>OX383964.1:1639334-6439334 GCA_947532105.1 Athrips mouffetella | reverse complement strand
AAAGAAGTAAGCTTTACAGGTTATTAAATCCGTTCATTAGTTTGTGAGTTATTTGCGCCGCCGCATGAAACTTTGCGTACCTTCTGTCTGAGTGAACCGTTTGCAATGAAACTAATGTTTTATGTTTCACAAAAGAAAGCCAAACACGTGATTGAAAACTCAGTTTGAATCGGTTTAGTAGTTTGTGAGTTATTGTCGCAGAGTTAGTTTGATACTTTACATTACGAGTAGTATAGATTCTCATTGAGTGAACCGATTTGAATGAAACATAGCCTTAAACATAGCTCAGAGCTAAGCTTAACCTATCTGTGAAAACCGCGAAAAAATCTGTTCAGTAGTTTCGGAGTTTATCGAATACATACAGACAGACAGACAAAAGTTTCAAAAATATTTTTTTTATGTTTTGCTAGTTCTTTCTTATGGCCTACACTCGTTTTTTGATAAATTAATCAAAAGTACAGACACATCGTTTTTACTGTTTTATTATGTGTATATAGGGTGACTTTTAATTAGTTCTTGATAGCAAAAGATATGCATGTATACCTGAGTTCACGAGAGAATTCGAAATCATGCAAACCTTAGACTATATAATACTAACGTATAAATGCAAACAAAGACACCATTTTTTTTTTAGAGACGTGGATATCTTAGTAGACTGTTTAGCCAAATTTATTCAATGAGTTGACTCACCAATGAGACAACTCCATGAATGATTAAATTCGCAAATACCATATTTTAGCTGTCGGCTTATTTTATAAAAAAACAAATGACAGATAAACCAAGCTAATTTGAAACGCCCTGACTAATTTGAATGAGTGCGTCAAGCTTGACACATTGGACTTTGTACCGCGCTGAGTGAGCGTAGAGACGGAATTCCTACAGCGAGTGTGAAACTTGACCTGCTCTTGACTGTAGGGTGCGCTTTGCAGTGATGTACAAAATGAGTAACAATAGAAAAAATCTGCCAAGTGCGTGTTGGGCCGGCTTAGGTAGTAAAAAGTAAATAGTTGCGTTGTGACCTTGTCACGTACAGTTAAAGTTACTCTCTCAGTATTAAAATGCATATTAACAATATTCGGCTAAAATGTAATGACATAATATTTCATATCGATGGTAATGAATTTAAAAGCGAAGTCAATTTTAGTAAAATATCGCACTGTCACATTAAAATGAAATAGACACAGTCTGGAGTTGAAAATTGCACTGTTGATATAAAAGAATATTATTAATATAGGTATGTTTTTAAGTCTCATTGTCTCCGAAAATATACATTTTAATGATAATTCTACAGTCAATAAATATTGTAATGCCATTTACTATCCATTGGAATCAGTTTCTTGAGCGGCGGGCGGGTGACGAACTTCTGAAGTGTTTAAGATGGCGGACGGTAGGATTGATTGGGTTTAATGCTTACAAAATTATTTTATTGTACATCTAATTGACTAAGCTCGGGTTAGTTCTGACTTGATTATTTAAAAAAGACATGTAATTAATTAAAAACTTAATTGCACGTTCAAATAATTAAGCAGGATCACAAGCAGTATCAAAATCCGTAAATCAATGCGTAAGGTCGTCTGTCCAGGGGAGAATACTATCCAAGTCACAAAGAAAACAAAAGTCCAAGAAGAGATAGCCAAGTCGTCGGAGCACTCACAAGAAAAATATTTCGTTTCACACGACATCGAACGAAGCGAGTAAACAAATGGCAAAAGCACCACTTTCAACACTTATAAGCGTGGTAAGAAACGAGAAGCCGGAGGGGGGGGGGGACAGAATAAAAATAACTCAATTTTATTAGGGCAATAAAATATAGCTATTTTTAGGGTTCCGTACCTCAAAAGAAAAAAACGGAACCCTTATAGGATCACTTTGTTGTCCGTCTGTCTGTCTGTCAAGACCCTTTATCTCACGAACGGGTAAAGGTATCAGGTTGAAATTAATTAAAAAAAAATAATTAATACCACATATTAGGATCCATGAACCACACAAGATCTGAAAATTTAATTTTTTTACAACGACGCAATCAAAAGATATGGCATTTTATGTCCTCATCTCCATACATTTATTCAAAAATGCAAAACCTACAGGGTACTTCCCGTTGACCTAAAATTATGAAATTTGGCAAGAAGCTAGGTCTCACAGTACAAATAATGGGAAAAGTCTGAAATTATTAAATATTTCAACTTTTCTCCCAACTAATGGTAACCAATTGTGGTGAGCTCCCGTTTTAAGAACTTTCATATAAGAGAGGGGTCAAGTTGGATGGTCGCTGAGGCGATTTTTGTTTTAGTTCTATTTTAAAAACGGGAACACTTACAAACTTGAAAATTGGTATGTTTATAGTACATAAGCTATAAAATAACAACAAATAATAAAATTTGATCAAGCGCGTGTCGGACTCAAAAAATCTAGCACATTAACTTACTGAAATTTCAACTAATACAATTATGTTTATGTGGTGGTACGGAACCCTCTAAACTAAAGTGGCAGTGGGCAGGGCACATCGCAAGAAGAACCGATGGCCGATTGGGCGTGAGGGTTCTAGAATGGCGACCACGTACCGGAAGACGAAACGTTGGCAGGCCCCCACAAGGTGGACCGACGATCTGGTCAAGGTCGCGGGAAGCCGCTGGATGCGAGCAGCGCAGGACCGGTCGTCATGGGGATCTTTAGGGGAGGCCTATGTCCAGCAGTGGACGTCTTTCGGCTGATATGATGATGATGATGATGACGGAACCCTCAGTGCAAGAGTCCGACTCGCACTTGGCCGTTTTTATTTTTTTGAATAACCCTTTTTTATTTTCCAACTAGTTACACTTCTCTTAGTGGTTGTCATTACAAAAACAAGAAACTTTCACAAATAAAATAATTTTTATATAAAATAAAATTCTAGACTGGTACTAAAGTGGTCACGTGACCGTCACATTTTTGTATCGCAACTTCGCAAGTCTAAAAAAATCGAGTAAAGTCAGTAACTTCTTTTCGTTTTGATCAGTATTACAAACAGGATGGATTGACATCAAAAATATTTTGTTTATAATTTTTTTACAAAATATATGGAAAACATTTTTTGTAATTTCTGACTTTGTAAGTACTCCAACCTGAGTTGCTCCCGTTTTGTTAAGTATTAGAAACGGGATCGATTGGCATTAAACATTTTTTTTGTGTACAATGGCTATTTTCTTGCCAACTGTGCATTTTTTTAAAGTCTGTGAATGGGTATTAAAATTTCATGAAAAATTATGGATAGTCCTGTAAGACCATTTTTGTGCAGCTGCTCCAGTTGTATATCTTTAAAGTACAGACAAAATTGATTTACGAATATGTAAACGTATAGATTTTTTAATTACGTACTCATTATGTTTTCATAAAAACAATTTTATAAACATTTCGTGCATTATTAGAACTCGATTCAACTCATTTGAATGATTTATATCAAATCAATTCAACTGAGCACCTCACTACAAACGAAATGCCAAACGCTTGTCAACGAAGTTACGAGATTTTCTTTCTTGAGATATTTTTATTGCAAAATGCATGAAAATGTACATATTTCTGACTATCTGTGTGTTAAAACATGGTGCAAAGGGTTTTCTGTGTGTGTATAGTGTCAAAACATATGTGCCTTATGTAATTGAAGAGAAATATCGAGTTAATATGCAAGTTAGTTGTTTGTTTACATGATTTGGAATTCTTTCGTGAATCCTACTTTAGGTGGTTTTATTCCTCACGAACAGTGGGAATATCATTTTCACAGTTTGGTTCACCATTTATTTTCTTTCTATGGCGGTTTTGACTAGCTTTCCACTGTTTCCTTTTCAGTTCTATAACTTCTTTGGAACACTCTTGAATTTTTTTCCGCTTTTTATTCCTTTCTGCATTTTTCGTTTGTAGTTCTTTATATTTCTCGGGATTTTGAGCTTGCAACTTCTCTCGGTATTTTTTTTTTGCCTTTCGGCATTCGTCAACGTCATCTGTAATTTGATTTTCTCATTTGAAAAACATAGGAGGAGCGCATTAAACATTTAATGCGATTACTATAATACCGTTGTCTTACAACGGCTGTCAAATGCGCTTGAGGTATGAGGTTAGCATCTCATTTAGTAGGGTCCTGAAATTTTTAATACACCTATCATATGTCTTCTAAGCCTAATAATAAGTCATGACTGTAACGTAACAAATTTCGTAACACATCGTTACAACCATGACAAAAAATGCGTGCGACATAATCTTAAATTAAAATTACTACTCGATTGTGAATGCTAAAAACCACAAAGTAGTCTGATTCTTTAGTGTTATAGTAAACCTACATAATGATCTATAATAATAAGACAGAATGTATATACTTACCTCGCAATTGAACACTTTAAATACACTTTTTTCTAGCAACAAATCTGACATCAACACAAAACACCATTTCACTTAAAGAAAAAATGGCTGCCTTTGTTTTTTAAATGTTGCCAGCATGCCAATGGTGTTGCCACTCAAGAAAATTAGAGAAGGATTCTGATTATTCTTAGAGTACTAACAGAAGATCGGATCGGACTGCTCTGAATTTAGCTCCGTACCACGATTTTGCCCAATAGCAAAATTTTCGTTTGGGTTAATCCGCAACGCTATTGGACAAAATCGTGGTCCGGAGCTAAATTCGGAGCAGTCCGATCCGATCGTCTATTAGTACTCTTATATTATGGCAGTTAGAAACGTTACAATCGTGACGTTACAAACGTATAAAAAAGTGGACAGTTTTGAAAATAATAATAAAAAATTGATTAAGGCCTTGTACATTAATAGTAGATTAGTAGCCAAGGGCTGTAAGGCATTGCAGCCCGAGATATTTAGGCGCACGAGCGCAGCGAGGGCGCCTATAGTTCGAGGGTGCAATTGATGCTTACACCCGAGCTAACTACTCTGCTTTACATCTCGAGTGTAAGTAGGTCCTTATTACCACCAAATTGTAGGTGACCAATTAGCGCTATAGGATATTATGTAGATAGAAAAGCCCTAGGGCGGTAAGTAATTAAAACGCCCGCCGCCCCGCTGCTGGAGGCGGCCATCAAGGCGGACGGTTTAATTACTTACCGCCCTAGGGCTTTTTTAGCTACATTATTACCCTAGAGCGCTAATTGGTCACATACAAGCCCCATTTGGAGGTAAAAAGGAACTACTTACCGAATATGAGAGATGTAAAAGATTTTATAAACATGTTGAATTAGAATCGAATAACTTAAATTTTTCATAAAAATGCGAGGCAGTCATACCATTTCGTAAGGGTTATCAGTTTTTGTCACAAGGGTGTTAGATGGACAAATATTTTTTTCACTTCTCATGCTCTGAAAGTGCTTATTTGTGCAGGATATATGCTGCACAAAGTCGGATTTTGTGCACTAGGGCAAAAAAGTAATCTCGGTGGTGTACGCCCTGCGCGCGGGCTTGCGGCACCCCGCCCACGCCGCGCGCGCGCCGACTTATTCTTCACTAAAGCAGAACAAATCATTCTTCAGTTACATTTAGAGAGTACTTTTACGTTTTATCTCCTCGCAATCAAAGTGAAAAGCAGAGTTTATAACTCGTCCACAAAACCATTTTATCCTCGACATTACTATCATCCCTCGCCTTCGGCTCGGGCTGCTAAAAGTCTCGGAAAAATGGTTTGTTTTGTGCACTTGTTGTAAAATCTACTATTATATATAAATAAAAGTGGTGCCAATAAAAAAAAAAAAAATAAAATATTTCTGCAAGAGATAGATTGAGTTTTATGAAATAATCTAAAAGAACACAAGCATACCTTTTATTACATATCTAACAAAACCCTTATTGTCAAAAAGAGAAATAAAATGATGCCATAATGAGAAATAAAATGTGGACATTGAAAAAATTATTCATGTACAATTTTTCGCGGTTATACCCTGATACTGAACAACTTTTCCCAAGGAACATAGGTCGAAATACGAAAAATCAAATTTGACCTCCCATACAAAATGCGCTATCAGCTGATGCAGTTTCTATGGGAGGTCAAAAATTGATTTTCGTATTTCGACCTATGTTGCTTGGGGAAAGTTGTTCAGTATCATGAGTACAATCATACCTTTTTCTATAAAGAACTAATTAAAAGTCACCCTATAGATTTTCAACGTACTTGCGTATTTTCACAGCTATACCATATTTTAAGTTGGGTGTATGGTAAAGTGAATTTCGGCCAGATGAACCGTTGACGTGAATAAGGTGGCGGATAGTGGCTGGATGCGGAAGGCGGAGGACTGGATGTGGTGGCGAGTCTTGGGAATGGCAAATGTTTACTAGTCGATCAGGCTGCTGATGAAGACGATTATGATCGATATCAAAGTGCATCTAAACTTAGCATTGGATCGGATTTCAACCCGTTTTTAGGCAAACAATTAGCCGATAGTAACTTGGCCCCCTTTTTACCAGTTATGTTTTTGGTGGGATAATTATTACACTACCACCCCCAGTAAGGAAACCTATGACTAATTCAGTTTTTAAAAAGTATATAAAAAATATGCTGCTCGAAAAGCAAAGGATGTCCTGATACCGGATTTTAGTTTGGTGTTGTTGTTATTTAGTACTTTATATTTATTTTATATTTAGTTATCGAGTACAATGTCATTATTTATAAATCATTTCATAATGTATAAATACCTTCCTAATATTTACTGTATATTTGTTTCGCATTATATGTATTTAATTATTACTATAGCATTATTACGTAATTGTATTTTATTTTCAATCACAAACTCCGCTGGGATCCAGCCGACGATTTTACTTGGTACGACTGAAAAACAGCGTCCGTCTCTTCGAGATGGACTTTTTGCTGAGTCGTTCACCTTTTCGCTATTGTGCCACCTTGCATACCTTAGTGCAGTTATTTAAGTTTCTTTTGTTTATGTGTTAACATATTGTTTTCTTTTATATGTGTACTTTATTGTACTTTGGTTTGTAGTGTCACAATCTTAGAGCAACGCGTCAAACCGTTTGCGCGCGAAAATCGTGTTACTCTATGGTCACAATAGTTGAATAAATAATTTTTCTTCTTCTTCTTCTACTATTTAAACTGATGAACCGTTGTCGTCACTCACAACACAACGGTAGTATACTTTGCATGTGGTAGTATATTATGTGATTTAAATAGTTCTGAATACTGGGCAACCCTTTTTTTTTTTCACTTTTTATCATCATTATAATTAGGCATGTGAACGAATACAACTAGTTCCAAAACAAAAGCAACGTTTGCATAGCACAACCTCTCCTGGACTTCCTGGGTTTCCTTGTTGTCCTTTAGCACCAGCATAGCCCCTGTCTCGAAGGATCCTTGAGGCCCAGGCATGCCAAAGCCTTGCGGTCCTGGGTTGCCAGGCGACCCTTGCGGTCCCGGATGACCTCTTTCACCAGGTGATCCTGGGGCGCCAGATTCACCAGGGACTCCTGGTGCACCTGGTTCACCTCGCTCGGCTGGCTCACCAGGAGGTCCAGCTGGCCCGATTGGGCCTTAAGGTCCTTGTTCTCCTTGACGTACTGAAGGAAAAACAAAGTCGTGGGTGACATTATATATCGAAGCGTGACCATTGTGACCAACACCGACTTCAGTTAAAATATATTTTTGTAAAAGACAATAAACAAATGAATGTTTACCTGGTGGTCCGTCATTGCCCGTAGATCCTTGCGCACCTCTCTCTCCCTTTTCACCAGCTGGGCCAGTGGGACCACGAAGTCCAGGCACTCCCATTGCACCAATTGGACCAAGGTGTCCTTTAGAACCACGTTGACCCTCTGGACCCTAGTGAGTAATATAATCTTAATAGTAAACAAAAATTAAGTAAAAACCATCCACTTCGATACTTAACTAACGAAACTTCAAAAATACGCAGACTTGAAAAACTTATACGTAAGCATCACATTTAAATGTTCAATCAGATTTTTTCGTAGGTATTTACATCATCGTTGACAAAAGATTATCTCATTTCGCTATATTTTATTATCTCAAATAACTTACCGCCCGTCCTTCAGGTCCTTGCGAGCCAGATTCGCCCTTTTCACCCGGAGTTCCTTGTTGCCCAGGTAGTCCTCTTTCTCCAGTAAACCCTCTCTCTCCACGAGGCCCTGCTTGTCCTGGAGGCCCAGACGGGCCAGCTACGCCAGGTTCACCATCTTTTCCAGGAGACCCTGGTTGCCCCGCTGATCCAGGCATGCCCTACAAAGAGAATAAACTATAATTATGTTGATTTCCAAAAAGTATTAACATAATAAGATCATAGCATAGTACAATAGTTGACTTACAGTAAACCGGTTGGTTCAGCCGGCCCAGGTGGTCCTCTATCTCCAGATGGTCCAGAATCTCTGAATATCCGGTCCCTGAATACCAGGGTTGCCATCACGTCCAGCGTCACCTTTAGGCCCTTGAGGCCCAGGTTGGCCCGGATCACCATCTTTACCAGGTTCACCTTGTAATCCTCTGTCTCCTGGGCTGCCAGTTAAACCAGGTGGCCCCTGAAGTCCTTGAGATCCTTGTTCACCGGGCCTCCCATCAGCTCCAGGGATACCCCCTTCTCCAGCACTTCCAGTTTTTCCCGGATCTCCTGGTCTGCCTATAGCTCCTCTTGGTCCTTGTAAACCTTGTGGACCTGGTCTTCCTGTGTCACCAGTACTTCCTTTCAGCCCTGATAAACCTTCACCTCCTCGTTCACCTGACCTTTGGCTCCAGCAGGGCCGTCTGATCCTGGAAGACCCCTCATGCCTTGTAATCCTCTTTCACCCTGGGGTCCAACGTTTCCAGCGGGTCCTCTTAAGCCTCGTTTGCCGCGCTTGCCTTCAGCTCCCACACTACCGGGCAGGTTGCCTTGTTCTCCACGAGCTCCATTATCCCCTTTCAAACCCCTTTCGCCTGGTTGCCCCTAAAACAAAACAAAAATATCACAGTTTCACAGTTTCACAGTCACCCCAGTGATTTTTTTTTTGTTCAGCGCATTAACGGTCGTAGCCAGAGTTATTTTGTACGACGTACACTGTGTTAGGAGAAAAAAACACTTGGTTTTAATATTCGTCTATAGATGTCATTATTATAATACACTACCGATAAAATAGGTCATATCCCCGCCCTTTCGCCATCGCAAAAACGCTATTAGACCATATTTTTCCCTTAAAACAATGGCACACCCAAAAACGCCTTCCAAGCGATTCCCATCTCCAACAGATTTATGGCAAATTGCCTTATCCGGCCTTCATGCGCTGTTTTATTTCTAGTACGAGGAAAATTTAGCTTTTGTGATATCATAATTTTTGGACGCGTTATTTTAAAGGTGCCTCATAAATTAACGGAAGATGGCTCTGGAATTTTTATCAAGGCAGAATAAACGGCCAAGTTTGAGTTGGATTTACGTACAGAATTCAGGCACTTCACAATGTTTTCAATGCTTCAGTCAGTGGTAGGTTCAAAACTATTGTACACCTGACAGCACCTCAGTAGTACGGTCAACCGCTTGTCGGTAGAAACTTTTTCAACTCTATTACCACGCCATAAGGTCCAAAAGTGTTTCTACTGATGTGCGGCCGTGTGTACTATTTTGGAGTTTAGGGCATGGTAATAGAGCTACAAATGTTTCCATTGACGTGCGGTAGACTGTACCAAATCACAGTGCCAAAACATTGTAGAGTTCGTGAGTTGAGTTTCGTAACTGGTTACGACGACATATCAAAAACAAGGCAAAAGATATTTTCTAAATGAATTTACCCTGCACAATACTTTAAGAGCCACTGCGCACTAGCGATTTTTTAGTTGGCCAACAGTTTAGTCGCAATCGTTCTCCATAGACAAATCGCCAACTTTAAATCGACAAATGCGCGCACTACCATAGGGGTTGTACGTATAGTACTTATCTTGTCCCTGAGGGGTCCATACTGATTCCGAGACCGATCAAACTATCGGCCAACTAAAAAATCGCTAGTGTGCGGTGGCTCTAACCGCAACTTGCAGTTGCTCCTAATTGCAGTTCACAAAAAACATAAATGCTACAGAGTAAGCTCGTATGAAAGTACCTGTGAAGATCTGTGGGTAAACATTACTGTTGGCAATAGTAAACAAATACGTACTTTAACAATATGTGGTGTGTATTTGCCTTCTCCCCTAAAAATGGAAGTGCTTGAAACGTTTATAGATAACTCAAGTTGTGTAATATCCAACATTAATAATCCACAAACATTAATTTTCGGAGATTTTAATCTACTTCTATTGACTGGAGCTGCAACAGTTCCAATGATTATCTTATACCTATATCATATAATGGCAAAATACGCAGCATTATTACTGATTTTATGTCTGAGTGCGGGTTATACCAAATCAATGGTTTGCGTAATAGGTATGGCAAGTTGTTGGACTTGGTGTTTAGCTATGACCAAAATCTAGCTGAGGTAACTGAATGCATGAGCCCGATTAGCATAGTCGACAAATATCACCCCGCCCTTGAATTTTCGGTCAAGCTTAACTCAGTACAATATATTGAACCTGCTGTAATATCAAAACTCAACTATTTCAAAGCTGACTATGACCCCATTAACTTAGAATTGGCAATGATAGATTGGGAATTTACTTTTAAAGACTGCTCAACCATAGATGAAATTATTGATTTATTTTACTCAAAGCTTCGAAAAATTATAGAAGAACTGGTCCCAAAAACGAAGCCAAGACCTAACAATTTCCCTTTCTGGTACTCTCACAGGCTGATTAAAAAATTAAACGAAAAGCAAAAATTTAGAACTCGTTTCAAGAAATATGGTAATCCCCTAGACGAAGTTAAGTTTAATTTTATAAGAGACGAATGTGAAACTCTGATAAGTGATTGTTATAAGAAATTTATTAACTCAGTTGAAAGTAGTATTAGAATAAACCCTAAGTTTTTCTGGTCGTACAGCAAAAAAAATCGGAAAAATAAATTGGATTACCCAGCAAATATGTTTCTTAACAATCAAACCTTTTCGGACGTGAATGATATTTGCAATAGCTTTGCCGGACATTTTTCTAGTGTCCATGGGACAAGTACAGCACCATCAGACACAAATTGCATAGTACAAAATAAGCCGAATCAGACGTTTCTTACTGAATTAACAATTTTAGAAGCGGAAGTGGAAGCCAAGCTGAAGAAACTGGATCAAAATAAAGGCGCTGGGCCGGATAATATTCCTCCTATCTTTGCTAAAAAGTGCGCAACCAGTCTGGCGAAGCCTTTAACAATAATTTACAATAAATCATTGGCAGATGGATGTTTCCCGAAAATATGGAAAGAAACAAGAGTTATACCGGTTTTCAAGGATGGTGACAAATCTGACATTAGTAAGTATAGGCCAATCTGTATACTATCTGTGTTTCCAAAAGTCTTAGAATCCCTTGTGTGTCTGGTTATAAACTGGCATATGAAGACCTCATTCGATGAGAATCAACATGGCTTTCTTAAATGTAAATCTACCGTGTCCAACTTAACCCTTTACGTAGACAATTTGTCTGAAAGTATGGATAAGAATACCCAGGTAGACGGGATCTACACTGATTTTTCTAAGGCATTCGACAAGGTCGACCATTTTATCCTCGTCGCGAAACTTAAATCTTACGGGTTTTCTGGATCTTTTCTTAGCTGGCTTAACTCCTATCTAAGTAGCAGACTTCTTAAAGTCGTTGTAGGTGGAGATGAATCCAATGAATTCACAGCCGGTACTGGGGTTCCCCAAGGATCTCATCTTGGTCCTGTGCTTTTCAACATTTTCATTAACGACATAAGTCAATGCTTTCACTATAGCCGGTATCTGCTTTATGCTGATGACCTAAAATTGTACAAAGAGATAAAAAGTATTGAATGTTGTCGACAGTTGCAGGAGGATTTCACTAGATTACAGCAATGGTGCGATATAAACAAAATGACTTTGAATCACAACAAATGTTATTATATAACATTTACAAAAAAATCTAAACCAATTAACTACGTCTATAATATCAAATCAAATCCCCTTGTAAAGTTAAATGACGTTAGAGTTCTGGGAATTCAGCTTGACAGCAAGCTTAGCTTCATCTGTCACGTTGATAGGATTATACAGCAGGCATTTAAAATCTCCGGTTTTATATTTCACACAACTAAACAGTTTAAAAACTCCAAAACTAAACGAACCTTATTCAATGCACTCTCTAGGAGCGTATTAGAATGCTGTTCTACAGTATGGAATCCCTGCTACAAAATACACTCTGAGCTCTCTTACTTTTAAGGACCGGGCATTACGTATCTATCCGTCATATTAAAAACAATTAGTAAAATACAGGGTTCTCCCTCTGTCCGACCGCAGAACTATGCTCGATCTTTGTTTTCTTTATAAAGTCATTCAGTGTCAAATTGACTCTCCACAAATCTTACAAAAAATTAACCTGCTTGTTCATAGGCCAAACAGCCGGCCGAATAAAAATCGTGCAACCTTCAAAGTTACTCCGCATAGAACAAATGTTGGTTCTTCGGCTCCTATAAATCGATGTTTAAAGAAATAAAATGAACTTGCAGGACACATAGGCATTGATATATTCAATGATACCTTTACAATAACGTTTGTAAAGTGGATTTACGATGAACCGATGTTTATTAAGAAAGGCAGTGTCGAACTGCAAGAAGCAGGTTTAGCTTTTATTAATCAAAC
Organism: Athrips mouffetella; assembly: GCA_947532105.1. NCBI lineage: Eukaryota > Metazoa > Arthropoda > Insecta > Lepidoptera > Gelechiidae > Athrips > Athrips mouffetella. Next base: position 6,426,653 of record OX383964.1, on the reverse strand, counting down.
AAATTATCTTGGTCTTACTCAATACAATAAATTCACCAATGACGCTGACAATACCTTGGAATTGATTTTTTGTAATTTTAATATAAACGTCTCTGAGTCGCCTACGCCTATTGTTGTAGAAGATCGACGGCATCACATCACATTAAATATAGATGCGTCTGATATTATAGTGCCACCTTTAACTAAAAGCAGATGCATTAGGCATTTGTTTAGAAAAGCAAATTACAAAGATATAAATGCCGCCTTCAATAATATCAACTGGGAGCCCCTTCTTTGTACTTCCGATTTTGAAAGTGCCTTAATTTTCTTTTATGATACTATTTACGGTACAATAGACAAATTTGTGCCAACAGTCACTATCTCTCGTTTTCATTATCCCATATGGTACAGTAAGGCTCTCATAAATTTAATAAAAGAAAAAGATAAAGTGCACTCACTTTGTAAAATTTACGATAACCCACGGGATCGTAAAACTTTTAAAATGCTTCGTACTAGGATGAAGGATATGCAAGCAAAATGCTATCAAAAACATATCAAAAAAACACAGCAGGCCATTAAACATAATCCTAAACTATTTTGGTCATATGCTAATTCTAAGCGTAAATCCTCTGCTGGATATCCAAGTGTGATGACATATGGCACTGCTACCCTAACTAATGCAAATGATATGTGCTCGGCCTTTAGTAACTTTTTTGAACAAATGTTTATGCAACCCGCAAATCAGTACCCTGAACCTGCTTCCCATAATTGCTCTTACAGTCACACAACCAGCTCAATTGAAGTGTCGACTGACTATATTGCAAAACTGCTTCTCAAGCTCGATCCAAATAAAAGCGCAGGAAGCGATCGTATTCCGCCATTATTCCTGAAAAACTGTGCTGCCTCTCTTGCTTTACCAGTAACCATTTTATTTAATCGCTCAATTAGAGAAAGTTTCTTTCCATCAATTTGGAAAGAAGCACACATAGTGCCATTACATAAAAAGGGTTCTAAACGTAACGTGGAACACTATAGACCCATCTTGATTTTGAACGTGTTGAGTAAATGCTTTTAGCGTGTTGTTTATGACCATATTTATCCAGTCATCAAGCAAGGCATACCTGAGCAGCAACACGGTTTCTTTAAAGGGCGTTCGACAACAACTAACCTAGCTGTATTTACTGATGACGTTTTACACGGGATGGGATTTCGCTCTCAAGTGGACGTGATCTACACGGATTTCGAAAAAGCTTTCGACCGTGTAGATCACGTGATACTATTGCAAAAATTGCAAAATCTGGGAATACACGGAGACCTTTTAAGATGGATAGAATCTTACATCTCGAACAGAAGGCAGGCTGTCGTAGTTGCTGGATATCGTTCTGATTACATCCACATACCCTCAGGAGTACCCCAAGGTTCAATTCTTGGTCCTTTGTTGTACCTAGCCTATCTTCACGACATAGGAGATTGTTTCAGACATGCTAAGTATCTGCTTTACGCAGACGATAAAAAAATATACCACACAATAAAAGGTTGCGTTGATAGCGCTAACTTACAAGATGATTTAAATAGATTATCTGAGTATTACGTCAGAAACAGAATTGGAGTAAATCTAAGCAAATGTGTGCACATCACATTCACACGTGGCGCACCTATTGACACTTATTATCACTTAAATGGAACTAAAATCACGAAAGACAGTTTTGTAAAAGACTTGGGTGTGCTCTTGGATACTGAATTAACATTTTCATCCCATGTAGATCAAATTGTAAACAAGGCCTTTAAAAATCTAGGTTTTATTTACCGAATTACAAAGCCTTTTACAGATCTGTCATGTATGAAAGTTCTCTTTTACGCTTATGTACGCAGCATATTAGAATACTGTTGCAGCATATGGAATCCACAGTATATTGTATATGATAATGCCTTAGAACGTGTCCAGAGAAAATTTGCTAAACACCTAAACTACCGCAGTCGATTTACTTCCGACTCCTATGAACAGTCGTGTCTGAAACATGGTTTGATGTCACTGAGAAATCGAAGGTTAGTACGTGATATGGCACTGTTCCATGACATATGCTCTGGTACTCTTGATTGCTCACAGCTTGTCAATGACATTTTACAGTTGCGCGTGCCGGAAAAACGCACCAGGCATACGCAGCTTTTTTATACACCTCAAACCCGAACTAATTATGCAGCGAACTCTGTAAAAATACGTCTATCTCGAATTTATAACAAAATGTTCTCAGAAACAGATCCTTTCTTCCAAACTAAACTTCAATTTATTAAGCAAATTGCAAGTACCTTGCAAAATAAAGATAAATAATTTATCTTACTACTTTGCGGCATGTAAACCCATTTTAAGATACAACTACACTGACACTACTCAACACAAATACACACTACTTCACACACACACCGTATCTTCATTGCTAATGTGATTTGTGAGCGACAAACCTTATCAATTTTGTTTAACTTTGTAATTGTCTTAATTTTTATTTCGAATTTTTTTCCTACCTGCCCTAAATTAACTTGATAATATTTTTTGTTTACGTAGTGAAGATCTGTAATTGGCTAATGTACTGTTTATTGTATTGGTTTGTATTTTAAGTATTAATGCTGTAGATCTTAGTTAAATAAATAAAATAAAATAAAAAAAATAAAAATAAAAATATTTAAAAACAAAATAAAAAAATATTTTGATTGCATATGTGATACCAATAAATAATAAATAAATAAATTGTGTTTATAGTGCGACAGTTTTATTGATGTTAATACAATTTAATTTATGTTAAATTAAATTGATTATAATTTTAATATAAATTTAGTTACTTAAGTTTAGTTAAGTTAAGTTTGTGTTAAATTAAATTAAATCGGGATCTAAAACATTTATACATATATAGAAATTATACTTTATGAATGCTGTGTTGACTTGTAAGTGTGGTACATAAAAACCTTAAAGCCTTATATATTAAGAAACCTTTGTAAAATAACTTTATGTACTATGTTAGTTAACCAATTTAAATAAATAAATAAATAAACTTGGACGAAGTGCGTTTTGAACAATCTGCTACTGGGTCATACCTAGATATTACTAAAAAGATAAGTACCCTGAGTATAAAGTCATTATAACATACCATGAAACGTCCACTACAGGACAGGGAGCTCAATCCGAATTTCCAGCTTTTGCTGAAACAATGTGGAAGGGAAGTACCATAGTCACAACGCTTGTTAGCGTTACGGCTGGCACTAAGAACAGTGGTTGGTGACCACAGAATGTAAGATGATATTATACACAGAAGGATGCTGCTGCCCATCCTCTGGTTCATTAACCCTTAGACACCCACGGGTAGAGATGGGTTGGTACTATTCTTTGCCGGCACCATACGGGTAGTATAAAAATTTGCTCAGCCAAGTTTAATCCGCTAGTTTCCTGGGTCAAAAATAAAATTAAATCCTGTTTGCATCTATAATATACTCAGGTTACCTCGTAGCACTAAACCCTAACTAGATCACAGTTAGCTGATTCTATATTTATCACTGCACCAATGCGCGCCCGCACGCCTTGACAGCTCACAACCGACTGCCCGCTCCTACCCACATACACTACATCCCTTTCTTATTTTAAACGATTAAAACAATAACAAAATCAGTTCAATATTTATCATATTATGTCAATCATATGGTTAGAGCAATGTAACATTGGAAAGGTATTAATTTAGACTATTGACCCTCTGTATCCTGGTTACTATGTTCTTTGCCAACAACCGTCCAATCCCCATTTTCTACTCTTTTTAGATAGATTATGTTTCCCCTGTAATCTTTTCCTGCGGGAAGATTCCTGACACCTATATCTCTGCCATTGACATTAACCACTCTATATTCCTCTGGGTTAAGGTAAGGAGTTAGTTTGTCATGTTAACCATGATCCACACCTAAACTTTTTCCCCTACTTCCAAATTATATTCTGTAGCTTTCCTCTTCCTATCCGCATATTCCTTCCCCTTTTCTTTCCTTTCTTTGTCTCTGTCTCTTACATCTGATTCGATTATTGTATGCTCCATTTCAATTGCAGCAGGTATCTTGTCCCTAAACTGTCTACGGTGTAAAAGTTCAGCTGGTGTTCTACCCTACCTGTCGTATTGTGGGATTATGTGCTGTTGTACATGATGAGATATTCTAGTTCGCCTTTCCTAAATGGCTAATCCTTACACGCTTTAAGATATCCCTATTCTGGCGTTCCACCTCCAGATTCATCTGTGGCCAGTAAGGGATCGTATTACGTTTTTTTGCATATCATTCTTATCTGTAGAAAGGAAGCTAGTACCTTAGCACAGGTTATACTTTTTAGGGTAGGTACTAGCGTACCATATCTTGAACAACCCATGTCATAGGTCTTGTAATATATGATAATTTATAAGAATTTTAGGTAATTTTTTTAAAACTAAATTATTATTATTACAGGTCAATTTCACAGGGAAGCCCAATCGAGAGAATAATTCTTTCAGGACTTTGATGGTTTCCGCCGCAGTAATATTTCTCATGATTTTGATTTTCTTGTAACGGCTATAGTAGTCAACCAGGACTAATAAGTAATCACTATTCACTCGGTGTCTGATAATCATTGCAATTAAGACGTTAGGGTCACTCATCACCCTTACTACTCCCTCGTAGGTACGGTCAACCGCACGTCGGTAGAAACTTTTTCAACTCTATTACCACGCCATAAGGTCCAAAAGTGTTTCTACTGATAAGCTGTTGAGTGCACAATCAAATGACGTCAACTTGAACCAATAATAAAGTAATCACAAATTATCGATTCACACGTATTATTAAAAGTACTATTCGAGTTCCGCATCTCAATAAGGTAAACACAACACTCAAAGTAAACACTTCGTTTTGTGTACACACTAGAGCTAACTTCTAGTTGCAATGCAATTCATGTCTGCCACCTCTTGGCAAATAGCAAAATCTAGAATCTTTACATTTACTTTCAAAAACAATAGCAACTTTACAGATTAAGTCACTTCATAACAAATTTCCTTTCAATAAATCTCGTTATATTGTTTAATCATATTCGTGAAAACTCAATCACGTTTCTTAGCACAGCTAGGAATGAACAATAGTCATCCTAAAACTCTCATCAAGTATTCAGTAAACACACTTTTTTTCTTAAGAATTTCGACGACATTCTTGTTTGGTACACCGCAATGTACCGTCATGTTCCACCACTTCCACCAGGATGTTCCATTTAAATTATAGTTAGAGTTTGTACGAACCCCAACAAAACAAGCTAGATCTTATTGCAAGCATTAAATTATCATTTTGAATCACTATGAGTTTACTATCGAACTATTGCAAATGTTGCATCACTATGCTAAATCTACTATGTTTGTCACAATGGTATTCCAAACAATTGCGACCATTTACATACATTCTCACTGCATACCACAAAAACAACAATACTTGAAATTTACTGTTACTCTTTAAAACAATCATTGCAGTACAGTAATGATTTGAACAAAATAACTAGAATTACCACGTTATCGTAAATATTTTAACTTCATTTCGAAAGAAATAAGTACGGTAGTAATGAGCGATAATCTTTACTGAACTTTTTCTACACTGCCTCACAAATTTCAGCACCAAAGAATATTGCAAACGTAAGGCCAAGATATCCTACGAGTCGACTTTGTACTTACGAGAACGCAACGAAAATCTTGACGAACAAAAACACATGAAAACTCTTGAAAATCTTAACACTATCACAAAAGCATTGTACACATTTCACCACTACATTTTACTATTTGTAAGAGTTGACCGCAATATCCAAACTATTTTCGGCGACAAAACGTCACTTCTACTACATGATTGTCGATCGTCGCAAACACATTTAAACAATTGTATGTAGGTACACAAACGCGAATCTGAACTGTCCCGAGACAACTGTAAACAAACTAATTATTTTTCTACCGTCAACTTTCAACTTTTTCAACTACGTGACGTGATTGTCGACTGTAAGCAACCGAATAATATTTCTATCGTCAAGATGGGGCTATTTTTAGACTACCACCATCCCAAAACTATAATAAACGCTTGACCACTGTTCCAACAAACCTGTAATGTTTATTCGAGGGTGTTGGAATACCATTGCAAAACTAACAGCGTGAACGTTTTTTACCATCCGATTCTGTGGACATAGGAACACTATTCGAAAACTATCGCAAGCCCACTATTTCAACAAAGCTGTAAACACCGGCTATCTGCATTATCAAAACTGCAAACGTTACACAAAACCATTCGTATTATCAGACAGTGTGGGTGTTGGAGCATTAATCCCGCTTCTGATGACAACGAGGGATATGACTGGGGAGAAAGAGATAGCTATAGGTGCAGAAGAGACAGCCTCAGGAAAGCCGAGAACATAATATTGGCCAAACTATTGATAGTAAGCATCGATGACATCTTTTGCAATCGCTTAATTCATTCAACTGTAACTTACTTTCATGACGATCATTCATCCTTACTTGTCATTGACCAGCCGTACCCATTCTCTTCTATTACACATCTTTGGTACCCACAGCGGTGTGCAGTCGTTGTGCTACCTGTTGTTGTAAATCAAGATTAACCAAGTGCCACAACATTGTCAACTCCAAACTTTGGAGGCTTTCATCTTATGATTCTATCTACGTGGCCAACTATAGTAAACTCGGAGTGAACCACGTTTCACTATTACATTAAAAGTGATTGAGGCTTGGGAATGTTGATGTTACTTGAGTCTTTTTGGGCGATCTGTAACCAATGCCATATGTGCCTTAATCAATACTAAAACCATACTACATTAGGGTCAAATGGTAGCCCAAAATATATGCAAGTACACCCAACAATCAGCCATCCACTTCAGACTCATAATCACCTACTCGGTCACTCAAGACCATTTCATGACCACACTGTAGCACTGCAGTAACGTAACAAGTCACAAAATATTATTCCACGACTACACCATTGTAGTCCCATACTTGGTCACTCGAGACCATACTAAACCACACAACGATTTAGTTCCACACTTGGTCACTCAAGACCATATTATGACCACACACACAGATTTAAATCTCACACTTGGTCACACAAGACCATATTGACCAAACTAATGCAGTCCCACACTTGGTCACACTAGCCCATACTATTCACTCAAGATCATACTATAACCACACACCGGTTTAGTTCCACACTTGGTCACTCAAGACCATACTATGACCACTCACACAGATTTAAATCTCACACTTGGTCACACAAGACCACATTGACCACACTGATGCAGTCCCACACTTAGTCGGTCACACAAGACCATACTATGACCACACACACAGATTAAGTCTCACACTTGGTCACACAAGACCATAATGACCACACTGATGCAGTCCCAAACTTGGTCACACAAGACCTAACCGGCCATCCAGCTCGGAGTCATAATCACAAACTTGGTCACTAAAGACCATTCCATGACCTCACTAGAGAGCATAGCGAGAACGTAGGTATTACTTGTTGCTCACAAAACTATTACTGTTGTACCTAGTTGTCATTGGTACTTTATCAATGTAGATGCTGTGCCTACTACTACATTTGCCTCAATTGCCCAATCTCAGTCTATCGCAGGAAGGTCAACTAATCCTAACGATACCTTAAGCCTAATGCTGCATCTTATATTTGGTTTAAGATGGGTGGTTAGTTTAGGTAATTAAAAATTGACTTTAATAGCGCTTTCTACAATGGATTTTGTAACTTCACACAGGTAAGTAACAGTACCTAATTGCAAGTACTCATATAGGTACGCCATTCATTACTGATAGTTACTGTTTCCTTTCTACACCTATCACTCTGTATGTAAACGTTTCTAGTTGGATAAAATAGTAATGTCTTGTGAGCAACAAGATGCTTGTCTAGAAGTGTACAACAACGATCACACTCAAATTCCAAACTAGACAAGTCCTGCATCGTAGATGCCGGGCACACACAAGCACGAAAGTACATACCTAATATCCAAACCCGGGATTTGCCAGGGCCGGGAATCGAACCTGTAACTTCGCAGCGATTAGCCACACTATCGTTACATCTCACAGGTTGTCAAATATACCTGCTAATCTTCTTCTGTTGCCATGCTCTTACGGACCTGCTAATACAATACGTCAATAAACAACTTACACGATAGATAGGTGTTACAGGCATCAATAAATAATGCACAAATTATGTTTAAAACAAACCACGTAAAATACTTAGATAGGTACAGTCAATGACAGGTCAAGCCTGGCACACGCAGCGCGACTTCATACCGTACGTTTATTGAAAAAAGAACGATACAAAGTCCAATGTGTTAAGCCTGATGTGCTTCTGACTGTACTTACGTGCCTTCTAATATGGTACGGCGCGTTCAGAACAAGTCCGTCTATGACTGTAATTTCCTGCGCATGTTTGACAGGCGGAGAGTCATGAACGATTCGTTCGCCCCCTGGGGGGAGCCGCTTTCACCCCCGCGACTCATTAACGGTCACAGACAGAGTTATTTTTCCCGCAGTAAACCTACCCTGTCTGTATGATCTCAATCATATATTTTCAGGGTTTTAAAATATTGCAGTCATGGTAGATGGGCCGTTAGGTTAGGACTATATTTTTCCGAGTTTAGTGTCTACCAGCAATTATTATTCCATCAATAACAACATTTGAATGCACGCTATAAACAGAATGCACTTAACGACCATATCGCCATTGTCGCATTTCAAATCAAGTATGTACTTAGTTTTACAAATTAATTACTCACATGTGGTTTTATAGGTGGCCAAAATACCACATAAATTGATAATTCAGTCACAACATGACCGATTTTTGCGAACTTGGTGTTTCAAGTTCCAACTCAGTAGTAGGTACTTATTTCCTTTTATGCGACAATAAAATTGAGTTAAATTTTCTCCTTTCGCCACTTATAATATACTCAGGTTACCTCGTAGCACTAAGCCCTAACTAGATCACAGTTAGCTGATTCTATATTTATCACTGCACCAATGCGCGCCCGCACGCCTTGACAGCTCACAACCGACTGCCCGCTCCTACCCACATACACTACAGCATCTAAGAGAGAATCATTTAAAACTTATGAAAACCAAGTAATTTTAAATTTCATACGAAGTTTTAAATTTTTAATGATTAATTTAGTGTTAAAAATAACTAAACGATGGCAAGAATTATGACGTTATTGTTCAAAAACTTCTGACAAAATGTATGGAAGATTTATGTTTTGACGTTCAATAAAGAGTAGGTCAATTGACTACGTTGAAAATTGGGGATTCGCCGAAAAGGCTTTTCTGAGTTAGCTCATTTCACCGTCGACCTCAACTCTGTCGCCAGATTGAGGTCATGAGCAAAGCAGGGCTAAGGAGTGGAATTCTCTGCCTGCGTCTGTGTTCCTGAGTTCATATAACCCTAATCTATTCAAGTCGCGAGTGAATAGGCTTCTTCTGGGCAAGCTCGCTCCATCGTAGACCTCATCTCTGTCTTCAAGACTAGATCGAGGTCAAGAGTAAGCCCATTTTCAATTTTAAAAAAAATTTATGGAAGATTTCTGTTTTTACGTTCAATAAAGAGTAGGTCAATTGACTACGTTGGAAACTTGGGGATTTGCGAAAAGGCTTCTCTGAGTTAGCTCATTTCACCGTCGATCTCAACTCTGTCGCCAGATTGAGGTCATGAGCAAACCCAAATAATATTTTTAAAAAATCACAAAAAAATAAATTTTTCCTTCTTTACAATTTCCTTGTGTGATTTTCTCCTGCGAGAGAATCTTTGGATTTCCTGTACAGGGTGTAACAAAACGGCTGTAACAACCATGAAGAATGTGAAACTGTCTATGAACTGAACAACTTTTTCTACAAGGAACATGTCAAAATAGAAAAAAAAATTATGTCATATACAAACTGCTCAACAGATAGCTTATTTTGTATAGGAAATCAAAAGCCTTATCGTATTTAAAGCCATGTTCATTAGGAAACGTTAATCAGTTTCATGGGAAGATTCACAGCCTTGTTATACTTTCGGTTATACTTTCGGTTATACCTTTATAATTTTCTTAGTATTAAACTGAAACTTAAAAAAATCTGTGATGAAATTCAACAAGAACCCACGATCATCCAATCGACAGTTTCCAATTTTCACGAAATTGTCCGCGCGGAAGGGAAATGATAATAATAAAAAAAACTTTATGAGGATCTCGCTGGAATCTCCTTTTTGGGACCTTGGGCAATAAAACGGAAGGCACAGTATGGCATTACATAAATCATTGTTCTTCGTAGATAATAAATAAATGGAAAAAAAAATCTTGGAGTGTAACAAAGGAGGAATGAGTAATAAAGGAGTTAAAAAAAGAAGAAAATATATATAACAAGATCTCCCGATTCAGATTCAGATTTTTTTATTTATTGTTCAATGTAGATTCCTTTAGTGACACCTATTGAAAGTCATTACCTGCAGAATACAATGAAAATGTGGCGAATATACTACCGTTTCGGATCGTGCTATGGCAGCGTAAAAGAAACTGCAAGAGACCACTGCAATCACGTGATATAGTTACGATGGAAAGTATAAAACATTTTTATCGTGTTTCGACCTATCCTATACCATTAAACGAGTAATATTTGTATACATATATAGGGGTCCTAATGAAAAAGTGATCATAATTTTAGCATGCGTTTGCATGAAACTGAACAACTTTCCCCAAGCAACGTAGGTCGAAAGCCTAAATACGAAAAAACAAATTTGAGCTCCCATAGAAACTGCGCATCAGCTGATAGCGCATTTTGTATTATATATTTTTTCAACACATTTGCTCAAAAAACAGCTCTATTTGCACTGTATTTAGGTCCGTAATCCAGCTTATTAAAAACGCGTGCTATTGTCATTATATTACAACACTATTAATTTTTTTAATTTTTTTTTCTAATGTCTAAAATATTTATGACATTTTCGTAAATATATACCTAATGTTGATGAAAATATAATAAACAGTTTGTTGCATGAGATTAGTTAAATTTGAAAACAGTAATCTGTTAATACATTAACTGATTTTGTAAGCAATAAATTTTAAGGTTTTGTACTTTTTCAATGACTATGCTGTTTGGGAGCGTTGCCACAGCTGAAAAAGACATGCGCGCGCAACAAGAATTCCGCGCGCCATTTTTCTGAAGTAAGTATTTTCATTTGCTTTGATTTTTGTGACTAACTAACAATGTCGTCGTTGGTTTCAAGCAATGAAGAAGAACTTAATTTAACCCCACAGGAAATAATTACTGGGGCACAAAATGCAAGTGAGAGTCTCCTTCCAGCAAAATCAAAGGAAAAATACATTCTTGCCTAGGAAAAGTTCATTGAACAGCAAAAATGCCAATTTGTTTTCAGAGAATGTCTTTTTGGCATATTTCAATGAGCTGGCGAATAAGTATAAACCTAGCTCTTTGTGGTGTATTTATTCCATGTTGAAAAGTATTGTGAGAACGAAAAATGGAGGCTCAGGAATTGCAACCCGAACCGCAAAAAGATAAGCGAATTTGATTCGTTTTTATTCGCAAATCTGTTGAAAAACGTCGTAAGAAGCTTGTGCGCTCACTGCGGCTCGGGCTGCAATTTCTGAGCCTCGGCTGTAATATCCAAAATAGCGCACGTGCATCTTAATGTACTATTTTCAACTTATGTTCCTTAGAGAAATTTGTTCAGTTTTATATAGTCAGAGTAATAATAGGTCTTTAACTATGAAATTGCCGAAATTTTCTTACAGATTAATGAGATCATTATTCTGAAGCAATTTTTTCAATTATCTTATATTTGAAAGTTGACTTGAAAGTCATCAATTTACGCATAAAATAAAGTTGTTATTTTTAGTTTGATATATAAAATTAAAGGTTCCAAAATTGTTCGTCTTAAATGTCGTCCGATTGCATCATTAGATTTTTTTACAGATAATAAGTATTTTTCGAAAATTTTATTTAAGCTTCTGCAAGCTTAATGTCTTCCCAATCATGCTTAGAAAATATTAAAAATTTGTATTTTTAATTAAAAAATAATAATGCAAAAATGTAAGTACATTCTAAAAATTTAGTTTACCTAAACTTCGCCATACAAAACAGCAATTTCATAGTTAAAGGCCAAATATATTGAAAGAAACGCAGTTGATTAGGTAGCACCCTATATTTTATTAGCCCCTCCAGATTCATGTCTTCGGTGGGATCATCGTCATACCTGCAGAAACCGCAAGGCCAATTTTCATAATAATATATTTTTAGTTTTTTTTTTTTACAAGTGAGCAAAATAATAATAAGCTTCAAAACATAGTTATCGCATTTATAAAACGAGGTGAAAACTGTAAGGTAATCTTATAAATCTTAACGGCTATTGACACTCCCCTACCTTTCAAAGAAATTGCCTTTTTGAGAAATTAGTTGGTAGTTGAGAAAATTTATTATATTTTTCTCAGAAAAGTTTATATTCCCCTAACTATAGAATTATTTTTTATTCGTCTAGCTAGGAAAAGTTTAGGCTTGATTCTGCCCCTGAAAATTATGTACTTTCCTATGGATATACAAGGTGTAACGGTGTACCAAAAACTGAAAGAGCGTGCTCAGTCAACGAAACTAAACAACTTTCCCAAAGAATCATTTTGACCTTTCCTTACAAATTGCTCTCTTTGGTGGAACGGAGAGGTGACATTTTTTTTTTACATTTCTCAAAAATGTTTCTTTGGCAATGTTGTTCAGTTTCCTTGACTGAACACACCCTTTCAGTTTTCGGTACGCCGTCCCTTACACCCTGTCAATCGACAAAATAAAACATTTGACAAACTTTATGTTTCACGAAATTTTGTTTGCTTTTGGATAAATCAACATCTTTTTGCAGAGCTTTAATATGCCTTATTCTAATTCTTTGTTTTCTTCTTCTTGTAATAGCTGTAATAATTTGTTCTTTAGCTTTTTACTTACATGATATAAGTAATAAAATTACCACCGATTATTTAATTTAAGAAGAGTAATAGTACCAATAGAAAAGTTTTGAACATTATTTTTATACCTATTTATTATCCTCGACTGTATTTTTTAGATGTCTACAAAGTTGATCTAATTAAAAACTTAATTCTAAGATAACCTTTAAGTATATATTAAACTTTAATTTTATCTTCTCTGCTGTTATAAAATTGTAAGTTGGTATGTCTGTCTATTGAAGATATTCATCAAAAACTATCACGGTATATCATTTTGCATGTATGAAAGGCTTGATTCATATAGCATGTATGAAAGGATTGATGAAAGTACAGGAAGCAAGGGAAGTATGTCAAGATTGTAGCAGGTGGAGAACTGTGGTCTCTGCCTACCCCGACGGGAACAAGGCGTGATGTTATATATGTATCTATATCATTTTGATGCCCCTGAATCCAAGTCACTGATTTTTCGACTTTTTGTATGTCTGTTTATTTGTTCGAGCATCACGTAAAAACTACTGAACCGATTTTAATGAAACTTTTTTGTTCCATAGCGGATTAAGTCGAGTGCAAAATCTAGTAAAACTAAAAATGTTTTCTGTGTGACATTTTTAGTGTTACTAGATTTTGCGATTTGACGGTGACAGCCGCGAACATAATATTTGAAACCTTGTTGCCAAGGTATTGAACAATTTGGGTGCTTACAACTATTGGCCTGGTGCAATTAGACCAATAAAGGGCCTAACCTGCACATCCAAACTAAAAGTATCATTCAAATTGTTCTATAAAATCCACATATTGTTTGGTAAAAAGTTACACGATTTTTAGCGTCGGGTTTGGGGGGGAGGGGGGGGGAGAAGTTGGGTTTTATCAGTTTAGCGCAAAAGTGCCACGGACAAAAGTAATCTACATTGAATTACCAACAAAAGTGGTCTGAAGGGTAATCTTGCTAAAGTGAACGGTTTCAGAGTTACGGGGGGTGTAAAGTAGAAATTGTCCCTAACATACCAACGGCCAATGATATCACAATTTGTTTTAACAAAACACAATCCTGTATGAAAAAATTGTTCCCTTATGATAATGTCATATTTTTCCATAAATCTAAAAAAACTAACAATTGCTACTGTACACCTAGTCCAGGCCCTGGCTAAGGTTCTGTAGGGAAATGAATGACTGTACATAATTCTTTTTACTCAGGAATGTTTAGAAGGTGTCCTAGTTAAGTAAGTATTTTACACTCGGTCCCGGTCCATTTTCCGGTTATGACGTCATAAATTTTTTGTATGGGATTTATTTTTATTTTTTTTAATCCTATCGTTTAGTATATCAAATGAAAGGGCTTTAGGAGGTGATTTTGAAAATATATTTCATTGTCACATTGAAGCATCTGGTTATCTTAAAATTAAAGAAATATTTTCGAAACATACCAAGTTTGAGCTCCTCCAGGGAACAAAGGGCTGAATAACTTTTCATAAAATATACGTCCAATGACTCGTTATATCCTTATTTACAAATTGTATGAAAGCAATTCTGGAAATATTGAAACCGAAACTAGATAAATAGGATAAGGTTTTCGATAAAAAATTGTCCTACAAAAAAATGGGCCTGGACTGACCCCCCGTAACTCTGAAATCGTTCACTTTAGCAAGATTACGTCATAGCATAGTCCACTTATGTATGCAATTTCATGTAGATTACCTTGGCACTTTTGCGCTAAACTACACAGTTTTCGAACTATTTAAGAAAAACTGATAAAACCCAACTTCTCCCCACACAATATGTGAACTGCACAGAACAATTTGGAGCTGGAATGATACTTTTACTTTGGATGTCAAGGTCTGGGTCTAACTGCTCTTATGACATTGAAATTGTTTACTACAGATCATTTTGACTACGACAGTCGCTCATCTGAATTTCACGCTGACTGTACATAAATCGACACTGCACGTAAGACCCACGAAAGTGGAAAACTTATGAAGGAACATACTAATAGGTGAAAATCAAGGTGAAAATATTAAAAACAACTCCCTATACAAACGTGTTGGTCACTTTCGTTCCATTAGTTCAGTCAGAGTACGAGAGTTTCCTCGCACGGTCAACCGATTGTCGGTAGAAACTTTTTCAACTCTATTACCACGCCATAGGGTCCAAAAGTGTTTCTACTGATGTGCGGCCGTGTGTACATCTATGATTTCCTTTGGCGTTACATCTATGCACTCATTTCGTGCAAAAGGGATAAATGGCGGCAATAATTTGAACTACATCGAGCTTTGATTGAGTCAGAGGGTGAGGGGAGAGGGGTGGAGGGGGGTGTTGAAGCTATGGCGCCAATTTGTTGGTGAAGCGATGTAGTTTAGTTGACGTCATTAAGAGATTTTAACCAACAATGAATAAACTAGTTTGAGTTTGAAGGCGAAGTGGGGGTGAGTGGACTTAGATGGGTACTTTACGTCCTCTTGACTTCACCAAATCACGTTGACGTATCCATGTATAACTTAAGGCTGTAACAAGGATACAGCTAACCAGGATTTTATTTAATTGTTTCGACCTATGTTCCTTCGTTCAGTTTCATTTAAAGAACATGAAGTGATTTTCTTAAAAACCTGTTTTTAAGTTCAATATTGTAGTTCAATATTAGCGAAAGTTAGCTACAACATTTGACTTCTCTTATAGTCACCTCCCAACCTCCGTTCAAATTGAATACTAATCTGGTTGACATTAGTACAGAGATCAAAAAAAGAAAATGATAAAAAATTATATAATATGAAAAATTTTTACTTGTTTTAGGTACTGCTTGAAACGAAGTCTTGTGTTCCAATTCCGAAAATGTTTCATACTCTGGTTTAAAAAAACCAGAAGCTACAGTTTCAGTTTTCGGAAATGTTTTGTCTTTCGTATGTCGAATATGGGTCACGTAAGATTGAGTGTTATTTTAAAACATTACTCGTTAATACGTAGTTTGAGAGTGAATCTTTAAGCAAACGGCGTTTCATTTCTTCTTCTTTCGTCTTAGTCCTGCCCCTATCTACGTGTATTTTAGTTGTGGAAGAGGTACGAACACACAGGGTTTATTTGTCTTTGGAGGTCATATTTTTCATAAATTTGACAGCTGTCACAACGGGTTACTTTAGTTCTGATTTCAACCGTGGCTAAAGTTAAACCTATATTTAAAGGAGGCCAAGGCCTTCGTTGGAGAAATTTGGCGCCGACTTAGGGATATTGACTTTGACTCCCGCTTCGGATCGTTCCTTGTGCAAAGGAAAATGATAAAAAATTATATAATATGAAAAATTTTTACTTGTTTTAGGTACTGCTTGAAACGAAGTCTTGTGTTCCAATTCAGAACATGTTTCATACTCTGGTTTAAAAAAACCAGAAGCTACAGTTTCAGTTTTCGGAAATGTTTTGTCTTTCGTAAGTCGAATATGGGTCACGTAAGATTGAGTGTTATTTTAAAACAATATTCGTTAATACATTGTTTGAGAGTGATTCCTTAAGGAAACATCGTTTCATTTCTTCTTCTTTCGTCTTAGTTCTGTCCCTATCTACGTGTATTTTAGTTATCGAAGAGGTACGAACACACAGGGTTTATTTGTCTTTGGAGGTCATAACTTTTCATAAGTTTGACAGCTGTCACACCGGGTTACTTTAGTTCTGATTTCAGCCGTGGCTAAAGTTAAACCTATTATTAAAGGAGGCCAAGGCCTTCGTTGGAGAAATTTGGCGCCGACTTAGGGATATTGACTTTGACTCCCGCTTCGGATCGTTCCTTGTGCAAAGGTTATCCATTCGATTCACCGTGGCAATGCTGCGAGCCTCATGGGACGACTCGGGGTGGGTTATTTTAATTAGGTTTTAATTTTATTGTAAGTTAATGAAACTGTATTTAAATTGACCCATGTAAGATTGATAAATTATTAGGTTGTTTTGCGAACTGTACAAAACCTAAGTAAGTAATCAGAAATGGGCGGCGCTTCACGACGCCCCGGTCAGTCCTTCCTTAATCGTTACTGTCAATTAAGGGCTAATCGTCGCCGGGCCTACGTAAACAGAATCGAGAAGATATTTGTGTAGCAGGTAGTTGTACCTACGTTGTTACCAGTTATTAACTAGCGCCCCCATCAGTTAAAAAAATATTACTCGCTAAATACAAAACTTATCGAAAATCTGCCTTACAAAATTGAAATAAAGGTACCTAGCCAAGTTCATTCAGAACCTATCAATCCTGAAAAATATAGTTTACTGTAGATACAGATACAAAAAGTGCCAAAAACGGCCACTTTTATCAACTTTTGTATGTGTAACTCTTCTCTCAAAATATTAGGGTGTTTTAATTATGTTCTCGTCCACCTGTGAGGTTGAAATTTTCCAGAGAATCAGACATTATAGTAAAAAAGTTTTGAAGATAAAAACCAAAAAAACTACGTGATTTTTAGGATCAGAGCACTTAGAGTCATTGAACTATTTGATGTCTTTAATAGAACATTAAGATGCTAGTGCGCTGTTTTGCTCATTACACACGAGGAGCAGAAATTGCAGCCCGAGCCGCAGGCGAGGGCGTAATGGAGCCGAGAGTGTAATAGCAATGCGCACGTGCGTTTTACGACGATTTTCAACACATTTACGAGTAAAAATACTAAACTTTGTTAACCTTGTGTCCACAGCACGTCAACCGGAACATTTTGTCGGCTGCATATTATGTTGGTGCTTTCCTTTAATTTTTACAACTTTTAAAATTTTATGAGTATTTTACACAGTTCAGGAACAGTTTTTTATTTGTAGAAGTCGACACTTTTAGAAATAATTACAATAATAAACATCGGCTCTAACGATTTCGATGAAATTTAGTTTACAGGGGTTTTTGGGAGCAAAAAATTGATCTAGCTAGGTCTCATGTCCGGGAAAATTCTTTTTCACCGTCTTTTTTAATATTTCTTAGCGCGTTTTCAAGAAACTTACAGCGCCATCTGTTGTTGAGTAGCATAGCATAGCTTGCTCACCGTTGCCTGTTTTATTATCGTCCTTGCCGTTGCGAAGCTCGGTCGCTCAGGTACTTTATTATGAAAAATTACTAGAATTTAATAAAACTCTATTTATTATGCAAAAAAATACCGCTATCTTTTTTATTAGTTCTTGCTCAGAGTAAATAATAGTAGTATTTGTAAACAAAGCTCTTTACTGACCCATTTCTCATTACGGTCTGACCTTGAGATGCGCAAGAGCAGATAAAATATGAAACAATAAATGTGAAGCCGTTAACAAAAACTAGACAGCTCTCCCACAAGATTTGAGGTCGCGATGTGTGAAGCTCTATGTACATAGCTTTGGCAGGTCTATAAAATTCGACATCATATTTGTGGGTTGTAAGATCGATGAGCTACTTACCTCACAAACAATAGTGTCAGATTTGTTGAGCCGCTAAAGGCCTCAATTAAGCCTTTTTTCTAGGTACTTGCCGGGACTAATGGCTTGACGTGCCTTTCGAAGCATAAAATCATGTTACTTTGCGGACGACCACGTACCTATTATTAGTGAACAATATGAAATGTACGTTAATTACTTTTTAGGTCGAACAGCACAGTAAGAAAGGACTCGAAACCGGAAATAAAATAACTACCTATGTAGTGACTCTACATTTTTAATGACACCCAACTCCAGCTTCCGCTATCGTTTTACTGGTGGTGCTCGCTCAAGGTGATGTGAGGTCGGTTATCAACCTTGCAATGATGATGATGATGCTCAAGTTACCGACAGAAGGCTCGATTTCATGTTTCATAATTGTTTTTTTTTTTCAAACTATTTAAATACATAATACAGTGTTATCATTAGAACAGACCCTTAAAACATGACTCTTCGCTACAGAACCGACATTTCTGTGGACATCGCTAGAAAATCTCCCACATTATAATGGGTTTTCCATGTGTCAGGTGCACTCAGATATGGAGAAGTGGATAAGTATTTAATAGTGGATTAGTATCGTAAGTATATGGTCTCATGAAGGTGGCCCTTGCCCATCAGAAATAAAAGTACGGACACGAGGAACAACCCCAATACTTGACTATCAAAATAGTTATTTGTTATGCAAGGCAGCAAAAGGTTTATTTGGCGCGAGGGCCTCGTATTGAAACCTGAGCAAGCGAAGGATTCTAGGATTGAACCACGAGCGAAGCGAGTGGTTCAAAAGAAGAATCCTGAGCGTGGCGAAGGTTTCAAGGCACGAGACGCAAAATAACTTTGCTGCCGAGCGAAACACATTTTTCACCTCATTAAAGCGAGGAAATGTTAACATAATGCAATATAAGAAATAAGTGTTTAATTAATTACTCATACGTTCTAACGTAAGGGCATAACACCTACATAATGGTACTGACGACAGCAAGCAAGTGGAAACATAACCAGTATAACCTGACCCAGCGCTTCGCTACAAACCTCCGTAACCAGAGACCCGCTCAAGGTCAAAGAGTTTTCACGGACGAGTGGCCGTGTGTTGATTAAGAAAACATTAAAAAGGATATCACTATAATCAAATTATTATTATTTTTGGGACTGTTGTGCTTATGTAAACTACTTAATAAATTTGCAGAACAAGGTTCATTTTCATTGGATTTCAATGTGGAGACAGAGGACATGCAGTGGCAGGCAAATCTATTTTATATTGCGTTGATTTGAAGTGAAAGGGCGAGTCTAGTACTATTCATAATACTATTTGTTTCTTTCCTATAGCTGCATCCCTCTTTCTCATCTTGAAAACGATAGTGCGTGGCTGGTTTTACAAGCGGCCAGTACTGCAGCATACTACAAAATAATAAGTACATCGTGTTCGAATTTCAAAAACCTTTTGTCCGCTAGGGGCCAAAAATCGCTTTTGGCCGCAGAATTTAACCGACAAAACAAATGTTTCCGAGCTTTGGAGGTGAAAACAATATGCCTTGTAAACCATCCATAGTCATCTACGTCGTGAACGCAACAGAATGCACCGTACGAAGCAAATTGCTCAGCGGCGCCGCGGTCACCGTTACATACGCTAAAGCTAGTGTTAGGGGCGCTATCATGGTAGCCAGGACGTCTCTCCTTTGCCTTTGCAACGCAAATTCCCGCGCAAAGCTCGGAAGAGCCCAAAGTCAGAAATGTTAGAACTATTTGCGTAGCTTTATTCCAAACGGTTCGTGTATTGCAGACAAGTTGCGGCAACCGTAATAGCGCCCCAGATGCAAGTCATTGATCAATACATTAATTTGTATGCCACTAGCAAAAAGCAAAGCAGAGTGAATAGGCTTTTTCTGGGTGAGCTTGAGGCATCGTCAACCTCATCTTTGTCCTCAGGGCTGGATTGAGTTCAAGAGCAAACTAAGTGAACAGTGAAGAGCAGTTTAAGGGGCTGATAAGATCTAAATTACCTCCCTTTCTAACAAAGGACAGAAGGTGCGTGTTAGAACGGAGCAGATGCGCGCTGCTTTACGTTTTTCGCTCATTTTTTGCATTTTTCTTAAAGCCCGCGTCACAAAGAGGCGGTAGCGGAAGCGTTCCGGGGCCGGCATTTTTTGTAAAGTATGAGTTCATATGCACCCTGTCACATTGAAAAGCGGTCGCGGCGCGGTATTTTGTTCCCGCCAAACCGCCCCGGACCGCTTTCGCAATCATACCGCCTCTGTCTGACTTGAGCTTAAAATCTGTACCCATAATATTAATTATAAAACAGCTATAATATGATAATGTATAATATATTGAATAATGTGTAAAAGTTTTAGCATCATAGATTAATAGGTACTTAAGAAATGATTTAAAAGCAAAAAGCAGAGGTAACTTTGGATTTTTTATGGCGTAGGTATAAAATATATTTGATCGTGTTTCCGAGTCGGCCATCTTCTTGGAAAGATGCTTAATTATCTCTGTTCTCTCTGCTCGCATCCAGTGGCTTCCCGCGACCGCCACCAGATCGTCGGTCCACCTTTTGGGGGGCTGCCAACGCTTCGTCTTCCGGTACGTGGTCCTTTTGTATACAGAATTTAATTTTCCTTTCAAATTACCCGCCCAACTGGAGCACTTCTTTTACAAAACCCTTCTTAAGGTTTGTATTTAAATTTAATTTAAAAAGCAAATTAAAAATTTACTTAAACATGCCATTTACATAAGCGCTCGGCGGCGTCCCGTTAAATTCTAAAATAAATACGCCTCTGTACGAAAGTAACTTTTACAAAGTCCTACATTATAAAATGTGCTTCTACATCCTGCTTTATTTCCTTGCTCCGAAAGGCACGTTAAGTTAGGCAGCATAAGTTTTTCTTTCTCCGAAAAATTCGTATCATAAACATAAACTTGATCGGGCAGTTTGTATGGAGAAGCCGATTTTTTTTTGCGTTTCCGGAAAGTTTTGTTCACTGAAAGTTGTTCAGTGTCGTTGACTGATCATGCCCCTTCCGTATTCGGCAGGCTGTCCCTTATACCCTTTATTAGTGTAGGCAACGAAGCAGTTGACCCTAACATAAATTTCTCAGGCTGATTTTATTTGACAGGATGATAAAGAATCATGAATTAAATGTAAATTCAAAATAACCAAAAAAAATTTTACAAAAAAAAATTTCATACGTTTTTGTAATTTTTCAATGGTTTTTTTTATGTTTGACCGATTTTTTTTGGATTTTTTTGTAAAAGGTTTGTCTCATGTAGTGCGAGGGTCTTCATACAACGATATGCTTCGTTGCCTAGACTATATTAAAACCCTCAGAGCGCGAGTCCGACTCGCACTTGACCAGTTGTTTTTAAAAATGTGACAAGTCCAGTGGGTGAACGGATTGGAATTAAAACACTCTTTAAGTTTCACTTTATGACTAAAATAACGCTAACTCACATTTTGTTTTAAGGTATTTTGTGCAAAGTCCGTCTGTGGAAGTACCACCCCCTTGCTTTTTTCTGCCGTAAAGCAGCAGTGTTTGCACTGCTGTCTTTCAGTTTGAAAGGCAAGAGCCAGGGAAATTACTGGCACATGAGACACACCATCTTAGTTCTCAGGGTGGGCAATGCGATTTGCTGACTTGTTAGTGTTAATTATGCTATTAATAAGACAGTGGGCTCTATGGGCGGTGGTGATCACTTACCATCAAGTGGCCCACTAGCTCGCTTACTTGTTACATAAAAAAAAACTTTATTTACAAATAAAAGCTTTATTTTAAAAGCTTCAGACCACAAAAAGGAGAGATTTCAGACATTCAATCCGCGAGACAAAATCATTCACGGTTGCCCTCCTTTTCAGCCAAGTTAGTAATCGTTTGCATACAACTTGAATACTTTTCACTTAATTCTAAACCCTATCCCCTTCTCATAAGCATCAGTTCTATCGCATTACTTTGGATAAAGACTACCCTGATAAAGCAACTTTGATTAATGTACTAGGGTTAATGGATATTCGACTTTGTTTCGAGGTGATAAAGTGGAAATAGTTCGTAAAGGTTCACAGTATTTTCTGCTCAGGCTTCTGGTAAACCGCAGACCACAGCCACCTGTCGTTTTGACACCTCCAGTTGTTTGAGGAATGAGTGTAATATACGATTTTGTATGCTCTCTCTGAATATACTGGGTCATAATCATTTTGTTGTATAATTATTAATTATGTTGTGTCGTAACATCATTCTGATGACCATAGCGGACGGATATACGTCGCCGCTATGGAAGTGCCTGGTTTAGAGGGTGATCACAGAAACAAGATAATTTTATTGACCGCCCTTGGCCCTAGAAGCTATTTTATTTCTATGGATCTAGGAAGTCTGAAATATACAACTTTTATTTTTTTCATTTATTTAGTGTAGGTTTACAAACGAAAGGTCCCCATACGTGTAGGTCCCCATACATGTCCAGACTAAAAGATAAAAATTATTGTTATTATTTCGAATAAGGAAAACGTTTCTTCTGTTAAGAAAAAATGAAGTACTGGTGCAGTTCGCTCCTAAAATATTTATCTTAGATAAGCATTTTAGGAGCAAAAGGGCTTATTGTATTCGTCTAAGTCAGGGACGCACAGTTGCGCAGAAGTGCACGAGTCCGAGTTGCACTTGACCAGTTTTCATTATTTGTTGTTATTGTTTCCCTTTTTAAGATAGAGCTAAAACAAAAATCACCAAAAAAACGACGTTTCTTGTATGAGGACCTTTTCATTGTTTTTATTATTTGTTTGTTAAGCCGGCTCCACACGCTTGGTGTTTGCCACAAACAGCAAACACGTGTCAAACACCGAACACAAACACCCAACCATGTTTGCCAATCCGGAATATACTGACACGACCTCCAAGCGTGGGTATGCCTGTTTTTTTTTATAGAAGAGGGAGGCAGACGAGCAGGCGGGTCACCTGATGGTAAGTGATCACCGACGCCCATAGACACCTGCAACACCAGGGGGATCACAGGAGCGCTGCCGGCCTTTAAGATATTTGTAGGCTCGTTTCTTGAAGGCTGCCTTGTTGTACCCGTCCGGAAATACAATATTGTGTTGAGTGTCTGTGTTTGACACGTGTTTGCTGTTTGTGGCAAACACCAAGCGTGTGGAGCCGGCTCTACGTAATCCGCCTTAACAACAACACATTTTGTAAAAAATTCAATAGATTCTGTGAAAATTTCAACCTTATACTACAGTTCAAAAGATACAGCCCTAATGCGATCTTATTTTGTTCAATTTAGTTTTTCGTCGCTTCTAGTTTTTCCTACACGGCGCCACTTTGTTTGTGAAGCGACGTAAAGGTAACTGACGTCATTATATTTTTAATATCCTACAATGAATAAAGAACATTTTAATTTTGATTATTTTTTATTTTAAAAATCCCACCGCCTTTCGTGCACTTTGTTTTAGGCACAGGTTAGATAGTAGTAGTAATAGTAAACTGACGTATAGTATAGGTACGCACAGCAGCAAGCTCGTAGAAACCAGGGACCTGCTCAAGGTCAATGTGTTTTCACCGACGTGCGGCGGTGAGTACGAGTAAGTATCCATAGCGTGCGCACCATAATTTTGGCTCTGACGGTTATTTTCTGCGCATGGATATGACAGGCGGAGAGCCAATGAACGATTCACTCCCCCCACCCCACCTGCTACGCTCTCCCCCGCGGTTAAATTTTTTACTTCTGCTCTTTTACGGTCATAGCCAGAGCACAGATTAAATAATAGTAAACTAACGTTGCCAGAGTTATTTTGTACGACGTATAGTGCTTTGTAGCTTCCTTCGGGCTCATGCCCCCAGATAATATTTATTAGGGTTCCGTACCTCAAAATAAAAAAACGGAACCCTTATAGGATCATTTTGTTGTCCGTGTGTCTGTCTGTCTGTCAAGACCCTTTTTATCACGAACGAGAAGAGATATCAGGTTGAAATTGCTAACGAATATTAAAGTTCATGAACCACACAAGATCTGAAAATTTCAATTTTTTACAACGACGCAATCAAAAGATATGGCTTTTTATGTCCTCATCTCTATACATTTATGCAAAAAAGCAAAACCTACAGGGTACTTCCCGTTGACCTAAAATTATGAAATTTGGCAAGAAGCTAGGTCTCACAGTACAAATAAAGGGAAAAGTCTAAAATCATTAAATAATTCAATTTTTCTCACAACTAATAGTAACGAATTAAGGCGAGCTCCCGTTTCAAGAACTTTTCTATAAAAGAGGGGTCATGTTGGATGGTCGCGGAGTTTTTAAAATTATAGAGCAAAAGCTTTTAGTATATCATATTGTAGATAGGTATGGAACCCTTAGGGCGCGAGTCCGACTCGCACTTGGCCGTTTTTTTTTTTTTTGTTAAACTGCATTAAAATATACATGTTATAAATAAAACACTGTATATGAACGTAGTTATGCTTAAGACTAATTTGGACTAAAACAGATTGTGTTCGCAGCTGCTTGTATAGAGTCTATCGATCATTGTAAATTAATTAAAGTTTTGGTATCATTTGAAAGTGATTGAGAGCCAAATGTAAGTTTGAGGCTTACCTACTTAATATGTTTTCGACATAGACACTTTGGAAATTCTTTTAAAAATCCAATTTATGATTCAAAGGGCATAATCAGTCAATGAATCTGAACAACTCTTAGTAAATAAAAAGTTAAACGAAAAAAATCTCTATATACAAACTGTCCAATAAAGTTTACACTTTTTGTTTGGAGCTGCTGTATTTTGTCATTTCTTGAAGTTTCATTTACGCTGTCAGTTGTTTAGTGTCGCTAACTGGTCACGCCCTTTCAGTTTTCGGAAGGCAGTCTCTTGAACCTTTTATAAAAATTAAACAAGGGGGTACTTCTTTGCCTGCCTTTACTTGATCTGAGCTTAAAAAAAGTGTATATTCTGAATAAGTAGACCTACTAAAGTGAAAATATTTAAATAGACGTTAAAAAAGACGTAGAGTAGATAACTGCATGAAAGATGTTGTCACAGGAGCAATCTAAATTAAAAATCTAAATTTTAATCAAGTTAATGAGCAAGTAGGTAAAGATTTACAGCCGAGTCAAGCGGTTGGCGCCAAATTCATAATATCAGGAGCACAGCTGCGGGCGTATTCTGGAAAAGATTCCTTGTCCCTTCTTTTTTAGGGTTCCGTACCTCAAAAGAAAAAAATCGGAACCCTTATAGGATCACTTTGTTGTCCGTCCGTCTGTCTGTCTGTCTGTCTGTCTGTCAAGACCCTTTATCTCACGAACAGGTAAAGGTATCAAGTTGAAATTAATACCATATATTAGGATCCATGAACCACACAAGATCTGAAAATTTGAATTTTTCACAACGACGCAATCAAAAGATATGGCATTTTATGTCCTCATCTCCATACATTTATTCAAAAATGCAAAACCTACAGGGTACTTCCCGTTGACCTAAAATTATGAAATTTGGCAAGAAGCTAGGTCTCACAGTACAAATAAAGGGAAAAGTCTGAAATCATTAAATATTACAACTTTTCTCACAACTAATGGTAACCAATTGTGGTGAGCTCCCGTTTCAAGAACTTTTCTATAAAAGAGGGGTCATGTTGGATGGTCGCGGAGTTTTTAAAATTATAGAGCAAAAGCTTTTAGTATATCATATTGTAGAGATATAAGAGAGGGGTCAAGTTGGATGGTCGCTGAGGCGATTTTTGTTTTAGTTCTATGAAAAAACGGGAACACTTAACTTGAAAATTGGTATGTTTATAGTGCATAAGCTATAAAATAACAACAAATAATAAAATTTGGTCAAGCGCGTGTCGGACTCAAAAAATCTAGCACATTAACTTACTGAAATTTCAACTAATACAATTATGTTTATGTGGTGGTACGGAACCCTCAGTGCGCGAGTCCGACTCGCACTTGGCCGGTTTTTTTCCACATGGCGCCACTTTGTTTGTGAAGTGACGTATCTTTTAGTTAATTGACGTCATAAAGTGATAAAAGAATTCTAATATCTTAGATTAGAATAATACTAAATATAAATAATCATCATCATAACATCCCATGAAACGTCCACTACAGGACAAGGAGCTTTTTTCTCTAATCCAGGATTCTAGCTTTTGCTGGAATATAAATAATACTTTGATTAATTTATCACCTTATTTTCTTTTCGGAGGTCAGCGTTTCCGAAATTTATGTGCAGTTACTTTTGTAAAATAGTAAAAGGTCTTATTTAAGACACTTTCTGGTATTCCAGTGATTCATTTCTGGTGTAGGCTACAAATAAATGAAAATCCGGCAAATTGCGAGTGAGACTGGCAAAACGAGAGATTCTCACCATACGATATATTTTTTGTAGATGATATTTCAGTGGTAGTGTAAAAGCTATACAAAAAGTGTAACAGAAAGCGTATACCAACCCTGAAGAATATGATTCTGCCCATGAAACTGAACAACTTTCCCCGAGGAACGTAGCGACCTATGACAAAACAAACAAACTCAAAAACATACAAATACGAAAAGAAAATGATGACTTCCTATACAAAATGCGATGGCAGGTCAAAATATTTTCTTTATTATTTCGGCCTATGTTCCTTAGGGAAAGTTGTTCAGTTTCATGGACAGATTCGCATTCTTCAGGGTTGGTATACCCTTTTTGTTACACGCTGTATTTGCCAAATTTAGTTGAGTCCGTCTCTCACTTTCAATTTGTTGTTCTAGAAAATCAAACACATACATTCATGCCAAGTTTGACGCTTGTGTACACACAATTTTGTTATAATACATTATACCGTCTTTAATATACACCCTTATATTTTATCACTGCGGATATTTTGAGAGGTCTTTCTGTCTTTGAAACTGAACAACTTTTCCCAAGGAACTGCATCAGCTGACAGCACATTTTGTATGGGAGGTCGATATTTTTTTCGGTTTTCCACCTATGTTCCTCGGGAAAAATTGTTGTTTCGTGGGCAAAACCACCTCTTAAATTATCCGGGGTAATAAAAACTATCACTGAAGCTAAACCAAACAACCGATTTATACTCGTATTTCACTTTACATCGACTTGACTTTACCTCTACAGTGTGATAATACCTACTAAAGGGTGTGAAGGTCAGTGAAGGTCATAAAACAAAATTAATTTTCAACCTCCTATAGAAACTGCATCAGCTATAGCGTATTTTGTATTGGATATCAAATAGATGCTAGTTGGCCGATTTAGTTATTCTTACGCAGTTATTGTAGCTTTGTGTGCAATAAAGAGTTTCTATCTATCTATGAACAAGGAAAGAGATATTTGTTTTTGGCTAGGACAACATTCATCATCATCATAATATTAGCGAAACACTCTCCAGCCGACCGATCTAAATAAAAACAGATTGTTTAGTGACCAGAATAAGACTCCTGGCTAAAGTCAGCGGGTGGCACTCCAGGAACTTCGGCAGTAAATCGTGAGCCGAGTTTTTAATGAAAAATCTGGTCAAGGGTGAATTGCTTCATATAATATAATGTCAGCTGAAAGAAATGAAACTGAAATCTCGATCTTGCAAGTTGCCAACTTTAGCCAACACTGAATTATACTTACAGTGTTATTTTTATGTAGGTATCACTTCAGTAATTTTATATCAAACTGGACTAAAACGTGGTGGGTCGATTACGAGTATACAAGGTGTAACAAAAAGGGTATATCAACCCTGAAGGATGTGATTCTGCCCATGAAACTGAACAACTTTTCCTAAGGAACATACATAGGTCGAAATACGATAAAAATATTTTACCTCCCATAGAAACTGAATCAGCTGATCGCGCACTTTCGCGCAGTTTTTTTACGTTGTACTCAAAATATTAGAGAAATTATAAAATTTGAAAATTCGTGCGCTGACGCCACAACAACAACTGAGCTTTTTATAAAAAATTAGGCTGTGACGTCATTTCCGGAAAAAAGTAACGACTTTTTAAACAAAAAAAAATATAAAAAAACGCAAAATATGTGTCCCCAATTATTCTATAATCTTTCAGAAAAACCAATAAGATGGGGTGCATATCATAATGTACTATTCATTATGTTATGTCATTTGGAAAAATGGTTCTGAAATACTAAGCTGCCGTTATTCATAATCTAAGTGAAATACAATGTGTAACGGAAAGTTTTGATAACTAAAGGTTGTGAATCTGTCAATGAAACTGAACTTTCCCAAAAAACATAGGTTGAAATACGAAAAACCAAATTTGACCTCGCATATAATGTGCGCTATTAGCTGATGCAGTTTCTATGGGAGGTCAAAATTGATTTTCGTTTTTCGACCTTTGTTCGTTTGGGAAAATTGTTCAGATTCATGGACAGGTATAATCCCTTCATGGAGTTCTTTAGGGGAGGCCTATGTCCAGCAGTGGACGTCTTTCGGCTGATATGATGATAATCCCTTCAGTATTATCACACGTTTCCTTTACACGTTGTATATTCGTTAATTATTTCACACTTCTTTCAAACACGTGCACTATTAAATAGCAACAACAATTTTTCTTAATATCTCTTATTCCAGTCTCGGTCTCTTATTACCAGTGTTTGTAAGTGTACCAACTTATTTTACTTCACAGCATTCTTTGCACATTTTCCATCCAGGCACTGCTTTGCATCTGCCCGACTTTTTTTAATTAGCCAAGTCACTTTACTTTGTCTTCGTCCAACTTTCTTTGTACCTTCTGTTCTGTAAGTTATTTATTTACTTTGTTTTATCTTTTACCTCTTTTAAGCACTCTCTCTAAAATAAAGTTTTCTTTAAATTTAAAACGATTTCAGTTTTCATTTAATGATTCTTAACTATACCAAACCCCGGACTAGGGTTGCCAGATGGCCGGGACTCGCCGGGATAGTCCCGGAATAGGAGTGTATGTCCCGGGTCCCGGAATTCTCAAAAATGTCCCGGAATGGCTGAGATAAGCATAATCGCAATTTAAATATCGCGTGCCTTGCTTACTCTAGGCGAGTCATCAACCAATAGCGACTTAGCCGGCCGATACTTTTTGTGAACGAATTTTTATTTTCATGTTCAACTTATGGACTTACAAATGAACGAAACCGTATGTCGATGAGGAACTTGTTAAGGCGGAACTTCAGACAAGAGTAAGTTATTACTTATCTTGTTCCGAATTTATATCAATGTTAGGCGGCCCATACGGCCAAATAAGTTGCAGCTGCAAGAATCAGTGGTAAATATATCTGTACTCATGAGTGGTCTTGTTTTTTGTCCCGGTATTCGACCCAGCAAATCTGGCAACCCTATCTCGGACACTACATACATCGAGCGGCGCGAATTTGAAATTGGATTGGATTATTCAGTACTAAAGACACTCAAAAGGACCACGAGAATCTCGCGGACGGAAGCGCGCGGGGGTGCGGGGTAGATTGCAAGGGGGACGGAGAGTGTCCGTTCTGTATGATACTACTATTACTTTAGTCTGTGACCACTATCTCTATCTCTCTATTCCGTCCCACTGCGTGTAATAGCTTCCCTTCCTTCTTCCACTCCTCTTAATTTTGCGCCCGCTCTTGACAGCCTTTCGATCTATCTAGGGTGTCATCTCGGCCTTTTGACGCCCTCAGGAAGCCAGTTGGATGTCCATTAGCGGCCTAAACAGCAAAAAAAATATTGCTCGCTCATGCATATATAATTTGATTGCGTGCCATAGCTCAGGGGCGGGATCAGTATCAGTAACGTAACAACTTTTCCGAAGGAACATAGGTCGAAATACGAAAAATCAAATTTGACCTTCCATACAAAATGCGCTCTCAGCTGATGCAGTTTCTATGGGAGGTAAAAAAAAATATTTTCGTATTTCGACCTATGTTCCTTGGGAAAAGTTGTCCTGTTACTGATACTGATCCCGCCCCTGGAGCTATGGCACGCAATCAAATTAACACCCTGTATATAATACTAGCGGTCCGCCCGGCTTCGCAAGGGTAGATGTAGGTTCTTGTTGCGTCAAAAACAGGTACATTATAAAGTTAAGTTAATAAATGTTTAGGTTCTTAAGGTGATCCGTTTTCCATACAAAAATTCAAATAACTTGCATTCTTACGCGGGACATAAAACTCTGTTGAAAAACCGGCCAAGTGCGAGTCGGACTCGCGCACCGAGGGTTCCGTACCACCACATAATCATAATTGTATTACTTGAAATTTCAGTAAGTTAATGTGCTAGATTTTTTGAGTCCGACACGCGCTTGACCAAATTTTATTATTTGTTGTTATTTTATAGCTTATGCACTATAAACATACCAATTTTCAAGTTTGTAAGTGTTCCCGTTTTTAAATAGAACCGAAACAAAAATCACCTCAGCGACCATCCAACTTGACCACTCTCTTATATGAATGTTCTTGAAACGGGAGCTCACCACAATTGGTTACCATTAGTTGTGAGAAAAGTTGTAATATTTAATGATTTCAGACTTTTCCCATTATTTGTACTGTGAGACCTAGCTTCTTGCCAAATTTCAAAATTTTAGGTCAACGGGAAGTTGACCTAAAATTTAAACCCTGTAGGTTTTGCATTTTTGAATAAATGTATGGAGATGAGGACATTAAATGCCATATCTTTTGATTGCGTGATTGTAAAAAATTGAAATTTTCAGATCTTGTGTGGTTCATGGATCCTAATATATGGTAATAATTTAAACTTGATACCTTTACCCGTTCGTGAGATAAAGGGTCTTGACAGACAGACAGACAGAAAGTGATCCTATAAGGGTTCCGTTTTTTTTTTGAGGTACGGAACCCTAAAAACGAATGAATACTGCTATTTTTAGTTAAATTTTTCGCTAATTAATACAAAAATACAGTTAATGTACTGAAAGTACTATGTTTGTTAGCAATTTTTGGTTCAATATTGCGATTGTGGGCGTGCGGTCAAAACTGTACGGTTGTGCTTTGTGTGCATGTGTGAGTGATCGCACTCATGTAAACACGGACTGACGAGAGTTATTGACTTTAGTGGACATATGGAGATATTTTTCTTATCGAAATTGTTGTTAGGCGTTGAAGTTGCACGATGAAATTTACGCGAATCAACTTTTTGCACATATATAGCTGGTACTTATTGCATTAACAAATAAAACCTTATATTTGCAGCAGTGGCTCCATCTAGTTGCGTTCGGGTCTGAGCTGGCCTTCATAGATCACCTTAAGTAATAGACAAAGCTAGATTTCTCATCATCACATACAGATGCTCTACCGAATTATTTTTTTATTTTCTTATCCCCAAAATAATTTTCTCAAGACTTTTATATCAGATTTCACACACGAACTGCACATGAGCGGCAATGCATAGTAATATAAATAGCCATAATGCTCGCTCCTATGGTTTCTAAGCATCGTGACGAGATTTTGCTTGTAATTGCATTAGTTGAAGCGTCAGGAAAGCACTGCATAAAGCCATATGAGTTCTTGAGCTGATTGGTTACGAAACGGCGAAAAATGTATTATGGAAAGCATTTCAGGTAGGTATTACTCCGTTATTGGGTTGTTTGTTAGGTACGGTCAAACGCACGTCAGTGAAAACATTTGCGACTCTATTAACATGCCAGAAAGTCCAAAATGTTTCTACTGACGTGCTAATGGGTGTACGCCTTGTTGGTTGGCATAATCGGGCCAGTTTTAACGTACGTTTCTGCTTCACTCTTTGCCGTGTATAAAGGGTGTAATGGGCAGGTTTCCGAAAGCTGAAAGGGCATGATCAGTCAACGAAACTGAACAACTATCAGTAAATAAAGCTTTCAGGAAATGAAAACAAAAATTTGGCCTGTTCATACAAAACTGCCAACTCGATTGGACAGTTTGTATAGAGAGGCCAACTTTATTTTTCATTTGCTAAAAGTATTACTTTAAGTAATATGCCTAAATTTTGTTAATTATTTATGTAGGACCCTAAAAAATGGGTTTAATTATATATTTTTACATGTTTTTACTACATTCAGTATTAGAGTACAAAAGTTTAGATAATCCTGGAACCTAAAACAAAGCTGTCTTTGTCACCATTCAAATTTGTTTTACTCTAACTTACTTTATCTGCGCGGAGTGTCCGAGCTATGTCTGAGTGATAAAATTATCTCTCCCTTGAGAATAAACTATTTTCCTAGCTCCTCTATAAACCCCAGAGCAAAGTTTGCTTTTCAACCAAAATATCCCGACCAACGACAGCTGATTAAATACTCAATTCTGCAAACTGACGATCATTCTTCTGCAAACATTCTCTACCACTAGAAACACACAGAATGAAGAGTAGAGCATGGAATTCAGACTGTAATAGCATCTTGCGAAGTACGTCAAGAACGGTGCCTACTGCTCCTTGCCTGTTTCTGTCACAAAGCAGCTGTATATGCAATGCAGCTCTGCTGGTTTCGGTTCTAAGGAGAATAGAAAAGGTAAATCACCGCGTCGCCAGTGTTGCCAACATATGATGCCGCCGCTGGTGGCGCCACGGTGGAACAGCAGCCACCTGTCGATAACAGCACAGAGACCACGGATGGCGAGGACTTTTCGTCGACTTCCAATAAAAAGAAGACCTTTGTATATTCAGACAGGATAGGAGTAGGTCTAGGGTCTATTTTTAATTACTGCCATAATCAGCAGGTGACCAATATTTGCTGTCCCGATATTACTTTCGACGGTCTTGTAAGAAAGATTGCTGTAGGCAAGTTTGACATAAACACCACTGTTGTTATCGTGGTAGGCAATCATTCTGACATAAGTAGATTAAAATTAAACAATTTTGTGACATTGTTAAACAAAATACAGGTTGAAACTAAGTGTAGGTTTATTCTGTGTAACTTCCCATACTGTTCAAATGTTACTGAGCAACACAACAAATGTATACACAGAATGAATTTACATTTACAAAATTTGACAAGTCGTCATAGTGACATTTTATATCTTGACATGAATACTTTTATAAATTATTTCAAATTGACAAAGGATACTATGTATCTGCCTCTTAAGTTTAAGAAAGAGCTGGCTACATTGATAGCATATAATATATCTGACTCTGTTATAGGAAGTTATACACAAAAAACTTCTTTAGTTAGTAACATTACTAACACCAATTCTTTAAACTAGTTCATACGACAAAAGAGGGTTTTTCTAAACAAAATTTTACCGAAGTAAATGAAAAAAAACCTTCTGGCAAAAAACTTCCTATAGCAAAGACAAAGGAAAAATCTAATATTTTGAAAATTTTACATCAAAATATTCAAGGTTTTTCTGGAAAAATTTTAGAATTAGAATTATTCTTAGAAAGAACAAAATTTGACATTATTTGTCTGACAGAACACTGGCAAAAAGACTATCAAATGTTGATAAATTATGAAAATTATTGTATAGCCAGTGCTTTCAATCGAAAGTCTGCTTTACACGGTGGATCACTGATTTTAGTTCGTAACAGTTTTAAGATAAAGAACCGTAAAGATATTGTTCGACTTTCGGTTGAAAGATGTATTGAAATGTTGATGATGTGTTGAGCTGGACGAGCATGTTGTAGTGTGCGTATACAGACCTCCCGCTTTTCAAAAATTTTCAATGTTCGAGTTAGTAATGGAAGATGTTTTAAAAATAGTGACAAAAGAAAATAAGTTTGTGATAGTGTGTGGTGACTTTAACGTCAATATCTTAGAAAATAATACCTATAGTAACAAACTTATAAGTCTTTTCAAATGTTTTAATTTAGAGCATGTATTTTTTGAAACCTACAAGGGTGACGTCATCCTCGGCTACCTGTATTGATAACGTCTTTTGTAATTGCGATTATTTTGAGAAAAGTATCATAAACTCGATTCAGTCTGACCACTCTGGTCAAAGTGTTACTTTTAATTATTCTCGAGTAACCCAGAAGATAGATATATAGAAACCAGGAGCCTAACGAGCGGTAGGTTAGAAAAGTACAAAAACACGTTACTAGAAAAACTGCTCTGTCACAATTATAATACTAACAACCCTAATAACTCATATGAAGATTTATTCACATTGATTAATACTGAATTCAGTAAAATTTTCACTATTAGAAAAAAGCAAATTATTGTAAAATTCAAATTCAGTGACTGGGCTACCGCTGGTATTCGCAAAAGTAGAGAGAGACTTTTTGAATTATATGAGCTAAGAAATTATTCAAATGACGACAATTTCATTGAATATGTCAAAAAATATTCAAAATTGTTTAAATTAGTTTGTTCAAAAGCAAAGTCATTTTTTCTTCGGAAAAAAATACAGTCTGCTGATAACAAAATTAAGGCTGTATGGAATGTTATAAACAGTGAAACTGGAAAAGTGAAACCGCGTGACAATCAAATCACACTTCATACAAATCGCGGAACTATTAGTTCAAACGTAGAAGTGGCTCAAGAATTCGAAACCTTTTTTACTAATATTCCTTTGAAAACAACAGAGTCACTCAATTCTTCATCTTCACTTGCTAGCGATTTACTTCAAAAGAATGTGGACGCCTGCGAAACTGAATTTGGGTTCAATCATGTCACCCCTAACGAAATTATTAAAGCCTTTAAAAGTATTAAAATGAAAACTACTGAGGACCTATGGGGAATGTCAGTAAAAGTCTGTAGTGCGATCATTGATACTATATCTCCATATTTAGCTGTTATATTCAATGATTGTGTCGATCATGGTACATTTCCTGACTTAATGAAAAAAAGTAAAGTAGTTCCATTATTCAAAGCTGGTGACAAAAAGGATCCCAGTAATTTTAGACCAATATCAGTCTTACCTGTACTTAGTAAAATTTTTGAGAAGGTCATACTCAATCAAATGCTTTCACACTTCAATAGAAATAACTTACTACATGACCATCAATTTGGTTTCACGAAAGGGCGCAGTACAACGGATGCCGGGACTGCACTTTTAAAATACATCTGGTATCTTCTGTGATCTATCCAAGGCATTTGATTGCGTAGATCATAGCACATTGTTGCTAAAACTTGAACATTACGGTGTTAAGAATAATTCACTTAAACTACTTAGGTCATATTTGGAAAACAGGATTCAAAAGGTACAAGTAAACAGGACGAAATCACTGGGATCTGTTGTCAAAATTGGCGTACCTCAAGGGTCCATATTAGGGCCATTTTTATTCCTTATTTATATTAATGACCTTCCTTCTGTGGTGAAGAATCTGTCAAAGATTGTGTTATTTGCTGATGATACTTCATTAATATTCAATGTAAGTAGGAAATCACAAAATTATAACGAAGTCAACGATGCACTTGGACAGATTCATGCATGGTTTACTGTTAACAACCTAGTCCTAAACGCCAAAAAAACTAAATGTATTAAATTTGCACTACCAAATGTAAGGTCTACTTCACATAACATAGTATTGAATAATGAGCCATTAGATTTTGTAAATAGTACAGTTTTCTTAGGGTTAACACTAGACTCTAAACTTCAATGGGGCCCTCATATAACGGCTCTTTCTGGTCGATTGAGCTCGGCTGCATATGCTGTTAGAAAAATCAGACAACTTACTGATGTAGGTACTGCAAGGCTGGTTTACTTTAGCTACTTCCATAGCATTATGTCTTATGGCATACTGCTTTGGGGCCGAGCAGCTGATATACATTCAATATTCGTTTTACAAAAGAGGGCTATAAGAGCAATTTATTGCCTGAAGACTCGTGATTCCCTGAGAGAACTGTTCAAGGAAATCAACATTATGACAGTGCCATGCCAGTATATCTATGAAAATATAATGTATGCTAGAAAGAACATTCATCAATTACCAAAAATTTGTGACAGGCATAATTTTAATACTAGAAATAAGCATAAAATTGATCAACCATATACTAGATTAACTAAAGTCAATACATCTTTCGTTGGTCTGTGTATACGATACTACAACAAAATACCTGACAATATAGTGCAATTACCTGAGAGAAAGTTTAAAGAATGTGTAAAGCAAACGTTATGTAAAAAAGCTTACTATAGATTGGATGACTATATGAATGACAAAGAGGTATGGTGCTCTGATATTCCAGCAAAACACAAGAAACACATTGTAAAAAGCCGACTCTTAAAGTAGGCCGTGCTGCAGTGGTTTCTTGCCGTTTCTTTTACGCTGCCATAGCACGATCCGAAACGGCGTAGACTCGCTCTATTTGCATTGTATTCTGCATGACATTCAATAAGTATTCTGTAAAGAATCTACATTGAATAAAATTATCTGAATCTGAATCTGAATCTGAAATAGCCGTTATACATCGCATCTTTAGTTGAAAGTAACGTTTTGGGTGATATTTTTATGCAATAGCACATCACAGGTAAGACAGTATTTTTGATAGTAGGTACAGGTGGTTAGTTTCCAGGTGGCCCAGTATATTTGCTTACCTATAAACAATTAAAATTTTCGATTGTGGACTGTCAAAGTACTAGGCATATCAAAATAAGTTAACAAGGTTGGTCGGAAAGCCATTACGTATTTCATTGAAATTAAATCAAAATACGAAGAGACGACATCACCGTAACACGTCCACTACAGGACAGGGAGCTCCCTCCAGAATTCTAGATAAATGCTTATTGCTTTTGCTAGAAAAATGTTGAGGAGAAGTACCATAACAGTCAACTCGCTTGTTAGCGTTACGGCTGGCACCATGGACCGCGGTTGTAGGTGACCGCAGTAAGTAAGATTTCAGATACGAAGGAGGATGCTGCTGCCCATTCTCAAGTTTATAACCCTTAGTCGCCTCTTACGACACCCACGGGTATGTGTTGGTTGGTACTATTCTTTGCCGGCACCACATGGGACAACATCACTAAAACAAACTAAAACATTAAAATCTAAGAACATTATTATGTTTTCCCATTGATATAATTTTGATTTTGACATTTGAATCTTGTGAGTCTTTGACACTTGGACAAATAATATTAATGCACAGTTCTTATTCTATGCGTTAGTCTTCATTTTGTGTAAAAACCCTCTTCTAACAGCTCTCAAACTCGTCACATGTGATAGTCATTTGTTTGCGATCGGCGTCTCTCATCGAATCCCGATTAGGGATTTGGGGAGCGGTCCCGACGATCCTTGTGAATCCCGCCAAATGGGGCGATTAGGCCGAACATCCCGGGTTTGAAGCGGTATCAGCTGGCAGTGAGTTTTTGAAGAGACAAACGTCTCACTTTGCAGTAGGCCTGTTTTCGAATAAATCTTGATCTTTCTCTTGATTTTGTGTGCAAATGTATGTATGTCAAATTGGTATGAGTAGGCAGGAGTAGGCATGGTAGTTCCATAGCATATAAAAAGTGACAAACAATATTTTCTGTTATTTAAATATAATTTCTATTCCCCGAATAGATATAAACTATCGATCTGTCACTAAAGTTAAATCACCATGCAATGCAAAAATAGGCGTATTTTATGAACAAATCCATATATTAGATAAGGTAATTAACAATGTATGTGTGGTGCAGGTAAAGAATAGTACCATCCCATACATATCCGTGGGTGCCGTAAGAGGCGACTAACGGTTATAAACTGGAGGATGGGCTGCAGCATCCTCTTGTGTATCATACCATCTTACTGACTGCGGTCACCTACAACCGCGGTGACTATGGTACTTATGATGACAAGCGAGGTGACTATGGTACTAATCTCCACATTTTTCGAGCAAAAACTAGAATTCAGGAGGTAGCTCCCTGTCTTATAGTTGACATTTCATGGGATTTTATAATGATTATGATGAATTAAAAACGCAATATTTTAGGAACCAAAATAATTTATTAGTTGACCATTGATAAAATCATGCCGATATAGAAATAATTAATACCTTTACAAGTCTGGAAGGGAAGAAGGTATTTGAACAAATTTTCCTGTGACATGATTTTGAAAGTGATGAAATCGCTCACTCTAGGCGGTTCATATTCAAAACCTTAGTTTATTGATAGGTCTCCTAGCGGAGATCTTCATTAATCTAATTAAAACCTTACTGACAGTTCTTCATTTTAAGTATTTTAATTAAACATCAACAAGGTGTCGAAATCACGGTTGTTGGAATACGTGTTTATTACAAGAGTGAAATTTTCTGGGAGAAATAATATCCTTTACTTGAAATTGAAAAACAATAATCGTTTCCGTATCGAATCAAATATCCGATTCATTCCCACGAAGGTGCACTGCTTTAGTATCAACATATTTGTTCTTAAAAAGATAATATTTTCAAATGGCGCTTTTTTAACCGTCTTCCAAGGCCAAGTCAAGGTAAGCATCAAAGCGATTAGAATACTGATGCTCGGAGAGAGGAATCATCATCATAACATCCCATGAAATGTCCACTACAGGACAGGGAGCTCCCTCCAGAATTCCAGCTTTTGCTGGAAAAATGTGGAGGGGAAGTTTCCATGGACCGAAGTAAGTAAGATGGTATGATACACAGGAGGATGCTACTGCCCATCCTCCAGTTTATAAGCCTTAGTCGCATCTTACGATACCCACGGGTATGTATGGGATGGTACTATTCTTTGCCTGCACCACATGGGACTCAGTTCAATCTTACTTGTGCTGATTTTGGCCTCACGTTGTTCAACTTCCTCTTTTTGTTGTGAGGAGCATCTCCGTCCATCTTCCGGTTTTACAAGCCACCAGCAGCGCCGGCACAAGCCTCTATATAGAAACGTCGTTTTCTGACTTTTGATGTATGAAGCAAACTTAATTTTTTTTATATGCAGTGGGCTTACTCTTGACCTCTTAAATTGAAATGAGGTCAACGGTGCAACAAGCTTGCCCAGAAGACGCCTGTTCACTCGTGACTTGAATAGATTCGGGTTAAATGAACTCATTCATTCAAGAATAGTACCAACTCATCTCTACCCGTGGATGTCGTAAGAGGCGACTAAGGGTTAATGAACCAGAGGATGGGCAGCAGCATCCTTCTGTGTATCGAATCGTATTACAATCGGCGGTCACCAACAACTGCGGTCTATGGTGCAAACCGTAACGCTAACAAGCGGGGTGACTATGGTACTTCCCCTCCACATTGTTTCAGCTCCTGAGCTCCCTCAGGAGCTCCCTGTCCTGTAGTGGACGTTTCATGGGATTTATGATGATATGAACTCGGGAACAGACAGACGCAGTTCGAGAGTTACATTTGACCTTATATATTTTTATATAGAGCACCATCGTGTCGTGCTGAGTAAGAGGGTTGACCTTCTTATAAGGGACATGCATGAGCTACGATCATATATTTCTGAAGATGCACGAACAAAGGTTTATGCCATGCCACAGAATATACTAATAGTACTGCATACTCGTACAGAACGGAGATTCTCCGCCCCTCTTGGAATCCACCCCTCACCACCCTAGCGCCGCGCCCGCGCGATTGCCGGGTTCTTTGCCGGGTTGTCAATTTAAAATATTGACAGAAACCGTCTTACTACAAAAAAGTTAGACATCTGTTGAACACTTGATTAAAAAATCGTACAAAATAGCTCTGGCTATGTTATTGATGCGCAGAAGTCAAAAATGACTTATTTTCTTATGACTTGACTTCTGCGCATCAACTGACATAGCCTACTTATTTTGTGCGATTTTTTTGATCAAGTGTTCAACAGATGTCTAACTTTTTTTGTAGTAAGACCCTTAGTGGTTTCGCGGGCGTTGTATGAAGAGTATCCGGAGTGTGGCCATGCTTATGCCTTTCTGTGGAAATATTTTGAAATAATGTATATAAAATAGGGGCACTTTTTTCGGATCTTGAATACGTCTGTGCACCAATAAGTTTGGAGTCAAGCTTCTGTTGGGATAAAGCAACCCAAATAGGCACTTATTATGAAATATAATTTTATTTGAGTACAAATTGTTGTGTCGTAAATAATTAATGAATTTCTGCCGTGCTCGAGCATCACATCAATTAACGCGTATCTCCATATTAATTGTAATGAAGCATGAATATTAACGTATGTAACACTTACCCCAATAAGCATACGCACGCATAGATACTTTTATGTTGTCTCTATCGATTTC
The DNA here is from genome assembly GCA_947532105.1 of Athrips mouffetella. Lineage (NCBI taxonomy): Eukaryota > Metazoa > Arthropoda > Insecta > Lepidoptera > Gelechiidae > Athrips > Athrips mouffetella. The sequence continues at coordinate 6,386,245 of OX383964.1, read as the reverse complement.
ATGAGCTGCTTAAAAGTGGTGTACGAGTCTTGGTAGAAAAATTACTGTCCCATACCACAATTACCAAAAATTGTAAATCTGTTCAGTCGTTAAATAAAAAGAAACAGCAACTACAACTCGGCCTCGAGCGCGGTACCTATCTGTTAAGGCATACTAAAATAATGATGAATGGCTCAGGAAGCTGTCATCCCTCGGGGCACCGGTGTTGGCAACACCAACAAAAATAGTTTTAAGTTTCTAATGTTGTCAACATTGCTAACTGTGTTAGCTCTCTCTTCCTGCAACCATAGTTCTACGTGCTGTACGTTATTATAATATCTCGTATAAAATATCAGAAATACAGCCAGTATCAAGTCCTTAGTGGTTTTTATTCTACTCCGACCAGCCCACAAGATTTAGATTACAGTCTAATACATCAATATTATCCCGGAGCGAAACAGCTGGTAGTCTCAATGACACGTACCGATATCTCTTTGTTAATTGTTAGTTATGAAATCTCTTCGGTAATATATCCTAGTGAAGGGATAATGTCTCCCTCTTGTTCTCTTATGTATCTCTGTTTAGTGCCAGTTCTAGTCAATCACGAGCAATGTGCGGCCGCTTCTCGCCATTTCTTTTGAGGCCCATCACGACGTTTTCTGGCCTTTAGAGAAGGAGGGAATTCTTCTACGTGAACATATTATTATGTATTGATAAACAACATCTCTCTGTAGCTATGTTATCAATGCTTCACGATTAATTATCGATTCTAAATTATCGATTTGTACACTTCTATTCATAATCGAGAGTTGGTAATGGAGCAATTATAACTGCTTTATAATTGTAACAAAAAGTAGAGATTAATTCCTATTGCGATCACGGTGCGGCATTGAATTGCTAATAGTTCGTTTCACTTTTCATGGAAAAGTGTTTGCTGAAACATTGTTGCTATGGAAAAGGGTAAATGGATTTTCTTCTTCACTTAACCACAGCATAAATATCGATCATATTCGATATTTATTTTGTGGTTGTCATATAGAACAGACACTCTCCGCCCCCCTTGCAATCTACCCCGCACCCCCGCGCGCACCCACCCGCGAGATTCTCGTCTGAGCGTCTTTTGTAGTGAATGTAAGTATACCTATGTAACTTTCACTTGAACTTTTCTGCAAAAGTTCTCGGCAAAGCACTTCGTAGAAATCTTATAGCGTGTATGCTTCAAGGTGGGCTAGAGTTTAAGGGACCTTAACACAGTCGCAGATAAGCCCAAAGAAGTTCATGTCCAAAAAATTTTTTTCTGCAGGTAGGATGAAGTTGGACTGAAAGATTTCGTTGCGCCACAATCTTAATCTAGAATTGGAAACTTCTACCTCGCAGAGGGCCACTGACGCTGAACAGGTACAGTCAAGAGCACATCAAGCTTCATTTGATAAGATTCTCCCAAAAAGGAAGAACTTACGTATAATATGTGCAACAGTGTCTGTGACATACAATTTCTAACGTATACTGAATATGTTTGTAAAGGGGTTTTTGCAGATTTCTAAAAAACGTTGCCACTTTGGGAGATCGACTATAATTGATGAGATTTTCCTTTTACAAATGTCGGAGAGGAGGAGTTAAGAGGTCATCATTGTCATTTTTCATCATTACTTGAAGACTAAGAGGTTTAAAAGAATTTTATAACCTATTTTGGAATACACAAGTAAAGCCCTTCCATATGATATCCCACACGACCCATAAAAGACAATTTAAAAATTTGAAAAGGGTGAAAAGGGGGATGAAGTTAAAAATTCTTTATTCTTAAAAGTAAAATCCACATAATTTATTATTAAGGCATTAATGATGTAAGTCTATGCAACGTTCATCACTGTTATTGAAATTCCACCCCAAATTCAACCCCTAAAAAAGGGAAATGGGGTGAAAAAGTCTAAAAACCAATATGGGTATCGTTTGTATGGTTTATCGGGTCGCTGATTACGAAAACTACAACAATATTGAAATCAAACGTGGTGGACGTGAAATACCATCATCCCTCTGGGGATGGAGTTGGGGTGCGATAGGTTTGAAATGTCTAAAAATCAATATGGGTGTCGTTTGTATGGTTTATCAGGTCGCTGATTACGAAAACTACAACAACTTTGAAATCCAACGTGGTGGACGTGAAATACCATCGTCCCCTGGGGATGGGGTTGGGGTGCGATAGGTTTGAAATGTCTAAAAATAAATATGGGTGTCATTTCTATGTTAGGGATAGCGGTTAAATTGGCGTAAGGGGTAGGGATAGGGACAGGTAGAGGTAGAGGTGGAGAGGTGGAGAGGTGGAGAGGTGGAGAGGTGGAGAGGTGGAGAGGTGGAGAGGTGGAGGGGTGGAGAGGTGGAGGGGTGGAGAGGTGGAGGGGTGGAGAGGTGGAGGGGTGGAGAGGTGGAGGGGTGGAGAGGTGGAGGGGTGGAGAGGTGGAGGGGTGGAGAGGTGGAGGGGTGGAGAGGTGGAGGGGTGGAGAGGTGGAGAGGTGGAGAGGTGGAGAGGTGGAGAGGTGGAGAGGTGGAGAGGTGGAGAGGTGGAGAGGTGGAGGGGTGGAGGGGTGGAGGGGTGGAGGGGTGGAGGGGTGGAGGGGTGGAGAGGTGGAGAGGTGGAGAGGTGGAGAGGTGGAGAGGTGGAGAGGTGGAGAGGTGGAGAGGTGGAGAGGTGGAGAGGTGGAGAGGTGGAGAGGTGGAGAGGTGGAGAGGTGGAGAGGTGGAGAGGTGGAGAGGTGGAGAGGTGGAGAGGTGGAGAGGTGGAGAGGTGGAGAGGTGGAGAGGTGGAGAGGTGGAGAGGTGGAGAGGTGGAGAGGTGGAGAGGTGGAGAGGTGGAGAGGTGGAGAGGTGGAGAGGTGGAGAGGTGCAGAGGTGGAGAGGTGGAGAGGTGCAGAGGTGGAGAGGTGGAGAGGTGCAGAGGTGGAGAGGTGCAGAGGTGGAGAGGTGCAGAGGTGGAGAGGTGCAGAGGTGCAGAGGTGGAGAGGTGCAGAGGTGGAGAGGTGCAGAGGTGGAGAGGTGGAGAGGTGGAGAGGAAGAGAGGTAGAGAGGTAGAGGGGTAGAGAGGTAGAGACGTAGAGACGTAGAGACGTAGAGGGGTACAGGTACAGGTAGAGGTAGAGGGAGAGGGAGAAGGAGGGGTAGGGGGAGAGGGAGGGAGTGTGGGAGGGGGAGGGGGTGATGAAAAGGGAGAGGGAGGGGGAGAGGTAGGGGCAGGGGGAGAGGGAGGAGGGGGAGGGGGAGAGACAGGGGGAGGGAGAGAGGAAGGGAGGAGAGGGAGAGAGAGGGAGAGGGTATTACTTTTCCTTAATTACTTTTGCGAATTGGCTCTGTTTTGAAATATTACATAAACGTGTCTCTCATCTCTCTCTTTACATTTGTTAGGATACTGCTGCTAAGTTCCTCTGTTCTGAGTAATTTATGATTAACGTCTGTATATTATATAAAATTCAGCTGGATCTTGAATTATACTCATTGATTTGCGCAGGGTTAGTCCTGTTTTTCCTTACTTTAAAATTACCCCGAAATGACAGGAAAATATCTCATTGCTTCGGAAAACCGGTAACAACATAAATACGAAATCCACGCGAGCGAAGCCGCGGGCAACAGCTAGTATTTTTATAATTCTTTCGTTTGCAGTAGAGTTGGGCAATCATATTTTAAAACTTTTCCTTTAAGGCGATAGCATGAGTGGTTGCTGAGATATACAGGTGTAACAGACAGACAGTCAAAGTGACACCATAAGGGTTCCGTTTTTACCATTTTGGTTCGAAACCTTAAAAACTTTGACTTACTGGCTCTATAACGTATGAACAAGCAAAAAAGAAATGGACAAAGTTTTTCCCTTAGAACCTTGAGATCCTGGGATTTTAGACTACATAGGTCCCGATCAGCTGGGTCAGCCTCTTCCCGTCACTAATATCAGGTCCTCGGTTCAACTTAAGAGCGCATGGTCGCCATTTGAGAACCTTTTCAAAAAATTTCAAGGCCTAAATTTCTTCAACTATACAGCGTGAATTTTCATTGGTTTTGCTCCCGAAGCCCAGTGATTCTACTCATAATAACAAGCAATTTTCTCGAAGCAAAAGATGTTTTACTCGTAATCATTTTTTCGCCTCTCCATAGAAAAGTGGTCACGTCATCGACTCATTTTGTATTGAAGGGCGAAAATTTTTTTTGTAGCAATAATTTCTTTTTTCTTTGAGAAATTTGCTTGTTTTCATGAATAGAATCATTCGGCTTCTGGAGCAAAACCAATATAAATTCACACTGTATATTACATGCTTCGTCATTAATAGAAAATAATCATCAGTTTTCTAACGCCCAATCTCATTCAAACACGAGCAAAAGAAAGTGAAATCTACCTCATCACATGATGTGTTATTGCATGACAGTCAAATTCTTACAATGATCGGAACTAAATGATTGACTATCAAAAGATGGAATGAGTAGACGAATTTCATATATACGTATGTGTATCGTAGCTAGAAAATATTACTGACACGTTGTTAAAAATAAATGTCATCTAGGAGTTAATTGAACCGAGAATCAATAAGCTTATGTGGATGTCGGCTGGGCTCGTCGTCGAGCAGACTTCAAAAAACGGAAGACATATCGTGGTGTACATTGGGGAGGTCTCCAACCAGATGGACCAACGATCCGGTCTAGGTCGCGCGAAGCCGCTGAATTTGTGCATTGCAAGACTGGTCGCCTCTATAATCTCTGGGGCAAGCCGTATGCTCAGGAGTGGAAGTACGTACTCCTTTCGTGTGTAAGGGACAGTGTACTGCAAACTGAAAGGGAGTGCTCAGTCAATGAAACTGAACAACTTTCCCTAAGAAACATTTTTGGGACATGAAAAACATTTTCGACCTCTCCATACCAACTATTCGATCAGAGTGAGCAAATAGGGAGAGGTCAATTTTTTTTTTAATTTTCCAAAAATGTTCCTTTGGGAAAGTTGTTTAGTTTGGTTGACTGAACGCTCCCTTTCAGTTTTCGATACACCGTCTCTTACACTCTTTATAATGATCTAAAAATTATACTTCTACTTTTGTTTGGGTTTCAAGGTAACGTGATTGACACAGAAAGCCTATTTTCGTTCTTTTAAAAAGTGTAACGACCAGTATCCCCTGAGCCACGAAAACTGTTATATGTTACTGTTATATTCGAAGGCATTATTTACCAATAGTTTGTTAATTGATTTTAAAAGAAAATACACAGTTACCCCGTCAGATAGATATTGAATGCTCGGTACAATCTATCATCGTTCCTCGTACCTATAGATAAAATTATTAACTTTCGAATTGTCACTAAGATTATAATCCGTATCAAATTAATAATAAGTACTGCATCAAATAATAGTATAGTTTTACGTAACTCATAAATAAGGAAGCATTTTGCAGTAGCTATAACAATTCGCATGTCAAGAAAGAATAAGTTAGGTACTTTTACAAGAAACTTTATTACGCTGTGAACATTTATTACAGCAATTAGCTACCTAGTGTCTAAATGTAGTTAATAGGCATGTATCGTGATCAAATCTCACATAAAGTATCTAAATAAAATAATAAAAATAAAATAATAAAATGAAGGAATTATAATATGTCACCGGAAAATAATAATCATCATCATCATCATAACATCCCATGAAACGTCCACTACAGGACAGGGAGCTCCCTCCAGATTTCTAGCTTTTGCTGGAAAAATGTGGAGGGGAAGTACCATAGTTACCTCGCTTGTTAGCGTTACGGCTGGCACCATGGACCGCGGTTGTAGGTGACCGCAGTGAGTAAGATGTAAGACAAAGGAGGACGCTGCTGCCCATCCTCCAGTTAACCCTTAGTAGCCTCTTACGACACCCACGGGTATGTATGGGTTGGTACTATTCTTTGCCGGCACCACACAGGACTATACGGAAAATAATACGGAATCGTAAATTGATCAATTTTCGAAAAATAATAAACTGTACCGAATTTGCTTCTGCATGCGTTTGGTAGGTAAGGTTGTGTTTGCCTTAGCTAACGGACATATGGATGATATGGATCTACAAATTTCCTGAAATTTTATAAACTTACGATCCATTTTTTTCGCTTACCAACACATTTTGCAGCTATGTCAAAACCAATCGGCTAAGCCTGTCGGAAAAACAAGTTTGTAAAACAATGTTATTCTTTCCATCAAATATACACTGGTTTTAGTATGATGACTACAGAATGTGTTAGTAAGAGTTGGAATAAACGAAAAAGAAGGATTAAACTAGTTAATTTATCTACTTACGGTATCATTTTCCGGTGACATATACTCGTATATGGATAAGCTCTGATTTCACCATACTCTGTATGTAAACTTATGGACCTGTTTGAAGGACACGGACTTCTTAGAATATTTAGTGTCCCACCATATACTAACAGCAATTTAATCCAAAGAGTTTTGAAGTCCTTTATCTGAAATTTTATCAACTTCACAAAAATTCAAAAACGTATGTAGGTAGGTACAAGGACTTTATGATTTGTTGCTAAAACTTTTTGGTTTTGACAAAGAAAAGGTCTGGCTCGGTAAGTACTAAAATACAATTAAGCAAAAGGAAAGGATGAAAACAAATAACATCCCGAAATTATTTCCAGTATTAATCTACACACTTTAAACCTTATTGCAAACTTTGAATCTAGCAATGTTTACTGTTCGTGATCTAAGTTTAGCATACATTAAACTTTAAACTCAAGAGGCAGGCACGTACTCTTAAGAGACAAGCTATTCAAACATTTACATTTGACGTAACACGTGTTTTCATATTCCATTGAATACTTAGGTACGTACATTACTTATGCACATTTACTTTCATCACTCTTTCTACTATGACTATGCGAGGTACCGTATGGAGATTTTATTTTTGAAAATTTCAAATAAATGCAAATGGTCACCCATTCAAACTTGTGAACGATCCCTTTTACTTTCAACGTGCAAGCAAAATTTTTATTCAATTACATTTTAAACTATAGTTTTATGAATTTCACTTAGAAAAGTGACTGTCCGTGCAAAAAATTCGAATGTTATGTAAGGAAGAATATTATGTTAGTCTTTATAAAGAAGTGTACACTTTTCTTCTTGTTATCTTATTGTTTCTTCTTTGTGAGGATTTATAATTGGCTATCCGTTTTTAAAGTATTTAGCTGCTAATATGTTTTGTAAGCTGTTAAGTTGGTATTTTAATAAAAAACCCATTTGCGACAATGCAGTAGACTCACACTGATCACAAATGTCGAAATTTTGATACTATAAATGCAATGCATATTGAAATAGGTATACTTAAGCTGAATGATAACATTGACAACTATTTTATAAATCTGTAAACACGAATTCGTGTTAAATGCTTTCGTGTTCCGTTTCAAAATGTTTTCAATGTAAATTTGTCATTAAATTGCAACATTCGCAATTAAAATATTTTATCTGGGTATAACTCAAGTGTACTGGGGGTTTGGGATACTATGCAGTGGTTCATCTGATCCTAAATGCATTTAAATGATTTGTGCTCCATTCAAGCAAAACAAAACACACTACAACATTGGTCAAAACTGGAAAAACATTCTAATTTTGTAGAGAACATTATTAAAAAGTTACTGTATATACTGAACTAAGAAGTAAAACAATAACCCTTGGCAGATAACAGTCGGATGATGATGATTATGACCTAGTTGGGTATGTTCTTGTGCAGGTCTGTTCAGCTGTAAAAAAATTTTTGGCTGTGAAGAATAGTACATTAAGACGCAAGTGCGGTATTTTGTTGCTTACGTCCGTCCGATTTCAGCCCGAGCCGCAGGCGATGGCGTAATGGAGCCGAGAGTGTAATGACGTTTTTCAATACATTTGCGAATAATAATGATAAATAATAATTTTCAAAATAATAATAATAATTTTCTTTAGATATCTACTTACACCCGCCCGATACTCCAGATTAGTGTTTTTTGTCTAAATAATATCGACGTTGAGAAACTACATTAATTACTATTTCTTTAGTTGTACAAGTTGATACTTTTGAAAATAATTACAGCAAACATCACAAGTATTTGTAAAAATGGCGCGGATATTACCCTTTGAGCCAACACAGATTATACAAACAGCCTTATCCTTGGATTATTTAAAATAAAATATTTTCTTACACAAAAGACATATTTATTGTTAATTACTTGATTATAACACAAATTATTTATTCATGAAAATATTATGAATGTTCTAGACATAAAAACTCTTTGCTCCTTGCCAAAATAAAAAAAAAAGAAAAGTGAAACACTAGTGCAGTAATATAATGGAAAAAGCTCGCGTGTTTAGACAGCTGGATTATGTATACATATGCAAATAGAGCTGTGTTATGAGCAAATGTGTTGAAAAAAATAAAATGATAAAGCATTGAGCTGTGAGCAGTGAGTGATTCATAGATTCAAAAAAAGAAGAATGATCATCATCATCATATCGTGTGGGTTGCAAGGTCGATGACCGACCTCACAAACCCTGGTGTCAGAGTTGTTGAGCCGCCAAAGGCCTCTGACATGGCTCATTAACGACTACATCCGTAGATAGTAGTAAGAAGAATGATAAAAAAAACGACGGGGTTAGATTAAAATAACCTAAAATCGCGTGTAAGCCGCTATAAAGGAACGGAACTAAAAATCAATTACCACGATTTCTCGATCGCCAATCATGATTGAATCACATCTCAACACGTTTTGCATAAAATTGCGTGCACACGTAAGCAGTTCCGTCGCGATCGATTAGTCGCAATTATCAAGTGCAATTACATTGACGGTAAAAGTCCTATACAAGAGCTATGTATGTTTTTATGATTATGACAGACATATACTCGAAGATAAATCGAGTACCATGGGTTGGTTTTAGTCATTCAAGATAGATAGATAGATGAATGCTTTATTGCGCACATACAAAAATATACTTCATCATAACATCCCATGAAACGTCCACTGCAGGACAGGGAGCTCCCTCCAGAATTCTAGCTTTTGCTGGAAAAATGTGTAGGGGAAGTACCATAGTCACCTCGCTTGTTAGCGTTACGGCTGGCACCATGGACCGCGGTTGTAGGTGACCGCAGTAAGTGAGATGTAAGATATAAAGGAGGATGCTGCTGCCCATCCTCCAGTTAACCCTTAGTCGCCTCTTACGACACCCACGGGTATGTATGGGTTGGTACTATTCTTTGCCGGCACCACACGGGGCAAAAATATAGTTAGTGAAGATTAATTAAGAGATTTAAGATTTTAGTGTTACATTTTTTACTCGATCTTGGTTTATAATATTATTCATGAACTTCATTTACCTTTCTACTGATCTCTTCTACTTTTTCAATAGAAAATGTTTTTAAATAGATAAAGCTGTATATTAATTAGTTAGAATTGGTCCTTGTGTTGGTTCCATTTGGATAGCATTTAGATTCAATTTGCCTATAAATGGGTGGAAATCTAGTATAAAACAATCGGTTGGAATGATCCTCACTGACAAAATGTTTTGCATCGATAATACGTCGAGATTCTATTGTTCTTTCTTTCGAGAACCAGTGGTAGGGGCGTGTTCTCACTGACATATTACTGCGTAAGGATGATTAGCGCGTGAAGTGAGCCGCGTAACATCGCCATTATCGTCGAAGGCGAAGCATTCCCGCTAAAAACGAGACTTAAGCGGGAAAATTTCGGCGAAATACCGCTGAGTCATCCACTCATATAAATTACATGTGAGGAAGCAAGAATCTCGTCAGAAAACGCTTGGTGATACGTTTTTGGGACGAAAACTTTGCTCCTCTGTAATACAGGGTAGAGTAGACTAGAGCGGTAGATTATCTCCTTCTTATACACATCCAACCACAGAATAAAGTAGAGTCACAGGTAGAGTCCGTCATATACAGTCTGTATGAGGTAGTGAAGTGTACAACATCTTCTAAGAAAATCCGGTTAAGTTTGACAAAAATCAAGAGTTTAAAAATCTTATGTTTTAGCTAAACTTTATTTGCGAAAATGAAAATATATCTTTTTTTACTTTTGAATTGTTTAAAATACTAAGAACGGAAGAAGAAATGATTCGTAATAGCCATTTTATGCGTGATTTTTAACACTTTTTTTTTCCTGCATAATAACTATTTTTACGAGAAAAACTGTGGTAATAAGTCACATATTTCTCAGAAAGAAAGAACAATTTTACGTTTCTGGAATTTTATAAAAATCCATACATTTTAGTGTGGAGGTCCCCTGCCAGAAATGGATACGCACGGCTCTCTCCTTAGCAGAAACTGCTGCTACTTCAACCTTCTTGCACCCAAGAGGACTTCAGAGGTGCAGACACTCCTCTAGAGCCCCGGTGTATCCCCGGGGATACAGAATAGGATCGCGCACGATATTCTGCCTTATTGCGTCGAAATTAATTATCGTATCTGTATTTCATAATTCATCACATGAAAGCTTAGCTTACTCGTATCATAAACAGCTTCGTATTGGTAAAATGCTAAAAGTGGCCGTTTTTGGCACTTTACCAATAAAAAGCTGTTTAGCTATTCAAGATACAGAAACAAGAGTACTCGATTGAATTAACAAGGTATCAATTACCAACATTTCAAGACCTCGTTGTCTATTGTTTCTACTATTTCTACATTGACATAATTGCATCCAGATTTGTACAGGGTCTTACGTTGGGTCTTACTACAAAAAATTTTAACATCTGTTGAACACTTGATTTAAAAAATCGTACAAAGTAACTCTGGCTATGTCATTGATGCGCCGAAGTCAAAAATTACTTATGCGCATCAACTGACATAGCCAGTTATTTTGAGCGATTTTCATGATCAAGTGTTCAACGTATGTTTAACTTTTTTGTAGTAAGACGGGAAAAGTTTTCAAATCTTGGATTTTTTACTTTAAAAAGTCGCAATAGAAATCGGACACTTTATACATACAAAATGATCATTATTATTTTATCAAATCTCAGAATTCGTGGATTGTGTTACAGACATACCTATAGCAGAGTTTACGAAAGAACCAGACGTTTTGTAAACAAAAACTTTCAGTTCAGGAAAGAGTTATCTTCAATTACACGTGGTACACATTTGTAATCACAATATACTGTTACGTTCGGGATCGGAGCGAAACGCCAAAGTAGGTTTTTCCGGTTGTTAGGTCTTAGGTCTCTTTAGCCTATGTGCAGCAGTGGACGTCTGTCGGCTGATGTGATGATACAATCCGAGAGACATGAGTATATTACGAGACATTTGGCGTATGTTTTACAAAAACTTACCAAGCCGTCTCCTGCCTGGAGGAGCCCAAACTTGGTATGTTTTGAAAATATTTCTAGGATTTTTACAAAACAGGTGGCCGCAAGGTAATAGTGTCACACACGATAAGTTTCGAAACAAAAAAATTTCAAATCCCATACAAAAAATTTATGACGTCATAGCTGCCCCCACCCCGGGAGTATTTTTAAGAGCTGCCGGAAAAAATGATTGTTGTAACATAAAGTACCTGTGTACCATGTATGATTTGCGGCTTTCTATCAATATGAGCTTTGTACATTATCCACTATATAGATAAACCGCCTAAATGAGTCCTCGCCCGCGGGGTACAGGGGTGCGGGGGTAAGACGACAAAGGGGGAACGAAAGATGTGCGGGCGGCGGCGGGCGGCGGGGCATTCTCATTCTCTACGCGTATCCTCCCCCCGCACCTGCCCTTGTACCCCGCGGGCGAGGACTCATTTAGGCGGTAGTCTATATCGTTTTACATACCGAAAGTAAGTAATATTCACATTTTTTACACATTATACTTGAATTTGAGTTATAATATTGTTTCCAAACATCAGTCTCTTTCGTAAACTCCGGTATAGTATAGTTGTGTTCTGACTTGTGATAGCCAGATGTATCTAACGAATTTACTAAAACCCAGTATAAAATAAGATTAACAATTAAATAATTGATACCATAATGATCTATTAAGTCAGTAATGATACTATAATCTAGCCCATTTTATGTCTTTCCTTATTATATAATTTTTTTTCATTGCCACTAGTACTTTTAATGGAGTTCCGTACTAAGCCTATTTGATATCTATCCTACCTAGGTATTTTTGCTCAAACTGAAACTGTAGAAATTTCGCAATAAAATTCATAATAATATAAATTATGTTCTGAAACAAAGTATGCACGTAGAAATCGACATTATTAAAAAAATATATTAAAAAACAGAACAACCGACTTTACAGAAAAGAAGAAAACAACTAGGATGTATAGGATTTGGTTAATTTTATAAGATATTGAGGCGAGAGCGATGTAATTCTGATTTTTATTTTTTGGTAGAATAAAATCTTGAAATACAAAAATTTCCGGGTACCACAAGTAGTGGGGGGATTTCTTTTTCTCGTCTACCCCATCGTATGGGCCGTCGTTTGATAGGTCCTTTAAAAACAATGTGAGTATGTTATAGCCCTTAGATGGTAAATTTTTCCTTAAAACTGAAAATTTTAATTTTCTGTGTTTCGATGAAAAATCATGCCAATGCCTTTTATGGCCGGTAGAAAATGCTGCGTGGCATTAGGCCCGCCTTTTGTACCAGTGCAATACAGTTTTAAATAAATAAATAAATGAAACCGAATTAAATATACTTCAACTTTATTTTTGAAACCTTATCAAAGAACGAATGATCTGTCAATATATAGCTCCAGACGACGGAAGCAAAACTTGAAATTGTAAAGGTAAAATAAAAAAAAATATACATAGTTTTACCCAGTAACACTTTTCGTTTGTTATCCTAAAGTTTTTACAAGAAAAATAATTTTAAATACCATTATTATTGTTGTGTTATTATTGTGTGATATGGCATAGCAACATTCATTTCTCTCGGAACACGAGGGTCCAACTAAGCAAATAAATATAAAATCGTCCCAAAAATGTATTGTCGGCCTTTTTTTTTAAATTAAATAAATTAAATTAAATATTTATTTATTTCAATGGATTTGTACATCAGCAAAGTAAACTTAAGCAGTACAGTGGTTATTACACAAGTGGTGTACAAATTAATTGCTAAACCCTGATTCCCAAGCTAAGCGAAAGCCTGTATTTTGAGAGTCAGTGTTCTACTAGGAGCTATTGAATGTAGTGTAATTAACCAGTAACAGCAATTTATTTGAGTAGAGTAATACTAGGATACTGACTATAAACAAACATTGTCAAACAATATGTATTAGGGTAATTTGAAAGTGCATGTGTGCATGTGTGAATGTGTGTGTAAGTGTGTGTGAAAGCGTGTGTAAGTGTGTGAGTATGGGTGTGTAAGAGTGTGTGTATGGAGAATAAATTATTAATATTGATTACAATTTGGTAAAAGCCTTTCAGTGTCATCATAACTGAGATTTTGGAGCCAACTAGACAATTTCTTTTTAACCTCGAACTTATTAGACTTACAAATATTTAGAACTTTGTTAATAGTATTGTAAATAATGCAACTACAGATATAAAATTGTCGAACCGAGAATTTGGTTCTGTGAGACGGAACGCGACAAATAATGTGTCTTTTTCTTTTAGAGGGGTCAGGTAGTGGCACATGAGGATGTATACGTAAAATAGCACGGAGCACAAAGAGCTGCCTTACAGTAAGAACATTAGAAATAACATATAAATCTTTGGTTGGAAATCTGAAATGTTTTGAATGCATAACTTTAAGCACAGCTCTTTGTGCTCTCTCTACTTTGATGAGATAGGTTTTTGCAGCGCCTCCCCAAGCCGTCACACAATATTTAATAATGGACATGCAAAGTGCAGAATATACCATATTCAAAGTTTCCAAATCAGCAGATTGTCTGAGAGTTTTAAAAATATGAACAAGGCGTCGAATTCTAGTAGAGAGCATATTAATTTGGAGTAGCCAGTTTAGATTTTGATCAAGATAGACACCAAGGTATTTTATGTTGGTAGACCGAGATATAGTAAGACAACTGCAGTTATGAAAGTTATTACAGTTTGAGTGAAGATATAGATCAAAATTTGCAGGTGGTTGTGTGTTAACTCGAATAGAAAAGGGAATGAAAACAGACTTGGAAATGTTTAGGGAAAGTAAATTTTGGGATAGCCAGACTTTAATTATAGCAAGATTACGTTCTGCGGTTGTTTTTATTTCCGCCCAATCTGAACCATGAATGACAACAGCTGTATCATCCGCATAGGTAAAAATTCTGCAGTTAGTTAGGTTTAGGTCGCACAGCTGATTTATATAAATAAGGAATAGTGTGGGGCCAAGTATGGATCCTTGAGGCACACCATAGACAATATTGGCTTCTTCACTCTTATTTCCATTAATAGTAACGCTCTGAAAGCGATTGGTAAGATAATCGCGAAATATATCAAGCGAAACTCCGCGAACACCGATGTTAAAGAGTTTTGAGAGGAGAGTAGGAATGTGCACAGTATCGAAAGCCTTTTGTAAGTCGAGGAAGATTCCAATACATTTATGACCTTTGTCTAGTGTATCAGTAATATGAGTGACTAAATCGTTAACAGCGTCTTCAGTGGAAATACCTTTGCGGAAACCATACTGATGTTTAGAAATAATGTCATGTTTATTTAGAAATTGTATGAGTCTTTTGTTGAGTAATTTTTCAAGAATTTTAGATATTGTTGGTAAAACGGAAATGGGTCTATAGTTAGCAACGGAAGATTTGACACCATTTTTATAAATAGGATGGATTAAGGCTTTTTTTAGGGCATTAGGGAAAATTCCAGAACTGAGGGCGGAATTACAGATGTGAGTGCCCCTGCCCCTGCACTGGAAGGAGGTATTTACGATTTAATTTCAGCAGAGAGGGCGATATTCCATCACAGCCTGTAGATGAATCTGAACGTAAGCTCATGATAACAGATTCAACTTCGGTAACATCTGTATCTAGAAGAACCATTGAATTTGGCATATTAATATCAGCGAGAGATGACGTTATATCGGCCCCTGCACTGGAATCAATTCCAAGTGCCAAGTTTTTCCCAATCCCAACAAAATATTCGTTCACACAATTTAACGACGTTTGCAAATTATCAGATAATTTAAGTAATTCTAGAGGTGAGTTGCGAGGTTTTTCCGTATTAGTAATTTTCTTTATAGTTTTCCACGTTTCTTTAGGTTTGTTTTTGTATTTCAGTAGCTCGTTTTTCTCGTATTGTCTTTTTAATTTGCGCAGGAGACGGTTACAAAAATTACGGTAGCGTGTATACGTAGTTTTTACAACTTGATTATTTGGGGATTTTTTAGACTTTTTGTGTAAACGGTCTCTATTCTTTATGCAGCGAAGTAGTCCCGGAGTAATCCAAGGTTTAAGAATTCGCTTACGTCTAGAAACATGAATTGAGTTTGTGTATTTAGCAATAATAGCAGACAAATGTGAGATCAATGCATCCGTAGCAAGGTTAGCGTCTTCTATCAACAATATGTAGGAGAAATCTGTGTCAGCTATTTCAAGTTGTATACTATCAAAATCGATTATGGTTTTAGTTTGTGCAACAGATCCAATTTTCTGACTGAGAGATAGACATAGTAAAGTTGGTTGGTGATCAGTAATGTACGTATCTATTACAAGAGTAGTAGAAGGGAGTTTGGATTTGAGCAAAACATGGTCGATACAATTATCACCTCTAGTAGAGAAGACATGAGTAGGTGATAAAGCGTGCGTGGCATTTAATAACAGATATTCAAAAGAGAAACTGTCTGTATTATCGGGTTTTATATTAATATTGATATCCCCTACAAGAGCGATATTATTGTAGGTTTTTAAAGTAAGTAAAACATTATCTAGGCTCTTAGAGAATTGGTCATACTGATCACGATGGGAGAAAGAAGGAGATCTATATATAGCAATTATAACAAATTTGTTATCAACGATACACGTGAGGCCATCGGCAAACTTAAAACCTGGTTCAGAAACTGAATGAATTAAAGAAGATTTTATATAGATTACAATTCCCGCATTTTGATTAGAATTTTCATTAGTAGCATATGAGGAATAACCGTCCAGTGACGGTAGATTAATACATTTTTGAAGCCAACACTCCGTCAGTACAATTACATGACAGGTTACAGTAATCGTTGATAAAAGGATGGTCAGTTGATCAAAGTTTTTGTTAATAGAACGAATGTTTAGCTGTAATATTGTTAAGGAGTTGGAGTAACAAGACTCTAACAATTGCCTACATTGACCTGGATCACAAATGAAGGACGAAGAGCTATCAAGGGATTCAAGTTCGTTATTAATTTCTATTAACGAGACCATTTTAGCAAAAAGAAAGTGACAATGATGGGTGAAGGGGGAGACAAGATGAAACGGGGGCAGGCAACAAGGCGATAACAAATTGATAGAAAGGCTATGTAAATATGTGTATTTGAGTCATGTGATGTAAAGTGAAAAATTGTGATAAATACTAGATGTGTGAAAAGAGAGTGTAAGTGTGAGAGAAGTGTGGTTTGTAGTTTGACAATATGGCACAGCAAACTTTAGTCTAGGCAACGAAGCGGATCGTTGTATGAAGACCCCTGCATTAAATCCTCAGTCGATGAAACTTTGCTGGGGTATTACACTACATGAGACAAATCTTCTTTAAAAAATCCAATAAAAAATCGGTACTTTTAATTTTTCCATACTAAAAATACAAAAAATGTATGACAAAAAAAATTTTTTTTTGGTATTTTGAATTTACATTTAATTCATGATTCTTTATCATCCTGTCAAATAAAATCTGACTGAGAAATTTATGTTGGGGTCAACTGCTTCGTTGCCTACACTACTTTGACACACAAGCGTCACATCCAGTGACATTTACCACCATAATATATGTAACCAGTATGGCCGATTAAAGAAAAACTATCCGAATATTACCAGTAAATTATGCCGACCAAAACAAAAATCAAGGTGTTCTATAGTAATGTCATCATAACATCCCATGAAACGTCCACTACAAGACAGGGAGCTCCCTCCAGAATTCTAGCTTTTGCTGGAAAAAAGTAGAGGGGAAGTACCATAGTCACCTCGCTTGTCAGCGTTACGGCTGGCACCATGGACCGCGGTTGTAGGTGACCGCAGTAAGTAAGATATGGAGGATGCTGCTGATTTTGCAGCTATATCAATATTAATCAGCTAGCAAGTTTGTAAAGCAATGTTATTTTTTCCGTCAAATATACTTTGGTTTTAGAGCTGCAAAATGTGTTGGTAAGCGTAAGCGTTAGCATTGACTCAGTACAAGTTTTTGAAGTTGTAAAGACTTAACACTTCCCTAACTGGTCCGTACAACATACTACAAATCCAGAGCTACTTCAAACTTTGCGATTTCAAATTTGATATCTACTTAGGCCTAAAGAACAAAACAAAACGATACAAAATTATATTCTCAAGGAAATCAAGTATAGACATCTGAGAAGACGTTTTGTATCCATTGTTCTTATCGATCAGTTGGAATGGCTCATTCATATCTCAGACTTATTCTCACAAAGTTACACGTGATTATTAATGTTTAGTACCTCTGGGATGTTGCTAGGACTCCCACATCCGAAACGGCGTAGACTCGCTCTATTCGCATTGTATTCTGCATGACATTCAATAAGTATTCTGTAAAGAATCTACATTGAATAAAATTATCTGAATCTAAATCTGAATCACATTAACAGCTTTTTGCGATACTGATAAGTCTGCACCTCATTTTTATCCCGGATTCACAGAATTATCAATAGCATCCTGAAAGTGTTTGAAGAGAGGTTGGGATGGCAACACTAAAGTTCCATGTAATACAGGGTGTATGGGACGGTGTACCGAAAACTGAAAGGACGTGTCAGTCAACGAAACTGAACAACTTTCCTAAAGAAACATTTCTGGGATATGAAAAAAAAATTTGAGATCTTGATCAAATTGCTCACTCTGGTCGAACGTTTTGTATGGAGAGATGAATTTTTTTTTCATTTCCCAAAAATGTTGCTTTGGGAAAGTTGTTCAGCTTCGTTGACTGAGCACGCCCTTAAAATTTGCGGTACATAATGCGTAGTTCCTAGGACATGTTTGCTAGGGCTCACATTGACAGTTTTGCCGCGATACTGAGGAATAGGGTGCGCTTCATTCTTAACACAGATCCACGAAATTCGAAAACAGCTTGGGTAAGATGTCAACCCTAAAGTTCTATGTAATATTATTATAATGTGTATTCCTGGGGGATTTTTACAGGGGCTCATATTGACAGCTAGACAAAGTGGCGCCTGATTTTTCTCCCGGATTCGCTAAATTACCTACCAACAGGATCCTGAAAGGTTCGAAGACAGATTAGGTGAGATGGTCGCAAATTGCCGCCCATACTAACTTAAGACTTATTTTAAAAATTGGATTTGACATAGAACCATATTGTAATGATTGAAAGATATCGGTATTCGGTATCACGGTAAAGAATGTAGAGCATTGTGAGAGAAAGATAACAATACACAGTTACGTTGTTTACAATAGGATGTACAAGTCGTAAACAGTAAATAAATACATTGTTGACGGTGTGAATTTGTGATCAGGCGGTTTTATAGAACTGATGAAAAAAGTGGTGGTAGTCTGGGAGATGATGGATCTAGAAACGATAAATACTATTATAATTATTATGCTAGAGCTATATTCCGTATTTACGGAGTCGGTGAATTTGAAGACGGTATTGGTGTGGTGCCGGTGCCCCGTGTGTGCCGGCAAAAAATTGTACCAACCCATCTCTACCCGTGGGTGTCGTAAGAGGCGACTAAGGGTTAATGAACCAGAGGATGGGCAGCAGCATCCTACTGTGTATTGTATCATCTTACATTCTGCGGTCACCATCAACCGCGGTCCATGGTGCCAGCCGTAAAGCTAACAAACGTGGTGACTTTGGTGGACCGCGGTTGTTGGTGATCGCAGAATGTAAGATGGTACAACACAAAGAAGGATGCTGCTGTCCATCTTTTGGTTCATTAACCCTTATTCGCCTTTTACGACACCCACGGGTAGAGACGGTTTGGTACTATTCTTTGCCGGCACCACACAGCAACAACACTATTTTAAAACTTTACACTTTCGTAACAACCTAGACCTTATTTGAATGACAATAACAGCACTTGACAAAAACTAATGAAAGCTTACCCCAAAAAACGAGGACTTATTTTTCTTAACATGAATTCCATCTTGTAAAGCTAAGTATTTATGAAGATTACGGGTGAATTACAAAAGTACGTTAAATAAATAAAATCATAATGAAACTTTTGAATCTAGGTATCTGTGAATCCGACGAAGAATCCGAAAGAAGAATCCGACGCGATAGTGAATATCATAGTAGCCGCTCAGAATCCGAAATCTATCTATTTAGAACATTGTTCACATAAGTTTACTAAAAGTTTTGCGATCAAGGAAATATCGTCAGTGTCATCTGCTTGTTTGATTGGACTACTTAGCCGAATTGGTCAGAATGCAACTTGTTACACGAACGAAACCTTAAGTAATAGTTAAGAACCTAGCAAAAGAAATATGGGGTCTGCAGAAAGTACAATAGCAAATCTCTTCAAAGTTATTATCTGCGATGCACTTAGACAGTTTTGGCGTGAACTTGTCGAAAATTACAGATGAAATAATTTGACGGCAGATATTGAAGCAACAAAGACACGTATCGCTCTGTCCTGCTCTCACGCATAGTTCATCCTGCTTTCGTTCTAATCATGCAACAATATTTCTACCGTAGGTCTGGTACTGGATTCACATCCATTCAACAGCCTTCTCCCATGGTTAAGTGTTTAGTTAGAGGGATCGGCTCTCAGTTCGGAGGTTCTGGGTTCAAATCAAATGAGGACACTCACAAGCAAATAGTCTATCCCTCTTTGGTTAAGACATTGCAGTTTGAATTACCCGATTGTAAAAAAATTTTGATGATGATATTCCATGCATTAGTAGGCACGTTCTCTTGGTCCCAGCAGCAGTAGCTACTACTATATGGACAGTAGCTGGGATAAGGAACGATAAAATTACTACCTATTACTTCCCCATGGAAGAAAAATAAAATTACTATTACTTCCATGGGGAAGTAATAGTAATATTATCGTTCCTTATCGAATAAAAAATAAACCACTTTTATTATATTATACGTCGGACTTTAACACTAACTTCGGAAAGATTTTTTTCTGAAATCTTTACAAGCAACTGTTATTCACCACCGCGGAAAACCGTTTTAGATAAAATCTATCCGTGTCTTGTTAAAAGCATAGACAAGTTGCGAATCAATTATTTGTCTAAGGCGTCCCAAAAATTACTTCTACGATTATAAATAAGCTAAAAAATGCCGTGCAGGATAAAAATAAGTCTAAAAGCAGGATAAAAATGAGTTCAGTAGCAGGATGAAAATGAGTCCAGTAGTAGGATATAAATGAGTCCAGTAGCAGAATAAAAATGATTTAAGCAACAGGATAAAAATGATTCAAAAGTAACAGGATAAGAATTAGTGAAGTAGTCAGACGTCCTATTTAAACTCATGTTTTCTTTATCAATGAAAGAATTCTAAAACTTCTTCATAACATACTTATGCATGTGTTGCAAATACGGAACATACTAACTTTCAACTGAATGGCTGCAACAAGTAACTTTCTCTCTTTTGCAAATGCTTGTGTCGATAAAGCCTCAATAACATAGCACCTGAATAGTTTCTGCTAAAGTGTTAGAGCTTGTAAGAGATTTTTTTTTCATTCGTGACGACAGAGCGATTGTACTGCTTCACCGAGAGCCGGTCATTTGCGGCCTAACATGACGGCAATACAGTCGTACCGCTTGCCGTTTTAATCCACGCGAGACCGCGTTTTATTATTGTACGTGACCATACGTCTTGCGCGACAATTATTGAGATCTTAACTCACGCGCGGGTTTGGAATTGGAATAACTGTTGTAAAGATTGTTTTGTTTGTGCCGTTCTCAAAATGGAGTGCCATTAAGACGGTGAGTTCAGTTTTTGTTTGTTTGACTAGTTTGATAATGATTGTTTTTCTTGAGATCGTTAGCCGAGACGAGGTTTCTTTGAGACCCTTCTTGGCTATTTGCTCTTGCTTTTAGTGTGTTTGTTCAGTGAATTTGTGTTGGTTTTTGTTGAGCGTAATGTTTACTTTGGACACTATCAGGCGTTTAGTTACTGAAAACATTTACCACGTTGTGTACTTTTTATATCTATTTCTACATATTGTGACTAAGTATGTACATAAACCTTGAAGACGTTTCAGGTTGTTTTAACTGAAATATTCTTAATAATAACTAACATCCTGTTACTAGAAATGAACTAAAAAGCATCAACGGCTTAGTGCCTTCCGAATCACGGAAAACTTATTACTAACGGTCACCCATCATATTATCAGCTATTATTAACAGTTATTCATTTTCATTGTCATGTTGTCTGTTTATGCTCCACTCAAAGTAGGTACTTAATGAAAATATTATCATCATTAATCGATAGACGTTTTTTTCGATATAGAGATTTTTATCTAATAATATTGGCTCTACCTACTATTAAATAGTATAAGCAAATACAAATTTCTTCCATGCAGATAATAGTGCCTACCAAAAGCATGTATAAAAAATATGTCGTAGTAGATATAATCGTGAGTGACCCCATTTTCTTTTCATCTGTGCTATGTATGCATTTTTTATTTGTTGATTTTTAAAGAGTTAAAAAAGCAGAATACATTTTCAATATTTGATATTTACGATGTAGTTATTAACTATATTGATATAAAGGGTGTAACGGACGGTGTAAAGAAAACTGAACAGGTGTGTTCAGTCAACGAAATTGAAAAACTTTCCCAGTGAAACATGTTGGGAAATGAAAATAAGATTTGACCTCTCCATAAAAATTGTTCACTCTGATCGAACAGTTTTAATGGGAAGGTTTTTTTCAATTCCCAAAAACGTTTCTTTGGGAAAGTTGATCAGTTTTTCGTATACCGTCGTTTAAAGTATTATATATGATACACATAGGTATTGTTAGCGATTAACGATAAAGACTAAGAAAGAATTAGCTGGTTATTAAAGAATGCTTTTATTTAAATTAAAATTTCAGAAATTTCGCAACTTTATTCCAAAAATGTAACAGTTATAACATCACAAATTCCGCCAAACTATATAACAGTTTGTCGTCAGAAATTGCCTCCCAATTGTATACTGTTACATCAAATTTACTGGTCTCAGACATATAATTCACAAATCCACAATGGACGATAACATAAGCAAAAATATATCAAAACATCATTCAAAAAACAAACATAATAAAAGTAAAAATTAGGTACCTACTATGGCACACAGATATATTGTGCAACAATACAATCATATTTGTGCTCTATAATTTTACTATTACTGTCATATTTCCCAAGCATATTTCGTGGCGATATGTCAGGGTCGAGACGAGAATAATCCCCGTTGATCAGGGTATTTTTTCAAGTAGATCATATACCGGGTGTAAGGGACAGCCCTCTGAATACTGAAAGAGCATGATCAGTCAACGTAATTGAACAACTTTCAGCGAACAAAACTTTCAGGAAACGAAAAAAAAATGGGCCTCTCCATACAAACTGTCCAATCAAGTTTGCAATTTTGTATGGAGAGGCCGATGTTTTCTTTCATTTCCTGAAAGTTTTATTGGCTGAAAGATGTTCAGTTACGTTGACTGATCATGCCCTTTCAGTATTCGGAAGGCTGGCCCTTACACCCTGTATAATCGGTGACCGACCACCTAACATAGCCTGGTGACAAAGCATTTTTGTTTTAATTTATTATTGTGGATATATATATATAGATATAGAAAGGCTTGAAGAGTTCAACAAGAGACTGATTAGATTGATTAAGCATCGTCATCATAAAATCACATAAAAACGTCCACTGTCGGACAAGCTCTTCAGAATTTCACATCGAAATACTTACGTGGTATCTTTGCAGAGGATTTACCATAGTTAACACGCTTGCTAGCATTGTGGCTGGTACAATCATAAGCTGCCGTTATTCATAATCTAAGGGTACAATAGACCGCAGTGGTTGACATGTTATGATGAGCAAAGTGACGTTTCTGTCCATCCTCTGCAACTAATACTCCTCTGATGAATCCTCTGATTCAAAATCCTTTAGTTGGCTTTATGACCTGTCCTGTACTAAACTGGAAAAATAGAGAACTCCTATATTTCTGCCGTAGACCGCCTTACCTATTTCTGCCGTAAAATAGCAGTGTTTGCACTGTTGTACGTGACCATACGTATAAAAAATGTGCACACAGCAACAATACAATCATATTTGTACTCTACTATTTTATTATTACTGTCATATTTCCCAAGCATATTTCGTGACGATATATCAGGGTCGAGAATAATCCCCGTTGATCAGGGTATTTTTTTCAAAATAATAATATAATCAATGACCGACAACTTATCATTGCCTGGTGACAAAGCATTTTTTTTTTATTTATTATTGTGGATGTAGCAAGGCTTGAAGAGTTCAACAAGAGACTGATTAGATTGATTAAGCATCGTCATCATAAAATTACATAAAAAAGTCCACTGTCGGACAAGCTCTTCAGAATTTCACATCGAAATACTTACGTGGTATATTTGTAGAGGATTTACCATAGTTAACACGCTTGCTAGCATTGTGGCTGGTACAATCATAAGCTGCCGTTATTCATAATCTAAGGGTACAATAGACCGCAGTGGTTGACATGTTATGATGAGCAAAGTGACGTTTCTGTCCATCCTCTGCAACTAATACTCCTCTGATGAATCCTCTGATTCAAAATCCTTTAGTTGGCTTTATGACCTGTCCTGTACTAAACTGGAAAATAGAGAACTCCTATATTTCTGCCGTAGACCGCCTTGCCTATTTCTGCCGTAAAATAGCAGTGTTTGCACTGTTGTACGTGACCATACGTATAAAAAATGTGCACACAGCAACAATACAATCATATTTGTACTCTACTATTTTATTATTACTGTCATATTTCCCAAGCATATTTCGTGACGATATATCAGGGTCGAGAATAATCCCCGTTGATCAGGGTATTTTTTTCAAAATAATAATATAATCGATGACCGACAACTTATCATTGCCTGGTGACAAAGCATTTTTTAAATTATTTATTATTGTGGATGTAGCAAGGCTTGAAGAGTTCAACAAGAGACTAATTAGATTGATTAAGCATCGTCATCATAAAATTACATAAAAATGTCCACTGTCGGACAAGCTCTTCAGAATTTCACATCGAAATACTTACGTGGTATATTAGCAGAGGATTTACCATAGTTAACAAACGCTTGTTAGCATTGTGGCTGGTACAATAGACCGCAGTGCTTGGTGACCGCACTGTGGTGTTATGGATACGCAAAGTAACGTTTCTATCCATCCTCTGCAAATAATACTAATACTCCTCTGACGAAACCTCTGGTTCAAAATCCTTTAGTTAGCTTTATGACCTGGCCTGTGCTAAACTGGGAAAATGGAAGACTCCTTTATTTCTGCCGTAAACGGCCTTACCTGTGAAAATGGAGGACTCCTTTATTTTCCCCCTTACCTATTTCGGCCGTAAACTTCCAGTGTTTGCACTGTTGTGTTTCGGTTTGAAGAGTGAGCCAGCGAAATTACCGGCACACGAGACACACCATCTTAGTTCTCAGGGTGGGCAACGTGCTTTGCTGTCTTATTAGTGTCAAATTATGCCACTAATAAGGCAGCGGGCTATATGGGCGGTGGTGACCATTTTCCATGAGGCGGCCCTCATCATTTGTCAAATTAAAAAAATCCTATTAGTTTGAATTTTCCAGTTCACGGCTTAGCTACCTGGTCCAGTTTACTCGAATTTTTTTTTCGATTTTATAGCAAAGTGGTCAGATAGACTCATTTTTATGGGCAGGAGAAAAGTGTACCAAAGTTTTTTCCGGAAAAGTTGCTTGTTTTCATGATCATATCATTAGGCTTCGGGAGAACAACCAATGAAAATCCACGCTGTATGCTCTATGTACAGTCAACTGCACGCCAGTAGAAACTCTTTCAACTCTATTACCATGCCATAAAGTCCAAAAGTGTTTCTACTAATGTGCTGTTGGGTGTACGCGGTGGGTAGTAATACAAACCTTTTGTCATAATGTTTGTTAAAACAATCTTTCTGTTTAAAAATTCAAAATTCCTATTAGATTAGGTATAGTTTCAATCATTTCAATAGTTACGTGTGTACCTTCAATCTAGACCAAAGAATATACTACTCTGATCTAGACTGCAAATTTTATTGCTATTTAGCATGTTACCGAAAATTTTATAAGTTTCATGTTAAAATCGTAGCAATTACGTGTGAAAACGATTGGTTTTTTATATGTCATGGTTTTTATGTCTCCATCTTAGATACAGTCGATAAAAATGTGAAAGGTTGATTATACAAAAATTTATTTAAAAAAAATATATCTTCCACTACATATCAACCACAGAATAAAGTACTTAGTAATACTATGATACAAAACGGACACTCTCCGCCCCCCTTGAAATCTACCCCGCACCCCCGCGCGCACCCGCCCGCGAGATTCTCGTGGTCTTTCTGAGGGTTCTTTGGTTTGAGCGGGCATACGCGACCTTCCAATTTCAAATTTCAAATTCGCGCTCGATTTATGTAGTGTCTGGGGAGTGCCATAACAGAAATTACGTGTCTTGCTCTCTCCACCCCATTCGCCATAGCCAGGGTCGAGTGAGACAAGTGTATTTTGTTATTGTTATAGTTTATTGTTATAGTTAGTTTGGAAGGTGGTAGGGCTTTTGTGGAAGGAAGGTCCGTCTGGGGAAGCACAACCCCCTTGCTTTTTTCTGCCGTGAAGCAGTAGTGTTCGCACTGCTGTGTTTCGGTTTGAAGAGCAAGGGAGCCAGTGAAATTACCGGCACATGAGAGATACCATCTTAGTTCTCATAGTGAGCAACGCGCTTTGCTGTCTTATTAGTGTCAAGATATGCCATTTATAAGACCACTTATCATCAGGTGGGCCACCTGCTGGTTTGCTCATTGTAACATAAAAAAAATATTTAAAAAAATTGTTAGATTGTGATATTAACCAAGGGCTTTTCAAACGAGTTTTTTAAGAAAAATAAGTACCTATAATCCGTTTCACGAGTCAATGCCAACGCTTCATCATAATCATCAACATAGCATCCCATGAAACGTCTACTACAGGACAGGGAGCTCCCTCTAGAATTCTAGCTTTTGCTGGAAAAATGTAGAGGGGAAGTACCATAGTCACCTCGCTTGTTAACGTTACGGCTGGCACCATGGACCGCGGTTGTAGGTGACCGCAGTAAGTAAGATGTTAGATACAAAGGAAGATGCTGCTGCCCATCCTCCCGTTTATAACCCTTAGTCGCCTCTTACGACACCCACGGGTATGTAAGGGTTGGTACTATTCTTTGCCGGCACCACACGGAGCGATGCTTACCAACACATTTTGCAGCTATACCAATAGTAATCAGCTAGCAAGTTTGTAAAACAATGTTATTTTTTCCGTCAAATATACTCTGGTTTTAGAGTCATGGCTGCAAAATGTGTTGGTAAGCGTTAGCATTGACTCATGCATGAAACTCCACTAATCACGTTTAAGCACCGCTACGTTATTATCTTACTACTAATAACCATCTTGCACCTGCACACAGAAATACAATTAAATCTGTAATTAATTACCTTTGTAATTAACTGTCTAGAAACATCAGTTAGATAAAGTATGTAAAACACATTAAAATCCGTTAAAGTAACATTAACTTTAATTGTATAAGCAATTTGCTTAAGACAAACAAAAACGCTTTCATGAAGAGACTGACTTGCATATTATAATGAGTGAAGATGACCAACTCTACCAAATAAGAGTATAAGACATTACAATTTATGGTTGTACTGTCAACCGCTCATCAGTAGAAACTTGTTCAACTCTATTACCACACCATAGGGTGTTTCTTTCTAAGTGTTTCTACTGATATGCTGTTGAGTGTACCAAGGCATCAAGCAAGTGGAAACAAAACCAGTATAAGCTGAACCAGCGCTAGGCTACAAATGCTCTACACTGGAGGCCCGCTGAAGATCAAAGTGTTTCCACCGACGTGCGACCTTGTGCATTTAGTTTTTTTATACCCGACTGCGCGAAGCTTAAAAGAAGGGGTTGTCAAATTTTTCGAAACATTTCGACTTATGTAGTGAAGTTATTCAGTTTCATGGTCTGAATCTCACTTTCAGTGTTCAGGAGATGTCTTTTATATTTTTTTAAAGTTATTCAGAAATTAATCGTTTCAATTTTTAATGAACCGTGTCCGTCCTTGCGAATTGAATGTATGTAGAGCATTCTTAAATTTATTAGTATAATTTTTTTACCTGTCATCATCTCATTAGGTACAGTCAACGACAGATCAAGCTTGACACTGGCAGAGCGACTCTAGCCCGTATGACCATTGAAATAAGAACGGTACAAAGTCCAATGTGTCAAGCATGATGTGCTCTTCACTGATTTATTTCTGCTCTTTTGTCTTGTGTGTGTATAGACGACAGAAGGTTTTGAGTAACTGAAATGTTTGTGCCTAGTTTAGTACAATAGGTATACGAAATCACAGAAACGGGGGCAATGAGGGGCTTTGTACTAGTGATTTTGCAAGAGAACTGCCCGTTTTACTTAGTAAATAATATATTATGTTACTGTAAAAGTCCGAACAGTGGGAAATTCAAGCATTTACCGGTAAATCCTAAGAAATACATACCTAACCTAATCACACCTAGGACAGTGATTGGTAGTGACACTAGTGACATATGGATAGTGTGACTGTTATGTCACTTAAGTTTAAATGCGCTATCGAATATCACAAAGAAATACTTACAAAAACACGTTTTCACCTCACTAGTTCGGAAAACTTTTCTTTATCGATCAAAATCTGCGCGCAAAAGTCTTTTTTGGCCGCTAGTGTGGAAAAGGGTTTGAAATAAGAACGTGATGATGAATGTGGTTTATGGTACTGGTGCTATTCGTTATCATTTTCCTCTTGAGGTGAAAAATTATAAGCTTCGCTCTACAGCAAAGTTATTTTGCGTCAAACCTTCACTATACGCTCAGGCAAAGACAATAAAATCTCAGGAATCCACTTGCTTACAGTTTACACACAAGGCACTCGCACCAATTAACAGTTTTGCTTCCTTGCATAACAAATAACTATTGTTCCTTAAAATAAACAGATTGGAATCTTCTGTCAATACCATAAAAGAAGTTTTCCATTGCGTTGGCTGATTTAGGAATGCCCTTTTCCCAATTCATTTTGGGTCGGTGCAATATGTTAATTGCTTCCATTTCTATCTATCGACCGTCATATCAACATTCACTTATTTCTTTCTCTTATCATCTTACACACATTCCATTCATCTTTTAAAGAAAAGAGCCTCCCTCGCGCTCTTACAACATCCACATTCATACTCGTGCACTCTCTTTGTCACATACTGGTCTTCTGATATCCATTAGGAATGCTACAGGAATTAAATTAAAACACTCTTTATAGTGTTCGATATGCCATAACAGTTCATTTCATCGGCTTGAACACTCAAAAACAGGATGAGTTAGACTGTCTAACTTAGACCTGACATAAAGGTAACTGACTAAAACTGACTAATTGGAATAATTTTTCTAAATAAATAAATACACCTCCGTCGATGTGATAGTATTTCATGATGTAATTTTAACATTACCGCATAATCATTATAATTTAATCGGTCCATTAAAAAGTATCTTACTGAAGATAACCTCTCTAATTACAGATGATCCATATCAAAACAAAACCTTGCACGTAATAGCGATTACTTTCAACCCATTCATCTTTGTAATTATTATTGTGAGTGACGCCCACAATTTGGAACGGTCATTAAAGTTACATTCAAATATCTGGGAAGTGTTTCTCGAAGGTTTATAAGCTACAAGTACATGTGTCAAGTGGCGACGCTCTTGTATTTGTAAAGCTTCGAAAAACTTATTAAACAAGTACAACAAAATCAGTATAAGCTGAACCAGCTCTACACTATAAATGCCCTAGCTAGACCAAAGACCTCATAAAGGTCTAAGTATTTGTACCGTCGTGTGACCGTGTGTACGATCGCGAACGTATAATGACTAAATTACGAAAACGCTTTTTACGCACGCATATTGAATTGAAAAAAAGTTATGCACACAGTTGTTGAAATAGTCAAATAATTTTGATGTTTTATTAAAATAGAACAGTCTTTTTAATTCATTTTTTATAGAGTTAAAATCGCTTAAAAACAGTATTTTTTTCACTATTTAAGTTAAATATCAATAAACTATGTACACCAGTGGACGCCTTTCCGAAATGGAAAATGACCAATTTATCGTTGACTAGTTAATTTATATAAATAATTTAATAAAATTAATATTCCTTTATCATATTTCCTCGAATACTGCTTAATTTCATGAAAATGTTACTAAAGTATTAAGCATAAAAACTCCTTGCGAGATAAAAAAACTAAAATAAAACACTAGTGCGGTAATACAATGAAAAAAGCACGCGTGTTTAATAAGCTGGATTATGGACCTTAATACAGTGCGAACAGAGCAGTTTTATGAGCAAAAACATTTAATTAAAATAAGCTATTTTAGTGTACATACAAAATTGCCTTCTTCAACGAAAAGAACTTTTCCTTAAGAACATTTATGACAAAGGTTTCCAAAGTCGTCTCACAGTAATTAGGGTGTGCTTTACGGTCGCTTTGTAAAAGAAAAAATAGGCTTTCATCAAAGTTGTTCTTTTATGGGTAGTAGTAAATAGTGTACTGTTATATGTAGTGTTTTATTGAAAGCAACTAATCATAAGTACATGTCACTCTTGAACTTTATTGACTTTCGTATTCAAGAAAATGAGGTTAAAAAAGGTACCTACGCAAGGCAGCAAGTAGGTGGCAACAAAACCTGTACAAGCTCAACCAGTGCTACTTTTCTTCGCTACAAACACCTGTAACCAGACATCCGCTCAAGATCAAAGTGCTACCACTGAAGTGCGGCCGTGTGGACGGGAATCTTTACAAAGCGTTGGCGTCCATATTCTTGTATTTACATAAAATAATATTGACGCTATAATTTTTATCAATTCTCAGTGTATAGACATATCTAGATCAAAATACTTTTATACAGCATTTTTTGCACCTTGAGCCGAATATGCGTCCCTATTTGGGTTAATTTTATTCCGGGTCTTAGTAAATAATACAATACTTAATACAATACTTACCTATAGTTGAGGTGAGGTAATTTATTTTTAAACACATTTGCTCATAAAACAGCTCTATTTGCACTGTATTAAGGTCCATAATCCAGCTCATTAAACACGCGTGTTTTTGTTATAATATTACTTAACTAGTGTTTTTTTTTAAATCGGCCAAGAGCAAGGAGTTTTTATGCTTATTATGTTACTAAAATTTTCAAGCTGACTTTGAGAAAATATCATAAATAAATGTTGATTTTATGAAATTATTTATAGTAATTAACTAATTAACAATAAATTTGTCATTCACTTAACAAGGTATTCAATTTTTGATAATTTATTACAAGGTTAATGGAATAGGATGTTTGGGTACCGAGTGACAATTACTTTTTTTTTATGGCTTGGTTACAAGATTGACTAATAATTGATAAAAGATTGATGGTGTAAGATAACACAGTTGGTAATGTTTTGGGGCCTCCTCATGCGATGTATAATCTGTGCCCGCTGAAAAAGAAATAATGCGCGCCATTTTACAAATATTTGTTGTGTTCATTATTGTAATTATTTCTAATAGTGTCGACTTCTACAAATAAAAAACTGTTCCTGAACCGTCTAAAACACTCATACACTAAATACAATTTTGAGAGCTGGTAAAATTAAAGGAAAACATGAACATATATATGCAGCCGACAAAATGTTCCGGTGGACGTGCGGTGGACGTAAGGTCAGTTAAGTTTAGTGTATTTAAAGGTAACCAATTCGATTTGTTTTTATTCGCAAATTTGTTGAAAAGCGTCGTAAAAAGCTTGTGCGCGTTGGACATTACACCCTCTCGGCTCCATTACGCCCTCGCCTGCGGCTCGGGCTGCAATTTCTGAGCCTCGGCTGTAATATCCAAAATAGCGCACTTGCATTTTAATTTACTATTATAAGTATCGCGATAAGACCCGGAATAAAGTAAACATGTATGAGAAGTGCGAATGTTTAAAACAAATCTGTGTCCCTATTTGATGTAGATAGACCAGGAATTGAACGCAGCTGACTTTGGTTGGATTCACTAGCACCTTATACCAACGAGTTTACGGACGTTACATGGGTTTGTCTTTCCCATAGTTGTAGGTAAAGAAAAGACCACATACCACCACCTGCTAGGATCTTGACATACTTACTTCCCTCGCTTTTGCAATGCTGACCAATCTTTTCTTATATACAATATAAGCGCGAAGGGAAAATGATATAATGTTTTCTTTTTTCTCCTCATAAGCTCGGAAAACTTTGCTTTATCGGTCAAAATCTGCGCGCAATAGTCATATTTGGCCGCTAGGCTGGAAAATGTTTTTCAAATTAGAATATGATGGATGACGAATCATGTTATAAGGTGCCTACTGGCGCTATTCGTTAGCATTTTCCTCGCTGTAGTGATGTGAAAAATTGGGTGTTGCTGATCGTATTTTACGCTCAGGATTCATCTTTTGAACCACTCGCAATCCTTCGCTCGCTCAGTTTCTATAAAAGGCACTCGCGCCAAATAACAATGTTGCTGCCTTGCATATTAAATACCTAACTATTTCTATCACTTCTTATTTATTGAAATGAGTAAGTGAATATCACAGATTTATAAAGGAGAGCGTCTCCTTGGTGAATTTTCAAAACATTGTTAACCAAAATAAAGACTAATAACAAACGAGCAATTACACAAAACTTATTTAAAGTTAAAGCTCAGTTAAATCTTTTACTACAACTTTTTGTTTCGATGACCAATTAAGTTGTAGATAGATTTAATCATAATCTTTCTTTTGCCTATTAAAATTCCAATTATATTGACAAGCCTACAAGTAAGTAGGTCTTGCGTGGGTGCTAGTTCGCTTTGAAGTCAGACTAATGAAAGGCATAACTTATCTTATCATGGAGCTTATTTTATCAAACAAGCAATGTGAAAGTACTGCAATGACATTTTAATAAATAAGATCTATCTAGATCAAAATAAATCGGAGAAAGGTACTGGTAGGAACATTATTTTTATTTGTGTGGTATATTTAGTTATTCCATTAGTAATTTTTTCAGAAAATGAAGTGAAATATCGATATACAAAGTTTTACGGAAAGGAGTGATAAGATAACACTGAAGGGTGTTTTTTTTTTTATTTATTTATTACGAAAGGTACATGCATTTCTTACAAACTAAATGATCGCCAAACTGTGACAGTTTGTTGGCGAAGAAGGCGCAATACTAACAAAATCATGCACCTGGTACTAGCTATATATACTTACTTAAATAGGTACATCAAGCAGGCAAGTACAGCCAGGAGTAGGTCAAGCCACTCACAGTGCAAATTTATGTCCTGCTGCTTTATAAATAAGCACAGAACAAAGTCATATGTGTCAAGCTTGAAGTGCTCCTAGCCGTAGTCAAAAAGAATAAGATACTTTATAAAGAATGATACTAAGTACTCACAAGTTTTATAGGTTTAGTAAGGTGTTTTTTAATTTTATTTTCAATACTTTTGTACTAAGTTTGGGCTCCTCTCTTAACCACGAAATTTCATTAAAAACTTTAGGTAAGTGTCTATCAAGTCTTCTTCTGTAATAATTGATTTCCTTAGTATGTAACAACTGTTTCTCTCTTACTCGTCTGGTGTTATATCTGTTTACTACTTGCTCTTTATGTTCATCTTTATAATAATGATCAATTGCTAATAAAAATTTTAGTTTCAAGTTTATTGGCAAAATTCTACAAATAGGAAATAGTTCACTATAGTCAGTACAACTTGTTTTAGTTCTCTTATCAACCAAGTATTTTATTAACCTAGTTAACATTCTTAATGTAAGTACAGAAAGTTTGACCATAGACACTTAGACCGTAGTTAATAAGCGAATCCGCCAGCGCATAATAAACTATCTTTAAAGTGTGTTTATCGACCGTTGATCTTAAATAATAAAACTTACCCAATACAGTCCTCAGCTTGTTACAAAGTTCCTCTATATGTAATTTGAAATTAAAGTTATTGTCCACCCATAGTCCCAAATATTTACATTTCACAACATAATCCAATTTTTTGCATCCACAACCACTTTTTTCCAGGTGTAAACAATCGTAGGTATGACCGACTATACCAATCTTAGCGTAATCTACTATTTTAGCTAGTCTGTTATAGGGGGAGAACATATGTAAGCACTGCGTTTTTTTCATGATTAGAATAATGCCATTGTCATGTGCCCACTTTACGATCCTATCAAAGTCCGACTGAATACAGGAACGAGCCTCTTCAATATCTTTAGACGCGTAAAGTAGGCACATGTCGTCGGCATACATAAGCACCTCACAGTTTTGCACAACATTAATTACGCTATTTACGAGCATTATGTACCCGATTGGGCCAAAAACTGATCCGGTCGGGACACCAAGCGTCACGCTCGCCTCTGCCCCCTCCATCCCATCTATAACTGTACGTATGGTTCTATTAGTTAAATAGTTTTTAAACCACGCATTAGTCGGTCCACCTATTCCGCATTCGTCCATGGCTTGTAGAAGCACATCGTGTCCTAAAGTATCGAAAGCCTTCTTATAATCTATGAAAAGAGCTATTATCTGCTTTCCACTATTCAAACTATTATTAACAGACCCCGAAAAGTGAGTTAAGGCGGTGTTCGTGCTGCGCCCACGTCTGAACCCGTACTGACTATTTGTTAGGACACTATGTCTCTCTAAAAAACCACTAACTTGATTTACTACAACTTTTTCTATAACTTTATTAATGACTGACAATATGGCAATCGGCCTATAGTTTGTGTAAACATAATGACTGCCATTTTTATATATTGGTCGTATTACAGCTTTTTTTAAATAATCTGGGTAAACACCGGTCGATAAACTCAAATTAATGAAGTGCGCTAAAACAGGACTAATCTTGTCTACAATTAATTTTAAATCTCTTACTCTTATGTTGTCTAAACCTGGCGATTTTTCTTTGCTTAATCTTTTTATAATTTTTCTTACCTCTTGTGGTCTCACCTTTACAAATCGGAACGATACATTGCTTTTATTTGTGTGAATCTGCCTATGAAACTGAACAATTTTCCAAAGGAACATACTTAGGTCAAAAACAAAATTTGACGTCTTTCTGCTGATATGATGAAGACAGTGGGCGCTAGGGACGGTGGTGACTACTTGCCATCAGGTGGCCCACAAGCTCGCTGGCTTACTTGTAACATAAAAAAAATATTTAATGAAAAAGTGAATAAAAAAGATTAAAATACAAAATCAAATAAAAAGTGATAGGAAACTCAACGAACAAACCAAAATTCATTTCGTCATTCTAATAAATCGTTTCAATAAAAAGTTACATTAAAGAGATCTCTCAATTTTAACCATATCCGTGCAATATCGATATCGGTAACTTAACGACTTTGGCAACGGTGATAAAAAGACGTTAAGAGTCCCGGTTCGCAATAAGACGTGTTATTGGCATTTTGGCGCTTACGATATTTGAACATGTCTTGATATAATGTGATTAATCCGTGCAATTTCGAACTTTATTATCAGCAGAAGACATAGACAATCGCAAAGAATAATTGTATATAGAGAGCCAGTCTTTTAGTTTCAATTTTTTCTATTCCAGAATTTTTTTAATATTATAACTTTACCAACTATTTATTAAGTTCAAAAATAATTATAAATGACCCCTTGTAAGTCATACATAAGCACAAAATTTTAGTAGACGTCTATTTTGTGTACAGTAAACTTCTAACTACCTATAGATTCAGAACTAGTATCTACAGCGTAAGATTATGTAAATAGAACAACGGTTGCCAGCCGCAACGCTTACAAGCGTGGTGACTATGGTAAATCCCTCCTAAATACCACGCGTTTTTACTAGATTTCTGGAGGGAGCTCCCTGTCCTGCAGTGGACGTTTTCATGGGATATTATGATGATCTACAGCGTAATTTTTTTATCGGTGGTTCTGCTCATAAAACTGAACAACTTTTCCGAAGGAACATAGGTCGATGTACGAAAAAAAAATTCGACCTCCCATACAAAATGTCTGATTCAGTTTTATGTGCAGTCGAAAAATTGTTTTCGTATTCGACCTATGTTCCTTGGGAAAAGTTGTTCAGTTTCATGGACAGAACCACCTCTTAAAATATCCGGGGTAGTCAAAAATAAAGGTGTCAAGTAGTTTTTTTTTTCTTTTTCATTTAATCACGCGTATATTTTGTCAATACCTTCTCATTTTATGTAATATGGATCTGCACTGGATATGACACATGCGAGATAAAAGCTTACCTGTCTGCTTACTTGTCTTTATCAGATTCATCAATATTTGTATCTGACATCTTATTTATGCGATAAAAATGAACACTTCAATTGGAATGTTCGGAAAATGATATTCGTCTAGGTAAAAAAAAACCTGAGTTAACTAAAGGATTTGAAGTTAGTACTTTGGCGTCTAATTAAACATTGATATGTAAATTATTCAAAAATATAGAAGCTCTTAATTTATTAGTCAATTCGTCTATTATACGAAAACATTCACTAGTTCAAATAAAATTAACGTTAATAGTGTAAATTTTTGTTCAATTTTACGATAAAAACTGTTATTTTCCTGTTCCTACACAAGGGAACAAAAAGGATATATCGTTTTAAAACTGAAAAACTGTTCCCACAGAAAATAGGTCGACATACGAAAACAAAATATTCGATCATATCACCCCTGGAATCGCTTTCAGCTTTTATGAAAAGTTGAGCATTTATTTTAAAATTGAGGTTCTGTTTCATGCACATAATTCACATCCTTTAGGGCAGTGGTTCTTAACCGGTGGTGGTCCGCGGACCACTAGTGGTCCCTGGAAGCATCCACAGTGGTCCGCGGAGCCATGTAAGATTAGCAAGGTCGATAGAAAAAGCTTTTCCACATTTGATACGCTCAATAAAATTATTGACGGGTAGAATCATAGATTTATATAGTCAAGATAGGGTCTTGGGAACAAGCGGTTCAAAATTTCCCCATACAAGAAAAAATAGCGCCATCTGTGAAAAATCGCGTGAACTACGTTGTGTAGTACTTCGGTCGGTGCTAAATACACGGAACGGACGGAACGGAAATAATATGGCGGGAAAAAAACAAAACAAACTTTTTACTGTTTATATGTGATTTAGGCCTGGTTTTTCAGTTTCATTAATTGGATTATAGTCAAAAACAATAATAAGAAATAACAATAATAATAATAAGTGTATATTGTTTCTTTAACTAAGAACATTCCATTTTGTTGGTAAGTTTATTTGCATCCAATGTTGACAATATGACTGACAACGACTGACGTTTGTTGGTCCTAAACGTCAGATTTCGGACCAACGAATTGGGGACATTGTAACATGCCGATGGGCTAGTACTTATATATAAGTAAATGGGTAGAATGCTGTTATTAAAGGAGAAATGCAGAAGAACATGATTCTCCATTTGAAAAATTTAAAAAGTGACTTTAATTACTGTTTTCCTGACTGCGAAGACAAAAGTATTCAAAAACTGATCCGCAATCCTTTCATTGTCAACGTTTCAAAGGTGCCTGATGAAATTCAAGAAGAATTGATTGAAATGCATCACGACAATAACAAGATACATTCGAATCAGGAATTAATCTTGAAGATTTTTGGAGCCAAAAAACCATCGCATTACTAGTTCCTAGTTACTAGGTGGTCCGTGGCAGGGCAGAATTTTTTTCAAATGGTCCCTCATGTCTAAAAGGTTAAAAACCACTGCTTTAGGGACTTTACACCAATTTATACCAACACCCTCTAGACGAAAGTGTTGGTATTTTCCTAACAAAAAACTCAAGTAAATTCCCAAAAGGACTTTTGTAATGGATCCTAGTATCGTAAAGATAGGATTGCAGGAAAAACAGAGATCACGGCTGCCTCTTGATTTCGTTTGTAACGGAATATCCACTTTGTTGTACGAAAGAGAGAATGGTGCATGTTACAAGATAATATAACAGTTGAAACTTGGTTGAAACCGAAGCAAGGAGGTCTTTATTATGAGGTTGAGGTTGAAGTCTTGATAAGAATGACAGCAGTGTGACAGCTGGACAGATGCAATTCAGCGTTTTTCTTACGTCAATGAATTCGTAAGATACTGAAGCGAAAGAGACTCAGCAAATCTTGATAAATAATATTTTATAAAAAAGAAATATATCAGCGAGCACTTCAAATTAACCATTATAAGTATCAACCAAAAAAAATACCGAAGTAGGTTTGGTAAAATGTTCAGTTTTTTACATCATAACATAACTTGGAGGAGCTACGACTAACATAATAATAAAAATAGCGGCCAAATGCGAGTCAGACTTGCGCCCTAAGGGTTCCACACCCGCCCTGAGCCGCCCATAATAATATTCTTTAAGTTTTTGTCCTTTGATTTTAAAAACTCCGCCTCCACTGAAATGGGAGCTCACCCTAATTGCTTATGATAACTTTTGAGAAAATTTGAAATTATATAAAAAAGAAGAAGGTGACTGACTGACTCACTGACTGACATATCAACGCACAGCCCAAACCGCTGGGTTTAGAGATTCCAAATTTGGCATGTAGGTTCCTTATGAAGCTTAGGGGGTGTACTAAGAAAGAGTTTTACAAAATTCCACCCCTAAGGGGGTAAAATTGGGGATGAAAGTTTGTATGAAAGTCTTGAAGTTAGGATCTTCAAAATTTGTATTTAGGCTGACGACTAAAAATTAATATTTACGTGTCTCAGGGTTTTTGAAAATTCGACACCCTTAAGGGTGAAAAGGGGGATGAAGTTGAAAATTCTTTATTTTTAAAGTAAATTCCACATAATTTGTTATTTAGGCATTAATGATGTAATTCTATGCAACGTTCATCGCTGTTATTGAAATTCCACCCCAAATTCAACCCCTAAAAAGGGAAATGGGGTGAAAAAGTCTAAAAACCAATATGGGTATCGTTTGTATGGTTTATCGGGGGTCACTGATTACGAAAACTACAACAATTTTGAAATCCAACGTGGTGGACGTAAAATACCATCATTCCCTTGGGATGGGGTTGGGGTGCGATAGGGTTGAAATGTCTAAAAATCAATATGGGTGTCGTTTGTATGGTTTATCGGGTCGCTGATTGCGAAAGCTACAACAACTTTGAAATCCAACGTGGTGGACGTGAAATACCATCATCCCCTGGGGATGGGGTTGGGGTGCGATAGGTTTGAAATGTCTAAAAATAAATATGGGTGTCGTTTCTATGTTAGGGATAGCGGTTAAATTGGCGTTAGGGGTAGGGAGAGGTAGAGACGTAGAGATGTAGAGAGGTAGAGGTACAGGTACAGGTAAAGTAGAGGGAGAGGGAGGGGGAGAGGGAGGGGGAGGGGGAGAGGGAGGGGCAGGTGGAGAGGAAGGAGGGGGAGGGGGAAAGACAGAGGGAGGGGAGGGGGAGAGGAAGGGGAGAGAGGGAGAGAGAGGGAGAGGGTTTTAGATTTTCTCAATTTCTTCTGCGAATTGGCTCTGTTTTGAAATATTACATAAATGTGTCTCTCATCTCTCTCTTTACATTTGTTAGGATACTGCTGCTAAGTTCCTCTGTTCTGAGTAACTTATGAGTAACGTCTGTATATTATATAAAATACAGCTGGATCTTGAATAATACTCATTGATTTGCGCAGGGTTAGTCCTGTTTTTTCTTAGTTTAAAATTACCCCGAAATGACGGGAAAATATCTCATTGCTTCGGAAAACCGGTAAAAACATAAATACGAAATCCACGCGGGCGAAGCCGCGGGTAACAGCTAGTATTCAATAATTTTAGACCTTTTCCTTTGCTGCAAGACCTAGCTTCTAGCGAATTTAATTTTTCTAGGTCAACGGGAAGTAAACTATAGGTTTTGGTTTGGTTCATAAATATATGGAGATGGGGATATAAATGGCCCCGTATCTTTTGATTGTGTGGCCGTAGGAGCTTGAAATTTCTACAGCTTCAAAGGTATATGGACCTAAATATTTGATATTAACTTCAAATCGATACCTTTACCTGTTCGGGAGAAAACGGGACATGACTGACAGACAGACAAACGGACAACAAAGTGATCCTGTATAAAAGTTCCATTATTTTCTTTTGACGGGTACGGAACCCTGAAAATATAATAAAGACATCGGTTATGTGATATGAGTATAAGAATAAGAAGAGATTTCATTTCAGACTTTGGACCAATAGAAAAACAAGTGTCTGTTTTGATCAGGCACGGTTCTTTTCTTTCCAGTTGAGTATCGAATGACTGGAAACAATATTGCTTGCGCCTGCTTTTTTTTACATTTTATTATCCAAAGCGAAAGGTCAATCGTAAAAAACGGAATTTACACAGTCAATCCCCAAAAGTGGTTTACGGAAAAAAGATTTGAATAAAATTTTAATGAAATTCGTCCATTTTACGTTGCTGTGTTTTTACCCGGCTACGGTGAAGCAAAAAAGTGCATGTAGCAGAAGTACAGCTCGCACGCACTTACCTATGAAAAAACCGGCCAAGTGCGAGTCGGACTCGCGCACTGAGGGTTCCGTACCACCACATAATCATAATTGTATTAGTTGAAATTTCAGTAAGTTTATGTGCTAGATTTTTTGAGTCTGACACGCGCTTGACCAAATTTTATTATTTTTTATTATTTTACAGCTTATGAACTATAAACAAACATACCAATTTTCAAGTTTGTAAGTGTTCTCGTTTTTAAAATAGAACTAAAACAAAAATCGCCTCCGCGACCATCCAACTTGACCCCTCTCTTATATGAATGTTCTTGAAACGGGAGCTCACCACAATTGGTTATTATTAGTTGTGAGTAAAGTTGTAATATTTAATGATTTCAGACTTTTCCCTTTATTTGTACTGTGAGACCTAGCTTCTTGCCAAATTTCATAATTTTAGGTCAACGGGAAGTACCCTGTAGGTTTTCCTTTTTTGCATAAATGTATGGAGATGAGGACATAAAAAGCCATATCTTTTGATTGCGTCGTTGTAAAAAATTTAATATGGTATTAATTTCAACCTGATACCTTTACCCGTTCGTGAGATAAAGGGTCTTGACAGACAGACAGACAGACAAACAGACAGACGGACAACAAAGTGATCCTATAAGGGTTCCGTTTTTTTCTTTTGAGGTACGGAATCCTAAAAAGAAACTAATTTAGGTTGGTATTAAATCCCTATCAAGTGTTAGGTTTATCTTAAGATGTACTTTTCATATACAAATTATGCATCTTAAGTGCAATCACAGACTTGAGAGGGATTTATTAATACGATCCTTAGTAACTGGAGATTGACATAGTAACATCATTATTTAACAATTCATTTAAGCGCGACAATAAAGATTTTTTTTTTTTAAGTAATTGCATTTGCGTAATCAAATGGAGACATAATGAAAAAAAGGCATTTCGAAGGTTTTTTTTACAAACAGGTGAATGTTGGTAATGTAACGTCCGTCATAGCTAGTTTCTTTTTTGTTTGTATGGGTTGTCACGGTTATTTGTAACTCGAAAAGCTTCAAGAAACTAGTCTAGTCTAGCGCACATGGCAATGGATGGTAATGAAATAAGGAATGCAGATTTAAACACTGACGCTCTAATACTTTCATGTCTAATGTAACTAAAACACATTTTAAGTTAAAGAAAACGGTAGCTGCAACCTTAGTTGGGTTATTTATTTTAATTTTCCCACCTTAATTCTTTTTATGAAATGGAATTTGGTTTGAAATTAAATTTTTGGTTATTCTGATAAGACGGACGAGTTGCCTCAACAATTTAAGCGGAATGACGAAAATTTACGACTCTACCAAAATAGAAAGACACACAAATTGTACGAGCATTAAAACAAACAGGTGTCTAAGTGTTTTGGTCGTGTTGTACCTTTTTTGTGTTCGCTCCCCGCTGAGGTTTGTAGAAATATTTGATCGAGACCTGAAATGAAATTTTCATAATTGAAATTACTTATTTCATATCTGCTTCTTACCTTGTCGGCCAGTTCGATTGTGAAAGGGGGTCAAAGTATAACAGTACTTTTGTAACATTTCTACAACTATCCTCAATTCAGGGTGCGCAAAGTGATTTTTCTGTCTGATTAGCGTCAAAGCATAAATATTTTCTGTAACTTTTCTATATTCGGGGAGCGTGAGTCCTATCCTATACTATTAAATGAGAAATATATATATATATATATATATATATATAAATATATGATAAATATATATAATAAATATATATAAATATATGTATTTGTAATCGGTTTCTCGAAAACGGCTCTAACGATTTCGATGAAATTTACAATAGAGGGGTCTGGGGGGGTGGGGGGGTTAAAAATTGATTTAGCTAGGTCTCATGTCTGGGAAAACTCGTTTTCACTGTTTTTTTATTAATTTCTTTGCGCGTTTTAGTGCGTTTAAGAAACTTACAGCGCCATCTGTTGTTGAGTAGCATAGCTTGCTCACCCGATGATATTCTAATGTTGAGACGGCTATTATAGAGCGAAGCTCGGTCGCCCAGGTACTTTACAGTTAAAGCAAATTATAAGTAAGACAGTAGATAAGATCGCAGAGGTCACCACTTATGGCCACTTCCTCATTAATTAGTGCATAAGTATATAATTTTTACGTGTTGCTAAGACTATGAAACTGTAACGTCTAAAATAGGTAGAAACGTGAAAACATAAATAATCCACCCATAAGTAAAAAATGTGGTACAGTCCAGAGCACGTCAAGTTTTAACACATTGGACCTTGCATCGTTCTTATTTCATGGACTGAAATCGCGCTGCTAGTGTCATATCAAGCTTTACTAGCGCTTGACTGTACACTCAACAGCACATCAGTAGAAACACTTTTGGACCTTATGGAGTTGAAAAAGTTTCTACCCACAAGCGGTTGACCGTACGATCTGATGCATTTTTTTTTTCCTAGTTCGACCTATGTTCCTTGGGAAAAGATGTACAGTTTCGACTAAATAACATGTTAAAATTATACGCACTACTTATTTCAATAATAAAAATAATCATAATGTCCCGTGTGGTGCCGGCAAAGAATAGTACCAACCCATACATACCCGTGGGTGTCGTAAGAGGCGACTAAGGGTTAACTGGAGGATGGGCAGCAGCATCCTCCTTTGTATCTTACATCTTACTTACTGCGGTCACCTACAACCGCGGTCCATGGTGCCAGCCATGTGCCAGCCGTAACGCTAACAAGCGAGGTGACTATGGTACTTCCCCTCCACACTTTTCCAGCAAAAGCTAGAATTCTGGAGGGAGCTCCCTGTCCTGTAGTGGACGTTTCATGGGATGTTATGATGATTTCAATAATTTGTAGAATCACATGAAATTACAATTTAGAACAGCAAGGACACAAACTCTTTTAGTACCTTTTTGTGGCAGTAGGGCTATTATTTGTTTCATAAATGTTTCCTTTAATGTGTAATAGACTGTACTTGAACAAAAAGCAAGGCAGTCTGATTAACCCGATTAAACAATTAACATTAAACAATAGCAACCGTCCCAGAGTAGGCCCAGGCCGGGTTTTTGCTGCATAAAATGTTTAAATTACTATTAAGTTGACGTTAAAAGACTGTTTGTGCTGTTTCTGTTAAGGAGACGCTGTTAATGGAAAATTATTAATTTAATATCATAGCACAATATTTTGAGGTGTTTAAACACCTACTTTAGTCGCCTCTTACGACACCCACGGGTATGTAAGGGTTGGTACTATTCTTTGCCGGCACCACACGGGGTTAACTGGAGGATGGGCAGCAGCATCCTCCTTTATATCTTACATCTTACTTACTGCGGTCACCTACAACCGCGGTCCATGGTGCCAGCCGTAACGCTAACAAGCGAGGTGACTATGGTACTTCCCCTCTACATTTTTCCAGCAAAAGCTAGAATTCTGGAGGGAGCTCCCTGTCCTGTAGTGGACGTTTTCATGGGATGTTATGATTGAAACACCTACTTTTATACTCTAGTATACAGTGAGCTCCTTCAAGAAGGTAGCGCTTTTATAGGTACTTAATGTGTCGTTTAATAAACAAATTAGGTACGCTAATAGCACCTTTTTTTTATTTCCCACACAAAATAAACAAAATAATCAGTTCATTAGGTCGGTTAGTACGAGAAAGTAAAAAAAAAACTCTCTTGACTCTTGTAGTAGATGATACAGCCGGACCACTTTCCCAAATAGCACTCGGCAATTTTCAGCTACCATGTTTATCGTATTTTCCTTTATAATGAATCGGCTAAACTTAGAG
The DNA here is from genome assembly GCA_947532105.1 of Athrips mouffetella. NCBI lineage: Eukaryota > Metazoa > Arthropoda > Insecta > Lepidoptera > Gelechiidae > Athrips > Athrips mouffetella. The sequence goes on along the minus strand of OX383964.1, from coordinate 6,342,693 downwards.
CGGTATTAATGAAATAAAATCACCGTAAGTTTATAGTGCTTACTTACACTGCCTCAGGAGCGATCGGTCCACTTTCCCAAATATAAATAGCACTCACCAATCTTCAGCTACCAAATCGTATAAATTTCCGATGGGCTAAACTTCGGAGCGGTATTATTAAAATAAAATTCGATTCGCCTTATGATTACAATCGTAAATCTAAGTTTTTTTGCGTTTTTGCTTAGTTATTGGTACACGCAATAGAACGAGAAACTGAAAGTGGTTTAATAACACGTTGTGAGTCTTACTATCATCGGAATAAGGACATTCTTGGAAACTGGCGAAACCTGTACACACGGGCGTTAATATTATCTTAGTTTTATTCCGTTTTTACGCAGTCAGCTGCCCCACCGGGGAATTCGACGAAGAGACTCATTTTAATTAGTGAGTGACGAAAGATATTTAGGGGCTGATAAGAGCCAAATTACCTACCTTTCTAACAAAGGACAAAATGCGCGTGTTAGAACAGAGCGGATTCGCGCTGTTATACGTTTTTCGCTCACTTTTGCATTTTTCTCAAAATCTGTACCCATAATATTAATTATAAAACAGCTATATGATTATGCATAATATATTGAATAATGTGTAAAAGTTTCGGCATTATAGAATTATGGGTACTTAAGAAAAACAGTTTAAAAGCAAAAAGCAGAGGTAACTTTGGATTTTTTTTACGGCGTACAAAATCTTGTTTCATAGTCGGCCATATGCTTGAAAAGATGCTTAATTATCACATTTTTATTTTCACGGCCATATATTCATCACTTACCTTTCGTCATCTTACGTTTTTTCGATCAGACTACAGATCTGACGCGAGTTTAACATTTTTTTACCCATCTAAAAAGTGCCAAGCGCCGCTAAAGAAGTTTTCACTTCAAAAATACGCTTCACTTACTTACTTTGTGTATATGTAATATAAATTGTCATGTTTGTCTACGATAGTGCAATAAATGAATATAGTATGTACTTTTATACTGATAAATAAAACAATTCGTGCGAAATTATTCCCTAATGTAACGATTATATTCGTCACAGTTTTAGGAAATTATTAATAAACGTATAAAATGATATAGACTTACTAAGCTAAAACAAATAAGACCTTATAATATTTCACCACTATTCAATTAACAACAGGTACGGTCAACAACAGGTAAAGCTTGACACTCGCAGTTTGTCTTTAGCTCTTGCTGAGATTGAAATAATTCTGGTACGTAATCCAAAGTGTCAAGCTGAACGTCCCCTTGACTGTACATCTAAATAGACTTCCCGCTTACAAAATAGCATTGCGCTCGTAGTGGACTGTAATGCCTTGTAATTAGATTCATTTTGGTAAAAAGTCGCAGTGGACGTATTATTGTAAAAACAATACTTCTTAGAAATTTAAGAAAAAAGGCATAGCGAGGCGGTGACGTAACACACTGCACTTCACTGCAGCCAAATTGCACATGTGGTAATTTTTACTGTTTTGATTTAAGGTTCATTTTAGGAGAGACGCAGCAGGTATAAAATTGTAAGGAACAAACACAGGATTTTGAATGAGAGAGAGAGGCAGGAGAGGAGCAGTCAGCGCTAGGCTTTAGAATAGGGATTACGTGCACAAATTATTATTTTTTCGGCGGCCGCCTGATTATAGTACTTTAGTGGTTAAAATTAGGGTTTGATTTAGAGACGGTGCCTGACTTTACGTACGATAGGATATAGAGTTGGAGCTTAAAAAATTGTACTTAGCGACTGCGGTTCAGTAGGCTAGATATTAATTTAGGTACCTAATGCGCATTAGTGTTAAATGTTAGACGTGGAGGTTTACTGATTAAAGAAGTGTCAGGCGTTTTGCAATAGGGAATACTAACTTACTTTTTTTTTGCAAGTGTAAAATTGTGTAAAGTAATTTATAATTATATTTAAATTTAGTGCAGTGAACGTGCTACAGGTATTGTACGAGAGGGCTTCGGGTTTGTGTCTTTCCCGCCGGGAATTTATGGCTTCGTTGTTGGTGAGTTGATTTCAGATTTCCTACTACTTATTCATTTAAAAGTGCTAGCTAGGTCTCTTGAAATGATAGGTCATCTGAGAAGGTGCTGGGGTGATCAACGACGAGTTTTCTGAGTTAAATCTAGGTGCAGCTGAATCCTGTGTTTTATGGAGCCAGCGTGAGAATTAGGTTGAGTTCATTTGATGCTAGGATATTAGGGCACTTAGGTGGTGATGGATGTTTAACACTAAAATGTGATGTAGGTATTATAATTTTATATCGATGAATACACAATAAAATTAATCGGTATAACACATGCATTTACAAGACAATATTACTTTAGTAAATTGGTTTTGTCTAATGTTCCACGAATATAGTACTGGTTAGATTACCTAAGTCGCCTAGCCTGTATTATAGAGGGACAATATTCAGCACTCTTACACGTTAAAATTGAGTGTCGAATCTTGTTTCGTTTTGGATCAAATGGATATAAAACAATTTACTAATCGTAGATTAATTTTAGGCAGGTGGAGATGGATGTTATTTTGAGATGATCGGAATAATGTGTGTGATGGTTTGCAAGGTAACCTATTTTAAACTTTGGGCGTAGGATTATTCTAAGGATTTGATGGGTAGCAGAGGTGCTAGGAATTGGAAGGGAGCCTCTGAGAATCTAAATCTATAGGAAACCTAATTCTAGACTTTCAAGTCTTCATCCTAATTCACCCTATCCCTGGTTTTGAGTCACTTTCATTCCAGCAAGGCGAGACGAAGAGACCACGTGCTTAATTTAATTTTACTTCCCACTATAAGGTCTAGATCTAGGAAACCTAGGTCACCTAGAAATTGATAGAGATGCGCGGTTGAGACGAGTCTGCAGCGCTCGGTTTGACATCACACACAAGCTAGTGGGCTGAATTGGCATGTTTTATTCCAAATATTTTATTTTGTATGTGTAATACCTTTTAACTTCATTTTCTACTTAATTATTTTCACAATTCAAATATTTTTTTTAAATTAATTACTAATCCACAATGTATGGGTCTTTTAGATGTTAAAGTTAGACGATCACGCATTCATGGCCAAAATTATTACAGAATTAAAATAAATAAATTCCTAGTCACAATATCCATTCAGGTAGGATACGTTTTGTTGTTACACTAAACATTCCAAAATATTCAAAAATGCAAGTTTTCACTTCTGCCGCGGTACTCCCGGAGTGCGATCCGTCCTTTTTTAGGGTTCCGTACCTCAAAATAAAAAAACGGAACCCTTATATGTCTGTCTGTCTGTCAAGACCCTTTTTCTCACGAACGAGAAGAGGTATCAGGTTGAAATTGATAACAAATATTAAGGTCCATAAACCACACAAGATCTGAAAACATACATTTTTTACAACGACGCAATTAAAAGATATGGCTTTTTATGTCCTCATCTCCATACATTTATGCAAAAAAGCAAAACCTACAGGGTACTTCCCGTTGACCTAAAATTATGAAATTTGGCAAGAAGCTAGGTCTCACAGTACAAATAAGGGGAAAAGTCTCAAATCATGAAATATTTCAATTTCTCTCACAACTAATAGTAACCAATTAAGGTGAGCTCCCCGTTTCAAGAACTTTTCTATAAAAGAGGGGTCAAGTTGGATGGTCGCGGAGTTTTTAAAATCAAAGAGCAAAAGCTTTTAGTATATCATATGGTAGATAGGTACGGAACCCTTAGGGCGCGAGTCCGAATCGCACTTGGACGGTTTTTTTTTTAAATGTATGTCCCGCTGACTTTCAACTGTTATGTGAAGCTTAATTAGCTCTTATCAGCTCCTTAAGCTTTTTAGTGTGGCTACACACCTGCGGATCTATCCGACGCATAAAGTTCCGCTCATTACGCTCGCAACGTTTTTAGGTTACCTATGACACATCTGACGGAATTTACGGCTACGCTGGTGTAATATTTGAAAGATTTTTCGGATGCAGGTTTTTCCATGTCGTAATTTGCGCAAGTGTGTCGCTATACACTTTGCTTTATTTCATTTTTACTTAGCATACATACTTCAACATCAGGCCAAACCCCAATTATTTTGGTATCGTTTAATAAGTCTCTTATTTCTTACTCTCTCTCTCTCTCAAGTCAGGAGAGTGAGCGATCAGCTGCAGCGATGGTTTTCGGCGAACGGGCTTATTTTGAATGTGACGAAGTCAAACGTCATGTTGTTCTCGGGCAGAAACGTTCCCTATCCATCGATACGAAGCCCAATACCACTGTGTGAGCAGTCCAAATTTCTAGGATTCACTCTCGATGCTCACTTGAACTGGAAACAACACGTTGATATGCTCTGTGATAAGTTGAGTAGTGCTGTGTTTTTGGCCTGCGTAAGCTGAAGCCGTTAATATCGGATGACGCTCTGAGACAAGCATATTTCGCTTACTTTCACTCACTAATGTCATATGGCACAATCGACGGACTCGTCGAGGGTTCTGAAGATGCAAAAGCGAGCGTTACGAGTCTTAGCTAGCGTAGGTCCGAGGCATTCATGCAAGGAACTTTTTCCAGAATACGGTATTATAACACACTATTCGCTTTACATTTTTGATATTATAACGTACACTAGATTAAATTTGTCAAAATTTGAACGTTTGGACCTACCAGGGCGAACACTACGTCGTACTGGAAGCCTTCAGCCTGTTATACGTCGAACCGCACTCGCTGAAAAGAACCCACGCGTAATCGGTCCAAAGTTTTATGAAAAAGTACCGCCTGATTTAAAAGGCGAATGTTCTGACGATACGTTTGGGTCCCGGCTGAAAAACCTTTTTTTTATTTTTATTTTATTTTATTTTATTTTATTAAGAACACACAACAAAGTACAATCATTATATATAAAGAGAATGAAAACATTGTTTCGTGCCTGACTGCACTCCAAACGCGTGTCCATAGCATATTTGCAGTACTAACAAGTGCTTTCTAACAAAAGTTCAAGGAATATTTTCACTTTTTATACAATATTACTTACAAAAAACCTTAAAGTAAATAAACACAAAACAATTCAGTGTGTGACAGTAGCGAAACAACAAAACAACAAACTACTAACGTATCGATTTGGATTGCGGGTAGTAATATATTTGAGTGAGAATTTGTGTTATGATTGTTAAGGAGAATACAACATTATGATTTTACGGAACTTAAAATACTTAGTTTCAAATATGTCAATGTCTTTGTTATCCACCACAGATTCGTTATAAAGACGACACATATTTACGAGAGGATTATAAAAAGAAGTGTTGTTTTTATACACCTGTAAAACAAAAAGTCTAGAATTGCGGACCCTATAGATAGTATTAAAACTAATTTGTGATATTAAATTCGGCGAATCTATTAAACCGTGTATGATCTTATACAAGTATAACAGTGAGTGACATTTCCGTCTAGTCTCCAAAGTACACATATTGAAATTATGTAATCTATCTTCGTAGTTGTGAAGTGTTCTTTTGGCGCCTATGCGGTAGGCCAGAACACGAAGACAGCGTTTTTGAACACGTTCGATATTATTTATATGTATTTTATAGTGGGGTGACCACACCACACTGCCATATTCAAGAACTGTTCTTACTAAGCTATTATATAGATGGATTGTACTATAAGGATTTTTGAAAGCTTTGGTGGTGCGAATAATGAACCCCATCATTTTGTTACTTTTATTTATTATGTAGGTGAAGTGCTCTCTAAAAGTGAGTTTACAATCAAAATAAACGCCTAAGTCCTTTATCACCGATACTCGACTTAGTGTTGCGTTATTGACAGTGTAGGTGTAGTGAAGTGGTCTAGTTTTGTTTGTAAAGGATATGACCTGGCATTTACTAATGTTAAGACTCATTTTATTTTCATGACACCAGCGGGAAACACGATCAAGATCTTCCTGCAGTTCTCGGCAGTCAGCCATGCTATCAGCCGATTTATAAATTTTGAGGTCGTCGGCGTATAGTAGAAATGGACATGTTAGTATTTTGGCAAGGTCATTGATGAATATTGTAAAAAACAATGGTCCCAAATGCGATCCCTGTGGGACCCCAGATGTGACCACTATTGGTGAAGAGACATAGCCCTTCACTGTTACTAGTTGACTACGATGTTCGAGATACGATTCCGTCCATCTAAGTAAACTGCCATGGACCCCATATGCACCGAGCTTCGCAACAAGTAAGTTGTGGTCAACTTTATCGAATGCCTTGCTGAAGTCGGTGTATATGGCGTCTACCTGACCTCTTTTTGCAAAAGAATCACATAAATACGTTTTGTACTCAAGTAAGTTACTGATAGTAGATTTTCCACTAACAAACCCATGCTGACGCTCATCAATTAGCGATTTGCAGTGAGTGTAAATATAGTCATAAATTAACGATTCAAAAAGCTTAGCTATACACGATAAAATACTAATAGGTCGGTAATTCTCGCATCGTGATTTATCACCTGATTTGTAAATAGGGACAACATGGGCAGTCTTCCAGACTCCAGGGAACTTGCCAGAGCGTAGAGACTTGTTAAAGATAATCCTTAGTGGAGAAACTAACTCCTTACCACAAATTTTAATAAATAACGGCGGAATTCCGTCTGGACCAGGTCCTTTATTAGAGTCTAAATTCTTTACTTTTGTCAATATCTCTGCATGAGTCAATACAATGTTTGAGATGCAGGATGAAGAAACCGTATTAAGAGTAGTGGCTGCGGACGTTGTAGGTTTATCGTAAACTGAACCAAAGTAACTTGAAAAGAGCTCACTTACCCCACGGCCGTCAAAGGAGCTTATGTTCTTATAGAAAATTGTTTTCGGAATAGAAGAGCATGACTTTTTATTGTTTACATAGGTGAAGAACACTTTAATATTCGACTTAAGAGTACTCTCTATTGAGCATATAAACTTCCTATAGCAGACCTGCTCTAATCTCTTTGCCCTGTCACGCAATAATGAGAACGTGTCATAGTCTCTTGGATTGTCATGAATTTTATAAAGCCTATGGTATTTATTTTTCTCACGGAGACATTTTTTTAGAGCCATACTATACCAACCTGGTTGTGTGTCTGAGGAACTTTTCGTTAAGGGAGTATGCTTTTTAATTAATATAAATAATTCGCTGTAAAATGTTTGGACACATTCGTCCACATCATCAGATGATAAAACTTTATTCCAATCAAAGTTGACAAGGTCAGATTTAAGAGCCTCATAGTTGCATTTCCGAAAGTTAAACTTCGTAGATTGCTTTGGTTTGAGTGTTTTATTTGGGAAAAACGTAGGTAAGTCAACCTCAAGTGCGGGATGATGTCCTTCTACTCGGCACATTGGGTCACCTTCCCTAACGTTAAGAAATCCAGAATTTATCATAATTAAGTCCAAATAGCGGTTGTTTATATTAGGTATGGTATTAAATTGAGTAAGGTTGCATATATACATCATTTCAAGAAGCTGAGAAGACCTAGTACTTAGGGGAATACTTGCTTTTGTCGTATTTTGATCCGTTATTTGTGTCCATGTTAGATCAGGACAGTTGAAATCGCCCAATACCAAGAATACATTGTCCGACTCCTTACAACCCAGGATAATATTTTGGCAATTCACAAAAAAGGACTTTAGATCACTCGCGGGCAAATCTGGTGGAAGATAACATAGACAAACATGAATAGTGTATTTATTAAAGGTGGGTAAGATACTAATCCAAATATCCTCGATGTCACTTTCCCATTCATTCTTACGTATTATGTTTAAATTTTGTTTTGCAGCGATAAGTAACCCTCCCCCCCCTTTTTTATAATATGAAAGTTTTGTTTGTTCTCTATCTCTACGAAATACATTGTAACGTTTATCAAAAAGTTCAGAGTCAAAAATACCTGAATTTAGGTTTGTTTCGGTAAGACAAATTAAATCAAAACTACAAGCTAACATATTCAAATAAAATTCAGAGATCTTATTGCGCATGCGGTTGACATTTTGGTAGTATAAAGTAGCCATTACTAAAAAAAGTTCTATTAGGTACACATTTTATTGGAAAAATCCTTTTATTCTGTAAAAGAATTTTTGAATGCAAATTTGACATTGTAATTTCTGTAGGTAGGTACATTATTGTTAATATTAGTATTTGACATTTTGGATTATAGATTTATATTTTATGTACAACTTTGTACTTGACATTTTATATTTTCTGTATTTTATATAATATTTTTTTTGACGATCACATTGTGAATTCTTATATTTGACATGAATGTAATTTATAATGTAATTTTAATTGTGTGATAATTAAATCTAATCTAATATTATTTTAGTTATTAAAGCTTGAGTTTGATTTACGTTGAAAGAAACAGCAAGAAACGTCTCGTCATCAGATGTGTGGGTTTTGAGATCGATGGCTGACCTCACAAACCCTGGTGTCAGACAAAGACAAAGTATATAAATATTATGCTAAGGCGTACCAAAGGTCTGTAACATGGCTCGTTAATGACGACTTCCGTAGATAGGTACTAGCCAGGACCAACGGCTTGATGTGCTTTCCGAAGCAAGGAATCATCCTGCTTTCGGACAATCAAGTGACTCATCCTGTTATGTCTTAACCAAACTTGGAATAGTATCATAAAGTTATTTTAGTTTGACAGTGTCACCACCGGGAATCGAACACAGAACCTCCGAATCTAGAGCCGAACGCTATAACCACTTTACCTCTGAGGATGTTACGACTGCAGTCCCGTAGCAGTGTAGAACAATTACTATTTAACCGTGCGTTTTTTATCCGCTCGTCTGTTACGCTTCGCTTGAAGTGACCACGTAATTGCATACAACACATAATTGGCAATTGTTACAAGATCGACGAGATTGTATTAGCCGGATTATCAAAGTGTTGAAAATGTTATCCACAAACAGTTTTGTACACGAATTGAGTCAGCAGGCGTGAAGTCTTCGAAGCAACATACCGGAAAAGATTGAGATCGGTTTGGAACTAATACATCACGAATGCACACATCGGTTACTACAGTGGTTGTCATATACGTAAACTTATTAATTTATTAGACAAAAGACAAAATTCAAACAAAAATTTCTCAATCTGTTTTAATGTCAAATAAAAAAAGCGATTTTTTAAATGTACCAAGCAATTTATAAGTACGTAAGTAATTTACGTACTAAATATACAGGTTCGTCTAGAATCTATTCTAAGGTTTTGTGTTCGATTCCTGGTGGTGACACTGTCAAACTAAAATAACTTTATGATACTGTTCCAAGTTTGGTTAGGACATTACAGAATGAGTCACCTGATTGTCTGAAATAAAATAGTTATCTAGACTCTAGATAACTATTTTATTTTATACCTGGAGTATGTTTGAAGGTGATAGGGTTTTTGTGCAAAGTCCGTCTTGGGAACTACCACCCCCTTGCTTTTTTCTGCCGCTAAGCAGCAGTGTTTCTCTGCTGTGTTTCGGTTTGAAGGGTAAGGGAGCCTTATTAGTGAAGTTACCGGCACATAAGACCTACCATCTTAGTTCTCGACGCGCTTTTCTGTTTTATTAGTGCCAAATAATTTCACTTATAAACAGTGGGTGTCATGGAGAGCGGTGACCACTTACCACCAGGTGGTCCACCTGCTCGTTTGCTCACTTGTGGCATAAAAAAAATTAAGCTTCCTATACTGCAGTATACTTATGTTTATTTTTTACTGTAAAATTACTCAAAATCCATTGGTAAGTATTTCTGCTGCCCTAAAGTGTCACTGGACACCTGAACACCAGGGGTGGCATGTTACTTGTGCGTTGCCGAGTTGACTCGCATTTTAAAGCTCCACATATCGCGCGACTTGGACAACCGGTAAAAGGAACCTCGTCCCATATTATTTACGTGCGCAAGAGGATGCCACGCAAGTGGAACTGAGCTGCTTGTTCTGCTAGACTTAATAGGTGAGTCCCTATCATCATCAGGAGTAAGAAGAATGATGTAATCCGTGATCAGAACATTGTTGGGGATCACGGGTACATTGCATTAGGATCACCAACCGTGGGGGTCGTACACACGGCCGCACATCGGGAGAAACACTTTTGGACTTTATGGCGTGGTAATAGAGTTGAAAAAGTTTCTACCGACGTGCGGTTGACCGTACAAGAGCCTCCACATACATGCCGGATGCGCTACAGAAAAGGGGTACCACGGTTGGCATATTTAAGTTTGTAATAGCCACTGTTTACCCGTAGTCCCGGTGGATCGACCCGCTTATTTGATTCTGTAGCTGTATCGCATTTTACTTTTTAACAAATTTAAATACCCTAATGCCTTCAATGTGCTTCTATAAAATTATTATAATAAAGTTGCAAATTCGTAAATCAATTAAGAACAAAATTGGTTTTGAACATCAAAAGTGATTGCTTCGTAAAAAGGGCGCTTCGTTTATTAAAAAATGCAAATTCCCGTCTACGTCATCAATATACAGGGTCCTGCTATTTCAAACAAAGTATATTTTTTTATCAAAGAGTTTGGATATTACTTAATGATAGAGCCTATTGTGTCAATATGTTTTTAGATTTATACCCACTGGGTAATTTAATCTTTCATTTCAATTCCTAGTCTTTCACAATGTTACCCAAACAAATATAACTTTCCCTAAAAACAATGGGATAAAAACGAGATTATTTTTGGTTTTTCCATACAAACCTTACGTTTGCAATAGAATAATTTATATGGGTAAACGTATGCTCAATTTTTTAGTTTTTCGACCAATGTCTATGTGGAAACTGATCAGTTTTAGGTTTTAACATACAAAAATTTAGCCTGAGATAAAAGAAAGCAGCTGTTTACCATAAAATACAAAACGCAGGATGAATTTTAGGGGGAATGTGGGTAAAGGCACCCTTATCGCTACAAGCGATCTTTTAAAGACAACCTTTGAAGATAGGAGAGATATACAAAAGGAGCACTGCGTGTGTTGGAAATAAGGAGAAATAGTAAATAATAAGTCAAATACTAAAAAGTAAGGATAGAAATATTAGGAAAGGAACTAAAAGAACTAGGTTTGTAATTGGATTGTAATTGGTTTCTCGTAAACGGCTCAAACGATTTCGATGAAATTTAGTATACGGAGATTTTTCGGGCCGAAAAATCGATCTAGCTCTTGTTTCGTTCGTTTTTCTTAACATTTCTTGAAGACAACCCCACAGCGACATCTGTTGGTGGGCGTTAATTAGGATATTGTTTGAGTTTCGTGGTAACTAACAACTTCATTAAGATTATGCAAAGTGGAGCTCGGCAGGTATACTACCCTTTATAAGAGATGATTAAAACCACCGGGAAGTAGATAATTGACATGTCAGATGCAGAATGCAAACTACGTGGGATATTGGGACTGCAGCAACCCTGGTTTAATGCTAGGGTGGCTATAGCAAAAGCTAGGTAGTTAAATAATAGATTTGGTATGGAAAAATTTAAGATTTTATTACAAATTTTATAAAATATTAGTTGCGCATCATCATCATTGCTTTTTTTTTATAAAAAATTTAAGCAACGGCAAAACTACTAAAGTAAGGCCATGTTAATAAGTCCATTGTGACAGCTGTCAAACGTATAAAAAGTTATGAGCTGCAAAGAAAAATAAACCCTGTTTGTTGGTGTTGAAGAAACGTCAAAACCGGCTTCTTACGTTGGCCCTGTTTTAAGTACAGCGTTTCCGTGCTTCTGAAGGTATGTTAAGCCGTTAGTCCTGGCTTCTGTCAGTATAGAAGTCGCCAAGTGACAGGCCATTTAGCGGCTTGAAAACTCTGACAAACCAGGTTGACCACTAACTTGGCAAATCCAAAAGTAGGATTGGGTCTGATTTGCATTCTGGGTTGCGGAGGTCAGATGGCAGTCGCTGTAAAATTTTCAGTGAATGATCAGTTAAGAGTTTGGCTGACTGTACCTTTATAGGTTTCACATCCTTATTATTTTAAAGTACCTGGGCGACCGAGCTTCCCTCTATAACAGCCTCAACATTAAAATATCATCGGGTGAGCAAGCTATGCTACTCAACAACAGATGGCGCTGTAAGCTGCTGTCTAAAACGCGGAATTCAGAAAATGAAAATGCTCAAAAACACGGGGAAAACGAATTTTCCCAGACGAGACCTAGCTAGATCGATTTTTTGCCCCCAAAAACCCCCGGATGGTTAATTTTATCGTAAACGTTAGAGCCGTTTTTGAGAAACAGATTACAAATATAAACAGGGTGTAAGGGACAGCCCTCCGAATACTGAAAGGGCATGATCAGTCAACGTATCTGAACATATTTCAGCGATTTTCTTTTTCGTTTCCTGAAAGTTTTGTTCGCTGAAAGTTGTTCAGTTACCTTTGAGTGTTCACGCCCTTTCAGTATTCGGAGGGCTGTCGCTTACACCCGGTATATATACAAATATTGCTTGTTTAATAGTATAGGATAAGGCTTCCCGCACATGACCGAGAATCGGTGACCGATTTTTTGTCGACATCCCGCTCTGACGTGTTATCACCTGGATCTTCCGTCCTTGTCCTGGGCGATAATCGGCCACCGATTCTCGGTCATGTGCTGGAGCCCTAAGTCAAAACATCATAGGATATAATGAAAAGTTCATTAAAACTGGTCCAGTGCCTTTATAGTACATCACGATTATCTACCGCGTGCTTTCCCTTGCTTAATACATTTTAATTATACTGGCTAGAATAATACTGCACTTTCTTATGGCATTTCTACTAGTTTTATAGGTAGTTTGTTGTTGTTACAATGTAATAAGAGTTTCGTTGTTATAAACTTAATTAAAGGCTTTATAATCTGTAGTCCCGTGTGGTGCCGGCAAAGAATAGTACCAACACCATACAAACCCGTGGGTCTCGTAAGAGGCGACTAAGGGTTATACAAGGTTATTTTTTTGGACCTGATTTCCTTTTGCCCACTTATTAGTGAGGTCAAAAGCAACAAATTTTGTTCTACGACTTTGCTAACAACGCACGATAAATTTTCAACTTCCCATACAAAATGGGTCGGTCACGTGACCACTTTAGTACGGAGAGTCGAAAATTTTTTGTGTGTTGTTAGCAAAGTCGTAGAACAAAAGTTGTTGCTTTTGACCTCACTAATAAGTGGGCAAAAGGAAATCAGGTCCAAAAAATAACCTAGTATACTCGTATAAAAAAAAAATATATATCTGGCTTTCTGTATGCAAAACGATAGACTAAGCGTTTTTCTGTGTTTGTCACCAAACATGTACCTCGTGAGATTTAAGATATATCTTTTTTTTTCTAAAGAAAAATATTTTTTACAATACAACCTACTCTTTCATGAACTCCGGTATCCTAGATCATTTTGAAAAGGTCCATCTAAAAAATAGGGTAGCCTGGACTTAAAAGACAGCAGATCGGTCGCACGCTGACATAATTTCAATAGTCAACTATCGAATTATAATAAATAATAATAAATAAAATAAATAAAATGTTTATTGTTCTCAAAAAAACAGTAGATACATTTTTCATCTGAGATCCGCCTAATAATAGTTTGTCCGCAGTAATAATTGCGTAGTAATAAACTGGAAAAATTGCGTAGTAAAAAACGGGAATTTTAAAACGACTGCCTTTTAAATAAAACTAACTTAAAATAAATTTAAAGAAATTATAATAACAACCACAAAAAGTTTGGAACCTCGTTTTATATTATAAAATAAAAGGGATATTGATTGGCTTAGTGGCAGCGGTGGCGGTCTCCATTCACAAGAATTTTATTTTATCACTAAACGACTCGTGAGTGTTACACATAATTTTTCCGTCCGTTTATCCGTTGACGTATACAAGTGTAAGGAAAGGTACCGATTTCCTTTTAATCACATGTTGTGTAAGTATAATAAAGTACATAAAACATATTGACAATGCTAAAATAACATAAAAATAAAATACCTCCTATGAAAATTGCCAACCCTACGCTCAGAATCGCAACGCGCACCCGGCTCCATTCAATAACGAACGCCATTCAAGATAGAAAAATACGTAAGACGACACTTTAGGCAAATACGTTCACGCTTATCGGTGCGATAGTCTTGAGTCTGGTGAGGGTTGACACAATTAAATTTTATATAAATTTTTAAAATCTGTTATTTTTTATTATTTTTTATCTTTTAAACATGCTTATTGTTCTTTATTATACTTATAGAACATGTGGTTAAGGAAATCGGTACTTTTCCTTACACGCTGTATAATAACAAGAATTTTGTTGTGTTTATTTTTTGTTGACTGTGCTTGCAATAACAAAAGCACTCGTCTCGTCGTCGTTGGTATTTATAATCTCTACGCAATCGTAAACTAATTAGGTCATGAGAATCTTATGATTTTTAGGGTTCCGTACCTCAAAAGAAAAAAACGGAACCCTTATAGGATCACTTTGTTGTCCGTCTGTCTGTCTGTCTGTCTGTCTGTCTGTCAAGACCCTTTATCTCACGAACGGGTAAAGGTATCAGGTTGAAATTAATACCATATATTAGGATCCACGAACCACACAAGATCTGAAAATTTAATTTTTTTACAACAACGCAATCAAAAGATATGGCAGTTTATGTCCTCATCTCCATACATTTATGCAAAAATGCAAAACCTACAGGGTACTTCCCGTTGACCTAAAATTATGAAATTTGGCAAGAAGCTAGGTCTCACAGTACAAATAAAGGGAAAAGTCTGAAATCATTAAATATTACAACTTTCCTCACAACTAATAGTAACCAATTGTGGTGAGCTCCCGTTTCAAGAACATTCATATAAGAGAGGGGTCAAGTTGGATGGGCGGGGAGGTGATTTTTGTTTTAGTTCTCTTTTAAAAACGGGAACACTTACAAACTTGATAATTGGTATGTTTATAGTGCTTAAGCTATAAAATAACAACAAATAATAAAATTTGGTCAAGCGCGAGTCGGACTCAAAAAATCTAGCACATTAACTTACTGAAATTTCAACTAATACAATTATGATTATGTGGTGGTACGGAACCCTCAGTGCGTGAGTCCGACTCGCACTTGGCCGGTTTTTTTCTCAACATTCGTATAATAATAAATTACAATTAATATACCATGGAGGTTGCAGAAGCAGCACTATGCGTAATATTATATATTCTTTGACTATATACTGTGGAGATAACTAAATAAGGGACTTCTGCGCTAAAACCGACCAAATCTCAAAAAACCGGCCAATTGCGAGTCGGACTCGCGCCCTAAGGGTTCCGTACCCATCTACCATATGATAAACTAAAAGCTTTTGCTCTTTGATTTTAAAAACTCCGCGACCATCCAACTTGACCCCTCTTTTATAGAAAGGTTCTTGAAACGGTAGCTCACCTGTTTACTATTAGTTGTGAGAAAAATTGAAATATTTAATGATTTTAGACTTTTCCCTTTATTTGTACTGTGAGACCTAGCTTCTTGCCAAATTTCATAATTTTAGGTCAACGGGAAGTACCCTGTAGGTTTTGCTATTTTGCATAAATGTATGGAGATGAGGACATAAAAAGCCATATCTTTTGATTGCGTCGTTGTAAAAAAATTAAATTTTCAGATCTTGTGTGGTTTATAGACCTTAATAGTCGTTATCAATTTCAACCTGATACCTCTCGTTCGTGAGAAAAAGGGTCTTGACAGACAGACGGACAACAAAGTGATCCTATAAGGGTTCTGTTTTTTTTATTTTGAGGTACGGAACCCTAAAAACAGTATTTTTTTTATCTTTGTCTCTGAAATTTATTATTACTAGAAACGTGCTACAAAGTCACTAACGATCATTAATTTTCGTAAATATAGGTATAAAGTTGCATTCAAGATTCGAACAAAAAAGTGTCCCCGTATTCGCGTGTTCTAAATTTACATTTTCATAAATAAAGTCTAGATAAACACTAGTTAGGGTTCCGTACCTCAAAAGAAAAAAACGGAACCCTTATAGGAGCACTTTGTTGTCCGTCTGTCTGTCTGTCTTTTTTTTTTTTTATCGTCAATGGGCTTACTCTTGACCTCGATCTAGTCTTGAAGACAGAGATGAGGTCGACGATGAAACGACCTTGCCCAGTAGAAGCCTATTCACTCGCGACTTGAATAGATTTGGGTTATATGAACTCGGGAACACAGACGCAGGCAGAGAATTCCACTCTTTAGCTGTGCGCATTATAAAAGATGTTTCAAAGCGCTTTGTGCGAATGTGCGGAATATCAACCAAGTATGGGTGATATCCTGCGGTGCGTCTGGACTCCCGATGGTAGAAGGGAGATGGTGGAATAAGCTCGTGGAGCTCTTGAGCACACTCTCCGAAGTACAATCTATAGAAGACCGACAGACATGCAATTTTGCGACGGTGGGCCAGACTGTGAAACTTGGTTTTCACCAGCATCTCATCACCAACGAGCTTCTTGGCTCTGCGATCTATCGAGTCAAGTGCGGCTAGTTGGTATTTTGCTGAGCCATCCCAAAGGTGACAGCAATTCTCCATGCAGGATCGGACTTGGGCTTTATATAAAACTAGAAGCTGTCCATAAGTCCATAGAAGCTGTCCATCTGTCTGTCAAGACCCTTTATCTCACGAACGGGTAAAGGTATCAGGTTTAAATTAATACCATATGTTAGGGTCCATGAACCACACAAGATCTGAAAATTTAATTTTTTTACAACGACGCAATCAAAAGATATGGCTTAAAAAGGAAAACCTACAGGGTACTTCCCGTTGACCTAAAATTATGAAATTTGGCAAGAAGCTAGGTCTCACAGTACAAATCAAGGGAAAAGTCTGAAATCATTAAATATTACAACTTTACTCACAACTAATGGTAACCAATTGTGGTGAGCTCCCGTTTCAAGAACATTCATATAAGAGAGGGGTCAAGTTGGATGGTCGCGGAGGCGATTTTTGTTTTAGTTCTATTTTAAAAACGAGAACACTTACAAACTTGAAAATTGGTATGTTTATAGTTCATAAGCTATAAAATAACAACAAATAATAAAATTTGATCAAGCGCGTGTCAGACTCAAAAATCTAGCACATTAACTTACTGAAATTTCAACTATCACAATTATGATTATGTGGTGGTACGGAACCCTCAGTGCGCGAGTCAGACTCGCACTTGGCCGGTTTTTTTTATTAAGATTTCTTGGTCATTCAAACAGCGTTACAGAAAGTTAGTTCACACTAGTCGGTCACGAACTGGACAGTTTTTCATACAACAGTATCTTATTTTATTGAGACTACATATCTTTCAAAATTTATCAGTTTCATGAGTGGCCGCTAAAGTTCGAAAACGACGCCAACTTTAAGAACATCAATCTGAACAACTTTCCCAAAGGAACATGGGTCGAAAAACAGCAATGTAGGACCTGTCGTCTTCGCGATTTCTAGGGGAGCTCTATTTACTAGTATTATATTATCTGTCTATGTCGAGCATTGGACGTCTTTCGGCTCATATGATGATGATTTTCGTAAAGTAGTCATAATTTTATGGTAAAAATTGCATTTTTAAATGCTTGTTACTTTCTCTCAACAATGCTAATTCGCATATTCACTTATTTAAATTTAAGTACCACTTAACTTTACGTTTTGTAAAGAAAGTGAAACGTAATAAGTACTGTTAGTTTTCGAAGAAATTTTAAATGGTAATTAAGGTTGGATTGGAAGGTAAAAGTAATTAGGAATTCGAGAATCGGACCAAGAGTAATATTTTTTGGATATAATTACCTACTAACGTTATATTTTTACCATTATCATTTAAAAAATAAGTACATAAGTACATATTTCGATTCAATATCATATTTTAGTGCCTGGTCGACTGAGCTTCACTCTATAGCCGCTTCAACATTTAAATATCATTGGGTGAGCAAGCTATGCTACCTGCCAACAGATGGCGCTGTAGGTTTTGTCTAAAACGCGATATTTAAAAAAAAAATTAAAACACGGGAAAAAATATTTATCGATATTTAGCCCCCGAAAATCCCCGTATGATAAATTTTATCAAAATCGATAGAGTTCTTTTCGAGAAACCGATTACAAATATATATATATACAAAAACATATATATATTTTTTTTTATTTATATCTACGTAAGAACATATTTCGATTCAGTATCATATTTCATTAAAAATAATAAAATCGCATTCTTTTTGCCATGTAAACCAATTCAATACTTTAAAGTGCTAGCCTAAGAGCCAAACGATTTCACTGTATGAAGATTCAACAAAAATTTATATCAGCATTTTTTTTCGTCAAAAACTAGATTAGCTGGTCTATAAAATAATTCATTAGTAATCCACCCAAATTTACGACCGCATGATTTAAAAAAATTATAATAAAGGTATTATAAATTCCACAAAAAAAGGGCAAAAATGCTATAAATATTATTTACTTTACATTTAATTACCTTTATTTTTATCTTTTTTTTTAAGTATATAATCCTCCTTTATTTGTAAAAGAAACACAATTATTTCGCATCATCACTAAGCTTAGAAGATTTAACGGCGGCTTCGAACCTGGCGAAGTATAGGCGCGGCTTGTCCTTCCAAAACTCAGGAATTTTACTAGACGTCGCTATATTGGACGCTCCAACATCGAGTGCAACATTGGGAATGACTTCGGGCTGTTGGGTTTGCCTTTCCTCATTAGATGTTGGGTCTGGCATTTCCTCACTAATTTATGATATATTATGGTGAAATAAATATTTTTAAATATCGTAGTCACCAGATTTTACTAGATCGTTGTATATTACTAGTAAAATAGAGAAAATTCAATAAAAACAAACCGATTTGACTTTGCAATGAAAAACGAATGATTTATTTACAAAATGACGTTACAGGATGACAATGAGAAAAACCAAAAAGCTGTGGCCAGCTACAAAATCTAAAAAACAAATTTACGTAAATCTCAAAGTTGCATTAGACCTATGATAAAAATTCTATCAGATCAGTTCTTCAATGCTTTTGTTTCATTATCGTCCCTAAACATATAGTGTACTAAATCCAACAAAAAAAAAATATGGAAATTGAAACCTCCAGAAATTGAAATTGTACCTTCCAGTTTGAAATTTGGGTGGATTCAAAAATAAAGTCTCTTAAAATTGCATTTAAAAGACGTTTACAAAAATTTGGCCTGATGTGAATTTTTTCTCTTAAATATAGGATAGGTCTTAGGGTATGCGGTCAGTTAGCTGTTTCGCGTAGACACGCCTTACAATGTCACCAAATTTCTTCCAGGTACTTGTTAGGTACATACTCTTAATTTTTGATAGGAGCCAATTCTTAAATTTTCTATGGATTTTTTTTGAAATTCAAGAATTGGCTCCTATCAAAAATTGAGAGCTATGTACCTAACTAGTACCTGGAAAAAATTTGGTGAAATTGTAAGGCTACGCGAAACAGCTAACTGACCGCTGTACCTGGAAAAAATTTGGTGCAATTTGGTGAATTTGGCGATATAAGACTATAATGGACCGGACAATACTAACGATCAATACTTTTGATCTCGTTCTCGAAAACTATCTAGATATCTAGATCTAGCTAGGTCACGTATTTGGAAATAGTATATTGTATGACAAGGCAGCAAAGTAATATTTTTTAAGGAATCCAGAGCGAAGTGAAGGGTTCTGAATTCTAAAAGTAGAATCCTGCCCATAATGATGCCCAAGGCAAAAATAGTTATTTGTTATGCAAGGCAGCAAAAGCGTTATTTGGCGTGAGTGCCTTGTATTGAAACCTGAGCAAGCCAAGGATTCTAGAATTGAACCACGAGCGAAGTGAGTGGTTCAAAAGAAGAATCCTGAGCGTAGCGAAGGTTTCAAGGCACGAAACGCAAAATAACTTTGCTGCCGAGCGAAACACAAAATTTTTCACCTCACTTAAGCGAGGAAGCAGCCAGTACCGCACCGTGGAGGTCTGCCATACTGCATCACGTTCGAATTTCAAAAACCTTTTGCCCGCTAGCGGCCAAAAATCGCTTTTGGCCGCAGAAAAGCCTTTTGCCCGCTAGGGGCCAAAAATCGCTTTTGGCCGCAGAATTTAACAGACAAAACAAATGTTTCCGAGCTTTGGAGGTGAAAAAATATTTTGCTGCCGCGTGCGTGATACACTTTACCTATCATCTCCCTGTATGAGAATATAATAACCGGCTCATTCAGATAGACACATCACACATCTCGTTTCGAACATAAAATAGCATTAGAATGTTATTCTAATGATTGTTATTGGGAAGTAATCATAATATAAATAGCAAAAAGTAATAAGTATTTGTAACAACTGAAAATGTTGTTGTTCTTATTAAGAACGAAACTTCTTTGGTTGTACTTTTGTTTACTGCTCGAGCCCTTTTCCTGTACTCTTAATTTCTTAGATACAAATAGGTTTTTTTTTACTAGCCTATACTGTCCCACTGCTGGGCAAAGGCCTCCCCCATACGTTTCCATTCCTCCCTATTTATTGCGACTATGGGCCACTGGTCTCTAAAAGCATCCAGATCATCTCTCCACAGGTTTATTTAAATAAATCTAAATAGGTTTTTGTTGCACCGTTTAGTACTATGTAATTTTTTTTTTTATTGTTTAAAAATAAATACGCGCATCACTGGCCTTATACCTATTCATGTTTCAAACTTCATTCTTACGATTTCTCATAAATATGTTAACTATTTATTCGCCTTTATTGACGAACCAATCAGCGTTTTTCAATCACCTTAGTAGATGGAAAATTAAAAATGTGTTTTCTTCTTTTTTTGTATTTCCTCATAGCTTGGTCGTTACAATATTTTACGCCCTATCGAAATTCGTGGTCTACAGAGTGTACACTGAAAATAAAATTTGCTGATTCAATCAAGATTTATATAGTTTCAAACAAGCATCTTGACTCCATTTGAGCTTGCAAAGACCTTATTGGATTGTATCAATTTGATTATTGAATTAAAGACAACAAATTTAAATTGACTAAGACGCTTTGTTGAATCTTTCAATATCTTTTTCGATTTAATCACAAAATGCCAAACAAGATAAAATTGATCTTGGTTGGCTCTCTACTTTGCGAACAAATTTAACTATGAAATCACTGAGTACTTGTTACATTTTGATACATAACAAAATTGTAGAAATTTTTTATTTACATATCTGTAACAGAAAAAGTAGATCTGTTAAGTGGTATAAACGTAGTCACGTAATGAAAGTAACTATTAACAAGTAGGTAAGTATAATAATATGCACCGGTCCTACATATTTATGCATATTGAACACATTACGAAATCAAGCATTTTTGGAATTTAAGGAACACATTAGCTCACATTAAAATTTAAACCAACATAAGTGAGAAATTTTTTGCTTCCATTTTGTACATTTTCTTTACGTAATCAAAATACACTAATCATAAGTATAATTTGCCTAAATACCTCCCTGTACAGGTAATGTGAACTAGTTGATCAGTCAACTGTCTTACTATGGTGACCTAGAAGAATAGGAATAAGTACGTAGGTAATGTGATACTATAAGGAGCATAATATCTTGGGTAGGTAATTAATATTATTTTATTGCATCAGGTATTATAAGTATTCTTTATGACGTGTTATAAAAAGGATAATAATGATGTGATTCTGCCCATGATGTTGAAACAATGTTTTACAAAGAAGAGGTCTGTGGCGTCACAGCAAATGCTCGTCTGTGCGCCCCTTGACAGCTGTCATGGTGACAGCGCGCGAGGCATCATCTATATTACCGGTGTGTGTAGAGTCAGAAGCTAGGACACAAAAATCTGTACCTAGAATAGCTAGATCTAAGAACAATCTAGCCTTTGTGCTCTTAAATATAGTTGTAATCGTTGAGAATAGAGTAACACGATATTACCAGACCGAACTGTCTTTTATTAACTTCGGTGACTTGGAGACGACGCCGCTCTAGCAACAGCTTCGTTCCGTCTCCAAATTGGTGATCCGTCTCCAAAGGTCTATACAACAATATTATAGAAACTGTATCAAAAGCGCATTTTTTTTAAAGGTTAAAACAATCTCTTATTGAGAAAATTTTATAAATAAATAAATATTGGGAGGCAGTTCACACAAAGTCATCTGATCCCAAAGTAGGTAAAGCCTGTACTATGGATCCCTGGGACTGATATACATACATAAGTATATAAATAACACTTGGAAATTCATCACACAAAATGTGACATAGGCATAGCTGCAAAATGTGTTGGTAAGCGATGGCATTCACGAATAAAACGGATTATAATCGTACATGTTGCTTGATTTGTGTCAATCCAGACTCGTCCCAATACCTACACACCAATTAAGGACGAAACGGGAAAATGTTATCGTAAGGACTTGTTGTTTCGTTGAAAACGCTACAGACGTAAGTAATGCGCTTATAGGCTTATAACACGCTTAATTACAACGCTTAGCCCATACTTGTGTCGGCTTCAATTAGATGTGTAGTCCTTTTGGAAATCCCACAGTTTTCTTGTCGATCAGCAGTCTTTTAATAACCTTAAGTACTTAGGTAGGTATAGACAGAATAAAAAACCGGTCAAGTGCGAGTCGAACTCGCGCGCCGAGGGTTCCGATATACGTTAGTATTTTTGTAAGCAATAAAGTCTATTTTTAGGACAGCAAAAAAAAATGTTTTTTGCAGATTTCTAACTTAGAAAGATTGTTTTTTTTGTATTTCGATTTATGATTCTTTGGAAAAGTTGTTCAGTTTCATGGTCTAAGTAACAACAAAGTTATCATTACGTACCACTACCTATTTCATTAGGACCATACAGAATTTTTTTATTTGTATGTAATTGTTCTGCTTAGGGTTTTTGAGTGGCGACCATGTACCGGAAGACGAAGCGTTGGCAGGCCCCCCACAAGGTGGACCGACGATCTGGTCAAGGTCGCGGGAAGTCGCTGGATGCGAGCCAAGCAGGACCGTTCGTCATAGAGGCCTATGTTCAGCAGTGGACGTCTTTAGATGATGATGTTGCTGCTTGGTGATGAAATGCTTATACTTCTAGTTAGTTAAATTACCGAAAAGAAAAAAAATGCGTAACTCGTACAAAAAATTATATAATTTTTATGTCTGGAAAAGTTAACGACCCAATAGACAATTATGTTTTTTGTATTACGCAATGTCTTGGGAGTCTGGCACATCTCCGTGATCTGGCTCTAATCGGCATAATAATATGACTAAAATCTAGATTTCAGAATTTCTAGACCATAACGACACACTGTGTGACAAAGTTAATATCTTGTAAGTGAGCACACCTGTGTTGGCTAACGCTTTAATCTGGATAGATTAGATAATAATCTAGGCATTTAGTTAGACAATAGAATGATGGGTTTTGAAGTAAAGTGAAAATGAGACATGGATGTGTTTAAAAATATATTTTATTTAAACAATAATATCTTGATTGTTCACAAAAACGCCATAGTTTGTAAGCAATCAATCAATTGCAATAAAAAACATAAAATGCAATTTTTTTTTAAAACACACGGTTCGTTGCAAGATCTAAAAAGATAATAATCAGTTTTTAATTTTAACGAATAAAGGGTGTAAGGGACGGTGTACCGAAAAACTGAAAGGGCGTGCTCAGTCAACGAAACTGAACAACTTTCCCTAAGAAACATATATTGGGAAATGAAAAAAAAATTTGACCTCTCCATACAAACTGTTCGACCAGAGTGGGCAATTTGTATGGAGAGGTAAAAATTTTTTTTCAATTCCCAACATATGTTTCTTTGAAAAAGTTATTCAGTTTCGTTGACTGAGCACGCCCTTTCAGTTTTCGGTACACCGTCCCTTACACCCTGTATAGGGAAAGTTGTTCGAGCCCTTGAGTGTAATTACCAAAATAGCGCACTTGCATCTTAATGTACTATGACAGATAGGTAAGTACAAAATCGCGGATAAAATAGTAGTTATGCCTTAAGTTCTAAATGTTTATCTACAAGGTGTAACAGAAAGGGTAAATCAACACTGAAGGTTGTCTGGTAGAGATTGCTACCTAAGCAATAAGGCCGCCTTTTGTACTACTCTGTTCTTTTTCGGGTATTGCCCGTGGTACACCCGCGGGGTTCACCTAGGTGTTCCACGGGAGATTTTTATTTTCAGTGGTCCACCTGGCTGTACTAAGGTTTCTGTGTATTTCTGAAACTATTTCTTGTATTTCTTGGTGTGCAATAAAGAAAAAAAATCGTATATCGACCTATGTTCCTTAGGGAAAGTTGTTCAGTTTCATGGGCAGATTCACATCCTTCAGGGTTGGATACCCTTTTTGTTACACCTTGTATAATGAAAAGGCACGCGTGTTTTATAAGCTGGAGTATAGACTTTAATACAGCGCAATAAGAGCCGTTTTATGAGCAAATGTGTTGAAAAGATAATTAAAATACAAAAACTTGAAATTGTGACACTTTTATCTACAATCGCTAACTACCGAGGAAGCGAAACAATATTCCAGCTTATTATTCTTAATTTACAAATAGGTACTCCAAATTACATGGAAACATACAAAACAACACACAACAAAAAAAAAGTAGGGGAGCGGGGGGCA
Organism: Athrips mouffetella; assembly: GCA_947532105.1. NCBI lineage: Eukaryota > Metazoa > Arthropoda > Insecta > Lepidoptera > Gelechiidae > Athrips > Athrips mouffetella. The sequence continues at coordinate 6,318,156 of OX383964.1, read as the reverse complement.
CAGTGAACCACTTTTTTATTTGTGCTCTCTACTGCATTTATCTTTAACGCTGGTTCTTATATTTTACTTACAAGGGGTAACTTGGTGTTAAAGGTATACAAAAAACATAAAAATAAAAAATAAACGCAACAGTTTCTGAGAAATTAAATATTTTTCTTAAAGTGGATAATGGTCCACTGTGCCTCAGCTATGGGGCACTATGAACTTAGGCTTGGGGTACTGTGAATCTCCATGGGGCACAGTGAATATTTAACTTAATTTTACTTCAAAATTGATATGGGGTACATTGAACTTAATTGATGTGTTATTAAAATAAAACACAATTTGCTTGGTAATCACATATTAAAGTTTTTTAGTGCTTAATTGGCATAAATTAGTCTCTTTTGTTGCATTTGAGTCATTATGTACTTACATTTAGTAGGTATCATAATAATTTTTTTTTAAGAAAAATATAAAACAGCATTTTTTTATTTTTTTTCTGTATGCACCATGGTGCATACGATTATGTACCTATCATTTTTACCTGAATCAATTAAACAGAAAGGTTAAGTTAAATAATACATTTATGGGGCACTATGGATCACAGTCCACAGTGCCCCACTTGAAATTAGTTCATTGTACCCCTTATGGTCAAATTAAAAACAATAACTGAATCTACTATTAAAATTAATCGTGACGCAATAGAATAACCACGACTTACGTAGCTCATTAAATGGTTATTAGTAAAAAAACAAACAAATATACAATTTGAATGGCTAAGTTTGTCAAAAAGATTCACAAAATAACATCGAGAAAAAAAAGTGGTGGCTTACGTTTCGCGGAGCGGCTGCAGCGTGACCTCTGGCAGTGAGAACGTGACGGTGACCGGTGGGAGGGAGGGGTATTGGATAGATCATGCAATCGTTCGAAGTGACTGTGTGTTTTTAATGAATAGCGAGCGAGATATTAATGAATAACCACTGTGCCCCCTGATTCACTCTGCCCCCTGCTCCCCTAACAGTCTAAGAAAAACGTGACAGCAATAATAATAGCAAACACGTGCTTCTAAATCATTAGTTTCATTGAGGATACCTATGTTGCAGGCAAATTGTGAAATTCGCCACTTTAATAAAACGGCGGGTAATTCGGTGTAGTGGTAAGATAACCTGACCCAAGGATCAGTGAGGTTAGGTTTGCCAGGACCGTCGAACTTAAAAATACACCATAAATACACTACTTATTCAGTGATATGAATCCACCTGCCGACGCTATTTTACAATTATTAGCCGGCCGGAAAAAAAAAACCGGTCAAGTGCGAGTCGGACTCGCGCGCCGAGGGTTCCGATATACCTATAGTATTTTTGGAAGCAATAAAGTCCATTTTCAGGACCGCAAAACTAAATTTGTTTGTAAAGGTTTTTTGCAGATTTCTGAAAAACTGTGCAACTTAGAAAGATCGTTTTATTTTTGCTGTAAAGTTTATATAAACTTCTGTCAACTGTAATTAATTCAGATTTTTCCTTACTCAAACTTCGGAGATAAGGGGGGGGGAATGGTATTTTTCTTGACATTTTTCATCATAACTTTAAAACTAAGAAATTTAAAAAAATACAAAAATATATTTTAAAATGTACAAGTAAAGCCCTTTCATATGATACCCCACTCGACCTAGTAGCGAAAATTTGAAATTTGGCCCCCCCTATTTTGGCCCCCTTTATATTAATAATCATACTTTTTTCAAAATTTTTTCTTGTGCAATTAAGTTGGGCAACTATATTCTAAAACTATTCCAAATTTCAGGTTGATAGCATAAGTGGTTGCTGAGATATAGAGGTGTGACAGACAGACGGACAGACAGACAGACAGACAGAGCGGCACCATAAGGGTTCCTTTTTTTTACCATTTTGGTATCGGAACCCTAAAAATGAGAAAATAATGTTAAATATGAAAATAGGTCCAGTTGTGTAATTATAACATTATTTTAACATAATAAATCAATTAAGATTTTTACTTCCTTGTGAACAAACCCCTAGTCGTGGGAGTGACATTACAGTTGACGAACTACTTCGACACGATACAAATGAGTCAATGTCAACGCTTACCAACACATTTTGCAGCTATAGAACCAGACAAACCACCACGAATCAGATGAACCAGAGTGTATTTGACGGAAAAAATAACATTGTTTTACAAACTTGTTTTTTCTGATAGCTCTAACTGATTACTATTGATCATGGATCACAATGGCCTTGATATAGCTGCAAAATGTGTTGGTAAGCTTTTGCATTGACTCGTGAAACGGATTATACACCACATTCACTAGAGTACTTAGTTTCACTGGAGATTTTTCAACTTTTAAATTTAACAAAATAATGTTAGGTGCCTGAAAAGTAAGCGTTTTCGGACTACATGTTACAACAACTTTTTTAACTCCCATTAGATATCAGAACTAATGGTTAAAATCTTCTAGGTTACTCGGGCCCACGGTGTATAAGTTTCTACTATATTTTTTTTTATAGCAGGCAAAGTGTATAATTCGCCGCTTCACATAATGCCTTGGCATTTTACAAAATGCCGAGTAGTTTTTAAATTCGCAATTTTACATATTGCCTTGGCATTTAACGATGCGTAATTCGTTTCTGCCACTTGCCGGCCGCTGCCGTGGCACGCTCGCTTCGCTCGCTCGGCTCGTTCGTTGTGGTCGCAAGATATTTACGTCTTGACTATCTAACCTAAAATGGACCAGTAGTGATCTAACCGTGTTTACAATCTGCCGACGCCGTTTTACAATTTGCCGAATGTATACAATTTGCCGGCCGTTTGTAAACGGCGAATTATACGATTTGACTGCGACAGATACAAATATCAAACATTTTCATAATTACAGAATTGAGAAAAACATCACATTGATGACTAAGTACTTATTGCAAAGCTGATAGCAAATTTCGAATGTAAAGTGGCTCTTTTAATTTTCATATAATTTGGTACCTACCTATAACCATATAAGCATTTTACTTGTAAACAAAACATTGACCTCCAACACTAAAAACTCTTTTTAAGTACCTACCTAATCAGATATGAATAATAATGTTGGTAGAATAATATTTTGTTATCTATCTATCAATGTTATATGAAATTATCAAAGTTTAATATAACCTTTATCACTAACACGCTTTCTATTTTATTTAATTAGATAACACGAAACAAACATAAAAAAATCATAAAATCAACTCTGTTTTTTACCAATGTTTCTAACAAACTTTTCAGTTTGACGCTGGTAATCATGAAAGATAGGCAATACATAGAGTTTTTAATTTTTGTATGGGAATCAAAAAAATGTTAAAACAATGGCAGGGTTGGAGAAACCTGTAAAATTCTTCATAGTTTTTACATGGAATGTCTACTGTAAGTATGAAATGAACTTCATGTAGCGTAACTTTATAATAACTTTGTCTTTACTTTCACACATAAGTGCATTCTCTCCATACAAACTGTCCAATCTAGTTTATACTCATGTATGGACATTGCTTATTTTTATTTCCTGAAAGTTTTATTCACTGAAAGTTGTTCAGTTTGTTGTTTGTTTGTTTTTTTGTTTTGTTGCTTTTTTTGTTTTGTTTTTGTCCTTTTAGTTTAAGGAAAGCTGTCCCTGTAAAAGCAGTGGCCCACTTCGGAAGCTTCGGAGTCGACATATTTTGTTATTTTCTTTAGCCTAGGTCTTTTTACTTTCGAACGGAGCGAGAAAGGAATTGTATTCGTGAAAAAAAAAAAGTTTTTCTAAATTTCTCATAAATGTGTTCCATATCACTTATATCATAAAAAGCAAGTCTCCCAAAAATGTCTGTCCGTCAGTCGGTCGGTCAGTCGGTCTGTCCGTCACACTTTGGCCTAGCGGCTATACGGATAGTCATTGACACCACATTTTAAATTTAAGATTTTTATGCAAATCCATCGAAGGATTCTGAGTGGTTTCTTACTGGCTCTCATTTTGAGGGTAGCTGTCAAACAACGAAAATGAAAATTGTAATTTGCGTACAAAACGGCTCAAACAATCTTAATGAAACTTGCATGACCAAGAATTTCCATGCAAGGTATCTTGCGGCAGTATCCACTGGTCTGTGGAAGTTCATAAGGGGTGTAATACTGAAATGTAAAAATGTGATTAACTCAAAATCGGTTTCATTGACCTTATTTTAATGTTCTGCAATTTGGATTCGGAATAAGTTCTCTAACTGCGTATTTGATTTTATTTTTTGCAAAAAACTAGTATACAGGGTGTACCAAAAAACTGAAAGGGCTTGCTCAGTAGACTTACCTAAGAAATATGTTTTGGAAAATGAAAAAAAACAACAAACAACAAACTTGCGGTAATATCCTACTGATCTGTGAAAATTCTTATAAAGGATGTTCCAGTACTGCCAAAATTTAAAACCAATTTTGTTCTTAATTGATTTACGAATTTGCATTTTAATTATATTTTTTTTTTTATAGAAACACATTAAAGGCATTAGGATATTTAAATTTTTTAAATGTAAAATGCGATATAGCTACAGAATAACTTTATGATATGTATAATACCTTTTCTGTAGCGCATCCGGCTTGTATGTGGAGGCCCTTGTACGACCCCCACGGTTGGTGATCCTAATGCAATGTACCCGTGATCCCAACAATGTCCTGATCACGGATTATATAATTCTTCTTACTCCTGATGATGATAGAGATTCACCTATTCAGCCTAGCAGCAGAAACAGCTCAGTTCCACTTGCGTAACATTCCTCTTGCGCACGTCAATAATATGGGACGAGGTTCCTTTTACCGGTTGTCCAAGTCGCGCGATATGTGGAGTTGTAAAATGCGAGTAAACTCGGCAACGCACAAGTAACATGCCACCCCTGGTGTTCAGGTGTCCAGTGACACTTTAGGGCAGCAGAAATACTTACCAATGGATTGGAATGGATTTTGAGTCATTTGACAGTAAAAAATAAACATAAGTATACTGCAGTATAGTCCCGTGTGGTGCCGGCAAAGAATAGTACCAACCCATACATACCCGTGGATGTCGTAAGAGGCGACTAAGGGTTATAAACTGGAGGTTGGGCAGCAGCATCCTTCTTTGTATCTTACATCTTACATACTGCGGACACCTAAAACCGCGGTCCATGGTGCCAGCCGTAACGCTAACAAGCGAGGTGACTATGGTACTTCCCCTCTACATTTTTCCAGCAAAAGCTAGAATTCTGGAGGGAGCTCCCTGTCCTTTAGTGGACGTTTCATGGGATGTTATGATGAGTGGGAGCAGTTGCCACTAACCCGTGATTTACTCCAAATCGTTTGCGGTTAGTTTGTTTTAATGTTTAACAATTTGAATCCTGAATTGATCTGCATATTTCATGAGAACATTTTTGGAAAGACCTAAATTTAAGTTTGGATTTCCATAGCATATGTATAGCATTACAAATTCAAGTTTGCAGTTGATACTTTTTACTTGCCCATCGCGAGAGAGTAAGTGCAGTGCTGCTGTACCATTTATTTGTCAGAATATATTGGCATAAAGTTCAATAGAAACTACAGTTTCGTCAATTTTGCATTTTGACAAAAAAGAAAATACGAGATACTCTGATGAGAAATCTCTAACAAGATCAATGTAAAGTGGTCACATGGATCCTATTATTATCTACACATTGTTATACTATATAAATCATTCTTAAAAGATATCGTCATACTTTTAGATAAACAAAGATAAGTAAGTCAGTCGACTACTTTTCAGCACCTGAGCCACCGGCTCGAGAATTTGTAATATTTTAATTTAACGAAAATGACAACTTTGTCAACAAAAATTTTATACAAAAAATGCAATTACTCTAATGAAATAAAATACAACGTTGATGCCTTGGTCTGACGTGTCGTGAAGTGTTCCAAATTAAACAAAGTATTAAATAATAAAACAACTTAAACGTATTAAAGCGATTGGACTGACGTATCGAGAAGTGTAAAACTGTGGAAAATAATACGAAAATTTGTGTTCAAAATTCAAACGTTAAATTATTTAATCCCAAACATTAAATTACTGCAGCGACAGATTTTAAATTAAATACGATAATGTTTTGGCCATTTGTGCTACAACCATTCCTAATTCGATATTTAAGTTTAAATTATGAAAAGCGGATTACAATTTATAAACAACAAAACATTGAATATATGTTGCGTTGTGTGGTTCAAACAATGATCGTTAGTTTGATTGTTTGTGTTTAATCCGAGTGCGATTGATGTAATCAGTGTACAAAATGTATCGGATTTCGTTCATTACAGTTAATTAATGGTGTTTCATTTTAAAAGAGTACTTTTTGCTGTTATTTAAAGTTAATTGGCCTCTCGTTATTCTGATTTTATTATTTTACTTTACCTTTAACATTATGAACCGCAAATAAAGTAGGCAGGTACGTACACACGGCCGCACATCAGTAGAAACAATTTTGGACCTTATGGCGTGGTAATAGAGTTGAAAAAGTTTCTACCGACAAGCGGTTGACCGTACCTAAGTAAAAGTGGCTTATATATAGTTTACAAGGTGTTAGGGTAAACAATAGTACAGTCAGCGACAGGTCAAGCTTGACACTCGCAGTGCGACTCTAGCTCGTACGACTATTGAAATAAGAACGGTACACAGTCCAATGTGTCAAGCTTGATGTGCTCTTGACTGTACATACACACGCGCACGTCGGTGGAAACACTTTGACCTTGAGCGTGCTTATAAGATTTTTTTATATCGCAGTGGGTCCTATATTTGCTTAATTAACTCCTTATCTCCTTGAAAGAACGAACTGTTATAATTGATAGATTTTTACTCGAGCCAAAAATAAGTACCTATGCAGTGGAGGCGATTCTAGCGTGGCCGCTAAATTTGATGTTGCTATCTTTGTTAGCGCCTATAGGCAGAAAAAAGACAGCATTACTTTTAGAACTGTCAAATTTTAATCATGAATTTAGCGGTCACGCTAGAATCGCCCCCAGTATTTCTATAAAGTGTGTAAGAGACTGTATACAGAAAACTGAAAGGGCATGCTTAGCCAACGAAACTGAACAACTTTCCCATCGAAACATCTTTGGGTAATAAAAAAAAATAACCTCTCCATATTGCTCACTCTGTTGAACAGTTTGTTTGAAAAGGTCAAAAAATTTTGCCATTTCCCAAAACTGTTTGTTTCGAAAAGTCGTTCAGTGTCGTTGAATGGTAGAGCTTCTTAATATCCGATCGGCATGAGGAAAATTTTGACATATGACCCCTATGTCAATTTCCCATAAAGTTCCCGGAAAATGGAAAATTCATGAAAGATGTATTGCAATTTATGCAAAATTAAGCCTTATCGCGTAAATAACTACATTTTCTTTTCGATACCTGCGAATTTTGACAAGGAGCTTGAGAGGGATGTGAGTAAAAATCTGATGTTCCACTCTATGTAGCGCCTAATCTACTGGACCAATTTTAATAAACATGGTATTATTATTTTGTCAGGATCTTGCTGATGTCAGAGGCAGGCTACGCTATACAAAGTTATTTATTGGACCTGATTTCCTTTTGCCCACTTATTAGTGAGGTCAAAAGCAACAACTTTTGTTCTACGACTTTGCTAACAACGCACAAAAAAATTTCGACTCTCCATACTAAAGTGGTCACGTGACCGACCCATTTTGTATGGGAAGTTGAAAATTTTTCGTGCGTTGTTAGCAAAGTCGTAGAACAAAAGTTGTTGCTTTTGACCTCACTAATAAGTGGGCAAAAGGAAATCGGGTCCAAAAAAATAACCTAGTATAGGCACCTATTAAAATTATATTATAAGACGTCACACTTATTTACTACTTTTACGTTGGCAGTCGTGTTTCAGTTTTTAACTTTTTTTATAAAGTCTCTTAGCTGGTAAAACTTCCAATATTAAGAGAAGAATTATATTAGAGTGTGTCAAGAATGTGTACGTAATGTTACATAAATAATACTTCTTTACTTTACGGGTAGGTAACTCAATAAAATAAAGCTAGGTATAGGTTGAGCAGAATTGAGCTTTAGAAAATCAGCCTTGTTTTACGTTATGATGTGTAAATGAACTTCAACCGTAAGACAATTTTTTTACTGACTGTACTCTAGTATACGAACTACTTCATAAGTAAACTAATCGGCAATCATTCATCTTGACCACAGTCTGTTCTTGAGATCAGATTATTTATCATTCTACTCGTAAACGTATTTTAAAAACAACACTGTTTAACTTCTTGAGTGCAGCAAATTTTATCTTGAGTTATTGATCGATACGGCCTTCGAAATCATTTGACAAGGTAAAGTTCTTGATAATATAGAAAAGTAATCTCAATTTAGTTCTCTAACAGCGTCTGTGGTTTAGCCCTCAATCCGGAGGATCTAGGTTAAAATCTAGGGTAGAGACACTTGTCAAACCTAAAACACTTTGTGAGCAAGGAAGCAACCTGAAATAGTATATGCAGAAGACATAAAAGGAGAATTTTTAATTATTTTGAGATACCACTTGAATAAAAACTTGACGTACTTTCACAATAAACAATATCAAAAAGACCAAACGAATGAGTCCTACTTTAATCTCTAACCATACGGTCGATTGCAATTCAAGTTAAGTTTAAGTTTCGAATGATGAGTACTTAACTCTTCGGGAATAAGGTGTACATAGGAACCTTCATGTGCATCCGTTCGTACCGTAATTGAATCGAATCGCGTTTGACCCGGATTCGAACCCGCGTCTCGGTCAAGATGAGTTTTTTTTTTATAACTCGACCAAAACAAAAGATACAAGACTTGCTGAGCGCTCGTACAAGCCGCGAGTCTAGTTTTCTTGGTCATATTTTTTTATAAGCGTGAATGAGAGAATGAAAGTAATTATGGTATTCTTGGAATGTTCAAAGTTCAAAGTCATTTGAACGCAATAAGTAGGTAAACTTAGTACCTGGGCGGATTTCTCAAACGTTGTCCGTCACGTAATGGAATTCCTCAATATCGAATATGTTTATTTTTCCTGCCTTTGTGTCTTAATTTAATCATTTTTTAATAAATTATTATAAAATTGTAATTATTACTCTAAATATTCATTAGTTTTCGCATAAAATGAAGTCAAAAATGTGCTCGGTCAATTATGAGTTCCATTACGTCACTATTTTGAGTTGTTATTAAAGGTAAACTACTCATTTGTTTGCAAAAATTGTATTTACTATACATAAATGAGAACAATTAACATCGACTCATATATCAAATTCTGGCTAATTTTCAAACATAAATCGTACAGAATCATAAATGTAACATTACGTCACTTTTTGGTACAAAATACCTCACAACAATGTCGGTTATTCTGCTTTAAACGACACATAGTAGTATAATTCTATTAAAAATATAAAATATGTTCTACAGAGTCTTTTTATTAGTCTTCCCGTAGCAAATATCATAGCATTACTTATTTTAAAATTAAATTTAAATACCACAAGAACATAAGACACGTCACGGTAATGGAAAGTGACGTGACGTTAAGGAACTATAAGGCAATGGTCACATTGTATTGAAAATTAAGCAATTAAAAGATAGATAATACTTAATTATGTAACAGCTCTTAAATATCAAACTAACTCTTTATCACTCAAACTTAAATTCTTTTAGAATACCTATAAGGAGATCCATAATAATTAATCACAATAAAAAACAGTTGTACCAAAAATTGCTTTTCAAGCTTTTAAAATCAAGTACCTACCTACCTATATTATTTGAACACAAAAAATATTTGAAGTACACCTATTCTAAGTAATTTAAGATGATCCACTTTTTTCTCCTTTCCTTTTTTTCATCGTCAGTTAAATCTTCAATCTTTTTTTGGATTTTTTTAAGTCTATCTAACTCTTTTTTTTTATATTCATCATATTTTTCCTTGTCCAGTTTAATTTTTTCTCTATACCTCTTAGCCCTCTCAGCAGCCGTCAACGCCATTTTGAAAACCTAAAATAATAAAAAGGTATAGGTTAATAAAATTTATACATGATTATGCCAGGTGTTAAAAATTATCCATGACGTACCCATGACATACTTACTCATGACGCACTCATGACGTACCCATGACGTACTTATGACGTACCCATGACGTACTCATGACGTACCAATGACATACATCATGACGTACTCATGACATACCCATGACGTACCCATGACGTACCCATGACATACCCATGACGTACCCATGACGTACCTCATAACGTACCCATGACATACACATGACGTACTCATGACTTACATCATGACGTACCCATGACATACATTATGACATACCCATGACGTACTCATGAAGTACCCATGACGTACCTCATGATGTACACATGACGTACTTATGACGTACCCATGACGTACTTCATGACGTACCCATGACGTACTTCATGACGTACCCATGACGTACCCGTGACTTACATCATGACGTACCCATGACATACTAATGACGTACCCATGACATACATCATGACGTACACATGACGTACCCATGACATACTCATGAAGTACCCATGACGTACCTCATGACGTACCCATGAGGTTCCCACAACACAACGTACTCATTATTTACATATTTCGCCTAACATACTGTTCACAAAATTTAGATGAACAATCTAGTATTTTAGGTAAACACAAGGGAGTAAATTATAGGAGAACATAAACTTGAACAGTCTAGTTTTTTAACCTACCCAGCCGAGAATAGAACCAGGATAGGACCTAGAAAATGATACACTATCAACTAGACAGCAACTAGTTAATTTACTAATTATTTGAATTATGGTCCCGTGTGGTGCCGGCAAAGAATAGTACCAACCCTTACATACCCGTGGGTGTCGTAAAAGGCGACTAAGGGTTATAAATTGGAGGATGGGCAGCAGCATCCTCCTATGTATCTAACATCTTACTTACTGCGGTCACCTACAACCGCGGTCCATGGTGCCAGCCGTAACGCTAACAAGCGAGGTGACTATGGTACTCCCCCTCTACATTTTTCCAGCATACGCTAGAATTATAGAGGGAGCTCCCTGTCCTGTAGTGGACGTTTCATGGGATGTCATGATGATGATTAATTTAAATCCCAGTTCCATTCCTTCTGAACACAGCTTTAGAATTCCATTTCGTAACGTTTTTCAATCCCTTATACATCACGCCACGTAATGGATGTGACGTATGGCGATACATCGTCAATCAAACGCAAATTATGGGCAAATTATTGCAAATGAATACAAATTACTACTATTCCTAATCTAAAGAATATACACGAAAACAGATAGCGTAAAAAAATCAACAATAAACAGTCATCTTACCTTCGAAAACGACCGTTTGTAGTGGAACTGTCATCTATACCACGCTACGCACAACCACTTCAAACCCGGATTTTGGCTAGACTGGCTGTCAGAAATAAAAATATGGCGGGTCGCGCATCGTATAAAAGTGTTGCCATTTATCATAATAAAGTCAGTATGGTAGTTTTCACATCTGAACTGGATAAAAATACACCGTGACGTGTTGAGGAATTCCACCCGACACAATTTTAATGATCACAAAAACTTTTAATTTATTAATTGATTTGATAAAAAGTCGTGTGATGTTAATATAAAAAATACAACTGGGATAATATGGTCTACAAATAAAACTAATAACACTTACGGTAAGAGTGACTGTAATGAAGAAAATACACAACATATGTGTGACGGTCGGCGTCGGACACTCGAAATTTTGATGGTTTATATGCTACAAATCAATGTTTTTCAAAAATTTTATATTAATCGTAACTTTTTTTCTTATTGAATAGTTAGTTTATTTAATCATTTCAACGTTCAATGTTAGAAAAATATGGTTTGAAGCAACACTTCGCCGAGAAATAAGTCTGAAGACATCGGACACACAGATTTTCTGCGGACAACGTTTGAGAAATCCGCCCACCTACCTACTTATGGTATTTTAAACGCTCTTAGCCATCCTACTTCCTACTAATATTTTTATATTATAAACGCGAAAGTTTGTAAGTATGGATGGATGTTTGTTACTCTTTCACGTAAAAACTACTAAATGGATTTTAATGAAACTTTACAATAATATAGTTTATACATCAGAAAACACATAGGCTACAATTTATAAACCTGCGCAGACGAAGTCGCGGGCACCAGCTAGTAATACATAATTGTTACTTCTTTACGATCACGAAAGTTTACAAATATTGGCCGTGGTAAAAACCTGGAAAGAAGACCACCAGTGGCAATGCAGCTAGAGCGTTCCCGTGCTCCGTAAGGCACGTTAAGCCGTTGATCCCAGCTGAGAAAGCGGTCGTAAAGCCATGTCAGAGACAATTTGGCCAGTTGATAACTCTGACAAGCGAGAAGCCAGGCGACTTTATACAGTCCAGGCGCTAAAACATAGGTCGAAATATGGAAAAATAATTGACCCTCCATAGAAACTGAATCAGCTTATAGCGCATTTTGTATGGGAGGTGGGGAAAGATGTTTAGTTTCTTGGGTAGAATCACATCCTTCAGTAGGTCTAGCATGCCCACCGCATCGCGTCCATACATAAAAGCCGGCCAAGTGCGAGTCGGACTCGCGCACAGAGGGTTCCGTACCACCACATAATCATAATTGTATTAGTTGAAATTTCAGTAAGTTAATGTGCTAGATTTTTTTAGTCCGACATGCGCTTGACAAATATTTATTATTTGTTAATATTTTATAGCTTATGCACTTTAAACATATCAATTTTCAAGTTTGTAAGTGTTCCCGTTTATAAAATAGAACTAAAACAAAAATCGCCTCAGTGACCATTCAACTTGACCCCTCTCTTATATGAATGTTCTTGAAGCGGGAGCTCACCACAATTGGTTACCATTAGTTGTGAGAAAAGTTGTAATATTTAATGATTTCAGACTTTTCCTATTATTTGTACTGTAAGACCTAGCTTCTTGCCAAATTTCATAATTTTAGGTCAACGGGAAGTACCCTGTAGGTTTTGGTTTTTTGCATAAATGTATGGAGATGAGGACATAAAATGCCATATCTTTTGATTGCGTCGTTAAAAAAAAAAAAATTTTTCAGATCTTGTGTGGTTCATGGATCCTAATATGTGGTATTAATTTCAACCTGATACCTTTACCGGTTCGTGAGATAAAGGGTCTTGACAGACAGACAGACAGACAGACGGACAACAAAGTGATCCTATAAGGGTTCCGTTTTTTTCTTTTGAGGTACGGAACCCTAAAAAGTGACAGTTTCGCGCGACTCGACCAAGTCGCGGTGCGCATCTTAGCCCGGCAGGTTTGATATATATTCTGTTACACCTTGTATATAATACTGCCAAGTCACGCGTGCGTCTGTTATAATTTGTGACACACATTACCACTGGCACGTTGTCCACTAATCTTCTTTTTTAATGATTCGACGATAAAGTTACCGGTTTTAAGTCACGAATGTCACGATTCAATGGAGTTGTAGTCACTTTGTTGTAGACTTTGTAGAGCATAGGTGTACAAACAAATATCTATCACTCCTATCTGATATTCATTGCCTTGGTAACTATTATACTTAGTCCTAATTTGTAGCCTTATACCGTTTTTTAACAGAGTCGGCTCTTTAAGATAGATTTGGCAGTGGTTTTTGAGTGACTTGCCATTTGACCTATGCTAGTTTACTAATAATCTGTGCCTATACAACCTAGAGGGCAAACTAATGCTAGATTTATCTCTGGCTGTCAAAGTTTTCAAGCCATTAAATGGCATCTGACTTATTTTCAGTTACATTAGGTGGGATCGACCGCTTAACGTGCCTTCCGAAGCACGGAAACGCTCTATTTTAATGTGCCACTAGCGGTCGCTCATACGGGTCCTGAGCAGGGCCAACGTTGCTTAAATTTGGTGGTCGGAAGGAAAGAGCAGCTTACCACTCGGCCACGAACGCTTCTATCTGACCACTAACGAAAATCGCAGATAGGTACGGTCAACCGCTTGTGGATAGAAACTTTTTCAACTCTATTACCACGCCATAAGGTCCAAAAGTGTTTCTACTGATATGTACATTATAATTGGTCGAAACAAATCCTTTATAAGTTTAGTTTTTATAAATCTTACAAAAAAATCACGAAACAACACACGCTTGATCTTTACGTACACACAGCAGCAAGCAAGTAGAAATAAAACCAGTATAAGCTGAACCAGCGCTACAGTAGGTACGGTCAACCGCTTGTCGGTAGAAACTTTTTCAACTCTATTACCACGCCATAAGGTCAAAAAGTGTTTCTACTGATGTGCGGCCGTGTGTACAAACGCCTAAAACCAGAGACCCGCTCAAGGTCAAAGTGTTTCCACCGATGTGCGGCCGTGTTAGATATTTCGTAACCGTGTTTAATTAAGGGCAAAAAAGTTTAATAAGAAGACTAATAATGAATCATATCAAACAATTTTATCAGTTAGTAAGCGGCGGACATCTCATAGTGAGCTCACATTTGATAAGATTACGATATAAGTTAGAACAAATACTAGTTGGTCCGTGTTCGTAACAGTTCTATTTTTTAGAACAAACCCCTTAAACAAGTAGGTAAGTAATTTAATCTAACAATATATTTTGAATATTAATTGACTAGCTGTTGCCCACGGCTTCGCTCGCGTGGTTTTTGTGCTTTAGGTATGCAGGTTTGTGAAACTTAATTTAAAAAATGTACCCCAATTCACCCTCTTTCTTTAGGTGATGGTTTTGCAATAACGCTAAAACACTTGTTTTATTATTTCTTTTCAGTAGCTCAAATTCAAATTTTTATGCATCTTATGTCAAAACTGAAGGATTTTCATACAAACTTTCGTCTCTATATTTGATGTAATTTTCACTCACTTGGGGATGATTTCTCAAAAATGCTGAAACATGTGTTAATATTTTATTTTTATTAGCCTAAATCCAAATATTTATATATCTTGTGTCAAAATTGGAGGACTTTCATTCAAATTTTTATCCCTTTTTTCACCCCTTTTTTCACCCCTTTATGAATTTCTGAAAATTCTTTCTTAGAGGCTGATAGTGTGCAATAAACCTTTAACAGTGGTTATGGTTCGACATTAATTGTTAGGACATGTTGTTTTATATATTTGATAAATAAGTACATAAGATAAAAAAACCGGTCAAGTGCGAGTCGGACTCGCGCACCGAGGGTTCCGATATACCTATGGTATTTTTGGAAGCAATAAAGTCCATTTTCAGGACCGCAAAACTAAATTTGTTTGTAAAGGTTTTTTGCAGATTTCTGGAAAACTGTGCAACTTAGAAAGACCGTTTTATTTTTGCTGTAAAGTTTACATAGACTTCTGTCAACTGTAATTAATTCAGATTTTTCCTTACACAAACTTCGGATATAAGGGGGGGGAATGGTATTTTTTTTTACATTTTTCATAATAACTTGAAAACTAAGAAATTATTAAAAATACAATTTAAAATGTACAAGTATAGCCCTTTCATATGATATCCCACTCGACCTAGTAGCGACAATTTGAAATTTGCCCCCCCCTATTTTGGCCCCCTTTACATTAATAATCATACTTTTTTCAAAACTCTGACATGTAATTGCACATGAAAGAATTTTGGGCAACTATATTCTAAAACTATTCCAAATTTCAAGTCGATAGCATGAGTGGTTGCTGAGTAAAGAGGTGTGATAGACAGACACACCTCTTTGCAGCCTCTTTGAAGCAAGCTTGTTCCATCGTTATCATCAGTGACCTCATCACTGTCCTCACTGCTAGTTCGAGTTCAAGTGCAAGCCAACTTACAATAAAAATAAAGTTAACGCGAACCTAGATTATGTTTTGAGGGTAAAGGTGTACTCCTAGTTCCTAACGGCCACTGTTTGAAAACCCCATTTGCTAGTGAAGATAAAAATTAAATACATTCATACATAACATCACGCCTCTTTCCCGTCGGGTAGGCAGAGACCACAGTCCTCCACCTGCTACGACCTTGACATACTTCCCTTGCTTCCTGTACTTTCATCAATCCTTTCATACATGCTCGTCGGTTTAGAGTACTTTTGACCTGGCCTTTATTCAGAACGTCCTGAATTTGGTCCTGGTACGTTCGCCTAGGCCTTCCCCTTCCAACGTTTCCATTCACTCTCGCCTGGTAGATCTCTTTCGTCAGTCTTCGTTCATTCATCCTCTCTACATGACCAAACCATCTCAGCATCCCTTTCTCGATTTTGGTCACTACGTCTTCTTTTACGCCACACCGTTCTCTTATCACCCTATTTCTAATCCTGTCACTCAATTTAACACCAATCATACTCCTTAGCGCTCTCATTTCCACTGCATTAATTCTACTTTCATGCTTCTTCTGCCATACCCAGCTTTCACTGCCATACATCAGTGTTGGTACCAAAACACCCCTATGAACAGCCAAACGAGCCTTGTGAGACGCCTTCTGACTCCTTAAGAAAAATTAAATAGAAAAAATAAGTTACTTATCTGTCCCCGTCCGTACAATAATATAGATAAATGAACAACATGTGCTAATAAATACATAGATAGACATATTTATTTACAAATTTTGTGACTGATAAAAGAAAAGGAATTTTCCAGATAAAAGTAGGTACCTACCTATATATTAGTAGAGTGTTAATAAATACTCAGCGGGCAATTGATACGATATCGCTTAAACATCAAACAGAAAAAAAAAACAGACTATTTTATAGAAATATCCAGTACTAATTAGACCGATTAGGTGATTGTTTTGTACATACGGAGAGTGGAATTTTTCGTATAGACGTGAAATAAAAAAAATATTTAGCCTCCAGAATATGTCCTCAAAAGGTTTTATACCAATACTAGCTTTCCGCCTGCAGTTTCACCCGTATTTAATGCGTTTTTTCGTGGGAATGAAGTGTTTTCCCGCGGTAAAAAGTATATAGCCTATGTGCTATTCCAGGACCTAACCTATATGTGTGCCAAGTTTAATTAAAATCCATTTAGTAGTTTTTACGTGAAAGAGTAACAAACATCCATACATCCATGGTTTGGTCATGTAGAGAGGATGAATGAACGAAGATTGATGAAAGAGATCTACCAGGCGAGAGTGAATGGAAACGTTGGAAGGGGAAGGCCTAGGCGAACGTACCAGGATCAAATTCAGGACGTTCTGAATAAAGGCCAGGTTAAAAGTACCCTAAACCGACGAGCATGTATGAAAGGATTGATGAAAGTACAGGAAGCAAGGGAAGTATGTCAAGATCGTAGCAGGTGGAGGACTGTGGTCTCTGCCTACCCCGACGGGAAAGAGGCGTGATGTTATGTATGTATGTATACATCCATACTTACAAACTTTCGCTTTTATAATATTATAGTAGTATATAAAGTCCTTTTCATTGTCACAATTAATATAACTGTTACACAATCGATGTAGGTACAGTCAACGGCAAGTCAAGCTTGACACTCGCAGTGCGATTTCTGTCTCTACGGTGATTAAAATAAGCGCGGTACAATGTCCAATGTATCAAGCTTGACGTGCTCTCAACTGTACCTACAACACACAAAAGTTTCCCGTCAGACCAATAACATCAACGTTTTCGAATGCAACTCTTACAAAAACTTACCATTTTTATTTATAAGGAAAAAAAGATATGGCGATTATTAAATAAAATAATATTTATAAAATGTCTGACAATTTAGAAGAATTGGCTAAAAGATTCGATGAGGATGTACTAAGCAATGTACGACCACGACACATAGGTTAGTAAATTAAAATTGGGTTTTTTATTGTCGCTTCTTTTTTTTCCTTACCTACATGGCGCCACTATGTTTGTGAGGCGACGTAAATGTAACTGACGTCATTAAGAGATTTTTAATATCCTACTATGATAAAAAAACCGGCCAAGTGCGAGTCGGACTCGCGCCCTAAGGGTTCCGTACCTATCTACCATATGAATTATGATATACTAAAAGCTTTTGCTCTTTGATTTTAAAAACTCCGCGACCTTCCAACTTGACCCCTCTTTTATAGAAAAGTTCTTAAAACGGGAGCTCACCTTAATTGGTTACTATTCGTTGGGAGAAAAATTTAAATTATTAATGATTTTAGACTTTTCCCTTTATTTGTACTGTGAGACCTAGCTTCTTGCCAAATTTCATAATTTTAGGTCAACGGGAAGTACCCTGTAGGTTTTGCTTTTTTGCATAAATGTATGGAGATGAGGACATAAAAAGCCATATCTTTTGATTGCGTCGTTGTAAAAAATTTAAATTTTCAAATCTTGAGTGGTTTATGGACCTTAATATTCGTTATCAATTTCAACCTGATACCACTTCTCGTTCGTGAGAAAAAGGGTCTTGACAGACAGACAGTCAGACGGACAACAAAGTGATCCTCTACGGGCTCCATTTATTTATTTTGAGGTACGGAACCCTAAAAACATTTAGATTTTTTGATTTTTGAAAAAAAAAATACCTGGTTGGCTATCTATATAATGTTTTAGAGTGACGACCACGACCATGACATAGCGCTTTAGGCCTTCTACAAGGGGTCCAACGAACTGGTTTTGGTCTTGAAAGTCGCTGGATGCGGGCAGCGCTAAACCGGCCGTCGTATTGAAGATCCTAAGGCAAGACCTATGTCCAGCTGTGGACGTCTCCCAGCTGACATGATGAAGCATTATTAAGATCCGCAAAAGTGTGATGAAATAGTAACTTGATAACAAATATTGACCTTATTTTTTTTTGTTCCAGGGTTGTTCCCCATCCCCGAATACCCAGAACTGGAGGCTGACCAAGGCATGTGGTCTACAGCCCTGGACGCCATCTTGACGACCCTACGCTACCTCGCACCGGCTACACTGCTCACTCTCTTTTGGGGGCAACAGAGTTTCCTGTTCAAACTACTCAAGGGAATTGACTCCGCTTTTAGGGCTAGTAAGTAAAATCATCAAGCTTACGAGTATTTTATTTGTAGAGTTCTTTTGAAAAAGACATTCCCTTCGATCCGCTTCTGGCCGATCACTAGGAGTATAGCTGCTCGGTATCATGTGACAGCTAGAACAGCAGTATTTCGTTCCTCAGATCAGAAGGCACTTTAATTTGTTAGTCCCTGGTACTATCTTAGATAGTGGTCTAATTATAAGCCATCGTCATCATCACATCCTATGCAACGTCCCCTCCAGAATTCCAGCAAAGACATGCAGTGTAATTTGGGGGGGGGGGGGAAGAACCGTTCCCTTAGTCACCTCTTAAGACACCCACGTATAACAATAGGTTGGTACTTTTTTTTGCTGACACCACACATGCAAAGCCCTTTATACCATGCCAAGGGCTAATTGGCACCTTTGAAACCATTGAAAATGGCGTCAACCAGGTTCTTCTGGCTGGACACCATCCATCCACAACTCTTGTCCTACTCTCTCTTACGCCACACCTCAGAGCCAGCCAATGCAAACGGCGTTTTCCTACGGATGTAAAAAATAGGTTCGTAAGGATGAGAAGAGCTTCGTAAGCAAAGCATACGCTCGAAATTTCGACTCGCAACTCGTCTGTATCGAACAAATACACGTTTTTTGAAAAGTCATGTACAGGCTCTCACGGTGCGTTGGAGCCTGTACATGGCGTTGGTCTCTTAGACGAAGTCGCATATTTTTTTTTCATTGTTACTTTAATGTTTTTGACAAAAATCTTCAAAATTTTACTATTAATTGCTAACAGTGTTAAATTGATGTGGTTTGGACATTATTTTTTTCACTGAAGGAATGTTTGGCCAGTCTGATGAGACTTTTTTTAAGCATTTGTGTCATCAGAAAAATATTCTGATGTGCCGGCAAATAATAGTATTAACCCATACATACCCGTGGGTGTCGTAAGAGGCAACTAAGGGTTAACTGGAGGATGGGCAGCAGCCTCCTCCTTTATATCTTACATCTTACTTACTGCGGTCACCTACAACCGCGGTCCATGGTGCCAGCCGTAACGCTAACAAGCGAGGTGACTATGGTACTTCCCCTCCACATTTTTCCAGCAAAGCTATAATTCTGAAGGTAGCTCCCTGTCCTGTAGTGGACGTTTCATGGGATGTTATGATAACAAAAAATGTGTATAATTTGCCTATTAAAATTTTTACTGATCTTTCTCTGTTAAGCTTAAATACGCCCTAATTTTAAAAGTTGGTGAGACATCTGCGTAAATGATGCCTCAAAAGAAAGGGCGACAACCAAGCATGTTTTTAAAAGATTTGAAAATCTGAAGCTTGATTACTTATTTTTTTAAATGCCTTAAACAAATCAGTTTTCTTCATTTTAAAAATTATTTTAAACTTCAAACAGCTTCAGAATATTTTTCTGATGACACAAATGCTTAAAAAAAGTCTCATCAGACTGGTCAAACATTCCTTCAGTAAAAAAAATAAAAAATAATGTCCAAACCACTTTAATTTAACACTGTTAGCAATTAATAGTAAAATTTTGGAGATTTTTGTCAAAAACATTAAAGTAACAACAAAAAAAATATGCGACTTCGTCTAAGACAAATATGGATTATTATGTTCAAAATGATCTCAGCTATCACCCCTTTAAGGCTTTGCACCCAGCTTCCAATCACCCTGTATATTCAATTAAGTAGGTACTTATATTAACGAGTAGACGAAGTAAGAATAAATATATACATGTGTACTTACTCAACAATGAAGTCCATTTTCCCAACTAAGCAGTAATGCAAGGTGGTATGGTACCCCAATTTCACGCAAGACAGGTTCATATCTACGGCAAATGTTTACTTTGGAATACGTATGTAAGTACTTTACTATCGATAGGGTTGCCACGACGTACAATCAACAGTGCGAGAGGCCGAAATAAGAATGTCCACACAAACGTCCAGTCGACCAAAAATTTGGTATACTGTAGAAGTTCCATAAAATCTACATGTTACAAAACAACAAGGTTTGACTCCCCTTTTGAGTGCACGCTCAAAATGAGCGATATTTTGGTTACACGAGAAGTGTTGTCAAAACTGATAGACCACTTTCTTTGCCGACTATACGTTCCTACAAAGTCCGCTGTATGAGTTTGACGTTGGACATGGATTTATTTGCTCCCAGCTAAAATTGAAGCTAACGCCGTCGCTGCCTTGGAAATTTAAAATTTTAGAATCAATACTCAACCTAAGCCCGAAAAAGTAAAAATTAAGGCAGCTTTACTTTTGGCCGTTGTTTATAAGAAATTTGACCGACGTGCCATTGAGAACAGGACAGAAAACGGTTACTTTTTGGCTGCAGGCAAAAGATTTTGGAAACTCGTTTTTACTACGTCAGTTAATACTTTTTCTCAAACATGCTTGGAAATTCAATCATTATTTTGACAACCTTCTTAGAGCAAAATCGAAGTATCCGTACTTGTAAAAAAATTCTGTCATCAAATTTCAAAATGGAACCAGCTTTTTCTCCAAAAGCATGGTAACCATGGAGATGGAAACCAACGAAAGAGTTCTGAACAAGGAGGTTACACATCGTCTATTTCGCGCAAGACCGTAGTAACAAGTATATAATCTGTGGCGCAGGGTCCTAGTTTTGAACTCATCTAATGACAAAAATAATTTCCCTAATTTGAAATGCCTTGATCAACTCTAATAAAGTAAATTATAATTATTTATGTTATTAGGAATCAAATATTATTTCATAATTAACAAATTTTATTCTTTAATTTATAGATTTGATTAAGATTTTGTTTTTATTCTATATCTATGAATCACTAGAATAAGTTCAAGAATAGGTACCTCGAATGATGGTATTAGCGGCTAAAAGTTATTAGCGGGAACATCATATTAACTTATTGTATTTAATTTAGTGCAATTTAGGTTCTTATTGTGAATAAAATTAATAAGTCAATGGAATTTAGAAATAGTGCCTCAAATATCATGTATGTCATGACTATTTAAAATCTTATGAGAACTTTTTCAGTGGCAAAAAGAGAAGAGACTGAAATTGTAAGTAATTTATGTAAGAATTTGAATGTCCGCGCATTGTTTGAGAAAAGCACTATACAAGCCTTGGCCGAAACCAGGTATTGATGGACTCACGTATGTGACTTTGCGCACGATCTATCTGCCTTCTCCAATACTATTCACGCTCGCCTAGGTCTGCTGGAAGACATTTCTTTAGTGAAATAAGTAGTACCTGTTGTGTCGTCTTTTTATATGTATTGTCCATTGTGTTTTCTTGTGTGCAATAAACTATAAATACTAATAATAATATTTCAAATCTTATTCGTGTACAAAATACCAAGTTGACAACCCTGCTCTACAGTGTGTATGAAACTTAAGATTTGAAGTTCTTGAATATTCCACGTAACGCCTGTCACGGTACGGTAAATCGAGATATAATACATGTTACATTACGCACGGTGCCGCATACAAACTACTTTATACTTTAGTACTTTCTTGAGAGATAAACTTGTACGTGAAAACTCGAAGAGAGATTTTGTTTTAACGTAATAGACTAAGAGCTGGCGGATGGCAACCTTACCTCATCGCCGACCAAAAAGCGATCTAAAAACCGGCCAAGTGCGTGTCGGGCCACGTGCAGTATAGGGTTCCGTAGTTTTTTTTTTACGACTTTTTTATCGCAAAGCGGTTTTTGAGTAAGTAACAAACTTTTTACCTCTTAATGCTCAGCGACGTCCTAGCGCCTGATTGCGATTGCAATTTTTATTATTTTTAGTTTTTCGGCTATAGCTCATTAACCTGTAGAGCCTACTTAACTGTGATAGTTTTCCTTTTAATTTTATCATATATGCTACTACTATGAATTTTTCACATTTCCAATAACAACCGTTTGGCCGGCAAAGGGGACAATCGACTCCAACAAAAAAATGTACTTTCAAGCTTAATATTTCGCAAACGGATCTCTAAACCGAAAAATGTTCTTAGTAGACTTACATTATTTTTAAAGGAGCTGTCCAACGATACCACTCTTCACTATGGGGTAGAGAAGAAAAAATAATTTACTTGTAGGTGTAGGGGTACCCTAAAAAATGTATCCGTACAAATATTTCAGCTTTCTAGTACTAAGGGTCTCTAAGCTAAGCCGCGGACAGACAGACAGACGGTCATGACGAAACTATAGGGGTTCCTTTTTGACTACGGAACCCTAAAAAATAGGGTTGCCTGGGCGCAACCTGGCTAGTTTTGTACATTCAACAAAAAACTGTAAATTTTTCACCAAATAGTGTAATTAAATTTTTGACCTCCTGCTGCTTCAGCTGATAGCGCATTTTGTATGGGAGGTCAAATTTGGTTTTTCAAAGTTCCTTGGGAAAAGTTGTTCAGTTGCATTGGCACATTCACAGCTTTCAGTATTATCAAACCTTTCCGTTACACGCTGTATATATGGTGACTTTTAATTAGTTCTTGATAGAAAAAGGTATGAATGTACTCATGATACTGAACAACTTTCCCCAAGGAGCATAGGTCGAAATACGAAAATCAAGTTTTGACCTCCCATAGAAACTGCATCAGCTGATAGTGCATTTTGTATGGGAGGTCAAATTTGGTTTTTCGTATTCCGACCTATGTTCCTTGGGTAAAGTTGTTCAGTATTATGAGTATATACATATCTTTTGCTATCAAGAACTAATTAAAAGTCACTCTATATACAGCGCCCATTTACCCGTTCACGATTAAGGAAATTCGAACCGGAAGGAGTAGCAGCGTACTTTTGCGCATATCTTAAGGCGATCCTTTTACCATACTAAATTTAAATGACTTGCATTCTTATGCGGGACATAAAATGCTGTTGAAAAAAGCGTGTCATCATCATCATAACATCCCATGATACGTCCACTACAGGACAAGGAGCTCCCTCCAGAATTCTAGCTTTTGCTGGAAAAAATGTGGAGGGGAAGTACCATAGTCACCTCGCTTATTAGCGTTACGGCTGGCACCATGGACCGCGGTTGTAGGTGACCGCAGTAAGATGTAAGATACAAAGGAGGATGCTGCTGCCCATCCTCCAGTTAACCCTTAGTCGCCTCTTACGTCACCCACGGGTATGTATGGGTTGGTGCTATTCTTTGCCGGCACCACACGGGAAAAAAGCGTGTATACGGCTATTTTTAGTGAAAATTTTCGCTGATGATTGCTATCTGACAAAGATACAGCTAAAGCACCGAAAGTACTACAGTATAGATCGTACACCCGCAATGGTAATATTGAACCAAAAATCGCTAACAAAAACTAGTACTTTCGGTGCATCTTTGTATTAATCAGCGAAAAATTTAACTAAAAATAGCAGTATACATGCGTTTATAAACAGCATTTTATGTCCTGCATAAGAATGCAAGTCATTTGAATTTAGTATTGAACACGGATCGCCTTAAATACTAGGGTCACTAACAACCGCGTTTCTGCCAGTCGCAACACTGACAACTGATGACAATGGTACTTCCCTTACCACTTACCACGCATTTAACTGTGAGACTCTGGAGGGAGCTCCCCGTCCAGAAGTAGACTTGACATGCCTGTTGGTGTGGCTGGTAGTGAGCCTGCCTTTCAAGCCGCGGGCCGCGGGTTCGATCCCCGCCCTCAATTTATGTGATGATCACAAGTGTTTGTTCTGTGTCTGGGTTTAATTTATCTATTTATGCATGTATATCAATCCCTGATACCTATAGTACAGGTTTTGCCTAGTTTGGGATCAGATGACCTTGTATGAAATGTCGCCCAATATTTATTTATTTATGTTCCGTTGCTGTTAAGTACACATTCTTCTAGCAAGAGCTGGAATTCTGGAGGGAGCTGTCTGTCCAGTAGTGGACGTATTATGGGATGCTATGATGATGATTCTGTTAAGTACATTTTTACTTACGACCAAACTTTTTCTTCCAGTCGCCTTCTCCAGCGAAGAACAGAAGCAGGAAGTGCTGAGATGGCTGGAGGAAGCTGGTACAGTCCGCGTGGAGCGCCTGGACACGGTGTGGCGCCACGGCTGGATCCTGTGCGGCGCGCTCGACGCGGCCTTACCGGGAGCCTGCAGGGGGCATCCCCCCACCAGGCTGTCTTTGAAGCACGCGCAGACTATTGCTGATCACTATCTTGGCATAGAACCGGTAGGTAGAGCCAACAAAATATCGTATGGGTTGTAAGGTCTTACCACCAGAGTTGTGCGAGGTAACTAAACTGTAAGATGGATAATTCCAACTTGCAATTTGCTCAATTTTTACCCTACTGCGGCGAAGCCCAAAAGGAGGGTTATCAAAGGAAATGGAGCAATTATATTGGTTGTAATTCTTTTAGCTCACGGGTTAGCTAGGTATAGTCTAACCGCAACCGCTGTATAGGTATGCTCACAGCAAAACGAAGGGGCCATCGCTCACGGCGGCAACTAGTTCTTGCTCTTTCCTTCCAACTCCCCCACCTCCCCGCCACTACCTATGCAGCGGTATAGCGGTTGCGGTCAGACTATACCCAGCACAGCTCTGGCGGAAAGCCAGCCTCAGATCGATGACCAAATACTTCGCAATAATAGCTACTTCTTCAACTAAAAGAACGCGGGTATGATGATTCACATGATTCACATTATATTTATTCGATAGCCACTCTTTATTCTACAGTAGCTGTAACCTTTGGAGTACCACAAGGCAGTGTCCTCGGCCCAAGTCTCTTCTTGTTATTTATAAATGATTTATGTAATTTGTCAATTACAAATGGAAAAATTTTTACTTACGCTGACGATACTGCGTTGGTTTTCCATGGCGAGACTTGGGATGAAGTATTCCATCACGCCGAAACTGGAATCCATTTGGTTGCCCGCTGGTTAATTCTAATTTAAGATGTATTATTAATTTCAGGTCTTCTCCCGTCAAGAATTAGAATCAAACGACGCACTAAGCCGACACCAAGAATGGAAGCTCGCTACTTACATAGACCGCATACGCAAGGCCCTAGCAAAACTAACACCCCCTGTCTCCAAACCTACATCCCAAAGAACATCCCCAGAAACCACTCAAGTAACCTTCGATTACGTAGCCAGAGGATCAGGTTTAACAGCTGCTCAGATAAACAACAAAATGCACTTCAAAATCTACCCAACGTCGCAACAATCCTTGGACCCTGGTGAAATAACAATATTAATTCGAGGACCAAAAGACACTTACGGAATGAGCATTATACCTCCTGTCTTGGGCAAAGCTCAACTGATACGACAAAAATTACTAGGTCTTCAACAAAAACCGACATACACTGAAAATGCTCTGCCTTTGACTCAAGGTGCAACTTACTTGAGAACTTATGGTAAAAACGACATGAATAAAACTTATCACATTCCGAAAACAGCGTATGATATAGAAATTGAAGTGGAACAAGAAGAAGACCATGCAAGGATTGGGTACACTGTTCATTTGGAAGGAAAATATCAAATTTCTATAACGAGCAGTGGACAAAACATAGTTGGCTCACCATTCTCAATGACTGCATCTGAAAATATCATAGGCACATTACAAAGAGAAAGCTTCAGTTTGGAAGATGGAGAAGAAATTGACATTGTAGATGTGAAATCAAACCGAAAAGTTGTTCTACGAATCGTTGACTTTGTGACTGAAAAAATGCTTCTACGAGAAAATGGAACATTGGAAAAGATTACAGACGCTGAAGCAAAAATTTTGATGTCCATGGATTATGAGGCAAATGATGTATCTGATATGGAATCTAGAACATGCAGTGTAGCGTCAACAAGAAGCGATGATTTGATACAGAAACAGGACAAATTTAACAAAGCAGCGTATAAGATCGTTCAAATGAATCGAGTGTGTAAAATTATTAACAGCTTACTGGCAGATAAGAAGAAAAGAGAGAAAGCTTTTATAAGACCAAGAAGCCAACAAAGTATTCCTGATATTGTAAATTCGACATTTAGCGAGGTTAATCCTTTCATCATGTCAGAGAAACGGGACAAAGTAATCGTTCCAGAGAATATTTCTGTCTCATTACGAACAGAGAAGGCGACGCCGTACTATGAGAAAGAAATGTACACAAAAATTGAAGATCAAACAAATATAAATATTAGTACCGAAATCGATACTCTGGACAGTCTGGAAAGATACGAAAGCATACCGGAACAAGATGAAGATTTCTTCTTGGCAGAAAAACGTCTTTCATCTAGTAACCCATTTTTAAATGTATATGAACAGAATTATACAATGGAAAAGGATTTAGGATCATTCGTTAAAACAGAATACGAAACTAATAAGTCAGACATGGAAGAAACCGACGGAGCACCGATAAAAATACTTGTAGAAGCAATCGACAGTTCACATTCACCTTCACCGATCAATACAAACCCCTTTGTAGAACCAGACGTCTTAATCATGGAAAGACCTAAGACCCCCGTCTTGAAAATAATTACCGGTGAAGTTCAAGGTCGTGAGGATTCTTTATTTGTAGATGATAAAGCCCAAGCCCTACTTACAGAAGAAATGTTAGCCAACGAATTTATTAATCCTTTTTTTACGCATCAACAACTTTTGCCTGTTACTGATTTTATCATAGGGGCGCCAGTTTCCTTGCCTCCTATGATAAGAGCACCAACTCCTGAACCAAACATGGAATCTATTATAATTACTGAAAACAATACAGCAAAAGAAAAAGTTGATGTAGTTAATGACGTGCCGGCTTCTGGTTTTTCGACCTCATCACATACAAATATGAAAGAGATAAAAGATAATAATAAAGTGGATGATAACAACACCTCAAGCTTATTTTACAGTTTCGATTCTACCGGATCTGATAACGTCGAAATAGTAAGCTTATCAAACGTTAGTGATAACCAAGAATCTTATCAACCAAGAGATATAACTCCTAAAAAGGAAACATGGGATTCTGCTTACGTAAGTATTGATGACAGCAACAGTTCCCCCGATAGTAATAATAATGACAACAATCCGAATTCTGAGACCCCTTGTAAATCAAAACTTTCCCTTAGTGGCATCGAGTATGAATATGCGAAAATGGGACCGGCTGAGAGAGAAATTTGGGAATCATGTCATGAATTGAATGAGACAAAAATAGTCGAAGAATCAAAATCAAAATCGGATAGCAAACGACCTATCTTCACTCCTATAATAGAGGAGTCTGACAGAAGTATTTCAACTGCTCTCAAGGATAATTTCAGGTCAGAAAGTGACTCAAATGCAGTTACAGTGGCATTTGCTGAACTGAACAATATGTACCTTGACTTTTTTTCTAAGAATGAAAATTCTCCGGCAATAATCCAAAACGAGAACATAAGTAAAATTTCTAAAAAATACGAAAAGAGTGTCGATTCTGCATCTGCACTATCAGATGTGAAAAGACACGAGGAGAATTCAGAAGGCAAGATTTCTGAGGTTCAGTCAAATGTCACTGAATCTGTTTCAGCAAGTCAGACCCTTCGCAAACAAAAACATGATCAAATCAAAAATACCTATAAGAATAAAAAAGAAACTCAATTTGGTGACGACACTAGAACAAATATAGTGTTAGAGAAAAAACAATATTGGGATGAGCGTATCCGTGAAATACAAGCAAAAGAAGAGGATAAAACGCAGCAGAGAAGAAGGCGACTATCGGCAAGACACCTAAGACACAATGATTCTTTGACCAAACGCAGAGGGAAACAAGTTGTCAAAAATTTCATACAGGCAAGTGAAAAATCTGAAAACAAAAACAGAGCTAAAGTAAAGGACACCGAAATCATAAGTAGAATGTCTCCAGTATCGAATAATAGTCCAGACCTAGTACAGACGGATGTGAAACTCGTAGAGAAATGGAAAAACTTCTGGGATGATAAACTTCAATCTGAACGAGATGATACGGATGTAACTTGCTTTAGAACGAAATCACCGAGAAGCAAGGAAAGCTCTGCATCGCCGCAGCTAGAATACAGCAGTGATGAACTTATAGAAGCATACAATGAGCCCATACAAAATAAACTAAAGTCGTCAACGATGCCAAAGCAAGAATTACCCGAGGAAGTTTTTAAAGCTTTCGAAACAAGTCCAAAGAGGTTTTTCGGCACGTCAAGAAAACAGATTTTAAATAAAATCGATACTTTTTTAGGAAAGCCAAGCACCGCCGATGAATCATCGCCAGAACTCAGCGGTGCTAATAGTGCTTACGACACTGGTTTAGTTTCTAGTCGCATATCTCTGTTCCATACTATCTCGAAAACCGAAGAACTGTCATGGGCTCGAAGAAAATGTCAGTCTATGCATAATATCTTTCAACGAAAGGACAGTGAAAAAAACTTTGCTTCCGTAAAAGAAGATAAAGAAGACATTGGTGAAAAAGAAATTCATATAACAGAGTCCACGAATAAACCTGTGCTTGAAAGAAAATATGTGACCATCGACGCTGATGAAATAAAAAAGCGAACAAATAATAATTCAGAACCTTCCCTTAAAGATAAGAGATCAAGATTAGTACAAAATATCAATAACAAGAGTTTTGACGATACTTTATACACCAAATCGTCACAAAGAAATACAGTTAACGTGCAACAAAGTAACGTCAAGGAAACTATCAAAGCTTACAGCCAAAATATACAACCAAAACACATAACCTTAAGGGTTCTACGCAAATCTTCAGTCAGCAAATCTGAAATGGATATCTTTAACAAAATGACAAAGCCAGTTAAAGATGACTTAGACAAATACAAATCATGTGATGAGCTGCCGAAAATCAACGTTAAGAATTTCATCAGTTTGTACGAAAGCGTTTCTAAGGATGTCAAAATGCCGGAAAGAAAAGTGAGCATCGCAAAAGGAGATTTTCAAAGACCGTCACTTACCAGTTCGTCTTCAGGTAAGAAAAAACAATTCTGGAAAATCTAGTAGCAGAAAGCCAACAATATTATTATTTATATTAATTGAAAAAATGAATTCTTTGTTACAGGAGCTGTTAATAATCCGCGTTCAACATTCACCGCAAGAAAATTGGAAAAGCCTACATCTGAAACTGATGAATCGACCGACCTTACTCAATCTCCAACCAGCAAATGGAATAAAGACCATGACAGTGTGAGCAGCGGAAGCTATGAACCAAGAAGTTTGGATTCTGTTGACATTGAAATTGTACCTTTGAAGAACTTAGAGAAAAATACTACATACGTAAGCCTTTCTGATATAGAAATAGAAATCGTTGATAATCCTGACACTATTAAACAACTAAAGGAAGAAAAAGAAATAGCGACTACAGATTACAAATCGCGCTTCAAACTGGCTAAACAGTTTTTCCAGTCACTCGAAGACGTAACAGAAATTAAAAAGCCCAAGAAACTAAACGAATGCGAAATAATGCTTCTGAACGAATCTTCAGAATCTCTCGAAATGGAAGAACGAAAGAGACCGCCAAGACGAGTAAAAAAGAACATCAAATCACATTCAATGCCGTCATCGGAAATATCGAAAATTTGGAATGATTTGAAACAAACTCAAAGTAACGATTCGACTAAACTAGTAAAGATTTCAGAGAAATTTAACATAGACGATTTGTTTAATGACGTAATGGAAGGCAGATTGAGCAGACAAGGTAGTTTAAGAGGCATACCACATAAGAAAGCTGTTTTGGAAACTTTTAGATCTATGGAAAACTTGACGGACAAGAGGATAAATTCCTACGAAATCACTGCGTCACAGCTAAACGATTTCGCTAAAGAGAATCAGATTAAAAATGCTCAGACTTATTTGACAGAGTATCCATATTTACCGACGACAGACCCATCGAAATACCATTCCAGATTAGACGCTAAAGCAACAGGTTTAATATCTTTAAAAGAGCTACACAATCAAAGACCAAGAAGAAACAGCGTCCCAGATCTAAGATTGAACCCATCTTTCACTGTCCAATTGTAAAAATTTACACTTTAATGGTAAATTGTAGTATAAAATACAGTATTCCACTAGTACCTTTAAGATAAGCTAATACTCAATAAGTATATGTGTTTTGTCGTTCGTTTAGATTAAAAATAAAACCATCAAACACGTAGTTTACATAGATGACATGGTGTCTACTCTCAAAGTCCAATATATCGAAACGATACAATTCAAAACATGCAAATTCAAAACTTCGTTCCTTGACAATAGAGTAGAATATTGGTTGGATGCTAACTACTGGCAGTTTGAAAATTCATCCAACCAATATTCTACTGTATTGTCAAGGGACGAAGTTTTGCATTTGCATGTTTCGAATAGTATCGTTTCGATATATCGGACTTTGAGAGTAGACACCCTTGTTTCAAATTCATTCGGAGAAATATTTTGGCTTAAAATAAGGGTCGGACGGAAGAAAATCGTAGCGTTATTTTACTTACTTTCTTTTATACTGTATTGTCAAAAATCTGTTTTATAGTTGTTTTATACAAAATATTATTCTCGTCCGTCATTCTGTATTATTTTAAAACGGCTTATCTATAATTATCTTTTTCCTATAGATTAAGTTTAATTATCTGACATTTACGAATATATGCCTAGCGCTAGTTGTACAGTTTGTACAGAAATCGAATCTTAATTAAGTTTTAATAAATTTTAATTCCGTTAATCTATTTATTCTACAATAAATTATTGATAATTAAAACTGGGAATTTTATTTCGAAACTACAATTTATAAAAAAACTAGATTTATTGTGTAAAAGTAACTAGATTATTTTCACTTTACAGTTTTAATAAAATTGATCGAAGCCTAATTATTTTTACATAAAAAATAAACAGAGACGTTCCATTGATTTGCCTGTGAAAAATAATATTGTAGCCATCAGTGGCGTGCACTCCATAAAGACTTAAAGACACTGTCTACCCTACCTGCTCTGATAAAATAATCAGATTTTATTTGCTTCTGATACCTTATCAATCACATTTTGTTTATTTACTATCTACTACAAAGAACAAAAAATGTAAAAACTTAAACTAGCTCCACCTGTCGAGTGTCGGTGGTATCATCGCACCGGTACCTGCAACATGCACATCGCGTTGCGCTGCACTAGCGCCGCTGCGCGCCTAGCCGCAAAGACACATACTATTCCTGTCTAAATGTTTACATGTGTGCCGCGTGGTTATGCGCATAGAGGAAATAAATCACTCCGTTTTAGTTATGCGAATGCAGTGTGTGTGCGTTCCTATACTTCCTATAAATACGTGGCACATAATGATTCAAATAACGCACACAATTCATAGGATAGACAATGTCTCAATTTGGCTGAAAGTTACCGAAGTCGTCCAGTTGGCTACGTAACTATTTTAAAAAGTGGCATTGTTTCATCATAATTTAAGTAGCGCAAAATAAAGACAATTAAATATTTGTTTGCATGTATGTATTTGAATGATAAACTTTATTTATTTTTATACTGAGCCACCATTGTTTGTTTTGTTTTGATTCGTTTCAGTGATAGTAGGAAAATAGACAAAAACAGCGAATGAAAAAAGTCAAACCTCATTTTTAAATTGGCGAGACGACGAAACCGAAACTAGTATGCATATTAGGTACAGTCAACGACAGGTCAAGCTTGACACTCGCAGTGCGATTCTAGCCCTTACTCGTATTGAAATAAGAATGGTACAAAGTCCAATGTGTCAAGCATGATATGCTCTTGACTGTACTTTGAAATTTTTCTGCCTACCCTGTCTAAAATCTCTGTGCACGCCACTGGTAGCCATCAACTTTAACTAATAAAAACACAATGCTACCGCGTTAAAGGTTATTTGGAAGAGCGCCATCTATATTTTAATACCATTGCTTGATTTGGAATGGCGCGTAAGAAAGGACGACTTGTATTATGTTAGAAATAAGATTATCCATGCAAAATAAAATAAATGACCATTAAAAGGCCAAGTTATCTGATAGTTAACGATCATCGATCATTAATGATCTCGCGCTTTAGGTTACATGAAAACGCTATTTAAGATGTATACATCCAAACCCAAGGTACAAATCTTAGTCTGTCTTTAGTGTTTTTACTACACCACAAACTGTTAAACTGACTGCTAAATAGTTTGAAAGCAGTATTTATCAGGTTACTTCTCGGCCAGATCAGACGAGAATCCATCAAGCCATTTCCGTAAACAAAAAAATCACTTACAAGATCACAACGATACCGTGTTTTAGGTTATTCGAAATAGCGCCATCTAGGCCACAACCGCAGTACCACTATCACTTTATATGTATTTGCACGTACGAGGAGGCGGCCTGCTGCCGGCGGTGCTGGAGCCACTCGAGGGTCTGCGGGTCGTTCCGGTCGCCGCGCGCCTCCAGCTGCTGGTAGTACGCCTCGCGTATTATACGGAAAGCGTCCACGCTTCGGTACGGGAGTTTCGTTACTGGGTCTATGTAGCGGGCTGGACGTCTGGAAGAACGAAAGTGATTTTATATTAAATAAGAGAACAATAACGCAAGAATTCATCGTCATAACATCCCGTGTGGTGCTAGCTAAGCTATAGTCAATTTGTCAAGGGATCTTGAGGATGGGTTGCAGCGTCCTTTTGCAAATCATACCACCATACTGGGGACACCAACTACCGCAGATCAGCAGTAGACTTTTAAATGCTATGATGATCACAGACCGCGGTGATGCGTGACTAATTACATAAGGTCCTAATGAAACAGTGTTTATAGTTCGTCCGCGTTAAGAATGCAGTAAATCATTTATGCAAATGCAGGGTAAAGATGTATTCACAATGGAATTAAAATGCAAGAAAAATTACTACTATTACTACGCTGGCTCAGCGACCCCAAGAGGATCTTGGCCTCCGAAACGAGAGTTGTCCATTCTTTCCTGTTCTGTGCCGCTTCTTGCCAATCGGCTCTTTGGAGGGCATCCAGGTCTTTCCGCACTTCGTCACCCCATCTGTACCTAGGACGACCGACTGGTCGTTTTCCAGTCGGTCGTCCCACGTAAGCTCTTCTGGCGGCCCGATCCTCTCCCATTCTCTCCACGTGGCCGAGCCTGCGAAGCCTTGCAACCTTGGTCTCGCCCATGATGTTGGGTTCGGGCACTAGGTCTACGATCTCTCTATTTTGTCTTCGCCTCCATCTGCCATCCGCCTCCTTGACCGGTCCCAGAATTTTCCGCAAAATTTTCCGTTCTGAACTAAGAGCTTATTCTCTTCTTTCTGTGTCAGTGTCCAGGCTTCACAGCCATACATTAAGATCGGTCTTATTACTGTCTTATAGACACGGATCTTGGTTTTTCTATGTATAAGCTTGGACACCAACACTTTATGTAGAGCTGCCGAGCATCTTAGTGCATTTTGGACCCGAATCTCAATTTCATCTTCTCTTTGGTTGGTGTCCGTTACCGTGCAACCTAGATATTTAAATCTGTTAAAGAAAAATTACTATTTTGTTTTTGTTTTTTGGGTAACACACAAAGGAAACAACCGCTTCTTTCGATGTTTTACCTTTAGTTAGTCATTGTGCATTAGACTTAATAATTTTTATAGACCTGATTCGTTACGGGGCTTGACTACTAGCGGCGAAAAGCGACGCGTCACTGCATTCTTAAGACGGACGAACTATAGCTTGTTACTAATACCATGAAACTGAATAACTTCTCCTAAGGGACATAGGTCGAAATACGAAAAAAATTTTTTACTTGTCATAGAGACTGCGTCAGCTGATAGCGCATTTTGTATGAGAGGTGAACAATTTTTTTTGTATTTCGACCAATATTCCTCAAGGTAAGTTGTTCAGTTCCATGTTTTAAGTAACATGTTTAACAGTAGGACCTATATGGATTTATTTATGCACTCCGATTGGTCTAATTTTGCAAGTTTTTACTCCTCATGGAAACGCACCCTGCCAGATATAAGAGCAGTACAATAAAAACAATACATACTTAGTCACAGCACAAAGGAAGTCTCTAGGTTTCTTAGGTTTGGTCTGCGGGAAGCATTTGTTGAAGGCCTCGTCTTTGATGTCGTTCTCAAAGGTGATTAGCGTTCGGGAGTAGCAATTCACGTTCTTGGGCTTCGGTTTGTTCGATTGATTGGATAGTTTCAGCTGTTGCCTGGAAAAAGGGATATATACGTTATAACACGACAGTAGTTACGAAGGCTAGTTTAAAAAGGCTTAATATTAATTGCACATCAAAAATACTGATTGCACAGCAAAATACTGACTGTACATCAAAAATACCAAATTGCTACTTCTCAAGTGCAATACTTAAATGCACATCCAAAAATAATGATTGCGCATCAAAAACTATAGGTTCGTTAGCTAAAATAAACCCAACCTAACTGATCCCGAGTAGGGATCGGTTAGGTTGTCACGCGACCACAACGCACGAGCCGAGCGAACGAACCGAGCGTGCCGCGGCAGCGGCCGCCAAGTGCCAGAAACGAATTACGTGTTAATTACGAATTAATTATTTAATAGTGTGCAATTCATGATTTTAGCTGTTCAGGAACTTAAATTAATGCCAAAATTAGAATATTTTGAGGTAACTATTTTGCTGAGCTGTGCATATTAGTATTTCTGACTATCATATGGATTTTATTTGTATTAAAATTTCAGGGAATATTGATTTGCAGTTAAATACTATCCGTTTGAAAAGAAAGAGAAAATAAACTGGCCACGTGCTGATTGCGTAGTTTCTTTAGGAATTATTATTGTTAAGGATGTTATTATTATTTGACATAACTTTACATAGTTCATGATCATAAACATAAAATTATTTTTTTACTTCCTCAAGTACATTGTAGAAGTTGATCGACTATTACTTAAAGTCTACTAACCTAACAAGGAAAGCAGTCGTGCATCCACAAGTCTATTGATGTAGCTAAGTTTTGAGCTGGGCTTCAATACAGGGTGTAACAAAAAGGGTATAGCAGCAACCCTGAAGGATGTGAACCTGCCTATAAAACTGAACAACTTTCCCTAAAGAACATAGGTCGAAATATGTAAAAAAAAATTTGCCCCCCCCCCATTGACACTAAATCAGCTGATAGCTCATTTTGTATGGCTGGTTAAATTTTTTTTTCATATAGCACGACCAATGTTCCTTGGGGAAAGTTGTTCAGTTTCATGGGCAGAATCACATCCTTCAGGGTTGATATACCCTTTTCTGTTTCACCTTGTATAGTCACTTTTGGCGATTGACTCGAAGGGAAGAAAAAACTCTCAAAAGTCAAAATAATGTAGCTTGATTAGAATGACAGCACTGTGAGAGCAGAATGGAGCGATGTGTAAAATATTGGAGCGGCAGAGACACGTATCGCTGTCCTGGGCCTAGAGCCAAGTGGCTTTTTACTATCGCAAACGCCAGTAGAATAGAATGAAAATCTATGGAATTGACATTAACTTACGAAATGTCACGTGACAGCTTATGTCAAACCCATAGAGTTATATTCTATTCTACAGCGTTTGCGATAATAGAAAGCCACTTGTCTCAGGGTCCTGTCGTTATAAAGAAGCCACGGGTCGTTTGTCAGCATTTGAAGATGGCAGACGTGAATTTGTTTCAATTTTGATTTTATTTGTTGATTTGAGAGTTTAAAGTATAATTTTGATAGGATATTATCCAATAAACGTCTTACAAAGTGAAAATTTAATAGAAAATGGAAATATATTCTTCTACTAAAGTTTTTGGATGGTGAGAAGCGGCTTTCTTCGAGACTTCTATAATTTCCCCTATTAACTTATCGGAGTCATCGTGGTGCACAGGCTTTCCTCGTCGTCGATCTTCGAGATGCGGATTCCTGTGTAAATCATTCTTTCACTGGACATTGGCGTGTCGCCATATTTTTGTAACAAATCCTTTACTTTGACATTGGCGAAATACGTTTTGTAATAAGATGTGATGCCATTAAATAAATATACATACAAAGAAGCCACATTATTTCGACTTCATTCATGTCGTGTGGGTTGCAAGGTCGATGACCGACCTCACAAACCCTGGTGTCAGAGTTCTTGAGCCGCCGAAGGTCTCTATGGCTCATTAACGAGTACATCCGTAGATAGTAATCGGGACCAACGGATAACGTGCCTTCTGAAGCACGGAATTATTTAACTTTTCGGACAATCAGGTGATCTATCTTGCAATGTCCTAACCAAACTGGGGAGGTCGCACAAAAGATTTTTGTTTGACAGTTTCCCCACCGGGAATCGAACTCAGAACCTCTGGATCAAGAGCCAAGACCTCTTACCACTAGACCACATTGGCTCTTTTCAATTGTATGAGAAGTATGTAAGGCCAGTCGGTCGTCCCAGGTACAGATGGAGTGACGAAGTTCGGAAAGACCTGGATGCCCTCCAAAGAACTCGATTGGCAAGAAGCGGCACAGAACAGGGAAGAAAGGAGAACTCTCGTGTCGGAGGCCTAGATCCTCTTAGGGTCGCTGAGCCAGCGCAGTAAGTAAGTAAGTGAAGTATGTAAACTCGAAAATGATTTTATTTATAACGCTTCCTGTGTTCGGATAAATCAACAAAGTGGAAAATCGCAAAATTTCACAACCACAGGCAGGATTCGAAACTGCGTCTTCTCCGTCAGTACCGGAGACGCTTTACCAACTAGGCTACTGTGGTCCTGCCTGACGTTGTGAAATCTGCGACCTCTATACGTATTACAACGTTGCGTTAGTGCTGCCACCTAGTAAGCACTAGCTGCACTACTAATGTAAACTCTTTACATTGAACGTACCTCGGCACATCAGCGATATTGATCTCCTCATCTATTCCTATAACATCGACTTCGACTTTGTAAGGCAAGTCTTCTCTTGGTTTTGGTTCCTCTGGAGTTTCTGGTTTAAGTTCCGTCATTGATACGTCTTGCATTGAAAGGTCGCCAGGGGTTAGAAGGCCTAGAAAATAAGCATAAAAGTAGATGAAGGTTGTCAAAATAAAAATGGATGACCTACCCACCGACCAGACGCGCCACTTTGAATAAAAATAAAAAACCGGCCAAGAACGAGTCGGACTCGCGCCCTAAGGGTTCCGTACCTATCTACCATATGATATACTAAATGCTTTTGCTCTTTGATTTTAAAAACTCCGCGACCATCCAACTTGACCCCTCTTTTATAGAAAAGTACTTACCTTAAGAGCTTACCTTAATTGGTTACGATTAGTTGTGAGAAAAATTGAAATATTTAATGATTTTAGACCTTTCCCCTTATTTGTACTGTGAGACCTAGCTTCTTGCCAAATTTCATAATTTTAGGTCAACGGGAAGTACCCTGTAGGTTTTGCTTTTATGCTTAAATGTATGGAGATGAGGACATAAAAAGCCATATCTTTTGATTGCGTCGTTGTAAAAAATTGAAATTTTCAGATCTTGTATGATTTCAACCTGATACCTCTTCTTGTCCGTGAGAAAAAGGGTCTTGACAGACAGACGGACAACAAAGTGATCCTATAAGGGTTCCGTTTTTTATTTTGAGGTACGGAACCCTAACAAGTGCGAGGCGGACACGCGTGCCGAGGGTTTCGATATACCTGTAGTATTTTTTCAAGCAATAAAGTCAATTTTTACGACCGCAAAACTAGGTTTTTTGCAAAGGATTTTTGCAGATTTCTAAAACACTGCTACTTAGAGAGATTGTTATATTTTTCTGTAATATTTACAGTAACGGCTCTATCGGCTACACTTAATTCAGATTTTTTGGTAAGTAAATTCGGAGATATAAAGGGGAATAATGATATTTTTACAAATTTTTCACCTTAACTTGAAAACTAAGTCGTAAAAATATATAAATACCTATTTCATAATGTACAAGTAAAGCCTAGTAACGACAATTTAAAATTATGCCCCCCCCCCCTATTTGGGCCCCATTTATTGATTTGTTTTCTACTCTTTCGAATGCAATAAAGTAAGGAAAATTTACTTTAAAAGTACTCCAAATTCCAAGTCGTTAGCATGAGTAGTTGCTGAGATAAAGGTATGACAGACAGACCAACGAAGTGTTACCACACGGGTTCCATTTTTACTATTTTAGTTTGTAACCCTAATTATTACTTACTCAACATGTGAATTAAAAAATATCTCAAATCTGATCACACAGATTGAAGTAATGGTAAAATGCGTGCAGCGAAAGATGAGACCTGTCAGATGAAAGTAGAGGGAATTTCGCGCAGATACAGCCGAGCGTCCCTCCCCGCTTGCCGCCAAAATGGCCTGCGAACTGTCTACTGCTACTGCGCAGGTTAACCACGTGATCCGTCAAGTCTCATCTTTCGTTGCGCGCATTGTACATAAATGTTAATATACAAGGTGTAACAGAAACGATATATTAACCCTGAAGGACGTAATTTTGCCCATGAAACTGAACAACCTGCCCTGAGGAACATAGGTTGCAATGCGAGAAAAAAAAATTTACTTCCCATACAAAATACACTATCAGCTGATTCAGTTCCTACGGGAGGTTAAAAATTTTTTTTTGTTTTCGACCTCTGTTTTTAAGGGAAATTTGTTCAGTTTTATGGGCAGATTAACATCCTTTAAGGTTGGTATACCCTTTTTGTTACACCCTGTAGAAAATGTTACCTTCTTCACTCTTAATTATATCACTAAGGCTGAGATCTGCTATGGGAGTGAGACTAGTTTTATCGTCATCCATTTCTGAGATTGGCACCGAAAATGAATGATACCTGAAATTTTTAAGCAAGTTTTATGCACGGTAAGGTAACAGCCTAACCGAATAAGAGGGTCATCATATCAGCCGAAAGACGTCCACTGCTGGACATAGGCCTCCCCTAAAGATCTCCATGACTCGCGGTCCTGCTTGGCTCGCATCCAGCGGCTTCCCGCGACCGCCACCAGATCGTCGGTCCACCTTGTGGGGGGCCTGCCAACGCTTCGTCTTCCGGTACTCTAGAAGCCTTACGCCCCATCTCCCATTGGTTCTTCTTGCAATGTACATGAGAGAATCAACTGATGAGAACAAAAATTTTGGCTGTGTTGCAAAGTAATCGTTTTTACGTCGTCCGGCTGTGTTGCAAACTTAAACAAGAAAACAGTGTTTTTTCTTGAAAAATTTCTGTCATCGTTTTTGGAACTTACCTAATAATTGGTCCAGTAATTGTTTTCTTTATTGGTCTAACTTTCTTCCTGTCTAATTCCATCTGTTCAAATTTTTCTGGAATTTGTCAAAGTAAAATAATAATATTACAAACGCTAGTAATGGACTAATGGAACATCACATTTTTTCATAACAGTTTTTCACAATTAATAGTAATTAAATATTTGTTTCGCAAATGAATTTAAAGATTTATTTTATTATACTGTGATGTGTCCACGTGGTGGCGGCGTATTGTAGTGCTGCCTATCTCTTCCCGTGGGTGTCGTAAAAGGCGACTAAGTGTTCTCAAACCGGAGGATGAGCAGAAGCGTCGAAATACTAGCCGTAAAGCGGCGAAATACTAGCCGTAACGCTAACAAGCGTGACTAAAATATACCTCATTTTATGGGATGTTATGATGATGAATGATTCTTCGATCACCATTACAAAAGGGTATGGAAAATTAACCAGATGTGTACCAGGTCGACCGATCTATGTTCTGTATATTCTGAACCAAAGCGGAGCAACTAATGGCGAGAAGGCGAACAAATAAAATATAACAAAAACTAACATTAACGCAAATCAGATTGCTTGGTTAATAGTCCTCGGCCATGTGGTGCCAGCAAAGAATAGTACAAATCTACCCGTGGGTGTCGTAAAAGGCGACTAAGGGTTTATAAACCAGAGGATGGGCAGCAGCGCCATCTGTGTATCGTTATCACCAACAACTGCAGTCCATGGTGCCAAATGCAAAGCGAGGTGACTAAGGTACTTCCCCTCCAAATTGAACATTTATGGGATGTTATGATGAATAGTATAGGATATAGCTAAATACCTAAACTCTTCAAATTCTCCTGTTCAGTAATAAGCGCCTCTTCTAGAAGTTCCTCTTGAGTAGGCATCCTTTCTTCTACTTTTTTCACCTTCTTTTTCTGAACTTCAGATCTTATTTTGATCCTTTGTAGGGTTTCTAGAGATTTTACAGCTGTGCTTTGTCTGATAGATTTCCGCTCTGAAAAAAGACAAAAATATGCTAAGTTAGAGCCACCGCGCACTAGCGATTTTTAGTTGGCCGACAGTTTAGTCGCAATCGTACTTTCTATAGACAAATGGATCAACAAATGCGCGCACTACCATAGGGGTACATACTGATTCCCAGCACGATCAAACTATCGGCCAACTAAAAAATCGTTAGTGCGCGGTGGCTTTTATAGTCCTATACAGGGTGTTAGGAAAAGTACCGACTTCCTTTAAACCACATGTTCTATAAGTAGAATAAAGAACAATAAGCATGTTTAAACAATAAAAAAAGAATAAAAAAACTGATTTTTTTTATTATAATTCAATTGTGTCAACCCTAGCTAGACTCGCGGCGCGCATGTAGGTACCTATTTTACTTGTTTACAATAATAATTAGTGCACCGCGCCGGGGGAAAGAGCGCGTTGTGATATTAGGATAGGGTTGGCAACTTGAACTTTTTTTTCATAGCAAGTATTTTATTTTTGTTATTTTTTTATTATCAATATGATTAATGTACTTTATTCTACTTATACAACATGTGGTTAAAATGAAATCGGTACTTTTCCTAACAACCTGTATATATGCTAAATTATAGCCCAAAAGTATACTACCTACAATATAGTCGAAAAATTTGCTAAATTATCTTCCTAAAATTTGCTAAATTATAGGCTTTGTGTGGGACCTTCTTGCAGGATGACAGATGTTAGTTGTTTAGTTTTATTTAAGGACAGAAATATACCCTTCAGGGCTGATTTACCCCTTTTGCCTTTGCCTTATACATTGAAAAATTCTATAATGATTTATAGCACAATATTTACTAGGATATGGGCCCATATATATTAGATATATAGTTATAGTGCCAGATAGTGAAAATGTTTCGTTTTACAAGTGTCTGATTGCCTTATTACTCACCACAAGGCGAGAGTGAATGGAAACGTTGGAAGGGGAAGGCCTCGGCGAACGTACCAGGACCAAATTCAGGACGTTCTGAATAAAGGCCAGGTTAAAAGTACCCTAAACCGACGAGCATGTATGAAAGGATTGATGAAGGTTCAGGAAGAAAGGGAAGTATGTCAAGATCGTAGCAGGTGGAGAACTGTGGTCTCTGCCTACCCCGATGGGAACAAGGCGTGATGTTATGTATGTATGCATGTAGATATTTTATTTTTCAGTTATCAGAAACTTACGCATCAAGTGGTGAGTGAGACAGACCTAAGAGTTAGGGCTATTTAGTTTTGTGGTCTCCCAGTGTGGATTAACAAATTTACAAAGACATGTACATCGCTGTTCTGCTCATTATGCATAGCTCTGTTCAACTGCGATTCTGATCAACCTTTAACAATTCGACTGTAGTCCTCATTCGTCAATGGTAAAACTTACCAAATGAAGTATCAGCAGATGTAATAGATTTATCCTTGTCCTCTTTAGATTTTGGTTCTTTGGGTTCTATTTGTTCTTTTGGTTTCTTTGGAGCTGGTTTTTTGGCTCTTTCTGCAGCTTTTCGCTTTCTGTTGGGGTCCTTTAGAGAACATATACTTGGTTATGTCGATATTTGTGCAAAAAAAACATAAATCTTTGGGAATATTTACTCTGTTCTCAAGAGTTCACATTTTTTTTGCATTTACTAAGTGAATGTTCACATTAGTAGCTTTAAAGGATATAACATAATACACTTTTTTTTATTGAAAGATGGCATCGAGGCCGACCAAGGCTCACGCAGATCGCTCCATGAACTTTACTGAGGCTTTCTGTGAGGACTGGCAACAGAAAGCTCAAAGTAGAGACCAGTAGAATTAATGGAGGGAGGCCTTTGCCCAGCAGTGGGATAGAATTCTTCTTTTTTTTTTTATCTAGTTAATGCTGGTTTCTTTCCCTGATAAGGTCAAGTAAGAGATTATTTTGGAGGCTTGAAAACTCTTAAGAGCCAGGTTAACCAGCCTAATAGACAAAGCCCATATTACTAATAGGTCTTTACC
This sequence comes from Athrips mouffetella, assembly GCA_947532105.1. Taxonomy (NCBI): domain Eukaryota; kingdom Metazoa; phylum Arthropoda; class Insecta; order Lepidoptera; family Gelechiidae; genus Athrips; species Athrips mouffetella. Next base: position 6,275,150 of record OX383964.1, on the reverse strand, counting down.
TATGAAATTGCCGAAATTTTCTTACAGATTAATGAGATCATAATTCCTATAATTCTTATGCTATTTTTTTCATTTGATTTACTTTTGAAAGTTTTCTTCAAGGTTATCAATTTACGCATAAAATAAAGTTTTTATTTTTAGTTTGATATATAAAATTAAAGGTTTGAAAATTGTTCGTCTTAAATGTCGTCCGATTTCATCATTAGATTCGTTATATTTTTTTACATATAATATTTTTCGAAAATTAAATTTAAGTTTCTGTTAGCTTAATGTCTTCCCAATAATGCTTAAATAAAGTAAAATAATTGGGTTTAGAATTCCTAAGAAAAATGCAAAAATGTTAGTACTGAAAATTGAGTTTACCTAAAATTCGCCATACAAAACGGCAATTTCATAGGTAAAGACCTAATATTTACCCTCTTATGTCTGGAGAATCTAATTGATAAGTTTAATTTGCAAGAATATAGTATCAAAGTTGATAGATTGTTTTCAAACCTTGTAAGCTTTAGTGCCAACTTGTCTCTTCTGTTTCTCATTAACATCTTCATGGTCAGATTTCGGTTCATCATCTTCATCTATATCAAAATCTGAGTCTACAATGTCATCAACTTCTTTCTCTTCCCTGAAAATTATAGCACATATTTTACATTGATAAATAACTTTGTTAATACTTAAATCATAACGTTGAAGACGGGAGTGTTACTTTGTATCCCATATTTATGACGAGCCCGTTGGTATGGTTTATTATTATTATTATTTCTACTCGGGACGCCGCGGCTCGCGCAGACGGGTGATCAGATCACGTCCGTGGATCTATTTCACCCACTATCCCAGCTGGAGACGGGCGGCGTGGGTTGTTTCGCTCCAAGCCCCATCCAGGATGACGGCCAGTTATATGTGGCGAGCTGCTCTTTTGGCTTCATCAGGGGTGTCCTCATTTTCCATCCCCCCTAACTACTGGTTGAGATGTACTAAATGAGGGTCCTGAGAGGGCCTCCGGAGCATCTCGCACACAATTCTGTGTCCCCTGGTGTGAGGCTCTATGTATGGTTAGTAGTGAGCCTGCCTTTCCCGCCGTGGGCCGCAGGTTCGATCCCCGCCCAGGGCAAACATTTGTGTGCTGAACACAAGTGTTTCTTCTGTGTCTGGGTGTTATTTATCTATTTATGTCTGTATATCAGTCTCTGGTTACCATAGTACCAGACCATACCACCCGACCATAGGCTTTGCCTAGTTTGGGATCAGATAATCAGGTGTGAAATGTCCCCCAATATTTATTATTTATTATTGATAATTCATTAAATGAGAATTGGCTGCAACAATGAGGCAATAAGGCAGTGAGGTGATTGTCAACTTCATAATGTATGAGTTGTAAGAACAATGACCAACCTCAAAAATCCTAATGTGAGAGTTGTCTCCTACTCTGCTCCCGCAACTAATGTAAATTTTCTTCTTTTGTTTGTTGAGATCAACGCACTATCATTTTACTAACAGCTAGTCAGTAATTGGTATCCACATTTTTACATGAACTTTTTTTTCACAAAACGTGGCACTCTTTTGGGAACTATATATACTAATATTGAGGGATAGCTCACACAAAATCATCTGATCCCAAACTAAATAACACCCAGTCAGATCTACAGAACACTCGTGTTCATTACACAAATGTTGGCCCTGGGCGGGAATCGAACTTGTGGAAAGAATAGGTAAAAAACATTACGAACACATAATCGTTGTCCTCCTCAATTTCCTGGAAGCCTCCGTAAGTGGTCTGATAGAACTCATCCTCCTCTTCATCATCGAGTAACTTTGCCATGCGATTTCCTGCATTTGAACGCCGCTCTCGCCCTGACATGATGGATATTTACACTTGTTCACAATCCTCAAATGATATTTCGATGTTATTAATTTAAAACTACAGGTAAATTCCTGATTTTTTGTATTAATTCACAGCCAAGGCACCGAAATCCACAAAACGGAAAACGTCAATCAACTGTCAATTTGACAGAATGCAGCGACCCGTTTAAAAAATACAAAATCAGCCGCACGCTACATGAAATTCTGCAAAAAATACGCCAAATATGCCTTAGGCATTCGATGATTTGAAATCATTGCCCCAGCTTCAACACTGATTTAAATATTGTCATCGAGGGAATGAAATTACAGAAAATCCATTTAAATCAACTCCATGCATAAAAAAATAATTTAGTTTCTTTAGACATATCTGGCAATGAAAGCGGTAGAGTTGCTGTCGCCATCTGTTGTTAAGTAGCGAAACTTCTACAAATTGTATTTCAAAACCTCCCATACACACAGAGCGAAAGGCCTTAGCAGAAAAATTGGCGGGAAATAAAAATTATTATATTATCTCTTCGATGCGACGCGGGAGCAGCTAAAATTTACATAAACTTCAAAGAAAAATTGAGAAATTATTGGGTAAAATCGGCACTCGCACTCATTTTTCACGATCAACTCACTCTTCGTAAGTATTACAGGACGTGTTATAAATAAATTATTTATATTTTTTGCAGACACAACAACTATGAGCAGAAGTCTGCGGCAGAGGACGCTAATAAGTTATTGTGAGAATGAGGAACCAAATTTTGATGAATATGTCTGTAAGTTTTTAAATTCTTACTTGTTACTACTTGGTTGCCTTTTCACAAAGCCTTACAACACGTATGTATTCAGTGGCAGGAGTGGTTTTAGCCGGCCGACACCTCAATAATAACAACTCCAACAGGAGCTAAAATAAGAGCTATCATTTGTTCCAACAGTTAAATACGCTAATGCGAAAAAATATCACGATTCTTGCATTGGCTCCCCGTGAGGTCGGCACGCACGTAGAGGCAAAACTATTAAAAGCTAAACCAGCGCCTCAGAAAAAAGACCTCCTTGCTTCGCCTATTTCTTTGACCAGCGCTGCGGTACAAACAAACGCCCGAAACTAGGGACCCGCAAGGTCAAGTGTTTCCACCGACGTGCGGCTATGAGCAGAAAATGCAAATAAATCCGATGCTGACCGTTATTTCCTACGCATGGGATTAGACAGGTTGAGAGCGAATCACAATTTTTATAATTTCTTCGCATTAACGGTCCCGTGTGGTGCCGGCAAAGAATAGTACATACATACCCGTGGGTGTTGTAAGAGGCCACTAAGGGTTAAAAACTGGAGGATGGGCAGCAGCATCCTCCTGTGTATCATACCATCTTACTTATTGCGGTCACCTACAAACGCGGTCCATGGTGCCAGCCGTAACGCTGACAATAAGCGAGGTGACTATAGTACTTCCCCGCCACATTTTTCCAGCAAAAGCTATAATTCTGGAGGGAGCTCCCTGTCCTGTAGTGGACATATGGGAAGTTATGATGATATGATGAACGGTCAACATCAGGGTTACTTTTTAGGGTTCCGTAAGGGTGAAAAATGGGATCATAATAGTATTCCTCCGATATATGTTTGTCTGTCTGCCAGCGGGCTGTATCTCATGAACCGTAATAGGTAGACAGTTGAAATTTTTACAGATTATGTATTTCTGTTGCGGCTATTACAACAAATACAAAAAATAAGTTAATGGGGGCTCCCCAACCAAAAACATGCTTTTTGCAAATTTTTTTTAGCTCTGTCGTACAAACGAACACTTACAAGCGTGAAAATTTGTATTTTTATACTTAGTTCATTAAATTAACAACAAATAATAAAAACTGGTCAAAAGCGTGTTGGACTCGCACGCATTTAATAGGTACACTTCTGAATATCTTAGTGGCACGGAACCCTCAGTGCGCGAGTCCGACTCGCACTTGGCCGGATTTTTATTTAGTTTAAATTATAATACCTGCAAATTGTTATACAGGTGTAAAAAAAGTACGATGATCCTTCTAAGGGGTGATTCTACATAACTTTGTAAAAAATCTAAAAAAATACTTCTTTCTTTCACTTATATTTTTTTCGGTGATCATCATGAACCGTGTGGTGCCGGCAAATAATAGTACCAACCCATACATACCCGTGGGTGTCGTAAGAGGCGACTAAGGGTTAACTGGAGGATGGGCAGCAACATCCTCCTTTGTATCTTACATCTTACTTACTGCGGTCACCTACAACCGCGGTCCATGGTGCCAGCCGTAACGCTAACAAGCGAGGTGACTATGGTACTTTTCCAGCAAAAGCTAGAATTCTGGAGGGAGCTCCTTGTCCTGTAAATGACGTTTTATGGGATGTTATGATGATGATCATGAACTTTGAATTACGTAACTTGCTCTATTTGCATTGTATTCTCAAGAATTCTGTATGTTATGACTTTCCAAAAGTATTCTGTAAAGAATCTACATTGAATATACCTATAAAATAATTGAATCATATTTAACGGGTGTAAGGGACAGGTTGGCAAATACTGAAAGGGCATAATCAGTCAACGTAACTGAACAACTTTCAGTGAATAAAACTTTCCGGAAATGAGAGAAAAAACGGCTTCTCGATACAAACTGACCATTTGCAATTTCGTATGGAGAGGCCGATTTTTTTTTCATTTCCGGAAAGTTTTATTCACTGAAAGTTGTTCAGTTACGTTGACTGATCTGTGGTTATTTCCAGTTTGTGACGAGTGCGGCGACTATGTTTACGAGTATTGTTCTATTCACGGGCCCCTGCTTGTCATCCCCGATGATGAGGTAAGTGAACCTACTAGACTTTAAGGGCACTGCATGTTATCCTACGTCATCGAGTACAAGAAATTTGCAACTTTTTAGCGATGGTAGTGGCCTACTAGGTCCACAAAACGTTGGTCTGCCAATCCGCAACCTGGCAGGTTTTGTACTGTCGGAGCGAAAAGTGGTCACGAGATAGAGTAGGTACATACACGAATGAAACCTATTCGTAAAAATAGAAGGTACTGTACTGATCTGAAGTCCCCTCATATAGGATCCTCAAGTCAGATACGTGAAAGTTTTGGCCAAAGTTGATCGTCTAGAATAATACCCTTTAAGAATATTATATTTTTTTTCTCTGAATCCTACGTCATACCGTTTTATATCTTTATAATATTTTGTAATTTACAGATTCTGCTCGGTGGAGAGTGGTAATAGAAGAATGAAAAAAAACACCTTTGTTATTTTATTACTTTTATTTGAATATAATCCTATTCTTTACATGTCTAAATTGTGTTATTTAATTCTATATTGAATCACTAATTATTTAAATTTAGTTTCATATTGATTGGAGTAGCTCATCTGAATTCATGTAGATTCATCAATTTAGGGAAGGTTTTATCTCATTTACTATGCAATATTAGAGCCGTTAAGTTTCTGAAAAGAAACCTATGTTAATATAAATAAGTAATAAAAATAATGTGGGGACAATCCCCAGGTTCGGAGCCCCTCCATCGCCCCGAACAGGCTCGTCCTAGGCTCCCCTACTCTGAGTCCTAGGTCCGAGGCATATCACCACCCAGTTCACGATGATATGACGCTAAACTACCCTAACAATCCAACTGGATCGTCAGGATTCTGATCATCCTCGCGGAGCTGGAAATCCCATCGAAACTTAAACTACAGTAAAGACTAGGGTTAATGTATGTGGAGAGTGGAACTAACTAACCACAGTACAACCCAGACGGTGATGATGTCTTCCCCCCGGTATGTTCATGCCCCGCGTCAAAACCGACTTCCACGTGGCCCACCTTTAAGGGACAATCACTGACTCGTCCAGGGTTTACAGGGTATTTGACTATTTCTTTTAGCCACTCATACCAGAGTTGGTCACCGAGCCCGCCAGGCACACAAAGCATACAGTCTTCCTTTAGGAAAACAAGGCACTCCTACAAAATGAGCTCTTCCTGTAATCCCTCCGGGCAGACATTGATCGACATCATCGAATCCCTTAGTTTGTTTTGAAATAAGTTAACTGAAAATAATTAGCCAGCTCCACACGTCCAGGTGTGAAGTCTGTACTAGATACGGGTATAGTATTAATGCTTGCATGGCCAGCCTAGATCAATAACGGTTTTATAACGAGAGATATAAAGAGTTTGAAGGGCAATTTCCCTCCCCCCAGTCACTGAGAGACTTTATTGCACCAACAAGGTCTCCGTATATCCTTCATAGCTCTCACTTGTGATGCGTAGCTAAATCTCTTTTCCGTTACCAACCCACGCAGAACAAGGATTATGTAGAGTAACCCCAGTCTAAACACTCATTTAAATAAAATGAATTGCATCTAAACTATAATGGGATTACCCAGCATATTTCGAAGAAGAACATATAAGAACTAAGTATGACAAAAGATTACTGAAGGTAATCCTTAAATAAAAGTGAAGTATGATGACCAGAACCGAGAAGATACGGGATAGTAGTATCTAAGCTAGGTTGGGCCAAACATTTATGATTTAAGATCTTAAGGGAAAATCAAAAGCATCGAGTATTCAAAACCAAGAACACTGGGAGAATTTAGCGTAAACAACACTAGCTAAAACTCGATGTTCTTTTAAAAGAGGACTCAAAAGAAGTATAAAAATGGGATTATTGTATATACTTAAATATTCGGAACATACAATGAAAGAAACTAAACATTATAATTTCCGTTCCATTATTGTTTTCAAGAATCTATTTAGTAATTTTAAAGGTGGTTTCACACTGAGTCAAAGTATAATTTTAAGTATGATAAATTATGACAAGTTTTATTAAGAAAAATAAAACATAGAATCTTATAAGGTTTAGATTCCTATATGATTCAATGAAGATTAAGTAGATTATTTAACTACTTTAGGATGACACACATAAAGTTCAGAGGTCCCCCAAGGTCGGAGTGTCGTACAGCCGTCGCAGCCTTGCGGGCGAACGTCGTCAACACACTTTACAAGAAGCAACCCACGAACGAATGTAATGTCTCCATCAAGAATATTCCTCCTATTGATTCAGGACAATTCTAATTTATTCCTTATAAACAATCTAATGTCATTAGATTAAACTAGAATGTCCCTACACAAAAGAAGAAAGTTTTAAGTTATCTAACTACTCTACATTTGGTAATCCAACGCTAAGATCAGGAGGTCCTCCCGCGGTATATGCCACTCAAACGACGCAACCAATAATGGGCGAACGTTGTCAGCACATAACACAAGAAACACCATTTCCAAAATCCAACGTTAAAACACCTTATTAATATCCTTCCATTTGTAATAGAATGACTCTGATTCATCCCACACATACAGATGGGAGAAATCAGGATGAATCAGCGAAATCTCACACAAATAGAAAGAGAAGAACTTTAGTACCATACCATCTTAGGCTTATGCAAATATCTCTGCAACGTGTATTATGCAACCATCACATTAAATATGGCGAATATCAGGAATCATCAAAGTTTATATTAACACTCCAGTTTCATACACCGCAAATCTATCGTTGCTAGTATTTTTGAATAATAAGGAACATTTAAAGCCAACCAGAAAGTCCAGTGACATCTGACATACATCCAACATATCTAATATGGCAAACATCAGATGCACAAGTTTCAAGTCCCAAGGATGGTTAAAATAAATAAATCCGAAGGTAGATTTTATCAGTTAGTCTTAAACAGATACTCCAGAGACACGCGACATACATTCGCCACAGCCAACATGGTGGACAACGGACGCACATGTCACGAGGGCATCCATCCATGCTTGGTCGAACTAAATAAACCTGAGAGCAAGTATTTCTTAATCTCAAAAAGCTGGGACTCCAAAAGAATAATAGTTAAAGGAAAGATAAGCACCTCCTATGAACATGAGTACTGAAATGTAGTAATGCTCTCAGCATGTTCCAATTTTGTGAAATTGAGGCAAAAGATTCAAAATCACTATCAAAACAATTTATTATTAATCGAGATAATATTATTTATTATTTTTCACTCTACTTAAACTTACCCTTTATTTCACAATAAAATGTCACAATTTATATCTAAGTTTCAATTGGAAGATCTTTTATTTGAAGGTCTCGAACTGACATTCTAAATTCTTTTAAACTGACAGGGTATTTATTTTAAATTTTATCAAACGAAGACACTAGCATATAAAAACTGGAATTTCGATTTAGGGCCAAAGTTTTATATTATTTTCTAAAAATTGTAACTATTTAATTCTTTAATATTTATTGCCATTTTGATTATGGGTTTTGATTTATTATTTGTTAAAGAGATAAAAAAAATTATAAAGATTTCAAAATTAGCGACTAGCTGTGGGTAAAACTAAATACAAAATGATTTATTTGTTGACTATTTGACAATAATGTCAAATGTCACCACAATCCATTCTTTTCTGATACTTGTCCCACCAAAAAAAGAAGGTTCCCTTTTTTTTAAACAATATTTTGAAGACAATTCTACCTAATATACAGGGTGTCTCATTCAAATCAGTCAGTATGGGAAAGTCTGAAACTATAAGACATACGAAGATTTGTTCTTAGGAACCATGTCACCGATTTTGATAAAAAGAAAAACTGCATTCATACATTTGAAAAAAAAAAAAGTGTACCCAGCTGGGGAATCGAACCCGGTAGTTTTGAAAAAAAGCTTACAGTTTTTCTGTTTAAATAACGGTTGTGTAGGTCTTAAGCGGTAAATGTCTCTATGAAACACGATGTCTAAAATGAATAAAATGCATTGTTTTTACATACTTTAATTTATCATAGTAGGTGTTCGAAGTGACCACCGTTTTTTTCAATACAATATGGGTACACTTTTTTTTCAAATGTATGAATGCAGTTTTTCTTTTTATCAAAATCGGTGACATGGTTCCTAAGAACAAATCTTCGTATGTCTTATATTTTCAGACTTTCCCATACTGACCGATTTGAATGAGACACCCTGTATATATACATCATCTAAGTCATATATGAAATGATGGTAATCCATCACATCAGAGTCCAGTTTCTATGTTTTACCCCAAGGACTGTTTTAATCAATTTCTCTGTAAAGAAAAGTGAACACATTGAAATTTACATTACCTTTACATCCCAAGCAATACATTTCTAGCCTTCATGCTCTGTCATTTGTGGGTTGCTATTCCATAACTATAGAGTTCTTTGTAAATTCTGTAAACCTGTTTAGAAATAAAACATTACCCTGCCTAGCTATACGCGAACAAAAACACATGCAGAACTAGTTTATACTTAATTATGGGAAAAGGAAATCTTTATTACTATCTACAAATAACGACTCAGATTGGAAACACAGTATGTTATAATTTTCACAGAGTTATTAATGATTACAAAAGAAAATCGTTAAGAGAGAATAACAATTTACTTAATGTATCACACAGTATAAGTTTTTTATGATCTTGCGTGTAGATCTGTAAAGCTGCAAATATTCTCCATCTAACTCTTCCTCTTTTGACATTGGAGTCTGATTTCCTCAATGTTATTTAACTCACACAACCTGGAAGAAATCTATAAATTTCATTAAGTCACATTTCCCCTTATTTTAATACATACAACAACTTTGAACTGAATATAAATAAAATGGAAAACCACAAAATTGAATACTTTCACAATGTTAGGTTCACACCACTTATTCTATACACCTTGGAATCAAATTCTGAATGTTAGCGGCTTGAATTTAAATGCAAATAAACCTTCCTATTCTATATCCTAAACGGAGCAATGCCTATCTTTGTCCCAATTGAAGGAATCCGCAATCAAGGATCACAGTCTCCTTCAAAAGATTCATCACATCAGCTATTTGATAGATTCCACCTCGAACTACAAAATAAAAAAATTGTCTCACTGATGTCTGGTAACAAACCATCTTTTTTTCCAAGACTGATGAGTGGCCCAAAGATCCTTCCAAAAATTACACGACCGCAGATCACTCCGTTTACTTTTAACCAACAGCTTCATCTGCAACTAAATCTTTAGCAATTATTCTTTTTTATCCAGAAAACCACTTATTCCTTTTCACCAAAACTTCCCAACTTGACACCAGTTGTCCCATTTCTTTTCTAACTGTTTCTAGCTAAACTCCTTGACAGTTCCTCTAAATAGTATTTTATGCATTAAAAATTTTTAGGGTTCCGCAAGTGCACAGTACCTATACAGGGTGTTAGGTAAATAACGCTAAAGCTCTCGGGTGGTAGCTCTGGACATGAAACTGAACAACTTTTGTTCTACGAATTTTGGAAATTCCAAAAAAAAATTTTGCTTTTTCATACAAATTGGCTCGGTCAGCTGGTCGATTTGTATGCAAAAGCAAAATATTTTTTCTGCGAATTTCCAAAAGTCGTAGAACAAAAGTTGTTCAGTTTCATGTCCAGAGCTACCACCCGAGAGGTTTTGCGTTATTTACCTAACATCTTGTATAAGTAAAAAACAACAGATCTGCCTTACATCCTCTTGGCAGTTTCGCTAGTCGGACCACAAATGTGGTCGGATGTGATCGGACAAACGAATAGTTTTCATTCGTGTACTCTATCACGTACCCACTTTTCGCTCCAACTGTACAAAACCTGCCAGGTTGCGGATTGGCAGATCAACGTTTTGTGGATCTACCGGCCACTACTATCGCTGCAATGTTGCAAATTTCTTGTACTCGATGACGTAGGATAACATGCAGTGCCCTTAAACCTACACCTATTAACCTCTGTAATCTTGTACCTACCTATTTATTATACGAGCAATATTATGGAGGAAACCGCTCTATAATATGTAGATCTACCATCATTTCACTTTACAGAGGTGAAAATTCATCAGTAGAATAACGCTCGCAGCAAACTCTGGAGCCAATTCTTGAAAATCACCGAGCGATTTTCAAGATCTATTTCTATCTATAAAAAGAACATGTGGAAGCTTATAATTGGCTCTTGTAACAATATTTTGTAACCTAGACTGATTTAGCTGTTAGCTTCCCGAAGAAAATAAAATGAAAATAAAATAAAATAAGACCTGATAAATCAAAAAGGTTGAAATAAAGTAGTAGTAATAGTATTATATGAATAATTAACATAAATTATGAATTAAATATAAAAACATTTAACGAAAAAAATCACTATGTAATTTTATATAATAGGGTCAGAAAAAGTCATAATATTGTATGAATTAATTTGTACCCAAACTGTGTAAGGTCCCGTCGCCGACTGGTATGCCGTCGTTTGTGCACCGCGCCGCCCTCACTATCCCACAAGAGTTCCTGCACCTCGTCCCTTCCAACATCCCAGGTTCCTACCATTCCTATTTCTTCAACAAAGAGATTCTGTATCTTGAAAAAAAAAACGACTATAGCGTGACTATAGCTGAATTTAATTTTAGTAGTAATTATGTTTTCACCACATTTCAATTTAGATTTTTCAGTAAGTATACTAAAGTTGTATTAATAGTAGTAATAGATTTTAGAAAAGAAGTTAATTTGTTTATTTTATGACTCAGTAAAGGAGTTTGAGACTTTTTACTGATGTTGGTCATATAGTATTGTAACGTAACGGAACACGATAAAAGCTTTAAAAATAAGTAGAATAGAGACTATTGCACATAAAACATCGTGTAATTAATTGTCCCAATGTATCAGGTTTCCGAGGAATGAGACATATAAAATTTATAATGACTGTAAGGCTGAAAGAGAGTGAGTGAGTATTTATCGAGGCACAATGTTTCGTGTCTAGTTTGAAAGATTCAAGAAAATAAAGTTTTACAGATTATCTTCTGGAACATGATTTACATGATATACGAGGGCCACACCGAAATGATCGGGAATAGAAAAAAGTACAAAAATAATTCAACAATATTTACTTTCATTGTTTTTCGAAGTATTCTCCGTGACAATCGATGCACTTTTTGCATTCTATCAAACCAATTATTATAACAGTAATTCCAGTCTGAAGTGGATATAGTCGAAACGGCCGATTTGTGAGCTTCGACTGCCTCTTCTGGGCCTTGAAATCGTTGACCACGTAGCATATCTTTAATTCTTGGGAATGTAAAATAATCATTGGGGCTCAAGTCAGGGCTATACGGTGGATGGTCCATTAACTCCACGTTTTCCTGATTTAAAAACGCGATCGTTTTGCGAGCGGTATGTGAGCTCGCATTATCCTGGTGAAGAATGATGCGACGATTCGGATTAATTTTACGAAGTTCTCTTATGACTTCCGGCAAACAAACTATGGTGTACCAATCAGCAGTAACCGTTCTGCGTTCTTGTAAAGGAATCGTAGCCACATGACCAGTTTTCGAAACAAACGAAGCGACCATTGAGCGGACAACTTTTGTTGGCTTGACCTCGCCTTCGAAGACCCAAACAGCCGATCGATGTTTTCTTTCGGGCTCATATGAATAAATCCACGATTCATCACCAGAGACGATATTGTAAACTGCATTTGAGCTCCCTCTATTGAACCGTTGCAGAGTAGACCGACACCAATTAACACGAGCCGACTTTTGTTCCTCGGTCAAACGATGGGGCACCCAGCGGGAAACTAACTTCTTGACACCCAGTTCATCATGTAAAATAGTTTGAATCGCTGTCATACCAATGCTGAGAGAAGCCCGAATCTGCTCGTATGTCACATGTCTATCTTCTTTTATTAATTGGCGCACAGCATCGATGTTATCTTGTGTTACCGCTGTTTTTGGTCGACCAGTAGAAGGAACTGTCGTGAGAGAGGAACGTCCACGACGAAACTCAGAATACCAACGATATATAGTCGTTTTACTGGGTGCTTCAAGTTCATAAACAGAAACAAGCTCGGCGAGACATTGTTCTTGAGATAAACCTCGACGAAAGTTGTGAAAAATTATGGCACGGAAATGTTCCCGCGTAAGCTTCATTTTCCCCACTGACTTGTCAAATTCAAATGGCTACTACTCTTTTCTTTTTTACTTTTTTTAAAATTCAAAAATGGAATTGTGTTTGAAATAATACTACATGTCATAAACCAAAAAGGTTTTAATCTAATTTATTCCTGAGTATTCTATTCCCGATCTTTTCGGTTTGGCCCTCGTAATATAACAACGTGAAATGAATGAATGAATTTTAATCTTTTTTTCGAATGCCAATAATTTGTCATGCATCTATGTAGGAGCGGGTATAGGAGTGTTTGCGACGCTGACGCTACCGAAAGGAGTGCGCTTTGGACCATACCGTGGCGTGCGCACCAAAGAACCTAATCCGGAATCCAAATATTGTTGGCAGGTAAACATTTAGTAATATATTACCTACAAAAGGTGATACACGCCAGCATGATATACGCCAGCATTACTTAATTACCTTAGACACAAGTCTTTGCATTATTTTTTTGTCATTTTGATTTTAATTCTGTATTAGCTTGTCGACCAGACGCAGATTTTGTAAATATTATTTCTATGGTTTTTATAGATATACGACGGCAGCAACCGGCGCGCGCTGTACTCCGTGGACGGGTGCGACCCGGAGCGCTCCAACTGGATGCGCTACGTGAACTGCTCGCGGCACTGGCTGGAGCAGAACCTGCTCGCCTTCCAGTACCAGGGACAGCTCTACTACAGGTACACACACTGCTCGCCTTCCAGTACCAGGGACAGCTCTACTACAGGTACACACACTGCTCGCCTTCCAGTACCAGGGACAGCTCTACTACAGGTACACACACTGCTCGCCTTCCAGTACCAGGGCAGCTCTACTGCAGGTACACACACTGCTCGCCTTCCAGTACCAGGGCAGCTCTACTGCAGGTACACACACTGCTCGCCTTCCAGTACCAGGGCAGCTCTACTGCAGGTACACACACTGCTCGCCTTCCAGTACCAGGGCAGCTCTATCTACTGCAGGTACACACACTGCTCGCCTTTCAGTACCAGGGACAGCTCTACTGCAGGTACACACATTGCTCGCCTTCCAGTACCAGGGCAGCTCTACTGCAGGTACACACACTGCTCGCCTTCCAGTACCAGGGCAGCTCTACTGCAGGTACACACACTGCTCGCCTTCCAGTACCAGGGCAGCTCTACTGCAGGTACACACACTGCTCGCCTTCCAGTACCAGGGACAGCTCTACTACAGGTACACACACTGCTCGCCTTCCAGTACCAGGGACAGCTCTACTACAGGTACACACACTGCTCGCCTTCCAGTACCAGGGACAGCTCTACTACAGGTACACACACTGCTCGCCTTCCAGTACCAGGGACAGCTCTACTACAGGTACACACACTGCTCGCCTTCCAGTACCAGGGCAGCTCTATCTACTGCAGGTACACACACTGCTCGCCTTTCAGTACCAGGGACAGATCTACTGCAGGTACACACATTGCTCGCCTTCCAGTACCAGGGCAGCTCTACTGCAGGTACACACACTGCTCGCCTTCCAGTACCAGGGACAGCTCTACTACAGGTACACACACTGCTCGCCTTCCAGTACCAGGGCAGCTCTACTGCAGGTACACACACTGCTCGCCTTCCAGTACCAGGGCAGCTCTATCTACTGCAGGTACACACACTGCTCGCCTTCCAGTACCAGGGACAGCTCTACTACAGGTACACACATTGCTCGCCTTCCAGTACCAGGGCAGCTCTACTGCAGGTACACACACTGCTCGCCTTCCAGTACCAGGGCAGCTCTATCTACTGCAGGTACACACACTGCTCGCCTTCCAGTACCAGGGACAGCTCTACTACAGGTACACACACTGCTCGCCTTCCAGTACCAGGGCAGCTCTATCTACTGCAGGTACACACACTGCTCGCCTTCCAGTACCAGGGACACACGCACTAAAAACAACATCATCAGAGTCCCTAATTTTAAGGGATAGAAGTACTTTTTGATAACAAAAGATAAAATACGTTTGCCGCAATCAGACTCGATGATAGACCACTACACATTTAGCCGTTACTCCCGGCGACTTGTCAATGAAAGTACTCCCTGGCAGCCAGGTTGGCTTGTAACTTGGCAAAACCTTATTCAGAAATGGGTCTGGTTAGCCCTCTGGATTGCGGAGGTCTTTGATAGCAGTCGCTGTGTGCGGAAATCGGTACCCTTGTCAAATTGTATAAGTAAGGTAGCATACTCCGTTAAAACGGACTCGGGCTAATGTTAAATTATGTGAATGACATGACAATATGGTTATCATTTTAATGACCGTATTTTCCAGTAACGGAGCTGGCAAGTAGGCAAAAAGTAGACATTCTTGACGTTGACGCTATCTTTAGCGTAAGTACTATAAAATAATGTTTGTTACAGAACAATAAGAATAATCCCCCGGTTCACAGAGCTTCTGGTGTTTTACGGCGCGGAGTTCGCTAACTCTCTACATATCAACTTGAGGCTCTACAACTCTTCACAGGGCCTGTCGCTACTCACAGGTAAATATTTCTCAGAGTAAAAAAAAAAGTTTTGCTTGATTAGATACCAACCAATTTGAGTCTAGCTCAAAGATTCGAACTTTAAACCATAAGCTCGAGTATCTGGAGAAACTTTATCTGGAAAAAGTAGAGAGATAAGACTTACAGTTTTATTAGAAATTAGGTCTAGGTACACTTCGTCTATTTTGTAGTCTTATAATATAAATTATTACTGCAGGACCGCCAGAGGACAAGAAAACTACACCTGACAACAAAGAAAAGTCGCAAACGCAGACATCGGAGGAAAACCTCATAACAGCCCTTAAACAAAATACGTCTAATACAAAGAACCATATTCCTGAAACCAATTCGGCTAACCTATCTGTAACTTTTAATGTAAATAACGGTGAAGAAAAAAATTATGATACTAGTGAACGTAGTCCGAAACTTAAGGTAAACTCAGACACTCCAGATTCATTAGAAGTAAATAACAAAATTTCTTATATGGTATACTCGGCTAAAGAGTATTCTTGCGATATATGCGAGTACACAACCAGTAACGCAAAAATATTAAATAATCATCTTAAAGCTCACGCAGCTACCAAGCGCTTTTGCTGTGACATGTGCGCCTATATAACAATAAAAAAAAGCAAAATCATTTCACATATAAGAACTCACTCTAAAACAAAACTATATAGCTGCAGTACATGCAATACTAAATTTCTACAAGTAGCTCATTTAAAACGACACCAGAGAATACACACAGGAGATATGCCATACTCTTGTGACGTTTGCCACTCAAGATTTAGCAGTGGAAATACTTTAAAAAGTCATAAGAGGACACACACAGGAGAAAAACCATATTCTTGTGAAGTTTGCCACTCAAGATTTAACAAACGAAGTAATTTAAAAAGACATATCAGAATACACACAGGAGAAAAGCCATATTCTTGTGATGTTTGTCACTCAAGGTTCAGCAGTGGAAATTCTTTAAAAAGGCATAAGAGGCAACACACGGGAGAAAAGCCATATGCATGTGATGTTTGTCATTCAAGATTTAACGATGGAAGTCAATTGAAAAGACATATCAGAATACACACAGGAGAAAAGCCATATTCTTGTGACGTTTGCCACGCAAAGTTTAGCAGTGGAAATACTTTAAGAGGTCACAAGAGGACACACACCGGAGAAAAGCCATATTCTTGTGATGTTTGTCACTCAAGGTTCAGCAGTGTAAATTCTTTAAAAAGGCATAAGAGGCAACACACGGGAGAAAAGCCATATGCATGTGATGTTTGTCATGCAAGATTTAACGATGGAAGTCAATTGAAAAGACATATCAGAATACACACAGGAGAAAAGCCATATTCTTGTGACGTTTGCCACGCAAAGTTTAGCAGTGGAAATACTTTAAAAGGTCACATGAGGACACACACCGGAGAAAAGCCATATTCTTGTGATGTTTGTCACTCAAGGTTCAGCAGTGGAAATTCTTTAAAAAGGCATAAGAGGCAACACACGGGAGAAAAGCCATATGCATGTGATGTTTGTCATTCAAGATTTAACGATGGAAGTCAATTGAAAAGACATATCAGAATACACACAGGAGAAAAGCCATATTCTTGTGACGTTTGCCACGCAAGGTTTAGCAGTGGAAATACTTTAAAAGGTCACAAGAGGACACACACAGGAGAAAAGCCATATTCTTGTGATGTTTGTTACTCAAGGTTTAGCAGTGGATCTCGTTTAAAAATTCACAAGAGGACACACACCGGAGATAAGCCATATTCTTGTGATGTTTGTCACTCAAGTTTTAATGAAAGAAGTAAATTAAAAATACATTTAAGGATACATACGGGAGAAAAGCCATACTCTTGCGATGTGTGTCACTCAAGATTTACCTGTGGAAATAGTTTGAAAAGACACAAGAGGCAACACATGGCAGAAAAGCCATATTAATCTGATGTTTGTCACTCAAGATTTAATGAAAGAAGTCAATTAAAAACACATACCAGAATACACACAGGAGAAAAACCATATTCCTGTGATGTTTGTTACTCAAGATTTAATTAAAGATGTAAATTAAAAAGACAGAAGCGGTCACACACAGCAGAAAACCCATATTCATGTGATGTTTGTAACTCAACGTTAGGAGATGAAAGGAATTTGAAAAATCGTAAGACGACACACATATTAGACAAGTAATTATATTTTAATGGTTCTTGCTAAAAAAATTGGTAAAAAACTTTCCTATATCTGTGTAAGTAACTATACATATAATTTCAGTATACAGGGTGATTGGAAATTCGACGTATTCCTGAAAGGGGGTTGTTCTGCAACTCATACGAGCAAATATGCCTATCAGATTTGAATATCAGTGGCTGCGGAGTCATCCGAAGGTGAGGTATCTTGACGAAATTTCCCGCCTTACTACATTAAAAGGCAAAATATAAAAAAAAACATCAGCCTATGCAATAAATTTATACTTTTTAGGGTTCTTATAGGATCACTTTGTTGTCCTTCTGTCTGTCTGTCTGTCAAGACCCTTTTTTCACAAACGGGTAGAGGTATCAGGTTGAAATTGATAACGAATATTAAGGTCTATAAACCACACAAGATCTGAAAATTTAAATTTTTTACGACGAGGCAATCAAAAGATAATAATATGGCTTTTTATGTCTAGTCCTCATCTCCATACATTTATGCACTAAAGCAAAACCTAGAGGGTAGGTACTCGTACTTCCCGTTGACCTAAAATTATGAAATTTGGCAAGAAGCTAGGTCTCACAGTAAAAATAATATTACAAATTTTCTCACAACTAATAGTAACCAATTATGGTGAGCTCCCCTTTCAAGAATTTTTCTATAAAAGAGGGGTCAAGTTGGATGGTCGCAGAGCTTTTAAAGTCAAAGAGCACAAGCTTTTAGTATATTCTATGGTAGATAGGTACGGAACCCTTAGGGCGCGAGTCCGACTCGCACTTGGCCGGTTTTTCTTATAGAGGATAAATTACACACTTAAATTAAAATATTTTTGCCTAATAACTCCGATAAATACCGAAGGAAATAAGTTCTAAACAAAAAGTAGTGTTAAAAGAAAATCTAAATTATTTTTTGTCGAAGGGAATATTTCCAAAGGTAGATACATACACTTGATGACTTAACAAACATACTACAAAAATAATTTTCTCGTTTCATAGGCTTTCCAAAAAGCTATAAATCTATTAATATTTTTGTGGCGCTTAGAAAGAAATTAGCCATATATTGCGCTGCGGCACTAGCTTTCAGTCGGAATCATCTTTCTGATTTAGTGCGAGAGTGATGCTTATGTAGAACTAGCTGTTGCCCGCGACTTCGTCCGCGAGGGTTTCTATCAATCTATCTATCTGACCATCCATCCATCCACCCTTCCGTCTATCTGTCGTCCTTCCGTCCGTCCAACCGTCCGTCAAACCATCCCCATCTCTGCCTCTCTCCCGCCCCTCTCCCCCTCCCCCTCCCTCACTCCTTCCCACTCCCACTCCCTGTCCCTCTCTCTACCCCTACCCCTCCCTATCCCTATCCCTTCCCCTATCCCCCCTAACGCCATCTTAGCCGCTATCTCTATCCTCATGTAAACATAGAAACGACACCCACATTGATTTTTAAACATTTCAACCCTATCGCACCCCAACCCCATCCCCAGGGCATGATGGTATTTCACGTCCACCACGTAGGATTTCAAAGTTGTTGTAGTTTTCGTAATCAGCGACCCGATAAACCATACAAACGACACTCATATTGATTTTTAGACATTTGAACCCTATCGCACCCCAATCCCATTCCCAGGGAATGATGGTATTTCACATCTGCCACGTTGGATTTCAAAATTGTTGTAGTTTTCTTAATCAGCGACCCAATAAACCATACAAACGATACCCATATTGGTTTTTAGACTTTTTCACCCCATTTGTCTTTTTTAGGGGTTGAATTTGGGGTGCAATTTCAATGACAGTGATGAACTTTGCATAGAATTACAACCCTAATGCCTAAATAATAAATAATGTGGATTTTCCTTTAAAAATAAAGGATTTTCAATTTCATCCCCCTTTTCACCCCTTAGGGTGTCGAATTTTCAAAACCCTGAAACAAGTAAGTAATAATTTTTAATCGTCAACATAAATACAAAATTTGAAGATCCTAACTTTAAAACTGACGGACTTTCATACCAACTTTCATCCCCTATTTTACCCCCTTAGGGGTAAAATTTTGTAAAACCCTTTCTTAGTGCACCCTGAAACCTTATAAGGATCCTACATGACAAATTTGGAATTACTAGACCCAGCGGTTTAGGCTGTGCGTTGATATGTCAGTCAAAGAGTCAGTCACCTTCTTCATTAACATTAAATGCGTTTTCCCGTAGGAATGAAGTTTTTTCCCGCTATAAAAAGTAGCCTATGTGTTATTCCAGGACCTAATCTATATGTGTGCCAAGTTTCATCAAAATCCATTCAGTAGTTTTTACGTGAAAGAGTAACAAACATCCATCCATCCATACTTACAAACTTTCGCGTTAATAATATTAGTAGAATGTAAAAAAACCGGCCAAGTGCGAGTCGGACTCGTGCACCGAGGGTTCCGTACCACCACATAATCATAATTGTATTAGTTGAAATTCCAGTAAGTTAATGTGCTAGATTTTTTGAATCCGACACGAGCTTGACCAAATTTTATTACGAGTATTTGTTGTTATTTTATAGCTTATGCACTACAAACATACCAATTTTCAAGTTTGTAAGTGCTTTTGTTTTTAAAATAGAACTAAACCAAAAATCGCCTCCCCGACCATTCAACTTGACCCCTCGCTTATATGAATGTTCTTGAAACGGGAGCTCACCTCAATTGGTTACCATTAGTTGTGAGAAAAGTTGTAATATTTAATGATTTCAGACTTTTTCCTTTATTATTTGTACTGTGAGACCTAGCTTCTTGCCAAATTTCATAATTTTAGGTCAACGGGAAGTACCCTGTAGGTTTTTCTTTTTTGCATAAATGTATGGAGATGAGGACATACAATGCCATATCTTTTGATTGCGTCGTTGTAAAAAATTGAAATTTTCAGATCTTGTGTAATTCATAGACCCTAATATATGATATCAATTTCAACCTGTTATCTCTACCCATTCGTAAGATAAAGGGTCTTGACATACAGACAGACAGACAGACAGACGGACAACAAAGTGATCCTATAAGGATTCCGTTTTTTTCTTTTGAGGTACGGAACCCTAAAAACGAAATGGAAAATCTAAATAAACTTTACGTGCATGCGAAATAAAAAACAAATTATCAAAATTATTATACAGTTTTACAAATCTTGCTCGAAGTGAGAGCCTTGGTGGCGTATGCATGCTCGCAGCCGTTTCTGAACTTCCGTTTTCGTTGTCCGCGTCAATTTGCTCGTCATTGAGCAAATTTCACTGGATTCGTGTTATGCTGACTATATTTACTTGACAGTTGCATAACCTACTATTTCTTCCCAGTACCCGTGAACCACTGAAATGTGTCCAGTACCTCTATAATGAAGAAAGTACCTATATTTTTTTTTGCAGTAAAGTGTATTTAAGCCACATTAAAGCATTTCATCTTTATTTAATCTCTTCATTTATCTCACTTTCACACGCAATCAGAAAAATGAATTGACTAGAAAATAGTGCCGCAGCGCACTTTTAGCTCGTTTTTCTAAGCGCTACAAAAAATTGCCAAATTTATAGCTTTTTAGAAAGCTTATGAAACGCTTATGTTTGTAGTTTGTAAGTCAACTGTATGTATGACTTTTGGAAATATTCCCTTCGAAAAAAGCACTATTTTTGGTTAGGATTTATTTACTTCGGTATTTATTGGAATTATTAGGCATAAGTTATATTACAATTTTATTACTCAGTCATTTATTCTCTACGAGAAAAGTATAAATTTATTGCACAGGATGGTGTAGTATTTTTATATTTTCTCTTTTAATGTAGGTAAGTACGAGTAGTAAGGTGGGAATTTTCATCAAGATACCTGACCTTTGGATGACTCCACAGCCACTGATTTTCAACCACCGGTTCCATGGGTAAATTTGTTCCATGTGAGTAGCAGAATATGTCGAATTTCCAATCATCCCATATGTTACTCAGACCACAAATCTGAATAACTTTTTTCAAGGATCAGAATACGATAAAATAATTTTGACGTCTCAAAAATATTTCATGTTTTATTGTACCCTAGTCATTTTTTCGTACTTGGCCGGTTTTTTTTCGTACTTGGCCGGTTTTTTTGCTTACGCAGTTTTTTTAGGGAGTTGCAATTTCATTTTCGTATTACGACTTTCGACGGAAAAAAATGTTTTGAGTTTCATCGTCTGAGTACCAAACAAACGAATATTTTTGTGATGTAAGTCTAAGAAATCTGTAACAATATTGTCAATTTTATTAAAAGGACTTACATACACTAAAGACGCCTTCTTTTGTAATTTACCTAGCACTTAAGGTAGCACTATAGTTTTTACTTAGGTATTTATTACTTACGTATTATATTTCTAATTAATGAAACATTCCATTACAAAAAACACAAAAAAAGAAAAGCTAATCATAATTCATAAAAAGTATTTTAGAGACTATAGAATGTGAAACCTATTGTAACAAAATTATTTTGATTCTCATGGGACTCATATCAATAAGTATAAGACACTTCTTACACCATTGCACGATATGAAAGAATTTTCGCTTAATGAGACAAGAAAGTTATGATTTTCAGCTTTAAGTAAATTGAAATTTGAGAATTATTCTTTGTTGATTTTCTACTAATATTCCTCAAAGCAAGGTCCTTTTTGTTCCTGGGCCCACTACTAGTTATCTACCCTAATAAAGTAATAACTTATACCATCCATTCGCCCTTTTTTTACCATTCCTGATATTTTGAACTGAACAAATTTTCCCAAGAAACATAGGTCAAAATACAAAAGTAAAATTCCACTTTCCTTACAAGCTGCGTCAGCTGACACTCACATTTTGTATGGGAAGTCGAAAATAATTTTCATATTTCGACCGACGTTTCTTGGGAAAACATTCAGTTTCATGGACAGAATCCTATACTATTAAACGAGCAATATTTGTATATATAAATATATATGATGTGAACTCTTCGCTCTAGCCTCGGCAATGGAAGAATAATATTTGACACGTAGTCAATCATGTCTTTCATTTGCTTATGTCTGCTATTTTTCCTATGCATGTTTTCTAGTTGAATAAAGCCTAATTATCATAAGGTAAAGCGTTTTCTGTATCAATTTATTCAACTAGAATTTTTTTCTATGAAATTATGCCTAAAAGCCCTAAAAGTGTTAAAACTGAAGACACGAAACACACGGTCATGTCGTTGACGATCTCTCGCTTTCTTCGTCCAGCCGTGCTAACATGCGCACCAAGACTTGGAAGTCTCTCTTCTCTCGAGCGCGAGAAAATGTTATTTCTACGTGCGCTAACATGGCGCCCCACGACTGAGACTTATTTCTATATGCAACTGTCATTTGTAGACTTCATAGACAATATCTCTTCGGTCACTAACATGCGTGCCAACCAAGAGAAGACTTATTTCTATATTTGACGTTTAAAATAGAAATAAAAGTCTTCCACCTACAGCAGCGAAGACTTGGTCACGACTAGGTGGAAATAAGTGCAAAAAGTTAAATAAATGGTACAGCAGCACTGCACTTACTTTCTCGCGATATACGAGAGTCATTTTTCAACAGTGTCCCCGCCGGAAGTCGAACCCAGAACCTCCGGATCAAGAGCCTAACTACAATATTATAAAGGCTCTAACTACTGTATTATGCTCTAACTATATGATAAAGGCTGCGGACAGTAACGAGTCAACTGCAAACTTAAGTTTGTAATTCCATACAAATAATATGAAAATACAAACTTACCTATACCTACTAAATTTATGTAAAAATGATTTCATGAAATATGCAGTCAGGTAGAACACCAATTTAGAATCCAAATTGTAGAACATCAAAATAAGCTCAACGAAACCGATTTAGAGTAAAAAAAATCTCTGCCTGCGTCTGTGTTCCCGAGTTCATATAAACCGAATCTACTCAAGTCGCGAGTGAATAGGCTTCTTCTGGGCAAGCTCGTTCCATCGTCGACCTCATCTCTGTCTTCAAGACTAGATCGAGGTCAAGATTAAGCCTATTGACGATAAAAAAATAAATAAAAAATATCACATTTTTAAATTTTAGTAGTAAGGGAACACCCCTTATATGAATTTCTACAGATCAATTGATACTGCCGCAAAATATCTTAAATGGAGATGCTTGATCATGCAATTTTTCATCAATATTTTATGAGACGTTTTTGCGAAAATTACAATTTTTCATTTTCGTTGTATGACAGCTACCCTCAAAATGAGAGCCAGCAGCAAACCACTCAAAACCCTTAAATGGATTTGCATGAAACTCTTAAATTCAAAATATGGTGTCAATCGGACCATTCGTTTCTAAGCCGCTAGGCCAAAGCGTGACGGACAGACCGACCGACGGACGGACATTTTTGGGAGACTTGTTTTTTATGATGTATAAGTGATAAAGAACACATTTTTGAGATGTATTTTGAGTCTGTACGAGGAACGGTAAGAGAGAAAGACAGAGGAAGAGAAAAAGGCACGTACGTAACCCGTTTACACTGCTGCAAATTATACTATCATACAATAATACAATAAAGAAATAAAGAGCCATTTATTATTCCAAACACAAATTAATTAACACATTTTTATCAAAATAAATGTAAAGTTTGCATTAGATTATTGTTAGTTTACTTAGTAGATGTTAGTTTCTTCTTTTCTTTAGGTTTGGGCCCCTCCTCGGTGTTGGCTTTCTCAAGCTCTTGGCACTTCTGTCTGTCCTCTTCTTTGACCATCCAGTCCTTTCCAGTAATTTTTATAATATTGTCTGCCCAATGCTTGTATGGCCTGCCAACTTTTCTTTTGCCTTGAGGGCCTTACCATTTTGTGGCTGTCTTTGTCCATCTATTGTCAGTGTTTCGAGCTATATGTCCTGCCCAGCACAATTTTAATGTGAGAGCTTGTGTGAGTGCATGCAACTCTTATTATAATTATAAAATCTGCCCTATATCTTGAATCAATATTCATGAAGTATCTCCTGTAAAAGAAAATATACACATAATCTTTTTTATTATTTTTACAACAGGTGATTCAGGCTATCCTTTGGAACCGAGGCTTATAACACCAATCTTAAATGCCGAGCCTGTGTTATAAACTGGAGGATGGGCAGCAGAATCCTCCTGTGTATCATAATATCTTACTTACTGCGGTCACCTACAACCGCGGTCCATGGTGCCAGCCGTAACGCTGACAAGCGAGATGACTATAGTACTTCCTCTCCACATTTTTTTCAGCAAAAGCTAGATTTCTGGAGTGAGCTACCTGTCCTGTAGTGGACGTTTCATGAGATGCTATGATGATGGTGATATATGCCTATATTCATTAGTAGGCAGCATCTTTCTGTGTATCGTTCTGGGAGCACCAAAAACAGCGGTCGCCAGCTGCAACGCCTGTGACCGTGGTGACCATGGCATTTTGCTGCAGTTCTCTTCCTATGTGCAATTACAGCGCATTTTGCAGGCACGTAGTAGGCATAATTACATTTTATTTAAAGCAATACATAATTATCAACAAGTTATTAATTTACTTACACGAGTTATTATCCAAAATAACCAAATTCGTTTTCCATGTTGTTATGATATGACACTGACTGACACTTGTTTTTTTCTTTATTATTTTTTATTTCAGAATTTAGGGTTTACGCACACGGATTGACCGGATTGAAACCAGTATTACCATTAAAATAAATGCTGTTTTTTTTTCTTGAAAGCAACACTGTTCATTCTTCCTAGACTTCAAAAAGTCTTCGAAGACAAACGAATCTCGGGGGGTACGCATGTTAACCATCTCGACAACTTTGACAGCTGAGACAAAATTATGTCTAGTCTTCGAAGACTTAAGTCTTGCTGCGCATGTTAGCACCGCAGAGCGATTCGATGTGGAGCCTTCGATGGTTGGCTCCGACCTAAAATGGACGCATTGGCGATTTTCATTTGAAAACTTTCTTTCGGAAGAGATCAGCTCCGCGACCGAAGAGGTAAAGTACAAACTTCTCGTGAATCACATTTCACCGACAATATTTAACTTCATACGAGAGTGCGACAAGTATACCGAAGCTATCAAAGTACTAAACAATACTTATGAGAAAAGACGAAATATCACCTTAGCTCGGCATCGTCTTACTACCAGAAAACAGCAGCCTGGAGAAACTGTAGCTGAATATTCGAGAGCTCTTACCTTACTTGCTCACGATTGTCATTTTAAAGCAGTCACAGCCGAAGATCACCAAAATGAAACTATTCGTGGAGCTCTTATCGCAGGGTTGACTTCTAATAAAATAAGAGAACGATTACTAGAAAAATGTACTATGACTTTAGACGAAACACTAAATTTAGCAATTTCTCTCGAAAGTGCAGAAAGCACCTCTCATATAATAGAGTCCAATACCAGCCCTATCTCCTTTAACGCTATATCTGAACCAACTACGCAAGAGCCTCCACAACAACAAAACTTAGCAGCCACGAATTCTGCTAATCAACGTCGTAAATGTTTCTTCTGTGGTGGCAGTATTCATCAAAGGGTAAAATGCCCTGCCTTTAATGTAGTGTGTCAATTATGCTCAAAAAAAGGCCACTTTGCAAATGTTTGTCGTAGCTCTGCTCACACGCAACGCAACACAAATGCAGCTGTTTCTTCGGAAGAGAACTCTCAAGTCCTTAACTTATCGACTATTTCGGCCGCTTCGCCTTCAAGCTTACGCAAAGCCACTATACCTATAACTGTTAACAATTATCGAGCTGAAGCCTTAGTTGATACAGGCAGCTCTATCAGCTTTATTGACAACAACCTTGCACAAACAATGAAACTAAAGAGGCGGCCTTGCAGACAAGCCGTGAACCTCGCATCACTGAATCATGTCTCTTATGTCGATGGAATATGCTATGCAACTATACAAATTGATCACCATATCTATAAACACCAGCCGTTACTTATTGTAAACAATCTCTGTGCGGATGTTATCATTGGACACGATTTATTGAAAAATCATTCTTCACTAGAACTTCAATTTGGAGGAGAAAAGGAGCCACTAAAGATATGTAATGTAGTTGAGGCTACTGTACCACCAGCATCCATCTTCACGAATTTATCGCCCGATATTAAGCCTATATCAATTCGCTCCCGCCGTCACTCAGAGGAAGACCAGGCGTTTATATCCAACGAGATCGTAAATTTATTAAAAGACAAGGTAATAGAGCCTAGCGTCTCTCCGTGGCGAGCACAGGTGCTTGTTGCTGGTGGAAACAACCACAGAAAACGACTGGTTATTGATTATTCGCAAACAATAAATCGATATACTGAATTAGATGCTTATCCTTTGCCGAGCATTGACTCTATTGTCTCGCAAGTCGCCAAATATAACTTTTTCAGTCAAATTGATTTGAAGAGTGCTTACCACCAGGTACCAATAGTTCCTAAAGAGAAAATTTACACCGCTTTTGAAGCTTGCGGTAATCTATATCAATTTACTCGCATACCTTTTGGCGTAACAAATGGAGTCGCCGCATTCCAAAGAACTTTACACTATATTATTCATAATGAGAAACTGAACGCAACATTTGCTTATTTGGATGACGTCACTATCTGCGGGAAAGATAAACAGGATCATGACGAAAACCTACGCAAATTCATGGATGCCGCAGAAAAATATAATCTTACATTGAACTTTGACAAATGTGTCTTTGCAACTGAATCTATCAACCTCCTTGGATATACAATTGATAAAAATACAGTTAAACCTGGCAAGTCTCGTTTGGAACCACTGATAAGTCTACCCATACCATCGGATGCGGCAAGCTTGAAAAGAGCCCTTGGTTTATTTGCACATTATTCGAAATGGATAGAAAATTTTTCTGCTAAAATCAAGCCACTACTGCAAACAGGTTTCCCATTATCTGATGACGCAGTCAACTGTTTCAATAAATTGAAAACTGATGTTACTAAATCTGCTTTAGTCGCTATAGACGAGAAAGAGACTTTTACTGTCGAAACGGACGCTTCAGAGTTTGCTATAGCTGCTACATTATCTCAAAAAGGACGCCCCGTAGCTTTCTTTTCACGTTCACTCAATAATTCTGAAAGACGACAACCATCAATTGAAAAAGAAGCCAGCGCCATAGTAGAAGCGCTACGCAAATGGCGCCATTATTTGATCGCAAGGCACTTTTTACTTGTTACAGACCAACAATCCGTATCTTTCATGTTCAATCAGAATCACGCAAGTAAAATAAAAAATGAAAAAAAAGAGCGTTGGCGCCTAGAATTATCATGCTATCGTTATGACATCATATATAGACCCGGAAAACAAAATATCGCCGCTGATGCACTTTCACGGGTATGTGCACATATGAATATTGCTTCGAGTAAATTAACAGAACTACACAATTCCTTATGTCATCCAGGTATCACGAGGATGGTACACTGGGTTCGTACAAAGAATTTGCCTTACTCTGTCGAAGAAATAAAAAGGATGACAGCAGCTTGCCCTGTTTGTGCTGAAATTAAACCTAGATTTGTCAAGAATGAGGGAAAACTCATTAAAGCCACAGCGCCCTTTGAAAGACTCAACATGGATTTTAAAGGTCCACTACCATCTAACACACGGAACCGTTACATTCTCACAATAATAGACGAGTATAGCCGTTTTCCCTTTGCTTTTGCCTGCAGAGATATGACAGCAGGAACGGTAATAAAATGTCTAAAAGAAATATTTTTTATCTTCGGCACGCCAGCATATATTCACTCCGACAGAGGCACTTCATTTTTATCAGACGAATTGAGAATTTTCCTTACTAATTTGGGAATCGCCTGCAGCCGAACTACTCCTTATAATCCAAGAGGGAACGGACTAGTTGAGCGTCTTAATGGAACACTCTGGAGAACAATTCAGTTGTTTTTGCGCTAAAAAAATCTGGATATAGTTAATTGGGAGGATGCGATACCAGTAGCACTCCATTCCATCAGATCTCTACTATCTACTGGGACGAATACGATACCACATGAAAGAATGTTTAATCATCCTAGACGTTCACTGAACGGTGAATCTATGCCAACATGGTTACTTTCACAGGGTCCGGTTCTTATGAAGAAGCATGTGAGAAATTCTAAATATGATCCAGCTGTCGAAGAAGTAGAGCTCCTGCAAAGTAATCCGGATTACTCTTTCGTGAGGTTATCAGATGGCCGCGAAACATCTGTCTCAAACAGGTCTTTAGCTCCACTTCCAGTGGTCGATGAACCTTCGTCAGAAGAAGATTATATGACTCCTGATACTGAAGAGGAAGCTATTGACAATGAAGGCCCGACTCAAGAAGGAACTGGGTTACGCCGGTCAACCCGAGAGCGCAGGCCGCCGGTGTATCTTCAAGATTATGATACCGGCTCGTTTTAAAAGGCCCAGGGTGAATGATGTGAACTCTTCGCTCTAGCCTCGGCAATGGAAGAATAATATTTGACACGTAGTCAATCATGTCTTTCATTTGCTTATGTCTGCTATTTTTCCTATGCATGTTTTCTAGTTGAATAAAGCCTAATTATCATAAGGTAAAGCGTTTTCTGTATCAATATATATATTTGTAATCGGTTTCTCGAAAACGGCTCTAACGATTTCGATAAAATTTACCATTTGGGGGTTTTCGGGGGCGAAAAATCGATCTAGCTAAGTCTCATGTCTGGGAAAATTCGTTTTCCTCGTGTTTTTAAGCATTTTTAAACCTACGGCGCCATCTGTTGGCGGGTAGTATAACTTGCTCTCCCGATTATATTTTAATGTTGAAGCGGCTATTAGAGAGCGAAGCTCGGTCGCCCAGGTATATTAGATAAAATAATAACGCTGAAAGTAGGTAAGTAATATCACCCGGCCGACATTTATTTAGTTTCTCCTAGCCTAGATTTAAATTACTTTATAAGTACTATTTCTGTATCTCTCGTTCGTTCTAAAAGTTCGTCCATCTTAAGAATGCAGTGAGTCATCGCTTTCCGCCGCTGGTAGCCAAGCCCCGTAACCAATCCGGTCGCTTAATATTATAAAATGCACAATGACTAACTGAAGGCAAAACTTCGAAATAAATGGTTGTTTCCTTTGTCTGTTACCTAAAAGCGATTTTTTTTTTCATTTTAACTCAATTGAGAATACACCTTTACCCTGCATTTGCATTAATGGCTTTCTGCATTCTTAACGCGAACGAACACATTTTAATAAAAGCTTAAGTAACAAATTTTAATAAAAACTTTTTAATGCCAAATTGAAGTATAATATGTTTTTTATTTTAATCACTAGTAGCCGATGCTAGCGTCTTTATGCGCCTGTTTATTTTCGTATTACGACTTACGACCTACGTTCTTTGGAAAAAAATGAGTTTCATGGGCTGAGTACCAAATATACTAATATTTTTGTGATGTTAGTCCATGAATCACGAAAGTAATGACTCATGACTTCTTAGAAATCCGGAAAAAAAAAAAATTTAAGAGGACATACATAAACTAAACGCTTCTTTTGAAATTTAGCACATAAGTTAGCACTATAGTTTTTACTTTTTATATTAATTACTTACTTACTACTTACATTACTACAATAGAAAACACAAAAAGGAAAGCTCATCATATTCATAAAGGTTTAATATTAGATGTGCTGTTTCTCTCTCATTCGAAGAGCTCAAATAAAGCGTAGTTACCTAAATGCACAATAAATGCAAATTCATAAAGGGTATTTTAGTAACTATAGAATGCGAAACCTACTGTAAAAAAATTATTCTGATTCTCATAGAACTCAATGATATGAATGAGTTTAGGAGCACTTCTTACACCATTGCATGAAATTCATATGAAATTAAAGAATTTTTGCTCAATGCCTCAATGGCACAAGAAAGTTAGGACTTTCAACTACACTGATTACACAGATTTTCAAGGTTAATACCTATTACTTTCTAAATGATAGAAATTTTGAGAATTCTACTTTATTGATTTTCTACTAATATTACTCAAAGAAAGTTCAGTTTCGTTCCTAGGCCGACTACGACTAGTTATTTACCCTAATAACTTAACCCATAGGTAGGTTATAACACTATCCATACATACGCTCTTTTAACATATTTCTGAAAATTCTCATAACCAGGTTTTGTAAACTAAAATACTGTATGTTATAAGCTATGTTAACTACTTACAGTAGGGGGAGAGCCTGGTGATCTGTCACACAAGGTAACTTAGTATACACACCAGCTCTCACCACAAAGAATTAGTACCTGCTTAGCTGATAATATTGTCATAAAAACTGTACTTTGTAATGAGAGAAATAAAGATTTTTATTATTTATTATTTTATTTATTTATTTATTTTTTTATCACCCCTGATATTTGAAGAGGTGAACAACTCTTCCCAAGAAACATAGGCTGAAAATATGAAAAATAAAATTCCCCTTCCCATACAAACTGCATCAGCTGATAGCACATTTTGTATGGGAAGTTGAAAATAATTTTCATATTTCGACCTACGTTTCTTGGGAAAAGTTTTTCAGTTCCATGGACAGAACCATCTCTTAAAATATCCGGGGTAGTAAAAAAATTTCGCTGTATATATAGATTTATATAGTCAGGATAGGGTCTTGGGAACAAGCGGTTCAAAATTTCCCCATACAAGAAAAAGTAGCGCCATCTGTGAAAAATCGCGTGAACTACGTTGTGTAGTACTTCGGTCGGTGCTAAATACACGGAACGGAAATAATATGGCGGGAAAAAACAAAACAAACTTTATACTGTTTAAATGTGATTTAGGTCTGGTTTTTTCAGTTTCATTAATTGGATTATAGTCAAAAACAATAATAAGAATAATAATAATAAGAGCATTTACTTATATATAAGTACTAGCCCATCGGCACGTTACAATGTCCCCAATTCGTTGGTCCGAAATCTGACGTTTAGGACCAACAAATGTCAGTCGTTGTCAGTCATATTGTCTACATTGGATGCAAATAAACTTACCAACAAAATGGATGTTTTTATTTGAAGAAACAATATACTCTTATTATTATTATCGTTATTTCTTATTATTGTTTTTGGCTTTAATCCAATTAATGAAACTGAAAAACCAGGCCTATATCACATATAAACAGTAAAAAGTTTGTTTAGTTTTTTCCCGCCATATTATTTCCGTTCCGTGTACTTAGTACCGACCGAAGTACTACACAACGTAGTTCACGCGATTTTTCACAGATGGCGCTATTTTTTCATGTATGGGGAAATTTTGAACCGCTTGTTCCCAAGACCCTATCTTGACTATATAAATCTATGAATAAGAGTATATTGTTTCTTCAACTAAGAACATTCCATTTTGTTGGTAAGTTTATTTGCATCCAATGTTGATAATATGAGTGACAACACCTGACATTTGTTGGTCCTAAACGTCAGATTTCGGACCAACGAATTGGGGACATTGTAACGTGCCGATAGGCAAATACTTATATATAAGTAAATGGCTGTATGTCACCCGGCTGACTATTATTTAGTTTCTCCTAAGATTTAAATTACTATATAAGTACTTTCTTTATATCTCTAGATACTAGTTATTTTAATAAAAACTTCTTAACCTGTATAGTCCCATGTCAAAATTCACAGAAATTGAAAGAAATGATCGGTCATGTAGTTCTCTTCCACATAGCCTTTCCAGTGTTTTAATAAAAACGAGGTCAGGCTGATGGGTCTGTAAATCATAAATCTTTATTTGCTAAAACATGGTATGTAAGATTTAGAGTTTGTGTAATCACCCTTACCTGCCTTAGGGATGAATGTCACCTTCACTTCCCTCAAAGCTTTGGGAATATATCTGAGTGCCAGGCACGATCTAAGGATGGTCGTATCGAAATCGTGTCCATCTATGATCTGATCACGAAGCCTGATACGTGTAATGCCATCCCTCGATGAAACACTTCGCTTTGTCAGACGCAAGCGTTGGGTCAATTATTATTCTACTGCGTCTCGTAACGAACGTTGGTTCTGAAACTATACTCACGAAGTTAAAGTTTGTAGTAAAAAGACTTTCGACAAAAGTCTTACCTCTGGGTGTCTACTCTCAAAGTCCGATATATCGAAACGATACTACTCGAAACATGCAAATGCAAAACTTCGTCCCTTGACAATGGAGTAGAATATTGGTTGGATGCAGTTTGAAAATTCATCCGACCAATATTCAACTCTATTATAAAGGAACGAAGTTTTGCATTTGCATGTTTCGAGTAGTATCGTTTCGATATATCGGACTTTGAGAGTAGACACCCTGTTGTTGCATGTATCCATCCCCCATAAGGTATGATGTGCATTGGAGTCGGTTGCCACTATGATTTCGATTCCATTGTTCTCTGACTAAAAATATCACTTTCCATTATCTGTTCCACCATAACACAGCCATACCATAACAGCAGTGAACAATATTAGCGTATCTTTACGCAAAATGGATTAGGGATGTCTGTCGACCCCCAAGTTATTAATAAAAGTATACTTACGACCCGTTTTCCTGTGGGGTTAAAAGCAACAACCTTTGTTCTAGGTACAACTTTAATAAAAACACACAAAAAAATCGAATTCCTGTACAAAATGTGTAGGTCACATAAGTTACTTGGGTAAACGGATGTCAGATACATAAAGATAACCTAGTATAGTGTAACTATACAGCGTGTAACGGAAAGGTTACACTAAAGGGTGTGAATCTGCCCATAAAACTGAACAATTTTTCCCAAGGAACATAGGTCATAGACCAAAAATAATTTTTGACCTCCCATAGAAACTGCATCAGCAGATAGCGCAGTTTGTATGGGAGGTCAAATATGGTTTTTCGTATTTCGACCTATGCACCTTGGAAAAAGATGTTCAGTTTCATGGGCAGATTCACACCCTTTAGTATTATCACACTTTTCTGTTACTCGCTGTATATACAATTATATATATCGCAGGCAAATCGTATAATTCGCCGTTTACAAACTGCGGGCAAACTGTAAACGATCGGCAAATTGTAAAACAGCACCGGCAGATTTTAAACGGGCTTAGATCACTGGTGCATTTTAGGTTCGTTAGCCACGGTAAACTCAACCATTACGCGCCATTGTGTGAACTGCCGCGATATTATGTAAAATGACGAATTAAAAAAAATTCAGCATTTTGTAGAATGCCAAGGCATTATGTTAAACGATGAATTATACAACTTGCCTGCGACATATCATTTAGTAGAGGCGAGGTTCATATAAATTTTGTAGAGGCACAGCAGACGGCAGACTATGTCCGTGACAGTCCGCCAGCGTGGCTGGTATTGCAAAAAATATAGTTATTATATTATCAGAATAAAATACTGACCTAGGTATCATTTTTCAAAATTGCTCTACGTTTTAAACTAAATAAATCAATTTGAATAACCTTTCCGACTAAATAACTCTTTGAACTGAACAACTAAGTACCTATTTAAGCTCTTTTCCTTCCAAACCAAAGATTTTGGAGAATACGCGCATAGAAGCGTAGCGTTTTTCTCTTTATCTAAACTATAATAATATCTTATCTAAACTATAATAATATCTTATCTAAACTATAATAATATCGAAGAAAATTAATTACAGGCCACACTGGCGGACTGTGTACAAACATAAAGCTTAGAAACAGTACTCATAATAGTGAGTGTGGATTGGAGGAAGACCACATTTTCTTTCAGTATCCTTTAATTTTGCATTCAGATTTTTATGATACTTTACATTTCTTAAAATGCTTTCCTTACCTGTTTATCTACTCTCTTATGTTCCAAAGATCCCAATTTTTTTTATTGAAAATGGGCTTACTCTTGACCTCGATCTAGTCTTAAAGACAGAGATGAGGTCGACGATGGAACGAGCTTACCCAGAAGAAGCCTATTTACTCGCGACTTGAATAGATTCGGATTATATGAACTCGGGAATACAGACGCAGGCAGAGAATTCCACTCTTTAGCCGTGCGCATCATAAAAGATGTTTCAAAGCGCTTTGTGCGAATGTGCGAATTTTTTATGCATTGGCCTATTTTTGTAAATTTAATAACTGAAAACTTTAATTTGTTATTTATTTATAAAATATGCTTTCCTGCGCTCTTTTCTTTTAATAAGTCTCTTTTTGCTCTTGCTCTCTGGCAGTGATACTCTTTTAGAGTAATTGCCATAACAAAAAAAAAGTCTGACATCTGCTGTGTGTTTCTCGTAAATATATAGTCATCTGTGAGTCAGATATAATCCCGATATAATGGAAAATGGATCTGATCAGAGCGCAAAACCGGAAAAACCTCACTGAACAGGAAAAGTCAACGAACTTGAAGCTATATACAAACACAAATAACGATTGAATTTCACAATGACTAGATATATCTTATCTGTTGATGGCGGGGGCATAAAGGGCATCATACCATCAATGATTCTAGCAGAAATAGAAAAAAGAGCAAAAAAACCCATTCCCCAAATCTTTGACTTAATGGCAGGTACTTCAACCGGTGGTATTGTTGTTGCTGGATTGTGTACACAAAAATACTCAGCTAACGATTTAGTTGAACTCTATCAAAAGTATGGACCACATATCTTTGCATCATCATTCTGGAGAAAGTCAATTACTTCGTGGCTAAATGGGGCTCAATACTCATACGAAAACATAGAATTCATTCTCGACAAATACTTTGGAGAAACTACTCTTTCTGAAGTTTCAAGTAAACTACTGCTTACAAGTTACGATATTCAGAATAATTGTCCATTTTTCTTCAAAAGCTGGAAAGAAGGTAATATTAAACTGAAAGATGCACTTAGAGCTACAACCGCTGCACCTACTTATTTCATACCAAAACATCTAAAAATTAACCAGATAAACAGAGTATTAGTGGATGGCGGGGTATTTGCCAATAATCCAGCTGCTTGTGCATATGCAAGTGGTAAAATGTTATTTCCAAATGATGATATTGTACTGTTATCAATAGGTACTGGTAGAACAGATACAAGCATAGAGTATGAAAATTCAAGGAGATTTGGTAAAATAGGCTGGATAAAACCACTGCTAGAAATGATGTTTGCTTCAAGTTTAGATGCAGTAAACTACCAATTAGATCGAGTTGTAGCTGATAAGTATATACGAATACAGTCACAACTGGAAATAGCATCACCTGACATGGATAATATTACATCAAAAAATATCAAATCTCTACAGCAAGAAGCAAATAAAATGATAGAGAATAACCAAAAATTAATAAATAAACTTTGTGACTTCATTGTGGTAAAACCAACGAAGGTTAAAACCTCTAACGTAGAAAATATCAAAAAGACAAAAGAAGATTCAAGTGAACAAAAGAAGAAATAAAAAGCTAAAAAACGAAATCCTTAGAAAAAGAGCTGAAAAGAGGCAAAGTGTTCAAAAAAGGCTAATATTGGCTTAAAGGTTAATAGACTAGACTAGGTATTGAATCAAAAATATTCTATAAGTAAAACAAACATGTGTTATTTTAAGATGTTTTTAAACGAATACGACCCTGCTGAAATCATATATGCTTGTTACCTAAGTAACATACTTAATAACAATATTCAAGATGGCGGCCAAAAAGTGTAAATCGACTTATTTTTGACCACTTGAGACTTGTTTACAAATTAAAAAAAGAGATTGTCTTTGAATGCACGAAATACACACCGATACAAAAAAATAACATTTGTCTATGCCATCCGTCTGTAAGCCTGTCTGACTGTCCTGCCTTAAAATGGCTGTATCTTTCGATTCCTAATATATAGACGTTAAAAATTTTCATAAAATATGTGGTAATGTAGTGGACATACTAATAAGTAATAAAAAATAATAAAAGTAACAAGGGTAAGCCATTCAAAAAAAACCGGCCAAGTGCGAGTCGGACTCGCGCACTGAGGGTTCCGTACCACCACATAAACATAATTGTATTAGTTGAAATTTCAGTAAGTTAATGTGCTAGATTATTTGAGTCCGACACGCGCTTGACCAAATTTTATTATTTGTTGTTATTTTATAGCCTATGCCCTATAAACATACCAATTTTCAAGTTTGTAAGTGTTCCCGTTTTTAAATAGAACTAAAACAAAAATCGCCTCAGCATCCATCCAACTTGACCCCTCTCTTATATGAATGTTCTTGAAACGGGAGCTCACCACAATTGGTTACCATTAGTTGTGAGAAAAGTTGTAATATTTAATGATTTCAGACTTTTCCCATTATTTGTACTGTGAGACCTAGCTTCTTGCCAAATTTCATAATTTTAGGTCAACGGGAAGTACCCTGTAGGTTTTTCATTTTTGAATAAATGTATGGAGATGAGGACATAAAATGCCATATCTTTTGATTGCGTCGTTGTAAAAAATTGAAATTTTCAGATCTTGTGTGGTTCATGGATCCTAATATATGGTATTAATTTCAACCTGATACCTTTACCCGTTCGTGAGATAAAGGGTCTTGACAGACAGACAGACAGACAGACAGACAGACAGACAGACAGACAGACAGACAGACAGACAGACGGACAACAAAGTGATCCTATAAGGGTTCCGTTTTTTT
This sequence comes from Athrips mouffetella, assembly GCA_947532105.1. Lineage (NCBI taxonomy): Eukaryota > Metazoa > Arthropoda > Insecta > Lepidoptera > Gelechiidae > Athrips > Athrips mouffetella. Next base: position 6,238,124 of record OX383964.1, on the reverse strand, counting down.
CTTTTGAGGTACGGAACCCTAAAAAGGATTTATTTTACGTTTTTTGTTTTAGGTCTATCGTAAAAACGGTGATACGTGCAAGTGTCTTACTCAATGGGATCATAGCGCATAATCAAAATAAAATTTGGCCCAGTGTGAGTCGGAATCATGTTATGTGGTCCTTAACTGCATAGGTATGTATCTAATGTTGTGAAAGTATAACACAAAAAAATACTTTGAGAAATTCATCCCCTAATGAGGGAAAATGTATGGAAATAAAAATGACCATCAAACGGACAAAAATAGGTCATCCCCTTTTTTAGCCTTTGGAGGATGTGTTTTAAGAAACCCTCATGAACTAATTTGTGTAAATCTTACTTCAGAAACAAAGAATATTCATACAAAACATTTTCCCCCATTTCACCCCCTTAGGGGATGAACTTCTCAAAATAATTTCTTATGTCAAATCTTCATAACATAAAACATATATTTTCCAAATTTTGTGCTTTTAGCTGCAGTAGTTTCGGCTGTGCGTTAATGTGTCAATCAATCGATCAATCAGGGCTTACCTTTTTACTATATTAACGACGATGATGATGACAAATTTAATATACCTACCGGTACATGTGCATACGTATGTAACATGATTTTGACTCACACTTGGTCAATATTTATTTTATTTTTACTTAAGATTATGCGCTATGTTAAGTAAGACGCTTGCACGTGTCACCGTTTTTACAATAGACCTAAAAACAAAAAACGTAAAATAAATTTTTATGAATGGGTTACCCTCGTTTTAGCTTTTTATGATTTTTTATAATTTCTTAGTAGGTCCACTAGATTAACACATATTCTCCGAAAATTTCTAACAGCTATCCATTAGGGATCGAAAGATACAGCCATTTTAAGGCAGCCTGCTTAGCACGCTCCCCGAGAGTTATTTATTTCGGAGAAATGTCACTTTTATTGGGGAATTATGTCATCTAATCTATCACCTCCAAGCGCGAAGAAATGTCAGTGGAGGAAAATGTTTAGCAAATCCACAAATTACGTTTTTGATATTTTAGACAGAGATAGCTTTACACACTAATACATGTGGCCATCCTTGTCTTTCAAAATGTGTCGCACTGCTCGGATGTCAAAAAAACGTTACGATGCTTAAAGTCTTTAATCTATGGGCCTAGATAAACTGACAACTGAAGCGTGCTAAGCAGGCAGGACAGTCAGACAGTCTTATAAAGGGATGGCATAGACAATTATTATTTCCTTTGTATCGGTGTGTATTGTGTGCCTTCAAAAACATTTAATATCTTTTTTGAATTACGTAAACAAGTCTCAAGAGGCCAAAAATAAGTCAATTTACAGTTTTTGGCCGCCATCTTGAATATTGTTATTGTGTTATTTAGGTAACAAGCATATATGAATTCAGCAGGGTCGTATTGGTTTAAAAACACCTTAAAAATATCAAATGTTCGTTTTGCTTCTAGACGCAAAACGGAAACCTTTTTCTCAAAAATTTCCTAATCTATAAGAAAAACAAGATACCAGAAAGCAAAAAGTTGGCGCTTATACTGACATCTGGCACGATTGTGGCAATTTTACCGATGTTCAATTAGTCTCCTCTGTCAGTATTAGCTATAACTTCTGCGTGTGATTCAGTATCAATTTTATAACTGTGAAGACGTTTAAAGAAAGTTATCGAACAACGTAGGGAAAAATCCGAAACTAAAATATTTCAGTTGATCAAGGGGATCTAAGAATCTAAGCAATTTTTTAGAGATGGTAAATATATACATAATATTAAGTATATAACTACTTTCACTATATTAAATATCAGTCCCAGCTGTTTTTAACACAGTTCAAATTTCACATTCTCCCTAATTCATCAACAATAAATATCGCGCGAATAAATTCGCTGTGCGGACAGGCACAGCGAATTTATTCGCGCGATATTTATTCGCGTGAATTATATCCCGCGCGATTTTTTTCTCGCAATTCTGTAACACATTGAATCCTATAGGCGGTAAAAAAAAAATTCGCTGTGTGGACAGGCCCTTAGTCCACTTGCTCGCACGCACAATGATATCAATATCTGCTTTTGCTAGATTTTTGCAACCCTGATCTTTTCTGTTTTTTTAACTTCTTCTTTACTAGCCTGTATGTCCCTAGATAAAAATTATACTAATTCCTGCACTAATTCTTGCCCTTCAGTTCTTCTATATTCATGTAGTGAATTGAGTATTTCACTATCTTCATTTGTTTTAGGTAGCAGAACTTTAATATATTCACTGATAATTCTTCTGCTATTTCATATAATTTATCAAATTTTATAGCAGTATCATAACATTTCCTTGAGTAATACCATAGAGTAATACACTACCTTTACACGCCAAATCTTTTTAATCTCCATTCTCTTATTCTTTGCCCTATGCTGTAATATATACATATATAGAATCAGTGCAGACTTCTTTTCTTGTATCAGTATATTCATAAGTAGATAAGCCCGATAACTGGGAAATTATGCCAACTGAAAGTCCTTCTTTAACTAGATTTTTTGCTACCTCTAATCTTGCCTCTCCTTGATAAATTTTCACTAATATGAACAAACTTGACTAATGAAGGTACCTACTATTTTGCCTAACTTTTGATTCTCGTATGTTTTTGTTAGATAGCTTTACCCTGTACGAACTTATAGTAACAAATTTTAATAAAAACTTATAATTGAAGTCATATATTTTTTTTTAATTTAAGGAGCTTATCAAGACTCCCATTTCTTGAATATCACTGGATGGTAGATATCACTTTTGAGATTTTAAAAAATCTACACATCTAGTGATCGGCGTAGGATCCGCAGTCACTACTCGACGAGCGCTTTGTATTTTTCGCATCACAATGACATCGTTAAATGACCAATGATAATAAATTATTATCTTGTCTTGATAGAAACATAAAAATGTTTTAAGATTTTTTTTAGAACCCCTCTATCTCAGCCCCTATATTATTTAGTTCTATGTTGTACATAAGTACCGCTTGTCGGTAGAAACTTTTTCAACTCTATTATTACGCCATAAGGTCCAAAAGTGTTTCTACTGATGTGCGGCCGTGCGTACTAAGAATTGTTTTTCGTTATCTGACTGATCTTTCAAAAGGAAAATGCCCAAGTGACTATGGAACTTAGTATCGCTGAGAAATAGGTATAAAACTTATTGTGTCACAATACTTTATGGCTTGATGTAAAGTTGGCTCTAAAGACTTATTAAAATAATTAGGCATTAAATTGTAGTTTTCTAGGTTTTACAGTAATTAGCCCAGGAAATGAGGTCCTAAATTCCAATTCTTGAATTCGAGGTGTCGTACTGTGGTGACTTGATCACTGACGTAACATAACAATGGGGTCGATTCAGGCGTGGCCGCTAAATTTCCTAAATTTATTTAAGTGTCGCTAAACCGTTTGGTATTCTGTACGCAACTGTCAAAATCAAATGATGGGAGTAAATTGATTTTGACATTAATAAATTTTAACCAATCTACTAAATTTCCGTTTAACTGCAAATTGGTATTCCACAAGCCTCATTTTAAGCGAAATCATAGACAAGAACAGCTAATTTTAGCGGTGATTAAAAACCAGCATGTTAAAATTAAAAACAGCAGATTATTCCAAATGAGCAAAAGCCATACTCTTTCTCTTGCATTTTCTGAAGTTGTGGAAGGAAAGAAAGAAAGAAAAGGCAAAAATAAAACAACACGAACACATTCCGCTACTGAAAAAATTTGCCCGGCTATTGCCGCCCACGAAATTATTGACGGCTAACAATTTCGTCTTCTATCTTGCAAACCGGCTGTAGACAAAATTTTTTTCAGACGCATGACACGTGAATGACACAAAGATTTCAAAAATATTGCTGCGAAGTTGACGACAACATCGACGCGACCGAGATAAATAAGAATTCTTAATTTTGACAGGTTGAGGAAATGTTTGTGCTAATTTTGCCCCTGTTTTCCGAAAACTGGGCCATGAAAGATAAAATTTTGGCCTGTTGTCTAAAAAGGGACGAAGTATGTGAATGGACATCTAAGGGATGACTCGTTGCCAAAAGGATCAAAAATCGTTTCTTTTTGGTCAATCTGGCAACTCGGTTCCGATTCGAACTTGACGGTTTTACCTTTATTTTGTCTATGATATTCTTTCCAAAGAAGAGAAGGATAGCTTTTTATGAAATCCATAAGTGGGAACGAGACGGACAGCTTTTTCATTCACTCAATCATTCACTCTTATTTTTAGTTGCCCGATAATATTTTTTAGTTAACATGCCACTCTGGAATAGCAAATTGATTAAAACGTAATTAAAATCTGGATAAAATTTAGGATTTTTAATTTTAGGCTTAACTTTAGCGGCCACGCCTGAATCGACCCCAATAGCTGACAAGTTTAGTGTTGCCAGCCGAATCGTACCTAGAATATTTAAAAATGACCCCTTTTTATGAGTACTATAACCATAATAATGAGAAAAGAGTTGATAACTTGGCAATTGTAGGCTAGCTAACTACGTATGTATAAACAAAAACTATGCTAGTGATTAGTTGGCTCGCTCGCCTGCCTGGTGGGTACTCATTTGAATGGTAACCGCCGCAGCATGAAACTGCTGTGCATAACCTATCAACTGTCAATACCCTACTAGGTACTGGAATCAATATTAAAAATATATTTTTTTAACAAAAAACGTACCTTTTTATTAACGGTTCAGGTAAGTTTGAAATGGCAGGCAACACTGAATAGACGCATCGGAAATACGAAAATCGTAAAAAAATCTAATATATTTTTAATTTTTTACCCGGAGAAGTGGTCAATTCCTATAAATATATAAAGTTATCTTTAATATAAACAAGAATAACCGATGTCATAGACTTGTGACACAACTTCGATTTGAGAAATTTTATATAATTTTGCGATACTACTCATGGGCATTCTCCTTTACCAGTTTTATAAGTGGCCGCTAAAATCCGAAAACGACGCCAACTTATAATCAAACCCCTTTCTACCCAATGGCCAGTTTTCTGACAGCAAAAAAGAAAAAAATAGTTAGAATAGATGGATGTAGATGGCGCTTATCAAAAGGAGTGCCACCACGTGATGAGCCCAAAGAGAGCTCACCAGGGGCCTGTTCTACAAAGCTGACAACGACAGGCGACAGGTGACAGGTGACAATTCGACAATTTGACAAGTTTCTGTTCAACAAACAACACGGCGACTATGTCATGGTGGAAAAACTGGGATTGTCACGACAATTTGTCAAATTTCTGTTCAACAAACATTTTCTCGTGACAGGTGACAAATTGTCGTGAAAAACTTGACATATTTGTTTTGTTGAACAAAGAATTGTCGCGACAATTTGACAAACTTGTAGAATTGTCACAGATATCCGACATACGGTAGCGCTTTATGTCAGTAGGGTGCAAAGACAAAGTTAAGTGATAGACAAATCAAAAGAAAGTTCCAAAAATCTATCGTAAAATAAAACAAGAATTATAGTTACCTTATTATTTATATCCATTGATAATAAAATTGATCGGATGGGAATTAAACACAGACAATGAATATTTAATATAAAAAAACCGGCCAAGTGCGAGTTGGAATCGCGCACCGAGGGTTCCGCTCAAACCTGTAGCCATACAAATAAAAGTTATGGTATTTTTATTGCTAAATTTTTTTTATTTTTTATTTGAGTTGATTGAATGAAAGGTAAATTGCGGTTTACGATTTATGACTTCTTCTTTAATTTAAGAGCTTGGCTCTTGTCGATGGAGTAACTTCCAGTCCTCACGTTGTATCGCGAGCTGCTTTACCTCCTGAAACGACACGACATTGACCTTTTCTTTAATCTGGTCAAAGTAGCTTCGCCTAGGTCTTCCTCGTCCCCTCTTTCCTTCAATCTTTCCTTCCATTATGTTTCGCAGGAAATTGTCGTGCCGTATCAGGTGACCTATCATTTTCCCTCTTCGGTTATCTATTGTTTTTAGTAAACTTCTTTTCTCTTTGACTATTTCTAGCACCTCCTCGTTTCTTTTCTTTTCCGTCCAGCTAATTCTTTCCATTCTCCTCCAGCACCACATCTCAAATGCTTCCAGCCTTTCTCTATCTCTTTGTGTCAGTGTCCATGTCTCACTTCCGTACAATACAATGCTCCATATGTACACCTTGATTAAGCGCTTTTTTACCTTCTTAGATATTTTGGCCTTCAGGAGGTGTTTCTTGTTATTAAAGGCTTTTTTAGCCATAGCTATTCTTTGAACGATATCTGGTGTACATCTGGAGTCACTGGTGATTAAGCTTCCTAAATATCTGAATTTATAAACCTGTTCTATTGTAACGTTATTCAGTTTGATTGGACAGTGATCTGGGGTATGTTTAGAAGCTATAAGTGTTTTGGTCTTTCCAGTGTTTATTTTCAAACCAAATTGTAAGAAAGTTTTATCCATTTTTGTAAGAAGATCTTGCAGGTCTTGACTATTTTGAGCAACTGCTGCTATATCATCTGCAAACCTAATAAACTGAATTTTTTGCCCATTAATTTTAATTCCTCCGCTGTCTGAGTCTACTATTTCTTGTATGGCCTGCTCTATAAACACATTAAATATTAACGGTGATAGTGGACACCCCTGTCTTACACCTTGTCTTATCTTTGCCTTTCCCTTTTCCTCTCCGACTTCTATGATTGTTTCTTGTCCTTTGTAAAGTTCGTAAATAATTTTTCTATCTCTATAGTCAACTCCTATTTCACGGAGAACTCTCATCATCTTCCTCCAATCTACGTTGTCAAACGCCTTTTCCAGATCGATGAATGCTATATGTGTATTCTGATTTAGCTCCATGCGTCTATCGATTATCATCCGAAGTGCTAGAATCGCTTCCCTAGTTCCTCTATTCTGTCTAAAGCCATACTGATCTGGTCCTATATGTTTTTCCACTATTGGTCTTAATCTTTTCTGAATTATTTTAAGTAATATTTTTGAGGCTTGTGAGATTAAACTTATGGTCCGGTGTTCATCGCATTTCATAGTATTTGGTTTTTTCGGAATTGTAACGGTTTTACTGATACAGAAATCTGTGGGAATTTGTCCTGTTGTATACATAATTTGCAGAATTTCGAAAATTTCTTGAAGCATGGGCTCACAAGCCATGTATTTGATCATTTCAATGCATATCTGATCTTCTCCTGTTGCTTTACCGTTTGGAATACTCATTAATGCTTTGATAAATTCTTCTTTAAGAATAGCTGGTCCCTTCTCTTCTTCATCTACAAAACGTTCATCTTCTATATCATCCTCTTGTAAACCTTGTCCTTTATACAAACTCTCAATGTACCTTTTCCACCTTTCTAATATTTCACAGTTGTTTATTAGGATATTTCCTTGTTCATTCAAAATTGCTGTACTTTTTGTTTTGTGTTTTTTATCCAAGTCTCTTATTGTATTATAGGCTTTATCTATTTGTCCCTTTTGAAAATATTCTTCTATTTTGTTGCAAATTTGTATTGTGTCAAGTTCTTTGCATTTTCTACATTTAGCTGTTATTTGGTTCGTGAGCCTTCTATATTCCTTTATGCTCTTATCATCAATTTTATTCTTCAATTGTCTCCTTGCTACTATCAAATCAATAATTTCTTGAGTAAGCCAACTTTTTCTTGGTATAACTTTTTGTTTGTTCAAGCAATTGTCCGCTGTTGTTTTAAATATATCTCTAACATTATTCCATCTTTCATTTAAACTTATATTATTATTTATGTTACTATTTATTTCCATTTTATATGTTTCTAGCTTAGTTCCTACTTCATTACAATATTGCACTCTATTATCACTATCTTTGTCCTTAAGTTTATTGAGATCGAATTTCTTTGGTTTCTTTTTCTTTTTCTGTTTAGTCTTCTCAAAAATATGTTTGCTCAGCAGCAAATTGTGGTCGGTATTAAGGTCAGCTCCCGGCAGGGCTTTGCATGACTTTACTTGGTTTCTGTATATTGTTTTTACAAGTATGAAGTCTATCTGATATCTCCCTATATCTCCTGGCATTTTCCAAGTGTATAGCCGTCTCTTTGGTAGTTCAAAATATGTGTTTGTTATTATTAAGCCATTTTCCTTACAAAACTGTACTAATCGATCTCCTCTTGCATTTCTCTTTCCCAACCCATGTTTCCCTACTATGTTTTCTTCAGTCCCTTCTCCAACTACTGCATTAAAATCCCCCATCACTATGAGATTATCTTTTTCTTTCACTGCATCTAATATCGAATCCAGGTCATTGTATAACTCTTCTATTTCGTCATCGCTATGGTTTCCTGTAGGCATATACACTTGGACAATTATTGTGGGTACTGGTTCTGATTTTATCTTTATGGCAGTTATTCTGTCACTGTGATGTATTGTATTCTCAACTAATTCTCCCCATTTTCTGTTTAATACTATTGCTGTTCCATTTGATCCCTGTTTTAATCCGGTGTAAATTATTCTAAACTCTCCATCCCAGTAATCGCCACTTCCCTCCCATCTTACTTCACATAACCCCAAAATGTCTATGTTTAATCTTTCCATCTCCATCTTCATTTCTTCTTCTTTCCCCTCTGCCAACATCGTCCTCACATTCCACGTTCCAATTTGGCAAGGATTTCGCATGATGACGACCGATTCAGCCTTGCGTCTAAACCTGCCGGACTCAGACCGCCACGGCATGTTACATCGTGGAAGCCCATTGTCAAGAACCGTACTACTATTTATTGACATTTCCATTACTCCTTTTTTGAGGACAAATATAGTACGGTAGTGTCCCCGCTCGCTTTCCGCACCGCAGTTCAGTAACCGGGAATCCGCCTACTGATATCTGGACAGAAGCCCTACCGGATCCCATATCTTCGGCCTTCTACCAGTACTAGCACCGCCGCTGCCCGATGCTAGAGGAATGCCTATTCTGATGGCGGCATTTAATCGCCATGTCACAAAATCGTCATCAGACACATGTGGCATTTTCTAGGTAAGCCCACCCCACTGGGCTTCCCACCACGTCCTGGTAATCCTGCCGCTGCTTGGTCGGGGACTGCTTATTCAGTATATTCGCAGCTAACCACCATATCTGATGGCCGTTCACTATCCGCCACCTGTGACCCCGTTGGTAGCCTGTAGCTCAGCCTCAACGTATTAAAAAAATTACTTACTAGATCTCGTTCAAACCAATTTTCGGTGGAAGTTTGCATGATAATGTATATCATATATTTTTCTTTGTTTTATCATTCTCTTATTTTAGAAGTTTCAGGGACACAAATTTTACCACTTTGGAAGTGTCTCTCGCGCAAACTATTTAGTTTAGGAAAAAATTATATTAGAAACCTCAATATTATTTTTGAAGACCTATCCATAGATACCCCACACGTAAGGGATTGATGAAAAAAAAAATTGAGTTTCAGTTCTAAGTATGGGGAACACCCAAAATTTTTTTTTTCATATTTTTGTGTGAAAATCTTAATGCGGTTTACAGATACATCTACTTACCAAGTTTCAACAGTAAAGTGGCTGTGACAGACAGACATGACGAATCCATAAGGGTACCGTTTTTTGCCATTTGGCTACGGAACCCTAAAAACGTACCTACATAATACCCTCCTTATTGAAAATATATTTAAAAAAAGCGAACCTACCCTCTTTATTAAAAGTATTGTCAAGTGGCGACAATTAATTGTCACCTGTCGTGACGTCACTATACATATTTGTCAGTGTCAGGCCGACAATGGTTTCGATCGCCTGTCGAGCTTCGTTGAACGGAATTACAATTCAAGAAATTCGACAGGTATTTACCTGTCACAATTCTACATATTTGTAATTTTGTAGAACGGCACTTGTCGCGACAATTCGACAATTATGTCACTTTTTGACAAATTTTTCGAATAGTCAGCTTTGTTGAATAGGGCCCAGAAATATAACTGAGAATCACCAGTGCTACAAAAAGCTGGCCAAGTGTGAATAGGACTCGCGAACTAGGGGTTTTGTAGATAGATATTAGGTTTTGTACCTATCCACTACATGATAAACAGCCTCCGGCACGTACCTAACTTGTTGTTAGTTTGGTTGATAAATGGTTGAAGATGGGGGGACATAAATAGCCGTAACTTTTGATAGTTTTGACTGTGACAAATTTTGATTCTTTCGCACCTTCAAGAGCTATGTTAGGATTCCGAACTAAAATAGTATGAATAGAACTATATGTCTGGATAAACTTTATTGCAAACAAAAAATTAACCTAAATAGGGTGACTTTTAATTAGTTCTTGATAGCAAAAGATATGCATGTACCTACTCATGATACTGAACAACTTTTCCTAAGGAACATAGGTCGAAATACGAAAAACCAAATTTGACCTCCCATACAAAATACACCATCAGCTGATGCAGTTTCTATGGAAGGTCAAGACTTGATTTTCGTATTTCGACCTATGTTCCTTAGGGAAAGTTGTTCAGTATCATGAGTACATTCATACATTTTTCTATCAAGAACTAATTAAAAGTCACCCTATATAAATATTTTCTCTTCGAAGTTTGTTAAATGAAAAAATGTGAATTAATTATAGTCAATAGAAGTTTATGTACCAAACTACACAAAAATAGAACTATGTCTCCATCTAGCATATTTGCCTGTATAAGAAATAAGCGAAAATACTTACAAACATCTTAGTTATGCGGACCTAAAAGTTAAATTCATTGCTTCTAAAAAGGTATACGTATATCGGAATCCTAGGCCCGCGAGTCCACATCGCACTTGACCGTTTTTTGGGGTTCCGTACTTCAAACGGAAAAAACGGTACCCTAAAAGGAGCACTGTGTTGCCCGTCTGTCTGTCAAGGCCCTTTTTCTTCCAAACGGGTAGGTAAATATATCAAGTAGAAATATCAAATATCAAAGAACCTTGAAGCTGTCAAAATTCCAAGCTTCTATGACAACACAATAAAAAAAACCGGCCAAGTGCGAGTCGGACTCGCGCGCTGAGGGTTCTGTACTTATATAAGTAAAAGTTATGGTATTTTTATTGCTAAAAAACTTTATTATGTGATGTAAGTAACTAAAATTTATATTTGAGTCGATTGAATGGAAGGTAAATTGCGGTAAATTTAAGACGTATTAAAAAAAACTACTTACTAGATCTCGTTCAAACCAATTTTCGTTGGAAGTTTGCATGGTAATGTACATCATATACCTATATTTTTTAGTTTTATCATTCTCTTATTTTAGAAGTTACAGGCCCCCCCCCCCTGTAACTTCTAAAATACACACACATTTTACCACTTTGGAAGTGCAAACTATCCAGTTTAGAAAAAAAATATATTAGAAACCTCAATATCATTTTTGAAGACCTATCCATAGATACCCCACACGTATGGGTATGATGAACAAAAATATTTTGGGTTTCAGTTCTAAGTATGGGGAACCCTAAAATTTATTGGTTTTTAAAAAAAAAATTGTGAAAATCTTAATGCGGTTCACAGAATACATCTACTTACCAAGTTTCAACAGTATAGCTCTTATAGTTTCGGAAAAAAAGTGGCTGTGATATACGGACGGACAGACAGACAGACGTGACGAATCCGTAAGGGTTCCGTTTTTTGCCATTTGGCTACGGAACCCTAAAAATACGGCCATTTATGACTTCATCTCGATACATTTATAAACCACCAAAACTTATAAGCCTTACTCCGTGATTTAAACGTACTGTACGTATGTACCCTAAGTTTGCGTTTTTCATCCCATCGGATGAACCGTGTTAGTCCCTTCTAAGAGGTTTGGAGAGTGAGAAGAAAATAAAACAATCCATTATTTTGTGCCGTTTATTCAATTTTAACAGTTATTATAATAAGATTTTACTTCAGTCATCTTATGTTGTTCTTGATAAACTCATATTGAAGACATTATTTTTCTACTACCCGTTTTTAAGTTTAGTTCCCAATTGCAAATTGGTAATGTTTTGAATTACATATTTCTGCTTCAATTCTACCAAAAAAAGTACCTCGTGGATGGGAGAGGCTTGGCCATAAGAGGTCATTGTTCAAGTAGAATTAAAAAGATTGACCAGCTTATTAGTAATTTACATACTAACAGTTTAAACGTAGTGTATTATAATTCTATGCTAAAAGTAAAGCCATCGTATTGTGACACTTGTGACAGCTGTCAAATGTATGAAATATCATGACCTGCAAAGAAAAACCGGTTAAGTGCGAGTCGGACTCGCGCGCCGAGGGTTTCGATAAACCTATAGTATTTTTGGAAGCGATAAAGTCTATTTTTAGGACCGCAAAACTAAATTTGTTTGTAATTACTAAAAAACTGTGCAACTTAGAAAGATCGTTTTATTTTTGTAATTAATTCAGATTTATCCTTTCACAAACTTCGGAGATAAGGGGGGGGGGGGGGGGAAGGTATTTTTTTGACATTTTTCATCATAACTCCATTCGGGCCCTTTTACATTAATAATCCTAATTATTTTTTAATTCTATTATATGAATTTAAGTTGGGCAACCATATACTCAAGATATAAAGTTCAAGTCGATAGCATGAGTGGTTGCCGAGATATACAGGTGTGACAGACAGACAGACAGAAAAAGCGGCACCATAAGGGTTCCTTTTTTTACCATTTTGGTATCGGAACCCTAACAATTAACCCTGTGTGTTGGTGTAGGAAACGTCAAAATCGACTTACGTTTTTAAATTTTATTTTTGACATTTAGACACAGCAGGTGACACTGTTAAAATTTTTCAATGCCAACGGCACGGTACGCCGAAAGTCGCAGGTTCAAATCCGGCTCGCGTCAAATTTTTCTTCCTCTTTATCTTTTGGACTTACGTTGGCTCTACTTTAGTAAAATATTGAAAGCGATATCATGATGAGCGAGATAGCACGAGTTACTTCTTTATTGTATTCTACCGCAACAAGGTATTTTAATAGGCGTAAATTATCATCATCATCATCATATCAGCCGAAAGACGTCCACTGCTGGACATAGGCCTCCCCTAAAGATCTCCATGACTCGCGGTTCTGCGCTGCTCGCATCCAGCGGCTTCCCGCGACCGCCACCAGCTCGTCGGTCCACCTTGTGGGGGGCCTGCCAACGCTTCGTCTTCCGGTTTTGGCGTAAATTATAAAACTGCAATATCCTCAAATTTATAACTTGCTAGTCAAGTAGATAATTCAAAACATCACCAATTGCCTTCAAATTTTAAATAACCGGGTTTAGGATAAGTTTATACACTATTCTGGTTAAGATTCGTTCAATTTCGTGTGATTTTATATTTAAACTTCGATTCTATATATTTAATTGTATGTATTGTATATTTTTCTACGTATTCCGACGTTATAAGTAATTGATGAGAAATGTTTTAGCTTGAACATAAAACCACAAGAAAACTATTTCCAATTGTTTTCAAATTAGATGATTGTCATAAGTACTTCTACATAATTAAATTACAAGGTGTTTTGTACCTTAGCTGTTTTCAAACCTAGGATCATAGAAATAACTTTCGAACACAAACAACGCATTTCTATCAAAATCTTAAATGTATAAATATTAGTAAGTTAGTAATAAACCTTTCAAATCTGGTGGTAGGCTTAACTGCCTTTAAAAATAAACACAGCTAAGTAAAAAAACACCTCACGGTCCATAATCTACAAATAAATCAATCACAATTCACAAATAATCGTATTGTATACTCTAAAAATCACAATTCAAAAATAATACAATCACATGACTTAATAATAATATGTGAACGAACAATTGAACACTAATAATTATTATTATAATAAGTAACGAACTTTAATAACAAAAATTATTAACAAAGATTTTATGGAATGTTATGTTATGGGTCAGGTGTATTGTGATGCTTGTAACATTAAAAATACTCTCAGAATATTATTATAATAATTACATATTATTATATCATAGACTCTCTTAGACACTCATCCGTTAGGAGCAGCACTAACGTAGGAAAATTACAATTTATAAGCAATTATAAGGATTAAAATAATTACTGGACTATATTTCAACAAATAACTTAAATAGGTGTTGCAAGTTCAACAATAAAATATTGCTCTAAATTGTACTAATAAATAATCACTTTTATTTTTTTCCTATTTGAAATTTTAATAAAATATTGCAAAACAGCTTAGACAGTAACTTATTCTTTGCCTACAGTTTATAACAAAAATTAAATAAAATAAACGAAGAATTTTTATTCATCGATATTATATAAAACTAGGAAGCCCAATTAAGAATTGGTAACATAAAAATAAATGAAAGTAGCAAATAAAAGAAATATTTAAGGAGCATAATTATTTATCAACTTAACATAGACTTTCCATAATCAACAGCAACGAAATTTGCTATGCATTATATTTAGAATTATGGCAACACTGTTTAATTTGTAACATAATTTATATGCAGTAGTGCCACTCGCACCAAATTACATTCATTTATTCTATAATTCCATATTTTATGATTATTTTAACTACATTCATTCGCTATCGACCATTTTACATTAAATTCTCAAGAGTTAGGTGAATAATAATAAAACACTAACTGAAAACTTCAACAAGAAAATAATTTTAAGAAATCATTAAAATTTGATAGGTTCTCCAATAAACTTGTACGAGATAAAACTTCATTCCCTTTACAAAATTCAAACAAAATTCTTTCAAAAATTCATCAAAAACTTAACAAATTTCAGAACGAGTTCATATAAAATCTTTTTAAAGCATATTCATACTAGATCTTTTTGATTATTTTGCGAGTTTCTATTAGGTCTTCGCTTACAGCCTGAATAAGACTTTAAAAGGTTTTTTATTTATCATCAAAATAACAGTCCGACAAAAAAGAGTAGAAGAAAAAGAATAAACACTTCGAAAAAAATGTATCAGAAAATTGGATGTTGCCAGTAGACATCATTTAAGTTCCCATTCTACTCGTTTTGGTCAGACATAAGTACACAAATAATTAACAAAATGAGTACCAACAGGTGCAAAACGAAAAACATTTTGAACACTTATTAAATATATTTACCTACTTATCCTATTATATGTATATTAAATTTAAATTAAAAATAGTGAAACGGGTGAGAGTAATATAGTAAAATTTTCACTACTCAGGTTTTTAATTAATTTTATATATACAGGAATGCTTAGTGCAGGCGTGAATCAATTTTATATAAAAAAAAACTTTAATTAGGTAGATTTTTGTTGATGTTTGTTCTACGATTTTTAAACGTATACCTAATTGAAGTAAGAAATTCATTAATAAGAAAAAAGTATACTAAGTTTTTAATTTGGTGCAATGAAATTGTATATAAAATGTGTAATTTAAATGAAATAATTTAAAATTAAGTATGAGGTTAGAAGTTATGGCATTATTATAATTCATCATAACATAATGTTTTATCATCAGTAACTTAAATAATAAACAGTGGGCAAATTCAGTAAAATATTTTTCATGGCACCACAGATTAAATATGAACAGACGATCAAAAAGAGCAGCACGAAAGATCGAAGTGAAAATATAAGAATTAAAATTCTACACTGATCCTTGCAACCCTGTGATTTCTAATCCTGTGATATCGATAGACCGTTTTCCAACTACGGCATAAAAAAGAGTAAAACAGTTTTAAACTGGCCGATAACGATACCGACACGATACAACAACGATATACGAGTATCAGCAGCTCACGGCAGCTGTAAGACTGCGATTTGTCATCAGTATGACACAATAACACTGTGGGTAGTTTGATAGCATTTGAAGATAGCGGTCTTATATCCCTTTTATAATGTTTTGTTTATTTTGTTTAGTATACACAATTTAGGGTTTTATTCCGTGAACGACATTAAAACTACTAACGAGAGCTCGAATAACCTTTATACCATATGTATAAGATAACCAGTCCTTCGATGTCGTGCAGTTATCGAATCGGTATCGGCTGATGTAAAAGCGCCTTTATCAATATCATCATAACATCCTATGAAAGGTCCACAGTTGGACAGGGAGCTCCGTTGAGGATTTTACTGGAACTACCACGCTTGTTAGCGTTGCGTCTGGCACCATGAACCGCGGTTGTCGGTGACCGCAGTATGAAAGATGGTACGATACAAAGACGACCGTTGGTGGCAATCCTCCTGTTCAATATATTAGGCGCCTCTTGTGACACCCACGGGTAGAGATGAGTTGGTACTATTTTTGCCGGCACCACACTGGCATCTTATATTATTACGAGTATGTTAAATGTGAACCGGATTTCAAACAACTGAAATAGTTGTTTGTGATCCAAAAAACAAGAATATTTTAAGTTACTCCGTAGTTGGAAATCGACAAGATTTAAATTTATAACAGTAAAACTAGTAGTAGAGATCTTAGAATAATTTTGAAGTAAACATTTTTGAGCTACGGTTGACGCAGTCAATTAACGAAATGAATCCAAAATGGCGGAAATGCAATTTTTCTCTGGCTCTGAAATTTCAGCCTTTCGAAAACGGAGAGGACATGATCAGTCTACGAAACTGAACAACTTTCAGTGGCTGCAGTCACTAATGAGATTTTTTTTATGATGATGATGATAGTCACTTGTTTGCTTGCTTGTAGACCGACCATTTACTGATTTACTTGACGTTCCAATACCTACAACGGGCTAGACCAATCACAACGCTTTTGAGCCCTAGAGCGTAGTGATTGGTCAGCTATAGACTCATGAGACTTCCTTAAAATTGTTCTGTTTCATGGTCTGAACCCACAGATTACTTTTTATAGCCAGTATCGTTTGAGCGAGAGGCAAATAGTATCGACGCCATGTTCATTCCTTTTCTTTAATTGGCTGAGTTATACATGTCTAGAGAATTAGTGTTTTATTTATTTTATTTACTAATGTATATTTATGTACATTGTTTCAAAAATCTTGTGAACGCATCGCGTTAAAGTCGCTTTATCTCAAAAGTTTTTTTCTTACCATATTTGGCACATAGTGTAATTGAGCTTGTGCATCAAATCTTTTTTCCAAATCCGTGTAGTCAAGTCAGTAATTATTGATTAAGTATGATTAAAGTAGTGAAAATCTTCAAAACGTATAAACTTAGTAAGTAAATATTGAAATACTTATTTAGATTTTTTAAGTAAAGAAATGTTTTAAAAAATATTTTGTACTATATTAATACGCAACACAGTTCACTTTTTTTAGTTTTTTTTTCTGCTCTTATTGTTGGTTGTAAGGAACGGAAGTGTATTGTGCAATTTTTTTTGTAGCTTCTGAACTTTTTTAACTGCTTGAGCAACTATAAAGAAGCGAGAATATCAGGATTTCAAATATTTAATATGATATAATTTTCAATTCGGTAATTTTTGACTTAATCAAATAATACACAATTTCCCTTTGAAACACCAATTTTAAAATTATGTAATAATATCCCAATTAGTTCATACATTTTAAGTCATTGTCCAGCTTAAATAATTCAAGTAACAATCTCCAATAAACCTTTGAAGTGAGGAAGTTCTTACGTGATCATAAAATTCAAGATCTAAAAGTTAGATTGAAGGGTTAAAACACACCAGGAAAAAGATAAACTCTAGATGTTAAGCTCATGATAGTCACTTGTTTGCTTGCTTGTAGACCGACTATTTACCGACGTTCCAATACCTATAATAGGCTAGACCAATCACAATGCTTTTGAGCCCTTGAGCATAGTGATTGGTCAGCTACGTTCCAATACCTACGATAGGCTAGACCAATCACAACGCTTTTGAGCCCTTGAGCGTAGTGATTGGTCAGCTACATTCGAATACCTACAATAGGCTAGAACAATCACAACGCTTTTGAGCCCTTGAGCGTAGTGATTGATCAGCTTCATTCTAATTCATACAACAAGCTGACCAATAACAACGCTTTTAAACCCTTAAGCAAAGTGATTGGTCAGCAATCTAACTACTTGTTAAATTATTACACATTCAAGTCTACAATTTCGTTCCAAAACGCATCACTGAAGGTAACCGCTATACCCGCGCATCGCGATTTTATTTTTGCGAGAATTTATTACATATTGAGAAGTTGCGAATTTGTCATTAGCTGCAGCAAAGCGCTGCAGCTCTCAGCCGAAATTCCTGTTACAAAGATGTTACAAGTGAGCGAACATCAGGTGGACCACCTCATAGATAGTGGTCACCACTGTTTTATTTGTGGCAATATTTGACGCTTATAAGACAGCATAACACGTTGCCCACCCTGAGAACTAAGATGGTATGTCTCATGTGCTGGTAGTTTTCCTGGCTCCTTTACCCTTCAAACCGTAACACAGCAGTGCAAAAACTGATGATTTACGGCTGATATAGACCCCAAACTTTACATTTTGCTGAATCAGCTCGTGCTAAATTGGTATTGCCAGTGAGAGATGGTCAAAAGTAGTATACTGCTCGAACTTCTAATAATATCTTTTTTAAACTGAATTGTTAATTTACAGAAAACATATTTGCCTTTGTAATATTTGGATCACGAAAATCTTATGAGACACCTGAATAACTTCCTTCTATCGACCATCGGATATCGTTAGCTTTATGTCAATTGTTCCATTTTCTGATAATCCTGGCAACCCCAGTCTCGTCAAGAGCTAATTCAGTGGGCCAATGGGCAAGGGGGTGGTACTTCCCCAGACGGACTTTGCACAAAAGCCCTCCCACCTTCAGTGTTATTTAAATTTTCGTACACAGAAGGCAACTTTCATAATTTATGCAGCGACATAGTGCATTCAAGCATCATGAAAAATTTGCACCATAGACAATCAAATTGCGCGAAAAATAAATCACGGTGCGCGAGTGGCCTAAAAGCCACCAGGAGCAATAGTTTTGTCTCACTTACACTCACTGAAACTTAAAGTTTCCAATGAAAGTCCATATATTAGACAAAGGAATAACTCCGTCACAGACTAGCCGAGCGGGTCGCGGAAAGGGACAGAAAATATCCCTTTCTTAGGTTGTTTTACCGTCAGTGGTTTAGAAACACCTGTGCACCTGGTGCGTGGAAAAAAAGGGAACGTAGCAAAGGACAAATAATGATATTCTCTATCTCTTTTCTTTCCCAAGCAAATCAGCTATTTCCTTTCTTTCTGGCGTGAGTAGAACAGAAGATATCAAGCGCGCCATTTCCTTTTCTCTCTACAAATGTATTGTCTTTGTCTAAGACTGATACACAGTTCAGACCATCGGTCTGGTAAGATTGATGCCAAATTGACTGTCTCACTCGATGACTGATGGATTGAGAGACCGGACTAATGGATTTTCTGATCTGAATTTTTGAAATTTTTCATCAGTCTTGGTAATGAGATAAGTGGCGATCAAGAGTTTAAGTGTCAGTCGTACAAAACGTCTCCAAAGTTAAAAATTCTTTATATAAATCTTACTCTCACTTTCATTGTCTTTGAAACAGAAAGTGATAGATAGCTCTATTGCTGTGATTTCTGTTTTGATAAAAAAGTGAGAGAAATAGTTTTAATAGATTTTCTTCAAATATGCTTTGTGCCTTTTAAGATGCTTTATTAATCAGAGAACTACGATACTATAGAACGATAACTACGCTTCAAACTTGACTCCACGAAATAGTTACCTAAGTAGGCGGAGCTAAAATAGTTACCTCTCAACTACCCACTAGCTGACATTGCAGCACGCGCGCGAACCAATCCCTGCTCTCGTTCTGAATTTGAACCAATTGATTCGTATTTTGTATATACGTCCTTTTGTTTTCTCCTACGGCCACTTTTTGTGTGGAATTTGTTCTGAGTTAGAGTTCCTGACTATTATTTATTCGTAGTTAGTAATATTGACAGCACTGACAGCGTAAGATATTGAAACGACAGAGACATGTATGGCTCTGCCCTACTCTTACGCATAGTTCTGTCCACGTGTCATTCTAATCAAGCTAAAGTAGTAAGTAGTCGGCTGTAGTAATGTCAAATGTAAGCAGTTTAAAGGTGCAGCAGGCCATTCGAAACAAGTGACAACCAAGAGTTTAACTGCCAGTCGTACAAATTGTCTTCAAAGATAAAAAATCTTTAAAAATATTCCTGTCAATTGATCATCAAAAGAAAATGTAACAGCTCTATCTATTGCTGTAACTTTCTGTTTTTATGATAAAGAGACAGCAATACTTTAATTGGCCTTTTACTTTAAAGTTGCTTGGTAACCTGTAATTGAAACAGTTTAAAGGTAGCAGTCAGGTTGTCAGTAGACCCAGCAGACGGGCACCCACTGCAGGCAGGCCATCCGAAACAAGTGACAATCAAGAGTTTAACTATCAGTTGCAAAAAGCATCTTCAACTTTAAAAATGTTGCTGTAAATCTTTCATCAAAACAGAAAGTGACAGCTCTATCTATTGCTGTAACTCTCTGTTTTGATGATAAAGAGACAGCAATACATTTAACAGGACATTTACTTTGAAGTTGCTTGGTAACCTGTAAATGTAGCAGTTTAGACCCTGTTCAGAAGTAAGCGTGAGTTTGCCACGTTTTATCGTACATTGTTTACTCGTTAACAATTTGATCACTTGCACGGCTAAATAAAGCGGCATTGAATGTGAAATCGTGCCAAAAATCGCCGCGAATTTGTCACTTCTGATCAGGGTCTTAAACCTTCTGATCAGGGTCTTAAACCTTCTGATCATGGTCTTAAACTTTCTGATCAGGGTTTTAAACCTTCTGATCAGGGTCTTAAACCTTCTGATCAGGGTCTTAAACCTTCTGATCAGGGTCTTAAACCTTCTGATCAGGGTCTTAAACCTTCTGATCAGGGCCTTAAACCTTCTGATCAGGGTCTTAGAGATAGTAGTCAGATTGTCAGTAGACCCAGCAGACGGGCACCCACTGCGGCGTGTTGCGCAGCCGCGCGAGCGCCGCCTCGAGCTGCGCGAGCGTGTCGTCGATGTCGTTATTCACGATAGTAAGGTCGAAGTAGTGCCCGTACGTGCGCCGCAGCTGCTCCGACTCGCGGACCAGCACTTCTAACGAGCCGTCGTACTGGAAACACAAAACATTTTTTTTATTATTTGGCTATCGTCAACACGGCGACATTTCTGCCAGTCTCGTGTTCTAGAATATTCTACACCTTTTAGAATTTCGTCAGTTTTTATAACTTAAAAATATGACGAACCGCCAGTGTCGAGTGAGGGAATGGTTCATTGCTCCACCCGTAAATCGATAGTGGACTTTACGAAAAAAAACGTCCCTGACTTTTTAAGACAACACAAACGGGGTTTAAACACGAAATTATTTGAAATAGCCATCAGCTGTGCACTCCATACTCAATTTACTGCATAACACACTATCTTTATTATCCACTAAAACACTACATACACAAAAAACAAGAATTTCAATTCCACCGAAACATCCCAAAACAAAAATATCTTATGTTGTGTATTACAAAGAGCGGGCAATACAAAGGGCGAATGTAGGCAAATCATAGATGTCAAGTGGTAAGGTGATATAAGTGGAATAAGTGAAATAAGTGAAACACATGGTAGTGAATGAAATATAATCGTCCTATATTTTCGATTTATTGGCATATTGAATGATAGTAGCGATCTGTGTGTTGGAACATAACCTAGCTTCGCACTCCAATAAATGTGTGAACCAAATGAGAGCTGATTTGACAAATAGTGATAAGCAAGGATTTATCGGCACGCCTTATGCTTATTTCGAAAAATGTCATATCAATGAGGGCGGATTAGACATAGCGACAAACAAGGATCTATGTGACCAAAATTTGTCAGAAAAATGAGGGCTGATTAGACAGACATAATGACAAAAAAAGATATATTAACCCCTCATGTTTAGTTCTAGAATTATGAACCAAATGAGAGTTGATCAGACAGACAGAGCGACATGGATCCATGGTGACATGGATGGTCAGGAGGGCATAGCTAGCCTATGTTTTTCTCTAAAACTATCACACAAGGAAGGTCTGATTCTACAGACAAATTGACACATAGATGGGTGATAGTGTTAAGAGACCATTGCTATCGATATTATCATACTCACATCGGCAACATTATTCAGCGGCGGCGCGGCAATGAATACGACATAAGGTGCGAATTCCGCCGTCCGTAGTATTTTCAGAGCTTGCGGTTCAACGTCCAATATGGCGATGCGTCGCTCCCCGTGAATGCGACGAATCGTCTCGAGTTTCGTACCGTACATTGCGTCTTCGTGAGTTCCTGGAATTTTAAATATAAGTGTAAAAGTAAGTATTACTGAAAAAATTGTTAAAAATTGCTGCACTATGATATATATTGAAAATAATTGTGCATCACGTGAATTCACAGAATTGTCAAACGACTATAACAAGTTTTAGTCGAAAAGACCGCCCCGAATCGTACCATTCGTACCCGATGCAAACGTACCCATAACGCTTGGCCCTTACCTCTCTGAATAGCTAAGGATATGCGCTGCACCAGCTGCACTAGTTAAAAAGACAGACTAAATATTACCATCGTAATGTTAGAGAATGGACAAAAAATATCACTTTCTTAGGTAGTTTTTCCTGAATGGCTGATTTACACAAAGGCAAAATTTAGGCACCTCCGAGGAGGGAAGCAGCTGTAGGAAAGAAAGAGAAAGTTATTCGGCTTATCTTTTATTCCTAATTTTGCCCCGTGTAAATCAGCCTTAAGTAACGAAGGCACAGGGTGTGCCTAAGCATAAAAAGGCGTCACGAAGAAAGGGACAAAAACTGACAAGGTCTTTACTTTATACGTAAATCGACCTTTTCTTTCTTTCTGGTGCGAGTCAAACGGAAGATATTTAGAAAGGTTAACCTAAAAGAACCAATTTTTTTTACTTTTAATAACGTCGAGAAAGCCCCACATAGTGACTCACGAGCAACTAAGTTAAAAAAATAATCTACACGTAAGATAGATACGTAAATAAGGATTGAATTGATTTCTATGAACGATCTAAGACTAAAATCATTAATTAACTATAACATTTTTTTGTGTCCATCATTTAAAAAATTCAATACAATAAGTATCAAGATGTTTTATGACGATTTTCCATTTCTTTGATAGCATTTAAATACGTACCGTATTCCAAGTACTCGTTAGCTCCAATATCTGCCATCATTTCTTCGTGCGACACAAAATAATAGTGTCTTCCATTCTCTTCATCCGGCCTCGGCTGACGAGTTGTATCTAAAAATTAAATGTCTTAAATAAACTCTCAAAACACTGAAAAGTACAAGTACACTCAACAGCAGGTCATTAGATACACTTTCAGACCTTATGGCGTGGTAATAGAGTTGCAAATGTTTTCACTGACGTGCCCTTGACCATACTATAGAATTCTACTAAATTGGAAACTCACAAAATTTATAACCACAGACAGGATAACCTGCGTCTTCTCCTTTAGTTCTAGAGAAGTTTCCCGTCAAAGAATAAACAGGGAGTTAGGAAAAAACTGCGACTCTAATCACATGTTCTGAAACTGGACAGCTGTCTGTAAGGGACATAGGTCGAAATATGAAAAAAAATCACAGCAAACATGCTTGGATTATAAACTGGAGGATGGGCAGCAGCATCCTCCTTTGTATCTAACATCTTATTCACTGCGGTCACCTACAACCGCGGTCCATGGTGCCAGCCGTAACGCTGACAAGCGAGGGGACTATGGTACTTCCCCTCAACATTTTTCTAGCAAAAGCTAGAATTCTAGAGGGAGCTCCCTGTCCTGTAGTGGACGTTTCATTATGATGATGATGAAACATGCTTTGTATACAGCATGAAACGGAAAGGTGTGAAAATACTAAAGGGTATCAATGAAACTGAACAACTTTTCCCAAGAAACATAGGTCTAAAACAAAACATTTGTATGGGAGGTCAAAATTTGGTTGTTCGTATTTCGCCCTGTGTTCCTTAGGAAAAGTTGTTCAGTTTCACGGGTAGATTCACACCCTTCATTATAATCACAACTTTCTGTTACCGTCGTATAGGGTCCTAATGAAATAGTGAACATAATTATAGCACGTCACTTACACCCTTTTCCAAAGGAACGTAGGTCGAAATATGAAAAAACAAATTTGACCTCTCATACAAAATGCACTATCAGCTGATGCAATATCTATGGGAGTTAAAAATAAAAAAAATCGTATTTCGATCTATGTTCCATGGGAAAGTTGTTCTGTTTCATGATCTGAGTAACATACTAAAATTATGTTCACTATTTTATTAGGTATTTTGTACCAAATTGCGGTGGTTGGTTACCAAGTAAAGAAACACTTACGTGGTATAGGATAAGCGTACGAATCCGGGTGGCGAGCGATTAATGTGTTCTTTATGTGACGCCGACCCACGCCGTGAGCACCCAGTAGCACTATCGTCTTCCTTTGGAAAGCTGAAACATAACAGAAAAAGTCGGTCTGACAACAATTCGTAAGCAGTATCATCAATTCATCATCTATATATATAAAAGAAGAAGGTGACTGACTGACTGACTGACTGACTGACTGACATATCAACGCACAGCCCAAACCACTGGGTCTAGAGATTCCAAATTTGGCATGTAGGTTCCTTATGAGGCCTAGGGCCGCACTAAGAAAGGGTTTTACAAAATTCCACCCCTAAGGGGGTAAAATAGGGGATGAAAGTTTGTATGAAAGTCCGTCAGTTTTGAAGTTAGGATCTTCAAAATTTGTATTTAGGCTGACGACTAAAAATTAATAATTACGTGTCTCAGGGTTTTTAAAATTCGACACCCTTAAGAGGCTATGGGAAAAGATAGATATTTGATGAAAAGGGAGGGGGAGAGAGAGGGGCAGAGGGAGTGGTAGGAGGGGGAGGGGAAGAGACAGGGGGAGGGGGAGGGGGAGAGACAGAGGGACGGGGAGAGGGAGAGAGAGGGAGAGGGTTTTAGTATTTCTCAATTCTGCGAATTGGCTCTGTTTTGAAATATTACATAAAGGTTTCTCTCATCTCTCTCTTTACATTTGTTAGGATACTGCTGCTAAGTTCCTCTGTTCTAATTTATGAGTAACGTCTGTATATTATATAAAATTCAGCTGGATCTTGAGTTATACTCATTGATTTGCGCAGGGTTAGTCCTGTTTTTCCTTAGTTTAAAATTACCCCGAAATGACGGGAAAATATCTCATTGCTTCGGAAAACCGGTAACTATATAAATACGAAATCCACGCGAGCGAAGCCGCGGGCAACAGCTAGTACCAACATAAAAGACATAGCTCTCAGAATTTGGAAATAGCCATAAAAAAATTGTCGCATTTATTAACAAAATATGAAAAACCATAGAAGAGATGACAAGTGAAATTAAAATTAAAATTGGCTAAGAAATACGGCTGATATAAGCATTTAAAACCATCTAATTACGCGCCGATTAGACAGAGAGATCGGAAATGGCTTGTGACGTCACATGCCACTACGGCCATATAAACTTCGTATTAAATTTCGTTTTGCTAGAAAGAGATAGGAACAAATCTTCGTTGGCTTATATCTTTTTGAATTTCATAGTTATTCGAAATATAGTTTTAAATTATTTATTACATGAATGAGGATAATTTTTTAAAATAAAGAAACATCATGCATATTCCCTATTGCTAAATTGACGGTGGGCAGTGCACATCGCAAGAAGAACCGATTAGTGGGCCGATGGGGCGTAAAGGTTCTAGAGTGACGACCACGGAAAACGTAGTATAAGCAGCTCCCCCCACAAGGTGGACCGACGATCTGGTGGCGGTCGCGGGAAGCCGCTGGATGCGAGCAGCGCAGGACCGCGAGTCATGGAGATCTTTAGGGGAGGCCTTTGTCCAGCAGTGGACGTCTCTCGGCTGATATGATGATGATGAGTATCATAATTTCGTGTGGGTTGTTAGATCGATGACCTCGATGACCAACCTCTCAAGGCGGAAGGGCTTAAATGCATGTCCGTCTGAGGAGAGCCAGTGAAATTACTGGCACATGAGACATCCCATCTTAGTTCACAGGGTGGGCAACGCCCTTTGATAAGGCTGTGGGTGCTATGGGCGATGGTGACCACTTAACACCAAGTGGCCCCACCTGCTCGTTTGCTACCAGGTACCTAATTATAATGTTATGCTAACGAGTGAAGAAGCGAAACTCCGCCTCCCGCTAGCACTCGCACTCGAGGATTAATTCTGAGGCAAATATTCCGCAGTTGGCATTGAGTAACTTATATCTGTCTCTTTCACTCTCACACGGCGCTTTTCCAAGTAATTGTGTGAACAAGGTACTTGTGAGAGTGTAGGAAGAGAAATCAGTCCGCTTGTAGGGAGTTTCGTGAGTGTAACCCCAGTTTTGTTGAGCCGCCAAATGCCTCTGCCGCCATGGCTCATTGACAATTACAACCATAGATAGCAGCCGGAACCAATGGATTTACGTGCTTCCCAGGACACGAAATCAGCTGACTTACAATCAGTAATCGATTTGTTTTTTTTTTGTCAGTGACCCCATCGGGATTCGCACCCAGAGCCTCTGGATCGAGAGCTAACACCACGGAGGCTGTTAAAATATTTTCACTACATTTAAAAATATGGACCATCGTCAAAGTACGCTACATTAATTTCAAACTTCTGCCTTAAGTTAGAGTTTTGTAACTTTTCATATCAGATGACCTACTCTTCTTAAATGCTAAACTTTCAAAAGGCCGCGGAAAACTTTTTCATTTTTGTACGGATCGTTAAGCTAATAAATGTTTTACCAGAGAAATCTGTCAAAACTTCTGTACTACAGAGTTTAGGCGACGTTTTATATAATAGGTCTTTACCTATGAAATTGCCGAAATTTTCTTACAGATTAATGAGATCATAATTCCTATAATTCTAATGCTATTTTTTTCATGTGTCTTATATTTGAAAGTTGACTTCAAGGTTATCAATTTACGCATAAAATAAAGTTTTTATTTTTAGTTTGATATGTAAAATTTAAGGTTCGAAAATTGTTCGTCTTAAATGTCGTCCGATTTTATCATTAGATTTACTATATTTTTTTACAGATACTATTTTTTGAAAATTAAATTTAAGCTTCTGTTAGCTTAATGTCTTCCCAATAATGCATAAAAAAGATTAAAAAAGGATTTATAATTCCTAAGAAAAATGCAAAAATGTTAGTACTGCAAATTGAGTTTACCTAAAATTCGCCATACAAAACGGCAATTTCATAGGTAAAGACCTATTATTTAAACATGATGAGCGTTTTAATAACTCAAATCACAAAAGAACCCATAGGCCCATGTCTCAGGCAAATCGTATACGTTCGGAAAATTGTGAAATGGCGTCAGCAAATTGTAAACGGGGTTAGCTGGAGCATTTCACGTTTGTTAGTTAAGGCAAACCCAACCTTATCAACGGGATCGGTTAGGTTGGGTCAGGTTGTCTTGCGACCACAACGCATTAGCCGAGCGAGCGAAGCGAGCGTGCCGCTGGAGTGTCCAGCGAGTGCCAGAAACGAATTATGCGTCGTTATGTAAAATGCCCAGGCATTATGTAAAATGACGAATATAAAAATAATAGGCATTTTGTAAAACGCCAAAGCAGTATATCAAGCGGCGAATTACATAATTCGCTTGAGGCATATAACCATACTGATTTTAAAAAGTCGGGCCTTCAAACCGAACATCTTTTTCCAGGGAAACTAAAGATTCTTTTTTACAGGTCTTTTATCGATTTACGTAATGTCGATAAAGGATTTTTTGATAGCAATCACGTGAGGAAGTTTCTTTTACAAGTAAAAAAAATCGTATTTCGTCCTGTTCCATGGGAGAAGACACCTTTTTTTGACTTATTATTATGAGTCATTGCCACCCCAATGCGTATGCGCTTAATTTTATTTAAACGATGAATTTGACGTGCGTAGACTTTCCCCCACCCAGCACGCGATTGTTGTTCAATTTGTATACCGGTAAATCAGGTCATTAAAATAGATTTTTCAAAAGAAATGACTTACAAGGTAACTTGACAACTTCTTCGTAAGTCACGACGTCGAGTTGGTCGAAAACAGCATTGTGTTTCGCCAGGTACTTGTCCTTCGATTGCTTTTTCTTGCGTCCAAATATAGAACAGTTCACTGCAACAAAATATAAAAAATACGATTAAAACATGACAAACATATTGAAAACACATACCTACTTATAATATAATGAAAAATATAAAAAAAGAACATAATGAAATATAAACTTAAAATTCGTCAGTTCATGCGGACACTGATTAAGATACACACACACCATTAAATTATCTTACACAAATTCAGCTCTTAATTTTTTAAATTCAATAATTCACGATGAGGTTATTTCAATTGTTAGGGTCTTCATTTCCGGTCGATGTAAACAAATTATTTTTATAAATCTTTACGGTACTTCCGCCAATCGACCAATGAGCGAGCTCCAATTCGGCGTTTTTCATTGGCGAACGTAGTTTCAATCCGACCAATAGGAGGTCTTGCATTTTAGCGGCAAATAACGTTGGCGGGGTGGTATCGGAGTTGAGCCCGGGGAGCGGAGATTTTGGGAGCGAGTCTAGTTGGCGCAGCGAGAGTTACAAGATCTAAGTGGTTAGGCTGTCCAGATGTAAAATAATTATTATACATAATATACAAGTGTGAAAGTTGTTAATCTCGTTTGGTTCATACGTCCCTGAATAGAAGCCCTCTTACAATTCAGAAGTGCGACGACAGTGTTTTTAACACGTGAGTACACGCCCAGATTTCTTACTTTTTACTGTGTAATTTAATTACATGCCTATGTGCAAAAACCTTTTTCATAAAATTGTTTTATGTTAAAAGTGGCACGCGCATACTACATCAAACTAATTGCATATTATATAGGTACCTACCCACCTTATCCGTGCAATAGGACTTATCTAGCTGAATTAATTAATACTTTAATCTTAATTATTAAGTCTTAATTATGCAAACGAGGTTGGTAAAATTCGATCCTATATCTTAAAATCCAACGTTTACTTACCGTTTATTCCAATTACTCATTCGTCATATGTTGTGGGTACCTATAAAGTCATTGTAACTTTCTTTTATTCGTATAACCTAACCAGGCATAGATCGGAAACAGTTTGGTACGAGTAGTTATAATTGGTCCCTTTACTAGAAAATGACCCACGATTTACGTTATACTGTCAAGTCATCTAACACTTTTAGAAGGTAGCTATTTGTTCTGATTTCATTATAACATTGTACAGTCAAGAGCACATCAAGCTTAACTCATTGGACTTGGTACCGTTCTTATTTCAATGTACGGGCTAGTCGCAATGCGAGTGTCAGGTTTGACCTGTCGTAGACTGTACCTAATACTGCATGCAAATTTTCTAATAGTTCAGGTGCCAACTTTTTATTATTTTCCTTTTTCTTATAATCAAGTTAATAACTTTGTTCCTACCTATTTTAGTATTCTTACGCCTTCAAGATTATTGACTCTTAGTTGCATTAAAATTCGACTACCTTCCTTATATTTATTTTATTTGGAAAAGTATAAAGTAATAGCGTTATCGGATTAAAATATTTAGATTTATTATTGTTAACGTAGTGTAGGGATTACGTATGTTTTTATGGGTTAGCTAATTTTGAATATTTTTTTAACCAATTGTTATTTCTTCTGGGGAAAATCATGGATGAGCCTCCGAGGCGCCAGTAAAGTGGTCGGTCGCTCAGTCGAAGATTGGAGACGTCCGATCGCAACGACCCGCCCGACCTTGCACCGAGAGCACTACGTGCATCGCGAAGCCGGTTACGAGACGAGGCCAGGGTGCGGAGCCGCAGCCGCTATCGTACGCGCAGCCGCGGCTCCGACCGCAGCAACAGCCGCAACCTGCAATGCCGGGAGCAACAGGAGATTAACCGCAGTCGTGTAAGGCTCTTGGAAGAAGAGCTTTCGCGGGCTCGCGACATGCTTCAGCACGGAGCCAGCAGTCGACAGCAGCCGACCACGCAGCAAGGCCACACACCTCGCGATGAAGACTGGATCCACCAGTCGGCGCAGGGAGATTACCGGCATCACGCAGAGCATCGGGACGACGCGGGATATAGAAAAAGGTCACGTAGTCCTTCTTTATCTAAAAGGG
This sequence comes from Athrips mouffetella, assembly GCA_947532105.1. NCBI lineage: Eukaryota > Metazoa > Arthropoda > Insecta > Lepidoptera > Gelechiidae > Athrips > Athrips mouffetella. The sequence continues at coordinate 6,208,020 of OX383964.1, read as the reverse complement.
ATTTATTTAATGTTTCATTGTTTAATAAAATATAGTCTGACATCCCACTCGAACACTAGAGAGGCGCGGCCTTTGCCTAAGATCGATCATATTATTATGAATATGCTACCCAATTTTGATCCTTCAGTGAAAAAACAACGCTTTGATATTTGGATCAAGAAAGTAAATGAATGCGCCTTAGTGTACGGATAGGACTACAGAACTACTATCCATTTCGTCATGCAGAAAGTTAAGGCCTTGATAAGATGTGGTACGAGGGATTAGACACAGTTTTATTTGACTGGACGCAATGGCAAGAAAAATTGCTAAATGCATTCCCGTGCAAACAGAATTACGGCCAGGCCTTAGAACAAATGCTCCAGCGAAGGAGTAGGTTTAGTGAGCCCATAGAGACTTATTTTTATGAAAAGCTGGCAATACTCAATCACTGCGACATATCGGGCAAGCGCGCCGTTGCATTGCATTATACATGCCATAACAATAGGACACTCCGATCAGGGGCATTAGCTATGCGTTCATATACATATTAATTTATTGCAAAGTCAGAAGTAGAAAGGTGTTACATAAATATAGAAAAATACAAGTGACGCCCAGCAAGGGCACAGCAAATAAGAGAGGCTCAACTAGATGCCATAATTAATCAAAAATAATAACATTAAAATTTTGTAAGTTAGTAATTATTAATAATACGAGTCCTACTTATATTATGTTAGTATCTGTCTATCTAAACAATCAAAATTTTTATGTCAAATGCCTATAATTACATGACAAAATAAATTAAATTGAATGAGGCATTGAAGCATCTTATTTATTAATTTTATCATCAAAAAATTCAAAATATTGTAATAGCATTTACTGATAAGGAAATTTTTACAGATTTTTATTAAATAGATTTTCCAATATTTTTCAGATTGTTAGGTATATGATTATATATTTTTTTTAACATGTGATGGGGGCTATTTGATACTAATGTCAATTTTGTATATGGTGTTACTTATTTATTTTGGTTTCGTTTCATTAGTGAGTATAATTCTGCATGCTTTCTCACAAATTTACATGATTTTAGTAGGTATGTAGATGGACGTTAAAGTTAATATTCTGTGTTTTATGAAATAAGATCTGCAGGATTCGGATTGTTCGATATTTGTCAATACTCTGACACATTTATTCTGGAGAATAAACACGTCACCCGCTTTACAACAGCTTCCCCATATTATGACTCTAGTACCTGGGCGACCGAGTTTCGCTCTATAATAGCCGCCTCAATATTAAAATATCATCGGGTGAGCAAGCCATGCTACCCGCCAACAGATGGCGTTGTAGGTTTTTGTCTAAAATGCAAATGCTTAAAAACACGAAGAAAACTAATTTTCCCAGACATGAGGCCAAGCTAGAACGATTTTTCGCTCCCGAAAACCCCCGTATGGTGAATTTCATCGAAATCGTTAGAGCCGTTGTCGATAAACCGATTACAAATGTATATATATATACAAATATTGCTCGTTTAATAGTATAGGATAATGCTCTCAACCTGAGCAGCTTTTACAATTTTTGATGAGCAGTAAAGAGTGTAATCAGTTTTTCGACCGCCAACAACCCAGAAATAAATTTGTTAACAACCGTATCACTACCAACAATTGTACTAGTTCAGGTATAGGGTCTAGTAATTTGTCCGGTTAAAAGCCGGGACATAAATCTTCTGCCGCCATTGGGTGTTACAATTGCAAGGAGAGGGGACATAGTATTCTCTTTTGCCCCAAACTGCTGATCAAGTGCACTCAGTGCAATCTTGTGGGTCATACATCTCATAGCTACCCATAAAAGAAAACTAATAACGCAGTGATACACCAAAAACGATGTGTATTGATGCAGTTGATCAACAGAGGGGTGGAATTCCAAAGTCAAAATTTGTCAAGGAGATTATGATAAAAGGTATCGCATTTGAGGCATTTGTGGATTTTGGAAGTGACTTGACACTGTTGAGGGCATCCGTCGTCGATAAAATGGGTCTGAGACAAGATGGACTCTCTTCTTTAGTGAAAGGGTTTGGTAACAACTTTGTTCAGTCGCTAGGTGGGTTGATTGATGCTAACTTTAACTGTAGATGACGTAGAAGCGAATGCTCCTTGCAAAGTCGTAAGAGACGTTTTACTTGAGAAAGCGATTCTGATAGGTCAATCATTCACTGAGCAAGCCCACGTCGTCGTGTATAAGGTCCCTACAAAATTGCAGTTCCTGCATATCGGGAGTGAATCGCCTCTTACTGACCCAAACGCAGGTAACGAGCCTGTTTTGCACATCGAGACTAATGACGTCATCCAGTTGTTTTGGGCCGGCAATGATTAGGGCTCGAATTGAACCAGCCATTGACGGAGCTGTACTAACACAGAATTGGTAATAGTACCAGGGTAGTACTAGTGAACAGCACCATAGCAGGCAAACCAAACAAACAATACTTGTCTGTGGCGGCTTACACCAGTCCAAAAGTGAATGCATAGAGGTATCCATGTTTCCCGTGTTCAGAGTCTTGCCTTATCCCCGCTGGATTCATTTTGTGTGGTGCTGAACGTATTAGCGTCGTTAACAGGGTAGTCGTGGTGCCTTCAGAAATACCTAAATTGATAGACAGGGACTTCAACGAATGACAAGTCTGTATTGGTGATGGAAGATTAAGAGCGTCTGTTTGGAGTATTTAGAAAGTTCAAGCACTGTTTTGCTTCTTCTTTGAACGAGCTTGGCTGTACGAATGCAGCAGAAATGACCACAGAGCTTAATGGTGATAAACCTGTCGTGTATCGTCCATATAGATTTTCACATCATAAGCGGGAGAAGTTACTTCCATGATGATGTCCGCGCTAGTCAGGTGTTAGGAAATTACCGCTATCGTCTGGCACCCATTCCAGGCTTGAATAGTACTAAAAAGAAGCGGCCTAAAACTTTGGCTGCAGATGGGCTCAAGCCCTGGATACACGTTGTCGCCCTGCAAGTACATGAGCAAGAACTTAATTCTGACGGAAATGATAGCAATTGAAATGAGTTTTTCAGAATGAACAGACCACTGATTCCTAGCTTTATGAGTTCTTTATAAAATCAATCAATCCAATCCAGAAATAATTTAACGTCGGGTAATATAAATATTCTACAGATCTTGTATGTACTGTTACAGATAGACGTCGACACTGCTGCGCGACCACAAGTGCAGTCCGGCATGATGGCAGATTAACGTGGTGGAGAAGAAGCCTTTCGCCCCATGTTCGTCGTAGTCTATGTCGGAGTGTAATCGATCGTCTTGTAGGTCTGCGACAGTAAGCGTTCCCATAATCGATCGTTGGGATTGAAATCGATGCACCTCGATATATCGATCGTTCGAGTTGTGCTGCCACAAGTTTTATCGATCGTCTTGATGGCTTAACATATTTATATGTACTGTTACAAATATACGTCGACACTGTGCGCGACCACAAGTGCAGTCCGGCATGATGGCAGATTAACGTGGTGGAAAAGAAGCCCTTCGCCCCATGTTCGTCGTAGTCTGTGTCGGAGTGTAATCGATCGTCTTGTAGGTCTGCGACAGTAAGCGTTCCCATAATCGATCGTTGGGATTGAAATCGATGCACCTCGATATATCGATCGTTCGAGTTGTGCTGCCACAAGTTTTATCGATCGTCTTGATGGCTTAACATATTTATATGTACTGTTACAAATATACGTCGACACTGTGCGCGACCACAAGTGCAGTCCGGCATGATGGCAGATTAGCGTGGTGGAAAAGAAGCCCTTCGCCCCATGTTCGTCGTAGTCTGTGTCGGAGTGTAATCGATCGTCTTGTAGGTCTGCGACAGTTAGCGTTCCCATAATCGATCGTTGGGATTTGAAATCAATGTACCTTGATATATCGATGGTTCGATTTGTGCTGCCACAAGTTGTATCGATCGTCTTGATGGCTTAACATATTTATACAATGGGATTTGAAATCGATGCACCTCGATATGTCGATCGTTCGAGTTGTGCTGCCACAAGTTTTATCGATCGTCTTGATGGCTTAACATATTTATACAATGTGAATTCGATATGAGACAAGTAATTTGATTATACTTAGGTAGGTTAAGTTGTACACCCATAATCGATCGTTGGAATTTTGTTAATTGATGTACCTCTATAAATTGATCATACATATTTATACAATGTGAGTTCGATATGAGACAAGTAATTTGATTATACTTAGGAAGGTTAAGTTGTACACCCATAATCGATCGTTGGAATTTTGTTAATCGATGTACCCCTATAAATTGATCATACATATTTATACAATGTGAGTTCGATATGAGACAAGTAATTTGATTATACTTAGGTAGGTTAAGTTGTACGCCCATAATCGATCGTTGGAATTTTTTTAATTGATGTACCTCTATAAATTGATCATACATATTTATACAATGTGAGTTCGATATGAGACAAGTAATTTGATTATACTTAGGTAGGTTAAGTTGTACACCCATAATCGATCGTTGGAATTTTGTTAATTGATGTACCTCTATAAATTGATCATACAAGTTTAATCGATCGTCTTATTGGTTTATATATATTCATAAATTGAATATAAAATAAAATATGTATTATATATATATGTATTTATATATATAAAATATGTATGTAATTAAATATAAAATATGTAATTTGGCGATTGCTAGGTTAAATCCCATAACTTTATTTTTCTAGGTTAGTTCGATGCGAAATAATTTTACTAATGTTTTTATTATTATTTGTTAATATACTTGCGAAACCAACTCTATAATTAGTTTATTAAATAAATGTAGGCAATCGATTAAGTAGTAGTTTTAAATAGGTAGGTTATTTAATTTGAAGCTAGTTGTTGTATCTAGAAACTAAAGTTGCAGCCCTTAGACTATGTTCAGTGTTTGTAGTTATTATTTATTTATTAATGTTCTTATATTGTGTACAGTATTTCTTTCATATCTTTGAAATAAAACGTATTTTTCAGTAATGTATAATGTAGAGTCACAGGCTGCTCATAACAAATTATGTATGTTGTTATTCTAGTTAAACCAATTCAATTTATTTCTTAACGTTATAAGTAATCAATGTTTCTGTAATTTTCAGTGTTAGTTGATACTTTATTATTAGTATTTTTCTTATTAAACTCAAGTCTGCGCTACTGGGTTAACTCCGATTGTTAGGGTGCCTTAAGGCGTCGCGTGCGGGGGCGCTCGCGATGTCAGGACGGTCGATTGTTAGGGTCTTCATTTCCGGTCGATGTAAACAAATTATTTTTATAAATCTTTACGGTACTTCCGCCAATCGACCAATGAGCGAGCTCCAATTCGGCGTTTTTCATTGGCGAACGTAGTTTCAATCCGACCAATAGGAGGTCTTGCATTTTAGCGGCAAATAACGTTGGCGGGGTGGTATCGGAGTTGAGCCCGGGGAGCGGAGATTTTGGGAGCGAGTCTAGTTGGCGCAGCGAGAGTTACAAGATCTAAGTGGTTAGGCTGTCCAGATGTAAAATAATTATTATACATAATATACAAGTGTGAAAGTTGTTAATCTCGTTTGGTTCATACGTCCCTGAATAGAAGCCCTCTTACACAATGTTCTGAATATCTTTGAATAAGAGGCATTTCACACTTAAAAATTAATTATGTATCTTAGATATAGAACCAAAGATGTATCTAGTCAATTTGCACTGCCAATGCACGGAATGAGTACCTACATCTAAAAACAACGTCTACATTACTTTTATCACTTCAAATGTTTTGAAATCATATGCTTTTCGCAATAACGAGTAGCCTTTGCGATCAATTCTATCAAGAGAAATCCAAATGTGGTTTATAATGAGTTCAGTAGTGCCAGAGCTACACGTTTTTTGAATGTAGGAACTAGATGTTTTACCACTGTAAAAATAGCGTTTATCAATCTTAGATAGTGAAGAATATTTTTTTAAAATCAGTTTATAGATCACCTCAAAGCAATAAACCAATTTTTTTTTTGTTATAATGTTAGTGTGGATGAAGATTGAAAGTAAATACAAATGATATTATTACCTAGCTAAATTTAAAAGATAGTTTGACTTACCTGTATTCTCACAGCCGTCAGTATGAGAGACGCAGCCTTCGGTTCCTAGCAGCACAACATTACAACACGGTTCATGCAACGCAACAAATGGAATGATATGGGGCACTACTTGATTAGTAGGGCACGCACACACAGTGAACGGGAAATGCCTTTTGATTTGCAACAATTTATAAAATATCTTCAAAGGGAATCTAGACAGAATCGATAGCTATCCACTATCTATAACTATTCGATTTATACCTCATTATTCCAAAAACTCAACGATAGAAATAATTAAAATCTGCCTGAAAAAACGGCGTTATATCTGTTGTATCCGTTGTCCTCAAGGCTAGATAGCCTACTTTTACTATAACTATTATTTATAGCCTATTAAATAAAGTATCCCATAGCTGGACAAAAGCCACCCCTCTATTAAGCTAGTCGTCTCTGGCTTGACCTAATGTAAAGCAAAATTAACTGATTGTTTTTTGTTATATCATTTAAATCAGTCTTCATTTCTTTAACCAAACTTAATAATGATAAGAATGTATTCTTATATCCACATGGGCCATGTTGTAAGAGGAAATTAGTTTTTAAGTTAACGAAAAGAATTATGAATTGACTGGATTCTACCATACTGAAAATAATGACAATAAATATAGAATATGCCTGTTTTTCTCTCGTCATGAAAAGAGCAATATTTATTTATTTTCATTCCGATGCTTTTTCATTAACCCTTCTTGTTGACATCCTTTTCTTACAACAACAATTACAAGTTTCAAAACCCAGCTATAATTAATTGACTTTACTTAATTACTAAAGATTTACCCTTGAGGACAACCGACAGAAGTTGCAGAGTAAAAGTTTTCGTTTTAATGAAGCTCCCATAAAAAACATCGTCAGCATAAAGAGGTCATTTCAGGGAGCTGGCCGAACCGAAAGTATTTTTATCATCAAAAGTAACATTTCCCGGAGCATTAAAATTACTTTTTATGAAGTCGTTAGGGGGTTATACAAACTCCCGATACTTTATAGTGTTCTAAGGAAAAGAGAGGATTGTAAACCGTTATCGCAAAAATATCCTTGTTAAAATATTCCTGTTGTAAAATTATAAGAAACAACATTAGGTCTATAATGTTTATTTAATATTCTAGAAATACACGCTATGTCAAGTAGCTTTGAGTTTTTATAGATAGAAATGGTCGTATATAAAATTAATTATTAAATTAAATTGTAGCATGAAAACGCAAACCATTGTTTTCATAACTTTTATATGATATTTTTGCAATACGTATAGGTACGGTTATTTAGGCAGACATTTTTTTTTTGGCAAAGTGAGAATAATTCTACGATTGATTAGTGTAGGTTAGGTTAGCCTCTTCTATTTTTCTTTAGCTTCATTTCCGTGCAAAATTTCATGAAGTTGGATGTAATGAAGTTAAGGGAGCTTGTATCACTCATAATATACATAATAAAGAAAGCACTATACATACCAACTGTAGTTTCATCCAATGAGATAACGTTTGGAAGCAAAACACGATAATGTTAATGTAAATTTTGACAGAGCATGATAATGTACATGTTTTTGCAAACAAATCGATAATATCAAATAAATTACCAGTTATATGCGTCACCCAATATGTTCTACTATTTAAAGCACAGCTTCAAATTTTACGATGTAATCATTTTCTCGAAATCTTAACGAACATAAAAAAAACATAATGAAAACACAGTTGAAAATAATATTAAAGACACTACTTATACCTTTTAAACATTCAATTCTAACACAACACTTATGTAAAAACAAGGGAAAAACATAAAAACACAAACATGAAACAAAGCAAATTTTTAAACATTAAAACCCTACAAGGACTCAGATGCTTCTATCCAGGCGACATATAAATACAATAACATTTACAAGGAATCCTTTGGGTCTAACTTTATTTACACACCGCCTTATGATATAAAGTTCTATTCAAACATTCTTTCTTACTTACGTCTAATACTAACAAGACTATTATTAGTAGCTAAGACACCAAAATGGCAAAAGGCACAAACCAAAAATTGCGTATTTACATTGTTGCGAGATTTTCCAACATTCTAATTCTTAACATGTAATACATGTTTCATGCATGAGACCTTCTGCGGCTGCTGAATCATAGGTTCAGACGCCGCAAACCATAGCATTCGTAAGAAAGATTGTCTGGTAGAACTTGGAATTACTTAACCAGATTATTTTATTACCTTGATCCGTGGTGGATCTTTCAGCTGCAGCACAAGCTGCTCTCCATTCCTGCAGTTCAGGACTTGGAATCAAACCAGCTGATCCACCTGCTGCGTCTTTACGGGCTTGCCACCAGTGAGAATCATCTTTGCTGATGATCTGAAAACGATTATCATATAAACTAACAAGTGAACATGCAACATCTTGAAAATTTTACCGGAGTATATAAATACATTTATTTAAAAAAATGGCTCGTCAGTTGAATTATTTGTGAACCTAGTGGCAGTAAAATATTTCGGTAAACATTATACTAACCTGAAGGATATCTCCCGTAGTAAATGCGATCCCCGCTTGAGCACAGGGAATCAGCTCGTCTTCTAACGGATCGTAGTCAAATTGAGCTCTTACGAAGATCTAAAAATACACATCGGCATTATAGAACTAAATTCACAATCTCTAAACATTTAACGAAGTATGAAGAGGACGTGATATAAAGATGAATGATTTATGTGTGAGTAAATATAATTTTGACGGTAATAAATTCCAATTTTAAATAAAAACATAATGAACAAAAACGAACACGAAATTAATTCGAAAATGGAACGTGACGATGATGATGTGAGAGTGTGAAGCGATGATAAAGAACAACAAGCGCACAGAAACAGAGGAAATCGCGGGGACGCGCTGCCATGCCCGGGTGACAGGACACAGGATGTTTCGAAATTAGAATAAAACTTTTCAAGGGCTTCAAAAGGGCAGAGAATTACAATTGAATACATGCTTATTTTTTCGACCTAATATCTGTTTGCCCACTTATTAGTGAGGTCAAAAGGAACGAGCGTTGTTCTACGACTTTTGCTACAACGGAAATAAAAATAATCGACTTCCCACACAAAATATGATGGTCATTTACGTTAATTTGTAAGAGAAGTTATTTTTTTTATACGTTGTTGCAAAAGTAGAAGATCAAAAGTTGTTGCTTTTGACTTTCCTTATAAATGAGTGGGCAAACGTATGTGAGGTCCAAAAAATTGCCTTGTATAAAACAACCACAGGTGACAGGATCTATGATCGCAATTGAAAAAGCTCATAGCTTTATACTTTGCGTGTTTTGACGACATTTTAGTTATTTGTAGCATTTAATCCACAAATCAGCCTTGAAAAGACATAACACTAATTTCGAAAGAACCTGTAAACATGAACATAAACACAACATGAACATAAAACAACATAACGACAATAAAGTAGCACGGGTCTGGTATCGCTACTTACTAGAACGGGCGAAGGCTTTATCCGGAAAAGCTATTTAGAACAGAAATACAGTTTTAATTTTGCTTTTATTTATTTATTACCAATCAGTTTATGCTTTAGGACAAGCCTTTTAGAGAGCTTTGGCTTCTAGAATTTCGCTCATCAGTTGGCAGCACTGGAATATGACGCGTGACGTGACTTTTAACCAGTCACAGGCGTGCTTTGTCGATAGATTTTAGATATTAACCAATCATTTAAACGGCCAATCAATGCTGCTAACTTGAGAGCAAAATCTACACATCCTCTTTTTGTGCGCTTGTCGAGTCTTGATTATTTATTTAAAACAGTATAGTTAGTTAATTCACTATTTATTCGAAAAGCAAGCGTTGTTATTGCAATCTCGGTAATAAATTAAACGTAAACAGTACTGGCTATGTTTTCTATAACTGGGTTAATAATATTTTGGGATTTTAAAATCTACAGGTATAACTTCTAAAACACTACTAATTATGTTAAAAAACTTCTGGCAAGTATCAAAATCTGATAGGTAGATACTAATTGTATATTTAAGATCCTACAAAATCAACTTAGGTTTAATGTAGACTAAAAAAACATTATTTTCAAACATAACGTTTCTGCCACATCGGCAATCAGTTCCTTGAGCGATAAGTTTGGTTTATTTTTCGTTTAGACTTTTTTTTTGAAGTTTTTACTTTTTGTACTTCTAAAAAAAGTGCCCAAAAAAAAGAACGTAAAAGAAGTCGAAACTTTTTATTAATTACAATCAGACAAAGCGACGAAAAAATTATATTCTATGCCATCGGCAAAGTCGCAATTTATAGTGGAAACTTGACTTGAAGCTTTTGTCATCTTTTCAGTTTCAGTGGCCCTTTTCTTAATTCAAAAAAAATATTTTTGTTATTATCATCATTGCAAAGTCGATGACCGACCTCACAAACCCAGGTATCAGAGTTGTTGAGCAGCCAAAAGTCTCAGCCAGGTCTCAACGACTACATCAACGGATGTAGTCCTATCCAAACTGGGGAGGTAGCACAAAGCGATTTTTGTTTGACAAAAATTTAATTCGATTTTCTTCATTATTGGGCATTGATAATGCAGGATCTTTTTAGTATCTAAGGATGCAAATTCTCTTTCCTAAATATAAGCACCATCCGGCAATTACTGCTTATAAAATTTGTAAGACAATAAAGGTTTATGAAGCAATGTACGCAAAACTTGAAGATATTAGGAAGTAGGAAGATACAGAACAAGTAAGGAGGTACAGATGAACATGCCAACCACTTACCTCGCATGGCGGCGGCGCAGAACGGTAGGAGGGCACTATCTTGAAAGTCACTGAGCCACGAGCGTCGCGCTGGAAATTTATAATAAATAACCGATAAGTGCGAGTCAGACTCGCGCTCCAAGGTTTCCGATATACCTATTATAGTATTTTTAGAAGCAATAAACTCCATTCTCATCATCGGAAAAGTAAGTTTGTTTATAAAGGTTTTTTGCAGATTTAAAAAAAAAATCTACTTAGATAAGATTTCCTATAATATTTACATAAACCTCTATCGACTATAATTAATTCAGATTTTCGTTTAGCAAACTTCGGAGATAAGGGGGAAGGGCCCTTAATTCTTTCCTTTGCAATAAAGTTGGGCAAGCTTATTATATATAATTTTAAAAGTATTCCAAATTCCAAGTTGACAGCGTGAGTAGTTGCTGATATAAACAGGTGTGACAGACAGACAGACAAAGTCGCAACATAGGGGTTCAGTTTTTACCATTTTGGTTCGTAACCCTAATAAGACCTATGTACTATCCTGCGCTACCATCAATCTGAGGCAAATTTGGTTTTGGTCTCAGATAAAACCAACCATGATCGCTGGACAAAAAGCGTTTGTGTCCTATTCTAAACTACCCACATTTTGGTGTCTTTTCTTGAAATTCACCAAATCTTACCCTAGCCTTACTTAAGCTTACGAGCGAAGTGGTTATTGTACTTCCCCTACAAACAGTAGCAAGCATTTTAGCTGCAATTCTCGAGAGAGCTCCCATGTCGTGCAATGAAAGTTTTAAGGGATGTTATGATGATGATGATGGCAAGTTGGATGGTGCAACTCAGCCTAAGAGCAGCTGCGCGATGGACTGGACCGATATTCCTTTGACCTCCCTGATATCATCTCCAACATGCAAGGTGGCTTGATGGCGTATAACCCCACCATGACACAAATCAAAAAGTTAAGTCTGATAAACTTACCAGCATCCTCTGCAGTTGTGCAACAGATTGGTTGGCGACGGGTGTACCATTTATTTCTCTGATCTCATCTCCAACATGCAAGGTAGCTTGACGGTGTATCATACCACCATGCATGATGCGAGCCACGATGCAGCGTCCGTCGTCAGCCAACTTGAGGGTAATGCCCTGGAAGTAGAAAAAGGAGATGCAGATAGCTTACATGATGAATTGTGAAGTATTCATAAATATTTTGCTTACGTACTAGATTGTGATTAAATAGTGGAGAAATATGTTTCGAAAAAATACATTTCAGGACTATCTAAATAATCTATAAATTCGATTTGAACTTATTCCTTCTATTTGTCATATCTGGTCGTCACCACGACAAGGCTGAACCTGCAATTCTAGTTTGTAGGATATTCACCCTTACGCCAACATGATATAAGAGTGAATCTTCTAAATACAAGAATTGCAGAAATCTGCCCTCCTGTAACTTAAGGCGAAGACTCACCAACTAACACACATGTGCGTTTATAAAACACCTACTCCGCTGAAATGGTTCAGATAACGACTACTATTAGAAATGATGACCGAGACGAAGCACGGCATTATCTTTTTTAGACAACTACGTGATTCAGTCTGCTTTAAGGGGCTGATAAGAGCTGAATTACCTCCCTTTCTAACAAAGGGCAGAATGCGCGTGCTAGAACGGAGCGGATTCGCGCTATTTTACGTTTTTCGCAAATTTTTGCATTTTTCTCAATATCTGTACTCATAATATAAAATAGCTATAGTATTATGCATAATGTATTGAATAATGTGTAAAAGTTTTGGCATCATAGATTAATGGGTACTTAAGAAAAACGTGTTTTTTTATGGCGTAAAAATATGTTTAATCGTATTTCGGAGTCGGCCATATTCTTGAAAAGATGCTTAATTATCACATTTTTTTTTTCGCGGCCATATATTCATCACTTTTCGTTCAAAACCTGCTCAAGTGAAGCGTAAAGCCTAAAGCCGCAATCACACCTTCCTGAATTCAAAGACTGATTCGGCAAACACGGTTTTGTTAATTCTAATATCCTTACTTCAACGGGTAATGTATTCCGAAATAGTTTCTGAAATAAGGAAAGGGTGATTGCGGATTTATATAGGATGACTTTTAATTAGTTCTTGATAGAAAAAGGTATGAATGTACTCATGATACTGAACAACTTTCCCCAAGGAACATAGGTCGAAATACGAAAATCAAATTTTGACCTCCCATAGAAACTGCATCAGCTGATAGCGCATTTTGTATGGGAGGTAGAGCTCAACTCGGCTAGTCTGCCCAACCAAGGCTACGAGTAATCAGTATAGTTGGCAACAGCCCTTGAACGGTTTCAAGTCTTTTGCAGCATGCTCTTAAGAAAATTGAATGCTGGTGTAGAAAGAACATGCTCTCTGTAAACGCCAACAAAACCGTAGTAGTCCCATTCACGAAGAGAAGAAACCTGAGAGGCATAACACCTCCTACTCTCTTCGGCAAGACTATCGAATTCTTATACAAAGTAAAATATCTTGGGGTATACTTAGACCACAAACTTGTATGGAACAAACATATTGACCAAGTAATAAAAAAGGCCAAGACAGCACTTAGCATCTATAATAGGGTTGCCGGCTCCAGATGGGGCCTGAAACCTAAGCACTCACTCTGGCTATACACAGCAATAGTGAGACCCATCATTACCTACGGCTGTATAGTAGTGTATAGCCTGGCACAAAAAGGTAGAACAGGTGACAACCATCAAGACCCTAAACAGCCTACAAAGACTAGCATGTCTCATGATTACTGGTGCCCTCTCATTAACTCCCACCTTGACCATGGAAGCGGTGCTGAACCTGACATCGCTTCACCTACATGTCCAAAAAGAAGCACGAAAATCAATGCTACGGGCCATAGGGTGACAGCTAAATTCAATCCTATACATATTTATTATATTGCTTTTCAAACAGGGTTTTTTTTGTCACCTCGGAAACTTTAAGAGGTGGTTCTGCCCATGAAACTGAACAACTTTTCTGAAGTAACATAGGTCGAAATACGAAATAAAATTTTCGTCCTCCCATACAAAATGCATTATCAGCTGACGCAGTCTCTACGAGAGGCTAAAAATAACTATTTCGCATTACGGCCTAAGTTCCTTGAGAAAAGGTCAGTTTCATGGTCTAAGTAACATCCTAAAATTACGTTCATTAAGACCCAATAGAAAACCGCTTCTTTACAGCCCCTGATTTTTATGATAATCTTTGTACCATCTGACACTTTCCGCACCCGTTAGTGTAAAGTGCTACGTTTACGTCTAAGCTCTGCAAACGTATGAGGAAGCAATTGTTTGCCCTGGGAAAATGCACCTGTTCCAAAATTACTATAAGCCCCGCAAACATAACGATAAATCTGTTTGGAACGAATATCATGCGTGTTGGTGATGTTTTTTAACCCTAGGCAAAAAATGGGATCACATAAAATTGTAGCTGTTTTGTGTTTGTTATTTTGAGCTTTGAGTATTTATGGGAATAATGTAGAAACAAACATAATTGAGTCCGAATATTTTTATTCAACAATAATTTTATCTATCTTATATTATATTTATCTTACAAGAACAGTCCAATATTAAATAAAATAACTCGTATCGTAAATGAAATCTTAGAACTTAAACAACATATCTCATATTTTTTTCAGTTACAAACTTTAAATCTCATTGAAAAGACATTGCTATTTTGGAAAGCGTAAAAACTGAAGGACTCGGCGAATGCAGTAACTATTTGAAAGTTAAACTAGAAAGCTCGTTTTTTATGCAAGCTATTCCAGAGAGGACAGTATGTATCAATCAACAAGTCAAATGTCGTGATGCTGTATTCTACACTCTAGGTAACGAAAACTACTATAGGCGGAGAGCGAGCAGTTGGAAAACCCTACCTCATCGCATACCAAAAAGTGACCTATCTAGACCGGTGCACAATGAAAAGGTGATTCTAACAAAACAGGGTTGCCTGGGCGCAACCTGCCACGGTTTCAACAATCAACAACTTTTTTTACGCCAGCTCTTAGTCTACTACCACAAGGTACCGGAAATATCTGTAAAATTGCATTCATCATTATCGCTAAGCGCTCGAGGCCAAGTGGCTAATTGCTCTTGCAATTTCTGAAGAATATTAAAACCGTGATATAATTATTGATGATTCTGTGCCAGGCTATGACAATCTATCTTTTAAAGTCTTGTAAAATATCACTTTCCATTATCTGTTCCACCATAAATCATCAATAACAGCAGTGAACAATATAAGCGTATCTTTACTCAAAATGGATTAAGGCTGACTGTCGACCACCAAGTTATTAAAAAGTAGACCTACAGTTAACGAGGAAAAATGAGCCGGTTGGAACTAAGTCGTATCATAAAGCTGGTTACATACTCTAAGAATAAGTTACAGATTAAAACGTAGTGATGATTATCTTCTATCTGGTATCCTGTATACCAGATAGAAGATAATCATCACTACGTTGTAAAAAAAAGTAAGATGATCCTTCTATAGGGTGATTCTACATCTTACTTCCTACTAATATTATAAACGCGAAAGTTTGTAAGTATGTATGGATGGATGTTTGTTACTCTTTCACGTAAAAACTACTAAATGGATTTTAATAAAACTGTACAATAATATAGCTTATACATCAGAATAACACATTGGCTACAATTTATCCTGCGCAGATGAAGTCGCGGGTACCAGAGTCACTAATAAATTGTTAAAAATATATAAAAAATACTTTTGGGTGATCATGAAATTTGATTTTCCTTCGAATTACATTACAGTAATTTATCGAAATTGCTATATAGTGACTGGATATTATAACAAAAAACATCTTTGTCTGCATCATCAGCTGATCATAAAGGTCATTTAACCCTCCAGGCGCTTTACTTTTCCTTGAGCCGAAAATATTTTTTTTTAAAGAAAAAGTATATTTTTTAATATTTTTAACACAATCTAACAGTGATGTAGAACTACCCTTTAGAAGGAACATCGTACATTTTTTTACACCCTGTATAATAGTATAACTATAACCTAGTGTAGTAAACCTAGTGTAGTAAACCTAGTGAGATCTTATGAAGTGACTATGGCCTGTTGGCAGGTGGATAAAATCAGAGCTTACGCGTTGCCCTGAGGATTTGACACTTTAGGAGAAAATTATGTGGTCCTATTAGAAAAACTGCTAAGAGGATACAACTGATGCAAGGCAGTCCTGTTGTTTTTTACTTTATGACGTTTCTAGGGTTCCGTACCTCAAAATAAAAAACGGAACCCTCATAGGATCACTTTGTTGTCCGTCTGTCTGTCTGTCTGTCAAGACCCTTTTTCTCACGAACGAGAAGAGGTGTCAGGTTGAAATTGATAACGATGATTAAAGTTCATAAACCACACAAGATCTGAAAATTTAATTTTTTTACAATGACGCAATCAAAAGATATGGCTTTTTATGTCCTCATCTCCATACATTTATGCAAAAATGAAATTTGGCAAGAAGCTAGGTCTCACAGTACAAATAAAGGGAAAAGCCTAAAATCATTAAATATTTAAATTTTTCTCACAAATAATAGTAACCAATTAAGGTGAGATCCCGTTTCAAGAACTTTTCTATAAAAGAGGGGTCAAGTTGGATGGTCGCGGAGTTTCTAAAATCAAAGAGCAAAAGCTTTTAGTATATCATATGGTAGATAGGTACGGAACCCTTAGGGCGCGGGTCCAACTCGCACTTGGCCGGTTTTTTTTTGTTTTCTCTATGACGTAACCACTTTTCGCTCCGACTGTACCGAACCTGCCAGGTTGTACAGGGGCAGACCATAGTTTTGTGGATCTTTATAGGTCACTACAATCGCTACAAATTTCTTGTACTAACTATACTAATAACTGATAACTTGCGGTGCCTAGTCTATTTAGTTTTATGTTCTGACTCACCTCTTTATAGTCGTACTTTTCTGCACTATAGTATGTATAATACCCACTATATGCAATTATACTTCATGCTTCGTCCTCGATATTAGCATAAACACACGTAGTTGCGGCCAGCAATTCGCCATCTTCGCACTTTATTTCAGATACCTACCCTTGTTTTTGTTTACATTTTTCAAAAAGAAGGTAGATATCCCTCGACGTCACTCTAGCTGTAACATGATTCATTCGCGTTTTAGTGCTTCGCCATATCGCACGGTGTTAATAAAAATAGTTTATTTAAGTGATAAATTTGATATAAAATGTCAAAAAGGAAGAGTTTGCGGGATGAAGACGATAAGTTTCATTATTTACAAAGGTTAGTGTTATTTATTTGTCTATTTGACGATTGTTCGGTATTGCGAGCAGTACTTTGGGCTGTCTCTTACCGACTGCTGGTTTGCGGGCAGTACTATGGGCTGTCTCTTACCACTATAAGCAATCATTTCTACCTAGATGTACACGGGTTTGCGTGCTTCTCTTTGGAGTTGTCACTACCCACTTTAGTTTTGCGATTGTTCGGTATTGCGAGCAGTACTTTGGGCTGTCTCTTACCACTATAAGCAATCATTTCTACCTAGATGTACACGGGTTTGCGTGTTTCTCTTTGGAGTTGTCACTACCCACTTTAGTTTTGCGATTGTTCGGTATTGCGAGCAGTACTTTGGGCTGTCTCTTACCACTATAAGCAATCATTTCTACCTAGATGTACACGGGTTTGCGTGTTTCTCTTTGGAGTTGTCACTACCCACTTTAGTTTTGCGAACAGTACAATGGAACTGTTTCTTAACTACATGACATGAAGTGTCTTTGTGATTAAGTGATCGATTTATCGATACCGCCGGGGACAGAAAAACAGACCTAGTCCCATAAAGAAAAACAAGTTGAGTCTCGTCCAGAACCTATTGCTGACGCCGCCGCTGCGTCGGCTGCATGCATATCCAGAAGTCGCTCTAGAGCTGAATTATACCATATAAGAAATTCTCGGTGATTACCTTACCCAGATTACTAACTTTGGCAGTGAAATACAAAAGTATGAGGCAGTCAGATTAGAATACTGCGCGACTAGCGGCTTGGCAAAGGAAGTGTGAAAATAATATTTAGTGTCTAGTGAGAAAGTGAGAAATTTAATCAATGCTCCAGCGTTGAACGCGGAAATAAAAGCTTCTTCTTAGAAGTAGTTGTACAACGAGATAAGATAATTGAACTTAAACAATACCAGCATCTGCAATTGCAGCCCTCAGTCAGGCGTTAACGCGCCTTCTCGAGACTTCGGAGATATATGCAGAGTTAATAAAGCTCCTCATAGACACGTGTCGATTGTTCTGTGACTGCCAACACGCCGATTCAATCACGTGACGTAATTTCGTGCTATCCACTTTAAAGAGAGACATGACGGACCAACTATAAGACACTAAAGTGGATAAATTCTTATTTGGCGAGAATTTTGCTGCAACAATAAAGTTTGCAAAAGCTATTACTAAGTCTGGTGCTGAGCTGAAAGCCGCTCCAGCTTCAAAGGCAAACCCTGCAAACAAAAACCTGACAGTGGGGCCATCCAACAAGAATCTGAACTGGAAGAGTCCGTTTCTGACTTGCAAGCTCAGAGGTCGAAGGAGCCTGCGACAACCAAGGGTCGGCCGTCGCATCATCGAGTACCGCCATGCAGCAGCCGCCGATAAAACTGGTAAATGACGCTAGCAGATCATAATACTATAACGAAATGGTAAAATAAGATTCATTTTAAATCTAAAAGAGTTGAACAAACTTATTGATACATTACATTTTAAACTGGAAGATCTTCGTACCGCTTTAAAATTAATCACGCAAGACTGTTTTATGATTAAGATCGATCTCCAAGATGCTTGCATTTTATCGAAATTCATTAAGAATCAAGAAAGTTTCTTAGGTTTGAATATAAAGAAAAATATATGAGAATTTAACGTTTTACCGTTTGGTCTCAGTACTGCGCCTAACATATTCACTAAAGTGATGAAACCGGTCGTAAGGTTACTTCGATCTGCTGGCCTTCTGTCCACTGTACACTAGGACAATTTCTTATTAATCGGACGTGATTATAACTTGTGCTTGTTTAACGTTACCAACAAATTACTCATAGGTTCTGGCTTTATTATAAAAAAGCTGCCCAGTACCCAAAACAAGTTGTACGTTTCTTAGTAACATCATTGAATCGAAAAATGTATAGGGCGAACTAACAGATTAAAAAAAAAAGATAAGGTTCGTGTAAAGGAAAATATAGAAGATTCTTTAAATAAATAAATAAAAAAAAAATGTAAAACAAGAAACATGTTGAACGTATTAAACAGGTACTTAAATTTGAAAAAACAGTTTCATAATTACGAAACATCCGTGATCTTGCCTGAATCTGTATTACCAGACTTGAACTGGTGGAATGATGTGATTTTGCACTCTGTGAGTAAACCTCAACTTAGGGGTGGGGCATAGCGTGCGGGCACCAAAGAGGCAGCGGACAGTGGATTGACCTTGAGTAAGGTTTGCTAAAAATTTAACTGATTGTCAGATTCTACTATAGATAACACGACTGCTATCTCATACATGGAATCCAATTCCCACACCTAACAGATATTACTCGTCAACTTTGGCAGTGGTGTGAATGTCGCAACTTACATGTGTTCGCGTCGTACATTCGGTCGGCGGACAACAAAACGGCGGACGCGGAATCACGGCGCGTGTACCCCGACATAGAATGGGAGTAGTCAGAAGATGCATACACACAAATCGTGCAAAAGTTAAGCACACCGGATAAAGATTTATTTTCTAGCCGCGTAAATTTTAAAAGCTCTTAATACGACGCATGGCATAGGCATGGTCGCGTTTGCTATAAATGCCTTTACTATATCGTCGTCAGACATGTTTTTTTTATGCCTTCCCGCCGTTTTCAGTTATTTTTAAAACTTTACGTAAAATTGTATCCGACCAGGCAGAAGGAATATTAGTAGTACCTGTGTGGCCCACTCAGCAATGGTACCCATTATTTCGTGTAGCCTTTTGTTGTCCGCTCCAATTATCTTTAAGGCGGGTGAAAGCTTGATTTTGTCTCATTATTACATCAGTCGATAAAAATACAACAAGCTTTCCCAGGCGGCCGGAGTCTGCTCTGGGAAGCGTGGCTAAAGAGAAGCATCCCTCCATCTGCGATTGGCGTAATGTTGGCTTCTCTCACAGGCAACTCATATAAACAATATGATGTATACTTAAAAAAAAAAAAAAAAATTGTTCTCGTTTTACCAACAATACGACTGGAATACCTTTGCTATATCCACACTAAATATTTTTTTTCTTTTAAACAAAATTATATGAAGTCGGAGCCCAATATCATTAGCTTATTGAGTCGGTACATGTAGGTCGGCTTATGCATTAATACTTGTGCCCCAATCTAGGTGAAGATGATCGAATTTAAAGGTGTTTCAAGGGCATATTTCGCTTATGTCCTCCGTTACCTAAGTACCGAATGACATGGGATACAACGATTGTACTTAATTATCTGAGTAGTTTATTTCCAAATGAAGAAATTTCTCATAAACTAGTCACATTGCTTGCTTCAATAACCGCTAGAGAGCAAACACTATCAAAAACTGATATAAATTATATAAAAATATTTAGTAGGTACTAAAATTTACATAAAAATCGCAAATACTATTAAAACCTTACGTTAGCCTGATTAGAACTTAGGTTCTATTCCGTTCTAGAAACTACAGAAATTTGCCCGGGAAAAACCTTCCAAGCTTACCTAGAAATGCCTAAACATTTGCGAAAAGACATAAAACTAAACTTATTTATTGCCGTTAAAAACCACATAAGGCAGTCGGTTCACAAACTTTGAGTCATTGGATCTGGTCCACTACGCAAAAGTGGAATCGATGTGAGCATGTTCACGGTACACAGCACACGGCACGCTGCCACGTCTGCTGCGTACAGAATTGGTATCAACCTTGACTCAATTCGATGAACCGCTGCTGGTTGGAGCGGTTCTTCCTCAACATTCGTCTATAATAGAACTTTAAATAGTAATATGGTTGATGAGGAATGTTTTGCTAGAACAATTATTAATAATTTTAATATTACAGAGGGATCAATTAGATTTATTATTTTCTGTTTTCAAAAATATTTTTTAGTTCAAAATTTACTTTTTTGTTTCTACTCTGAAGTTAGAGAAGATTACTTATTTGAATATTTAATCATTAAGTTCTGAACTTTTACTACTTGTAATAAAAATATTTCACAACAATAAGCTCTAAAAGTCTACGTGTGTTTATGCTAATATCGAGGACGAAGCATGAAGTATAATTAGTGATTAAATGAACTTACCAGTAAGTGAAGTTTGATCATAATTATACGAATGCTTCGTCCGAAGATATTAGCATCCCTCCCACCCATTTCAATTCAACCCAAAGAGTTGCAAAATATTTTTATGTATGGCTGAAAATCTCTAAACTAAATGAATCATGTTACAGCTAGAGTGACGTCGAGGGATATCTACCTTCTTTTTGAAAAATGTAAACAAAAACAAGGGTAGGTATCTGAAATAAAGTGCGAAGATGGCGAATTGCTGGCCGCAACTACGTGTGTTTATGCTAATATCTTCGGACGAAGCATTCGTATAATTATGATCAAACTTCACTTACTGGTAAGTTCATTTAATCACTAATAGTTGATGGCTATACCGCGTCTAAGTAATGTATGCCATTACCGTAACTTTCCTCAGAGAGACTTGTTTGTTATTTTCTTATAGCCCAACCTTGTTTATTAGGTATCTCTTTAGTCTTTATGTTATCCTGGTATTCGGCCTCTTGAAACTTTGGCAACAACATAAATATATTGGCATTTACTTACAAAGCGGATAGAACTTTGAAGTTTATGATGTATTTTTGAAGTTTGAAAGTGATGGTTTTAAATTATAACTCTTGAAATCCGTCAGTCACGCTTTTAGTGATTCCCTTGCCAGTAGCTAACAGAATTTCAATTGCCAATTTAATTTTACCTAGCTTTATCTATATATATATAAAAGAAGAAGGTGACTGACTGACTGACTGACTGACAGACTGACTGACTGACTGACTGACATATCAACGCACAGCCCGAACCGCTGGGTCTAGACATTCCAAATTTGGCTTGTAGGTTCCTTACAAGGCCTAGGGGTGCACTAAGAAAGGGTTTTACAAAATTCCACCCCTAAGGGGGTAAAATAGGGGATGAAAGTATGTATGAAAGTCCGTCAGTTTTGAAGTTAGGATCTTCAAAATTTGTATTTAGGCTGACGACTAAAAATTAATAATTACGTGTCTCAGGGTTTTTGAAAATTCGACACCCTTAAGGGTGAAAAGGGGGATGAAGTTGAAAATTCTTTATTTTTTCTTCTTAATTCAACCCCTAAAAAGGGAAATGGGGTGAAAAAGTCTAAAAACCAATATGGGTATCGTTTGTATGGTTTATCGAGTCGCTGATTACGAAAACTACAACAATTTTGAAATCCAACGTGGTGGACGTGAAATACCATCATCCCTCTGGGGATGGGGTTGGGGTCCAATAGGGTTGAAATGTGAATATGGGTGTCGTTTGTATGGTTTATCGGGTCACTGATTACGAAAGCTACAACAACTTTGAAATCCAACGTGGTGGACGTGAAATACCATCATCCCCTGGGGAAGGGGTTGGTGTGCGATAGGTTTGAAATGACTAAAAATAAATATGGGTGTCGTTTCTATGTTAGGGATGGCGGTTAAATTAACGTTAGGGGTAGGGATAGGGAGAGGTAGAGGTAGAGAGGTAGATAGGTAGAGAGGTAGAGAGTTAGAGAGTTAGAGAGGTAGAGAGGTAGAGAGGTAGAGAGGTAGAGAGGTAGAGAGGTAGAGAGGTAGAGAGGTAGAGAGGTAGAGAGGTAGAGAGGTAGAGAGGTAGAGAGGTAGAGAGGTAGAGAGGTAGAGAGGTAGAGAGGTAGAGAGGTAGAGAGGTAGAGAGGTGGAGAGGTAGAGAGGTGGAGAGGTAGAGAGGTAGAGAGGTAGAGAGGTAGAGAAGTAGAGACGTAGAGACGTAGAGAGGTAGAGAGGTAGAGACGTAGAGAGGTAGAGGTACAGGTACAGGTAGAGTAGAGGGAGAGGGAGAAGGAGGGGAAGGGGGAGAGGGAGGGGGTGAGGGAGAGGGAGGGGAGAGGGAGGGGCAGGGGGAGAGGGAGGAGGGGAGGGGGAGAGACAGAGGGACGGGGAGGGGGAGAGGAAGGGAGAGGGAGAGGGTTTTAGTTTTTCTCAATTACTTCTGCGAATTTGCTCTGTTTTGAAATATTACTTAAAGGTGTCTCTCATCTCTCTCTTTACATTTGTTAGGATACTGCTGCTAAGTTCCTCTGTTCTGAGTAATTTATGAGTAACGTATGTATATTATATAAAATTCAGCTGGATCTTGAAATATACTCATTGATTTGCGCAGGGTTAGTCCTGTTTTTCCTTAGTTTAAAATTACCCCGAAATGATGGGATAAATAATAATTTCCCTGGACTAAAATATCTCATTGCTTCGGAAAACCGGTAACAACCTAAATACGAAATCCACGCGAGCGAAGCCGCGGGCAACAGCTAGTCAGATATATTACGCTCTTTAGTAAGTACGGCTTCCTACTACTTGCCATAATGACCTGCCATAAACCTTTCACCGCGATTAAACAAAACTGGCAGAGCCATCTGTGACTTCCAATTCAATCTACAAACCAAAAGTTCGTTAGTCTATCACCGCGACTAACAGCGCCCTCTATGTTACCACTTCACAGCCTACCTAGCCAATGGCTGAAGGAGGGGAAAAAGACTTATCGCAATAAACTTCGTGGGCAGTAAAGTCGTTAACACAATAACGTAATCGCGATCTAATAAATTTAAGAGCGCTTCCTGTGACTTTCGGACTAAAATACTCTTCTCACCATAGCTTCCTCAGTGTTTTTCTAGAACTATACGAGGCGCACCTTGGTCACATTCTAGAACTACGGCTGGGTATCGATATCTTTGGTGGTCTCCAACAGGAGAGGAAACTCAAAGACACAGTATTGTAAAACCTGTGCGGTGAAACCTTTACCGCGATCGAGCAAAAACAACAGCGCCATTTATGATTTCCTCATAGAACTACTCCCCTTCCACGGGCTGACGGAATAGTAAACCTCAAGGGAAACAATATTGTAAGCCTACTGCGATGTAGTAAAACTAACAACGCCATCTATGATTTCAGACTAAACTACTCACCATAGGTTCGTCAGTGTTCTTCTGGAACTGCACGAGGCGCACCCTTGTCACGTTCTCGAACTCCGGCTCGGTGTCGTCATCTTCCTCGGTCTGGGGAGCTGGTGTTCTCCCGTTGACTGGAGGAGGGGAAGCTCGAAGTGACTCCTCGCCGTAGACCTCGCGGGCGACCACATCGTGAGCCTGTAGTAGGGCCTGCAACAATAAAAACCTGGTAAGACTTTTTACTTCGCAAGGTTAAATTTTTTAGGACTTGCACTAATCTTTCGGAGGATTTTAAAACCGACGAAAGACGGATTGATTCCTTATGTGAGGCAGACAGATGGACTCTCGCCGCTGGCGATAAAAGTTAAAGAATAATCGAGATCCTCTCTGTCCTTAGGTCTGGATCGAGGTCAAAAAGCCCATAGATAGTAAACAAAAATCTAAGCTTAAATCAGCTTAGTTTCAAAAGATTATTCAAAACCGGAACAGCTTAAACTTCCAGGAAAAGAAGTGTTGTTTTCTCTTGAAATAGTCTAAATAAATTTTTTCAGTGTCGTTAGAAACTTTTTGAACACCAATTCGCTTAGCTTACAAAGTCTAACTCGCATAGTTACCAAACGAGAATCAATTTGCTTCAAAGAGGCGGTTAACAACTATATATCGCCCAGTTACTGAGCGCAGTAATCCTCAATTCACATAACGGCTGCAACGAAACCCCTTTTGAAGCGTGATGTGGTTGCACTGCACCCCGCCTCCACATTTTGCGGATTGGCGCTATATTGGCAACGCCACTCATGGATTTAGCGCACAACCTATCGAAGTCACATACAGAGTCTTTGTAAAATGTCCTTACGACCACTACATATGTAACCACCCCAGAAAAACACACCTACAGCGTGAATTTTTATTGGTTTTGCTCCCGAAGCCCAGAGATTCTACTCATGATACAAGCAACTTTCGCAAAGAAAAAAATTTTTACTCAAAAAAATTTTTCTACTCCCCATAGTAAAGTAGTCACGTCATCGACTCATTTGTGGGGGAAGGCGAAAGATTTTTATCGAGTAAAAAATTTTTTCTTCGGGAATGTTGCTTGTTTTCATGAGTAGAATCACTGGGCTTCGGGAGCAAAACCAATGAAAATTCACGCTGTATTATTTCAGTTCCTTAGGTTACTTCAAATTAGTCCTTACAAGCGGACAACGCACCAAGAGCACTAGAAATATTTACCGCCATGAAATACATACATTATCTTTACTAGTTTAAGTGTAAAATATGTACACGCACGGCAGCAAATGGTGGTAACAAATCACCCGAAACCAGAGACCCGTTCAAACTGTTTCCACCGACGTGAGGCCGTTGGTACTAGCACGCGTAGGTTATATTGCAGTTTGCGTATGGCCAGTTGCCACCTATACAAATGCGCATCAGCAGAAGTAGTCATATCGACGTATGCTCTTTGACAAGGTTTTTTAATTTCTTGGGCAGATTTATATTCCATAGGATTCTGTTCTGAAACCCATTTTGTTACATATCGTTTAAAAAAATTACTAGTCAGGGTATCTACTCTCAATTTTCAATATATCGATACGATACTATTCGAAACATGTAAATTCAAAACTTCGTCCCTTAAAGATAGAGTAGGATATTGGTTGGATGCTAATCACTGACAATTTGACAATTTATCCAACCAATATTGTACTCTATTGTCAGTGTACGAATTCGAATGTATCGAAGTAGTATCGTATCGATGTATCGAAAATTGAGAGTAGATACTCAGAATCGCAGTGGCCATCGAAGAATATCCGAACGAGAGCAGAACGTCCTAAACTTTGTTCATGTTGCCTGCGCGCCTAATGCCTCGAACTTCAAATTGAAAAAAAAAGGGGTTTACACTTAAGGCCTTATATTCAAAGCGCCAGTTGAGATTTTAACTCGTATAGAAGCGGTCAATCGAAAAATGGAAAGTTTTCCGAGTATAACCCTGACTGATTGAATTTTTGATTGACTACATAAAAGCTTCAGCTTCAGTTTTTAGAGACAAGCCTCCAAAATACTAATAGCTCAATATTTTTATCCAAATGTTCTTTGACAACCCAGGACAAATTACGGCCGACAATTTTTTTTTATGGAAGTGTTCCTAAGGTCCATCCAAACATATCTAGAATGTTCCCTGCCGATCCCATTTTCGCTCCCCCCTCCCCCTCTTCGAAAAGGTCCCTAATTTTAGATTTTTTTATATATCTCTAAAACGGTTGAAGTTAGGGGAAAGTTGTCAATCTAAGACTTGATTGTTATAAAATTACCAATCCATAGACACCTATTTTATTTCGATGTGACCTACAGTACCTGAAATATAGCTACAAACAGTTTACCAAAAATTAAAAATTATCTTCAAATCATTTTTTGTACTAACTTTTAACAAAAACCAAAAAGATAATTTTTAATTTTTGGTGAATTGTTTGTAGCTATATTTCAGGTACTGTAGGTCACATCGAAATAAAACAGGTGTCTATTGATTGGTAATTTTATAACCATCAAGTCTTACATTGACGACTTTCCCCTAACTTCAACCGTTTTAGAGATAAATTGAAAAATCTAAAATTAGGGACCTTTTTGAGGGGGGGAGGGGGGGAGCGAAAATGGGATTGACAGGGAACTTTCTAGATATGTTTGGATGGACCTGAGGAACACTTCCATAAAAAAAAAAAAATATCGGCTGTAATTTGTCCTGGGTACCATTTCTAAAAATATTGAACTATAAGTAATATTAAGCAAAAGTTGACCAGAAGTCGTACGATAAAAAAAGGAGACCTCGAACTATAGAAGTATAAAAATTGCTGAACTGTCCAATGGGATTCATATGAGTTGTTCCGTAAGTAGTAGAGGAACGAAGGTAGATGTAGGAGTTAACCTGAGTAACCTTTAAAAAAGTTAATTAACTGAGATAATATAAATTAAACAGACTTACAACTGAAGCGGTTAAATTAAGAACATATTTTGAAGGTATAAAATGTTTTTATAATACGAGTATAACAGCGATGTACACCGTTTGGTCATATGTTACAATAAATAAAGAATTTTTGATTTTAGACTTTGCTGAAGCCATTCATCCACATCGGACACTACATACATACAATGTTTAGGCTGGCTGTCCATTGATGCGAAGCGAGCTGGCGGAGCGGAGAAACGAGGTGATATTAACCAATAGGGTTGCATAAAAACTCCGCTCCGCAATCGCTCCGCAATCTTATTGGTAAATATTTCCTCGTTTCTCCGCTCTGCCTGCTCGCTTCGCATCAATGGACATTAGACTTTTCTGTTCAGACACCAAAGTGGCAAACATATAATACGATGGATGTCAGCGACGCTGCCATCCTGTGGCAGCGTAATTAATACATCGTTGTCTATTTTTCATGTCAAAATCTGTTTTGCCAAAAAGGTGTTTTCCAGAGTCTTTTGAAAGTTCAACTAGAGTGCGCCGCTGATCACTTGTTGGGAACAATGAAAATGGGAATTATGGAAAAACAAATACTAAACGGTCACCCAGTATTAAAATGATTAAGTCAGTTTGATTGCTACTGACAAATATAAAAGCCCAAAAAAAAAGGAATAACCAACAGTGATGAGCATGCCACCTATCGTCACTTAAAAAAACTTTGTTGACAAACGTCACAGAAATTGCCTATTGTCATTATTTCATTAAAAGCGATCAGCCATTAGCTTTTAACTGCTATTACATTATATGTAATTAACTATAAGCTCAATATCACAAATCTAGTTAACTATATTAAAGGCTTATTGTGGTTTAGCACGACCACAACGTCAGATATAATCTAGCAGGGATTTCAATGTAAAGCTGGAGGCAGTTATGGCAGGATTTGCAAATTGGATGTGTAGGTGGAGTAATATTATTAACAATCATAATGTCCGAATAGCCAAATTTTATGTTCGCGCAATACGTCCAAATGATATAAACGATAGAAACTTTGCCAAATAACAAACAATACTGGTAGACTCCGACAAAATAGAACAACATAAATTCTGTTAAAAGTAAAGATTCAACGATGAAAATCAAAGCTTACATAAGTAAGAAGCCCCGCATTCTAAATTATAAAAAGAATAGTTCTCTTTTAAACTCACAATTCGTATTTGAAGGTGCAAAACTTCTTTGAAGACAAATTATTGACGTAAAAGCAATATTTTAAAAGCTCCATACAAAAATAAGTTGCTTACAAAAGTACAAACTATATATAAGGAAAGCCACTCTATGCATTTACATGATGCCATGCTGACTGCGTCCGAATATTATACGGTGCAAATTCAGTATGTTTGTTTGAAACAATGCTAATCTCAGCTCAAGCTAATGTGTTTTAGGATACTTACTTAAATACAGTGTTAAAAGCTGATAAACTCGGTCTACTAATATTTACTACTCCCACAGGTAATCACAGCTGTTAAGCTTAGTAGATTAGGTATGAAAAAATAGAAAAGTTTTGACTGAGATTTGCAAAATCTGCCAAATGTTAAAAGTGCAAATCATATATACAACATTCATGCGGAACATGATTCTAAAAATGATATTCATTATCTTAAACAAACATGTCCCGGTATGAACATGGATTCAAAACATACTATTCAAGATCTGTTAGTTTGTTAAGAAATTTAGACAAGAAGAAAAGAAAGTTAGACACCTAAGATACTGACGTAAAGACAACGTATCACGTCTTGGTTGATATAGAAACTTAAACCTAAGATGGCAAATTATTTCATTGTTATATACAGAGGAGCGAAGTTATGATAAACCGTTTAGAAGTAAATAAAGCCGATTCACAACCACTCGGCCTTATCGAACAAGTCCATTCATCCGTAAACGCAGTGCACTGCACTTGACGGTATGCGACACAAATACTTATATAACAGATGCAATAGAAGAACTTTATATAGTGACCCAATATTGGCAGAGATTATTATATTTCATGCTCTTGCTTGATTCCGAATCCGAAACCAATAACGCATATGCTTTAGGAAAATATATGCAATTTTTTTTGAACGGCCTAAGAAGAGAGGGTGTGACTTAATGGACACATTTTCGAAGAGTTGGTAAGAACGGGCGCTAATAAAGTATAGTATACCTTGAAATTCTGATTATAAAAATATACTTGCGAGTAGATTGAGTATTGGTCCATGTGATGCCGACTAAAAATAGTATCACGCCTTCCCGTGGGTGTCGTTAAAGGTGACAAAGGGATCTTGAATCGGATGATGGGCAGCAGCGTCCTTCTGCGTATCGTACACGCGTCAGCACGTCAGTCGCAACACTTTGGAGTTTAGTGCGGGGTAATAAATTTGAAAATGTTTCCATTGACGTGCGGTTGACCGTACCATGGGCCGTCCATGTGCCATCAGCAACGCCTACAAGGGAGGTGACGAAAATATACCACGAATTTCTGATACGAATTTTTCTATTTGCTGACTATGGGCTTACTGACCTCGATCTTAGTCCTGAGGACAGATATGAGGTCGACGATATAACGAGCTTGCCCAGAAGAAGCCTATTCACTCGCGACTTAAATAGATTTAGGCTACAAGAACTCGGGAATTCTGGTGGGATCCTTTTATCTAGCCTCAAATCCAGATTTGAAATTCAATGTTAAAATAACATGCTAAAAAGAGTATTTCTTAATATTACTACGATATTATAAGAAGTAAAAGTATAAGGAAGAATATTGCAACATGTTACTTGAACCACGCCAGAGCGCTTCTCTTTATGAAATACCTGCTTATATTGGAAAAACGTAGCATTTAAGATGATACAGACAAGGTAAATTAAATAGTACCCGCATATTTAGTACATTTGAATTCTTGTAGTCGTAGGCATTTATCTTCTTAGTCGACATTGTCTTGCATAGTTTACCAAGGCAACGAATATTGGCTTAATTCTTGGCTTCCTTTGTAATAAAACGTCTCCACTTTAATGAAAATTGCCTTATAAAGTCTTCGAAAATTGCTCCACTTCAGCATGTAGAGTGCATCATTTAGAAACGCTGAGTTTCAGAAACGGAAACTTAGTGTTCAGATCGTTTGGATAAGTTAGATCATATCTGGAAGAAGTATTCTGCTTTAATAGCGGCTTTCAAGCAATATTAAAGTTTCAGCCAGTTATATACGTATATAGAAGAAGGTAAATACTCGCAAATCCGATCTAGCTCTTCAATACAAAAGTGATATGTGTTTGATATTAAATATTATCTAAGTTGATATTTACAACGCCACCAATTTACCTGAATATAGACATTCTTTTACCAAAATTTTCATTACAATGTGCAGCTCCTGTCCATCATCGAAACAGCATAAAATAATTGATCAACTACAAATTTTTTTTTTCGTAGCGACGAAACATTTTTTTGTGCCTATCCTGCAAATTAAAGAAAAAAATCTTTGCGGAAGCGGTTCCTTTAATTTGAAGGATAGGCACTGTTTCTAAATACGTCTTAGGTCCATGATATCGAAAAATTAGTTAGAAATTAAAATTTATTTTTTCATTTACCTCCAAACCCTATAGTTAGGGTGCTGGCTGCAATTTGGGTACATGATTTGCTCATGATTCATATTGATAGGGATGATAGATCAGCTCAATACAAATCGATTTGCTCCTTACAAGTTTTTCTGTGCGTCGCGTCGCTGCGTTTTTGAGTTAAAGTAAAAATAAATTAAAATAAGATACTAAATAATGTTTTTTTAGTCTGCCTTTGTGGCTCCTGTTTAAATACTTCTGAAGATGTAGAAAATCGAAGAGGCAGACATGCAGGGCTCTGCATTATCACGGGACGAAGTAGTGAATTTTTTCATTTTGAAGAGCTGTAACTTTACGACGCAGGGCTATTATAGTGGCAGACAATTTTTCTGGGGTTTCATACATTGTATTTAATCAGATAGTCATAGTCCGCCAGGTGTACGTTTCATTGTCAAATTTCAAAATAGTTCTTAATTCCTCAAAAACGCAGGGGTGTGGATGTTCGCCAATATTTTTTGTATCTTCTAGAGGATGCTCCTTATCATCAGTCAAAGAGGCAGACATGAGCAAATCATATCGAAATTTGTCCTTAATCACCCTTACTACTACACAAATATCTTTATATTTCTCTTATCTATTTACTAAAGTTGTTCAGTAGCAAGCAACAGTAAGCTAGTATCTATTGCTGTCGAGCTAAACTTCGCAGCCGGAGGTAATCTCTCTCCGGAATGCAATATCGCCGGTCGGCTTGACTACCGCGATAGTTTCTGTGTTGCCAGTACTTGCTTTAAATTTTAACGAATATAAGAGGTTAACACCACAGCCAAATGTTGACAATGACTTGATCATAAGGACTTCAAATACAAAACGTTGCATCGCACGAAGCAAAGGATCAACATAATTTCTTACGTATCGATAAGTGGCAGAATCGAAATAATTTAATTTTTTGCCCAAGCCTAATTTCGTTCTAGGAATCTAGGTCGTCACGCCACGCTATCTCATATCTTATAAACATTACATAATGACTTTTATTACATAATGAAAACAAAAGTATCCACCAAAACGCTATCAAGCTATATAAAAAAAAAAAATTGTCACAAAAGCTTAGGGTCTGGCAACACATGATAGTTGTTTTTTTGCGACGGTTTGCTCTCGTACTACGATTGTCAGATCTACTGGTACAAATGAGAAACCGATGCAATGAACAGTAAACACAAGTCGTGTAAGGACGATGTCGCACGAGCATTGAAAGAAAACAGATTAAACTTGTAGTAATACTTGGATGGAAAATGTTCGTGTCTTCAGTTAGCACCGAAGAAATAAAATAAAACCAGATTTTGAAGAAGAGGATTTCAGAAATGTTAAGATGATAGATAGATCAGACCTGTCCCCGGCAAGCCCGGTAACAACAGAGGGCGCGGTTTTTTTTTTCAAGAAAGACACGCTCTAGGAATGGAGGGGATGACCAACCGATCGCAACCAGAGGCCTCAACCGACCGAGTGTTCAGCCTGTAGCCAGTATAGGAAAATAGGAGAGACGGGTTATTCGTAGTAGGATTGAGCGTTGATGGTGGTGATGGTCGGGCTTTCAGTGCCTTAGCTGATTAGATATCTTTATCCGGTTCTTCTTCCTCGTTGTCAGTTTCTTCCAACTTAAATATGTCCTGTGCTGCCGCTCTCATATCGTTCCTGTCAAGAGCAAGTTGCTGCCACTCCTCGACGTTCCTGTCGAAGTACTGCATGTCCTGTTTAATCGAGTTGTTCCAGGTAAAAATGGGTCTGCCCACCTTCCGTCTTCGGCCTCGGTATTTTAACGCTGCGTGTAGAAGATGTGGTTGTTGTCTCCTAACAACGTGACCATAATAGCACAGCCGCAGGGATTTTATTTGTTTTGTAATAGTTTAGCCTTTAAGAAGATCGTGTATCCGTTTATTTACCGGAGGATTTCGCGAGTGGCTAACCATGTCTAGAAATATGAGACGCTTATACCTTCTTAATTTTGATCGATTAGCTTTACGTAATGGTTGGTTCAATAACCATTTTATGGATCAAAACGTACAGTCAGCCATTACATTTTTGTTTTCTTTATAAAGGGGGCGAGGGCTTTAGAGTTTCGAACTCCCTGTCTGTATCGTGCATGAACAGTGTTATTTGTGTTGTGACCCGCTGTTATGTAGGTTCCCAGGTATTTTATCTCGTCGGTTATAATAATAAAGTTTCTATTGTCATGTCCTAATGGGTCGAGGATTATAATGTTTTTTTTGGTGGCGTTTATCCTAAGGCCAACTGTCTCAAGCAGACTTATATTTTGTGAAAATCTCATCAAGATCATTAAGACTCTTTGTTAGAATAATAAGGTCGTCCGTGAATGACGAAATAAGGGGGAGAGTAATTGTTTCATCCTGGTTTAACATGAGTGTCGGCATTTCTTCTTCCAGTGTTTTTAGGACATCATCCATAACTAGTGTGAATAAACGCAGTGACAATGGGCAGCCTTGTTTAACACCTTTTCCTTTATTCGCAGAAGCACTTTGCTGGCCGAACTATTTAGGATCTTAGAAATTTGAAGATGAATAACAAAATGATCAAAAACTATATTAAAGATTCTAAAAATTATAAATAAATAAAAATATGAAATTACTATAATCAAAGAACTGATTAGATAGATAAGACACGTCACAAATTAAGATCATCATATCAAAATAGGTATCTCTCTTATTAGTTTTCATAATCATGAACCATTGAATTTGGTTTTTACAATTCGTGGAACTTCAGGTTTCACGTTTTGTTTCCATACTAGTTTTGAGAATTGTGGAAGACTGTAGGTAGTCCTAAATTAAAATAAAGGAATAAGATAATTCATGACATCTTCGGTTCCAACTTCTTACGTTTAAATTGATCACCAAATTAAAGTCAAACAAACATTGAGAACCTCTCAAACATGAGCTGAAGATCACGAAATGAAATCAGCTCTTTAAAATTCAAGACGTTTGATGCTTCAGAAAATGAGTAATATTACAATAACAACCTATAATCGAAAGGCGAAACAAAATGATGACGAGTTCCTCAATTTAAAATTCAAATTGTATTTCCATGTTATTGGAAATGACAACAATTTCCATCGAAATATAAAATCAAGCACTGAAAACGGAAACATTAAGCTTCCTTCTATATCAGAGCTTTTGAAAGGATGAAAGCGGTGACCTATAACTTTTTCATTTCAAACAGAAATAAAAAATGAAATGAAAATATTTTGTCATCTTATACGGTTTCCGTATCATAAATTTTTAAAATTAATTCCACCAGAATTCCTAAACAAGCAAAAATAATGGCTAAAATTAGTTTTTTTGGTTTATTAAGTGATCTCTTTAAAAATTTCATCTAAACTTTACACTACCACTAATGAAATGACAAATACAATAGTATATTAATAATAAAAAAAATTAAAATAAGAACTCACTCGCGAATAACAAAGAAAAAAAAGTTTAATACTTTTCTCTTGGATAGCCTTTATCCAAGAAAGGACACAAAGTTATGGGGTCCTGTCAACTTGTAAGTCTCGCTTTATTTATAGTGGCCTTATAAAGTTGTGAACGAGGTTTTAAGTCCGGAAGCAAAATTGAACGTTGGGGCGAAGTGATCAATCACGGCTGCAATATAGAATTTCTACCAAAGCCGTATTGATTCCATAACGCTCTTACAACGTCGATAAAACTATTAGTTATTTTTCTCACTAGCTTTCATAAGAAGCAATATGCAAGCAGATCATCATCATCATCATAACATCCCATAACACGTTCACTACAGGACAGGGAGCTCCCACCAGAATTCCAGCTGTTGCTGGAACAATATCGAGGGGAGTACCTTAGTCACCACGCTTGACATAGTTATGGCTAGCACCATGAACCGCGGTTGTTGGTGAACGCAGTATGTAAGATACACGGAAGGACGCTGCTTCCCATCCTCCGGTTTATAAACCCTTAGTCGCCTATTAAAACACCCACGGGTAGAGATGGGATGGTACTATTCTTTGCCGGCACCACACGGGACAGCACAAGCAGATATCGTGGAAAATTTAAACTGGGATGTGCAAGTCAAAATTTAGGAGGAGTTACAATTATAATAACTATCTCCATTTCTCATACTCGTGCATTGATATGACTGTTGCTTCCGTCTAAATTTACATAACTATTTGAATTGTGATGCATGTGATAACGAATACTATTCGGCGTCATGTTGTTGCACAAGTCATGACAATTCCATACATATCAACTATATCATTGAATTTTCAGTATTATGTTGACGATATACCTATTGTCCCGTGTGGTGCCGGCAAATAATAGTAAGAGGCGACTAAGGGTTATAAACTGGAAGATGGGCGGCAGCATCCTCCTTTGTATTTTACATCTTACTTACTGCGGTCACCTACAACCGCGGTCCATGGTGCCAGCCGTAACGCTAACAAGCGAGGTGACTATGGTACTTCCCCTCTACATTTTTCCAGCAAAAGCTAGAATTCTGGAGGGAGCTCCCTGTCCTGTAGTGGACGTTATCATGGGATGTTATGTTATACCTATTATTGGCAAGCTAAAGGATTCTGAACCCTAGATCAAATTGAAACTTTTATCAATGCATAAAGCAAATTTCTGTTAGTGATTTCAATAGTTCTTAAAAGAAATAATAAGTTGGTTCCGAGGCTACTTCAATATTCCCGGTTAGACAAATGAAAATTAACCTTAATATTTTTTCAGGGTTTTCGTTTTATTACCTAATCTAGCTGTAATAAGCGGACAGGAAACTCATTTGCCCGAAAGCCTTCCTTAGATTATTATCATCTACAATGTCTTAGGGCGTATATTTCGGAAGTACCTTCCAATATTGGGTTCCAAGTTTGGCCTGAGCATGTAGCAATCCTGAACTAGCATAGATATTGGAAACTACAAGCCTCAGAACCTCAAGGTTTAGATTACTTAATCGATCTAAACATAGACACATAGGCTTCCGAACTTAAATTCGACTTCAGGCGTCATGCATGATGTTGTACATATAAATTGATTTATGGATATGTGTGTCAAAATACTGCCATTGCACTTTAATACTGAATACCCATCTTGGTTTGATTGAATTAAGATGAAGAAAAATATTTTGTATCGACACTGGAACACTATGCACAAAGTATGACCTAATACATTCTGAATATTGGCCAGCACTGCAGGTTACCAAAGACGGGCCAAGCTTAGTTTTAGTACATTTTTATTTCATGAGTGCGTCAAAGACTTTAGTGTTGTACTAAAAAAGTCTAGCAAGTCAACGAATTTTGAATCTTAGCCAGCACAGCAGGTTACCGTAAAGTCGGGCCAATTTTAGCTTTAATCCTTTTTTATTTCATAAGTGCCGCCAACGACTATAGCCAAGTGGGACTGCAGATTTTCTTCTGATTCTACTTCTGTCTTGCTGATAGGAGACTGACGTTAAAAGAAGTATGGTGCTCTGATATTCCAGCGAAACACATTGTAAAAAGCCGACTCTTAAAGTAGGCCGTGCTGCAGTGGTTTCTTGCCGTTTCTTTTACGCTGCCATAGCACGATCCGAAACGGTGTAAACTCACTCTTTTTGCGGTGTATTCTGCATGACATTCAATAAGTATTCTGTAAAGAACCTACATTGCATAAATTATAATCATAATCATAAATCTTTATTGCTTACACATATGAAAAACAAAATGATTAACAAAAAAATTCGGAAATAAATCACGATCATTCTTATTCTTCACTTTTGTAAGCAAAAGGCAAGAAACTCAGTTCTTGCTCCCAGGCTACACTATATAGGCAACACTGAAATCACTGGTTTTCAGTTCTTACCCTTCTCTTGAACCTTTATAAAAATCCATTTTATACTTGAGGGTGTCAAAAATGATAAAATAATTAACAAAACATAAAAGATAAATTAATTAATTAACAATAGCCGATACCAAATAATCACACAAAATACAGAGAAAAAAAAAGACATCTCATCTGAATCTGTTCAAAAAGTAAACAAAGGTACTTGCTGTAACATCACAGACTTACACCACGTTTGCTTTCGCTCAGATAGTTCTCTCACGTACGTTGACCGTTTTCCAAACTCAGGCACCACAAGCACAGAGTCGTGTGAAAATTTAATCCAACAACAGCGTCTCCCAAACTGTGATCTGAAAGTTTTAGGTGTTATGGAGTTTTGAGAAAGCGAGGTTTGATATAAGTTACATTGGAGCATCGCGGAAAAACACTATTAAAACTCTTTTCAACTGTCAACGAAGTCTGTACATGTAAAGCAATGCAAGGCAATCCCTCAGACAATATTTTTAATCCTACTAATATAAACGCGAAAGGTTGTAAGTACGTATGCATGTTTGATACTCTTTCACGCAAAAACTACTGAATAGGTTAGGTCCTGGAATAGCACATAGGCTACTTTTTACCGCGGGAAAACACTTAATTCCCACGGGAAAACGCATTTAATGTGGATGAAACCGCAGGCGGAAAGCTAGTAATATTCATAATTTCAGAATGAAATATCATTTCGTAATTTTAAGAGCTAACGGACCCAAAATTTTTGACAAATATCAAACAGGAAAAGAAGTTTGGCAACCACTGCCCCTGCAAGCTAGAGCCGAAAACGCGTGGAGTAACAAGCAAACAAGTCCCAAGGGTGGCAAACTTGAGACCGCAGTTGAAGGCTCTACAAACCCTACAGAATTTATTGTCACTGAAAACTATCCCCTAAGCATTAAGTACACTTTGTAGTCCAGTCAATCTACGAAAGTTTGTATGGAGAGGGTTGCATTAAATTCACTTTAGGGTCTTTAGGGGATAATTTATTTAATTACCAGTGAAAACATTCAAAAATTTAAAACCACAGTAATCCCCGACATAACGTTGATATTCTTAAAACCAGTATAAGGTGAACTCAACTTGTATAATATTTACCATGTAGCACAGATCAGATTATACTGGTACTTTTACAAAATAATGCGTTTTTAAAAAATTGCCGGATTTAATTATTTACAGCTTTATAGCCAATATCAAAATTTAAAATTAATTTATATAAATGTGCATTTAATGCAACCTCATATCGTAGATTGACTGTGCAAGAGTTTTTAGTTTACAACTCAACCTCACAGAAAGAAATCAAAACATCTCTCAAGACCAATAAGGCCATTGTAATAGGTCCGTTATGACAGCTGTCAAACGTATGAAAAAATTACAACCTGCAAAGAAAAATGAACCCTGTGTGTTTGTGATAAGGAAACGTCAAAACGGACTTCTTACGTTGTACTACTTTTAAACAATCAAATTCGAGAGCATTCGATGCAAAAGAAAGCCATAAATCATGAACTTGTGGGACAGAATTAAGAGATTGCAAAATTCAGAGAAATATTACACAAAAGTACTGAACGTTACCGAACCAACCAACCCTGAAGATGTAAATCTGCCCATGAAACTGAACAACTTTCCCTAAGAAACGTAGGTCGTAAAACGAAAACTTTTTGACCCCCCATAAAAACTTAGGGGGTCAATTTTTTTTTTACATTTCGACCTATGTTCCTTAGGAAAAGTTGTTCAGTTTTATGCGCAGAATCACATCCTTCTGGGTTGATATACCCTTTCTGTTACACCTTGTTGACGTTAAGGGAATCCTGAAAAGAAATGCAGAAAAATACCTCAAAAGTACCTACTCTTTGTAAGCCACAGAAGATACAGTTTCCTATGGCAAATTTATAGCCACGTGTTTAGAAACAACTGTAACTGTCGCCCTGCTAAGGGCCCACTTAGTCAATGATACGGAAACTTGCATGGTTACAGAATTTATGGGGGGATTCCCAAGTTTATTTACGAGTGTCGCGATTGGTGGATCTTATCCACTCTCACTAAGATACCCGCTTCAGACTTTATATAAAACCTAGGCCTTTGTGGGTTCGGTTGTCGCCTTTTTATCGTGTTCGATACTGAGTCCTATCGTTTTGAATTTTTAAGGTTCCGTACCCAGAGAGTGAAAAAGGGAACCCTATGCCTCCGATGTCAGTCTGTCTGTTTGTCATCAGGGGTAGACAGTTGAAATTTGCACAGATTATGTATATGCCGCTACCAAGGAGGTTTTACTATGCTTCGCTTTGTAGCGTGGGTTAAAACCTCCTTGGCCGCTACTCATATAACAAATAATAGTAAGGGTGATGAAGGAAAAATTTCTATATGATTTGCTAATGTCTGCCTCTTTGACTGATTAGCAGCATCCTCTAAAAGATACAAGAAATATTGGCGTACATCCACACCCCTGCGTTTTTGAGGAATTAAGTTTTAACTATTTTGAAATTTGAGAATGAAACGTACACCTGGCAGACTATGACTATCTGATTAAATACAATGTATAAAACCCCAGAAAAATGGTCTGCCACTATAATAGCCCTGCGTCGTAAAGTTACAGCGCTTCAAAATGCAAAAATTCACTACTTCGTCCCGTGATAATGCAGAGCCCTGCATGTCTGCCTCTTCGATTTTCTACATCTTCAGAAGTATTTTAAACAGGAGCCACAAAGGCAGACCAAATAAACATTATTAAATATCTTATTTTATTTTTTTTGCTTTAACTCAAAAACGCAGCGACGCACAGAAAAACTTATAAGGACCAAATCGATTCGTATTGAGCTGATCTATCATCCCTATTAATATGAATCATGAGCAAATCATATACCCGAATTGCAGCCAGCACCCTAACTATAATAAATAGTCCACGGCGTGAAAGGCAGGCTCACTTCCAACCACACCAATCAGGCTTGTCAAATACTTTGGTTGATTGTACGTATTTATGCTGTCTTTCTTTTACTGGAGCATCAAACATCAAACCCTTTTTATTTTTTTTCTATTCATAGACTCCTTGGGAATTTCTTACTATCGCATCTTACAGGCTCCCAAAGGATTGTATCGAAGATAAAAATAGTAAATTATTCGGACCCTTGAAGGGATGAGTCGGAATAGTTAAAAAAATACTTTTCCTATTCAAATCAGCGTTTTGTCACGTTTCTTTGACGAAAATCAGGGGATATATGTATATATTGTTTGAGAGTTTCGCGGTCACTAACACTATTATAAAAACAGTTTGACGGGTTCTTACCACGATATGGATTTTTGATGAGTTTCCGATATTTCGGCGCTGTTGCAAGCACCATGATCACGGATGAACTGGAGTCTGTGGGTAGTTAAACTTATTGTCTACCTTCCTTCTAGTTCTTTTATTTTGGTGACTGCCGAAACTGTTGAAACTCGATCGAAACTCACTTCAACAATATACACTCAC
Source organism: Athrips mouffetella (assembly GCA_947532105.1). NCBI lineage: Eukaryota > Metazoa > Arthropoda > Insecta > Lepidoptera > Gelechiidae > Athrips > Athrips mouffetella. The sequence goes on along the minus strand of OX383964.1, from coordinate 6,168,113 downwards.
TACGTCACTGCGAATTGCCGTACGTTTATCGCGCACATTGTTCCTACATAGGTCCACTACTGGATTCCACATGTTAGATAGTTTGTACCCATCCATCATCATGTTTGTGGTGGTAAGAACCCGTCAAACTGTTTTTATAATAGTGTTTTTATGATATATGTATAGTTTGAGCCGTATGAAAAAGGATTTATTTTAACATTTCCTGCGTACTTACCTGAATCGTTATGTATCAGTTTTATCCACATCTAAGTTATTGATAATGTACGAGTAGCATAATACTAAAATTATTTTTTGTTACATTTTAAAATGCGTGTAATTTTAAACATGTGCATGACCGGCCGAATCAGTATCTTCAAGTTAGGGTTCCGTACCTCAAAATAAAAAAAACGGAACCCTTATAGGATCACTTTGTTGTCCGTCTGTCTGTCAAGACCCTTTTTCTCACTAACGAGAAGAGGTATCAGGTTGAAATTGATAAAGAATATTAAGGTTCATAAACCACACAAGATCTGAAAATTTAAATTTTTTACAACGACGCAATCAAAAGATATGGCTTTTTATGTCCTCATCTCCATATCTCCATTTATGCAAAAAAGCAAAACCTATAGGGTACTTCCCGTTGACCTAAAATTATGAAATTTGGCAAGAAGCTAGGTCTCACAGTACAAATAAAGGGAAATGTATAAAATTATTAAATATTTCAATTTTTCTCACAACTAATAGTAACCAATTAAGGTGAGCTCCCGTTTCAAGAACTTTTCTATAAAAGAGGGGTCAAGTTGGATGGGCGCGGAGTTTTTAAAATCAAAGAGCAAAATCTTTTAGGATATCATATGGTAGATAGGTACGGAACCCTTAGGGCGCGAGTCCGACTCGCACTTGGCCGGTTTTTTTGCTAATAGATCTGATAGTTAAAACGAATAAAATGTAATGAGCGCTAAATAATAAGTACTTACCTAAATTATTTTTATTATATTTTAAATTCAGTCGTATTGTATTTATTACCTGGGCGACCGAGCTTCGCTCTATATTAAATTAAAATATCATCGGGCAAGCAAGCTATGCTACCCGTCTAAAGATGGCGCTGTAGGTTTCTGTCTAAAACGCGGTATTCTAAAATGTTTAGTATGTCTGAGCTTGTATTTCAGGAATGGGGACACTCCTTTTCTAGGATGGCCGCCTGCCTGTTAACGATGCCCCGTTCTGGCAACATTTTTAAAGAACTACCGCCGTTTGTTTAGAACTGTGTTTTTTGGGATAGCGGGTTTTTGGGTGAGGCATTCTAGAAAGGGAAGCCGTCGCTGCAAATTGTGTATTCTTGAACAAAGAAAAAGTCACCATCAAGATACAATCCGTCATTGAAGAAAGGAGACTTATGTCGCTTACGTCGACTCACTTTGGTTTCTGGCAGAATCACCAGCGTCGTAGCTTGCTGCGACAATATGCTGAGCCAGCGCCTTTTCACTGTCGCACATAATACACATCACGACATAGTTGCCTCATATTTATTTTTGTAAACTCTTGACTATAAATAATGTTCATGGTAGCTAATCGTTTTATGTATTGTGAATTACAATGAATAAATGGTATTTCTATTCTATTCTATTCTATACCTTGCATGGAGATTCTAGGTCATGCAAAGTTTCATCAAGATCATAATTTGAGCCGTTTTTGAGCAAATTACAATTTTTTATTTTCGTCGTATGATAGGTACCCTTAAAATGAGAGCCATCAGGAAACCACTCATAATCCTTCGATGGATTTGCATAAAGCTCTTGAATTTATAATATGGTGTCAATTGGACTAGTCGTTTAGCCGCTAGGCCAAAGCCTGACAGACAGACCGACCTACCGACGGACGGACATTTTTGGGAGACTTACTTTATATGATGTATCAGATTTTTAAATAAAGATTAAAAATATTATAAAATGATTTTGAGAAAAATTTATAAACTCGCTTCACGAATACTATACCTACATTTCTCGCTCTGCTCGAAAGTAAAAAGAAACACAAGTCAAAATTTAACTAATAAACATAAATAAATACACAACCTAGTTAAGTACTCTGACTTAACGACTTATCACATTTGCATTTATATTAGATTTTTAACAACTTAATTCCAAAGGAAACCCATAAAATCATATTCAGTTGATCACAACTAATGCGCCGCTTAATTATGAAGCAACTTAGCTCATTAGTAATATTTTACCTCTTTTGACAAACTAATGCTTAAAATTAGATTATTACAATGTTGCAGGCTTAGTAACATGTGACTCTGATTTCACGCTTGATTTTATGAGTTTTCCACGAATCTCCATGAGCAAAGCCGCCTAGGCAACAACGCCATATAAAAGGAGGACCACGTCCCTTTTGCTTCAAACTGCTATCGACAACCAGTGTTGAAACCTCATCTTAATATAAAATAAGTTTTGTCTTTAACTTTATATTTTAATTGTGTCTTTCAAGTTACAATATAATTAATTAACTACACAAAAATAGTTTTCTTAAACTTCCTACAATAAAACGCGCAAGTGCCACCCGTCTACACCCCACTCCGGCCACCAGCGCGTAACTGGCGACGAGGATGGGATTGTGCTCAACGGGTTTCAGGTGATGTGAAACAAAGCCAAGTAAGTGCCTGAATCTTCTGTACCTACCTGAGAAATCCACTGAGGCCTTTTGAGGCGGAACTGCAGAATCGAACCAGTTAAAGACAAAGTACACAGAATTGAACCAGGACACAAAGGACACACTGGATAGCAGAATCGGGAGGTGACAGAACATCGTTCCTTCCCTAACCCCACCCTGATAGACGTATCTAGGGATATTTTATATTTTAATGTGCACTAAATTTTTGTTTCAGTATATTTTATTTTTGTGTATGTTTTTTGATTTTATATGAAATTTTATGTGTATTAATTTTGTGTGTGAATTTGAAAATTTTTATCCTCTAAAAGCGAAGGAATAATTTAAAAGCATCTAGCAAATGCAATTTTATTAATTTTTAAATTTATATCCGCGAAAAAGCGAGGGAATAATTAAAAGCATCTAGCAAATGCGATTTTATTTTATAATTTGAGTCGTACGACAAATATATGCATTTATGTCGACATTATATTGAATTACTAGCTGTTACCCGCGACTTCGTCCGCGTAGATTTTATAAAAAAACAGAACTCGAACTTAATTGAAACATATTTTACGGAGCGCTTATCCTTCTTGATCCCTACGTAAAAGATGCATTTGTACTTATCCAAGTTGAATAAATGCATCTTACTACAAACTTAATTATCTTTTGATTTTATTTAACTGGTAGGTAGTGCGGAATTTTCATTGTCAACTGTTACAGGCGAACTTAAAAAAGAAGGCAATAAAGGGAGTGAAGTTAATGGGTAGCGAGGAGGTATTCATAAAAGTAAAAAAGGTCCCTATTCCTCCCTATCTATCCTTTTGTATCCCCCCCCCTACATTCCCACTCCCCCTCCCTCACCCTCTCCCACTCTCTCTTCCACTCTCTCTTCCACTCCCTCGCCCCTCCCTCTTCCCCCCCTCACCCTTCCTTCCCCCTCCATTTCCCCCCTTCCCCTCTCCCCATCACCCTCCCTTTCCCCCCTCGCCCTCCTCCCATTCCCCTCCCTTTCCCCCTTCCCCTCACTCATCCTCCCCTTCCCCCTCTCCCTCCCTCTACCCCCCCTCCCTCTACCCCCTCACACGCCCTCTACCCCTCCCTCCCCCTTTCTCTCCCCTCATTTTCCCCTCCCTTACACTCTCTCCCTATCCCTCCCCCTCTCCCTCTCCCTATCCCTGACCCTACCCCTATCCCTGCTTCTACCCCTAACGCCATCTTAACCGCTATCCCTATCCTTATATAAACATACAACTGACACTCATATTGATTTTTAGACATTTCAAACCTATCAACCCCATCCCAGGGGTGGTGGTATTTCACGTCCACCACGTTGGATTTCAAAATCATTGTAGTTTTCGTAATCAGCGACCCGATAAACCATACGAACGACACCCATATTGATTTTTAGACATATCAACTCTATCGCACCCCAACCTTATCCCCAGGGGATAATGGTAGTTTACGTCTACCACGTTGGATTTCAAAATTGTAGTAGTCTTCGTAATCAGCGATACTTAGTTGAATAAAAAAAGTCCCATCAAAATCGGTTAAGTAGTTTCGGTGTGCTGTAGCAGATACAACCCCGCTAGAGTATTATTGTATGTGTAGATTCCCACGGGAATGAGATATTTTCCCGGGGTAAAAAGTAGCCTATGTCCGTCTCCAAGTTACCATCTATCACCATACCAAATTTCATCAAAATCCGTTCAGCCGTTTAGGCGTGAAAGAGCAACAAACAAACAGACAGACAGACAGACAGACAGAGTTACTTTCGCATTTATAATATTAGTATGGATATTGAAATTTATCAAATTTTATTACTTATTGTCATTTTGTAAGACAATTTACTTTTTATAATCGACATTTTATTGAATTTAATTTTGATATAAAATTTTGTAAATGAATTTGCACTAAATTCAATTTACATTTAATACGTCCTTAATCTTTTTAGGAATTGGGTAATTTAAAACTACTGTAATTTTATCTTCATTTGGTTTTAAACCTTCTTTTGTAATTGTATGGCCAAGGTAAAGAACTTCTTTTCTTAAAAATTCGGATTTATCTAATTGAATTTTAAGGTTGGCTTGACGTAAAGTCTCAAATATTTTCTTTAATTTGGAAATATGATTTTCTAAACTCGTAGAAAATATGATGATGTCATCAAGATATGTAAGGCAATGTATTCCTTGAAGTCCTTTGAGTATGCTGTCCATTGCTCGTTGGAAAGTAGCAGGTGCTGTTTTTAATCCAAACGGCATGCGAAGAAATTTATAGTGACCAAATTGAGTACTAAAAGCCGTTTTAGGCTGATCTTTTTCTTCAACTTCGATTTAATGATAACCAGAAGCTAAGTCTAAAATTGTGAAATAAGTACTATTTCCTAATTTGTCAAATAAGTCACTTATGTTTGGTAAAGGATATTTGTCATCTAATGTTATTTCGTTTAATTTACGAAAGTCTACAACCGATCGATTTTTTTGTTCTCCACTGGCACCCATTTTTTTGGGTACCAAGTGAACTGGGGCGCTCCAAGGTGAGAAGCTTGGTTTGATCACGTTACCTTTCAATAATTTTTCAACTTGTATTTTTATTTCATCATTTTGAGATTGAGGTTGTCTATAGGGTTTTACATAAATCGGGTCTTCGTTCTGAGTTCTGATACGATGTTTAATTTCATGAGTAAATGTTAATGGAATATCCTCATGATAAAATAAGTCGCGATAATTGTAACATGAGTCGTAAATTGCTTGTTTATCTTCCTCGTTCATATGGTCGGTTCGTAATTTATTTAAATTTTCAGTTAATAATTCGTCACTATTTGAAATATATTAAGTATTCAAATTCAATTCTGCCTCATCGTAAGGTTCTGTTTCAAAAGGTTTATCTATAACGATAAGGATTTCTTCCAAAGTACAGTTTTGTATAACCGTTTTCGCGGTTCCGTTTTCGCATTTTACGATAGCGCTGGGCATACGAACGTTCTTTGTGAATGTCACGTGCGGTAAAATACCGTAGCCATTCTCAATGGTGGTAGCAACTATAACTACTTTCTCCATTCGCGATTCCAGGAAAATTTCAGCAAGAGGCTCGCTTGTGTATAACGGAATTTTTACTTTCGGTGTAAAAAGTAACTGGTTCTCTACGTCAATAACGGCGTTTAATCTTGTTAGCAAATCGAAACCTATTAAACCATCTAAAGAATCACTAATGTCATACAAATAAAATTTATGACTGAAGTCATCTCGAAAGAAAGGGAATATTGGGATTTTGACTATAATTATGTTGCGTAGTCGCGTGTGTGCTGACTACTTCAAATGACTCTCGCTTTTTATGGCGGTCGTAAAATTTTGAGCATAATTTATTACTCATAAATGATTTTGTACTGCCCGTATCTATGAGAAACTTTGCGTTTAACTCAGGAATTATTATAAAAGGTAAATTATTAAAGTTTAATTTCTTTTCTGGGTTGCACTCCTTTTTGAGGCTATTATTCGAAAATTTTGTGTACCGCTTGTAGATGGGACTTGATTTGTGTGATTAGACGTTTGAGCTGGGCTCGTTTGGTTTTGATTTTGAGCTTGTTGAGCTGAATGAAAATTAATGCGATTTTGCCTAGATTGGAACGTTGGCGTTTGAAAATTTTGACGCGATTGTGCAGGAAAATTGTTTTGACGCTGGGAATGTTGAAAATTCATGTGCCATGGATTCCATGGGTTAATTAATGATCTGTTATTAGGATTTTGATTCCCGTAATTCATAGGTGTTCTATAATTAGAATTTTGAGGAAAATAATTAGTTCTTTGTGGGTTGAATTGTGGTCTCTGGTTAAAATTTCTAAACATATGATTGCCACGGAAAATTGGGCGAGAATTTTGATTAGAAACTCTAATTTGCATATTTGGGCGTGATGCCGATGCAGCATGAGAAAATTGGACTTGACGTTGAGGTAGGTTTTGTTTAGATTTTCTAGAATTTTGATGAAGATCATTTCTCATTTTATATTGTTTTTGGAAATTTTCTTCTAAAACAGTCTGAAGAGCTTCTTCTAATGACTTTGGATCTTTTAATCTCACTATTCTTAAAAGTTCCATGGGAAGATTATAAAGAAAAACTAATAATGCTGTATGGTTATAAATTACCATTTTAGTCATAGCTGTTTCTGTGCTATTGTTAGCTAAGACCTTTGCGAAAAGATTGCTTTTCGTAGATTGAATTCCATTGTAAAACTCTGAATAGGATTCGTTTTGACGAATAATCAAGCATTCCATTTCTAAACTAATGCATTCCTCAGATTTTTGATCTCCGAAATGTTGCGATAAAAGAATTTTTAATGACTAAAAATCTTGAGTCGAATAATCGTTTTCGCTAATAAGCGCTGCGGCTCTATCAGTTAATTTACTGGTTATAGCCTGCATAAGATATTTGTGCTGTGCAGTGGTCATCCACTGACATTGGGAAATAACGTATTCGCATTTTTTTATAAATAAATTTAAGGTCTTTGGATTTCCATCAAATCTCGGAATAATATCCAATACTTCATGAGAAATCATATTTAATTAACAAGAAAACGAAAGCGTTATATGAATACATTTCAAATAAAATATTGCAATCAAAAGAAACTAAAAGGACTAGACTAGAACCATTAGCATCTTCTAGTACGTTTCACCCTGACCAAGTGGTTTACACGAAGTCAGTTAACAAAAGAAAGGCAAAAGATAAGCAGAGATTTCAGAAGGCAATTATTACCGACACTCCTGAAAGAAATGTAGTGAATATTTCTTTAGGAAGTCGACAAACAACCGTGCCTGTGAGAAATATTAGAAGACCTAATAAAATTTCTAATTTAGTAAATTGTTTTAGAATATGATTTATTAAAAATCATAAAACAAACAAATCTTAATTAGGCGTTACGACTGACAGCCGTTAATTCTTTATTGCAGAGTTTGGTAATCTTGTTGACTACCCTTAAAATTATTATTTTTGTCAAGACGAGCCTTCAGCTCTCTTTTTAATGCGGACTCGATAGTACAGGTCCAGCCGCAAAAATTTTCCATAAAAATTATACGATCTTATAAAACCCAATCATTTTTAGGATAAAACGTAGAATTAACTAATTTTCTAAACGACGATACGAGTTTAGATTTAGACATATGATATGATAGGTATCAGATTAGAAATATAACTTAAAATTTAAATTTCTTATTATAAAGAAAATTTACTTCTTCTTATCGATTTGAATATTTGAGATAATGAGCGTTCCCTTCAATAAAATTTTGATATTATATTAACGTCGATTAATAATAATTTTCATATTGTAATGAAAGTAATAATTACAATTAAGCGCTTTACAAGTACTTGAATGATTTTCGTGAGTTCACGCTTTTAGTTACTTAACGATAAAAAAAAATTTTTTTTCGTTACTTAACGACCATTGTTATTCAATTTTTATTTAAAGTTATTGACTTATATTTTAAAGTAATTCAATGATTGTAACGTACAATTGTAATGCAATATTATTTTACAAGAATTCTTGAATTGGCCCTAATCCTTGAATAAGAATAAGGTCAAGTTATTATATAACTTAGTAATTAAATTCACTAGTTATTAAATTTAAGAGTTACACAATTACCTAAGTAATTAATAAAAAGTAAGATGTTATAAAAATATTACATACATCAGTAAACATCATACTTTTTGGTTTAAATAAAAGCTTTGTAACGACAAACCTTTAATAAGTTAGCATTATAATTCTAGTTTTTAGATTTAATATATTTTTAAAATATGTAACTTACGCATTGAAGACCAATTACAACTTTGATATAATTTGAAACATTTTATAAACTTTAACGTTCAAATTTTCAAAGAGCACATTAATATTCCTTTAATTAATTTACTTTTGTAAACGTCTATCATTCCCTTAATCCCTTACCTGTCACAACGACATGAAGACCAATGAAGAAGAACATTATAGACCAGTAAAGTCTATCATAAGAAAGAGATAGTTCCCATGCTATCAGAAAGAAAGCAAAGAATGCAAATACTTCCAGAGACTTTTGACTTGAAAAGCAATAAGACCGAAAGACTATGAGCAAACATATTCAAACAAGCAGTTTCATAAACTACCTGTTGTTCGAATTTTTGCTCCTTGCTAAAGGAACTGCAACAGTGCTTGCAATCTCTTAACAAATGCAACGAGTAAATGATACAATGATCCTGGACAATAGTGAAAATAGTGTTTTGTGAAAATAGTGAAAAGCCTTACACACAGATAACGTAGTGTTCTACACACAAGTAAATTCAGTGCAAGTGTTACGAAAATACTCCAGTGCGGGTAATAATAATAGTAGAAAACTTAATCAATAATTTTAGTTTTAACTAACCGCAGTAATATTGTGTTAACTTTAATTAGTAATAATAAGATGTTTTGATGTTGTTTCAACGCTTTGAAAATTATTTCTGTCTGAAGCCATTCAATAATTTTCTTTTAAGGGGGAAGGAGTTAAGTACTCTCACTTAACGACTTATCACATTTGCATTTATATTAGATTTTTAAAAACTTAATTCCAAAGGAAACCCATAAAATCATATTCAGTTGATCACAACTAATGCGCCGCTTAATTATGAAGCAATTTAGCTCATTAGTAATATTATACCTCTTTTGACAAACTAATTCTTAAAATTAGATTATTACCATGTTGCAGGCTTAGTAACATGTGACTGATTTCACGCTTGATTTTATGAGTTTTTCACGAATCTCCATGAGCAAAGCCGCCTAGGCAACAACGCCATATAAAAGGAGGACCACGTCCCTTTTGCTTCATTCTGCTATCGACAACCAGTGTTGAAACCTCATCTTAATTTATAATAAGTTTTGTCTTCAACTTTATATTTTAATTGTGTCTTTCAAGTTACAATATAATTAATTAACTTCACAAAAATAGTTTTCTTATACTTCCTACAATAAAACGCGCAAGTGCCACCCGTCTACACCCCACTCCGGCCACCAGCGCGTAACTACCTAAACACTAAGAACCAAACTACATGAGTATTTATTTGATCTTCCTCCATTTAATGTAGCTTATATTTTAAACGACCCATAGTGTATATCTGCAGAATAACACAGAAGCAGCAAATATAAAAGTAAAGAATTAAACGAATGTCTGCCCACATCGTATCGCAGTATAAAAGGGGTTATTATTTCAACGTAAAACGGTTAAACTTATAGACCGACACTTGGACAGGCATTGTTTTAATTCCATTACGGAACTTTTCTCTTTGCTTTCCGCTTGCCGCAGTACTGTATTTTATCTATCGGCAGTTTGTAATGTTGACGGAAATCCCATTTTTGTTTGCTTTACGTTTCACTTGTTGAGGTGTGTGTTTACCGTAAATATGAGTTAAACGTTCTGTTTTTTTGGGAGAGTTCAAATAGATACCTACTAAATTCGAAGTTTTTTTTTTAAATATAAAAATATACAGAGTGTTAATTTAATTGCGTGCCATAGCTTAAGGGGTAGTTCAGTTACGATAAAGGAACACAAAAAAAAATCCTTAAAAAAAAAACTAAAACTCCATTTAAACTTAATTAACGTGGAGCACCGCGCTATCACCGAGCTAGCGCGCGAGAATCAGTGGATAAGGTAGGCACATACATAACTGAAACTCTTTCGCGCGCTTTTGATAGCGCGGTGCTCCGGGTCATTGCCTTCCGCGTTAGTTTAGTTTCAATGGAGTTTAATTTTTTTAAGTAGGATTTCAATCAAATCAACACCCTGTATAGTTTATTATAAGTTATTTATATATAGTAGGTATATTTATGGACTTTTTAGTTTCTGCACTATTGTGTGCCGCTGCCATTCAATTTCTCACTACCTTAGGTTGGCTGGAAGAAATATCTTATGGAGATAAGCCCACCCTTGTATATGTCCTGTATTATTGTCATTTTATTTTTAAAGTGTGTGCAATAAATAATATATATATATATGCAAGGGCCCGTCCAGAACCTTTTATTACGCGACGCAATATACGTGGCACACTCAGAAATATTTGCGACACTAAAAAAAATTGTTCTACAGGTACATATATTTTTATTAAATCTTTTCAAAGTACTCTCCACCAGCCTCTATACAAAGATTCATGCGTCTGAACCAGTTTTCAAGACACTTTTTCCAGTCCGCCGTAGACACCTCGTTTACAGCCTGCTCGAACGCAGCCAGCGCATCTTCCGGCGACGAAAATTGTATCCCCTTGAGCTGATTTTTTATTTTTGGAAATAAAAAGAAGTCACACGGTGCTAGATCAGGGCTGTAAGGAGGGTGACCCAGGAGTTTGACTGGTGTGCTGTCCAGGAAGTCCCTCGTTTTGAGCGCGGTGTGTGCAGGCGCATTGTCGTGGTGGAGCAGTAGTCCGCGGAGCCCTGTGTTTGGTCGCTTGTTGCTCACAACAGAAAAAACTTCTGGTAAACATTTGGTAGTATACCATTCGGCGTTGATGCTTCTTTGATCTCGTAAGGGAATTGAGGCCAAGTGGCCAGTCAAATTAAAAAAGCTGGCGATCAAAATCTTCCCCCCGCTTCGAGATCGCTTCACTTTGGTAGGCGTTGGTTCATTTTGAAACACCCAAACTGTCGACTGGCGCTTGGTTTCTGGATCGTATTGATAAATCCAGGACTCATCACCTGTTACGATGTCGTAAACACGCCGAGACGAGCCTGCTTCAAATTTGTTCAGCATATCACGGCACCATTCCACCCGGGCCTGCTTCTGAGCGTCGGTGAGGTAGTGCGGCACCCAGCGCGATACTATCCTCCTCACGCGAAGATGCCCGTGTAGAATCTCGTGAACGCTTCCCGATCCAATCTTTAATATGTGCTGAATCTCTTGATATGTAATTCGCCTATTATCTTGGATTAAATTTTTCACTGCTAGCACGTTTTCTTCCGTAATAGCCGTCAAAGGGCGACCGCTTCTTTCTTCATCCCCCAAGGTTGGTCGACCGCGCCTAAATTCGTTATACCAACGATACACGGTTGCCTTGGAGGGGCCTTCATCCATAAATGCCATTTGAAGTCTATCGAACGATTCATCCGGTTTCAGGCGACACTTGAAATCGTAAAAAATCATAGCTCTAAAATGTTCCCGGCGCAGATCCATTTTTCAGTAAGACACGATACTTTGAATTGGCTCGCAAAAAATGTGGAGGGAAATTTTGAAAATAGAACACACATATTTTTACTTACAAGTAATCATATTTTCGAAAAAGATTCTGACCGGCCAGTCTCCCATATATAAAAACTATTTTTCGCAATACTTTCTGAGTGGCCTGGTATGTAGCTCTAGTATCTCGGCAACGCGCGAGTGCCTACGCGCGAGTCGACTCTTGCGTAAAATAAAGGTTCTGGACAGGCGCTAATGGAGTAATGCTGCCAGCCTTCCATGCCCCTCAGCGATGCATAAGACGTGATTTTTTTATACTTGAGAGACTTAAATTACCTATATCCTACTTAACTATAATATTATAAATGCGAAAGTTTGTAAGTATGGATGGATGGATGGATGGATGTTTGTTACTCTTTCAAGTAAAAACTACTGAATGGATTTTAATGAAACTTGGAACACATATAGTTTAGGTCCTGGAATAACACATAGGCTACTTTTTACCGCGGGAAAACACTTCATTCCACGGGAAAACGCATTTAATGTTAATGAAGAAGGTGACTGACTCACTGACTGACATATCAACGCACAGCCCAAACCGCTGGGTCTAGAAATTCCAAATTTGGCATTTAGGTTTCTTATGAGGTCTAAGGGTGCACTAAAAAAGGGTTTTACAAAATTCTACCTCTAAGGGGATAAAATAGGGGATGAAAGTTTGTACGAAAGTCCGTCAGTTTTGAAGTTAGGATCTTCAAATTTTGTATTCAGGTTAACGACTAAAAAATAATATTTACGTGTCTCAGGGTTTTAAAAAATTGGACAACCTAAGAGGTGAAAAGGGGGATGAAGTTGAAAAACCTTTATTTTTAAAGTAAAATCCACAAAATTTATTATTTAGGCATTAGGGTTGTAATTCTATGCAACGTTGTTGTTATTGAAATTCTACCCCAATTGAGGTTCAACCCCTAAAAAAGGGAAAAGGGGTGAAAAGGTTTAAAAACCAATATGGGTATTGTTTGTATGGTTTATTGGGTTGCTGATTACGAAAACTACAACAATTTTTAAGTCCAACGTGATGGACGTGAAATACCATCATCCACTGGGGATGGAGTTTGGGTGCGATAGGGTTGAAATGTCTAAAAATCAATTAGGGTGGCGTTTCTATGATTATATGAGGATAGGGATAGCGGTTAAGATGGCGTTAGGGGTAGGGATAGTGAGAGGGATAGAGAGTGGGAGAGGGAGAGAGACAGGGAGAGGGAAGGGAAGGAGGAGAGGGAGGGGGAAAGGGAGAGGGAGGGGGAAAGGGGGAGGGAGAGGGAGGGCGAGGGGGAGAGGGGCAGGGACAGGAATGGTTTGACGGACGGTTGGACATATGGTTGGACGGATGGTTGGACGGACAGACGGACGACAGATAGACGGAAGGGTGGATGGATGGATGGTCAGATAGATAGAATCCCACGCGGACGAAGTCGCGGGCAACAGCTAGTACATATTATAATTCTTTTTGCGAATACTTGTTAATGGCTTTGTAATGTTTTCTTTACGTACTTATTAAATATATGCTTAGCTTTTATTATTCCGAATAAAATAAATAAAGAAATTGATTCTCAAAAAAAGTATTTTTTTAACCCTTATGCTAGGGTGTGAATGTCAAGGTAACAATGGGTTCCATGTTGAAAAGAAAAGGTCATAACATGGAACTTTGTAACAGAAAAAAATTAACACGTTTTTGCTGGACACGAGCTTAACTTGACGTTTCAGCCACACGATAGGTTTCCAATTCGCAAATAAAATAAACGCGATAAACTTAGTTCTATTATGTGTTAAAAAATCTTTGGAAATAATACTAAATTTTTAACCTCTAAAAAAAAAATATGCGCATTAAAATTAACAAGTTGTATGTAACTTGTTAATTTTAATGCGCATTTTATACATACTACATTTTATAATTACTACATTTTGTACCGTCACACCTCTCCCCTTTTTATACAACTTCTTTATTAGAAGCCACAACACAATTTTGTTAGTTATTTATGCTCCTATTTGCATAAAATTTGACCTCATTTTGCAAATTGCATGTCTGCGTTCTTTCTACTAAAATTTAACATAGAAAAAGCAAATTTGTCTCATTAAAATAACGACACAGTTACTGCAACAGCTCGTCAAAAGCAATTTTAAAACATTTTCTGAATTTGCCTGTCCTCGTTTAACTAAATGAGTATTCAAAAAATTTAGTTAAACTCCGTGTGGCATACTGCGCAAGCAATTTTAAAAAGCATTTTTAACAATTCCCCAAAATGTTTTAGCACATTATTCTTAACTTGAAAAGTATAATAACATTGTTTGTACGGTAGCTAACCTAAGGGATATGATGAAGACTCTACAGGTTTTTTATTACTGTCACTACGCGACCTAAAGGGCTGAACAGCCATAAAGGATAACCTCAATGTAGCCTTGTTTTTGAAGCCTGCTGCTTCAGTCTTTGACTACCACCAATGACAGGAGCATGGACTAGTTGGCCGAGTGATGTTATTACAGATCCACCGACTTGTGTTCAGGAGGACAAATGGAGTACTAACGACACCATTATAAATGACACTCATCATCATCATAACATCCCATGAAACGTCCACTACAGGACAGGGAGCTCCCTCCAGAATTCTAGCTTTTGCTGGAAAAATGTGGAGGGGAAGTAAGTATCATAGTCACCTCGCTTGTTAGCGTTACGGCTGGCACCATGGACCGCGGTTGCAGGTAACCGCAGTAAGTAAGATACAAAGCAGGATGCTGCTGCCCATCCTCCAGTTAACCCTTAGTCGCCTCTTACGACACCCACGGGTATGTATGGGTTGGTACTATTCTTTACCGGCCCCACACGGGACATAAATGACACTAAAGTTGCTAAAGTGACAAAATGCGATAGACGACGGCGATGCCGCAACAACTCACTGCCACTGCTCACTCACTGCTCTCTGTCTGACTGCAACTGCTGTACCACGCATTAGGTATGCTAGCGGCGAGACGGGGGGCTATCGCTCGTCATCGCTCACTGCGGCAATTAGTTCTTACTCTTTCCTTCCCGCTCATACACGGCGGTTGCGATCAGACTGTACCCGAACCAAGGGCCTGAACAGGTAAGTCGGTAACAGTGTACCTTTGAAATAAGGTATAAGCTATCAAATTTGTTTTTTTTTGTTGTAGTTGAGCAAAGTCATTATGTGTACCCCCTTTTTCTATATCTATGTGTACCACTAATACTGCTATCGCCAACCCGTTAGCCGAAGCCGGTAACTGCTGAACACTGACTAAATTTAATAGTTGTCGAATACCTTCAAAACACCTTTGTCCAAGAAAATACCATCCCGAAACCTTTAACCTTTTAAGACTAAAATTATTTTGATCGTGTATAAAATAAAGGAATTCTTTATCACCTAGTTTCCGTAGTGAATGATATAGGGCATCCGTGATCAGAATAAAACGTGCCTAGGATCCATTATTACACTTGATCTGTTGGAGGAATTCACAAGACGTGAAAATTTTTGAAATTCAAATGGATGTCGTTACCAATAAATTCATTTTCAAATTACAGGTAGTTTCAAACTGAAAGAAGTTTTGACAGCAACGTTACTTCAAATAAACGTTCAGATGCAAAGTACCAGAAACGCAAATTACGTGATACGCAGATGATGACCAGATTTTCAGTCGCGAATTACCAGGTACGCAAATGACCAGGGTACTATAATATTACGCAAAATATGTCCTTACTAAAGAGATGTGCTGTCGTCGGTGGGAGACCTATACCCAGTGTTTTTTTTTAATTGCTATAACTTTAAGAGCACGTTCAGTTAACGAAACTGAATAACTTTCCTTAAGAGCCATAGCCCGAAAAACGAAAAAGATTATTGACCTTCAATACAAAATACGCTATCAGCTGAAGCAGTTTCTATAAAAAAATAAACACGGTGTATTTGTACTACCAGACGTACTATTTAAGATATCTCTTTGAATTTCAATTACGATACAAAATTTGCTATTTTCTTAATCTATTTCGTTTACAGACGTCTATCTGGGCCAGACACAAAATATTTTTTCTTTATATAAATATTGTGAAATATTAAGGGGCAATTCACACAAAGTCACCTGATCCCAAACTAGGCAAAGCCTGTACTATGGGTACCAGAGACATACATACATACATAAATAGATGAATAACAGCCAGACACAAAACAAACACTCGCGTTCATCACACAAATGTTTGCCCTGGGAGGGAATCGAACCCGCAGCCCACGGCGTAGAAGAAAGGCTCATTACCAATCACACCAAAGGGCTAGTCAAAGAATATGTTCTTTAATGTTTGCATATTATGTAAAAAGATTCCTTCAGTTAGAAGTATTTTAATATTAATGTCACCGTCACAAAATCTAGAATTACTCCTACATACTCGTATATGAACCTCTTCGCTGTTTTCTTATTACCAGACTTGACGTTGAAACTAATATTGGATCACTGAAACATAAAAAAGGCTAACACAGAAATAAAACATAATCAGGGGTTCACCCCACACTTTTATGAGTGTAGGGCAAATCTTATAAGACACGGCTTTGTTTGTATGTGGTTTATTTACTCATCGTATTTCGAGGAAATTGGAACGGGTTTAACTTCCAAGGAAATCCTGATTACTAACCAATGTAATTATAAAAGTTTTCCACAAAACTCTGAATCCAGGGAAGCCAGGATACGAATAGTAAATAAAACTCAAATGAGGTTTTTTCTACGAATCCTCATAAATGTTAACTCTTTTACTGAGCAAAATTCAGTACCTAACCACCTGATTAACTGAGATTTTATTTGTCTTGGCACAAAGGTTTTGTAAAATCGAGGATGAAATTGAACATACCAATTCCTCAGTACCTACCAAGTTAATGTACCTACTAGTCATAATTTTGACACCTTACAATCGTTTTCAAAATCATTTACCAAAGCGAGCGAGTGCTTTTCATGAAAATCCTTTGAGCCGTTTTTCAGCAAATTTCAATTCTTCATTTTGTTGAATTCATTCATTCTCTCAAAATGAGACCCAGTAAACAGCCACTTGGAATCCTTCGATCAATTTGAATAAAAATCTTAAAGGATTATCCCATTTGATTATTAAACAATATTTTACCGCAATAATTCTGAGTATATTTCCTGTCTTTTGCCTTTAGCTTAACTTTAGCCTAACTTCCATAGGATTTTGGGCATGATCGTTTAGAATATGTCAATCGGACTATTGGTCAAAGCGTGGCCAAAGCGTGGCGGACAGACCGACCGACGACGGACAGACATTATTAGGGGACTTGCTTTCTATAATGTAAAAGTGATATGGAACACATTTTTAAGAAATTTTGAAAATCATTTTTTTTACGAATACAATAACTTAACGTAAAAAAAAGGAATATTTACTCTATGTTTCGGCTCTTTCTTGAATTGCCAGCAGGCAGTTTCGCACACGTCAGCAAGAGGTTACGAAGAGACAGAAGACAGAGTGTTTATCGCATTGGCATAATATATGAAGTTGTTTTGAACATCCGAACTACAAGGACGCAAAGGAAAAACAGCCGATAAACAACATTAGCCTATTCAGCATATGGAGACAGACTCTATTATGGAGATAACAAATGAATTGTTAAGTAAGATATCGACAAAGAATCGTAAAGCTTTTGCGGCAATTTGATTTGCAGTTATCAATTTTATTATCAACTAGATGTGCCCACTACTTCGTTCCCGTGCAGTTAGAACTTTTTATTATACACAAACGACTGGACCGATTAAAACAGGGTTTCCGATAACATATTTGGCTTACTTTCGTGCCACCAATAAGGTTTGTAACGTTACACGAATGCAAAGTGTCAAGCGGTTTCGCCGCTTGAAACTTTGTACTCGCATATCTTGTGTTTAAGTGAAACGATTGCGATTGTTATTGGAAACCCCGTTTGGATCGGTACAGTAGTTTGTGAGTTATTGGCGCCGCAAATTGAACCTTCGCGTATCTTCAGTTTGAATGGGCGGATGCAATGAAACATAGCTTATATGTTGCACGACAGTAAGCCAAATATGTTATTGGAAACTCCGTTTGAATCTGTTTAGCAATTTGTGAGTTATTGGCGCCGCCAATTGAATCATCGCGTATCTCCTGTTTGAATGAACTGATTGCAATGAAACATAGCTTATCTGTTGCAAAAAAGTAATCAAAATATACAATTGAAAGTTTCGTTAGAATCGGTTCAAAAGTTTAGGCCGTTTGATAAATTTGCATACGTGCAGTTTCTGTTCGAGTGACCCGATTTCAATGAAACAAAGCTTAAGTATTCCACGGAAATAAGCCTAATACATTGTTGAAAACTCCGTTTCAATCGGTTTGCGAGTTCATCGCGAACAGACCAACAGATAAAGAGACAAACAGACAAAATTTCTTAAAAATGTCTAATCGACACGAATGCGTTAGTAAAACTGTACTATCAATTTGTCATTACTTGATTTTTCAGATTTCAGAAGAAGTTTAAAAAACTAAATTAAATATATTAGTGTTTATATTTTAACATTTCAGAAGAAAACAAATATCATTTTATCGGATTACAAAAAGTTGAAAAAAGAGAAAGAAAAAAATAATGATAAAAATTACCCTCTTCTATCAACTACAACCGTCGCAAATAGCTTCAGAAATTCAGAATACACAACACCCAAGAACATAGCCAAGAACTATATCGTCATTTATCAATGTAAAGTGCTGTTTTGTTGTTACTAGCGCACAATATTTTACGAAATAAGTGTGATAGAAGTGATAGAACAGAAAATACATTGAGCTTATTTTTGTGTGTTACTTTCAACACAAATCGTTGGAATAGATTAGAAAGTTACACAGTGCGTTAGTTTAGATAGTTTACTTCCTATCCCAATTCTTATATTGAGGAATAACCGAAAATTGTTAAAGCAGCGAATTATTTTAAATCTATTCAAGTGAATAGGCTTTTTCTGGGCATGTTCGTTCCGTCGTTGACCTCTTCTCTGTCAAGACTAGATCGAGGTTTGACAAAAAAATTTTATTGGCAATAGTGATGGCAGTAGAAGTGTGCTTAGCATAGCTATATGATACAGGAGTTCACGAAAAACGTGGTTTGCACACAGAATCATAACCTTAATTTCAGGTAAAATATTTTAAAAATGTAGAAATTTCTGGCTCCCTGTATTAAAACCGATAGACTAATTATTTTTAGGGTTCCGTACCTCAAAAGAAAAAAACGGAACCCTTATAGGATCACTTTGTTGTCCGTCTGTCTGTCAAGATCCTTTATCTCACGAACGGGTAGAGGTATCAGGTTGAAATTGATACCATATATTAAGATCCATGAACCACACAAGATCTGAAAATTTACATTTTTTTCAACGACGGAATCAAAAGATATGGCATTTTATGTCCTCATCTCCATACATTTATGCACTAAAGCAAAACCTACAGGGTACTTCCCGTTGACCTAAAATTATGAAATTTGGCAAGAAGCTAGGTCTCACAGTACAAATAAAGGGAAAAGTCTGAAATCATTAAATATTACAACTTTTCTCACAACTAATGGTAACCAATTGTGGTGAGCTCCCGTTTTAAGAACATTCATATAAGAGAGGGGTCAAGTTGAATGGTCGCGGAGGCGATTTTTGTTTTAGTTCTATTTTAAAAACGGGAACATTTACAAACTTGAAAATTGGTATGTTTATAGTGCATAAGCTATAAAATAACAAAAAATAATAAAATTTTGTCAAGCGCGTGTCGGACTCAAAAAATCTAGCACATTACCTTACTGAAATTTCAACTAATACAATTATGATTATGTGGTGGTACGGAACCCTCGGTGCGCGAGTCCGACTTGCACTTGGCCGGTTTTTTTGTATGTGTATTGTGGTTGCAACTTCGTGTCGATAAATATTTGTTTTTAAGAAACATGATTGTTTACAAAACACCTGATTCTTTCGTGAACTCCAGTATAGAAATTACTGGTAAGTCAACAGTCAACGACATGACAAGCTTGACACTCGCAGTGGAACTCTAGCCCATACGTCTTGAAATAAGAACGGTATAAACTCAAATGTGTCAACCTTGATGTGCTCTTGCCTGTACTACAGGTAAAGGGTTGATTAGGCTACCCCCTTAATTGATGCCATTGCGTGAGTGTATAGTCTGAATAGAACTGTGGTCTCTGCCTACCCCGAAGGGAACAAGGCCAAGGCGTGATATTATGTATGTATAGTCCGCGGGGAACGTCATAAAATTGGCTGAAGGAAGCTTAGACAAAAAGGTTCTGAAAGACGTGGGAAGGCCAAGTTGCGTGTATTATAGTCTGACCGCAAACGCTGTACTGCGCCTTAGGTATGTGCGGGGAGGTGGGGGAGTGGGAAGGAATGATCAAGAACTAGTTGCCGCCGTGAGCGATGGTCCCCGCCCCGCGTCTCGCCGCTCGCATACCTAAAGCCACGATCACACCCAGCTTTCAAAGACTAATTCGGCATACATTGCGAGCAGGCTTGGTTATGTTAATTGCAATATCCTTACTTCATCGAGCAATGTATGCCGAATTAGTCTTTGAATTCAGCTAGGTGTGATCGTCGCTTCAAGCGTGGTACAGTGGTTGCGGTCAGACTATACAAGACTGAACGGCATGTCAATACAGTGGTTCTGGTAAGAGATCTTTGATTAGCAGTAGTGCAAATCTCTGGATAAAGTACAGACAATAAATCAACAAAAGATCAATACCCAGTTTTTAAGTATCGTAAAGTTAAATGTCAGTAAAAGAAAGATACAAGAGATACGGAATGGCGACGATAAAACATACGTCCAACACTAAGCTTGCTGGAGAAAAGATTATATGACTATGCTGTTAACAGCATAAATTGCTGACAGACTGTACGTATAATTCGTTAAATTGCTTGAATCCAACATGAAGTGGCGTTTTAAAGCAATTACACAAATACAAAAGGAGACACGTTAATTCCGCAACCAACTTATGTAGGAGCGATAATGAATTTAATGCCAAAATTGGCAAAAGGCCCGTTCAGTACATACAACTTGCAAAACGTGAGATAATGGCACATTTAGTGATGAGCGACATTCGTATTAGCAATATTCGCAATTTGAAATGAAAAACAGTGTCACTTAAAATTAAACATATTTCAAGGTGCGATTTTGAAGGACAATAGCAAATTATGGTTCATCATCATCACATCATCATGACATCCCATGAAACGTCCACTACAAGACCACTAATCTAAGTTCTAAGTTAAGTTTGTGGTTTCCGCACTTAGTCCAGTAAGGACCATTGTGCGTGGGCCTATGTGGCCATCGGGTTAGCCACCCTAACTGTTGCCAGAACTCAGTCTGTTTGTCCAGTCTGTTGGGTATTTGATCTAGGGTTATGTCCCTTCCAAGTGTGTTTTCTCTGATGCTTTCGCTGAGGGTACTAATGTGGAGGAGAAGTACCATAGTGACCACGCTTTTCAGTGTTACGGCTGGCACCAAAGACTGTGGTTGTAGTTGACCGCAGTAAGTAAGATGGTATGATACACAGGAGGATGCAGCTGCCCATCGTCCAGTTTATAACCCTTAGTCGCCACTTACGACACCCACGGTTACGTATGGGATGGTACAATTCTTCGTACCTACTGGACCAATTTAGTAGTACAGTAACTTGCTTGGCTTCAGTACCTACTTAATCTTTTAATAAATGAACAACAACAATGTAATGATTTCAAACTTTTTAATTTAAGACATAACTGTTTTTGAGGAAGCATTATTTTGCCAACAAACCATTGTATGGTTTGACAAAAATTGCAAAAATTGTAATCCTGTGGTGTGTCTTATGAATAAACTTAAATTTATTTATTTTTTTGCCGGCACCAAACGGGACCTTCCTTAAAACTATGAGATATTTAATCTGCAAGTCGTCTCAATTGATCTAAGACTTTGAAAACAAAGGTAGCTGCAATGGAAGCTTCTTCTTCTAAACTTCTTTAAAAGTTTATCTTGTATGCATCCTGCATAAAAACATACATACATAATATCACGCCTTGTTCCCGTCGGGGTAGGCAGAGACCACAGTTCTCCACCTGCTACGATCTTGACATACTTCCCTTGCTTCCTGAACCTTCATCAATCCTTTCATACATGCTCGTCGGTTTAGGGTACTTTTAACCTGGCCTTTATTCAGAACGTCCTGAATTTGGTCCTGGTACGTTTGCCGAGGCCTTCCCCTTTCAACGTTTCCATTCACTCTCGCCTTGTAGATCTCTTTCGTCAATCTTCCTAACTATGTCCACGTAAGCCACATGACATCACCTAGCGACAATAATTATTCTAGCGATATTAGTCATCATATCATCCCACGAAACGTCCACTGCAGGACAGGAAGCTCCCTCCAGAACTCCAGCAAAAACGCGTGGTACTTTGGAGGGGATTTACCACAGTTACCACGCTTGTAAGCGTTGCAGCTGGCGACTGCTGTTGTTGGTGACCGCAGTTAAGATGGTATGATACCCAGAAGGAAGCTGCTGCCTATCCACCGATCCATATGCCCTTAGTCGCATCTTACGACACCTCGGGTACAGATGGGTTGGTACTATTCTTTGCCGGCACTACACGGACAAATCACTAGATAACTGCATTATCAATCAGTCATTAACATGCATTTACATGAGGACTGTTTAGAATTTTATACGTGACCCGGAGTCCATAGATTGTTAGGTCACTGTTTTATCGCTTGCATGTCGATTGCATGGACAGAACTAAAATGCAAATGATATTTTTAGCATGTATGCATTCGGCAAATGTCGCCGCCGTGGTCAGTCACGCTCACCCATACAGCCACATACACTTTCACACTTGCACTTAAACTTCACATACACAAACGCACACTCACATACACACACACTTTTTAATACCATTGTTTCAGTTTTTGTTAAAAAAAAATAATTGAGTCGTTTTATTAGTTTATTTTTAATAAAAATTTCTTCTGCTGCTTTGACACATACTATGTTGTTACTATTTCTCATAATATATTACCTTCCTTGCTAGAACACTGCCTCCCTCGTGCTCCCAAGACACAGGCTTTCGCTTTGTTTGGGAATCAGAGTTCAACAAATAAAGTACAATTTCGTAACAATTTTTATGTTAGAAACAATAAATTATTAGGCCCTTACATATGAAATTCGCGAATTTTTTTAAGTTCCTATAATTCTATAGCTATTTTCATTATTTGTTTTATATTTGAAAGTTGATTTCAAGGTTATCAATCTTCGCATCAAATATTTTAATTTTTAGTTTGATACTCGTATCTAAAATTAATTATTCGAAAATTGTTCGTCCTAACTGTCGTCCGTTTTCATCATTAGATTTGTTATTTTTTTTTAAGATGGCATTTTTCGAAAAATGTATTAAAGCTGTAAGATTAATGTCTTCCAATTCAAATTAAAATACATCTAGATAATATTTGGATCCCATTCAAATTAAAATACATATAGATAATATGGAACAAATAAAGATAAATTTGGGAAACACCCATATAGATAATATGGAACAAGTAAGCCCATTGACGATAAATAAACAATATTTATTTAACGCTTTCACTTTTTACTTAGTGAGTTTCGTATATGAAAGTATCCGAAACAAAACACAACTCTACTTGGTACACTTATTAATTGCATTTGAACGACTTGAGAGTCGTACTCGGCAAATTGTCCCATATCACTGCCTCTGAAGTCTACACTGTACATGAGGAAATTCCACTTCAGCCTCTAAAAGGCGGTATAATTACCAAATATTTATGAGGTAACATTTAAAGCCATTTGAAGTGTGAGTGCTATACGTTGTTTTGCTGTTAGGTTACTTACAGTCTTTCAGCAATGTCTTTTATAATGCGCACAGCTAAGGAGTGGAATTCTCTGCCTGCGTCTGTGTTCCCGAGTTCCTATAACCCAAATATATTCAAGTCGCAAGTGAATGGGATTCTTCTGGCCAAGCTCGTTTCATCGTCAACCGCATCTCTGTCCTCAGAGTTAGATCGAGGGCAAGACTAAGCCCATCAACTATAAAAAAGGGGTATACGAGTATCTTTAGACCTAAGTAAGTACAATTCTGATTAAGAAAGCCAGGAGAAAAAGAAGAAAGAAGACATCATGATATGAAACTGAACAACTTACCCTAGAAACAAAGGTTAAAAAAAATGGCTTCCACAAACAAACCTTGCGCCGTCAATACCGGAATTTTTATGGGACCACCAAAAAAATTCTCATTTAACGTCCTATGTTTTTCAGTTTCATGCCCTAAGCTAAGTACCATATTTAAGTATATCAGATGTATCATTATCATGCTGTATAATAAATGCCCAGCAGAAAAAAAAAACGGCAAATTATGTGGTCAAACGAAGTAAATACTTATAGTCCGGTCGCTTAATCTTAAATCGCCAAATTCACCAAATTGCACAAAAAAAAATCCAGGTACTAGTTAGGTACATAGCTCTCAATTTTTGATAGGAGCCAATTCTTGAATTTCAAAAAAAATCCATTGTAACTTCGTTTGACCACATAATATGCCGTTTTAGGGTTCCGTAGCCAAATGGCAAAAAACGGAACCCTATAGATACGTCATGTCTGTCCGTCCGTCTGTATGTCACAGCCACTTTTTTCCGAAACTATAAGGGCTATACTGTTGAAACTTGGTGAGTAGATGTATTCTGTGAACTGCATTAAGATTTTTACACAAAAATAGAAAAAAAAACAATAAATTTTAGGGATCCCCATATATAGAACTGAAACTCAAAAATTTTTTTTTCATCCAACCCATACGTGTGGGGTATCTATGGATAGGTCTTTAAAAATGATATTGAGGTTTCTAAAATCATTTTTTTCTAAACTGAATAGTTTGCGCGAGAGACACTTCCAAACTGGTAAAATGAGTGCCCCCCCCCCGTAACTTCTAAAATAAGAGAATGATAAAACTAGTAAAAATATATGATGTACATTACCATACAAATTTCCACCGAAAATTGGTTTGAACGAGATTGAGTAAGTAGTTTTTTTTAATACGTCATAAATCATAACCGATTAAGGTGAGCACCCGTTTAAAAAACTTTTCTATTCAAGAGGGTTCAAGTTGGATGGTCGCGGAGTTTCTAAAGTCAATGAGCAAAAGATCTTAGTATATCATATGGTAAATAGGTACGGAACCCTCGTTGCGCGAGTCCGACTCGCACTTGGCCTGTTTTTAGGGTTCCGTACCTCAAAAGAAAAAAACGGAACCCTTATAGGATCACTTTGTTGTCCGTCTGTCTGTCTGTCTGTCAAGACCCTTTATCTCACGAACGGGTAAAGGTATCAGGTTGAAATTAATACCATATATTAGGATCCATGAACCACACAAGATCTGAAAATTTCAATTTTTTACAACGACGCAATCAAAAGATATGGCATTTTATGTCCTCATCTCCATACATTATTCAAAAATGAAAAACCTACAGGGTACTTCCCGTTGACCTAAAATTATGAAATTTGGCAAGAAGCTAGATCTCACAGTACAAATGATGGGAAAAGTCTGAAATCATTAAATTTTACAACTTTTCTCACAACTAATGGTAACCAATTGTGGTGAGCTCCCGTTTCAAGAACATTCATATAAGAGAGGGGTCAAGTTGGATGGTTGCTGAGGCGATTTTTGTTTTAGTTCTATTTAAAAACAGGAACACTTACAAACTTGAAAATTGGTATTACTCCAGTAAAATTACGAGAGATTGTATGGCGAAACGGAAATAATTGATAATAGCCGTGATTCTTTTTCAGATCGATAGATTATATTTCTGTGTAAAGCTTTTAATGGAATCCACCTAAATTTACTTCATTTATATATTTATTTTGAGGTCCAAACATAAAAAAAATATCGAATTTCGGAAAAAAATGTTAATAGATTATTTTTTTTATTTACGGCGTGCTATATATTCAGAATTTTATATTATACATGAATCCACCTAAAAATATTAGCTTTTTTGGTATTGTTTTAACTTTTATAGCACGAAATTTAAATAAAGTTTATCTTCGCAACCAAAAATAGTAATAGATCCGTTTTGCTTTCTAATAATTTAAATAGTGCTATATAATCATATTTTTGGCAAATCCAACATAAATGTTTACAAAATCATTGTAAACCAGCGATTACATAAAACTTTTTTTTTATTTAGTATGGCATTTTTGTGAATATATATAAGAATCACTTACATTTAAAAAGGTTGAGTTTATCTCAGTTTATTTCTATTATTTTACCTCGACTTTATTGGACCTTATATGTAAAAATAAGTGGCGATTTTATATTTTGAAATAAATTGATATTTTTAAATATATTTATGGTGGATTTTGATGCCTATATGTAAAGTATACGTTTATCTATGATATAAAGTATATAATTGTCTATTACTATTTTTGCCTTAGCTGTTATTCGAAAAAAAAATTCCGCTTTAAATTTTAGGTGGATTCGTAAATATTGAGTCTTAACATCATATTTAAATACGATATACACAAAAAAGTAGCTATTAACATTTAATGTTTTGCAAAACCGTATTTTTACTGGAGTATATGTTTATAGGGCATAGGCTATAAAATAACAACAAATAATAAAATTTACTCAAGCGCGTGTCGGACTCAAAAAATCTAGCACATTAACTTACTGAAATTTCAACTAATACAATTATGTTTATGTGGTGGTACGGAACCCTCAGTGCGCGAGTCCGACTCGCACTTGGCCGGTTTTTTTTTTCTGCTGGGCATTTATTATACAGCATGATTTCAAAAAATTTCCATTGTAAATTCAAGAATTGGCTCCTATCAAAACTTGAGAGCAATGTATCTACTAGTACCTGGAAAAAATTGGTGAAATTGTAAGGCGTGTCTACGTGAAACAGCTAACTGACCGCACTATTAATGTTGGTACAGCATATGCAGATGACATTATGATATTCTCATCAGAAACCTGTCACATGTACCCGCTGGGGACGTGATTCTAACAAAACGCATTATCCTTTGTTTTAACACGTAATTTTGAATACATGATGCCCGAACAATACTGCATACTACGTTCATTGCGATTGATTGACGCTAACATGTTCGTATCTCCATGCGGGTTTGCAGCACCAAACAGATAGCAATTTCCCCGCATAGAACTCACGCTAGCATTTCCATAAATTTCCTGAAATCGCGAGTATTTCCCGCAAAACGAGAACATTTGTAACACTTTTTTTTTACAATAAATCGCGGAAGTATACGTTTTGCGTACGGTTTCCGCCATAACGCCAAAAGTAACGCTGTAATGGTAGATAAAAGCGTCAGTAATATGTTATATCAACAGATCTGCCTTCACTTTCTTCAGGAATTTGTGTTTTATGAAAAGAAACGAAGAGCAGGACGGAGCCGGAATATAAATAATTTCATTGGTTTTTCAATTAGTTTCTTCAAAATATTTCAGTTATGTTTAATATTTGTAACTTTTTGCAAACAACTTTTTGCTTAGATGCACACTAAATAGGTGACCTGTTCATAAATTAAATTAAATTTGTTTGTGAAGGGACGTAAAAAAGTTTCTGGTTTTAATTTTGCCCTTGGTCTAGCCTAATAAGTATTCATGTTTTGCTACTTGAGTTACCCTAAAAAGGGACCTACGTCTCAAACAGATTTACAAAAAAAAAACTGACGTAAAAATAATCCGTTTAGATTTTTACAGCCTGCCCTGCCGGGACAGAATAAAATATTTTGGACCCTTTCCGCTCAGAAGGGTTTTTTATATAGCGCCGAAGAAAAGAAATAATGTGACACTGTTTTATGCCGTACCCACTTATTTCTATTTTGTGGCTTGGATAATATTTCAAAGGAAAGCCTTTAAAGTTGTGCCTTTTAAGTCTGGCCACTGGCCACGCTACATCTCCTTGTCCGTGGTCACTGCTAGAACTCTTCTAACCCATCGGTCATCAGTTCTTCGAGCAATGTGCTCCGCTGGCATTTCGGAGCGTGGACACAGAAGAATGTAATAGTACTCCCGGCAGCAACCACGTAAAAAGAAAACCAGTATAAGCTGAACCAGCGCCACGCTATAAACGCCCGAAACCAGAGACCCGCACAAGGTCACAGTTTTTCTACCGACGAGCGGCCGGCGGCAGTGGGGGCGATTGATACTCCCGACTCCGGATACATAACTGAAAAATGTGTAATGTCTGTAATAATGTGCTCAATTAAAATAGTGATAGTATAAATAAATAAAGTAAAGTCACAAGTTTTGTAAAATAATAAAAAAATATGTTATTCTAGTAATTAAGAACCATAAAGATTAAAAATAATTTTAAAATAAAATAAATACAATACTATTTTTGGCTAAAGAATCTTCCTCTCTCCTACTTTTAATGTGCCCGACAGGGTCCTTGACCTACCTACTTATATACTTAAACACCTTATAAATCTCATGGAATGCAATAAATATACTGAGTATTGATTTTAGCATATATTCGAAGACACTGTAATCTAGCATATTATTATAAGATGTTGCATGATATTATATTCAAATCAAATATTGTTTATTCATTGTTGGATATTAATAGTACATTAAGATGTAAGTGCGCTATTTTAATTATTGCAGTCGAGGATCAGGAAATGCAACCCGAGCCGCGGCGCGGGCGTTCTAGTAATATTTAACAACTGCACAAACACATGGCCGGGATACCATAGTAATCTGAAACATCTCCTTTAAGACAACGAAATATATTTATTCCAATTTTTTTCTGTAAACTTAAAGACTTATTGTCGTATAACATATGGCTTATTGTCGTATAACATATGGCTAATAAATAAATAATAGAGATAGATAATAAACCAACGCAATCTAATGCCCCCAAGAGGGCGTTGTAATTTATTACACGTTTTAAAGATATATTGTGTAATTTTCAAAGGTTAAAAGACCAATGAGGGTTAGATATACTATGTTTTTGATTCAAGTTTTACATACATAGGTACATATAGGGTGACTTTTAATTAGTTCTTGATAGCAAAAGATATGCATATACTCATGATACTGAACAACTTTTCCCAAGGAACATAGGTCGGAATACGAAAAACCAAATTTGACCTCCCATACGAAATGCGCTATCAGCTGATGCAGTTTCTATGGGAGGTCAAAACTTGATTTTCGTATTTCAACCTATGTTCCTTGGGGAAAGTTGCTCAGTATCATGAGTACATTCATACCATTTTCTATCAAGAACTAATTAAAAGTCACCCTATATATAACATCACGCCTCTTTCCCGTCGGGGTAGGGAGAGACCACAGTCCTCCACCTGCTACGATCTGGACAAGTCTTACTTTTTAGGGTTCCGATACCAAAATGTTAAAAAAAAGGAACCCTTATGGTGCCGCTCTGTCTGTCTGTCTGTCCGTCTGTCTGTCACACCTCTATATCTTAGCAACCACTTACGCTATCGAGCTGAAATTTGGAATAGTTTTAGAATATAGTTGCCCAACTTAATTGCACATGAAAATTTTTTGAAAAAAGTATGATTATTAATGTAAAGGCCAAAATAGGGGGGGCCAAATTTCAAATTGTCGCTACTAGGTTGAGTGGGGTATCATATGAAAGGGCTTTACTTGTACATTTTAAAATATATTTTTGTATTTTTTTAAGTTTCTTAGTTTTCAAGTTATGATGAAAAATGTCAAAAAAAATACCATTCCCCCCCCCCTTATCTCCGAAGTTTGAGTAAGGGAAAATCTGAATTAATTACAGTTGACAGAGGTTTATGTAAACTTTACAGCAAAAATAAAACGATCTTTCTAAGTTGCACAGTTTTTCAGAAATCTGCAAAAAACCTTTACAAACAAATTTAGTTTTGCGGTCCTGAAAATGGACTTTATTGCTTCCAAAAATACTATAGGTATATCGGAACCCTCGGCGCGCGAGTCCGACTCGCACTTGACCGGTTTTTTTTATTTTTTGAGTAGAGAACTCAGTATTTAGATAGGGTGTAAAAAAGTACGATGATCCTTCTAAGGGGTGAGTCTACATCACCATTGTAAATAATATAATGGGTGTAAGGGACAGCCCTCCGAATACTGAAAAGGCATGATCAGTCAACGTAATTGAACAACTTTCAGTGTACAAAACTTTCAGGAAACGAAAAAAAATCAGCCTCTCCATACAAACTGTCCAATCAAGTTTGCAATTTTGTATCGAGAGGCCGATTTTTTCTTTCATTTCCTGAAAGTTTTATTCGCTGAAATATGTTCAGTTACGTTGACTGATCATGCCCTTTCAGTATTCGGAGGAATGTCCCTTACAACCTGTGTAAATTTTTTTTTTATTTTTTTTACTATTTTATTTTCATTTCCATGCATTAATAAGGGGGATAAATTTCGAAATATCCTTTCTTAGCGCCCGCCTACGTTACACAACAATTCTAAATACGCGAAACCTCTCGAGTGGTAACTTCACCCATGTTACTGAACAACTTTCGTTCTACGACTTTATTAAATAAAAAAATACGGTCAAGTGCGAGTCGGACTCGCGCGCCGATGGTTCCGATATACCTATAGTATTTTAAGAAGCAATAAAGTCCATTTTTATTCAACCTATATGAGAAATCTTAAACACAGCTGCCAAAACCACAATCGCAACAGGAAACGCTGCGATTTATTATGTGTTTGTCGACGTGACAATAAAAGGGGCTGAAAAAACACAAAGGAAAAACATGTTTGGAGAAGAATAAGCCTTTGTCGTAATCCTTTGAAAAGGGCAAGGCGCTAAGTGGATCTACATATTGTAGTATTATGATGAAAAATTTGAATATTTTGCCGTTTTCTTTGTTTTTAACCGACCGCTTGAAAAGAGTTTGTGAGGACGGTTATCGATCTTCTGCCAACATGATAATATGATGTTGAGGGTCGCTTGTCTTGACCTCACTCTAGGCTTGGTCAAAGAAATGAGGTAGACGATGTAACAAGCTCACTTAGAAATAGCCTATTCACCCTGTTTTGTACATGCGACGCTTTTGCCATCGAGAGTGGGAATATTCTGGGACGGGCTTCCCCGACACCAGAAGACTACAGGCTTCTTCCGCTGAAATCCATTACAAAGCTTAGAGCAAATTCGAAGGCATCGGAAGATCAAAAAAGCATTAAGAAATGTGTAGCACAAAAAGTCCCAAAGGGTCGAAGTAGTCTGAGGTCTACCAAACAATATTAGAACGTAGCACCACGTAATAAGATAAGATTTACTCGTTTATCCACTCCTTCAAAACGCAATCACATATAAGTAGAAAAATAACATCTTTCGCAAAAAGTTCTGAACGTACGTCCAAAGTTTAAAACTAACTCACTGTTTCGAAGTTGCATACCTCCTCGTAGATGTTTTTATTATATTTATTCATTAAGCATTTTTTAAATTTTAGTCTCTGTAGTCTTGCCTCCACGCAATAACAACGAAATTGGCAGTAACGTTTTGTGGTCTGTTAAACTAATTACTGTAATAGGCACTTCACATCTTATTTAAGAGACGATAAAGTTTTTCAGTACATTAATCCCTTAATTTGTTTACCTGGAAAGAATAACACCCCTTACCATGCCACATGGACAAAAAAAATCTTTGTAATAACGTCCCATAGAAACTGCATCAACTGAGAGCGCATTTCGTATTGGTTTTTAAGATTCCGAACAAAATGGTAAAAACGGAACACTTATGATGCGACTTCGTCTGTCTGTCTGTATGCCACATTTGTGAATCTCAACAACCACTCATGCTATCGAATTGAAATTCGTGTCCGTAAGAATGGCTGGTTGCCTGTGAAGTTTGTCTGTTAGAGTTAAAATATACCTTATTGTAAAATATACCTTATTGCTACTATTTGCTACCATCCCCCCCTTCCGAAGTTTGCGAAAAGGAAAAATCTGAATTATTTATAGTCGATAGACAAATAACGCACTGTTTTTTTAGAGATCTGCATAATTTGGTTTTGCAGTTAAAAAAATAATTTTATTGCTTCTGAAAATACTAAAGGTATATCGGAAGCCTCGGCGTGCGAGTCCGACTCGCACTTGACCGGTTTTTTTCATACTTTGACCTATGTTCCTCAGGGAAAGTAATTCAGTGTATGATCTTTTTCGTTTATGATCTCAAAGGAACGCAATTGATAAGGAAACACCTACGTAGTATTATTTATCCTCGTACAGTCAAGACCAGGTCAAGCTATACAATACTTGCAGCAGGATTAAAATAGGAACGGTACAGATTTCCAAGAGTCAGCAATCTTTAGGTGTTTGAATCTTGAATATAAGTATCTACGAAAATTAATGACAGTTGAGAACAGGCCATCACAAGCTAGTTGTGAGGACCAACTGAACCACTTTTGGTTGGGTTGTATATAACTGCACATCAAAAAAATAGAACTAGCAAATCAAAGGAAATCCAAATTCTAATCAAAATACTGATTTGCATAGCAAAATAGTTACCGCGAAATATGATTATTTCAGTAACAATTTACTACAAACGGCCGGCCATATACAAAAAGCAGAGAATTTTTATATTCGCTGTCTTACAAAACGGCGCGCAATTCGTTCTGGATCGCAAGATAGCCTAAACTTTTTTTTTTTCTTTTTTTTTTGTGATGGAGAAAATGCATACGCATGCCGCACCGTTCGGGGAAATGGTACGGTTATGTGGGACTTGCACCCACTAAAAACTCCACCGTGTGCCACTCTCGCATTTCGGGTGGGTCACGAGCACTGTACGTTCGCACTACTTTCGCAACCCACCCTGCGACAGCCTCTGGAGAGGCTCCCTCACCTAGACGACGTCTGAGCACACATCAGACGTCGCCCCCTCACTGGCATTTTAGAGCGAGCGACGGGCTCCCCGGCCCGCCACACGCAAGCCTACGGAGCGGGCGGAGGACGGGCGTACTCCCGTCTCCTGCGCCTTCTGCGAAGCGGGTGAGACAGGGGATTATCCTCTCTTTCCCGCTCCGCGGCCTCCTTCTGCGAGATGACTGACTCACAGAAGGAGACCATGGCCTCCCAAGACCTCTTGCTGCCGACCATTGCCTGAACAACAACCGGCAGCGAGAGATCTCCACCCACCACCGCCACTAGGGCAAAGATAGCCTAACCTAACCTAACCGACAGTATCGGTTAGGTAACGAACCTAAAAGTTTTTTGATGCACAATCATTATTTTTGATGTGCATTTAAGTATTTCCATTTACATACATACATACATACATAACATCAAGCCTCTTTCCCGTCGGGGTAGGCAGAGACCACAACCCTCCACCTGCTACGATCTTGACATACTTCCCTTGCTTCCTGTACTTTCATCAATCCTTTCATACATGCTCGTCGGTTTAGGGTACTTTTAACCTGGCCTTTATTCAGAACGTCCTGAATTTGGTCCAGGTACGTTCGCCTAGGCCTTCCCCTTCCAACGTTTCCATTCACTCTCGCCTGGTAGATAATTTTGGTACACAGTCAGTATTTTGATATGCAATCAGTATTTTTGATGTGCAGTTAAATACGAGTATTACCCCTTTTAGTTCGCACCGGACTTCAGTTTCTTAGCCCGGAACATAAAGTCTATCGAAGCCTCACAAACGAACTGCGACGAACTAGGGAATGCAATTTATTTAGAAGGGTCTCGTTAAACCTAACAAGGCGATGGACCAGTGTTTCTGGATAATATTCGGAAATGATGATTGCTTTTGCCGGTTTTAGAAGCGTCACATCATTTCTGTCGTATTCAGACACAGGCAAACACAACACGATCGACCGACATACTCAACAACATAAATGAACAACCGGAGAATCCGATCTATTTATGTAGACATAGAAATGGTAGTCATAATCATAATACAAGTATTTCCACCACTGTGCGGCTGACTGTATTATAAAATAAGTGATTTTGAATTTAATTGGCTACACCTGCCGTGTTTACACGCGCCAACTTTCTCGTTCATGTTAAAGCAATGAACTGACGGTATCTGTACGAAGACCTACTTCCTTTTAATTTGATATTTTATTAGAGTATATTTATTCATTTGAACAAAGAAAAATAGAGTTGAAAATCCGTTTGTAAAATGTTCGGTTATTTTTCCTGGTAAGTGAACAGGATAATTAATTAATTTTGAAGGTTTCACAAACAAAGAATATCATATTTTAGTAGCTATTATATGAAATGGTTCTTTACCAATCTGTATTATTTTTAGAGAAAACAAGGGGATTATGAGAGCAAACCTATGTTGTAGGTATATAAAGCAGTTCTATGAGAAATATATATAAAGCAGTTTGTCGCATAAATTAACACTTTATTTTTTTATCGAAGGGAAAAAAACAGTTTATGTTATTGAATAACAATAGGTAACTTAAGTAAATTTTGTTCGGAGATTTTCACTCTGCGGACTGTCACTGAAGATGTAGTTGGCAAGGCTATTCTTAGTATAAAATCCAGCGCCGTGGGTGTAGATGGTATTGGCCTGGATATGGTAATGTTAACTCTTCCTAAAACGCTCAAGTTTATCACAGCGATTATCAATCGATCCCTTTCTACCTCCATTTTCCCGGACTGCTGGAAGTTTGCATCTGTGCGCCCCATTCCCAAAAATAGTAACCCCACGGAGTTAAAAGACTTAAGGCCCATAAGCATTTTGCCATTCCTCTCAAAGGTTTTAGAGAGAGTAGTTTATCTCCAAGTTTATAAATATTGTGAAGTAAACAAAATTTTACCAGATATGCAGTCGGGATTTAGAAAGGGTCGCGGGACCAGCACTGCTCTCTCTGACGTTGTTGATAATATACTTGCATCGGCCGACGCTGGGGAGGGTACCTTGCTTACACTGCTTGACTTTAGTCGCGCTTTTGATTCTCTGAGCATTCCTTTACTTTTATCAAAGCTGTCTTATTATGGATTTGACAAATCTGCTGTGGTATGGTTCAATAGCTACTTATCCCATCGTAGTCAACAAGTTCTGCTTACCAAATCGGATGGCAACAGACTCCCATCAACTTTCAGATCTGTCAGCAGAGGTATTCCGCAGGGCTCAATACTTGGGCCATTGTTATTTATACTTTATTCTGCTGATATAAAGAATTGTATATCACACTGCAAATTTCATCTATACGCAGATGATGTACAAATATACATCTCTGTAAATCCAAATTCTAATCAGGCTATGGACATGATAAACAATGATCTCAAGAATATTCATGATTGGTCCGTGCGAAATTCTTTGGTACTTAATCCTTCGAAGTCGAAATTCCTAATTATTGGAACTAGACATCAAGTTGATAATATTCGAAATCTTCAACCCAAAATTTTTATTAATGGCGAGCCTATAGAAGAAATTGATAAAGCTCGTAATTTAGGCCTATTGATGGATAATGGACTAAAGTTTCATGATCATGTGCTTGAGCTGGTGAGAAATTGTTTCTTTAGGCTCAAAGTCCTATATAAAATAAGAGATTTTCTATCATTGGATTTACGTATCACACTTTGCGAAACACTTGTTTTATCAAAGTTGAACCACTGCATAGCCGTTTATGGACCCTGTCTATTAAAAAAGTCCCTCGCACTTGCTCAGCGTATTCAAAATGCTTGCGCTCGATACTGTTTTAAGATTCCTCCTCGTACCCATGTAACTCCATTCCTCAATGGGGCAAATATCCTTAGAATGGAAGGGCGTATAAAATTACATTTGGCCTGCTTACTATTTGATGTAATTTTGACAAAGCAACCGGAGTATCTATATCGCAAACTAACCTGGCGTTATTCGGATCATCGTTATGTGGCGCGTTTCTTGTCTATTGCGTTGGAAATTCCTAAGCATAGAACTGCGCTTTTCCGGGGTAGTTTTAGGTACGCGGCAACAAAAATCTGGAACGATATACCGCCGCCTATTCGTTCTATCACTTCCAAAGTCACCTTTAAACTTCATTACCGTAAATGGCTCATGGAAGCACAAATGCTACGAGCGACGCGTACCTAAAAATAAATTACTATAACGTTATTTCTTTATTTCTTCCTTTTTTTGATAATATTTGTTATAAATTGTTTTTAATTAGTATTTAGTTTTACGGTTTTTCTTATTTTATTTTTGAATTTATTTTTAAAATTTAGCCTGTTTGCTCTGTGACGAGAGAGAAGTTTACGGTTCTGGCAGAATATCAGCGCTGCAGTGCCGTTGCCGGTGCTGTATGCATTATGCTGAGCCAGCGCCTATACAATAGGCATACCACATACAGCATGCAAAAGGTCGGCTGCCTGTAGAATAAACTTTGTCTTCTTGATGTTACGCGCGACTAAAATGTGAAACTACCTAATCTACCTATTTATTTTGAGTTGTGTATGTTAATATTTGTAAACTCCTGTGATCTGTTTTATGTGTTATGTTTATTGAATAAAGGTTTTATCTATCTATCTATCTATCTATCTAAATCTTAAACCTACAGTTTCCACAGATATTTAAATATGTAGTAAAGACTTTAGCGTAAGTAAGGCATAACTAACAACCTCATTATTAATGAGAAAGATTAAGAAAAAACTTAATATTGTTACGATTTTGTGATATACATTTATGAAGCCAATAGATTTAAATACTAGAAACAGTTTATTAAATCTGTACGACATTAAACATGCTGGTAACCTTCTTTTTAAATGTTACCTATAATCAAACTAAACTATCTTAATTTTTAGGGTTCCGTACCTCAAAAGAAAAAAACGGAACCCTTATAGGATCACTTTGTTGTCCGTCTGTCTGTCTGTCTGTCAAGACCCTTTATCTCACGAACGGGTAAAGGTATCAGGTTGAAATTAATACCATATATTATGATCCATGAACCACACAAGATCTGAAAATTTCAATTTTTTACAACGACGCAATCAAAAGATATGGCATTTTATGTCCTCATCTCCATACATTTATTCAAAAATGAAAAACCTACAGGGTACTTCCCGTTGACCTAAAATTATGAAATTTGGCAAGAAGCTAGGTCTCACAGTACGAATAATGGGAAAAGTCTGAAATCATTAAATATTACAACTTTTCTCACAACTAATGATAACCAATTGTGGTGAGCTCCCGTTTCAAGAACATTCATATAAGAGAGGGGTCAAGTTGGATGGTTGCTGAGGCGATTTTTGTTTTAGTTCTATTTAAAAACGGGAACACTTACAAACTTGAAAATTGGTATGTTTATAGGGCATAGGCTATAAAATAACAACAAATAATAAAATTTGGTCAAGCGCGTGTCGGACTCAAAAAATCTAGCACATTAACTTACTGAAATTTCAACTAATACAATTATGTTTATGAGGTGGTACGGAACCCTCAGTGCGCGAGTCCGACTCGCACTTGGCCGGTTTTTTTAGTTCAAAATGCCTTGGAATACCATAGATCAGGAAACCAAGATTCTAACAGTACGAAAGACTACAGGCACAGTAAATATATTAGCAAAATAAAGCAGTATGGAAACTCCTAACAAACATCCAAAAATGACACACAATGACACAAGCACACACCGCTACAGGAAAATAAGCAGTTTTCGCGCTGAAGTCGTCGTAGGTGCCGCGTCGTCCATTCAAGCAGTCAGGTTTTTCATTCCATGTCAATTGTAAGCCATCAAAAACATCATCACCATCATCATCATATCAGCCGAAAGACGTCCACTAACAAAAAAAAAACCGGTCAAGTGCGAGTCGGACTCGCGCGCCGAGGGTTCCGATATACCTATAGTATTTTTGGAAGCAATAAAGTCCATTTTCAGGACCGCAAAACTAAATTTGTTTGTAAAGGTTTTTTGCAGATTTCTGAAAAACTGTGCAACTTAGAAAGATCGTTTTATTTTTGCTGTAAAGTTTACATAAACCTCTGTCAACTGTAATTAATTCAGATTTTCCCTTACTCAAACTTCGGAGATAAGGGGGGGGGAATGGTATTTTTTTTGACATTTTTCATCATAACTTGAAAACTAAGAAACTTAAAAAAATACAAAATATATTTTAAAATGTACAAGTAAAGCCCTTTCATATGATACCCCACTCGACCTAGTAGCGACAATTTGAAATTTGGCCCCCCCTATTTTGGCCCCCTTTACATTAATAATCATACTTTTTTCAAAAAATTTTCATGTGCAATTAAGTTGGGCAACTATATTCTAAAACTATTCCAAATTTCAGCTCGATAGCGTAAGTGGTTGCTGAGATATAGAGGTGTGACAGACAGACGGACAGACGGACAGACAGACAGACAGACAGACAGAGCGGCACCATAAGGGTTCCTTTTTTTTACCATTTTGGTATCGGAACCCTAAAAACATAACTTGTAAAAAACAAAGCCTCGCACGCAACTCAGTTCTTCTACCGTAAAAAGTTGTGAGATCCATGTAATACCAAGTCGCTTAATTTATTTAGTCCCTACTTAAGGGTCCTTTTGTTTTAATTTGTTACATAATTAGCTAATCAAACAACATCTTATAGTGACCATATCAATATTAAAAATTTTATGTTTTAAATCAATAGATCGACTTGGCAATCGCACTAAACAATCTCATTTGATATAACTTATTACTAATTGTATTACTTGTGCGTTACATTGTGTTTTCATGCGACGGCCAAGTCGATCTATGGAGGAGGGCAACAGCGTCCTTCTGCGAAACGTAAACTCAACAGCACGTCAGTAGGAGCATTTTGGACCTTATGGCGACGTAACAGAGTTGAAAAAGTTTCTATCGACAAGCGGTTGTCCGTACCTTCTTACATACTGCGGTCACCAATAACCACGGCGGTTCATATAAACTCTAGCGTGGTGACTATGGTACTCCCCCTCTAAAATATACCACAAATTTTTGCCATGAAATTCTGGAGGGAGCTCCCTGTCCAGTAGCGGACTGATAATTTCGAATCAAGGCGTTTATTACTAGCACAGGTTGGTTATCAGTCAATTTCTATCTTCTAAACCTGTCCTGGAATTTAAATTGGATATTACCTTACCTCTTTCCGCACAGAGTTATTTATTTCGCGTATAATGGTAGCAGGAAAGTTCAAGGATTCGCGTGAAAGTGCAAAACTCAAGGGTGAAGATTTTTAAGATCGCGCTCGTTTAAGGAAATCAAATTTATAAAGTAAATGATAAAACCAGAATCAGGTTAAGTTGTTTCGCGAAAAGAAAGCCTTTATCATAGGATATAATACTCTCTTCTACCTTGTATATAAAGTCCTAATGAAATAGTGAACATAATTTTAGTATGTTACTCAGACCATAAAACTGAACAACTTTCCCCTAGGGACATGGGTCGAAATACGTAAAACCAAATTTGACCTCCCCTACAAAATGCGCTATCAGCTGTTGCAGTTTCTATGGGAGGTCAAAAATTGATATTCGTATTTCGACCTATGTCCCTAGGGGAAAGTTGTACAGTTTCATGGTCTGAGTAACATACTAAACTTATGTTCACTATTTCATTAGGACCTTAATTTAAGAATTACGCCACATAAAACAGGCAAAAGTGCTTAAGGGGCTACCGGCCGTCCACTAGCGGCCCTATCAGTTAGAAAAAATTTTACTCGCTAAATACAAAACTTATCGAAAATCCTGAGATACACATTGAAGCAAAGGTATACGCTGGGGTTTTGTGAACCATGCAAATAATAATCTCAAATTCATGTAAAAAGTCTTCATACATGTGGAATGTGGATATTTCTGACTAAACCGCTGTGCATGTACTGTGGTTACAAACGTGTACCTTTTGTAATTGAAAAAAAAAATTAACTGCAAAACGTTTCTTTACAAAACGTCTTTCGTCATAGTTCTTGAAAAACAGAGTAAGAGAAATCAAATTTCCTCAAAAGATTTTTTAGTTTCTTAATTTTAAAAGACCAGTTTCTTTATGAAAAATTTAAAAAAATCTAAATATCGCAGCGCAGACTGCGCTGGCTTGGCCACCTTATTAGGATGGATGACGATCGGGGTGTCAAAAGAGCCTATCTAGGATGTCCAACAGGCAAAAGACCGGTTGGGCGCCCCCGGTATCGCTGGCAAGATGCGGTGGAAGCAGACCTACGCGAGCTCCAAGCTAGCGACTGGCAAGAGACCGCACGTGACCGGGAGAAGTGGCGACATCTCGTATTGGAGGCCAAGACTCACTTTGGGTCGCTGAGCCAGCGTAGTAAGTAAGTAAGTAAGTAAATATCGCAGGCAAATTGTATAATTTACAGACACACGGTTTCTACTCTTTTATTATGTGTATAGATTGTATAATTCGTCGTTTCACATATATCTTGGCATTATACAAAATGCCGAGAAATTTTTAATTCGTTATTTTACATAATGCCGCGGAATTATGTAAAATAACGACGGGAAAGAGGCGTGATGTTATGTATGTTTATGTATGTATTTCACAAAACGGCGCGTAATTCGTTTCTGGCGTTGAATTCAAAAGATAACATAACCCAACCTAACCGATCCCTGCTCGTGATCGGTTAGTTTGCCTTTACCGTGCTAACGAACCTAAAATGCACGAGTGATCTAAATCCGTTTAAAATTTGCCGGCGTCGTTTTACAATTTGCCAACCGTTTACAGTTTTCCCGAATTATTTTTTGTGATCGATTTGCCTCCGACAGAGACAAAAACAACAAGTTTAATTTAAAACGTTTCGAAACTAGCAAACTCAGTTTCTAAACTAATACCCGACGAATTGAACATCGTCGTAAGCGCTTTTTTGAAACCTGATAAATATTAAAAAGGCAATTTTACTCAAAGTACCATCTTGAACTAAAACCGTTTAAACTTATCTTCTTCGAGATTAATAACAGCCATAAATTTAGATCTCTTCCATTCCAACTACGCGACAGAAAGAAAGTCGTCGACAAACTGGGACTCCTATAGTCGTGCTCGTTTATGCCAAGTTTTGGAGTTTACGCCAACTTATTCGTTTACATGAGTTATACCTCGTTCTAGAATTCCCCTTTGAAAGTTATATGACTTTTGTGCTGGGACTTGCTATGAAATTTAGAATGGGTATTCGATCATGAACCTAATCTGTGACCCTAACGACATGGTTTCGACCTTGTCGCTTCGGTGTAAGCATAATTTACTGCTACAGTCTGACACAACCACTGTATCGCGCGAGGTGGGGGAGTGGGAAGGAATGAGCAAGAACTAGCTGCCGCCGTGAGCAATGACGAGCGATGGCCCCCCTTCTCGCCGCTCGCATACCTAAGGCGCGGTACGACGGTTGCGGTCAGACTATAACACACTATTGTTGTGTGCGTTATTTATTTTAAAAGAAAAAAATATTGCGAATTTTCTGAATTCGAAGAGGAAAAAGTTGTTGGATTTGCTCTTGTAAACGCATGATAAAAGTTTGTCGTACCATTTACAGGACATTCTGTATAATGTGTTGTCCATAAAAAGACTGTAATCCAGTAGTTGCAATTACCCAGGCTTACCAAACTACTCCTAATAATAATAAGTTAATTTAATGCCATCATTAATCCCTACTTTCAAACCACAGATGAAATAATAGTAAGCTGAAGTTATTTCAACCAAGAACTCTGCAGCGGAAATTTTCTTAACACGAACTTTTCACTAATATTCCTACCAAACTACTAAAACCTGCCAACTTTTAATTAATATTTCTACTACGCTGTGAAAAAGAAATAATTACCACTTCTTTACACTTGGTCAGTTCTGTTTCAGGTTTTATCTTGAACACTAAATGTCTGAGCTGTAATTGAGTACTTTAGATAAGTCTGATTCATTCACTCATGACATGAATACAGACTTAAATGGAATCATAATTAGGGAGTTAACATTTGTTATAATGTATGGATTTAGCAAAATAATGAAAATACATTTTTAACCGACTTCAAATTAAGAAACCGCCCATGCGTGTCGGGTCACGCGCAGTATGCGGGTCCGTAGCTTTTTTACGTTTTTTTTCGTAAAGCGGGTTTTGATTAATAAGTATTTCATAGCGTTCATAATATAAACATGTTACCTCCTAACGCTCAGCGAGGTCCTAGCGCCTGATTGGATTGCTATTTTTATTATTTCCAGTTTTT
Organism: Athrips mouffetella; assembly: GCA_947532105.1. Lineage (NCBI taxonomy): Eukaryota > Metazoa > Arthropoda > Insecta > Lepidoptera > Gelechiidae > Athrips > Athrips mouffetella. Next base: position 6,126,184 of record OX383964.1, on the reverse strand, counting down.
CGGCTATAGCTCATTAACCTGTGAAGCCTATTTGACTGTGATAGTTTTAAAATCTATTTTGCAATTTACAAGTAAAGCCCTTTCATATGATACCCCACTCGACCTGGTAACGACACATTAAAATTTTGCCCCCCCCCCCCCCCTTTTAACAATAATAATGATATTTTTTTATTCTTCTGTTTGCAATAAAGTTAGGAAATCATATTCTAAAACTATTCCAAATTTCAAGTCGATGATAGCATGAGTGGTTGCCTAGATATACAGCTGTGACAGGCAGACAGTCGAAGTCGCACCATACGAGTACGAGTTCCGTTTTTCCCATTTTGGTTCGGAACCATAAAAAAAAAATTTTTTGGAAGAGGTGTTTAATTACGGTTCAAAAAGGTTCTAAGTAGGATAAACTCACCTATCTCTTACCTCGAAACTTCCTTCTTAATTTCATCACTCAGGAAAATTTTAAGTAAAAACTTCACACTCAAGCTAAAGATGCCCACTAAGTAGCCAAGTTACTTAACAAGAGTAACCCGAGCGCGTTTTCTTCGCAACAAACATTTACATTAACTATACCGCGTAGAAGTGGCTTATAAAAATATTTTTAAATCATATTTTTCCGGAATAAAATATTAGCAAAGAACAATTTCCTGATTTCGGAGTTCTGTATTTGAATGAGTAACGGGTATGTTGTGTAATGCAACAAACAATGATGTAATTTGGAATTTAATATAGTTAATGGTTTAGTAGACTTTCATGTGGTACAATTTGTGGACAGATTTAATTTAGGCAACTCTATCCTATTACTGAAATGGTAGCGACGCAATAAAATTAATGTATATGATTAAATGTGATAATATACAATTATATACAAGGTGTAACAGAAAAGGTATATTAACCCTGAAGGATGTGATTTTGCCCATGAAACTGAACAACTTTCCCCAAGGAACATATGGGTCGAAATACGAGAAAAAAAAATTACATCTCGTACAAAAAGTGCTATCAGCAGATTCAGTTTCTATGGGAGGTGAAACTTTTTTTTCATATTTCGACCTATATTCCTAAGGGTAAGTTGTTCAGTTTCATGGGCATATTCACATTCTTCAGGGGTGGTATACCCTTTTTGTTACACCCTGTATACAAGGTATTTAAACAAATAAATAAACGACGTCATATTTTAAGAAAAAAAAATTGCTTTTCTTTCCTTAAGTCGCGAGTTCAGTATAAGTTACCTGGACTGCTTTCGAAATTCATTACATATGTTTATTTGGGAAAGTTTTTCAATTTCGTTGACTTTCTGCGCTGTTAGACGGATCACAGAACTTTTTCGTATTCTGACACGGTTTTCTTCAAAGTTTACCTACAGAAAACCACTAACTTCCTTCTGGGGCGGCCGAGTAAAAAAGTATGGGAAAATTACTTGAATGAATGGAAACTAATGAATCAAATCTTCTAGGCGAGGCTGAATGGAAATATTGGAAAGATAAGACCTCGTGAGGACGTTCTGTATAAAGGTACCGTAAACCATCGAGTGTGTATGAAAAGGTTGATGGTTAAATTGGTTAAAGAAGTAGGACAGTATGCCAATAGCTGGTGGCAGGGTATCATCTTTGCTTACCCCTATGGGCGTGATTATTATTTCCGGTATGAACACTGTCAAACAAAAATCACTTTGTGTAGAAGTCCCCAGTTTGGTTTGGACATTTCAGCATGAATCCCTTGACTGGCCAAAAAGTGAAATGATTCCGGGCTTCGTAAGGCACGTTAAGTCGATGGTACCTGCTAACAGAATTACTTATTTAATGTAGATTCTTTACAGAATATCTAATTGAACTTCATAACGTGTAAAATACAATGTAACCAGAGCGAGTTGACTACAACAACTGTGACCATGTTTGCGAAGTCAGTCATCGGTCTTTTAACCCACACGATCATCATCATAACATCCCATGAAACGGCCACTGCAGGACAGGGAGCTCCTTCCAGAAATCCAGCTTTTTAGTGACCGGGTTTGTTGGTGACTGAGGAATGTAAGATTGCACGATACACAGAAGGATGGTGCTGCCCATCCTCTTGTTCAGCATCTCTTAGTCGTCTCTTACAACATCCACGAGATGGGTTGGTGCTATTCTTTATCGGCATCACACGGCAAACTCAATGATACAATGATGATATTATGATCCGCTGCAAGTAAAATCCTCATGTTTAAAACGAAGTACATATATGCTGACGCGAAAGCTTGGTTTTCTTTTGTCTTAAAATACGCGTAAGATGCACCCTTCAGTCGAAACAGAGGTAAGGCTGAAAGCACAAAAGCTACACTTGAGCTATGCTCGTCAAAGCGTAAGAGATTGTTTGTTTGTTGAATATGGCGATCCAACGGCTATCGCGAACATGTTTAAAAACAGTTTTAAGGTACTGTCACCGTTGGGGCCCTCGCGGGCTGAGGTGCCCGACGCTGGGTTGTTGGGACAGGAGCTGAGTACTACATTCACAGGGAAAGACGTAAATAGAGCTCTGAAATCACTTACCAGAGGAAAATCTCCTGGCCATGACGGTCTCAGCGTCGAGCACCTTAGGCACGCGGGTCCTCATTTACAGAGGATCTTGGCCATGTTCTATACTTTTTGTGTGGGACACTCGTATTTACCAGCTGCCATGATGAAGACGGTGGTGGTACCTATTATTAAGAATAAAACTGGGGATGCCAGCAGCAAAACCAACTATAGACCTATCTCACTCGCTACGGTCGTTGCAAAGCTGTTTGATTCCTTGCTTGATTCGATATTAGACAAATATGTAGTTCAACATGACAACCAGTTCGGATTCAGAACAGGTCTTTCTACGGAAAGCGCTATTCTAGCGCTGAAGGAGACCGTTGCATACTACACCAAGCGAAATACACCTGTGCATGCCGTGTTCTTAGACCTCTCAAAGGCATTTGATTTGGTTAGTTATGACGTCCTCTGGCGTAAACTGGATGGTGTTGGATTGCCAGCCGATATGCTTAACATCTTCAGATACTGGTACGGCAATCAGACCAATAGTGTACGATGGGCGGGAGCTTTTTCGGACCCGTATAGGTTGCAGTGTGGTGTTAGACAAGGTGGGTTAACTTCGCCTAAGCTGTTTAACCTGTACGTGAATGGTTTGATAGAGGAGCTGAGTAGCACCCATGTCGGCTGCCACATTGACGACGTCTGTGTCAATAACATCAGCTATGCGGATGACATGGTGCTCCTCAGTGCCTCGGTCTGTGGTCTGAAAAAGCTCTTGAACATATGTGAGACATATGCAGATGCACATGGTCTTAAATATAATGTTGTAAAAAGTGAGTGCATGGTCTTTAAGGTTAGGAACAGGAAGCTGTCATACATACCACCACCAGTCAAGCTGTATGGTAGTCCGTTAAAGGTGGTAGAACAGTTTAAATACCTGGGACATTTGTTAACACCTGACCTTAAGGACAATGCAGATGTTGAGCGGGAGCGTAGAGCGTTGTCGGTTAGAGCAAATATGATAGCCCGCAGGTTCGCTAAATGCTCTGAGGAGGCTAAAATTACCCTATTTCGTGCTTACTGTACGTCTTTCTACACCTGCAGCCTGTGGGCAAATTATACTCAAAAACAGTACAGCGCTCTACGAGTCCAATTCAACAATGCGTTCAGAATGTTGATGGGGCTGCCCCGGTTCTGTAGCGCGTCAGGGATGTTTGCGGAAGCGCGTGTAGATTGTTTCTACACCATCATGCGCAAGCGCGGTGCGTCCCTGTTGCGTCGGCTCCGGGCCAGCTCCAACTCCATTGTGAGTATGATTGCAAGCCGGCTCGACTGTCCATATGTTATACACTGCAGTATGGCTCACGTGCCAAAATGCGTGTATGACGAATTTAAGTAGGTTTAGTTATCATAAGTAGGCAAAATTTTTAATCTCAATATTGACATTAATTTATTTAATTTATCTTTGACTTTTTTAATTATTACTGAACAATAAGTACACAAAATTTAAATTTATTTAAATGTGATTTTAAATTTACCTTAATTTAGACATTAATTACTTTGATTTATTTTTGAATTTTATAATCAATAAAATTAGACAAATTGAATTTTATTTTTGATGTTGTGGTTCTGAATTGTAATTTTGTTGTGCTTTAAATATATATTTTTAAATTTGTGGGTCACAGATGCCTGAATAAATAGATTTTTAAATTTTTTTTTTAATTAATAGCATCTAGCCAACAAAACCAACCAAACGTGGTTTTGAAATCTTGTCTAACCCACTCTAGTACAATTAAATTTTCACATGAATTAGTATGCACAAACATTTTTCTTACTATGGATAGGCCCGCTCTTGACCTCTATATTACCCTCAAGACAAAGAGGAGGTCGACGATTGTACAGTCAGGTGCACACTTTGGAATTTGTACCGTTCTTATTTCAAGCGCCGTAGGAGTAAAAATTGCACTGCGAATGTCAAGCTTGATCTGCTTTTGACTGTACAACCTCACCCAAGAGAAGCTGATGAAAGCAATTATTCAGTGATAGACTTGTTGTTTATAATATGAAATTTTATGAATTTATATCTTCTGGCTAATTTGCCGCAAAGCAAATCGAATATCGATCGAGGTCATACATCGATCTAAGAGCCACGATAATAATGATCCTGAATTACCTAATGGTATCCCATTAAGAGGTACTTCTCCTTCACATTGTTTCAGCAAAAGCTGGAGTTTTGGAGGGATTACCCTGTCCTGTAGTGGACGTCGATGACGTTGACGATGATTATCTCATTAAGACTAGCTGGTATTAATATTTTTGTTCTACTACGATTCTTAAGGAAAGATTAACAAAGAACTAAAAAGAAAACGAGCGAATCTTCAATTTAAAATTCCATCCCGAAAAATTCAAGATCGGTCATTGAAAAACGTTTCCAATTCATAAATGAAAAGTTGATGAAAAATTTAGTGAATACTGTCAAGCTGAAGGATAATAATTGATCTCGGCTGTGTACATTGAATATTAATGGATTGGTTTAATATTCAAAAAGGAAGAACTGGAATAAATCAATGTCGTTGATTTATCGTTCAACGTTTTGGCAACCTGCGACTGAGACGATTTACTAACGAACAACCCTCAAATGACTGAATATATTTTATACTAGCTATTGTCCGAGACTTCGTGCGCGCGGAATTCAAGAGCAAAGTAACCTATGTCCTTTTCCATGGTTGAAACTATTTGCATACTAAATTTCATGAAAATCGGTTCAGTGGTTCAACCGTTAAAGCAGACAGAGTTACTTTCGCATTTGATATATTAGTTGCGATTGCGATGGGATTTGTAGGTGCTAAATGAGTGCATGTGTGCGTAGGTGAGTGCAGAATGTCTTAGCCTATAGAAATAACTTGGGGACTTGATTGACGTACACCAAAGCACCAAATGTGGAATATGTTCATGATTGACAGAATTCTCATATGCGCTTAATGCGCATGCCCATGCCTCGAAATAACGAACCCCATCAATGTCTGTGCGACAAGAGGGAGAGGTAAGGTTATTTTTTATTTTCCGCCTTTGATTCACCCTGTGCGTCGCATTTCGGTGGTAAACATAAGGGCCACCATAAGGGCCATCGCACGCATTCGGATGAATCTGCAAATAAAAGTAAAAACTAACGACCAAGTGACCTTACCATGCGACTTCAATTCCAGTGTTAGCCAACCTTAAAAGAGAATGACTTACTGATAACGTGGTCTACTTGAAATGCAGACAGAACCTTGGTTAAGATTAGTGGAACTTACCTGAAACAAAATAAACAAAAAATGAGACAACGAAACAATTTAATTTTCACATATTTTGCGAGACTCATAAGCTTTTCTCTTGTCAATACTATACAGAATAACAAACAAAATATCCGCCATTTTGAAATCTTTTCAGTTCCAAACTGAATCGTTAAAAAGCCATCATAATTTCAATAAAACTAACTTGCGCATATTATTAAAAATAAAATAAAATGAATTAATTTATCTCAACATCAACGATAAATCTAATAGCAAGTGTAACTTCACCATAAATCTTTCAGAGCAGTCCGTCCATCTGACGAAACGACCGCCACTGAAATTGCCATTTGAATACTATCCGTTGACATCCAGTTACGATGGTATCACTGCCACTGTGATTTACTGTACATACTACAAATTCATGAAAACAACATGAAAATGAACAATTTGGTGCTATTTCGTGCTGTGTAGTGTCGAGTGGTACCGGAAATTAGTCTAGGCAACGAAGCGGATCGTTGTATGAAGACCCCCGCATTAAATCCTCAGTCGATGAATCTTTGCTGGGGTATTACACTATACATGAGACAAACTTTCAATAAAAAAATTCAAAAAAAAAATCGGTACTTTAAATTTTTCCATACAAAAATTACAAAAAATTTATAAACATTTTTTTTGGATATTTTGAATTTACATGTAATTCATGATTCTTTATCATCATGTCAAATAAAATCTGCCTGAGAAATTAATGTTGGGGTCAACTGCTTCGTTGCCTAAATTGTCCGGGCGCATTTTCATTAGCTGATATCTCGGTTTTGGCGATAGCTAGATCAAAGAGGCGTGTTTTTTTTTATTTTTTTATATTAAAATCATTTACAATTTCTGAACTTATAATTAATGACACGGCGCCTCCTAAACCTTAATCAGGTTTTTACGGACACCGGTATTCATCGTCTATATGTTATTATAAAATAAACTTGAACAAACACTCGTCTATAGTGTGAAATTATATGTAGGTAGTTCGCTTGCTATGACAATCAGTTCCATTGAAGGTAGATTCAGATAAATATTACCAGTCTAGCAACAAATATCCAAGGTGCATGCGTATGCGTCATCAAAGATATTACGAATGATTGTGTACTAAACGTATAGATACAGAGTGTTTAATTTTTTTTATATTTACTTTGCTAGTTTTTTTATTTTTATATTACATATTATTATTATTATTATTATTAAATACCGATATTGTATGTGTGGTTTATAATGTTCATACATATGTATTATTAATATTAATGTATATTCGGGTATGTTTATTTATACCCTGATTTTATAAGTAAGTATATTAATATCAAATATGCAATAGTAATGTAAATAAAGTAAGCTAATAAATAAATTATTATTAAATTATATTTTGTAGAAAGTATTGTTTAAGTTTGTATTTTATATTTTTAGCATTTAGGTCATCTTTAAGAGCTTTAGGGATTTCATTTATTAATTTGGGAATAAGGTATATATTCATATTGTCTCCATACATGTTTTGTGTTTTAGGTACTATTAATTTAGGATTACAAGTGCTTCTTAGTGGCCGTTTTCGAATGGGTAGAATTGGTAGATCGTTATTGAAAGAGTTTTCAACGAGTAGCGTGTATTTTATTTTTTCTTTGATAGGAAGTATTCCGCAAAATTTAAATAATTTATTATAATCAAGCTTATACTGTAGCTTTATTTTTTGGGGCACAATAGTTTTGAGGATTCGAAGCTGTAGTTCATGGATTGCGTATAGGTGCGATTTACAAGTTCTACCGTAACTAGTTAGTCCATATTGTATAATTGATTCACCCAATGCCTTGTAGAGTGATAGAAGTATAGGATAGGGGATTTTGTACCTAACAATAGAAAATTTTGCTAGAATAGCCCTTAATTTATCACAAACTTTATTTATGTGGTCAACCCATTTAAAGCGGTTGTCTATTACCAGACCTAGGTGCGTTTGTTTGTCTACTAATTCAATATGACTACAGCTACAAATCTGTTTAAATCTATTATCATGGAGGCAGTCGTGACTGTGTGATATGAGGTGAATTGGTTGAGACACTCGGTTGTGACTAGAAGAGATGTACATGAGTTTTGTTTTGGAGGCGTTAAGTGCTAGCCCTGCATCATGAGACCACTTAGTCAGACTAATAAAGTCTTCCTGTAAATGTTGCAAGGCTACGTTTATATCTTTGTCGGCTGCCAACAAACAGGTGTCATCTGCATATTGGTAAATTTTGCATTTTTTAATTATATTTGAGACGTTATTGACGTAGGACAAGTAGTGCAATGGGCCAAGCACTGAACCTTGGGCCGTGCCATGGGTGACACTTTGCTTTTCACTCATGGTATCCGATACTTTTACACTAAAAGCTCGATCTCTCATATACTCCTTACACCATTTCAAGAGAGGTCCTCGCAGTCCACAATCATCGAGTCGTTGAATCAGTAGGTCATGACATAAGGTGTCAAAAGCCTTGCTGTAATCAATAAATACGACCAAAACATGATTTTTATTGTTAAGATGACTGTTTACGTCTTCAGTGAAAGCGGACAGTAGCTGTGTGGTGCTTTTATTTTGTTGAAACTCATACTGGCTATTGTGTAATATCAAATGTTGTCTGTAAAAGTTATGTATTTGTTTACTTATGTATTTTTCTATGATTTTATCAATGGTAGGTAATATAGTAATAGGGCGATAGTTATCATAATTAGATTTAGTACCATTTTTATAAACGGGTCTAACGATTCCAGTTTTTAATTCAGTTGGATATCTACCCTTGAAAACGCTTTCGTTAATAAGTTTGGCAATTGGGTCGGCTATCTTTTCAAGGATAGATTTAACATCTACCGCTCTAATACTATCTATTCCCGGCGCTTTAGCAGTATGGAGACTTTTTATTATTTTGGCAACTGCATTTGGAGTCGCTTTTTGGTATCGTAACGTAACTGACGCAGGTGATCTATAAGTATCCGCAGACAAAAGTGGTCTATCGCAAGTGGGAATAATATTAGAAACACTTTTTTTGAAAGCATGGGCAAAGTTATTAGCTATATCAAGTGATTTAATTTTATCATTTCCAAACGCAGTCTCTATTATATTGTCTATGGAACACTTTGTTCTACCAGTAATTTTATTAAGTATTTGCCAAAGTTTTAACTGATTGTGTTTATTGTTGTTGATATCCATTTTAAGATGATTATTTTTTGTTTTTTGAATTAACTTGTTAGCTGAGTTTCGTGCTTTATGATATTTTTGTTTTATAATCATATCACTGGTGTCTTCTAGCCATCGGCCGAACCAATAGTCTCTATTTTCACTAGCTTTTTTAGTCGATTTATTTACCCACGTATTGTCCGCCTTAGTGAAGTTCCTGTTTTTTAACCGTATTTTGAGTTGGCTTTCGCTGTAACATTTCATAAAATTATTTTTAATTTCTTTATAAATTTGTAAGGGGCAATCCATATATTTTATTTCATCCCAATTGTGTAAAGGCAGGCATAGGCAAGGAACAGAGAACAGAACAGAACGCGCCACTAGGTAAAAATTACACAAAAGAGGCGTAAGGCGCGGTGCAGGGGCGAAGGCTCTTGTATAATTTACGACGCGTCGGTTTCATATACTTTGAATGAAAAAGTTTTGAAGCAGTGTCGTGCCTGAGCCTCGCCTGAACCTCGCCTTCACCTAGTGTGATTCCTATCTTAGATAACTTAGGATCAAAAAGTACACATTAATTTTTCTATTAGAAGGAAGGACTTCTTTGGCAAAGGATTTTTTTTGTGCAAATACTCAGAAATTGATTTTTACTCTATGTCCAAGATTTTGCCGAAATACGACTCGTTCGAAGGAAAGAAAAAGATCAGATTTCTGTTAACAGCAAATCTTTAAGGATACAAGCACACGAAGTGTATTTATTTTGGTCCAAACCTTTTGTCTTCAGATAAGAAATTACTTTGCTTGGATATTAGTTTCTTTTTTGGATTTGACCTTGAAAATTTTGCGTTTGTACTTGATCTATTACAATCAAAAAGGAATAAAATCTGTGTAACTAGTACATACCTAAGATTTTTGAAATATGTAAGTAGGTAAATAAGTAACTAGTAAAGAGCTTTCAGGATTAATAAATTTTAAATTCTGTTGAATCACATTTTAAATTGGAAAAATGTTAAATTCCTTTGAGAAGGATATTATTGTTGCCTTACACTAAAAAAGGTTCTCAAAATCTAACACAAAGAGACCCAAAGGCAAGTATCCAATATTGCAATAAAATTCGAAAAACTATAAAACCACAACTGCAATACTGCTAACCATGAAATTACTAATGTCTTGGCTTTCTTGTGAAATATATGAAGTGAAGTCGTAATGTAGCCAGTGTCAATTTTATAGCGACGCAGAAATATGTGTGAAAATAAAATTCAATGAAACTTGGCAAGTCTCCACTGCCATCCCAATCTTAAGAAAATCAAACCAAGATCCTTGTTACAGAAATGGGTAAGTATATTCGTAAAAGTAGTTCGTGATATAAAGAGCAAAGGAAAAAATATTGCAGAATGGTGAAAAAACAAGATAATAAATGATATTATTAGTGTTGTATGTACGCCAAAGGAAATAAACAGATAATTTCTCGTAAACACCTGTAAAAGGTGATTTCGAATAGAAAACATATAATTGTAAGTCCGAAAATCTGTGTAGTAACATAACCAACCACAGATAAGAGAAAAATAAACAAATGTTTACAATATAAAACACATTGGGAATGACAAATTTTTACACAATTTAAAAAACTATGCTAAACACGAATAGTGAATCAACAAATCTAATAAAACATTAAACTTTACTGATCAAAACTGAAAATAAATTAAAATTCATAGAAAAATAAGAGGGCTAAGTATTAATCATCAGCAAGCTAAATATATTGACCATTGGGCAAAAAGTTGAACGGGTCAAATATTCCTTCATTTTATCATCAACAGAATAAATAATACATGAACATAGATGTATAACGTAAAATGTCCACCTTGACTGAAGTGGTAAAAGAATTTTTGAAATCGGAGCAGCAGTTTTGGAATATACCTCTTACACCCAAACTTACAAAATGACAAACTTACACTTCACATTTTCAAAAAAGAAGTGACTATTAGTGTACGAGTATACAATATTAAGTAACCCATAAGTACAAACTCTTCTTTTTGCACATACTTAGTCTTGTTCACTACAAAGTATAACACGACTTATAACAGAGGTAAGGGGCGCGCTTGCGCTTCCATCAACAATTTATCATTCTCCCTTTCCGCGGTAAGAACAAGAGTGGGTATTAAAATATTCAGTTTTGTTTTTGTTTCCGCTAGAACTCGAGTTAATTCAGTTAGGGGTCTTTTTGGCCCGCAAGGACTCAAGATTTAGTGCTTTGTGCAGCGGGACGTGGAATTTTTTAAAAGTGGAATGAAAAAAGTTCAAAGATAGCGACGAAAAAAATATGTACAGAAAAAGTTGAAAATAAATGCGAAGTAGTATCGCGCTAAGACCTGGAATTAAATTATCATGGAAATAGAGGTATATCTACTAAAAGAAATTGCACTAAATAGTAACAAAATTTACCATATTAGGTTAATCAATAGAAACAATTTGTCATATTAGGTTAATAATCATTTTATATATTTTATATAATAGGTCTTTACCTATGAAATTGCCGAAATTTTCTTACAGATTAATGAGATCATAATTCCTATAATTCTAATGCTATTTTTTTATTTGATTTATATTTGAAAGTTGACTTCAAGGTTATCAATTTACGCATAAAATAATTTTTTAATTTTAGTTTGATATATAAAATTAAAGGTTTGAAAATTGTTCGTCTTAAGTGTCGTCCGATTTCATCATTAGATTTGTTATATTTTTTTACATATAATATTTTTCGAAAACTAAATTTAAGCTTCTGTTAGCTTAATGTCTTCCCAATAATGCTTAAAAAAATAAAGAAAATTGGATTTATGATTCCTAAGAAAAATGCAAAAATGTTAGTACTGAAAATTGAGTTTACCTAAAATTCGCCATACAAAACGGCAATTTCATAGGTAAAGACCTAATAGTTAAAACACGCTAAAAGGAATCAAACACGATTTTCAGCTGTTGATACATGATATGATAACGAAGGTAAATGCATTTTACTGTTTTTCATGATGTGAATATCATTTGAAAGTTTCATTATCAAATCCATCGAAATTTTGCGTCATCTGATTTCGGTACATTGTCCTGCACGTCTTACTTCATGTGAAATAATAATTAATTAAATGTCAGGCGCAAAAAATCTATGAGCAATCATTTTCATTCTAGACTGACGACAACCATCTTGATACTTCAAATGTCCTTTATTAAAGTAATCAAAACCAGATGCCAGTGGATTTAACATTTTGATCCTTAGCATCTACAATCCGAGGTCATGATTAGGAGTAATTGTCGATCCTTTGGGAGCAGGTGGAAGGAACTGCCCGCAATTCCTCTTCAAGTTTTGATGGCTTTTAGTACACCTGGGAGGAAACTGTTTAATTAGGGATACCTTTTGTGATCAAACGGTTACTTTTTAAATTTTAAATTAATTTGAAGGTTTTTTTTTTGTTTGTACAGGGAGAACTTTGAAAAAGTCGATCTGCAGATGAACCAAATGATGATGCAAAACAGTTTGCACTGCTTTGTTCGGTTTGGTCTGTAAGTGAGCCTATAAAATTTGCGGCACATGAGGTGCATCAGGACAAGACATCACCTTCTGTGGAGTTCACAAGACAGCTGATTCCATACTATTGAAGATATAAATAGTTTTAACAAAAACTACACACTTTCTTCAAAGTTTGGCAAGGTTTCTAGTAGCAATAAAAAGTATAAAATAACCATGGCAGTTAATAATCAGTGACTTAGTGAAGTAATAGAAAATAACCAAGCCAGTTTTTTATTACAATTATAAATTTATAGGTACATTACAACAGTACATTTTGGAGTCGGTGCCAGCCAAGAAGTTGCATTGCTGGTAACACTATCTAATCTGGTGTCTTTATTGCAAAAGACGTTGCACTGCTTTTTTATTTACCTTCGAGGGGATCCCATCTTAAATTGTCAACATTTAAGATTTGATTAAAAGTAGGCACGAGATGAAAAATGGAAACTTGTCATAACAGCCCACATCTTGCCGCAACATACAGCTCATGAAACGCGAGTTAGCACACCTATTCGATAGTTGGCTAGTAGCATAATAAAGTACTTCAATTGGTTTTGCGACTTGGCTGGCACCGACTCCAAAATGTACTGTTGTAATGTACCTATCTATATATACAGGGTGTAAGGGACAGGTTGGCAAATACTGAAAGGGCATGATCAGTCAACGTAACTGAACAACTTTCAGCGAACAAAACTTTCAGGAAATGAAAAAAAAAATCTGCCTCTCCATACAAAATTGCAAACTTGATTGGACAGTTTGTATGGAGAAGCCGATTTTATTTTTCATTCCCTGAAAGTTTTGTTCGCTGAAAGTTGTTCAGTTACGTTGACTGATCATGCCCTTTCAGTATTTGCCAACTTGTCCCTTACACCCTGTATAAAAGAAGAAGGTGACTGACATATCAACGCACAGCCCAAACCGCTGGGTCTAGAGATTCCAAATTTGGCATGTAGGTTCCTTATAAGGCCTAGGGGTGCACTAAGAAAGGGTTTTACAAAATTCCACCCCTAAGGGGGTAAAATAGGGGATGAAAGTTTGTATGAAAGTCCGTCAGTTTTGAAGTTAGGATCTTCAAAATTTGTATTTAGGCTGACAACTAAAAATTAATATTTAAGTGTCTCAGGGTTTTTGAAAATTCGAAACCCTTAAGGGTGAAAAGGGGGATGAAGTTGAAAATTCTTTATTTTTAAAGTAAAATCCACATAATTTATTATTTAGGCATTAATGATGTAATTCTATGCAACGTTCATCACTTTTATTGAAATTCCACCCCAAATTCAACCCCTTAAAAAGGGAAATGGGGTGAAAAAGTCTAAAAACCAATATGGGTATCGTTTGTATGGTTTATCGGTTCGCTGATTACGAAAACTACAACAATTTTGAAATCCAACGTGGTGGACGTAAAATACCATCATTCCCTAGGGATGGGGTTGAGGTACGATAAGGTTGAAATGTCTAAAAATCAATATGGGTGTCGTTTTGTATGGTTTATCGGGTCGCTGATTACGAAAGCTACAACAACTTTGAAATCCAACGTGGTGGACGTGAACTACCCTGATCCCCTGGGGATGCGGTTGGGGTGCGATAGGTTTGAAATGTCTAAAAATAAATATGGGTGTCGTTTCTATGTTAGGGATAGCGGTTAAATTGGCGTTAGGGGTAGGGATAGGGGCAGGGATAGGGAGAGGTAGAAGTACAGGTAGAGGTAGAGAGGTAGAGAGTTAGAGAAGTAGAGAGGTAGAGACGTAGAGAGGTAGAGAGGTACAGGTACAGGTAAAGTAGAGGGAGAAGGAGGGGAAGGGGGAGAGGGAGGGGAGGGGGTGAGGGAGAGGGAGGGGGAGAGGGAGGGGCAGGGGGAGTGGGAGGGGGAGAGAGAGGGAGAGGGTTTTAGTTTTTCTCAATTACTTCTGCGAATTGGCTCTGTTTTGACATATTACATAAAGGCGTCTTTCATCTCTCTTTTTACATTTGTTAGGATACTGCTGCTAAGTTCCTCTGTTCTGAGTAATTTATGAGTAACGTCTGTATATTATATAAACTTCAGCTGGATCTTGATTTATACTCATTGATTTGCGCAGGGTTAGTCCTGTTTTTCCTTAGTTTAAAATTACCCCGAAATGACGGGAAAATATCTCATTGCTTCGGAAAACCGGTAACAACCTAAATACGAAATCCACGCGAGCGAAGCCGCGGGCAACAGCTAGTAAATTTGTAATTGTAATAAAAAACTGGCTTGGTTATTTTCTATTACTTCACTTAGTTACTGATTGTAAGCTACTATGATTATTTTATACTTTTTAGTGCTAATAGACACCTTGCAAAATTTGAAGGAGGTGCGTAGTTTTTGTTAAAACTATTTTTATTTTATGCCCATTTCCTCCGTCTTTCTCATCCTCATTCGTTATCTTCTTCGTGAATTTATATTGGCTATATTTATTAGTTCTTCTAGATTTGATCGTTTACAAATAAAAAATAATTGTGGTACTTTTTATGTAGTTAATAACTGCCTAGTCTAACTGTAGGTGCTATTGGTATGGAATGTATCTTGATATTTTTAACGCGTGGCTAGACTATTCCCAAAATCTTACTCATAAATTATGAACGGTGAGAGAAAGTGGTTGTTGATTGTAAACGTGTAAATTAATCTCACTTCCCCTCTTAGGAAAACATCCGTCCCTTTCTACTTGAACAGAGAAACAAACAAATTGCTGAACATAAGGAGACTTTTTGCACTTTTTAGTGGAGAACTCCTCACTCCGAGAAAATAAATAGGAAATCGTCTGTGCGCGTCGCTTCCAGCGATATATCACGGGTGTACGAGTAGTGCTGTTATTTACTCCTGCCCGTACCACTTATATTTATTTATATTTTATTTATTAAGGCAAACCAACAGCATAACATATTAAAATTACAATGTGGATACATTCAAATAGGTAAGGGTAGAATATGTATGCCAATTATAGGTGTGCACAGCATTGACCATATTCGGCAACAGGATTATAATTAAATAAGATCAATCAACAGTAATTATCGTAAAAAATAAAGTTAAGAACAAGACAACTTCTAAATTGGAATTTAAGGGATAGTTTATAAACAATTTTACTATAATTTAACGGTAATAGGCATGAAGGAAAAAAAAATAATTAATTAATTATTAAATTAATTAATTAATTAATTATTATTATTAATTATTTAATTATTATTGAGCGCGTATTTTTTTTTCCTTCATGGTAATAGGGTTTTATATACACCATTACATAAATATCACATTAAAGAAACATTGGATAAATAAATATAACTCATCTATAAGAGAAACAGAGAAACAGTCAGGACATGTGTTTTAGCAATTTGTTTTTAAAAACAGTAAGAGAGTCACCAAAAATGTCGATTTCGGGTAATTTTGCACTAACATCATTTTAGCACTTATACTTATAGCCAGTTGTAGAAATGATTTAAAGGGAGACATTTCATCTCCGGCCATCTCTATATGTACATCAGCTAAAAACAAACCGGCCAAGTGCGAGTGGGACTCGCGCACCGAGGGTTCCGTACCACCACATAATATTAATTGTATTAGTTGAAATTCTAGTAACTTACTGTGCAATTTTTAAGTCCGACTCACATTAGATCAGTTTCTATGTTGTAAATTATTTCTTTCTGATTTTCTTACCGTTCTTTTGTACCTTATGCACTTTAACAAAAAGTCCTCTGCTTTTTTCCTATGTCCCTGATGTTGTTTTGTCTTTTCATCGAGTTACAAAAACAGCTTTTAACTTTAATTGTCAAACTGTTTAGAAAATCACTTTAATTTAACTAACACGTTTTATTCTTCTTCAAACATTTCAGAAACAACAAAATTAAATATTTCTTTAACAAGTATTACCTTTTGTCGGCTTAGGTCCTATAACTTTTAGTCATGTTCTCAAAGTAGTAAAAACTTTTCACCATTCGGAATACTGGCTACTAAATCCAAGAAACAACTTCAGCCAAGAATCACTTTGCATAATAAACAAAATACCAGAACATTCTAGACCACTCGAAATTTAATTTATTCGCAAATTTCGTTGGAGTTGTCTGAAAAGTTTATTTAATATTCAACAAACGCCTTTGGAACAAAAAATACAGTGTTTAGTTTCTATTGTAAATTAATAAAAGAGAAACCTTTTTTCGGGCCTGTTTTTGACATAGATTTAGCCCTCAGGACAGAGATGAGGACGGCGATGGAATGAGCTTACGTAGCCTGTTCATTCGCGACTGGAATAGGTTTGGGTTATATGAACTCGAGAACACAGACGCAGACAGATAATTTCACTCCTTAACTGTGCGTATTATAAAGGATATGACGAAGCGTTTCTTTCAAACGTGAGGAATATCAACCAAATGTGGGTGATAAACCGCGATGCGATGTAGCTCATGGAGTTCCTCCGAATTTATCGAACAGCCATAAGTGTGGTATAACTTGGGTGTATGATGCTTATTAGCTTTGCTTCTGGCAAAAGCGAAGATTGGTGACCGTAGTTATAATAAGCGGAAAGACGCTCCTGCCCATCCCCCGGATCAATATCTTTTGGCCGCCTATTACAACACCCACGGAAAGAAACGTGCCATTCACTACCCTTCGCCGGTAGGCTGCGGTAAACTGACATATAATAATTTACCGGTCGCACAAAATCTTTCCCAAACTTCTTTCTAAATTCAGTTCATTGTTATATTATTATTAAAATCAAAAGGTTGGTGATAAAGGCTAGTTATTTTTTTCTATAGTACATACACAAACATCAGGCACAGAGCTGATCCTTCCACCTGCTACGAACTTGACGTATTTCCTTCGCTCATTCTCTTATCTTATCTCACTAAGCCATAGCGTCCCACTGCTGTACAAAGGCTCACTCTCTTCCCTCCATTATCCAGAGCAGGACTAACATTCTGTTGCACGCACCAATAACCACGACACTACGTATTTTAAATGGAGTGTCGAAACATGTGGATGTATTTGATTGCACACTTTCTAAATTTACAGAAATCCCATATACATATTATACATACATATGCTCGATAAATTGACATATTCCGCAGGTGGTGAATGACTTAGGTACGAATAATTTTTTTTCTTTGTTAAATGAATGAAATTGAAATTAATTGTATTATTTGTTTTTATATGTAAGTATAAGGATCTGTTTCTTGACATGTATTCATATTTTTTTTTTGTGAGTTTAGCATTTGGCCTATGTTTAGGCATAGCTAATTGGTCGAACCTGTGACAGCTATGTTTTTGTAATTTGTAGTGTTAATAAATGAATTGAATTGAATTGAATTGTTCCCTATCCAAAGCCTTCTGTTGTCAAGTCTTGCAAAAGGCGTCTCATACACGCTCGTTTTCCTACTGACGTGGATACGTCTATACTTTCGTTTAAGGGGTCAAAAAAGGGGGGCGAAAAACTAAAACATAACGATTTCATTCATACAATTTTTCATCCACAACTTATTGGATCGAATTGGTGTACTTAGGAATTGAAATTCTTCAATAAATTGGTACGATTGAAAGTTTTATCCAGGGTGTTAGGGACAGCCTTCCGAATAATGAAGGGGCATGATCAGTCAACGAAACTGGACAACTTGTAGGGAACGAAAAAAAAATCAGCCTCTCCATACAAACGTTCCAACCAAGTTTACAATTTTGTATGGAGAAGCGGATTTTTTTTTAGTTTCCTAAAAGTTTAGTTCACTGAACGTTATTCAGTTTTGTTGACTGATCATGCCCCTTCAGTATTCGGAAGGCTGTCCGTAACACCCTGTATGCAAGTTACATCATCTAAGTGCACTGGAAGAGGTGGATTTGAAGAAACATGTCAAGTAAGCGTTCGTCGAGAATACCAATAATGTACTGCCAAAGCACACACGAGTTGTAACGAAAGCATTTCTGAAAGCAAATAAGGACTATTCGCGGTTGAACCTTTATTTTATAGCAAATTCTATTTGCAACTTCTTATTTCATCTAGCCTCTACGTTATAGGTACGTCGTATACCATAGCATGGCAAATAACAAGGCATATTAACCTATTACATTTCGCACCCAGTTACTGGACACTCCGAAACTCCACAAAAAGAACGTTCAGTTTCGCTTGAACAGAATCTATATAAAAAAACGTTTTAGATTCAATTTATTCAATGGGTGGATATTGTTGAAATGGCCAAAAAAAAATACATCATCAGTTTTAGATTGGTTTAAATCGGTTAAAACCTAATTTTAACTTATAAACCCGGTTTTTGCTTTAAACAGGTAAGGTTTGAATGAGTTTTGTTGCCAAACCTGGTTAGGAACCAATATTTTTCGGTTTTTATATTACTGGTTACAAGCCTTGACAAAGACCTTCCTCTTTTACCTGCAAAACCCCCTATTTCGTACGCACGGCAGCATTGGCAGCAAGGTCGTAGAAACAAATATAAACTGATCCAGCGCTAAGCTACTAACGCCTGATACCAGAGGCCCGCACAATGTCAAAGTGTATCCATCGGCGTGCGGCCGTGTGTACCATAAACAATATTTTGTCGCTTCTATTTCATTTTTCAATACGGAATGAAACTGAGTATTTTTACCGACACGTTGTTTTTATTTTAGGATTCTAACAATAGCATGTTGATTTAACGGGAATTGAAGAAATGATTCTCGTTTTATTCTAGGAATAATGTTACAAGTCGCAATATGCATTTTGTTCAAGATTTGGTTTTAAGAAAATAAGACGAGGAAAGTCCAATAAGAATGCAAATATCCACTCGGGTTGCAGCAGGCTGCGGTTCGTAAGAACACAGATTTTCTTCTATAACGAAAAATAGCTTGTATCTGTTTCCACAAAGTACCCAATATTCAAGTCTTCGAAAGCATCCTGTATACACGATTCCTGAAAGCAAAATATTGTTTTAAAGGTTTTCAAAAATTTAATCTAATTAATTCTCACTCAGAAAAAAAACCCTGATCCTAAACTCCAATCCTGCTAAGAGAGAGAGAGCCGTGCTGGAGAGTCAGATGGTTTTTAATTTTCAAGTCAAAGATAGAGAGGCAAAACAGAAAATTATTTAAATCCTTTTTTCTCGCCAAATCTGGTAGAGGTAAATAATAAATATTGATTAATTCATTGTTTTTATGACTAAGAAATTGGCGTAAATATAACTTTTTAATAACTGCCTTTTATTAACTTAAAAGCCAAGGTCTTGTCGGTAGAGTAACATCTATTTCATTCTTCTCTTCGCGAGATGCTTTACTTTCTAATACGACACGAAAAAAATTTTTACTCTAAACCGACGAGTGTGTGGATAGTGGCACAACAAAGAATTGTGGCTTAAATATTTTGTTTGCTCTTTAAATTCACGATACAATAAACAAACTAATAATTTGAGCGATGTTACGCTAAAATTAAATGATAAGTAACTACAATCATGTAAATGAAAACAAAAATCACTATTAAAAAAACCGGTCAAGTGCGAGTCGGACTCGCGCGCCGAGGGTTCCGATATTTTTTGTATTTTTGGAAGCAATAAAGTCCATTTTTAGAACCGCAAAACTAAATTTGTTTGTACAGGTTATTTGCAGATTTAAAAAAAACTGTGCAACTTAGAAAGATCGTTTTATTTTTGCTGTAATGTTTACATAAACTTCTGTCAACTGTAATTAATTCAGATTTTTCCTTTCACAAACTTCGGAGATAAGGGGGAGAATGGTTTTTTTTTTACATTTTTCATCATAACTTGAAAACTAAAAGACGTAAAAAAATACAAAAACATATTGTATAATGTACAAGTAAAGCCCTTTCATATAATACCCCACTCAACCTAGTAGCGACAATTTGAAATTTGGCCCCCTTTACATTAATAATCATATTTTTTTCAAAATTCTTTCATGTGCAATTAAGTTGGGCAACTATATTCTAAAACTGTTCCAAATTTCAGGTCGATAGCATGAGTGGTTGCTGAGATATAGAGGTGTGACAGACAGACAGACGGACAGACAGACAAAGTCGCACCATAAGGGTTCCTTTTTTTACCATTTTGGTATCGGAACCCTAAAAAGATAAATACGAGTATGTGTCTATGAAAGGGTTGATGAAAGTAGAGGAATCGAGGGAAGTATGTCAAGATCGTAGCAGGTGGAGGGCTGTGGTCTCTGCCTACCCTGACGGAAATATATTACACGACGTTAAAAGCGAGCTTGGTTTTTTGATTCATTCTGAGTGCTAATCAACAAAGAAGAGTGCTCAGCACTATTAATATTATCAAATTGACGTTTCTATCGCACCACTTCAAAAAATTGCTTCCTTGGCAGCTTAAATCGATAGACTGCCTAGTGACGCGAGCTTCCTAGGTAGCATAAAACGCTCCAGCGGCGAAATATTTTTTTATCTCTAGAAAAGCGATATATTATATATAGTATACAAAAGCGATACGACCTTTGACGAAACCCTACTCCTTGGTGTTTGCACTACTGCGTTGCGGATCAACGAGTTTCTCGCGCAAATGGGACGTTTTTCCGCAATAAATATGAGTCTTGACTTCAAAGGACCACTCAATAGGTTGAACACCCTCAGGCAAGTCATACTGAAATCGGTTTAGTAGTTAGGCCGTAAAGGCGAAAGACTTGTAGTGATATATGAAGTTGAATTTGCATTTTGCGTATTTCTAATCCTTGCCTATTTTTGTTATTGTTGTTGTATAATCTTTATTGCACGGAAATTATTAAAGTAATTGTCTGAAAGATTAAGGCGGACTTATCCCTAGGTAAGATCTCTTCCAGTCATCTCTTTGTCATATAGCAGATGATACCCTAGTTGACATAGTGACCACTAATAAAAATTTTGGCCCCCTACTTTTAACCCCATGAACAATTTAAGTAAAAATGTTTACAAAATATTTTTTTACGCAGATAGATGGGACAAAGTCTTTTTTAAACCGACGAAAAAAAAACGGAGGAGGTTCTCAAGTCGACGCGTATATTTTTTTAGGAGTCCGATTTTAATAATTCTTTTTTTATTGGAAAGGGAAGTTGGTACCATTTAAATTTGGAAAAAAAAATCCAACCCTAAGGGTAGGAAAACAGGGGACGATTGATTGTTCACTGACTGATTGTAATGTATGACCACGCATAACTTTTACAGAGTATTCCGATTTACCCTAAGGGTAGGAAAATAAAATTTATAGTCACAAAATTTTTTAAAATAAAGACTTTTGGCCGATGGGGCGTGAGGGTTCTAGAGTGGCGACCACGTACCGGAAGACGAAGCGTTGGCAGGCCCCCCACAAGGTGGACCGACGATCTGGTCAAGGTCGCGGGAAGCCGCTGGATGCGAGCAGCGCAGGACCGGTCGTCATGGAGTTCTTTAGGGGAGGCCTATGTCCAGCAGTGGACGTCTTTCGGCTGATATGATGATGATGATGAAAGACTTTTAAACAAAAAAAAAACCGCCGAAAAAACTGAAAAGCGAAAAATAAAACAACTTTTTTATTTAACCTAAATAACAAAGTTCTTAAACTAATGTAAGTATACCCGAGTCGGCGCCAAACAAGCAAATTAATTAATTACGTAAAGCGTGATGCACGGCGGCGGCGACGACTCAAAATTACTCGGGTATACTTACATTAGTTTGAACTTTGTTTTTAAGGTTAAATAAAAAAGTTGTAGTATTTCTTGCGATATTTCTTATCGAAAAAAGGAAGGAAGTAAAAAGGAAGTCGTAACGAAAGCAGGCCTAATAATATTATAAAATAGATTGTCAATTTCACAAGAACTAAAGTATCTTTTCGAATGCTACAAAGTTATTAGAAAAAGTCCACACTATAAACAATTCGCATAATAACCAAAATAAAATTGTCTAGAATGGGAGACGACCGGTTCCCCTTTATTTTTCCATTTTCGCCCAGCACATTTTTTCTGTAGCATACACAGAGTGTTCCGATATTGAATATGGAATACGTGACCCAATGTCGTTAATATTTATCTTTTTTTTACATGTAAGGGGTGTCCTACAATGTGTTTTATTGTACAGTCAAGAGAAAATCAAGCTTGTCACACTGGACTCTTAAACGTTCTAATTGCAATATGAATGAATGAATGAATTAATGAATAATTTATTCGCATATAATGGGGTACATGTAAAGTTGGAACAGGATACAATAAAAGTTCAACCACATTAAGCTGTTACATAACAGCATGCAAATATGTCTTAAACAT
The DNA here is from genome assembly GCA_947532105.1 of Athrips mouffetella. NCBI lineage: Eukaryota > Metazoa > Arthropoda > Insecta > Lepidoptera > Gelechiidae > Athrips > Athrips mouffetella. The sequence continues at coordinate 6,103,461 of OX383964.1, read as the reverse complement.
TATGAAATATTTATCATTATAATATTAAATTTAATAAGTCAAAAAAATGTCATTATAGAAACAAAACATGGACAATGAGATCATCAATTTTTAAGATTAAATCTACTCAAGTTAATTATATAATAAAAATTATTTGTCAGCTAAAAATTCTTGAACGCTATAATAATTCTTGATCTGTAGCCATTGGTATAATTCTTTTTTAAATCTGGGCTGGGGAAATGTTTTAATAGAACTAGGTATCTTATTGAAGATTTTTATGCACATATAAAAACAGTTTCGTAAGTAACAAGTGATATAGAATAGCACTAGAAACTAAATGTCAACCTTAACGTGATCTTGACTGTACACTTAAATGAACAGCTACTAATCAAGTACCATGTATGTTCGAAAAAGACGTCCCAACGTGAGTGAATAAGCAATCAGGAAGGTATTCAGAAGTTTATGAGTAAAGTGTGAATAGAACTACCTCGAAAAGAAATAGCAGAAGTAATAAATGATACAAAAATACGTGTATAGGTAGTTTAGGCAACGAAGCGGATCGTTGTATGAAGACCCCCCCACGCATTAAATCCTCAGTCGATGAAACTTTGCTGGGGTATTACACTACATGAGACAAACCTCCTATAAAAAATCCAAAAAATATCGGAACTTACTTTAAATTTTTCCATACAAAAATTACAAAAAATGTATGATTTTTTAGGGTTCCGATACCAAAATGGTAAAAAAAGGAACCCTTATGGTGCCGCTCTGTCTGTCCGTCTGTCTGTCACACCTCTATATCTCAGCAACCACTTACGCTATCGAGCTGAAATTTGGAATAGTTTTAGAATATAGTTGCCCAACTTAATTGCACCTGAAAGAATAAAAAAAAATGATTATTGATGTAAAGGGGGCCCAAATAGAGGGGGGGCAAATTTCAAATTGTTGCTACTAGGTTGAGTGGGCTATCATATGAAAGGGCTTTACTCGCACATTCTAAAATATATTTTTGTATTTTTTTAAGTTTCTTAGTTTTCAAGTTATGATGAAAAATGTCAAAAAAAATACCATTCCCCCCCCCTTATCTCCGAAGTTTGAGTAAGGGAAAATCTGAATTAATTACAGTTGACAGAGGTTTATGTAAACTTTACAGCAAAAATAAAACGATCTTTCTAAGTTGCACAGTTTTTCAGAAATCTGCAAAAAACCTTTACAAACAAATTTAGTTTTGCGGTCCTGAAAATGGACTTTATTGCTTCCAAAAATACTATAGGTATATCGGAACCCTCGGCGCGCGAGTCCGACTCGCACTTGACCGGTTTTTTTTTGATATTTTGAATTTACATTTAATTCATGATTCTTTGTCATCCTGTCAAATAAAATCTGTCTGAGAAATTTATGTTGGGGTCAACTGCTTCGTTGGCTACACGATATGAAAGAAGAGCAAGCACATACACTCCATACTTTTTCGTTTTATCCAATGCTTACTAATCTGTTTTGCAGCCATGAAATTAAAACTAGAGTATATTTGTCGTAAAGAACATCACTTTTACAAAACTTGTTTTTTCTGACAGCTTTAGCCGATTGCTTTTGGACATAGCTGCAAAATGTCTTGGTAAACGTTGGGAATGTCCCGTGTGGTGCCGGCAAAGAATATTACCAACACATACATACCCGTGGGTGTCGTAAGAGGCGACTAAGGGTTAACTGGAGGATGGGCAGCAGCATCCTCCTTTGTATCTTGTCACGGAGCGGGGCTGCATGCCTCGCATGCTGCCTCCTTTCGTGATCCTGGCTCTATTGTCCTGGCCCAAAATTCCAAATTCCTATTTCAAATGTCTTCTATCTCTGTCTTTCGATGTCATTCGTGTCAAAAACAGTCAGTTTACCTTTGATTCTGGTCGTGCTCGGACGTGCCCGCGCGCAGCACGACCACCGCCTTGTATTTACCTACTTTATCATAATAAAGTCTTAACTTTATGTTGGCATTTTGGATTTCCCACCCTGAAGAGTCTCAACTTCTGCCTGCCGCTGAGTAGCTTTCGGTGACAATCTTACATCTTACTAACTGCGGTCACCTACAACCGCGGTCCATAGTGCCAGCCGTAACGCTAACAAGCGAGGTGACTATGGTACTTCCCCTCCACATTTTTCCAGCAAAAGCTAGAATTCTGGAGGGAGCTCCCTGTCCTGTAGTGGACGTTTCATGGGATGTTATGATGAAACGTTGGAATTAACGAAAAAATAGATCATACAAGGTATAACGGAGAGGGTATAAAATGCCTGAAAGATGTGAATCTAACCGTGAAACTGAACGAATTAGGGGTTTAGACGACGAAACGATTGAGGGGTTTAGAGTCATCATCATCATCATAACATCCCATGAAACGTCCACTACAGGACAGGGAGCTCCCTCCACAATTCTAGCTTTTGCTGGAAAAATGTAGAGGGGAAGTACCATAGTCACCTCGCTTGTTAGCGTTACGGCTGGCACCATGGACCGCGGTTGTAGGTGACCGCAGTAAGTCAGATGTAAGATATAAAGGCGCATGCTGGTGCCCATCCTCCAGTTTATAACCCTTAGTCGCCTCTTACGACAACGACGGGTATGTATGGGTTGGTACTATTCTTTGCCGGCACAACACGGGAGGGGTTTAGAGTACCTTTTATCAACCAATAGAGTAGCTCCATTTCCAAGCATAGAGTCACGCATGCGCTAAGCTACAAAAATGGAGCAATACTATTGGTAGGAAACCCAGGACACGCACGGCTTAGTTATCTCACACTGCTTTGTTGACCACCTTTCACCTTCACCGGGCATAAGAAATACGCTATCAGCTGAGTATTTTCTCTCTACAGGAAGATATACTTTTTTCTTGGAAAATAATAATAATAAAATCTTTATTTAACAAAATCGAAGACGGAATTTAAGACTGTCTGAATAAAACCAGGTCAAAAGTACCCTTGACCGACCACTGCGTATATAAGGGTTAGTGAGAGTAGAAGATCTGAGGGAAGTATGACAAGATTGTAGCAGGAAGGTGGAAGAATGTGGTCTCCCTATACCCTTGCGATAAACAAAAAAAAAACAAAATATTCTTTATTCATTGTAGGATATTAAAATACCAAACGTACCAGGACCAAACGTACCAGGACAAAATTCAGGAAGTTTTGAAAAAAAGTTCAGTTTAAAAGTACCCTTAACCGACGAGCATGTATGAAAGGATTGATGAAAGTACAGGAAGCAAGGGAAGTATGTCAAGATCGTAGCAGATGGAGGACTGTGGTCTCTGCCTACCCCGACGGGAAAGAGGCGTGATGTTATGTATGTATGTATGTATGTATGTAAATTAAAATCTCTAATGACGTCAGTTACATTTACGTCGCTTCACAAACAGAGTGGCGCCAACACGCCGACACGTTTTGTATTCTTGATAATTGGTATCTATAAAACATTCAGACGTTTATAAAGCATTAAAATTAGTTACAAAATTAAATCTTATAACTAGGTAGTAAAGAGTGTCCGTCTTCTGAGATTCAGTTAAGAACTTGACCAAACTTCGATCCGAGTTCTAGCAAGGACCTGAAGTTGGTAATTAGCTTAAAATGTAGTTACTATAATCTGAACCGACTATTTACACAACGAAACAGTTTATTTAGCTACTCACATATCGTATAGCATACAAGATGTTGAAAAAGTACTTTAAAGGTAGATATGAAACAGCAGGAAACAGCCACAAAACTGAACAACATTTTATATGTTCGAAACGCGAGAAAAAAAATTATAGCTGACCCGACTATTTACACAACGAAACAGTTAATTTAGCTACTCACATATCGTATAGCATACAAGATGTTGAAAAAGTACTTTAAAGGTAGATATGAAACAGCAGGAATCAGCACACAAAACTGAACAACATTTTATATGTTCGAAACGCGAGAAAAAAAAATTATAGCTGACCCGACTATTTACACAACGAAACAGTTTATTTAGCTACTCACATATCGTATAGCATACAAGATGTTGAAAAAGTACTTTAAAGGTAGATATGAAACAGCAGGAAACAGCCCACAAAACTGAACAACATTTTATATGTTCGAAACGCGAGAAAAAAAATTATAGCTGATCCTTCATACAAATGTAACATAAGTGATATAATATATAAAGCGTTTTCATTGGTTTTGCTCCGAAAGTCCTTTGATTCTACCATAGGATTCTATTCGTGAAACAATATAGCAACCATATTGCTACATTCAAGAAGACAATTTATGTTTACACTTCCCATAAAAATGCAAAGTGAGTCGGACACGAGACCGCTCTAGGTTGAAAAGTCGAAAAATTTATTTGAAGTAAAAAAATTTTCTTCGGGAAAGTTGTTTTCATTATGTAGAATCATTGGGCTTCGGGAGCGTAACCAATGAAACTCACACTGTATATGTATGAAAAGTAGAAGTTTATTTTTCGCATGCGCATTTTGTATGGGAGGTAAAATTTTATGATCCTTTGTCACGGAGCGGGGCTGCATGCCTCGCATGCTGCCTCCTTTCGTGATCCTGGCTCTATTGTCCTGGCCCAAAATTCCAAATTCCTATTTCAAATGTCTTCTATCTCTGTCTTTCGGTGTCATTCGTGTAAAAAACAGTCAGTTTACCTTTGATTCTGGTCGTGCTCGGACGTGCCCGCGCGCAGCACGACCACCGCCTTGTATTTACCTACTTTATCATAATAAACTCTTAACTTTATGTTGGAATTTTGGATCCCCCACCCTGAAGAGTCTCAACTTCTGTCTGCCGCTGAGTGGTTTTCGGTGGCACCTTTAGGAAAGTTGTTGTTAAGTTATAAGGTTTACAAATTAACTAAGGAAGATTTATAGGTTAAGTAAGCCAATCCACTAAATGTTGTTGTTGTAGATATTTCATTTATTTCATTTATTTATTCATTTAACAGTACAACTGTATGCGAAATATAATAACATTTTATCATTTAAGTAATCTAATCTAAAGTTTACAAAATATCACAAATTAAAATTCCTAATTCTAAGTCCTCCTAGTCAAATAAAATTAAATGAAAAATTAACAAAATTTCCTAATCTATTTAAATGTCACAGTCACTAAAATAAAAGAAAATTCAATATAAAATTAACTAATGATCACAATTTCCTACTAATAAATCAAAATTCTTCAATTGAGTAACAATTCTTCAATTGAGTAACAATTCTTTTCGAGAAGCAAATGTTTTAATTTGGTTTTAAAAATATTCACATTTGTTATAGTTTTAAGTTCAATCGGCAACCTATTAAACAAAACCACAGATTGATACCGTGAGCAATGCTTGGCAATTTCAAGACGCGGTTCTATTTTGTGATTTAGATCCTTTCTTCTGGTGTTAATGCGAGTAACCATTTCGTCATCGGACTCAAACAAGTTCCTATGCTTAATAACATCCGACAACAGTATCAAAATGTACAGACTAGGAACCGTTAAAAATCCAAACCCTTTAAAAAACTCTTTGCATGATTCCCATGATGGTATGCGGGCAATGACTCGAACAGCCCTTTTTTGTAATACAAATGCCTTCGCCATGTTATACCTATAGCTATTTCCCCACTGTTTCACGCTGTATCTTAATCTTGATTCAACTAGTGCATAATAAACTGCCTTTAATTGGTCTATTGTCAGTACGTCTCTCAAACTTCTCAAAGCATAACAAGACGAACTAATTGAACCTGCTAAAGTACTTAATTTTACCTTCCAATTTAGTAAACAATCAATGTGTATACCTAAGAATTTAACATCTTGTACTAAATTTACTTTTTTACTATTAATAAAAAGATCAAGAGTTTCCGGATTTTTGGCTGTTGATTTGAAAATGATTGCGTTTGTTTTATGGACATTAAGCTGAAAATCATTAGACGAAAACCATGTGTTGAATGCTGACAAGGCAGCATTTGCCTTTTCATTTAATTCCTTAGTACTGGAACCTGACAAAACAGCGTTAGAGTCATCTGCGAATAATGTCAATCTAGCATCTGGCACGATAGACTTGACGTAACTAACTACATCATTCACAAAAACTATAAATAGGATTGGACCCAAAATAGACCCTTGTGGTATGCCTCGGGAAATATTAATTAACTTAGAGGTTTTTGTGGTCTCCGTTCCATCATTTTCCAATTTTCTAATCTCTACAAATTGATATCTGCTTGTCATATACGATTCTAATAGTTTCAAAACCTCAGCCCTAACCCCATAGTGTTCTAGCTTATTCAATAAAATTGTATGATTCACCATATCGAATGCTGAACTTAAATCTAGAAAAAGCCCCACAACTTTTAGTTTTTCATTAAGATTACTAACTATGTCATTTACTAATGTGTCTATAGCTTCAGAAGTTCCTATCCCCTTCTGATAACCAAATTGCCTGCTATTTAAAATTCTATTTACATTTAAATGCGCAACCAGTCTCGATTTTATAACTGTCTCAAAAATTTTTGACAGTATGGGCAATAACGATATTGGTCTATAATTTTTAGGATCTAGTTTACACCCTTTTTTATACACAGGGAGTATTTTGGCCACTTTGAGTTGATCCGGAAAAACACCAGCCGCCACACACCGACTAAAAAACAAAGCAAGAGTCCCATCCAAAACGTCAATGTTGTCTTTAATAATTGAGATGGGCATGTCATCGTAACCACAGGAAGTTTTATTCTCCATACGTTTTACGATGGAAGAAATCTCTTTTGCAGTAATCGGACTAAATACCATGTTGTTTTGAACTCTTGAAGTATGTTTCTCTAGAATCTGCATGGCTAATTGACAGATTTCAGACGAAGTTAAATTTCCAAGATCAAAATGTTCCGAAAATTTATTAGCTACCTCCAAAGGATCATCCACTACCATGCCATTAATTTTTAACTTAATTTTTTCATTTTTGATTGACGATTTCTTGTTACTCTGATTATTAACTTCTTTCCAAATTCCTTTTGCCTTATATTTTTCTTCAGATATCTTTCTTTGCACCGCAAGAGATCTCGCCCTTCCAAGGACCTTCCTGTAGATTTTGATGTATGCCAATTTGTACCTTAAAATACTGATGTCATTGTGTGCAGCATCAACATTACATAAAACCCTTTTCATCATGCTAGCCACCCTTATTCCTTTAGTAATCCATTTAGTTTTACCGAAATTACTAGTCTTTACCTTTTTTTTTCCTTTTCTAAAATTATCTTTAAACAAGCAAGTGAATTTTTTCAGAAAGTCATTTATTCCAGATCTATTAAATTAGTTTTTTTAATTACACATCTAAAGTTTTCTTTATTGGTTCCATTAAAGATTCGTCGCTCAACATAAGCCGCCTTTTCGACCCATTTTTCATGACTAGCACTTTCTACCATAAACTTTGCCATTATGGCCGCGTGGCCGTCTGCAATTCTATTGTGATCAATCACAGTACTTATTATTGAGTCCGCTGCAATGTTGGTTAAAATGTTATCAATGCAAGATTGAGCACCGTGTGTAATATGTTAGGAAATTTCATTTTGTTTGTATTGTTTAATACCAGCAGCAGCAGGTTTTGTGCTCTTCTCATGTTCTACGTTGTTTACATAAATACATACAAACATAAAAACAAGCCACTTTCCCGTCGGGGTAGACAGAGACCACAGCCCTCCACCTGCTACGATCTTGACATACTGCCCTCGCTTCCTGTACTTTCATCAACCCTTTCATAGACACATGTTTATTATATTTTTAGTAGTGTTTCGTTTTCATTTACATGATTCGTCCACTGCTGCGTAGTTACTTAACATTTAATTTTAGCGTAACATCGCTCAAATTAATAGCTTTATTTATTCTACCGTGAAATTAACGAGCAAACAAAATATTTAAGCCACAATCCTTTGAAGCTTATTTAAAGAATAAAATAGCGTTGTAATAACGTAAAAGAGACATTAATTTAAAAATAAAATGTCCACCAAAAAGGAATGTCAAAACAACATTTCTTACTGTTATTGAGGGAAATGTAGGGACCTAGAGGGAATTTACCGTAAATATAGGTGATAGCAAAATTTTATTAAAAATTCCCTGCTTGAGCCTTTGGATTTGTGAAAATACACCTTGTATTTAAGTTTTTGTTAACTTACAAAAAAGCCAAAATAACGGGTCTTAATTTGCCGGTTTACTAAGCGGGTTAGTGAAGGGAGAAATTACGATTAGGGGCATCGAAGCGGCAGGCGTTGATGATAGATTGGAAAGGTCCACAAGATAACCCCTTTTGGGATCGATATCTTTTGCTTCGAATTAATTTAAAGGAACATTTGTTCAATCAGAAACCTGTTTTTTTTTTATAAATTATACTAAAGTGACATTGAGATAATTAAAGCGTAGAGTTTGTAAATTGTAAGGCTTTCTGGTATTATATTTTACAAAGTAAGAAGAATATGGAAGAAAGCAGGAATCTATGAAACTGTTCGACCGAGTGTGAAATCCATGATGCTATATTCTGTGGCTGCGCGGTCAAGTAGGGTTGGGCTGGAAACGTGAGTCAAATGCATCCGCGTCAGTTATTGAAAGTTGTCACCGAATGTTTACCAAAAAAGGCTTAAGTGTAACTGTAGTTCTATAAATAAGTTGTACAGAAAATTACGTGACCAGATGTCGAGGATTTTTACATCATTTTAAAAATTTTTGGGTAAAAAACAAAACTTATTCAGAAAAGTTGCTTAGTTAAATAATAAGTTGGCTCCTGATTTTGCGTACAGGTTAGGCTGGTAATTTAAGATAGCCCAGCTCCTTCCAGAAGCTCAGAAGTCTCCCGGGCCCTGAGTCAAGTGTCTTTCTACAATCGCAAACGCTAGTAGAATAGAATGAAAATATATGGAATTGACATTAGCTTACGAAATGTTGCGTGACAGCTAATGTCAATCCCATACATTTTTATTCTATTCTATAGCGTTTGCGATAGTAGAAAGACACTTGACTCAGGGCCCTGGGACATTCACAGGCGTCACGGATCACCTCGCGATGTCGAGGATTTTGGCCCGTTGGTCGGTCAGCACGTCGCACTCCGGGATCACGCGATTGACCGTTTCGGAAATGTTGCTTATTTTCATAAGTAAGAATTACTTGGCTTCGGAAGTAACCTCATAAAAATTCATGTTGTATACACCTAAATTTTCTGTCGTTTTGTTCTTATCAAAGAGATACGTACAAAATAGCTTTTAAGAACTGAAAGAAGAATAATTCCGAGTTACCAGGGCTGCATGAATACTGATGGGCTTTGCAACTTTCCGTAATCAATTTCCTATACTGTATTTACACTAAACCAAGGAAACCAATAAGAGATGGCGGTAACACTACTCAACGAGTCATGAACTAGAAAAGTCGGACAACAATGTGCTTGACCCTTATCAAAGCCTCCGATAATAGAAAGAGTTCCTGAAAACATTGGTTTTATAGACAGCTGCGTAGGCGAATCGCAATAAGTGGCATTTTGTAGTTTCTTGGTTTTACGTCTATAACTAGTTTTTGCCCGCGATTTCGTCCGCATCTTAAAAAAGAGTATACCAGTGTATAAGTGAAACTATTAGCTATCATTCAAAGAAAGTTTCATTAAAATCGGTTCAGTAGTTTTTGCGTGATGATTAACCCTTAAACTCGGGTGTGTATCACGTTCAAAACAGAAACTTATTATCATGGAAACTTACCATATTTTACAAATTACAAAGATTTTCGAATTATTCAAAACATTACTTCCAGTAGCTACAACAATCTAGCCACTTTGTTTAATTTACTGTCTAAAAGACAGAATCAAGATATAAAAAATTCAACCTCATTAAAATGTTAAATGTTTGTTTCGTTCTTTCGTGGCAGAACCCAAGACAAATAAATGGAAGCTACCGGTCACATTATGTTTTCTTAATTAATAGAAAAATCTATCGGGTTATTTTTGAAACTCTAGTTTATTTTTATTTATTGATTCTAAACAAAATAAAATTAATTTAAAGAAGTTATTACAACGAAAACCTCGTAGGGTTTATTGTGTACTAACGAGTTAAAAGCAAACATAATTAAAACAAAATACGAGTAGACTTATAAGTGCTCCATATAAATAAATTGCTAAATTACGATTCTGAACAAGTTTTCCACAGAAACCGGGGTCCAAAAACGAGATTTTAGTTTGGCTTCCCCACACGGCCATGATTTTTAGGGTTCCGTACCCAAAGGGTAAAAACAGAACCCAATTAATATGCCTCCGATATCTGTCTGTCTGTCCATAAACTGTAATAGGTAGACAGTTGAAATTTTCACAGATTATGTATTTCTGTTGCCGCTTTATCAAAAAAAAAAAAAAAGATGAATTAATGGAGGCTTCCCAACTAATAACGCGTGTTTTAGGCCATTTTTGTTTTAGCTTTATCGTAATAACGGTAACACGTACAAGCGTGAAAATAAGTGCACTAGCATGAGCTATAGAATAACAACGAATAATAAAAACTCTAAAATTTAATACACTTCTGCTGACCGCGCGTCCATAACTAAGACGCTATTTCTACCTTAGTGGTATGGAACCCTCGGTGCGCGAGTCCGACTCGCAGTTTTCCGGATTTTTTTCGTTTTACTACCATTGTTTCTCGGTGAAAGTTAGTCAGCCCTTTGTTCTGACTAACATAAAAAAATTAAACCAGGGGTCTAACAATAACAATATCAATATTATTAGACCCCAAGCCAGAATGTAGCCCAATCGGAAAGTAACCATTTTGGGAAAGTAGAAACACTGCACCAGAGGAAATAAGGTTCTTTAAGACAATCTTTTTCATAGTGGAGATTTTATCTACCTTATCAGATAAATCGTCCTCAGAGGTCCCTAAAGTACCTCAGCTGACGAGGTCACTCCATCTACGACCCAAATGAAGGTCCAAACGGCCACATTAAATCGTTTTTATTCGAACTTTTACATTCATAGGCCCTTATCTGGAGTCAATAAAAAAGAAACGAAAATTACTCATATAAAAGTTTATGGTCGTGGCACTTAGATAGAAGTTAATTTGACGGCAATTAGTAAGCCTGAGTCAGTTTAAAAGAATTCAATTTAAAATTCAATTGCATTATTATTAATAATTTACTAACCATCTAGAATGCCCAACTAAACCGTCGCATAAAAACTGAATTCATAAGGAAATTATTTTGTGCAAATAAAAATTTTTAATTACGAACGCACCTTATTTTTTTTTTTACCCATTAGTCTCATACTAAAATTATAGAAGCACATTAATAGAAATTACAAAAAAGATTGAAGGTATCCAAATCATATAGGTACATATGGCCATCAGCAATAGTATCTATTGCTCAAGTTATTTATTATGGAGGGTTACTATGGTAATCCTGGTAAGACGTGAAAAAGGTTTGATCGATGATGGTGATGAGTTTTTTCAGTTTTATCAAAGACTAAGATAGAGAACCAAAATAAACCATTTTGATGATGACCACAGAATAAAGTAATAGTATTATCATACAGAACGGACACTCTCCGCCCCCCTTGCAATCCACCCCGCACCCCCGCGCGCACCCGCTCCTGTCCTGAGGGTCATTTGTACTGGATATGCAGGCCTACGCGCGCTTCCAATTTCTAATTTTAAATTCACAATCGTTGTATGTAGGGTCCGGGGCCGGGGTGTGTCAATACTCTACAACGAGTTAACGGAATAAGCGAAACTGAGAAAATAGTTAATTGTTCAGAATCGAGAGTAGAATCAAATTCACGGGTTTTTAGTAGGGGTATATTTAAAAAAAAATATATATTATTATTAAAAATTTTGCCGCTTCTGTTATAAATATTTCTGTGGATACGCGGATCATGAGCGGTGAGGAGGGGAGGGAAGTGGCCGTGGCATGCGCGGAGTGCGTGGATTAAAACAACGATGGAACTAGAACAATGATAAAACTTTAAAATAACAATATCTAGATAAAAAAAACTTTTTCATAGCTTTTCGTTTTACGGGAATACATTTATTTTAATAAAAATCAGTTGGGGTGTGTGAGGGTTTCGCTTATTCCATTGACACGTTGTATAAGGCCTTCATCACCGGGACCACGTCAAGAACGAGATGATGACGGCGCCGAAGAAGTAGTGATGTAGGTATTTATTATTCCGGTGACGGGAGACAAACGGTTCAAGTAAATGAATAGTGCGAGTTATCTGGGAATTTGAATGCTCACGAGATTTTCTTATTTTTATAAACACATAGGGGGTGCATTCTACTGCGTTTCTTTCAATATGTTGCCGATATTTCACTGGGACACCATGGCGGCGCAGCCAGTCGCGCCACCATGGTGTCCATACCTACACACCAGTAAAGACACCAGAGTCGCCACACCCTGCGGCCATAGTATTAAGGGCTATATTTCACTGGGAGTGGTAGCGCGACCAGCATCCGAGCTGGTCGCGTCGCCAAATTGGTTGCGCAACCAAACGGACACCAGGTGAGTAACTCTATCGTAGGTCTATAGAGCTGTATACATTTTGTTGGTAGCGGCGACTGGTTGCGCCGCCATGGTGTCCCAGTGAAATATCGGCCTAAGGGACATAGGCCGAAATATAAAAAGAAAATTACTCTCGTAGAAACTGCATCAACTGATAACACTCCATAAAACGTCCTCTGCAAAACAGGGAGCTCCCACCGTGATTCTAAATCTCGAATTTGGAGGGGACCATAGACACCACGTTAGAGTGGCTGGCACCATGACCTGCGGTTTTTGGTGACCGTAGTATGTAAGACGGTACGATACTCAACCTGAAGGACGCTGCTGCCCATCCTCCAGTTCATAATCCCTCAGTCGCCTATTACGACACTCATGGGCAGAGATGGGTTGGTGTTTGCTGTCACCACCCGGGGCATTATGTATGGGAGGTCAATTATCTTTGGGCGTCGGTGATCGATCATTTACCATCAGGTGTCCCGTCTGCTCGTCTGCCTCCCTCTTCTATACAACGTGTTAATGGGATAAGCGAAACCCTCATACACCCCAACTGATTTTTACTATAAAAAATCTTAAAAAAATAATGTTTTTTCTAGATATTGTTATTTTAAAGTTTTATCATCGTTCTAGTTTCTTCGTTGTTCTAGTCCGCGCGCTCCGCGCCCGCCACGCACACTTCCCTCGCCTCCTCGCGCGCGTATCCACAGAGATATTTAGAATAGAAGCGGTACAAATTTAAATTAAAAAAAAAAAATTACCCCTATCAAAAACCCGTTAAATTGATTCACCTCTCGATTCTGAACAAACAATTTCCTCAATTTCGCTTATTCCGTTAACACGTTTTATGAAAAAAAAAATCTTTTTTCATATCTCGACCTATGTTCTTTAGGGAAAGTTGTTCAGTTTTATAGCCCGAGTAACATACTGAAGGCAACGCAGTAGATTGGAAAGCATTTTACATGTATGTATATAGTGTGTATACATACCATTGGTCATGGAACATAATAAATTTTTGACTTCGCATAGAAACTGCATCAGCTGATAGTGCATTTTGTATCCTTAGTAAAAGTTGTTCAGTTTCATGGGCAGATCTCAGTATTAACCCATCTTTCTGTTACACGATGTATAAATAGTAAATAGCATATCGCTATCGCATTAATGAAGAATGCCATTTTGTTAAATTTGTAAGTTTCACTTTGCTGGTCGGATTAAGAAGTCTATTACTAAAAAAAAAGACTGAAGGATCTTTTCTTTTAGGACGACGAGACATTTTCATCAAAATTATTTTAAAAACCTTTTACGCTATGACAACATTTTTTGGCTTTCAATATAACAAGCTTAGAATCTGTAGGGAGTTATTGAACGTAACAAAAAAATACGCTATAGGTACAGTCATGGGCACATTATCTTGATCAATCAGCATAGAGGTCGCACTGGAAGTATCAAGCTTAACCTGTACATACCACTGTTTTGACATTATGATATTAAAAATAGACAATCGACAGATTAAACCTAAATAAATAAAAAGCAGCGCGTTAGAAATAGATTTTCATACAATATTCCACCTCGCTCAGCACGTTAGAAATGGATTTTCCTAGAGAATTTCATCCCGCATATTTGTACTATAGCAATGTCATACATTATTCCTCATTTTTTTAAAAAGAACTTAGGTACTTTCCCAAAAGGTGAAGTATAAATAAAATTTCTACTCTCAGTCAGCTAGGGTGGTTTGTTTTGACAGTTGAAATTATTCAGTATCATCATCTGAAAAAACATGCCAAATTAAAATACACCCATAGACCTTACTTTTCTAAGCGAAATTGTGTGGAGCATTTCAGAAGGACTCTATATAAGGTCCCAATGAAATAGTGAACATAATTTTAGTATATTACTCAAACCTTAAAACTGATCAATTTTTCCCAAGGAACATAGGTCGTAATACGAAAATCAATTTTTGACCTCCCATAGAAACTTCATCAGCTGATAGCGCATTTTGTGTGGGAGGTCAAATTTGGTTTTTCGTATTTCGACCTATGTTCCTTGGGGAAAGTTGTTCAGTTGTACGGTCAAACTCAAACTCAAAATAGTTTATTCATTGTCGAATAATAAAATCTCTTAATGACGTTAGCTTAACTAACATAAGGTCTGAGTAACATACTAAAATTATGTTTACTATTTCAGAAGGAGTCTATATATCGCGCTATCAGAACATCCAGCAAACCACTTGAAGGCATAGAACAAGATTTACTGTCTCCAATGTAGCTGTAGGAAGCTGTCGCGTCGCGGTACAAACAAGCGAGCCAAGGACTTGATGAATGTATCATATGCTGCAGAAACTTGAGAGGAAAGGTTTGTGGATGATATATTTGTATTTTACACAGAAATACATACATATGCAACCTTAATTATTATGAGTGTACTGTGTATTTAAGGAGGTTGCAGAGCAGAGGCAAAGAATACTACTAATATTATGAACACGAAAGTTTGTAAGTATGTATGGATGGATGTTTGTTACTCTTTCACGTAAAAACTACTAAATTGATTTTAATGAAACTTTACAATAATATAGCTTATACAACAGAATAACACATAAGCTACAAATTATAAACCTGCGCGGACGAAGTCGCGGGCACTAGCTAGTCTATATATATAAAAGAAGAAGGTGACTGACATATCAACGCACAGCCCAAACCGCTGGGTCTAGAGATTACAAATTTGGCATGTAGGTTCCTTATGAGGCCTAGGGGTGCACTAAGAAAGGGTTTTACAAAATTCCACCCCTAAGAGGGTAAAATAGGGGATGAAAGTTTGTATGAAAGTCCGTCATTTTTGAAGTTAGGATCTTCAAAATTTTTATTTAGGCTGACGACTAAAAATTATTATTTACGTGTCTCAGGCTTTTTGAAAATTCGACACCCTTAAGGGTGAAAAGGGGGATGAAGTTGAAAATTCTTTATTTTTAAAGCAAAATCCACATAATTTATTATTTAGGCATAAATGATGTAGTTCTATGCAACGTTCATCACTGTTATTGAAATTCCACCCCAAATTCAACCCCTAAAAAGGGAAATTGGGTGAAAAAGTCTAAAAACCAATATGGGTATCGTTTGTATGGTTTATCGGGTCGCTGATTACGAAAACTACAACAATTTTGAAATCCAACGTGGTGGACGTAAAATACCATCATTCCCTTGGGATGGGGTTGGGGTGCGATAGGGTTGAAATGTGAATATGGGTGTCGTTTGTATGGTTTATTGGGTCGCTGATTACGAAAGCTACAACAACTTTGAAATCCAACGTGGTGGACGTGAAATACCATCATCCCCTGGGGATGGGGTTGGGGTGCGATAGGTTTGAAATGTCTAAAAATAAATATGGGTGTCGTTTCTATGTTAGGGATAGTGGTTAAATTGGCGTTAGGGGTAGGGATAGGGGCAGGGATAGGGAGAGGTAGAGGTAGAGAGGTAGAGATGTAGAGAGGTAGAGGGAGGGGGAGAGGGAGATGGAGGTGGAGAGGGAGAGGGAAAAGGAGAGGGAGAGGGTGAGGGAGAGGGAGGGGGAGAGGAAGGGGGGAGAGGGAAAGAGAGGGAGAGGGTTCTAGTTTTTCTCAATTACTTCTGCGAATTGGCTCTGTTTTGAAATGTTACATAAAGGTGTCTCTCATCTCTCTTTCCACATTTGTTAGGTTAAGTAACAAGTTTAAGGCATAATACTGCTGCTAAGTTCTTCTGTTCTGAGTAATTTAGGAGTAACTTCAGCTGGATCTTGAATTGTACTCATTGATTTGCGCAGGGTTAGTCCCGTTTTTCCTTAATTTAAAATTACCCCGAAATGACGGTAAAATATCTCATTGCTCCGGAAAACCGGTAACAACATAAATACGAAAACCACGCGAGCGAAGCCGCGGGTAACAGCTAGTATATAATATTATGCTAACGCATGCAGAGGTACTTCCACTTTAAGAAATAAATTTATTGCGTCACAAGTACAAAACTTTCATAAGAATTGTTAATTTCGCGGCTACATGGGGTAGTTATATATTTTATAATAACCCACCACTTCATAGCATGAAGTAGGGCCAACATAAGAAGTCCGTTTAAACGTTTTCTTATCACCAACAGGGTTTATTTTTCTTTGCAGATCGTAATTTTTCATACGTTTGACAGCTATCAAAATGGACCTATTGCGATGGCCTTACTTTATTTAGCTTAAAGTAAATAGCTTTGTATTGGTAAAGTGCAGCACTTTACGACGCATTTTTATTTCGTTAAGTGGCAACACCTCTGCTTTGCAACGGCCTTAAGAGGTTTTCTGCTAGTTTCTTAAAACAAAGTTAGGGTTTTTTTAGACTTACATTAGTATGTAACCCTGTAAACTACCCTGTAAATAGACTTCAAAGAAATTGTTATGGTACTTATAACAATTTCTTTGAAGTCTTAATGTAAATTCTATTATATAAACAGAAGAGTTTACGACGGTCTCAGTAGAATAAAAAATCACCTCCACTTTCAGCGTACGCGACCAAAGTAGCAAGACGTATTTCAGCGACATATGATCGCAAAAAACGGGCATTTGACAAAATAGCTGACACGACTTCGGAAGCTCTGGGCGGCCTAGCGAAGTATCCCCATTCATTCTTAATAGTTTCTACTAAATCAAGACTGAAGACATTATCAATAAAAGCGTGTCGTGTAGGTTATAAATGGCGTGTTGGCGTATTGGACTATTTTTAAAGGAGTGATCACACCTGGCTGAATTCAAGACTAATTCGGCATACATTGCTCGTTGTAGTAAGGATATTGCAATTAACATAACCAAGCCTCCCAGCAATGTATGCCGAATTAGTCTTTGAATTCAGCTAGATGTGATCGTGGCTTTAATAAGATAAGAAGCTGTGAACTACGGTGTTAAAGATTTATTGCTTTGGATAGGTGTTTCGCGAGGTAATGGAAAAGATAAAGGTACTGGTTTACATAGTAAGAAGTAGGGTCGACCAGAGCCTTTTATTTTGCATAACTGGTTACCGAAACGGGACATGATATACGGTGTTGTTTTTAGCACCCTGGCCAAACTGTTCCTCAGAATATAAAATTGAACAACTTTCCCAAAAAAACAAGTCGTCAGTAAATGAGTTTCTTCTGGGCAAGATCGTACCATCGTCGACTTCATCTCTTTCCTAAGAGCTAGATCAAGGACAAGGAAAAGCCTATTGACATAGTCATCATCATCATCATCATATCAGCTGAGAGACGTCCACTGCTGGACATAGGCCTCCCCTAAAGATCTCCATGACGACCGGTCCTGCGCTGCTCGCATCCAGCGGCTTCCCGCGACCTTGATCAGATCGTCAGTCCACCTTGTGGGGGGCCTGCCAACGCTTCGTTGACATAGTAAAAAAAGCCAAAAAATCTCGTTTTTTGGACCCATGTTCTTTTAGGAAAGTTGTTCACATTTGCATTCTGAGCAACATAAAATAAATAAAAATATCCGGTAAGCTACTTAGAAATTAAAACAAAAACATGATGTATTTTATAAAGGGTGTAACAAAAAAGGGTATGCCAACCCAGAAGGGTGTAAATCTGTCCATAAAACTGAACCACTTATCCTATAGAACAAAGGTCTAAATATGCACTGGGGAACACTTCCCACAAAGTCATCTGATCCCAAACTAGGCAAAGCCCAGTACTATGGGTACAAGCGACTGATATACATACATAAATAAATAAACCCCACACACGGAACAAACGCCCATGTTCATCACACAACTGTGTACCCTGGCCGGGGATTGAACCCGCGGCCTACGGAACAAAGGCAGGCTCACTACCAACCACGCCAAAGAACTAGTCAGTACTTCCATTCCTTTATAGTGCGGTCAGTTAGCTGTTTCACGTAGACACGAATTACAATTTCGCCGAAAAAAGCCGAAAAATTTTCGTAAAGTTTGTCGATAGCCTGACCTCTGACCCTTCACAGGCTCGCTGCAGACTGTGGCGTGAAAGAGTTTCACTTCCTTCCCCTTTTGTTCCACCTTCAGAGAGTCTTTCGCCTGGACAGAATTTGCCATGGCTGACCTGGAAGTCTCTAAATAGACTTCGGACTCAGGTTGGCTGCAGTAAAGACAACATGTCCAGGTGGGGTTTCTCAAAGGATCCTAATCTGATCTGCACGTGTGGTGCGATACAAACTATGGCCCACCTAACATCGTGTTCTGCGTTCCCTTCCACCTGCACACAGCAAGAGTTAATGGACGCCACACAAAATTCAGTTCATGTTGCCGAATTTTGGGCTAAACAAATATAAAATTAAAATGACGATGCCATCGACACGCAAAGAAGAAGAACCAAATTTTTTCCAGGTACTAGTTAGGTACATAGTTCTCAATTTTTGATAGGAGCCAATTCTTGTATTTAAAAAAAAATTCCATAGAAAATTCAAGAATTGGCTCCTATCAAAAATTTAGAGCTATGTACCTAACTAGTACCTGGAAAAAATTTGGTGCAATTTGGTGAACTTGGCGATATCCATACTTCCATACTATCCATACTTCCATACTATCCATACTAATATTATAAATGCGAAAGTAACTCTGTCTGTCTGTCTGTCTGTTTGTTTGTTGCTCTTTCACGCCTAAACGGCTGAACGGATTTTAATGAAATTTGGTATGGTGATAGATGGTAACTTGGAGACGGACATAGGCTACTTTTTACCCCGGGAAAATATCTCATTCCCGTGGGAATCTACACATACAATAATACTCTAGCGGGCTCTTTCACGCCTAAACGGCTGAACGGATTTTGATGAAATTTGGTATGGTGATAGATGGTAACTTGGAGACGGACATAGGCTACTTTTTACCCCGGGAAAATATCTCATTCCCGTGGGAATCTACACATACAATAATACTCTAGCGGGGTTGTATCTGCTACAGCACACCGAAACTACTTAACCGATTGTGATGGGACTTCTTTTTTTACTCAACTAAGTATCGCTGATTACGAAAACTACTACAATTTTGAAATCCAACGTGGTAGACGTAAACTACCATTATCCCCTGGGGATAAGGTTGAGGTGCGATAGGGTTGAAATGTCTAAAAATCAATATGGGTGTCGTTTGTAAGGTTTATCGAGCCGCTGATTACAAAAACTACAACAATTTTGAAATCCAACATGGTGGACGTGAAATGCTATCATCCCTTGGGGATGAGGTTGGGGTGCGATAGAGTTGATATGTCTAAAAATCAATATGGGTGTCGTTCGTATGGTTTATCGGGTCGCCGATTACGAAAACTACAATGATTTTGAAATCCATCACCACCCCTGGGATGGGGTTGGGATTCGATAGGTTTGAAATGTCTAAAAATCAATATGAGTGTCAGTTGTATGTTTATATAAGGATAGGGATAGCGGTTAAGATGGCGTTAGGGGTAGAAGCAGGGATAGGGGTAGGGTCAGGGATAGGGAGAGGGAGAGGGGGAGGGATAGGGAGAGAGTGTAAGGGAGGGGAAAATGAGGGGAGAGAAAGGGGGAGGGAGGGGTAGAAGGCGTGGGAGGGGGTAGAGGGAGGGGGGGGTAGAGGGAGGGAGAGGGGGAAGGGGAGGATGAGTGAGGGGAAGGGGGAAAGGGAGGGGAATGGGAGGAGGGCGAGGGGGGAAAGGGAGGGTGATGGGGAGAGGGGAAGGGGGGAAATGGAAGGGGAAGGAAGGGTGAGGGGAGGAAGAGGGAGGGGCGAGGGAGAGGAAGAGAGAGTGGGAGAGGGTGAGGGAGGGGGAGTGGGAATGTAGGGGGGGGGATACAAAAGGATAGATAGGGAGGAATAGGGACCTTTTTTACTTTTATGAATACCTCCTCGCTACCCATTCACTTCACTCCCTTTATTGCCTTCTTTTTTAAGTTCGCCTGTAACGGTTGACAATGAAAATTCCGCACTACCTACCAGTTAAATAAAATCAAAAGATAATTAAGTTTGTAGTAAGATGCATTTATTCAACTTGGATAAGTACAAATGCATCTTTTACGTAGGGATCAAGAAGGATAAGCGCTCCGTAAAATATGTTTCAATTAAGTTCGAGTTCTGTTTTTTTATAAAATCTACGCGGACGAAGTCGCGGGTAACAGCTAGTAAGACTATAAGGGACCGGACTATTACTTTGGCATTTGAGAAAGAAGCTTTTGCAGTTGAATGATAAAATAATATTAATTGACTAGGTATTTCCGTGGAGTTGTTAAATAAGCACACGAAACAATACAAACACATTTTGGGCTTCCGTAAAAGCCCCTCACAAAAGAAATATAAACGTCGTACTTTCCTACTAATTAACGTCTAAAACCAGTTTCCTCCTCGTGCACAATAGATCATCAACGTAAGTTTCACTTAAGCTGATAACGACGTCGATTCTGTTGGCGAATAAATATATATATAAATATATATATAATATATTCAGTTACAGAGGAAACATGGACATCCTCAATAAGGTTAAGCGTTACTTCACTCCTGTAGGTCGAGCATGCGCACCGTGACTTAGCGAGTCTTCATAGACTAAACCGGTTATGTCTTCTCGCGTCCATACATAAAAAGTGACAGTTGCGCGCGACTCGACCAAGTCGCGGTGCGCATCTTAGCCCGGCTGGTCAGCTTTTAGTTTTATATAAAGCCCAAGTCCGATCGTGCATGGAGAATTGCTGTCACCTTTGGGATGACTCAGCCAAATACCAGCTAGCCGCACTTGACTCGATAGATCGCAGAGCCAAGAAGCTCGTTGGTGATGAGATGCTGGTGAAAACCAAGTTTCACAGTCTGGCCAACCGTCGCAAAGTTGCATGTCTGTCGGTCTTCTACAGATTGTACTTCGGAGAGTGTGCTCTAGGGCTCCACGAGCTTATTCCACCATCTCCCTTCTACCATCGGGAGTCCAGACGCACCGCAGGATATCACCCATACTTGGCTGATATTCCGCACATTCGCACAAAGCGCTTTGAAACATCTTTTATAATGCGCACGGCTAAATAGTGGAATTCTCTGCCTGCGTCTGTGTTCCCGAGTTCATATAACCCGAATCTATTCAAGTCGCGAGTGAATAGGCTTCTTCTGGGTAAGCTCGTTCCATCGTCGACCTCACCTCTGTCTTCAAGACTAGATCGAGGTCAAGAGTAAGCCCATTTTCAATAAAAAAAAATGCGTCATATACTGACATCAGTGTTGGAAGAAAGTGAAGTGTTTGGTGAATATTTTTACTAAAAGCGAATTTTGTTACGATACAAAGATTTTAATAATAATGATGTTCAGAACATGAGTCACAAAGGAGAATAAAGGAGATCTTCAAGGGTAGCCTAATGTCCAGCAGAGTACGTCTTTTGATCGATATGATGATGATGAAACAATTGAAAATTATAAGGGGTAAAATGACACGATGATTATATCAATTTTGAAAATGCAACCGTTACATCGAGCGTGTTGGAAGACATACTCGTATAAAAACATTGGAAATGCTGTGCATTGATGACTCTATCTACCTTACTCTCTCTCTTTTTAGGGTTCCGATACCAAAATGGTAAAAAAAAGGAACCCTTATGGTGCCGCTCTGTCTGTCTGTCTGTCTGTCTGTCCGTCTGTCTGTCACACCTCTATATCTCAGCAACCACTTACGCTATCGAGCTGAAATTTGGAATAGTTTTAGAATATAGTTGCCCAACTTAATTGCACATGAAAATTTTTTGAAAAAAGTATGATTATTAATGTAAAGGGGGCCAAAATAGGGGGGGCCAAATTTCAAATTGTCGCTACTAGGTCGAGTGGGGTATCATATGAAAGGGCTTTACTTGTACATTTTAAAATATATTTTTGTATTTTTTTAAGTTTCTTAGTTTTCAAGTTATGATGAAAAATGTCAAAAAAAATACCATTCCCCCCCCCTTATCTCCGAAGTTTGAGTAAGGGAAAATCTGAATTAATTACAGTTGACAGAGGTTTATGTAAACTTTACAGCAAAAATAAAACGATCTTTCTAAGTTGCACAGTTTTTCAGAAATCTGCAAAAAACCTTTACAAACAAATTTAGTTTTGCGGTCCTGAAAATGGACTTTATTGCTTCCAAAAATACTATAGGTATATCGGAACCCTCGGCGCGCGAGTCCGACTCGCACTTGACCGGTTTTTTATTTTCGTGTCATTATTTCCCTATACCTTTTCTCGGGGTTTTGACAAAGGCACTGGTTTTTATACAGAGTGACTGCCATCTGACCTCGAATCCGTAACCCTCTCTCTTTACGTGTGTTTTTTAAAAATTTATTGATATAATTTTTTTTTTCAATTACATCACATTGTTTGACAAACAAGGTGGGAGAAAGGTTATCAGGTCGATGATCGACCTGATCAAAAGGATTAGCTACTCAGGTAGAACATACTTTACTTACACGTATGCGTGCTTGCGTGATATGTAGAACTAAACGCTCAGCGTCTTGAAAACACCTCCTTTCTTCAATTAAAGAGTAATTCAGCATACTTTGGGAGGCTTGGTTCGGTCAATTCAAATATGCTATTACTTCAACCAGCAATGTATGCAGAATTTTGGTGTAATAGATCCCTTAGCATAGATTTATATAGTCAAGATAGGGTCTTGGGAACAAGCGGTTCAAAATTTCCCCATACAAGAAAAAATAGCGCCATCTGTGAAAAATCGCGTGAACTACGTTGTGTAGTACTTCGGTCGGTGCTAAATACACGGAACGGAAATAATATGGCGGGAAAAAACAAAACAAACTTTTTACTGTTTATATGTGATTTAGGCCTGGTTTTTCAGTTTCATTAATTGGATAATAGTCAAAAACAATAATAAGAAATAACAATAATAATAATAAGAGTATATTGTTTCTTCAACTAAGAACATTCCATTTTGTTGGTAAGTTTATTTGCATCCAATGTTGACAATATGACTGACATTTGTTGGTCCTAAACGTCAGATTTCGGACCAACGAATTGGGGACATTGTAAAGTGCCGATGGGCTAGTACTTATATATAAGTAAATGTCCCTTAGGCTGCCTTTCCAACAGTGATGTGCGAGGGAGCCAAGCTGTGAGCTGGAAAATTCCAACCAATGGGATTGCTCCAGCTCTTGACAGCGCATTTGACAAGCTAAGAAAATGCCGTAAACAGGAGCGACTTGCTGAATGTTTATAGTATTTACTACCACCCAATGTCCTTTATCTGTCATGATCTGGAACTCATTCATTCATGCATGTCGTGTGGGTCGCAAAGTCAATGATCGACCTCACAAACCCTCGTGTCAGAATTGTTAAGTCGCCGAAGGCCTCTGACATGGCTCATTAACGATTACATCCATAGATAGTAGTCGGGACCAACGGCTTAACGTGCCTTCCGAAGCACGGAATCTTATAACTTTTTGGACAATAAGGTGATTCATCCTGCAATGTCCTTAACAAACTGAGGTCGCCTATAGATTTTTGTTTGACAGTGTGCCCACCGGGAATCGAACCCAGAACCTCCGGATCGAGAGCCGAGACCTCTAACCACTACACCACGGAGGCTGTGAACTGATCTGGAGCTGAAGAAAATATGTCGAAATCCAAGAACATATTAGAAAAGATGATGTATGACCGTCCACGAGAAGCGGCTCTTTATTTGATGGTCTTCGCAGCTATCCATTAGAGACACTCGGCTATCGATCACGGAAATGTGATCCCGTTTATATCTAAATACGGATGCTGACTATATAAAAAAAATCGTTTGCAATAACGAAAGATTTACGTAAAATAAATGAAAAACTAACTATTTTGCATTTGTTAAAAATACACATTTAAAGTTAACACGTTCATAAATGATAATCCTATACTATTAAATGAGCAATATTTGTATTATATATATATATTTGTAATCGGTTTCTCGAAAACCGCTCTAACGATTTCGATTTCGATGAAAAAAGGCAAAAAATCGATCTAGCTAGGTCTCATGTCTGGGAAAATTCGTTTTCCCTGTGTTTTTAAGCATTTTTAAAAATGCCTAAACCTACAGCGCCATCTGTTGGCGGGTAGCATAGCTTGCTCACGAGATGATATTTTAATGTTAAGGCGGCTATTATAGAGCGAAGCTCGGTTGCCCAGGTACTAATAAATTCATGAAGTCACAAGTTTGTAATTTTACCTGTTTGACATGCAATAAGGAATGTTCATTTGACAAAGATTATGTCAAAACACGTGGAATTCTCTTCCTGAGTCTGAGTTTTCGAGTTCATTCACGTAGGTAGGTTCTGATTGATGTCGTTCCATCTTCGACCTCATATTTGTTTAGTGAACTTGCTCTTCATGTCACTGAGGTCAACAGAAAATCCACTAAAAATATGAAATTAATTAAAGGGCGACTTTGATTTGGGAGTTGAGGGTTCCGGACAGCTTGAGGGCTTATAAGGGTACTTCTGCTAATTGGAACGAAATAAGCTGCTTTGTTTAAGAGTAAGCACCTGATAAAATCAACGCAGGTACTGAGGGGAGCCATAACTGTAATGTATCGACAAGGGTGGGATTACTAAAATGTTTACCTATTTAAGTAAAAAGTACCTGGGCGACCGAGATTCGCTCTATAATAGCCACCTCAACATTTAAATATAATCGGGTGAGCAAGTTATCCTACCCATCAACAGATGGCGCCGTAGGTTTTTGTAAAAAACGCGTTATTTAACAAAAATGCTTACAAACACGGGGAAAAATTTTCCAGACATGAGACCTAGCTAGATCAATTTTTCGCCCCCGAAAACTCCCGTATGATAAATATAATCGAAATCGAGCCGTTTTCAAGAAACCGATCACAAATATATATGCAAATGTTGCTCGTTTAATAGTGAAATTAGCAGAGGCGGAGAGGGTCCATCCTGTAGGATAGTACTATTATAGCAACTCTTGAGCCGTATGCAATTGGACCTACTGTTTTCAGAGATTTCATGGTTACGATTGGCCTTTAGCCGGAGCCAACGGCTTTACTTTTTGAAGCACGAAGTGCGTTTCAGTAGTTTCACCACAAACGGTCACCCATTCAAGTCACGGCCAAAACAGAAGATGACTTTAATTATGAAAAAAATACACATAAATTTTCACTAGATAACGAGCGCTCCAACAAAACGCGCGAAAAAAACTCTAAAAATCCGACATTCTCAACTTGGCAGGGTGTTCTTCCAATAAATCCCAAGGATTTCCTTCTTCGCCTATCAAGAACGCTTTAACTCGTTTTTGCGGTGAACTCGTAAGGACACTTTTAAAATCACATACGAACTGTACGATATACAGGGTGTAAAAAAAGTACGATGATCCTTCTATACATCACTAATAGATTGTATAAAAAAAGTATTTCTAGCTCAAAAAGAAGTGAAGCGCTTGGAGGGTCAATGACCTCTATGATCAGCTGGTGATGCAGAAAAAAATAGTTCATTTTAATAAATTACTGTAATGTAATTCAAAGGAACATGAAATTTTATAGTAACCAAAAATAAAAATAAAGTTAAAAAAATATTTAAATATTTTTTTTTTGTTACAATCTATTATGTAGAATCACCCCTTAGAAACATTATCATACCTACTTTTTTACAACCTGTATATATTGAGAAAAGTGCGTATGGGTCTTCGATTTTCTTTTAAAGTTTAGGGTAATATGACTTCGTAAGACGTGATTCAGCCGTAAGGGCCTGTCCGCACAGCGAATTGTTGCCGCGCGATATTTATTCGCGCGAATTATATTCCGTGCTTCAAATAGAAAAACATCGCGCGAATTGTTGCAGCGCGATTTTTTGCTATTGCAAGCACGGAATATAATTCGCGCGAATAAATATCGCGCGGTGAAAATTCGCACGCCCTTTCAGTTTTCGGTACACGGTCCCTAACACCCTGTAAATGTATACTTAACTACCTATGACATTCACTGCCTACGAAAAAGGGTCAATTCTGTCCTCATAACATAATGTCATTCATTACTTTATGAAAACACAGGAAAGCTTTCATTTGATGAGATTTCGCGAACATAATAGCTAAAACGGGATTTATCTCTGTTTTTGCTTTATACTAAAGTAGGTTACCTAATTCACATTACTAACCAAATATTGTCCGCAATGAGCACAAAAATAATGTTTTATTAATGAAATACCTACTTATACCGAATCCAGGACTACGCCCGTCCCGACTTGCTGATAAAAAGAAAAGAACAGTTAGGGTGGCTAAATTCACGACCATATAGGCCCACGCACAATGGTCCACATAGGACTAAGTGCGGAAACCACACACATAAGGAAATATACCCCTTAAATGGGCATTTTGTAAAGCCTACTCTTCATTTATAACTGGTCAAGAAAAGTTGAAAAAATATACATGAAACATCAGTTCAACGATTACATTTGGTATATTCGTTTTTAGGGTTCCGATACCAAAATGGTAAAAAAAAGGAACCCTTATGGTGCCGCTCTGTCTGTCTGTCCGTCTGTCTGTCACACCTCTATATCTCAGCAACCACTTATGCTATCAACCTGAAATTTGGAATAGTTTTAGAATATAGTTGTCCAACTTCATTGCACAAGAAAAAATTTTGAAAAAAGTATGATTATTAATATAAAGGGGGCCAAAATAGGGGGGGCCAAATTTCAAATTGTCGCTACTAGGTCGAGTGGGGTATCATATGAAAGGGCTTTACTTGTATATTTTAAAATATATTTTTGTATTTTTTTAAATTTCTTAGTTTTAAAGTTATGATGAAAAATGTCAAGAAAAATACCATTCCCCCCCCCTTATCTCCGAAGTTTGAGTAAGGAAAAATCTGAATTAATTACAGTTGACAGAAGTTTATATAAACTTTACAGCAAAAATAAAACGATCTTTCTAAGTTGCACAGTTTTTCAGAAATCTGCAAAAAACCTTTACAATTAAATTTAGTTTTGCGGTCCTGAAAATGGACTTTATTGCTTCCAAAAATACTATAGGTATATCGGAACCCTCGGCGCGCGAGTCCGACTCGCACTTGACCGGTTTTTTCTTTATGTCTTTGTATTCTATACTTAACAAAATAACTACGGTACATCGATTTTTCACGTGAATTCCCTACTGTTCCTAAAGCGGAAATATTTTTGCACTATTATTTGGAAATATTTTACACTAATAAATTAAAAAAACCCTTATTCTTTAAATACAACAAACGATTTTTTTAGCTGTTATATTTTATTATGTAAAAGTAAGTTTTTCCTCACTTTTACCGAAATTCCGGCTCATCGTTGGTCGTAAGTGTCGTAACAGCCACGTTGAAGAGCAAACGCTATTGATGTGTTAGTAAGGTCGATATTGACATTGCCGATCGCGTAGCTTCTATAATTTGAGGCGTATAATCGCCTTAACTTAGAACTAAATAGGCGACAAAGCTGGTATGTATTTCATCTCTGGTAAATATTTTTGAACATGAGAAAGATCCTGTAGCTTCATGAACTTTACAACTAAGTACCAAAAGTTCCTCCAAATCTTTGCTTAAATCGTTTTTCAGACACACTCCAACAGGGTTATATTTCTATCACCCCTTAAATTTTATTTTCGGTACTCGCACCCTAAAACTAAAAACGTTCCCCAAGAAACACGAGACGAGACAAAATGCTCTATGGACAGCGCCAGGTTAATATCAGAAAAAAAACGGTCAAGTGCGGACTCGCGCGCCGAGGGTTCCAATATACCTATAATATTTTTGGAAGCCATAAAGTCCATTTTTAGGACCGCGAAACTAAATTTGTTTATAAAGGTTTTTTGAAGGTTTCTAAAAAACTGTGCAACTTAGAAAGATCGTTTTATTTTTGCTGTAATATTTATGTAAACTTCTATCGACTGTTATTAATTCAGATTATTCCTTTCACAAAATTCGGCGGGTATTTTTTTTTTGACATTGTTCATCATAACTTTTTCAATACTTTTAAGTATTGTTGTTACATTTTTATTAGACATTTTAGTTTATTTTTGACGTTTGTAAAATTCGTATATTTTTACATTATTTTCTATCTTTTACATTTTTTTGAATTTTCCTTTTTCATTGTGTAATGTATTTTTGACAATCACGTTATGCTCGGACATATAGACAATTTTTGTAAATTTGAAATTGATAATGTGAGATAATAAAATCTAATCTAATCTAACTTGAAAACTAACAGTCGTAAAAAAAACAAAAATATATTTTAGAATGTACAAGTTTAGCCCTTTCATATGATACCCTGCTCGACCTAGTAACGAGAATTTGAAATTTTGCCCCACCTATTGGGTCCCTTTACATTAATAATCATATCTTTTTTAAATTCTTTCATGTGAAATTAATTTGGGCAATCATATTCTACAATTTTTCCATATTTCAAGTCGATGTAACATAACTGGATGCTGAGATATACAGGTGTGACAGACAGACAAAATCGCACCATAAGGGTTCCTTTTTTTACCATTAAAAAAAAATAGACTAATATTATTTGGAGAAATGCGTAAGTTTCTTAACTGACATACTAAAATCCACCCAATACAACAATATCAACAGAAAAAAATTTTACTTGTAAAATCCATATGAACATTTCAAAACTGAAAACCTGTTGTAGAATCCTTTCACAAATATAATCCATAGTGAACATTGACATACGAACATAGATATAACGAAAGCTCTGTAAGGCTCTGTATACATTGGTGAGCTTTTGTTTATGGTTCGCACCGTCTGAGCACGTTCCTGTATAATTCCTTTTCTGGTTTCTAATCCACAGAGCCCAAACAATAACTATGGATTTAATAAAACTAACATATTACGACGTTCCGAAATATGAAGCGTAGGCAGGGTGTCTACTCTCAAAGTCCGAAATATCGAAACGATACTACTCGAAACATGCAAATGCAAAACTTCGTCCCTTGACAATAGAGTAGAATATTGGTTGGATGAATTTTCAAACTGCATCCAATCAATATTCTACTCTATTGATAAGGGACGAAGTTTTGTATTGGCATGTTTCGAGTTGTATCGTTTCGATATATCGGACTTTGAGAGTAGACACCCAGGCTGGATCAACGATCTGGTCATGAGTAGCGCAGGACCAGTCGTCATGGAGATCTTAAGGGGAGGCCTACGTCCAGCAATGGACGTCTTTCGGCTGATATGATGATGATGAACATTATGTAAGCACAGTTCGACATCGGCAAAGTACTATTAATTGATGTATGAAACTGCATGTGCTTTGGGTTTGTTCTGTAAACTTGTAAGGTATTTAGTAAAATAAATTAAAAAAAAATGGCTCACGGCTTTATTCACGCCACCACTGTCTTAGGAATGCAACACTTTATACAACGCATTCCTGTCATTGTCATTCAAATTCAATGTACAGCTTGACCAACTTATCTGTAGAATTTTACGATGGCGCTACGATCGAAAAGGATTGCCACCTATTACAAAAATAAACAACTTCTGCCTTTTTAGTGTTCCGATATCAAAACGGTTAAAAAAGGAACCCTTTTCTATGGTGTGACTTTGTCTGTCTGTCTGTCCGTCTGTCACACTCACACCTGTATTAAAGCAACCACTCTTGCTATCGACTTGAAATTTGGAATAGTTTTAGAATTATACTAATAGCGGTCAAATGCCTAACTTTACGATGAATAAAAATAGTTTTAACAAAAACTACGCACCTTCTTCAAAGTTTTGCAAGGTTTCTTTTAGCAATAAAAAGTATAAAATAACTGTAACAGTTAATAATCAGTAACTAAGTGAAGTAATAGAAAATAAACAAGCCTGTTATTTGTTTCAATTATAAATTTATAGGTACATTACAACAGTTCATTTTGAAGTGATTTTGACAGCTGTCATCCGAAATGTAGATCTCATCGAGACCTATCATTTGTCTCCGCACATGAGTAGTCTAGGGTCAGTAGTTTTCGAGATATAGCGATTTTTAGTTTGACAGCTGTCATCCGAAATGGGGATCTCATCGAGACCTATCATTTGTCTCAGCACACGAGTAGTCTAGGGTCAGTAGTTTTCGAGATATAGCGATTTTTAGTTTGACAGCTGTCATCCGAAATGTAGATCTCATCGAGACCTATCATTTGTCTTGGCACATGAGTAGTCTAGGGTCAGTAGTTTTCAAGTTATAGCGATTTTTAGTTTGACAACTGTATTTAGTTTGACTGCTTAAAAAGAGCCGAGACTATGACAAAGATAAAAAAGATGTTTTGATCTTTATCACACAAAACTTTTGTATGTATAAATTGAGCCTGCTCTAACTTGGTATGATTATTTGCAAATCCATTTATATACTTCTTCCAACATCTGAAGATCTGACGCAACAAAGACAAAATAGATGTTTCGGTCTTTATCACACTTTAAAACTTAGGTATATATTGAGCCTGCTCTAACTTGGTATCAGATCTGACGCGACAAAGACGCGACATCTGATGCGAATTAATAATTTTTTCCCCATCTAAAAAAGTGCTAGGCGCCGCTAAAAAAGTTTTCACTTCAAAAATCCCCAGAAGCACCTGTTTTTCTGATAATTTGCAAAATTTCTCCAAAACAAGAAAAGAAAAGTTAAATCTTACTGGAAATGTCTAAAAAGTGATTATGGTACCGTTCCTATCAAGTACAAGGTAAATTCTACGGAATTCACGGAATTACAGCATGTTTTTACAATTGGCAAAATTTGAGATTTTCAAAATGCTCTAGTGCTTAGAGTTTTAAACCTAGGTTAATGAAACTTTACACAGGTCTTTAACTAGTGCTTCTACTTGTTACTGCAATAATACTCTGGATCAATATTGGATTTGCGTCGACTCGAAAAGAAGAAGATCTGGGTAACACTGACGTGTAGCGGCAGCAATGCGTTTGTATACATGAACAAACAAATGGTGTTATTGGAGAATCTTGCTCCTTTTCTGCATCAAAGAACGATGTCATTATGAGAATCGCACACCACTTTCGATCGCTTTTGGTATGAATTTCTCATAAAATACTTGGAAATATGATGAAAACAAGAACAGCACAGGCAACACTGACTGACACAAGGAGGTTTAAGTAGCAGCTCTTTATGCTAAGGAGGGAGCCATAACCGTATCCATTTCTTGCGAGAGACCTTCGTACTAAAATGTATAAATTTTTTTTTAATCCCAAAAACGTAAAAGTTTCGTCTTTCTCTTTAAAAATATATAGCTTAAAACTAATAAATCTTGTTACTACAGTTTTTCTGGTAAGAGTACTTACCATTCAAGAAAAAACCGGTCAAATGCGAGTTTAATGGTTTCGATGTGCCTATAGATTTTTGGAAGCAATAAAGTCCATTTCTAAAAAACTGCAACTTGGAAAGATTGTTTTATTTTTGCTGTGATATTTACATAAACTTCTATCGCCTGTAATTAATTCAAATTTTTCCTTTCACAAACTTCGGAGATGGTTTTTAGGGGAGGGGAATGGTATTTTTTTTTACATTTTTCATCATAATTTGAAAACTAAGAGTTGTAAAAAATATAAAAATATATTTTAGAATGTACAAGAAAAGCCCTTTCATATAATACCCCACTCGACCTAGTAATGACAATTTGAAATTTTGCCCCCCCCACCCCTATTCGGGCCCCCTTTACATTAATAATCATAAATTTTTGTTGATTCTCTCATGTGCAGTTAAGTTGGACAACCATATTCTAAAACTATTCCAAGTTTCAAGTCTAAAGCATGAGTGGTAGCTGAGATACCCTTTAATCTGTGGAAAGTCCCATGACAGGACTTTTACAACTTAGCCGCATCTGTGGCGAGTCCTGTCGTGGAACTCCACGACATCGTCCATGTTTCCCGCTAATTTCAACGCAATTTTAGTTCATGCTCTGCCGCACGCATTAAAAAACGTGGTAACACTCTCAGAAGTCAGTGGCATCGTTTATAGTACAAAAAAAAACGCGAAATACACTGTAAAAATCGGAAGGTGCAATGGTGCTCATTTTGACTCGTCAATAGTTTATTTTGTGGTGTTTCAGAGATAAATTTTATGGTTCCATATTATCAAAGAGGTAATTATGTGTAAAATAACATGAATATGTTTCTGCCTTTGTTTTATTTCCCTTTTTCATCCCAAAATTTAGTGAAGTTCTGGGTATCCCATATTAAACTTCATATTTCAACTGCAACTCAATACAAATTTACATATAAAGTAAGAAATTATACAAGATAACGTTATCTATATTGTTAAAATAGTTAAAGATATCAAATATGCCATTTAGATTTAAAGGAAATTAAATTAGACTAAACCTATGTCCTAAACCTGAGTGCTAAAACCCTGTCTGTGAAAAGTCCTGTGATGGGATCCACAGATAAGGGTGTGCTGGCTTTTTGACATCCACTGATTAAATGATATACAGGTGTGACAGACAGACAGATAAAGTCGCAAAATAAGGGTTCCTTTTTTACCATTTTGGTTACAGGACCCTGTTACGAATCGCGCATTTTTGGCTATTACGGATCATTTACGCTTCAATTCACAAGTTAGAAAGATATATTTATACTTTCGCATATTATAAGGTTTGGATGAAACATTAGATTTGTTTGATTTGTAAAACGTAACCTAGACCCTAGTTTTTTGAGCGACTTGTGATAGTCGACTAGGAGACGCTTAACACGACTATGTATATGACGGACTCTGTACATTTTTACTCTGAGGTTATCAAAATGACGTAAGTAGTTCCGCTTTTGGCCATTCTACAGAAAAGTTGGTCAGTAACTGTATTTTGTGAGTGATGAGACACAATTTGTTAATAGAATACGTTTAAAAAGTATCACCGATGATCCGGCTGAGTATACACTGTCAGTTTTTATTGGTTTTTCCCTCGAAGCCTAGTCATGATTCTTCTCATGAAAACAAGCAACTTTCCCGAAGAAAAATGTTACTTACACGAAAAAAAAAACTTATCCTTCCCATCACATAACCTTAAGGGGGTTGCTGAGTGGCAGCACCTTACTTTTAAAAATAAATTTATTGCGTCGCAAATACAAAACTTTTCATTAGTATTGTTCGTTTGGCGGCAATATGGGGTAGCTATACATGTTATAACCCATAACATCCTAGCTTAGCTTATCATTTATAGCTTTGTATTGGTAAAGTGCTAAAAGTGGCCGTTTTTGCCACTTTTGGAATACAAAGCTATTCACGATAAGCTAAGGTAGGAGGTGATGGATAATAAAATAAAGAACTACTCCAAATTGCCGCCAAACAAACCATCATTATTAAATGTTTTGTATTTATGACGCAATAAATTTATTTACACAAAGTGGCAGCACCTCTGCTCAGCAACCACCTTAACCACATTACAATTTTTTTTTGTTGTTTGTTATCACTGGGCTTCGGGAAAAAAAACTAATAAAAACTCACGCTGTACACAGCGTTTTTTTTTACCATCCCGAGTATTTAAGAGTCGTTTATGCCCATAAAACTGAATAACTTATCCCAAAGCACAAAGGCCGAAAACCGAAAAAAAATTACGACCTCCCATTCAAAATGTGCTGTTAACTGTTTGAATGGGAAGTCGAATTCTTTTTTCGTATTTCGACCTATGTTCTTTAGGAAAATTTGTTCACTTTCATGGACAGAACTACCTCTTAAAATATCCGGGAAGATAAAAAAATGAGGGCGTATTTAAAAGTCCCTCCCCGCTTAGGCCGAGACTCGGAAACAAATCTAAGCGAGCGCTCAGTCTCACAATGTCAAAGTTGTGTCGGATTTTGATATTTGAGAGACTGAGTGGCATTGTAACATAGGCCGTTGTAACCTAAGCTTATATAACAATCAATTAGTTATTTTGGATAGTAATTAACACGCTCCCTACCTAGACAAAAATAGAGCTCGCCATTACCATATTCCCTTAGTTTGCGCTCACTCGTCATTGCTAATACACCTTGAGATTTTCTTTGGTTTTTAGCGTAAGTAGCTTAAATTAGCGCTGGTACTGCTTCTACAGATTTTTTCACTACTTATCTGCGACCCTGAGAACCTACTGCAAACGCTGAAAAAAAACGTCCTATTTAAGGCGACTTTGGCAATTATTATTAGGCGACCTTATATTTCTTACAGAAAGTTCTTTAGTTTTGTGTTTTGAAAAACATACAAAAAAAATACAGTGACAGAAAAATCGCCTTGTATAGTGAATTCCATTCCTATTTCTTTATTCCTATTTCTAAAATAAATATATATAATAAATAATAAATAAATATTTATAATAAATAAATCTAAAGCTCCTCGGAATGACTTTCAGCTTAAGATTGATGATCAGATCATAAGTACAGATATAGAAGTTGCTGAAGCTTTTGAAAACTTCTTTACGGATATTCCAGTTTCAACTACCAAAACCTTGAACTCATCTCCCACTCTTGCCAAATCTTATCTCGAACGACACGTAGATGTTTGCAATGTAGATTTTAAATTCAGTTACGTCAATGCTTTCGTTATAATTAAAGCCTTTAAATCACTTAAAATGAAAAAGACCGCCGATATAGATGGCCTGTCAGTTAAAATTATTAGTGCCATTATAGAAAGCATTGCACCATACTTATCTAGTATTTTTAATAAATGTGTAGATGATGGTGTTTTTCCTGATTTGATGAAACATAGTAAAATTATTCCGTTGTTTAAAGCTGGTAGTAAGCCAGACCCCACTAATTTTAGACCTATTTCTGTTCTACCAACTCTTAGTAAGATATTTGAAAAGATAATTTTAAATCAGGTTCAGAGCCACTTTTATCGCAACAACTTGATGAACCTAAAACAGTTCGGTTTTACCAGGGGTCGCTCAACAGTCGATGCAGGTGTTGAGCTTATTCAAAGTATATTTGACGCCTGGGAGGAGTCAAGTGATGCCATTGGCGTTTTCTGTGACTTGTCCAAGGCTTTCGATTGTGTACATCATGATATTCTTATCAGGAAATTACACCATTATGGAATTAGAGACCAGGCTCTACGCCTTCTGGAGTCGTATCTAAGTAAAAGGATCCAGAAGGTTGATGTAAATGGGAAAAGGTCACTAGGATCAAAAATTTGTATGGGCGTTCCACAAGGCTCAATCCTGGGACCATTCCTGTTCATTGTCTACATTAACGATTTGCCAAACCTTGTAAAGGACAAGAATGAGATAGTACTATTTGCAGATGATACGTCTTTGATTTTTAAAGTCAAAAGACAACAATCAAATTTTGACGACGTAAATAGTACAATCTCTAATGTAGTTGAGTGGTTCACCGTAAATAATCTTTTACTTAACGAAAAGAAAACTAAGTGTGTTAAATTTGTTTTGCCTAATGTAAAGCCAACTGCTACAAGCCTATTAGTGAAAAACGATAAATTGAGTCTTGTGGAATCAGCTGTGTTCCTAGGTATTACCTTAGACAACAAATTACAATGGGGACCGCATATTAATAAATTTTCGAACAGACTTAGTTCTGCAGCATACGCAGTGAAAAGAATAAGAGCTCTGAGGGATGTAGACACCGCGAGGTTAGTCTACTTCAGTTATTTCCATAGTCTCATGTCATATGGCCTTTTGTTATGGGGTCATGCTGCGGATGCAAACAGCATTTTTTTACTACAAAAGCGAGCTATTCGTGCAATTTATAAAATGAAGCCTAGAGAATCTCTTCGAAATAAATTTAAAGAAATCAACATTTTGACTTTTGTGTCGCAATACATTTATGAGAATTTAATATATGCTAAACGGAATATACATATTTTTGATAAAAATTGTGACAGGCACAGTGTTAACATAAGAAACAAGAATCAACTTGCTTCTCATGTCAGCCGTATTCATTAAATTATTTTTGATAAAAATTGTGACAGGCACAGTGTCAACATAAGAAACAAGAATCAACTTGCTTCTCATGTCAGCCGTATTCACAAAATTAGTAAAACATATAAAGGTCAATGTATACGCTTCTATAATAAGGTACCCACTGATATTGAAAGTATACCGTTAGATAAATTTAAAACTGTAATCAAGCAGAAATTATGTAAGAAGGGTTATTATAAAATATCAGATTATCTAGAAGAGAAAAATCCATGGGTTTAGACTACGGTTCTAACAGGCTAATTCAAAATTAAAACTGACCTGTGTATGTTGTATATCAACCTTGTACATTCAAACATATTTAAAAGAGCGCGTGGGTTTTTATTGTCGCTTCTTTTTTTTCCCACAATGGCGCCACATTGTTTGTGAAGCGATGTAGTTTAGCTGACGTCATTAAGAGTTTTTAATATCCAACAATGAATAAACGATTTTGATTTGATTTGATTCTAAATACATAATTTCTAAATACAATTTTCTCGCATGGACAGTCTCCTAATAAATTGCTTACCGCTAATGGCGCGAGTACACTTGCCAACACTGTTTCGGTAACAAGAGATAAATCGATTCAATCCATTGAACCTTAATGTGTACTCACCCTTACATTTTGTTACTTTCTGAAATTGTGTTAGATTATATCCTTTATAAATTATTAACTGGAGGATGGGCAGCAGCATCCTCCTTTGTATCTTACATCTTACTTACTGCGGTCACCTACAACCGCGGTCCATGGTGCCAGCCGTAACGCTAACAAGCGAGGTGACTATGATACGAGTACTTCCCCTCCATATTTTTCCAGCAAAAGCTAGAACTCTGGAGGGAGCTCCCTGTCGTGTCGTGGACGTTTCATGGGATGTTATGATGATGATGATATCCTTTATGTAACACGGGTGGCTTCTAACCTGTAAGCTGGACATACAAAATCCAACCAATACACAAACACCTGAACCGATTTAAACGGGGTTTTCACTTAATAATTATTTGGCTTACTCTCGTGGAACACATTTGCCGCTTGAAACTTTGTACTCCATACCTGTTTGAGTAAACTATATCATGGACTATATTAGTAAAATATCTTGTGTTTGAGTGAACCGATTGCAAAGAAACAACGCCTACATGTTATAGCAAAATAAAACCAAGCCATCATTGAAAACCCAACTACAATCGGTTCAGTAGTCTTTGCGTGAATCACGGATTAAGAAACAGATAAACGGACAAACAGAAAAAATCTAAAATTGATTCCATTACTATTTTAGTGTCCGCTAAAGTTATATTTTTGCAAATATTTCCAGTGTACACATTCGCTTACTTTACGATTTATATATATATATTTAACTTATTGCTCTCTCGACCCTATTCCTATTTTGTTTTTGTTATAAAGATTTGAAATTATTACATGAGCCAAACCAAACAATGCCAAGTACCCAAAGTGATATCAGATTGTTATTTTATGGACTAATACCAGCACGGCTAGAAAGTTATATTAGCCTCAAAATATCGTGCGAGAGAACACTAATTTAGGATTAGCCACCAGAATTAGAATAAGGAAAGGAAAATTTATGTCTCGAGCTCAAAATTCACAACAGTTGTTATGATATAAAGTTATACGCTGGAACTTTACGCGTAAAATTGTGACACAAATTTTTATCACGACATTTACATAAATCTTGTAAAATTGTGAATAATGTTCCTGTTTCAGAGTTGTCTTTTGCAGCTGTACTGAGAGAATAATTAATTATACATTTAATTTCATAAATTAAATTTGTTTTATTATTATAATTGCTTTAGTATCGATTAACTAAGATTTATTTTTGTTAGTAAAAGAACATAAAGCTATGCTAGTAACTTCTTACGAATAGTTTTTACTTTGATCCTATATTTTCCGCCACACATTGCCTTCGTCTTAGATCCGCGATTGTTTATTCATCATGGATTAGGGCCGCAGAGGTCCGCACGCCCCTCCGCCGCTTGCCAAATGTGGCATTTGGTTGGATGATCATAATTCCACTCTCCAGGTCTACTAAATAAGCGAAACTGCAGCTTCCGGAAGCCGCGCGGAAGATAGCGGGTTGGGCCCAACCTTGCCCCAAACTCCACCGGTCCACTTCCCACACGGTCATACCGACGCACCCCCTATGACGGTGGTCATCTGGTTGAATCTGGTCCAGTTCATGTGTGGCCCCCTAATCACTAGGCCTGGCACAGTACGGAACACGGCCTCTTTAACTCCTAGGAGCGACTTTAGCTCCATATAGGAACTACGGCTCCAAACACCTCGCCAGGAAATGGTGCAGGAAGTAACGCGAACGCACTCTAGACGCATAACACCACATACGCAAAACACCAACTCGAAGATTTGTGGTATATGCCACACAATAAAACCTCTCATGCTGAGCGCGCCGCAACACTGACAATAGAAGCATAAATTGTATCTATTATTTTTTATGCTTATACTATAACTATACAAGGTGCACATAAGAAAATTCTATATCAAATCTTACTTACTAGACTTATTCACGTATTGTTAACTTCAGAAGAAACTCGTAAATCACAGATTCAGTAACTCCTTTACAACTAAATGTGTAGAATGAAGCACCAAATAATAGAATTCAGAGAGAGAATAATCAGCGCGCACCGGAATTCCGCAAGAGCTTAGTTGTACAATAGCTATAATGAGTTGAAAGTGGCTCTGCTAGCGTTAAATGAACGACTCTGTTTAACTTTAAGCACATGTGGTTATTATGGCTATATGCAATTTTTTTTATTATAAGATTATTTTTATTTTCTAATGCTTTTCTAATTAAATGTAATTTTTGAAATGTAACTTATATTTGCATTTAGAAATAAATGGTTATACAATACATGTAGTTTTTAACGTACAAGTTTTACTAAAAATTTAAAAAATAAACTGCAGAAGCGAACAGCACATAAGTTAGGTAAGTTGTTTTTAGCTTTTAAAATATTTACATAAATTTCTAACTTTCTATACCTAGTTATATATTAGGTGTATGGACAAAACCAATAAGCCAGCTTTTCCTTACAAAAAGTACGATCACACTTTCAATAAAAATAATTAATAATGCAGAGAAACATTGTATGTCTAATTATATTTCTGGTTTTGCCTAATCCAGCTCCATGTAGTAAAAATACTTATAATAGGTCTTTACCTATGAAATTGCCGAAATTTTCTTACAGATTAATGAGATCATAATTCCTATAATTCTAATGCTATTTTTTTCATTTGTCTTATATTTGAAAGTTGACTTCAATGTTATCAATTTACGCATAAAATAAAGTTTTTATTTTCAGTATGATATATAAAATTACAGGTTTGAAAATTGTTCGTCTTAAATGTCGTCCGATTTCATCATTAAATTTGTTATATTTTTTTACAGATAATATTTTTCGAAAATTAAATTTAAGCTTCTGTTAGCTAAATGTCTTCCCAATAATGCTTAAAAAGAATTAAAAAAATTGGATTTATAATTCCTAAGAAAAATGCAAAAATGTTAGTACTGAAAATTGAGTTTACCTAAAAATCGCCATACAAAACGGCAATTTCATAGGTAAAGACCTAATATTTTAGTAACTAACTAAATGGCTCACATCGGTCTTTCTCCTCATAATATGGGAAGAAAATCGTAATTGGCGAAATTTTTTAATCTAAATTTATTAAATCTAACTTTGTACATACCTTCTTTTAAAATAATAGTTTCGAGAAAACTAGTCTAGAACTTTTAGATTCCCATACTTAATTGAACCGAGTTCCTGTTCTCGTGAGAGACGCTACTTAAGAAGTTGGGATAAGATCGCTTTTACGACTTTAATGCACCCTGAAGAGTTCTTTGTGGACTCTTTAGCTCTTTAATTAAGTTTTTTACAGGGTAAGTGAGTGGGTTTATCTAGTTGACTCTTTTACGCTTTCTTGTAATGGATGAAATATTTAACTGATTATGAAAAAATAAAAGAGGATGTTATGGTCAACGCGGAGCGTTTATCCTTGAGTGATACAAACGTGTTTTTTTAGAAGGTATTCCAAAAGTTATCTTGTACACTATAGTATATAAAATGGTACAGATACTAAAAAGCAAGTAACCTTGCCACATTTCAGCGCTGACTATGTTTGCTAGTAATAAAGATGATCTATATATACTAGAAAATAAAATTTGAGACGGTTGTAACAATTCAATCGAACAATGTTACAGTAAACAAATAAATTGACAGATTCGATACAACAAAAATATGGCTATCGCGTTTTATATTCAAACTAACGGAACGTTATTTCCTTTTTTACGGCTTGTTTTAATGAATTATTAGTAAGAGTAAAATATTTTTAGAAATATGTAGATGAAAAGTAGGTGTGAGGTATAATTTATATTGATTTCTACTTTATCATATGATATTAGGATATTTTTAGGAAAGCTCGGAAAAAGTAGGTTTAAGATAAGGGCCAGTGGGGAGAAGAGAGAGAAGCCTGACACCAATGACATAACAAGATATTTTTGCATAATTATTAACATAATGCGTACCTACTTATCAAATTCTAATAAAACACTGTTTCACTACCGCACGATTTTCCTACAGAACAGCTACCTTGGAAACATGTTAACATATAATTTATTTATTATTTTTTATTTATTGTCGATGGGCTTACACTTGACCTCGATCTAGTCTTGAAGACAGAAATGAGGTCTACGATGGAACGAGCTTGCCCAAAAGATATAAATTAGAATTAAAATTTCTAAAAATAAATAAATATTGAGCTAAAAATAATATTTTAGTTAATTTAACATACCTACTAGCTATTACAATATGTTTAATTTTCTTCAGTTTTTGCACGACACGTTGAAAATATATCATTCTCTATAATCTATCTCTATATCTCATAATCTATCATTATATACTTTGCTATATATAAGAGCTCCTTAATGACCACCTTTAGAACTAATGGCTTTAAAAGGACTTAAAAAGTTCCACATACGACCTTCCAGTACTTCAACATCACAGGCTCTAAACCAAGAGACAGTAATAAATTGAGACCGTATTCCAGCTAATCCATGAAATGGTTTACAAAAGACAGTTTGCGATATATCAGGATAGGGTTGTACGAGTATACGGTGAGATGCGGTCTATGTATCTCAGTATGTTTGGGATGTATCTGAGTACGACAGAGAACGTTGATTGATTAGATTTAGAACGTTAAAGTTATCCTATGCTATTGAACGAGCAATATTGTTTTCTCAAAAACGGCTTTGAAGATTTCGATGAAAACTAAATGGAGCGAGAAATCGATCTACTGAGAAAATTTGTTTACTCAGTTTTTTTAGTATTTCTTAAAAATAGCCATCTGTTTGTGGTCTGTCGTTAAAATTATACAGAGCAGTGAAGCTCTTTCGCCAAGGTACTTTCTATTATTGTACTGATACTTTTTTGTCGTACCATACAAATTTTACTATTGCTGGGCCATGGTTTGCAAAAATATTGTTCTACAACCAGTGTTTCTTTGGGAAAGTTGTTTGTAATCACTAGTAAATGCATCCTTTGTTTTATAATATGAACTCGGGTAAACAAATCTTATATAGAATAGAATACCGTCTCTGGTATAAATAAAAAAAAATACGTGTCGAATTTAGGTCGAGATACGCCTATTTATGATTGTATTTTTTTTATCTTTTCACAATATTTTATAAAGACCCCAACACAAATCTACCAAAGTAAGAACGATTCACTCCTGGCAGCACCGGATTTAAAACAGACGAGATAAATTGCCGTGTTTATTTAGATCGAGGTTAATCCATGGAACCGTTTCCAAGAAACGCAGCATACACATTGAGCTTGTTCCTTTGCTGGTAATAAGTATACTTAAGTAAGTAGGTATTCCAGAATAAGTTCTTAATTCAAAGAGATAAACAAATTTTCCTTAGGATTATCTTTCACTCATGAACATGCTTTTAGTAAGAGATCAACTACTACGGGAAGTAGTTGGAATGAACAACATTTTTTGTGTTAAGTGTTTTAATGGTTATAAGTTATGATAGTTTATTTCAATGAAAAGACGGTAACAATAACTTTAGCCTAAATAGTCACAAATGCAGAAATAATGAGCTAAAGTTCAATACAATCCAGCGAACAACAAAAAAATTGAGAAAAACGTAAATTTCATTGATGCCATTCAACAATTTGTGTTTGAATAAGTAAAGCACTCTCCCTATCTCTCAGATTTGACTTACA
This sequence comes from Athrips mouffetella, assembly GCA_947532105.1. Taxonomy (NCBI): domain Eukaryota; kingdom Metazoa; phylum Arthropoda; class Insecta; order Lepidoptera; family Gelechiidae; genus Athrips; species Athrips mouffetella. Next base: position 6,060,920 of record OX383964.1, on the reverse strand, counting down.
GTCCTCTAGTCATGGTAATTTAGGTATATCTGTTCCACCGAAGGAGGTGGGTCATGGATTCCATACGGAGAGCTTGGTAGTACCAAATGGAAGCATTATTTGTCAAAGGGATCAAAGCTTCGGTACAGGCGGATTCAGGGAGATGTTGAGGCTACGTAGAAAAGTGCATTATTAATTTATGAATAATCGTAAATCTGTGCCATTCTCACTACTTATTGAACGTCGTAGTAAAATTGCAAAAAAGAATTTAGCTGATTTTATTTAACGATTTCAGAATAACAATTGTAGGTCCCACAGTAAAAGTTGTATCTGCATTTCAGAACTGTCAAAGTAAGCAGTTCTGTTTGTGGCCATGAGTTTGTGTTATAATTTAATAAATTAAACGTAGGGTGCAGGGGTGGCCTTAATTCATTTGCGAAACTAGTTAGTTGCACTGTCACAACGTAAGCTGAAATAGGATAAACCTCGGATTATGGAGGTATACAAGTTTTAGTTTGTTTACGTGTATTTTGTTTGTTAAAGTAGATTTCCGATAGGATTTCCGTTTCATAAGGATCAGCGTAACAAAGATCTAGAAAGAAGGCTGTCAATTCTTGGCCACAGAGTTATTAACGAAAAATAAACGCTCTGAAGATTTTTTCTGTTTTTTAATCCAAATTAACCCGACCACTGAGAAGTAAAATAAATCTTTGAATATTTAAAAGTCGTAAAAAAAGTAGTTCAGCAGAACCAGAGGGGTTTGCAGCAATATGCCAAAGGCCCTTTCTGCCCTTTCTAGTCAGTTTCAAACCTTTTAAAAATGCAGGAGATTTTAGAACTGAGAAAAAAGTGTGGACCCTTTAATCTTCTCTAGACTTTTAAGCTTCGGCGCTTAAGTAATCAAGTCTCATACAAAATGTACGTAAAGTACAACACTTCCTAGTATCAATGAAGGTTTCCTATTAAGCTTCATACAAAATGCATGGGTGTATTTAAGGACTCTATGGGATAAGACATACCTGAGAGTGAGGTCAATGGACTGGAGTATTGTACAAACAAATATGGTCTGTATATGTAAGGTACGAGTATATTGGTACACTATGTATGTGTAACAAAAGCAATTTATACGCAACCTTTTAGAAGATTGACTAGTTCTTAGTATTTTTGAGTAACCTAACCAAATATACAGTTTTAATGTAAAACGTTCCGATCCCTTGAAGGGCTTATTATGGAGGCTAAGTACTAAAACAATTATTGTATTTTTTTTTAAGTTCTCTCTTTACTATGGGAAGACATTTTGTAACAAAATATGTTGAATTTAGCCTCCACAAAATACCCCATAAAAATATTACGATGATTTACCAGTAGTCTTGTATGATAAAATAAAATTATGTTTTTTCGTTTATACCAACGCTTACCAATCTATTTTGCAGCCATGACACTACAACAAGAGTATATTCGAATAACATTGTTTTACAAACTTGTTTTTTCTGACAGATTTAGCTGATTACTTTTGACATAGCTGCAAAATGTGTTGGTAAGTGTTGGGCTAAACGAAAAAAAAGGGCCATAAGAATATTTTTTGTAAAAAATATTTTGTCGTATCCGTTTATATAGAGCCGGCTACCTAACCTCACTCCTCAGGGAATTTCACGACGAGGGCATTCCTTTTTACACAGAGCGACTGTCATCTGACCTCCCCAACCCAGAGGGCAAACATTCAATGCTAGACTTAGAGCAACACGTCAAACCGCGCAAGCCCGCGCGCGAAAATCGTGTTACTCTATGATGCTAGATTAAACTATGTCAGATTAGTGACCAATCTGACTGCAGAGTTTTGGAATGCTTCACGTACCCGCTTAAATTGTTGTGCCACTAGCGGTTACCAATCAAGGTTCTGACCACGATCCACCTTACTCAACTTTAATGATCGAAGTGATAGAGCAACTACAACTAAAACCCGCGTGCTTCTGAAACATCTTTTATAATGCGCACGGCCAAAGAGTGGAATTCTCTGCCTGCGTCTGTGTTCCTGAGTTCATATAACCCGAATCTGTTCAAGTCGCAAGTAAATAGGCTTCTTCTGGGCAAGCTCGTTCCATCTTCGACCTGATCTCTGTTCTCAAGACTAGATCGAGATCAAGAGTAAGCCCATTGACAATAAAAAAAACCGGTCAAGCGCAGAGGGTTCCGATATACCTATAGTATTTTTGGTAGAAATAAAGTCCACTTTTAGGACCGCAAAACTAAATCTGTTTGTAAAGGTTTTTTGCAGATTTCTAAAAAACTGTGCAACTTAGAAATATCGTTTTATTTTTGCTGTATTACTTACATAAATTTCTATCGTATGTAATTAATTCAGATTTTTCCTACCACGAACTTCGGAGATAAGGGGGGAATGGTATTTTTTTTTACATTTTTCATCATAACTTGAAAACTAAGTCGTAAAAACCAAAAAACAAATATTTTAGAATGTGCGAGTAAAGCCCTTTCATATGATAGCCCACTCAACCTAGTAGCAACAATTTGAAATTTGCCCCCCCTCTATTTGGGCCCCCTTTACATCAATAATCATTTTTTTTTTATTCTTTCAGGTGCAATTCAGTTGGACAACCATATTCTAAAACTATTCCAAATTTCAAGTCAATAGCGTGAGTGTTTCCCGATATATACAGGTGTGACAGACAGACAGACGGACAGGCAGATAAAGTCGCACCATAAGGGTTCCTTTTTTTACCATTTTGGTATCGGAACCCTAAAAAAAAGAAGTCGAATATTAGGCACAATATTTATTCAGCTACTTTAATTTTCAAAACTGGACTTTTAGAAGAGTCGTGGCACTTTTAATATTACTTAGTAAGTATTTTCTAAAAAATGAAAAGAGGACAGCGTTGTAGCACTTTCTAAAATTATTGATAAGTACGTAAATACATTAAGAAAATTGATTACTTGTACTTAAACGGATTAAGTTATTAGTCGGGAGTAATCCCTGATCGGAGGCGTCCCTTAATAGCATTTTGTGTCGGTAGAAATTTGTGGTAATTGTAAGTTATTGATTTTGATGGGATATAGGAAAGAACATTAACAACGAGTTACATAAAGTCTAAGAAAATAGAATAGAATGGAATTTATTAGAAAAAGTTTTATTTAGTAAACAATTTAACTTAAACTAAACTTAAAATTATTTTATGTAACTATCTATGTCTACTAAAAAGGCAGCCAGCTCAGTTTATGCTCTGACCACCTTTAAAGTAGTCAGGGCGCTGTTTTTCAGCTGGTACCTACTCGTCTAGAAAAAAATAGGACGGGTTGCACCCCGGGAGTGCCGGCAGAAGTGAAAACTTGCATTTTTGAATATTGTCCTTTTTGTAAGGGTCAATCGCGCCATTACTCGCTTACTTCTTTGATGTCACTGAATAAAAACCCGTTGTAATAACAATACGGTTGATAGTTGACGCTTTTTCGATCAGGCTACAGATCTGACGCGAGATCTGACGCGACATCTGACGCGAGTTTAAGGCCGACCGTCCAGTTTTGGTACATAATCATGTGCAACACAATCACGAGTCGTTTAGAGCCAAAATGAAACTGAATATTTTGTTTCAAAAAACGAATCACTGTTGCGCAACTTTCCTCTAGCGAAAGACACCTTTGACTTGGTGCTCGGCCCGCGGGCGACTTATTTGGAAGCGGTCACGCGTACTGACTATTTCATGTCGGTGTTTGTCAGCGGGGTTCGGCCGACCGAGCGTGAAAGACGGGGAATATAAGCGCAAACAAAATTACGCTGAAATAATGTAGCAGCATAACTAAGCTATGTGTGAGAGCAGGACGGAGCGATACGTGTCTTTGTCTCTCCTTCTTACGCATCGCTCCGCCCTGATGTCAAATTGCTGTCAATCTGATCAAGCCACAAAATTTCGACTTGATTTCAATTGTAGAACCTATTGAAAAATAAAACATCTTGCTTCCACTTTGGTAGAACCAAAGATTTCGGACCTTGCTAATTTATTTTAGTTGGGGAACAGTTGCCAACATATTCCAATCCCATCATCGATGATAGGAAACATTCCAAATAACCTCTCAAATAGAACAACGCCTTCACTACCTTATTTCTTTAACTCTCCTTCTAATTATCTTTACTTTTTTTTTATTTTATTGAAAATGGGCTTACTCTTGACCTCGATCTAGTCTTTACTTTTCCTCTTCCTTCCCCCTCTTTCCTTCCTTTACTTTTCTGTGGGTAGAACCAAGGTAGAACCGTCGGTTATATAATTGTAATATCATTGGGTAGAACCCAATTGTAAGGTAATATGAAACACGTTGTCACATGACACATTATGACATTGTTTGCTTCACAAAGGTTTAATGCAAAAGCGAGTAACCTCATTTATTCTATTTATTCCAGTGATTTGCAATATTCCCGGCGCGGTATAATAAATTGCTGTTTTCAGCTTCGCGATTGGCAGTTTGGCGACATGCGATACAGTAAATGACATGCATGAGAAATATTTTACCTAGAGAAGATTGCTATTACTCCTTGTCTGACAAAGTGTTGCGAGCTACTTTCATAAGGCTATTATTATAAAGGTTCTTTTACTTTAAAAGCTGTGCAGGAACGGTCAGTATTATCCTCTCACAAGAAAAATACGAACAAGTAGAATAAAATAAATGTGATAAGATATGTTTTTTTTAGTCCCGTGTGGTGCCGGCAAAGAATAGTACCAACCCATACATAACCGTGGGTGTCGTAAGAGGCGACTAAGGGTTAACTGGAGGATGGGCAGAGGCATCCTCCTTTGTATCTTACATCTTACTTACTGCGGTCACCTACAACCGCGGTCCATGGTGCCAGAAAAGCAAAAGCTAGAATTCTGGAGAGAGCTCCCTGTCCTGTAGTGAACGTTTCATGGGATGTTATGATGAAGATATGTTTTTGTATAGAAAGATCACAACAATCATGAATTGTTCTATGAATAAATGATATGATATGATCTTTTTTTTATATAAAAAGACTAACTCAAAGGCTTTTTCGGCAACTTTTCAATTAGGCAGGCATCAAACGAATTTTTAGACCCTCTTAGTTTCTTTACATACATACAAAAACTCTAGCCGAAACAGTTTACTTGTGGCAAAAAACACAAACTGCTACGCCGCGTAGCGCTTCGAGCTACGGCGTAGCAGAAGTTGGCGGTCAACGTGTTAAGAAATTCAAGTTGTGTTAAAGGCCAGCGCAGACGAAGAAATTGTGTGGACGACTCACCAAAAATTATCGCGAACTACCTGAATTTAAAAATTAAATTAAACGAAAAGCATATAATTATATACATTAAAAGAACTATATTTGCAAAAACTTACCACTTACGCCGAGTTTAATTAACTTTTTTTCGCAGAAACACACGCAAAAGTTTATTTTATTATTTATTTATTTATTTATTTATTTATTATTATAACATTAAAAATACAAATTTATATACTAAACGGTGCAACAAAAACCTATTTAGATTTATCCGTGTATATTTATCCGTAAATATTACATTATGTGTGTTGTTGATGCAACTTAGTACCTGAGGTAGTTTTACTTTTAGACATATTATTAATTCAGCTGCCTTCTGTAGGTAAAGATTATGAGGGTTCAAGACTAAATTTTCGGCCGTAAAAATGGTGTGCTTTCTGGATTAATGGAATATCGATTTATGTATGTTTGTGCTCAAATTTGTGTTTTTTGAAATTGTAATTTGCCTTTGTATAGGCGTAAGGGCCAGCGGTGTGAGTTGTAGAGATGCAGATAGATATATTCTTTATTGCCATACACAAATAGAACGTAAATATAAAGAAGACATTTATTTATTTTTATTAACTTATTTTGTATACAGCGCAAATTAATATCCATCGTCTGCGCTGGCCCTAAGAAAAACGTGTGGTCACGTTTCATCGTCCACGGCTACGTAACACGACCATTGCGATGCTAGCCACGGTGTGATGGAATCCGAGAATCGTGAATGGTACAGTAAATGTACGGTGGTTTATTGACGATATTGTATAGTAGATAAGAGCAAATATAGCCTAAATTTACAGGATGTTTACCACAAACGGTACGAGGAAATAATACGGAGAAATTAAAATGATTTTTTTTTACCACGTCACACTGTTTCTCTTAAGGAATAGTAAACAGATAAATACCTTTACAAAATATAGGGTTAATTCTTATAAAATTGCGCACATTATTTCTGCATGTTACTGAGACCACGAAACTGAACAACTTTTTCCAAGGAACATAGGCCAAAAAGAAAAAAAATCTACTGCACATTGACACTACATCAGCTGATATGAAGATGTACAAAGAGGTATTTTTTGTCGACGTATGTTCCTTGAGAAACATTTTCAGTTTCATAGTCTAAGTAACATGGAAATATTAAGTGCACAATTAAATTGGGACCCTTGACCAGGATTTTCCCAGTGTAGGATAGTTTGATTTTACATAATATGACTAAATTAACTATGACTAGTTTGACTATACCTGCTTGGTAAGTAAATAAATTATAGAGTTTGTAAATGAGATAAAAAATGAAAACTCAATTTGTTTACTTTTAAGTCGCAAAAAATATGTTTAATATTTGACCTGTACAAAAGAAATGAACCAACAAAAATCCTAAAAATCTCACCAGATGAAAATTTAATTTATTAAACACAAAGTAGAAATAACTTTAGCAACTTATCATAACATCCCATGAAACGTCCACTACAGGACAGGGAGCTCCCTCCAGAATTCTAGCTTTTGCTGGAAAAATGTGGAGGGGAAGTACCATAGTCACCTCGCTTATTAGCGTTACGGCTGGCACCATGGACCGCGGTTGTAGGTGACCGCAGTAAGTAAGATGTAATATAAAAAGGAAGATGCTGCTGCCCATCCTCCAGTTAACCCTTAGTCGCCTCTTACGACACCCACGGGTATGTACGGGTTGGTACTATTCTTTGCCGGCACCACACGGGACACTTTAGCAACTACTTACGATAAATTCAGTTCAGCTTGTAAGTTCGAATAGTTCTTACAGTTTTGTACAGCTTAACTTGTTATAGCGGCTTAATTTAAACTTATGAGTGCAACATTAACGCTTTCATACTAGTGCCAAGCACTTAGTAATATTTTTTAACGAAAACTTTTAAACATTTGTAAAATTTTATTTATCTTTAAGTTCACGAATCTTCTACAAGTATTATTAAATGAATGAATGAAAGGCGAAGGCCTAGGCGAACGTACCAGGACCAAATTCAGGACGTTCTGAATAAAGGCCAGGTTAAAAGTACCCTAAACCGACGAGCATTGAAAGTACAGGAAGCAAAGGTATGTCAAGATCGTAGCAGGTGGAGTACTGTGGTCTGTGCCTACCCCGACGGGAAAGAGGCGTGATGTTATGTATGTATGTATGAAATTAAAAACAGGGAAAAGCCATAGCATGTAATCTTTTAACAGCATGAACATTACGACGATTTGTTAAACACAAATTTTTTTTTTTTAGTCAGTTTAAGATGCGTTTTGTTTGATTTTGGAAAAGGTAAAATGTACTCTCAAAGCTAAGGATATTCGTATTTGGTTTAAAGGTTAAAGCAGGTTGAGTAGGTATTATGTACGAAAAATCAAAACAAATTATAGAGGCATACATTTGTCACATACCCGTGGGTGTCGTAAGAGGCGACTAAGGGTTATTTGGAGGATGGGCAGCAGCATCCTCCTTTGAATCTTACATCTTACTTACTGCGGTCACCTACAACCGCGGTCCATGGTGCCAGCCGTAACGCTAACAAGCGAGGTGACTATGGTACTTCCCCTCCAGCAAAAGCTAGAATTCTGGAGGGAGCTCCCTGTCCTGTAGTGGACGTTTCATGGGATGTTATGATGACATTTGTCTGTCATACAGGTCTCCTAGTATAGACACCAGTCTTTCACATAGATGAACTTTACTAGTGTGTCTTACGAATCCATACTATACTATTATCTATGTGAGAGAATAATAAAGTTTTTATTATTATTATCCTATACTATTAAACGAGTAATATTTGTATATATATATATTTGTAATCGGTTTCTCGAAAATGGCTTTAACGATTTCGATGAAATTTAGTATACAGGGGTTTTTGGGGGCAAAAAATCGATCTAGCTAGGTCTCATGTCTGGGAAAATTCGTTTCCACCGTCTTTTTAAATATTTCTTAGCGCGTTGTAGTGCGTTCAAGAAACTTACAGCGCCATCTGTTGTTGAGTAGCATAGCTTGCTCACCCGATGTTATTTTAATCATACTGAGCATAGCTCGGTCGCCCAGGTACTTTTAATTTATCCAAGTAATAAATACTCTTAAAAACTAGTCGTACATCTTTTTAATTCTGAATACCTACAAGTAAGTATAGAGTAGGTAAGTAATTAATTAATTACTGTTTGAGACTACTTGCGTTTTGGGTTTAAAAAGTGACAAGAAAATCGCACCTGCCTTTAATCCATTCAAAGCCAGGACAGGTGGCTTATAAATGAACGTTTATTTATTAAATAGATAATGTCTCATAAAAAAACTAAGTAACTAATAATACATACTTACATAGCAAAGCATTTCGGATGCATTTACGGCTTCATGACATTCCTTTTGTTCTTAATTTCTGTTGAAATCACAAACTTTCGAGTCTTTTACAGTTTTCCAGTTCCAAAACAGTCATTTTACCTATTACAAACTTTTTAAACAAAAAGAATAAAATTATCCCATGTTTAAAAGAACAGGCTGAAATTGTTAATTTACTCATAAAATCAAAAGAAAAAATTCAAATGATTCTAAATTCAAAACCGTCTACCACCATAATGCAGTTTCGTAAAGTTTCGCGCGCTTTTCACGTTGTCGAGTGACGCAGCCACTCCGTACGCAGTTTGCACAGAGACTGAAAGGCTGAATGAGCTGAATGAAATGGAACGTCCCTTTCATATCCTTTAGCGTATAGTGCTTATCTAGTCCCTGCCTTTATCTAGGAATATTGCTTTCTTTCTCGAATCCTGCCACTTAAGTATTGGTTAGACACTTAAGTGGCAGGATTTGTGCCGTAATGGCCGTAGGTATATTAAAGACAGTTCTGGGCTATAACATTTTTATTATTTTGTAATTGATCGACACGCTAAGAAGAACCAACCATACAAACATATGAACTTTAAGGCTCTTGCTTCTCTGTATTATAATATCAAGTGTAGTACAAAACTTTTTCGTAGTACGTTATCAAAAGCCTTTCCTGACACCTTAAGCATAGAGTTCTGTTTTTAACATGTTTTTAATAAACTTTATGGAATTAAATTAATTATTATTTAGGAGTCGGTTGTGTCCCAAAAGAATTAAAAAAAACATTAAAATATTGCCTGGTTAGTTCACAAAAATTTTGCCTTGTCTCTAACTACAAGGAAATCATCATCAATGATATCGTAAATTTACTTAATCAAAAATAAAATCAAACATAGTTGCTATTTAAAAATAATCATTTGAAAAAATGAAAAATAAACGCTTTTAATTAAAAAACCATGGCATGAAATAATAACGTTATTGTTCAAAAATTTCATAGAAAATCTTCGGAAGACTAAATAAATAAATACATATTGGGGGACATTTCACACAAGGTCATCTGATCCCAAACTGGGCACAACCTGTATACTATGGGTTTCAGAGACTGATATACATACATAAATAGATAAATAACACCCAGACACAGAACAAACATTTGTGTTCATCGCACCAATGTTTGCTCTGGGCGGGGATCGAACCCGCGACCCACGGCGTGACAGGCAGGCTCACTACCAACCACACCAACGGGCTTGTCAAAATACTTTTTGACGTTCAGTAAAGAATAGTTCATTTGAACAAGTTTCGGACTCCAGATTTATGTAAAATAAATTTCAAAACATGCAATTTTTTTTAAATTTATTAAACAAACTCTAGCACATATACGCTTATTACACCTCCTCAACCGACTCATAGGCCATAACAGTAAAGATGAGTTGCTTTGCTAACGAGACAAAACTGGGTCAGCACAAGCCGGCATGACACTCGTTGCTAAATTTCATGCACGATAGCTGAAACAACTTTTCAGCTAATTGCTCCTTGTAATAACTAAAATTAAATGTAAATCTAATAAAAATAGAATTGCTAATAGCTTGGCAAAAAAATTCGCACGGTGATTTAGAGGTTAAAAGTACCCTTAACCATGGGGTCCCATTCCGTACTACGGTTTTTTCGACGGAGTAAATAGCCCGAATTCATTTGGCCCTTTTGTTTCTAATAATTAAAGTAAATGTTACTACTAGGTTGGTAGGTAAAGGTGTAAACTATGACATTTATTCAATTTTAACATCCAGATATCGATTTATTCTAAGAAAATACCTTAGGGAAAAAATAGCCCGAACAATTTTCGGCACAAATTCGTTCTATGACGTGAGGCATCTGTACTAGTATAGTATTATATTATCTGTGCCTTAACCGACAAGCGTGTATGAAAGGGTTGATGAAAGTACAGGAAGCAAGGGAAGTATGTCAAGATCGTAGCAGGTGGGAGCTGTGGTATCTGCCCGCCCCGACGGGAAAGAAGAGTGATTTTATATATGTAAGTAAAATCTAAGAAAGGGTAAATAAAATATACCAATTTAGGCAAGATGAAATTCAGGACGTTGAAGTACTATCAACTAACGAGCGTGTATGATGAGAGTAGAGAAAGCGAGGGAAGTAGGACAATCTCTGCCTACCCCTGCGGGAATGAGGCGTGTTGCTAAGTATAACACAAAAATAAACTATCTCTCATAATACTCGCGGTATTTACACATTGAATGGCTGAGGTGTAAGGGACAACTTTCCGAAAACTGCAAAGGAGCAACTGATCAACTTTCAGTGAATGAAACTATCAGGAAATGAAAAAGAAAATCAGCATCCCTATACAACATTATAAACTTGATTGGACAGTTTGTATGGAGAGGCCGATATTTTTTTTTCATTTCCTTAAAGTTAAATTCGCTGACAGTTGTTCAAATTAATTTAATTACGTTTAAGTACAGGCCTATCACTTTGGCACTTTCTTGGACCTAATACTCGTAAAACCAAACTGATACTCGTATTGGTCACATTGTCAACATGATGAAAGTTTCCCTTTTCTATAAAAATTTACTCTCTTATTATTGTTTTCATTGTCTTTTAAAACCCAAAAAATAAAATAAAATAATTTCAAAAACAAAATACCCGACTCTGTAGAAAAATATGAACTGAAAAGAGAAAAAACAAGTTGATAAACAAAAACTACAAAATATATTTGATGTTGAAAAACCACCTCCAAGCACATAACTTTAGTCCGCCCCGGATTGTCCCCGTCTGCCATACATCATGAAATTTTTAGAACTTGTTTTTAGGGTTCCGATACCAAAATGGTAAAAAAAAGGAACCCTTATGGTGCCGCTCTGGCTGTCTGTCTGTCTGTCCGTCTGTCTGTCACACCTCTATATCTCAGCAACCACTTACGCTATCGACCTGAAATTTTGAACAGTTTTAAAATATAGTTGCCCAACTTAATTGCACATGAAAAAATTTTGAAAAAGTATTATTAATGTAAAGGGGGCCAAAATAGGGGGGACCAAATTTAAAATTGTCGCTACTAGGTCGAGTGAGGCATCATATGAAAGGGCTTTACTTGTACATTTTAAAATATATTTTTGTATTTTTTTAAATTTCTCAGTTTTCAAGTTATGATGAAAAATGACAAAAAAAATACCATTCCCCCCGATTCCTTAGCTCCGAAGTTTGAGTAAGGAAAAATCTGAATTAATTACAGTTGACGGAGGTTCATGTAAACTTTACAGCAAAAATAAAACGATCTTTCTAAGTTGCACAGTTTTTCAGAAATCTGAAAAAAACCTTTACAAACAAATTTAGTTTTGCGGTCCTGAAAATGGACTTTATTGCTTCCAAAAATACTATAGGTATATCGGAACCCTCGGCGCGCGAGTCCGACTCGCACTTGACTGGTTTTTTTCTCTTTTCAGCTAATAGTTTTCTACACAGTCGGGTATTTACTTTTTGAAATAATATTATTTATTTAGTACTTTTTAGTTTTATTAAAGATTGTTTTTTTATTATTTTATTATTATAATTTTTTTATACCTTATGACACTCCCAAAATGAATACAAATCTAACGACACCTCACATGTTGTAATCTATCAAGCCGTCTGCGCTAGTGTGACTAAGAAATCGTTATACATACACTCGAAAAACATAACGCTCCTGTTTTGGGGCAGTCGGGTAATAAATAAACAGGCCTCAATCACCAATAAATAACATGTATTTTTCTTCTATGGCGAAATTTTGTACAGCTTTAAAACCGCCTTTTTTACACTCCATATAGCACAGCCTTTGCACCAGAAACAGCAAAGCATATGGGCGTGAGACTCGTTGTAGATAAATTCCATGCGCAATAGCTAAAAACACTTTTGAGCTAATTGCTTTTTGTCATTATAGTCCAGTAAAATTACGAGAGCATTGTATGGCGAAACGGAAATAATTGATAATAGCCGTGATTCTTTTTCAGATCGATAGATTATATTTCTGTGTAAAGCTTTTTAATGGAATCCACCTAAATTTACTTCATTTATTTATTTATTTTGCCGTCCAAACATTAAAAAAATATAGAATTTCTGAAAAAAATGTTAATAGATTATTTTTTTTATTTACGGCTTGCTATATATTCAGAATTTCATATTATACTTGAATCCACCTAAAAATATTAGCTTTTTTGTATTATTTAACTTTTATAGCACGAAATTTAAATAAAGCTTATCTTCGCAACCAAAAATAGTAATAGATCCGTTTTGCTTTCTAATAATTTAAATAGTGCTATATAATCACATTTTTGGCAAATCCGACATAAATGTTTACAAAATCATTGTAAACCAGCGATTACAAAATTTTTTATTTTATTTAGTATGGCATGTTTGTGAATATATATAAGAATCACTTACATTTAAAAAGGTTGAGTTTAGGTCAGTTTATTTCTATTATTTTACCTCGAATTTATTGGACCTAATATGTAAAAATAAGTGGAGATTTTATATTTTGAAATAAATTGATATTTTTAAATATATTTGTGGTGGATTTTGATGCCTATATGTAAAGTATACGTTTATCTATGATATAAAGTATATAATTGTCTATTACTATTTTTGCCTTAGCTGTTTTTCGAAAAAAATATTCCGCTTTAAATTTTAGGTGGATTCGTAAATATTGCGTCTTAACATCATATTTAAATACGATATACACAAAAAAGTAGCTATTAACATTTAATGTTTTGCAAAACCGTATTTTTACTGGAGTATTATTGAAATATTCAACTGTTCGTAAAACGTAATGACGAAGCATTAGCGAGACCAAGGAGGATGCATTAATAGCATTTTCTGCTATGGAGGTAGGCCTTTTTCCGTTTCTTGCAAGGGACTTCTATAGTAATTAGTACGGCTTCTATGAAGTACCTCTTTGTTTGTGTTTTTTTTTCTTTAAAAGTTATCTTTCAGAACTAGATGGCTTAAATCATAAATAGTAAATAGTTACTATTTAGAAAAAAAAATGGTGTCTAAGAATTACGTATGAAGTGACTATTACGGATGATTTACATTTCCGTTTCTATTATTACACAGATAAAAAGGATTCCACTTGTCGGCCATGATTTACATGTAATAGGTACAGCTTGACCAACTTATCTGTAGAATTTTACGATGGCGCTACGATCGAAAAGGATTGCCACCTATTACAAAAATAAACAACTTCTGCCTTTTTAGTGTTCCGATATCAAGACGATAAAAAAAGGAACCCTTTTCTATGGTGCGACTGTGTCTGTCTGTCTGTCCGTCTGTCACACTCAAACCTGTATTAAAGCAACCACTCATGCTATCGAATGTACCTATAAATTTATAATTGAAACAAATAACAGGCTTGGTTATTTTCTATTACTTCACTTAGTTACTGATTGAAGTGTGAAGTCTTCGTTAAACCAATTTTTATTTTACAAGTTTTAGTGTTAAGCAAACACCATAAGGTACCAAAAGATAGTTGGTAACACAGACTGATCCTATTGTATTTGATAAGATCTGACGCGACAAAGACAAAATAGAACTTTTGTATATATTGAGCCTGCTCTAACTTGGTATGAGATCTGACGCGACAAAGACGCGACATCTGAAGCGAATTTATCATTTTTTCCCCATCTAAAAAAGTGCTAGGCGCCGCTAAAAAAGTTTTCACTTCAAAAATCCCCAGCAGCACCACGTTTTTGTGATAATTTGCAAAATTTCTCCAAAACAAGAAAAGAAACGTTAAATTCTATTTGAAATGTCTTAAAAGTGATTATGGCACCGTTCCTATCAAGTACAAGGTAAATTCTACGGAATTTACGGAATTACAGCATGTTTTTACAATTGGCAAAATTTGAGATTTTCAAAATGCTTAGAGATGAAACTTTACACAGGTCTTTAACTCGTGCTTCTACTTGTTACTGCAATAATAATCTGGGCCAATATGGGATTTGCGTCGACACGAAAACAAGAAGATTTGGGTGATCAGTAACGGCAGCAATGCGTTTGTATACATGAAAAAATGGTGTTATTGGAGATTCTTGCTCCTTTTCTGCATCAAAGAACGATTTCATTATGATTTCATTTCTCGCACACCACTTTCGATCGCTTTTGGTATGACTTTCTCATAAAATACTTGGAAACATGCAGGAAAACAAGAACAGCACAGGCAACACTGACTGACACAAGGAGGTATAAGTAGCAGTTCTTTATGCTAAGGAGGGAGCCATACCCGTATCCATTTCTTGCGAGGGACCTCCATACTAAAATGTATGATTCTTTTTTTAATCCCAAAAACGTAAAAGTTTTGTCTTTCTCTTTAAGAAATATATAGCTTAGAACTAATAAATCTTGTTACTACAGTTTTTCTGGTAAGAATACTTACCATTCAAGAAAAATCCTGTCAAATGCGAGTCGGACTCGCGCTCCGATGGGTTCCGATGTGCCTATAGTATTTTTGGAAGCAATAAAGTCAATTTCTAAAAACTTAGAAAGATCGTTTTATTTTTGCTGTAATATTTACATAAACTTCTATCGCAAACTTCGGAGATAGGGGGAGGGGAATGGTATTTTTTTGACATTTTTCATCATAATTTGAAAACTAAGAGTTGTAAAAAAATATAAAAATATATTTTGGACTGTACAAGAAAAGCCCTTTCATATAATACCCCACTCGACCTATTAATGACAATTTGAAATTTTGCCCCCCCCACCCCTATTTGGGCCCCCTTTAAATTAATAATAATAACTTTTTGTTGATTCTCTCATGTGCAGTTAAGTTGGACAACCATATTCTAAAACTATTCCAAATTTCAAGTCTAAAGCATGAGTGGTTGCTGAGATTTACAGGTGTGACACAGACGGATAAAGTCGCACCATAAGGGTTCCTCTTTTTACCATTTTGGTATCGGGACCCTAAAAAACGCTGTTAAAAATCGCGCATTTTTGGCTAGTACGGATCATTTACGCTTCCTTTCTTATCATTAATGATCAATTCACAAGTTAAAAAGATATATTTTTACTTTCGCATGTTATAAGGTTTGGATGAAAAGTTAGATTTTTTTTTATTTGTAAAACGTAACCTAGACCCTAGTTTTTTGACCGACTTGTCATAGTCGACTAGGAGACTCTTAACACGACTATGTATATGACGGACTCTATACATTTGTACTCTGAGGTTGTGAAAATGACGTAAGTAGTTCCGCTTTTGGCCATTCTACAGAAAAGTTGGTCAAGCTGTATTTCTCATATAGACTATATACTCTTTGGTCTGAGGGCGATGTGCCACTCCTTCCATGTACAACAAGTAAAACAACTTTTCAGCTAATTGCGTTTTGTAATCATTTAAATTTTAAACTTCGCGTAAAATGGAATGGTGGTACGGCAATATATGTTGAAATTGTTGAGTCAAGTTGAGATTAAATTTTGCTGGCCGATTTCCAAATATTTTTGGTCAATGTTTAAGTTTCTTAGTTATGAGCATTGCGGATTGAGAAACATTGCCCTAAAAAGCTGCGTATAAAGTTTTATCGTATTTTAGAAAAGAAATAGGTTATTCAAACGAATGTCTTACTTTACTTAAAGGAATTGCATTTTTAAGGATGTCGTGAGGATACCAACATTACTAGCCGTTGTAATAGTAGATTGTATCACAAGGCTGTAAAATAATATTTTAAAGGCGAGGGCGCTATTTTGAATCCAGAGCGAAGTGAAGGAATCCTGAGTAGAATCCCGAGCATGGCGAGGGATTCTAATGTAGAATCCTGAACGTAGAGAGGGATTCAATTGGTCGCCCAAGATAAAAATATTTTTGTAGCTGCGTAATACACTCTACTTTTCATCTCCCTCTATGAGAAAAAAATAAGAGGCTCATTGTGACACACACTCGTCATTAATTTAAAATATAAAATTCCATTATAATATTATTATACTTGATGAAACAATACTAAAAATCATATTATTTGTAAAAACTGAA
Organism: Athrips mouffetella; assembly: GCA_947532105.1. NCBI lineage: Eukaryota > Metazoa > Arthropoda > Insecta > Lepidoptera > Gelechiidae > Athrips > Athrips mouffetella. The sequence goes on along the minus strand of OX383964.1, from coordinate 6,044,342 downwards.
ATGTTATTGACATTTTTGTATCAATTAGGAACAGAACCTCTTTGGTTGGTAGTCTTGTTTACATTTCAAGCATATTTATTTTTTTATATTCATAATATTTTTAAGTTCAACCGGCCAGTATCATTTTTCATACAATATTTTGGCTCGACCTCTATGGTTGATTTAAAATATCCCTATGCTGGACCTAAATTCAAATTCAAATTTTAAATCCCATTTTTACCCGCTACGAAAGTCTCTTGGAGAAAACAGCTATTTTGTTCGCCTTTATTGACGCACCGTTTAGCGATTTTCGAATAGATGGGATGAAAAACTATTTTCACTTACAACAATAGGCCAATATAAGCACAACAATAATTTGTATAGCTAGACCATAAGCAATTCGTTGTTAATAGCAAACTTGTTTCTGTCAGTAACTAAATAGCTGGTAATATGAGAAATACCGGGGTGTACGCAAACGTGGGCAGTTTGAAGAAAGAGAACAAGATGACTGAAAAAATCATCTGGAATAAAGAGAAAAAAAATCGGCATCTGCCTTTGTTTACCAGTTTTTGAAGTGAAAACTTCTTTAGCGGCGCTTGACACTTTTTTATTTAGATGGGTGAAATATGATAAACTTACGTCAGATGTCGCGTCAGATCCGTAGCCTGATCGAAAAAGCGTCAACTGTCAACCGTAGTTATTACAATACGGGTTTTTATTCAGTGACATCAAAGAAGTACGCGAGCAATGGCGCGATTGACCCTTACAAAAAGCATAATATTCAAAAATGCAAGTTTTCTCTTCGGCCGGCACTCCCGGAGTGCAACCCGTCCTTCTTTTTTACTGTCAATGGGCTTACTCTTGACCTCGATCTTGTCTTTATCAATACAGGTTTAACAAATTATTATATAAAGGGTGTAAGGGACAGCCTTCCGAATACTGAAAGGGCATGATCGGTCAACGTAACTGAACAACTTTCCGCGAATAAAACTTTCAGGAAATGAAAAAAATAATCAGCCTCTCCATACAAAATTGCAAACTTGATTGGACAGTTTGCATGGAGAGGCCGATTTTTTTTTTCATTTCCTGATAGTTTTATTACCTGAAAGTTGTTCAGTTACTTTGACTGATCATGCACTTTCAGTATTCGGAAGGCTGTCCCTTACACCCTGCATAGAAAAAAGTATCTAGGTACACTATACGATAACTTTTTATTACGAGAAAATTTAACATAGCCGGAGTAACATACTAAAATTTAAGTAGAGGTAAATAAGAAAAAACAATGACCCTGCTAAACTCCTTTTGCATTGTACCTTATCCGCCGTTCTTACACTCAGTATAAAAGAAAACATTTCTAAATAGTGCCAGTAATAGTCCATTATTTCGATGCTAAAGTTTCTTTATCGGGTGAGTAATTACAAATTATTTATCTGTAACTAATACTTGAGAGAGTACTCACTTACTCGTAGAAGTTGAACGCTGTGTGTAAGTAATTGATTACCTGTGAAAAAGAATAAACATTTAAATAACAGAGAATGTGCTTAGAAATCGTAACATCCCATAATATGTCCAGTTGTCCACTACAGGACAGGGGAGCTCCCTCCAGAATTCCAACTAGAAGAATTTATAGGGGAAGTACCATAGTCACCTCGCTTGTCAACGTTGCGGCTGGCACCATGGACCGCGGTTGTAGGTGACCGCAGTAAGCAATATGGTATGATACACAGGAGGATGCTGCTGCCCATCCTCCTGTTTATAACCCTTAGTCGCCTCTTACGACACCCACGTGTATGTATGGGATGGCACTATTCTTTGGCGGCACCACACGGGCTTAGAAAATAGATATAAATTTATAACGACGATTCTGAGGGTGAGAAATGAGCATATCCGTGGAAGTTTTAAGATCCGCCCCATCCAAGAAAACCTCTCCGGAACGCGTCTTAGGTGATATAGACATGTAATGGGAAGACCTGAAGAGCATATGACTAGACAAGTTCTTAATATGAATACGGGTCCAAAGAAATGCGGAAGACCCCTCCCAACAAAAAACCAATATATATACAAAATAGCAATAAATAATTGAAATTGAAACTTGGATGTCCGTCATCAACAAAGATCTGAAGAATAAATAAATAAAATAAAAATAAATGACTCTACAACCCAGAACCGATGCGCCTGAAGAATGTCAAGGAGAACCGACCCTAAATGATATGGGATTAGGCTAGGCAAACAGAGAGAGAGAGACAGAGCCATTGACACAAGCTATTATAATTTAATGACCTGTTTTCTCTTGCTTTGTCCTCTCCCATTTGACTGCTTAACCAAATAATATAAATTCTTATTTGTTTTGCTTCCGGAGCCCAGTGATTCGACCTACACTCATAAAAACGAACAACTTTCCCGAAGAAAAAAGGTTTTACTTGAATATTTTTTTTCGACTTCCCATACAGAATGGGTCGATCAAATGACCATCTTAGTATGGAGTGTTGAAAAAATTTTCCCCGTTAGAGCGAGAGAGAAGCCGTGGAACTATGCCGTCTGAGGCTCATTATACGATTGCAATATCAGAGGCCAATATTAATATCAGAAAATTACTATAATACCTACGGTATTTAAATAGTTTTTTTTCAAGTCTATTGTCGATATACTTTTTTGTTTCGACAGTAAAACTTGCATATCGCTGGTTGTTAGTAAAATCACATCCTATGATTTAGTATTTATCGGTTTCTGATGAAAAGGAAAGTAAATTAAATCTTAAGTAACCCCACGTCTTTGAGTCAGTAACACAAATCACCTACACAAAAGAAATTCTTTACGCTGACTCTGCTTTCATTCACGTTCATAATACTTTTATTACTATTCACAGGATTGTGAAGCAGCACTTCTCAAACTTATTTCGCGTTATATTTTACCCCCTTTCAATTCAACAATAAGTCACCAAAAATTTATTAGGTATGACAAAAATTAGAGCGTCGCCCAACTAAACCTGACAATGTAAAAAAGATTGCCTTACAAATGTTTTTACACTGAAGTTCGATATCGTTGCTGACACAGGTATTGCTGGTAATATGTCAACAATAACATCGTCGTTGTGTGAATGGGAAACCGGCCTACTTATAGTATTTAGCTCATCATCATGAGATCCCATGAAACGTCCACTACAGGACAGGGAACTCCCTCCAAAATTCCAGCTTTTGCTGAAACAATGTGTAGCGGAAGTACCATAGTCACCACGCTTGATAGCGTTCCGGCTGGCGCCATAGACCGCGGTTTTTCGTGACCGCAGAATGTAAGATGATACGATTCACAGACGGATGCTGCTGCATGCCTATCCTCTGGTTCATTAACCCTTAGTCGTCTCTTACGACACCCTCGGGTAGAGATGGGTTGGTACTATTCTTTGCCGGCACCACACGGGTTCGTAGTGCATTATAATTTTATTCAATGGCTTGGCTAGTGCTCAATAGCACTAACTGAAGAGTAATTTTGTTTAGCGGAATTTCCGCTATCGAGTGCTTTGCGGCAGAAGGAGGTATGAGGCTGGTACTTTTCCGGTCAGACTGTGGATCAGACTATTCTCAAATAGATTCCATCTTCATGAATGTTTTCATAACTACAAAATATTGCAATAAAAGTTTAAGAACCGCTGGAGATGATAAACTCTGTTCGGATAACGCACTTGGTTTCACTTTACGAGCTTTTTAAAGTGTATTTTGCTTATACGATCACATGGTTGAAGGTTTATTCCAACACATGAAAGAGAAAAGGTATCGAAAGGAGTAAAAGAAAAATTTACTTCATATAAAATTTTATTTTTAGCGCTCGTGGACGAGTGGTAGTTGCTCTTTTTTTCCGCTCACGAAAGAAAGAGTAAAGTGGGCAGGGGTCAGCACCTGGATGGGTGACCGCTAGTGGCACAACAAATTTTGTCCGTGCTTCAAATGGTTTAGTCACACTTTACTGTGGTTAAGTCGTTGGTTTCGGCTACTGTCACAGATAGTCGATAAGCCCAGTCAGAAGCCATTTTGTCGACAGCCATATTAGATAACCTGGCTAAGCAAAATCTAGGAATGGGTCTGATTTGCCCTCTGGGTTCCGGAGATAGCAACTAAGTCCATTTTTAGGACCGCAAAACTAAAGACAGACAGCAGACAGACAGACGAAGTCGCACCATAAGGGTTCCGTTTTTACTGTTTTGGTTCGGAACCCTAAAAACAAGTGCCCTCGTCAGATCGCAGAAATGATTGCTAAAATTGCTTTGCAAGTCATCGAAATTGGAACAGCAAAGACTTTTGAATATTTCAAATACAATCTGTTTCTCTCTAACATAACAATAAAAACTTAATTAAGCAAACAAACATTTTAATAAAGATCGTCGACGCCACAACCGTAGTATAATTCGAACAAAGGAGAATGTTTTAAATTATAATAATATTAATTTAATGCTTTTTGTTTCAAGGGAACATTTTACATTTGACCAGCGTATTTGAACTGCGCAAAGCGAAGCCGAAATAAACGCCCCAATTATTAATTTCTCTTTTTTTTTCACTGGTCAATACGTCAGAAACAAAACGCTTTTAGAATTATAAATTCTAATAATCACCGTAACAGGCCCGTGCATTGACTTGGCAGGATATTAAAGCAATTTATTTCCAGGTTTTTGCTACTAAGCCGACTTAATTTCTGCTTGAAATATTACGTGACGATTATGAGATGAATGCGTATTCATTGTTGCGTATAAATTCAATATTTATTAATGTTGCTGTTTGCTTTATAGTCTAACTAGCTTTCAAAATCTACTTAGCAGTCTACAACCTGGAGAAGTTCGAGTCCCTGTTTTTTAGGGTTCCGTACCTTAAGATAAAAAAACGGAACCCTTATAGGATCACATTGTTGTCCGTCTGTCTGTCAAGACCCTTTTTCTCACGAACGACAAGAGGTATCAGGTTGAAATTCATAACTAATATTAAGGTCTATAAACCACACAAGATCTGAAAATTTAAATTTTTTACAACGACGCAATCGAAAGATATGGCTTTTTATGTCCTCATCTCCATACATTAATGCAAAAAAGCAAAACCTATAGGGTAATTCCCGTTGACCTAAAATTATGAAATTTGACAAGAAGCTAGGTCTCAAAAGTACAAATAAAGGGAAAAGTCTAAAATCATTAAATATTTAAATTTTTCTCACAACTAATAGTAACCAATTAAGGTGAGCTCCCGTTTCAAGAACTTTTCTATAAAAGAGGGGTCAAGTTGGATGGTCACGGAGTTTTTAAAATCAAAGAGCAAAAGCTTTTAGTATATCATATGGTAGATAGGTACGGAAACCTTAGGGCGTGAGTCCGACTCGCACTTGGACGGTTTTTTTATGTGGATAATTCTATGCTTTCGCTTGGGGGTCACAAAGACGTATCCACACTATCTACTTACAACTTATGGCCGTATCAAAAATATAGTCAAGCGGGGATTTTGTTAAATTATTTAGTAATTTATATCAACACCTAACACGGGCATGTAAGTTTTAAAAGAAAACTATAACATTAGTTTAATTTTCATTTCACTCATTGTTAATTTATACACTGATAAATTTTTAATTCATCCTACCAGGGGATTACTTTGGATACTTGGATAAGCTCTATAAATATTTGTAGACAAAATAACGGTTACAATTTAAAGAGCTTTTGGCGCGATTATTTTAATGAAGCATTAACACTATTAACATTAAACACATTTTACGCAACTGTGCCCGGTTTTGTGAAATTATCGATCTCTTTACTTATTATTATACTTAAGGTGATTCTCGCCGTGTTCTACAAATTTAGGCGTTTGTTGAGACGATTTAAGCAGACAAAAAAAATTTCTACAAAAAAATCTGAAGAAAATTTATATGGTGACTAGCCATGTTTAAGCTACAGTTGGTACATCCATATTTTCGACACAATTTAAAATACGTTAAGAAAAAATAATAAAGCAAAGTGCTTATTTCTTCCTAAATCAAACTTAATTCAATACGAGTATTTCTCCTTAATGAATGGATGGATTTACACAATTTGTGAACGAAATTTCATCTAAATATATAAAAGAGCATGTCCTGACTGACTGACTGATTCATCAACGCCGAGCCGTAACCGCTATAGTGTAACGTTGTACGTTATTTTAAGTTAAAAATACTAAAACGGAACGCATTTAACAGCGACTTAACTGCGCGTGCGCCTATATCGCACCGGCAACGGTCATCGGGACCTTGAGGCTTGACCTTTCTCCCAGTCGCCCGTATAACCATTGGAGTAGACGCACGCTAGCCTGTCTGAGCGTTTCCCGCCATCAGAGCGCAATTAATACCATTCTATAATTTTATTTTTAATAACATACATTTTATGTCTTAAATTTTATCAAGTGATCATTATAAAGTGCTTTCTCAACCCCACATACTTGGGTAAGTGTTGAATATTGCATTCTTTTTTTGCTACAATGCCAAATTAGCGTAAGCCGTATTTTAAGTTTTAAAATATCCGTATTGATCTTTAATCATGCGTAGTGCGTATTTTACACAGCGTAATCATAATTTTTATTTCGCAAATCATTGTTACCATGTTTTCTTGCTTCCATCATGTAGTACCCACTTATTGTGTCATTGTATTTAATTTTCATTTTTTTTTAATTGCACATTAATTGCATTTGTTAAATATTGCATTCCGTTCTGATTGTGACCACAGCCACATTACAATACCGTAAGGTGCTTTTCTGTTTTTGCCCTGTGGTTCACAATCGACGGAAGGCAATGGAATGTGGATCGTCGCTTACACGCGCCATTTTCTGATCTACTTCAGGGTGTCAGCTTAGGGCTGAATATTATACAACCTGGTCGGCATCGTGCGACCTGCAGCGAACGTTATCTTCGGGTTCTCCTGCCAGACGCCCATCGCAAGAAACTCCTGCCCATTTCCGTCCACCTCGCCGAACGTCGCGTGGCTCGCAGGGACGGACTCAGGAGAGTACCCGTTTACAACCCTGCGTACGTAAAATCAGGCGGCCTTAAATTCACCCACGACCCCGAATTTGTTTTTTTATTATAAATTAATTAAAATTAAATTCCTTTTTTTTAATATTGAAAGCCATCTTTTTCTTAATTCTCCTTTAGAATTAAGGAGATAGGTTTCAATAGATACAGATCTAAAATTTTGTACACAGGTTCTATGTGCGTCAAAACCACCCACTAAGAAAGGATTTTGAAAAATTCATCTCCCAAGGGGGTGAAATAAGGGATGAAAGTTTGTATGAAAGTCCTTTGTTTCTTGAGCTAGATTCACACAAATTTGAATTTAAGCTTCTGTTAAAAAATAAAGAAACACGTGTTTAAGCATTTCTTAAAAATCATCCTTCAAGGGGGTGAAAAAGGGGATGATTTTTTTCCGTATGTTGGTCTATGTCTTTCAGTTTTAAAGGTAGAATTATAGAAATTTGTATTTAAGCTTTTGGTAAAAAATTAAAAAAGTACGTGTTTTAGAATTTTCCAAAATTCATCCCCTAAGGGGGTGAAATAGGGGATGAAAGTTTGTATGAAAGTCCGTCAATTTTGAAGTTAGGATCTTTAAAATTTGTATTTAGGCTGACGACTAAAAACTAAGTTTGACGTGTTTAAGGGTTTTTGAAAATCCTACATTAAGGGGTGAAAAGGGGGATGAAGTTGAAAATCCTTCATTTTCAAAGTAAAATCCACAAAATTAATTGTTTAGGCATTAGGGTTGTAATTCTGTGGAATGTACATCACTGTTATTGAAATTTCACCCCAAATTCAACCCCTAGAAGAGGGAAATGGGGTGTAAAAGTCTAAAAACCAATATGGGTGTCGTTTGTATGGTTTATCGGGTCGCTGATTACAAAAACTACATCAATTTTGAAATCCATCGTGGTGGACGTGGCATACCATTATCCCTTGGGGATTGGGTTGGTGTGCGATAGAGTTGAAATGTCTAAAAAACAATATGGGTGTCGTTTGTATAGTTTATCGGGTCGCTGATTACGAAAACTACAATAATTTTGAAATCCAACGTGGTGGAAGTGAAATACCATAATCCCCTAGGGATGGGGTTGGGGTGCGATAGGTTTGAAATGTCTAAAATCAATCTGAGAGAGTTAGAGGGAGGGCGAAGGGGGAGGGAGGTAGAGGGGGGGTGAGGGATGGGGGAGAGAGGGAGGGGGAAAGGTAGGGGGGAGAGGGAGGGTGAGGGGGGAAGAGGGAGGGGCGAGAGAGAGGAAGAGAGAGAGGGAGGGGGAGAGAGAGGTAGGGGTAGAGGCAGAAGAAGCGGTAGAGGTAAAGGTAGAGGTAGAGGAAGAGGTAGAGTAGAGGTAGATAGAGGGGGAGAAGGAGGGGAAGGGAAAAGGGGGAGAGGGAGGGAAATGGGGAGATGGAGGGGAAAGAAGCGGGAGAAGGAGGGGGAGAAGGGGGAAAGGGGGAGGGGGAGGGGGATACAGAGTGAGGGGGAGAGGGAGGGAGAGGGAGATAGAGGAAGAGAGAGGAACGGGGAGAGGGTTTTAGTTTTTCTCAATTACTTCTGCGAGTTGGCTCTGTTTTAAAATATAACGTAAAGGAGTCTCTCATATCTCTCACTAAATTTGTTAGGTTAAGTGGCAACTTTAAGGCATAATACTGCTGCTAAGTTCCTGTGTTCTGAGGAATTTATGAGTAACGTCTGTATATTATATAAAATTTAGCTGGATCTTGAATTGTACTCATTGATTTGCGCAGGGTTAGTCCCGTTTTTCCTTAGTTTAAAATTACCCCGAAATGACGGGAAAATATCTCATTACTTCGGAAAACCGGTAACAACATAAATACGAAATCCACGCGAGCGAAGCCGCGGGCAACAGCTAGTTGCTTAAAATTCGTTTTAGTCAGATTTATCTTTAGATAATTATTGTCAAGAAATTTAATTACGGCGTCAATAGTATTATTAATGTCATTTTCATGTGCTTTAGTTAATTTTCCTTTCGTTGCAAGCACTATAGATATGTCATCCACAAACATGACACACTTATGTTTAGTTAAGCTTGGGACATCATTGACATAAATGAGAAATAACAGGGGCCCCAGAACGCTACCCTGAGGTACTCCACAATTTATTTTCTTTTAGTCCTGAGCTATGGTTATAATATCAGTCACTGTTTTGATACGTAAATCCTAATTTGTCTTAGTGTGCACGACCAATAAGTCTGTACGACTGATCCTTTCAGCCACGTTTTAGAGCACTCTTAAACAAAGGTTATTACAGCTTGTAGCTGCTAATTTTAGGGCAAGAAGCGCCTTAAGCGACGCGTAAGTGCTGCCCTCTAGTCAGCATCGCTGTACTACAGTCGTGATTTAGCTTGATTAGAATGATAGCAGGAAAGAGTTATGCGTGAGAACATTATGTGCCTCAGTCGCTCCAATATCTTACGCATCGCTCCGTCCTTGTCTCATACAGCTGTCATTCTAATCAAGCTAGATTATTTCGACTATAGCCTAACAAATTAAGTAATTCAAGCAGCGAACTACAATATTTTGGAACTCTAAATCAGAACAAATTCCACACAAAAAGTGGCCCTACGTGAAACCAAAAGGACGTATATTCAAAATACGAATCAATTGGTTCAAATTCAGAACGAGAGCAGGGATTGGTTCGCGCGCGTGCTGCAATGTCAGCTAGTGGGTAGTTGAGAGGTAACTATTTTAGCTCCGCCTACTTAGGTAACAAATTCGTGGGGTCAAGTTTGAAGCGTAGTTATCGTTCTATAGTATTGTAGTTCGCTGAATTCAAGCCGAGAAAGGGTAAACATGCTTTTTTAAATTTAGGTCAGACATATTGACAGACTGACATTACGAAACTATGAAGCTTCTTTGTTGAATCCCTAAAAATTGTGTTTATATACACTGAAAATATTTTTAAAAGACCTATCTAACGACACCCCCACACCATTGAGGTAGACGAGAAAAAAAATCATTCTTGATTTACGTGCAGGGGAACGTTAATTTCTTTTTTCATATCTTATTATACCACTATGTCAACGTGATTAATATTATACCCAAAACCCATTCCTTTCTAGCACAAAGGTTCTCCAAGCTAAGCCGCGGAAGGACAGACAGACAAACATAACAAAACAGTTTATTGTTGATTGCGGTACCCTAAAAACTACACCAAACGAACCTCTAATATAATACGTACATACAATTTGTCATGTCCAATGAATTCGCTAGACTGTGTACAAAACGGTGCTAACTCTAGAGTGTTGGCAACACTGGTGCGTTAGCTAAGTGTGAACTAATATGTAGCGTTCCTGGACCGTGAAGCTTGCCAGAAATGGCCAGAATATCGTTATACATTGCCGGAATTTGCAGGATTGGATTTGATTATTTAGAGCCTCTGCAACAAATAATTCCGTACCGTACCGCACAAGCGATGGAATATCTATCCTTATGGTGTAGACGCTTGAACACATGAACGGTATTCCCTTGTAGAGAATATGATGAAATCATAGCTCCATGTTAACATATTCCTGAATACTCTTATATGACAAAATCTGCGACATAAATTGACATTGCAACGGCAACTGCTGCAGTCGGTAGAGAGCTCGAATGGTACGATAGATGGGTTCGTGAACCAGGGTGTCTACTCTCAAAGTCCGATATATCGAAACGATACAACTCGAAACATGCAAATGCAAAACTTCGTCCCTTAACAATAGAGTAGAATATTGATTGGATGCAGTTTGAATCGGTAGAGAACAGGGAAGCATGGCGTGCTGTGAGCAAGAACCGATTTGGTTCGCTGAGATCGATAGATAAATACGGCTCCAACGGTTTCGATGAAATTTACAATATAGGAGTTTTCGGAGGCGAAAATTCTATTTACTTACTTAGGTCACATTCTTGAAAAATGCGTTTTCTCCAAGTTAAAAAAATAACTATAGCGCGTTTTAGAAACTCTACAGTGCCATCTCTTAATCCGTTTTGGTAAAGTTTATACAGAGCATTGTTCGGTCGCGGTAATTTTTTTTTAGTCAATTGGTGCAACTCAGCCTAATTGCTCTTCAGATCAACTTCTTAAGTTAACTTGGTAGCCATTTAATTTAAAATCCCAAAAAAAGTTCGGAGAAATATAATTTATGGCCTTAATAGGTCACGGCCTGCTACAAAAAAACATCTTTTAAATATTTTTTTGGAGCAATTCTCATTTTATTTTTTAGTTACGAGGACATGAAATACCTTTGTACAAATAAAATATGATCTCAAGGGGCGGAGAATCCAATTAATTTGCCGTAAGTAATAAATTATTCTGTAAAGTTAAATATCTTATGAAAAGAGCGCAGCTACGAGGAATCTATGTTTATAAAGAGATGTTTTGATGGTCCAATTTCATAAAATTATAGATTTAATGTGTAACTAGCTGTTGCCCGCGACTTCGGCGACATTCTGTTAATAAGTTGGCTATGTCTTTTCCCTCGATTTCTACATGCTTGGTTCAGCGGTTTAGCCGTTAAATCGTAATAAAAAAAACCGGCCAAGTGCGAGTCGGACTCGCGCACCGAGGGTTCCATACCACCACATAATCATAATTGTATTAGTTGAAATTTCAGACAGTTAATGTCCTAGATTTTTTGAGTCCGACACGCGCTTGACCAAATTTTATTATTAGTTGTTATTTTATAGCTTAAATGCACTATAAACATACCAATTTTCAAGTTTGTAAGTGTTCCCGTTTTTAAAATAGAACTAAAACAAAAAGGGCCTCCGCGACCATCCAACTTGACCCCTCTCTTATATGAATGTTCTTGAAACGGGAGCTCACCACAATTGGTTACCATTAGTTGTGAGAAAAGTTGTAATATTTAATGATTTCAGACTTTTCCTATTATTTGTACTGTGAGACCTAGCTTCTTGCCAAATTTCATAATTTTAGGTCAACGGGAAGTACCCTGTAGGTTTTGCTTTTTTGCATAAATGTATGGAGATGAGGACATAAAAAGCCATATGTTTTGATAGCGTCGTTGTGAAAAATTGAAATTTTCAGATCGTGTGTAGTGCATAGACCCTAATATATGGTATTAATTTCAATCTGATACCTCTACCCGTTCGTGAGATAAAGGGTCTTGACAGACAGACAGACGGAAAACAAAGTGATCCTAAAAGGGTTCCGTTTTTTTCTTTTGAGGTACGGAACCCTTAAAAATGAGTTTCTTTAGTAGTTATATAACAGATGAAATGATGGCGAACTGAAGTTTAGTTATATCTCATTTATGTTACTCAAAGATTTCGGACCTCCTTGCTTCGCTCGGAATAGATACCTAGCTAATTTATTTTAATATGGGATGACATCTGCCAACATGTCCCAAATTTTTATGTCAAATCATCAATGATCACTAGGAAATATTCAAAATAACCCGTCAAATCCATAGAACTACGCCTTCACTACCTTGTGACAAAATATTTCTTTAATCCTCCTTCTAATTACCCTTATTTTTCTGTGATGTTACTAATGTATGTATATGCTATACTATTAAACGAGCAATAAATGGCTCTAACGATGCGACTCGAGCGCGAATTTGAAATTGGAAGGTCGCGTTGGCCCGCATACATAAGACCCTCAGAAGGACCACGAAAATCTCGCGGGTGGATGCAATGAGGCGGAGAGTGTCCATTCTGTATGATAGTCAGATGATAGTACTATTTATCTACTCTCATATCGTTAATCCACAATAATGCGTTCAAAAATTGTAGGTTAACATCTTCATAATGTCAATCTGTGCTTAGAAACACTCTTAGGAGCATTTTTAGGGTTCCGATACCAAAATGGTAAAAAAAAGGAACCCTTATGGTGCCGCTCTGTCTGTCTGTCCGTCTGTCTGTCACACCTCTATATCTCAGCAACCACTTACGCTATCGAGCTGAAATTTGGAATAGTTTTAGAATATAGTTGCCCAACTTAATTGCACATGAAAATTTTTTGAAAAAAGTATGATTATTAATGTAAAGGGGGCCAAAATAGGGGGGGCCAAATTTCAAATTGTCGCTACTAGGTCGAGTGGGGTATCATATGAAAGGGCTTTACTTGTACATTTTAAAATATATTTTTGTATTTTTTTAAGTTTCTTAGTTTTCAAGTTATGATGAAAAATGTCAAAAAAAATACCATTCCCCCCCCCTTATCTCCGAAGTTTGAGTAAGGGAAAATCTGAATTAATTACAGTTGACAGAGGTTTATGTAAACTTTACAGCAAAAATAAAACGATCTTTCTAAGTTGCACAGTTTTTCAGAAATCTGCAAAAAACCTTTACAAACAAATTTAGTTTTGCGGTCCTGAAAATGGACTTTATTGCTTCCAAAAATACTATAGGTATATCGGAACCCTCGGCGCGCGAGTCCGACTCGCACTTGACCGGTTTTTTTTATCTGTGGGAGTGTATTATGAAGTATTGAATTTACTAACAGTCATCGCGGGAGACCTATTAAACAATTTTTTAATTTTTAAAGGCACGCCATTGACAGCTTGATGCGTTTGGACATAAGAAATGGCTGTATGGGCTTTGTACTCCTTGCCTTTCCGAAAGGAAGAATGAAACCAAAAAAAAAAAAGTCTGTGGCTGCAAGGAGGTTTCATTGCAATGACGGAAAAATCAGCAAACAAAAGTTGTATTTACATATTTTTATTAGTTTTGTAATGAAATAAGTGATAAAATTGTTTACGATTTGCCTTCGAGTGTTTTTAAAGCAGCTATAGGATCTTCGCTTAGCAGTTATCACCGGAAAAAGAGAAAATCATTAAGTTTTGTTTTTGAACACAATATTTAGGATTTACGATATGAGAGTAGATAAAGTTGTGTATGCAACTCCACATAATTAGGTATAAAACACTCGTGTCTTCTATTATGGAACTTGGCTCGCTACGCTCGCCTGCGTCCCATAAACCGACACTCGAGTTTTTTACCCCTTATTATGTACCGTTGCATAAACTACTATAAAATTTATTCTGTGGCTAGGTCACATTCTTTTTAGTAATTCTTGAAAATAACGTGATATCAAACGCCGTCTGTTAGTGTACTTTGGTTTAGAGTATACGAGGTGATTCTTCCCATGAAACTGAACAACTTTTCTCAAGAAACATGGACCGAATGAAATTTCGAAAAAATGTGCTGTCATCTGATGCACGTTATTTCAACCTATGATCCTTGGGAAAAGTTGTTCAGTTTCAGAGACAGAACCACCACTTAAAATATCCGCGGTCATAAAAAATAAGGGTTTAGAGCAAAGACCTGTCGCCCAGGTACTAATATAAGACTAGCTTTCCGCCTGCGGTTTCACCCGCATTAAATGCGTTTTCCCCTGGGAATAAGTGTTTTCCCGCGGTAAAAAGTAGCCTATGTGCTATTCCAGGACCTAACCTATATGTGTGCAGAGTTTCATTAAAATCCATTCAGTAGTTTTTGCGTGAAAGAGTAACAAACAAACATTCATCCATCCATCCATAATTACAAACTTTCGCGTTTTTAATATTAAGTAGGATAATATTAGTAGAATAGAATGTGATGATAAAACCGGCTGAATCAAACATCCTGAAAATATAATACTATACTATACTATACTATACTATACTATACTATACTATACTATACTATACTATACTATACTATACTATACTATACTATACTATACTATACTATACTATACTATACTATACTATACTATACTATACTATACTATACTATACTATACTATATATAATATAAACTGTGTAGCAAGAATGGTATACCAACCCTGAAGGATGTGAGTTTGCCCATGAAGCCGAATAACTTTTCCTAAGGAACATACATCTCCCATAGAAACCCAATCAGCTAATAGCGCAATTTGTATGGGAGGTAAAAATTTCATGTTCCTTGTGGAAAGTTGTTCAGTTTCATGGGCAGATTCACATCCTTCAGGGTGGTTATACCCTTTCTGTTACACCTTGTACAGGCAAAATTTAGATTGCATGAATATATCCACATTAGTGACCAAGATAGTTAAGTCTATCAGAAAACATACTAATATTAAAATCCTAATGGGTTGAGTTTTTTTTTTACATTTCACACAAGGTCATCTGATCCCAAACTAGGCAAAGCCTGTACTATGGGTATCAGAGACTGATATACATACATAAATAGATAAATAACACCCAGACACAGAACAAACACTTGTGTCCATCACACAAATGTTTGTCCTGGGCGGGGATCAAACCCGCAGCCCACGGCGTGAGAGGCAGGCTCACTACTAACCACACCAACGGGCTTGTCATAGCGTATAACGACCCACGCAACTAACTTCCTAGAATTCATTCCCCCAGTACTATAACTATGCCATCTTCATGCTCCATATACCTACAACCTCCTTGTACAACCGGCATTACATTTAATTAACTGTTCCGCCGCAGACAATTACACTGGGAATCACAACTAACACTCAGTAACGTAGGAACCGCAAGTTCAGATATGGTTATTAGTGTTTCATGTACAGTAATGTACGGAATTCTTGTGAAGGGTTGGGTTTTACGATATTATTGTAATGAAACACAAGCCAAGCCCGTAAGTATGCCAGAGTTTTCATGAGAACCTCAAGCTTTAGGAAGTTCTTAATAAAGCATGTGAAAGGATATAGTCTCTGCCTTCCCCTGCGTGATCTTTCCTTTCTTTTCTTTTATAGTTTCTATTTTTCCTTTTTTTGGGTTCCGTAGTCAACAAGTAACCCTTTTAGTTTTGCCATTCATCTGTCTGTTTGTCCGCGGCTTAGGTCAAATTAAGTATGATGATATATTTCATCCACGCCAACAAAGTGGTAAAATAAAACAATGAAAACAAAATTTTAGGGTTTCTGCCTTACAAGTAAAGCCACCTCATCGTGTGGGGTGTCGTTAAGGACAATACACACCAAAGCCGCCAGCCCGCCGACACAACCCGGCGGCCTATTAAAAAGAATCATGTTGGCAACATTTGCCGCCGAAATGTCAGCGACTTGCGTACATACACATGTTGAGCCGCCGACAAAGTTTTCCGCTGTGTAATGATTGAAGTCGCCAACATAGCCCGCCGACAAAAAGTTGCCAACATATAATAATATGTCGGCGGGTCGGCGACTTTGGTGTGTAGTGCGCTTTAGATAGGTCTTTTAAAATAATGTCAGCCTGAGAATATATTTTTTTGATTTAGGGATGTGTTTGAGAAATGTTTCGCTTAAAAGCGCAATTTTTGTTGGAGTCGGGTGTCCCTCCAGCTAAACGGTTGTTACTGGAAATGTGAAAAAATTTACAGAAGTAGTATATATGATGAAATTAAAAGGAAAACTATCACAGCTAAGTAGGCTTTACATGTTAATGAGTTAAAGCCGAAAAACTGGCAATAATAAAAATAGCAAATAATCAGGCGCTAGGATCTCGCTGAGTATTAGGAGGTAAAAGGTTTATGTTATGAACGTTATGAAACACTTATTCCAAATCTGATTTGATGAAAAAAAAACTAAAAAAACTGCAGAACCCTATACTGCGCGTGGCCCGACACGCGAATGGCCGGTTTTTTTTGACTTGTTTATTATTTTCCAACAGTTTCTTTTTTCCCAACTTGAATACTGGAGAGGCTTTTTAAAATACCTGGAAACGCGAAGTTAAAAACCGGAATCCATTATTAATCTGACTATACCAAGTGCTTAACAGAGAAGCTTAAGTTTCAGTATAATTAATGGCGTAATATATCACAGTGAGGAAAATCCTGACGGCAACAAGAGCAAATCTACTTACACCAACGGGAACTTGATTAACAACTGACTTAATCAATAGTTATTTATTGTAATAATAGATATTTTTAAATTGCCACTACGAGTACATCCATACATACATAACATCACGCCTCTTTCCAGTCGGGGTAGGCAGAGACCACAGTCCTCCACCTGCCACGATCTTGACATACTTCCCTTGCTTCTTGTACTTTCATCAATCCTTTCATAAATGCTCTTCGGTTTAGGGTACTTTTAAGCTGGCCTTTATTCATAACGTCCTGAATTTGGTCCTGGTACGTTCGCCTAGGCCTTCCCCTTCCAACGTTTCCATTCACTCTCGCCTGGTAGATCTCTTTCGTCAATCTTCGTTCATTCATCCTCTCTACATGACCTAACCATATTAGCATCCCTTTCTCGATTTTGGTCACTACGTCTTCTTTTACGCCACACCGTTTTCTTATCACACTATTTCTAATCCTGTCACTCAATTTAACACCAATCATACTCCTTAGCGCTCTCATTTCCACTGCATTAATTCTACTTTCATGCTTCTTCTGCCATACCCAGCTTTCACTGCCATACATCAGCGTCAATGCCATACATCAATGTCATCAATTTTTCATCGAAAATTGGTCAGAGGTATTGAAAAAAAAGTACCAGTTTGTAAAAAACATAATTACTCTATAAAAAAAGGTGTTAAAATGACCATCTATCCGAGAGATTCTATCGCAACGGCCTCCCCAGGCCTATGTCCAGCAGTGGACGTCTTTCGGCTGATATGATGATGATGATGATCGCACTTGACTCTTTTCGCACCGTATGCACTGTAAAAATTACTATTGTTAAGCAGGTTTTGATTTTTTCATACACCTTTTCTCTCCTAACGTCCAGTGAGGTCCAGCGCTTGACTACTGTTGAAATTTTCATTATTTTCAGTATTTCGACTATTATTCCTAAACTTGTAAAGCCTTCTTAGTAGTGATTTCCTTCTAGTTTTATCATACAGCGTGAATTTGTAGTGGTTTCTACTCATGGTAACCAGCAACTTTCCCGAAGAAAATTTTTTTTTATTTTTTCTTGCGAGGGACCTTCATACTAAAATGTATGGAGTTTTTTTCAAATCCTAAAATCGTAAAATTTTTATCTTTCTCTCTGAGAAATATGTGACATGAGACTAATAAATGCTACTACCACAGTTTTTCTGGTGAAAACACTTACCATTCAGGAAAAAAACGGTTTTAAAAATCACGCATAAAATGGCTATTACGGATTATTTACGCTTCCGTTCTTAGTATTAATGATAAATTCACAAGTAAAACACGATATATTTTCACTTTCGCAAACAAAGTTTATACTAAAACATTAGATTTTCAAAGATATCTTGATTTTTGTAAAACTTAACTGAGTTTTTTGACCGACTAGCATGGGCGAAAGTGAGACGCTTCACGCTTCACTAGCTCATACAGAATATGCATATGGCGGACTCTATAGTTTTTTACTCTGAGGTATACAGCGTAATGTTTTTATCACCCCGAATATTTTAAGAGGTAGTTCTGCTCATGAAACTGAACAAATTACCCCAGGAAATTTTGACCTATTACAAAATGTGCTGTTAGCTGATGCAGTTTGTATGGGAAGTCAAAAATTTTTTTAGTTATTCGACCTATGTTTCATGGTGAAAAGGGGTTCAGTTTAATGGATAGAACCACATCTTAAAATATCAGGGATGCAAAAGTAAGGGTGTATACTACTACTATGATTTTTTTCACATTTCCAATAACATGTTAGCTGACTGGGACAATTGACTTTAACAAAAAATTGCGCTTCTAAGCTAAATATTTCTCAAACGGATCCCTAAATCGAAAGGTGATCTGTGCAAACTCACATATTTTTAAAGACCTTTATAACGATACCCCACACCGTGCAGTCAACGAAAAAAAAATAATCCCCACTTTACGTAAAATAATTTTCTTTTATCACTTTTTCGGCATGACTAATATGTATGTCCAAACCAAATTACAGCTTAGTTGTAACGTTACCAACCGTGAAAGTTTTCAAACATGATTTCTATAAACTCTTTCCGTTCAAAACCAACTAAATCCGAACCATATAAACCGATTGCTCCACCGGGCACCAAGTTAAATCGCCGACAAACCTTACAACAACTTCAAACTCCACATTTCACTTTTGCACTGTGCTATTTTTCACGTGTTCTATTTTCAACTGTTTCATCTCAAGGGTATACAAGTGCAACCGTGAGATTGTGGTTTAAGTTAGAATGTTATGAAACAATTCCTAGCAACATTGTTTATACTGTTTCTAGGAAATGTTGTGCCACGGCTTTGACGATATCTTGGCGCTTATTTTTCCAATCTACTGAACGTAAAGTACGTTCATTCGATAACTTAAGGCGCTAATAGCGGTCAAATGCCTAACTTAAAATAAATGGCCATCAAAACCATTGAAAAAAAAATACAGGGTGATGTATCAAGATTTTAAAAAGGTTTTTACTTGAACAGAATTGTATTTTTGCAACCACGTTTTAGGAAAAAAATCCCTAGCAGCACCTGTTTTTGTGATGATTTGCAAAATTTCTCCAAAACCGCAAAAGGTCACTAGTTAGTTTTTACACACAAAAAAGGTATCTATTATATCAATATTTTTACTTGAATGTTTTATTTTTATTCCACATAATACAAATGAAAAGTGCAAAAAACCGAGATTTTGAGCGCGTGCGGCCGCGAACCCGACCAAAAACTGTAAGCGCGTGACATCTTAGCATGCACATACAATTAGAGTGCATTTTTAATTTTATCAAGTAACCCTGAGCGCTATTAAGGCCTTAAGGATTGGTTAATCGACTGAGCTTGGAACAAAAATCTGTCAATAGTGACTCGGACTCACACAACGACGGTTCCGATAAACAAATGGAATACAATGAAGTAAATTTTCGGGGCCGCATAAATATGTTGCTTTTTAAAAGATTTTTGATGACTTCTAAAAACAATTCCTAGTAAGAGACATCGTTATATTTTTCCGTAATAACTTATTCCGAGGACTCAAATTAAATTTATTGTTCTCTGTGCAAACTTCAGAGATAAGGGAGATATGGCATTTTCTTAGACATTTTTCATCGTAGGTTGAAAATTTAAACACTTTAAGATTTAATACAAAGCTTGTGTACTAAAATGACTATTCAAAACCTTTTCCCTTGAAAATACGTTTCAAACTATTTCAACCTGAACAAGCTACGACTCAAGTACGAAGGAACAATATCGCCTACAAGGCTTCGAGTGGACGGCTTTAGGAAACGTGCTTAAGACTCGCTTAAGCCACGTACTTAAGTCGAAGTCAAGATGCTGCTAAAGCGATATTAGAAAGCATATTGTAGTGGCGAAATGAGTTTTGTAGTTAGGGGGGGTTTGTTCCTTTGATGATGATGACTGTGAAGTTTTAATACAAGGAGTAGAAAAAGCAGGATGATCCTTCACCAGTAATACATTTAAAAAAAATTATAAAAAGTAGTTTTAGCTCAAAAAGAAGTGAAGCGCCTGGAGGGTTAAATAACCTCTGTGATGCTGGTGGTGCAGAGAAAAATTATTTTCGTTATAAAATCCAGTCACTGAGCAAGTACTCATCCATTCCAATAAATTACTGTAATGTGATTTGAAGGAAAATCTAAATTTCATGATCATCCAAAATTTTTAAAATAATAAATATCAAAATAAAAAGTATTTTTTTTATTTTATTTTTTTACATTATTAGTGATGTAGAATCATCCATTAGAAGGATCATCTTACTTTTTTATGCACCCTCTCCAGCTCCAGCTTTTGCTGAAACAATGTGGAGGGGGAGGGGATCACGCATTATTGTTGTGAAATACATGTCCAGAAGTTGCCTTTTATAGATGTTATGATGGTAATTGTAATAAAAAGAATGTAACGTTTGTCCCTCTCCAGCTCCAGATTTTGCTGAAACAATGTGGAGGGGGAGGGGATCACGCATTATTGCTGTGAAATACATGTCCAGCAGTTGCCTTTTATAGATGTTATGATGGTGATTAAATAAATGCAACGCTTGTCCCTCTCCAGCTCCAGCTTTTGCTGAAACAATGTGGAGGGGGATCACGCAGTATTGCTGTGAAATACATGTCCAGCAGTTGCCTTTTATAGATGTTATGCTGGTGATTAAAAAAATGCAACGTTTGTGCCAGTGCTTATTTACAACTGTTAATGTTTCAGGAGACATTCTAGGGGCGCTATTACGGTAACCGTAACGTGTCTGCCATTAACGAACCTTTGCAACACGAATTCCCACATAAAGTCTGAAAGAGAGAGTAGCCCTATGCAGCATTACCCTCCGCCAAAGTCAAAAATGTCAAAGGCAATGGTAAGCTTAGGGCAGTACTCATTTCGGCTATCGTAAAAGCCTCCTAGGTTACCTTGGCAAGTTCCTAGTTAATTAACCAATCAATCAGGTCCTTATGTTTTATTTATGGCGTTCCCGTTATAAACACGACCTTTCCGTAAATATGGACGAAGTAATAAACTTCTAGTGGAATATTTTACCATACCTACATAATTTTCCAAGCATATTCTTTTCTGAACTCCAGAACGGCAAGCGAAAAAAAGCGGTCAGTTTCTGCGCTATAAGCTCGTTCAAAAAAGACATAATGAAGCAATGTGGGGTAGAGTCTCAAAGATGGGAAGTGAAGGCCAGTTGCCGTCCTGAGTGGAGGCGATTGGTCAGTTTACTGTTATCTAATCTGTCGTTTGGGGCACAAAAATATTAACGACTTCGAAGAGCAGCGGAGAATTGTGAATGACGCAAAGACGCGCTGAAGGCCAGACAGACTACCTGCGGCCATACTTTATAGCTACGTCGACAGTGTGCTTACGTGTACTACTCACTTCACTAATACGTTTCACTAGTAAAATTGGCTACTGCAACCATCTTGGAGCCCATGAAAGGGCAAAACAGCGTGCGAATGGTATCAAATTTATTAAAATTCAACAGCATGTTGTTGGAACTACATCTGTGAGGTTTTCCAACAGAGTAGGGTTAAGAGTAGCACGTTGCAAATTCCGATGTGAGTGAAATCCTGCAAATTCTATGCGATTCATACATACATACGTACATAACATCACGCCTTGTTCCCGTTGGGGTAGGCAGAGACGACAGTTCTCCACCTGCTACGATCTTGACATACTTCCCTTGCTTCCTGAACCTTCATCAATCCTTTCATACATGCTCGTCGGTTTAGGGTACTTTTAACCTGGCCTTTATTCAGAACGTCTTGAATTTGGTCCTGGTACGTTCGCCGAGGCCTTCCCCTTCCAACGTTACCATTCACTCTCGCCTTGTGGATCTCTTTCGTCAATCTTCCTCAATATGCGATTCGATCAATATGCGATTCGATCTGTTATTTTATATGGAAAACACGATAAATTGAAAACAGGTCATAAATATTCCGAGGTAGTATCTTAAATGTTTTACGGTGTATAAAAATACCATAAAACCATACACGACACCACAACGTCTCCTTTTAACCTGGTTTAACCGTGGTTTAAAGGTTAACCTACTTTTCGACCATAAATATATGGAATCCTATTGATTGTAGAGAAAAAAGGACAAAGAGCGATGATATCATCCGTTTCACTCGAACCACACAGAAAAAAAATCTGATTTTCTTGTGAAAAAACCGGGCAAGTGCGAGTTGGACTCACGTGCTAAGGGTTTCGTACCTGTCTTGATGCATTCCTTGTAGTTATACCAAGTTGTTACACCAGTGTAACCACGAGGAAAAACCAATTCCTGGTGGTGACACCGCAGTAGAGATAGACTATCGATTGTCGATACTATATTTACCTGAAACCAGACCGCGGTCTCACTCCGCGTGTCTTTAGCTTTGCCAAATTTCATGTTTCTGTGTGAACGGTAAGTACCTTGTAGATTCTGGTTTGGTTTATAAAGGTACGGAGATGAGAACATAACCCGTATCTTTTGATTGTGTTGTTATAGAAGCATGAAATTTTCACATCTTCAAGGGTCCATGGACTTTTATATTTGTATGAATTACAACTTGATTACAACCTTCACCGAAAACGAAGTTATAGGAATTCCGTTTTTTTTTACTCTTGAGTTACGGAACCGTAAAAAGAGAAAGAGCTTATTAATTTTTCCCTTCTGAGTGCCATGTGGTTAAGGGATTCAATATAAAGAACTAAGATTATGTCAGCATACTTGCAAAATTTTGCTTGACCAGAAGCACACCCGGACACTAAATACATCGAGCGCGAATATGAAATTGGAAGGTCGCGTTACGCGTAGGCACGCATATTCAGTACAAAAAACCCTCAGAAGGACCACGCGTGTGCGCGCGGGGGTGCGGGGAAGATACCAAGGGGGGAGGAGTGTCCATTTTGTATGATAGTACTATTACTTTATTCTTTGCCATAAGGCAGCCCAGACATCTCGATGGCAATCTAGTTCGCCTCGAGCTCAAGTGGGTTTTCATGCGAGAAGGTAGACGTGCATGTGAGGTTTACCATGGGTAGTACCGATTCGCTACATTCACAGTTAGAGGACTATGTTGCTACATCGACCATCATCAGTCTTTATTTTAATTGATTGTAAGTACACGGCGTACAAAATAACTCGGGCTGTGACCGTTAATGCGCAGAAGTCAAAAAATGAGTCGCGGGGGTGAGCACGGCATGTGGGGGGAGGCGAGCGAATCGTTC
This sequence comes from Athrips mouffetella, assembly GCA_947532105.1. Classification (NCBI taxonomy): domain Eukaryota; kingdom Metazoa; phylum Arthropoda; class Insecta; order Lepidoptera; family Gelechiidae; genus Athrips; species Athrips mouffetella. The sequence continues at coordinate 6,020,840 of OX383964.1, read as the reverse complement.
ATTGGCTCTCCGCCTGTCACCCATATGCAGAAAATGACCGTCATACCCCGCCTTATCCTGAACGCGCTATAACAACTGTGTCATATACAATGATTTTTTTTTGTCGATTTGCTTCCGAAGCCCAGTAATTCTAGCATACTCATGAAAACAAGGTAACTTTCGAATAACTTGATTTTCACACTTCACATACTAAAGTGGTACCATGATCGATTGATGTCGAGTAAAAAAAAAATCGAGTAAAAAAGTTTTTTTCGAGAATTTTACTTGTTTCACCGTAACATCCCATAAAACAATACAGGGAGCCCCCTCCAGAATACCAGCAAAAACGCGTGGTACAATGGGGGTACCATAGTCTCCATGCTTGTTAGCGTTGTGGCTGGCACCATGGACCGCGGTTGTTGGTGACCGCAGTATAAAGGGTGTAAGGGACGGTGTATAGCGAAAACTGAAAGGTCGTGCTCAGTCAACGAAACTGAACAACTTTCCCAAAGAAACATATGTTGGGAAATGAAATAAAATTTGACCTCTCCATACAAATGGCCCACTCTGGTCGAACATTTTGTATGGAGAGGTCAATTTTTTTTTTCATTTCCCAACATATGTTTCTTTGGGAAAGTTGTTCAATTTCGTTGACTGAGCATGCCCTTTCAGTTTTCGGTACACCGTCCCTTACACCCTGTATAAGATGGAATGATACACAGAGGGCGCTGCTGCCTATCCACTGGTTCATAAATCTTCAGGCGCCTTTTATGACACCCACGGGTGGATTTTCCAGCACTGCAACGCAGACATTTGCTTATTAACATGAGTAGAATAAATGAGCTTTAGGAGCAAAAAGAATAAAAACTACATTGATTGCCCTATCGTAAATACGAATCAGAAATCCACTTTTACCAACCTAAAGAACTCCCTTAGGAGCACATTTTATTTCTCAAAGTGATATATATCGTAAGGACGACTCGAAGGTCCAATCTAGTCGCGTCGCATCGCCGATCAAGCGCAAAGGCCATAAGAACAATCGTACACAACATTAAAATTAAAATTAAAGCAACCGCTGCGCGCTGGTATAAAATTTGAAACTCACACAAAAAATATTTTCATGAATGTAGAAGACGGCTATGCTATGGGTGGCTAAACAGAAACAACCAGCGCGAGCAAGCGTGGCGACTATGTTTATTCCACGCAAAGTAAACCTGTGAAAATCGTTAGGGTACTAAAGGTCTTTCTCTATCTGTGGACGTAGGGTTTGGTCCTTTGTGACAAAACAGCAGATGGTATGGAGCATCTGCTGATAACATAAGAAAAGAAAGAAAGGAAAGGGAAAAAGAAGAAAGTCTAGTTGCGGGGCCATTAAATCTCCATAGATTGAGTGTCTCCATAGATTGATTGAACTAGACTTTTCTTCGTTAGAGAAGCCCTACATTTTTCGGCTTTCCATGCATCGGCCTTCGCGTGCCAGAATTCAGTTAAGTGTTTTTCAAGTTACCCAAGGAATGCTGTGACTTGGGGGCAGGTGTTCAGCGAGATGGATACCTACTTATATTATAACTAGCTTTTGTACGCGACTTCTTGCGCATATAAAAAAACTATACCAGTGTTTTATTCAAACTATTACCTATCAAACAAAAAAGGTTTTTTAAAATCGGTTTAGTAGTTTTTGCGTGATGCTCGAACAAATAAACAAACAAACAGACAAAAGTCCAAAAATCGTATTTGGATATAGGGACATCAAAATAGCATAATATTTCAATGTACAGACAAAATCAATTTACTATTTTATAACAGCACTTTTTCTCGTCGGGAGTAAAAAACGTCCGATGAGTAAAATATGGGTTTGGAGAGATTGCAGAATAGAATTAGGTGTCGGGTTGGACGGTTTTTACAGATGGAGGTGCTGTTTAGGAAGAAATGTCTCGTAATTTGAAATCCAGATAAATTGGATTTGCTTTGAAGCAACACAAATAATATAATGTACTTTGGACCTAAATACGTACAGTCTAACAAAAATGAGTAGATAAGAGACTTCAATGAGCTATTTTCACAGCCTAATGTCAACGGAGTATTCAAAAATAAAATAAATCTGTGAGATTTATTTTATTAACTTACACCATAAAAGTTTGATTTGACACTTTTGTTTGAAACTTAACTGACAGAAGACTGTCAGTGAATAAAATCAGTATACAATTTTATTGATCTATATCTAAACCTAAGATAAATCTAAAACGGATCGGTGTCTATACAAAAGATACAAATAACAAAAACTAATATGAGAAGTACTTATAAGAGTAATAGAAGCCACATTTTTTTTTTCGCCTGTCTGTCTGTATGCTTCACGCAAACACGATTGTTTTCATCTAAATACAATTTTCACAAGTATATTACTAAAGTTCTAACTTAGACTGTAGGGTACGTTATACTTTTACCATTATCTAATATCTAGGAGCTGAGTTTTAGGTTGAACTCTTTTACGCTAAAACGCGCCTGTGAATTGAGTTCAACTTATGATAGTTCGCCATAATAGATTGCGGGTGGTGTGCGTTACACCCAGAAGCTCAAATTAATACACAAGGAAAAAACAGATGACGCTGGAAGCAAATTAAAACGCACTATTGAATGTAGTAGAGAAGTATCTAGTAGGCGGTTACAAAGTGGGAACCAAGGTCCGCCTAAAAAACGAGCGGTTATATGGTCAGATGAAAAAATTACAGTTCTCGTAAGAACGGCATGGTACCACTGCAGTAAGTGGTGCAAGAAAGAAGAAAAAGTATCTATCCTTAGGTTTGTATTAATAGATCGCTTTTAAGTGTTAGATTGATATAAGCTGCACTTTAAACAAACAAATTATTTATCTTGAGTGCAATCTTAGACTTGAGAGCGATTTATCAGGACCCTAGAGTGGTGTCACAGCCGCGGATTCAATAGAAAACATAAATTTACTCTCTACCTTTATATATAGGTATTTATTACCTTGATGCCCAAAAACATCAATAAAGCACCTTTTATTGTGCACATATAAACTTCTATTAGTTATTCAGTTCCCGATCTGATATCCCAAAGGATCGGCTCAGACCTAAACTCATTTGTAACTACGAGATCGTGTGAATTATTCAATGATTCGTGTTGTTCTTATTGAGTGCGTGTTACCAGTTAGAAATTCTTTTAGGAAGGAAAACTGTAAACTAACAAGAAGGTCATGATTTTTTAACACTTCGGCCGATATTTCACTGGGACACCATGGCGGCGCAACCAGTCGCGACATCGTGGTGTCCGTAACTAGACACCAGTAAAGACACCAGAGTCGCCACACCCTGCGGCCACAATATTAAGGGCTATATTTCACTGGGAGTGGTAGCGCCACCAGCATCCGAGCTGGTCGCGCCGCCAATTTGGTTGCGCAACCAAACGGACACCAGGTGAGTAACTCTCTATAGAGCTGTATACATTTTGTTGGTAGCGGCATTAGCGGCGACTGCTTGCGCCGCCATGGTGGCCCAGTGAAATATCGGCCTTACTGTGTTCGTTCTACTTTGTAGATTAACAATAAGGTCATTTCAAAATCACAAAATAGCTACAAAAGTTTAATATGTCACTTAGCAATTTTGCTTCATCATGGGTACAGCACCTAACAAAATGTTGAATCAACTTGAGCGTTTTTACCGTCATAAAACATGCGTTTGCATTCTTGACTAAGCAAGCACTCAGCGCTGTGAATATTGCATGCTCTCTGGAAACGTTTTTACTCCCCCCGTCTTGACTTGTGTTTCGCTCGTGAATAGTGCCACACTGCTTGACATACTCGTATCGCAAGCACAAGTCAATCAACTTATTGGTAGTGGTTTACATACAGTGAAAAAGCCTGGATATTAATACAGATATTAATCGCTAAACCGCTCAACTTTTAAAAACTACAACTCACTAACAATAAACATGAAAGTGATAGTCGAACAAGGTCATAAAGAGTCACTGGCTTTACACCTAAAGACTGCAAGTTAATTTTAAAACTAAGGCCGGAATTTGAAGGGTCAATAGCGTCGTCATAGACGTGAAAATCCTTACGGGGCATAATGACACGAGTACTGAATTAAATGCTATAAATTATGTTCTTCTGGTACCGGAGAACGTGACATTTTGCGCCAGGAGGGTGAAAATTGAGGGACAAGTACTGATAGTTCTATTTAAATCGATGAAACTACTTAGTCGTGTCACATTGTGTTGCATTGTACCTATAGTCTGAACAGAAACGCATACAATATATTTAATATAGGGTTCTACATAAATAAATAGTGATCATAATTTTAGCAAGTTACTTAGTCGATGAAATTGAACCACTTTCCCAAAGGAACATATAAGTCGAAATACGAAAAACCAAATTTGACCTGCCATACAAAATGCGCTATCAGCTGATGCAGTTTCTATGGGAGGTCAAAAATGTATTTTCGTATTTGACCTATGTTATTTGGGAAGAGTTGTTTAGTTCCATGGTCTGCGTAACATACTAAAATTATGTACACTGTTCCCGCAGGAACAAAGGGGGAAAATAAAAACCGGAACTTGGTTTTAGGTGTACTTATTTTGAATACTATCAAAATTACATTTACATTACATACAAAAAGGTACGTAAAGCGCAGTGGCTATTGGAGAACTGGGCGCTCGGCCAGATTGTCCGCGCTATAAAAGATTGCGGTTGCTTAGGAGGCAGGCGCGAACATACACTATTCCATTAGGACCATATACTTATAGAAAATGTAGGTAAAGGCTACAAGATAACTTATACAAAGGAGACATATTAATATTGAGCTCGGCTTGGCAAGCCTCCTAATAACGCTTTTAATCAACATAGTAAGTAGTATAATATGTTCGATGTTCCATATAAGGTCCTAATGAAATAATGAACTTAATTTTTGTATGTTACTCAAACCATAAAACTAAGCAACTTTCCCTAAGGAACATAGGTCGAAATACGAAAATCTATTTTTGACTGCCCATAGAAACTGCATAAGCTGATGCGCATTTTGTATGAGAAGTCAAATTTGGTTTTTTGTATTTCGACCTATGTTCCTTTCAGAAAGTTGTTCAGTTTTGTGGCCTAAGTAACATGCTAAAATTATATTCACTATTTCTGTAGAAATCTATAAAGGGTGTAAAGGACGGTGCACCGAAAATTAAAAGGGCGTGCTCAGCCAACGAAACTGAACAACTTTCCCAAAGAAACATATGTTGGGAAATGAATAAAAATTATGACCTCTCCATACAAATTGCCCACTCTGGTCGAACAGTTTTTATGGAGAGGTCAACATATTTTTTCATTTCCCAACATATGTTTCTTTGGGATAGTTGTTCAGTTTCGTTGACAAAGCACGCCTTTTCAGTTTTCAGTACACCGTCCCGTTCACCCTGTATAATAGTGTACACAGAAAGCTGTAATTATCGTTATAATGAACGTATAACTAAGTATCTAACAAGATGTAATACTTAATATCAAGGAAATCCCTTAATAGCATTTAGCAGAAGCCGTTTTGAATTATAATAGGACTATTACAGGCTATGATATATAAATCGCTCGCTTTAGGACTAAAATAGTGTAAGCCAATGGGACTCCAATTAATCATGAGGGATGTAAGGTCGACGACCGTTTGAGTAAATTCCACTGGTATGAAAGGCCCGGATGTGTGACTGCTAAGTATGTGCACGACTAGACCGTTTTCGTGCTTCAGAATGCACATTAAGTCGCAACTGTCTTAAATAATGGTCTTTAAGCCAATCCAGACGATTTTTTGGAGATTTTCATCTTCCTGTGGCCTCTGATACGGCTTTTGTAGCCACTTATATGAAAGGTAACTGGGACAAACGGCATAACGTTCCCAAAATGTAGGAATAAGGGGTTTAAGTGTACTTCCCCCAAATCCAGTGGGATTCCCTTCCATTAAAAACTTTGAAACCGGAATTAAAGCTTATGTATGTCGTCAACCCCGCAACACACAAAAATAAGGAAAGAAAACAGTCGTAACGAATTCAAAGTAGGCATTTCAAACTTATTTTTCCTTTATTTTTTGGAAAAATCATAAGTGATACGCTAGCCAGCCGCAACTTTTTACATACATACACACATAATATCACGCTTTGTTCCCGTCGGGGTAGGCAGATACCACAGTTCTCCACCTGCTACGATCCTGACATACTTCCCTTGCTTCTTGTACTTTCATCAATCCTTTCATACAAGCTCGTCGGTTTAGGGTAATTTTAACATGGCCTTTATTCAGAACGTCCTGAATTTGGTCCTGGTACGTTCGCCGAGGCCTTCCCCTTCCAACGTTTCCATTCACTCTCGCCTTGTAGATCTCTTTCGTCAATGTTCCTTCATTCATCCTCTCTACATGACCAAACCATCTCAGCATTCCTTTCTCAATGTTAGTCACTACGTCTTCTTTTACGCCACAACGTTCTCTTATCACACTATTTCTAATTCTGTCACTCAATTTCACCTTTTCCTTTTTCACCGTCACCTTTTTGAGTTGAAGAAAGGACCCCTTAACCCTCCGAAACCCAATAGTTGCGGTAGATTGAAGAGAGACAACAAATGTGTTCCAGTTCTTTAGATTAGTCTCTTTTATATGGCACTTTATTTATTCTAATAACAAATAACAGCAAATGAATGATCAATTCTTTTTGTTAATCCTACTCAATGATCCCGAATGGCCCCGTGGGGTGCCGGCAAAGAGTAGTACCAACCCTTCCATACCCGTGGGTGTCGTAAGAGGCGACTAAGGGTTATAAACTGGAGGATGGGCAGCAGCATGCTCCTTTGTATCTAACATCTTACTTACTGCGGTCACCTACAACCGCGGTCCATGGCGCCAGCCGTAACGCTAACGAGCGAGGTGACAATGGTACTTCCCCCCTACATTTTTCCAGCAAAAGCTAGAATTTTGGAGCGAGCTCCCTGTCCTGTAGTGGACGTTTCATGGGATGTTATGATGTTGATGACTCAATGATATTACAATCCTACTCGCGTAAAACTTTTACTAGGGAATGTGGAAAATTTGATCAAAACACAGATATTTGATAAATTTTGCCTTTGGATTTACCATCTTCTTTGGTTGTGGGTTGCAAAAATAGGCTATCTGCGAAGGAAAAGCGTAGGCTCTGCTGGGCCCTGAGTCAAGTGGCTTTCTACAATCGCAAACGCTAGTCGAATAGAATGCAAATGTATGGAATTTACATTAGCTAACAAAATGTTGCGTTAAAGGTAATGTCAATCACATACATTTAAATAGCGTTTGCGATAATAGAAAACCACTCAGAGCCTTGACCTCCCTCCCTATCAGAAGAAGTTTCTCGTATAAATCTCATCAAACTACTTGAACATTGAACTTACAATTTTTCCTTCCATTTCATTATTGTTCGTATAAATCTCATCAAACTACTTGAACATTGAACTTACAATTTTTCCTTCCATTTCATTATTGTTCGACATGTCTCTGAGCATAATAGGTAAAATGATGGATAATGGATACGCAGTCCACAGAAAACGTTAATAATTCTGGTAACAAAATACATAGTATGTGTGAATTCACAGGACATATTATTGTGACAAAACAAACGAAAAATGCCAGAGAAAAACCGTGTTCAACAAAGCCAATTAGAGTAAAACAATGTCCTACCCAACATTATTTCCCAATCCATAAACCTATCGAAATCAAACTGTCCTTACAACGAGAACAAGTAAAACTTTTACTGGCATTAAACCTTCGCCTTATAAAAACATCGGTTGTTTTTAGACACGGGGAAACTAAAGACATGGCATAGTTACAAAGCGAAGCGTCTTTGAATCTAGTGCGCCTTGTGCAATTGTCTTTTTAGGGAAGTACCAATCATATCCCTGTTATTTTCTGCCGCAGAACTGTGTTTTGGCTTAAAGGGTAAGAGAGTGAGAGAGAGAGAGTGAGAGAGAGACAGCGAAATTCTCGGCACATGAGACGTTGACCTTAGCTCTCAGGAGCAGCGCGCTGTAGCTGTCAATCATCGCTAGCTCCTGTGCCCTAGCTTACATATATCCTACCTTACTTGGAAGGACAGTACTCTTCATACTAAAGGTGGCATATTGTACTCTAAGAATACATTTTTTTAGATAGAAAAAAAAATTTAACTGTACCCAATCATTTTCCGACTACAATCTGAAAAATAACAACATTCTGTACTTTTATAGCACCATCACCATTTTATCTCAAATACAAAATACAAGCTATGAAGTTTTTAATGGGAGTGAATTTTTTTTCGCATTCTAACCTATGTTCCAAAGGAACAGTTGTTTAGTTTCATGGACAGATAGTATTTATACGTTTTTAGGGTTCCGTACCTCAAAAAAAAAAGGAACCCTTATAGGATCACTTTGTTGTCCGTCTGTCTGTCTGTCAGTCTGTCTGTCAAGACACATTTCTCACGAACGAGAAGAGGTATCAGGTTGAAATTGATAACGAATATTAAGGTCTATAAACCACCCAAGATTTGAAAATTTCAATTTTTTACAACGACGCAATCAAAAGATATGGCTTTTTATGGCCTCATCTACATACAAGGGAAGTATGTCAAGATCGTAGCAGGTGGAGGACTGTGGTCTCTGCCTACCCCAACGGGAAAGAGGCGTGATGTTATGTATGTATGTATCTACATACATTTATGCAAAAAAGCAAAACCTACAGGGTGAACGTGTGAACTTCCCGTTGACCTAAAATTATGAAATTTGGCAAGAAGCTAGGTCTCACAGTACAAATAAAGGGAAAAGTCTAAAATCATTAAATATTTGAATTTTTCTCACAACTAATAGTAACCAATTAAGGTGAGCTCCCGTTTCAAGAACTTTTCTATAAAAGAGGGGTCAAGTTGGATGGTTTTAGTATATCATATAGTAGATAGGTACGGAACCCTTATGGGGCGAGTCGCACTCGGCCAGTTTTTTTTGTTTCACGTTGTATAAACACAGAGGTTAGTAATGAGGCTGTTAAACCAATGAAGGTGACAATTTCTATACAGAAATAATAAAATAAATAAAAAAAGAACTAAGTTGCGAATTAAATCTTTTGGGAAATCTATACTTTTTTGTACATCTAACTCAACGAACCCTATAAAACACGGGCCAAACTTATCCGACATCCAATTCGAGGACAACACGTATTAAATTAGTTCCGAGACAGTTTTTGCGCCTCTTACCCTCCTATCTTACAGGCCTTAAAAAACTTTATTACAAGTTTCCGCGATTGTCACAGTTGTTACACAACCTTAAAAGTTAGCTTAAATGTTTGAGCAATGGGAATTTTTCCTCCCAGCACCGAGTCACAATGTCACGTTTTTTTTAATGTCACAAGTGGCTAAACGAGCAGGTGGGCCACCTGATGGTAAGTGGTCACCACCGCCCATGACACCCACTGTCTTATTTGTGAAATAATTTGACACTAATAAGACAGCAAAGCGCGTTACCCACCCTGAGAACTAAGATTATATGTCTCATGTGCCAGTAATTTCTCTGGCTCCGTTGCCCTTCAAACCGAAACACAGCAGTGCAAACACTGCTGCTTCACGGCAGAAAAAAACAAGAGGGTGTTACTTCCCCAGACGACTTTGCACAAAAGCCCTACCACCTCCACGTTCGCAGAATGTTACACTTTATCGTGACATTGTGCGATAGTCTGCGAACATGACATTTTGCGATCATGATATTCTGCGAACGTGACATTCTGCGTGCGTGACATTTTGTGAAAGTGACATTTTGCAAAGGTGATATTTTGCGAACGTGACACTACGCCGGGAGGAAAATTTTGTAAAAGAAAATAAAATTCAGGATGTTCTACATAAAGGCATTAAAAGTACCATAAACCTAAACCGACGAGCGTGTCTGTAAGGTTTGATGAAAGTACAGGAAGCGAGGGAAGTATGTCAAGTCAAGATCGTAGCAGGTGGAGAGATGTGGTCTCTGCTTAACCCGGCGGGAAAGAGGCGTGATTTTATGTATGTATAAAAATAAAAAGTCCGCTACGGAGGTTTCTGGAAATAGAGAAAAGCGTTTACTTTGTTCCGGGTCTTAGCGTGCGTGTTATGGCCAAAGAAAAGTAAAATAAAGGGTAGATATTTGAATTGAGTTGTTTAATTTCTTATTCTGAACAGTTTAACAACCCATCAAAACTCTACAGGGGGTTAGGTACATGTCTGCAAACCTCCCAGGTTTGCTCTGCCTATAAAACTAAACAACTTTCAAAATAAATGGTACAGCAGCACTGCACTTACTTTCTCGCAATACTCAATAGTATGGAAATACACATAGTATGGAAATACAAAATTTTATTTACGTTTTTCCAAAAAAAAATTCGAATGAAATATAAAGATCAATTCAGAATTCAAATTGTCAAACATTAAAACAAACAAACCTCAAACGATTTCGAGTAAATCACATGTTTAACTTTTGGTAGTACTGGAACACCCTTTATATAAATTTTAACAGATCAATGAATACTACCGTAAGATACTTGCATGGAGATTTTGTTAATTTCCCAACACATGTTCCTTATGGATAATTGTTCAGTTTAGTCTACTGAGCAAGCCCTTTCAGTTTTTGGTACACCCAGTGTACTAAATTTTATTCAAAAAAATCATAAAGAATATCCAGTCAGGTGAGTCAGGTAGACAACCAATCCAGGACTAATATTATAGAAAATTTTAATAAACTCAGAGGAACCAATTTTGGGTAAATCACATATTTACGATTTGGACAGGACAGGAACACCCCTTATATGAAATTACACAGATCAATTGATACTAGTGCAAGATATCTTACATGGAGATGCTTGGTCATGCAAAGTTTCATCAAGATTCTATGAGCCGTTTTTGAGAAAATTTCAATTTTTCATTCTCGTTGTATGACAGCTACCCTCAAAATGAGAGCCAGCAAGAAACCACTTGAAACACTTCAATGGATTTGCATAAAACTCCTAAATTCAAAATATGGTGTCAATCGGACCATTCGTTTAGCCGCTAGGCCAAAGCGTGACGGACAGACCGACCGACCGACGGACCGACGGACCAACCGACCGACCGACCGACCGACGGACGGACATTTTTGGGAGACTTGTTTTTTATGATGTATAAGTGATATAGGACACATTTTTGAGAAAATTAGAAAAACTTTTTTTTTTCACGAATACAATACCTTTCTCGCTGGGGTCGAAAGTAAAAAAAATCTCACATTCAAAATACGCAATCAGCATTGAAGAAGATAGCTATCAGCTGATTCAGTTTCTATGAGACGTTGGATTTTCTTTTTTCGTATTTCGGCCTATGTATTTTAGGGAAAGTTGTTTAGTTCGTTAGTACATAGGTAGAGAGGTTTCTAGAGAGGTTTGCACACATATACAAAACACCCTGAATGATCTACAATAACTTGGCTCAAACGTCCCATGTTGGCTTAAAGAGGCCCTTTCCTGTGTTAGACTACTGAACAAATTCTGAAAATTATTTTCATTAACAATCAAAAAAACTACATTGTATTTTTCCGTGGAAAAAACATCTTAACCCTACCGGAAAAAATCTGCTTGAAAGCAATTTCTAAGTGCAAGGAGAAAAGCTCGAGTCCAAACCCTAAAAGCTCTGCTATAGCCCTCTCTCGGAAAAACGAGGAACGAAGTTTTAAGGGTCGTGTCGAGAGGGTGAGTTTGACCCTCCTCACTTCTCACCTCCCGATGTGTTCGTTTTGGTAACCACAGACGGTAGCAGATGGCGCCACACGTAGCTCCGTAAGTGCATGATTTTCGATACGTTTTCTAGGGGGCGTTGGTTCAGTGGGCGTTTAAGAGCTAAATAATTGTGCTCGTTCGATAAAGCTTTAGATTGGTTTTAATACGATTATCTGTACGAAGTTAAAAAGTATTTATATTTACCTGTCGCAGTTTTATAAGTACCGACTATGACCGCGTAATTGCCTTACCTAAAAGAAGAAAATGCTTATTAGAACCAGTTTAAAAAATAACACTTAAAGTTGATTTTATAGTCAAATATTTTTGTAAAGAAACCTTAGACAACACTAATATTTAGGGTGCTGGCTGCAATTTGGGTATATGATTTGCTCATGATTCATATTAATAGGGATGATAGATCAGCTCAATACGAATCGATTTGGTCCTTACAAGTTTTTCTGTGCGTCGCTGCGTTTTTTAGTTAAAGCAAAAAAAAAAATAAGATACTAAATAATGTTTTTTTAGTCTGCCTTTGTGGCTCCTGTTTAAAATACTTCGGAAGATGTAGAAAATCGAAGAGGCAGACATGCGGGGCTCTGTATTATCACGGGACGAAGTAGTGAATTTTTGCATTTTGAAGAGCTGTAACTTTACGACGCAGGGCTATTATGGTGGCAGTCCAATTTTCTGGGGTTATACATTGTATTTAATCAGATAGTCATAGTCTGCCAGGTGTACGTTTCATTGTCAAATTTCAAAATAGTTAAAACTTAATTCGTCAAAAACGCAGAGGTGTGGATGTCCGCCAATATTTTTTGTATCTTCTAGAGGATGCTCCATATCATCAGTCAAAGAGGCAGACATGAGCAAATCATATAGAAATTTGTCCTTCATCAACCTTACTATAAAAGGCGTAATGGGCCACACTAATCTATCTTACTTGTTTTAAATAGTGACTTGTAACTTCTTTTTCTTGGCTGTGAAAGCAGACTTGGGGCTTCGGCAGTTACTTTTGTTCTGTTTTTAAAATTGCCTTTATTTTAAATTAATGTTAATTAATTAATGCAGTTATTAACTCTTTTGCAAAGTATTATGTATCCTAATGCTAGGCGAAGGCCTTCTCGCAACTACAAATAAAAAATTAAGACAGAACACAAAACTGAAATAAAATGTCAACCATTTCAACCTTCATTGTTAAAAGCCTCTCCAGTCGCATACAAGGACAACAGAAACGGGAAAATGTCGCAACATACGATAGAAGTCAACATATTGCGAGTACAAGGCTTGTTCTGACAAGAAGAAGCTCAGCCTTGACCCACATAAGTCCGCCTTGTATAGCGCAATTATAACAAACTACACATCATACGATGACCGGGGCCGCGGAGAAAAGGCTTACTGGAAAACCGACCTTCATTCCGGCTTTACAGTAAATGCCAGCAAGAAAATTGTACTGCCTTTGAAACAACCAACCATATATTTTTGGCACGAAGCGTACTACATATACTCCAGTAAAATTACGAGAGCATTGTATGGCGAAACGGAAATAATTGATAATAGCCGTGATTCTTTTTCAGATCGATAGATTATATTTCTGTGTAAAGCTTTTTAATGGAATCCACCTAAATTTACTTCATTTATTTATTTATTTTGTCGTCCAAACATTAAAAAATATGGAATTTCGGAAAAAATGTTAATAGATTATTTTTTTTATTTACGGCTTGCTATATATTCAGAATTTCATATTATACTTGAATCCACCTAAAAATATTAGCTTTTTTGTATTGTTTAACTTTTATAGCACGAAATTTAAATAAAGCTTATCTTCGCAACCAAAAATAGTAATAGATCCGTTTTGCTTTCTAATAATTTAAATAGTGCTATATAATCACATTTTTGGCAAATCCAACATAAATGTTTACAAAATCATTGTAAACCAGCGATTACAAAAAACTTTTTTTTTATTTAGTATGGCATTTTTGTGAATATATATAAGAATCACTTACATTTAAAAAGGTTGAGTTTAGCTCAGTTTATTTCTATTATTTTACCTTGACTTTATTGGACCTAATATGTAAAAATAAGTGGAGATTTTATATTTTGAAATAAATTGATATTTTTAAATATATTTGTGGTGGATTTTGATGCCTATATGTAAAGTATACGTTTATCTATGATATAAAGTATATAATTGTCTATTAAAATTTTTGCCTTAGCTGTTATTCGAATAAATTTTAGGTGGATTCGTAAATATTGCGTCTTAACATCATATTTAAATACGATATACACAAAAAAGTAGCTATTAACATTTAATGTTTTGCAAAACCGTATTTTTACTGGAGTAATATTTATACATTCGAAACAACAAAAAGAAAGGTTGAGTAAGTGATTATTCTTTATACTTTAGTAAGTGATTATTTTTTATCAGGCCATAAATTTATTTAAATTTTTTATTTAATTTTATTTTATTTTCTTTGGGATGCTTACAGCTATATTTACAACTTGAGTGCTATAAATTAATTGCTATAAGCCAATGACAAGCTTCCACATGTGTATGTAAAAAATAACTTAAGTAACAATTCTATGTTATTATGAAGTACCTATGTGAAGCATAAAATTACTTAAGTATTAATAAAAATAGCTGTTTTACGTGAGTCCGTCCGCGGGGACTTCAGGTTATCATTAGACAAAGTCTTTTATTAATTTAAGAACCCAATTTTCTTTTTTGTAACGTAAACGCGATGTAAGGCTTTAAGCGACTTTAATAAAATGTTTCGCTAAAATTCTTAATGGAAATGTGAACCGCTTCTCCTTAGTTTATCATCGTGTTTATTAGTTTTGCAGTCATTCGGCCAGTGCAGGCCGCATTGAGGCAAGGATGCGCATTATGCATGAGATGAGGCTGTTGCACCTCCCTGGCTGCTCCGAGCCCACACGTGTCTTATCAAACATTCAGCTGAGAACAGATGAGACGTTAAAAGGCCACTACACACCAAAATCGCAGACATATGTTGGTAACTTTTTGTCGGCGGGCTATATAACGTGTTAACGGAATAAGCGAAACTGAGAAAATGGTTTGTTCAGAATCGAGAGTAGAATCAATTTCACGGGTTTTTGATAGGGGTAATTTTTTATTTTTATTATTTAAATTTTTGCTGCTTCTATTCTACATATTTCCGTGGATACGCGCGCTGGCGGTGAAGCCGCGCGGTTTATGAGCGGTGAGGAGGGGAGGGAAGCGGGCGTGGCGTGCGCGGAGTGTGCGGACTAGAACAAAGATGAAACTAAAACTTTAAAATAACAATAAGTAGATAAAAAAACTTTTTTTAAGATTTTTTTACGGGAATGGATTTATTTTAATAAAAATCAGTTGGGGTGTATGAGGGTTTTGTATATAAATATTCACTGATTGCAAGATTAAAAACTTTGTAGGCGACATGTCGGCCGCTCGACATGAGGAACGTCAGTACACCTTATCCTGGATACTACATAACAACGAGCACGAATTTGAAATTCGAAGTTGGAAGGTCGCCTAAGCCCGCATAGTCATTCATTACTTAAAGACTCTCAGATGCACCACACGAACCGCGCGGGCGAATGCGCGGGGATGTGGGGTGGATTGCAAGAGGGGCGTAGAGTGTCCGTTCTGTATGATAGTACACACGGCCGCACATCAGTAGAAACACTTTTGGACCTTATGGCGTGGTAATAGAGTTGAAAAAGTTTCTACCGACAAGCGGTTGACCGTACTATTACTCTATTCTGTGCCTTGCCTTGGGTGTCGCCGGGCGACTGAGCACTCGCGTGCGTACTCAAGTCGCCGACATGTCATGTCTCGTGTCGGCAGATAGGCGACTTGGTGACTATTGCTCTTAAAAAGTGCAAAACACGCAACTATATGCTGTAAATAAACAACCTTTGTTATTGAAAAGGTTTTGCGATTTTTAACGGATATTTCGCTGAGAGCATAGGTGCAGCCATGAAACAAAAATTATAGAAAATTCTGCCGCAGAGTCACCAACTCTTCACGAATTCGCAGCGACTTTTAAATTTCAAATTGAAATTCGAAGAAGTTTTTGAACTAAAATCACATTCCGACTACTTCTTGATTTTTCTTGTGTTGTAGTTTTTGCAACTCTGATACTGTGTTACAGTTTAAAGGCTTAGAACATAACAAAAAGGGTATGTTTTCCTAAGTTAAGCCTGTATTTAGGCACAAGCATGTTCCGCTATTAATAATCCATGGTATGCAAATTTTCAGTAGGCTCTTGTGCCTATCTGTTACAACAAATTTTAATATTAATTTATTGTAATTTAGTCCTAAAAGTTCTATTCCCAAAAATGCGTTCGGCTATTAGGTAGAAAGGGATCCAATGGTCTCACTCTACAAAATGGAAAAGTTTTCATCCTCAGTACCAAATATTATATCAAAATATATAAAGCTTTACAAAGTAAATTAGTAAAATTTCAATCTGTTAAAAGTTGGCGCCAAACAAAGTTCTTATAAAAGGGGCTTCAAGACAGGTCATTTAATTATTTACCGTTTCAAAATTTTCCCTTCGTATCTTGGCTTTTCGTAGGCGGCCTTTAAGAAGCGTTAGTGTGGAAATTTATGAGCACCGCCCACGACTGTAGTTTTCGCCTTCAGTATTAGGCTTTTGTATGAGATAATCCTTTTTCCGTACCCAAAGGGTGAAAAACAGGACCCTGTTGCCTCCGATGTCTGTCTGTCTGTCAACGGCCTGTGTGCCTTTATCTCAAGAACTGTAATAGGTAGACAGTTGAAATATTCACAGATTATGTATTTCTGTTGCCGCTATAACAACAAATCATAGGAAAAAATAAGGGGGCTTCCCCATGGCTTCCCTGCTAAACACGTGTTTTTAGGCGATCTTTGCTCGATTTTTGTTTGAGCTCTGTCGTAAAAACAGGAACACTTACGAGCGTGAAAATTGGCATGTTTATAGTACATAAGCTGTATAATTACAAGAAATTATAAAAACTGGTCAAATGCGTTTCAAACTCGCGCGCATTTAATACACTTCTGAGGGACGGCGCGTCTATAACTAAAACGGTATTTTTGGCTTAGCGGTACGGAACCCTTGGTGCGCGAGTCAGACTCGCACTTGGACAGTTTTTACACATTTGACACCCTAGCAGAGTAGTTTTGTCCGCGATCATTTGCACTTTGACTGCGATACAATCTTTATTTTATTTTTGAATAGAGCAATTTTTTTCTCAGCTTACTTACTTTACTAGATTTTTTTGTCATTGGTTTGTAACATCTTCCCAACCCTTTTGATATCAAGATGGTCACGCCAGAGCTTTCTGGAGTCTTTTTAATTGTAAAATTTCAAAATCTATCACTATAATAGTATAAATTATTTTTTATTTTTTATAATTATTTAGCAAGGATCGCCAACAGTAACTGTTCCTAATTCTTATTGCATTCGACATAGTTGCGTCAAGACGCATAGTTGTATGGGTCCGATACGTAATACCCATTACAGGATGTAACTTAAAAATAATAAATAAATAAATGGTTCATTCCATATAAAAAAAAACAGTTTTTAAAATTTTCAAACAAGTTACGCCAAACTATAGAATAGGTTGTTGGCAGACAAGGCTCCCCATATTTTAACATAACTGTTTATACTCGTATTTCACTAACTAAGTAAAGACAGATTCAGTTTATCTTCTAAAATTTTCAACACATACCTATTCATTAATAGTTATGTGTTGAAAATTATTTATTTTTGAAAACAGATTTTGTGACGTTTTTCCTAATCTACAGGCTTACATAAAAAAAACTAAATAAATTACAAGTAAAATTATTTTTTTTGGTAATATAGAAAAACGAAGGCCGTTACTTTAATTTAGACGCTAGACCTCTGTTTGGTAACTAAGCTTGATAGTTATCCTAAATAATTTGGTAACAAATTATAGTAAATAGATTAGCTTTGAAGCTGAGTAAGTAATTATTAGTTTCGTATTTAAAGGTTAAAGGTATATTTGAAATACTCTCACTACCTGGTAACAACCTTGACGTTATGTTTTAACGCGGACAGTTATTAAATACTAGCTTGTGCCCGCGACTTCGTCTGCGCAGACGAAACTATAAGGGTTCCTTGTTAACTACGGAACCCTAAAAAGTTGTTGCATTTAGCCTCCTAAATAAGCCCTTAATAGGTTTTACAGCTATTTTATAAATCCCTATGTAGATATTAGATACAGTACAAGATAGCATTACAGTTTATGAGAAGGGAGAATTCAAACCTTCTTTCTATTATATTAAAAAAGAGTCTCATTTTTTTCACTATAAGTTGTCATTGTTCCTTCCGTAGGTGTGTAATAGTATTCTGTGCCCGCACGTGTTTAGTAACTGCGTCCCAGCTTGCGTTGGTCACCTACGTCTGCGGCCTGCAAAATCTGCGGCCTGCGGCCTGCTGTCTGCGTCCTGCGGCCTGCCCCTCAGCTTGCGTTGGCCCATATTGTTGTAAAGTTTCATTAAAATCCATTCAGTAGTTTTATGTGAAAGAGTAACAAACATCCATCCATCCATCCATGCTTACAAACTTTCGCGTTTATAATATTATAATAAATAATAATAATAATAGGATAGGATATACACTAAACGTTAGCTCCTGACTACACTTCGCAGCATAGAAAACGCAGCGGTCGGTTTTCTGTCATACATTTTCATTTAATAATGGGGTCGAACAAAGCGTCAATACATCCTCAACAAAAAAATAATACGTAATGGAATAGTGAGATCGTTCGATGACCGACCTCACAAACCCTGGTGGCAGAGTTGTTGAGCCGCCAAAGACCTCTGACATGGCTCATTAACGTCTACATCCGAAGATATTGCCCAGGAAGTATAAAAGCTGTCTGTCCGTATAAACCCTAATTTGTGATCCAGATAAATGCGCCATGAAAAGACACGGATATAAGGTGTAGGTCATGACATAGAATTAGATTATGGACCGTCATCAAAAGTAAAACTACTTCACTAGGCTAACTTTAGTCGCCGGCACTGCAATTTATAGAAAACTCGGCTAATGCAAGCAACACAAAAAATTACGCAACAAATTCGTTCTTCGTGAATAAAGAATTTTTTTTTGTAATTTAGAATTTTAAAACATGTTACTTATCATAAATTATAACGTGACATACTTATTTTTAGTGCTATTTGATTATAAATATATTTTACTACCTTTATTAGTTAAAATTGTAATCTGCCTTTAGTTTTGTCAATGCCTAAGATACAAGTAAAATTTTTACTTAGTTTAGGCATTACAATGCTATTTGAGACCGAAATCTTTCCAATTTTGTAATATCTTGTATATTTTAGCCTAAGTAAAATGAAATAAATTTTATCTTATCTTATCTTATAGTAGTCGCGACCAACGGCTTAACGTGCCTTCCGAAGCACGGCATCATCTAACTTTTCGGACAATCGATTCATCCTGCAATGTCCTAACCAAACTGGGGAGGTCGCACAAAGGGATTTTTGTTCCCTTTATTTTTTGGCTGACAAGCGAATGTATCAACAGAAGGTACGAATTGGTTAGCCTTAATGTCATACTTTCAAGACAAAATATTCTCATCTTCACAAAAGATTCCATACAACAGAAAATATAATAGCATGGAAGTCATGTGAGAAACCGCTAAATGTCTCGTAACAGCAGTTAAGGCGAATCATCTCGTTGGTTGAAGTCGAAAAGAAGCTTGGATACTACTGAGAGTTCTCACTTAAAACTCGCAGATTTATCAAAGACTCGAATGCAGAATCTCGCGGTACCGTTTGAGTTTCAAATTAAGAACAGTAATCACGTCAAAGAAGCGTTGCTTTCAAATCCGAGCTTCGACTTTGAAAAGTAGATGTAACTTGGGTTCGCTTCGTTTCACCTTCATCCAAAGATCATTAATGTGATGCTTTAATTAAGATAAAAGTTTCTGACGTAGTAAGGCCGTAGTAAGTATAAATTTATAAACGGTGGATGAGAGTAGATAAAGTGACAGAAGTAATATTAAGACCAGAGTAGTTAAAGAGTAGGCCTACCCCTATGAGAAAGAGTCGTGTTTATACAATTCTCGTTTTAAGTCCCAGCTTTTTGATTAAGTAAGTAGGTTTAATGACAAAAGATAATAATAATGTCTGAATTTTCGCAAAAAAATAATATCACCTTTTATCGATATTATTTTGCTGAACTTTTTAAAGTAAGTGTATCAACGTAGGTTACTTTAAAACGCCGGAAAACATCTCATTCACTAAAATACGGGCAAGATAATTTAAGGCGTACGAAGTCGCGGGCAACAGCTAGTCCTATGATACGTGTAAAAGATATATTTCCTTGCAGTTTAAAAGATGTCCGTTACCCTTTTAATACTATAATATTAAACGAGCAATATATATATATATATACAAAATACAAAAATGTTTATTGCTTAATAAGTTTTCATACAAAAATTGTGTGGAGTTTCCTTTTAAGCATCAGAGTGCCTGTATCGAATGTGCGCGAAAGCCCTAAAAGGTGGCCAATAAAAGTCACCCTTTGGATACCTCCTGAAGAGAACAGACGCCGAGGTAGACCAAGAAAGCGATAGCGTGACGATCTTGATGCCTTCCTAAAGAATTGGGAAGAGGTTAGTAAAGATCGTAACCAATGGAAAGCCGCGGGGGAGGCCTTTGCCCAGCAGTGGGATCTAGTAGGCTAAGAAAAAAAAAATATATATACAGCGAAGCTCGGTCGCTCAGGTACTTAAATTTACTTACAGAAGGCAACGTCAAAGTGTCGTACGTCCAAAATGATGTGTTTGTAAAGGACGAACTTTGCAAATAAGATTATAACAAGATGATTAAAAAAAGTTGTTTGCTGTGATAACAAATTGGGTTTGGAAGTGGAAAGCTTAAGGCGATCCGTTTTCTATACTAAAATCAAATGACTCGCATTCTTATGCGGGACATAAAATGCTGTACTAGTACTACACTATAGATCGCACACCCACAATGCTAATATTGAACCAAACATTGCAAACAAAAACTAGTACTTTCGGTACATTAGCTGCATCTTTGTTATTATTATTATTATTTATTTATTTAATGGCGTCACATCTCATTACAAGTCGTATTTTGCCAATGTCAAAGTAAAGAAATTATTACAAAATTATGGCGAGTTCGCCAATGTCCAGTGGAAGATTTACACAGGAATCCACATCACGAAGACGAGGGCCTGTGTACTATGATGACTCCGATAAGTTGATAGGGAAAATTATTGAAGTCTAGATGTCAGCCGCTTCTCTCCATCCAAAGATTTCGGTAAAAGCATGTATTCCAATCTTCTAATAGATGTTCACTTTTAAAGTAGTTTACTGCATAAAACCCAATCAAAATTATTCATTAAACTCTTCCATAAACATGTAAAACAAATATTGAAATAAATACACGTCCGTCATCTTCAAATGTTGTCATCTTTGTATTAATCAGCGAAAAATTTTACAAAAAATAGCAGTATTACACTAGTTATTCAACAGCATTTTATGCCCTGCATAAGAATGCAAGTCATTTGAATTTAGTATGGAAAACGCATCGGCTTAACAGTTTGAAGTATTTGTTATAATTATACAGGGTGTAATGGACAGGTGTCCTAAAACTGGAAGGGTAACTGAACAACTTTAGGTAATTGAACTTTCAAGAAATGAAAAAAATCATCAGCCTATCCATACAAACTGTTCAATCAAGTTTACAATTTAGTATAGAGAAGCAGATTTTTTGTTTCATTTCCTGATAGTTTCAATCAATGAAAGTTGTTCAGTTAAGTTGATTGGTAATAACTTTCGGTATTCGGAAGGCTGTCCCTTCCACCCTATATCAGAAGTACATAAAAGAATTATTATTAGCCCTCAATGTCCCAATGCTGGGCATAGGCCTCCCTTTGCTCCTTCCGTTTTGTTTTGTGTTAAGTCCGTCGCACGAACGTTTCCATTAGCGACTAAGGCGTCACTTTTTTTAGGAAGCCATTTATAAATAAACAAAAATCAGTATAAGTTTGATTTTTGATCAGCTAATTAACCCATTTTAAATGAGAAGACAAACTAATTTTGGACAAAAAAATTGTCAAAAAAGTAAAATACTGTGAAATCCCTATATTTTCTGTTCGACTGAAAATTCATCTCTGAAACGTTCGAACCCACATCGGCCTATTAAGGGTCCTTCACAAGATAAGTGGCCCTACTAACGTGCATGCTGACAAAGATCGATCAGCCGACGTCAGCTAGTTCACAGCTCATTCAGATAATGGCCAGGCTTTTATACAGATTACATGCGAATAAAACTTTGCTAGTTTTGCTACGGTTGCGTAGCTATTGTCTACGTCGTAGCATAATCGTAGCGGTGTTATAAACAGTTGAATTTTTGTAGCTGTAAAACTGTTGTTTCATTAAAATAGATTTAAAGCCAGATGCATAAAAAGGATTTTAAAATTGATACTCCTACATATCTATTGCTGACCCTTACTTTATCATTAAAACAGAAAATGAAAACACCAGTTTTCATGGACCTTTAACTTAAAAGAAGTTAGTTTCATTTCCAAAAAAATAAAAAGCAAGATAAAAAATCTTCTATTTTATATGATTAAAGTAAAAAGAAAAAAGCATTTATCCACTTATATTACA
The DNA here is from genome assembly GCA_947532105.1 of Athrips mouffetella. NCBI lineage: Eukaryota > Metazoa > Arthropoda > Insecta > Lepidoptera > Gelechiidae > Athrips > Athrips mouffetella. Next base: position 5,998,446 of record OX383964.1, on the reverse strand, counting down.
GCCTCTTCCATAAAACGGTTACCTTTTGTACGCCACAAAGTAAGTCTAGAGGTCAAGAAATTTTTATGGGACATCTCACAAAGGGCAACTTCGTTTTCACAAACAAAAACCGGCCAAGTGCGAGTCGGACTCGCGCACTGAGGGTTCCGTACCACCACATAAACATAATTGTATTAGTTGAAATTTCAGTACCTAAGTTAATGTGCTAGATTTTTTGAGTCCGACACGCGCTTGACCAATTTTTTTTTTTTTGTTATTTTATAGCCTAAGCCCTATAAACATACCAATTTTCAAGTTTGTAAGTGTTCCCGTTTTTAAATAGAACTAAAAAAAAAATCGCCTTCGCGACCATCCAACTTGACCCCTCTCTTATATGAATGTTCTTGAAACGGGAGCTCACCACAATTGGTTACAATTAGTTGTGAGAAAAGTTGTAATATTTAATTATTTCAGACTTTTCCCATTATTTGTACTGTGAGACCTAGCTTCTTGCCAAATTTCATAATTTTAGGTCAACGGGAAGTACCCTGTAGGTTTTTCATTTTTGAATAAATGTATGGAGATGAGGACATAAAATGCCATATCTTTTGATTGCGTCGTTGTAAAAAATTGAAATTTTCAGATCTTGTGTGGTCCATAGATCCTAATATATGGTATTAATTTCAACCTGATACCTTTACCCGTTCGTGAGATAAAGGGTCTTGACAGACAGACAGACAGACAGACAGACAGACAGACAGACAGACAGACAGACAGACGGACAACAAAGTGATCCTATAAGGGTTCCGTTTTTTTCTTTTGAGCTACGGAACCCTAAAAAAACAACGCTGTCGAAAAGAAGAAGAACAACACTAAACTTAGCAAAATTGCTCGCCTATCTTTAACAGCCTTTTAACTGTTAAGAGAGAGAGAGAAAAGCTGGAAAGAACTTTCAATATATTTTAAAAGCATCATTAAAATTTGCTTTCTGTCTCCTATTTTTAAATATGGAAAGAAGCTTTCAGCATTTTTAGTATATAAGCGTAAACTCACAGCGTTATAATAAATATAAATCAATCTTAAGTAATCAAATCAAAAATAAATCAATTAGCTTAACTTAGTTTTTATTTATTCATTGAAACATTCCTACTGATTCAAGAATGTTACGATGTTTTACAGATGTTTCTTTTGTTTTATAGAAGAGGGAGGCAGTAGAAATAGTGTGATAAGAGAACGGTGTGTAAAAGAAGACGTAGTGACCACAATCGAGAAAGGGATGCTGAGATGGTTTGGTCATGTAGAGAGGATGAATGAACGAAGATTGACGAAAGAGATCTACCAGGCGAGAGAGAATGGAAACGTTGGAAGGGGAAGGCCTAGGCGAACGTACCAGGACCAAATTCAGGACGTTCTGAATAAAGGCCAGGTTAAAACTACCCTAAACCGACGAGCATGTATGAAAGGATTGATGAAAGTACAGGAAGCAAGGGAAGTATGTCAAGATCGTAGCAGGTGGAGGACTGTGGTCTCTGCCCACCCGGACGGGAAAGAGGCGTGATGTTATGTATGTATGTATGTAAGAGGGAGGTAGACGTGCAGACGAGTCACCTGATGGTAAGTGATCGCCGACGCCCGTAGACACCGGCAACATCAGGGAGGTCACAGTTGTGCATGCGAATCCGCAGTACAAACTTGAAGAAATAAATAACTACCTCACTGATATCAATATTTGTTATATTTATACATGATATTTAAACCTCCAAGGTGTTTGCTCTACCCATAAAACTGAGTAACTTTCTCTAATAAAAAAATTAAAACAAAAGGATACAAAAAAATCAACGCACCATAAAAACTTAAAAAAATACAAAAAATAAATGGTACAGCAGCACTGCACTTACTTTCTCGCGATATACGAGAGTCATCATTCGACAGTGTCCCCACCGGGAAATGAACCCAGAACTTCCGGATCAAGAGCCGAATGCTATAACTACTAGAATATAAAGGGCTGCGGATAGCAAATAATAAATAAGGACCAAGTGCAAACTTAAGTTTGTAATTCCATACAAATAATGTGGAAATACAAACTTACCTATACTAGATTTATGTAAAAATGTTTAAATAAAATATGTAGTCAGGTAGATAACCAATTAAGAATTCCAATTTGAAGCATTGAAACCGATTTTGAGTAAATCACATTTTTAAATTTTAGTAGTAAGGGAACACACCTTATATGAACTTTCACAGACCAATGGATACTGCCGAAAGATACCTTGCATTGAGAGTCTTGGTCATGCAAAATTTCATTAAGATCGTTTTGAGCAAATCGCAATTTTTCATTTCCATTGTATGACAGCTACCCTCAAAAAGAGAGCCAGCAAGAAACCACTCAGTATCCTTCGATGAATTTACAAGAAAATCTTAAATTTAAAATATGGTGTCAATCGGACTATTTGTTTAGCCGTTAGGCCAAAGCGTGACGGACAGACCGACCGACGGACCGACCGACCGACCGACCGACCGACGGACGGACATTTTTGGGAGACTTGCTTTTTATGATGTATAAGTGATATAGAACACATTTTTTCAGAAAATTAGAAAAACTTTTTTTTTCACGAATACTCGTACAATACTTACCTTTCTCGCTCCGCTCGAAAGTAAAAAACAACGCACCATAGAAACTGCATCAGCTGATAACGCATTTTGTATGGCAGGTCAAAAAAAATATCGTTTGGCGACATATGTTTCTTAGGGAACGTTGTTTAGAGCCATGATGAACGAACTTCAAAGCCATGATGAACGAACTTTAGAGCCATGTCAGAGACCTTCGGCGGCTCAACAACTCTGACACCAGGGGTCATCGCTCGCAACCCACACAACACGATGATCTGTAAAACAACCACCTGAGAGGTTAACAGATATTTACCAAACACTCTGTATATAAGTAATTTTAAAATGACTTTTCACATCAATCAACTTTTTCATCCGTTGGCGTGAAATATCCAAGTGCATCATACATTTAGTAGCATTGCCATTCTGCTTTTAATAGTGAAGTGACTAATTATTAGAAATTAATCCCATAAAAACAAACAATAAAGATCGCATGGTGTAAAATGCAGTCAACAAATCTTTGTTCCCCTAGAGACCTCAGCTAACAAAGCTTGTGGAATCGAAAACCAGGACCGCAAGGGTTGACGCGTCCTGATTTTGCAAGTCCCGTATTTTTGATCCCAATAAAATGTCCCACAGGGACATTCCCGTTTCCCGTAATGTGGGCACGTGCGATCGAGATTACAGGATCATTATGGGCATTTGAGATATTTTTGCGATAGATTTTGGCTATTCAACGAGGTTAACCGCTAAAGCATTTGATAAAAGTTTTAAGATTAGAGGAATCAAATTTATTTGAATTGTTGTACTAGCCTGATTACTTTCAAAATACGGTAGACTCATGCGACAACGCCACTAAAGTAAGGCCATAGTGTACCTATAGTACTTATCTAGTCCCTGGGCCATAGTAATAGGTGCATTGTGACAGCTGTCAAACGTATGAAAACACAACCTGCAAAGAAAAAAGTCCTCTATGTGTTGGTGATAAGAAATCGTCAAAACGGACTTCTTACGTTGGCCCTTCTTTAGTGTAGTGATAGCAGAAAAGAGCTATGCGTGAGAGCAGGACAGAGCGATACGTGTCTTTGTCGCTCTAATATCCGCATCGCTTCTTTCTTTCTAATCAAGCAAAATTATTTCGACAGGATAGAAGTTAACGATTTATAAAAGTATATGTATTATGCGGTTTAATAAGCTCGAACTACAAGAAATTATAAGATCGCAACAAACACGTTAACATTTTAAGTATCAAACTGTTACATACATGAACATTGTACCCCTTTCCCGTAGGGGTAGGTAGAGACCACTATTTTTCCACTTACTCTTTTTCACTTATGACGTCTTGACATACTTCACTCGCTTCTACTACTCCCATCAACTCTTTCATACACGCTCGACAGTTCAGGGAACTTTGTCCCTGAGCTATACTCAGATGTCCTCAATTTGGTTTTGCAACGTACGTCGAAGCCTTTCTCCCTATTCGTTAGTCTTGGTTCATTTATGCTCTCTACATCTCACCATTCTAACATAAATTTTAGTCACTCAACCTGTTTACGTCATATATTAGTAGCGTTGTCACATTACACAAAAAAAGTCTTTGGGTAAAACACAGAACCAGTCGACGTAAAGAGCATAATTCATAATTTTTACCTCGTCCAACGAAGGAAATATATTCTTCTTTAAACTTCAATGTAATCGCCAATGTTTCCTAGTTTCCGCCAGTTCCTTCCTGATACGACTCGACCTGTACTTTCTCTTTTATTTGTTCCATGAAGGTTCTCCTCGGTCGGCCCCTTCCTCTCTTTCCCACAATTTTCCCTTCTATGAAGGGAAGGAAGGGAAGGAAATATAGGGGAAATAATTTGTTGGTAGGCCAATTTTTGGCACACTTGTAGAAGAAAGTGTCCTGAAAAACATGCTAAAAGTACCTAAAAGTACAAAAAATAACAAATACCTTTACGACCCCCACCCACCCCCCCTGGCCTCTACACCTACCGACAATTATTTTAGTATGTTGTTCAGGACACTTTCTTAGAAGTTTCCCGTCTTCGTTGTAAGAGCCATTTAGAACGACCAAAAGACTTGTTCCTCGCAGCCCTGGAAAACAGGTCAGACAAAGAAAATCAAACAGGCTCTTCAGCGGCCAAATAGGGAACTCCCTGAGCGCTGTTCACAATTCAAACACGTGGTCGTGCAAAATTGCAATAGAACACTAACTGCAAGCATGAAAAATAGAAAAATAATCTGAACACAGACTAACAGTTTAAAAGTTCTATTTCAAAGCTAGATTGTATTGCGTGGTTAACTGGAATTGGACTCGTAGGAACGTTTTTTCTATTAACAGTTTTGTTTCGGCTTAGTTTAATGGCCGTGTCCGCTGCCTGCTGAGCTTAAAGTTTCGGGTTTCGGGTTAGATTTTTGTTTAGAGCAGATTTCTAAATGTTCATGTAGTAGGTCGGTAGTTTTTTACCCGACTGCCCCAAAACAGGAGGGTTATGTTTTTTTTTATGTTACAAGTGAGCAAACGAGCAGGTGGGCCACCTGATGGTAAGTGGTCACCACCGCCCATAATACCAACTGTCTTACTAATGGCATATTTTGACACTTATAAGACAGCTAAGCGCGTTGCTCACTTTGAGAACTAAGATGATATATCTCATGTGCCAGTAATTTCGCTGGCTCCCTTGCCCTTCAAACCGAAACACAGCAGTGCAAACACTGCTGCTTCACGGCAGAAAAAAGCAAGGAGGTGGAACCAGACGGACTTTCCACAAAAGCCCTACCACCTTCAAACCTGTAGTTAGTTATTTTATAATGTAGGGCTGTAAGTAAGAACTTTTTTTTCGACTTTATTTTATAGGTAGGTTTCGTTCGCTTTGTCTAAAACCAGAGTCTTCGTCAAATGCCCTTAATTATGTAGCCAACTCATTTAAACTGGATTATTTCCTTATGGTCTTATGGTTAGGGCAATAACACGATGAATTAAAAAAAACCTCTCAACCAAACGGTACAACTGATGGAAGCTCGAAGCGAGCGAAGCATTGAACGTCGACAATTGACTTCGACAAGTAGCCTTTTAACGCACAATCGAGTGGGATTAGCCTCCTCTTCCGCATCGGGAATGCTAATGGGGTATGGGGCGTTGTTTACCCCACTTACACTCACGGTGAAGATTCCGAACACGGACACAGAAACAAGTAATCGACATGGGAATACTTACTAACGAGCCGCAACAAATGAGTACGAATGAACTAGAATCATCTGCTTAGCTATCAGGCCTGTGACACTCTGCACTCTAGGTATGCAACGCGGCGCTAGAAGTCGACTGGGTGAGGCCGTCGATTTTACTTTCCTTTATGTCATCTTAACCTTATGGCGGCAAAATAGGTAAGTATTTGCATGTTTGATTGAACAATATCACATACCTACTTGCATCTCGCTCAGTATCTCATAAAGTGACAAAATCATCGCCTTAACCCACCTGTCCGCGATCAACCGCGATTTAAGAACGTGCCCTACGCGGTACACTGCAAGTATCGACTTTATGCTTAGACCGTAAGGTTGAAATTAGTCGGCGCCCCACCTGGGAGTGACGGATCTGTAAACGTTAGTTTACTATTATTTAATCAGTGGTTATGGGTTGAACGATCGATGGCCGAACTCACAAATACTGATGTCAGAGTTGTTAAGCTGCCAAAGGCCTCTGACATGGCTCATTAACGACTTCTTCTGTCAATAATAGCCGGGACCAAAGATCGCATGTCCACCGCAACGATTCCGAGCAGATTTCGAAAACAAGAGAAAAGCGCCGACAAAGTTATGAGAAAAAAAAGTACCTATCACTTACTCACAGTGTCGCTACAACCAGCGCTGTTTTTTTTATCGATATCGGCTTGTAATCGTCGCGGTGGACAAACGGCCTTAACGTGCCTTCCGCAATCAACTTACTTTCATGCAAAGCCCTAACCAAACTGAGGACGGTCTCTCAAAGTGATTTTCAGAATCGAACCCGGTACTTCTGGATGAAGAGCCGAACGCACTAACCACTACACACTTATTTTTACTAATTACATACATATTGACTGAAAACGCACGGAGGTTCCAGGTACTATGAAATTTTGCACAGTTCCATCAGTAGTTTTTACAGCCTGTAGAGGGATCCCACTGCAGGGAAAAGTCCTCCCCTCTATTTCGCCATTCGTCTGTTGTTCTGAGTCTCCGAGTCAATTTTTTAAAAAGTTATTCAAATCGCAGACTTTTTTTGCGACATGTACAATGCCAGTTTTCGAGCGCAGCGTAGTGTGTCTGATTCGGTATATCCACTTTACACCTAGGATACTGCGCTCCATGGCGCGCAGGTAAACTTTGAGCCTCGACCATTACTATTATTTAATCTGTGCCTCGACTTCTGTGACTCTGTCATAGACCACATTTGTGCCCCGTAGGTTAGGATGGGAAAATCTCCCTTCATGAGCTCCTTCATGGACCAGAGCTTTTTCAGGCGTTTTGAATGCGTCTTTCGACCTTTTTGTCCTGCCTGTTTTCGAAGGATGCTATCTAGCCCAAGTAGGTGTACTCATCAACATGTTTTACCTGCCCATCACCTTCGACCCTACGTTTAGTGCTATTGCTACAGATTTGATGATAGTATACTTACTCACGTTTACAGATCCGTCATTCCCAGGCGGGGTGTCGACAAATTTCAACCTTAAGTATAGAGCATAAAGCACTTTGTAAAAAATCTCGATATCTTTTGTTTTCACGCGATTTACGTGACACGCGTATACTCAAAAATATTTTTTTGTCTCTTTCTTTTTATCCATCGTTAAAAAGTTGTTTTTTTATGTTACAAGTGAGCAAACGAGCAGCTAGGATCCCAGATGGTAAGTGGTCTCCACCGTCCATAGCACCGACTGTCTTATTAGTGACGTATTTTGACGCTTATAAGACAGCAAAGCGCGTTTGTTGCCCACCCTGAGAACAAAGATGATTTTTGTCTCAAGCAGTGCAATCCGTTGAGCGCGTGCTAAGTATGCTTGACATTTGACTGCCTATGTAAAGACACAGTTTACTAGGCAAGGTTTTGGGAGGAAAGCATTTGAAAGCAACCGGTATTTGTATATTGACACGAAGAAGAAGTTTACTACTATAAAAAAAAGGACGGGTTGCACTCCGGGAGCGCCGGCAGAAGTGAAAACTTGCATTTTTTAATATTATGCTTTTTGTAAGGGTCAATCGCGCCATTGCTCGCGTACTTCTTTGATGTCACTGAATAAAAACCCGTATTGTAATAACGGTTGTCAGTTGACGCTTTTTCGATCAGGCTACGGATCTGACGCGAGATCTGACGCGACATCTGACGCGAGTTAACCATTTTTTACCCATCTAAAAAAGTGCCAAGCGCCGCTAAAGAAGTTTTCACTTCAAAAATTTTATGCTACTTACAGAAAGAAACATTGCACAATACAAGAAAAAAATGTGTGGTCCCAGTTTCTCTTTTTCGACTCATGTTTCTTAGGAAAAGTCGTTGTAGTGAGGAATATACATGAACCTACATATTGTGAGTTCTTAAAGCATACCTGATATACGTTTGGTTTATATTTATTACTATTAAATTAACTTAGTATCTTAATTATCTGAGTTGACTATCATTATTACGTACCTAATTTGCTTGTAGTCTTATTTCAGAGACTTCAAGTTTCAGATACACAAACTTCTTCCAACGTCTTATCAATACTTCCAAACAACTTCCGAGATCTTGTTCAAAGTTAGCTTTTTAACAAGATCAAGCCTGTACTAAGCAGCCTTTATGATAAAAATAAACTCAGAGCTTGTAGCACCGAATAAATAGGTTCAGAAGATCGACGACATACAAACTCACACTTAGACACACATCATCATAATAATTGATACGCTAATTCGCCGGTATGTGAGAGTATGTCTATGTTTAAGAAAACCCCTGAAACTCAATTCCATATACGAAAAATGTCAACGCTTTAAAAAATCGCGTTATTAAAGTCATATAAATGCAGTGGAGTAAGGTCGAATCGTGAAAGGCGCATGGGGGTAAGATCGAATCTAGAAAAGAGCAGGGAGTTTCCATCCTGTAAGTGTGCCGGATATCGCGCTTTTTAAGAAGTGGATCTTCTGGTTCCATTTATTTTATTCTCACACTGCCTACGAATTCTTTTATGAATCTAAGTAATTGAGAGAGAACTTGAACAGGAAAAAGGGCCTCATCTTTTCAAGAAGTCAAAATCTTGATGCTTTAATCCTATTAAAAGTTTAGGCAAGGAATCAGATTCTACGAAAAATGTATCTCGTAATCAAGAAGCTCAACATCTTTCGGTAAAAAAAGTGCAGAAGCAGAGAAAGTGTGTCTTTTTTAGGAAAATAAAGAATTCCCACAGGTTTTGAAAGGATTCGACTCTACTAGTGGTACAAGCTTCGTGAAAAGAAGCGACAGATAATTTTCAAAACATAATTGACATTAGTTCTAAAAAGTAGTTCTAGAAATAAATATATTTTATTCGTGGGTGTTTTACTGTCCTCCCTAAAGGTTCTTTCTTAATATTAGTGAAAATAGTCCGTTTTTTAAGAGGAAAAAGTACGCCAATTTTTATTTCAGCAATGCCACTTGGTACGAATGTTATACAAGTCCACCGAAGCCTAAAACGCCCGGGAGCCAGATTGAACTCCGCGTCAGGTGGGGGGGAGGGGGGGATCAAAGTACAGAGCTCCCGGCGCTCAGAAAAAAATTTCTGGCGGATTTGTTTGGACCTATGAGTCAAGTTTGGTGTCATTTTCAGGTAACTAGATGTTCCTTAGCAAAATATAACGCAATACTTAAAATAATAATTTTTTATAGTAACACAATGCAAACATGAAGACATTAAGCTAACAGAAGCTTAAATTTAATTTTCGAAAAATATTATCTGTAAAAAAGTATAACAAATCTTATGATGAAATCCGACGACATTTTTCGATCAATTTTCGAACCTTTTGTTTTGTATATCAAAATAAAAATAAAAAATATATTTTGTGCGTAAATTGATAACCTTGAAGGCAACTTTCAAATGTAAGAAAAATGTAAATAAAAGCTTCAGAATTATAGGAATAATGATCTCATTAATCTGTAAGAAAATTTCGGCAATTTCATAGTATTATAATGAGGTCAAGTTCTATTAGCCAGTTAGCCAATCCAGCAAGCATCTTGAAAATTAAGTAAAACGAAAATTTCGATGGATGCTGTTGTAATGTTAAATGTGACACTGTGTGAAGGTAGACAAATAAAGTCAGTTCGTATCCGAGACACGGTGGTTTCACTTCATGGTGACAGCGGTGCTATGAAATTTAAATAAAATAGTTATTTTAATTGCACTAAAACGTTAAAAAGTGATTAGTTGTTGTTAAAATCATACTGTGATTAAATAAATATGGAACACGCACGTCCACCGATTGAATTAGTGTTATCAGGCGGTCCCGCGAATCGTGCCGACGCGTGGAGAAAATGGCTGCGTCAATTTAAAGTGTTTTTAAAAGCATCCGGTGTTGAAAAGGAAGATACCAGTGTCCAGGCTAGCTTACTGGTCAATCTCATCGGCCCAGATGGCTACGACGTTTATTCGACCTTTAAATTCAAGAAAGAGGAGGATCGTGAGAAGCTAACCTCATTAATTGAGTTGTTCAATAGTCATTTTGCAACAAAGACTAATACAACTATGACGAGATTTAAGTTCTTCACGAGAAGCCAGGAAAACGGTGAGAGTATCGACGATTACGTAACAGCTCTAAAGTTGCTGAGTCAACACTGTGAATTTGAACATTTAGAGGACGGGTTGATTCGAGACCGGATTGTATGCGGTGTCTACGACGGTTCAGTGCGGGACAGATTATTGCGAACGGATGAACTCACACTAGGTAAGGCTATAAAAATATGCCAGACCAGCGAATTAACAAACGAGGATAGTCGTGAGATCGACGGAGCGAAGGTGCAGGCGGGATCCTCTCGCGTGGACGCCTTGTGGGCGCGCGGGAACCGACGAGGCGGCGGCGCGCGGCGCGCCGGTCGGGGGCGCGGCGGCGGCGGGCGCGGACCGCTGGCTGGTGGAGCGAGCGCGGCGGCGGCGCGGGGCGGCGCGCCGGCTGCGGGCGCGCTGCGCTGTTGTATGGCTTGCGGCGGGGCCGGCTGCGATGCGGGCGAGCAGTGCGCGGCCAAGAGTGCTAAGTGTTTTTTGTGCGGTTATAAAGGGCATTTTAAAAAGATGTGCGGTGTTCATAGAGCTAGTAAAGTGCATATGTTGGAAGAAGAAGAAAACGAAGAAGATGACCTGTTCTATATTTCCACTTTAGAGGACATTCACGGATACCGTAAGGACAGCAAATGGTATGAGACTTTGTTATTATTTGGTAGGGACATAACCCATGTTTTTAAACTTGACACTGGTTCAGATTTGAATGTTATATCTGTAAACGATTTTTTAAAACTTGGTTTTAAGAAAACAGACATAGAATCAGATAAAACAAGGGCTCAATCCTTTTGTGGCAATTTTATAGCGATATTAGGGTCTTGTTCAGTATCATGGTTGTATAAAAACAAATGTTACAAATTAAAATTCATTATTGTAAACAGTGATTGTCAAAGCATTCTCGGGAAAGAAGCATGTGAACAGTTAGGAATGTTAAAAAGAATATTTTCAGTTGATATTGATAGTTACAAAGACTTGTTTCAAGGGTTGGGAAAAATACCAGGTGAGTACAAGATACCTATTGCAGAAAATGCCACTCCTAGTGTATGCCCAGTGCGGAAAATACCAATGGGTATTAAAGATAGACTATTGCTGGAGTTGAACCGTATGGAAAACTTAGGCGTAATTCGCAAAGTGACACATCCTACAGAGTGGGTAAACGCGATTGTCATAGCCCCTAAAAAAGACAACACCTCGCTGCGTATCTGTCTCGATCCGCGCGCGCTCAACAAGGTCATACGGCGCCAGCACTACCCCTTGCCGACGGTGACCGAGATAGCCGCTCAGCTGCGCGGTGCGCGTTACTTTAGCAAGCTAGACGCACGCTCCGGTTTCTGGATGGTGGCGCTAGATGACGCTAGTGCGGATCTCTGCACGTTCGGTACGCCGTTCGGCAGGTACCAATTTCTGCGTATGCCGTATGGAATTAACTCTGCGTCAGAGGTCTTTCACGCCAGGGTACGTCAGTTATTAGAAGACCTGGATGGTGTGGACTCGTTTATTGATGACATTATTGTGTGGGGCTCCAGCAAAGAGGAGCACGATTGTCGCTTAAAGAGCCTATTACAAAGAGCTAGAGAGGTGGGCATAAAATTTAATAGTGACAAGTGCCAGTTTGGTGTGCAGGAGGTAACATATCTCGGGCATACCTTTAGTGGTGAAGGAATGAAAATTGACACTTCGAAAACAAAAGCGGTTCAGGAAATGGCTACTCCGTCTGATAGGCAAAGTCTAGAACGTTTTCTAGGTATGGTAAATTACCTATCAAAATTCATACCGCATTTTTCGGAAAAGGTACAACCTTTACGCACACTTCTTAAAAAAGACTCTGAGTGGGTCTGGAACGTGAATCACGACAACGTGGTCGAACAGCTGAAGCGGGAGGTGTGTTCAGCGCCTGTGCTGGCACTGTACGCGCCCGAGCAGCCGGTGCTATTGTCGGTAGATGCCAGTGCGCACGCTTTGGGCGCTGTACTACTGCAAACCGGGCGTCCGGTTGAGTATGCATCAGCAACGCTTACCAGCACACAACAGAGATATGCGCAAATTGAGAAGGAGATGTTGGCCATCGTTTTTTCTCTAGAGCGTTTTCATCAGTACGTATATGGGAAAACAGACGTAACTGTTGAGACTGACCATAAGCCCTTAGAGAGCTTATTTAAAAAACCGTTAGATTCGGTACCCGCAAGACTGCAACGTATGATGTTACGCGTGCAGGCGTATGACATAACCGTGATATACAAGCCAGGTAAATACATGTACGTGGCGGATGCGTTATCGCGCGCCCCGTTACCGGAATTAATGAGTGAAGACGTATCTTGTGACGTAGAAAGTCAATCTTGTTTTTTATTAGAAACGGTCAGGATTAGTGATAGTAAACTAGACCTTGTTAAAAAACATTCTATCACTGACACAGAATGTCAGTTATTAGTAAATTACATACAACACGGCTGGCCGTCAAATAAATACGATGTACATGAACGGGTACGCTTTTACTGGGACTTTAAGGAAAGTTTGCACTACATAAACGGGGTCTTATTTCGAGACAACTTAGTTTACATTCCAGAGGGGCTACGCGGAGAAATGTTAGCGCGCGTGCACGAGGGCCATTTAGGTGTAGACCGGTGCAAGCGGCGCGCGAGGGACATCATGTACTGGCCGGGGATGTCGCGCGACATCGAGATGATGGTGCGCAGATGTGGCACGTGCGCGCGCACGGCAGCACGGCCGCAGCGTGAGACGCTCATACCGCATCACATACCTGAGATACCGTGGGCTAAAGTAGGCTCGGATATTTTTGAATACCAAAAGAAATATTTTTTAATTTTAGTGGATTATTTTTCTAGCTTCATTGAGGTATGTCCATTAAAAAATATATGCTCGCGGTCTGTCGTTTTGGCAATGAAGGACCAGTTTGCGCGTCATGGCATACCAATGGAGCTTATCACAGACAACGGTCCAGCCTTCTCATCCAAGGAATTCAGGGAATTCGTAGACTTATGGGGACTAAAACACACCACTTCGTCGCCAAATTACCCACAGTCGAATGGAAGAAGCGAACGAGCCGTCAGGACTGTTAAATCAATACTAAAAAAGTCGCTGATGAGCGACGAGGATTTCTACCTTGGTCTTTTAAACTACCGGTGCACACCTAAAGACGGTGTAAGCAGCCCTGCACAGCTTTTAATGGGAAGGAGGCTGAACACGCGTCTACCGGTACATAGTGACAAGCTGCAACCAGAGCGTGGTAACTGCGCTGATTATCACAACATATTGCTAAAACAGGCATACACCAAGCAGCATTACGATCAACGAGCGCGCGACCTACCCGCGCTGAAGGTTGGTGATCCAGTCCTAGCGGCAAACAGCACAGGACAAAAAAGGGAAATGCGTGTTGTCGGAATAGCACCACAACCACGCTCGTACTTTGTGGCAGACGACAGCGGAAAGCCATATAGGCGAAATCGAAGACATCTGATGAAAATTGAGCCGGAAATTGTCCAACCTCTATCGTCACCCACTACTCAGAAGACGTATATTGATGGTGAAGACAACTTTTACGCTGACGAGGATGGCTCTGGCAGTGGTGACCCTGAAGTCACTGCTGATACAGAATATTTTCCATCAGAAGCATCTCTTTGTAACTCATCAATGTCTGTGTCGGGGATAGACCCGTCATCCACCCTGTTCCCGCCAACCGCGGCTCTCCCTTTGCCTCGACCCCCGAGGGCGGCGAGGGCAGCAGCTCGCGAAGCATTCAAAAATATTACGAAACCCAAATAAAAAATATATATAATATGATACTTACAAATGGGAAGCACTTTATGTGTGTGTATGTATGTACATGTGAAGAAAATATTATAGAAACATAATATATACCTATTATACATACATATATAATGTTTTTAAACCAAATACAAAGTTTTGCAACCAAAATATATATATGTTTTGCATATTCCTACAATAGGTACTTATTCACTCGTACTGTTACTTAGGGCTACTACACTCTATATTATGTTACCAATTTTTTATTCAAACTAACTTGTTTTTTTTTTGTAATGATATTTTTTTTAAGAAAACTGCAAATAGAAATCGAGTTTGGTAAAAACCATTTCATATTGTTATACCGTACATAGGTACCTTCGATTTCCAAAACTTAAATTTTATCATTTGGTCAAAAATTTGTTGTGTGGAGTGGTGGTCTGTACTTTGTGTTTCATGTTGCATTAATACTTGTGAAAAGAGATTGTTGCTTAAGCTTTCAAAAATTAATAAGGGAGATGTTGTAATGTTAAATGTGACACTGTGTGAAGGTAGACAAATAAAGTCAGTTCGTATCCGAGACACGGTGGTTTCACTTCAGATGCAACTCAACAAGCTGAGTTTGAACAAGTTAACAACTCTCCCCGCCCATTTACAATATACATTTCACTGACTGCAGTCCTCTTCTTATTGTTACTTCTGTTCTAATCTAGTAACAACTGTTTCCCAATACCGAAAGCGATACATGTATCGAAGTCATGGATCCATTACGGAGGGCTTTGGTAGAATTAAAATGAAATCATTATGTTTCAAAAGGACCGACGACGCTTCGGAAAACTGCTGGATTCAGGGTCTAAAAATGTGTTGAAGCTACGTAGAAAAGAGCATTAATAGCTTATCAATAGTCGTATCTGTAATGAGTTATTCAAAATACTTATAACGAGAAATGCCGTAATAGCTAGAAAAAGTTTGGATAAAGAATACTGGTGTCAACTCACTACACTACGTAACGGTACACCAGTGTGATTGGACCTTATATCTACCAATTTACGGCATGAAAATATATTCAGCGTTATTTTATTTGTCTGTATTGCGTTACATAATTTATAAGTCCATATTTTCTCAACATCAGCTACGAAATATATTCAGAAAATACGTCAAAGCGTGGAAACGAAATTGTTGAAGGTAGACATCTTATTCGAACTTGTTCTGAGAAGTTTCTTTTCGCCTACTTAGCAGGTTGCTTAGAGGCTGTCGTTCCAACCAACTTTCCTATTTAGTATAATTTCTTTTCAGATATTGTTTATCTAAGGGATGCTAAGTCAGACGAACTACCTCCGTAAGGAGTCGATTGTAATTTATGATGTTGGTTTTATGATACAACACTTGCTATCATTCCCTACCTCTCTAGCGTACTGCATTTGCGAAAACCTGTTTCAAACCAAAGGGCTATCGATGTAGCCACGTTTTGGGTTAAGTAGATCACGTGACCTTGACCAGGTCGTCAGTCCACCGTGTGGAGGGTTTATCCACGCTTCGTTACCAGGTTCGTAGTCGCCGCGCTATAACTTCTAGCTCTCTCGCAGAGCACTGGTAGAAATCTCTTAAGCCCCATTGCCAATCGGTTCGATGAGTCCTGCTCACTAACACTTTGGTTTCAATTCTCAAATCTACGATGGTTATACTTTTGTTCTTCTTGATCTCCTTGTTTCTTATTCGGTCCTGCAGAGAGACCTTTGCTCCAAAGCCCTTTTGGTTAACTTAGAGCTATTTGAAAAAAAATAACACGTCAACAGTTATATGATTTTTGAAGTTAATCAAATAAGCTGCTGTGAATCCACATTTTGCAGCACAAATGAAAAGCCGGCGATCCGTCAGCTGCCAATCAGACCGGATATTTAATTATTCCACTGTATCCATATCGAATTTTTTTATAAAATTTCTGTATATAATTTCAAGGTTTACTAGATTCTTGTAACACTAAGGGATCTGAGGTATAAATGCAGCAATTTCCGTTTTACGACTTTTAGAAATTCGCAAAAAATTTGACTTATTTTAGAGTCAATTTTTTATTTGTAGCATTAAGCCTACAGAACATAACAAGCCCTTATAAGGTTTCACAGCAGCGCTGCTGCTTTGCGGCAGAAATATGCAAGGGGGGGTGATATTTTCCACAAGAATTTGCTTTAAAATTTATTATTTTGTCTTGTGGCAATTGCATGTCGTTGGTCCATAGTTACTGCCTTGCATAAATGGCCACATTAAAGCATGTCTACGCCTATTTTTTTGTTGGTCCATACCTACTGCCTTGCATAAGTGGCCACATTAAATCATATGTCAGCCTATTTTTGGCGGCTTAAAATTATAAGCACAAACTCAAGAACGTACTCAGGCCTACCAGTGGATCGATAAATAACCCAGTTTGATAATTTGAATTGTGATTCCACTCAAAATTTTCTTGGTCAGCGCCACGATTTTACAAAGAATCTTTGTCTCGACTAAACCGTTCCACTCGTTTTAGCCTTAAAATGTTATCTCCCAAACAACAAGCCTCTCTTGAAATCAAAGTTTACTTCGCAAATAGCATCGAAGACTACTCGTAGGAAGTACTGCTTTCAAATGTCATAAAACTTTGCGAGCCACGCCTTCTGTATTGAGCTCATAATAATGGGTGCGCATTTCCTTCAGCGAGTAAAACAAAAGGCTCCATTATTGGTTTTGGCTCTTATTTTTATAGTCTAGGCAACGAAGCAGTTGACCCCAACATAAATTTCTCAGGCAGATTTTATTTGACAGGATGATAAAGAATCATGAATTAAATGTAAATTCAAAAATCCAAAAATCATTTTACAAAAAAAAAAATTTCATACATTTTTTGTAATTTATGTATGGAAAAATTTAAAGTACCGATTTTTTTTATAGAAGGTTTGTCTCATGTAGTGTGATACCCTAGCAAAGTTTCATCGACTGATAATTTAATGCGGGGGTCTTCAATTCTTCATACAACGATCCGTTTCGTTGCCTAGACTATTATGAAACTTCGTAAAGGGAATGCTAACTCTTAGTCAGCACTTGAATGAATTTATTTGTCTAACGATTTGTGTGTGCAACTTGGAGTAGTCAGGACGAGTATAATACATACATAACACACGGCTCTTTCCCGTCGGGGTAGGCAGAGACCACAGCCCTCCACCTGTTACGATCTTTACATACCTCCCTCACTACCTCTACTTTCATCAACCCTTTCATACACGCTCGTCGGTTTATGGTACTTTTAACATGAGAAAGAGAACATGCTAGCTAAATGTCATGAAATGTTAGCCGAGGCCTTCCCCTTCCAACGATTCCATTCACTCTTACCTAGTAGATCTCTTTCGTCACTCTTCATTCATTCTCTCTACATGACCAAACCAGCTCAGCATTTCTTTTGTAATTGTATGCACTTTATCTTCTTTTACGCCACAACACAACGTTCTCTTACCATACCATTACCATACCATTTTTAATACTGTCACTCAATTACACACCAATAGTTTGGATTCATTTTCTTACGAGTAAATACTTGCAGAATTATTAAGTTTTTTTAACTCTTCGTAACCAAGAACTGCCCTTATTTTTGGAAAATCTCTGGTCCTGGAAATTATAACACTGAAAATGTCTTCGCCTATCCGGGATTAAAAATTATTGATTTGCAATATTCAACAGAATTTCTATTCGAGTTAGATACACCGGCGTGTACAGATATTATAAAATAACACACACGGACACGAACACACATTTTACGAAAAAGAATGTGACGCGATGTAATGCAATGGTGCGGCAAACCAAAACAAAGTTTATCACAACTGATGTAACGTAATATAGTCAATTTACTACTTCGAAAACTATTGCGAAAACGCCTTTTTTTACGAGGATGTCATGTAACTCGGATGATTTAAATTAAAAAGGATTTATGGCTTCGAGTAAAAAACCTTTACAAATAACGTATATATGTAAAGAATTTTGTTAATGAGCATTTTATTATTTCAATATAATGCAGATTCTTGATATTTTTGAGGTCAAGGTCACAGATGGTGCACGAAAGAAAAGAAAAACTTTCTTCTTTGTGTAATGAGAGCGGAAACAACCCTTAACTCGTATGTTTCCATTAAAAGATAACAAAGTTAACGTTAAGATGGACGTTGACTGATCTCCTGTCACTGCGAATCTCCCTTAAATTAGAACTGTCTGTGTTCTTGAAATATAGTTCATTTTCGTTTCTTTTTGGATAAAATAAATTGTTTCTTTTCGTTTATTCATGAGTTTTTTTCTAAAAGCTGAATCGCAACGGTTTACTAAATCGCTAAATTGCTTAACTTGTTAGCAGAGCTTTTAGAGATTCCACAATTGTACCTTCTTTTCTTTTGTGAAAAATTCCTTTCAATCCTTGATATGAATTGCTCTTAACGCTTTTTTAAAACTGTTCCTAAAAAAGCTTAATGTTTTCAACAGTTTGTTTTTATTTAAAATATCATTGCATATATTCATCAAGTTGTTCAATTCATCCTATATACTTTGATGATTGAAATGTGACCTAAATTCCCACTCCATTCTTTACTAATATGTATCTTTTTTATCTACGAACACAATTTATCCAATTAGCATATTGATCCCGTTCCCATGATCCAATATTCCTACAATGCAGATGCCAAACTGGCACTGTCTTGAGGGTAGGGCACACAAGCAGTATCTCGAACAAAATCTATGTTCAGAGAGTTTTCCTTATCTGTGACATTCAGTGAGAAATTCTATAACCTACAGACATCTTCTCAAGCACCTGTTAGTACATAAGTACCTTCTGACAGTAGGCAATAGCTTGCTGCAAATCAAAATCAATCAATCAATCGTCTCTGAGTTCCCGAGTTCATATAACCCGAATTTATTCAAGTCGCGAGTGAATAAGTTTCTTCTCGTCCCATCGTCCGTCGGTTAGTACCATAACTTTTAGCTAGATCGAGGTCAAGAGAAAGCCCATTGACCAAAAGAAAAAAAAATACATTATTAGCCGCGCTTTTATACGAGCTCTGAAAATAAATTTCTAAGGCTTAAGGCAACTTTAAAGGTACACTCAACAACACATCAGTAGAAACACTTTTGGACCTTATGGCGTGGTAATAGAGTTGAAAAAGTTTCTACCGACGTGCGGTTGACCGTACAACAGCCCTTATTATGGTTATCAAGATACGAGTAAAGCGTTTTCTGCAAGAATTTAAAGGATAATACAGAGTTATCTTTGGACCGCTAGTCAAATTTTAGTGTGTTGTTCAGAACATGTATATGGAAAACATGGGTCGAAAAAAGGAGAAAACATATTGGTCCTCCCATACTAATCTTGTGCCGGCGATAGAGAGATTTACATGGGATGAGCAATATTTTTTCTAGTTTTGCGACCTATATTCTTTTGGGAAAGTTGTTCAGATTCGTGTTCTGAGTAACATGCTAAAATTATGTTTATAATTGATTTTTATAATGCGACCTTTGTTCCTTGGGGAAAGTTGTTCAATTATATGGTCTGAGTTTCATACTAATTAAGTTCACTATTGCATTAGCACCTTAATTGGCAAGGTGGGTGAAAATGGCCATCGAAAAGAGGGAGGAAAACGGAGTTAATCGCAAACAAGTAATACACATTCCATTCAACGATAATGGTTTCACATGCTCTATTCAATATTGATCAAAAGGATTCTGGCATTGACAGTGTGATAAATTGAGAGGAATGGTTGAGGAAAATCCGAGATACAATTGAAGCGGCAAACATCTTGATCTCACCAGCACGTGGAACCGCGATAAGGATTTCCTGCAAATGGTACTATTTGCGTCTCTTGAACGATTTACTTGCAGATAATCCGCTTTGTCGTGCATTTGCAAACGATGCATTCAACATTTCCGTTACCTACTAGGTTAAAAGCTTGGGATTGTATGGAATTGTGTGATTTTATATCTTGTCATTCCACAGTTTTTACTGTATCACACAAACACACACGTAATGCTATCATCATACAAACTTCGCATGTACACATTTATTTAAATTCTATTAGTTCGATCAAATTAAGTATGAGTGCTAACTTTAGAAGAATATTACTTTTTTACAAGTGAGCAAACGAGCAGGTAGGCAAATGAGCAATTAACTTGGTTGTGAACCTTAAGGAAATATGTACAATGTACTTTAGGCTGTAACTCGGTTTCCACTAAAATAGGGTTTAAAATAAACATTTAAACCAAAACAATTAATTATCGATACTTATTATTTATTTTTAGTTTAAAAATTTTCTATCAAAACTTATAACTTTATAAGAAATCATTTTGAAAAAATAAATCTAATCTAAGTTTATCAATTATATTCGGTCAAATGATCTACTTAACAGAACAAGTGGGACTTTTCAATAAACGAAAAAAAATCAAAACTTGATTAATAATAATAATTCCTAAGGCAATTACGGAACCCTACACTGCGCGTGGCCCGACACGCACTTGGCCGGATTTTATTAAATTAGAACTTAGTTTCCAAGCTTCTTGTGTACTCGTGACATTCATCAGAGTTTTCAAGAATGGCAATCTCATCAAAACTTCTTCGTTCTGTTTGTAACAAACTTTAACTTGAAGTGCAGATTGCATTTCTCAGTCTTCTATGTTGAGGAAATTGACTAGTTCATTCATTTATTTGTATATTTTATCGCTTCGTAAAAAATAATTTTATAGGGTTCCGAACCAGAATGGTAAAAACGGAACCCTTATAGTGCAACTTTGTCTATCTGTCTCACCTGAGTGCGGTCAATTAGCTGTTTCACGTAGACGCACGCCTTACAATTTCACCAAATTTTTTCCAGGTACTACTTAGGTACATAGCTCTCAATTTTTGATAGGAGCCAATTCTTGAATTTCAAAAAAAATCCATAAAATATTCAAGAATTGGTTCCTATCAAAAATTGAAAGCAAAGTATCTAACTAGTAACTGGAAAAAATTGGTGCAATTTGGTGAGTTTGGCGATATAAGACGTTTAGCGACCGAACTATTATGCTATCGACTTGAAATTAGGAATAGTTTTAGAATATGATGGCCCACTTTATTGCAAACGAAATAATCAATAAAATATTATTATTGAAGAGGTTTACGAAAATATTACCGGAAAAATTAAACGATGTCTCTAAGTAGCATTATTTTTTAGAAATCTGCAAACAAACCTTTACAAACAAATTTTGTTTATCGGTCCTAAAAATGGACTTTATTGCTTCTCAAAATACTATTGGTATATCGGCACCCTCGGCAGCGCCCGAGTCGACTCACGCGCATCTCCTAACCAAGATTATGTTTTACCATAGTTGTACAAAACCGGCCAAGTGAGAGTCGGACTCGCGCACCGAGCGCGAGCCCGACTTGCACTTGGCCGGTTTTATTTACTTTTCTTAGATAAGGGTATCATTAAGACTCTTTATTTGCGGTTTTAATATATTCGTTGAATAACAGCGCTACCTCAAAGTTTAAAACCTGTACAAACTTTTGAAAATTTTAAGACTTTCATGTATCTAAAATTTCATTGTATTCAACTCAACCTTGTCATTTTTCACTGCGGTAACCTGCAGGTGATTCTTGGCTGTGTCCCAAATGTACGCCATTTTAACTCCTTCAGAGTAATCTTATACAGCTTGAAGATTGTGAAAGTGAATTCCTCGGGATTTACTTTTTTGACAGTCGTGTAAATAAATGGGAATACAACCCTTCTGTTGCAAGCAGTAACAGATGGGTTTATTTTGTTATTGTATTTTTCTTTTATTCTGTTGGTGCTGGCAAAGAATAGTACCAACCCATACATACCCGTGGGTGTCTTAAGAAGCGACTAAAACTGGAGGATGGGCAGCAGCATCCTCCTTTGTATCTTACATCTTACTTACTGCGGTCACCTATAACCGCGTTCTACCGTGCCAGCCGTAATGCTAACAAGCGAGGTGACTATGGTACTTCCCCTCTACATTTTTCCAGCAAAAGCTAGAATGCTGGAAAGAGCTCCCTGTCCTGTAGTGGACGTTTCATGGGATGTTATGATAATATGATGATGTTTAAATTTTTGGGCACCTTTGGGTTAAATTCGACTTATGAAAGTTTCTAAGTTTAGATAAGAGAGGTAGTCTCTTAAACAACTCCTACAATTAAAAAAACAACATCGATATTTAAAGTGGACCTTCAGGAAAGGCATAAAGTACATTTAAAAGCGGAAAACATCTCGATCATAGAACTTAATCCGAACCGAGTTCTGGAACTTAATCTTAAATTATTTTATTGATTAAAAACTAACTACACCGATGATTAGTAACATTAGGTACTTTTTACCTGTTTTTACCGCGGGATAACATCTCATTTGCACGAATATAAAGTTCAAAGATAACGAAGTCGCGAGCAACAGCTAGTACGTAATATTGAAGATCTTTTCATTTTCCTACGAGGCAACAGGCATAAGTTGTACTTAAACAACTTAACAAAAATGTTTTTTTTTTATTACTTAACTTGAAATGAAAGACATGACAATTGATAATTAAAATAGTTATCAAAGAGGCTGGCTTAAAAACGATTCCAAGATTAAAATTAATTTAAACCCTTTCTAGCGACTTCTTAAAGTCGAGAAAAGTTTTAAAGGTCAAACCAGCCTTGTAAACTGAAGGTCAAAAGCGGAATAGAATCCCCGTTTCCAGTAACTTAAATCTAGTTTAGTCCCTTGAGTAACTAGATCAAGGAGAAATTGAGCTTTATAGCTTCTAGGAACAGAATCTTATAAATTACATTGCCTTTTAGGTAAAGTGTTGAATAGATATGGCCGCGATATTTATTGTGTTTTAATTGGGTACGTCACTCGTGGAGATTTTATATGTTACGGCCATTTTTGGACTTGCTGTTTTAAACGGCTTCGTTATGCCTATTACTTTCCCTTTTCTGTACAAAATTTCATGACAGTCGGGTAAACTGTTAGTAAAAACTTAACACAGAGAGTCACGTTCGCATCGTTATAAACCGTATAGAAAGGTACCCAACTAATCGTGTATACGCTGACTGTAAAGTCTTGACAGTTAGACAGCTCTTTGTACTTCAATCAACTTTGAGAAAACACAAATCTGTTCCTCCAAATAGAATGGATAAACACAGACACGACTCAATCAGTGTTCCTCACAAAACCTCGTTTGCTAAACATCAGTATTACGTTCTAAGTTTTGATATGTATAAACACTAAAATACTTAAGTCACTCAACATAACACAATTGAATAAATATTAATTAAAAATGAAACTTACAACTTGGCTTCTTACACAAGATTACATAAAAACAAAGCATCTACTTACGTACTTTACCTAACATAAGATGAACGTTTAATATCATGTATACAGCTCTAACACTCCTTTACTCTCAAACACTTACACGCATCAACACACACTACACAAAAACACACACATAAACACGCAATCACACACGCAAACAAACACACACAATAGTAACCTAACTAACTAATTACAATTTACTACATCACTAACTCACTATCACTAACTAACTAAAAACAAAGATCAGGCTAATGCGGACACTCATATTTTCCATCTTTTTATACGCGTCCGAAACCTGGACATTTAAAGCTCGAAGCGTTGGCGCAGAATGCTCCGAATATCCTGGACCGAGCGGCGCACAAATGAATCTATCCTTAAGGAGATGAAAATTAAGACCCGGCTCTCCACCATCTGTAAGCAACGAGTCCTAAAATTCTTCGGCCACACGGGCAGGAGAGGTACAGATAACCAGGAAAGGCTTATCATCTCTGGCCGAATGGAGGGTAAACGGTGCAGAGGACGTATGCCAATGCGATGGGCCGACGCTATAAAAGAAGCTACTACTGGAGCGACACTACAGGCCAACATTCACCGTGCTCAAGATAGGACGATCTGGAGAGGTGTGGCGGGACAAGTAGCAGCCGACGACTGTCACGTCCCTCAGTCATGAGGATACGACTAAGAAGAAGAAGAACTCTATAGTATAAGTCAAAATCGTGCTGATACCTACTGTAGAAACTTTGTAATTATTTTTATAGTATTGTTACCTTTACTTTTATTTTAGTTTTCTTGTAGTTTTTCTATAAGTTATGTACACGGTGGAATGTACTGCCTCCCAAGACACAGATTATTCTAGTTTGGGAGACAGGGTTCTCTAATCACTGTCAAGTTTGTTTAATAAAGAATTTTTATTTATTTATTATCGATACTATTACTATACTATACGATACCTTCATAGTGTTAATATCCTAATGAATATTTCCTTTTAGCTTAAGAGCCAAAGCTGGCCGATTTCGTCACGGTACTCCATCTACCAAAATAATTTATTAAGGAGATGTAGTTAATCTTCATAGATATTTGTGACGTTGCAAATAATTGATCCTGTCATGCACAGTTCCGACACGGATCGTATTTCATCTGCCAATATTGCTTTACGTCTTAAGCTATTTAGATTGATAAAGAAAATAGCAACAGATAGGATCCCTAAGCAATCTCGATACAGCGTTCCTAGGTCCAGTATAAAGAGTATAAAGAATTCTATTGATACTTAACATTTTTCCATCTTTTGTATTTATTTTAGCGCCTGACCTCGGAGAAAATTTCAGGAGTAAGGTCAATTTATATTGTATTACACCTCATAAAATAAGGATATTCTTATGGTTATCTCAAAAACAGCTCTAACTATTTCGATGAAATTTATAGTAATGGGGTTTTCTGGGGCAAAAACTCGATTGTATGTCTCGGTAAATTACTTTTCTCCGTTTTTTTCAATATTTGTCGAAAATGACGAAATTCAAAAACCGTACAGCACCATTTTTTAGGTCTTGGGATTTGGATAAGATTATATGATTCCGTACAAAAAGGCGGTGAAAGAATATATTAAAGGCTTTTAATTTTAATTTCAATAATTTAAATGTAAGACTTAATCCAATCAGAATATTTTATTGCAAACAATTTCTATTTATAGAACTCTCATTTAAATGGAATGTTTAAACCAATCAGAATAAATTTTCTCCAAACAAATTATAGAACTCTCTCTTAAAATATTTACTTAAAAATGTTAGCCTTAGGGAACAAGCTATAACCACGGTTGTAGGTAGACTTGTAGTACGTAAAATTCGCTTGGTTGAGAAAATAAATAAAATTGTTGAATCGGGTTCCTCGATCGGGGTCGAATGGGATGCATTAGGTCCGTTACCGCATGTTGCAAGTTGCAACTCTCGAGCTCAGTCAGCAGAGTTTACTTCCAATAAAATATAGCTGATATTTTAAAAACATCTGCGATCAAAAACGTAGTAAACATTTTAAAATGTGTGGGTAGAACGAGAAACCAATTTTAATAATATTGTGGAAAAGCTTGCGCCAGTATTTGCTCCAAGTAAGGGTAAACACTAAGTTTCTTCAAAGAGATAACTCAAGAATCAGTGTAGTTTATAAAACAACTTTTCTATTTCGAAATCCCATTTTTAGGGTTCCGATACCAAAATGGTAAAAAAAAGGAACCCTTAGGGTGCGACTTTGTCTGTCTGTCCGTCTGTCTGTCTGTCTGTCACACCTCTATATCTCAGCAACCACTCATGCTATCGACTTGAAATTTGGAATAGTTTTAGAATATAGTTGCCCAACATAATTGCACATGAAAAAATTATGATTATTAATGTAAAGGGGCCCAAAATAGGGGGGCTAAATTTCAAATTGTCGTTACTAGGTCGAATGGGGTATCATATGAAAGGGCTTTACTTGTACATTCTAAAATATATTTTTGTATTTTTTTACGTCACTTAGTTTTCAAGTTATGATGAAAAATTACAAAAAAATATCATTCCCAATTATCTCCGAAGTTTGTGAAAGGAAAAATCTGAATTAATTACAGTTGTTAGAAATTTATGTAAACATTACAGAAAAATAAAACGATCTTTCTAAGTTGCACAGTTTTTTAGAAATCTGCAAATAACCTTTACAAACAAACTTAGTTTTGCGGTCCTAAAAATGGACTTTAGTGCTTCCAAAAATACAAAAAGTATATCGGAACCCTCGGCGCGCGAGTCCGACTCGCACTTAACCGTTTTTTTTATTCCCTTCGAATTCATCAAATGATCGGATCAGGGATAGGAGTAAGAATAAAAAATTTGGTTACGACGTGGATATCGTATATAGCAAAGTTGTTTTCTTGTGGGACCCATGACCTCCTTGAAAGACCACCGTATTTACCAAATACTTGCACCAGTTTTCCCAGCTTATTCGTATACGATTAAAACATTTCAGCATCAGTATTGTTTCGTTGCCATACTAAGAATAAACTATTTTGGGACGCGCCTAAGTCTTCCCTAAGTGGATCAAAATGATCAATAAGTAGCAATATCTTCCATGCCCGCCGGCATTGAACATAAATCATCAGATTTCTCATTACTCATGTCATGTCCCGATGGAAAAGTAGGTTCCTGCGTAGTCTGTAACTCATAGATAAATGTCGAAGATTGCCCTTAGTCAATGTGTTATTGAGTATATTTTTTATACTCAATAACACAGAGAATATAATAAAAATAAAACAAATAAAAAATATGAGAACACAAATAAAGTACGGCGAGAAATATGCAAAAATAAGCGAAAAACGTAAAACAGCACAAATCCGCTCTGTTCTAGCACGCGCATTCTGACCTTTGTTAGAAAGTGACGTAATTTTGACTGTGGACAGCGCCTTAATAAGAAGAATCAACATGTACCTACTGGATGCCAAACAAGAAACATCCAGATTTTTTTATGCTATATCGATATTTCTGTTTAATACGTAAAGTAATAAAATACATCAGAAGTGGAGTCACGCTCTTTAACGGAAATTAGAGAAGCAAAACAAAAGACTAGTTTTTCGACAAATCTTTTTGAGTTCTGAGTAACATACTAAAATTGCTCTAGGGGTCCAAAAAGAAGGCATTATCAATCGGTTTGTTTATATTCTTACTTAATTTACAAAGACACTCTTTTATGAATGAAATTTTTTGACTACATGAAAGTAAAACATAAAAAATTTTTGGTTGATTATCTGCACTGGACTGGACTGCAATATCGGCCAGATCTAACAAACTAGGTATTAACTGACTCACTGCCAACGACTGGCTAGGCAATTGGTCTGCATTGCGTCAAAGTTGCCATTCTGATTGACAAATGGATAGATATAGCACACGGATATTGCATTGCACATGAACTCGTTCTGCAATTGATTTATAGTCACTCTTATTACATATAGACATAGTCGCAGGTTTTTGATAAAACTGGAAGAAGACAAAATTGGGGGACATTTCACACAAGGTCATCTGATCCCAAACTAGACACAGCCTGTAATATGGGTACCAGAGACTGATATACATACATAAATAACACCCAGACACAGAACAAACACTTGTGTTCATCACACAAATGTTTGCCCTGGGCGGGGATCGAACCCGCGACCCACGGCGTGAGAGGCAGGCTCACTACCAACCACACCAACGGGCTAGCCAAATTGTTGCTTAGTTTCATCATAAACCTAAAAAATCCAGGTTATTGATCAAAGCCTGAAATCGTTCAGTTTTATGGCAAAATTTAAGCTTTCAATAATTCGCTTCTGGCACTCGCCGGCCGCTTCCGCGACAAATCTGAAAAAAAAAATCGGCAAAGCAGCATGATTCAAACGACTATCTTTTATGAGGGTTTCCACTTGCCACAATACTGGGATTTGTATGGAGCAAAAAAAAAATTTTTTTTCGACCATTGTGCGGAAAATATAGGGTCTAGGCATGTCTAGGGTAATCTCAGTTCTTGCCGACACGAAAGAAGAAGAAGAAGCAACTCAGTGGTCAAAATTCATCGGATTTCCTGTCGACATGACGAAAAAAGATTGTAATTGTAACACACGTTTCTAACTATGCATGCAAAATCGACAAACGCAATACAGAAAAAACCGGTCAAGTGCGAGTCGGACTCGCGCGCCGAGGGTTCCGATATACCTATAGTATTTTTGGAAGCAATAAAGTCCATTTTCAGGACCGCAAAACTAAATTTGTTTGTAAAGGTTTTTTGCAGATTTCTGAAAAACTGTGCAACTTAGAAAGATCGTTTTATTTTTGCTGTAAAGTTTATATAAACTTCTGTCAACTGTAATTAATTCAGATTTTTCCTTACTCAAACTTCGGAGATAAGGGGGGGGGGAATGGTATTTTTCTTGACATTTTTCATCATAACTTTAAAACTAAGAAATTTAAAAAAATACAAAAATATATTTTAAAATGTACAAGTAAAGCCCTTTCATATGATACCCCACTCGACCTAGTAGCGACAATTTGAAATTTGGCCCCCCCTATTTTGGCCCCCTTTATATTAATAATCATACTTTTTTCAAAATTTTTTCTTGTGCAATTAAGTTGGGCAACTATATTCTAAAACTATTCCAAATTTCAGGTTGATAGCATTAGTGGTTGCTGAGATATAGAGGTGTGACAGACAGACGGACAGACAGACAGACAGACAGAGCGGCACCATAAGGGTTCCTTTTTTTTACCATTTTGGTATCGGAACCCTAAAAAGAAACCAAATCACGTATAACGACAAATACGTGAAAAAACAGTAAGAGGAATACGAAGAATTTTCGCGTAACAATACTTCCGAGACTAAAGAGTCCTTGTGTTTAAGGAGTAAAAAAGAGTGCGTTCTTACGTATGTTTCAAGAAGCTTTTAGTGCCAACTTTTTATTTTATTTCAGGTGTCCATATACAATGTTTTTTTTTTTGGACTTGATATGCGTATGCCCACCTTATTAGTGAGGTCAAAAGCAACATCTTTTGTTCTTCGACTTGCTAAGAACGAGCAAAAAAATTTCGACTTTCTGTTCAAAGTCACTTATGTACTTTGTACGGGAAGGCAAATTTTTCTTGTTCATTGTTAGCCAAGGCATAGAACAAAAGTTGTTGCGTTTCACCTCACTAATAAGGTGGGCATACGCGTATCAGCTCTAAGAAAATAACCTTGTAGAGCCACACATTCAAAGTGACTACAATCTATTCAACAAAAGGTGTTTTACAGGAATTATGGCCACTTTGAAAGTGTGGATCTATATTATTACGGACACCTGAAATGCTTAGCTACTTTTGATGCTAACTGTACTTAATTTAGATCTAAACGTATTAATTCAAGAAAATAATATTTTTTTAGATATAGATAAACCGCCTAAATGTGTCCTCGCCCGCGGGGTACGGGGGCGCGGGGGTAAGACGACAAAGAAGGAACGAAAGAGGTGCGGGCGGCGGGGCATTCTCATTCTCTACGCGCATCCACTCCCCGCACCTACCCTTGTACCCCGCGGGCGAGGACTCATTTAGGCGGTACTACTATAGCAATCTGTATAAAATTGTTAAAAAGAACTGAATATCCACGTTACATAGTACATTAGTCAGCAATGATGATCGGGGGATCAGAGCTTTCTTAATTATATATATATATATTATTTATTGCACGATTAACAAATAGAAATTTACATATAACAGGACATTTACAAAGGCGGGCTTATCTCTAAAAAAAAATTCTTCCAGCCAACCCATGGAAGTTTAAGAGAGTGTTTTATATATTTTTTTCTTTTTCTTCAGCAAAGAGAACGAAAAAAATTTAAACAAAAAATTATTAACCGCAAAAATATCAGTGTATCAATTCTGTCGCGAACAAAGATACATAGGCCCTCCTGATGGTAGGCCGGAGCAAATTGCCCGGATATTTATCGTAGAGCAACCCTTGACTTAGCCTCACAGAACACATAAAATGTAGAGGTGAAATCGGGAAAAATATATTTTCACTTCTCAGGCTCTGAAAGTGCTTCTTTGTGCAGGATATAGGCTGCACAAAATCGAATTTTGTGCACTAGGGCAAAAAAGTAATCGCGGTGGTGTACGCCCTGCGCGCGGGCCTGCTGCACCCCTACCCCCCGCGCCGCGCGCGCGTCAACATACTCGTATTCTTCACTAAAGCAGAACAACTCATTCTTCAGTTACATTTAGAGAGTACTTTTACGTTTTATTTCCTCGCAATCAAAGTGAAAAGCAGAGTTTATAACTCGTCCACAAAACCATTTTATCCTCGATATTACTATCAGCCCTCGCCTTCGGCTCGGGCTGCTAAAAGTCTCAGAGAAATGGTTCGTTATGTGCACTTGTTGTAAAATCTACTATTCATTCAACTCATTTATCGAGCCGCCCGTATCATGACCATCTCGATATACATTATCAACTTTAAAGCCTACAAACGACCTCAAACGACGATCATAGGTAAACTAGCTGTATAAGATTTAGCTAGAACCTATAGCTTAAAATTCTATAGAGCGTTTCCGTTTATCTGAAGGCAACATTCTGGTTCTTCTTTCGGTTTATTTTCCTTCATTATCTTCTTCTCGTTATACAACTAGTGGTAACGGCAAGTGTTCATTCAATTTATAATCACAAAACAAATCTTGAAAAAAAGAAGCATCAATAACTTTTACTTAGGCCACGAACATTTCGAATGCATCTATCATTGTGATTAATCATGCGTACGACAGCGGACAAAAATGTATATTGGTTAAATATTATAATTTTTGTATCATTTACGGGCTTGTTTTTGACTTGGCCCTTTATTTTAATAATAGAAGATTGATAAACTAAGGAAATTTGTGAAAGTGAGGCTTTAGAAGCATGAAACACAGCATGCTAGCGAACGAGACAAAGAGTTCTAATCTGCCTTAAAAAAAAACCTTAAAATGTTTTTAGACCTTCGTATTGATTTACTTCTGTATATACGTTTATTTATTGTGGTAACTGTTCCATCTACCTAGGCGTATTTTATTTCTATGGATTTTCACTCCTTAGAGTTTAGTAGAAAAGGGGAGGTCGGGGTGATTAGTGGCACAGTTTGGCAGAATCGAGATTAGCTTTTTTGCTGTAGTAAAATGGGTAATACCTCTACTTAAGTGGGTAGAACGCTGAATCAGGTGTTTGTGGCTTTTGTACGTTTACTCGATAATGGACGACAAAAGAAGTTACGTTTTCTGTAATACTATCAAAAACGGCTCTAAGGAATTCGATGAAATTTATTATATGGAGGTTTTTGAGGGCAAAAATCGATCTAGCTAGGTGTCATGTCTGGGAAAATTCGTTTTCTTGGTTTGTTTGAGCAGTTCTTGAAAAGAGCGCGTTTCAGAAATTCAACAGCTCCATCTGTTAGAGAGTTTTGGTTAAAATTATATAGAGCGCCGCCACCCAGTATCGGTCGCCCAGGTACTGAAATATAATACGAGTTGCCAACGATAATCTAAACTTTGGTGGTTTTGGTACCTTTTCAAATTAGGTCTATTATAGGTACTTTTTAAATTGGGTATTCTACTAACGATTAGTTACTACGGGACCATTATTGAAGCCGCAAAAAACTTACGACCACATTTCATATAATGTCGATACAGTGGTTTTTTTTGGTGCTTTTTTTTTCACACAGCGCCAGTTCTTTGTGAAGCGATGTAGTTTTACTGATGTCATAGAGTAATACAGAATACCCTTAATAACTAATATGCGAGTCAATATGCTTCTAGGCATGCGCGTTCCATCGTCGACCTCATCTCTGTCCTCAGGGCTAGATCAAGGTCAAGAGCAAGTCCATTCACAACAAAAAAAAACACATTAGGGCACACGAGGGATCCGCTTCTTTCGTAAAAACTGTTTCTTAACACGAAACCCTTTAAGTGGCTGTCAATACCACCGCCCATTAGTAAAGAAAAACAGCCGTTCAAGTGGGAAATAAAAGCTTTTACTGGGTATATAAATATTTCTTATTGCCTGTAAGTATTTGTTGACATAAGTCCTTAAATCAAGAGGTAGGACGAAACAGATCTGGAAAGAAAAGGGACAAGGGAGAGTCAGTCGGCGAATTTCAGAATTTAATCGACTATGTGAAATTAGGGATAAAAAGATATTAGAAAATATATTGGCGTGAATAAAACGGTTGATAAGAGTAGAATAAGCGAGAAAAGTATGCCAAAAGGATGTGGTACGAGTATCTCTGCCTGGACTGGACACGAATAAGTCGTGATTTTTATCTAAGTACGTATTCGTTAGTCACTTCCTTGGCGAAACTCACTAGTACGAGTACCATCTGTATAAATCTGATTTTGTAAATTGATTGCTGTGATATTTCAGCGAACAGAAAAACATTGTACAAAGCCGACTTTGCTGCAATGGTCTTTGCCGTTTCTTGCTGCCATAACACGATCCGATAAATAAAATTAATACATAAATAAATATTGGGGGACATTTCACACAAGGTCATCTAATCCCAAAGAGATTGATATACATACATAAATAGATAAATAACACCCAGACCCAAAACAAACACTTGTGTTCATCACACAAATGCTTGTCCCGGGCGGGAATCGAACCCGCGGCCCACGGCGTGTAAGGCAGGCTGACTAGTCACTACCAAACACACCAAAGGGCTAAAAATACAGTGCTACATCGATTTATTTGCATTGCTCTTGCATGTTCAATTAATTTTCTTTAGAGAACTAACAATGAATAAATAATTCTGAATCTGAATGGTTGTGATTCTGTCCGTACTAGTCAGGACAGTAGTACGGACATGAGGAACAACCCGTCATTAGGGTTACAGCAGCTTGATTTCCAAATTGTGCTTGATTTTCCAAAACCAAACACAACCAGATACAGGAAATCAGGTAGGTTTTAAATAAGACCAAAGAGTCAAAAATGTCATACCGTCTTCTGCAAGTTGTAAAGAGAGGCCGATTTATTTTTCATTTCCTGAAAGATTTATTTACAGAAAGTTGTTCAGTTACGTTGGCTGATCGATCATGCCCTTTCAATTTGCAGAAACCAGTCCATTTTACCCTTTATAAATTCTCCCTTTTACCTTGCACCACAAAACTCCAAAGCAGTTTACGAGCTAGGAATGTTTCTTATTTCTGTCGACCGCAATAGGCCGTTTATCTCACCCCTTATTCTACTTCGTGTCCATTTGTCTCCTAGTTTAGTGGTGGTGATACACCTTCAAATGTTTTAGTAAGGGTGATGAAGGACAAATTTCTATATGATTTGCTCATGTCTGCCTCTTTGACTGATGATAAGGAGCATCCTCTAAAAGATACAAAAAATATTGGCGGACATCCAAACCCCTGCGTTTTTGAGGAATTAAGTTTTAATTATTTTGAAATTTGACAATGAAAAATACACCTGGCAGATTATGACTATCTGATTAAACACAATGTATAAAACCCCTGAAAAATGGTTTGGCTGGAAAGTTACAGCGCTTCAAAATGCGAAAATTCACTACTTCGTCCCGTGATAATGCGGAGCCCTGCACGTCTGCCTCTTCGATTTTCTACATCTTCAGAAGTATTTTAAACAGGCGCCACAAAGGCAGACAAAAAAAAACATTATTTAGTATCTTTTTTCCATGTTTTTTGCTTTAACTCAAAAACGCAGCGACGCATAGAAAAACTTGTAAGGACAAAATAGATTCGTATTGAGCTGATCTATCATCCCTATTCGTATTGAGCAAATCATATACCCTAATTGCAGCCAGCACCCTAACTATTTGGGTATTTTAAGCTTTCCATTAAGTCAATTCTCAAACCTACTCCGTTCTGTAAGTAAGTTATATTGTATCATACTGAATGTGTAGTTAAACGACTATCACACCACACCTTTCTAAATTCAGAGACTAATTCGGTATACATTGCTGGGAGGCTTGGTTCTATTAATTCCAATATCTTTACTTCAACCTGCAATGTATGCCGCATTCGTTTTTGAATTTAGGAAGGTGCGATAACGGCTTTAGTCAGAAGATGGTTGTTGTGTCTTGCGGAATATTATTCTGATTTTCATGCGGCGACTTTGTCCTTTAATAGAAATGGGTTCTGACTTTACATAAGGAACTTCAGTATAAAATTTCGAACTATTTTTGATTGATAATCAATAAATTAAGAATATGTACGCTCGGCAGCAAGCTGGAAACAAAATCGAAATAGATTTTTTAAATTCGAGTAAAACCTTTTATTCGACGGGAAAGTTGCTTGTTTTCATGAGTAGAATTACTGGGCTTCGGGTTCGAAACCAACGAAAATTCGCATTGTACAAGCCATTATTTCAAGCTAATAAGTTTTTGGGAAAAGCGAAGAAAACAATACCTACTTATAGTCTTTTTATTTCTGTCAACGTCCAGCGACCGTTTATTTCCGTGTTACCGTTTCAGCCCTCGTTTTATTTGTTGACCATTTATCTTTTAGTTCCGCAGTGGTACACCTTCATCTCTTTAGGCTTTCAGTAAGCCAATTGAGGTTGAGTTGAAATATTACAGGGGAATTTGGAACTCGGCCAAGAGGTGCAAATTGATATACTTAGTATGATATCTACATCTGATGTTGTGCTTTATTGAAGAGATCCACAGAGAAATCAAAGTAACAGGACATAGCTTAAGAGCATTGGCCGGAGCAGGGTGTCTACTCTCAATTTTCGATACATCGATACAATACTACTTAGATACAGACTTCGTTCACTAACAATAGAGTATAGGTTGGATTAATTGTCAGATTGGCAGTGATTAGCATACAACCAATATCCTACTCTATCGTCAATGGACGAAATTTTGAATTTGCATGTTCCGAATAGTATCGTATCGATATATCAAAAATTGAGAATAGACACCCAGATCGCTCGAAATTACGGCTATTGGAGCAGAAGGGTTCTGAAGTAGCAATCATGAAGACGTAGCCAATGGTCAACTAAGGATCTAGTTGGGGTCGCGGCAAACCGCTAGTTGCAGGCAGAGCAGAACCGGTCGTCACGGTGATCTTTGTTCAGATCACAAATGAACGTATTAAAATGAACGTAAACAATGGACATTGCAAACATTGAATATAGGATACAAGCAAGGAGGGTCCATTAAAAACGAAAATAGTTTTTGAGAAGTTTCGAAAATATTTATACCCTCGACCTAACAAGACAGTAAGCCAATTCTTTTGGTGTGTAATTTACTGGAAGCAAATAAATTGTAATTTTTCCTTATTTCCTGTAATATATATTTTCGTTCTTATAGCTGAGCGAGCGATATACTTTAGCTTGAATAACTGCAAAGCTTTAATGGCTGTTGGCGGATCGTATCGCTCTAAGGGGGCGGCCACTGACGCAGATAGGTTATCAAGTGCCAGAGATTTAACATAGTCAGGATCCTTCCAATAATGTTTGTCGCCACGAAAAAAATGTTCAGCCAGAGGATCTGCTTTACGCAGAAGTTCTGAGGCAGAACGAATCTAGCACACTTACACAAAGAAGATGACGGACGTAGATTTTAGGACCTTTAATTCGAAACAGACTGCAGACATTCACGCGAGAGACAAAGCGATGTGAATATCATTAGGAGACGTTTGTCCATCAATAGACGACGCCTCTTTTTCACGGATATTTTGGAAATCTACGATGTATTTGTAAGAAATCAGTAGAACCATTCCCCAACCCTCAACAAATAAATCGATCAATGGAAAACGTTTGTCCAGCATTGGAGACTTTCCAAAGATATAATAAAAATCTTAGGTAATTTTTGACGTGCAAAGCGGATATAGGCCATCTAGCGGCAATAATTGGTTCTACACTCACCGGCAAAAATAACCGGCCGGTCTATTTTCTGTCCTACATTTATAAATATGGGGGCAAACAAAGCGTCAATATCTTACCTAATTGAATAAAAATACAAATCTGATTGATGAGGTCTTTAGATAAGAACTTTAGTAACAATATTGTCAAAGATTAGGTATATCTAAAATGTTCAAGAAAACCCGTGCGACACTTTAAACATTTTAATTCGCTAAATGTAAAAAATATCTGACAAAATGGCGTATATTTTTTTCTGTACGATGCACGGAATTTCCTGGATACCGTACACAGGTCTAATCTTCAAGAATCGATAGTCAGACACCTTATTTAATGATCACATTGTTTATTCACGGATATTTATTTCGTTTAGGAAATATATTCACGCTTCATTTGATCCCTTACTTGTATGTAAATGTACGACAGAAAATAGACCGGCCGGTTATTTTTGCCGGTGAGTGTAGAACCAATTATTGCCGCTAGACTGCCTATATTCGCTTTGCACGTCAAAAATAACCTAAGATTTTTATTATATCTTTGGAAAGTCTCCAATGTTGGACAAACGTTTTCCATTGATCGATTTATTTGTTGAGGGTTGGGGAATGGTTTTACTGGTTTCTTACAAATACATTGTAGATTTCCATAACATCAGTGAAAAAGAGGCGTTGTCTATTGATGAAGCTTTGGATGAGGGGCGTCGGTGAAGGTGATGTGGGGGGGGAGATGAGAGGACATGGATGGGGGCTTGACGTGACCTTGACTGTACAATTTTACATAAACCACGAAAAACTTCGGCCGTATCAAGTATGCAGCCAAACAGATATTTTTTTAAGTAACTAGGTAAATTCAACAAATTTACCAAAATTATTTCACAACCCTGAGCAAATAAACCCATTCCAACAAATACTATCTCATATGAATTTTTAAACTGACAGGAACTTCTGGCTGTCGTCCAAAGCCTTTGTAATGAATAAGAGAAGATTAGAGCTAGCTGTGTCAGAATGGCGCAGATACAATTTTTTATCTACCCACATTTTCACAAAAGAACCTTTTTAGTTTTAAACTTTTCTCGGTTGTCAGGTTTTAATGCTTTGTTTGAGTTAAGTTTTTTGGCACAGTGCTAAGAGTCCGAGAAATGCAGATAAGCACGTTTATTATCTAATTTCTTACATTTTTCTCGAGAAAAAAGTTGTAATCTTGTTATCTAGGATGTAGACATTGTAGACAGTTATCTTACCTTTTATGAAGGCACTCTATTTTTGATGAATTTGAAAGTAGTTTACCTGAAAAGATAGACATAACATCATTAGCAAAAAGTTATGAGTGAATGAATGAATTTGTTTATTGCTTTAAATGTGGTAAAAATACAGATTTTTTTAAAATATAATAAAATAGTTTCACATATTTAGTCATAAAATTGACATGCAATATTATAATAGTAAAGAAGCAGTTTATCAAACACCGCAGAAAAACTCTGATTTTGCTATGTAGAGTCGTCAAATAACGTACTATCGCTGTCTTCAAGAAGCGAGTTAAGGAGCATTATCTTTCTTTGTCTAAGTGATCCATATAGTGTATTTATGTATTTATGTATATATATAATATATATTTATATATGTATATTTATATATGTATACTTGTGTATTTATATAGTTTAAGTATAATGTTAAGGATTAGTTTTTGTGCACGTCCTATCTGCCTCTTCCAGTCAAATCACGCTTCTGTAGGTCTGCTGGAAGAAATTTCATTTAGAAATAAGCAGCGCCTGTTGTGTCCTTTTTCTTAATTTTAATTTTCTTAATGTATTTTCATGTGTACAATAAATTGTAAAATAAATAAATAAACATACATAATACAAATGAAAAAAATATTTATCTACCAAGGGAAAAACGTTCGTATAACTATTCGTATAGCCGTTTTTCCGAATACCCTCAATACCTATATCGTCATGTTTTATTAAGTAAAATTGCAATTAATAGAAAACACCCGCCCAATAAACTTAATTAAATTACTTTATGAAGTTTCCTCTTTTAAAATAAAAGCGTTATCAGTGACTCCAGGGTAAGTTTTATTTAGCTAGCTCGAGGGCCTAAAGGTCTAATTAATTGCCGGTTCGGGCTTAATACCTTTCAACTAAGCATAATTAAGATGTCTGGGTCGAAGGTAAAGGCGTATGTAGGCATTTATAGTCGATATATAATGTACCTGATTAGGAAGATACTCGTAGAAGGACAAAGCTGTGCGCGAGAGCAGGACGGCGCAATACGTGTCTTTGTCGCTCAAATATCTTATACACATCGCTCTGTCCTGGTGCCACACTGATGACATTCTTCAACGGGTAATGGATAGGTGTGATAATACTGAAAGGTGTGAATCTGCCAATGAAACTGAACAAATTTTCCCAAGGAACAAAGGTCGAAATACGAAAAACCAAGTTTGACTTCTCATACAAAATGCACCATTAGCTGATGCAGTTTCCATGCGAGGTCAAAATTTTATTTTTGTTAATGACCTTTGTTCCTTGGGATAAGTTGTTTTTTCATGGGCAGATTCAGACCCTTTAGTATTATCACACCTATCCATTACGAGTTGAACACTCAACAGCACATCAGTAGAAACACTTTTGGACTTTATGGCGTGGTAATACAGTTGAAAAAGTTCTACCGACAAGCGGTTGACCGTACAAGCTAAATTATTTCGATTGTAGTTACTTAGTATTGACCTTGTATACCTATGATGTAAGTAGCTGGAGTACGAGTAAGTGCGCAGACTCAGTCCTCCCCCTGTGATCCACCAGATTTTTTTTCCTGTGGTCCACCTGGTAAGAATTGGATAAAAACAAATTCAACACAATCGCCTGTGGTCCACCTATGGCATAAGTATTAACAAAAATCAAGATAATGTGTATAAGCGCTTTCTAAAATTGGATTAAAAGCATAGATACTTGTAAACTAGTAATCTAGTAATTGTTTTTTATAACTTTATAGTGCTTTGGCTAATGCTGTGAGCTATATTGTGACTGAATAATAAATAAATAAATAAATAGGGCATTGAAAAAGATACATATTGTATGTAAAAATAGAAACCAATTTTTCTTTGTAAATTAAATATTTTTTGATCTTTCATACAGGGGCGGAATAGGTGATTCTTTATGTACGTTTAGCTCGCGGGCGTTCGTCTATCTATACGTGGGACACTCAGAAATATTTGCGACACTAAAAAAAATTGTTCTACAGGTACATATATTTTTATTAAATCTTTTCAAAGTACTCTCCACCAGCCTCTATACAAAGATTCATGCGTCTGAACCAGTTTTCAAAACACTTTTTCCAGTCCGCCGTAGACACCTCGTTTACAGCCTGCTCGAACGCAGCCAGCGCATCTTCCGGCGACGAAAATTGTATCCCCTTGAGCTGATTTTTTATTTTTGGAAATAAAAAGAAGTCACACGGTGCTAGATCAGGGCTGTAAGGAGGGTGACCCAGGAGTTTGACTGGTGTGCTGTCCAGGAAGTCCCTCGTTTTGAGCGCGGTGTGTGCAGGCGCATTGTCGTGGTGGAGCAGTAGTCCGCGGAGCCCTGTGTTTGGTCGCTTGTTGCTCACAACAGAAAAAACTTCTGGTAAACATTTGGTAGTATACCATTCGGCGTTGATGCTTCTTTGATCTCGTAAGGGAATTGAGGCCAAGTGGCCAGTCAAATTAAAAAAGCTGGCGATCAAAATCTTCCCCCCGCTTCGAGATCGCTTCACTTTGGTAGGCGTTGGTTCATTTTGAAACACCCAAACTGTCGACTGGCGCTTGGTTTCTGGATCGTATTGATAAATCCAGGACTCATCACCTGTTACGATGTCGTAAACACGCCGAGACGAGCCTGCTTCAAATTTGTTCAGCATATCACGGCACCATTCCACCCGGGCCTGCTTCTGAGCGTCGGTGAGGTAGTGTGGCACCCAGCGCGATACTATCCTCCTCACGCGAAGATGCCCGTGTAGAATCTCGTGAACGCTTCCCGATCCAATCTTTAATATGTGCTGAATCTCCTGATATGTAATTCGCCTATTATCTTGGATTAAATTTTTCACTGCTAGCACGTTTTCTTCCGTAATAGCCGTCAAAGGGCGACCGCTTCTTTCTTCATCCCCCAAGGTTGGTCGACCGCGCCTAAATTCGTTATACCAACGATACACGGTTGCCTTGGAGGGGCCTTCATCCATAAATGCCATTTGAAGTCTATCGAACGATTCATCCGGTTTCAGGCGACACTTGAAATCGTAAAAAATCATAGCTCTAAAATGTTCCCGGCGCAGATCCATTTTTCAGTAAGACACGATACTTTGAATTGGCTCGCAAAAAATGTGGAGGGAAATTTTGAAAATGGAACACACATATTTTTACTTACAAGTAATCATATTTTCGAAAAAGATTCTGACCGGCCAGTCTCTCATATATAAAAACTATTTTTCGCAATACTTTCTGAGTGGCCTGGTACATTTGTTATTTGTAAGGCTTCTAAGTTCTAAGTTAAGTGTGTGGTTTCCGCACTTAGTCCTATATGGAGCATTGTGCTGTGCGTGGGCCTATCTGGCCTTCAATTTAGCCACCCTTAGTGTTGCCAGAACTCAGTCAGTCTGTCCAGTTTGTTTGGTAGTTGGTCTAGGGTTATGTCTGCTCCAAGTGTGTTTTCTCTGATAGTGAAAACACACTTGGAGATTTGTAAGGCTTTGCCAGGATCTGTCTTCAGGTTTTGGAGTGTATAACAGCTGATGTAGTTATTAAGATATGGCTGAGGGTTCCCAAACACTAATATTAGTAATCTTGGTGACATGGCTGTCCTTATCAAATTCATCGTTGGATTATAGAAACCGTCCCAGTCAAAGATAATCCTTTATTTATTATCAGCCCTATCATACAGGGTGTAAGGGACAGACTTTCAAATACTGAAAGGGCAAGATCAGTCAACGTAACTGAACAACTTTCAGAACATACAATTTTCAGGAAATGAAAATAAAATTGTCCTCTCACAGTCTAATCAAGTTTGCAAATTTGTATGGAGAGGCCGTCTGTTTTTGTCATTTCCAGAAAGTTGAAAGGGACGGTGTACCGAAAACTGAAAGGGCGTGTTCAGTCAACGAAACCGAACAACTTTCCCAAAGAAACATTTTTGGGAAATGAAAAAAAAAATTGACCTCTCCATACAAACTGTTCGATCAGAGTGAGCAATTTGTATGGAGAAGTCAATATTTTCGGAAAGCTGTCGCTTACACCCTAAATAATGGCTCTTTAAATGTGACTATTCAAAAAGTATGCAGAAAAATTACGACTAATACTTCGTCTCCCAATTCACCAACAACCCCCCAACTTGCTACTTGAGGAAATTACTTTTCGTCAAGTCACTTACAAGTCAAGTATGCCACTTATTTTTATACGACCTCGCAGTTACAGCGTATACGTTATAATGGAGCAAAAACACCGCGTAACAGCCTACGCGGCGCTATTAAAAGAAGGGGAAGCTACACAAAGTAACACAGCAAAAAAATGTGATTGTCGAGGATTTGAAATTTCAGCTTTGTATTGGAGGAGGGTCGTAAGGTTTTGGAAATCCGGGTGCGAGTTTCTTCCAAGAAAGGTAGCGTAGTGTTGGGACAAATAACAAATAAGGTTTTGATTTTATGGAAATATCGAGTTAAATTGAATGTGTAAAAATACTGACATTAACGACATAGATTGCATAATTGCCAAGTTATGCAGACACGTTATGAGCAATAAGCATGGGCATTGCTGCTTGTGTTTGCTCAACATAATTGCACTTTGTTCAAGACTCTTCTTCGGAAATAATTTTGTCTACTGGTTTGTTTCCCGCGGAGCTGTAAGTAGATAATTTCTTTCGTGTTATATTTTTCTTGATCAGTGCACTAGCAATCAGTGCAAAAACGTTAAAATACAGGGTGCTTTAATGATGTACCTTTTTTATTGGCAATGGGCGGGTTCCCGCACACGGGCCACCGGCCACAACCACAAAACGCCGCCACTGGCATATTTCCTGCAGTTTTCATACATTTTATATGGACTCGCCGCACACGATTGACGCCGGTGGCCGCCACACGCTACAAATCGTGGTTGCTAAAAATATTTTGTGATTGTGGCCGGTGGCCCGTGTGCGGGAAACTCTTGACCTCGATCTAGTCTTGAGGACAGAGATGAGCGATGATGGAACGAGCTTGCCCAGAAGAAGCCTATTCACTTGCGACTTGAATAGATTCGGGTTGTATGAACTTGGGAACACAGACGCAGGAAGCTGTCTTGAGGACAGATATGAGGTCAACGATGGAACGAGCTTGCCCAGAAGACGCCTATTCACTCGCGACTTGAATAGATTCGGGTTATATGAACTCGGGAACACAGACGCAGGAAAAGAATTCCACTCTTTAGCTGTGCGCATTATAAAAGATGTTTCAAAACGCTTTGTGCGAATGTGTGGAATTTCAACCAAGCGTGGGTGATATCCTGCGGTGCGTCTGGACTCCCGACGTAGAAGGGAGATGGTGGAATAAACTCGTGGAGCTCTTGAGCACCTCAGTATCGTTTAAAAAAACTACTTGGACCCATGCCGAAAATGGAATAATAACGAACACGATCAGCTAAAATATCTCCGCGAGTATTATTCGTGACCTGGAGTCCATAGAATGTTAGGTCACTGTTTTATGACTTGATTCTCGATTGCGTGGACAAAACTAAAATGCAAACGATATTTTTAGCTTGCATTAACAATCTGCCCACACAATTATACCGTTACAAATACAACTGCTACCATTCACATCACTAGGAGGAAGGGATCATTCATCATGATTCCCCAATCCCCAGCCCCTCCTAATTATTTGGGATCTCCCATTTAATGGTGCTTAAATAATGGAAGGAAGAAGGGTTCCAACGTTACACAATCATGTGGCTGGTCTAAGGTTTAGTACAGTTAGCATCAAAAACTAGCAAAGCATTTTAGGTGTACATATAGTGCCACAAATTCAAATTGACCATAGTAAACTATTAAAAAGTTTTCAAATTGTTATATAGCAACCAGTGTTTAGGTAACAGGAAGCCACAATAATTTGAATAATTAGTCTAGGCAACGAAGCGGATCGTTGTATGAAGACCCCCGCATTAAATCCTCAGTCGATGAAACTTTACTTCACATTATATGAGACAAACCTTCTTAAATTTTTCTTTACTTTTTCGTACTTTAAATTTTTCCATACAAAAATTCCAAAAAATGTATGAAAAAAAAAATTCTTAATTGTTTTTGGATATTTTGAATTTACATTTAATTCATGATACTTTTTCATCCTGCCAAATAAAATCTGTCTGAGAGAATTATGTAGGGGTCAACTGCTTCGTTGCCTACACTAAATCTATTAGTGAACAGGAAGTCAACAATATTTTGAATATAATATTAGTGTTGTATATGTAGCAGACAAATCGTATAATTCACCGTTTACAAACGGCGGGCAAACTTTAAACGGTCGGCAAATTGTTAAACAGCGCCGACAGATTGTAAACGGGCTTAGATCACTGGTGCATCGTAGGTTCGTTAGCCACGGTAAACCCAACCTAACCGATCCCGAGTAGAGATCGGTTAGGTTGAGTTAGGTTATCTTATGACCACAAGAAACTTTTGTAACTTGCCGCGGCATTATGTAAAATGACGAACAAAAAATTTCTCAGCATTTTATAGCATGCCAAGGCAAAATTTTAAATGATGAAATATTTAATTTGCCTGCGACATATAGATAATTATGGTCACTATGAATGTGTGGAACTACAGCGTTATTTTTGTATCACACCGGTAAATTTAAATGGTGTTTCTACCTATGAAACTGAACTACTTATCCCATGGATCATAGGTCGAAATACGAAAATAAGAATTTCAATTTCCCATACAAACTGCATGAGCTGAAAGCACATATTGTATGAAAG
Source organism: Athrips mouffetella (assembly GCA_947532105.1). NCBI lineage: Eukaryota > Metazoa > Arthropoda > Insecta > Lepidoptera > Gelechiidae > Athrips > Athrips mouffetella. Next base: position 5,954,676 of record OX383964.1, on the reverse strand, counting down.
GTCGAAATTTTTTTCTTATTTCGACCTACGTTTCTTGGGATATTTGTCCAGTTTTATGAGCAGAACCACCTTATTAAATATACGGAGTGATAAAAAAAATAAGAAATGCTTAGCCTTTTTGATACTTACTGTACAATTAATTCCCACCATAGAATTTTTTTATTTTTGAATGCTGAAATGTATGATGTCTAGTACAAATTTTTGCTATAACATTAACTAGCAAAAGAAGCTTAAAAAAAATAAAGAACAGTATTACTTACCATTAATTACTTCACTCACTACAAAATATAAAGGGGCTCTCGTTTTCGATCCCGATATTAAAACAACAGCTGCATTCTTGCAGTGTTCCCTTTGAATTTTTTCTTTTGGTCTTACAAGTGCCCACTAACATAAATTGGGTCTTTCAACTACCCAAATTCATTAAAAAATGTAAACTGTTATTAACAAATTGCACAAACTGCAGAGTTGTTTTTAATAGGATAAACACTTAATTTATTCCTTTAACTTTCTTTTCTGTTTCCTCACAAATAGGAGAAAAGCAGGCAATTATCGTCCTTGTTGACTTGGAAGACCTCGGCTTCGTCTCGGCCAATTAATATCACTCGGAGGATAATTGCCTTATTTTCAGTCTTAACAGTAATGTACTATTAATCCAAGTCTGAGAAACCTTACAAAACGGAAAAGCTGTAAAAAAAAAGAACGGGTTGCACTACGGGAGTGCCGGCAGAAGTGCAAACTTAAACATCAACGTTGAGCGTTTTTGAATATTTTGGAATGGTTAAGAAATAATTTCGCACGAATTGTTTTATTTATCAGTATAAAAGTACATACAATATTCATTTATTGCGCTATCGTAGACAAACATGAAAATTTATATTACATATATATAGAAAATCTTCGTCAGATCTGACGCGCCGAAAAAGAAGTTTTCACTTCAAACTTAAACATCTGACGCGACATCTGACGCGAGTGTAACATTTTTACCCATGTAAAAAAGTGCCAAGCGCTGCTAAAGAAGTTTTCACTTCGACTCATCCAAAGCTCGATGTAGTATCAATGATTGCCACCAGAGTGCCTATATCCACATCTTAGATTATGAATAACGGCAGCTTACTATCCACATTGCACGAAATGACACCCCTAACGAAAGCATAGTCGTATCCACGTCAAAAAAGTAGTGCCCAAAATGGCCGACTTCACGAAAACGGAATACGGTTTATCCTATACTACTAAACGAGCAATATTTGTATATATAAAGCGTGTAAGGGACGGTGTACCGAAAACTGAAAGGGCGTGCTCAGTCAACGAAACTGAACAACTTTCCCAAAGAAACATATGTTGGGAAATGAAAAAAAAATTGACCTCTCAATACAAACTGTTCGACCAGTTTCGTTGACTGAGCACGCCCTTTCAGTTTTCGGTACACCGTCCCTTACACCCTGTATATATATATATATATATTTATATTTATAATCGGAAAATGGCTCTAACGATTTCGATGAAATTTAGTATACAGAGGTTTTTGGGGGCAAAATATCGATCTAGCTAGGTCTCATGACTGAAAAAATTCGTTTCCACCGTCTTTTTTAATATTTCTTAGCGCGTTTTAGTGCGTTCAAGAAACTTACAGCGCCATCTGTTGTTGAGTAGCATAGGTTGCTCACCCGATGATATGTTAATCATACAGAGCATAACTTGGTCGCCCAGGTACTGTTAATATAAAAAAAAATCTATGGAATCATAATTTTCAACGTTGCGTGGGTTGGAGGATTCATAATTTTACAAAAGGTTTTTTATTTGCACAGGCAAAAATAAATAGAAGGAATTATTAGCGTTTTCCCGGAAACGAATGACCTTTTTAAAATTCAAAATCTGCTGCTCCGATCTAATGGCCAATTAACTTTCTTAATAAGCAAAACACTCGTTCAGATTTTCCTTATATATCTTTGAAGCGCCTAAATTCAAACAAACTCAAAGAAACTTAAATATTCAAAGCTTTTTGTTAATATTTGGTACCTAATTATTTTTGAGAACAATTAAAAAAACAATCTCATTCTAATCATGGCTTCCAAACTGGTTAAGCAAGAAGATGAAATAAAACCGTTCGAAAAACGTTTGATGGATATTTTATTATATTTTTAATTAAAAAAGAAACTGTAATAACAAAGAAAACCTTAATCGGCAATTTATACGTCAAATACAAAATTCTGTTATTTCCCCAAAACACTCACGACAAACTGGCGTAAGTACACATATTTTTTTGTATCTCTCACATCACCTGGTCACACCGTATTTATAAGTAGACACGTCGAAACAAAACTGCTTGGTTAAAATTAAGTAATTAAAATATTTTCACAAAGCAAAATCAAATCAAAAGTTATTTATTCGCTGTTGAATAATTACCAATTTCTTAATGACGTAAATTAACTCTACTCATAAAAATAAGCAACTTTCCCGAAGAAACTAATTTTTTACTCGAAAAAAAATTCACCAAAAATGAGTCGATCACGTGACCACTATAACGTACGGTCAACCGCTTGTCGGTAGAAACTTTTTCAACTCTATTACCACGCCATAAGGTCCAAAAGTGTTTCTACTGATGTGCGGCCGTGTGTACAAGCAACGTGTTTCTATCAAGGTACGGACAGGTATTAAACAAGCAACTTTCCAAAAAAAAAAAAATATTTTTTTTTACTTAAAATGAGTCGAGCACGTGACCACCATAACGTACAAGCAAGGCCTTTCTATCAAGCTACGGAGAGGTATTTAGAATAAATAGTCTCCTCACAATGCAGCTATAGGTACAACAAACACTGTACTCACAATGGCTTTCATATTCTACCAGCCTTATGTCGAGCAAATAGTGCCTTCATATTGTGTAGCCGAGCATTTTGTAGTAGCCAGTCTTGAAAATATTGGCTTCATAATTTGCCGTGCAACAAAGCTTTTGAAGGAGAGATCGGGTGCGCTATTTACTGAGGATGCTAGGGAAAATAGGTATAGTTTTCTTGCTTGACATGAAGTAGGTTTAGACTGTTTATATTTAAAAGACCGCGGGGGTTTTTATTGTCGCTTCTTTTTAGGGTTCCGTACCTCAAAATAAAAAAACGGAACCCTTATAGGATCACTTTGTTGTCCGTCTGTCTGTCAAGACACTTTTTCTCACGAACGAGAAGAGGTATCAGGTTGAAATTGATAACGATTATTAAGGTCTATAAACCACACAGGATCTGAAAATTTCAATTTTTTACAACGTTGCAATCAAAAGATATGGCTTTTTATGTCCTCATCTCCATACATTTTAGCTAAGAATTTACTGCGATGTACCGTTTTAAAATGGACTAGTCGCTGAAACTTGCCATAGTGGTTCGTTAGGTAGGTCTTATGCGGAAAACCCCCGGGAGGCATCGAGAGGCACCGCAGGGGTGGCGGGAGGAGGGGGGAAAGTTTGAAGTTGCCGCGCTTTGCTTTGAGGCCTATAATTTCCTTAATGTAGGTACTAGGGCAAGTGTGATGTTATTTTCAGACAAATCAAAGACGGCAAAAACATTTTTGAAAAAAAAATTTGGGCTTTCCATACAAAAAAAACGAGATATTAAGAAAAAAACATTAAACGTGAACAATATTTTTACGCAATAACGTAATTTTCTTTTTAACGATGAAAGATATCGGGATTAAAAAAATATGTTCAGAAAGCTGTACTTACCTGGATTACATTAATGTAACTTACATTGGGATAAGTTAATAAAAACTGATGCAAAAAAAATAAACTTTGCAGGGCAGAGTGACATAAAGCGTGTAGTTCCAACTTTTATTAATAATTGTCATCAAATCAACTTTCTAGATGCTTGTATACTCAATAGCACGTCAGTAGAAACACTTTTGGACCCTATGGCGTAGTAATAACGTTGAAGAAGTTTCTACCGTCGTGCGGTTGACCGTACCGTGGGAAACAGTTTTAGGTGTATACTAGCAGTTGCCACCACACATACATTCCGTGCACTTCAATTGCCGTTTTTGGCAACTGCACCTTGAGCCGCATTGCTTCTTGCACTTGCACCTAATCATCTCCTGGCATGCTTTTGCAGCTACAGGCAAATCCGTCCAAGTACGTTGCCAGCTGTCATTCATTTTAGTCCAGCCCCAATCAGTAGGATTAGGTAGACGTTGAGTTGCTGACAACTGACCCCATACATGGACCCCTTGAAAAATTGCCCTAAGAAAATGCTGGTATAAAGCGGCTTTGGTTGGTGGGATGTGCTCAAGTTGCCGGTCTTTCTTTGTAAATAAAAATTTACGACATTCGTTCACAGATGAACCCGAATTCGACCTGAAACATGTACATTATTATTCTACACATCATTCTCCTAATAATCTTCTGAATCAGGCAGCTTTAATTATCTAGGTTTAATTAATTACCTATCATATAAAATTATGACATATTTTTCAACAATGGCCATTGCTTCTTCAATCTGTCCCTCGATTGCTAATATAAAGCCTTCAGTAAGAGTAGGAAAAGCCTCCCATGCTTCGAACGCACTCTTTTTCCCTTTTCCGTTGAAGAAAGAAACGGTATCACAACCTGTGAATGAATGAAACAGGGGCAGAACTCTTGTTCTTTGTGGGCCTGTGAAAATACAAACAAATTATATAGCTATCATAAAGGTACACTTTATGCCATTAATATTATAATTCAAACATTTTAGTTTTTACCTAAGGCGGTTGCAATCTCATGACAACATAGATACTGATGGTGTGTTCCAGTACCTATGTGCACCCACAGCTCCTCAAGTCGAGGCAATTTTTGCACCTGTGCAATTGCTAGCACCACGACGTCTGTATCTACGGTACGAAGCATGATTTTCCTCAAACATTGAGAGACATCATCAGATACATGCACCATCATGCGTGTGTCTGCCTCTTCATGGTTACACGGGGCTAAGTTAAGGTTATTTTAATTTTAGGTGACTGCAGCAGTTTTGTACTCGTTAGCGAAAAAAGCGTATCAAAGTTATTGTAATCAGAATGAATCACAAAAAACATTTGAACAATGGCGATTGGAAAACAACGATCGAATCCCTCAGTTTAAATTCTGGGATACAGCGCTTAATCTCGTCTTAGCAGTATTGAGATTAGTCCGATCAACAAGAACTGGAAACTTCTCGATGTATTTGGACTCGCTCAGGAAAATCTTACCTTGGTTTTTTGCACTGGACCACGTAAACTACGCCAGGTGGCTGTCGGTTCATCTTAAGGACTTAGTAAATTTGAAGATAAATCATCCAGAATTATTAAAATACTTTGAAAGTGGTCATTTTGTAGCAAGAAAGAGTAATAGAAATTTTTCCGGCATGGCTTTGGACCAAGCACACGAGCAGATGAATGCTATATTAAAAGGAGACGGAGGTAGGAACTAATTTATTTCTAATGGTAATTTTAATTTAAGAAACATCTTAATTTGATTTGGTTCTTTTTATTACTCTTTCAGGGTTGATTGGTTTGACAGAAAACCCAGATGCTCTGCTTAAGTGGCTTCTTTCTGGGCCTGAACTAGCTGATTTAAATACTGGATGGATCAGCATTAGTCCACATACTAAGTCGTAGACAAAACAAAACTTTTGGAGATTATATCTATACGGTATTTATACCATTTCTCTGTAAAGAACTACACATGGTTTCCAGATAAGATGTTGTTTGGTATACGTACAATAACGACAGCTTAACAGGACTCGTGATACACAGCACTTAGCCCCGTGTAACCATGAAGAGGCAGACACACGCATGATGGTGCATGTATCTGATGCTGTCTCTCAAGGTTTGAGGAAAATCATGCTTCGTACCGTAGATACAGACGTCGTGGTGCTAGCAATTGCACAGGTGCAAAAATTGCCTCGACTTGAGGAGCTGTGGGTGCACATAGGTACTGGAACACACCATCAGTATCTATGTTGTCATGAGATTGCAACCGCCTTAGGTAAAAACTAAAATGTTTGAATTATAATATTAATGGCATAAAGTGAACCTTTATGATAGCTATATAATTTTCACCTCCAAAGCTCGGAAACATTTGTTTTGTCGGTTAAATTCTGCGGCCAAAAGCGATTTTTGTACGCTAGCGGGCAAAAGGTTTTTGAAATTCGAACGTGATGCAGTATGGCAGACCTCCACGCTGCGGTACTGGCTGCTTCCTCGCTTTAGTGAGGTGAAAAATTTTGTGTTTCGCTCGGCAGCAAAGTTATTTTGCGTTTCGTGCCTTGAAACCTTCGCTACGCTCAGGATTCTTCTTTTGAACCACTCGCTTCGCTCGTGGTTCAATTCTAGAATCCTTCGCTTGCTCAGGTTTCAATACAAGGCACTCACGCCAAATAACGCTTTTGCTGCCTTGCATAACAAATAACTATTGTTTGTATTTTCACAGGCCCACAAAGAACAAGAGTCCTGCCCCTGTTTTACTCATTCACAGGTTGTGATACCGTTTCTTTTTTCAACGGAAAAGGGAAAAAGAGTGCGTTCGAAGCATGGGAGGCTTTTCCTACTCTTACTGAAGGCTTCATATTAGCAATCGAGGGACAGATTGAAGAAGCAATGACCATTGTTGAAAAATATGTCATAATTTTATATGATAGGTAATTAATTAAACCTAGATAATTAAAGCTGCCTGATTCAGAAGATTATTAGGAGAATGATGTGTAGAATAATAATGTACATGTTTCAGGTCGAATTCGGGTTCATCTGTGAACGAATATCGTAAATTTTTATTTACAAAGAAAGACCGGCAACTTGAGCACATCCCACCAACCAAAGCCGCTTTATACCAGCATTTTCTTAGGGCAATTTTTCAAGGTGTCCATGTATGGGGTCAGTTGTCAGCAACTCAACGTCTACCTAATCCTACTGATTGGGGCTGGACTAAAATGAATGACAGCTGGCAACGTACTTGGACGGATTTGCCTGTAGCTGCAAAAGCATGCCAGGAGATGATTAGGTGCAAGTGCAAGAAGCAATGCGGCTCAAGGTGCAGTTGCCAAAAACGGCCATTGAAGTGCACGGAATTATGTATGTGTGGTGGCAACTGCTAGTATACACCTAAAACTGTTTCCCACGGTACGGTCAACCGCACGACGGTAGAAACTTCTTCAACGTTATTACTACGCCATAGGGTCCAAAAGTGTTTCTACTGACGTGCTATTGAGTATACAAGCATCTAGAAAGTTGATTTGATGACAATTATTAATAAAAGTTGGAACTACACGCTTTATGTCACTCTGCCCTGCAAAGTTTTTTTTTTTTTTGCATCAGTTTTTATTAACTTATCCCAATGTAAGTTACATTAATGTAATCCAGGTAAGTACAGCTTTCTTAACATATTTTTTTAATCCCGATATCTTTCATCGTTAAAAAGAAAATTACGTTATTGCGTAAAAATATTGTTCACGTTTAATGTTTTTTTCTTAATATCTCGTTTTTTTTGTATCGAGAGCCCCAATTTTTTTTTCAAAAATGTTTTTGCCGTCCTTGATTTGTCTGAAAATAACATCACACTTGCCCTAGTACCTACATTTAGGAAATTATAGGCCTCAAAGCAAAGCGCGGCAACTTCAAACTTTCCCCCCTCCTCCCGCCACCCCTGCGGTGCCTCTCGATGCCTCCCGGGGGTTTTCCGCATAAGACCTACCTAACGAACCACTATGGCAAGTTTCAGCGACTAGTCCATTTTAAAACGGTTCCCATACAAGACATTGCAGTAAATTTCCAGCTATTTATGAAAAAAAGCAAAACCTACAGGGTACTTCCCGTTGACCTAAAATTATTAAATTTGGCAAGAAGCTAGGTATCACAGTACAAATAAAGGGAGAAGTCTAAAATCATTAAATATTTCAATTTTTCTTACAACTAATAGTAACCAATTAAGGTGAGCTCCCGTTTCAAGAACTTTTCCAAAAAAGAGGGGTCAAGTTGGATGGTCGCGGAGTTTTTAAAATCAAAGAGCAAAAGCTTTTAGTGTATCATATGGTAGATAGGTACGGAACCCTTAGGGCGCGAGTCTGACTCGCACTTGGCCGGTTTTTTTTCCCACTATGGCGCCACATTGTTTGTGAAGCGATGTAGTTTAGCTGACGTCATTAAGAGATTTTAATATCCAACAATGAATAATAGTAGATTAGTAGCCAAGGGCTGTAAGGCATCAATTGCAGCCCGAGATATTTGTAGTTCGAGGGTGCAATTGATGCTTACACCCGAGCTAACTACTCTGCTTTACATCTCGATTGTGAGGTAAGTAGGTCCTTATTACCACCAAATTGTAGGTGATCAATTAGCGCTCCAGGGTAATAATGTAGCTAGAAAAGCCCTAGGGCGGTAATAAAAAAAAAAAAAAAACACTTCACTCTTTCAAAACTCAATTACTTACCGCCCTAGGGCTTTTCTAGCTACATTATTACCCTAGAGCGCTAATTGGTCACCAACAAGCCCCATTTGGGGGTAATAAGGACCTACTTACTGAATATAAGAGATGTAAACGATTTTTACTTTGACTACAGCGTGGTACGGAAAGGTGTGATAATACTAAAGGGTGTGAATCTGCACATGAAAACGACTTTTATCCACGGAACATACGAAATACGAAAAACCAAATTTGTCCTCCAATACTAAATGCGCTATGGCTGATGCAGTTTCTATGGGAGATCAAAAATTGATTTTCGTATTTCGACCTATGTTCGGGAAAAGTTGTTCAGTTTCATGGGCAGATTCACACCCTTTAGCATTAACCCACTTTTCCGAAACTTTAAAATGAATGAAAAAAGGTAAAAAATACACATTTCTTGTATAGGTTTATCTATTTATTCTATTATATCTGCAGATAAAAATCTCTGGAATGAGAGAGGGGAGGCTTTTACCCAGCAGTGGGACACGACATAAGATATCAGGCGTATAATAAATAATAATTCAGTTCAGGTATAATTATAGATTCAACCGGCTACGTAGTAGTTCAAAACATAGACATTGCATTTACTACTATACCCAAAAGGTCTCGTTGGCAACCTTTTAGCTCGTCTAACGAAGTTCGGAAAAGTCCGATAAGGGACATTGGACATTTTATGTTGTGTTTTAGTTTTGGATATATTTACAAAAAACCGGCCAAGTGCGAGTCGGACTCGCGCCTTAAGGGCTCCGTACCTTTCTACCATATGATATTCTAGAAGCTTTTGCTCTTTGATTTTAAAAACTCCACGACCATCCAACTTGACCCCTCTTTTATAGCAAAGTGCTTAAAACGGGAGCTCACCTTCATCATCATCATATCAGCCGAAAGACGTCCACTGCTGGACATAGGCCTCCCCTAAAGAACTCCATGACGACCGGTCCTGCGCTGCTCGCATCCAGCGGCTTCCCGCGACCTTGACCAGATCGTCGGTCCACCTTGTGGGGGGCCTGCCAACGCTTCGTCTTCCGGTACGTGGTCGCCACTCTAGAACCCTCACGCCCCATCGGCCATCGGTTCTTCTTGCGATGTGCCCTGCCCACTGCCACTTCAGTTTAGCGATTCTCAGGGCTATGTCAGTTACTTTAGTTCTTCTGCGGATCTCCTCATTTCTGATTCGATCGCGCAGAGAGACTCCGAGCATAGCCCTTTCCATAGCCCTTTGGGTGACTTTGAGCTTTCTGATAAGGCCCATCGTGAGCGGCCACGTCTCGGTGCCATATGTCATCACTGGCAACACACACTGGTCAAAGACTTTCGTCTTGAGACACTGCGGTATTTTGGACGTGAAGATATTGCGGAGCTTCCCGAACGCTGCCCATCCGAGTCGGATTCGACGAGTAACCTCTTTCTCTAAGTTGGATTTACCCAGCTGGACTGTTTGTCCCAGGTATACGTACTCATCGACAACTTCGAGCGTAGAGTCTCCAACTTTGAGTGGAGTGGGTACAACAAGGGCGTTAGACATAATTTTCGTCTTATCCATGTTCATTTTAAGACCCACTTGTTGTGAAACTCTACTGAGGTTATTGAGCATCGTGCTGAGATCTTCCAGGGTCTCAGCCATTACGACAATATCGTCGGCAAATCGAAGGTGGGTCATGTACTCGCCATTGATGTTGATGCCAAGTCCTTTCCAGTCCAGGAGTTTGAAGACATCTTCCAATGCAGCGGTGAACAGTTTAGGAGATATGACGTCTCCCTGTCTCACTCCTCGCTGCAATTGGATAGGTTTCGAGTCCTGGTCCTGAAGACGAACTGACATAGTGCCGTTTTTGTACAGGTCCTTCAACACTTCAATGTACCGATAGTCGACTTGGCACCTCTGGAGAGATCGTAGCACGGCCCACGTCTCGATCGAATCGAAGGCCTTCTCATAGTCCACAAACGCTAGGCAAAGTGGCTGGTTATACTCTTCGGTCTTCTGTATAACTTGCCGTAGCGTATGTATGTGGTCTATGGTACTGAAGCCTTTACGAAAACCGGCTTGTTCGGGAGGCTGGAAGTCGTCGAGCCTGCGCGCGAGACGGTTCGTAATGACTCTCGAGAACAGCTTATAGACATGGCTCAGAAGTGAGATGGGTCTGTAATTCTTCAGCAGGGTCTTATCACCCTTTTTGAAGAAGAGTACCACCACACTTCTGTGCCATGCCTGTGGCGTTTTCCCTTCGAGTATGACAGAATTAAACAGCTTCTGAAGAGCTTTAAGCACTGGCCTTCCGCCTGCTTTCAGAAGCTCAGCCGTAATTCCATCGTGCCCGGGTGCCTTGTTGTTTCTAAGCTGTCTGAGAGCCATTCTAATCTCGTACAAGCTGACGTCCGGGATATCTTCGGTATGGTGTCGGGTAAGTCTAGCTCTTGGATCGTTGGCCAGACTGCTAACGGGTGGGCCGGTTGATGTGTATAACTGCCCATAGAACTTCTCGACTTCCCTCAGTAGCTCAGGCTTGGACGATACGGTTCTGCCATCCTCGGTCTTCAGCCTCGTCAACTGGCTCTGTCCAATAGACAGATCTCTTGCGAACACTTTGGAGCCTTTGTTCCGCTCAATCGCTTCTTTAATATGGTTAGTATTAAATAGCCGAAGGTCGCGAGTCAGAGACTTAGAGATCTGTTTATTGAGCCGCCGATATTGAGAAGCATCTTCCGGAGACTGCAGAACCATTTCGCGTCTTTCTTCCATTAGCTTGAGGGTATGGTCAGAGATCTTTTTGGTTCTTTTAGTACGGTGGGGTCTAAAGTACTTTGACCCAATTGTATGGACAGTTTCCACGAACCCGTTATTGTAGTCGTCCACATCTACGCATTCACCAAGGCATTCAAAGCGGTTTTGCAGTTCGAGCTGAAAGCCGTCGGGGTTTTGGATATTGGTGGGTACTGGTCGGAGCGTAGACTTCATCAGTCGAGTTCTTTCCAGCTTTACGTTGATATTCAATGTGCCTCCTACCAACCGGTGATCGCTTCCGGTTTTAACCGCATTGATCACAGAGACATCATTGAATATTTGCTTCTTCGTCGACATGATAAAGTCAATCTCATTTTTTGTAGCACCATCGGGACTGATCCAGGTCCATTTTCGGTTTTCCGACTTTTTGAAGAAGGAATTCATCATAAAGAGTCCTTCTTTCTCCAAAAAGTCGGCTAACATGTGGCCTCTGGAATTCCGATATCCAACACCAAATTGCCCCACCCTCAGCTCACCATCGCCTCGCTTGCCTAATTTCGCGTTGAAGTCCCCCATGACTCACCTTGACATGAGCTCACCTTAATTGGTTACTATTAGTTGTGAGAAAAATTGAAATTTTTATGATTTTAGACTTTTCCCTTTATTTGTACTGTGAGACCTAGCTTCTTGCCAAATTTCATAATTTTAGGTCCACAGTAAGTACCCTCTAGGTTTTGCTTTAGTGCATAAATGTATGGAGATGAGGACATAAAAAGCCATATCTTTGGATTGCGTCGATGTAAAAAATTAAAATTTTCAGATCTTGTGTGGTTCATGGACCTTAATATTCGATATCAATTTCAACCTGATACCTCTACCCGTTCGTGAGAAAAAGGGTCTTGACAAACAGACAGACAGCCAGACAGACGGACAAGAAATTGACCCTATAAGGGTTCCGTTTTTTTATTTTGAGGTACGGAACCCTAAAAATTAAAAAGGGAAAATTTTTTTAGAACTGTGCCAAAAATTTGCCCACACACGAATTATTTCCCCTATATTTCCCTCGTTGGACGAGCTAATTGTACGGGACTAACGGTTAATACATTTTATGCGTTTCTGTTAAACGTCTTGATTTCCATGTCGATGTAGAGAAAAGCGACCCAATCTCGTCTCGGTGGCTTCGTGAGGACCATTGTTAAGTTGCAGTAGATACGTCCTTTTTTGAACGGAAACGAGTCGGGAATCGCTGCACCAGGTACCGTCATATTGTAGAGGTGATAGTCACCCTAGAAACGGAAAATCGTTGAGATATAAAATGAAAGAAACTGGCAAAATTACTTTGAAAGTAAGGATATGACTTTCTAGCAGAGCTGAGCGCAGCTCGAAACTGGAAAAATAGAGGAATCGTATTGATTGGTTTTATTTAAGCTTGCATGTTGTAGCAATTTCCACATGGTGTTAGGCCGGTATTTCACTGGGACACCATGGCAGCGCAACCAGTCGCCGCTACCAACAAAATGTATACAGCTCTCTAGAGAGTTACTCACCTGGTGTCCGTTTGGTTGCGCAACCAATTTGGAGGCGCAACCAGCTCGGATGCTGGTCGCGCTACCACTCCCAGTGAAATATAGCCCTTAATACTGTGGCCGCAGGGTGTAGCAACTCTGGTGTCTTTACTGGTGTCTTTTTTACTGGTGTCTAGTTACGGATTACGTGCGCCACTGGTGTCCGTAATCCGTAACTAGACACCAGTCGCGCCACCGTGGTGTCCCAGTGAAATATCGGCCTTAGGGTGAACACTGTGATCCTTGACTGTGCATTTAGACCCTAAAATAAACTCCGAAGGTTCAGTACCTTCGGTGTCTTAGTTATAGATGCGCAGTCACGCAGAAGTGTACAAAATTTGCGCAAGTCCGACATTCACTTGACCAGTTTTTATTATTTGTTGATATTCTATAGCTAATGTACTAATTTTCACTCTTGAAAGTGTTCTCGTTTATACGATAGAGCTAAAACAAAAATCGAGCAGAAATCGCCTAAAAAATACGTTTTTAATAGGGAAGCCCCCTTATTTTTTTTTATAATTCGTTGCTACAGCGGCAACTGAAAACTTTCAACTATATATCTATAACGGTTCATGAGATACTGCCCACTGACAGACAGACATCAGAGGCATATTAATAGGGTCCTGTTTTTCATCCTTTGGGTAAACCCTTAAAATTGACTTTCCATAGAAAATAAACCAGCTGCTATTTTGTATAGGAGATATAATATTTGTTTCGTATTTCGACCTATGTTCCTCAGTAAAAGTAGATAAGTTCAATGGCATGAATGCACAGTTTCAAGGAACACAGTGTTTACTCTAAAAACCGACATATGACGAAACTAAACTATCGAAATTTCAGAGAGTGCAAAACGCACTCGGTTTTCATTGTTATTGTTATATTACTGTAAAATATGTAATTACTATGCGCATATTGTGTAACAAAGAATTATTTTTGCGCTTACATACACGACAGCGCGAATGACATCGGTCGAGAGTTGTCCACACAGTCTGTGTACCCACTACCACAAACGAGCATCGCGAACTGTATGCATACTAAAACTGTTCAGTCGACGAATCCGCATTTTGAAAAAATTTGCATCAATGTGTTATTTTTAATTAGCCAAAAAGTAGGTACATAATTTTTCAATTACATGTCTAAAAACAAGTCAAGAAACAGCTAGATATAAAAAGCCTCGTCGTAGGGGCTTGGTACCCAGAAGGCTGGCAGCATTACCCCGTTTAATGCAAAAATATATAACTTTAGGGTACACTTAAACAGTAACAAAATTCGTTAAGATAATTTTTGGAATTTGTGACTGTTAGTCAGTTTTTTGTCCACTATCCACATACAAACAACTGAACCGATTAAAACGCGAATTTGCTTAAGTGTTAGTCATATTTTGGTGCAATTGTAATCGGTTCAATCAAACACAAGATATTCAAGCTTATTTGTTGCACCAAAGTCTAATACATTATCGTGGGTTGTTGGTGGTGTAAAAGCCTAAACTTAACGCGAACTAAGTCGTGAGAACAGCTACTTGAAGACATAAAATAAACTCACTGCCTGATGAGGGCAAGGCTTGCTCAACTTGCCCTGTTTCATTGCAGCTCCAAAGAACTTGTCCTTGTGTATTAAGTCGCACCACTTGAAGTGCATCTCCACAAAAGTTGGTTTGTACTGGTTCGTGAGCCATTCATAGAAATAAAAGTCCACCTGGAAACAGTTTGTGGTGTGTTATGTGACTGCCTCATAGTGGAAGAAGAGCTGCATGCTACGCCGAAGCTTCCGGCTAGGATAGATATGCGAATCTTAGTGCAGTTGTGTTCAGTGTTTCCACTGTTCGATAGGTAAGGAAACCAGCGAAATAACCGGCACATGAGACATACCATCTTAGTTCGCAAAGTGATCAACGCGCTTTACTGTCTAATTACGCCATTAATAAGTGTCAAAATATGCCATTAAAAAGATAGTAGGTGCGTGTGACCACTTACCATCAGGTGGCCCACATGTTCACTTGTGGCATAAAAAAGTTATTTGCACTTTCTTTTTCCCCGCGTGGTGTCACCAAACACCGCAGTCTATTGTACACACGGCACGGAAACACTTATGGACCTTATGGCGTGGTAATAGAGTTGAAAAAGTTTCTACCGACAAGCGGTTGACCGTACCAGCTACAACGCTATCAAGCGTAGTGTCTAAAGTACGTCCCCTCAAAAATACACCCATTAATTTGCTGTAAAATTCTACGTCTACTCGTATAGGATAGTTCGATGAAATGTACTTTATGACACTGCATCAGTTGATTTGTTGAACCCTAAGTCATACCCCGCCCACTACAACAGCGTACGCATCTGTCAGTTTCAAAATCTGAAATTGACAGATGCGTACGCACGCGCACGCAGTACAGCTAGACCCGGCAAAGAATCAGGCAATCGCGCGGGCAAGGCTCGCGGGGGTGGATTCCAAGGGGGCAGAGAGTGTCCATTCTTTATGTAGTAGTATTAATATCTTCTGTGCCTATACACAGAATGAATTTGTATTGGTTTCGCTCCCGAAGCCCATAGTGATTCTACTCATGAAAACAAGCAACTTTCCGAAGAAAAAAATTTTTTACTCGAAAAAAATTTTTCGCATTCCCATACAAAATTAGTCGATCACGTGACTACTTTACTATGGGGAGACGAAAAAAAATTTTTTCTTGCTTCTGTTGCTTGTTTTCATGAGCAGAATCACTGGGCTTCGGGAGCGAAACCACTACAAATTCCCCCTGCATACATTCGTATATTTCTGATGGTATTGACAAGATGATTGGTTCAGGTACAGGCTACGTATTTACTGTTAGTGAATTATAATTGAACTGCCCATAACATCCCATGAAACATTCACTGCAGGACAGGGAGCTCACTCCAGCTGGGCTAAGATGCGCACCTAGACTTGGTCGAGTCGCGCGAAACTGTCACTTTTTATGTATGGACGCGAGAAGACATAACCGGTTTAGTCTATGAAGACTCGCCAAGTCGCGGTGCGCATGCTCGACCTACAGAACTCTAACAAAAACGCGTGGTACTTAGGAGGGGATTTACCACAGTCACCATACTTGTAAGCGTTGCGGCTGGCGACCGCTGCTGTTGGTGACCGCTGTATGTAAGATGGTAAAACATAAAAAGATGCTGCTGCCCATCCTCTAGTTCATAAGCCTTTAGTTGCCTCTTACGACACCCACGGGTAGAGATAGGTTCGTACTGTTCTTTACCGGCACCTCACGCACGATAATTTGAACTTACGCGCAAGGAATTGTTCATTGGTACCAGAGCGACGAAGTGCAGTTCGTGGTAGTAGACGGGGTCTTTTCGGGTGAACCGGCGAGATGTTTGGTTCAGGTACCCCACGTATTGAGGGTTAATGTACGTTACGTTGGGACGTTCCACGCTTAAGTATTTCACCTGAGAATTTCAGAAACACAGGGTATTGACATCACCCAAATACTATAACTAATGGTGTGAACCTTCGATCACACATTTTGGTAGATACACAGTTGCATTCAAGATTCGAACAAAAAAGTGTACCCATTTTGTGTTCCAAATTTGAAATTTCAAATTACCTATGAGTTTTCTGATTGATAACGCTACAGAGAGCAGAAAGAGGCACTAGCCTTTTTTTACGGTGCCATTTGTGTAACAATAGCCCATCTACCAAAATGTATGAATAAAGGTGTAAACCATGAAACTGAACCATTTTCAGTTAAATTTTTTATGACAAAAGCAACGCAAATATTCCAAATACATCTCCCGAATCGAAAACTGTAGGTTGAAACCATGGAACCGACAGTTTTATCTTTTACGCCTCCCGAAAAAAATGAAATAAAAACAAGTACAGCAGGGCTCCAATTCTTGAATATCACTGAGTAAGTTTTGAAATTTTAAAAATAATATTAGCCCTGAAAATCTCTTCAAAACACATACGTTAGTAATTAAATAATTAATTTAATACAAAATCATTTTAATTTTACACGTCGTCACCTTATAAATAAAACACCCTAGTCAAATAGGCGACCCCTTAGAATTATGTACTTCAACAGATAAACTAACGTTTTATATTTACGATCTTATTCTAAGATCTTCTTCAGGGATGTCGGCAACTTCACGGACCGCCGTCTGTCGCCGTGTCGCGCCGAGCACTCAGCTGACAAATATATAAATTAACCACCCCCCCCGCTAGCAAAGGTGCCTATGACACTGGCAGCATTGCCTCGTCGAATGGCAATGGACGATTTTGGCACCATGACCTGGAGCGAAAGTAACAAACATTCCGGAACGAGGTTCATAACCCTTCCAGAGCGATTATATCCTATCAGGTATGTTTTTAAATCTCGAAAATCACTCAGTGGTATTCAAGAATTGTATTCCAAATGAAATACCGGTCCGTAATTCCGTATCCCAGATGTAGAGTTAATGCAGTACACTCACCTTTTCTGCCGAACAATAATAAATCAAAATATAAAAATAGTTAATGGCTCCCAGTAAAAGAAACTTGAATAAAGTATTTTCCATGTTCACATGTACGAGTTCAAATGTAATTCTTTGTAACAAACGTGTTTCAAATATATATAACGTAATATTTTTGGGCTTTATACAGGTAGTTCCGCTTCTTGTGCAAGAGAAGAATTGACATACAATATTTAATGATATATATAATGGAAATTTTTTGACAGCACTTTTAAGACGGTTATAAATATTAATTTGCTATAGACTTAGTACACCTTATAACAATTATTCAAATTTAATGCAACTGGGAATTTGTTTAAGAAGGTAAACCTAAGTATTACCAATATACTCCGAATAACTCGTAACATTTTTAACGTCATGACAATAATCACTGTTAAATATTTAAAAATTTTAAATTTCAATATATTCCTTGTTTTCAATTGGCTAACAAATATTTTTTTTTTCTTGGGAGAACTCAGCGATTTAGAAAACGTCGTTTTTATTTTAATAAGGATTCCATGTTCACTAGGGGACCCTAAAAAGATGGCCAAAAATAAACTTACAAAGCTATTTCATATACCTACAAGATAGATTTAAATAAAGATGAGATAAGTCTACTAAGTATGGAAACTAGTTTTTTTGCCTCTCACCTTAGGTCACCATGAATGATTTGGCTAAATATCAAATATAATTCTTGCCAAAATACAAGACGTTAGCGGCGCCATAAAAAAGCGACAGAAAAAACATCAAAAATAGGGTCACACTGTACATAGTTTAACCCTAACTTAGGACAATTTTCTAATAATAATAGCAAAATACACGATTATGTTTAGAAGTAATTTCTAAATTACATTCCATACGCAAACAAAATAAACATAATAATTCTGATTGTAAAGTTAACAGCACGTCATTAGAAACACTTTTGACTTTATATATTGGTAATAGAGCTGCAAATATTTACACCGACGTGCGGCTGATTGTAATGTGACTAAAAATTATTGAATTTACGGTCTACGTATTTGTAACTATAATTATTTAAAAAATCTGAAATCTACTGAACTCCAAATCGAGTTACCTATTATCAACATGTCATGTCATGCATGTCAACCATACACATGTTACAGAAAATAGCAAAAAAAAAAATATTTCCACTTGTCCAATTGAGTTGCTAGTGATCCAGTAGTTCTATTTATTAATTAAAGCGCATCTACCGAATCATCAAAATGAATATACTTTTTATAAGGACATACAAATAAAAAAAGACATTTGATACTGACGGGTCAGGTTTGTTTGAGAGGTTTTTAGTTTTGAGACAGTTTCTTCCCTGAAAAAGATTTTCAGTTTCAGGGGCTGATTTGAACACCCTTTAGGCTTCGATTTTTATGTAACACCTTGTAAATGCAGGAACGCTTCTTGCACCGGTTCTACTGTAGCCTTCAGCATCAAGTTATTTAGGGCAAACTTTTATACAAACTATACTAGGGCAGTAACAGAAAAGGACTAGAAGACGTGAAGCTCAGATGACATGTCTAATCACTATACATATTCTAATCACTATACATAGTCTAATCACTATACATAGTCTAATCACTATACATATTCCAATCACTATACATATTCTAATCACTATACATAGTCTAATCACTATACATAGTCTAATCACTATACATATTCTAATCACTATACATATTCTAATCACTATACATAGTCTAATCACTATACATAGTCTAATCACTATACATATTCTAATCACTATACATATTCTAATCACTATACATAGTCTAATCACTATACATATAGCATGTATGAAAGGATTGATGAAAGTTCAGGAAGCAAGGGAAGTATGTCAAGATCGTAGCAGGTGGAGAACTGTGGTCTCTGCCTACCCCGACAGGAACAAGGCGTGACATTATGTATGTATGTATGTACATATTAGAGCGCGTGAGTTTAATCTTGTCACTTCTTTTTTTCCCACATGTGAAGAGATGTAGTTTAACTGACGCCTAAAAGAGATAAAACAGTGTTCTAATATAAATAAATGATACTTTGTCGCAGGAAAGTGCTGGAAAAAAGTTCACGGGAAGAAAAGTGGCGTATAAAAGAAGAGGCGTATGCTCAGCAGTAGACAAATGGGAATTAATTAGATAGATCATCATATCAACCAAAAGACGTGCAGACGTCTCTCGACCTTGACCAGATCGTCGGTCCACCTTTCGGGGGGCCTACGCTTTTTCTTCCGATACGTGGTCGACACTCCAGAAATTTACGCCCCATCGGCCATTGGTTAGTCTTGCGATGTGCCCTTCCCACTGTCTATGCCCGTTACTTTAGTTCTTCTGCGGATCTCTTTTTTTTCTGATTCGATCCCGCAGAGAGACTCCAAGCACAGCCTATAGCCCTTTGGGTGACTTTTAGCTTCCTGATAAGGCCCATCGTGAGCAGCCACGACTCGGTGCCATACATCATCACTGGCAACACACACTGGTCAAAGACTTTCGTCTAGAGACACTGCGGTATTTTGGACGCGAAGATATTGTGGAGCTTCCCAAACGCTACCAAATTAGATGGATACATTTGGTGTTTGTATCTATTAAATAGATATATTTCATTGTCTCATGTACACGACGGTTGACAGTTGTCACTCGGGCAGTCGCGTGTAGAAGCTGATGCCGGGTAGACGTGCTGCGATTATCGGTGTATAAGTGAGCCAGTGATCACCCTTGGAAAGAACTGAAGGTTCTACAGTGACTTTTGCCCTATCTATATTTCGTTTCTAGAACTACTTGATCATCATCCGATAGACGTCCACTGTTGGACATAGGCCTCTCCTACAGATATCCATGACGACCTGTTCTGCGCTGCTCGCATCCAGCGGCTTAAAAAGAGCACAATAGAGACTTTGATGTCAAATAAAACTTATTCTGGCTAATACTATTCATGTTTAAGTAATGAAAAACCTATATAACTTTATTACATAAAATATTATTAAAATATGATATTTTATTAAAGAAACTTCAAAGGTTTAATATTTGGAATAGGAATTTTCATAAAAACCTAATGAGCGTGGGTTCTACTTTCATAACGTTCGGTTCGGTTTTCAAAAGGCTTTTTCACAAATATTTATTCATGTATGTAGATGAGTCTATCTAGCTCTCGATTTACAGCGTTTTCCGATAAAATTCTTTCAGGGTCCGGAATAGGCACCATCAGGTCTAGCTTTGAAAAGTAGATAAGTGACTAAATCTATACGAAGGGTTACAACAAGGGTATAACTACCGTGGAAAATGTATATCTGCCCATGAAACTAGACAACTTTTCAGATGAATAGGTCGAAATACGTTTTCGTCTTTCAAAAAGGTTTAAAAATCTTTATTTATTTCATTACTAGCTTTCCGCCTGCGGTTTCACCCGCATTAAATGCGATTTTCCGTGGGAATGCTTTCCCGCGGTAAAAAGTAGCCTATGTGCTATTCCAGAACCTAACCAATATGTGTGCCAAGTTTCATTAAAATCCATTCAGTAGTTTTTGCCTGAAAGAGTAACAAATATCCATCCATCCATACTTACAAACTTTCGCGTTTATAATATTTTATTATTATTATTTAATAATTTATTTATTTATTTAACTTTAAGCACAAAGGTACATAGGCGGACTTAACGCCTTAAGGCATTCGAATATTATATAGTAGGAAGTAGGATGTTTTTACTAGCCTGTATTCTTCCACTGCTGCTGGGCAAAGGCCTCTCAACTATGTCATTTCTCTTAGGTTCTTGAACTATCGCGGTCCATAACGAACAAAAATCCGTATCAAAATTCTGACCAACCGCAGAAAGAAAAGCCTGCGCCGATCTACCAGCGCTTTTTGCAACCGGTGCCAACTACCGGTGCGGACTGGGGCTCCGAAAAGCGTGTAAGCCTTCCTGAATGACCTTGAGTCAAAATAACTTCATAACCACTTTTGACATTAAATATAGCATTATCTTAACAGAAAAAAAAGTAGTAACAAACAAGATATGAGAAGTGATGTGTTCAAGATAGAATTTTAATTTAATTTGTATAACTGAAGAAAAAATTCTTTAATGACCCTTATTTTGTAAATTTTTCCCATTTGTAACCATTTTACTGCTACATTTTTTCATCAAAAATATATGAAAATTTACAATATTTTAGAAAAAACAATATTTAATGATGTGGTTGTTTTAAATTTTTGATATTTTTGAAATAACATAGAAAAAAAAAACTTTATTCTCATTTTTGTGAACTTCGGGGTCACCGGCGGTCGTAACAGCCACGTTGCAAGCACGCTTATTTGAACGTTATTGACGCGTAAATGGAGTCGAAATTAACATTGACGAGTGTGTACCTGCTAATTTTAGGGAAGTCTCACGCTATCTGTGTCGTCGTGGGCTATCCCTGCGGCGCATAATTATTTTTATTAATTACAAAGTAATTTACCGTAAATTTCAATTGTTATGGATTGATAGATGCAGCCGTCAAATGTCGGACAGACAGACGAAATAGGCTTAAATAGGGTCCCGTTGACAACCTTTGGGTACGGAATCCTAAAAGGTCTAAAGCATCCACCTTTTTAAATTACTTTGAACAAAACATTTTACCTAGAACTCAAATAGCCGTTGATAAAATCCAACAGCTCTCCGCAACTGACCGAACTGTCGACTGACCAAAGCGAAACAAAACCACAAAAAAGTACGCTTCGCCTTTTTAGAAAGAGATAAATGGCTATTTTATCTGGAAGCTCCTCGTTATCCGAGGAAAAGTAAAAAAATAAGGCCCCTTCAGACTTGCAATACTAAACAAAAGGCTGTTTCGACACGGTGATGGATGAAGGAAGCGTCGCTGGAACGGATCAAGGGTTGGCAGAAATGGAATGTCAATATACGCCTTCCTATTGGAATACAAAGCGGTAGAAACAAATTGGAATATTAAAACTTTTCACGTCCTCACAGACAACAGAAATCATTCGTCAATGCCCTAGCTATAATCCATTTCAACGGAGTCTGCTACCTAACCTAGGGGATTTGAGGGCGAAATCAGACCTCAACCACAAAATAAAGTAATAGTAGGTACTATATCATACAGAACACAAGTACAGAACGGACACTCTCCGCCCCCCCTGCAATCTACCCCGCACCCCCGCGAGATTCTCGTGGTCCGTCTGAGGGTCTTTTGTATTGAATTCGCGGATCTAAGCGACCTTCCAATTTCAAATTTCAAATTCGCGCTCGATGTATGTAGTGTGAAGTATCCGGGGGTGTGCCTTAACCTAGATTAATTAAACAGGTTAGTGGCCAACCTGACTGTCAGTTTTCAAGCCGCTTAATACTTTCTGACATAGCTACTACTATCCGTAATAGAAGCCGGAATGGCAAAACGTAACTTCCAAAGCACGACAAACGCACTACCGATCACCCATCCAGATTATGACCACGGCGAAGGTAGTACCATTAATGGTGCACTGACACTAAGCTGGTTTTTTACTTTTGTTATCGGAAAGAAACAATTACCACTCGGCCACGAATACTTCACAAAGAGCAACTACAGGACATACGACTCTTTCGAAGACAAAAATAATTTATATCTTTAAATGGTTAAATACATTAATTCAACTGAAATGGTTTGATTTTTTGTATTCTATTTGACAGAGCAAAGTTTATATTTCCAAGGTTTACATTGATCAATTACTTAAAAAATATACTTGAGAAGACTACTGAAAATTATAGAAAATAGAAGAGGTAAGATGATGGCCACCTAATACGGCATGATCAATTTATATCAAACATCATGGAAGGAAAGTAGGGAGAAGAAAAGAGAGGAAGACCAAGGATAAGATTTACATACCAAGTAAAAGAGAAGGACGGTGTCATGTCGTATGAGGAGGTGATACTCCAGTAAAAATACGGTTTTGCAAAACATTAAATGTTAATAGCTACTTTTTTGTGTATATCGTATTTAAATATGATGTTAAAACGCAATATTTACGAATCCACCTAAAATTTAAAGCGGAATATTTTTTTCGAATAACAGCTAAGGCAAAAATAGTAATAGACAATTATATACTTTATATCATAGATAAACGTATACTTTACATATAGGCATCAAAATCCACCATAAATATATTTAAAAATATCAATTTATTTCAAAATATAAAATCTCCACTTATTTTTAAATATAAGGTCCAATAAAGTCGAGGTAAAATAATAGAAATAAACTGAGCCAAACTCAACCTTTTTAAATGTAAGTGATTCTTATATATATTCACAAAAATGCCATACTAAATTAAAAAAAAGTTTTTTGTAATCGCTGGTTTACAATGATTTTGTAAACATTTATGTTGGATTTGCCAAAAATGTGATTATATAGCACTATTTTAATTATTAGAAAGCAAAACGGATCTATTAAGTACTATTTTTGGTTGCGAAGATAAGCTTCATTTAAATTTCGTGCTATAAAAGTTAAACAATACAAAAAAGCTAATATTTTTAGGTGGATTCATGTATAATATGAAATTCTGAATATATAGCAAGCCGTAAATAAAAAAAATAATCTATTAAATTTTTTTTCCGAAATTCCATATTTTTTTTATGTTTGGACGGCAAAATAAATAAATAAATGAAGTAAATTTAGGTGGATTCCATTAAAAAGCTTTACACAGAAATATAATCTATCGATCTGAAAAAGAATCACGGCTATTATCAATTATTTCCGTTTCGCCATACAATCTCTCGTAATTTTACTGGAGTATGAAGAGGATTGCTGAGTACAGAGAAAAGTGGAAATCGATTCATGTTTTGCTAAAAGTCCGTCTCTTAAATTGAACACTTGAAGACCTAACAATCATTTCGATAAGACGGATCTGCTGAACAAACTACTAGGTACCTAGTTAAGTACAAAGAAAGTAAGGAAAGAAAGAGTAAAAAGAGCTTTGAACATCGCTGCACCTACATTTATCTAACGTTAGAGTAATTACTCGCATACGGGTGAAGAAAGAAAAAAAACAACGGAAAAGTTCCAGTGAAACTGTTATCATGAGGGTTCCTTACATATTTAATTACTTCCTACGCCAAAATAATGGAGCTTGATTAGAATGACAGTAGTGTGACAGTAGGACGAAGCGATGTACAGTCAACGACAGGTGAAGCTTGACACTCGCAGCGCGACTCTAGCCCATACGTCTATTGAAATAAGAACAGTACAAAGTCCAATGTTTCAAGCTTAATGTGCTCTTGACTGTACAAGATATTGGAGCGACAGAGACACGTATCGCTCCGTCCTGCTCTCATGCCCTGCCTTTGCCCTGCCGTTATTGTAATTTTTATTTTATTATATTTATTTTGTAGGAGACTTACGGCTAAAAACCTACTAACAATAACATAATAAGTAGCTAAAAGCTAATTAAAAATCTCCTAATTAAGTCTCCTAATTAAGTAACATAACTTCGACTGTAAATATTTTCTAAAGGAAATCACAGTTGATTGCATTACGAGTATAATAACCTAACCTTTTGACAAGTCAATATTCAAATATGAAATGAGTTTTTGAGACACTTTGACACAATAAAAAAAATATTTTGAAACAATTTTAATTGAGCCGGTTTCGCAGCTAAGCGTCAACTGGGTATTCAAAGGTGTCGATAGATGGCTCTGAAGACAGTTGCTAAAGAACATAAAATAAATCTGTCATAGATGAAGCGTGAAGTAAATAAACCTTCTTAGGCAACACTTACAACAGATAGGAAAAATAAGTTGACAGTTAAATGTTCCTACACCAACGCTATCTATCAAGAAAATTAAAACTAGTTTTTCTTTTTTAAAACCGGCTCATTACAGATACAAGAAACAAAAAAAAACAACAACTTCATAGCTAATTGTTAAGGATTTCGACAGGCACACAAATGCTGATAACAAAGTGATTCGACCAAGATTTAGATGTTTTGTTTCTAGGCACGGATCCCTAAAAGCCTGGACTATAGTAAATAAGAGGCTTACTTGCTAAACCTTCTCTAAATGGGTTTTGAACCTCGAGCGAAACAAAAAATAGATAGTAGAGAAATACACTCCACTACGTCGGCTTGTTCGTTTTAAAGGATTTGTAGAATCACTATTAGAATCGCCACTTTTCTAAAGGATAAAAAATTACAGGAAAAAACTACTTCCTATACAAAACCACTAACAAAACAAAACCACTTTACTATCGAGAGTCGAAAATTCGTCTTGGAGATTATAATATTTTTCTTCTTGAAAGTTGCTTGCTTTTATCAGGGCTTTGAGAGCAAAACCAATAAAAATTAACGCTGTCTACAATTTTAAAAATGCAAAACATACCTTAAAAATATTTGAATTTATAGATTCTGCTCATTTTTGTGTTGTAGATTGTAAACTACAAAATGACGCTTGTTCCTTGAGGAGAAGAGGTTCAATTAAGAGCTACATCCTTCTAGGTTGTTATATTGTTTTTATTAATAGTATCCTCCTGTGTATCATACCATCTTACTTACTGCGGTCACCTACAACCGCGGTCCATGGTGCCAGCTGTAACGCTGACAAGCGAGGTCACTATGGTACTTCGCGAGGTCATTATGGTAAAGCTAGAATTCTGAAGGGAGCTCCCTAGCTGTCCTGTAGTGGACATTTCAAGGGATGTTATGATGAAGCCGCAACTGATATGTAAAACAAAATTATATAAATCGCTTTCAATGTCTGAGAATCCAACTAAGAAATGTAGTACTTTATTTCAATTACTTTTTTCATAAAATACTTTGTAGAAAATCCAAATTTAATCTTCAATCAAATAAAATGTTTCGAATTCTTTCACACAATCAAAAGAATTATCGTCTAGCAGTTTACAAAATGAAAGTACTTCAAAAGAACTGGTCGGGTGCAAAATTGCTGCAGCGTCATCTTCGACGAGACGTGACCGAGGGTTTAGCACTTTCTTCGAGAAATTGTTGACTGGAATATATTCTGTGAGAATGTTATACACTTTTTTCGATTTCTATTTTATAACAAATTTTTAAGGTTTTATGCAGTCGTGAGTTTTTACATCTTAGCAGTCCAAAAAAAGCCGTAATAGTGCGAGTCTGACTCACGCGCCGAGGGTTCCGATGTACTTAAAGTATTTTTGGAAACAATAAAGTCTTTTTTAAGACCATAAAACTAAGTTAGATTCCAATATTCAAGTCGATAGCGTGAGTAGTTGCTGAGATAAACAGGTATGACAGACAGACAAACGGACAGACAGACAGACAGATAGACGGATGAAGTCACACCACATGGGTTCCGTTTTTACCGTTTTGGTTCGGAACCTTAACAATACCTAGGACAAAACCGTCACGGTCACACTTAACCAGGTTTTAACTACAGCCAACGTTGCTTAACTTTCATGATCGTCTAGAAAGAGCAATTACCATGTAGGCAAGAATGCTTCGGAATAAGAGATTACCGGATCGCCAACCCTACACCCCAGGCCTGTCGGTGTGGTGGCACGATACGGTACCTAAGAGTCGTGCGCCGCGTAATAGCGTAAGATACGCGGCGCAGCTTTCGCTCTATGTAGTCGTAGCTGGAGTTCTACATACTCACATGGGATGACGCGCAACGCCGCGTAACTCAATTATCTATCTTGCACGTGGTGTGAACGGTGAGTTGAAATTGTACGATACGTCATGTCTCGGCGCGTAACGCGGCGTTAGTTGCGTCGCGCAAGATACGCTATGGTCAGATTCAGATCCTAAACGAAAGAAAGCTTCTAAACAACAGGCGGCCCATTGAAAATGGACACTTATATGGTATCGTAACCCCCAAAGCTGAGCTCCTAAGTTAACCTCAGTGAAACCATTTTAGTCCCATTCATGCGCATTAGATCGGCGTGCACAAACTACAAACGCATCTAGTGCACGATAAATTTTGCGAACAACATGGTACTAACATGAAACGGGCACGAGTGTTGCCAGATATTTGAATTTAAAATTCAAGCACAATAACATTTTATTGATCAACATGACTTTTCATTACATTAAGGTAGACTTGTAGCAAATAATTTATAGGAATTAGGGTCGTTCAGTCTCATATGTTAAATTGTAGCTCCGTTTTTGTTTAACATAGATTAAATTTAATGAGTAAGGAGATTCAGAATAAGATCTACCTAGAAAGTCAAACATATTCCAATATTCAACCAGTCGATCGCGGACTCCTTTCATCTTAGATCGTCTGTTTACCATTCGTAAACAAGCGGATACAGCCGCGACATGTTTGCCAACTGATCGATACTTCCTATTCCTAAGCAAAAGTCTAGTCTATAACCTAGCTCCTCCAAGCTATAACCTTACAAACTTTGCACAGGAGGATCCTATAAGATTTTTGATACAAATAAGAAAACATCTACATAAAGATCGCGTCTAGTAATTTAAACCAAGAAAATTTTGATTCAATTTTATAATTAACTTGTTAAGAAGCGAAAGCTTTTTAATTACCGAGTTATTTTCTGGGTTTTCTTTTTAAGGTTAAGTACCCAAAGAGTGAAAAACGGGACCCTATTAATATGCCTCCGATGACTATCTGTCTGTCATGGGGTGTATCTCATGAACCGTAATAGGTAGACGGATGAAATATTCACAGATTACGTATTTTTGTTGCCG
This sequence comes from Athrips mouffetella, assembly GCA_947532105.1. Lineage (NCBI taxonomy): Eukaryota > Metazoa > Arthropoda > Insecta > Lepidoptera > Gelechiidae > Athrips > Athrips mouffetella. The sequence goes on along the minus strand of OX383964.1, from coordinate 5,926,843 downwards.
TTATAGTAACAAATAATAAAAAAAAAATAAGGGGGCTTCCCTACTACAAACGTGATTTTTAGTAGATTTTTTTTTGCTCAATTTTTGTTTTAGCTCAAACGTAAAAACGGGAACACTTACAAACGTAAAAATTAGTATGTTTAAAGTCCATAAAATACAGAATAGCAACAAAATTTCTCGCAATACTCAAGGAAAAACTATCAACCGCTAACTTAAATTTGTAATACCATACACATAGTATGGAAATACAAACTTTTATTTACGTTTTTATAAAAAAATGTTCGAATGAAATATAGAGATCAATGCAGAATTCTAATTGTCAAACATTAAACAAACAAACCTCAAACGATTTCGAGTAAATAACATGTTTAACTTTTGGTAGTACTGGAACACCCTTTATATGAATTTTCACAGATCAATGGATACTACCGTAGGATACTTGCATGGAGATTTTTTTTATTTCCCAACACATGTTCCTTTTAGGATAATTGTTCAGTTTAGTCTACTGAGCAAGCCCTTTCAGTTTTTGGTACACCCTGTGTACTAAATTTTATAAAATTTTATTCATAAAATCAATATCCAGTCAGGTAGACAACCCATACAGGATTAATATTATAGAAAATTTTAATAAACTCAATGGAACCAATTTTGAGTAAATCACATAAGTATTTACGATTTGGTGGTACAGGAACACCCCTTAAATGAAATTACACAGATCAATTGATACTGGCGCAAGATATCTTATATCGAGATGCTTAGTCATGCAAAGTTTCATTAAGATTCTATGAGCCGTTTTTGAGAAAATTTCAATTTTTCATTTTCGTTGTATGACAGCTACCCTCAAAATGAGAGCCAGCAAGAAACCACTTAGAAACCTTCGATGAATTTGCATAAAAGTCCTAAGTTCAAAATATGGTGTCAATCGGACCAATCGTTTAGCCGCTAGGCCAAAGTGTGACGGACAGACCGACCGACCGACCGACCGACGAACGGACATTTTTGGGAGACTTGTTTTTTATGATGGATGTGATATAGAACACATTTTTGAGAAAATTTGATTTTTTTTTCACGAATACAATACCTTACTCGCTCCGCTCGAAAGTAATAAAAGTAGGTTAAGTGCGTGTCAGACTCACGCGCTTTAATACACTTCTGCGTGACTGCGCGTCCATAACTAAGACGGTATTTTTACCTTAGCGGTACGGAACCGTCGGTGCGCGAGTCCGACTCGCACTTGGCAAGTTTGTTATGTATGAATATGACACTTCGAACAACGTATCCGCAGGAACAGTCGCAGAACGAGAAAAATTTTGGTTTCTATACAAATGAGCCGACAATAATGAAATATGTTACCGCTAATATGCGTAAGTCTAGAGTGCAGATTGACCAGGTATCGTCAGATAATCTGGGTGTCTTTTAAAGAGGAAAAAAACCGGCCAAGTGCGAGTCGGACTCGCGCCCTAACGGTTCCGTACCTATCTACCATATAATATACTAAAAGCGCTCTTTTATAGACCCCTTGACCCTTGACCCCCCTTTTATAGAAAAGTTCTTGAAACGGGAGCTCACCTTAATTGGTTCTATTATTTGTAAGAAAAATTTAAATATTTAATGATTTTAGATTTTTCCCTTTATTTCTATTGTGAGACCTAGCTTCTTGCCAAATTTCATAATTTTAGGTCAACCCTGTAGGTTTTGCTTTTTTGCATAAATGTATAGAGAAGAGGACATAAAAAGCTATATCTTTTGATTGCGTCGTTGTAAAAAATTTCAATTTTCAGATCTTGTGTGGTTTATGGACCATAATATTCGTTATCAATTTCAACCTGATACCTCTTCTCGTTCGTGAGAAAAAGGGTCTTGACAGACAGACAGACGGACAACAAAGTGATACTATAAGGGTTCCGTTTTTTTATTTTGAGGTACGGAACCCTAAAAATAGTTTTAGTTCTTTGATTTACTAGCAGAATAACGACCAAGCAAACGGCAAAGTCTATCGTATGTTCCGTTAGGTTCACTCTTTAACGTATCATACCAGAAATTTTGCAGATTACCTAGTTACTCTGCATAATAACGAATTCTGCATTTTAACGATAACATATACAATGTCACGTACTATCTCAAGAACAGATACTGTTCCATCCTTTCATTTGCGGCGATTCCCCAAGATTTTAATTAGGAAGTTTCTTCAAGTTTTAATAATTTGCTCGAAAATTTGCCGAAAAGAAACTTTAATTAAGTTGAGTACACAAGGAACCGTGTAATTTAGTTCGTCTGGAAGCGGGAAAAGATAACGAAGGAAAAATTTGGGCAATGTGGGCCTACCTTGAAGAGAGCGTGCCTTTTTGCATTTAAAGAGCGCTTTATGTTTATGATGATTGTTAAAAATCTGCATTTAGAATATCCACAACATTTCTAACATCAACTTAACCGACAATTTTGTCGATTAGGTTTAATAAATAAAAAAATGTTTAACTGTGTTTTTAATTTGTGTGAATGTTGGGAACGTTACACATAATTTCCAGTTTTAACAATACTTTATCGGAAATACAACCGTCAAAATTTTCAATAATATATATACTTAGATCAGTAATTTGACATGTTTCAAACTGTTTATAGTGCTGTAACAAATAATATTCGTGTATTATGGAAAGACCCAGATCAATCTAAAAAACATGTGTGCGTTTTTTTTTGTGATAAACATATTTTTGCTGTTCTAATAAAATTTATTTTTGATCTTAGGACGATACACTTTCAGTACCACTCAAAAGAGAAGATATTAGATAGACGATAGTGAATAAAGGTTTCCCATATCAAGTATTGTGCCTGAAAATAGACGTGAATACACGTCAACTTGAATGCCGGCCTATATTCGTGACAATATGGCTAGCAAATTGAATGGCGGCCATCTTAAATTATTGTTCGTACACGTTCGCGCGCAACATGGGGCCAGGTAGCGCGGGCAGGACAATAAATTTAAAGATTTTGTAGGTATTATAGGATCTCGATATAAATGGCAGAAATTGAGAATAGAAATTGACATTGGAAAGCCTAACAAAAGCCGTCTACCTTACGTAAATATTTACGGCCCATTTACAATGGCGCCCAACATGGAGCTAAAACGAAATTGGAAATGTTGTAGAGTTACATAGATATTCATATCTCTAGCTATGCATAAACTGATATGGATGGTGAATTTTGGCTTTCTGGCCACGTTTTTGTATGTTCCTGAAGGCATAAATCTGAATATCTTCTCCAAATTACTTGGAACGAAAAATTGTAAAATTTTTGTTTTACTTGCTATGGCCTACTCTTTACCTCGATCTAGTCGTTACTTAAGGCCTTGTCTCCACTAGGCTCACAGTGAACCGCTTACTGTCTGCCTCCAGTACGCCTCCCTATATACTCGTATTTTAAATGGAGTGTCCATTCAGCGCTTACTGTACGCAGTTTGCGGCGTTAAGTGCGGCGTTACGCTTGCGGATACATTCAGTGATCAGCTGAGTCGCCGCGAACTATGCTCCCGGTCGGCAGTTCAGTCAGCTCACTACGCCGACGGAACGATTTGAGTGAGCAACCGATACGACGCTCAGAGTCACTCGGCTCACAGTGAGCGGCTCACTGTGAGCCTAGTGGGAACATGGCCTAACTCAACTGTTATCGGGCATAAGGTTTCTATGGAAAAGCTAAGAAGCATCTAATTTGTTCTAATGTTTTTCTTTGAGAAAGATATTTATAGTAGACTATAAAGTCCTACATACAAACCCTGTATACAAATCTCGACAAAAAGGGGAAACATACTAGAATGATATTGTGAATATGTGCCGTGCTCACCAACAATCGGGTCATTACAAGCACGAGCGCTCACATCAACAGTTTCCGACAGTCACTCGCGCGACAAAAATACGCCCACATATCACAAGGAAAAAGGTGTACTTTCAGAGAAAACGGAAAAGATAAAACCGACTGACCGCACCAGCCAAAAGTGGACGTTAGGTGAAATTTATGGAGTACAATTTGAGCGTAAAAAAATACAAGGTCGCTTCTCCCTTTCGGATGCCCACGAACAATGTTTCTAATTGTGGAGAACATTTTTTTATTGTCAATGTGCTTACTCTTGACCTCGATCTGGCCTTGAAGACAGAGGATCAGATCGACGATAGAACGAGTTTGCCCAGAAGAAGCCTGTTCAATAGATAGCCTAATCCTATACTACGAGTATTAAACGCAAACGAGTAATCAGTTTCTCGAAAACGACTCTAACGATTTCGATGAAATTTAGTATACAGGAGTTTTTTGGGGAAAAAAATCGATTTAGCTAGGTCTCATGTGTGTGGAAATTCGTTTTTCCCGTGTTTTTAAGCATTTGCGTTTTAGACAAAAACCTACAGCGCCATCTGTTGGCGGGTAGCATAGCTTGCTCACCTGATGATATTTTAATGTTAAGGTGGCTATTGTAGAGCGAAGCTCGGTCGACCAGGTACTACTCCATTAAAAGAGCAGAAGTATATGTACCTGTTGTGGTGATTTTTTAAATCAATGTTCTGTTTGTATTTTCCAATCAGCCTTTTGCCCCTTTTTTTTTCTTTTTATTTTCGGGGATCTTTATCATATTTTTTTTCATGCACACATTGTCTAAAACTACAAACACAACCAAAAAGGGATAAGCCAAATCGGTGAAGACGTTCATACATGAGGCAATTAATTTATGTATGTCACCGGAAAATAATAAGAATAGGAAGTTGATGATTTTCCTAATAAGTTGATCAACTTTCGTAAAATAATAATTTCGTTGGAAATTTGTAGATAGATAGGTACTTTATGTACACCGATCGCAACGGTTAGATTGTGTTACGTCCTTTTTTAGTCAGAAGCGAATTCGGTACCCCAGCGTTCTCCCGCCCCGTGTCCTCCGGAACTCCCTGAAGAGATCTTCTGACAAGATCGAAACTTGTCGGTCCTATTCCGGCAATATAAAACGTGAGTTTAGTTCATATAAATAATAATAAATTCGGTACCGTTTATTATTTTTCAAAAGTAGAACAACTTAGTAGGAAATCGATCGACTTGAGATTCCGTGTTATCTTCCGGTGTAATTTATATAGATGTACAAAAAACAATTTAACTTTCAAGGAAAATTAAATTAAGGAATGGCGTTGATCTACTTATAATTGGAACCCTGAAGTTATTAATTCAGGAAGCAAAACAATGAAAGAAAAGTTGATTATTTAGATTGATGGTGCTGAGTCAACAGGCTGATTCGGAGACATCAATAACGTTAAGTCACTTAACCTACTTCTGTCAATCTAACAAAATACGTCTCGAGAAACAAAATGCAACTAGGTATTATTAAACAAAAAAATACCTTCAAAAACAAAGATGATATGGGTACTTAATTATATGTTTTACACAGTTAAACACGTTATAGGTTTTGAGCTATAGCTAGTTGTAAAGACGAATCATAAAGACTCCTCTCTTCATCATTAGATCAACTCGACCCACTACAGGTCATACAAACTTTAGTGGCCTTTCCTTACATGCAGCTAGCCTAAGCCAGCAGACTTCATATTTTACCAAGTCGATTCTAATAATAAAACATTAACTTAAAAATGTTGATCGCACAAAGATAAAAAAAGGTTGCAGCTTTTTATTTCCTTATAGGCATCTCTATGAAAGTGCTTAACACGAAAATAATTTAAACGAAAATATAGCACTTTCAAAAATAACAACACGTAACCAAAAGGGTGATTCTAAACGTTGAAGTGCAGCAGATGTGCTGTTTAGCCTTATCTAAGGGCCATTCCGCGAAATAGCGGGCGAGAGTTTATTGGTCGCACGAGGGCGGTATTTTTCGAGGTGCTAACATCTAAGGGCACGCCGGCTAGAGAAGTTACAAAAGTATATACAAGGTGTAACAGAAACCTGAAGGATGTGATTCTGCCCATGAAACTCAACAACTTTCCTTAAGGAACATAGGTCAAAATACGAAAAAAAAAAATTTGACCTCCCATACAAAATGCGCGATCAACTGATTCAGTTTCTATGGGAGGTCAAAATTTTTTTTTCGTATTTCGACCTATGTTCCTTAGGGAAAGTTGTTCAGTTTCATGGGCAGAATCACATCCTTCAGGGTTGATATACCCTTTTTGTTACACCTTGTATAAAGTTATTAAAACTGAAACGCAAGGTGGTGACTTCAACAAAGAAACCCATACAACTTATAATTTACCTTAAGATCTGCGTTGAGATTAGACAAAGGTTAACGGGAAAGGATTAACGTACTCTGCTCGAATGTTTCGAATAAACCCAAAAATAGACAATGCAGATTGTTTGTTAGGCACAATTTGAAAACTATGGGTGTTCAACCTTTTCACAACATGAGAAAAACTTGTGCTTCGACCTTACATTTGACATATTCACATTAGGTCAAAGGTTAGAGTGGCATTTATACATATAATAACAACAGCAATTTGCTTTGAAAGAACGGTCTTTATGACAAACCCCGGCAGAGCTCTATCAAGATCGCCCGGGAAAACTACTAGCTTTTTGCTGCTATCTGTTTCGTTATCGAACTAAATTGCGGAGCAGAGCAAAATCAATATTGGCCAATGAAATATGAACCGTGCCGCAGCTGCTTGTTTACTGAAGATATACTGAGGAATGTATTAACTGGGGTACTGTGATGGCTCTGAGACAAATGGTCGCGGTGGCAGGTGGAGAAATGCCGTGAATAAAAACTCTATTGAAATGCAATGACTTGCACTGGCCATATCGAAGCTCTAGCTTGGAACTTAAGGCAATGATATTCATGAGAATCTTTTGTTTGAAATGTAAACAACTATATTTATATTTAAAGCCTTTGATGTAGATGTTCTATCGAACTGAACTCAAATGGGAAAATACTTTGCACCAGGATTTTCTTCATTTTCATCAACAATTTATCTTTATCAAATTCAAATTGTAACACTAATTGTGTTACAATTTCAACGCGACATCACTTCATGCGACGGGTGCGCCATTCTCGCTGCAGAGTTGCGTAAAGGCGCTCTTAGTAAACACACATAACGTCCCTTTGTTATTATGCAAATAAATTCAACGAGTTCCAAAGAAGGGATGGGGGCTATAGAAGTTTTTATGAAACCCAGCTAGAGGCATGTTACTGCGGGCTGCCAATTTAAGTCGGTCAGGACGGACGCGCTAATCGAATACGGCGCGCCTTTGCCGGGCTAATCAAATCCCGTCCATTGGGCCGAATTTAGGTTGCTCTAGAATTAAAAATTTGCACGTTAGCTATGAAAATCAATGAAGAATAATGGGAACGAAATTACTTTTTTTATGTCACAATATGTGACCAAACAAGCAGATGAGTCTTGTTGTCTTATTTTTGGGTTACTTTTAGATCAATAAAAAAGCAAAGCGAGTAGCCCATCCTGACTACTAAGGTGGAATGTCTCATATTCCGGTCATATCAAAGGTAATCTTACTCTACGAACCGAAAAACAGTGCTGCTTTACGATAGAAAAGGGCACGATACTTCCCCAGATAGACGTTGCACAAAAGTCCTACTACCTATATTAATATTTAATTTATGTAACATAGAAGAATCACAAAACAGATTGGTGGTAAAAGTGCCAGGTATGATGTGATTAATTAGTGATAAAATCCGATTAAAAAAAAACCGTCAATTTCGAGAAGAATTATGAGGCTTCTAGAGTCCAGATGTACAATCCAGGTAAAATAACTTCAAAGTGTGGATTTAGAGAAAAGTAAACATTTATGCAATAAAAACGTTTTAGGGCTTAAAGCAGCAAGTACGCAGCATACTTGTTTGAACAAGTCAACAGGCAAGGAACCGAATTTCCGGCTCATTCCACGATGAGCGTTTCATTTAAGTTCGATGAGTGTTAAGTGGAAAGTGTTAGACAAACTCCAAAGTACGATTTTGATGTACACAAAAAAAGACCTTACATTAAATCAGCGTAACTGTTTTTTAAAGCATAAATAACTTATAGGCACTCCCTGCTACTCTTTAAAATCAGTTTACGTCGAACATTTTTTTTTTTTGCATAAGTAAGTACCTACAGCGTTATTTTATTATCAACCCGTAAATTGTATCAGGTGATTCTGCTCATGAAACTAAAGAAACCTTTCCCAGGGAAAACAAAAAATTAAAATTTAGACCTCTCACACAAAATGAGCTGTCAGCTGATGCAGTTTGCATGCATGGAAAGTCGAATTTTTTTTTCGTATTCTGACCTACGTTCCCTGGAAAATATTTTCAGTTTACAACCACCTCTAAAAATTTCCGTGTGTAAAAAAGTAAGGGTGTATTGTATACGTCATTTGTTTATAGTCATCTTTGCCGTTGTAATGACCTGGCTGTGGTAATACAGTTACGTCTGCCATAGAGGAACTGTGTCTTTACGGAACGAGCCTTGAATTTCCTATAAGGGTGTTGACGTAAATTAACTTCGGCTTTCAAGGCGGTATGTAAATAGACTTCAAACGGATCCGATGTGATCCTTCAACGCGAGGTACATATTAAAGACTTTCTCTTTGACTCTGTTTCGCTGCTAATTTCGAAATTCGTATAGGAATCAATTTTTTTATTCCAAAATTGAGTGAAACTTCAAATTCAACTTCAAACTCTGTATTATTCTCTTTTTTTTTCATCAAAATAGAAAGAGAAATGTTTAATATACTTCTTTATATCTTAATTATAAATATTAAACCAACACAAAACTCTGCCTAATATTTTGACTTAACCCAACATAAAATTTTAATGGTTATGAGGGGTCATCACAGCGGCTTCAAAAACCCTTGACATTGACCAAGGGCTGGCAATAAAATGGCCGTACAATTTAGCGACCGCATCAAAAACAACTTTTAACCGGAGCGGTCCCAGTACAATCCCTTGGGCAAAATTTTTGTACCGTCCTAATTCCAACTAATTTTTGTTGAAACTCCGCAATACTGAGCGGTAGATGTCCAAAGTAATTACGTTCCTGTGGTAATCCGACGATGGGCCGTAATCTTGATGACGCAATGAAGGGACAAACATCGCCCACTTTGATAGAGGCTGTAGATTGCCTTTGATAAATATTGTTACGATGTTTTAATTAAAACGCTTTCATCTAGCAAATTGTTTGATATAATTCTACTTCCTAAATAAAGATTAATGCTTTACTTGCTAGCAATAATGTCGTCAAAATTGACACAAATTTCCCTATAGAAGAAAATACCCAAATTTGAATTTATTAGTCCTCCTTGAGACAATGGGTAATAACCCTGCAAATTAAAAATCATTAAGCATCTTAATGCTTTTATCACAGGCATTTAAACTTACAAAGTCTGTTAACAGCGCGTTTACGAGGCCGTATTTTTCAACCAGCCCGAAATTAAAAACTCGTACAAGCTTAAGAAGCTGTTTCAAACAATGTAATTTGAAAGCTTGAACTACAGAATACTTGAAAACATGGCCTCTTTTATATCATACGCGGAATAAAAAGAGACAGGTAAAATTTTTTATTTTACAATAATTGTAAAAATTTAATTTCCATTTAGAAAATTTTAAAGAATTATATTTTGTAGTTCTGTTTCTACTTACCAAATCTCATATTGACAGTCATCTATCAAAGCAATATCAGACATTTTGTTTTTTTTGTTTTGATGGATAGTTAGATGCATAGTTGAAAATATAACATCTATCTGCTTAGTTACTGGCAGTTGACAGGTTAAAAAGAGCTCATTTGCAAGTAGGACTAGACCCAGACAATTTAAAAGGTACTGTAATAGGTACAAAGTTAGTTACTTCAGTTACTTCTCCGTCAAAATACTATCCCACCTTTTGATTTTTAAGAGAGGATATACCTACAAGTACTATATTCATTACAATTTACATTCAATAAAGAACTTAATTCAGAATTAAGCGTACAACAGAGATAGAAAACTGCGTAAGGACGACACTTTATGCAAATACTCACGCTTATCGGTGCGACAATCTTGAGTTTGGTGAGGGTTGACACATTTAAATTTTAATATTAATTTTTAAAATCTGTAGCTTTTTTTTTATTGTTTAAACATGCTTATTGATCTTTATTCTACTTATAGAACATGTGGTTAAAAGGAAATGTATATGATAGCTTCCGAACAGAGAGCCTAGTTAGATTATGAAATTATTTAATAAATTAATTGATCTCAAAAATTTCGGATACTCAAATAATATCTAAGAAAATAATATGAAAATGCTGACACAAAATTAAATCGTCGCTTTTGGTCGTAACGTAGACGACTGCTGTCAACTTCAGGGCAAAAATAAAACAATTTAGAATGAAACGAAACAAACGCTAGTAGGTTTTATTTCAAGGACAAAAGGAGTACTTACAGAACATCCTTTGTTGTCAGCAGAACACGTGTAGGTAGGCCAATTTGTTCCTAACTGAATTCATTCTCGTAATCCGACATCCTGTACGTATGACATCGCTGGAGGCTCACACAACACAACCCTTGTTACGTATTGTTTTTAACGTTTTTTATTAGTTATCAATTATCGGGAACATTAACTCATAAAAATTAAAAGCCGAAGTAGAGAATAGTCGAAATTACCTCCTTTTCTAACAAAGGGCAGAATGCGCGTGTAAGAACAAAGCGAATTCACGCTGTTTTACGTTTTTTGCTTATTTTTCCATATTTTTCAAAATATGTAATGTACCCATAATATCCTATACGCATATACAAGCAATATTTGTAATCGGTTCCTCGAAAACGGCTCAACGATTTCGATGAAATTTAGTATACATGGGTTTTGGGGGCAAAAAATCGATCTAGCTAGGTCTCATGTCTGGGAAAATTTGTTTTCACCGTCTTTTTAATATTTCTTAACGCGTTTCAGTGCGTTCAAGAAACTTACAGCGCCATCTGTTGTTGAGTAGCATAGCTTGCTCACCCGATGAGTCATAGGTTAATGGAGATAAAAAAAAATCGCAACACTAATTATATTCAACACTGTTCACCTTAAGTGTATTTGAACATAATTTTAGCATGTTACTAAGACCATAAAACTGAACAACTTCGCAAAGGAACATATTATGTAGGTCGAAATACGAAAAACAAAATTTGACCTCCCATACAGAATGCGCTATCAGCTGATGCATAGCACGATCCAAAACGGCACGGCGTAGACTCGCTCTATTTGCATTGTATTCTGCATGACATTCAATAAGTACTCGTATTCTGTAAAGAATCTACATTGAATAAATAATCATTAGTTCCCAGGGTTGGTAACGCGCTTTGCTGTCTTTTTAGTGTCAAATTATTTCACTAATTATCACATGGGTGTCATGGGCGTTGGTGACCACTTACCACCAGGTGGCCCACCTGCTAGTTTGCCCACCCGACATAAAAAAAAATAATCTGAATCTGAAGTTTTTATGGGAGGTCAAAGATTGATTTTTGTATTTCGACCTACGCAGTTTGTTTAGTTTCATGGTCTCATAGGAACTAAAATTATGTTTACTATTCATTAGAACCTCATATAGCTCTTTTGGGCCTCTTAGGCTGCCAGTATGGGTGTGTTCAGAGTTTTCAAGCGGCATGTAGACTTGTTTCATAACCTGATGACGACTAACCAAGATAGAAGCCGATACTAACGTATCATTTTATCACGGAATTCAATCTCTTTGATGATTATACAAATAGTTGTCATCTAAAAGGAATTGAAAAGTTATTCAAATCCAATTTTCAATAAACAAATTGATTTGCTTCAAAGGTTTCTTTGGCAAGAGAAGTAAAAAAAAATAATTCCAAGAATTGGGTTTAGCTTTTGCGTCGGTCACCGTAATTACAAAAAAGATCTTCTATCAAAAGCCTCATCCATGACCAAAAATAAAGTAAATTCAGATAAGTAATTGACGAAAGATATTAAATTTGATAAGGGCGAGAGCCAATGGAAATAATAAAATTGAAATTGGGAACGAGTCGAGGGCAGCAAAATTAATTAAATTAAACAGAATACCGTGGAATATATCTGTCCCGTTTCTTCATTAATTGAAGGTTTACCTGGAACAACATAGAATATAAATTAGATAAGCATAAATACTATCGTATAGTAGGTAATTCCTAGAAGACAAATGTTGTGAAACCTAAGCCATCTAAATGCAGAGTAAAGGTGTATTCACAATAGAGTTAAAATGCAAAAAAAAATGTTTTTTTTATTACTTTTTTACGGTAACACACAAAGGAAACAACCGCTTCTTTCGAAGGTTTGCCTTCAGTTAGACGTGCATTTGAATTTTTAATTTTAAGCGCCCTGATTGCTTACGGGGCTTGGCTACCAGCGGCGGAAAGCGATGGCTCTCTGCATTCTTAGGATGGACGAACTCTTATGATTGTTTAATTAAATCAATTGATTTCAGACTGTGACCATATATTTTTTATTAAACAAATTAAATGAATGAAAATTAAATTGAGTAAAGTTGACGAAAAATAATTTGAGCCGATGAATGCTATCACTAAACGACTACCGTACAAAAGGGTAATAAAACTACCGACAGCTTTTTTAGCAAAAATATAAAGGAAACAATTACGGTTTCGGACTGGCTCGCGCATCGACCGAATTACTCATCTTTTGTTCTATTGTTCTCTGGTAGATAAGACGTTAAGCCAAATCGGACCAAATAATATTTCGTCAACTATACAATTATTGAGCAAATAACAAACGTCAAAATTATGAGAAGTAGACAGACAGATTTATTTGCAATACGTGTATATAGATACGACTGCTTTGGATGGGACTCAGCATATTCAGATCTGTGGGACTCTGTATTATAGTATCGGCATAATGGCTTCATAAATCTTTTAAATTATGAATGCTTGTAAAAAAGGATAAAACTGTCCAAGTTTTCAATTTACTGACATTACAAAGGGTTGTGGACAGGTGCAAGGAACGCGGAAGGAAATTGAAAATTTGTAATAGGACACGACGAAACTTCATTCATAAATTATTGTTACTAACTTTCATTTTACAGTTCCATACCTATTTTAATCTTTTGATGGTAATGGGTATTTATTGTTTAAGTAATTAATTTGCAAATTACGTAAAAACAATAATGGAATCATCTAGTATGACAAGTTCGGTAACGATTTAAAACTCATATGCAACCCAATACACTTAAAACCGTTTCGTCTCGTTGATTTGTCAAAAATAAAAATTATGTAGCTTCTGAAAATAGTAGTGATATAACAGCAGGATTAAAGGTAGTCACGTATAAAGATCATATCGATTAATTCATGCAAATTGAACCCTTGCCAAAACTACTTCATATTCAATTGACGAACAGTAACCGAAAAGCTGCTTACTAAACAGGCTCTATACGGACGGAATGGTCCCAAAACATCCCTCGCCCTTTTATTACCGTCACCAGAAAGGCTGCCACGAATAAATTAGAGTGAAGGATCTTAAACTGGACGTTAAATACTAATTTACTAGCGTGAATGGTTTAAATACAACTTCAAAGTCAGTTCGCAAGACAATAAAAGACAAGACAATATATAAAGTAAACCAAACGAAGTTGTGGTTTGAAATGAAGTCATGAGCAAATACGAAAATAGTCTCTACAGCATAAAGTAAATGTAAAACATTAAGTAAATGTAAAAAAAAAAACATTGAAAAGACTAAACTCAAGATATTCGCAACGATACGGCGAATATACAACGTGTAATTCCAAATACGCAAAACCTCTCGGGGGATAGTTCAGCATTATGTAACTAAACAACTTTTGTTCTGCCACTTTTGGAAATAATAAAAAAAAAAAATGAAGATTAGATTTTTTTTAAATTTTAATTTCCAAAGTTGTAGAACAAAAGTTGTTCTGGAACTACCCCCTGAGAAGTTTTGCGTATTTAGAATTACACGTTGTATAGAAAAGGTATTTTCCTTCTAAAGGAATCTTTACACGTCAATAAGAAGATCTTCAACGTCTATAGAATAAAATTACAAAAGGATGCGCAATTACTTGATGAGAACCCGTAACATACTTATTAGTTTGAATGTTTGAAAACCTTCTTTGATTCTTAGAAATCTGAATTGAATGTGTTTTTATTCAAAATGCAAAAGGTATTAATGTAACTTTCCTAAATTTCCCATAACACTCAGGTAAAAGAAATGTTATTAGCGAACTGACACTACACAGCTTAAGAAAAAAATACAATTTAGCAAAGAAACTTTGGACGCAGAAGCAGAAAATGCAACTTGAATTGTTTCGTTCAAATCCTTTCCTGAATCACCAGAACTATTCAAGCGCATCTCTAATGCAAAGTTCTGCAGGAATAAAATACGTGATATACGCGACAACGTATCACATTGGACTTCAGCGTCGGGCTCGATTCAATTCCACGCCACATCAAATGTTCAGCGCTGTTCGTCTGCGTCGTACACCACGCGCAACTGACAACTAATGACATTTTCGCAATGTTTGAGCGGGGTCACGAATCCCGATCCAACAACACGCTTTTGAATTATTGTCTTGATGTTGGTAGAGCTAAAGTTTTGCTGTGATTATCGATATCATTTGCTATTGGTTCATTTATTTTATTTACAAATTGTAAGTAAAAAATTTGATAGCGTATTGATAGTACCTGGATTTCGGATTGATATTATTCTTTACCCATAGACCTAGAAATTCGCTTTCGCAATGCTGTCGTTACTATATACAACATCGAACTATTTGGCCTCATAATAAGTGTCCCAACTATTTAATTTTTTAATAGCAAAATCATCGCTGAAAATCCGAGTCGTACTCGCGCCCTAAGGGTTCCGTCCTATCTACCATATGATATACTAAAAGCTTTCTGCTGACGTGCGGTTGACCGTACAATGCACACGTTCTGCCAAGCAGTTCATAGCAACTGATCCCAAGGTTTAATACAAATCGTAGGGCTTGGCAGTATGTGTATGAATTCTATATATGCCTTAGAATTATATTTACCGCCTTTGGTAACTTCTTTTACAGTTTTTTTTTCTTTCGTATTTGCGTACTGT
The DNA here is from genome assembly GCA_947532105.1 of Athrips mouffetella. NCBI lineage: Eukaryota > Metazoa > Arthropoda > Insecta > Lepidoptera > Gelechiidae > Athrips > Athrips mouffetella. Next base: position 5,911,806 of record OX383964.1, on the reverse strand, counting down.
GCCGTGCAAGTTTATGCGCCCATCGATACACTACAAAGACTTACGCTTACCTTCTACTGTAAGTGGTGCGGGGGCATCCATCCATCCGCATTACATATTATTATACGATAAACTAATAATTTAATTTACCTACTTACCCACCTCGGTAACTAACCTGTTGGCTATAGATGTGACTACGTGTTGTTATGTTTAGCACCTACCGCTTATATAAAACGACAATTATATTTTTAGCACCTTTTGTCTTCAACTTGACTTACAATGTTAAACACATATACTTAATTAAGAACTCTTTTTTCTCTTTTGTAATTTGGTGGCATGACCCCATTCCATGGTAACAATGATGAATGTGGCATTTGATAGGAAAGGAATGAAAGTAAATGTAAGCAAGACGAAAGCAATGGTACTTGAAAGAGAAGAGTGTATGACAGAGTGTACTATATTAATAGGTGGTGAACAAGTCGAACAAGTGAAGGAGTTTGTGTATCTGGGTTCTAAGTTTACGAGAGATGGAAAGTGCGAAACTGATATCGAAAGAAGAGTGAATGCTGGAAACATGGTGAATGGTGCTCTGCATGCTTTTATGAAGAGTCAGAAGGTGTCTCACAAGGCTCGTCTGGCTGTTCATAGAGGCGTTTTGGTACCAAAACTGATGTACGGCAGTGAAAGCTGGGTATGGCAGAAGAAACATGAAAGTAGAATTAATGCAGTAGAAATGAGAGCGTTGAGGAGTATGATTGGTGTGAAATTGAGTGACAGGATTAGAAATAGTGTGATAAGAGAACGTTGTGGCGTAAAAGAAGACGTAGTGACTAAAATTGAGAAAGGGATGCTAAGATGGTTTGGTCATGTGGAGAGGATGAATGAAGGAAGATTGACGAAAGAGATCCACAAGGCGAGAGTGAATGGAAACGTTGGAAGGGGAAGGCCTCGGCGAACGTACCAGGACCAAATTCAAGACGTTCTGAATAAAGGCCAGGTTAAAAGTACCCTAAACCGACGAGCATGTATGAAAGGATTGATGAAGGTTCAGGAAGCAAGGGAAGTATGTCAAGATCGTAGCAGGTGGAGAACTGTGGTCTCTGCCTACCCCAACGGGAACAAGGCGTGATGTTATGTATGTATGTATGTATGTACCCCATTCACCCACAAACGGGCCATAGGCCTATAGTGGGTCAATGATTGTGTATTTTGTAAGCTAGACGTGTTTTGCCTAATAAAAGTTTTTTTTTTTTTGCCTTTTGACTTTCAAAACTCCGCGACCATCCAACTTGACCCCTCTTTTATAGAAAAGTTCTTGAAACGGGAGCTCACCTTAATTGGTTACTATTAGTTGTGAGAAAAATTGTAATATTTAATGATTTTAGACTTATTACTTTATTTGTACTGTGAGACCTAGCTTCTTGCCAAATTACATAAATTTTGGTCAACGGGAAGTACCCTCCAGGTTTTGCTTTAGTGATCAGGACATAAAAAGCCATATATTTTGATTGTGTTGTTGTAAAAAAAATAATTTTTCAGATCTTGTGTGGTGTATAGACCTTAATATTCGTTATCAATTTCAACCTGATACCTCGACCCTTTCGTGAGAAAAAGGGTCTTGACAGACAGACAGACGGACAACAAAGTAATCCTGGGTTCCGTTTTTTTGTATTTTGAGGTACGGAGCCCTAAAAAACCAGGATTAAGGGGTTTTTATGCTCCTGTGGTTATTTTATTGAACTATAATTATACCTTCATCCAAATAAACAATTTCTCGACACGAGGAAATGGAAAACGATACTAGGAATCAGAACGCCTAACTTTGACAAGTGTGATAAGGGGATGACAGCACTGGTGCTGAGGGTGCTTAGTTACTCTATAAGGTAAAGCTAAATCAATATAGGCCAGTCAACATGTGTCAGGGTGATGAAGGACACAAAGTTGTCCATTGTTGGGTCGTTAGAAAGACTTAGTCTGAAAATAAATACGTGTAATAAGGAAAATTTAAATGTATTGTAATACCTATTAGATTTCGAACTCCATATAAAATACAGGGGGATAACAAATTAGTGGAACTACATAATAGCAAATCTTAATAAATAGAAAAGCTAAACTACAAACCAAATACAGTGCAAGATACACCCTATATACATTACGATATCAATCAAAGGAGTCATTAATATAAATTTCGATTTTGCCAAAATAAAATTAGTATCTTAAATTAAAGGAAGACCATGAAAGAGGCATGCAACACTAAATAAAAAAAAAAGATTTTGAAATACCCGTTTATAATCCTTTTAAAATACAAGATTATTTTTTTATCAAACCTGATATTCTGAGAGGTGATTCTGCCTATGAAATTGAACAACTTTTGATGCAGTTTGTATGGGAAGTCTAAAAAATTATCTCGTATTTCGACTTCTGTTCCTTGGGAAAAGTTGTTCAGTTTCATGGACAAAACAACCTCTTAAAATATCCGGAATGATAAAAAAATAACGCTGTAGGTATGTTAAAAGGATTATAAACGGGTATTTCAAAATATGTCATCATACATGCCTCTTTCATGGTCTTACTTTAATTTAAGGTACTAATTTGATATTGTGGTTGATAAAAAAATACAAGTGTATATTTTATTCTAAAATAATTTATCCCTTGATTAATTTAAGTTAATGCTATCATCATGCTTATTATTATTACGTATATGTCAAGAAAGAGTATCTAAATGGCAGAAGAGTTAGACACCGATCTACGAGGTCAGGTTGAACAAAATGTCTCTACTCCTATGGTCGAGTAAGAAATAATGTTATTCGACCACAAGTAAACTATTATTTCATTATTTAAATACACAAACTGATTAAAATTATAATTAATTTAACCTAACCTAATTACATTAAATTAAAACGAATAAACCAATATAACACTAACATCAGTAAAACTATCGCACAATAAAATACTGTATATCTATTTATTTACCAATTTTATTATTTCTATTTTAGGGTAGATACTTAAACGGCTTTATTTTTACGTAGCAATAATTTTGGGTTATAAAAAGTAATCATCATTAATTAAATACCTTATTCTAGAAATTTTATTCTCAACATTAATTAACGATGAAATAATAGGCTCTGAGCTGATGTCCCATTTACTTTATCTTCTGGGTCCTCGTAACATTTTACTTAGTAACTTGCGTTAAATTTTACGCACTTCCCTACGATAGTCTTGTTTCACGCTCTATAGCTCTCTTCATCTTCATCGTAAAACCTAAACGGAGGATAATATTCCCATAATTCAAGGTTGTTTTGTACAAAAACTCATGAGAATAAAGGATGTTTCATTTTACTTTCTGGCCATACCGCTAACGGCAAGATATTTGTTTAATGTAACCAGCCGCTGGTGGCTGTAAAGACACTTCCAACTCTTTATATTCTTGGGGCTATAATAGATATCGTCTACGTACACACAAAAGGTTCAGCTATACGTAAGGCTCCTAAAACGTGATAGATTTTTAGAACAACTTCGCGATGCCTTTTACATAATACACCCTTTTCACATAGCCACTGAAAGCTTTTCAAAGAATAAAGCAATAACGAAGAGTCATTACAGAGCACAGGAAGTAATAAGTGGCTCGCTTCGGAGTATTTGGTCCGGTCCAAATCTATTTGCTAAGTAAACAGAAACCATCGGATCTGGCTAAGCTAGAACAATTCGTATTTATGTTTCGTTCGGTTTATACGTTGAAGTTTGATGTATAAGTATGGTAAAACAGATGATATTTACTTTTGACGACAGATAAAAATAACTACCATGATTTATTTGCAACCCTGCAAACGATCATCATATCAGGCAAAAGACGTCCACTGCTGACATGGCCTGCCCTAGAGGTCTCCATGACGACCTGTCCTGCGCTGCTCGCAGCCAGCGGCTTCCTGCGACCTTGACCAGATCGTCGGTCCACCTCGTGGTAGGCCTGTCATCGCTTCGTCTTCCGGTACGTGGTCGCCACTCTAGAACCCGAATGATATTTTCCCAAAAAAATCTTTATCGAATATGAAAATAATGAAGCTCAGCTCATGCATTTTGATATTGGCTATCTATGATAATTAAACATGTTTTATGCATACCCTTCATTCAAAATGTTTACTCGAGAAGCCATTTTCTACATTACCATAATTTTGAAATTCGAATACTTCAGCTAAATTCTCGCTTTATTTTCTGTTTTCTCTTTATTTATGACAAAGTGAGAGAACGAACAGACTGCTAACCTGGTGGAAAGTGTCAATGCCACTAAAGACACTTGCAACACCAGAAATGGTGCAAACCAAAATTAAACGCATTCGAAATTAGCTTCTTTACTTATACTTATTAATATTTATTCATACAAAAGTGACATTCTAGTGGTATTAGCGTAAACGCCAGTGAAATAAAATAAACATGTATAGTACATTAGCTTTCAAGTGATATCTAATTCGTTAGTTAGCTATAATGTCAATCCCATATTTACGTGTACGTGGGCAGAAAGCCACTTGCTCCTCAAGCAATATGAAAAGAAAACGTTTCAATATACATACTTCATAGATTTTGTGGTTTCAAATAAAGTATCTGGGCGACCGAGCTTCGCTCTTTAATAGCCGCCTCAACATTAAAATATCATCGGGCGAGCAAGCTATGCTACCCGCCAACAGATGGCGCTGTAGGTTTTTGTCTAAAGCGCAGTGTTTTAGAAAATGCTTAAAAACAAGGAGAAAACGAATTTTCCTAGTATAGAAATGAGACATAGATAGATCGATTTTTTGCCCCTGAAAACCTCTGTATGGTAAATTTCATCCGAGCCGTTTTCGAGTTTAATAGTCAGCGACTACAGATATTTACTTCATATTCGAAGTTTAAAAACACAAACAGTAAGAAGGCAGACAACTGCAAAAGCTTAAGAAATTTTTAACACCACAATATTTCTTACACTTTGTGGTACACAAAGAGCGTCTTGAGATTTGTCCAAGGCAAGCACGATATGAGATTTTATAGTCAAAGCTTTGAAGAGGTCGAGAGAAAGGAGTTTGCATATATATTTTAGGCCATATTGTACAATATATTGTGATATTTTGCATGTGCAGATAAAGGTTCCATTATATTCATCATACAAAGAAAAAGGACAAAGTCTGAGATCGTTTGCATTCCAAATTGCTTAATATCGAGACAAGGGTTAGACATAGAATGACTTTTTTAACCGACTTCAAAAAAGGAGGTGGTTGTTTGTTCCAATGTTTTTTTTTACGTTTACTTTAAGCCGTTCAGCTAAAAATGCTAGATTATGTAAAACGTCTGAAGTAACTAGACAATCGTCGGTTAAATTGCAAAGATAGAGTCTCAATGACAATGTTAGGGTCACACCTTGTCACTTACATCCTTTTTTTTTTGGGCCCACGCGACAAGCGTATTTGCCACAAACATATACACTTACATCCTTACAGGATGTAAAAAAAAGTAAGATGATCCTTCTAAGGCGTGATTCTAGATCACTAATAGATTGTATAAAAAATGTAAGAAAATTAGTTTTTCTAAGAAAAGTAGTTTTAGCTCAAGAAGAAGTGAAGCGCGTGGAGGGTTCAATGACCTCAATGATCAGATCTGGTGATGCAGACTAAGGTGTGTTTTGTTATAATATCCATAGTCACTAGAAAGTTTTTTTTTAATGTTACAAGTGGGCAATCGAGCAGGTGGGCCACCTGATACCCTACCTATACCTATAAATTTCAAAAAATTACTGTTTTGTGATTCAAAAAAGTATTTTATTTATATATTTTTTTAACAATCTATGTGGGGCCAGCGACCGCAGAAAGACGTTGCTACCTATTTATCCTCCATTTCAAGATCCCTGTGCCGCCTTTACGACATCCATCATCCATCTAAAGAGTAGAGGTGCTTGCGTTTCGTAACGTTTCATTTATTTTAATAGTGATAGTGCCCGCAGAAGTCTCCAACAATAAACCTATAGGTAAAATGAAGGAGTTTATATTCCTCAGATTAAATGACGTGAGACAAAGCTAGTTGTAAATGTATCACTTTCCCGAAGACATTCTGAGAACATCGACTGTTTCCTAAAAACAATTGAGTATCGTCTGGATTCCCCACACGTAGACAATTCCATCATTACCTACCTTGTAAAGTCGATAGCTGTACACCACGCGGCATACAAATAAAACGAGGAGGGAAATTCTGCAGGATAATGCGTAAACAGAATACAAATAGTTACACATACGCACACTTAGTTCGAGTAACATTTATAAATATCAGACAGGTCTCGAACGAATATCTCAAGACATTATCACGCGGCATACAAATAAAACGAGGAGGGAAATTCTGCAGGATGATGCGTAGGCAGAATACAAATAGTTACACATGCGCACACTCAGTTCGAGTAACATTTATAAATATCAGACAGGTCTCAAACAAATATCTCAAGACATTACCACGTGGCATACAAAGAAAACGAGGAGGGAAATTCAGCAGAATAATGCGTAGGCAGAATACAAATAGTTACACATACGCACACTCAGTTCGAGTAATATTTATAAATATCAGGCAGGTCTCGAACGAATATCTCAAGACATTACCACGCGGCATACAAATAAAACGAGGAGAGAAATTCTGCAGGATGATGCGTAGGCAGAATACAAATAGTTACACATGCGTACACTCAGTTCGAGTAACATTTATAAATATCAGACAGGTCTCGAACGAATATCTCAAGACATTACCACGCGGCATACAAATAAAACGAGGGGGGAAATTCTGCAGAATAATGCGTAGGCAGAACACAAATAGTTATAGGTACATACACGCACACATATTACGAGTCCTATTTTTAAATCTAAGACAGGTTTCAAACAAACATCTCACATGGAGTTTGGTAGGGATATGACACTCACACTTATACACTAAGAAAATCTGATAGATATCGTAGAGTGCTATGGCAGCAGATTTAAAGGACGACATAATTTTTCACATAGCGTTTTACCTAACGTTTTTTTATGGTTTAATCAAAGATTTTGGACCTCCTTGCTTCGCTCGGAATAGATACCGTGCTAACTTATTTTACTATGGGATGACATCTGCCAGCTTGTCACATCTCCTTGGCTATGCAATGTAACATCATCATTGATGATTAATAAGTATTACCAAATTAATAGAACGACGTCTTCATTGCATTTACCAAAATAATGGGATTATGTAATTTGTTGTAAATTTATATCATTCATTCATTCATTATTTAAGAGCCATGCTCTTGTCGGTGTAGCTTTCTCCATCTGTCTCTGTCTTGTATTAGGTTTTTCAGTTCTCCGTAAGTATTTACCCCCGCCCTCTCTTTCATCCCTTGGCAGTACTCTATTCTAGGCCGGCCGCGGCCTCTTCTTCCTTCCACAATAGTTTTTATAAATGTGTCATGCCTGATGATGTGACCAAACATTTTTCCTCTTCGGTTTTCTATTACATTTATAATTTCTCTATTTTGATTTATTCCATCCAATACTTCCTTATTCGTCCTTTTCTCTGTCTAGCTTATTTTCTCCATTCGCCTCCAACACCACATTTCGAATGCCTCTAAATATCACACATCCCTAACTTGTGACATCCCTAACTTGTGACACCACATTTCGAATCCCTCTAAATATCACACATCCCTAACTTGTGACGAATTATATCTATAATCTTACTTCTATAATCCTTATTATTCCAAGGGTTTAATTAAATGTCACGATACATTCGGAAACAAAATTATAAAACAAACTAAAAACTAGATAACCCACAAAGAGGACGAACCATTGAAAAGTTTGCGAATCGGAGAACATTCCGCAAGCATACTTTGTCGCGAGGAAAATGAAAATACTGTCCAATATAAGTAAACAATACAGTCCCATGATCCATTGAAACGTGATGAGAATAAAGAGGAACCAGGTGCGGAGGGTGCTTTGTAGATAATAAAAGTTTGGAACAGCTTCTGAAACTAGTTTAGATGGATAGGAAAAGCACTAGTATAGATAAAAAGGCGACCGTAAAACAAAATTCAATGTTTGCTGCACTTTCTTCCACCTATTGTATTGAACTATGTCCATTCCAGGACAAGGCCTTCAAGGGGATCACCACAACAACGAATAATATGTATCTTGAGTTAATTTTGGGATAAAATGAATGACTATAATGGTTATGCTTAGTCTTAGCAGCGGAAATATTTCTCGAACTTTAGCCTAAATATACAATGTAGTGTATGTGCATAGTATGCGTAATAAGTAATTAACTAATTAAATTAGACTAAGCATTATTCAACTTGTAAGGCTCATCGTACATTTAAGATAGACTTAATTTGCAACTCATTCTGTAAGGATGTCCTACTGAATTAATACTTATCAACATGTGACGAGTTTTTACTGTTTCCATCACCACCTTCAAGCCATCCCACGGCATCCGTCCTGATGCCACAACAAAACACGTTCCAAAAAGTGCATATTCGTATAGAATCGAAAATATGTTCAGAGAAAACAATGCAATTCTGCAAGAAAAAATATTGAGCCCCCAAGCAAAGTGATAGGTAAAATTGATGAACGAACTAAATTAACAGAACATGAACACTATACAACTTCATCAAAAGCTTTTAAAAGTTCCGCACAAATATGTTTTAAGCCCTGCAGTCTCCAGAGTACACCCTAAAGAGACTGCTTTAAACAAGACATCCATTAAATTCGTCTTATACCAAAGACACATGTCACTTTAACAACTTGCCGAAGTAAACGTGTACGGAAGTTCGCAACTTCTCCAAAGCTGTATAAGATTGCACGTCGACCTATATATCGTATGGAATACAGCCAAAAATCACCTGAGTGAAAAATATAAATAAGAAGATAAATTTTTGCCTCAACCCTGACTTTTGCCTTTACATATGATACGAAGAATATCTAGATAAAGTAAGAAATTATGAGTTTTCGAAGGTCAAAGCTCATTCTAAATTAAACCCTGCCAGGGCTGGTGGCTATTTAAGCATACTATTAGGTCTTTACCTATGAAATTGCCGTTTTGTATGGCGAATTTTAGGTAAACTCAATTTTCAGTACTAACATTTTTGCATTTTTCTTAGGAATTATAAATCCAATTTTTTTAAAATTTTTAAGCATCATTGGGAAGACATTAAGCTAACAGAAGCTTAAATTTAATTTTCGAAAAATATAATCTGTAAAAAAATATAACAAATCTAATGATGAAATCGGACGACATTTAAGACGAACAATTTTCAAACCTTTAATTTTATATATCAAACTAAAAATAAAAACTTTATTTTATGCGTAAATTGATAACCTTGAAGTCAACTTTCAAATATAAATCAAATGAAAAAAATAGCATTAGAATTATAGGAATTATGATCTCATTAATCTGTAAGAAAATTTCGGCAATTTCATAGGTAAAGACCTATTATTACTTAGTTCGATATGTGAAAGAGGAAAAGACGGTAAAAGTCATACCAAAGGATATTAAACTTCTAAAAAAAAAACAAAGAACAGGTTATTAAACGAACAAAGAAACTGCAATAGCTCATCAGCTACATGAAGTAGACCTGTCCGGAAAAATTCTTTAGTTTTTTGGCGCGAATCACCATCGTTATGGTGAAGGTACACGCGCCCCAATTTTGGTGAGTTTAATATTATATTGGCCACGTCGACTTATACCCGTAACGCCAGATTTTCCACAACCATTTCTCTCAATTTGCCGCACTGTCGGTTGCAGAACATTTTTGATCAATTTCGAATGGAGAACGTTTTGAAACCATTAACCGTCGTCGCCGCTAGAATCTGATTTTGAATTTGTATTCCTTACTTTTCACGTTAGATAACATTAGAAGTATTATTCATCATCATCATCATAACATCCCATGAAACGTCCACTACAGGACAGGGAGCTCCCTCCAGAATTCTAGCTTTTGCTGGAAATATGTGGAGGGGAAGTACCATAGTCACCTCGCTTGTTAGCGTTACGGCTGGCACTATGGACCGCGGTTGTAGGTGACCGCAGTTAGTAAGATGTAAGATACAGAGGAGGATGCTGCTGCCCATCCTCCAGTTAACCCTTAGTCGCCTTTTACGACACCCACGGGTATGTATGGGTTGGTACTATTCTTTGCCGGCACCACACGGGAAGTATTATTAACAACGTCTTAATGTTAACGGAGACAGTTCTTTTCAACATGTTTTTGAAAACCAAAAACTGAGAAAGCCACGAAGCTCAACAAATTAGTAAAACAGCCAACCGCAAAATTGCTGAGAAGGAAAATGCAGCGCAAAAACTAGCTCTCGTGGAAAGTCTTAAAAGCCCAGCAGCCAAGGTATTTCCAGCAATTAAACTTGCAGCAAATCAGAGCCGAGGTATTATGAACCGAGAAGAGAGTGCCAGCTTGCTAGCGGTTGGCATCCGCAATGCGTCCAGAAATATTGGATCTGCGGAACTGGGCCAATACGCCAATCAGAGTATTCGATCAAAAATACCAATTCTAGAGCAAAAACGTGCAGGTAGAAACAGAAACACAGGTGTATTAACCTGACGGCAAAAGAAGAATAAATAAATAGGGCGCTATTGTAGGTGGTAGACCTTTTGTGCAAAGTCCGTCTGGGGAAGTAACACCCCCTGCCTATTTCTGACCAGTGTTTGTACTGCTGTGTTTCGATTTAAAGGGTAAGGGATCCAGTGAAATTACATGCACATAAGACATAACATCTTAGTTCTCAGGGCGGGCAACGCGCTTTGCTGTCTTATTAGCGTCACAGTATGTCACTAATAAGACAGTGGGTGCTATGGGCGGTGGAGACCGCTTAACGTCAGGTGGCCCACCTGTTTGTTTGCTCACTTGTAACATTAAAAAAAACTGTAATAGATTACAGCCACTTTTATACCAAATTTTGCTCCAAACAATTTGTACGGGTATTTCTACACCAGTGCGCTTTCGCGTTCATCTTGCGTCTTCAACATTCAATACGTCCGGCTTCGAGCGATGTAGTTTTTATTGCCTTTATTCAAACTAGTTTTACGCATGCGTTTTTGATTTCTCAGGCTTACTTTTAAAGAAATCCGTTCTGTTTTAATAATTTGACTTGCCTTTTTAGTTCAACTGTAGGCCCCTAAATGCCTAAAATCTAAAAAAGTATTCCACATGAAAAAAAAATACCTATTAACAAAGCCAATGGAGCCGACGAGCAACAGATAAAAGTATTTAGGAAAACGCTGAGACGCGACGACTCAGCTGTTTCAGGATAAAAGTGCTCATGAATAAACGGAAAGCAATAATTCGCTTACTCATGGAAAAGAACAATATTTCACTGCAGAGACATCTTCTAATTTCATTGAGATTTTTTGAGAAAGAAAATCTCAAGCAACGTCCAATTAAAATTTAATTGTTCTTATAACGGCCGTCTTGGAACAGTTGGAACTAAAGAATAATTCTGGTTATCATCATTGCCCTAACTTTATTTCATTTCTATATAGTCGGCTACCTAACCGATTCGGCACATACAGACGGCCATCTGACCTCTTAAACCCAGAGGAAAAACCCACAGAATAAAGTAATGACATAAGAATAAGTATTGTTATAGTAATAGTACCTACTATCATACAGAACGGACACTCGCCGCCCCCTCAGTAATCTACCCCGCACCCCGCGCACACCCACCCGCGAGATTCTCGAGGTCCTTCTTGAGGGTCTTTTGTACTAAAATACGAGCCTACGCGACCTTCCAATTTCAAATTTCAAATTCGCGCTCGATGTAAGTATGTAGTTTCCGGGGTGTGCCAGAGGGCAAATTACAAGTTTTTAGTTTTTTTTTTTCTAATCAAAAAATCACACTGCAGCTTCAAAGAACGAAATAGCACCATTTTAAAGAGACAAAGTTTATTCAACATAGAAAAATCTGCAGCAAACCCAGAATCTCGTTCAAGTTTCGCAATCTCCATTGCAACTGTTGCCAAAAGGTCACAAATAGTTGGCGCCTGACAACCGTACAAGTTAGAGGCAGTAGATCCCGGTCGGTTAGTTTTTGCGCTATTTCCCCTTCGGAGCCAAACTGAGCGGAGTGGAGTGGCGCCAAGCCAGGTGCGGGCTGGACTGAGGAATTTCATTATTTAAACTATTTCGCATTAATTTCGGCCTCGTGATAGTGACGGCGAGGGCGCTGCCCTGAAATATGGCCAAGGATGTTCGAAATTTCAGATTCAGCTACCGTTTATCATGCATGTCGCATAATTATTTTGCTCTTACTTGTTTGTTTAAAACCTTGAGTGTATATTTCTAAAATATGGAATTCATGGCAAGTAATTAGTATTCGTTGGTATTTGTAGCTACAAAATGGGTGCAATTTTCCAAAGTTAGATTTTGCCTGTCGCGTCTAATTATTCTTGGTAAAACGGCGAAGATGCTGCCATAAATATGGCGGTGAAGAATATTTGTTGTGCATTCTGAATTTTGCTATCGATTATCATAATTTCGCTTGCTTCAGTACAATATCTCATCTCCCTTTGAACGATATTTTAGTTGAGTTTTAAACATTACGTCTTCCAGTGTCCTTGAAATTGCAAATTCAATTAAAAATCCTAACTTTCTGCTTTCTTAGGAAGTTACCAATTCGTTCACCAGAACTCTATTTAAAGTTTATTCTTTAAGTAGGAAGTCCTGTGGAGAAGAGAAACCTACAATAACACGAAATATTTTGGGTTAGTAGCATTTGCCCCCATTTTCAAATGCCCCCGTGTCAAACGCCCCCAGTATCATTTGCCCCCGATAAATTTTATTGAGAGAAATACCTAAAAAATAGTTGCTTTACAGTCGAGGACTAAAGTGCTAATAGATTTTTTTTTATTAATCAGTCTTCTGCGTTTAATAATTTATGTATTATTAAAGTGTGATACATTTACGTGGCGTATAAAAAAGTAAATTCACTGGACGTATAATTTTAATATTATTTTGTCAGTACTTGAGTAGTTTGTTAGCTTCAATTTCAATGAGAGTAAGTTCCTGAACAAAAACGGGTTATTGATAACGATAGCCAAATCCTGTCCAGAGGGTTATCAGTAGTTCTATCTCTTTTTCTCACGAATGACTATGCATACTTCGACCAATCCGACGTCGGTCTGTATGGACGGTCTTATCAGTCATTAGTCTACTTGTTTTGGTCAGGTGGTGAGTACCTTGACTTCAATGCACGTTGCCATAAGACAAGGGGTAGTATTAGTGTATTATCTCAATATGTCGGGTGAAGGTCCCTCTCAGGGTCAAGTGGTAGATAATTTTAAAATTATATTAAATGGTAAAAAAATTACATTGCTACATGCTGGGCATACCTATAATTTTCACAGAAATAATAAACACTCGTCAGTGTGTTTTAAACCTTGACACATCTTTTCCAGTTGTGTGCACAAAATTTTGTCGAAATGTGTTTTGTATTTTAGAAGTAATGACAAAAGTCAATTTGTATGGGAAGTAAAAGCTCCAGGGGACCTTTAAGGGTTTTGTAAGAGTACTAACCTAATATGCAACTATAAAGCTATTCTCTCATACCACAACGAGCCTGAGTAGGTACATCAACAACTTTGTAAAATATGCGCTTACTTGGGCCATTGTTATATTGGAAAATAGTTTTACTACGGCATGTTGAGTTGGTATCATAACGATATCCTAAAAACATTAATTTACCTACAGTTGTTGATTTTGCATGTTATTCATATAAATGTTTATTTTAAAGGTTTTTATACATTTAGGTGATTTATAAAGAAAATTATAAGTAATACTGAGGGCGATTCTAGCGTGGCCGCTAAATTTATGATTAAAATTTGACAGGTCTTAAAGTGATGCTGTCTTTTCCAGCCTATAGGCGGTAACAAAGATAGAAACATTTTTAGACCTGTCAAATTTTAGCCTTAAATTTAGCGGCCACGCTAGAATCGCCCCCATTTTGTTACTACAGTAGAAATAATGTAAAAAGCTACATTATGTTATTTCTTAGAATGACAGAAGTGTGACAAAAAGACGGAGCGATGCGTAAGATATTGGAGCGACAGAGACACGTATCGCTCCAACTTGCTCTTACGCATACTCGTAGCTCTATCCTGCTGTTGTTTTACAAGCTACATTATTTTAATGATGCGTGTTAGATTCAGATAATTTTATTCAATATAGATTCTTTATAGAATACTTATTGAATGTCATTCAGAATACAATGCAAATAGAGCGAGTCTACGCCGTTTCGGATCGTGCTATGGTAGCGTAAAAGAAACGGCAAGAAACCACTGCACTGTTATTGATTTTGCATGTTTGTTCTAATTTATGTCAATTAGCTAAATGAAGCTTAGATAAAGCTTTTGTACATTTAAGGGTAGCATTAAGAAATTTTTTTTTTTTTTACTTTGTTTTGTTGATTTTGCATGTTTATTTTTATGTTGATTTGAAAGTTACTGTGTATTTAACCGTAACTTCTAGAAAAAAAACGTATTATTTTGTTACTTACTGTCCACAATACTGATTAAATTTTGATTTATGTTATAAATATAAAAATATGTACAGTTATGTCGTATTATTATGCCTTGTTCCATTGTGATATTGATAAAAATATTACACTTTGTGGTTATTTATAAATTACCTACACAAAAATAAGTCCAAATAAGTGAAAAGTATTTAAAATTACAAACACTTGTGCTTGTGATTGTACAGGCAGGTAGGTATTTCTCTGAATAAAATTTATCAGGGGCAAATGACACTGGGGGCGTTTGACACGGGGGCATTTGACAATGGGGGCAAATGCGACTAACCCAATATTTTAATCTGTATCAAAGAAAGGTTAGGTAGTAAAAAAGTCTAACTTTGATGTTAAGGTTGATTATCATCAACGCCCCATAAAATGTCCACAGCTGGACAGGATTTCATAAAAAAAATGTGTGTATTTTCGGAGGGATAACTCATGGTCACCATATAATAGTAAGCGCTGCGGCTGGCGCGGTCCAGGAGTCGTAGACATATTGTGTCTTTCTACAGGGTTATTTTTGGACCCCTAGCCAAATTTTAGTTGTGGCTCAGAAAGTGAAACTGAACAACTTTCCCCGGAAACATTGTCGAAACACGAGAAAAAAACGCTCGTCATCGCGCACGGCGACAACTAGTTCGTGCTCTTTCCTTCCCACTCCCCACCTCCCCTAAAACTAAAGCAGTACGGAAACTCCTAACAAACGTCCAAAACTGGCGCACTCACACATGCGCACACCGCTACAGGAAAATAAGCAGTTTTCGCGCTGAAGTAAGTCCTGGGTGCCAAAAACATAATACAAACAAATAGGTAGCGACTAAGTATCTTAATCAGCCCTTGTGTCATAAAAGGCGACTGAGTGTCTTAATCTACCCTTGCGTGATAAAAGGCGACTTAGCGTCTTCATCTGACCTTGTGTCATAAAAGGCGACTGAGTGTCTTAATCTACCCTTGTGTCATAAAAGGCGACTAAGTGTCTTAATCTACCCTTACGTGATTAAAGGCGACTAAGTGTCTTCATCTGACCTTGTGTCATAAAAGGCGACTAAGTGTTTTTATCTGCCCTTGTGTCATAAAAGGCGGCTAAGTGTCTTTATCTGCCCTTGTGTGATAGAGGTAACTTAACCTTTCCTTGGGTGCTAAAAGGCGACTAAGTGGCTTAACCTTCTGACTTAACATTTTATGCAAGACTATCTGCTAAATTTAATTTTATCTTTAATTTGACACGATCAGGAGTCCCAGGACCATAAAATTGAATAGCTTTCCTGAGTAGCCTAGGTCGAAACACGAAATTTTTTTTTTTCGTATTTTGACTTCTTACGGAAAGTTGTTTAGTTTTACGGTCCGAAAACATGCTGAAAGGAACACAGTTGATAAAAGCACCCAATATTTAAGTTCATCATACTACTCGTATTCTTATTACAAAACTTCTGGGTTACAACCCTGACGCTCCGACGCAGAATAGTTCTTTTTTCAAAACAAGTGCGAGTCGGACTCGTGCACCTATGGTTCCGTACCACCACATAATCATATTAGTTGAAATTTAATTAAGTTGATGTGCTAGATTTTTTGAGTCCGACACGCGCTTGACCAAATTTTATTATTTGTTGTTATTTTATAGCTTATGCACTATAAACATACCAAATTTCAAGTTTGTAAGTGTTCCCGTTTTTAAATAGAACTGAAGAGTGAATGAGACGCCAGATGGTTGAGATACGTTTATTCATACAGAACTTAAATAACATAGACTGATACTAGGCATAAGTTATACGTAGACTAAGTTAAAGGGGGTGAGTTGGAGGTTGGACTGCGTGGCTACCGCACCCCTTCTCACATACAAGCATAAGGGTGGACTGCAGTGCGGCTATCGCACCCCGTGCTTCTAGGCAAGGTATAACTTGAGGACTGCGTGGCTATCGCTCAAGCTAACCGCTAGCTAGATAATGAGAATATTGGAGATGCGCCGGCTTTTATATGCTTCGGTCCGTGAAGCCGGGCGTTGCTTGCTGGTGGTGGGGTACGCTCCGCAGTGTCGACGCGCAGAGCGAGCGAGGTAGATGTGTGCGAGCGAGAAAGTATTCGAGTCCGCGCGCAACGAATGACGATGATGATAAGATGTACTTGTTACAGTCTCCCCCTCTGGTACTTGCAGACGTCCCGTTAAAGTACCAGGACTAAGAAGATAAAACGTTCTTGGGTCTGGAGTTACCATCATTGGTACTGGAGTTTCATCATCTCTTTTCTCAAATTTCACTATGGCTGACGTATGATATTTTCCATTTGGGTTTTCAGGTTCATTGACATTAGCTACCTCATAGATTGAACTTCCATGTTTCTTGATAATGACATAGGGTCCATCACGTCGAGGGGCCAGTTTAGCTGAAAATTGTTTGTCTTGGTTGCTGACAGGGTGAGTTTCTACTAAATATCCGACAGAATATCCAGGGTCTGTACGTCCCTTTTGATTTGCTCTAAGTCTATTGTCGTCTTGCATATTCAATGGAATGTTCATTTGGTCCCTCCCCCTGCTCCAAAGCTGCTCCAATTGCGAAACTGCTTGTATTAGAACCGGTGCAGAGGTTAAAGCTACATATGATATATTCTCTATTTGCTTGAAGATAGATACACTCGTCACGAATTCTTCCACTTTCTCGTAGCTACGTTCGCCGTCAAAACGGTGGGTACATCGAGTGAAGTATTTATTTATTCTTGAAGATGAGGGTATTCGACTTAAAAGTTCTTCAAATTGTTCTGTAGTGAGTTGTACAGCCGCCATCTGATCGTGATGCGTTCCTTCTTCGTGTTATATCGTCTATCTAGATCTTCGTCTCTTTTTCCGTAAGACGCCACTATGAAGAGTAAATGAGACGCCAGATGGATCGACTGTCTAGATCTTCATCTCTTTTTCTGTTTGGCGCCACTATGAAGAGTAAATGAGACGCCAGATGGATCAACTGTCTAGATCTTCATCTCTTTTTCCGTTGGGCGCCACTATGAAGAGTGAATGAGATGCCAGATGGATCAACTGTCTAGATCTTCATCTCTTTTTCTGTTGGGCGCCACTATGAAGAGTAAATGAGATGCCAGATACATCGATTGTCTTGCCCCACGTTGGGCGCCACTATGAAGAGTGAATGAGACGCCAGATGGTTGAGATACGTTTATTCATACAGAACTTAAATAACATAGACTGATACTAGGCATAAGTTATACGTAGACTAAGTTAAAGGGGGTGAGTTGGAGGTTGGACTGCGTGGCTACCGCACCCCTTCTCACATACAAGCATAAGGGTGGACTGCAGTGCGGCTATCGCACCCCGTGCTTCTAGGCAAGGTATAACTTGAGGACTGCGTGGCTATCGCTCAAGCTAACCGCTAGCTAGATAATGAGAATATTGGAGATGCGCCGGCTTTTATATGCTTCGGTCCGTGAAGCCGGGCGTTGCTTGCTGGTGGTGGGGTACGCTCCGCAGTGTCGACGCGCAGAGCGAGCGAGGTAGATGTGTGCGAGCGAGAAAGTATTCGAGTCCGCGCGCAACGAATGACGATGATGATAATATGTACTTGTTACAGAACTAAAATAAAAATCGCCTCAGCGACCATCCAACTTGACCCCTCTCTTATATGAATGTTCTTGAAACGGGAGTTCACCATAATTGGTTACCTTTAGTTGTGAGAAAAGTTGTAATATTTAATGATTTCAGGCTTTTCCCATTATTTGTACTGTGAGACCTAGCTTCTTGCCAAATTTCATAATTTTAGGTCAACGGGAAGTACCCTGTAGGTTTTGCATTTTTGAATAAATGTATGGAGATGAGGACATAAATTGCCATATCTTTTGATTGCGTCATTGTAAAAAATTGAAATTTTCAGATCTTGTGTGGTTCATGGATCCTAATATATGGTATTAATTTTAACCTGATACCTTTACCCGTTCGTGAGACAAAGGGTCTTGACTGACAGACAGACAGACGGACAACAAAGTGATCCTATAAGGGTTCCGTTTTTTTTTTGAGGTACGGAACCCTAAAAAGGCCCGAGTTTCCATACTGCTTTAGCATATTTACTGTGCCTAAGGCGCGGTACAGCGGTTGCGGTCAGACTATAGCTAGCTTTCTTCTTCAACAAATTAAAAGAAATTTTATTGAGCACATAAAACAAAATAGTATTACACGACACAATTCCAAAGTTCGCAAGAGAATAAGGAATTAAGCTTCGTTTTTTGTGAAACAAGTTTGGAACTTCATCGAGTACCAGATAATCCCCGCGATACAAAAACACTTCGGAAACTTGTTTATACGAACTTTATATCGGCTGTAACTTTTTTATCGACGAAACGAAGCTATCACAAGTGCTGAAAACTCATTTTCTACGGTACAAGTTTTTAGGGTTCCGTGCATACCTCGAAATTGAAATTAAAGATTTTGGGACCCTTATATAACTTAGTACCCAGATTGGCTTGACATGCTGTTTATGTTCTGGAGCTTTGATATAAAAAAATACCAACTTCCCGCTTTCCTCAGAAATTAACAAATTAATTCAGGAACTGTATTAAAAAATTATGTACTTTAAGAATGAAGTAGGTACTAGCATGAGAAAAGGAAACTGTACAAAAAACCTAAAAGATTTCATTAAGAAATATGTACTTAACGAATATTATTTTAGAAAGACAAAGTTTGATGATAAGGTTAACGTAAAAGAAAAATGCTACCGCGACGATAACTTTCGTCAGTAAATCTTTGTTTTCAGCACTTGTCCATAATTCACTAGTTAAGGACTTTTACGCTTTGGTTGTCCTGTAAACGTTTTAGATGCCCTATTTACAGCTGGCGTCATTGCGCTTATGAAGGCAAAATGGTATATTTCAGTGAACCAAAAATGTACGAAACCATCGAATCAAGAAGTACTCTCACTTGTCCTTCTTTCAGTATCAGAATCGGAAATATTCCATGCAATATGCAGGATGCTCAGTCGAATGAGACACGAGCTGCTTCCTTGTCTTGACGAGGGTGATGTCTGGTTTGGGCAGAAAAGTGAACGAAACGTGATTTCGTGAAAGTAATGGAAAACACGTTCGAAATTATTTTTTTATGTCATGTCGTGGATGGTTCACGAAAAAATCGAAGCGAAACGCGTCTCAAAGGTATGGTTACAACATCACATAACATCACACAAGAAATTATTGTGTATGATTTTGCAGTTGGTGAAATGGAGATAGGTATTATTTTTATTTTATTTTGGGATGCTTACAGCCATATTTACAGTTTGAGTACTAAAAATTAATTGCTAAAAGCCAATGACAAGCTTCTACATGTGTATGTAAAAAAGAACTTAAGTAACTAAAGTATGTTAAATATAAAATTACTTAAGTATTAATAAAAAATAAATAATTCCAAACTCAGTACAAAGTCTCTAATGAGTGCATTTTTAGCGCTATGAACATTATTACAAAAGATATCAAAGCGACCAATCATGATTGAGTTTATTGAATTGCCTCTTCTACGCAAAAGAAAACTATTTCTTCTATATTGAGTACGGCTAGATGGGATATAAAACAAGGGTGATTTTCTTAGTTTACGGTTGGGAATATTTAACTTAATTTATGTCTATGGATAGTATAATGGTGTCCATCGAATTTATGTACAGCCCAATCGCATGCCAGTAAAAACACTTTGAACTTTTTGACATGGTAATAGAAATGCAATCGTTTCCACTGACGTTCGGTTAAGTATTGTTCACAAAACT
Source organism: Athrips mouffetella (assembly GCA_947532105.1). Taxonomy (NCBI): domain Eukaryota; kingdom Metazoa; phylum Arthropoda; class Insecta; order Lepidoptera; family Gelechiidae; genus Athrips; species Athrips mouffetella. The sequence continues at coordinate 5,891,540 of OX383964.1, read as the reverse complement.
GGATCATGATCAGTTTTAGTATTCTTTGATCATGATCCATATAGAAGAAGAAAACTTTATTGTTATGTCAATTTCAAACAAATTCTCGTCAACACAGGGTTACACTTTAATTTGCTCGATTTAAAGGTGTTAACTGGTATCGAAACAATCTGTTTCGTTAAAAAAAAAGTTGTGAGCAATACAGGATGTCAGGGATGTCGTACCGAAAACTAAAAAGGCGTGCTCGCTTTGTCAGCGAAACTGAACAACTTTCCTAAAGAAACATTTTTGGTTAATAAACAGATTACGATCGCATTTCACATAAATTTTTTTTTGGGAAAGTTGTTCAGTTTCGTTGTCTGAGTACGCCCTTTCAGTTTTCGGTACACCGTCTCATACACCCTGTATACTAGATAATAAAACCTTGTAAAAAGCTAGAAGTACATATAAGGGTTAAATAGGAAAATCCTTGTTTTCATAACAACCTAAACAAAGAATAGAATTTCTAAGACGAAACTTAAACATTTCGTTCAAAATTTACGAGATCTCAGACATTGTCTTTAAGTCCCAATTTGTCGGATCATCAAAGACGTCGTTGACGTAACTGGGCGCCGGCGGATCAAACAAAAGGGACTTTCGGGGATACGAGTATTATACTTCAACTTTGACCAGAGTATTTAAATAGTAAAATGTAGGCTAAAATAAAGTCGTCTAAAACGAAGCCCGTGTAATGCCGGCAAAGAATAGCAATATCCCATACATACCCGTGGGTGTCGTAAGAGGCGACTAAGGGTTATAAACTGGAGGATGGGCAGCAGCATCCTCCTGTGTATCATACCATCTTACTTACTGCGGTCCCATACAACCGCAGTCCATGGTGCCAGCCGTAACGCTGACAAGCGAGGTGACTATGGTACTTCCCCTCTACATTTTTCCAGCAAAAGCTATAATTCTGGAGAGAGCTCCCTGTCCTGTATTGGACATTTCATGGGATGTTATGATAAAAACGAAGCCTCTTCGTTCAAACACATTGTGCTTTTATCTAGTAATCTGTCAACGTAACTAGCATGTACACCCAACAACACATCAGTAGAAATGTTTTGAACTTTAAGGCATGGTAATAGAGCTGCAGAAGTTTCCACTGACGTGCGCTTGACCGTACAAGGGAGAAGAGTATCATTATCACTACAACCCGTGAATAGTCCACTGCCGAACAGCTCCCCTCAGAATTTCACAACAAAAAGCATGTTAAATTTTGAAGAGATGTATCACAGTCACCACGCTTATTAGCTTAGATGCGGCTGGCAAAACGGACCGCGGTGGTTGATGACCGTGCAGATGAGAGCATTTAAATTTATGACAAAATTGAAAATTAATTTTATTTCAATTAACAGGATTCAGTGCAGATCGCACTGAAGCTTAGGCAAATACTGATACGGTTCTAAATGCAATGACACCAAAAAAGTGCGGGAACATTTTTCTTTTCTGTCTGTACTTTCTATGGGTAATACATAATTTATCTTATCCCTATGCCTCCGCGAAGGCCAGTTTCCATACAAATAAATTCCGGTGGATATATGTATATAATACCGAATTTGGACATACACACCGCCCTAGCTTTGTTCCGTTTTTGCCAATAGTTTTTACGGAGTGAACTACATAACTTAGGGGATTCAACGGAGGCACTGGTTTTTACACAGAGCGTTTGCCATCTGACCTCCACAACCCAGAGGGCAAACCGGACCTTATCCTAGATTAGGCTTTGCCAGGTTAGTGGCTAACCCGGCAGTCAGAGTTTTCAAGCCACCACGTTGACTTCGCTTCTTGCCGACAGTTGCCGGTACCAAAGGCTTAACGTGCTTTCCGAAGCACGAGAACGTGCTAGGACGAGCATCCGGATTCTGACCACGGCCAACTTTAAACTACCACTCGGCCACAAGCGCTTCTTTTACCAAATATGGACACTACATATATCTTACTTTATGAAATTTACCAGTATATTAGGGACGACAGAACAGGTACCTACAGATATAACTAGAATCGATACTCCAATGGCTCTGACTTGTTATGAGCGCCACGTGAGAATATGAGGGATTAATTAATTAAGAGCGCGGGTAAACATCGTTTGGCAAAATTATAATGGAAAAACGACGGACACTAACGTGTAATGGAAACTTTTATAGCATGGAAGACAATAGCTGCCACTTTCCCCCATAATCAAAAAGTGATAGTGACTTAAATTACTTATGAGAGGCGTTTCGAATCGATACTCTGCAAATGTATGTATCTCGGGTAAAGATATAATAATTTGGTAATGTGTTAATGTTATGGGTAGTACAAATAATGTTTTTGTCGTGTGCAATAATTTAACAATTTTTCCAAAAAAAATTGCTTTATGCAATTTGTTTTACAAAAAATCGAGGTAACAGCGAATACAAAAAAGCTAAAGCCATATTTATAGCTAAGCTGTGAGCTGAAAAATTCAAACGAATAAGATTGCGCCATTTGACAGCGCATTTGACAAGCTAGGAAAATGGAGCAATCCTATTGGTTGGAACTTTCCCAGCTAACAGCTCAGCTCCATCACACAGCCTGGTGAAAAATCAACCTTTAAAGCCGAGACTACACGAGTCAAAGAAAACTCCTAAATCACGTAGTTACTTTTTTTTAAGCCAAGAATTTTCTTCGACACCATCGTCACTTACCATTAGGTGAGATCGGGGTCAAATACTAACCTCACATAGCATCCCATAAAAAACGTCCACTACAGGACATGCAGCTCCCTCCAGAAGTCCAGCGAAAACGCGTGTGTAAGATGATACGACACTCAGAAAAATGCTGCTGTCCACCCTTCTGTGTCTTACGACACCCTGGGTGGGGAAGGGTTGATCTTTGCTGGGAGCACACGGGACAATGCTAACCTCAACGCTGAAAAAACCTACATAGTCGTTAATCATACGCCAGCCAGCTTTGCTTTCTAGGTTGTATTGTAGAGACAGACACTCGGGATAAAAATCAAGGTAGAATTTCACAGCAAAATGTGTGGTAATTTTTAAGAGGATTTACCATATTTTTCTTGCGGCTGACATAGTCGAATGCGGTTTTTGGTCATCACAGTGGTGAAAGACATTGCTAACTGTCTCTAAACTACTTTTAATGAAACCTACACTAAGGAAATATAGGCCATCACCACACAAGAAAAAAATCTGTGTCCTAGACAAATTGTCTAGGTTAGGAAGCTGACTCCATAGAAACGAAGTAAAGGCTTTGACCTTAAACGTTACAAATACCTACAAGAAAGAGAGAGCGAAGTAAAAATTGATAGCCTCACTTTCAATGAAAGATCTAACATGAACGTTCCAACTTTCTCAAGAAGAAAAATTTCCAGGTTTCAACAAGATTTTCTGAGCGTGGGAGTGAATAATATTTCACGAGCACTAGTTTTACTATTCTGCTTTGTTACATCGTATTTTTAGAGTACATCGTAGATCATAGAACTAGCAATGGCAAACAGAAGCTGGTCATCTATAGGAAAAAGGTTATATATAATAAAATCACAGTGCGTCTCTTTATTACAAATATAAGTTTGCAATTAGCCATCCCGCCTTAAGAGAAAGCGGGATAGCAAAAAAAAAAAATCTTTCATCAATTTCTCTTGGGTGTTATTACCTAAGCTCAAAATTCTGCGAATTTGCCTAGATATACTTAACTCTTTATTTAAAAACAAAAATAAAAAGTAAAATCAATATTTTAAACCGCTAATGCGGTTTAGTCATTATATTGGAAAAAAACCTAAGAAAAAGGGATATCTTTGATATATTTTTCTATCGAGTAAAATTAACAAATGCGAATTTGTCTAGAATTGATCCTATGTAAAACATTTTTCTTTCAGAATTTATAACACTAATACCACACAATTTTTTACGTACACACGGGCGCACATCAGTAGAAACACTTTTGGACCTTATGGCGTGGTAATAGAGTTGAAAAATTTTCTACCGACAAGCGGTTGACCGTACTAAATGGTTTAAAAAAACTCAAAAACGCGGATAACCTAACCTTAATAATAACAATTCCTAAAGCAACAACGAAACCCTAAACTGTGCGAAGTGTGACATTTGGTTTTTTAGTGTATCTACAACGTGTAACGGAAAAGTGTGTGAATCTGCCCATAAAACTGAACAACTATTTCCAAGGAACATGGTCATAGAACAAAATCCATTTTTGACTTCCCATAGAAACTGCATCAGCTTATACTCGTAGCGTATTGTTCAGAATACCGAAAAAAACACTTAAAATTTATAGAAAGTATAATAACGGTTATTAAATAACTATTCGCTTAATACCGGAAAGTTCGAGCCGAGTTTGTTTCGGTATTACTTTCGCCAATTTTTTTGACGAAAACTTTCATAATAAAGCAAAGTGAAGAGAAACTTTTACTGAACTAAAATTGGTCAGAGAATTAATAACTGAAAAGATGAAGTCTTTAACTACAGAAAAAAAAATTCTCGAGTGAAACGTCTTGCTATAAAATCCACGTACTGAGTTTTGAAAAATGCATCAACGATGATTGGCAACAAAATACCGTAGAACTACATAAAACCCGGTTAGTTTAAAAGAGCATACCTGTCCGTGAATTCAGTCTGATCTCGCCACCTATCGTGTCAGGTCACATTATATTCCAGTATTTCATTGAATGCCATCCACGAGGCGGTGCCGCCCACACCTGCACGTAATGATTTCTGCGGAACGGAACTAGCTATACCTAAAGGCGACTTCAAACAGATCTTTGAAAATTTTGTAAAGCCATAAATGTAAAGTAAATTCGGAAAATTTTAATCTGATAAAAGGCTATGGAGGCATCATCATTATCATCATATTAAAATTTAAAGACCCACCGTCTTTCTACAAAACAAATTTAAACTCTCGTCTAACACGTGTTTTGCTAGACAGTGTCTAAGCAGTTAAACACGTGTTTAACACAAACAAAAGATCGCAAGACGCTTTTGCGAACCTGTCATTTTGCAAACGTGACATTTTGAGAAAGTGACATTTTGCGAACGTGACCTTATGCGCCGGGAGGGCTGTTTTGTAGTAACACTTTTTTTGATCAAGTGTTCAACAGATGTCTAATTTTTTTGTAGTAAGACGGTCAAAGGCTACCGCAGAGCGAAGCCCATGTTTTCCGTGACGTTAGAAGCGCAACACAAACGCCAGGTTACTATTATCTAATCTATGGCCCTCAGACTAGCTGGACCGATATACATAAAGTACGCGACAGCTCGGGAGTGCGGGCGTAATAGCTGTATTAACAAGGTTTTAGATTGTAAATAAATCAGAAAAGTTACCCGGAAAATTGAGAAATTCAAGAACACTAAAGCTTTTTCTATGGGATTTTTTTATATTTTTTCATATGAAGTCCAGAATGAAAATTTGCTTGCTGGTTTCAAATGAAAATAGAAATTTTGTACACCAATTACATATGTGGACGCATATCAGCAAGTAAGTGCATGGTATCAAAACCGAACGAGCGGTTATTCGCAGATAAACCACGTATTTAGTCCATGTAAATGGTTTTGCGAGACCTATGTAAAAAAAAATAGTTCTTATTAAAGTTTTCATCTATCTTACCAGTATAAGTTATTCTACAAACCCCCGAGACTCACTTAAAGTCAAAATGTTACCACTGACTTACGGCCGAGTGTACAACGGCCACAGATGTTTCCCAAATTAATAGAATAGCAATCGACACCCACACATTTATAGAAAACCTCCGCAATTTAGCCGCAATACGGCAAGGAAGTTCTATCAATATATCCATATTTGTACACTCAACAGCACGTCAGTAGAAATACTTTTGGACCTTATAGCGTAGTAATAGAGTTGAAAAAGTTTCTACCGACGTGCGGTTGACCGTACCCACAAAAAGTTTCATACACATTTGAGATCATGTTTCAAATAAAACATTATTGCTGATGTTAAGAGCGTATCCTAGCTACATTTCTTCCATACAAATGTACTCACCTATTTCCTCCCTAGAATTTGAACTTAGAGCGATGGTTTTTTTGCTTTAAAATGAAGGTCTTCTGTAGGCTGTGAATTACTTTTTTAAAATAATTACCAAAACAAGATTCTCCATAAACATGGAAAGATACCCCTTTCCGCCATATTTAGACGATTACCACAAAAAATGGAAATGTTTTAAAGATAAAAGAAAAAATAGGAGCATAGATCTACTCATACCAAAAATAATTGAATCAGCTTAGTTTTAGACAAGAAAACAGGGGAAAATAGTACGTCGTTTTTTAGGTAAAATATTAATATTAATAAATAAAGATAATAAAATTCATTAATTTGCTTAAACAATTGATGATTAAACGAACTTCTTGAAGCGAAGTTCTATCATAATTATACGAGGCATTTCGTCCGAAGAGATTAGTATTATTTATACTGGTAGTAACGCATAGTTTTCACCACTGCACTGTATTTGAGGGTATTTGTTTGTTTTTATTTATTTTTATTTTTTGAGGTAGTTCTAAATCTTGGTGATATCATTTCTCTCGATTCTCGTCATTTAGTTGAGGTTTCAGTGTCATATTTCTTTTGACAATTTCCCACTTCTTATTTCCCGGGTTTTACGTATGGGGTTGGGAGGGTTGTTAATACTAATCTCTTCGGACGAAATGCCTCGTATAATTATGATAGAACTTCGCTTCAAGAAGTTCGTTTAATCATCAATTATACTTCGCATTTCGTCCTCTAGATTAGTATTATTTATACTGGTAGACTTTGAGAGTGTGTACAGGAAATTGTCAATGAAACGACGTGATTTTTAGTAAATCAATGACTGTACACGTTTATTTCAGTATAAGATGTACATAATTATTCATCAACATAATAGTTATTACACTTATAGTATTTAATGATATAAGCTCTCAAGAAAAGGAGCACGGGAGTAAGGAAATCAACATTGATTTAACTACTTTTTTACGAATTTAGTACACACATTTACAAGATCAAGGCAATGGGTACTGTTTTTGCCACTTAGGCATTATCTATGATAGCTCTAGCTAACGATAAATTATCATTGGCGGAAATAGTTCGGTGGTAGAATTTGGCGAACGTATTTGAATTGCCGCTCCAACCGGCGGTGTTACGTATAGTGTCAACGCTAACGCCGAGCGAGTGAGCGCGCGATGCGGCCGCGTGTCGTGTGCTATGAGCTGAAAATGTATTTACATCGATGCCGGATCCGCTCAGCGTCAGCTTGATCCATCGGCTGAGGGTCTGTGTACCCACAGCTTTATGAGGTTTACATACGGCTAAGAATAAGTCATTCGATTTCCGTAAAGATTTAGTTTTGTCCAGGTAAGCAATAAGCGACTGCGCGGGACAGATGGATGGTTTGTCCTTGAACAGTGGTAAGTAAATAATGGGTTGTTTAGAACCTGGTCGTGAAGTCTTTAAGATGTCTGGGATTTTGATACTAATTACATTTGTCTGAATTTCGATATTGTTAATTTTTATTTTTGAAATAGTTTGTATCCTGTGGGCTGTGGTAAGGGCTAACAGAGTTATGGTTTTTTTAGATAGCTGATCCAGCGACAGGGTTCCGTTAGGATACAAGGTGTCTAAATAGTCAAGGACGCGATTTGTGTCCCAAGTAGCGTTATATTTCGGAAGAGGTGGTCGGAGGCGAAAAACGCCTTTTAAAAATCTGTGGATACGATCGTCTTTACCTAAATTGGGACCCAGTAGTAATGAAAGGGCAGATCTGCATGAATTCAGGGTGCCATATTGTGAACCACTGTTGAATAATTGAGTTAAAAAATAAATAACCGTTGGTACAGAGGCATTATATACGTCAATATTTTTTAACTGGCAAAATGACCACCACTTCCGTAGGCAAACGTCGTATTGCTTTATTGAATTTTCACCTAGTGATGCCAGCATGATGTCTAATGAGGACGGTGGTATACTTCTCCTTGATAGTGCTTCCCGCATAAGACTCCTGCAACCAGGGTAAGGGAGGTGTGAATCTGCCGGTCTGGATAACTGGAATGAGATATCAGAACATTTTGGTCAGGATGAAATGTAATCGTTTCTGAAGCAAGAAGCGCTGAAAAAAGGGGGAACCAGGGCTGCGTTGGCCACATTGGGACGACTACTATTCCTCTAGCTTTTTCACAGATAATCTTTTTCAAGGTTTTTAAAATCATTGAAAACGGGGGGAATGCATAGAAAAAATATGGGGACCAGGGGACGGTGAATGAGTCTATGGCCTGTGCGTCAGGGTCGCGGTGCCAGGAAATATATCTTTCACATTTTTTATTTATTCGACTGGCGAAAAGGTCAATGTCAGGTTGGCCGAATTGTAGGGCGAGCGAGTCGAAAGCGCGATCGGCCAGTTCCCATTCTATGTCAGGGTGGTTCTTACGCGATTCGGCGTCTGCTACTGTATTATCCTTGGATCGTACGTAAGATGCGAAAACGAAGAGCCTACGCGCTTCGCACCACTGCCATATTTGCTTTGAAATGTAAGTGAGATGAGGAAATTGGATTCCTCCCATTCGGTTTACGTAAGATATTGCAGTTGCGTTATCTAATCTCAAAAGAATTTGACAGTCGAAAAAGTTTTTAGCGAAGATTTTTAGTGCTATAAATGCTGCTAAGAGTTCTAAATAATTGATGTGGTATTGGCGTTCACTATTAGACCATTGTCCGCTGGCTGTTTGGTCGTTGCAAGCCGCTCCCCACCCTGTAGTTGAGCTATCAGAGTACATTTCGGCGCGATATTCGTCGACTCTAATGCGATGAGTAGCGTGTTCAATAGAATCTAGCCACCAGTGCAAATCTGGAAGCAGCGATTCGGGAATGTTCATAAATCCTTCATAGTTCTCATTGTTGTTTTTTAGGTTAAGGAACTTACACCGTTCCATTTCTTTTGTGTATAACCACCCGTATTCGATAGCGGGACATGCTGACACTAATAAGCCTACAACCTGTGCAAATTTCCTTATTTTGCAGCGCTTTAGTGTTAAAAGATGTTGAAGTTCGAATTTAATACGCGCCCTTTTCTCTGCGGGTAGTATAACTTGGAATTTGTTTGAGTCAATGATCATTCCCAAGAATTTGCATGAAGTAGAGGGAAGAAAAACACTTTTTTCTTCGTTTATGATAAAGCCGAGAGAAGTCAGTAAATCTTTCGTTAAATTTATGTTTGTTGTGCATTGTTCGTGATTTTGACCAAACAAGAGCCAATCATCTAAATATAATGTTGACAGCATACCCGCAGAGCGTAGTATTTTGGTTACGGGTTTCATGATTTTCGTGAACACGTAGGGCGCCGTATTCAAACCGAATGGCAAAACATTAAACTCATAAAGTTTATTTTCGAAACGAAAACGTAAGAATTTTCGGGAACTAGGGTGTATTTTTATTAAGAAATAAGCATCTTTTAGATCGAGGGTGGCCATGTGACAATGGGGTGTAACTAATTTTAAAGCGGTTCTCATGTCTTCCAATTTGAAATGACTGGTACGGATAAATTTATTTAATCTTTTCAGATTCAGTATAAAGCGTTTTTTGCCATTCGGTTTGGGCCTTAAAAATATGCCTGACAAGTGTTGACCTTTACAGGGTTTACACTCTGATATAGCACCGATTTCGAGCAATTTATTAATTTCATCGAGGAACTGATTTCTTTCAGTGTCTGAGTAGGCAGGTTCCGCGGGAAGTGTAGTCTGGGTGACAGGTGCAGAAAAGTCGATTTTATAGCCCTTAATCCATGTGAGGATGGATTTATCTTGTGTTATTAGTGACCATTGATTATGAAAGTATGATAGGCGACCCGCATACTTAACTGTATCTAGTAGCGCCTGCGAGCTTGCGGAGGCGGCGGAGCCGACGACGTTCTGTATGCAGGCGCGGGCGGCTGCGGCGGCGGAGGCGGGGTGGGCGCGGGAGCGGCGGCGCACGGCCGTACGCTGGGTGGCGGCCCCGTGGTGCTGACGCTGCCCCCGTCGGCCTGCGCGGGGGAGCAGCTCTGCGGTTTAAAGGTTGCGTGGCTGAAGGCTTCGATTTCTTAGAGGAGTTTGTTTTATTAGCTTCCACCTTTAATTCGGCGCCAGATTTATTAACTGCTTTCGCTGACTTCAGAGTATCCGACAGTTTTTCGCCGAATAATGAGGTATCAATTTTTGTGCTTTTCAAATGCTCTTGCATATCGTTTTTTACAGAAAAAAGTATGAAATTTCGTCTGGTCACGGAGTCTCCGTGCTGTATGTCACAAAGAATGCGCCCTACATCCATTAATTTTTGTAGAATTTCATTATTTTTTTTCTTTCGAGTTAAGGTGGAAAGTGATTATTTCTGTTAAGCCTGATATGGCGCTACATTTCATTCTGTTTAGCTTCAATTCCCTTGTCTCGTTTGCTAACAGATTCGTTTAAGGCCGCTTTTATTTCTGGGTTGATTGAGGGTGCACCCACAAAGGTACAGTTGGCCGGTAAAGGATACTTGTTTATAAGTTCCTTACGGGATTCTTTTGACAGACCCTCTGTCGCGATATGCTGAAATCGGGACGCAAGCTCTTTTCTGATTTCTGGTCCATATTTGACTGTCGATGACGGGTCGTCCCCTAGAATTGCTAGGACGTCAGCGTCCAAGTCGGTGTCACATTTATCGATGTGGGTAGTTTCGGGAGGTACACTACCGCCTGGTAGGTCGGCCGAGGTCGGCCCTGGAGCAGACTCCGGGTTGGGCGTCGGCTGATCATTGGGTTGTGAGTCCGCGGCGGGTCCGCCGTCGTTCGTGTCGGGCGGGTCGTGACGCGTTTCGTTGTCGGACGCGTCACTGTCGGGTGGATCAAATATTTCACCGTCCGGCGACTCTGGCGGCAACTCCGGCTCGTCATCCATTGTTGGATCTGGTGGCGGCACTGTAAAGTGCGATTTAGTTTAGTAGCTTTTCGTGTAGGTAGGTAAATAAAGGTTAAAAATAACGTGTTCATTTGTAGTCGTTAAAGAGGAAAACATGGACAACGTTCGGCCGTTATTACGCAGTAAACACTGCACCGTACGTGTCAAAAGCGACATGTCGCATAAAGTATTTTTTAGCTAACGGGTGTTAACTAAAAACATCGGTTAGGCGCAACCCCCAGCAGCGGGTTGAGCGCTAATAAGTTCCATGCGGTGAAATAGCCCCAGCGGCTATTTCGATTGCATTTATCTCGGGTATTTATCTCACGTAAACACTTTCACTTGATAGTTATAAAGAAAAAAGTCGGGCTTACCTGGTGGTATAGTTGATGATTCGTTACTAGAACGAATTTTCTTTTCTAATTTTTTGATCTTCTTGTAAAGACGTCCGAGGTCGTCTTCTAAGGTAGTCGATTGCTTGCGCTTCGACATTTTTAATTTTATTTTGATATCAGTGAGAGAACACTAGTGGAGTGGTCGAGCACTGAACTGCGTATGACGAGAATCGAGAGAAATGATATCACCAAGATTTAGAACTACCTCAAAAAATAAAAATAAATAAAAACAAACAAATACCCTCAAATACAGTGCAGTGGTGAAAACTATGCGTTACTACCAGTATAAATAATACTAATCTAGAGGACGAAATGCGAAGTATAATACAAGATAAAATCATACAAGTTTATGATAAATGACAAAAACCTCACGTTTAAACTATTTTCGTGGTCCACCGTGGTAGTGAAAAGAGAGCCTGGCTCAGCATGGGCCGCAGATGGACTGCGATGCTGTTATTCTGCCAGGACCCTGTGTTCCAGCACACACTTTGCTCTCACATTATTGAATTGCATTCAATTAAATTAAAATCTTTAAAATCTAGTGTGATATACATTCCCTAAACTAAGTACACTAAAGAACCTGTGATATAGGTAATAAATATCGACGAAATATAGGAACGATATTGGAGATTAGTCTAGTCGTAATACATAATTTACGAGGCCAGGAGTGCTATTCCCAATTTATCAAATGTCACCCATAACCTCCCGAACGAATACGCCCTCACTTCCCGAACGCATCAGATCACGCACGCAAAATTTTTGGTATTCTGTCGCATTAGTACAAGCGGGTCGAGATGACATAGGGATGACCACCCATTTGCGTACATAAGAATCGAGAAATCGATTGAACATTATCAGCGTAATAATAATTTTTTAACTATGTTATTGTTAGTATTTCACTAATTAATATAAGAGTCGAATCTTTTACGTATTCATTGCTTGAAAAATCCTTCGTTTTCAAAAAAGAGTACAAATAATAAAGTGGCATTGATGTTTTAAAAAAGCACCGCTTCGGCGTTTTTATCGTGATTGAACTCTGCCAAAAGTAATGCGAGCCGAGTAGGATGTGAAATGGGATGTAGGAAATTTTCTAACAGGGTGACCACAATATTATGTTTGTTGAGTGAGACAAGTATTGTGACGATTTGTTTAAAAACAGAAATAAGGGAAACTACCTGTAAAGACAGCTTCATACAACGCGGTTTTCTAAGTTTGTGAGACACCAGAGCAACATTCAATCGTTTTTTTTTATTTTTTTCGTTCTTCTGAAAACTGTTACCTACATGAATATTACTATGTTAGAATTAAGCATTTATTAGAACATTACAATTTGCAGACTTAACAAATGAAAAACCGATTGCACTGGAAAACCTTTCAAAATGAACAGTCATTCCAAATGCACAATCTTTCATTTTATAACCACTTTCACTTTAAACGAGTTTTCAATAACACATTAGGCTTACTGCCATGCAACATATTAACTTTGTTTTTTGCAATTATAAAATACTCAAACAACAGCAAAGCCGCTTGAAATTTGGACTACTTTTGTGAAAAATATAACGAGTTCTGAAAAAGACTGGCGCTGCGAGGGCGGCGTGGGGAGGTACAAAAACTACAGCTGTGGTTTTAGTACTTTTTTATGATTAGATTTTTTACCTACAGCTTTGAAATATTGTGCGATGCCTAGGACATTGAAGAATGTATAACACAGTAAATAACATATATCTTCGGATGCAGCGTCAAATATAGTTATGGTCAAAAATCATTTTTTACGGCAAACATGCAGCTAAATGGACGAAGAAGAACAACTTTCATGTTAAATAATCTTTCAAAGTGAAAAAGATTTATACAGGGTTTAAAGAAAAGTACCGATTTCCTTTTAACCACATGTTCAATAAGTAGAATATAGAACAATAAGCATGTTTAAACAACAAAAAACCGGCCAAGTGTGAGTCGGACTCGCGCACCGAGGGTTCCTTAGCACCACATAATCATAATTGTATTAGTTGAAATTTTAGTAAGTTAATGTGGTAGATTTTTGAGTCCGACACGCGCTTGACCAAATTTTATTCATCATAACATCCCATGAAACGTCCACTACAGGACAGGGAGCTCCCTCCAGTATTCTAGCTTTTGCTGGAAAATTGTGGAGGGGAAGTACCATAGTCACCTCGATTGTTAGCGTTACGGCTGGCACCATGGACCGCGGTTGTAGGTGACCGCAGTAAGTAAGATGTAAGATACAAAAGAGGATGCTGCTGCCCATCCTCCAGTAACCCTTAGTCGCCTCTTACGACACCCGCGGGTATGTATGGGTTGGTACTATTCTTTGCCGGCACCACACGGGACGAAATTTTATTATTTGTTGTTATTTTATAGCTTATGCACTATAAACACACTAATTTTCAAGTTTGTAAGTGTTCCCGTTTTTTAAAAATAGAACTAAAACAAAAATCGCCTCCGCGACCATCCAACTTGACCCCTCTCTTATATGAATGTTCTTGGAACGGGAGCTCACCACAATTGGTTACCGCGGTTGTAGGTGACCGCAGTAAGTAAGATGTAAGATACAAAAGAGGATGCTGCTGCCCATCCTCCAGTAACCCTTAGTCGCCTCTTACGACACCCGCGGGTATGTATGGGTTGGTACTATTCTTTGCCGGCACCACACGGGACAAAATGTTATTATTTGTTGTTATTTTATAGCTTATGCACTATAAACACACTAATTTTCAAGTTTGTAAGTGTTCCCGTTTTAAAAATAGAACTAAAACAAAAATTGCCTCCGCGACCATCCAACTTGACCCCTCTCTTATATGAATGTTCTTGGAACGGGAGCTCACCACAATTGGTTACCATTAGTTGTGAGAAAAGTTGTAATATTTAATGATTTCAGACTTTTCCCATTATTTGTACTGTGAGACCTAGCTTCTTGCCAAATTTCATAATTATAGGTCAACGGGAAGTACCCTGTAGGTTTTGCCTTTTTGAATACTCGTAAATGTATGGAGATGAGGACATAAAATGCCATATCTTTTGATTGCGTCGTTTTAAAAATTGAAATTTTCAGATCTTGTGTGGTTCATAGATCCTAACATATGGTATTAATTTCAACCTGATACCTTTACCCGTTCGTGAGATAAAGGGTCTTGACAGACAGACAGACAGACAGACGGACAACAAAGTGATCTTTTAAGGGTTCCGTTTTTTTCTTTTGAGGTACGGAACCCTAAAAAAGAATAAAAAAACAGAAATAAAAAACGTATATTAAAATTTAAAAGTGTCAACCCTCGCCAGAGTCGCAGCGCGCATGAAGGTAACTAATAGGTCTTTACCTATGAAATTTGTTTTCTATGGCGAATTTTAGGTAAACTCAATTTTCAGTACTAACATTTTTGCATTTTTCTTAGGAATTATAAATACAATTTATTTTATTTTTTAAGCAATATTGGGAAGACATTAAGGTAACAGAAGCTTAAACTTAATTCTCGAAAAAATTTATCTGTAAAAAAATATAACAAATCTAATGATGAAATTGGACGACATTTAAGACGATCAATTTTCAAATCTTTAATTTTAAATATCAAACTAAAAATAAAAACTTTATTTTATGCGTAAATTGATAACCTTGAAGTCAACTTTCAAATATAAGACAGATGAAAAAAATTGCATGAGAATTATAGGAATTATGATCTCATTAATCTGTAAGAAAATTTCGGCAATTTCATAGGTAAAGACCTATTATTTTTCTCGTTTACAATAGGTGCGCCGAGTGCGCGTTGTGATTTTTAGAGCAGAGTCGGTGATTTGAATTTTTTTAAGGTAGGTAGGTATTTTATTTAATTTTATTATAGCTAGTAATTGTTACAGTTTATTTTTACTAAGATGAGTATGTATTTACGTTTCTTTCTTTCATATAAATTAGTCTTATTTTCTTTCATGGTTTTCTCTGTTTGCACGCTTGCATCCTGCATCATTATACTTTATCCTTTAGTCACTCTAAGATTGACTGGTAGAGATCTCACGTAGGGATGAGTCCGCCTTTGTATGTCGTCTTTCCGAGAATAGTATTTTTGTAATTTTCGTGCAATAAAGATTAAACAACAACAACAAAGAATGGTCTAGATCACACGTGTATTCTAGCATTCTTCCATCTGACCATTCTTTATTTTCTCCCGTGGTCAGTATGCGAGAAAACATTATTTTCACGACACGGCACCGTTACTTTCAAACCCGCTAGGTGGTAGTTGTTCTAGTTTTGTTCCGATAAATAATAAATACATGGTAATGGCTGCGCCGCAAGTAATTTGTTTCTACAGATGTAATGGCATGGTCACCCTTGTTCATATGCAACACTTTTTTATGTTTAATGGTTAACCTGTGAATGTTTATGCCGCAACCACCAAATAATCCACTTTTCCTAAAACAGACACAACATTTTATACTAACATAAATACAAAATTAAAATAAAACATCCACAAGATCTCAGACATCAACAACATGGCATGAAAAGGGATACCAGAAAATTATTTTAGCAAATGTTTTAGATATAGATAAAACTAAATAAAAAAGTCTTCCGCAGCTACTAAACTTGTATAAGAAAAAGACTGTTTTTAATTTAAAAATCAATAACTTTTTATTTTGCGGGCTTAATAATGCACAACTTATTTTAAAATAAAGTATAAATAAAAGCACGTGGATGCAAAACTTAACTTTTTGCACGGAAATTGTGCAAAATTTGATAGTAGGTATGGCAAGAATTAAAAAGGGATAAACCGCTCTGATCTTGCTCTACTCGTTTTGCCTTTGTAAGTTTAGGTTGCAGTCTACAATCACGATACTTGTTATAACATCATTGTAAAGTGGTTGGTTGTTGTGGCAAAACATTTTTTATGGCCATCACATCAGGAGTTTTTTGCCAATTTCAGAGCTTGGAGGAACTACTGTTTATGGATGGATTTCAATGTACCTACATGGTGGATTTTTGAGATGGGACAGCAAGGGCAGGTAGGCACGACAGCAAGCACGTAGAAACAAAGCAGTAAAAGCAACGCGTCGTGCGTGCGTGACGCTACAACCAGAGACCTGCTCTACTAGCGTTTGTACCAACGAGCGGCCGTGTGTACCATAACCGTTACAGCTTCACGAATATGGTCTTAGGAGACTATCCATAATTTATTGTGAAATTTGGATTTCCATTCATAGATAAAAAAAAATACAAAAATTGCTATTCTACGCAAAAAAAATATTCTATTCATCAAAAACTTCAATGAGAAGTAGGTTACGAATAGCCCTTGGGTCTTAGGTTGTAGTAGGTACTAATAAAAAAGTCGGAAATTGTAAAAAAAACTTTTATCTACACTCATGTCTTTGAAATATGATTCGAAGGGGCGGGCTTACGCGGGCAAGTCCTGATAGCCCGCCAGTGTGGCCGGTACTGCAATTATTTTATTATAGTCATTGACATGGGATAAACGCTCCGTTTCTATGCGCGTATTTTCCAAAATCTTTGGTTTTGAAGGAAAACGCTTGAATAGTTGTTGAATTCAAATAGTTATTCTGTAGAAAAGGTTGTTCAGATTAATTTTTATTTAGTTTAAAACGTAGAGCAATTTAGGAAAATTATAAGTTTGAATTTTATGCAGAGAAAAACTATAATTTTCGCATACTGGCCACACTGGAGGACAATGTCCGTGACTGCCCGCGTCTGCACGCCCCTTCATCTGCTGAGCGCTATAAAGTTGAATATTATGCAGAGTAGGTATCTATAAAAATACCAGGATATATTTATTTTAGTATCTATTATATATTCGAAGCTTTTCTGAACATTTCTTTTTGTCCATTTTTTTTCCTCTTGCTGTCTGGCAGCAAAGATTTTGTTTTTCTTACGTCAATGTTTGGCAGTCATATAACAAAAAAAAACACAAAGAGATTTGAGGCGCTCGCCCATTGGGAGGAGCCAAATATTTTGAAAACTACGCGAGTGCAGCGTTTTTCTTATCTCAATGGGAGGAGCGCACGCATCGCGCGCATTTTGGTTATTTAGGTGCCGATACCCTCGCACACCCATCCGCGCCGCATCGGACAGTGTGTCTAGTTTCTACCAATTTGGCTATTTGATATTTATTTTGGAACATTATGTTTACGAAACACACATACAAAATATACCTATGTCGATACTGGAAAGGAAATATCGCTTAAACGCCATTTTGAAGACGAAAAGGATTGATGAAAGTACAGGAAGCAAGGGAAGTATGTCAAGATCGTAGCAGGTGGAGGACTGTGGTCTCTGCCTACCCCAACGGGAAAGAGGCGTGATGTTATGTATATATGTATGTATGAAGACGAGACGAGGACGGGTCGGTAGTTAGCATCATTGTGGTACCTAGTTTAGTGTCTCAATGGTCAGTCGGTCAAATCTAACGTCAGATCAATGACATCTGGGAGATAAACAAGGTTGTCACTAGCTACAATCAGTAAAACAGTTTTGATACTTCTTATTACAGTATACTTATATAATACACAGTGTAAAAAGACATAGGTACTATAAACTAAATCTAAAATCCAGAACAAACTATCAAACAAAACAACTTTCCCCAAAGAACCAAGACAAAATAAGAAAAACGCCAGCCAAGTGTGAGTCAGAATCGCGCACCGAGGGTTCCGTACCACTTGGTATTAGTCAGGGACGCGCAGTTGCGCAGAAGTGTATTAAATGCGCGCGACTGACTTCGCAAATCTGACTCTCACTAGACCAGTTTTTATTATTTCTAGTAATTCTACAGGGTGAATTTGAAAACATTCGAAAAATTTTGAGTTCGAGTTCAGACCACGAAACTGAACAACTTTCCTCAAGGAACATAGGTCGTTCGACGTAAAAGAAAATTCGATCTCCCATACAAAATGTATGGTCAGCTGACTGACTACTATGTAAGGGTAATAATTTTTATCGTCCGTTGACCTATGTTCCTAGGCGAAAATTGTTCAGTTTCGCGGTCTGAAAGTCTGAACTCAATCTCAAAATTTGTCGAATGTTTTCAATTTCACCCTGTATGTATAGCTTATGCTTTACGAATGTCACCGGAAAATGATAAGAATCGTAAAATTCCTAGTAAGCTGATCAACTTTCGAAAGATTATAAAGAGTAGTTGTTAACCTTAGAAAGGGCTCAGCGTGCATTACTCCAGGTGATGCTCAGAAAAGACCCTCTTTACGAAACAGCCCAGCTTTATGCTGATGCCAAGTTCTGTCGGTGCGTCAGCTCTATATTTTACGCGTCTCACTTAAACAGCATCACGCAGTGCTGGCCTCAAGTGAGTACAAAGTTTTACTCAAGAAACGAGTATTCAAAGTCCCACTGCCCGAAACTAAAACATCCTTCGCCAGAAGATTGTTTCCTTATTTGTCCTTATATTTTTATAACAAAGCTATGAAAGCCTGCGATTTTAGACACTCTTCGGTAACAGAAGCAAAGTCAAAAATTAAATCCTGGCTCTTGGCATTATCGTATGCAGAAACAGAAAAGGTTCTCGAGGTTGTGACATAAACCAACTTTTAAGAATAAAGAAATTTGTATTTGTTTCCAAAAAAAAAAAAAGAGTTATGCTAATCCAAAACCTTTTTGCAGTAACTATGCAGAAATACAATGTAATTTACTTAATTATTAACTATTCGTCAATGTGTCATATAAATTGATTTTTTATTGTATCTGTCTGAATCTGTTCGTGTTACTGTAAATAAATTGATTCTATTCTAATCTTATTCAACGAGGCAAACCTTGCGCGAAACCTGCTGGGATGAAACTTGATACGATTCAAGTACATACTTATAGGTAACATAATGAGAAGAGTTGCAGCCTGGCAGCACGCGTCGAAGATGCACAGTGGAGCATAATGACAAAATATGTCATTCTTTACTAGGTTAAAAGTTGTATCTTTTTAACTGATACAGGTAGCTAAATGAAAATTTCACAGAATACGTGTTTTTATGATTTTTATACCATTTAAAAATAAAAATGAAAAAAATATAAAAAAGGAGGTGTCGCCATACGAGAAACGTATTTTTTTTTCTTCGTCACACCTTTAAGGGTCTTAATATTTGATATTACTATCAACTTGATACCTTTACCCGTTCGTGAAAAGTAGGGTCTTGACAGACAGACGGACGGACAACAAAGTGATCCTTTAAAGATTTCTTTTTCTTTCTTTTGAGGTACGGAACCCTAAAAACACCAAAAAGAAACGCTTTTCTTGTAGGGGGGTTCCTTACTTATAATTTGTCATTGTTTTAATTATTTGTTAGGTAATCCGCCCTAATAACACATGGGAAAATT
The DNA here is from genome assembly GCA_947532105.1 of Athrips mouffetella. Lineage (NCBI taxonomy): Eukaryota > Metazoa > Arthropoda > Insecta > Lepidoptera > Gelechiidae > Athrips > Athrips mouffetella. The sequence continues at coordinate 5,871,915 of OX383964.1, read as the reverse complement.
TTTACCATATAGCTACTACGGTTCAAAAGATACAGCCGTCGGGCAGACAGACAGATGACGCAGGCTTAGTAGTAGGGTTTGAGATTTGAGATTGATTTCAGACTGCGAAACTGAACAATTTTCGCCTAGGAACATAGGTCATCGGACGAAAAAAAATGTTTACCCTTTTATAGTAAATTCAGTCAGCTGACCATATTATTTTGTATGGGAGATCGAATTTTTTTTACGTCTGACGAGCTATGTTCCTTGGTGAAAGTTGTTCAGTTTCGTGGTCTGAACTCAATCTATAAATTTGTCGAATGTTTTCAAATTCACCCTGTAGAGTTACTAGAAATAATAAAAACTGGTCTAGTGCGAGTCAGATTCGCGAAGTCAGTCCCAAAACTGAGTACTACCCGTGCAAAGTCGGGGCGGGCCACTAGTCTGGTAAAAAAATTTCTTTGTCGGTTGTGACAGTCTGCCAGTGTGGCCGGTACTGCAACTTTTTCGAAGATTTTGGAAACTACGCGCGAGCGTTTTTCTTACGTCAATGAACTTTATTCGAAGAAAAAAAAACGCTGCGCTTCTATGCGCGTAGTTTTGGTTTGGAAGGAAAACATCTTTAATAGTTGTTAATAGAATCAGGCGTTACTTTGCGGAAGTCCATCTCAAAGAAATGAAACAAATATATGGCCACATTCCGCAACAATGATGGATGCTATGTACTCACTGTGCACCGCCCGCCCGCCCGCAAATAAATGCGCATGCGCAGGAGTGCCAAACACCGAGTCGGTGTTTGGCACTGGTCGGTCTAACATCTCCTGAGGATGCCTCGTGTAGAGGCGAAACACGTGTAGAGTGTTTTTGGGTGGTTGCTGTGTTGCAGTTGCCTGCGCATGCGCATTTATTTGCGGGCGGGCGGGCGGTGCACAGTGAGTACATAGCATCCATCATTGTTGCGGAAGGTGGCTATATATTTGTTTCATATCTTTAATAGTTGTTCAAGAAAGAGTACAATTCAAGGAGGTTTCAACCCACGCTACGCTCTAGGAATGAGAGATGAATAGCCAAAAAAAGCGTGACGACGAGTATATCCAATATCGCGGTAGCATCTCTTTCACACAGTAGGGTGACCTTACTATTTTACGCTTGGGGATGTAATATTATTAAAGCCCTCTGGAACAGCAGCTTCATTTTCAATATTTTATTTGGCAGGATATTATCATTTAGTTTCTACCTGATAAGTTGTGCTTCTCTCGGCAACAAAGTGTTTCGTGTCTTAAAATCCTCGCAACGCTGAGGATTCTTCTTTGGAACCACTCGCTTGGCTCGTGGCTCAATTATAGAGTCATAGAGGTAAATGAAGTCGAGTCCGTTTGGTGCCGGCAAAGTATAGTACCAACCCATCTCCACCCGTGGATATCGTAATGTACGTACAGTGTACGTTTCATGGGATGTCATGTACAACATGAGAATATTATTCAAGCATGGTATGTGAATGTCATGAATATTATTCAAGTATGTCATGAGTACCTTGGGCTCAATTCTTGAATAACACCGGATGATAAATAATTATCACCAGAAAAATTCAAAATTAAAATTTTTCCTTTACAAAAGTGCAGAATGATATTCGTTAAATATAAAGTAGTGATTGATTGTTACTTTTTATGTATCATGGTTTACATTTTTAACAGATTATCAGGGTACATTTGATATTTTTTTATGTTAAAAGTGAGCAAACGAGCAGGTGGGCCACCTGATGGTTAGTGGTTACCACCACCGCCCATAGCACCCACTGTCTTATTTGATGTCTCAAAAAATATATTTTATCACTCGGTACTATTCAACAATTGGGTCAGAGTTTTTTCAGCAGCAGCATTCTTTTTGTTTGTTTCCAAAACAAACCTTTTTTTCATTTCTTTCTTCTTGCTTTCCAGAAAAGCCCAGGGAATTCTTGAAAATCACCGGGTGATAAAATATCACTTTTGAGACTTTAAAAATACCATTTCCGCTGATAAACTGTTGAAAGGTAAATCAGAATACATGAAAATTAACAATCAAGGACTGCTTTATATTTTAAGAAGATCAATTACAACTTTTGAAAACAAAAATCTATGATTTTTAATTTTTTGAGTTAAATTTTATCACCCGGTGATATTCAAGAATTGTTCCCCAAGTACGTTGCATGCCTCATCATCAAGAAGCAAAGCAATTAATAAAATTTGACGTGTATTTTATGATTTATTGTTATAGGTACGACATGTTACAAAATAATCGAACAAATATAAGATTTTATTTCTTATTTCATCGATTCAGTTCTGACTTTGCATTTTTTTCACTCACATGGAATAACAATAATTTCAAAATATGGACTGGCTGTTGAACTTAGCCTCATTTATACGTTTCTAAATATTATGGCCCAAGTTTTTGTCAATATCTTTTTACTGAAATAAACTATCAATACTCACAAACATTAAAAGACTTTAAACCAATATGTTGTTCATTCTCACTACTTATTGAACAGCCCTCGTACATCAGCTGTCTCTCTGTCCATATATATTTGCGATCCATCTGGCTGTCCGGGAAAAACAGGTCGATACAGGTTTTTGTTGGTATTCTTCTAAAAACTCATCATCAACAAGCTTCATTTGGGCCTAATTGCGAGCCACCTACTTTTTAACCAACTTCAAAAAGGAGGAGGTTCTCTATTCAATCCTATTTTTTTTTTAAATGAATGAATCATTCTTGCCTACCAAGTGACATCTGTCCACATCTGAAACTTTTTTAAACAAATTCCAACCCAAGGGCATCACATAAAATCTCTCAATAATGCCCGGCACAAAACTTTGATGCTGACCGTAAATGGCTCGAAATATCTATCGCGAGGGAGCGCAGGGCAGGCGTATGAATTATTGGCTTCCCGCATGTCGTCAATAAGAACGCAGCAAATAACCGGCAGCATCAGATGTACTATTTTCCTATCATTGTACAACAGTACAGGTTCCGTTGTTTTGTTTGATTTTCTTTTAAGAGCGTTACTCCTATGCGTCGCCACAACAAGGACTCGGCTACGACTAAGCGCTGGCGCTTTCTCGCATCGATTTTATAGGGGTACTAAATAATTCACAGTAAAATATAAATACAATTTATTCCAAAAAAAAAGATACAGTATTTTAGAGTATGAATAATTTCACATGCTATGTCCAAAAAGAAAAAATAATGTCTTACATTTTCACCTAAAATAACACGGTTAATATCCCGTACATTTACCGAAAATGTCACTTTTGATTGTAGTTTTTTTGAATGATTTTTTACCTAAATAGAGTTTTTTTTAAACTAAAAACTAAACAGTATCCTGAGGTTTTGAATGGTAATTTTTATTTTTATTTTGTAGCATTTGATCCTACTGTAACGATTATATTCGTCACAGTTTTAGGAAATTAATAATAAACGTATAAAATGATATAGACTTACTAAGTTAAAACAAATAAGACCTTATAATATTTCACCACTATTCAATTAACAACAGGTACGGTCAACAACAGGTAAAGCTTGACACTCGCAGTTTGTCTTTAGCTCTTGCTGAGATTGAAATAATTCTGGTACGTAATCCAACGTGTCAAGCTAAACGTCCTCTTGACTGTACATCTAAACAGACCTCCCGCTTACAAAATAGCATTGCGCTCGTATTGGACTGTAATGCCTTGTAATTAGATTCATTTTGGTAAAAAGACGCAGTGGACGTATTGTTGTAAAAACAATACTTCTTAGAAATTTAAGAAAAAAAGGCATAGCGAGGCAGTGACGTAACACACTGCAGCCAAATTGCACATGTGGTAATTTTTACTGTTTTGATTTAAGGTTCATTTTAGGAGAGATGCAGCAGGTATAAAATTGTAAGGAACAAACACAAGATATTGAAAGAGGGAGATGCAGGGGGCAGTCAGCGCTAGGCTTTAGAATAGGGATTACGTGCACAAATTATTTTTTTTTTTCGGCGGCTGCCTGATTATAGTACTTTAGTGGTTAAAATTAGGGTTTGATTTAGAGACGGCGCCTGACTTTACGTACGATAGGATATAGAATAAGAGCTTAAAAAAAATAGTACTTAGCGACTGCGGTTCAGTAGGCTAGATATTAATTTAGGTACCTAATGCGCATTAGTGTTAAATGTTAGACGTGGAGGTTTACTGATTAAAGAAGTGTCAGGCGTTTTGCAATAGGGAATACTAACTTACCTTTTTTTAGCAAGTGTAAAATTGTGTAAAGTAATTTATAATTATATTTCAATTTAGTGCAGTGAACGTGCTACAGGTATTGTACGAGAGGGCTTCGTGTTTGTGTCTTTCCCGTCGGGAATTTATGGCTTCGTTGTTGGTGAGTTTATTTCAGATCTCCTACTATTCATTTAAAAGTGCTAACTAGGTCTATTGAAATGATAGGTCATCTGAGAAGGTGCTGGGGTGATCAACGACGAGTTTTCCGAGTTAAATCTAGGTGCAGCTGAATCCTGTGTTTTATGGAGCCAACGTGAGAATTAGGTTGAGTTCATTTGATGCTAGGTTATTAGGGCACTTAGTTGGTGATGGATGTTTAACACTAAAATGTGATGTAGGTATTATAATGTTATATCGATGAATACACAATAAAATTAATCGGTATAACACAGACATGCATTTATAAGACAATATTATTTAAGTAAATTGGTTTTATCTAGTGATCCACGAATATAGTACTGGTTAGATTACCTAAGTCGCCTAGCCTGTATTATAGAGGGACAATATTCAGCACTCTTACACGTTAAAATTGAGTGTCGAATCTTGATTCGTTTGGATCAAATGGATATAAAACAATTTACTAATCGTAGATTAATTTTAGGCAGGTGGTTATGGATGTTATTTTGAGATGATCGGAATAATGTGTGTGATGGTTTGCAAGGTAACCTATTTTAACTTTGGGCGTAGGATTGTTCTAAGGATTTGATGGGTAGCAGAGGTGCTAGGAATTGGAAGGGAGCCTCTGAGAATCTAAATCTATAGGAAACCTAATTCTAGACTTTCAAGTCTTCATCCAAACCCTATCCCTGGTTTTGAGTCACTTTCATTCCAGCAACGCGAGACGAAGAGACCACGTGTTTAATTTAATTTTACTTCCCACTATAAGGTCTAGATCTAGGAATCCTAGGTCACCTAGAAATTGAAAGAGACGCGCGGTTGAGACGAGTCTGCAGCGCTCGGTTTGACATCACACACAAACTAGCGGGCTGAATTGGTATGTTTTATTTTAAATAATTTTATTATATTATAATTATTTTCACTTTTTATTTCAGTTTCTTCTATATTACCACAAATCAAGTTATTTTTCTTTAATGAATCTAATTACCAATCCACAATGTATGGGTCTTTTAGATGTTAAAGTTAGACGATCACATGTACATGGCCAAAATTATTACAGAATTAAAATAATTAAATTCCAGTCACAAAATCCATTTAGGTAGGTTACGTGTTGTTACACTACATAAATCTCGCATCTGCGTAGACGGTCAAGCGCTAAGTTAAAAACGGACGTGTTAAAAAACTGTTCTATTTGGAAAAATATCCCAATATTTTGAGATGTTTTTAAACCAAAAAGCAGATCGTGAAAGTATATCTAATATGATATTAATGTCTTCTTTGAAAACTGAGAACTGCATTGTTTTATCCTTCGGCGAAAATCGGAAATTTTGACTCCAGCGCGATTTTATCGGATGAACGCTCTAAAAACTAATGCAAGCTGTTTTTCTCTTTCATGTTTAGATTCAGATATCTTCATCGTAATGTTATTTCATCATAATGTTCTTTAGGACAAGTTGTTCAGTTTTATGGGCTGATTCTGCAGATTCACATCCCACAATACTGATGTGGTTGTACCTTTTTAGTTTCCTTTGTGTTCAAATATCGTACATTACAGCCACCCTACTTCATACGTAAAACAGTTCGGCTTTTTCATAGAAAAAGTAAAGGAATAATGGATACCCATAGAAGAATATTCCGCAAATAGCATAACTATCAATTTTGCAGCCATTTACTCTATAATATTTCACTGTTTTTGCAGAAAATATACGCGATTTAAAAAAACATTTAGCATGACATAAAAATGTGTCAAAGACGGGGATACCAGTAATGTATTAAAAAATATTACGAAAAAGGTTGATGACCAATGAAGAAGTTCATAACCTGCTTGACCTTAAACAACACAATTAGATCAAAAATATTTATATATATATATATAGGGTGACTTTTAATTAGTTCTTGATAGCAAAAGATATGCATGTACTCATGATACTGAACAACTTTTCCCAAGGAACATAGGTCGAAATAAGAAAAACCAAGTTTGACCTCCCATACATAATGCGCTATCAGCTGATGCAGTTTTTATGGGAGGTCAAAACTAGATTTTCGTATTTCGACCTATGTTCCTTTGGGAAAGTTGTTCAGTACATTCATACCTTTTTCTATCAAGAACTAATTAAAAGTCACCCTATATATTTATATACCTATATAGGGTGACTTTTAATTAGTTCTTGATAGAAAAAGGTATGAATGTACTCATGATCCTGAACAACTTTCCCCAAGGAACGTAGGTCGAAATACGAAAATCAAGTTTTGACCTCCCACAGAAACCGCATCAACTGATAGCGCATTTTGTATGGGAGGTCAAATTTGGTTTTTCGTATTTCGACCTATGTGCCTTAGGGAAAGTTGTTCAGTATCATGAGTACATGCATATCTTTTGCTATCAAGAACTAATTAAAAGTCACTCTATATACAAACTCATTGCTCGTTTAATAGTATCGGGTTAGTATTTATTGTATTGAAGAATGCACCGGAGAGAAAATCTGAAATCTACGATTACTTGTACATAGTGACTCAATAAGCCGTATACGTTTTTTTTTGTCTCGATTTTGCAAAAAAATATCAAAAAAACCGGTCAAGTGCGAGTCGGACTCGCGCGCCGAGGGTTCCGATATACCTATAGTATTTTTGGAAGCAATAAAGTCCATTTTCAGGACCGCAAAACTAAATTTGTTTGTAAAGGTTTTTTGCAGATTTCTGAAAAACTGTGCAACTTAGAAAGATCGTTTTATTTTTGCTGTAAAGTTTATATAAACTTCTGTCAACTGTAATTAATTCAGATTTTTCCTTACTCAAACTTCGGAGATAAGGGGGGGGGAATGGTATTTTTCTTGACATTTTTCATCATAACTTTAAAACTAAGAAATTTAAAAAAATACAAAAATATATTTTAAAATGTACAAGTAAAGCCCTTTCATATGATACCCCACTCGACCTAGTAGCGACAATTTGAAATTTGGCCCCCCCTATTTTGGCCCCCTTTATATTAATAATCATACTTTTTTCAAAATTTTTTCTTGTGCAATTAAGTTGGGCAACTATATTCTAAAACTATTCCAAATTTCAGGTTGATAGCATAAGTGGTTGCTGAGATATAGGGGTGTGACAGACAGACGGACAGACAGACAGAGCGGCACCATAAGGGTTCCTTTTTTTTACCATTTTGGTATCGGAACCCTAAAAAGACCAAATCGACCGATGTTGGCTGCTGGTCTATCTCGATTTACAAGCCCGCAGACACGCTCCACCAGGGACTAGATAAGTACTATACGTACAACTGGACTGAGTGCCATGTAGAAAAATTGTGCTGACAGCAAGTAACATAAGATACCGCGGTGTCCCTTTCTAAAAAGGGTGACAATGATATTCTGAAGATTGTGGGAAACCAAACAGGGTATCGTATCGAAATAGAGCCAATTAAAAGCATACTACATTATAAACAGTGTTTTATTATTTACAGGTAATTATTAAAAAACGTCACGTCAAAACAGAAAAAATATACAATATTTACATACCTACAAATAAGAAAAAAAAAGCATTCGCCCATCAAAAACAAGTTATTCCCCAGGTATCCCCAGGGTTCCCATCTCGGACCTTGTTTTTTCACGCTTTTTATTAAGGATATAAGTCAATGTTTTCATAATTCGAATCATTACTTGTTTTCCGATGACCTCAAAAGTATTTAAAAGCATTAAAAATTTGAACGACTCTAGGTTACTTCAAGATGACCTAGACAGGCTTAGAGATTGGTGTCAGAAAAATAGGAAACAATTAAATGTTGGCAATTGCCATCACATTAAATTTACTCGTAATAAAAACATAGTATGTACAAACTACAGTTTAAATGGGGAAACGCTAGAGGAAGTAAGTCACATCCGTGATCTAGGCGTTCAACTTGACTCCAAGCTTAATTTTATCAGGCATATAGATACAGTCATTGTCAAGTCTACTAAAATGCTTGGTTTTATTCTAAGAGAGTGTAAGAATTTTAAAAACCCAGTCACAAAAAAAGATCATGTTTTACTCCTAAGTCAGAAGTCAACTAGAGTATAATTGTAGTGTGGCTTGGGCACCATCTTATAAAGTTCATATAAATCGGCTTGAGAAATTACAAAGAGTATTCCTTCGGCATATGACTTACCATTGCAAACTGGCTAAACAACTTAAGTCGTACGAAGAACGTTTGATACACTTTAAAATGTCTTCATTGGAGAAACGTCGTCAAATGCTGGATTTGGTCTTTCTCAAAAGACTAGTTACTAGTTCCACTAATTGTCCTAGTCTTCTTCGTAAAATCAAATTCAATGTGCCTCGAACCTTACCACGTTCATCCAACATTAAACTTTTTCAACAACCTATCAGTCGTACCAACTTAAAAAAGCATTCATCACTTTATAGATTTTTTTCCCTGTATAACGTATTCCAAGAATCTATAGACTTAAATGTAACACCAATTAGTAGGATAAAAAGTATTGTACTCACTAGTTGAGAGCATAAAACTTACTGCCAATACTGAAATTTTAAGTAGTTTCTCTTTTTTTCTTTTTCTCTTATAGATTTTTTGTATCAGCATCTAGCACCATTTTTCAAAGCTAGCTTGTTTTTGTTTCCTCATTTAATGCTTATGAGTATAGTGTAGGTGTATTAATGTTTCTAATTAGTATTGAATATAAAGTAATTTAAGGTCCTTAATTAAATTATTCAGAGCATGTTATGCTCTTCTTTAAGTGATATGACACTTAGATTTAAGTAATGTTTGTCTTCTTGTATTTATACAGTGTAGATATTGTTGAAGAGCCAAATAAATAAATAAAAAATAAATAAAAATAAAAAGTTATGATGGACATGAACATCTCCACATGGAACAATTTAAAAATGAAACTGATTTTACTGTGAGAAAAATACCACATATTGTGGAAATTTGCGGTTTGCTTAGTAGATTTGAACAAACAAGTGGACGTCGACTGTCAGAGCTACTAAAAAACAGACGAACAACAGCCAACTATTTAAACCAAAAAAGCACAAGTGCAAAAACCCACTAAAAACCAGCTACACTTGCTACGAAAAATACAAAGAATAAATAAAGGAATACAAAGATATAAATATAACATCAGTAGGTACAGAAATATTTAACAACATAGAAAAAAATATAAATAAGTATGCTAAAACTTTGAAAATAAAATAAAGATAAATAATAATACTGAAGATACCTAAAAATTAAAATACTGAAATACAGAAATTAAAATAAGACAAAAAAATCTAAAAGCTGAAGGGGAATTCATACATATCATGCAATTTGTGCCAAGTTTTTTTTTTCGGAATTCTTGGTCTTGTTCAGTTTTATTTTCAGTGCTACCACCCGAGAGATTTTTCGTTATTTACTCAATACGTTGTCTACGCCTAGAGACCATACAAGTATATCGAATTTCATACATTGCACAAAACGCCTGCAATAGATTGCCGTTGACATTTAACTGAATTTGGCATACCGCTGCTCACCAATAAAATCCAGCAGCCAGCTAGGCATTTTACTAAAAAATGCGTTAGCATACGCATGTATTTTATTGCAAAATGTTCACTACTTAATTTACTTTAAGTATCGTACACTTTTTTTCTGTTAAATTGTTTATAAAATAATTCAAATTCCTACCAAAAATTTAATAATCAGAAAAAGTATGAACGGCAACACCGCTGTTTTGACCACTTTTTTTGCGTACGAAGTATATCGACCTTCGAATAACTTGGCAGAAAAAGTAAATTTGTACGTTCAGGGGCTCGCTCCACTTACAGCTTTGACAGAATTTTTTTTGGTATTCTGTAAATTTTTACAACACAAGCGCAGTGGAGTGAACTAGGGATGGGCAACAAATCGCTTATATGAAAATCGACAAATCGACTGTACATTATCAGCTCATTTCGACGTTAATTAATTATTCATTTAGTGTTTCTAAAAACAAAACGTAATAGTCAATCCTTTTACTTAATTTGAAGTTTAAAATATTAGTTCTGTACAAAATTTTATAATAGATTCAGAGCGCAATGCCTTTGCGGGCGAGCTATACATAAAAAAAATATGAACCATATCAACATCTGTCAAACAAGTCACAAATCACAACAACAACAAATTTAATTATTTTGCTAGATTTTCAACTAAATTTAAATTCGCTTCATAATAGCACAAAGTAGAAGAGCATTTGATGCCACAAGTTATTATATAATTACAAAATACAAGGTAATTGACTATGAAATCTGTCACCAAAGCCTTTGCACAAATAAGCACATAACTTACTAACAATTTTTTTATAATTTCAGATAAAAGTGGCGGTATCTTCCATGTCTCGCTTCTTGAGCTATATCTTGGGATTGCAAACCAAAGAAAAGGTCGCTCACGCGTCGGATTCATGGAAATTTGCCTGGTAGAGCCTGCATTCAGATAACTATTTTGAATGCTATGGATGACTTCTTTCCAGCAGATTACCGAACAATAATATTGAATTTTCATCAAGATGTGTACGAACATCTGATATCTTGGGACCGCAAACCAACGAAAAGGCCTCTCACGCGTCGGATTCATAGAAATTTGCCTGGTGGAGCCTGCATTCAGATAACTATTTTGAATGCTATGGATGACTTCTTTCCAGCAGATTACCGCACAATAATATTGCATTTGCATCAAGATGTGTACGAACATCTGATTTTTCATTTTACAGTGGCTTTGATTGTGTTTTAAATGTTATTTTAAAGTGACTATTTCTACAAATAATGTGTCTATTGTTTATAAACGTTTATTTACTTAAGTACGTACGGTCAACCGCTTGTCGGTAGAAACTTTTTCAACTCTATTACCACGCCATAAGGTCCAAAAGTGTTTCTACTAATGTGCGGCCGTGTGTACCTAAATATTTTATTAACATTCAATACTGTGTATTAGATAAAATAGATGTAGCGTGCTTATAAATTATAACAGTATCAAAGTAAGGTAGGCTAAAAATATCTCTGGTGGAGACCTTTTATATTTTGTTTATAAAATCCTGTACTATTAAACAAGCAATATTTGTTTGTGTATATATTTCTACAAGCGAGGTGACTATGGTACTTCCGCTCCACATTTTTCCAGCAAAAGCTAGAATTCTGGAGGGAGCTCCCTGTCCTGTAGTGGACGTTTTATGGGATGTTATGATGATGATGATGTATATATTTCTAATCGGTTTCTCGAAAACCACATACTTATACTATTTTCTTATGTCTCTAAAAATTAAAATTAACCAATTGAACTAATGAACTGAATTTTACTTTTTAGAAAGCTTCTTTGAACAGAGAAGATAATTATGTTATTACAACGGGAAAAACATTAAACCCCAGAGCTATTCCTTATTAATGGAAACGGGTTATTCCCGCGGGAAAGCCACTTACTTATTCCTACGAAAAAACCGTTCAATTCTTGAACTAATGAACCAATTCTAAAGGTTTTTCTGTTGCGGTAAGATACGTTAACGGGAAAACTTCTCATTCCTTCAGTAAAAATGTCCTACAGATTTTCTTCTGTGGAATGCTACAGTATCCCTGATTGACGTAAGTTACATATAACCGCGGGAAAAACGAACCAGTGCTATTTATTTTTGTCATATGTACAGCTAAATGTAAACGTATTCAGAAGTTTCTTTTCTTGTGGAATGCTACATTGTGCTAATTTTAGCTACTTATTACTGCGGAAAAACGTCCATTTAACACGGGAAAAACGTTTGACTTTTGAACTATATATATTCTTTATTGCACACATATTGAAAAAAAAAGCAGAATAAAAGGACATATACAAGGGCGGGCTTATCTCTAAAAGATATTTCTTCCAGCCAACCTATGGCAGTTAGATAAATTCTTTTAAAGTTTTCACTAATAGGAAATTGCATAATCTCTGACTTACAAAAGCTCCTTTTACCGTAGTTTTATATCCAAAAAATCTCAAAAATTAACTGCTCACTTACAGATCCGCAGGTAGGTTGTAACTTTTGTGTTGTTCGAGGTTTGCCTTCTTAGTGAGCGCTGGAGTGAACGCGGGCTATGCACCGGAATACCAATTCAAATGTCAAACCATACAATAATGTCAAATGTTCATTTAAGGTAGTTCTCTTCACCACCAACTTTACCCAGTAGTGGCGCTAGCATCTTCATGCTGGTTTAAGTCATCTCAATTTTGTATTTTATCTGCAAATTTACGCATGTTCTGAGGGTTTGTCATCATATAGTAGCATTTAAAATATTTCACAACTCAAAATATAGTAAAAAACACAAAAATAGTAATATTAAAGGTAACCATCAAAATTCGAGAGTGAGCGCGGAATGCGTTACGGAATACCAATTTAAACGTCAACCCATACAAAAATGTCAAAAAGTCCGCTCAGCGGTTCACGCAGTGATCTCACCGTCGTGATAACTTGGTTGCAGAATACCAATTTGACACACACCTGCGGATCACCTGCGGATCCGTGTGCGGACGTCAAAATTGTTGTTTTGGGAATAGCACTCCTGGTGTAGTGCTTGTCTGAGCGGTCTGACTTGTAGGTTGTCCCTATTTAGGAGGATTGTTGGGTCGCACCGCGACAGCAATAGTTTGTACAAATGCCAATTTCTCAGACCAGAAACCCTCTTAAGATGTGGAACAGATTTTTGTTTGTCAGTGTACTAAAATCTGTAGCGTCATAAAATCACTAGACCATGGAGACTATTAAATTAAATGCCTATAGGTAACCACAATACACACACGTAGTGCCTAGTGTTGACCACAATGCATCCAACCGCACTACCACAAGGGAATTCTGTCAACAACTTAATATATTACCTACCTACCCTACACACATACTATCTATTGACCATATGTGTTTCCAGGACATTCCAATCAAGTAAGATGTATACAGGGTGTACCAAAAAGGGCATACCAACCCTAAAGGATGTGAATCTGCTCATGAAACTGGTCAACGTTTCCCAAGTAACATAGGCGAAATACGAAAAAAGGTTTTGACCTCCCATATAAACTGAACCGATTTGGGTGAAAGTGGGTGGGGAGGTAGCTTAGAACCAGGAGACGTATATAGGATGGTTTTTTTTTTCATTTATTTTCCAATAATAGTTTTTTTATACAAAAAGAAAGTCGTGTCAGATACATTATTTATAACTCAAGAACGGCTGAACCGATTTGGGCGAAAGTAGGTGGGGAGGTAGCTTAGAACGAGGAGACGGATATAGGTCAAGGGGTAGGGGCAGAGGCATGGGGAAGAGGAAGGGGTAGGGGCAGGGATAGGGGTAGGGGTAGGGGAGGGGCAGGGGCAGAGGTAGGGGTAGGGGAGGGGCAGGGGTAGGGGCAGGGGCAGGGGCAGGGGTAGGGGTAGGGATAGGGTCAGGGGCAGGGGTAAGGGTAGGGCCTGTAAGGCGGAACAAAGTTCACCGATGCCTTTTAAGTTACTTTATAATTAACTCACGCAACACCAGATTATTAACAGGATGTCCCCAAAATACAATACAGCGTGTTGATAGTTAATCCCACTATCGACACGTCTGTGAATAATGGCGGACTGGCCCCACATCATTAGTGACTACGTCCCATTACACACAACTGAGGGAACCATCGTCTACATTGCGAATTAAAAAAAACTTTTGTCCTGAAATCCTCCTCCTGGAGCCTCCTGACACAGGCATAAAAAGCTTAAAAGGAGGCTTCGGCAACTAGATGGTAAGCACACTTCTGGTTAATGAAATAAATATTTTGTATTTTGTTGTATTTGAAATTCTACAAGAATCAAAGCGTAGATTATTGATTTGAAAATAAAGTAAAAGACTTCCTCTATTTTCATGATTTTCTGAAAAAAAAAGGCAAAGTCAAAGTATCCAAAAGCGACGATACGCGTGAAAAAGTTGAGAAAAGAAGAGAAGGAAGTATGTCAAGATTGTAGCTAGTGAAAGGATGTGGTCTTTTTTTTCTTTTTTTATTGTCAATGGGCTTACTTTTGGCCTCGATCTAGTCGTGAAGACAGATGGTCGACGATGGAACGAGCTTGCCCAGAAGAAGCCTATTCACTCGCGACTTGAATAGATTCGGGTTGTATGAACTCGGGAATACAGACGCAGGCAGAGAACTCCACTCTTTAGCCATGCGCATTATAAAAGATGTTTTAAAGCGCTTTGTGTGAATGTGCGGAATATCAACCAAGTATGGGTGATATCCTGCGGTGCGTCTGGACTCCAGATGGTAGAAGGGAGATGGTGGAATAAGCTCGTGGAGCTCTTGCCCCTACGGAAAAGTCGCGTAATGTTTATATATGTTTGTATAATGGATTCCATGTGTGTCACGCGGAAAGCTAGGTAATTTGCCCAAGAAACTGGAAACATACATCCCTCCAAGGAATATACGCTGAAATTCGATAGTAACTTACGTGGTCTCATTTGCATGGGAAGTCCAAAATTTTTGTTGTTTTTTGACCCATGTGTTTTGGAAAAGTTGTTCAATGTCATGGCCATGTTTAACACTAATTTTTGGGACACTCTGTTCTTCCTGTAACATAAACCCACCAAAAACATAACTTAAAAAGGGGGCTAAGTTCCTATCGGCAAATTGTTTGCCTGAAAAAGGGTTGAAATCCGATCCAATGCCAAGTTCAGTTATAAATAAATGCCTCCAGCTATCTCACTTTCCAAATCAGTGGAAAGTTGCTGCAGTAATAGTCCTGAGGAAATCTGGAAAGACCGATTACACTCAGCCAAAATCGTATAGGCCTATTGGATTGCTACCTGTTCTGGGAAAAGTTTTAGAGAAGTTAGTCGTCAGAAGAATACGGTGGCACATTTTTCCAAAGCTCAATACCCGACAATACGGATTCGTACCGCAGCGCTGCACGGAAGACTCCCTTTACGACCTAATGAATCACATAAGGGATAATTTAAAGAAACGAAAAATCTGTACATTAATATCACTGGACATAGAGGGAGCCTTTGACAGTGCATGGTGGCCTGCCATTAAATGTCAGCTCGTGGAAAAAGGGTGCCCATGGAACTTGCGAAAACTAGTATGCAGTTACTTCGAAAACCGTAAAGTGTCCGTCAGATACGCAGGCACGGAGTTTTCCAAAGACACTAATAAAGGGTGCCTTCAAGGTTCAATAGGAGGTCCCCTCTTTTGGAACATACTACTTAACCCATTATTGGAAGAACTTGAAGACATGGGAGTATACGTGCAAGCGTTTGCAGACGACGTTGTTCTCGCTTTTTCGGGAAACACGGGGTCCGAAATCGAAAGAAGAGCTACTACAGCACTCGAGCATGTGTACAATTGGGGTCTGAAAAACAAATTACGTTTTGCCGCACACAAGACAAATGCTATGGTCTTAACTAGGAAACTTAAGTTTGATATGCCACATTTGACCATGGGTGGTACAAATATAGAGCTAGTGAAAGAAGTTAAAATTCTTGGGCTGACCATCGACGATAAGCTCACTTTTAATAGTCACGTTGCACGGGTCTCAAAAAAAGCGATAAACATCTTTAAGCAGTTAGCCAGATCAGCAAAACTAACCTGGGGACTTAATTCCGAAGTTATCAGGACCATCTATGTTGCAGTCATAGAACCAATAATAATGTACGCGTCGAGTGCATGGGCTGAAGCGGCAAATAAAATCAGCATCCAAAAAGTACTACATACAGTACAGAGAGGGTTCGCTCAAAAAATATGCAAGAGCTACAGAACGGTCTCCCTACATGCTGCTCTTTTGCTGTCTGGATTGCTCCCTCTGGAGATGAGAATAATGGAAGCTGCAAAAATCTATGAAGCACGACGTGGGAATGCTATGCACGATATTCTGGGGGACTATGAAATAGAGAAGAGAATCTGCTTCAGACAAGCGCCACACCCAGCAAAAGAAATAAACATTGATTTTGCAAGCCTTGAAACCATCTCGCTCGACGAAATTAGAGAACACAATCTAACGGGGCCAAAGATATACACAGATGGCAGTAAAATTGATGGTAAAGTTGGTGCTGCCCTCTCTGTTTGGAACAACGGAGCTGAAATCACAAGCAGAAAGTTTAAATTGGGAAAATTCTGCACCGTGTTCCAAGCAGAAATGTATGCCTTACATAGAGCGATCGAACTAATAAAAGATGCGGGATACAGCTCCAGTAACATCCTTAGTGACTCCAAATCATCCCTCGAACTGCTTAGAAGCAGCAACACCTTCCATCCTCTCGCTTTCCAGATTAAAAAAAATATTGCCAAGATAAACTCAGAAGGAAACTCCGTCCGGCTCTTTTGGATAAGAGCTCACGTAGGCACCGAAGGCAATGAGCGCGCTGACCAACTGGCGAAAATGGCAGCTCAGGGGATAAAAACAAAGCCGCATTATGAAAAATGTCCAGTTTCTTTTGTTCGTCGGGAACTCCGAGCAGAGACTCTCCAGAAATGGAACAAAAAGTATGTTGAGGGTGATACAGCCGCAACAACCAAACTGTTTTTCCCAAATGCTATAACAGCTTATAAAATAATAAGGAAAGTCAACTTCGACCCAACAATGGTCCAAATATTAACTGGCCACGGGGGTTTCTCAGCTTACCTTCATAGATTTAAGTGTAAAGAAAAGATAACCCTGCCTGCGTGTGTGACCCAACCGTAGATGAGAGTGCAATTCACATTATAGTGGATTGCCCAAAATACTGTAAAACTCGTACGGAACTGGAAATACTAATACAACGAAGAGTAAGCAGAGATACCTTGTGGGAAATTTTGGATACAAATAGGGAGGAGTTTGTAAAATTTTGTAAGAAGATTGCTGCAGATGTAATTGCTAGAAACAAGTAGATGTACAGTTAGTATATAGTGACTATATATTTAAGTGTATATAAAAAAAGAGTAAATATAAAAAATATATATATAAAGCAAAAAAAAAAGAAGTGCTGAAAAAAAAGACAGCAAAAAAAATAATTTAAAAAAAAAGCTATAAAAGTAAAAAACAAAAAAAAAAATGCAAAAAGCTGGAAAAGAAAGAACAGCTAAATAGATAATATAGTAAATAGATTAAGAAAGGTATTATTTCGAGCGTATTTTGTGAAATACGTTTCAATAAGATACAATACGTATTGGTGAACAATCAAGTAAGAAAAAGCTAAATTAAAATGAAGCATGAATGAAATTTAACTAAAAAAAAAAGAGCCAATAATTATTCCCATAGTCATTTAATCCCGAACCGTATCATGATAAATCGGTGTTCATCATGACCCAACAAACGAGTAAGTCGTAAATAATTATAAAAAAAAAAGATGGTATCGACATGTCTGCTACAAAAAGCCTCTGCCACATAGCAGTGGAAAGTCAGTGGGACATACATTAGAAAAAAAAAAAATGCCAAGTTTAGATGCACTTTAATATCAATCATAATCGTCTTCATCAGCAGCCTCATCCACTAGTAAACATTTGCCATTCCCAAGACTCGCCACCACATCCAGTCCTCCGCCTTCCGCATCCAGCCACTATCCGCCACCTTATTCACGTCAATGGTTCATCTGGCCGAAATTCACTTTACCATACACCCAACTCAAAATATGGTATAGCTGTGAAAATACGTAGGTACGTTGAAAACAATATCTAAAATGAAATACTTCTAAATTTGAACTTGGCAGGTATTTGTGCAGTAAGTAACACTTGATTAATTGTGTAATTAGATTTATTATAGTGCCAAAATTAGCTATTTTCACGGGGTCATTAGCTATATCTATGAAATTTGGCAAATTACTTCAGTATTAGTATATGATTATGTAAGTACAGTTTTATCTCTGTACTTGCAATAGGCACTGAGCTACAGGGGGTTCAAAAGTGGGTCGAAACGGTTCGTGTAAATAGTGAACGGTATGCGAGTGGCCTGTTGCGGGACTTTGGCCAGCGCACTGCCGTGCGCTTAGATAAGTGTCCATTCACGTGTACAAAATCCCAAACTATACAAATATACTACAAAGAATACCAAAAAGGGAAAACATTTAAAAAGTTTTTAATACAACCCTACAAACAGAACTAAATGTCTAACAATCTAGAGTGAGAACATAATAGCGAGTGGCCTGTTGCGGGAACTTGGCCTGCGCACTGCCGTGCGCTTAGATAAGTGTCCATTCACGTGTATTAAATCCCAAACTATACAAATATACTACAAAGAATACCAAAAAGGGAAAACATTTAAAAAGTTTTTAATACAACCCTACAAACAGAACTAAATGTCTAGCAATCTAGAGTGAGAACATAAAGCAATATGTAAATTCATTGGAACCTGGAGCTCGTGGAACGCTGGAATGCTAACCTCATAATGGTGATAGAAACTACATACGGCTGGCTAAATCGCAGAATATTTAGGAGTTTCAAGTTCAAAATACGATTTTTAGAAAAGACATACCTAGAATCACATAAAATTTAGGATGGGCTAAAATTTTGCAGTCACATGTAATGCGACTAGCTATGCAAATACAAACTGTCTCAACCAAAAAGATAACAGTCCAAAAATAAACCCACATTGATACTGAATTCACAACCCTAAATATAACTAAGGTAGAAATACAAAAATATAGGTATTGTATTACTCAGAGGAAAAACAAGATCTAGAACAATAAATATTAGATCGCACCCACAACAAAATATTCATGAGTTACTTCGGCTGCAAATAGTACCAAAATATCGTTAGGCTGTGTGTAGTCAAGGTGAAACTTGTTTTATTCATGCTGCTGCGGCGTAGACAAGGGCTACGGAGCGCTAAGTCAGCAAAAAGAAGTCAAGTGCCCTTGCGTTACTTTTGTAGATGCACTTAAACACTATTGTTTTATAGCCAAATTTTGTGCTTTGCCAAAAAATTTCCTTCTACCTCTACCGTTGCCTTGGAAACCAAGAGATAAAAAAAGGTTTTTCATAATTCTTGTATAATAATTTTCTGACATAAATTTCAATGATAAGCTTGTCGAAAGCGTCTCTATTTTCGGAATTAAAATAACAAGAAAACCATCGTATATCGACTACTGTTTCTCAAAAAAATTATAAAAAAAAAACAATAGAATACAATACAAATATACTCTATTGCACACCACAGGACAGAAATTTAAAATACAAGAAACAACAGTCAAACAACAGTCTTCTCACTGGCTAAATCAACGCTTTTATTCGCAAAAATATCATTACCTTAAGACTAGCTATTATGATTCAAATTTCCTTGAACCCCAGTCCCTAATGAAGAAATAAATCACGACGAAAACAAAGCAAAATAGTCGTAAAACAAATTAGAGTGGGAAGCAATTAAAATGTAATCAAAGGCCGCAATAGATAACGGAGATAGAGCATTTGATGTAAACATGTAGCTTCGTAACTTTTTGATTTACGAACATGCCGTAAGTGCTCCAGCATAGGAATATGCAGAATTTTGGGAGCTTACTTAAGGAAGCAAAATGCAACTTCTTTGACTTCGATATTTACAGGGAAATTTTAAATTTACAATCTAAGCGGACTGATCACCAAAGAACTATCATGTAAGAAAATAATCACATCACATATAACTCAAGTTACGGGGCATATCGCACGAAGAACCGACACCCAATGAGACAGACAGACTTTTTATGGTCAACGGGCGTCTGAACTCGATCTAGCCCTAAGGGCAGAGATGAGGTCGACGATGGGACGAGCTTGCAAAGCCAAAAGGAACCTATTTACTCGTGACTTAATTAAAATCGGGTTATATGAACTCAGGCAAAGAATTCTACTCCTTAGCTCGTCAATGGGCTTACTCTTGACCTCGATCTAGTCTTGAAGACAGAGATGAGGTCGACGATGGAACGAGCTTGCCCAGAAGAAGCCTATTCACATGCGACTTGAATATATTCGGGTTATATGAACTCAGGAACACAGACGCAGGCAGAGAATTCCACTATTTAGCTGTGCGCATTATAAAAGATGTTTCAAAGCGCTTTGTGCGAATGTGCGGAATATCAACCAAGTATAGGTGATATCCTGCGGTGCGTCTGGACTCCTGATGTTAGATGGGAGATGGTGGAATAAGCTCGTGGAGCTCTTGAGCACACTCTCCGTAGTAAAATCTGTAGAAGACCGTCAGACATGCAACTTTGCGACGGTTGGCCAGACTGTGAAGTTGTTGTTGCAAAGCGCTTTGTGCGAATAAGTGGAATATCTAAATACACCGCAGGACATAACCAAGTGTGGGTGATATCCTGCGGTGCTCCTGGACTCTGAATAGTACTCGTATAAGAGGGATAGCGGAATAAGTTCATGGGAGTTTTTAGGCACTCTCTTCGAATTACAATCTGTAAACTGACGATCTGGTTAAGGTAGCGATAAGAAGAGTTTCTTAAGATAGTCCTTTATCCAACAGCGAACGGATTTCTTTATTTTATACTAAGTAAGATAGAGCAAGACACTTGCAGTAAAAATAAATTTATTCAGATTTTGCATTTTATATCACTTCAGTGTGAAAATGTATTCACTACAAAGTATTATTAGTTTTATGGGTTACTTGAGCGGGTTGTAAAATGCAATAATTTTCACAATATTGTCAGGTATGCAAAGCTGAATAATTTGATTAAAAATCATGTGAAACAAGAAGAAAAAACTTCATACAAGCTGTATTATTAACGCAATCTTAAGATTAGTAGCTTTGGCAAGTTATTGCCAAACTGTCTGGGTTTTAAGCCGCCAAAATGGTTCTGACATAATTGACAGTAAACGGAACTAACGACATAAATTGCCTTACAGTCTAACCTAAAATGATATATTGTAACGCTGTCAAATTAAAAAAAAAAACCGCGATATCTATTCAGGTGTTCAAAATTAGCAAAGAGGATAAACAGGCTGTAACAAAAAGGGTATACCAACCCTGAAGGATGTGAATCTGCCCATGAAACTGAACAACTTTCCCGAAGGTACATAGGTCGATATACGAAAAAAAATTTTCCACCTGCCATAGAAACTGAATCAGCTGATAGTGCATTTTTTATGGGAGGTCAAAACTTTTTTTCGTATTTTGACCTCTGTTCTTTAGGAAAACTTGTTCAGTTTCATGGGTAGAATCACATCCTTCAGGGTGGATATAACCTTGACAACTGAACAGATATCAAGGTCAGTCAAACTATATGAAAAACGGAAAGCCGGAAAGCGCTTCTTTTGAATTATCACTAATAGTTAGGGTGCTGGCTGCAATTTGGGTATATGATTTGCTCATGATTCATATTAATAGGGATGATAGATCAGCTCAATACGAATCGATTTAGTCATTACAGGTTTTTCTGTGCGTCGCTGCGTTTTTGAGTTAAATAATGTTTTTTTGGTCTGCCTTCGTGGCTCCTGTTTAAAATACTTCTGAAGATGTAGAAAATCGAAGAGGCAGACATGCAGGGCTCTGCATTATCACGGGACGAAGTAGTGAATTTTCGCATTTTGAAGAGCTGTAACTTTACGACGCAGGGCTATTTAATTATGGTGGCAGACTATTTTTATGGGGTTTTATATATTGTATTTAATCAGATAGTCATAGTCTACCAGGTGTACGATTCATTGTCAAATTTCAAAATAGTTAAAACTTAATTTCTCAAAAACGCAGGGGTGTGGATGTCCGCCATTATTTTTTGTATCTTCTAGAGGATGCTCCTTATCATCAGTCAAAGAGGCAGACATGAGCAAATCATATAGAAATTTGTCCTTCATCACCCTTACTATAACGGTAATCCATCCTGTTCTGACTCTGACTATAGCCTATGTAGCTTAACTTTCGTGATCGGAAGCGTCAAGAATAGTGCTACACAGAACTAGTAAACAAGGAGCTTTGGGAAAATTTTACCCCACAACTTATAATACGTCAAAGAATAAGTCGAAAAATGCCCAAAAAACACAAACCCCTACTCCAATATTACTCTGGCTATAACGTAGGTAATAATCGCGACCTCTTTTAGCTGTAATATCGAGTTGAAGCACTAATAGGTAAGATTCTTGCCAATATTATTGACGAAAACAGGCGGACCAATGCTAGTAATGGTACGAAGAGAAATAACGATCACGTTTTTAGTGCCAAAATAAGAACGATTTGTGAAGAAAAGTATAAGAATTTGAACGTAACATATTTTCTGAAGTAAAAAGGCTAATGAAAAAACTAATTAAAACTCAGGCAAAAAATAAATAAAAGGCAAGTTGGGCTATGATACCAAATTGAAAGATCAAACAATTAATGTCGAACGAAATAAGAGCATTGATTAAATTGAAAAAGAAGCAATAGGTAAATAACGTTCAAAATATTTACACTTTACACAGAAACAGAAGAGATGAAGAAGTATGTAACAGAAGTATGTAATAAAATATTTCGCGTTAAAACCTAAAAACTTGGCACCGCTCTAAGCCAACTCAAGTAAGTGGCTACTTCATCAAATTACGTTACGTAAATCGTTACGCGAATCAGCTAGTTTTCTAGGCCACCATTTGCAATTTTGGCAGAAAATATTTTATCTACGAAGCCTCTACGGCTTACTCTTAATTAAAGAGAAAATTAGACACAACAGAGGAAAATACAGGGTACAACATTCTATCTAGCCTATTTCAAGCTGTATATATTGGATGCAGGGATACAAAAAGAAGCTGGGCGAGTCGTTCTGGCGCGCCGCGGGTACCGATATCCTCATAGGCCGGTATTTCACTGGGACACTGGTAGTGCGACTGGTTGCGCCACTGGTGTCCGTAACTAGACACCAGAAAAGACACACCCTGCGGCCACAGAATTAAGGGCTATATTCCACTGGGAGTGGTAGCGCGACCAGCATCCGAACTGGTTGCGCCGCCAAACACCAAGTGAGTAACTCTGTATAGAGCTGTATACATTTTGTTGGTAGCGGCGACTGGTTGCGCTGCCATGGTGTCCCAGTGAAATACCGGCCTTATTATCTGTAGAAGCAATAAAGTCCATTTCTAGGACCGAAAAACTAAGCTTGTTTGTAAAAGTTTTTTGATATTTACATGAATTTCGACTATAATTAATTAATACAGATTTTTCTTGTAGCAAACTTCGAAGATAAGCGGAGAATGTTTTTAGACATTTTTCATCATAACTTAAAACTTAAGATACTTAAAAAAAACTGGCCAAGTGCGATTCGTACTCCCGCACCGAGGGTTCCGTACAAAACTGTAGGTATATAAGTAAAAGTAATGGTATTTTTATTGATATTTTTTTTAAGGTCTTCGGAATTTTTGTGTCATATAACCCGAATCTTTTCAAGAAGCGACTAAATAGGCTTCTTCTGGGCAAGCTTGTTCAGGACGTTCTGAATAAAGGCCAGGTTAAAAGTACCCTCAACCGACGAGCATGTATGAAAGGATTTATGAAAGTACAGGAAGCAAGGGAAGTATGTCAAGATCGTAGCAGGTGGAGGACTGTGGTTTCTTCCTACCCCGACGGGAAAGAGGCGTGATGTTATGTATGTATGTATGTAAGCTCGTTCAATCGTCGACCTCATCTCTGTTGTCAGGGCTAGATTGAGGTCAAAAGAAAGCCCAGTTAGAGTAAAGCGCTACGCTCCCTGCCTATCCTCTTGTTCAACATCCCTTGGTTGACTTTGAAGACACGGAAAAGTATGGGATGGTACTATTCTAAGCCAGCAATACAGGCTAGTATACGTCGAACAAAATAACTCTAGCTGTGACAGTTAATGCGCAGAAATAAATAAATGTGACGGGATTACCGTCCCGTAGTGGCGCAGCAGGTGGGGGAAGGCGAGCGAGTCGTTCATTGGCTCTCCTCCTGTCAGCCATGCGCAGAAAATAACGGTCAGAGCCGAACTTCTCCTGCACACGCTGTATTACGATGGAAACCCCACATTTCAGCAAATTCCGAAAAATAAATAAAATTAATGTCGTCAGCGTTCGTCCTGATTGCAATTTGATTGTGCCAGTCGTAACGAGGACGAGCTCTCGTAAAATGCGATGAGTTGAGTGGACAGATCCCTTTGTTTACGAGTCTATTGTAATTACTGAGGAGGAATTGAAAACATATGAATGATCGTAAAAGAAAGATATTCTTTATTAATTACTGATGACAGTCCGTCCGGTGCCGTCTAATAATTCAATTTAATTCAATATATTTATTGCTAGTCACAGTAAATAACAACAGGTCTTAAAAAATCTTTATTGTCTCATGTGACGTCCTGCAAGGGCGCAGAATTTCAAGAGAGGATGCATTTACAAAAAAATTACAAATATAAATAAATTACAAATTAATTAATTTAAATAAATTACAAATTAAATTACATTATTATACCGATCATTAATTAAATTATATTATATAGCTCAGGACACAGAAGAATGGCATGATATAGGGGAGGCCTTTGCCAAGCAGTGGGACACTACGAGTACATAAATATAAATAATAAATTTATTCATAAAGATAACGGGAGATTACATATTTTAGTCTTGACATTTGTGACAATAAAGTAATAAAATAACTTTACAGTACAGAAAATACATAATAGTACATTAAGATGCACGTGCGCTATTTTGGATATTACAGCCGAGGCTCAGAAATTGCAGCCCGAGCCGCAGGCGAGGGCGTAATGGAGCCGAGGGTGTAATCACCAAAGCGCACAAGTGTCTTACGACGTTTTTCAACACATTTGCGAATAAAAACGAATCAAATTCGCTTACCTTTTTATCCTAAGGTTTCGTAGACGTTTTCCTCACGTTTCTACGTCACCCGATGTGGACTTGTGTTTTTTGTTCAAGTATTTTCGACGTTCTACACTTATCACTGTTTTTTTTATTTGAAGAAGTAATTTATTTTTTAATTATGCTAAACACATTTCACAACAAGAAATATCTGTTAAAATGGCGCGCGTATTACTTTTTTCGAAGACACAGATTATAGATGCGTAGACAATTTCTACACTAAAGACTACTTTCCAAATTACTTTAAAATTGAATATTTTGTTACTTTAAAGACAATATTGTAGTTAGTTGATTAAAATCAATATTTGCGTTTAACTAACGTTTATTTATCATATTATCGAACACAGTTTCTTAATTCATTAAATTATTATGAATGTTATAGATATAGAAACTCCTTGCACCTTGCCGCTATAAAAAACAAAACAAAAATAAAACACTAACCCGCCAAACAACTTACTCAGCAAGGAGGTCTTTGTTCTGAGGCTCACTCCCTTGAATTATTAAAAATTAATTAATATTGAATATTTTGTTACTTTAAAAACAAATTTGTAGTGAGTTGGTTTGATTAATAGTATTTCCATGTAATTAACATTTATTTATCATATTATCGAACACAGTTTACTTATTCAAGAAAATATTATGAATGTTATAGATATAG
Organism: Athrips mouffetella; assembly: GCA_947532105.1. Lineage (NCBI taxonomy): Eukaryota > Metazoa > Arthropoda > Insecta > Lepidoptera > Gelechiidae > Athrips > Athrips mouffetella. The sequence goes on along the minus strand of OX383964.1, from coordinate 5,846,168 downwards.
AAACTCCTTGCATCTTGCCGATTAAAAAAAATACAAAAATTACAACACTAGTGAAGTTATATTAATGAAAAAAGCACGCGTGTTTAATAAGCTGGATTATGGACCTTAATTCAGTGCAAATAGAGCTGTTTTATGAGCAAATGTGTTGAAAAGAAAATTAAGGTTATTGTCAATTGATTCCCGTACCAGAAAAAGAATTCTCGAAAAATTCCACACTAGGCTGAGCCTGACCTGTGGATTTTTTAAAACTATTGCATTAGCTTAGCGTTCAGTAGCGGTACTTATAGTAATAAGTAGGTATATAAAATCTAAAATATGGTTTCAAAAAACTTTTCAGTACGAATATAGGTCCAGTCTTGCAACTCTTTTTGTACTTTTAATTTAATTTCACGCACAGACAGCGAGTGAAAATTGAAAATTCTATTTATTTTAGTGTAAATGAAAGGTTTTATATATGAGCCAAAACGTCTCGCAAATTCAGTATTTAGTGACGGCAGATCCAGTTTAAAAACACGTTTTTCTAATCGTTGTCGATAATCTGGCAACTTTAATACCTCTTTGTGAGCGTGAATGGTAGCATTGAGTAAATACAACCTCCTGACGCTGACATAGGCTAGTAATAACTACCAGAAATTCATAATGAAAGTACCAAATACTGTAGATAGATGCCGACGTTGCAACAGTGCCCAAGAAACAATTCAACACATTACAGGTGCTTGTAAGACAATAGTACAGACAGACTATAAGTATAGACACGATCAAGTAGCTCACATCATCCACCAAAGACTTGCAATAGACCATAAACTCATTTTAGATCAACCTAAACCCTATTACAAATACAAACCTGAAACAATACTTGAAAATACCACCCATAAATTGTATTTCGACAGAGCTATATTGACTGACAAAACAACTCACTACAACAGACCGGACATTACACTCATAGACAAAATTAGTAGAACAGCCCACATCATAGACATAGCAGTACCCAATACGCATAATTTACAGACAACAATTGCAGAGAAATTGAACAAATACGCAGACCTTAAAATTGAAATCACCCGTATGTGGAACCTTCGGAAGGTAGTCATCGTTCCCATAGTTCTTTCTACAACAGGCGTTATACCACAACTACTTCACCAATCTATAAAAATGCTTAACTTATCAAAATTTGTTTATATAACTCTGCAAAAAGCCGTAATTTTAAATACATGCCGGATTGTCAGGAAGTTTTTAGATGCTGCTCAAACAATCATTGAACCAAACAATTATCATGATGCGCACTTGGCCTAGGCCCGTGAGCACTCATATTACCGGTGAAAAATCTGAAACCGAGCTGATTTAAAAAACAGAATACCAAATAATAATAGTATATAATGTGAAAATAATAATAAATAATATTAATATTGTAACACACGGCCGCTCGTCGGTCGAAACACTTTGACCTTGAGCGAGTCTCTGGTTTCGGGCGTTTATAGCGTAGCGCTGGTTCAGCTTACACTGGTTTTGTTTCCACTTACTTGCTGTCGTGCGTACCTACCACCTCCACACTTCCCGTGGTACGGTCAACCGCACGTCAGTAGAAACTTTTTCAACTCTATTACCACACCATAAGGTCCAAAAGTGTTTCTACTGATATGCTGTTGAGTGTACTTCGAATTTGATGATGAGAGTGAAAAAAACCGGGCAAGTGCGAGTAGTACTCGCGTGCTAAGTGTTCCGTACCTGTCTACCCTAAATCTGTGTGTGTATCATTCATTATAATACTACAAAATCAGCCCTTTGATTTTAAAAAACTTCGCGTCTACTCATACTTGACCCCTCTTTAATATGAATGTACTAGAAACGGGAGCTCACTATACTCGTAATTGGCTGTTACATAAGTTGTACTATTTATTGATTTTAGATTTTTTTCTTAAGTTGTGCAATGGACCTATAGCTTCTTGACCAAATTTAATGATTTTAGGTCAACGAAAATTACTCTTAACTTAAGGTTTAGTTTGGTTCATAAATGTATGGAGATGAGGACATATTAAATGACCGTATCTTTTGATTGTGTTGTTGTAGAAGCTTGAAATTTTTAGATCTTCAAGGGTCTAAACATTTATATTTTTGATATTAATTTCAACTTGATAACTTAAACCGTTCGTGGGAAAAAGGGTCTTGACAGACATACAGAAAGACAATGCATAAGGGTTCCGACTTTTTTCGTTTTAAGATACGGAACCCTAAAAAGATAACGCTAAAATAGAAAACCTTGGGCGTAATCCTGTTAAAGTCACGTGTGAGGAACGTGTTGTTACGAAACTAAACTTATGTGTGGTTAGGACAGACCCGACAGACGCGTGAGTCGGGTTGGTATATCGAGTGTCATGATCGTTTATAAGCCGAGAAAGGGTAAATACATTTTTGGGACTTTCTTACTATTAGAAGTCATTGGCCCAGACCCTCACACGGGTGTGTGGTGTGGGCAAAGAATAGTACCAATCCATCTCTACCCGTGGGTGTTGTAAGAGGAGACTAAGGGATTATGAACCAGAGGATGGGCAGCACCATCTTTCTGTGTAGGTATTCATCGTAATTGCGGTCACCAACAACAGCGGTCACCAGCCGAAACGCTTACAAGCGATGTTACGAGTACCCGCGAAAGTCTCTAGTAGTTTATATTATGACAGCGTTCACTCGTGAAAAATGGAAACTTTCGAGTGGGAAGGCCTCGTCGAACGTTCCAAGACTAAATTCAGGACGTTCGAAATAAAGGCCACGTTAAAAGTACCCTAAACCGACGAGTAGTCTACGCAACGAAGCGGATCGTTATATGAAGACCCCCGCATTAAATCTTCAGTCGATAAAACTTTGCTGGGGTATTACACTAAATGAGACAAACCTTCAATAAAAAAAAATCGGTTCTTTTAAATTTTCCATACAAAAATTACAAAAAATGTATGATTTTTTTTAATATTTTGAATTTACTTAATTCATGATTTTTTACCATCCTGTCAAATAAAATCTGCCTGAGAAATTTATGTTGGGGTCAATTGCTTCGTTGCCTACACTAGAGCGTGAATGAAAGTGTTGATGAAGTATGTCAAGATCGTATCAGGTGGAAGGTTGAGGTCTCTGCCTACCCGGACGGGAAAGAGGCGTGATTTTATGTATGTATGTTAACTTGTAGCTGAGCCCCTTTATCACCAATGAAACTAGACGCAACCTAAGCAATTTAGTGATAACCTTTATGCAAAACTAGAGCCTTGAAACCTCAGTGTCTCTACGGGTAAAGCAAACAAACCTAGTTTACCTTTGTAAAGCTAAATTCTAAGTTACTGCCCTAAGGTCTAACTTATGTACCCTCTAACTACTTTATCAATCCCGTTGATAATTGCGTTTTAGAATAATTCACTTAAGGATTGTATAGAAATGGTTATTTATTTCCTAAAAGCCATATTAAAACTAACCTAAGCCGACGAGCGTATATGAAAGGATTGATGAAAGTTTAAGAAGCGAGTAAAGTATGTCAAAATCGTAGCGGGTGGAGGACTGTGGTCTCTACCTATCCCGACTGGAAAGACGCGTGATGTTATGTATATAGCTGTGCCCGCGGCTTCGCCCGCGTGTTATTCAGACAATGCGCAGTCTCTCCCCCTCCCTCACCCTTTCCCACTCCCTCTCTCTCTACACCCATCCCACTCCCTCTTCTTCTCCCTCTCCCTGCCCCTAACCCTACTCCTATCCCTATCCTTAACGCCGTCTTAACCGTTATCCCTATCCTTATATAAACATAGAAACGACACCCATATGGATTTTTAGACATATTAACCCTATCGCACCCCAACCCCATCCCCAGGGGATGATGGTATTTCATGTCCACCACCTTAGATTTCAAAATTGTTGTAGTTTTCGTGATCAGCGATCCGATAAACCATACAAACGACACCCATATTGAGTTTTAGACATATCAACCCTATCGCACCTCAACCCCATCCCCAGGGGATGATGGTAATTCACGTCTACCACATTGGATTTAAAAATTGTTTTAGTTTTCGTAATCAGCGACCCGATAAACCATACAAACGACATCCATATTGGTTTTTAGACTTTTTCACCCCATTTAAAGGGTCGAATTTAGGGTGGAATTTCAATAACAGGGATGTATGTTCCACATAATTACAACCCTTATGCTTAACTAATTAATTTTATTGGATATTACTTTAAAATTAAGAAGTTTCAACTTCATCCCCCTTTTCACCCCTTAGGGTGTAGAATTTTCAAAAACCCTGAGACACATACAACTAAATTTTTTCTCGTCAGTCTAAATACAAATTTTGAAGATCCTAACTTCAAAACTGACGGACTTTCATACAGACTTTAACCCCTTATTTCACCCCCTTAGGGGATGAATTTGGAAAAATTCAAACACGTGATTCTTTATTTTTTACCAAAAGCTTAAAGTTAAATTTGTGTGAATCTAACTCAAGAAACAAAGGACTTTCATACAAACTTTCATCTCTTATTTCACCCCCTTTGGGGATGAATGTTGAAAAATTCTTAAACACGTACTTTTTTATTTTTTTACCATTAGCTCGGAACCCAATTTCTATAATTCTACCTTTAAAAATGAAAGACTTATAGACCAACATACGGGAAAAAATCATCCCTTTTTCACCCGCTTGAAAGGTGATTTTTAAGAAATACTTAAACACGTGTTTCTTTATTTTTTACCAGAAGCTTAAATTCAAATTTGTGTCAATCTAGCTCAAGAAATAAAGGACTTTCATACAAACTTTCATCCCTTATTTCACCCCCTTGGGAGATGAATTTTCCAAAATCCTTTCTTAGTGGGTGGTTTTGACGTGCATCGAACCTGTGTACAAAATTTCAGATCTGTATCTATAGCGGTTACGGCTCGGCGTTGATGAATCAGTCAGTCAGTCAGGACAAGCTCTTTTATATATTTAGATTATTTCCAAATAGTTATATATCAAAGTGTAGTAATTGGTTGGAACGGTAAAACCAAACAGTATTCCTAAATAACATGCGTCGAAAAACAAGAAAAGTTGTGTTGAAGATAGGCAGACTGAAGGATGGTACGCGTGGTGTGGCCGTGCCAGCTAAGAATAATAATAGCAATGCTCTGCCCGTAGGTGTTGTAAAAGGCGACTAAGGGGATTTAAAACTGGGATGGGCAGCAGCGTATCGTATCATCTCAAATACTGTGGTTACCAATATCTGCGGTTCATGATGCCAGCCGCAACGATAAAAAGCGTGTTGATGATACTTCCTCTCTAAAATATACCAGGCATAAAGCAGAAGACAGTTTTGGCAGGCCAAGATACCGATTGAAGGATGAAGTCGCCAAGGATCTTAAAGAGCTGGGAGTGCCCGACTGGACGGAATTGGCACAGAACAAGGAAGCGTGACGTACTTTGATATCGGAGGCCAAGAACCACTTTGGTTCACTGAGAAAAAGAGAAAGAATGAATGAATAGTAGAAGATTTTTAAAGGGATAATATGATGATGCTGTAGTCATATGATAATACTCAAAATCATCTCTTTTTTCGATTTTATGATTAACATACTATGCACGACAGTTGTCTCATTCACTTATATGAGACTTAGGGTTTTGCGTGCCACCCTTTTATCAACAGTGCAAAATGAGCCAGCCCTGGCTGAAAAATGACAAAACATGGGGTACCCAATGGCCCACTTTACTCTACATGGTTAAAACTCCGGCTTATTTATCCCTTGACGTATGAATTTTTTAACCTAGATATATGCAGATATACATAGAATGTGAATTTTTGCTGGCTTTGCTCCCGAACTCCAGTGATTCTACTCGTACTCATGATAACAAGCAACTTTCCCTACAATGATGATGATGTACTCGCCACAGATGAGAAATCAGGGAGTTTACTACGTCACAAATAAAATAAAATTCTGTTTGCATCTAAGAAAGAATCATTTCGAATTGATTGAAGCTAATTTATTTTATTTTATTTCGTAAACTGTTTAAATTTTTTAATAATTAATTTAGTGTTAAAAAGTTGCTAAACGATGGCAAAAAATATGATGTCATCGTTCAAAACTTCATACAAAATTTGTGGAAAATTTCTGTTTTGACGTCCAATAAAGAGTAGCTCAATTGACTAGGTAGTAAACGCGCGGATTGCGACTTTTTATTACGGTAAAAAGGACAAGAGATTTTTTTATATCAATTAATAATAGAATTTTGTACAGTTTTTATTAAGCTCTACATAAGAGATTTATTAAAAGGTCTTTCGTGACGCAAGTTTTAACGACACGTACATGTGATGGGAGATCTTGCAAAACAAATTTTTTCGACGTCCAATTATTACCAGATTTTTACCCGTGTCACATAGGAGGTCTCAAAGTCGCAACGACGATATGCTGGTCTTCTCTCTTCATTATATGTGCAAATGCCAAACGCTTCTCTAACTTGAGGGCGCCGCTTTCTAGTTTACTCAGTAAGTAAGTATCTACTAAAATATTACTAATAAAAACATTGTCAAGTAGCTTTTTAACCAAGCTTTGCTCGTGAAGTTTAACAAGCTCTTAACTACGGTAGTGCATTCCTTGGTTAAAAGAACAAAGCTTAACATGCTTTTGCCTGTAAAACGGAACTCGGCCATTTATCAAAACTAAGTTGTTCCGAACCCTTAGCCCGTGTTCACACTAACGTAATTGTCGGGTGCAAGAGGCAATCTTCACCAGGAAATAACCGAGCGAGCGCTAAATGTTTGCACAGCTCGCTATTTTGCGCACACGATCAAATTGCTAACGAAACGGTTTTGTTGATTCGCTTTTGATTTACTTCACTCAATGTTGAATTGTTAGAAGAGATAACAAATTCGTTGACATTTAAAGGCACAGCAAATGTGTAAGAGCAACTTCGGAGGTCCTATCAGGGATGGGATGGAAAGGTATACCCAGCCACCCGGGATACCCTGATGAAACCAATGAGCAGCTCGCCGCATAGTCGGCCGTCTCGTGGCTGGGGATCAAAGCAAAGCAAGCCAAGCCGTCCATTTCTCCTGGGATAATGAGTAAAATGGATCCATCTGAGTGATCCGATCACCCGTCAGCGTGTGTCGCGGCGTCCCCAACTAATAATAATAATAAAAGGCTGTTCTGTATAAGGAATTACAACCTTAAAAAATTAATGAAAATCTAGTTTATTTCATTGAATCGTAGCACGAAGGTTAATGAATTTGGTTTCCAAAATAAGGCCCTATAAGATTCTACCTACAAGAATTTATTAAAACCTGTAACGTTCAAAAATACAGTTGTGAAAAGAGAACAAAACTGTATATGCGTATGGGTACGTTTGACGTATTAAGTCCTAATAGTTAGGGTGCTGGCTGAAATTTGGGTAGATATATGATTTTATCATGATTCATATTAATAGGGATGATAGATCAGCTCAATACGAATCGATTTTGTCCTTACAAGTTTTTCTGTGCGTTGCTGCGTTTTTGAGTTAAAGCAAAAAAAAAATACTAAATAATGTTTTTTTGGTATGCCTTTGTGGCTCCTGTTTAAAATACTTCTGAAGATGTAGAAAATCGAAGAGTCAGACACGCAGGGCTCTGCATTATAACGGGACTAAGTAGTGAATTTTTGCATTTTGAAGAGCTGTAACTTTACGACGCAGGGCTATTATGGTAGCAGAATTTTTTTTTGGGGTTTCATACATTGTATTTAATCAGAAAGTCATAGTCTGCCAGGTGTAAGTTTCATTATCAAATTTCAAAATAGTTAAAACTTAATTCCTCAAAAACGCAGGGGTGTGGATGTCCGCCAATATTTTTTGTATCTTCTAACTAAAGGATGCTCCTTATCATCAGTCAAAGAGGCAGACATGAGCAAATCATATAGAAATTTGTCCTTTATCACCCTTAGTATAATCCTTTACCTGAATTAATGTTTTTAATAGCTGCTTTAAGGTAAAGAAAGATACTGGCCAACAAATAAGCCTACAAATAACATACCATCTGTATTCAATATTAATAGTCCTTTACAAATAGCTATAGTGGATGTACTCGTATTGTGCATTGCGGTGGTCTGTGCAGTGCAGTACGCGCAAGTGATTATCTGAGAGTATTGTAACATCTGGATTGCACGACTGTACACTCAACAGCACGTCAGTAGAAACACATTTGGACCTTATTGCGTGGTAATAGAGTTCAAAAAGTTTCTACCCAGACGTGCGGTTGAGCGTACCCGCAGAGATCTGTTTTAATATGAACTGCTATACTCGTACAACAGAATACCAGTGTATTTACTGGGGCATATTCTGGGTCACAGTGTAACATAATCGTATACTCACTAGCACGTCAGAGGAAACATTTTCGACTTTATGGCTTGGTAAGAGACTTGCAAATGTTTCCACAGACGTGCGGTTAACCGTACCTGCGAATAGTATGTTGTCCGCTGTGGTCCATGTGGTTCTCAAACTTTTAGCAGAATGTTAGATTTCGATAGACTATATTATGTCATATTATATTATTGGCCATGAATGGAGCATCTGTGATGTCTGTATGCAAAATCACATTCGAAAAGAAGATTAAACGGCTGATTGCGAATTAAAGATATTGTAATTTTTGTTTAAAAGTGCAATACTAAAAACAACCACCCAAAGGACTAAAAAAGTATTAAATTATAAGGTATTTTTAAAGGTACAGCAAACATTAAAATTAAGTTTTCTGTGATTATACAAAACTTATTTTAACTTACTCATCGCAAGAGGAACCGATGGCCGATGGGGCGTAAGGGTTCTAGAGTGGCGACCACGTACCGGAAGACGAAGCGTTGGCAGGTGGACCGCCCCACAAGGTAGACCGACGATATGGTGGCGGTCGCGGGAAGCCGCTGGATGCAAGCAGCGCAGGACCGGTCGTCATGGAGATCTTTAGGGGAGGCCTATGTCCAGCAGTGGACGTCTTCCGGCTGATATGATGATGACACAAAACTTTAGTAACAAAAGTGATATGACTAAAATATTATCAGGTGAATAATTACCAAACTCGACGAAAATGTTTGAATCAGTTGAAAGCCACTCTTAATTGAGTGTCATAACAGGAATCATAGATTTTGTATGGATATTGCGAACTATGACCAGATTTTTTTTTTATTGTCAATGGCTTGTTTACTCTTGACCTCTATCAAAATTACTTTCTATCTAATTCATTCATTTATTTACCATTTACAGATTGTATACTTAAAACTAGTTTACAATCCACCTCTATGAGGCACACATGGCATTTATAACATTATTAAATTAAAATTAAATTATTATCATAAATTAAATTATTAAAATTAAATTGAAATTTTTAAAATTAAATTGAAATTTTTAAAATTAAATTGAAATTAAATTATTATAAACTTACAATTTCCGTCGTTTATGACGCTATAAACATAAAAACCCTAATCGTAACAAAGATTACAAAACCTAATCGTAATAAAGCATACAATATCTAATCGTAATGTGGTTATTTTCTTATGATGATTGAATTTAATTCCCTTTTAGATAAAAACAGTATTTAATTTTACTTAGGAAACATCCGAATTTTATAGTTTTTACAGAACAATGAAATCAGTTTACTGGTGCATATTTTGTGTTAACATAAACAGCTGTTAATTCTTACGGTGTGTAACGCGCTTTGCTGTCTTGTTACTAAGCAGTCAGTGGGTGTCATGGGCAGTGGTGTGGTGACCACTTACCATCAGGTGGCCCACCCGCTCTTTTGCCCACTTACGACAAAAACCAAATTCATCATAAGATAGTTCCATAAAGAAACGGATAGTAATTGTGTGTGAGTTTTCTATACCCAAACTTGAGTTTCCGTGTTTACTAAAACAAGAAGCAAGTCAGATTGGACTTGTCCTTTCCACCGAGGAACACCGGTTAGTTTTCAACTAATGAGATTTCCGACCGAGTTACCTCGCCACGACTCGCCCACTCGCCCGACTAGCAACTAGCTACAGGGGACCATTTGTAGAATTAGTGCTTCAGGAGAGCTGCTAAAGTAACCAACTTGGCCCTGGGAATCACCAAACTCAAGTGGCAATGGGCATCGCTTGATGAACTGAAATATCGCGGGAATCTGCGGGCTGCGAATAGCACAGGATTTGTCGTGTCGCAGAGAAATTTTAAAGAGGCGACTTTTGTGCAGGACTTTGCCCACTCTGAGGAAGTACCACCCCTTGCCTATTTCTGCCGTAAAGCAGCAGTGTTTGCTCTGCTGTGTTTCAGTTTGAAATAAAGGAGCCTATATAAAATATTAGATTATCTAGAAGAGAAAAATCCATGGTACTCCAGTAAAATTACGAGAGCATTGTATGGCGAAACGGAAATAATTGAAAATAGCAGTGATTCTTTTTCAGATCGATAGATTATATTTCTGTGTAAAGCTTTTTAATGGAATCCACCTAAATTTACTTCATTTATTTATTTATTTTGCCGTCCAAACATTAAAAAAATATGGATTCCGGAAAAAAATGTTAATAGATTTTTTATTTTATTTACGGCTTGCTATATATTTATAATTTCATATTTTACAAGAATCCACCTAAAAATATTAGCGTTTTTGTATTGTTTAACTTTTATAGCACGAAATTTAAATAAAGGTTATCTTCTCAACCAAAAATAGTAATAGATCCGTTTTGCTTTCTAATAATTTAAATAGTGCTAAGTAATCACATTTTTGGCAAATCCAAAATAAATGTTTACAAAATCATTGTAAACCAGCGATTACAAAAAACTTTTTATTTATTTAGTATGGAATTTTTGAGAATTTATATAAGAATCACTTTCATTTAAAAAGGTTGAGTTTAACTCAGTTTATTTATATTATTTTACCTCTACTTTATTGGATCTTATATGTAAATATAAGTGTAGATTTTATATTTTGAAACAAATTGATATTTTTAAATATATTTATGGTGGATTTTTATGCCTATATGTAAAGTATACGTTAATCTATGACATAAAGTATATAATTGTCTATTACTATTTTTGCCTTAGCTGTTATTCGAAAAAAATGTTCCGCTTTAAATTTTAGGTGGATTCGTAAATATTGCTTCTTAACATCATATTTAAATACGATATACACAAAAAAGTAGCTATTAACATTTAATGTTTTGCAAAACCGTATTTTTACTGGACTATGGGATTAGGCTGCGGTTCTAACAGGCTAATTCAAAATTCTAATTGACTTATGTTTTATTGTATTAACCCTGTAACATTCAAACATTCAAACATTTTTTAAAGGAGCGCGTGGGTTTTTATTGTCGCTTCTTTTTTTCCCACCATGGCGCCAAATTGTTTCTGACGACATTAAGAGATTTCAATATCCAACAATGAATAAACTATTTTGAGTTTGAGTGATAATGCCGGCGCATGAGAAGGATTATGATTACAAGTTATGCCACTAATACATTATGGGCGACTAAGCACATTATGGGCGATAGTGACCACTTACAATCGAGTGGCTCAAATGTTCGTTTGCCTACTTGTGACACAAAAAAGGCCCGTGCTCAGAATTGGACGTCTACCGGCTGATATAACGATGACCAAGCTTGTAAGCTCGTCCTTGAGCGGGTTTCTAGTATCGGGTGTTTGTAGTGTAGTGCTGGCTCGGCTTAAGGAGTGATCACACCTAGCTGAATTCAAAGACTAATTCGGTATACGAGTGCATTGCTGGGAGGCTTGGTTATGTTAATTGCAATATCCTTACTTCAACGAGCAATGTATGCCGAATTAGTCTTTGAATTCAGCCAGGTATGATCACTCCCTAACACTGGTTGTAGCCACTTACTGGATGCCGTGAGTACAGTACAAGAACACCATTATTGGACAATAGATTTGGGAAACTTGATTTACTTTTAAAGTAGCGCCTATAACTGAAAAATAATTTGGGAGCGTTTGACATGGTATGGACATATTATGAGGAGAGAAGACCAGCATGAGAAAGAGAGAGTGATAGTATGATTGTGGATGGAAAGAGAGTGCGAGGTAGACCGAAGAAAAGAGGGATAAGGACGTGTTAAATATGACGCTCTACAGGGTGTAACAAAAAGGCTATATCAACCCTAAAGGATGTGATTCTATCCATGTAACTGCACCACTTTCACTAAGGAACATAGGTCGAATTACGAAAAAAAGATATTCTATAGAAACTGAATCAGCTGATAGCGCATTTGGTATGGGAGGTAAAAAAAAAAAATCGTATTTCGACCTATGTTCCTCAGGGAAAGTCGTAAAGTTTCATGGATAGAATCACATCCTTTTTATAATCCATCAAAATTTATAAATATATAAATATTAGCTTTCTACCCAGCGGCTTCGCTTGCATATCCTATCCTACTATCCTACTAATATTATAAACGCGAAATGAAAATATTAACAAAATAGTGGCGGAATAAATTATTGAGTTCTCATACAAGCTTTCATCCCCTATTTCACCCCCTTTCAGTTTCATTTATTGGATCAAAAGTAGCCTGTGTTTACAATATCTTTATACCAAATTTCATCAAAATCGGTTCAGCGGACTAGCCGTAAAGCGTAATCTATATTATTTAATTGATTTCCCATACAAACTCGCATCCCCTATTTTATCTCTTCCAGTTTCATTTTTGTAATTAAAAGTAGCTAGAGTCCTTTAAATAAACGTCATACCCTTTTTCATCATGTAATTTCCAGGAATTTGATACCGCACACATGATTTTTCATGTTTTTTTAATGTTTAAAAAAAACGTATTTTGTCGGCTTAGATTTTTCTAGATTTTTAATACGTCAAACAGATACAAACAAAGAACTAAATAAACAAACACAGTCGCAGTTGGAATTATTATGACCCCAAATTCTATATATCTCCTCTACTACGTGGCAAAGCAACAAAAGAAACAATTAAATTAAATATAAACTATTTCAAAATACTTCAAAAATCAAAAACAATGTCCAAGTCAAAGCATAAAAGTGTGTGTGGTTGTGTGAGTGTGAAAAAAAAATCTGAGCAGTAACAGTTTCACCTGTATCAAGTTCTGAAGAACATTGAAATTTCAGGGTTCCAGTCACAGGTGCTTCGAACTTGAATATTCTTGCAATCTGTATTGCACGGGTTTAACTTAAAACAACAGTCTTTAGATCTTTGGCCATACGAAATAAATTAAGTATTTTAATGCGACGTCTTTTTGCTTTTCGTACAAATTCAAGCACATTCAATAAAATCAAGAAGCACATAGCTGTTTCTTTACTTTTTTTTTTATTGCCGATAGGCTTGCTCTTGGCCTCGACCTAGTCTTGAGGACTGAGATGAGGTCGACACTGGAACGAGCTTGCCCAGAAGAAGCATACTCATCCGCAACTTGAATAGATTCGGCTAATATTGCAGAAGATAGGGAAGCATGGAAGTTACTCCACCGACAAGAGCATAGCTCTTAAATAGAAAGAAGAAGAAGAATATATAGGTACTTTGGTATACGGATGTAGGCAGAAAAGTATTATCTTATTTTCTAAGAAAGCTCTTTCTTTATGAAGCGACTGGTTTTAACAAGTCAATCGTTTATTTCATTACTACTAAATACATTCTTTATTTTTAACACCCCGGAAATTTTATGACGTGATTCTAACTATGAAACTGAACAACTTTTCCCAAGGAACATAGGTTGAAATACGTAAAAAGAATTTGAACCTCCCATACAAAATGTGCTGTCAGCTTATGCAGTTTGAATGGGAAGTCGATATTTTTTTTTCTTACTTCGACCTATGTTCCTAGGGAAAAGTTGTTCAGTTTCATTGGTAGAACCACCCTTTAAAATAACCGGGGTGATAAAAAAAAGACAGAAAAAAGGTTATTTTTCCGTATGATCAGGGCTCCGGAAATGTCCCCCTAAATGGACAAATTCTGTACATAACTTGACTGTACCCTCGGATTTGGCAGTAACATTTAGCAGAAGTTTGGACCTTTGACCCGGAGCAAACGAACGCTTAATGTGTTAAGCCCCATTTCTAGGGCAAGGACCTCAAATATAATTAAAATTTTCATCATATTGGGGAGTCTGAATAAATATTTTTAACTTATTCAAAGGAAAACGCGGAAAACTTCGGAGAGGAGTAAGAAAATTCAAAGACAATAGCATTTTTTTTGTAACCAAGACAAACTAATACGCATCTTACGAACAATAGAATTTCAGTTGGTAAACGATTTTCCTTGCTTTAAGAAACATGAGATGGTATGTTTTTATAACGTAGGTACTTAATTTAGCTGATTATTTTCGATATCAAACCTGGTTATTCCACAGCTGGTTACAGTTGGATTCAGCTGCTTACAGCTAGATTCTTACCTGAAACAAAAAATAATAATGAGTTTTCCTTGACGTCTATCAACTATGATATTTTAAGTGTCGATGGGTGGTACACACGGCCGCACATCAGTAGAAATAGTTTTGGACCTTATTGCGTGGTAATAGAGTTGAAAAAGTTTCTACCGACAAGCGGTTGATCGTACGCTTATCACTGTTGGTAATTTCTTTTTTTAGACATAGTAAAATATATGAAATCTATGGCTTATAAAATATATGGCTTCCCGTTTCAGTAACAGAGAGATGTGTTCCTTTAAGAAATTTCCATATGTAAGTACAAATAGTAGATCCTACTTGTAGCTGATCTAATCGTTTCGGCCGCCTACGCAACCGAGTTTGGAACCAGTTGCACAAAAGGAATTTATCTTCTTCCTTGGCAACTAGTTGCGTAAGAAGAATGTTTCTTCCTAATTGCCAGCAAGCAATAGTTTTTCTGCCATCGCAACCGAGTTACGCAACCAGCTACGACTAAGGAAATTGTTTTCCTTGTCCGCAACTTTTCAAAGTAAACTTTTTTTTACTGTTTTTTGCCTCCCAGCGCATAATGTCACGTTCGCAAAACATCACTTTCTCAAAATGTCACGTTTGCAAAATGACACGTTCGCAAAATGTCACGTTCGCAGAATTTCACGTTCGCAAAATTACAAGTTTTTTTGGACTTTTTTTAATTATTTTACTATAGATTTGGGACTTGACATTTCGCGTTCGTGTCATTTTGCGAACGTGACATTTTGCGAAAGTGACGTTTTTCGAACGTGACATATAAATAAGGACCAGCAACACTTGTTCAGCAGAATAATTATATTCACGCAGTAAAATGATTTTTTACCGGCACAATAAATATTTAAGCAGCAGAATAATTGAATGAGTTGCAAGATAACACTATAGAAAAAAACCGGCCAAGCGTGTGTCAGGCCACGCACAGTGAAGGGTTCCGTAATTGCCTCAGTAATCAATAGGTAATCTTAATCATTATTGTCATTAAAATGCTTACAGATGGTTGCGTAACAAGAAAAGTTCTTTCCTATCGCAACCAAACATTTAGAAAAATTAGGAATTAGGAATAAACATTCTTCTTACGCAACTAGTTGCCAAGGAAGAAGATAAAATCCTTTTGCGCAACTGGTTGCAAAACTCGGTTGCGTGGGCGGCCGAAACGGATCTAATTTAGGTACAACTTTTACAATATTAACATTATTATATGCGTTATGAAATCTTATTACAAGAAAAATATTACAGGTATTTGACAGAAACCATCAAACTGGCTTAATCATTTTCATTCTGATTAAATTACACTATGATGGTTTTTTCCTCGCGCCATCCAGTGCACATTTCAAAAGATAGTTGAAAACACCTATTACTATGAAAATGTATTTACTAAACAGTTGAGTTTTGAAACAAACCAAAAAGTAGATATACGCTTATTAGTACTATGTTGTGCACTTATTTCATCTACGTATTAGTAATTTCGCAGTATGGTGTTCCCGACCGAGTCAGGAACACCATACTGCGTTCCAAAACTCGTATTGCCGACGAGGAGGAAGACCGCTGGCCATGTCTGTCGAATGTGCCCTAAAAGCTGGGCAAAGAAAGTCACCCATTGGATACCTCATAACGACGGGTCCAGACGCCGAGGTAGACCAAGAAAGCGATGATGGCGTGACAACCTTGATGCCTTCTTAAATAATTGGGAAGAGGTTAGTAAAGATCGTGACCAATGGAAAGCCGCGGGGGAGGCCTTTGCCCAGCAGTGGGATCTAGTAGGCTAAGAAAAAAAAAATTGTAATTTCGGCACAAACCTTCAAATTCAAAATAAAAGGACCTCAATGCTGAAAACACGTCATTTACCAAATGCTCCTAGATTTTCTTTCCCCTGACCAGGCGATAACTACTTGATAAATTCGGATAGGGTTTTCTCAAAAGACAGGTGATTGATGAGGGAATAAGGCTGACTATTCTCTCCTAACTGGCCCTAAGAAAATGGCAAGGATATTGGAAGATCAACATACTTTAAAGGGTGAAAAAGGGTCGAATAAGGTATAGGAATTTACATACCTTTAGGGGCCTTCGAAGTTTGATCTATGGAGATAAGAGGAGCTTTAAGATAGGTGAAAACGGTGTACGGAATCGAAAATATAGCGCTTAGAAATGTTAAAACAGATTCTTCCAACAGCAGAGCGGTGCGGGATTGGAACGGCATTGGAGTAAGCTAGCAATGAAGGGCCCTGAGTCAAGATGCTTTCTACAATCGCAAACGCTATAGAATAGAATAAAAATGTATGGGATTGACATTAGCTGTGACGCAACATTTCTATCGCTAATGTCATTCCCGTACATTTTCATTCTATTCTACTAGCGTTTGCGATTGTAGAAAGTATCTTGACTCAGGGCCCAGGTGTAGGTTAAAAAAAGCTGTCACTATAATTTAATTCAAAATTACAAGCATAATGTTAAAGGTTAGTTTTTCATCAATTTCACATGATTATTTCTTAGATTGAAACAGTATTTAAAATATTTTATTTTTGGCCTAGGAAACATCCGAATTTCTACTCTGCACAAGCACGCTACGTTATTTAACTATCCATTTTGAAACTGTTGTCCTATAGGACAACAGTTTCACTCTATGATATTGTAAAGTACGTAAAATGGATAGTTAAATAGAACTAAAGCTAGACTTCGCTTTCACAAAGTTAGGCAAGTTTTAATCAAGTGCGGAACGAAGTTGTACTTAGAATTACGTTTCTTCGATGTAGATCGAATTTGTTCTTCGGTTTGATAGTTCGAAGATGTTAGGAGTCATTAAGTAGCAGAACAATAATAGTAAGTTAGGGCTGCGTGTTGCTCTAAATCGACCCGTGATTGACGTAAAAGGCAACAAAGGGATCTTATGCCGGAGGATAGACATCATTTGTTGTAGCCGCAACGCAAAGAATAGTGACTTTGGTACCGTAAGCATCGAAATAAGTTGAAAAAATTACTATACATCATCCATCATACTACACCATTATATGGTAGAATTTCGGAAATAAGGATTTGTTCAGTGAATTCCATGCTGACAGTACAACATCCCTAAAATATGCGACAGTTTTTGTAGTTTGTTATAGGGGAAGATACTTTTTCATCAACGTCATCATATCAGCCGAAAGACGTCCACTGCTGGATAAAGACCTTATCAAAGATCCACAACGACCGGCCCTGCGCTCATAGCATCCAGCGGCTTCCCGCAACCGCCACCAGATCCTCGGTCCACCTTGTGGGGGGCTGCCCACGCTCCGTCTTCTAATTCGTGGTACCTATAAAGCAGTTATAGAATATTTTTCGGTAATATTTGTCTTCGGCTTGGCAACCAAGGTTACCACCAAACACCCCGGGGTCGTTTCACAGAGCTGAACGAACATGTAACAATGTAAATCCCAAAATTGAAATTCCTTCTCAAAAGACGCTTCTGTGCTTTTATTGCAGGAAATCTATTTTAAAACAATGTCAACGTCTTTCAAGCGCTAACGTAATTTGCCGAACTAAAAGACGACGCGACGACGCCTTTAACATTCCACTATTTCTGAGCAAACAATTCACAAAGCTTTTGCTTCCTATTTACCTTACCTAGGACAGACGTGACATGGTACTATTGCAGTAACAGTTAAAAGAAACAGTTACTTTCTGCGGAATAGAGGATTGATTGCAAGTACAGCACGAGCAATGTGTGAAGCTTGTTCAGCTGATCCATATCATCAATACTTACATGCAATCAAAATCCTAAAAAAATCTGACTATATGTACAAAAAGAAGACTACAAAAAGTCTCCTGGTAAGCATTATCCCATCATATACTATTACTAGCTGTTGCCCGCGACTCCGTCCGCGTGGGGTTCAGAAAAAGTAGCTAATGACTTTTCCCATGGTTCAAACTATCTTCGTACCAAGTTTTTATAACAATCGGTTTATCGGATTAGTCATAAAATTGTAACAGACAGACAGACAGACAGTGCAGTTCTCGCTTTTATATTATTAGGTATACAGAGTACCGATGATACGGATTTTTGTTTAAATTTTTTTTTGAATAAAATTTTGTTTTGATTTTTTTTTTAATTAAACACCTCTTGTTTACGTGCGGACTGTTAGGTCGCCCACTATCCTCATAAGTGTAAAATCATAGTCGAATTCCACGCGGAGTAACTATAACTGATACGGGTTTCGTTATTTCTTATACAAAACAAAGCCTAATTAAATCCGAGGCTCAGTCACTTTAACTTCTGTGGCTACTGCGAAAGAAAAGAGAAAGAGCGGTACAAAGTCCAACGGGTCTAGCATCACATGCTTTTAACTCTACATGTACCTACATACAAAACTGTTGGACTTCACTTCCGTACAATCTTTGTAACTTCTCTCTCCCCTTAAAAGACAATTCCTAAAAAACAATTATTCACTTCTCTCTTTATTTTTTGAAGTATTTCGTTTATAAAGTTTTCAAAACTTTAGATCTTTCATAATAAAATTGTTTTTACATTTGTTGCACCGCCATGCCGAAACAGGATTTTTTTAATTATTATTTTTACAATAAAACTAAATCTAGATTTTAAATCTTTAGCTGTACCCACGACTTTAACACAAACAACTGGACCGGATCAAACGGAATTTTCAACAACGTATTGGGCTTTCTTCCGTACAAAATTATAAGGTTTTTTTTTATTTCAGCTCGGTTCACAGTTTGAAACTTTGAACTCGCCTATTATCTGTTTGAATGAACCGATGGCAATAAAAAAAAGTTCAAATATTGCACGAAAGCAACCCAAATACGTTATTGAAAACCCCGTTTAAGTCGTTCAAGTAGTTTGTGAGGTATTAGTGCGGCCGCTTAAAATTTCGCGAACCTTCTGTCTGAGTGAACCGTTTGCAATGAAATAAAGCTTATATGTTGCACAGAAAGAAGCCCGACGCGTCATTGAAAACCTCGTTTGACTTTGAACCAGTTCAGTAGGTGAGTTCTTGGTTCTGCAGCTTGAAACTTTACGTATCTTCTGTCAGAGTGAGCCTACCTATCGCAATGAAACTAAGCTTATTTATTGCACAGGAGTAAGCCAAACGCGTTATTGAAAGCCACGTTTGAATCTGTTCAAAAGTTTTTGAATTATTCGCGCCTTCGCTTGAAACTTTGCGTAACTTCTATCTGAGTGAACCGTTTTCAACTAACCTAAGCTTATATGTTGCAGGGAAGTACCTAATCCAAGCACGTCATGGAAATGCAAGTTGGAGTCGGTACAGTAGTTTGTTCGCTTTTGGCGCCGCCTATTGAAACTTTGGGCATTTTCTGTCTGAGTGAACCGTTTTAAATGAAAGTAAGCTAATACATTGCAAAGAATTAAGCTAAACACGTTATTTAAAACCCCGTTTAAATCCGTTTAGTAGTTTGTGAGTTATTGGTGCCGCCGCTTGAAACTTAGTGTATTTTATGTCTGAGTCAACCGTTTGCAATAAAACTAAGCATACATGTTGCATGGAGTAAGCGAAATACGTTACTGAAAACCTCGTTTTAATCGGTTCAGATGTTTGTGAGATATTGGCGCCTGCGGTGGAAATTTCGCGCACCTGTCTGAGTGAGCCGTTTTCAATGAAAGTAAGCTAATATGTTGCAAAGAAATAAGCTTGACAGTTTATTGAAAAACCCGTTTGAATCCGTTCAAGATAACCGTTTGCAATGAAACTAAACTTTTATAATGCCCAAAAGAAAGCCAAACTCGTAATTGAAAACTCAGTTTGAATCGGTTTGTGAGTTATTATCGTACAGGCAATTTGATACTTTACATAAGTGTAGCTTCTGATTGAGTGAACCGATTTGAATAAAACATAGCCTATATGTTGCTCAGAGCTAAGCCTAATCTACCTGCGAAAACCGCGAGAAAATCCGTTCAGTTGTTTCGGAGTTTATCGAAAACATACAGACAGACAGACAGACAGACAGACAGACAAAAAGTTCAGAAAACATATTTTTGAGTTCTATTAGTCGTTTTTTATCGCCCACACAATTTTTTTTATATATTTATCAAAGTACAGACACGCGGTTTCTACTCTTTTATTATATGTATAGATATATTTTCAGTGATGCCGGATATGACATTAATTTTCAGCTTCATTTAACCATATTTTACGTTCATATGATGGACTATACAAAATAAGGACGTAATGAATAAAAAAATATATACAGGGTAATTGTTATACCTCTACAAACCTCTAGGTTGCTTACTCTAACTATGAAACTGGATAGCTTTATACCTTTTGTTCTACAACTTATCAAGATGAGCTTAAAAAAATTTTGGTTCTCCATACAAAATGACAAGGGAATCGGGTCAATTTGTATGCTTGCTTATTTTAAAATTTTTATAGAACAAAAGTTATTCAGTTGCTAGACTAAGTAGCCTAGAGGTTTTTGGAGGTATGCCAAACACCTCCAAACACCCTGAACATTATGTAGTTAAGTGAGTGCTTATAAACAAATACTATAAATCTCTCTAAATAAATAGTACACAAATAACAGATACATTTTTTAGTATCAGTCCATCCCTAACTGTTCTTTGTATAATTTGCTCCTGTATCCCAAATCCTTGACCCAGTTTTATGTGGGAAAGAAAAATAAATCACCTGATTTTGTATTTCTGTTCAAATTTAGAAATTACGGTTTTCCGGTTTCAGGGTTAAATGGGTGTGGCTTTTACAATGTGGTTTGAGGATACTGTATTATACAAAGTTAAGTAAGTAGAATCAAAGTAGGGGTTTGCTTTTATATCGACATTTTATTTACTTATAGAAACTTTACTTTTCGATCCCAGTTGAGACAAAGAGTACTTGGAACATGTTCAAAAACTTATTTGATAATTTTATAGCGACCTAATATTTGACAGTCTTGAGTACAACTTTTATGACATTATTGATATTGATTGACGCTTAATTATTATAGTTTTGTAAATGAATTTATAACATAATTGTTTTTGGGAATGATATTGTAATGTAATTTAATTTATAATTTTGCCTATCCCAAAGGGAAAGAGGCGTGATATTATTGTATGTATTCAAGTCGCAAGTGATTGGGCTTCGCAAGCAGGACCAGATCGAGTTAAAGAGCAGTACTATATACGATAGTCAATAAACTTATGCCGTGTGGTGCAGGCGAACAATAATACCAACCCATCTCTACCCGTGGATGTCGTAAGAGGCGACTAAGGGCTTATGAACCGGAGGATGGGCAGCAGCAGTTTTCTTTGTATCGCACCATTTTACACACTGCAGTCACCAACAATAGCGGTCGCCAGCCACAACGCTTACAAGCGTGGTGACTATAGTAAATCCTCTCTAAACTACCACGCATTTTTGCTGGAGTTCTGTAGTGGACTTTTCATGGGATGTTATGATTTAACTTATGGAGAGGAAGGAGGAGAGAAGCAAGAAGAAGAAGAAAATAAAAGACAATGCACCAAATGCACATTTTTTTTTAAAGATAAAAATCTATTAAATTTATAGCGTCACTTTTAGTTTTGCTCCCTCTCTATCATCGCCTTTTACGTCACCTATATCGGATTTTCTCGGACAGAGATAATATAGGTAGTTATATTCAGGACAGGTGTACTAAATAAAACAAGGCGCTAGTCTTTTTTCGGGTTAGCTCTTGCATATCGAACTCATCTCTATTTCAACTAGATTGAGGACAAGAGCAAGAACAAGTAACAAATAAAGATGCCCGATGACGTCATCATATTGTTTTGATCCTGTCAGTAAGAGCTCGGAATCTAGATAAGATAATCTTTCATTATCTAAGAAAACAGTTGATAAATAAGTGGTTGTCTTCAGCCTTAAGTTCAGATCATCGAACACTCAAAAATGTCTCTCAATTAGAAGTTTATATTTTATTTTAACCTAATAAGATATCATGTGAAATGTGAAAGTACGACACACTTTGAAACAAACTTTGAAACTTGAGAATCAAACAGGTAGGCGAGTTCTAATAATAAAAGCAAAGCTGTAAGATAAATTTCAACTTCTTGAGTGAATTTATTGCTTTGCAAAGATTCGTATAAAACAGTATTACCTTTGCGGACCGACACTTCATTTTACTTTGTTTGGAGCAAAGAAGTTTGTACTGAAGCTTGGAAATCGTAATAAAAATTTATGGTTGAAGACCGAAGTTTGCAGTTTCTTTAGAAATTACGAAGTCATCTTTACGAAATAGAATGTGATAAGAAAGCTAGCAATATGTAGCGTGTAACAGTGTACCTAAAAAACACGAAAGTACACACGAGCGATCTTCCATGGAAACACTTTGACCTTGAGAGGGTCTCTGGTTTCGGGCGTTTGTAGGGTAGCGCTGGTTCATCTTATACTGGTTTTGTTTCTACGTGCTTGCTGCCGTGCGTACGTTTACTTACTTCTGCCGGTATTATTTAGAAAGATACATTGTCCCAGAAATTAGTGTCAGCGGGAAACATCATCAAACTGAACCAATTTTCCCATAGAATAAACGTCTAAACGCGATAAAAAAATGTTGACCTCCTATACTTATCTAACTTAAGTGACCAACCACCTAAATCTGTGTGACCAACACATTTATATGGGAACTTGTATATATTTTTCGAAAGAATTTTATGGGCAGAGTTGTATAGTTTCATAAGCCAGAACACGATCTTCTATAGTCCATAGGGAAGTCTCTCAATAGACTGCGATCGGTCGTTACTACAGTTTCATAAGCCAGAACACGATCTTCTATAGTCCATATGGAAGTCTCTCAATAGACTGCGATCGGTCGTTACTACAGTTTCATAAGCCAGAACACGATCTTCTATAGTCCATATGGAAGTCTCTCAATAGACTGCGATCGGTCGTTACTACAGTTTCATAAGCCGGAACACGATCTTCTATAGTCCATATGGAAGTCTCCCAATACTCGTAGACTGCGATCGGTCGTTACTACAGTTTCATAAGCCGGAACACGATCTTCTATAGTCCATATGGAAGTCTCTCAATAGACTGCGATCGGTCGTTACTACAGTTTCATAAGCCAGAACACGATCTTCTATAGTTCAAATGGAAGTCTCTCAATAGACTGCGATCGGTCGTTACTATATAGTGTCATAAGCCAGAACACGATCTTCTATAGTCCATATGGAAGTATCTTAATAGACTGCGATCGGTCGTTACTACAGTTTCATAAGCCAGAACACGATCTTCTATAGTCCATATGGAAGTCTCTTAATAGATTGCGATCGGTCGTTACATATGCTAGGCACTTAGGATAAGGTGGGGCTTCTCTAGAGTGATTGCGGAATTTCGCAATCCATGTCACACTTGCTATCGTACCCTACTTCTTCTGTTTCTTCCATTCGGAGGGATCTTTTTAAAGGCAACCAAAAGGCTATTGATGTGGCCATGTTTTGGGCTAAGATTTTGTAGCTAATTTTTGCCGTTGCCTCAAAAAGAGGAAGAGGATAAGCAAATTAACATGTTTTGCGCTTGACACCGTTTTAATAAATTGTCAGTTCACCATTTTAATTTAAGAGCGGATACTTACCAGTCAGGGGATCAACTCGGCTCCATAAGGTAAAAGCCTAGACTAGGATTATTTAGGTAAACCAACAATGTATTTACCAACCTTGAAATGAGAAATTACTACCTTTAGTTATTGAAATTTAGAACGTAGCATTTTCTGAGCGTGCTGGCGGTAAGAGATATTAAATTATTTTATATGATACTATACCTTCGCAAGGGATATGATTCCTTATCAGGGCAAGTATTTTAACGATAAGAGAAAATACATATGTCAAAAATGAGAAACATAATGTGTACAAGAATACTGAAGGTAGGTAAAATTTAGCGTTGCGGCTGGCACTATGAACCGCTGTTGTTGGTGACCGCAGTATGTAGAATGGTTTGGTACAGAAGGACGTTGCTGCCCATCCTCCAGTTCAATAATCCCTTAGTCTCGTCTTACGACACCCACGGGTAGAGAGGGGTGGGTACTATTCTTTGCCGGCACCGTCGAAGAATGCGAATATGCCTATGAAATTGAACCACAGATCGAATACGAAAACTTTATTTTCTATTAAATCTTATTTGGATATGTTCTGTATGACTGCAATTCCCTTAACGAATCAAATAATACTTAAAACCTAAACAATACTTAAAAGCGTGCAAATAAAAAAGCTGTTTGATATTTTTAAACAACGTCAAAATTTCCATACTTAAAGATAGGTTGCCAAAATTTCACAGTTACTTATACAAAAAGTCGCACTGCACTTGGCTAGCCCTTATTAGTATGATGCGACCGCAACCGCTGTACCGCGTCTTAGGTATGCGCGGGGAGGTGGGGGAGTGGGAAGGAAAGAGCAAGAAGGGAAGAGCGATGACAAGCGATGGCCTCCCCGTCTCGCCTCTCGCATACCTAAGGCGCAAGCCAGACAGAACGGTCGCAGCGAGCATCGGGTGCGTCTGTGGCATGCTACGAGCGCACATAGTTTGCGCCCGTGGCACACTTCGGGTGCGCCCGAGGCGCGCTTCTAGCGCCCCCGTGGTACACTTCGCGGCTGGACGACGGAATCGGCGGCCGACTGTGTCACTCGCAGCAGACTGTGCGGAGTGCCGGCGTTTGCGCAGGCCTTGCGCCGGTGGTGCACTGGCAGTGCGCCTTTGGCATGCCGTCTCGTCGCCTGTTCAAATCACTTGCATACCAAATGTAGGAGAACGACGCGGCGCAAGCCAGACAGAAGAGGTGCGCCGATGGCGTGCCGTATGGCGCACCTCTGCTGTCTGGCCTACGCCTTAGGCGCGGTACTGCGGTTGCGGTCAGACTACAGGTACAGAAACGTTGTGGGTAGTACAGTAAACCGTCGACATGCATAATACCAATACAAGATACTGCACATCCAACTGCCTAAAGTCCACCTGAGCCCACTCCGATACATCTTGTAATCCTATATCGTAATGGCTATAAGTGCCTATAAGCTAACGAGAATCTAGCAGCTAATCTGCTGTTACGTCGATGCACAGCACATGGCGCCTCGTGAAACTACCACAATTTGAATAGAAATTTCCTGAACGATGATCGTTTAGAAACTTTGAATAGGAGAAGGCTAAAAAATTTGAAATAAATAATAACGACCACCAAAATAAATTTAGGAACCACACAAATTGCTGACAAAATTGGCTATTGAGACAAACGAAAATTACCTGCAAAGTTATAATTTTTTTTTATGTTACAAGTGAGCAAACGAGCAGGTGGGCCATCTGATGGTAAGTGGTCACTACCGCCCATAGCACCCACTGTCTTGTTAATGGCAAATCTTGACAATAATAAGACAGCAAAGCGTGTTGCTCACTTTGAGAACTAAGATGGTGTCTCTCATGTGCCGGTAATTTCACTGGCTCCCTTGCCCTTGAAACCGAAACACAGCAGTACGAACACTGCTGCTTCACGGCAGAAAAAAGCAAGGGGGTGGTACTTCCCCAGACGGACTTTCCACAGAGGCCCTACCACCTTCAAGTTAGCTTAAGGATATGAAAGTAGCTTCAAGTAAGTATGACGTAATGAAATGTATTAGAAACATATAAATAAAAGAATAAAAAATTGGATGGGGAAGGCCTCGGCAAACGTTCCAATAACAAATTCAGGACGTTCTAAATAAAGGCCAGGTTAAAAGTACCCTAAACAGATGAGTGTTGATGAAAGAAGAGAGAGTAGAAGATCATAGCAGGTGGAGGTGGAGGGCTGCCTACCCTGTATGTATAAAAAAATTGTTGAATCTCTTAAAGCATTCATAGTTTATTTGTACGATATTTACGCAGAGAGAAATGTTTGCTAAGAAATAGGGACACATTTTTAAGTTTTTTGGCCGATAGCTCTTTTAAAAAGAAGCGTCAAGATAAAAACATTAAAAAACTACCCAACTAGCCGAACGCACCGGAGGGAACACTGCTGCTCTTATAAAATTTAACGACTCAAAGCTCGTCAGTTCTAAGTCTTCATGTGCCGAGTCAGCTTTTTACTCTCTTTCTTATTAAAAAGCCTAATCACTTAACATCTTTCTTTCTCAAAGTTCGCAACAATTACTTAGGAGGGTTTGATAAATGCTCCGAACGATCTGCGTCAAAATATGAAGCGTCTTTTCCTGCTTCATTGGGGAGGGTTCAAGGGCTAATTAATGATGAATATCATCTCTGCCTGATATTAATGTTTCCGATGTGACTGTCATTTTCTTAAGCGTCTTCATATTGTTTTGTTTCTGTTAGTAAGAGCTCGGATTCTAGATAAGATAATCTTTCGGAATCGATTTGGTATGAAGCTGCTGGGTGTCGTAAATTCAAGGAGCAAGCATTTGCACTTTCTGGTATGGGAGAGATTCTTCATGATTTATTCGCGTGTCGCGTTTTATTAGTTTGCTTGTAAATATGTACCTATAAGAGTGCGTGACTTAACACTGTACCTTGTCAAAAACAAAATATTTATATTACAAAATACTTATTTTATCACTTTCGCATATAAATATACTGCGTGTTAATTTTATTGCGTGCTAAGGCTCGAGGGCGGGATCAGTATCAGTAACTGAACAACTTTCCCCAAGGAACATAGGTCGAAATACGAAAATCAATTTTTGACCTCCCATAGAAACTGCATCAGCTGATAGCGCATTTTGTATGGAAAGTCAAATTTGGTTTTTCGTATTTCGACGTATGTTCCTTGGGAAAAGTTGTTCAGTTACTTATCCCGCCCCTGAGCTATGGCACACAATCAAATTAACAGCCTGTATAACTTACATCTGATATAACTACTGTTTATCTGGTAAAATACTCATTCTGTAAATAAAATATTCTCACATAATTACATAGTACCTGGATGACCGAGCTTAGCTCTCTAAAACCTTAATAAACAAAGCCCAGCAACAGATGGCGCCTTAGGGTTTCTGAAACACGCCATTTTGAAGAAATACGCAATAAACCTAGAAAATGGATTTTCCTAGATATGAGACCTAGCTAGATCGATTTTTCGCTCCCGTAAACCTATGATTATTAAATTATTCACATGTTATTTATTGAGACACAGTATAACATTAAAACACAACCTTACACGCTAAGAGCTATGGACTGACTGCCTCAAAGAATACTATACTCTCTCTGACGAGGAGGACTGCCTTTTGCCTTTCAATGATCTTTCCCTACAATCGACATGTAGCTAACTTCACATCATGGTTGCTGACGTTCGATTGGTCGGGCGCTGCGCTGCCATGAAAAAGAGGAATCTAGAATTGTTTAAAAAAACAACATATCCAAATACTTAACTAGTGTTAGAAACAATATATTTAACTACAAATATTAACTATAAATTTAAAAATTGAAATGAAACTGCACTAAAGAGCCATGCATAACCGTTTATTATTTATTAATGAATAATAAGCTAAAATTCACATGCTCACACACATCGTAAGAAGTGTGATGGTATAACTAGGCTTATCATTAAATCATCATCATAGGTTTCTCTTCTTATTCATTTTGTTCTGCCCAGACCGAAAATCGAACCCAAAACAAGAAGACAATAAGATTTTTGTTTGCATTGCGTATTCAGCAATTTCATTAATTTGTTGCTCAGTTCCGTTCACTTGTAAGTTAATTCCGGAATACCTCGAGAGCGGCAAGACTGATCATTATTGGTTAACTTCGCTCCGCCGAGGAAATACTACCAAAGTAAACGTTTGCTTCGGCGATCCAATTTGTTCTTGTAAGTGATCGCTCTATTAAATTCCAACATGGCCGGATGTAGATAACACTCTTGGGGGCTTTCGCGGTGAAGGATTATGTTTTTGGGAACAATAAACGGTTTAATCTGTTGTGCACATGCAACGCTATAGCTAACAGGTCACAGATTTAATAATAGTAAAGTAACGTTTACAGATGAGTCACTCCCAGGCGGGGTGCCGACAAATTTCAACCTTACGGTCTAAGCATCGATACTTGCAGTGTACCGCATAGGACACGTTTTTAAATCGCGGTTGATCGCGGACAGGTGGGCTAAGACGCTGATTTTGTCACTTTATGAGATACTAAGCGAGATGCAAGTAGGTATGTGATATTGTTCTATTAAACATGCAAATACTTATTTACCTATTTTGCCGCCATAAGCTTAAGATGAAATAAAGGAAAGTAAAATCGACTGCCTCACCCAGTCGACTTCTAGCAATTTGTATGGAGACGTAATTTTTTTTCTTTTCATGTAACAAAAATGTTTCTTGGGGAAAGTTGTTCAGTTTCGATAATTGAGCACGCCTTTCAGTTTTCGGTACACCGTCACATACACCCTGTATATCGAAATTTTCTGAAAAATCCATAGTTTTAAACTGATTAGTTTGTTCGGGAGGTCGAATTGTTTTTTTCGTATTTCGTACTGTTTCTTGGAGAAAGTTGTTCATTTAAATGGGTAGATCAACAATGGCTTTTTTAAAACAACTTGTATGTTATTAGGTACAAGTTTCTACTTAATAACTTTGATTGAAATACCCCATTATTTAATTATTATTATTTAATACCTGCAAGAACTCATTAAAAAAAACTAAAATTTCCGGAACTTTGCTAGATCCTTCGTAAGGTTGAAAGATCGCGGGTAAACTAATTTAGCACAAACACATTACCCCAACTTACGAGACATTAAACGCTCGCCTTTTTTAATTAAATCCGCAAGCAAATTAACTTTTTGAAACGAATATACCCCGTCTCGTAGAGAACGCATATTGCAACTGACGTATTTTGCAAGTAGAAGAATAACAGAACAAGTTCAACTTACAAGTATGAACTGCCCTATAAAATAATAACAAATCTATAAAACAGTTATAAAAAAACAAGCAACCAATGATAAGTTTGCTTGTTATATTAACAACAAAACAAAAGTTTCCGCAACTATGTTTAAAAAGAAAAATTTCATTATAGAAGCTAGAGGTTTAGTAAATTTTTTGTACTTTGACGGTCAACTATTTCTCCTAAAATATTGAATGTGTGCAGCTAAAAAATACAACATACTGTCTGTAATTTCAGGCTACTCTCTAACAAATAAATCAATTTGGAATCGGACAGTTGAGTACAGTCAACGACAGGTCAAGCTTGACACTCGCAGTACGACTTTAGCCTGTACGTCTATTGATATAAGAACGGTAAAAAGCCCAATGTGTCAAGCTTGATTTACTCTTGACTGTAAGTACTTTTCCTTGTAAGTACCGTTGTTATCTCCGTGTCGATATCGGCACAATATCGGCGCCGTCATATTGTTGTTGGCAAACCCACGACACTCCTTACAAACGGACTGATTCCGCTACATAAACTCTAACAATATGTTCGCATTACGATTTGCTTGTGTGGGTAGCCATTATGGTTACAGCGCGTAATATTATAAAACGTGTTAACGGAATAAGCGAAGCTGAGAAAATAGTTTGTTCAAAATCGAGAGTAGAATCAATGTCACGGGTTTTTTATAGAGGTATTTTTTTTATTAATAAACTTTTTGTTCTTCTAAATATTTGCATGAGCGGTGAAGAGGGGAGGGAAGGGGGCGTGGCATGCGGGCATTTTTACGGGAATGGATTAATTTTAATAAAAATCAGTTGGGGTGTATGAGGTATTCGCGTATTCCATTAACACGTTGTATAGGCATATTTTTTGTTATTGGTATTCCCTCGGTACCGTTGTGGTGAACAAACGGCCTAACTCATTGTTAAAACATACTTGAAAACAAAATACACAAAACCCGAAGTAACCTTGGCTACACTCCATATGACAACATTTTTACTACTCAGCTTCTTTAAATGGTTGTGTCCAAATATCGATAGTACTATCGATAATTAAAATATTTGTTATGAAAAAACGTGCACAAACGTGTAAAAAGTTAGCCACATGTTCGAGTCGGATTTGCTTCATCGTAGGTTTTGTAATTATAATAATAAACATTTTATTTATTACAAAATATAAAAGACGTAAAAATAGTTATCGTGATGGGACGTCAGGCAGTCTGCATTTAAGTCGCTATGTGCTCTTGGAAATAGCTTTTCAAATGGAGCCTTATCAAAATATACTGAAAAATGATACCTACTAGGGAAAACTTATAAAAGTAACTGAAAAAATGTTTCGATAATCGAAAGTTTATGGTTTTTCGATCGAATATCGATAACTATAAAATTTCCTTGTCATCACTAGCTTACGCGGATTCGCCCATTTGAATTCAGAACCGCGTGCATCCCCGAATAATATTGGAGTATTTTATTAGGCATCTGCATTTTATGACAGACGGTCGGCAGAATTCTTGGCCCGTCTGTGGTTTGGTTTAACCATAATTTTGTAAAATGAAGATATGAAAAAGATTGTTTTACTGTTTAAGATTTCAGAGCGAAGCTTTATGTTATTTGATAAAAAAGTACCTACTTGTTTAACATCTTAACAGCAACTTTTACAAAACATTGGCCAAGAAATAAAAATAAAATCTGTTCGTCCCTTTGTCGCATACAAAACTCTGTATAAAACGTGAGTTTCCGTCCGTTGAAGTACATAATTAGTGAAAAATTTTATTTTGTATGTCTGTGTTCATTACCCTTATACGGTAAATCGGTGTCCTTAGGTGATACCGCTGGCTTCTTAATCTTTTTAAATTCATTGATGCCAAGTCAACAAGTAGCAGTAATTATTTTTTTAATTAATGGATTGATTTTGAACATTTAAAACAAGATTCAACAGTTCTATGCGTGCTTAATTCATGCTATCAACGTGTTATCAACAAAATGTAAAAGAAATAAATATTGACAAATACAATACAATAATAGTAGATTAGTAGCCAAGGGCTGTAAGGCATCAATTGCAGCCCGAGATATTTAGGCGCACGAGCGCAGCGAGGGCGCCTATAGTTCGAAGGTGCAATTTATTATGCTTACACCCGAGCTAACTACTCTGCTTTACATCTCGATTGTGAGATAAGTAGGTCCTTATTACCACCAAATTGTAGGTGACCAATTAGCGCTCTAGGGTAATAATGTAACTAGAAAAGCCCTAGGGCGGTAAGTAATAAAAAAAAAACACCTCACTCTTTCAAAACTCAATTACTTACCGCCCTTAGACTTTTCTAGCAACATTATTATCCAAGAGCGCTAATTGGTCACCTACAAGCCCCATTTGGGAGTAATAAGGACCTACTTACCGAATATGAGAGATGTAAAATACTCTTTATTGCACACAGATAACATGAAATACGAAACAGGTGAACATAAAATATATAGTAAAATAAGGCGGCTTTAATGCTAAAAAGCAGGTCTCTTCGATGTCAAAGGTCACAATACACGCAAAAGAGGTTCGTAGAGTACTCCGAAGCCTAGACGTGAACAAAGCAAGCGGTCCTGATGGAATACCAGCAAAATTCTTCAGAAACTGTGCGCCTGAGTTGTCTCCTGTGCTAACACGTTTGTACCGCCTCTCTCTAAAAACAAGAACGGTGCCAAAATCTTGGAAGGTTGCCAACGTACAGCCAGTTCCCAAGAAGGGTAGTTGTGCCGACCCCAGCAACTATCGGCCAATCGCCATCACCTCCATACTCTGCAAAGTTATGGAAAGGGTACTCAATGGAAAACTGCTGACATACCTAGAAGCTAACGACCTACTCAGTGACAGTCAGTATTGCTTTCGCCGGGGACGATCAACTGGGGATCTTCTAGTGTATGTCACGCACTGCTGGGGGGAGGCCATCGAGAAACACGGCGAAGCCCTTGCCGTGTCACTACTAGACATCTCGAAGGCCTTCGACAGGGTGTGACACGCAAGTCTGCTGAGCAAACTTCCTGCATACGGCATTCCCGCTGACTTTTGCTCTTGGATTTCTGACTTCCTGAACGAACGGACGATCCGAGTGGCCCTTGATGGCTGCTCCTCTGACCTCATGGCTATTGATGCCGGGGTTCTTCAGGGGTCTGTTCTCTCTGCGACTCTTTTCCCGCGGCACATCAACGACCTACTTGGTCCTAGTACTGTTGGGTACTCAGATGACAGTACTGTCTTCGAGAGATATATGTCAAGCGCAAAAGCCAGCAGTGACGAAATACGTTCTTTGAGAGAGGCCATGGTAGAGCGTATAAACTCAACCTTAAGTCCTGTCTCCGACTGGGGTGACAAAAATCTGGTGAGTTTCAACGCCACCAAAACGCAGGCGTGTCTGTTCACCGCCAAGAGGAGTCCGTACAATCTGGCTCCTACTTTTCGAGGTACAACTGTATTAGTTACCGACAGCCTCGAGCTACTTGGCATGAAGTTGTGTGCAAACCTGAACTTCGGCGCTAACATTGAGTCAAAAGCCCAAACTGCGGCAAAAAAGCTGGGCATCCTCAATAAGGTTAACCACCTGTCACCTTTGGGATGGCTCAGCGAAATACCAACTAGCCGCACTTGACTCGATAGATCGTAGAGCCAAGAAGCTCGTTGGTGATGAGATGCTGGTGAAAACCAAGTTTCACAGTCTGGCCCACCGTCGCAAAGTTGCATGTCTGTCGGTCTTCTACAGATTGTACTTCGGAGAGTGTGCTCTAGAGCTCCACGAGCTTATTCCACCATCTCCCTTCTACCATCGGGAGTCCAGATGCACCGCAGGATATCACCCATAACTGGTTGATATTCCGCACATTCGCACAAAGCGCTTTGAAACATCTTTTATAATGCGCACGGCTAGAGTGGAATTCTCTACCTGCGTCTGTGTTCCCGAGTTCATATAACCCGAATCTATTCAAGTCGCGAGTGAATAGGCTTCTTCTGGGTAAGCTCGTTCCATCGTCGACCTCATATCTGTCTTCAAGACTAGATCGAGGTCAAGAGTAAGCCCATTTTCAATGAAAAAAAAAAAACCTTTGGGTGCAAGGAAAAATTAAGTAACGATTATGCGGTAGGTAAATAATAATCGAGGACGAAAAAATTATATAAAATAAGAAAAAAGGAAGTACTTGGAACATACATTAATTTTAATTTTGGAATTGACGCGTAGTGGCACAGTTTAATGAGATTTATAAATTAACAGAAACTTTTAATAAATGAAGTTCGTAGTACTACTTACCTACCTAACTGAACTGCGGGAAAAGCTTGTTTTACGTACTGTGAAGAGCACATCAAGCTTGACACAGTGGACTTTGTACCGTTCTTATTTCAATCGACGTACGGGCTGGAGTCGCACTGCGAGTGTCAAGCTTGACCTGTCGTTGACTGTACCTACAGTGAAACGAGTATCATCTTCTTTACTCTATTAATTAATACGTACACATACAACAACAAAAATGCATACATATTGAGTATCAACAACGTATTCGAATAAAGTGCAGGTGCCCTCTACAACCCTAATATCTATCACTGTGGTTCAGCGAACCAAAGTGGTTCTTAGCCTCCGACATCAAAGCACGTCACGCTTCCCTGTTCTGTGCCAATTCCGCCCATTAGGGCAGTCCTAGCTCGTTTAAATCCTTGGCGACTTCATCCTTCCATACCGATGGCTGTCCTTGATACGCCCTTTTTGCCGCTCGATCCCCGGCCATCCTTTCAACATGGCCAAGCCAGCGGAGTCGGAAAGATTTAATTTCACCAATGATAGCTCTGAAGTCAGCTCTTCTATCTTCCGGTTAAAACTTGTTGCAAGTCTGACTTTTCAAACAGCAGTTTTGGCAATAAACGATACCATTGATTGAGGTAGCTACGTTAGTCCAGTACCTGTAGCCATCATCACTTATAGTTTGTCAAGCTTGACCTGTTGTTGGCTGTACATCTACCGTACCAAATTATTTACAGAAAAGTCTTTAAATATAAAAAACTACTGGTAAACACATTGAACTTGAGATCGCGTGTTACGAGTAACTTATTAGTGGTGACATTCGTTGAGGAATTGTTATGAAATATCTACTACTGATGTGCCGTTGGCTGTACGTCTTTGATAAGTTGGATAACTTCTGTATTATGCCTGTCTATCAACAGTTGAAACGTAACATACAAACTCAATTTATCGAACAAACAGCAAAATTAACATCAATTAAGACTTGTTTACCATAGTAAGTTCAAGACAGATCAAGCTTGACACTCGCAGTGCGACTCTAACCTGTACGTCTATTGAAATAAAAGCGTTACAAAGATGTGCACTTGACTGTACCCACAGACAAACTACGTTTCTGATTGTTGGTAAAATAGAATTTGAGGTTGTGTGAGTTTTGATTGCTTAGGCTAATTTCTGATCCGTCATAGCTGCTGTCTAAGAATAGTGAGTACTTCCAAAGGTACTTTTTTCCTTGCGGGTGGACCATGGAAACTGTAGGATGCAGAAAATATAAGGCAACTTTAAAGCCTTGAATTAAGGGGGAGACCTACAAACGTGGGCGGTGCTCATTAATATTTCACACTAACGCCTCCTAACGAGCGCCGGCGAAAAGCCAAAGAGATTTTGGGGGGAAATTAAAACGGTGAATAATTAAATGATTTGTATTATAGCCCCTTCAACTCAGTTTAGGGGGAAACTTGATTTTAAAACTTACGTCCTTAGCACACCACCACGGCGATCTGTGCCTATGACTTCGTTAGTGTGGAATTTGGGCTTTAACAGTTTACACAAACAACTGAACCGATTCAAACGGGGTTTTCAATAAGGTATTTGGCTTACTTTCGTTTAACATATCAATTCGCCGCTTGAAACTATGTAGTCGCATACTTATCTTCTGTTGGAGTGAACCGATTGAGAAGTTGGTATGTTGCACGAAAGTAAGATTTTTGAAAACCTCGTTTCAATCAGTTCAGTAGTTTGTGAGATTTACTCACAGCCGAAGATTCACGGGAGTTTTACTGTCTGTTGTTTTTTAAATTTTTTCGGAGTCAAAGGCAAAAAGTTAGTGCTTTACATCAACTTTTCTCAAAACGTGACTACATCAAAAGCCCTTTTGGGTTAAGGGCGTAGCTCTGACAAACAACGCAAGCAGGTCAAAAGTTCTCTAATTGGCTTCCAAAGGCGGTGTTTTGAGTTTTGAGATTGACTTTATATTAGAAACAACATGTAACTAAGGTTTGCTTTTATTTTAGTAAACTATGGTTCCGTCTTCTAAAAGCAAAATTTTATACTTTCATGACTAAACCTAATCAAAAACTTTGGCAGAAATCGAGAAACTGCCTTATTCAGTACTTTTTTTTTGTAGTGAACTCCTGTTGTTAACCTTAGCGGCTGTCACAACTTTACCGGACGGTTGGGGAGCGGAAGGCTCTACCCAGGAAACACGTAAGGCTACAAGCCTTAGGGCTCCTTGCGGGGCTCGGACCTAAAGGCTTAGGTTGTTGCCGGGAATCGGAGAGAACATTTAGTACTATCATTGTGATAGCCGAAATATCCACGACGATCTCCAAATGAAACACGTAGATGCTTTATCATTATTGAGAGTGTCGTTGTGTTGTGAGATCATTTGGCTGCCGCATTCCACAATGAAACAAAATACATACGAGTAAGAAGCACCGAGCACACACGTGGCTTGTTAAAACTTTAGCTGGGTATGTTCCAGATTCAAAGTTATAGAAGCAAGGTAGAAGAGTATGCAATAATTTGAGACCATTTTATACTTTTGATAAATTATTGGGTCATTCATCCGCTGCTAACGCCTACTACACATGAGTATTAAACATTAATTTTAGACCATTTTATTTCTTTTATTCATTTTTAGGTAATATCCGCAGCCGAGGCTTATTTACACAAGAAAAGAGTTCGATGCAACAAGCGAACACGTGACTTGATAAATATTGAACAAGGATGTTCCGAATTCAAACGGGTAGAAGCATCTGCAAAGATTTTTTGGGTCATTCAGTTGCAGCAAGCCGCATTGAAGCAAAATAAGAGCGCATAATACATGAGATGAGGTCGTTGCACCAAGCCGGCACGTTGCTGGTTAAACATTCAGTTGAGATGTTTCAAATTGAAACGCACAGAAGAATCGGCAGTGAGTCTAACCTATTGGCGGCTTACAAAACGACACATGATGATTCCTAAGGCCCAGTTCTGTGCGACGCGGACCGTCCGCGCGGATTAGGACATGCGTCCGTCGAGGATGAATTGTCGTTCAGTTCAAAGCAAATCGTGATCAAGAGTGGTTCTGTCTCGCACAGTTATGAATAAATAAATATTTGAGCCGCAAAATCAATATTTACCAGTAGAATAATTAATTGAAATTAATATTTGTGCAGCAGAATAATTAAATGTTATAAACGCGAAAAGTTTGTAAGTATGGATGGATGTATGTATGTTTGTTACTCTTTCACGTAAAAAATGCTGAATGGATTTTAATGAAACTTGGCACACATATAGGTTAGGTCCTGGAATAGCACAAAGGCTACTTTTTACCGCGGGAAAACCCTTCATTCCCACGGGAAAACGCATTTAATGCGGGTGAAACCGCAGGCGGAAAGCTATATAGTAAATTAATATTTGAGCCGCAAAATAAATATTTACCAGTAGAATAATTAAATGAAATTAATATTTGTGCAGAAGAATAATTAAATGAACAGAAATAAAACATATTTGCGCTGTAAACCAACCTATAATATGGGTTCAGAGATTCGGTTGTTTTCTTTTTGAGACACGATATCCAAAAAATTTGCTACATTTTTCAATTGCGCATGTACTTATTTTATAAAAAATTGCTGGCGTGGAATAGAACATTGTTCATCGAGAGGAGAAAGTGACCGATTCCCAACAAGGGAATAAATTATCGCTTGGAGGTTTAAACTTTTTAATTTTACATTGATAGTGTTAAAACATTAGTAATACTTTATGAAATTGAGCAATTAAACACTACTTTATATTTATGTATTATAATTTTTCCTTGTTGATAAGAAAAAAACAGAAATTTTGATTTTTATCACCCGGTGATTTTGAAGAATAGGTACTTACCTAAATGTTATTTTTTTAAATTAATGTTTTTTTTTCAGAAAAGTGCATGTGGCCAGCATCATTTCGCGGACTTAGAGATATTTTTTTTCTTTTTTTCTTTTTTTGGCATTATGATATTAAAATAGGATATCGACTGATTTCGATCAAAATTTAAGAAAAAAAAGCACGTTCATACAAAATTCCAGGTTGCTAAAACACGTTAACAATGGATTTCCATATAACTTTTCCTAACGCATATTTATACCATAGAAATGACGTATCTTCTCCTTAGTTTTTAAAACAGGACTGAGGTACTTTCCGAGAAGGTAAAGTATAAAAGTTTTTGAAAATAGTACGTGATGCTGAATCATAAGGTACTGGAGTTATTTGTTAGCATTTTCCTCTATGTAGTGATGTGAAAAATTGTGCTTTATTACACACTCATTCGTGCTAAATAAGATTTTGTCTTCATAATTAATATTCTCATTACAACGGATATGGGCCTTCTGATTACGAGGGTAATCGCAACGTCAAATTGGGATAGGATTAATTGAACTATTAATCTTACAGACCTAATTTGTGTTGCCAGATTGTAAAATTAAATTAGGCTATTTATATTTTAATTTTACTCGGTTTATTCCTTTTCTGTTATTAGGGTTCCGTACCTCAAAATAAAAAAAACGGATCTTATAGGATCACTTTGTTGTCCGTCTGTCTGTCTGTCAGTCTTTCTGTCTGTCAAGACCCTTTTTCTCACGAACGAGAAGAGGTATCAGGTTGAGATTGATAACAAATATTAAGGTTTATAAACCACACAAGATCTGAAAATTTCAATTTTTTACAACGACGCAATCAAAAGATATGGCTTTTATGTTCTCATCTCCATACATTTATGCAAAAAAGCAAAACCTACAGGGTACTTCCCGTTGACCTAAAATTATGAAATTTGGCAAGAAGCTAGGTCTCACAGTACAAAATAAAGGGAAAAGCCAAAAATCATAAAATATTTCAATTTTTCTCGCAACTAATAGTAACCAATTAAAGTGAGCTTTTTATATAAAATAGGGGTCAAGTTGCATGGTCGCGGAGTTTTTATAATCAAAGAGCAAAAGCTTTTAGTATAGCATATGGTAGATAGGTACGGAACCCTTAGGGTTAGACTTAGGGAGTCCGACTCGCACTTGGCCGGTTTTTTTTCTAATTAGAATATTTTGTAAAGGTTTTTTTTTTCGATTGGGTGCTAGCATGGCGGGTTAAAAAGCAACCTATAGAGTGTCAGAGGAATACGCAGCGCGAATGATATCGAAATCCGCAACCAAAGGTCAAACCAGATCTTAATCCTAGACTAAGCATTGCCAGATCTCTTCAAATGACCCCTAACGACTTGGCTAATATCTACTATCAGTGACAGTAGGCGGGACCAATGGCTACGTATCTTCCGAAACGCAGAACTCTGGTAATTGTTTAAGAGATTTATCATTATAACAGATTTTAATATCCAACATTTGATTTAATTATTTACACCTCTCTGACTCCATCATACAAAAAATTCGCAATAATCTATGCAATTAAATAGAGGGTTGCGAATTTTCACGGTCGTATAATATGGCCTTGAACCCTGGCCGCCATTGGCCTACTCAAATCGGTAGGGTAGCACCACGTGACTCGGGCTTCTGAACTTGGTCGGGTGATACCTCCGATTCCCGCCAACTTGTGTCTATGGTTTATACGTCATTCGAAAGGTAACTTCAATAGGTCGTAAGTCCCCATACATACCAAACCAAATTAAACCATAGTTTCTACGCAATAAAGCAAAATCTCGAGCTCCACCCCGGATGTACTTAGCGAAGCCGATCGGCATCACTGGAGCTCAAGTAACGCCAACCACAAAGCTGAAAAGCGTGTCGCCTACGTAATGAAAACTCCCTTTAAGTTAAAATACTTGTAGGTTACTGCCGCTTTCTTTTTAGTTGTAACATGTTTCAATCGCACTATCTTGGGTTAACGTCTTCAAATTTCTAATACCGAAATAGAAAATGAGCGCCAAAATTACAAATAAAGCAATCTTCAACCGCCAGACCACTAAAGTATCCTAAAAGGACTTAACATAAAAATAAAATGTCTTCAGGAAACCTCGCTATATAAACACGCTCATCTACCTAATCTGGCGCGAAAAGCGAGTTATCGCCTTCTTGCAGCGCCCTCTTGAGGACATAAACGTCAAGAAGTGACGTCATAAGCCAGTAAGAAGCGGTAAGAATGACGTAGTGGAATAAGATGTTGATGTAAGATTGTCCGGAATCCTGTAATGTTGCTCGAAGCTTTACTAAATATTTTGTAATGCCTGACTATACTTGAATATGGTACTTAGTACATGAAACTGAACAACTTTCCCCAAGAAACATAGGTTGAAAAAGATGAGATTTTTTTTGTTCGTCCCATACAAATTCCAGTATTGACGCCGCAAGGTTTTTATGGGGAAGCCAAATTTTTTTTTCATGTTCCAACCTATGTTTCTTGGAGAAAGTTGTTCAGTTTCATGTACTAAGTACCATATTCAAGTATAGTCAGGCAATACAAAATCACCTTGTATAGCATACCGTCTCAATGGCTAATACATACCGAATTGTACAGTTCATTATCATATCGTGTGAGTTGCAAGATCGATGACCGACCTCACAAACCCTGATGTCAGAGTTCTTAAGCCGCCAAAGGCCTCTGACATGGCTCATTAACGACTATATCCGTGCAACAACGTACAGTCAACGACAGGTGAAGCTTGACACTCGCAGTATGACTCTAGCCCGTACGTCTATTGAAATAAGAACGGTACAAAGTCCAATGTGTCAAGCTTGATGTGCTCTTGACTGTACAAAACACCCCTCTGCTAACAGGAATTTATTGAATATTCGTGTGACTCATTTGAGCTTTGGTTTTTTGATTATAGAAAAAGAAAGATAAAGAGCGTCGGATATCTTTCGTTACACTCGCAGCAGAAAGGAAGAAGGTTAGAAAAAAACCTGATTTGTTTGTGAAAAAAAGACACTTGCTTGACATATTTGCTTGCTTTCTTTGTGTTGCATTTTAATGCTAAGGAACACTCTTAAGGGTACCTATACTTTAATCTGTCTTTTGTATTCAGCGATTTATATTTTTATAACTGATGGGGGCGCTAGTAGACGGCGGGTAACCTCTTAACTCAAATCAAAACTTAGCGAGGGATAAATTCTGTCCCTTTTTGTGACAAATTCGACCAAAGTCCACAGTAGTTTATTTTTCGTCTTAGATTTTATTTTACAGAAGACATAGGCAGACGAGCAGGCGGGTCACCAGATGGTAAGTGATCACTGACGCCCATAGACACCCACCCGCAACACTAGGGGGTCACAGGTGCGCTGCCGGCCTTAAGATATTTATATTTTGAAACTATTATTTTAGATTTTTTCATAATGTTAAACGAATCTTTCTGAAACAGCTAAATCTTATTTCTTCTCAATATTTCACTGTCTCATATTTTCTAAGAATAACCAGCTAGGCCATTTCCTTTGGGAAATAAACCTACCAACCAATACGTACACAAATCAGGCCAAGTGAGAATTTTCACGCGCCATTACCTGCAACAAACAAAAAACACGTTGTCTTATTTCCGCTCATATATTTTCTCGCTTAAAAGAAAGAAATGGTATTATTTTTAGATTAACGTATCATAAATTACAAAGCGAGCGTGCTTTAGACTGCGAATAATGTATGAAGAGTTTATAATTGATGATAGTGCTTTTCAAGTGGAATTCATATTTAGCTCTAAATTTACACAGTAATAGTAAGAAGCTTCATGTGCTCTCTAATACGAGTATACTAAAGGAGATTATAATATACCTATGGATGTAACTTGGTCCAAGTGCTGCCCATCCAGATATGAGTGCTACTGCGATAGGTTTAATGACGAAAATATGTGTAGGTAAATATGCCTACATACATCCATACATAACATCGCGCCTCCTTCCCGTCGGGGTAGAAAGAGACCTAATATTGCGAAAATCTGTTCCAGTAATTTCTCTCATAAAAGCATAGTTATATGTATGCTGATGATTTTAGAACACATAGACCAACCTTAAAGGTATACCTTCCTGAATGAACTTAAGAATGAATAAGAATAGAATTTTAAATTAATTTGTACAACTGAAAAAAAAAATCTAAAATGACCCTTATTTTGTCAATTTTTTCCCATTTGTAACCATTTTACCTGGAGAGCACCCGCGAATGGAACGAAACGAAACCATCGGCTCACGCTGAACACAAAAAAAACGTTACATAAGTCCTTTAATGACAAAACTTTTTTTTTCGGTATTTAAAACGTAGCAAACATACAGTACTAAAATCTATCTACAAAAAATATGCACGAATAGTCAGTAAGTACGTTTGTACCCAGTGCGTCTCTCGGGGATAAGCGGAACATTTCGTAATTATCGAAGTGGGTCACACCGTTTTATCCCTATTTACATTGAAAAATGTGCAGGGTGAAAAAAAAGACCTGGAGGGAAAGTACCCCAATAATCAAGATTTCAAACTTTGCTGAAAGGAAACACTACATTCAAAGATTTTTAATTACCTTACTCCTTTGTTATGTTTAATTTTAACCAAGGCTCACCAACAG
This sequence comes from Athrips mouffetella, assembly GCA_947532105.1. Lineage (NCBI taxonomy): Eukaryota > Metazoa > Arthropoda > Insecta > Lepidoptera > Gelechiidae > Athrips > Athrips mouffetella. Next base: position 5,804,217 of record OX383964.1, on the reverse strand, counting down.
ATGGCGCTGTAGGATTTCTAAATCACGCTATTTTCAAGAACACTTCGAAATAAACGGAGAAAACGAATTTTCCGAGACATAAAACCTAGATAAAACGACTTTTCACAGTTCCCGTATAGTTCCTAATTTCCTCGGAATCGTTAGAGCCGTTATTGAGTAACCGTTTACGAATACATAATATAGTCGTATACAGATATTGCTCCTTTAATCGATACGATAAAGGAATTACAAATTGTAGATTTGTAGTTTAGATTACAAATAATATATTAGGTACATAAACCAAAACAAAAAGCCTATCACGACATTTTAAGCTCAAGTCACACAGAGGCGGTATGATTGCGAAAGCGGTCCGGGGCGGTTTGGCGCGAACAAAATACCGCGCCGCGACCGCTTTTCAATGTGACAGGGTGCATAAGAACTCATACTTTACAAAAAATACCGGCCCCGGAACGCTTCTGCTACCGCCTCTGTGTGACGAGGGCTTAAGACTGCACTCTGCGCACACTAGCGCCCTCATCATAATTTAATTAATTTCTTTGAATTGGAGACCAAAATGAAAAATTGAAGAACGGCTCAGTGTTCTTTGTCAGGATAGCGTTATTTTAAACTATTACAATAAGCTTTATGTTATCCTGTTTATTCAAAATCCTTTGAACGGAACGCGGTGGCCACCAATTTCCGTTTTAAGGATTTTGAATAAACAAGATATCATAAAGCTAATTGTAATAGTTTAAAATAACGCTATCCTGATAAAGAACACTTAGCCGTTCTTCAATTTTTCATTTTGGTCTCCAATTCAAAGAAATTAATAAAATTCTGATGAAGGCGCTAGTGTGCGCGGAGTGCACTCTTAAGAGTCCGTTGTGTTCAAATCCTCCAAACAATTATTTTATTAAATTTAACAAAATACCGATGCAATTAAACTTTGCGCACATAGAGTAAATGCATTTGATCTCTTTATACATGCATTTTCGAGAAGACCCGCATCAATCGAAACTATTCGAAACTAAGTCTAACTTCATAGACTCCATTTTCAACTTTCTTTCTCAATTCAAAACTCGACTTGTCTGAGACGCGACGAAGCGCCAGTTCCTCACAGTTCATTTTGAGTTACAGATTCAAATCCCACGTCGAAGTTTTTCAACTAAAATGACATTACTGAACTGCTAACTTATACGCTGGCGGTTTCAGCTGGAAACTGCAATACGGAAACTGCGGAAATAGTGCGATGTTAAGGTGAAGTATTTTTAAGACTATTTTTAAGAAAGCTATAGTTAAAATGTTATCTGATGATAATTCACTCTAAATCTCAGGAACCGATGCTCTATTTCTTTTATGTATTTGTTCTCACTAATGCAAGTCACTGATATAACATGTTCTGTACACATTACAAGTCCTTACTTAATTTTATTAGTAATCTGTGGAAAATGTCGTTGGTAGTACCATAAACTATGTTTTGCAAATATTTTAATTTAGTAATACACATTGTACTACTGTTTGTTTTCCCAAATAAAAAAATAAAAATAAGTGATAAAGTGTTGCTCTTTGAGTTTGAATTGCTCTCATAAAGCGTAACGGTGGTTTATAAATAAATGAACAACTTTAACTATGATATTAAAACTTAATTCGCAAAGCGAAACTGTTTCCCATTCATTTAATTTTGTGGATAAATGACGAAAAGATCGAAAAATCACAACCACAGGCAGGGCTTGATCTCACGAATTCTTCGTTTGTACCGAAGGCGTAACGAGTCCCGCAATTAGTTGTGATTTTTCTTATGAATAATAAAAAAGAACTGCCGAGTTCTGTTTTGAAAATGTTTGAAAATCTGTAATTGTTTTTTTAATTTAATTAGTCCTTTAGGCTGTTCTTAATAACATACAAGCAATACAATAAGAATCACCGTCCAAATAAAACCAGGAAATACCACATAAATATTTTTTAAACAACTTTCGTTTGCGCGGTGGTACAGGCAAAGAATAGTACCAACCATCCTATACAAACCCGTGGGTGTCGAAGAGGCGACTAAAGGCTTATAAACTGGAGGATGGACACCAGCATCCTCCTGTCTATCATACCATCTTACTTACTGTGGTCACCTATATATGCGGTCCATGATACCAGCCTTAAGGCTGGCAAGCGAGGTGACTGTGGTACTTCCCCTCCACATTTTTTCCAGCAAAAGCTAGATTTCTGGATGGAGCTCCCTGTACTACATTTCATGGGATGTTATGATGATGATATGATGAGTTTGCGCGAATGACTTTAAAATTTAATCGCTGTAATCGGATCTCGACTCAGAAAAAAGAAATTCGTCTGTTACCTGCAACAAAAGTCATCCCTAGCCTAAAGTGTGTCCCACTAGTTCGTATGTGACCTCGCTAGAGGGCGCTGACTCGCTGCCCCACATCTGCGGCGTAGTCAGCGCGTCTCATTAAAGTTTGGTCACATGGCGACTCGCCACGCTGCAGCTTTTAATTTATTCACACAACATGCTACGATTGCGGCTACTTTGGCAGAATTCAGTGTAATGTGAAAATATACGACTTTTTTATGTTTTATTGTATAAGCAAGTAGGTATTTACGAACATAGTGTGCGCCGTATTATGAAGCTCTACTAAATTCAGGATGTTCTATGGCAGGTCAAAAATACCCTTATCTGATGACTGCGTAAGCAACGGTTAATGAGAGAAGACACAAAGCGCTGGAAGTATATCAAGATATCAAAGTACGCATGGCAGTAAGCATGTAGAAACAAAACCAGAAAAAGCTGAACCAGCTCTACACTACAAAGGGTGCAAACCAGAGATCAGCTCAAGGTCAAAGTGTTTCCACCAACCTGCGACAATGTGGACGTCAAGATATAGAAGGAATGTGTCCTTTACAAAGTCGAAAATCGCAAAATTTCACAACCACAGGCAGGATTCGAACCTGCGTTTTCTCTATATGTGGCATTTCATCTATGGGAAAAAGGCAGGATGTTTATTTGTACGCACGGGAGCAAGCACGTAGAAACGATACCAGTTTAAGTTGAACCAGCTCTACGCTACAAACGCCCGAAACCAGAGACCAGCTCAAGGTCAAAGTGTTTTTACACCGACGTGCGGCAATGTGTACGTACGTCAAGATCATGTGACAAAACCAGAAAAAGCTGAACCAGCTCTACACTACAAAGGCTGGAAACTAGAGATCCGCTCAAGGTCAAAGTGTTTTCACCAACTAGCGACAATGTGGATGTCAAGATCATGTAGAAGGATGTGTCCTTTACAAAGTCGAAAATCGCTAAATTTCACAACCACAGGCAGGATTCGAACCTGCGTTTTCTCTATATGTGGCATTTCATCTATGGGAAAAAGGCAGGATGTTTATTTGTACGCACGGGAGCAAGCACGTAGAAACGATACCAGTTTAAGTTGAACCAGCTCTACGCTACAAACGCCCGAAACCAGAGACCAGCTCAAGGTCAAAGTGTTTTTACACCGACGTGCGGCAATGTGTACGTACGTCAAGATTATGTGGACGGATATGGTCTTTACAAAGTAGAAAATCGCAAAATTTCACAACCACAGTGCACCGTTATTAGAACCTGCGTCTTCTTAGTATGTGGCATTTGCCTACTTCTCTGGGAAAGAGGCAGGATGTTTATTTGTACGTATTGTATCTAGGTTATGTTGAAAAAGATAGTGAAATCGATAGAATGAAGAAAGTTTTGACTTAAAAGGAAAGTCTGCATATACAAACTAAATGTAAAAACTTGCGTTCATATTAATATAATATTTTGAATACGAAAATAGTTACAATATGTTTGTAGACCACAATCCGCACTGAACGTTAAAATTTACGACATGGAAACCAACAAATTTTAATTTTATTCACTCATATTCGGCGAACGAACAATCGCGCCGCTCTGTCGTAATTTACATAACAAAAGTTCGTGAAAAATTATTGCCAAGTGTTTACTTAACATTTTTGCGGACGTTTTATTTTATTAAAAAAAGAAAACAAGGGCGATGAGCTTTAAGCGAAGGGTTCCACCAAAAAATTAAGTGGCTCTTTAATATTATACCTATAAAAATATTAAGTAATTTAAAAGTGGGCCTTAACAACAATAAACTCTAATGACGTCCAATGTCCTTTCGCTCAGACGTCAAAGGAAGCGATGATGATACGATTAAATTAGCAAAAGCAAAAGTGAGAGAAGTGTAAAAGAAGAGGTAGTGACTGTGGAGAAGAAGAGGTAGTGACGTTGTGGCGTACAAGAAGAGGTAGTGACTAAAATTGAGATAGGGATGCTGAGACGGTTTGGTCATGTAGAGAGGATGAATGAAAGAAGATTGACGAAAGAGATCTACAAGGCGAGAGCGAATGGGAGCTTTGGAAGGGGAAGGCCTCGGCGAACGAACCAGGACCAAATTCAGAACGTTCTGAATAAAGGCCAGGTTAAAGGTACCCTAAACCGACGAGCATGTATGAAAGGATTGATGAAAGTACAGGAAGCAAGGGAAGTATGTCAAGATAGTAGCAGGTGGAGAACTGTGGTCTCTGCCTACCCCGACGGGAACAAGGCGTGATATTATGTTTGTATGAATGTGTAAGAATGGAAGACACGGCAGGCCTTTGCATCTTATTAGCTCTTGGCATTTTGACAAAATAGAGAAAAGCCACATTTTGTATGACACTTTAGTCACACTTTAGTACACTCAACAGCACGTCAGTAGAAACACTTTCGACTTTATGGCATGGTAATAGAGTTGCAAATGTTTCCACTGATGTGAGGTTGACCGTACGTAAGGATAGGAGAAAGCCCATGTCTGGCCTATTATGCTAATATAAGTTTACCGGATTACAGTCGCCACTCCACAATATACTTTATACCCGATCGGTCTTTGGTTCGACATGTCCACTGTCATTTGATTTTGGTGGTTCTCATAAAAATATATTTGAGTAAATATTTTCTGACTGAGAAAATGTGACGTGAAAAATTTCGTGGCGATGATATTTTCTAAACGCACTTATCTTTCAAGGAATCTTTTCTAACAAATTAGATTTTTCTCTACAGATAACAAGACTCAGGAATTCTAAGGTGTTTAGAGACATTTTATATGTTGCCTGATTACATTCACACTTTTCATCTTAATGAGCTTTGCAACCCTAAAATTTTTAAGCTAAAAAGTCTACACACATGCAAATTTCCGTGGAGTTATACAAAATGGGTTGGCATACAAATTTGGTCATTGTTTGATGTAGTACGAGTAACAAGGGTTCGCTGCGATTTATTTACTTGGGGTTTTGCTCGCTAGACCTCAAATTTCGCAGCTGTGATATTTTTGTTCTTTATAGGAAAGTTTGTGTTTCATTCATGAATTAATAACTAAATTAATTACATTTAGTAGGGAACAGCTTTCCGAAAACGGAAAGGTCATGATCGGTCAACGAAACTGAACCACTTTTATTGAAGTAAACCTTGGAAATGAAAAAAATTGCCTCTATGCAAAATGTTCAACAAAAAAATTGTACAGTTTGTATGAAGGTTGGGCATTTCTTTTCATTTCTTCAAAGTTTGTAGACAAAATGGACAATGATGATGAATGCCGATGCAAATATCTTGACATGACTTTTGATTGCACACAACGCTATACAGTTTTAAAAATAGATCATCATCCAAGAGAAAATTCAGGTTTATTTCAGGCGAGTGAGGGGCTTATTAAGATGCTGAATAAAGTCCGTAGATGTATTCAGGACGGCGAAAAGAGGCATGGCTGACCTTAGTTTAGCTTTAGATGAATGGGAAGGACCCAAAAGATTGAAGCTGGCTTGCTTGATGGCGGTCGTTCGTGTCTATGAAAACAAATATTTTGTGCCGTCCCCATGTGCAGTTTATTTATGAGGTCTGGGCTAATTTGATATTTACATAGTAATATTAAAAAGTGGAGGGCTATGGTCTCTGCCTACCCTGACGGGAAACAGGCGTGATATTATGTACATGCAATATAATATTTTTTGTATGCATATTGAGACACCGGGGCAGAAGAAGGCCAAAAAAGCGATGGAGGGATGACCTGGTTGCTTTCGAAGAGGAGTGGCCGACGATGGCGATCGATAGGGAAGAGTGGAAACGTAGGGGGGAGGCCTTTGCCCAGCAGTGGGACAGCAGAGGCTAAGTAAAAAAAATTCGACACGCTTACAAAAAATGCTCTGTTAGTTTTATCAAAGAGGTTCAACAGAACGTCTTTAGCATGAGAAAGAAATTATTTTTTTTTAAAGTATAAAACTAAATACTAAAGAACCAATAAGGATTTACATTTATTCATTCACAGCACATTAGTTTCACTGTTCAATATTTCAAATTAATAGAAACATCAGCCACTGAGCACTCACAATAAATTAAAACCGCAGCTTTCTCGTTTTTAGTTATATATCACGGGGATCATTGGTCGAATTGCTAAGGGAATCCTACGACCACAAAGCGCGAGCCGAGCGAGCGAAGCAAGCGTGCCGTGGAAGAGCGAGCGGGCGAGTGCCAGAAGTGTATTATTCTCTTTAAGAATCAAGAACTGACGCGTAATTTCGACATACTCGTATCACTGAAATCGTGTCTAAGGATTTGATGTATTCACAAGAGGATTTGATCTAATCATTTCCCGGGATTTGATCGATTCCTTTGGGGATTCGACCAAATCTCAAATTTTGTCATATGCCTGCAACATATTCATTTCCTGACAGGGCTTATTACAAGAGAAAGATCCGTAACCTTGACCTATTTCAGCCGGTTTGTATGTAGAGCGCAATGAGAACCAAATACAATCAGATGTTGTCCGAGGTCGCACAGAGAACAGCTTACGTACAGAAAAAGCTGCCTTCACTCTGAAATAGGGCTGCCATTTATTTGTTCGCTTAAAGCGACGCCCTCCTGGTTCAGATATGTCTTGCTATTATGTGCTTGTCCTTTCATAACATTAAGGAAAATTATGCGAAACTATCAGACGGTCGGCCTATTGGGCACCAACTTTCAAATAATGCCCAGAACGAACGTACGCACGGCAGAAAGAAGGTGGTAACAAAACCAGTATAAGCTGTACCATAACGCTACAAACGTAAGAAGCCAGAGACCGTCTCAAGGTCAAAGTGTTACCACTGACGGACGTGCGGCCGTGTGTACATTCCAGACTAACTCGACACGTTGGACTTTGCGTCGTTCTTATCATGATAACCGCAGAACCTAAGGTCGAGCTATATGTTGTCAATCTTGATCTGCATTTGACTGTTCCTTCATGTCTACGTCTATAATTATTAATTGTTTGAAATGCTTGTATATTCTAAATTAGAAATCAGAGGTTTTTTAAGCTTTTGGTCCAGTTGTGCTATAAATAATAAATAAATTACAAAAGTGGCCACGTCCCTTTACTTTGGACCAAAAGTGCCCATGGCAACCCTTGGCTGGATGAATGCCAACGAAAGCATTTGCACGCGCCTGTTAATTTACTGGCCACATATTTTTGGCACAATTGGTGTTGCACTCAAAGGGCACAACATTTTATTTTCGACGACGGCAAAATAATGCAATATGTGGTTTATCTTATCTATCAACCAAACTCAGTTACAGAGTTGTCCCTTTTGTGGGTTATAAATGGAAAAAAGTGGTTAGTTGAAGAAAATTTCATAGATCCAGCCGGTGTTGTCATTGATAGGGCTGACATAATCATTAAAAGTCAAAAAACCAAAGAGATTTGAACCTCGCTCGCTCGCTCGTAGCGAGGTTCAAATCTCTTTGCAAAAAACAAAGGAAAAAAGAATTTCAAGTGTTATTGAAGAATCAAGATGTCTTAAATCACGAGTACAGACAGCTGACCTCCACTTCATTTTGAAGATGGCACCCCATGATGATGAAAATCACCACTATTGAGCCCGCGTCACACAGAGGCGGTAGCGGAAGCGTTCCGGGGCCGGTATTTTTTGTAAAGTATGAGTTCTTATGCACCTTGTCACATTGAAAAGCGGTCGCGGCGCGGTATTTTGTTCCCGCCAAACCGCCCCGGACCGCTTTCGCAATTATACCGCCTCTGTGTGACTTGAGCTTTAGAGGTGGTTGGGCTTTTATGCAAAATCTGTCTGGGGGAGTACCACCCTCTTGCCTATTTCTGCCGTAAAGCAGTTTTATTTATACTGCCGTGTTTCGGTTTGAAGGAAAGCCAGATAAATTACCGGCACATGAGACACCACATCTTTGTTCTCAGGGTGAGTAACGCGCTTTGCTGTCTTGTAAGAGTCAAAGAATGTCTCTAATAAGACATGTCATTTGGGCGGTGGTGACCTCCTACCATCATGTGGCTTGCTTTACTTTTAAATACTTATTCGCAGAAAACGAAGAAACATTTTGGCCGTCATAAATTAGTCTTTTATTGTTCTGTTTTCTGTGTTTTATCTTAGAGTGTATTACATTTGTATTATACAAGTACTTATCTGGCAACGTACCTATAGAAAACTTATCTGCCTCATAACTTTCCAAATTATTCCATGCAGACTTAACCAATTATTTGCGGCTGATGAAATATTGTTTAGATATTCGTGTAGTGCAATGTTAATGGATAATCCGATACAAATTAACGTATTTCGTGCAGAGAATGTTGGCTCGCAAATACTAAATAACTGGAATGAGGTTCTATTTTGTTTGTCTAATAACACCAATAAACATTCCGAGAAACAGCGTGGTGGAGCTGTTGACACTTTGGTACGGAGGCCAAACTATATATTTGCAGAAGGTAATTCGACCTCTAACGTTTACATGTTAGAATGCGGAGTGCGCCAGGGGGGATCGACTGCGCCGGATCTTTTTAGTATTTATGTCAATGGTTTTATCGAGGAGCTAGAGCTGTGCTTCTTAGCTGGCGTACGTGTAGACAATTAGAACGATGCAGATGATATGTTGCAACATTGTGTAATTGGCTGATAGGGCAAATTTATTTATACAATGACTTAGTAACATCAAAATGAAATCTAATTAGCGAATGTTTTTCAATAATATCAAATGAGAGAAAACAAAGGTTTTACGTGATTTCACTATTTTAAATTATCTTGAGCTTTAGATGATTTAACTTTCATATCAACCACCTTTAGAGGTCTTACCTACTTTACTGAGTTATCTATCGCTACTCCGAGTAACAATGACTTTATTCACTTTCAGCTATTAATCATCTCATTCTCTGCCGACTGAATTTGTCCTATCCTAAAGAAACTTAAGCGCTCATCACTCATCCCATTACTGATATTGTTAGAAACTATCACGTTAATATTCTCAGGTACTTGTGATCTATGAGAACTCCCACTTTGCTTTTGTTTTTAAGAACCTAGCTGCCTAACCTGGATCACACCCACGAATCTACCTATTACCTACGCTCCAACAATTAAACAATTATGTTCTCATAATGTTTGTCAGTGTGCGTGAGGCTGAGGAGCCGAATGAGAGTGAACGAGACAGAAGACAAGCGTGTTACTAGGCATGCATACTTAGCGTGCGGCAATCTGCATTGAATTGTTGGTTAAATAGAATATGTTCCTATTTCAGATCGCCAAAAATATTAAGGTTATCATCGTCATCATCATCACATCCTATGAAAAGACCTTTGCAGGACGCAGGGAGCTCCTTCCAGAATTCCAGATTTTGCTGGAACAATGTGAAGGGGAGGCACCATAGTCACCGCGCTAGTTAGCATTGCGGCCGGCACCATGGACCGCGGATTTTGAAGACCGCAGTATGATGGTGAAGGACGCTGCTGCGGTTCATAATCCCTCAGTAGGTAGAGATGGGTTGGTACTATTCTCGGCCGGCACTACAAGGGACAACGTGCCCACGTAAGGTTATGTATTCGTGTAAGAATTTGCTTTGACATTTGAACTATTTTCAGAACATTTCTGTGATTTTAGAATATCAAATCAATGCAATTATCGGATACACAAGTAGCATGCTTTAGATTTCTAGATTCATAATTACACTATAGGTAAACGATTCTTGGTAAGTTTAGACAGACTAAAGCCAGCTACGCACTATTTATCTGCACGTCCAAAGAGGGATGCAGCTAAGAGAGAAAAAACAAAGTAGTGGAACAGCTTTCTCTTTCTTTCACACTTCTGCATCCCTTTTTGATGGACGTACAGCTGAAGGAATAGTGCGTGCAATCCCGCTTGATTATTAAATACATTATTACATTTTAAGCAACCCACTAGCAACCCTTCCTTCTCGGGTATTTTCACCGGAACTTCGAAACGACGACTTCCATTAAAACAATGGAATTAATCGTTGTAATTTATCGGTTGTAACGGTTGGCTGGATTTGAAATTGAAACCATTGACGCAAGATATCGTTATAAGGTATCTGAGGGCCCTTTTATGAATTTGAGACAAGAAAAGACAATTTTATTTCAGAACAAAGAATGATTTACAGTACAACAATAAAATACTAAGGAATATTCATTTTCGAGCAAAAATTCTGACACAGCGAGCTATGTAGTGAGAGTTTTGTTGATATGAGAGCGAGCTTTGTCTTGAATAAAGTCGGGAATGTACATAATATTACAGTCCAAAATTTACGAAGGGACAGCAGGACAGAGCCACAGAATAAAGTAATAGTACTATCATACAGAACGGACACTCTCCGCCCCCCTTGCAATCTACCCCGCACCCCCGGGCGCACCCGCCCGCGAGATTCTCGTCAGAGAGGAGGTAAATCACATTCTCGTGATTCTGAGGGTCTTTTTTACTGAATATGCGAGCCTACGCTACTTTCCAATATCAATTTACAAACTCGCGGTTATGTAGTGTCCGGATAGGTAGTTGTCCGGAATGTGACAGCAATGATCTTACATTTACCATGATAGCGTACTCTTAACAATTTGTACAGAGGCAAAACGAGCAGAGCAGGACATCATAGGCGATGTACTTCGTCCCTTTCTAATTATTGCCATACTAATGAAGTTTGCACAATTTCCGTGCAAAATGTTAACTTTTATATTCACAAATTTATATTTATACGTATTTTTAAATACTTATTTGAATAATTTTCAACGTGCAAAGTATAAACTTCTCTCTCAGTTTTCATTAAATATTGATAAATGCAGAAAATCATTTTCTTTTGATTTATCTGGATTAAAAACTCTTTGGTAAAATGATTTTTAACAAAGATTTTGCATGACATTTTATTGATGTTGTCTTGGCAACATAAACAAAAGGTCATGCAAGATCTATTAGAAAGGGACAGCTTCCTCTCATCTTACGTCCTACTCTGCTCGCATAATTTTTGGAAGAGCGCAATCTGGTTAAAAGCGCCACGCGCGAAGTAATAAATCTATGTGTGACAGAGCTATGCGTGCGAGCATGACGGAGCGATAGGTGTCTCTGTCGCACCAATATCTTATGCATTGCTTCGTCTTGCTCTCTCTCTCACACTGCTGTCATTCTAATCACGCTACATTATTTCGACTGAGGGTTATGAAATAACCAGATCAACCTTGCTGTCAATTTCTTTATCAATTAAAACCGGCCACTTGGCAATTCGGACTCGGGCACTGAGGGTTACATACTACTAAGGTAAAAATACCAGCTTAGTCAAGATTATATATTCTGTAGTCAGGAACGCACAGCCGCACAGAAGTGTATTAAATGCACGCTACTCCAACATAGATCGAAATACGAAAATAAATTTTTGACCTCCTATAGAAAATGCATCAGCTGATAGCGCATTTTGTATGGAAAGTCAAATTTGGTTTTTCGTATTTCGATTCGACCTATGTTTCTTGGGAAAAGCAGTTCAGTTACTGGTCATGATCCCGTCCCTGAGCTATGGCACGCAAAGTTTGTAAATTGTTATTATTTGTTGTTATAGCGGCTACAAAAATACATAATCTGAGAAGATTTCAACTGTCTACCTATTACGTTCCTGAGATACAGCCCGCTGACAGACGGACATCAAAGGTATTAAAAGTGTAAAAAAAAAGGTAAAAAAAACGGTCAAGTGCGAGTCAGACTCGCGTATTGAGGGTTCCGTACCACTAAAGTAAAAATACTGTCTTAGTTATGGACGTGCAGTCACGCAGAAGTGTATTAAAAACGCACGAGTCCGACACGCACTTGACCAGCTTTCATTATTTGTTGTTCTTCTATAGCTTATGCACTATAAACATGCCAATTAATACGCTTGTAAGTGCTCCCGTTTTTACGATAGAGTTTAAACAAAAATCGACCAAAACTCCCATAAAAAACACGTATTTAGTAGGGGGAGCCCCTCTACTAAAAAAACACGTTTTTAGTAGGGGTGCTCAATGCTCTTATAAAATTTTTGTTGTTATAGCGGCAACAGATATACATAATCTGTGAAAATTTTAACTGTCTACCAATTACGGTTCATGAGATACAGGCATACAGCCCGTTGAGAAATAGACAGACATCGGAGGCATAGTAATAGGGTCCCGTTTTCCACCCTTTGGGTACGGAACCCTAAAAAGAACAGCTTGACCCTTAATAAAAGATTTTCTTAAAGCGAGGTCTCTGAGTATAGCAGTTAGAGTAACAAAAAATTATGTAAAATAAAACACAAAGTCAAAACAATTTATTAAACCCCCCTAGTTTTCCCGCAATGGACGATGCACTCCCCTTTCGACTCAAATCTGTTCTCGTTTCCACCGCATCCAGAGTACAACATTCTCTGGCAGGTTCTGGTGACGATGTCAAAGAACCACATCATGATTGCCGATCCGCAAGGGCCTTTGTTAGGCGGCTGGTAGCAAGAGTAGGGTATGTTCAGGGTAGATGGGAATGGGCCGTCGATTGGACCTAAAATACAGCAAATCTTTGTTACCTACTGTCTTGAATAGTAATATCGTGTAGGTTGTTCCGTGGTTCCATTAGGTGCCCCGTGTGGTGCCGGCAAAGAATAGTACCAACCCATCTCTACCCGTGGGTGTCGTAAGAGGCGACTAAGGGTTAATGAACCAGAGGGTAGGCAGCAGCATCCTTCTGTGTATCGTATCATCTTAGCGTAGCAAAAGCTTGAATTTTTGAGGGAGTTCCCTGACCTTTAATGGACGTTTCATGAGATGTCATGACTATGATGAGGTTGTTAGATCAATGACTGACCTCACAAGCCCTGGTGTCAGACGCGTTAAGCAGCTTAAGGCCTCAGATAAGACTCATACACGACTACTTCTGTAAATAGTAGTCGAAAACAACGATTTTAATTGCGTTGAGAAGCTCGCAATTATCTTACCTTTCGGACCATTAGGTGATTCATTATGGAAACCTAACCTAACCTAAACTGGAAAGTCTCACACAGTGACAGTGTCCCCCCATTGGGAATCGAACCCAGAACCTCCGGATAGAGAATCGAACGCTCTAACCACTAGTCCAAGGAGTTCGTGAAGAAGTATGCTAGGTCACAACGGGGGCCAACCTAATAGGTCCGTTTTAACGTTTTCTTATCACCAACACAGAGGGTTAATTTTTCTTTGCAGGTCGTAACTTTTCATACGTGTGACAGCTGTCAAAATGGACCTATTACGATAGCCTTACATTAATTGGCTGGATGCGACATCAACATCCAGCTCTAGAAAATAACGTTGTAGCACTGGAAATAACCGTCATGCAACACGAAAAGAGACATTATTCATATCCTTTTCAACTTGTATATTAACCAGCGCATTGCAAACTTCTCAGAAAACTATCCAAGATCCAAGTACACGTCGCAGCTTAAGCCTTTGATATACTGCTCGTATGAGTTTCTGGGAACAACTATTTATACAGTTTCTGGGAAAACTACATACAGAATATAGGAAAGTCTGAGATATTTTCAACGCTTTGCGAGTTACAAACTAAACAAACAAATTGGAAATTCTAGACTGCAGAAGGCACAAATTAGAAATTCGTGTGCATTTTTTTTTTGTTACAAGTGAGCAAACAAGCAGGTGGGCCACTCTTTTTAATGGCATATTTTGACACTATTAAGACAGCAAAGCACGTTGCTCACTTTGAGAACCAAGATGGTATGTCTCAAGTGCCGGTAATTTCACTGGCTCCCTAGTCCTTTAAACCCAAACACAGCAGTGCAAACACTGCGGCTTCACGGCAGAAAAAAGCAAGGAGGTGGTACTTCCCCGACTGAAGGTGGTACTTACTAGAGGAATCACGTGCATCTTACTGATGTCGTCTTGTCATACGAGACCTTTCCTCAACCGACTTCTATCACCCTGTCTGGTCACCTATGTGATAGTTTATAGCAACATAGCATAAAAACTTACTGCTGGGCAAGAAACCACCGTCAGAATTTCATAGCCAAATAGTATGGTATATTTTAAAGGATGGGTATCATCGTCACTTCGCTTGTTTTGATTGCGTTGCGGCTGGCATAAGTGGACTGTCGTGGTTAGTGACCGCAGTTTGGTGGTACGATAAGCAGAAAGACGCTGCAGCTGTAATCCCTTAGTCGCCTTTTACTCCACCAACAGAGTTATATAGAGTAGTACTATTCTTATCTGGCAACAAAATTTTACGTTCCTACCGGCCAACCAAACTCTATCAGGACTTGTTGGGTTAATCGTCGACCTTGAAAATTTGTATGTTAACCAATTAGATACTCACGGCCATCTTTCAAATAGTCATGTAAATGTCTGAACGCTACGTAAACAGCATTTGTTGATGCAACAGACACAAAAAGAACAAGCCACAATGACTTCATGTTAAATTAGAAAATCTTTGGAAAAGAGCGCAAGCAATCAATCGCGGAATTGGAAACGATCAAATTCTGCTAGTGATGTTCAGTGTTCAGATTATATACGAAAGGATTATTCGATTTTTATTGACGATAAGAATAATGGATGAGAAAATACAGAGAAAGGGGTAATAATTGACTGTAAAAATGTTATATCAAAACTGATTCAATTATGAACGAAGACTGACGAAAGAGATCTACCAGGCGGGAGTGAATGGAAACGTTGGAAAGGGAAGGCCTAGGCAAACGTACCAGGACCAAATTCAGGACGTTCTGAATAAAGGCCAGGTTAAAAGTACCCTAAACCGGCGAGCATGTATGAAAGGATTGATGAAAGTACAGGAAGCAAGGGAAGTATGTCAAGATCGTAGCAGGTGGAGGACTGTGGTCTCTGCCTACCCCAACGGGAAAGAGGCGTGATGTTATGTATGTATTCAATTATAACATTAACAAAAAGTAGTTACATAGGGATTTAATTTAATTGTCCTGGAAAAGTTTATTTATTTATAATTTGAGCATTGCCCCGATTTTCCAAAAAATATTAGTCAATGTTGTATCTTCTTTCTCTATAAATAAAAGACAAATATAAACAAAATATTAGCAAAACAAGCGATCCTTTTCTAAACCAAATGTAAATTGTTCTTGATGTTGTAAAATGTGTATTTAATAAATAAATAAAATAAATAAGATTCGTTTATTTATTTAGGGCGTTGCGTTGTATTTAAATGTATTCAAGAAATCCTTTGATGCATAATTACATAAACTGTAACAGCTTAATCGATACGCCTAACCAGACCATTAGTCTCAACGTGTCGACACAATCAATTAGTTACCTAATAGCCCATGATTCTGCGCTAGGTGCTGAGGGAAATTGATTAAGGCACTTAATTTAGGCTACAAAGAACGGTAATAATGATTTTACTGTACTAAGTAAAATAAAATGTTTGTTTCGAGTACAAGTCTTTTTTGAGAGCATTATATACTTTCGTCATTCACATTTACCTACAATTACTTTGAGACTTGCCATTTGGAAAGTTTTAATGCAAAGGTCTACTGTTCAACGGAAGCTAAATAATGTAAGGTTTTATCACACGTGCTTCATTTTGGGATCAACACTAAAAACCTGAAAAAATACCAACTGCTCCGCACATTTTGGTCGAGTTTTTTATTGACAAAGTATAAAAAAGCCGATACTTTTTGCAAATTTAGTGTTTATCCCTTAGTTAGTTCTAATAGTTGCAGCAAGTTTGAAACGAAAAAGTGGTTAGTTTTGTGAACAAGCAATGTTCGGTCACCTTTTAAGATATTGTGGCAAGTATCGCTCTATTAGTCTGCGCAAATTCAAGGTTCTTAAACACTATGCCGCCAAAGTGTTTTAACCAGACCTAACACGTAAAAATGCAAATAAGCGATTTATCCGAATAATCTTGTAATACAACAACACTACACTATAAAGCAGCTGTTTTATTGCGTGAAATTTTAGAGGAGTCGTGATTTCCGATATTGAATCGGCAGCTAGTGGAGATGTAATTTTATTCAATGGTTGCATTGCATTACTGACGCTATTGAAATACTGCTCGGTAGACTATGGGTGGTTACACATTACGTCCGATCCGAATTCGTGAAAATAAGAATCAATAGTGAAATCAAATGACGGAAGGCAATTTCACTATTGATTCTTATTTTCACGTGTTCAAATCGGATTCGGATCGTAAGTAGTGCGTAAACACCCTTACCGACATCTGATTCGTGCGCGATCTTTCGGCGGGGGTGAGGCAGTCAGGAGAGTACTCAGTAAAAAACCGGCCAAGTGCGTGTCGCGCAATATAGGGTTCCGTAGTTTTGTACAACTTTTATCGCAAAGCAGGTGTTGACTAAGTATGTCGTAACATTCATAACATAAAATGTTTACATCCTAATACTCAGCGAGGTCCTAACGCCTGATTGCTATTGCTATTTACATTATTTCCAGTTTTTCAGCTATAGCTTATTAACCTGTAAAGCCTACTTAGCTGTGATAGTTTTCCTTTTAATGCCATCATATATACTATTACCATGATTTTTTTCACATTTCCATTAACTACCGTTTAGCTGGCAAAGGTGAACTCAACAAAAAATTGCGCTTTCAAGCTGAATATTTCGCAAACGGACCCCTAAATCGAAAAATGATCTGCGCAAACTCACATTATTTTTAAAAGACCTATCCAACGATACCCCACATGATGGGGTGAACAAGAAAAAAATCACCTTCACTTAACTTGTAGGGGAGGTACCCTATAAAAAAACATTTTCTTAGATTTTATTTTAGCATTTTCTCGCCGTGAATAAAATACATATCCATACTAAATTTCAGCTTTCTCGTATGAAGGGTCTCTGAGCTAAGCCGCAGACAGACAGACGGACATGACGAAACTATAAGGGTTCCTTGTTGACTACGGAACCCTAAAAATTTATCAAAAATAGCGCAGTTAACTTCTTTTTACTTTCGAGCGGAGCGAGAAAGGTATTGTATTCGTGAAAAAAAATATTTTTTTTCAAAATTTCTCAAAAATGTGTTCTATATCACTTATACATCATAAAAAACAAGTCTCCCAAAAATGTCCGTCCGTCGGTCGGTCGGTCGGTCGGTCGGTCTGTCCGTCACGCTTTGGCCTAGTGGCTAAACGAATGGTCCGATTGACACCATATTTGGAATTTAAGAGTTTTATGCAAATCCATCGAAGGGTTTTGAGTGGTTTCCTGCTGGCTCTCATTTTGAGGGGTTGCTGTCATACAACGAAAATGAAAAATTGTGATTTTCGCAAAAACGGCTCATAAAATCTTGATGAAACTTTGCATGACCAAGCATCTCTATTTAAGGTATTTGCGGCAGTATCAATTGGTCTCTAGAAATTCATATAAGGGGTGTTCCCTTACTACTAAAATTAAAAAAATGTGATTTACTCAAAATCTGTTTCGTCGAGCTTATTTTGATGTTCTACAATTTGGATTCTAAATTGGTTTTCTACCTGACTGCATATTTCATTAAATCATTTTTACATAAATCTAGTTCGTATAGGTAAAATTGTATTTTCATATTATTTGCATGGAATTACAAACTTAAGTTTGCAGTTGGTACTTATTTACTCATTACTATCCGCAGCCTTTATATAGCATTCGGCTCTTGATCCGGAGGTTCTGGGTTCGACTCCCGGTGGGGACACTGTTGATTGGTGACTCTCGTATATCGCTAGAAAGTAAGTGCAGTGCTGCTGTACCATTTATTTCTTTAAATATCGATCCCCGTACGACAGAAAGGAACCTATCACAAAATTAAAAAAAAAAAGCTATCATGTCACTAAGAGAGTTGAATATAATAGGCTATGGCTATGTTTTATTTAATTTTTTATAATAACTATTATAACTTAATGACCCTATCTTTATTGATGGGCCAAGTTTCGAGGTTTCTTATATTGGGGTTTCTTTTGCGAATAACGGGCAACTAAAGTTGATATTATTATTATTATATCTGGGGACGCCGCAAATCGCGCAGACGGGTGATCGGGTCACGTGTGTAAATCTATTTCACCAAATATCCCGGGAAACGGACGGCATGGCCTGCTTTGCGTTGAGCCCCAGCCACGAGACTAGTAAGGGTGATGAAGGACAAATTGCTTATGTCTGCCTCTTTGACTGATGATAAGGAGCATCCTCTAAAAGATACAAAAAATATTGGCAGACATCCACACTCCTGCGTTTTTGAGGAATTAAGTATTAACTATTTTGAAATTTGACAATGAAACGTACACCTGGCAGACTATGACTATCTGATTAAATACAATGTACAACCCCAGAAAAATGGTTTGCCACCATAATAGCCCTGCGTCGTAAAGTTACAGCGCTTCAAAATGCACAAATTCACACTTCGTCCCGTGATAATGCAGAGCCCTGCATTTCTGCCTCTTCGATTTTCTAAATCTTCAGAAGCATTTTAAACAGGAGCCCAAAGACAGACAAAAAATACATTATTTAGTATCTTATTTTCATTTTTTTTGCTTTAACTCAAAAACGCAGCGACGCACAGAAAAACTTTTGAGGACCAAATCGATTCGTATTGAGCTAATCTATCATCCCTATTAATTAATATGAATCATGAGCAAAATCATATACCCAAATTGCAGCCAGCAACCTAACTAGACGGCCAGTCTAAGTAACAAGCTGCTCGTTTGCATCATCAGGGTGTACTTATTTTTCATGTGTAGTACATGGAAAATAAGGACACCCAGCTGGCCCGTGGGGTGCCGGCGAAGAATAGTACCAATACCAACCCATCTCTACCTGTGGGTGTCGTAAGAGGCGACTAAGGGTTAATGAACCAGAGGTTGGGCAGCAGCATCCTTCTGTGTATCGTATCATCTTACCAACAACCGCGGTCCATGGTGCCAGCCGTAACCCTAATAAGCGAGGTGACTACGCTACTTCCCCCCACATTGTTTCAGCAAAAGCTGGAATTTTGGAGGGAGTTTCCTGTCCTTTAGTGGACGGTTCATGGGATATTATAATGAACCAGCTGGCTGCTGGGCGATGTAGAAGAGAGAGGAATCACGTGCTATACTAAATGTTAGTGTTATACTTCTTCAAATACATTACTTCACGTCTTTAACTATCATCTACCTGGCGAGTTTCTGCCGAAATTGTGTGTAGACCGACTTTATTAGGCACTACCAGAGAGAAATCAATGGTGGCGTGTCGGACAGTTTTCGAAAATATATCAAAATATATATACTATTCTTGCAAAATGTTTTCTTAATTTATTTTATTTAGGAACCGGTCGAGTCCCACTGCAGGGCAAAGCCCTCCCTTCTGACCTTCTAAACATCCCGGTTTTGAAATAGCGTTTGCCATTGACGAGCCTGTTCATTCAACTCGTCTCGCCATCTCTTTTCTTGCCGTTTCTTTTCTTGCCGTTTCTTTTACGCTGCCATAGCACGATCCGAAACGGCGTAGACTCGCTCTATTTGCATGAAATTCTAAATGATATTCAATAAGTATTTTGTAAAGAATCTACATTGAATAAAATTATCTGAATCTGAATCTTTCGAGTTCGACCCCGACGTCTTCTGGCGTTTGGCTCCAAAGTGATGGTTGTTAGCCCAACCAAAGTAGATTTGGCATGCGGGCTTCTCCCAAAATAAGATGAAATTGTTTTAGTCATTTTTGCATTTCTAAGGCGAGTTTCCAGACAAAAATGTTAATAAGGTATTTATGAATCTAAAGCTACGTCAAGCTTTTTGTACAAACCTAATTAAGTTAAAGAATTTGTGGCCCTATTTTTTACAAAACTAAAAGGTCTTTTTTAGTCTACTCTTATAGTTTAATATTAAAAAAAAAAGAAGAAAAAAAGAAAAAAAAAGAATATTTTATTTCATTGAAAAAATAAAACAAATAACATAAAGATATAGGTACGATCTTTCAACACAAACGTCATAATCATATGGACATTTTTATAAGAATGTTGGCTTAATGGACTGAAATAAAAAAGATGAAAATGAGAGAGAAAACAAAACGTTAAATATGTTCGGATTGTGAAAATAATCTCTTTTGTCATTTACTTATAGCTAGCGAAGCCAAGGAGAAACCGTAGGCACCATGTATTTCCAACAGTGCTGTACGAGGTATGAGCTAGGAAAATTCTAACCAATAGAATTGAGCTATTTTTCCAGCTTATCAAATGCGCTGTCAAATTAAGTGATTCAATTGGTTGGAATTTTCCAGCTAGCTCTCTCGCACATCACAGGTGGAAAGGCAGCTTGAAGCCGCAATCACACCTTCCTACATTCAAAGACTGATTCGCCGTACATTGCTGGGAGGCTTGGTTATGTGAATTCCAATTCCAATTCTTAATTCAACGAGCAATGTATACCGAATTAGTTTCTGAATTAAGGAAGGCGTGATAGCGGCTTTAGCATTGCTTTGCAGTGGTGAGAGCTGCCAT
Organism: Athrips mouffetella; assembly: GCA_947532105.1. Taxonomy (NCBI): domain Eukaryota; kingdom Metazoa; phylum Arthropoda; class Insecta; order Lepidoptera; family Gelechiidae; genus Athrips; species Athrips mouffetella. The sequence continues at coordinate 5,783,491 of OX383964.1, read as the reverse complement.
CTTGTTTTATTGATTGACATTCCCATTAGCTTATTATAGACCTTATCTCGATGGTTTAACGTTACATTTGGAACGTGAATGTCGTTCACATACATACATAATATCACGCCTTGTTCCCGTCGGGGTAGGCAGAGACCACAGTTCTCTACCTGCTACGATCTTGACATACTTCCCTTGCTTCCTGTACTTTCATCAATCCTTTCATATATGCTCGTCGGTTTAGGGTACTTTTAACCTGGCCTTTATTCAGAACGTCCTGAATTTAAGTTGTTCACACCAAACGCGATTATGATGACCAGTCACTCTAAGTTACTAATTACAACTATACGCGTTCGTTGAATTTGATTGACATAAATAAAGTACTACAAAATTACAGACAATGTCATTCACAAAAATGTAACTGTAAATGTATGTGTTAATAAGAGGCGACTAAGGGATTATGAACAGGAGGATGAGCAGCAGCGTCTTTCTGTAAATCGTACCATCTTACATACTGTGGTCACTAACAAGTGATGAAGATTTTACCAAAAACCAAATAATTGCCTTTGGTTTACTTAGTGTGACTTGAAATAGTATTTTTTTTCCATTTGATTCAAAATCACACTTCTCAAAGTTATTGCTAAAGGTTTTTGAAAAAAAAAGAGAGTTAGGTCCCATCCCAATTCACCCATAGAAAGCCACTATCTTCAGTAGTTGGGTAAGTTCTACCTTACTTTTCCTGTTTGTTAAGTTGTGTAGTAACAGTCCGTGAAAGTGAGTTCAAGAGGAATTCGCTGTTAAAAATGCTTTTACATTTTGCTTCGCAAGAGTAGACTTTACTAAGAAATAAACGTTAACGATAAAATTATAACTTGCAATACAGATTTTACCGAAAAAACAAAACAATGCAGCCCGTGCGAAGTCGGGGCGGCGCGCTTGACAAAATCATTAAAATAAGGGCCATCCTTCTTCAAGTAACCATTAGTAGTGTAAGGTTTGATTATTTTTCTAAAGTATGATATTTTTTTTTATTTTTTTTATTATTGTTATTGGCAACATTAACTTCAAAGACAAGTTCAAAATTAGTTAAATCCAACCCACAGATTTATAAAGGAGAGTGTCAACCAACAAGATAGTTTTTGCGCGGTTTTTCAAACTAGCCAATGACACCACTTTAAGCAGATTTGTAATTGGGGTCTAATAATTTATGAATCGGGTAGTTGGCGCGCACTCTTTCATACTAACCAATATAAATTTTCGGAATCACGGTAGTGGTGGGGCGACGGCTGGGGTTCTGATCCGTTGTGGAAAGGAAATTGGGAGTCGGTCAGGCAGTTGTTTGTGGAGTGTGATCGAAGTAGGTAACTAGTCTACCTAACTTAATCAGTTTGGTCTTATTTCAGTTTGAAGTCTAAAATTTTCAATCTGCTTTAGTAGGTAACCCAAGCTTCAAGTAATTCCGATAAAGCCGTAACAACTTTCCAGACGATTTAACCTCCTCTTAGATAATGAGTGTGAATAACAACAGAAACAATCTATCGTTACAGCCCTTGTGGCCTCGCAAAGTTTGTTGAGGGTAACGTAGGGAGCCATTAGTAATAATAACAACACCGTAACTTAGATTGAGGATACCGCAATATTTACATGCTTGGTGTTTATGGTGCTATCACATTAATTTTAAATTACGTACTGAGATGAAGAAAGGAAAGATTCAGAATCAGATAATTTTATTCAATGTAGGTTCTTTACAGAATACATATTAAATGTCATGCAGAATACAATGCTAATAGAGCGAGTACGCCGTTTCGGATCGTGCTATGGCAGCGTAAAAGAAACGGCAAGAAACCACTGCGGCACGGCCTACTTTAAGAGTCGGCTTTATCTATCAGAGCACCATACCTCTTTGTCATAATGCCAAAGATTGGGTAAATCGGGGCAAGGAGGTCAAGAGTGGCAAAGATCTGTTGGCAATATCGGTCTAGTAGTATTCATGTTTGTACATAAGAAAAATCTGTAAATGACTGTTTGATTCCTGAATAAATAAAAAAAATAATTAAATTAAATAAAAATAATAAAATAGCATGGACAAATAAATAAGAAGGACTGACCATCCCTTCATTGGGATTTTTATTGTCACTTCCTTTATTTTCCCACATGACGCCACTTTGTATGTAAAGCAAAAATAACAAAAAAAGTACAGTTTATTTTTGAGGAACTTGCTACAGCCACCCAGCTGCGACTTAGCCAACCCAACGGTATGGTGAATACTGAATGACTGTCTGTAGTAACGAAATATTTTTTGAAGAAGATATTTTATAGCGGTACGACATGAACGATCATACATTGCAGGCCAAATTAAGGCCATAGTATTTTTTATGTATTAGATTTTTTTGTATAAAACTAGGACAAAAAACTGAATAACTATCGTTAAGAACGAAATCAATTTTGGCTACTTTACCCATACAAACCTTACTTCGAAAAAGATAGATTTTAAGGGACAATCAAATCTTTGTTCGCCTTGATTTTGTAAACAATAGTTACATACGAGTATATTTGTATTTATGGTCACGTCTGCAGATATTCTAGTTTATGTACCTATGTAAGATTTGTAACGTGAAATTTCTCTTAAGCTAGAACATTTGGCAAAGATTTCTGTTTTAGTTAGACCCTTAATGAGTCTAAATATAATAGCTAAAAGTTAAGCAGCAATGCACGCCAAATTGGACTTAAGAAGTAGCGAAGAGTAATAACTATAAGCAGTTTAATACGCGTCGTAAAATAGATGACGATTATTTGAGTGAAGTAATAAATACAACGGGTGTGAAAAACGAATCTTTACTTAAAACTGAAGCAACAAAGTCAGTCCTCGGATCGAAACAACTTTTTAAATATATTTATATATTATAAATCATACTAATATTATACAGGCGAAAGTTTGTAAATGTGTATGGATGTATGTTTGTTACTCTTTCACGTAAAAACGTCTGAATGGATTTTAATGAAACTTTACAATAATATAGCTTATACATCAGAATAACGCATAGGCTACAATTTATAAACCTGCGCAGACGAAGTCGCGGGCACCTGCTAGTATATTAATAAATATATTAATAATTATATAAATATATTTGTAGGGTAAACTACAAGGTCATGAGTACGGTTCTTGTAGTGACGAGCAATTATTTGAATAGCAACTGACTTCAGAGTGGCGCGACTGCATTTTTAGAGTCAGTTCAGTCTACGCGCGAGAGCCAAGTGGTAAGAGCCGCATACGCAAATATACGCAAGCCGATTATAATGAGGCGCGGTGAGACAATGAGTGATTGTAATCAAAGAGTGAGTTTCTCTATTACCTAGGACTATCGCCAATGTCTTTACCCTTTTCTTTCCAAAAGTTTTTTTTTATACGGAAAGAGTTTTTGTACTTTAATCAGACCATAAATTTAAATAAAGTTTCATAGTAAGTACAGTAAATGTTGTTTTTAGGGTTCCGTACCTCAAAAGAAAAAAAACGGAACCCTTATAGGATCACTTTGTTCTCCGTCTGTCTGTCTGTCTGTCTGTCTGTCAAGACCCTTTATCTCACGAACGGGAAAAGGTATCAGGTTGAAATTAATACCATGTATTAGGATCCATGAACCACACAAGATCTGAAAATTTCAATTTTTTACAACGACGCAATCAAAATATATGGCATTTTATGTCCTCATCTCCATACATTTATTCAAAAATGAAAAACCTACAGGGTACATCCCGTTGACCTAAAATTATGAAATTTGGCAAGAAGCTAGGTCTCACAGTACAAATAATAGGAAAAGTCTGAAATCATTAAATATTACAACTTTTCTCACAACTAATGATAACCAATTGTGGTGAGCTCCCGTTTCAAGAACATTCATATAAGAGAGGGGTCAAGTTGGATGGTTGCTGAGGCGATTTTTGTTTTAGTTCTATTTAAAAACGGGAACACTTACAAACTTGAAAATTTGTGTGTTTATAGGCTATAAAATAACAACAAATAATAAAATTTGGTCAAGCGCGTGTCGGACTCAAAAAATCTAGCACATTAACTTACTGAAATTTCAACTAATACAATTATGTTTATGTGGTGGTACGGAACCCTCAGTGCGCGAGTCCGACTCGCACTTCCGGTTTTTTTATAATGAGTAGAGCATCTAAGACCTTGTATCGTAGGGTAAAGTGATCTGTACCCAGCCTTTATGATTCAACGATTAAGTAATGATGATAAACTTTGGAAGCAGTCATAAGGAAGAGTGATCCTGCTTAACGGAGTTCGAGCCATAAATGATATACGCACAATGTAGGGTCTTTTTCTGACGGTGGGCGATTTAGGATATACAGGTTTCTTAATTTTTGTTCTTACCCTAAATCTGAATTTTTATGCGTTTTACTGGCTCTGTGGTTTTACTTGAAAAAGTAAATCAATCCCATTTGGCGATGGATTTGCAAAAATTCTGAATACGTGTTTCTTCTTTTTAGGGTTCCGATACCAAAATGGTAAAAAAAAGGAACCCTTATGGTGCCGCTCTGTCTGTCCGTCTGTCTGTCACACCTCTATATCTCAGCAACCACTTACGCTATCGAGCTGAAATTTGGAACAGTTTTAGAATATAGTTGCCCAACTTAATTGCACATGAAAATTTTTTGAAAAAAGTATGATTATTAATGTAAAGGGGGCCAAAATAGGGGGGGCCAAATTTCAAATTGTCGCTACTAGGTCGAGTGGGTTATCATATGAAAGGGCTTTACTTGTACATTTTAAAATATATTTTTGTATTTTTTTAAGTTTCTTAGTTTTCAAGTTATGATGAAAAATGTCAAAAAAAATACCATTCCCCCCCCCTTATCTCCGAAGTTTGAGTAAGGGAAAATCTGAATTAATTACAGTTGACAGAGGTTTATGTAAACTTTACAGCAAAAATAAAACGATCTTTCTAAGTTGCACAGTTTTTCAGAAATCTGCAAAAAACCTTTACAAACAAATTTAGTTTTGCGTTCCTGAAAATGGACTTTATTGCTTCCAAAAATACTTGTTAACAAATGAGAGGGAGTTGAGAAATATGTTAAATAAAACACTCGAAGTCTACTTACGTTTTGTAATAAGTTATTCACTTTACACAGTGTTAAAATGGGTACATTAACACAATACCATACATATGAAGAAGAGTCTTCATAATTTTACACAATACGTGATTACTCCTTTAAAGGTAGCATCTCCCAGTTTGAAGAACAAAATACGACTGCCTGAGTGAGGCTGGCTCGAACGTTCAAGAGACCTCTCCCACCACAATATTACCCTTTCCATAAAACGCTGGGATTGGTCAAAAAGCCGCCGCGCTCTGACAGTTTGTACAAAGGAGTCAATTCAACAACCATTTATGAACAATATCGTAAAGCTATGAAAAGTTAGTAAACACTGGTGACTTAAATATTATAATATTGGAGATCAGAATATCTGTCATGACAACAGTCGGCCATCCGATTGTGATAGGTACGTCCTCGTACCGTCTCTCAAAAACGAATACATGTACAACACTTTTCTTTATAAGTTATAGAGATCCGAATGTTTGCTATAATATGGCACAATATTATTTAACAGTGCTTTTACATTATGTGAAATTGATCAAACACAAGATTTAATTATGATTATGAAGTAATCTGACAGAATTAATAAAGATTGTCAAGAAATATTGACGTTGAATATTACAAGACGTGTCATACAAAATCTAAATAACAAAAAGGTTGGGAACTCGTAGTTCTTTGAAATATAGTTTGTTTACATCAGTTGTTATCACGTAAAGTACGAATTAAGTACAATAGATTCAAAAATATTTTAGTTATTACATAGGGCAACAATGCCTACATAACATTACTACTTACAATAAAATTATGATAATATTAAGTTTAATACAAGGCAACATGGCAACAAACAAACTATGATAGTAATAAAAATTATGTAGAACTGTAGATAACAAAACCAAAATTTGGCACTAGGACACGGTTTGGCAACAAGGCCAGGATTTGGCAACAAGGCCAGGATTTGGCAACAAAGACATGGTTTGGCATCAAGGCCATTATTTCTAATCTGAAATAAAAGATTATTATTTATATGACAATGAGTTGAAATATGAAATAAAAGATTTTTACATGGTTTGGTTTGGCATCAAGGCCATGGTTCGGCATCAAGGCCATGGTTTGGCATCAAGGCCATGGTTCGGCATCAAGGCCATGGTTTGGCATCAAGACCAGGGTTTGGCATCAAGGCCATGGTTTGGCATCAAGGCCATTATTTCTAATCTGAAATAAAAGATTATTATTTATATGACAATGAGTTGAAATATGAAATAAAAGATTTTTACATGGTTTGGTTTGGCATCAAGGCCATGGTTCGGCATCAAGGCCATGGTTTGGCATCAAGACCAGGGTTTGGCATCAAGGCCATGGTTTGGCATCAAGGCCATTATTTCTAATCTGAAATAAAAGATTATTATTTATATGACAATGAGTTGAAATATGAAATAAAAGATTGTTACATGGTTTGGTTTGGCATCAAGGCCATGGTTCGGCATCAAGGCCATGGTTTGGCATCAAGGCCATGGTTTGGCATCAAGGCCATGGTTTGGCATCAAGGCCATGGTTTGGCATCAAGACCAGGGTTTGGCATCAAGGCCATGGTTTGGCATCAAGGCCATGGTTTGGCATCAAGGCCATTATTTCTAATCTGAAATAAAAGATTATTATTTATATGACAATGAGTTGAAATATGAAATAAAAGATTGTTATTTATATGTAAATGAGTTGGGCTATAAGACCATAATATGTCAATGAATTGGGCTACACGGCCGTATATCAATGAGTTCGGCTACAAGGCCGCATAAGTTACGCAACACGGCAATAGGTAAGTTCCTAAGTGCAAGGTTAAAGGTTCCAATTTTCATGAAAGCTTTATTTATCGTCACCAAAGGCCTTAAGGTTATGCCCAGTGTAGTAAAAATACTACAAAGTAAAGAGTTTAGGTGTGATTATAAATAATTAGCAAAATATTAATAATAGTCTCATATTTAAGATTTATTCATTCAAATTTTAATCTCAGTGGCCGAAGATAGATGCGAAAAATTTATTGAAACGTAGTATCATTGTTTATACAAAACATGCATACTCATAATATGTGAATAAGGGCCTTTTCCTTAATGAAAGGTGTTATGTGCATAGGTACACCCAACTGCACGTCAGTAGGAACACTCTGGACTTTATGGCATGGTAATAGAGTTTCAAAATTACAATTTGGGAACAGTAGAGGTATTAAAATGTTGACACTTAAACTAAAGTAATATTTAGTTAGCCAAATTTATTAAGCTTCTTTAACTGTATTGTTAGTTAGGGATTTGCACAGTGCTAGGTAACTTGCACATCTATTTTGCAATGTATATCACCTTTAGCCTCAATAATTGACTGGAAGAAGTTCCATTTCGAGGTAAGTCCGCATTTTCATGTGTTGTAATGGATCTTAAGTAATACGTCTCAATAAATTGAAGTGCAATAAAGAGCCACCCTACAAAATCACAAAACCTCTGAAGATAAGACAATAGATGAAGCAAATGTAGCTCTTTACGCCTTAAGGCAATTCTACATAAAGTGTAATACATTTTCCATAAATTCTCAGGGAACTCTATGAAAAATTTACAAAGGGATTATAATTAGTACTTAGGGATTATAATCAATATTTTCCCGTGTCCAATCGAGTATTAAGAACTCTAGAGGATGTTCACACTCGTTTGAAGTGTCATATTTCTTATGATTCTTTCCTTTCTTTCTTATTAATTAATTACAATAACTACACCATCTTTTTGTTTTATTATTATTTTGATGTAGCATGCAAGCATGAAAGGAGGTAAGCCTCGCTAATGCTTGTTCACTCTAGCTTTGAAAAGATTCAGATAAACATAGGGAAAAGTTTTAGTATTTCCTTTGGAAAATGTGTTTTCTTTACTCTTTCGCTAGATCATCGCAGACGAAGTCGCGGGTAATAGGTAGTTAAAGATATTCTCGCTTTTATTTCTGCTTAATATAACTGATATTTATCGTTCAATGTATGGAATAATCATATGTATTTTAAATACAGTATTTTTCTAAACCAATTTTTTTTTTATTTACTTTTTTTTTTGGTTTGACTCAAATTAACGCACACATTGTCAAATCAAAATTGGTGACGTTAAATCGTGATGCATGTTTATCTATACGCCAATATATATATATATTTTTTTTATTTATAGTCAAGTTACGTGTAATTTGGGAAAGTTTAACTACATTATAAACAAATTTACAAATTCAAAATAATCAAATTTATTATTTATTTATTATTATTTATTATTATAGGTATGGTAATATATAAAAGTATCAGAAAGTTGATCTAATGTAATGAGTTGGGCTTTATCAAGTCTTAACTATTAATTAGTGTGCTATCAACCGAACAATTTTCATTTTCTCTCTTCTGTGTACATCACTTCGGTCGATAAAAGTGATATTATAATAATAATTAATCGATAAAAGTGACCGTCTTCGTTGTTTTGATAAGATTTCAAGAGACGAGCGATTGTATAACGTGATTGGTTAATCAACGAATTTTGAAAAGAAGGTATTTGTCAAAATCATCAAATTTGTTATTTTAAAGTAATTTAAACCTCGCTTACTAAAAAGAGTTAGTTAAGTAAGGAATACAATTAGTGTGAATTGTGACCAACAGCAACGAAAAATAGTGAAGTGGAGTGTTCACCGACTAGCCAAAATAAATATACTTCAATCGTCAGTTTACCACGGTATATATCAGCAGTCTCTTTTGTAAGTGCAACAATACTTCGTCGATTATGCTTATGCCGCCGATCATCTCACATACTTTAAGTCGGCCAAAATCACATTCTGACGAATATTGTTTTATTGAAGATTTTAATTATGTTTTACTGGCAGGGCTCACCATATGGGCAGGGCATATCGCAAGACGAACCGATCGCCGAAGAGGCGTAAAGGCACTAGAGTGGCGACTCCCGTACCAGTAGATGAAGCGTAGGCGGGGGGCCTCTCAGAAGGTGGACCGACGGTCCGGTCAAGGTCGCGGGAAGCCGCTGGATGCAAGCAGCGCTGGACCGGGCATCAAGAAGATCTCTAGGGAAGACCTATGTCCAACAGCGGACGTCTTTCGGCTGATATGACGATGTTTTAATAACCGACATAGCGCAGATAATACTAACGATATTTGGTGTTCGTGATTATTCTGCTTAAGGGCTTAAATTAACAATAAATAAAATTGTGATTCCTATCGACCAGGCTGTCATTTCGGTCTATTTTCAAAAGTGTCAAGTCTAAACTATTGATATAATTGATCTAAGTTTAGTATGTTTTTTTTTTTTTTTTTTGTAATTCAATAAGCATGTTGAAGAAAGGTTAAAGAGAACTTCCAATATATATATAATTTTTGTTTTTTTTTTGTTTTACCCAACTACTTATAATGTCATTTTGTCACACTATAAAAAGGGGACTTTGCCATAAAACTACCTAACAAAAGATACCAATAAAACTGAATAAAACACAGATCTATGCGGCATAGAAAAACCACTTAGTTCGTATTATTTTTATGTATTTAGAATTGAGTGTAAATTTATTGCGAGCATCCACCCAGAGATACAAGAAAGCACACTTGAATAGAGAGTTTTCGAGCACATTTTGAAATGTTCACTGGATGGCGCTGCAAATCAGCACGAGGAAAAAAATAATACCACCGTGTAATCGGTATGAAATTAATTAAAACTTTATATATTTAACTATGATTATAAAGATTAACTACCAACAGTGATTAGCGTACCACCCATCCATCGACACCGAAAAAACCGCAGTGACAGACGTCAGGCAAAGCTGCTTATTTGATTGATTCGGCAAAACGGTTGAATGGGGTCTATTCTCAACAATCAGAATAGAGAAACGACCGGAAATCCACTCGTAAAAATATTTAAAACCAAAGCAAGGAACTATTCGACCGAGTTACAAGCTGTCAAAACTTTCAAACGAATTGAAACTATGTAAAATTCAGCGTAATAACTAAAAGATTTGAGTGGTTAGAGTGTCCCTCGCTGGAAACAAGATTGTTCACTAATCTACGCTACAATAATATTACAGATAAAATGTCACTGGGTTAATCAATTACTACAGAACAGATTTAACTGTTCATATTTCAAAAAATACAACACTATCCCTAACATAAGCTACGATTTTTTTTTTTTTATAGAAATGGGTATGTTTTGAGATGAGTAGGTTTTCAGTTTTAAATTGTGACTAGTCTCATATGTGCCTTGAACTAATTTAACGGTATTAGTCACTGTTATATAAACCTTTAAATATTAAATTGTAAAGCTACTGATTAATAAATTCTTCTACCCTATTCTGAAGAGAAGTGCAGCTTAGTTCAGACATTTATTATGAAACTTATTTTATTTGCTTTAGCAGTTCTTTTTTTCTTCGTTTTTAATATTTTAATTTGGACAGTTTGTTTGATTTGGAATAGATATGTAGTTTTATTTCTTTAAGATTTAGTACCTAGTCGACCGAGCTTCGCTCTTAGCCGCCTCAGGTGAGCAAGCTGTGGTACACTGAAAAAAAAACTTGTTAACATTCATTAAAAAAAATATCATGGCAATCATGCAACTTGTTTATATACGAGCACATAAAGTTAAATGATGGCGGCAATAAATGTATCTTGATTAAAAATCAGAACAACTTGTCTCAGTAGATTCAAAGAAGTAATTGTTAACTTTAATCAAGTCTAATAATTACTATGATAAATGCAGGTTTGTACACGGTAGTAAGAGATGATGATATGAAACAAGTGATTTGTTGATGTAATATTGTAACATGTTGGGTTTTATAAAACAAATGATAACTTATAACAAGTAACTTGAATGATTTAAGTATTTAACATTGTTAAAATAAATTTAATTTATTTAATGTGATCAAGTGATCTTATTTGAATTGACAAAGGATATGTTACATCCAAACATTGTACTTATTTGCTTTATGCAGGTGCTTTATAGGAAATTTATGGCAGATTTATGGGAGATGCAGGCAAAATTTTGGCGGCTCTGAGGGATGCAGCTATAGGAAAAAAAGAAAATGTTGAATAGCTTTCTCTTTCTTTCCTATATCTACATCCCTCAGAGGCGCCAATATTTTGCCTTTGTCTAGGTAAATCAGCCATTGGGATCTGATAAGAATGAGATTGCCAATTTCTTCATCTTCATTTCCCATGCTCACTGTACCTTCAACAGAAAATGCACAAAGTTTCAGTTAGATATTTAATAGCAGTAAAAAATACAAAGTATTAAAAATCTGTAGTTTGAATGTAAGTTACAAAAGCTTTGCGGCTTTCAGCTTTCGTTGACGTCCACATTTTTCTTCTTATTTCTTTTGAATGATGAAAGAGCAGCGTTTCATTGGGAACTTGAAGATGCAGTCTGAGCAGGCAATCATATCACGTTGATCAGCTCATTATTTTCGGTAAAATCTGAAATTATAATCATATTTTATAGGAACAACTCACATTTATAATACTTATAAGTACGGATAGATGAAGGTTGCAATTGTATCACTGAAATGTTATAATGTCAAATAAAACATATATTGAAATGTGAGTTTACATTGCATTAGTGAGTGATTTCCGACTCGATCATTGACACCAATTTTGTCTACCGCTGTTTATTTATATAAATTTCGTTATTTTGTGAGTCATCACAACAACCAATGATCCTATAGTAGAAACTTTGATAACAACACGATCGTCCACTGCTGGACAGAGTTCCCACAGGATCTTGAATATCGCGAATACCTATTTATTTGCTTTTCTGTAATATGCGTCGGTCGGTAACAAAGGTTAGGTACTTACGTTTGAAAATAGGTCTCAGCTATGAAAATCCATGAAGCCACGCTGCAAGAAGATGGACCTTCTTCTTCTTTATCAATCCAGGAAATAAAATTGTTTAGAACTGTGACATTGTTAACACTGTTATTTTAAACCATTCTTAATTTTCACACGTGTCCACACAAACGGACGCAATGAACACGACTGAACACGTTCGTTTAGGCCGCGACGCGGGCGTTTGGTTTCATCGATCAATTTACCTTTATCGAATAATAAAGTGCGTGTTCGTTTTGAACAAGTTAACTTGATAGAAATTCAATCATTTTAGCTTGTTTGTGACAAGAAACTATCATTTGTTATTTCTTACATGTTCTTGAATGATATGATCATATTTTTTTTAATCAAGCAAAATTTCAACTTGATTAGCCATGATTTTTTTGAGTGTACCCGCCAACAGTTGGCGCTCTAGGTTTCGGTCTAAAACGCGATGTTTTAAAAAAATGCTTAGAAACACGGGGAAAAACAGACATGAGACCTAGCTAGATCGATTTTGCCCCCGGAAACCCCCGTATGGTAAATTTCATTGAAATCGTTAGAGCCGTTATCGACAAACATTTTACAAATATATTATGGCTCGTTTAATAGTATAGGACTAAATTGGCTTGAAACATTCTAACAAAATAGTACCATGGGTATATCCTTCATGCTATTTTAGGACATTGTTTCCTAGTCCAACAGAAGATTGTTAAAATTTGTTTAAACTTAACGACATCGTTTACAATTTTTATTTTTGTACTGTCGAAATCAGTCACCGCATTGTTATGGGTGTCTGCCGCATCAGGGTCAAGGAAGGTTAACTACAAAGCCTAACTACTGAGACTCTATAAAAAGAACCAAAAACCAAGTCATTGGTGTTACCTCCATATGCCCGGAGTTGACTACTCACTGGGCTGATTGTGCGAGTGGCAGCTGGTTGCACGCACAGCCTGCCGCTTACCAGTCGCCTTGTGTTGTGGCGCTGGCTGCACGGCCTGCTGTTCATCAGGCGCGGATGACCGTGGTGCTGATTGCATGGCCTGTTGTCCACCAGGCGCCGACTGCCAGCTGTGGTTCTAGCTGCATGGGCTGCTGTCCACCAGGTGACGACTGCTGTGGGCTGGCTGCATAGGCTGCTGTCCACCAGGCACCGACTTTTGAGGGCTGGCTGCATGGCCTGCTGTCCACGAGGCCCCGACTGCTGTGGGTTGACGGCATGGCCTGCTGTCCACCAAGCACTGACTACTGTGGTCTGGCTGCATGGCCTGCTGTCCACGAGGCCCCGACTGCTGTGGGCTGGCTGCTGTTCGGCCTGCAGGTCGCCCGGCGCAGTCTGCTGCGCTGCACAGCTAGGCAACGCTCGAATCGAAGCTAGACTCTTGCCACGGTTACGGATTTTGTCCATTATGACGTGCTGAAATGTAAAAATTCCAGCGCGAGTATCTATTGTATAGAAGCGATCAATGTTTGAAACGCTTTTAAGGCTTTAAATTGAATGAAATCTATAAACGTAATAGTGGACACTTTTAAGTAGCTTTTACTCGTAGTTAGATATTACGTGTTTTTTGCAGCAGTAAATTTCAAACAAAATAAAGAACATAATTAATTGAAACAGTGAACTATGCATGGGAATACGAACCAATAGACCTTCAGACTATTATTTTGAATACGTACCTACACCAAAAATTATTACAACCATATGTAAAACACAACTAATAGATTAATTTGTCTGAATGAAAGCACGAAATGTTGTTTGTTTTAAACTCAGGCTTGATAATAAATGGTTAAAGTGAACTGTGTACACTTATTCCTTACCAACGTCTAACGATTTTGTGCAAAAATGATTTAAAATGTAGGTAGCATGTAGGTAGTATACAATCATAACTATTTACTTTTAATAATCACTCGTCCTTAACACAACGTTAAAAAAAAGGTGAAAAAAAAGACCACATGAGAAAAAAAAACAAGTAGTTGATTTTCCAGTTTTTCCACTCATTTCAAACAAGTCAGTTTTTGAGATACAGCAGATGTATTTTTGAACTTTATCAGTCCACTTTGTGGGAAGTGAGGGCTCGTATCCCGCTTCTGACATGTTAACAAATGAGAGGGAGTTGAGAAATATGTTAAATAAAACACTCGAAGTCTACTTACGTTTTGTAATAAGTTATTCACTTTACACAGTGTTAAAATGGGTACATTAACACAATACCATACATATGAAGAAGAGTCTTCATAATTTTACACAATACGTGATTACTCCTTTAAAGGTAGCATCTCCCAGTTTGAAGAACAAAATACGACTGCCTGAGCGAGGCTGGCTCGAACGTTCAAGAGACCTCTCCCACCACAATATTACCCTTTCCATAAAACGCTGGGATTGGTCAAAAAGCCGCCGCGCTCTGACAGTTTGTACAAAGGAGTCAATTCAACAACCATTTATGAACAATATCGTAAAGCTATGAAAAGTTAGTAAACACTGGTGACTTAAATATTATAATATTGGAGATCAGAATATCTGTCATGACAACATACTATAGGTATATCGGAACCCTCGGCGCGCGAGTCCGACTCGCACTTGACCGGTTTTTTTTTCATTAGCTTAAATCAAAATTTACAAGGATCTATTGTCTAAATGGTAGGATTTTCGTACAAAACAGAGATTATTACCCGAAATTGCTCGATTTTCTTAATAATTTGTTTTGTACAGTCAACGACGGGTCAAGCTAGCTAGCCCGTACGTTTATTGAAATAAGAAGGGTACAAAGTCCAATGTATAAAGCTTGATGTGCTCTTGACAGTATTTTTCTTTAATCCAAATTTTCATGAGTTTTGCTTCAAAAGCGAATTGACCCCATTGGGGTGATTAAGCAAAACAGCTGAACACATGTTTTTCCAGCTGAACACATGGTCGTTGTATCTGAATAACCTCAAAAAGGAGATTTTGTAAATTTTTAAAAGTATTTCTGAAATCGATTTGTTTGTGCTTTGGTCCTAACACCCTGTATATAATATTTGCCGTACCTTTCGAAGACCTTACATACGCACTGTCTTATATGAACCAGAGTAACCGTAAAATACTGTTATTTGTACACACCCCGCATTTTAAGGAACGCATTTTTCCTCCTTAGTGCTCTACGAGTATTTTTCGTTTACTTCTCTGCCGGGCCTACTAAAGAATCAATGTTACAGTTATTATATTTTATTTAATTAAGCGAAAGAGAAAAGGTTCTCTAGAACGTTCTAAAGGGAAAAGGATAAAAGTATTTTACGGTATTTCTACAGTCAAAACAATTTAGCTTGATCAGAATGTAACAGCGGGGCGAAGCGATGAGAAAAGTCGCTATCACACCTTTCTTAATTCAGTAACTAGTTCGGCATGCTTTGCTGGTTGTAATAAGGATATTCGAATTAACAGGACCAAGCCTCCCAGCAATGTATGCCGAATTAGTCTTTGTATTTAGGAAGGTGTGATTGCGGCTTGTACGTGTTCAGGATGCACCCGGAGAGATGGGCCAGAGCCTCTACTGAGTGGGTTCCCGTCGATAGCCGGCGAGGAAGAGGAAGGCTTAGGAAACGATGGCGCGACGACCTAGATGCTTTCGAAGCCGATTGGCAAACCGTGGCCGATGATCGCGATCTTTGGAAAGAAAAAGGGGAGGCCTTTGCCCAGCAGTGGGACATTTAGGGCTACAAAAAAAAAAAGATTGCGGCTTACGACATTGGAGCGACAGCAAGATATTAGAGCGACAGATACACTTTTTTGAAAATGGGCTTACTCTTGACCTTGATCTAGTCTTGAAGACAGAGATGAGGTCGACGATGGAACGAGCTTGCCCAGAAGAAGCCTATTCACTCGCGATTTGAATAGATTCAGGTTATATGAACTCGGGAACACAGACGCAGGCAGAGAATTCCATTCCACGTTTCGCTCCGACCTGCTCTCACGCATAGCTCCGTCCTGCTCTCGTTCTAATCAAGCGAGATTATTTCGAGTCTATTCACTCCGTTATTTCTCCTTTACTTGATCAAAGAAAAATGCCTAAACCGGACAAGCGTGTATGAAAGTAGAGGAAGCGGGGAAAGTATGTCAACAAGAGGGTTGTGGTCTCTGCCTACCCCGACGGGTAAGACGGGCTGAAATTTCTTAAGACACTGTCGTGATGTATCATATGTCCAATCTTCTTGCCTCTTCAATCCCCAACCGTTTCTAGTAAACACCTGGTGATAAACATATCAATATACTAGCTTTCCGCCTGCGGTTTCACCCGCATTAAATGCATTTTCCCGTGGGAATGAAGTGTTTTCCCGCGGTAAAAAGTAGCCTATGTGCTATTACAGGACCTAACCTATATGTGTGCCAAGTTTCATTTAAATCCATTATATAGTTTTTACGTGAAAGAGTAACAAACAAACATCCATCCATCCACCCATCTATACTTACAAACTTTCGCGTTTATAATATTATATATCATTGTTTCGATACTATAACATCCAATTGCACCCGAAACTATATTCAGCTCATTATCAACACAGTTGTGTATGCCTATCTTTTTGGTTGACTTCATTCCAACGTCTTAACCCTTACTAACCTAGAGTTAGATATAAATGACGATTGTTATTGTATTTAGTATTTTGAACCCGAATCACTTCAATGTTACAAATGGAGGAGCGGTTATAATGCTAAATTTGTAGCTAATCATACCACAAGTTGTAGCACTTAGCGAAAATAATTAAACATTCAAATGTAAAACTGCCGTGTTTAAAATAAGAAAATAAATTCAAGAATTACTACATCGCGAATTAAACGCTTCTTAGAAGGAATAGAAAAGGTCTCTACTTAAAAACCGTCTCGTCAAACGTAACTCCTCACCTTTTTATTAAAGTCAAGTAAATACAGAAGAGGATCTAACAAAAATTATGAAAATACGTTCCAAACTTCCAAGTTGACAAGAAATGTGAAAATACAATTTTCGTTTATAAAGATACGCAATTTTTTCGTAGAGGCACACTGTTGCCGGTTGAGTTTTAGTTAAAAGGCTCGCCGGCGTCTAAAAGGCGTCGAACCGGAGCGAAACGAAAATTACTGTAACGAAACGCAACTTGGCTGTTTGTCGTATACGAAGAAAGTTTCATTTGCCTTCCATTGTGTCCTCGCGTTTCCAAAGTAAGATAAATATGTGCTACAGACAGTAAACATCAAACATCAATTAAAACATGTAAAAGATATTTGATTTAGATAACAAACATTTTCTGAAAACCGAATCAATCGCCATAAATAAATTCCTAAGAACGAAACTATGACACAATAAGTAACAAATTTATTTTAACAAAACATACAGAGGCAATGCATGAATAAAATACTACAAAGTAAGATCACAGAGTAAAACAATTTAAAACAACCGGACAGATATAAAACCAGACGCTTTACGACCCAGAAAGAGTTGACAGAATACTGTGGTTGGAAAAATACGACACCTTTTTGGCAAAGCTATATCGACAAGACAAACTATGCAATCAGAACTGTCGGGTAGTATGAAACTTTTGGAGCATGGAGCCAAAACTGCCAACGAAATATGGTATCATTATCTTACGGATTCAGTATGAGTGCTTAATCATTCAGGGTAAAGTGCTGTTAGGAATAAGTGCGAATTGTAGGAAAGTTTTGTATCAGACATAAATTGCAAACAAACTAAAGGAGAATGAGTGTGGTTCCAATGCTGATATCATAAATTTGTAATGAAAAGAGGAATAAAATTTGGTCATAATATTTAGAAAGAGATGAAGCTATTGTAGATTCAAAATTATTCCATCTTAAGGAAGAAAGTATCAGAACAAATTCAGATTAATGACATACTAAAGAACTGACCAAATAGCAAGCATCTTTAGACATGCCGATAAAAAAGCAGAAGCTATGAATATTTGTATAAGCATAATGGCGCATTATTATACAGCCGTAGTATTCGTGGTGTCTAAAATATGAAAAGAAAATACTCAGAAATTTATTATGAATAAGCTAAAACTTTATAACTGTGTGGGCGTATACGAAACCCCTGCCAACTTATTAAAGGAGAATTTATCTTATTATAATAATTCAACGCTTTGGGATTTCCTTTCCCGCATAAGAAAGGGTCTAGTAATTTAATTAGGTGTGTTTCATTCGACTATACCCTCATCATGAGTTCTGTTATGAGAGGTTTTACCATGCAAGAAATTTGATCACTTGTTTTACGTTAGGTTAGTAACTAATAATTTTCATATAATATAACTATTACTACTAGCATAGATATAGTTTAAAAAAGCTTTTACAACTTTTTAGTTCCTTCAAACTTATAGACTTCGAAGTTCGACCAGTTATTAATGATCTTAACTAAAAATATGCAAGCAGACTGTAAGTAGAACACACTAACTTTGTTTGAAAGAAGTTGATGCAGTGGAAGAATTCCGAAATCATGCTAATACATTGACTAGTTTGTTTGAAGTTCCATTCCAGCGATATTTCTGCGTCAAGAAGAAAATAAACATAATTTTCGAATGCGTCCAACTCAGCATTCGAAAATGATACAGGATGCGTCATAATCAACTTTTTTTTTATTGTAAATGGGCTTACTCTTGACTTCGATCTAGTCTTGAAGACAGAGATGAGGTCGACGATAGAACGAGCTTGCCTAGAAGAAGCCCATACACTCGCGACTTGAATAGATTCGGGTTATATGAACTCGGAAACACAGACGCTCGAAGATAATTCCACTCTTTAGCTGTGCGCATTATAAAAGATGTTTCAAAGCGCTTTGTGCGAATGTGTGGAATATCAACCAAGTATGGGTGATATCCTGCGGTGCGTCTGGACTCCCGATGGTAGAAGGGAGATGGTGGAATAGGCTCGTGGAGCTCTTTCATTTCATTTATTCATTCAACTTACTTATTTACAGAAAATCCAAAACACAAGTAAGCTTATAATTACACAAATTAATTAAAATAACTTAATTAAATTTTAAAAATTACAAATATAAATTGACAAAAAAAATGTCAACAAACTGTCAAAAAATAAAATTTCAAATTGTCGAAAAATCTAATTGTCAAAAGAAAAGAATATCTATGAAGTACGTTCAAGGTACTTTTTAGCCTTGCTAAGAAAGCATGCTAATTTGTCAGTAAACAAGTCAATGTCGTCAATGTGAAAGAGAATGTTACCTATCAACGTAAGTGCCCGTGTGGTAGGTGCGTTGTTCGCAAATTTGGTTCGCGTGACAGGGCGCTGTATCAGCCGTAGTTTACGCCGCGGCGCCATCGCTCCATGCGCTCCGCAAGATTTTTCCGAAACTATGATGCCCACTTCCTGCATCACCAGGGGACCATCTCTCTTTTGATGCAGTACACTAAGATAGTGCATCAGCAGCTGCATTTTCCTTCTTAAAGAAAGCGTCTCCATATCCACCATAGCTGATACGAACAATGAGGGATACAAAAAGGGATAATATCCATATACACGCTTGTAAAACCAGCTTCCGAACTTACGTTGTATTTTTTCCACCATAAATTTATATTTATCCTCGTCGGGATCCCAAATTATTGCCCCAAATTCAAGCTTGCTTCGCACGTACGCATTGTAGAGTACCTTGATAACTCTCGCGTTATTAAACTGCGCAGCAGTACGCATAATGAAGCCTAACATCTTACTAGACTGCTTACAGATAGTTACCACATGCTTATGAAAATCTACTTTACAGTCCAATGTGAGGCCAAGGTCGCGTATTTCTTCAACTCTTTCCATAGGGACCCCCTCGATCGTATAAGTTGCAATTTCTGGGAAGCGTTTTCGTGAATATGTTATGATCTTACATTTGGTAGTATTAAAGGGAAGGTTATTGGTTTTGCTCCATTCAGTTACTGCATCAATATCGCTTTGTATCAACTCTGCATCAGCTTTTGAGGACACCTTATAATACAATTTTAAGTCGTCAGCAAATAGAACGCATTCAACGACATTCGGCAAATCGTCAATCATTAAGAGGAAGAGTGTTGGACCTAAGGTGCTACCTTGACTGACTCCGGATCTCGTGTAGCAGTCTTTGGTCTCATATCCATTTACTCTCACAAATTGACGCCTACTGCAGAGGTAACTAGAAAAAAAATCCAACAATTTTGGTATAAAACCTTTTACCGCTAATTTCTTTAGTAGAACGTCATTATCAACGAGGTCGAATGCCTTCCGAAAATCAAAGTACGCGGCATCAACCTGTTTTCCTGCGTCCATTCCAGCTATTACGTAATCAACGAATGTAATGAGGTTGGTAGTTGTTGAACGTGACTTTCGGAAGCCATGCTGACTTTCATGAAGTAGATTATCAACCTGCAAAGTTATATGCCTGTTTAAAACGGTTTCAAAAATCTCTTCTCTTCGTTTCTCTTGAGTACACTCTCTGAAGTACATACAATCTGTAGAAGTAAAAGTCAAAATCTTATATTATTTATCCGTGGGAAGGCTATATCAGGAGCTCCTAATATTAAAGGGACTAATCAGTTTCCAAATCCTCCAATTAACTGCGAATATTTGATTACCTATGTCAGGTACTCGGACCATAAAATTTTACAACTTTCCCTGAGGTAAACAGTTTTTTTTCTTTGATAGTTTTGTATGAGACGACTTGTATACAGCGTGTTAATGGAATAAACGAAACCCTCATACACCCCAACAGATTTTTATTAAAATAAATCTATTCCCGAAAAAAAATCTTGAAAAAAGATTTTTTATCTAGATATTGTTACATTAAAGTTTCATCATTGTTCTAGTTTCATCGTTGTTCTAGTCCGCGCACTCCGCGCACGCCAAGCGCACTTCCCTCCCCTCCTCTCCGCTCATTAACCGCGCTGCGCCCGGCCGCCGCGCCAGCGCGTGTATCCACAGGAATATTTAGAATAGAAGCGGCAAGAATTGAAATAATAAAAGAAAAAATTACCCCTATCAAAGGCCCGTGAAATTGATTCCACTCTCGATTCTGAACAAACTATTTTCTCAGTTTCGCTTATTCCGTTGACACGTTGTATATTTCATATTTTTCAACAACGTTTTCCTGAGAAAGATGATCAGTTACATAGTCTGAGAAACACACTATTCGCAGTTAATTACGAAGTACCCTATAAATATATGCATTTAACCAAAATACAATCCTTATCCCATCTTCTACATATTCTTTAAGTTGTTTCTGTGCCAAAGAGGCTTATTTTCATCAGCTATTGGCAAACTAGAACACAAAATGTGCGCGCCATAATACGTGCAAGGAAAAAGTATTACAACTTTAGTAATCTCAACTTTGGAAGTAGTTGGGTGTTTCACGAAATTACCAACATTTATTTTGCTCCAAACATTTTATATTAAGCTCCATAGAAAGCAGTTTTAGTAGTCATAAGTTGCAATAAATCTGTGCAATAATAAAAGCAACACAAATTGAACTCAACTGGACTTTAGCCAAGTGTCTAGATTGGGAACAAGGTTTTAACAAAAACCATGTTGTAACAACGTAACAGAAATGTTAAATGTGACAATTTCACAAAAAAAAACTCTTTCCAAAACTATGAAAAACGAATATACAACTAAGAAAAACTGACATAGAGAACATAATGTGGTTACACTGTTCGGTTAATACGCAGCGCTGGCGCACTGCATGAGGCTTGTATTATTGCACAGAGTAAATGTGCCGCAGATGAACTGTTTTATGAAACAAAAGTTTTAACATTAGTCAAGCTACTTGACAAAAACCAAATTTTTCACCTTGTCATTTCCAAAGCAGTTGCAGTGAGGACATATCTCTTATTTCCCAATGGAATGCAGTAAGTGCTATCCAGTACATAAAGTTCTCACCTACGCTCACCGCGGTCGAACGATAAATTCACATCAATGGCCATAGATTTTCGATTTGGATAGCTTTATTTATTCATTCGTGTTTGGTTTGGCTCTTTTCAGTATTTTCAGATACTCGATTTGTTGGCTGTACGTTAATCTGCAATTTTTTTACAGCTTTGATTTTCTACATGGAAGACAAGCCTCAGAACCTCTTTGCTGTAGAGGTAGGCAGGGACTACAGCATTCCACTTGCATCGTTCTTGACATACTGCTCTCGCTTCTTCTACTTTCATTAACCCTAGTAACTTCAACAATAGAAATAGACAATAGCATTAGGATACGATTCTATTCGTAAAACTCAACAACTTATAATTCCTAGGATCCGTCAGCAGTCAGCATGGTTATACCCTTTTTAGGGTTCCGTATCCAAAGCGTTAGGATTCCGTACCCAGAGGACGTATGCCAATGCGATGGGCCGACGCTATAAAAGAAGCTATTGTAGCGACCCTATAGGCCAACATTCACCGTGCTCAAGATAGGACGATCTGGAGAGGTGTGGCGGCACAAGTAGCAGCCCACGATTGTCACGTCCCTCAGTCATGAGGATACGACTAAGAAGAGATCCAAAGCGTGAAAAAGGGGACCCTATTAATATATCTCCGATGTCTGTCAGTCTGTCTATCAGCGGGCTGTATCTCATGAACCGCAATAGGTAGAAAGTTGAATTTTTCACAGATTATGTATTTCTGTAGCCGCTATAACAACAAATAATAAAAAAATAAAAAAAACAATACCTTCAGGGGGGGATCAAAACTATCTCTATCGTAAAAACGGGAACATACATAATAATAATGTTTATAGTAAATAAGCTACAGAATAACAACAAATATTAAAAATTGACCCGCGCGTGCACACAATTTTGCGTGACATCGCGTCCATAACTAAAACTATTAAATCTCGGCGCGCTAGTCCGACTCGCCCTTAGCCGGATTTTTTTAATATATAAAGTCTTTTGAACATTAACTCATTAAACTTTGTCATCGTGGCTCTAAGTTCACCGACAGCATTAGTTGCTATAGACTATCTGGACGGAGGCGATTTTAAAGTCAATTTAAAAGCTACGCAAATTATTTTCCATTTCAGAATTATGTCCAGTCTTTGTAGGATTAATTATTCGTAACGTGGCTGATAAAACTCCGAGCAATCCAATTAAAAATCAAAGCCTTTGGAGGTCTAAGGCTTATTGCTGTTTTAATCTTTGAAAAACACTTCCTTATTGTTGTCTAATCTTGTATCTACTAATTGAACTTGATATTAATTCTTTCAATGAAGGCGCTGATAAGAGCTGAATTACCTCCCTTTCTAACAAAGGGCAGAATGCGCGTGCTAGAACAGAGCGGATTCGCGTATTTTACGTATTTCACTCATTTTTGCATTTTTCTCAAAATCTGTACCCATAATACCAATTATAAAACAGTTATATTATTATGCATAATGTATTGAATAATGTGTAAAAGTTTTGGCATCATAGATTAATGGGTACTAAAGAAAAACGGTTTAAAAGCAAAAAGCAGAGGTAACTTTGGATTTTTTTATGGTGTACAATAGTTATTTGTTATGCAAGGCAGCAAAAGGTTTATTTGGCGCGAGTGCCTCGTATTGAAACCTGAGCAAGCGAAGGATTCTAGGATTGAACCACGAGAGAAGCGAGTGGTTCAAAAGAAGAATCCTGAGCGTGGCGAAGGTTTCAAGGCACGAGACGCAAAATAACTTTGCTGCCGAGCGAAACACAAAATTTTTCACCTCATTAAAACGAGGAAATGTTAACATAATGCAAGAAAAGCAATTCAAATATAAGAAATAAGTGTTTAATTAATTACTCATACGTTTTAACGTAAGGGCATAATACCTACATAATGGTACTGACGGCAGCAAGCAAGTGGAAACATAACCAGTATAACCTGAACCAGCGCTTCGCTACAAACCTCCGTAACCAGAGACCAGCTCAAGGTCAAAGAGTTTTCACTAGACAATACTAAACATTAAAAAGGAAATCACTATAATTAAATTATTATTATTTTTGGGACTGTTGTGCTTATGTTCATACTCTACCTATAAACTACTTGATAAATTTGCAGAACAAGGTTCATTTTCATGGGATTTCAAAGTGGAGACAGTGGACAGGCAGTGGCAGGCAAATCTATTTTGTGTTGCGTTGATTTGAAGTCAAAGGGCGAGTCCATTAATCTGGGCAAGAAAAAAAGGCGATCGAATTTTAAATTTACTTTTCATTATCAGCCAGTATCTTACCCACCAGGCATTCACTATTCATAATACTATTTGTTTCTTTCCTATACTCGTAGCTGCATCCCTCTTTCTCATCTTAAAAACGATAGTGCGTGGCTGGTTTTACAAGCGGCCAGTACTGCAGCATTCTACAAAAAAATAAGTACATCGCGTTCAAATTTCAAAAACCTTTTGCCCGCTAGGGGCCAAAAATCGCTTTTGGCCGCAGAATTTAACCGACAAAACAAATGTTTCCGAGCTTTGGAGGTGAAAAATAGGTTTAATCGTGTTTCGGAGTCGGCCATATTCTTGAAAAGATGCTCAATTAACTAATTTTTTTTGCGGCCATATATTCATCACTTTTTGTTAAAAAACCTGCTCAAGTAAAGCGTATTTAGGTCTTATCAGCCCCTTAATTTTTCATTGTATTACTGTCCCACTCGGACACTTCATACATCGAGCGCGAATATGAAATTTTAAAATTGGAAGGTTACGTAGGCCCTGCATATAAAGTACAAAAGACCCTCAGAAGGACCACCAGAATCTAGCAGGCGGGTGCGCGCGGGGGTGCGGGGTTGATTGCAAGGGGAGCGCAGTGTCCGTTCTGTATAATATTACTATTTCATTCTGTGGTAGTGTGACAAAATCTTGTGATACACGTAAATTACGAATTCACAATTATTGAAATGGTGATATTAATCACCTTTGGCTTACTTATTATACCTATACTAGCTGTTACCCGCGGCTTCGCTCGCGTGGATTTCGTATTTAGGTTGTTACCGGTTTTCCGAAGCAATGAGATATTTTCCCGTCATTTCGGGGTAATTTTAACTAAGGAAAAACAGGACTAACCCTGCGCAAATCAATGAGTATAATTCAAGATCCAGCTGAATTTTATATAATATACAGACGTTACTCATAAGTTACTCAGAACAGAGGAACTTAGCAGCAGTATCCTAACAAATGAAAAGAGAGAGAATATGAGAGACACCTTTATGTAATATTTCAAAACAGAGCCAATTCGCAGAATAAATTGAGAAAAACTAAAACCCTCTCCCTCTCTCTTCCTCTCCCCTTCCCCCTCTCTGTCTCTCCCCCTCCCCCCTCTCCCTCCCTCTGTCTCTCCCCCTCCCCCTCCGTCTCTCCCTCTCCCCCTCCTTCTCCCCCTTCCCCTCCTTCTCCCTCTCCCTCTACTATACCTGTACCTCTACCTCTCTATGTCTCTACCTCTCGACCTCTCTACCTCTATACCTCTCTACCTCTCTACCTCTCCCTATCCCTACCCTTAACGCCAATTTAACCGCTATCCCTAACATAGAAACGACACCCATATTTATTTTTAGACATTTCCAACCTATCGCACCCCAACCCCATCCCCAGGGGATGATGGTATTTCACTTCCACCACGTTGGATTTCAAAGTTGTTGTAGCTTTCGTAATCAGCGACCCGATAAACCATACAAACGACACCCATATTGATTTTTAGACATTTCAAACCTATCGCACCCCAACTCCATCCCCAGGGGGATGATGGTATTTCACGTCCACCACGTTGGATTTCAAAACTGTTGTAGTTTTCGTAATCAGCGACCCGATAAACCATACAAACGACCCCCATATTCACTTTTCAACCCTATCGCACGCACCCCAACCCCATCCCAAGGAAATGATGGTATTTTACGTCCACCACGTTGGATTTCAAATATGTTGTAGTTTTCGTAATCAGCAACCCGATAAACTATACAAACGATACCCATATTGATTTTTAGACTTTTTCACCCCATTTCCCTTTTTTAGGGGTTGAATTTGGGGTGGAATTTCAATAACAGTGATGAACGTTGCATAGAATTACATCATTAATGCCTAAATAATAAATTAAGTGGATTTTACTTTAAAAATAAAGAATTTTCAACTTCATCCCCCTTTTCACCCTTAAGGGTGTCGAATTTTCAAAAACCCTGAGACACGTAAATATTAATTTTTAGTCGTCTGCCTAAATACAAATTTTGAAGATCCTAACTTCAAAACTGACGGACTTTCATACAAACTTTCATCCCCTATTTTACCCCCTTAGGGGTGGAATTTTGTAAAACCCTTTCTTAGTGCACCCCTAGGCCTCATAAGGAACCTACATGCCAAATTTGGAATCTCTAGACCTAGCGGTTTGGGCTGTGCGTTGATATGTCAGTCAGTGAGTCAGTCAGTCAGTCAGTCAGTCAGTCACCTTCTTCTTTTATACATATAGATTTATTGCCTACATACTTTATTACCCTGTCAATTGCAAATCGGTGCGGTATCAATGAAAAAAAAATGGATATTGAATTGTACTGATCTTGGTTCTTTATAAAATGTTTTCTCCGGCGGCCCCGATTTCGTTGTTTGACTTATTGAATAGCGGGCATGGCATCAAAGCCGAATCTTGGAAGCAGTAATAATTTTCAATCTCTTTCGATTGCCCCTTCGGATTCTTCCTCGAATGTGTCTCCGGGATCCCGCGATAAAAGTTCGCGAAAAAAAGCAATTTGAAGGGAGGGATTCATGGTAATGTTAAACCAAATTAATTCAGCTTATCTATCTCCCTTTATGTCCTTTTTGGTGAATTGAATAGAATCTCGCGGAATGTTCGGTTTCGCGCTTTCTTGTTGTAACGGAACAGGTGTCTTCCGTACAATTTCACTCAAAACTTTAGTTATTCTTGAAATCATTTATAACATTTTAAGATACAGAACCTTGCTTTATTATTTTCATAAATTATTTGAACTACGGAACTCTAAATTTTGAATTTTGAGGGCGATATTTTCAAAATTGTGCTTCATAGCTCTAAACAAAAGAAAAGCGATGCTATAAATAGATTTGACGCAGATGTTTTTGGATTATTGTTCATTTGATTTTACTCGCGGAAGTGCTCCTTTTGAGCTTACGTTTTTCAAGTTTTATTAGGTAATATTTAAATTTTTCTAAGTTATTTTTGCTGTGTAAAATCGAGAGTTGTTTGTTCTACACCTTTAAAGGATTTGTGTGCGATGGCTTGTTCCTAAATCTTGCCCGTCTGTGAAAGGAAGACGGAACAAACCCATCATAGGTAGTATTTCAAGGGAATTTTGGAGAACCGCCTCGTAGACCTTTGTGAAGAGAAATGTTTTCTTAGGAATCGTTTCGATTCATGGAGAGGTCTATAGCCGCATTTGCAATTTCCCAGGATAAATACTTCACCTAGCATGAATAATTTAATGGTGTAAAACGTGGGTTGCTGGGGTAAATTAGAATCGGTGTTATATTCCTCTCGTGAATTATGGCATCTATTCTGCTTAGGAGTGAGTTAGGCACTGGAAGTGATTCTCCAGTGGGATTTCATGATGTTGGAAATCTCAGTGAATCTCTTCAATTTTATGTCTCTATTTCGGTAGCAGGGGCATGTCGAAGTGTGTCATGGATGTCATTCCTTCCTGCTACTTCATCAGAGGTATATTTTTGAAGAATAGGGCTTGTTGGTTAGCGAAATCCATTTACCGAACTGAGTGATGGGGGTGATCACGGCGTGTGGTGGATTTCTTAGGATTCTTCGTACACGGCTTAGGGTACTAGGCACTCATTGGATTATGCCAAAATCCGTCTGTAAGGTAAATTCTTTAGCTTAGGGGTCGACTCCAGTGAGCGTGCTGGCTTAGACAAATCACTACACACCACGAATTTAAATTTACACCCGAGACTCGTGTCTCTTGTTTGATTTACAACACTGTCTTATAGGTAGTATTCTCACAATTTATTTTCTATAGATTTACTCAATCTTTCGCTAGCTCAGGGTCTCTACCTTCCATCTGGGTGTGGAAGTGGCCAAACTCATCACGTTTAAAGTAAATGTGAGACCGGGTTCTCTAGTTTGAATAAAAATACACTCTAGATTAGGAAAACAACAGTAGAATCAAAGCTTTTTCCATCAAAATAATAAAATAATAATGTATAAATCTTGTTGCAAAATTACTATAAAAATTATAAATTTAAAAATTAAAAACCGACTTTCAAAATGTTGCAGACAAAAATATATTTCGCTCATTTATAACTGACCTTTTTAATTCTTTGTACGTCAGATAATTTATTGCAGTTTTATTGATTGATTTGCATTCTAAAGATTGAGAAGTTTTGTTATTAAATATGGTTTTGTTAGTTCAATTTGCTATATCAAATATGAAAAATAGCATATTAAAAGAACTCATTTATAAATTATCTTATAGAATACTATAAATAGCTTACGAGCAGTATTCTTTATACAGATTTCATATAACTTGCAAACCGGCTAAAATTATGGCTTGATGGTTAAAGAAACTGATAGGGAAACTAAAACCCTAGAATTTGATGATATACCTTATGGAGTCATTACTTTCACTGTGTCAGTTTAATGTATCATCTTCTTGTTACAAATTTCTGTAAATAACATTTCCTTTTCAAGCGAAATGAGTTGAAAAGCTAGAAAGGTAACAGATTTTCTCATTTGATAGAAATAACTTAAAATTTTCGTTGTCAAAGATATAAAAGTTCAAGTAAAGAAGCTGACCGTTTGACTAAAAGATGCTGACTGTTGATAAAAAAAGTAAGGTTATTTTCGACTTTATTTCCCTGACTTTTAAATGTAAATTGTCTAAGTAGGTAGTCAATGTCCCAAGGCACTTCCCAATAAACTTTGTTTTGCTGAAAGAAATGATCATATTATGTATATGTGTATATAATTTATATTCTGGTTTTCGGGACAGTCCAGAATTTGAATCCTCCTCCTGTCTGAAGTTTGACAGTACAATTTACTAACTTACTTACATTCTGAATAAGACTTGGATAAGATAAGATTCCCCAATTTTATTTTATAAGGTTAAAAAAACCTGTATGCGAATTTAAGCATATGAGTGCAGTCTTGGAGGATGACCGTCCGCCACTGGTCTGAGGTCAACTGAGGAGTTCGGCGGAGGGGAGCTCCTCCCCTGAAAAGGGCCACATAGACTAAAAGAAATACTATATTAAGTTTTTATTTGATTTTCCTTACAATACTTTCCATAATCTATCATATAAAATCATAAAATACTAAGAAATAACTCAATTTACCCATTTCCTTAATATCTTCTTGACTATAAGACTTTCACTGACTTATCTTATTTACCACTTTCTGATATAAATTGGCTCAGGACTTATACTTCTTCCAAGTACATTATAGTAAGAACTAATAAAGACGGTTAGAATATTTTCTTTTCCATATTAGGTAATCAAAAATTTAATAGGTTGTCTGGAAGAAATCACTCTTAGTGATAAGTCCACCTTTTGCAACATTTATAAGCTTTTGTGGGAAAAAATAGATAAATTTAAATATTTAGGTATTAGAACGGTTCTGACTGAAAGAATTTTAGGGTTGCTTAGGCGCGGTACATAAAGTAGGGTTTTATAACTACTAGACGTTTCATTGGCCATTTTATAGATCAAAGCAGACTTATTCAGATTTTAGGAAGTTAGGTAAAGTATTAGGCAATATTAGGTCTTTCTTAGTTAAAATTAGGATATTCAAATAAACTACAGTTCTAAAGCAAACTAAGTTAGGTCTTTAGGTACAGATAGGTTAGATATTAGAATAAACGTGCGGGTTACATGGGGGGGGGTTGTTACATTGTACACACGGTCGCACGTCGGTGGCAACTGTTCGGTCGGTTGAACTCGAGCGCGATTCTGGTTATAGTAAGGGTGATGAAGGACAAATTTCTATATGATTTGCTCATGTCTGCCTCTTTGACTGATGATAAGGAGCATCCTCTAGAAGATACAAAAAATAATGGCGGACATCCACACCCCTGCGTTTTTGAGAAATTAAGTTATAACTATTTTGAAATTTGACAATGAAACGTACACCTGGTAGACTATGACTATCTGATTAAATACAATGTATAAAATCCCATAAAAATAGTCTGCCACCATTATTAAATAGCCCTGCGTCGTAAAGTTACAGCTCTTCAAAATGCAAAAATTCACTTCTTCGTCCCGTGATAATCCAGAGCCCTGCATGTCTGCCTCTTCGATTTTCTACATCTTCAGAAGTATTTTAAACGGGAGCCACGAAGGCAGACCAAAAAAAACATTATTTAGTATGTTATTTTTTTTTGCTTTAACTCAAAAACGCAGAGACGCACAGGAAAACTTGTAAGGACTAAATCGATTCGTATTGAGCTGATCTATCATCCCTATTAATATGAATCATGAGCAAATCATATACCCAAATCGCAGCCAGCACCCTAACTATTACGGACGTTTGTAGCGTAGCGATGGTTGAGTTTATACTGGTTTTGTTTTTACGTGTTTGCTACCGTACGTACTCTGTTTTCTAAATCGCGTAGAATAAAGATCTGTCATACACCCGTATTTTTTATCATCCCTGATATTTTAAAAGGTGGTTCTGCCCATGAAACTGAACAACTTTTCGCAAGGAACATAGGATGAAATACGAAAAAAAAATTCGACTTCCCATAAAAATTGCAACAGCTGACAGTATGTTTTGTATTTATTTATTTTATTTATTTATTAACACACAGATACAATTTATAGATTTACACCATCTTAAGTAAAACTAAATTAATGGTAGGCGTTTGCAAACATCTATGGTGGTCAGTAACAGCCCCAGTAGACCTTGGTCTGTGTCGGGACTAGTTACTTACTTTATAAAGACCTTTTTAAAAGCGAGCGAGTGGTCGTTACCAGGAGTGTAAATTCTAATAATGTGTTTAAAACAAAAACAATAAATACAAGTATAAACAATAAATAATGTATATGGGAGGCCGAAATTTCTTTTTCGTATTTCGACCTATGCTCCTTGGGGAAGTTTTGTTGTTGTTCAGTTTCAAAAGCAGAAACACCTCTCAAAATATACGGATCGATAAAAAAATATCGCTGTTTAATTGCAGATCTATCACTTCATTAGACTTAAAATAGTGATTATGTTACGAGTATTCGGTAGGTAACTAAAGAGTGTAACGGCACAGATATCTATCTGCGTACGGGTAATTTTTTTTTTAAATAAGCAGTAGTCAATACAAACTTGTCTCAAATTCGTACGTTCGTGGTCTCCTTAATATAAAAAAAAGCATTTTATTTCATAAACGCTTTAAGAAAAGGAGTTTGAGGACACTGATGGATGCCCAACTACGTATCAAAATGAAAAGCATTTTACAAAAAACATACACAGATTTTTAAGTTTTTAACCATACGTAATGCAGTTGCAGAAGTTGTTTTCTGTTTCGCTCCTTTTTATAGTCATTTGACCTCATTTGTCACTATCGTTCGTCCATCTTAAGAATGCAATGAGTCATCACTTTTCGCCGCTGCTAGCCGAGCCCCGTAACCAATCAGGTCGCTTAAAATTATTTAGTCAAATACACAATGACTAACTGATGGCAAACCTTCGATAGAAGCGGTTGTTTCTTTTGTGTTTTACTTAAAAAAAAACGGTCAAGTGCGAGTCGGACTCGCGCGCCGAGGGTTCCGATATACCTATAGTATTTTTGGAAGCAATAAAGTCCATTTTCAGGACCGCAAAACTAAATTTGTTTGTAAAGGTTTTTTGCAGATTTCTGAAAAACTGTGCAACTTAGAAAGATCGTTTTATTTTTGCTGTAAAGTTTACATAAACCTCTGTCAACTGTAATTAATTCAGATTTTCCCTTACTCAAACTTCGGAGATAAGGGGGGGGGAATCTTGAAAACTAAGAAACTTAAAAAAATACAAAAATATATTTTAAAATGTACAAGTAAAGCCCTTTCATATGATACCCCACTCGACCTAGTAGCGACAATTTGAAATTTGGCCCCCCCTATTTTGGCCCCCTTTACATTAATAATCATACTTTTTTCAAAAAATTTTCATGTGCAATTAAGTTGGGCAACTATATTCTAAAACTATTCCAAATTTCAGCTCGATAGCGTAAGTGGTTGCTGAGATATAGAGGTGTGACAGACAGACGGACAGACAGACAGACAGACAGAGCGGCACCATAAGGGTTCCTTTTTTTTACCATTTTGGTATCGGAACCCTAAAAACGAAAAAAAAACGAAACTTTTTGCATTTTAACTTTTTTGTGAATACACCCTTACCCTGCATTTCTAACGCGGACGAACTATAAGAGTTTTATAGCCTTTTTGTTTCACGTTGTATTAGCTGGCATAAATACCCAAGACATGATGCGATGCACACACAACCGATAACCGAAGTCAAGTCACGATAGGGCGCCATCTGCACCTAATTTATTACAAGCCAAAACTGCTGAAAATTTTCAATAGCGATCTGCATCATATCGTAAGATATATTTTCATCGCATGCTTTGGATGAACGCTTGTGGCTTTCGGGTGAACATTTAAGATTATGACTTGAGAAGAATTTTGATTTAGGTGGCTGTGTTTTTTTTATATACGATGGCACTAGCACTTGACTATTTTTTGGGTAATTCTCATAGAAATTCAAATTCGATGGTCACGCAGTAAAATTTCCTAAACGTTATTATAAGTTAGAAACAGAATTGTACCCACTTGAGAATAAAACGTCTATTAAACTTCAAAATAAGAAAATAAAGCTTGTCGTAAAATTAACAATATTTATACCAGTGAAAAACGGGGCTATTTTTCGCATTCTCATCAAGTCCGACTTCCCGTTGCAGTAAAACTTCATAATACTAAAGTCATCGTAATTAAAATATACACTTTACACACAATATTCTAAATAATATATTTTTATCACATCTATTCGAAAAGAGCTAGTTCGTTCTAGGTTTAATAGCGACTAAAATCACTTTTAATCCCTAAGGGTCTAACAGCCAGTTGCAAAATGCGTCTTTACAGTTAAAGCTCCTTAAAATATGTTGCTTTCACTTTCTTTGTCAACAAAACAGAAACAGTCAGCAATATATACTTAAATCTTTAACTTTAAAGACGCTTTTGTGCAACTAGCGGCAAAAGTTTTTAAATTAGGAATGTGGCTATTGTTACTAGGCTGTTTGTATGTCATGTCTTATTGTTATTATGTAAATAAATAAACGTACTTTTCTTACATATAATTGCATTTACTTATTTTCTCATAGAGGGTGATAACTCGGGAGTAACACTATTTTAAAGCTCAAGTGACGTACTTTAAATCCCTCGCTGCACTCAGTATTCTACTTAAGAATCCTTCCCTCAGTAATGGACTCAAAAAACGCTCTCGCCCTTAAAATAGTTCTTTGCTCCCTTGGTAAACAATCTACTATTACATCATTATTAGAGTTGAAAACACACTATTCGTCGGTCACACGATTTTGGGTACTTTAATTGGCGTAGTAATATAGGAGGCTTTTGGTTAAACACAATACCAAAACCAACAAACTCAGTCAAATCTCATCGTATTCCAGCATCGCAGAAGTGAGTTGTGCGGTTCATCGTCCCATGAGAAAAAAACCGGTCAAGTGCGAGTCGGACTCGCGCGCCGAGGGTTCCGATATACCTATAGTATTTTTGGAAGCAATAAAGTCCATTTTCAGGACCGCAAAACTAAATTTGTTTGTAAAGGTTTTTTGCAGATTTCTGAAAAACTGTGCAACTTAGAAAGATCGTTTTATTTTTGCTGTAAAGTTTATATAAACTTCTGTCAACTGTAATTAATTCAGATTTTTCCTTACTCAAACTTCGGAGATAAGGGGGGGGGAATGGTATTTTTCTTGACATTTTACATCATAACTTTAAAACTAAGAAATTTAAAAAAATACAAAAATATATTTTAAAATGTACAAGTAAAGCCCTTTCATATGATACCCCACTCGACCTAGTAGCGACAATTTGAAATTTGGCCCCCCCTATTTTGGCCCCCTTTTAATAATCATACTTTTTTCAAAATTTTTTCTTGTGCAATTAAGTTGGGCAACTATATTCTAAAACTATTCCAAATTTCAGGTTGATAGCATAAGTGGTTGCTGAGATATAGAGGTGTGACAGACAGACGGACAGACAGACAGAGCGGCACCATAAGGGTTCCTTTTTTTTACCATTTTGGTATCGGAACCCTAAAAATATATAGGTTTTAATATTGTATTCACAGGTGTACCAATAACTTGCGCGGACAACATTTCTGTACATTGTATTTTAGCAATTGAAATCAAAGTTAGCTCATGGAAACCCCAAAATGTTCGAGATATTTATGTGGAATTTATCAAAATCTATAAATAGGTACTGACAAAATGAATCTACACCTGCTGGTAAGTATATTTATTTAACATTTTTTTGAGATGGATATTTCAATGTATTTGAAAAAAGATATCGCGAATATTCACGAGCAGTACCTACTCAGCTCATGTTTTTTTTTTTCAAATAACTTATATATTTTAATATATAAAAGGATAAACTGACTGACTGACTGACTGACTGAGGTATCAACGCACAGCCCAAACGGCTGGACCTATAGACTTGAAATTTTGCACGTAGATACTTTATACAGTGTAGGCATCCACTAAGTAAGGGTTTTGCGAAATTCCACCCCTGAGGGGATAAAATAGGGAATGAAAGTTTGTATGAAAGTCCGTCAGTTTTAAAGTCAGGATCTTCAAAATTTGAATTTAGGCTAACGACTAAAAATGAAGTTTTACATGACTCAGGGTTTTTGAAAATTTTACGCCTTAAGGGGTGAAAAGGGGGATGAAGTTGAAAATCCTTCATTTTCAAAGTAAAATCCACAAAATTTATTATTTTGGCATTAGGTTTGTAATTCTGTGGAACATACATCACTGTTATTGAAATTCCACCCCAAATTCAACCCCTTAAAGAGTGCAATGGGGTGAAAAATTCTAAAAACAAATATGGGTATCGTTTGTATGGTTTATCGGGTCGCTGATTACAAAAACTAAAACAATTTGGAAATCCAACGTGGTGGAAGTTAAATACCATCATCCCCTGGGGATGGGGTTGGGGTGCGATAGGGTTGAAATGTCTAAAAATCAATAAGGGTGTCGTTTGTATGGTTTATCGGGTAGCTGATTAAGAAAACAACAACGATTTTGAAATCCAACGTAGTGGACGTGAAATACTTTCATCACCTGGGGATGGGGCTGGGGTGGGATAGGGTTGAAATGAGGGAGAGAGGGAGGGAGAGCGGGAGCGGGAGAGCAGGAGCGTGGGCTGTATGCTACTTTTTACAGGGGCAAAATATCTATTCCTATGGGAGAACAACTTATAATGTAAAATACAAAATCCACGCGAGCGAAGCCGCGGGCAACAGCTAGTTTCATTATAAGTACTTAGTCCCTCTTTCCTCCACCTTTATAATTTACTCAATAAATGCTGATATTGATCATACATCTTGTAACTATTTCTATAAGTTCTATAGTAAACACATAGGCCCTAAACGACTCTTAGCCGCAATGATAAGAAGGCTGCAGCATCTGCTGTTGATTGATGACGTAACACAAGATTGATGCCGCGTCATTTGCGAGTTAGATGACGTCACAATACTACCATCCACTTGAATTAAGAGGGAACTAAAAGATAAAGTACGTGAGGAAGTTGGTAAGTTGTCAATAATTTTGACGCGAGTGTGCTAAGAAAAGATTATAAAATAAAAATAAATGTTTTTTTTATTTAAATAAGAGCCTTTTAAATTCGAAGAGAATGTCTATGATCGAAATAAACGTATCGTAAAATGTAGGACACTACTGAAATATGTGTCATATATATTTTTTACCATACTATGAAGACGAACTCGAGTAAAGTGATGAAAAGTAACTGGGCAAGACTGATCGGGCGTGCGCCAGACTGTGAAACGTTTCACAGCCTGGCCAACCGTCGAAAATTTGCATGACTGTCGTTCTTTTACAGGTTGCATTTCGAAGAGTGTGCCCAAGAGCTCTATGAGCTTATACAGCCATCCCCCTTCTACCATCGGGAGTCATGTCATGACGAACCGCGAGATATCACCAACACTTGGTTGATATTCCACACATTCGCACACTTAATGCGAAGAGGAATTCCCTGCTTGCCGTCTGTGTTCCCGAGTTAGTATAACTTTAATTTTTTTATTTATTTATTCAGGAACAAACAGTCTTTTACAAAACATGTACTTACCTATTCTAAAAATACATCCAAAACATGTGATTACATACATACATACATAACATCACGCCTTGTTCCCGTTGGGGTAGGCAGAGACCACAGTTCTCCACCTGCTACGATCTTGACATACTTCCCTTGCTTCCTGAACCTTCATCAATCCTTTCATACATGCTCGTCGGTTTAGGGTACTTTTAACCTGGCCTTTATTCAGAACGTCTTGAATTTGGTCCTGGTACGTTCGCCGAGGCCTTCCCCTTCCAACGTTTCCATTCACTCTCGCCTTGTTCTCTTTCGTCAATCTTCCTTCATTCATCCTCTCCACATGACCAAACCATCTTAGCATCCCTTTCTCAATTTTAGTCACTACGTCTTCTTTTACGCCACAACGTTCTCTTATCACACTATTTCTAATCCTGTCACTCAATTTCACACCAATCATACTCCTCAACGCTCTCATTTCTACTGCATTAATTCTACTTTCATGCTTCTTCTGCCATACCCAGCTTTCACTGCCGTACATCAGTGTTGGTACCAAAACGCCTCTATGAACAGCCAGACGAGCCTTGTGAGACACCTTCTGATTTTTCATAAAAGCATGCAGAGCACCATTCACCATGTTTCCAGCATTCACTCTTCTTTCCATATCACTTTCGCACTTTCCATCTCTCGTAAACTTAGAACCCAGATACACAAACTCCTTCACTTGTTCGACTTGTTCACCACCTATTAATATAGTACACTCTGTCATACACTCTTCTCTTTCAAGTACCATTACTTTCGTCTTGCTTACATTTACTTTCATTCCTTTCCTATCAAAAGCCACATTCATCATTGTTACCATCTCCTGTAACTCGTCAGCAGATGACGGAAGTATAACTTGGTCATCAGCGTAGAGAAGACATTTGATGAGTAACTCATTCATTCTCAGTCCACACATACTCTCTTTCAGATCAGTCAAACAATTATCCATGAACAGGTTAAACAGCCAAGGTGACGCTACACATCCCTGCCTAACACCTTTTTCGATGCTAAACCATTCAGTGTACGCCCCGTTTATTCTGACGCAAGCACTGGAATCCTCATAGAGAGATTTCAGTGCTTGAATCAGATGACCGTTCACCCCATACATAGACAATGCCGACCACAATTCATTCCTCACCACTCGGTCATAGGCCTGTGTTTTATATCACTAATTACATCATTAAAAGCATGTCAGCCAAAAAAAATCATCCGTCGTACGGTCGGTCGGTCAGAAACGGCTAAAAAAATAGTGACTAATAGTGTCTAATGACATGTTAAGGGGCTGTCCATAGTCAAAATCACCTCTTTTTTTAACGAAGGGCAGAATACGCGTGCTAGAACAGAGCGGATTGCGCTGTTTTACGTTTTCGCTCATTTTTGCACATTTCTTGGCGTACACTGAACACGTTATGGTATGGTATGTAAAAAACAAGATTTTACAAAAAGGCTTTCTAACACAGCAAATTTTGCATCGATATTTATACCTAATGATTTTTAAGCGACTTGATTCAAAGTGCGAAAAAAGCACATTTTTCAAAAAAATATTTTATGAGATTTTTTTTTGTTTTAACGTATGCAGAAAACTAACTACTGAACTGAAGATGTACATATCAAAAATCACAGTTGTACAAAGGTATTCTATTCATGGTATCTAAAATGCTACTTTTGCTGAGGACAGTGCTTTAATATTAACTTAAGATATGTAGGAAAATTCATCGAAATATTCCTGCTACCTCTCATTTGAGCTACATACAACAAAAACTCCAAAATGCAATTTGCTCAAAAAGGACTAAACTTACAAACTATACTTTTTTGGCTGTCTATAGGCTTACGGCCTTATTCGTCAGAAAGAATATACACCTGTATGAGTTCACAAAAAGTGCACGCCGAAAAGACCGCTTGGCGCTCCCTGCTCCCAAGTTAGAATTATATAAAACAGGCCCCTACTACAGCTCGATCATAATATACAACAAAATTCCTGACAAAATCAAATCCATAGAAAATGATGTTTCCTTTAAAAGACAACTTAAAAATGTACTGATAGAAAAATGTTACTATACAGTCAATGATTTCATTAACGATACTGAACCCTAATATTAAACTGACCGGTTGGATCCACTGCACAACGAATTATAAATGTTAAAATCGATTTCTAATGAGTTAGGTAGATTGTGATATTTGTGACATATTTTATTTCTATTTTTTTTTTTTCTTTATATTTTTTTATATTTAACTTTTAGGTAAATGACATAACAATTAGTTTTATAATTTATTCCTTCTTTTTTAACGACATTTTGTGGATGGATATTAATTCAACAATTTAATTTAACTATGTAATCTGGACTAATAATAATAATGAAATAATTAATTTAATGATAATGATATTGTTAACTTCAAATGCATGATCATTCTTATTCAACATGACATTAAAGTGATGAACGTTAAAGATATTGTTAGTCTAAATTGCTATACCCTAATTTGACAGGGTGCATGTACTTTACCTTTAAGCTATATTTAAGACCTACTTACTTGTACATGACTGCAATAAATGAATAAACTAAACTAAACTACTCTTGACCTCGATCTAGCCCTGAGGACATGGATGAGGTCGACGATGGAACAAGCTTGCCCAAAAGAAGATTATTCACGCGCGACTTAAATAGATTCGGGTTACAAGAGCTCGGGAACACAAACGTAGGCAGAGAATTCTACTCCTTAGCCGTGCGAATTATAAAATATGTTTCAATTAAAGCGCTTTGTGCGGATGTGTGGAATATCAACCAAGTAAGGGTGATATCTTGCGGTGCGACTGGATACGACTGGACTGGTCTGGACTTACGTTTCGCTAGAAATCCAAAAATATTCTTATTTTTATTCAAAACCTATCCAATATAGACAATGTTCCATCAAATGTATCTAATTTGCAGTATAACCTCAAAACTCACAACTACATGAACTCCAGTCTCGCTTGCAGTTGATTAGCTGTCTTGTTAGTCGGCTGCCATCTAGTTAATTCTTGTCAACAAATTACCTGAGTTTCAGCCTAGCACGCCACAAGGCTGTTTACACTGTTTAAATGTGTCGCTAATTTGGAAAGGCTGGGTGGAAATTGTAAACGTTTTCTAAATGTAGGTACAATACGAAGATGTTTGGGAATCTAGGGTTTCAATATTTGGTTACTT
This sequence comes from Athrips mouffetella, assembly GCA_947532105.1. Lineage (NCBI taxonomy): Eukaryota > Metazoa > Arthropoda > Insecta > Lepidoptera > Gelechiidae > Athrips > Athrips mouffetella. Next base: position 5,744,136 of record OX383964.1, on the reverse strand, counting down.
TAGGTTGCGAAGACTGGCAGCATTTCTCTACGTGAATGAAAGTTTTATTATGTCGTGTCTCCGATAGGTCTTTGTCTTGTCGCTGTCGACAGCAATATTTTTTGCATAATGGCCAGTCGACCAATTTTAATCATGACTCATGACCAGGTTAAATTTCACTCAGAAATTCTTTCAAAATCACAAAGAAGAAAATCTTGACAGTTTCAAATGAATTCTTGTCAAAATGGGTCACGTCACGAATCAGTTGGTTGCAAAGAATTTTTAAGAACCTACCGGTTGGTTGACTACGAGTACCAAGGATGTCATTCGCACAGCGCCGCAACAGACACAAAACTTGTCTTTTACGTGTACACAAGTTTTTTTTGCAAATAAACTCATTTGATTTGACGGCGATTTTACCGAACGAAGAATTTTTTGTCGCGGAGACAATATGGCCAGTACGGGAGACGATATTTTTTGAATGGTGCCCTGCACGCCTTTATGAGGAGTCAGAAGGTGTCTCACAAGGCTTGTTTGGCTGTTCATGGGGGTGTTTTGGTACCAACACTGATGTATGGCAGTGAAAGCTGGGTATGGCAGAAGAAGCATGAAAGTAGAATTAATGCAGTGGAAATGAGAGCGCTAAGGAGTATGATTGGTGTTAAATTGAGTGACAGGATTAGAAATAGTGTGATAAGAGAACGGTGTGGCGTAAAAGAAGACGTAGTGACCAAAATCGATAAAGGGATGCTGAGATGGTTTGGTCATGTAGAGAGGATGAATGAACGAAGATTGACGAAAGAGATCTACCAGGCGAGATTGAATGGAAACGTTGGAAGGGGAAGGCCTAGGCGAACGTACCAGGACCAAATTCAGGATGTTCTGAATAAAGGCCAGGTTAAAAGTACCGTAAATCGACGAGCATGTATGAAAGGATTGATGAAAGTACAGGAAGCAAGGGAAGTATGCCAAGATCGTAGCAGGTGGAGGACTGTGGTCTCTGCCTACCCCAACGGGAAAGAGGCGTGATGTTATGTATGTATATATGTAGGTTTTTCACCTGATATTCAGGACGGAAACAAGATGTCTTAGTAGATGGGGTATAATGATAGAATCAAGAAAAACCATGTAGAACTCCTAGACCGGAGCTCAGTATTCAAGAGGCCTTTTCCAGATTTTTAGGCTGGTCTGTTTTAGCCATAGCACCCGACTTTCTTTCCAGACAAAAATGAAAAAATAAAAACATTGGTCTCCGGTCTGCAACATTTCACATGGTTTTTTGTGATCCTTTAATCATCCTCTATCTACTAAGACATCTCGTTTTGGCCCTTATTAGCACGTGAAAAATCGGCCAAGTGCGAGTCGGACTCGCGCACTGAGGGTTCCGTACAAACCTGTACGTATATAAGTAAAAGTTATGGCATTTTTACTGCTAAAAAACTTTATTATGTGATGTAAGTAACTAAAATTTATATTTGAGTTGATTGGATGAAAGGTAAATTGCGGTTCACGATTTATGACGTATTAAAAAAAACTACTTACTAGATCTCGTTCATACCAGTTTTCGTTGGAAGTTTGCATGGTAATGTACATTATATATATTTTATCATTCTCTTATTTTAGAAGTTACAGGGGGGGGGGGGACACATTTTACCACTTTGGAAGGGTCTCTCGCGCAAACTATTCAGTTTAGAAAAAAAATATATTAGAAACCTCAATATCATTTTTGAAGACCTATCCATAGATACTCTACACGTATGGGTTTGATGAAAAAAAAATGAGTTTCAGTTCTAAGTATGGGGAGCCCTAAAATTTATTGGTTTTTTTTTCTATATTATTGTGAAAATCTTGATGCGGTTCACAGAATACATCTACTTACCAAGTTTCAACACTATAGCTCTTATAGTTTCGGAAAAAAGTGGCTGTGACATACGGACGGACAGACAGACAGACAGAAAGACAGACAGACATGACGAATCCATAAGGGTTCCGTTCCGAACCCTAAAAAAAAAGAAATTACAAGATATCCGTGAAGAATAGAGACAGATGAAATCGAGGTTTCATGTAACCTTCTGTAGCTTTAACAAAACAGTCTACGTAAGATCTGTTATACCATTTTTTTCCATAGTCCAATATGAAACCGAACTAAAAACTTACCTGTGAGTGAGCTGCGCAATACTCGGGCGTGGGCTGCCGGAAGGGGCTGTGCACGGGACACGAGGCGTGTTGCGCGTGCTGCAAGTGGTGGGCGTGGGCGTGGCCGTGCGCGAGCGCGTGGTGCGCGTGAGTTGCGTGGGGCGTGGGAGGTGGCTGGTGGCGGTGCGGCGCTGGAGGTAGACGGGACGGCTGGGCGTGCCGCGCGCATAGATGCTGCGTGCTGCCATGGTGCTCCGCTTGGTGCAGCGAGAGCGTCGAGCAGGACGGCCGCCAGTAGCCGCCCTCCTCCATGTCAGGTCCCTGCGGGCATCGCGGCGCACCGCAGCACGCGCAGCGCCGGCCGCACGTCAGCGCATGCCGGCGCGCCTCGTGCGGGCACCAATCCTCGCGCTCGCGGCCCGACACCCTTCCAGCGCTCCCGCACGCTTACCAGGACCGTCTCCGACCGAACACCCCGCGCATCCTACCATTCGACCCGGCGGACACTACATACGCAGCCACAAGGTAACTTTACCGTTAGAAACACTCCAGTAAATTAATGCTGGTTGGGAGTCCTGTCACGGTTTAACTCATCGAAACACTCACTAGACTCCATCACTTAAACTTTTTACGATTCTTGAAGATGTCTTGATGAGATTCCGTGAAGCACGTGCACTGCTAGCAGCGAGCTATTAAAGAAAAATATTTATGTTTAGATGAACATAGGCGCGCAGATTTAAATTTTAATGTGATTGAAGACCTTTTCAAGAACGAATAATAACGCTCTCAGCTTCTAAAACAAAAATTTGAATTTAACTTGATCATAAATTGCAACAAAACACTTGAGTATTCTAGTGTTTGCCAGAAGATTGGATGGCGGAAAGTCGATAATGAAAACGCCAACAACGATGCGAGCGCACGGGAGTTGGAGATTTAGTCGTCCGCTAAACTGCTTAAGAACAAAGACTAAAACTATGCAGATTGCAAATTGCATGGGGGAAACAACAGCGGCAGTATAATATTCTCAATTTGAATGGTTAAAGTTCTCCGTAGCCGCTCGTACCAATTCAGAAGCAAACACTAATTCAAGTTATCCACTAGAACACCACCACCGAACCGCATTCCCCTTCGATCTTTAATGTTTGAATGGTGCAAGTTCTAAACTGCGAATTGCACAAACTCAATATACGAAGCCAAACTGTATTTCGAAACCGCATTCAGAGATTTTCTTAACTATTTCATTCAATTAGCCAAAGACGAAGACTTCAAAAGGATTTAAATTCTTATCACGTCTGTAAAGTATTTAAGAAAGTATAGAGCCTTTGGGATTAAGACTAAAATCAAGTAGAATTATTAAACCATTCTAAAAAGCTGCTGTTTTGTTGCCCTGGTTTTGGGGGCTACCCAGGCTTCGCTTGGAAAGTAGAATAAGCTTAGCTTAACGCTGAAAGTTTAGCACTGAGACTTATTACAAGGTTCGCTCGTAACGTAAAGTCTTATTGGTCTGACATTGAACAATGGAAAGGATTTCTTCGTCTGAAGCACAAACAAACTGAAGCAAACGACGTGAGCTTGTACAATTTAGAGCAAAGTTTAGTAACAGACAAAAGACTCACAAACGACTCTTTTCAAAGATTTTATCTCAGAGAATAATGATGCTGATAAAGTATACGGTAAAATTTGCTGAAAACCTCGGCACGCGGAGAAAGGAAAGTTCAAAGATGTGTCATTAAAAAGTCAAAAGTCGGGTCGATACAAAAAAAGTAGGGAACTCGGCCTTATGGGACGCAAAGAAGGCACATCCGGGATATACAACACGTTATATAGAGTAACAACGACTCGTTTGTATCATACAAATGTGCGGCAGGGACCGGTCCTGAAACTAGGCCGCAAATTTGCATCTAACCTTACGAGAGAGAACCTAGACGCATTATAATAAGCCACGAAGGTACCGTATCTTATAAAGGGGTATTTTAGACAAGGCCAACGCAGAAAATTTTGAATATAAAGTATACTCAGTAAGTATATCTAATAAGATTTTGCCAGCAAGCAAGAATCAAATTTCCACTACTAAATTAAAAGAGATAGCGAATACGTGTTCTTCGAAGTCCCATAGCTTTAACAATACGGTTAAAAATGCAAGAGCAGACTTTATCAGCGATTCTAGAAGCAAGATTGTGCGGCACGTACATCACGCACAAAAAGCGTTCTTATATTGGGTTACGTCAATAAATAAAGGGCTCACGTACGTTGAAAGTAAGATGGTGGAATAATAGGGTAGTGAGTTACGAAGCTCCCTTAGGCACTTGTCTATGCAGGGTTAAGATACCGCAGCTAGGACTTAGCGGGGGCAGACACCGAGCAATTCAATTCAGCTTTTGACTCCCAAGAGCTACACACAAACAAACGGTGAACACAGACGTGTCTTCCATTAACCTCCAACGAGATGATCTCCGTACTGCTAGAATGAATTTAATTAAAATACATAAGACCTAGTAGCGCAACCCAAGCGTAATAAACAGAATTTAATAAAAGAGAACCATAATACATTGAAAGAAGCTGTTAATCATGTAACTGCTGTTACAAACATTGTAGCTTTAATAATTGTTAACGCGCGAAAGGTAGTGAAACGAAATAATGGCCAAACCGTAAATTGTTAAGCAAACGAGGCTGGAAGAGAATAAATTAAGTTGGAAATAATGAAGAATGCACCAAAAGCGATTGCACATGTTCCGTAAAATCAAATCGTCAAAATTTTAACGAGCGCAGTGAAAATCTTAGCACAATGAAGTACTCGTACTGCACCGGCAGTAATTTCCCGGGGGACTGCAGGCATAAATATTCAAGTCTTGCACCTGTGAAAGAATTCGCTGGCCGGGCACGTTTTTAATTGGCAAAGGAGAATTTAAGCACCAACCGCGACGAAGTTTTGCCGACCCGATATTTTTCTGTTTCTTAACACATTAAAGGGCCAAAATCAAAACTTCCTCAATATTTGTAAAACAGCTTCGAATTTGAACAAGTAATTAGACTTTAAATTTATCTAACCGTTTTCCTTGTGACAGAATGCAATCTCCTACTTCAATATACGTCGTCCATCAGAAGTATATTTGCTGGAAACTTCAATCAATAATTGCAAATAACTGCCCCAGATGCGGAGCGCATTTAAGAGTAGTTTGTTACACTCGGGAAATTTTCCCGTCAAAAACAACGTTGAAGAGCCTTGACCTGAATGAAGCTCATTAAATTTCACTGCCTCGGTTATGCCGATTGCTGAACGACAATTAAAGAGAACCTTGGGGGTAACGGGGGAAATGGAAGTATTTTTTCTCCCTTTATTATCTTCATGCTCTCTTTTATGATGCCGCCAAATGACAATGTCGACGGCGTCCAAAACATCGCCAATAAATGTTTGTTTAAGACCAATTTTGAGTTGAGTGTCAGTTATTCTGGTTATGAGTTGCGTCATCTTTACTTATATCTCCTTCCATTTCGTTTCCTGTACGAATAAAAGAAAGGATACTTAATCTTGTTTCAATATTTACCCCACTTCTCACGTAAGCGGTTGATCGGTCTTCTGTGGCTTTGCCAAACCAAGTCAATTTCCCTTAGTTGCCGCGTCGGGACTTGTTCCAACACTAATTCTGATTAATTTCATGGCGGTTGCTACAATTTACCTACTGAGAGCAGTAGGCTTGTTTACAGCAAACGTAAATGTAATAAAACATGCTGCCATTAATATTCGAAAAGCGAACTTTGGGCCTGTGGGAGAAAAAGCTGCAAAAATATTAAATCATCTGTAATATCAGGTATCCCCGTCCACGCAACGGCCGCAAAAGCTAGTCGGGTTAAAGGGATTTGGAGAACCCTTTGTTGTTATTGATTTACCACCAGGAATGACGTGCACCTTCTTAATATTAAACATAAGCATTCCCACGTTTTTCATTTCGTTTTATGTAAATTTGAAACAAATCAGGTTCTACGTTTATAAATATTGTCTCTAACCTAACAGTTCAGTAGCGTTATAATAGATTCGCGTTTAGCGAACGGACATGGGGTTTTCTTTTGATGAAGGTCGCGTATAACTTGACATAAGAATGTCTTCTCACTCATTACAAACGATACAAAATTAACACACACGAACAAAAATATGTTGAATCGGATTTTTCGAGATAAAACATAAAAAAAAAACTCACAAATAAAGTTATGCAGAGTAACAGATTCATAGCAAATTAAAGGACTGCATGGCTTAATGTAGAATACGTCTTAATTCCAAACGAATTTCTAAGAAGAAAATGATTAGTAAGAACTGGAGTTATTTGCTCGAAAAATTCACGTTGGCTCTTGCTTGCATAATAATATGAATATGTATAAGTTGGCCAGGAATCACTGCCAAAACGTGAAACAAATAGTGAGGTAGCCGAGGCCTGCAGTCAAGAACTAGGAACAAAAATATGTTGAATCGGATTTTTCGAGATAAAACATAAAAAAAAAACTCACAAATAAAGTTATGCAGAGTAACAGATTCATAGCAAATTAAAGGACTGCATGGCTTAATGTAGAATACGTCTTAATTCCAAACGAATTTCTAAGAAGAAAATGATTAGTAAGAACTGGAGTTATTTGCTCGAAAAATTCACGTTGGCTCTTGCTTGCATAATAATATGAATATGTATAAGTTGGCCAGGAATCACTGCCAAAACGTGAAACAAATAGTGAGGTAGCCGAGGCCTGCAGTCAAGAACTAGGTTACTAGGTCGCAGAGCTGTCACACAATGAGATATCTCTGCACAGAGCTTTGCAGCGTCAAGCATCCGTTATCAAATTCCCCTGTCACCCCAAACAGGCAACTTTAAAATGACAGTCGAGTAAAAACGAAATTCCAGGTAGGTACAGTCAACGAGAGGTCAACCTTGACGCTCGAAGTGCGACTCCAGCCCTATTGAAATAAGAACGGTACAAACCCAATGTGTCAAGCTTGATGTGTTCTTGACTGTACAAGGATTTAATAGAATTTCCAGGTAGGTCGAATACCTAACTTTAAAGCAATGTCTACTTACCGCCAGAAAATTGTCATCTCCAACGTTGATTAAAATTAAGCTAACTCAGAAGTTTGAAGAAGGAAATTTACCTAAGATATTCCCATTACATTTGAAAAGGAAAGTTTAATATAGCTACTTTCCTAGCCCTAAAAATTCAGTTTGATATATATGTAGGTATATATGAGGACGGAATTTTCCGAAGCGAATATTTTTACCTAAGTACATGGCTTTATTAATTTTAGGCACGGTCCTGAGCCAATCTGGTTGAAAAATATCGCTGGCGGCACAGCTGAACACGATAATGAAAATAAATCAGGGGTTGCTCCGTGCTCCAGCATCGTAAATACTGGATACGCGTTCTTGATGTCTTTTAAATAATGAAACTTCACATTCTACGGAGAAAAAAAGCCTAACAAATTACTAGATATCGTTCTCCGCGCAGAATAACTTTTCGTTGGCGGTAACGACTTTTTTATTCAGTGCTTTTTGGTAAAGTATCTGCCATAATTTATTTTTTATTAGGGTTGAAATTATTTTGGCAGCTACGTATCTTACTGAATTTTTAAGGTTCAAATTTTTCAGCTTGAACGAACAAGAGATCTCATAAAGCTATCTAAATACAAAGTTTGATACTGTGTAGACAGAATTCGAACCTACAACTTCCTATGATACATTAACCAGATGAGGTAATTGTAATAATAAAGTTGCTATTGGGTGTTACTAAAACTAAAATAAATATCTGTATTTCGGCCCATAAGGATGTACAGTGCAATACACAAGCATCGTAAAAGATACCCGAAACAAAGACAAATCTGTACGTCTCGTGACTTCGCACATCAGAGCGTCACTTTTAAAACCGCAGTAGCTGAGGGTTCAGTCAACAACCCTCAAATGGAAACATAATACGAAAGGAAAGAGGAATCTACTTCTGGTTCACGAAACAGAAAACAATGCGGGCGGGGTTCTGTTTATCCCTTATTTGTTCTACCTTCGGCAACCCGCAGGATTTCATTTAGAATGTTGCGTTGTCAAGATGCCAATCTCATAAATGGCTTTCTCGTGTAACAATGTCACATACTAGTGTTGTTTCATCTCTGCGATAGGCTATCATGTAATGGACTGGACGAAAAATGCCGCATAAGAAGGTATATCTATCTATCTCGCTCTTAAAACACTTTTTGCGTAAGATCAATCAGCAAAGAGTTACCCATATTTTTTAGACTTGTCTTCTTATCGCCGTTTGAACACGTTAATTTTTCAGACAAAATCAGATAACATTTCAAAAATGGAAATATTTTTATGATAGGGCGGAGAAATATTAATATGTTTGACAATTCACACAAGTTAGCAAATCTGAGATTCTAGCAAAACACGAAATACAATGTACCAAGCTGACACTTAAATTACGCCGTGCTGTGGTGGTTTCTTGCAGTTTCTTTTAAGCTTCTAGAGCACGCATCCGAAATGTTAGTAGACTCGTATTATATTCTGCATGTTATGTAGGAGTTATGACGTTCAATACAATTACTGCAAAGATTCTTCGTCGAATCCTCTTAAGGCTTAGATATCATGTAAATACTTTAGAATGATAAAAGTATGTCTTATTTTTAACTGAATCTGATAATTGAATCCTTCAAATTTACAGTGGAAAACCCATCCAACAAACAAGACCTTAACGCCATAAGCCCTAATAAAACACCTTTACTAACTCTACGTGCACACGGTCGATAAATCTTTTATTTTACTATCTCACGTAAAAGACGCATTATCTGAAGGATGTCACCTTTGCGAGAAAATAGGTCATGGTCGCGTTCGCACTTGGGAATCACCACATGGCGTAGCGGAAAGCGTAGTGATGATGGTTTCATAGCTGTTACATTAAGGATTTATAGCATAGAATGAAGATAACGACAGGAAAATTGAAAAGAGACCTTTTAACTCAGATTTTAACGACGCAAAAGAATGTTATGAATATAAAATTAAAGACAAAGGCAAGAAAGAAATAAGAATAAAAAGATGAGACTACATTGAAAGACAAGAAACAAAGTACCTATATGTACTGTATCTACCACGCAAAAAAGAAAAAGACGAATTAGATTACGTATTGTCGAAGAAGACCTTCGAAATGAGATTGTCATTGGACTACATAATACATTTACTTCTTACGACAATAGATTTAGGCATGTTCATAAAATGTTGAACAGACAATAAATTCGCAAACAAAAGGGTTCACACAAAGCATGGATTTACCAGCCATTTGAAATTACGTCAAAACAAACAATCTCAAGCCCGCCAAGTAACATGACGTCTACCTCAATCAACATTTTGATAAGGACCCCAAACAATGGAGAAAAGCAAACAATAGGAAAGTAAATAATTACGGTTGGTACGAGGGCCACTAATAGTTTGGAGGAAAATCGCAAAGTTACTTAGTCTAAGATCCCACCGCGCAAAAGAGCACTTGCAATGTAATAAATGAAAGTTTACACTTTGGTGAAATATTTAAAAACGTATATAATTCTACCATTATACTTTATTTTAAAATAATTGTACCCATTAACCGGAATATAAAAATGTAAAACCATCAGAAATAGGCTTATCTCAAAGACTATGAAAAAGCTGATTGGTACCCCTCAGCCTGCCGCAGCTCTTTCTTGGGTTGCCCTTGCCACATGAAGAGCTTAGAGGTTACGATTTTTATACATTGAACACCAAATTGAAATTTTCATCTTGCTCAACAGAACAAGATTGCCTGTGTAAAAGCTGCCTTTATTGGCAAGATTTTGCAAGGAAAAAGAAAATAAATAAAATAAAAATTGTTTATTTCAGACTTCTTAGGTCCATAGAAGCAGTTAGTAATTTGGTATTTGTGTAAAATTTTATTGAAATCATATTTCGATATAAAATAACAGATAAGCGCATACTTTTATGGTAGGATCTTACACTATTAAGAAGCCTAAGAGAAAGGGAGAATAGACGAACGACCTAGTAGTGAAATAGCAGAGTGCCTTTAACTTGAATATAACTAGTAGTGTATATAGCTATTTAACCGCACTGGGGAAGGTCGCAAATTATGCATTGATACGGTCAAAGTGGAAAACCAGGCAAAAGTAACTCCCAACCTTTTGAAGTTCTGGCAAAAGGTTATTACAACACATTTAACAATGTTGCTTATTTACAGGCATTGTATACAATTAATCTTGAAGACTGATATAGATCAAGCTGTGCCGTGTTACATAGGTGAGTAACAAGATGAGAAATGGTGCCATGAATATTGTTATTTTAATAAAACGTAGAACAAAATGAAATTTCTTCTGTTGTTCAAGCTATTTCAAGCTAAGCAGTTGATACAGTTGGGAAAAAAGATCAATTTATTAATGCACGTCGTCTTTTTTTGTTTTTGCAAATAGTCTATGTTTTGAAGAAAGCTAGTCAAAAAGTAAGAAAACTAAATGAACCAATAAAGTCGAATCGCTCCAAGTATATAGGCGAACAAAGAAATTATTTTGCGGGCAATCCTTAGATCGCAAACTAAGCCAATATAATCCAGCGAACGGGCTCACTCGCGCGCACCAAATCCTTTTCAATTCCTCAAATGCTTATCGCTCGAATGTCGTTTTAGATATGGAACTTCAAACCCGAAAGTCGCAACATTCAATTTTACTAACGATAAAATTTTACATTTCACATTTTCGATGAAGTCTGATAGTATGATTTGAAATTCGAATGACAACGTTGAATTTAATATTTCATGACATTTAAAATGGGTATTGGAAATGGCTAGGTTTATCTCGTACAACATAACCAGGGTTACGTAACTCTCAAGATAAATTGATAATGGATGAGCTGTTGGATTGCAGTATGATTAATGACAATCCTTTATAATCAAGTTCAAGTTCAGACGAAAAAACCAAGGTCAAATGAACAGGTCGGATGGTTTCAAAGAAACGGACAAGCCAAGAAAACTACTGCCAAAACTCGCACAAAAGAAGAGCTTCCAGACCGTAATCGACGAAGAAAAGGTTAGTGCCAAAGATGAAAGGCAGATAGAACTAGGATTCATTGGAAAGTCATAGCAATAAGATTTAGAGCTACAAGCTGTCATTCCTGATAGAAAAAGGTTGGGTATTGGCAGGCACGAACTCACTCAGCATTGATATGCAGAGCCTTCGGAGGCTGCCCGTATTAGATTAGGTAAGCCTTGGAAACGTTATCAGGATACCTTGCATAAAGAGGGTAAGGTAATGAGGTTATACAACTAACGATCGAATTAAGCAATCGAAAACTTTGAATGTAGACATTCGAAAGCTTTTTATCAGTCCTAACCGTCTTCACAAGACTAGTTACTTAGGTACTCTTTTTAAGGTATACGCTCAATAATGAGGTAGCCACTGATATTGAAAATTCAAAGTTGTTACCAAGCTAAACTGTATAACCAATTTACAAAATATCCATTATAAAAACATACAAAGCCTATTTTTGTACTAACGGGAGAAATATCTATACAATCGAACTGAAAAACTTGTTCTAACAAGCTAATTCAAATGGACATTTTTTCTATTAACGCTGAACATTGTATACAATCAAACACATTCAAAAGAGCGCGTGGTTTTTTTTTCTTCCTTCAGGACCATTAAGTTGAATTTCCATTATGTTGAATTCTCCAAACGTTGGATTCCCATTAAGTTGAATTCCCAAAAGGTTGAATTTCCATAATGTTGAATTCCCACTATGTTGAATACACGCATAATTTTTCTCCCATGACGCCACTTTGTTTGCTACGTCATATAATGTTAAATAAATTTTTAGTAAGACGGATACCGTCTTAATACAAAAAAGTTAAACATCCGTTGAACACTTGATCAACAAAATCGCACAAAATAACTGGCTATGTCAGTTGATGCGCAGAAGTCAACTCATAAGAAAATAACTCATTTTTGACTTCTGCGCATCAATGACATAGCCAGAGTTATTTTGTACGATTTTTTTGATCAAGGTAGTCAACAGATGTTTAACTTTTTTGTAGTAAAACCCAAAATATTTCAATTTTTTACTGTAAATTGCGATTTACCAACTCATTTAATTAAAAAAATGAAATTGCGTTGTCATTAAAATAAATACATTTTCTTATGGTATCAAAATCTTGACTCATTAAAAACTTAATAAATTTCATCGTGAAATACAATAAGAGTTTTCACAGTTGGCAACTTGTTTGTTAAAGTTCGCGATGGAGTTGTAACCTAATCTTACCTAGATGAGTCTTCTCGAAATGGAAGCTAAGAGGTATGGGGATTACGACAGTAACTAAGTACTAAGAGAGGATTCAATACATGAGCAAGACTACAAATAACAACGCAGTTAGGCTTGGCTTGCCAACTGGTAGTAATAACGCAGACGAACCGAATAAATTTGGATAAACCATCATGGCTTTGAACCATTTATCTTTCTTTAATAGTACAGCAAACGGTGTGAATATTTATTAAAACACTGACGAGTACACAAAACAAATAATTGAAAGCTTTGTTGTAACGCACCAAGAGCAAAATGGGAAAATTCACGCGCACGTATCAAATTGAGTTTGTCACTGAAACAATAATTCGGCAGATGTGTCAAAGTTTATTTATGAGAACAATTAATATGCGACAACGATGCGGCGTGAATATGGAAATGATGTTACAATTTCTCAAGTGTCTAATCAAGATAAATTTACAAGCATTTAAATGTCGAAATATCTTGCTCGTATAGCTGGAGCCACGTGATTGGCGCGCAAACACACCGACAAGGGCGCTTATCCACGACCTCCAGACGATACAGGTACCAGACAGATTAAGGGGAACTGCCTTTGTTGCTATGCCCGAAATTATAGCTACAATCGTTCTCGAAAAGGTCTTTTGGTTCGCCACTGGTATTCCAAGTCTACTTACGAGGTGGGCACTGGGTAATGACTGGGGTAAGAAAAGAGCGATACGTGGGCCCGGTCGCCCGCCGCGGTATCAACTGGCGGCTGGGACGTTCGGAGGCTGCGCGGACCAAACGCCCCCGCGCCTTCATTCACGCGCCATGCCACAGAGCAGGCAAAACGGTTCTCATACTTTTTGAGCCAACTAATTGAGGAAGACACGTGAAAATACATCTCAAGGGCAGCAGGATAAGCACCAAGCAAATACTCGCAAACGTTCAAAATGTTTATACAAGCTAGCCTAAGGAACTCAACGATTATTTACTTGGAAGATAAAATAACTCTGCTCGTTACGTTTGCAAATGGTATTGATTTTACGTGCGATAATTTGAAAGAAAGAAAGCAAGGTCACAACTTTTGAAGCAAGTTAAAGCGACGTAGAATTTTACATAACATCCCATGAAAAGTCCACTGCAGGTCAGGGCGCTCCCTCCAGAAATCCAGCAAAAAAAAACGCGTGGTACTTTGGAGGGGATTTACCATAGTCACCACGCTTGTAAGCGTTGTGGCTGGCGACCGCTGTTGTTGGTGACTGCATTAAGATGCACAATACACGGAAAAATGCTGCTGCCCATCCTCCGGTTCATAAGCCCTTAGTCGCCTTTTACGACACCTACGGGTAGAGGTGGGTTGGTAATATTCTTTGCCGGTACCACGCGGCTCGTAAAATTTTATTCATCGGAAAATTCTTAGTAAATCAATGTACGTCCACAAACAGAGTGCCGATAATTATTACGAGTCGAGATTGAAATATATTTTTATAAATTACACTGTGACAATAGTTATGAGGCCTAGGACCAAAGAATACTATACTCTCTCTGACGACCTAGGACCATCTGCTGGACTTTCAAAGCGGCTTGCGCGCTTTTCACGCAAAACATCGAGCATTAGCATCCTATAAGCATTAGCGATTCCCGATCTGACGGAAGGGATTTGTCATGTTTGCGTCCCCAAAGTTCGCTCGTGTTTGAATTTAGAACGTGTGAGGGAGAAGAGACTAGACAAAAATTAGAATATTCAAGCGAAATGGGTCAAAAGCAACCTAAAATCGAGAAAAGGGCATAGAATCCTGAAAAACAAAAACAAGATCAAGATCAGTTTGCACAAAGAGGCCAATTTTTACTTTCATTTTCTTAAAGTTTCATCCACTGAAAGTTGTTCAGTATCGTTCTGATCATGTCAATTTAGTTTTCAGAAATCTGTCCTTTACACCTCTTATATTCCAGGTGTGGTCAAATCACGGAGGGTCAAATGTTTTAATTTTGAGGATTGAATATTTTTTAATGGGTTTATGGGCCGACCACGATAAAGGTGGCAAAAATTTGATTACTCACCAGAAATGGGTTAGAGAAAAGTTTTCATGCGTAGGCGGCACAGAATACATAACGTATAGAGATATAAAATCGAAAGCGACTATTGTGCGACAAATGTAAAATTGTAGCAAGTTGCAGTCTAAAATTTGTAAACGGAAGAAACTAAAGAAATCTGAAGATATATTCTTAATGTAATTTATGTATTGTAATTCTTGTGCTATTTTCTTTTATTCATGTTTTTGTTTAAAATTAGTTAAATTTAGGTACCATCTTAGATGATGGCTCTTTAAGGGTGGCTGTGGCTCTAAGACTAGGCTGTGACGTTTGTGAGCCGCACAACTGTAGATGTGGCACTATAGTTGCTGAGTAGTGGGCTGAGCTGCAGTAAGAGTGCGGGTAGATTCCCCCGTCATCATGCCCTAAACGAAATCATTCGTCGGGCATTGGTGTCCGCAAGTATTCCTTGCACCCTTGAACCACCGGGTCTTAGCCGGGATGACGGTAAGCGCCCAGATGGGCTAACGTTGGTACCTTGGGAAAGGGGGCGATGTCTGGTCTGGGACGCGACATGTGTCAGCACTTTTGCTGCTACCCACCTCCCTCGCGCCTCCAAGGAAGCCGGGTCTGCAGCCGAATGGGCGGCATCTCAAAAAAAATAAAGTACGGCAACCTGATGGGGTCTGACTTTTTTGTCCCTTTCGCAGTTGAGGTGACTGGGCCTTGGTGTGCGGAGGCAAAAGCGTTCGTACGCGATATGGGCGGCGTCTCAGGCAGAGTGGGGCTGACCCCCGCGCCGAATCGTACCTGATTCAACACATTTCGCTGGCGATCCAACGGGAAAATGCTGCCAGTGTAATGGGAACTTTTCCTTCAGGTACGATTCGGAGTAATCTATTTGAATAAGTGTTACCTATTTTTATATATTTTGTTATGTTTCCTTGTTATCTTTTATTGTTACAGTCTTTTGTTGTTTTATGAAATAAATTTTATAAAAAAAAAAATCCATTTAATTATTTCTGTTCCTACGTATTTGTCTTCTTTAATAATGGTTCTGTTTGTGTTACCGTCAAATCGACGTCGGGTGGGCTCAAAATCAGGCTGATGCTATACCCACACTTTTAGTATGACACTATTATTATTATGGGCACAGAGCCAGTGCTAATGTTAGGGGCCCTAAAATAAGTTGGCCCTAACTTAGGGCCAACTTATTTTATTACTCGTACATGGTAATAGCTGACCGCAACCGCTGTACCGCGCCTCAGGTATGCGAGCGGCGAGACAGCGGGGGGGCAACGGGGGCATCGCTCGTCATGGCTCACGGCGGCAACTAGTTCTTGCTCTTCCCTTTTTATTTCCCCACCTCCCCGCGCATACCTAAGGTGCGGTACAGCGGTTGCGGTCAAACTATAGCAAAATGAATGACACCAATACGTATTCGGTGGTGTGCGGTTTTCCTAAAACTAGTTCCGGAAACTCCGAAACAAGTTTCAGGAAATTTTAACACAAACAAAACCTTTTAAGGAAGTTGTTTTAAATTAAGAAGGGTGATTGGATATAGAACAAAGTATTGACGGATTTAAACTTTCAAACATAAGCTCGAAAAAGGGCGTTCTTGCCTTCAAATTGAGCCTGGGTGTAATGAAAGTATTGAAATTATAGTTAGAGACTTTGGGTTGGTCTTTGAACACACTAATAGCAGCTTTGAATATTTAATCTAATTACACTTAAGAAATAGCCCAGATCTGAAATTACAGGCTCTGGTGTACATTCTAGCAGAAACAAACTAAAATTTAACTAATATTTATAGGTTTAAAAGTATAGAAGTCTTTAATAATTATACAAAAAACAGCAAAAAACAGCAACACTTTAAGACATGACTTAGTTTAGTTTGTGTATGCCAGAATTGTGTGCCCTGTGGTACCGGCAAAGAATAGTACTAACCTATCTCTACTCGTGGGTGTCGTAAGAGGCGACCAAGGGTTAATAAAACCAGAGGATGGGCAGCAGCATCCTTCTGTGTATCGTATCATCATACATTCTGCAGTCTCCAACAACTGCGGTCCATGGTGCCAGCCGTAACGCTAACAAGCGTGATGACTATGGTACTTCCCCTCCACATTCTTTCAGTAAAAACTGGAATTTTGGAGGGATTTTCCCTGTCCTGTAGTGGACGTTTCATGGGATGTCATGATATGCCAGAATTTACACTACTGGTACTACTGCTGATGGGACTGAAGATCCAAGCAATCTCACAACTTTGACATTTATCGTAGTACCTCATTCTAAACGGCAGAATATTCGAGAACAAAATATATCAAAACATTTATTTAGAACATTCTGGAAGAGAAAATTGAGTTGATTTACCAGTTGAAATTAGAATCGTTTAAAATTACTTTTTATGCAAAATTCTAGTCTAGAGTTGATTGGATAGTTGTTTCCCGATAAGGGGTAGGTGCGTTTTTGTAGAAACGGTATGAAACACACCCAAAAGATATTGTTGTATCAAAACATAATGAAAAAAGTTATACAAGTTGTTTCTGGAATTTTGGATCAAACCTAAATGAGACTATTTCCAACATCTATTTCTAAGAAACATGGTCGAAATACAAAAATATAAGTACTTTATGACTGCATTAATATCTGCCTGCACTGCATATTATATTAAAGTGATAATTGAAAAGCAAATCCGACTTCGTCCTAGACAAATATGACACAATATTTTGTTATGGCTTAAAGCTTTGACCTATCTCCTAAACACCCTATACAATAATAAAGAAAAATAAAAGTTCATATGAACCTCTTTTAGGACTAGACAAGATATAAGTTAGATTAATGTGAAAATAAGCAAATCCCAAGGAAAACTGTTACACCATCTTTTAAAGAAAATCGCATATAGCCAGTGTAGTTACATGAAACAACCCAATGGCTTTTCATACGATTTACACACCTCAATGGCTTTTATAAAGGTACGTATTTGTAATGTCTAAAGGGTTTACCTTAGAGGCTTGCCCTCAACCCAATTCCTTAAGTAGACGCAGAGCAGGTAAAATATAGAGGCTTAAGTCTATTTAGGCCTACACAGAGTCTAAAAATACATCTCCTGACTTTGAAACAGGCCAACTGGCTACGAGGAACAACCGCGAGGAAATAGTATTCCTCGTAGCCAAATCAGTTTGGCGAAAGAGTTTGACTACGAGGAACAACCCGGAAATCGGTTGTTCCTCGTAGCCAAACTTTTTCGCCAAACCATAGAGTAATATAATACTGGGCGTGCCAAACTGATTTGGCTATGAGGAATTCCATTTCCTCTCGTCAAAGTACAGTCGCCACCGTAGAGGATACCTGTGATAAATTCTATAATATAAAAATAATATAATAAAAATCTTAATTGCACCAAATTAACAAATTATAACAGGGGTATTAACAAAATTTTAGGATAAGTACAAGTCCATTTGTAAATAAATCATCTCTGCCTCCCAAACTTGGGTAAATCCTGTGCTTTGGGAGTCAGTGAGCCTGGGTATTACATATTGTACCTAAATAGCTGTGAGGAGGTAACAGACCTAAAATTATTTGAATATATTTAAAACTATTTGTTGACAATGACGACTTAGAATGACTTTTGACTGTCTATATACTTGACGGTAGGAAATTTAGTTATGACAGCGTTCCGTTGTTCAATTTATATGGTTTGTTTGTACCTAATTGTACTTACTTTACCTATTTTTAAACGAGTTTGGCCAAGAGAAAATGGTATTCCTCGTAGCCAAATCAGTTTGGCCAAAAAGTTTGGCTACGAGGAACAACCGAACTTTCCCTAAGGAACGCATCGCCGACATGCGCAAAAAGACTTCGACTTCCCATGTAAACTACATCGGGTGAGGGCGAATTTTGGACAGGAAATCGTTTTTTTTTTACATTTCGATCTTCCTTGGGGAATGTGTTTCAAGTCGGAAACTACGTTTTCAGTTTTGAAGGAATGTATTATTTTTTTATTTGAGTCGATTCCGAAGCGATATATTTAGATTCTTTGGATTAAAGCTGCGCGACACAGATAGCATTATTGGTAGCGTTATAAAGGTCCTCGCGTGAGCATATGAAAGGGAGAGAAACCTCACAGACCTACAAAAACCACGCTGTAGACCCACCGGCACATATTTTCCTTGCTCCGACCGACTTGAGTCCGGAGTGTGTTATGTGTTGTTTTGTTTATAGTAGTTTAAGATACAAGTTCCGTAAGTAGGGTTATTACAAACGAGTTGACGTATTGTAAGCCCGAGACGAAGTCGAGGTACGAGTTTGTCATAACCCTTACGGACGTGTATCTTACGACGTTTTTCAATACATTTGTGAGAAAACAGGTATAAGTAATACACTTGGTAAAGGAACCAACCATGGGTACTGTCAGCCTCTTGTCGATTTACGAGTATGTCCTCCTGGTACTCTCCATTTTATTTTAAATATAGGTAGGCAGTCGTCACCCAAGTAAAAAGTCACCACTGTAGTATTTATACAAAACAATTTTATGATCAGAGTGTAAAAACTCCTTGGTATTATACTTTTTTTACTTACCGCACTAGTTCGGTAAGTAACTACTTACGAGCAATGTTTACGTCCTTGTAAGTACGTTTTTCGAGCAAATATATTTAAAAAGACTGATGCATGTATTATGATTAATATGTAACAACCATTTCAACGACGTTTTCCATTTAAGTTAAGATATTCTTCAGTAAGTTCATTAAAGTTGGTCTTTAAATAAAAATTATAAATATTTTGACTACAATTTATAGATAACAACCTAATTGATTATTTTTTTAAATAATAATATTGCACTTTTCTTTTCTAGTGCGGTGAGTAGAAGGAAGTTGAATATTTTCTTCCCCCATTACATTAAGATTTATTTTTATGTGTGGTATCCCCGAGTAAAAGTGGAAAAGTTTGATGGTGTGTGACCTAATGGTTCGAATGTTGGCCTCAGAATCTTATAGAAGTCTGTGTAAGAGAAAATGTTCTGTGTTCTTGAGGAAATGGACAAAGTGATGGTCATTATTCATGACAGACATTACGAACAATACTGTCTAGTCAAATAAGACAAAGTCAAATAAGAAAATTCGCTATTTATCACATTGTCATGTCTCTATAATTGGGTTGGGTTATTAGGGTTCCGATACCAAAATGGTAAAAAAAAGGAACCCTTATGGTGCCGCTCTGTCTGTCTGTCTGTCCGTCTGTCTGTCACACCTCTATATCTCAGCAACCACTTACGCTATCGAGCTGAAATTTGGAATAGTTTTAGAATATAGTTGCCCAACTTAATTGCACATGAAATTTTTTTGAAAAAAGTATGATTATTAATGTAAAGGGGGCCAAAATAGGGGGGGCCAAATTTCAAATTGTCGCTACTAGGTCGAGTGGGGTATCATATGAAAGGGCTTTACTTGTACATTTTAAAATATATTTTTGTATTTTTTTAAGTTTTTTAGTTTTCAAGTTATGATGAAAAATGTCAAAAAAATACCATCCCCCCCCCCCTTATCTCCGAAGTTTGAGTAAGGGAAAATCTGAATTAATTACAGTTGACAGAGGTTTATGTAAACTTTACAGCAAAAATAAAACGATCTTTCTAAGTTACACAGTTTTTCAGAAATCTGCAAAAAAACCTTTACAAACAAATTTAGTTTTGCGGTCCTGAAAATGGACTTTATTGCTTCCAAAAATACTATAGGTATATCGGAACCCTCGGCGCGCGAGTCCGACTCGCACTTGACCGGTTTTTATTTCTATGTCCTGTGTGGTGCCGGCAAAGAATAGTACCAACCCTTACATACCCGTGGATGTCGTAAGAGGCGACTAAGGGTTATAAACTGGAGGATGGACAGCAGCATCCTCCTTTGTATCTAACATCTTACTTACTGCGGTAATCTACAACCGCGGTCCATGGTGCCAGCGGTAATGCTAACAAGCGAGGTGACTGACTATGGTACTTCCCCTCTATATTTTTCCAGCAAAAGCTAGAATTCTAGAGGGAGCTCCTTGTCCTGTAGGGCTGTAGTGGACGTTTCATAAGATGTTATGATGATAAATGGATATAAAATAAAAATATATAAGAAGATTCATGCGTTGATGTGATCTGCGTGTCTCACTCAACATAAGTAGGTAGTAGAGTAACAAAATGAACTGAAGATTGTAACGTAACTACGTAAAGGAATGTGCTACACTCCAAAATCATACAAAGCAAATATAATTTCCTCTTTGAATACGTAACATATGATATTTGTTCCAAAGATTCGTTCAAAAAAAAGTTATACAAGTTGTTTCTGGAATTTTGGATCAAACCTAAATGAGACTATTTCCAACATCTATTTCTAAGAAACATGGTCGAAATAAAAAAATATAAGTACCATATGACTGCATCAATATCTGCCTGCACTGCATATTATATTAAAGTGATAATTGAAAAGCAAATCCGACTTCGTCCTAGACAAATATGACACAATATTTTGTTATGGCTTAAAGCTTTGACCTATCTCCTAAACACCCTATACAATAATAAAGAAAAATAAAAGTTCATATGAACCTCTTTTAGGACTAGACAAGATAGAAGTTGCATTAATGTGAAAATAAGCAAATCCCAAGGAAAACTGTTACACCATCTTTTAAAGAAAATCGCATATAGCCAGTGTAGTTACATGAAACTACCCAATGGCTTTTCATACGATTTACACACCTCAATGGCTTTTATAAAGGTACGTATTTGTAATGTCTAAAGGGTTTACCTTAGAGGCTTGCCCTCAACCCAATTCCTTAAGTAGACGCAGAGCAGGTAAAATATAGAGGCTTAAGTCTATTTAGGCCTACACAGAGTCTAAAAATACATCTCCTGACTTTGAAACAGGACAACTGGCTACGAGGAACAACCCGGAAAGCGGTTGTTCCTCGTAGCCAAACTTTTTCGCCAAACTGATTTGGCTACGAAGAATTCCATTTCCTCTCGTCAAAGTACAGTCGCTACCGTAGAGGATACTCGTACCTGTGATAAATTCTATAATATAAAAATAATATAATAAAAATCTTAATTGCACCAAATTAACAAATTATAACAGGGGTATTAACAAAATTTTAGGATAAGTACAAGTCCATTTGTAAATAAATCATCTCTGCCTCCCAAACTTGGGTAAATCCTGTGCTTTGGGAGTCAGTGAGCCTGGGTATTACATATTGTACCTAAATAGCTGTGAGGAGGTAACAGACCTAAAATTATTTGAATATATTTAAAACTATTTGTTGACAATGACGACTTAGAATGACTTTTGACTGTCTATATACTTGACGGTAGGAAATTTAGTTATGACAGCGTTCCGTTGTTCAATTTATATGGTTTGTTTGTACCTAATTGTACTTACTTTACCTATTTTTAAACGAGTTTGGCCAAGAGAAAATGGTATTCCTCGTAGCCAAATCAGTTTGGCCAAAAAGTTTGGCTACGAGGAACAACCGAACTTTCCCTAAGGAACGCATCGCCGACATGCGCAAAAAGACTTCGACTTCCCATGTAAACTACATCGGGTGAGGGCGAATTTTGGACAGGAAATCGTTTTTTTTTTACATTTCGATCTTCCTTTGGGAATGTGTTTCAAGTCGGAATCTACGTTTTCAGTTTTGAAGGAATGTCTTATTTTTTTATTTGAGTCGATTCCGAAGCGTTATATTTAGATTCTTTGGATTAAAGCTGCGCGACATAGATAGCATTATTGGTAGCGTTATAAAGGTCCTCGCGTGAGCATATGAAAGGGAGAGAAACCTCACAGACCTACAAAAACCATGCTGTAGACCCACCGGCACATATTTTCCTTGCTCCGACCGACTTGAGTCCGGAGTGTGTTATGTGTTGTTTTGTTTATAGTAGTTTAAGATACAAGTTCCGTAAGTAGGGTTATTACAAACGAGTTGACGTATTGTAAGCCCGAGACGAAGTCGAGGTACGAGTTTGTCATAACCCTTACGGACGTGTATCTTACGACGTTTTTCAATACATTTGTGAGAAAACAGGTATAAGTAATACACTTGGTAAAGGAACCAACCATGGGTACTGTCAGCCTCTTGTCGATTTACGAGTATGTCCTCCTGGTACTCTCCATTTTATTTTAAATATAGGTAGGCAGTCGTCACCCAAGTAAAAAGTCACCACTGTAGTATTTATACAAAACAATTTTATGATCAGAGTGTAAAAACTCCTTGGTATTATACTTTTTTTACTTACCGCACTAGTTCGGTAAGTAACTACTTACGAGCAATGTTTACGTCCTTGTAAGTACGTTTTTCGAGCAAATATATTTAAAAAGACTGATGCATGTATTATGATTAATATGTAACAACCATTTCAACGACGTTTTCCATTTAAGTTAAGATATTCTTCAGTAAGTTCATTAAAGTTGGTCTTTAAATAAAAATTATAAATATTTTGACTACAATTTATAGATAACAACCTAATTGATTATTTTTTTAAATAATAATATTGCACATTTCGTTTCTAGTGCGGTGAGTAGAAGGAAGTTGAATATTTTCTTCCCCCATTACATTAAGATTTATTTTTATGTGTGGTATCCCCGAGTAAAAGTGGAAAAGTTTGATGGTGTGTGACCTAATGGTTCGAATGTTGGCCTCAGAATCTTATAGAAGTCTGTGTAAGAGAAAATGTTCTGTGTTCTTGAGGAAATGGACAAAGTGATGGTCATTATTCATGACAGACATTACGAACAATACTGTCTAGTCAAATAAGACAAAGTCAAATAAGAAAATTCGCTATTTATCACATTGTCATGTCTCTATAATTGGGTTGGGTTATTAGGGTTCCGATACCAAAATGGTAAAAAAAAGGAACCCTTATGGTGCCGCTCTGTCTGTCTGTCTGTCCGTCTGTCTGTCACACCTCTATATCTCAGCAACCACTTACGCTATCGAGCTGAAATTTGGAATAGTTTTAGAATATAGTTGCCCAACTTAATTGCACATGAAATTTTTTTGAAAAAAGTATGATTATTAATGTAAAGGGGGCCAAAATAGGGGGGGCCAAATTTCAAATTGTCGCTACTAGGTCGAGTGGGGTATCATATGAAAGGGCTTTACTTGTACATTTTAAAATATATTTTTGTATTTTTTTAAGTTTCTTAGTTTTCAAGTTATGATGAAAAATGTCAAAAAAAATACCATCCCCCCCCCCTTATCTCCGAAGTTTGAGTAAGGGAAAATCTGAATTAATTACAGTTGACAGAGGTTTATGTAAACTTTACAGCAAAAATAAAACGATCTTTCTAAGTTGCACAGTTTTTCAGAAATCTGCAAAAAAACCTTTACAAACAAATTTAGTTTTGCGGTCCTGAAAATGGACTTTATTGCTTCCAAAAATACTATAGGTATATCGGAACCCTCGGAGCGCGAGTCCGACTCGCACTTGACCGGTTTTTATTTCTATGTCCTGTGTGGTGCCGGCAAAGAATAGTACCAACCCTTACATACCCGTGGATGTCGTAAGAGGCGACTAAGGGTTATAAACTGGAGGATGGACAGCAGCATCCTCCTTTGTATCTAACATCTTACTTACTGCGGTAATCTACAACCGCGGTCCATGGTGCCAGCGGTAATGCTAACAAGCGAGGTGACTGACTATGGTACTTCCCCTCTACATTTTTCCAGCAAAAGCTAGAATTCTAGAGGGAGCTCCTTGTCCTGTAGGGCTGTAGTGGACGTTTCATAAGATGTTATGATGATAAATGGATACAAAATAAAAATATATAAGAAGATTCATGCGTTGATGTGATCTGCGTGTCTCACTCAACATAAGTAGGTAGTAGAGTAACAAAATGAACTGAAGATTGTAACGTAACTACGTAAAGGAATGTGCTACACTCCAAAATCATACAAAGCAAATATAATTTCCTCTTTGAATACGTAACATATGATATTTGTTCCAAAGATTCGTTCATTGCAAACGAAATTAGTTCGCGTACTCGCCATATTGAAATGGCAGAATTCCACAAATTTTCAATCAGGATTCAAGTTAACAATATATTTCATCCGTTCTATTTTAATGTAGTTAAACTCGCGGTTCATTGAACGTATTGTGAACATTGTGCCACTATTGTGCATATAATTTGCATCGATCGATGTAAATGGTATGATTGTATAATAAAATAAGACGCCTTTAATTTATGCATATTGCTTGTATTCACACAGATCAATTTCATTAATTTGTATATTAATTAAATTAACCCGTTTTAATTCGATTTACATGTGATCGATATTAATTTATTGAAGACGTTACAATTTATAGAATAGGTGCCATTCTTGGGTCTGTCTGTCTGCAGTCTGTTAGCAACTAAAGGAAACCGGTAACCTTAACCAGATTGTCTTCGTATTCTAAAATTATTTTGTTCACGCTACGTTGAGGGTGAATTTCCACCAGTACTGTGTGAGGGAGCGAAGCTGTGAGTTAGAAAGTTCCTACCAAAGGATTTCACCATTTGACAAGCTAGGAGTATGGCGCAATCCTCTTAATAAGAATTTTCCCAGCTCAAAGCTTAGCTCCCACACAGCACTGGTGGAAAAGAAGCCTAGGTGGATGCTTATAAAGAATCTCTTAGCTCCATCGGCTTTTAGATTTTCAATTCTTAGTTTGGTCTAACTACATTTCAGTTCTTGTATTATCTTCTGGGATAATACAATAAGCATCATTATCTTAACCTACCGATTTGAGTAGGCCAATGGCTGTCAGAGTTTAAGGACATATAATACGACCTTGTAAATTCGCAACTGTCTATTTAATTGCATAGATTATTGCGATTTTTTTGTATGGCGGTCCTTTGAAGGTTAAATGTTAAGCATTGTAAAGTGGCGTGAAAAAATGCGTGATGGACGCGTAATTTCAATTGTCATTTCAAGAATAGCCACTCAAAATAAAAACAATGAAATCATAAAAGAAAAAAGTGAAAACAGCTTGTAACTGTTGATTAAACAACATGAAAAATTACCTGACGGTTGAATGGCTTCCGGAAGTTCCGGAATAGAGGAATAATAGCGTGAAAAGAAAATTGTGACATGACGTTTCCCGTTAATAAATAAATCAAATTTTGGTAAACTTTTCTTCTTACCTAAATTAACGAATTTTGGGAGAAACGATGGTTTTTATGTTAGAAGTTTGGAGTGAAGGAATTCTTGCAAGCTATGGAACTTAATAAGACAGGTGAAATGAGACAGAGCACACGGTTAAATATGAGATTTTTTTTTGCAAAATTTGGGTTTTGAACTTCAATTATACTAAAGAATTGAGGGAAGTATGGGAAGATTGTAGTAGGATGTGGTCTACCTTCCCCGATGGGAAATAGGCTAAATGTTTACTACGAGTATGTACCATAATAACCTGAGGATGAAGCCTTTGCATGTGATGGTTTGGGATGATGTGATGAATATTATAACATCTCATGAAACGTCCACTACAGGACAAGAAGTTCCCTCGAAAATACGAAAATACCTGTAAAACGCGTGGTACAATGTAGCGGGGAAGTACCATAGTCACCCCGCTTGTTAGCGTTCCGCCTAACACCATGGACCGCTGATGTTGGTGACCGTAGTTTATAAGATGGTACGATACATAGGAGATCGCTGCTGCATAACATCCGGTTCATAATTCCTTAGCTACCTCTTACGACACCCACGGGTAGAGATGGGTTGACACTATTTTTTGTGGCAACAAACGGGCAACAGGCTTATTGCATAAGTAAAATTTTTCAAGACATGAATCAGGACGTTCTGAATAAAGGCCAGGTTAAAAGTACCTTGATGAAAGTACAGGAAGTAAGAGAAGTATGTCAAGATCGTAGCAGGTGGAGGACTGTAGTCTCTGCCTACCGCGACGGGAAAGATGCGTGATGTTATGTAGGTATGTAAAACTTTAATAGTTCAAAATTTTGCTTCGCACCCCGATTAACCCGCTTTTTTGGGTGTGTTTTGTTCTCTTGTCGCTAGTTTTTTTCCACATGGCGCCACTTTGTTTGTGAAGCGATGTAGTTTCACGTCATTTAGTGATACAAGAATACTTAAACACGGGTGCAAGGGACACGGTTGGAAAGTAGTTCAGTTTCGTTGAATAAGCACGCCCTTTCAGTTTTAGGTACAATGCGCGCAACTAAAGAAGAGCGCTGTCGGATCACGTGGTAAACCTGCGCAGTAGACAGTGCGCAGGCCATTTTATCGCAAACTGTCTACTGCGCAGGTTAACCACGTGATCCGACATGGCTCTTCTTTCGTTGCGCGCATTGTACACCGTCCCTTACAGCCAGTATGAATAAAAACTACTTTGACTTTAAGACTTAGTAAACTTTTTCATATCTTTGCAGATTAAGATGTTATTGTCGTGCAGTTTTCAAGCACAAAAATAAAAACCATTTGTCGTTTTATTGCCCGAAGGCGTGACTAGTAATAGGGATAAAAAAATCAGAAACACGAACCAATGTTATATAGAAGTTTGAATAGTGACAAAGTGTGCTTGTATTACAAAAATAAAAGGATAATACCGATTCAAAAATGCAAAAACATAATCCGATTTCGCCCAAAATTCTCGTCAAAAGTATAAATGGATTACGACCGAGGTCAATTTAGATTCGCTTGCCAGTTGCAACGGACATGCAAATTGGTATTAGTGTTAGTTACCGGGAACGATAAAGTGTACCTACAGGAAAATAATCTGTTACTTTTTAACTGAGTTTCCAGGAAAAACCACAGTAGTAAGGGTGATGAAGGACAAATTCTATATGATTTGCTTATGTCTGCCTCTTTCACTGATGATAAGGAGCATCCTCTAAAAGATACAAAAAATATTGGCGTATATCCACACCCCTGCGTTTTTGAGGAATTAAGTTCTATTTTGAAATTTGACAATGAAACGTACACCTGGCAGACTATGACTATCTGATTAAATACAATGTATAAAACACCAGAAAAATGGTCTGCCACCATAATAGCCCTGCGTCGCAAAGTTACAGCGCTTCAAAATGCAAAATTTCACTACTTCGTCCCGTGATAACGCAGAGCCCTGCATGTCTGCCTCTTCGATTTTCTACATCTTTAGACGTATTTTAAACAGGAGCCACAAAGGCAGACAAAAAAACATTATTTAGTATCTTTTTTTAATTTTTTTTTGCTTTTACTCAAAAACGCAGAGACGCACAGAAAAACTTCTATGGACCAAATCTATTCGTATTGAGCTGATCTATCATCCCTATTAATATGAATCATGAGCAAATCATATACCCAAATTGCAGCCAGTACCATAACTACAGATTTTTACCAACGTTACAAATTTATACTTAGTCTCAGAAGCATTTCAATCTGAATGGACTGAAACAACTCTTGGATCGTCTGTAGACATGGATCCTACTACCAAACTACTGGACACCAACCTGCGGGTTATTCCTCGTGGTAGTACTACTGTCCTGACTAGTATGGACACGAGGATTTTTTTTTATTTCTCGTGTCCGTACTACGTATTATTGGTGGCGGCTTAATAGGCTTCGAACAGGACATTGACGCTGTAACTACTTCCAGCACAAGTGGGGACTACAGACTATGCCATGTGCGAGTGTGGGTAAGCTTAATAAAACACTGAGTTCAACAAATCCCCCTCTTTTTGTATTCAGGATCCCAGAAGATCTTTTCCATTCTACCTGACATCCCCATATGCTGAAAGCCTAGAATTTCATCATAACATCCCATGAAACGTCAACTGCAGGACACAAGAAAAACACGTGGTACTTCGGAGGGGATTCACCATAGTCACCACGCTTATAAGCTTTTCGGCTGGCTACCGCTGTTGTTGGTGACCGCAGTATGTAAGATGGTACGATACACAGAAAGATACTACTGCCCATCCTCGGGTTCATAAGCCCTTCCTTGTGCACCGTTTTATCGAGGAAGTCTGTCAGATACTGCAAAATGTGTAACACCTGTTACATGCTATCACTTTTATTTTAATATGGTGTATGATTTATCAAATAACATTTTTTAAAGCCATTTTTATTTTAATTATAAGAGCTGTTATGTGTATATAACTCAATATAATAACTCTTTATTGCCCACTTAGAAAGTGAAAAACATCAAACAAAATACGACCAAACAATGGATACGTCATGGGAGCACATCAAACTCCCACCAACGTTCACCCCCCCCCCCCTACGTCTCACCCTCCCCTCGATGAAGTACCAATTCTTGGCGTCAGAGGGCCTATATCCACTTTGCACCCCCCAAACGAAGGCATAGACGTATCCACCTTAATAAAAGAAGGTAGAGCATTACAACCCTCACAATGTCAATATGCTTATTAAACTGAACAATTACGGTCAAGGGACAAAGGATCGATATACGTAAAAAAAATTCAACTTCTCATAAGAACTGCATCAGCTTTTTGTTCGTATTTCTACTATAACATAATCAGCTAAGGAGTGGAACTCCCTCCCTACCGCTCTTTTCCCTGAACAATATAATCTGGATCTTTTTAATTCTAGATTGAACCGGCATTATCTAGGTAAGCAAGCATGCTACATCTTCGACCCCATCGTCACTTACTACCAGATTATATCGGGGTCAAATGCTCACCTATTTCACATAGAAAAGGCAGATTCAGTCTTGTTTTGAAAGTTTCTCAGTCGGTAACAATCATTGTTGTGGTAAAAACCTGTAAAATGTTACTATACTATTAAACGAGCAATATTTGTATATATTAGGTATATTTGTAATCGGTTTCTCAAGAACAGATCTAACGATTTCGATGAAATTTACCATACTGGGGTTTTCGGGGGGGATAAATCGATCTAGCTAGATCACATGTCCGGGTAAATTAGTTTTCCTCGTGTTTTTAAGCATTTTTTAAAAATTAGACAAGAACCTACAGCGCCATCTGTTGGCGGGTAGGATAGCTTGCTCACCTGATGATATTTGTTGAGGCAGCTATTATAGAGCGTAGGTCGGTCGCCCAGGTACTTTTTATTCAATCTTATAACTTCTATTCCCCGCAATTTGCCATCCACTCGAGCTCTAAAATTAATCACCTTATTTTCACCGACAGCAATCGATGGCACCTACTCGTATTCCGGCCACCGATAGCCTAAAACGGGAGATTTGACGCGCACGTAATTCAATTTTAAGGCCGTTCGTCCGAATCTACCCTGAACATAAATAAAACCGCCAAGCCGCCGCCGGCGACTGGCGTTGTAACATTCTGAGTATTGCTGAACACACTTATTATAAACACAGGATAGTTAAAATTAAAAAAAAAAAAACAACTTCTGTATAGACAGGGTGTAAGGGACAGCTTTCTGAAAAGCCAGGGAGCATTTTGTAGGTATATTGACGAAATAAATTTGAACAACTTTTCCAAAGAGACGGGTCTAAATATAATAAAAATTAAAGCCATCCCATACAAATTTTGCGCCAGCAATGAGATTTGTATAGGATGCCTTAAAGTAAAATATAATAAAGAAAAAAATCTTCAACTCATGTTTTTTGGGAATGTTGTTATTCGAATTCTAAGAGGTCAAAAAAATATTTCAGTACAGTGCAAAATATATATGGTTTTCTCATTTATAATTTTTCTGAATTCTGGTTCTTAAAAATTTTGTCTTTGCTTGATACAACGACGAAAACGCTCCGGCAAGTTTCACCCCTTTTTATCGCTTGAAACATAATTTTGTGCACCCTCCTTGTTGTGAAGCACCTAATTCGAAAGTTCCCAGCAGCAATAAATATGACGAATACGACAATTTGCTTGTTGTCATAAAAAAATGGTTGCAGTGAGAAATATGATAAAAGTTTTTTTTTTCTTTGTTGGTGGCGAAGAACTGGACGCTTTCTGGAAAGACTAGCAAAAAGAGGTTTAGAGTAGAGACCAGTGGAAGGAAAGGAGGGAGGCCTTTGCCCAGCAGTGGGACAGCAATGCTTACTAATATTAAGAATAAGGTAACATTATTTATTTAGGGTATACTGTCCTATGTTATCTTGTCCACTCGCACACATAGAATCACGTTGCCCGTAGTGACTTGTCAAGTTGACAGGACAGGGACTTGATGACGTTTCCCCCTTAACCACTGATTACTACTGACCGATTTCCTTGTTTCTTTAAATCAAATCAAAAATAGTTTTTTTTTTTACGGATCTCTTTAAATCTCTTAATGATTTCAGCTAAACTACATCGTTTCACAAAGAAAGTGGCGCTAAGAAGCGACAATAAAAAACCACGCGCTCTTTTAAATATGTTTGAATGTACCGGGTTGATGCAATAAACATAAGCTGATTTTGAATTTTGAATAAACCTGCTAGAACCGTAGCTTAATCCCATGGATTTTTCTCTTCTAGAGAATCTGATATTTTATAATAACGTTTGGACTGGTTATTTGGCTCTTTATGTTTTCCTTTGTTCCTAAAACCTAGAGCCAAAATTCTCAGGATAAGGTTTAATGAGCACTTTAACTAATTTCTCTAACTTTCATAATAAGACTCACTCACTCATGTCATCAACCTCTACGTACTTTGAAAGTTGAAATTTAGTATGCAGTATGCAAAAACCTAAAATTTGCACACAAATTATTTAACCCGAATTTATTCTAGTCGCGAGACGACCTCAGGCTCATCCCTGTCCGAACGGGCAGATTAAGGTTAAGAGCAAGTCAATTTACAATAACAAAAATAAACTAAGTATTTTGAAAGGCCTAAGTTTGGACTGTTTATTTTGCAATGGAGAGTATATCAAGAAGAAGACGAGATATCTCAGTTGGGAAAGCGTGGACACAGTACGTTGGATGTCGCAGGTTCAAGCTCGAGTAAAATTTTTCTTCTCCTTTATAAAGGGTGTAAGGGTTTGTGTACCGCAAACTGATACAGCGTGTTCAGTCAACGAAGCTGAACAACTTTACAAAAGAAAAATGATTGGGAAATGATAAAAAATGCTCACTCTGATCGAACAGTTTCCTATGGAGAGATCAAAAATATTTCTTTGGGAAAGTTGTTCAGTTTCGTTGTTTGAACCCGCCCTTTCAGTTTTCGGTACACCGTCCCTTACACGTCCCTTAAAATAAATAATTTTTATTCAAACAAGATTTTAACAAACTGTACTTACTTATTCTACAACACTGTAACACAAAAATTTATGTCAACGATCCTTAATGAGGTCATAAATATCAGTAAATGTAACCTCGAAGACCATCAGCGTAGGATATGATGTAGTCAGCGTTGGACCGATGTCGCCATAAAGCGAGCGAGCGGAAAGAAATTTTCATTTGATATTCCATATTTACGATCGTCGGGAGAAATGTCGCTTCTGCTCGAAGTTGAGTAAACGATGACTGAATTGTACTTGCATATTTTGCTAGTTTTACTTCGAAATCGATAAGTTTTGAGTTACTGTCTAACGCAGCGTTTCTTAACCTTTTCAATCCACGGACCCCTAGAAAATTAAACAAAATTTCAGGGACCCAAAATAGTAATAAATAAAGGACCATTTTTTTTAGTCAATGCTATAAAAAGACTAATATTATGTTAATTTGGAAGGTTGGTGCAGCTTTTTTTGGAACCAAATTGCTGTGTGATATTAGGTCTTTACCTATGAAATTGCCGTTTTGTATGGCGAATTTTAGGTATACTTAATTTTCAGTACTAACATTTTTGCATTTTTCTTAGGAATAATAAATCCAATCTTTTTTATTTTTGTAAGCATTATTGGGAAGATATTAAGCTAACAGAAGCTTAAATTTGATTTTCGAAAAATATTATCTGTAAAAAAATATAACAAATCTAATGATGAAATCGGACGACAATTAAGACGAACAATTTTCGAACCTTAAATTTTATATATCAAACTAAAAACAAAAACTTTATTTTATGCGTAAAAAGTCAACTTTCAAATATAAGACAAATGAAAAAAATTGCATTAGTATTATAGGAATTATGATCTCATTAATCTGTAAGAAAATTTCGGCAATTTCATAGGTAAAGACCTATTATTTGGGTTGACGGTAATTCCACTTGTAATTTTACAAAAGTACTTATGTGAATGATGTACTTTGTTGGCAACATTGTTGGATTCTAAAAACGCTGCAAGTGTAGGAAAGTGGTTATAGTTTGTTTTAGTTCCACAATTCTCTAATTGTCAAGATTCAAAGGTCAAGATTTATTATGGTTATATGGTCCATAGATGAGCTACAGACCCCCAAACATATACCCGTGGACCCCAGGGGTCCGAGAACCATATGTAAAGAAACACTGGTCTAACGAAATGGTTCATTTAAGAACTTAAAGGCATTATCTAGGTAAGCATGCTACATCTTTGACCCCACCGTCACTTACCACAGTTACCACCAGGTGAGATCGGGGTAAAAAGTGAATGCTCACCAATATCACATTACATTTATTAATAGTTTAGCCATAGTTTATTTAGGGTGACTTTTAATTAGTTCTTGATAGCAAAAGATATGAATGTACTCATGATACTGAACAACTTTTCCCAAGGAACATAGGTCGAAATACGAAAAACCAAATTTGACCTCCCATACAAAATGCGCTATCAGCTGATGCAGTTTCGATGGGAGGTCAAAACTTGATTTTCGTATTTCGACCTATGTTCCTTGGGGAAAGTTGTTCAGTTTCATGAGTACATTCATAGCTCTATCAAGAACTAATTAAAAGTTACCCTTGGGTAGGTTTTTGGTATTAGAAGATACTTTTTTTATATTATTATTATTTTTTAAGTGAAAACTTCTTTAGCGGCTCTTGGCACTTTTATAGATGGGTAAAAATGATAAACTCGCGTCAGATGTCGCGTCAGATCCGTAGCCTAATCGATAAAGCGTCAACTGTCAACCGTATTGTTATTACAATACGGGTTTTTATTCAGTGACATCAAAGAAGTACGCGAGCAATGGCGCGATTGACCCTTACAAAAAGCATAATATTAAAAATGCAAGTTTTCACTTCTGCCGGCACTCCCGGAGTGCAACCCGTCCTTTTTTTTTTCAATGTTTATGTACAGTCATCATTACCCTAGCTTTATTCCGTTTCTATGGAGATGGCCACCTAACAGGATTTGACGAGGGTAAGCTTTTACACGGACTCACTGCCGTCCTGCCATCTGACTCCCGCAACCCAGATGCTAAACCAGACTCTGTCCTAAATAACGCTTAGCGAGGTTAGTGGCTAAGCTGTAATTATTACATAATTTTGTAGCAAAATCGCCTGTGCTGTGGCAGGATTGTTAACATACTTAACCATCTTATTTTAACAGCAGTCATCTAAGATATATTTTAAACTTTCGCACTTCTCATACATGTTTATTTCATGTTTTGTTCAATTCAATCAAAACGACTTTGCTTAAGATTCTTGACGGAAAAGAAAGAGGAAATCTAACCCACAAATTGTGAATTTCCATCAAATGAAAGAGTATACAACTTTAAACTTTGGTTGCAACAAAGGCAGGATCTGCAGTGAACTAGCAAACTAGAAACCATACTAAACTTCCAACAAGTTCAGCACCGTAAAGCGATTCAAAAGTTTTACTACTCTGGACCATCACAAAATCCATTAGAACACTTTATTATAGCCAAAGCAATTCTCTTGAATGTAGGGGGCCCCTTTTGTCCCAAATGGCACTTTGAATACCCTTACAACGCAATGTTTTTAGCATCGAAGAGTAAGAATAATAAACACGTACACATAAATGGCTTCAACGAAATGGTGTTAAACTTTTCAAGTGCTTATTGTGTTTTTTAAGGGTTTCAGAATAATAATGACGATTGATCTCTTTATCAGGCAGTTGTACATAGGTCTTATTTAGTTAAAACTTTGTTAAATCTATTACAGTTACTTTTACTTTTATTTATGATTTCAAAGAATTTCAATTCAAAACAAACTTAAAACATGTTTATATCATTCCTATCTTACTTTTACGACGTTTCTGCTGAGTTGCATCAGCCGTGGTCACGGAAAAATGCTGGAACACTTATCTGATTTCACTGAAAAAGTAACTGCATTAGTCAATGAGCCTTAACATATACCTGATATTTCACTGGTATTATTAGAACAGAATTTGAGTCTAAAATTCGAAGTAAAAACAAGTATCTTCCGATGCTCGAGCATTTATCTGGAAAACTGACCTTTACAGTCAGTGGGCCTATGTCCAGCAGTGGACGTCTTTCGGCTGATATGATGAGCAAACAAGCAGGTGGGCCACCTGATGGTAAGTGGTCACCACCGCCCATAACACCTACTTTCTTATTATTGGCATATTTTGACACTAATAAGACAGCTAAGCGCGTTGCTCACTTTAAGAACTAAGATGAAATATCTCATGTGCCGGTAATTTCGCTGGCTCCCTTGCCCTTCAAACCGAAACACAGCAGTGCAAACACTGCTGCTTCACGGCAGAAAAAAGCAAGGTGGTGGTACTTCCCCAGACGGACTTTCCACAAAAGCCTTACCACCTTCAAAAATAGTACTTGTTGTTAGTGATCATGAAGTACCTTTATAAATATATTCAACAATCAAACCTATTGAACACACATGTTTTAGCATTTGCATGAAATTCGGGAGTTTCAATGAATACTAAATAGACTGGAAACGGGTTCCGAACTATAATGACACAACTAAAAGGTTTTGAATAATTTGATGCGTGACCTTCTCGGAAACGTCGAATATTTGAGGAGTAAAGTATTTACGTCCAAACGTTAACTGCCGAATAGAAATTCTCATGAAGAAATTTGGTTTGAAGGAAAGAAAAAATAAAGATGTAAAGCTAACCCACTTTAAGTTTTAGCTCAAACATTACCTATAAGCACAGAATAAAGTAACAGTACTTGGTTGCGCCGGTCAATTTCATATTTTGCCGCGTCAATAATAAATAAAATCTTCGACACCGTCACGCATTTCCCTTTCCTATCCTACTCCCACACAACACCTTTCTACATACGAGTAAGCGAGAAGAAACACTGACTGGATGTCGTGGTTCAACGTTCGTCCGAGAGGTGGCGAAAAAAAAAGACTTCCGTGGATGCGAGCTCCGGTGAAAGCCGCAAAACGTTATCGTCCCGAATTTAAAATACTTTGCTATGTTAAAATGTGTAAATTCTAAGAAAAATGACTGTCCGCGCGTGACCTGTGTTTTGTGAAGAAGTGCAACGCAAGTGCAGCTCTGAGAGCTCAAGATCATCAGGATTTAGCAGCCACCACGCCGCATGCCGGCCAGCACATGTCGGCGAGAGAAACAGGATTCAAGGTTTGTGTCCTTCCTCATAATTATGGACTGCCTCTCCTAATACCTACTTCTTTCCGAAAGCAGTTCATCTCCTTTCGTTGCGTGACGTGTCTTTTCTAAAATTCATATCAAAAATATTCAATCATACAGTCCACGTTACCGCCATTTTGCTTTATGCGCAACCATTTGGTCCTTCGAACTATGGATTCTAGAAAAATGTATACAAAACAACTATTTCTGTAGTAATATCGTTTCGGTAAATTTACGTATACGCATACCTACACTTTAGTTTCGCTCACTCGCTTCGATTTGTCTTGACAGAATCTTGTACGAAAGTAGCAGGTAGGTAGGTTAATAAATAAATTAGTGAATTAGACGATACGACACGATATCGTGCAGCGATCGTTTACGATATTACCCTTGGGAACGCATTGTTTTGTACGTTTTCATAGATTAGACACCTTTGTAGGTATTTTGTTTACAAACGCACGACTAAGTTTTATCGTTTTACTATAATAAATATGACAGACTTATAATCTTGCAAGTACGTTCTGGTTTTTGTTATTTTTCGTTTCGTGGTACCTACCTACTTTATCATTGAGATTTAGTTAGGTACCTACAACTTATTACCGCACCGCCCAGACGTAACCTGTGTAGGTTTATTCTGTTCTCCACCGCACCGCACCGCACCGCACCACACCATACCTTTAGGTAGATAACCACCTTAGTACTTAGGTACCTTTAATAAAGTTGTTTTATTTATTGCTTGGTGTCAATAATAGTAGGTAGTGATTGTTATTGAATCATGGCGGATGAAAATAAACTAGTACTTTTAACCGCAAAAAGAGACTTAATGTTTTCTCGCATGCAAACTATCGCAGACAGATCGGCTAATCTTTCTGATGAGCAGGTTAAGGAAACATTTTTGTGTGAGATAGAAACTATTGATACATTACGCTGCAACTTTGAAATTACTTTGGATGGAATTAATTCTATAGAATTAAAAATGAATCCAAAATACGTAGTTAATTATCAGCCTCTGCTTGCGTTTGAAGACCTGTATTGTCGCGTCAAGCGTGTCGCAAAATCATTCAAAACGCATTCCAATGGGAACCCACATCTAGATGGTAATAGACCTAGATTACCACCGATCGAGCTGCCAGAATTTCACGGTGATATAAAAACGTGGCCGTTGTTCTACACAGCCTTCAAAAATACTGTTGATGATAATCCTGTGCTATCGAATTCGGAAAAATTGCATTAGGTATTTACTTGGAAAATTAAAGGGCAAAGCGCAATCTGTGTTTGCAGGGATAACTCCGAGTGCTGATAATTACAAGGTAATTTTAGAAGTTTTGATAAACAAGTACGAAGACAAACGAGTTCTGGCAACATCATACTTAGACCAAATATTTGAGATGAAGCCTTTAACTTCATCAAGTTTGAGTGGCCTTGAACAGTTTCTAGATAAATTCGCGACTGCAGTTTCTGCGTTAAACAATTTAAAACTTGATAAGTTATTGGATTTTATGTTTCTTTATACTGCTCTTAAGAAATTAGATCCCGATACCGCACGTGCTTTCGAACTAGACAACCGTGGCTCTGAAATCCCATCATTCGACACTCTAGTATCATTTGTTCGCGATCATATTAAAATACTGCAACGCACTTCTTCGATCAAACAAGAAGCTGGTAAGAAAAATTTCGAGCGTCGAATGGATGCGCCACCAAAGCCACCTAGATCATCAACACAAGCTTACGCTGCAACAGCTCATAACCAGCCTATGTGCTCTTTGTGCAATGCTCATCATGACCATTTGTATGAATGTCCAGGATTTATGAAATTAACGCCTAATGATCGATTTAGATTTGTAAAATCAAATACTTTTTGTATTAACTGTTTGAGTAAAAATCACCGCGTTTCTAACTGCAACTCTAAAACCCAGTGTCATAAGTGTCAGTTTAAACATCACACTATGTTACACTTTGAAAATAAAAATGCCGCATCCAATCCGAGCACACTCGATGGCCCGTCGCTCGCGGTAACTACCCCGTGCGCTGACGCAATCCCTGTGGTGCCGCAGCCGACGGCAGACGAAGGCGCGGGCGCGGGACATTCGCCAGAATTTAGCGCGTCCCCGCTGCCGTCACCACCCATTTTTTCTAATGCTGAGGACGTCGCATTGTGTACGTTATCACATTATCATAAAAATATAACTCGCGTTCCAACCACCGTGTTGCTCGCCACTGCCCGCGTTTTAATGATCGACGCAGATGGTAAAGAACATTATGTTAGAGCCTTATTGGATAGCGCATCACAGAGCAATTTTATAACACACGAGTGTTGTAATCGACTTGGACTGAGCTCTTATCAAACTCCGACGTCTTCCTTTGTAAAGGGAATAGGAGGATCTACCAAAACTATTCAGGGTTCCGTAAAGATAAAATTTTATTCACGCTTTAATCGTAATATACGATTTGATATAGATTCCTTAGTGGTAGATAAAGTGACCGAGCGCTTGCCAACCGTCAATATCGATGTATCACTGCTTTCGGACTTGAGTAATTTGCCTTTAGCTGACGATACTTACGCGGTGCCCGGAGATATTGATATGTTGGTTGGTGCTTCCGTTTTTCCGCATCTCCTGTTGCAAAATAAAGTTCAGTGTCAATCCGCCTATATCACTCCGCACGCACTAGAGACAGTACTAGGATACGTGATCGTGGGTTCCGCTCCCGCTAAGTTAGATACTCACACCACTGTTTCGTACTGCTGCGCTGTTGAGCCTTTAGAGTCCGTCGTTCACAAATTCTGGGAAATTGAAGAGGTTGATGCCCCGCCGATACTAAGCCCGGATGATAAAGAGTGTGAAGAGATTTACGTTCAAACTACTACGCGCAGTGGCGATGGTCGTTACACTGTCGCACTCCCATTCAAGGGAGATGTGTTTTCGCTAGGTGACTCTCGGCGTTTGGCCGAAAAATGTTTTTTCTGCCTTGAGCGTAAAATGGAAGCCTCACCTCAACTTAAGCAAGCTTATGATGACGTCATCATTGAATATTTAGAAAAGGGATATATCTCACCCGCGCCTCTCGACGATAAGCGCAACAATGACGCTCCGTCTTATATTATCCCACACCATGGAATATTTAAAGCAGATAAACTTACCTCTAAGTTGCGAATTGTGCTAAATGGTAGCGCTAAAACTAGCACATCTGTGTCTCTAAATGACATACTACATAATGGACGAAATTTGCAAGGAAATTTATTTGACATACTTGTAAATTTTCGATTATTCTCTGTCGCACTTTCAGCCGATATTCGGCAAATGTTTCTCTGCATCGGTATGCGAGACTGCGATCGCAGATTTCAACGCATCCTATATCGGTTTTCATCTGACGCGCCCTTACAGGTTTATCAGTTTAACCGCGTTTGTTTCGGCCTCAAGTCTAGTCCGTTCCACGCGCTGCGCACCATTAAGCAGCTTGCTTTAGATGAAGGAGATCGTTTTCCCAAGGCCAAGGAGACGGTTCAAAATAGTCTATATATGGATGACTTTGTTTATTGCGTCGATAGCGAAGACGAAGCTGCTTCCACTGCTGCGGAAGTTACCTCGCTTATGAAAGCTGGACAGTTTGACCTCGTTAAATGGACGAGTAATTCGCCAAATGTACTAAACTCCATCCCTCCAACACACCGTCTTTCATCCGTCAAGGAATTCGACGAATCTGAAACGCACAAGGTGCTAGGCTTGTGTTGGTCGCCCAATTTAGACTTGTTCAGTTTAAAGATTTGTAAACCTGCCGAAAAGCGCACCAAACGCACGATTTTATCGTGTGTTGCCAGATTATGGGATCTGATGGGTTTTGTAGCCCCTGTCATTTTATACGCAAAACTTCTTATCAAGGAGTTATGGATTTGCAACTGCGATTGGGATGACGCTCCCCCAGACAACATCGTTTCATTGTGGTCTCGATTTAGGGAAGAACTTCCGATTCTCGAAGAAATTAAAATACCGCGGCATGTTGGAATCACAAAGGGTAGCGTGGTTACAATCGCTGGCTTTGCAGATGCCAGCGAGAAGGCATATGGAGGCGTAGTATATTTTCACGTCGATAATTGTGGGGATAAATCAGTGCATCTTATTAGTGCAAAGTCAAAGGTAGCTCCCCGCAAGATCGTTTCGTTAGCTCGGCTTGAGCTCTGTGCCATACTGTTGCTTGCGAGTCTTATTAGCAATATTGTTGCTGCCTGCAATAATCGCTTTCCTATTAGTAGAATATATGCGTTCTCAGACTCGACAGTCGCTTTGTGCTGGACTTACGCTTCTCCTCACAGATGGGATACATTTGTCGCAAATCGCGTCTCAAAAATTCAGACATTATTGTCTCCACCAAACTTTTATCATGTGTCGGGTACGGATAATCCCGCGGACTGTCTCTCGCGAGGACTTACTCCTGCCCAAATTATTCATCACCCACTTTGGTTCCATGGCCCACCCTGGATTATGTTAGACCCTTCTGAGTGGCCTCTTGTCACTTTCAATCCCTCTACGGTTTGTAACCCGCCAGAAGAAAAGAAACACTCATTATTGGTATCGCTCCAACCTGATGAGTCTCCCATTATCGCTTTAGCGAATCGAATTTCCTCCTGGTCAAAACTACTCCGTTGCATTGTTTTCGTCTGCCGTTTCGCAAAGATGCTGCCACAGCGAGAGTTTATTTCTGCCGAGGATCTTAGCTACGCAGAGCGCAAGGTACTTCTGGAACTGCAAGCCGTGTGCTTCAAGGAAGAAATCATCAAGCTGCTCAATGGAAAACCTTGTAGCCGTGCATTCCAGCGACTTAAGCCGTTCCTACAAAATGGTCTCATTAGGGTTGGTGGTCGTTTAATAAATTCAGAACTGAATTACGACCAGAAACATCCGATTGTCTTACCGCATAAACACCATATTTTAAATTTATTGGTCGATTATCACCATAAGGTCAATTGCCACGCTGGTCCAGATTTACTTATGTCTATTCTACGCCAGAGGTACTGGATCTTATCAGCACGTAATTTGATTCGTAACAGGATACACAAATGTATCCCTTGTTTCCGGCTGCGTCCTAAATCTACTTTTCCAGAGATGTCAGAGCACAGATCTTGTCGTGTCGTTCAAACCGCAAAGCCTTTCATGCACACCGGCACCGACTTTGCCGGCCCGTTTAAGGTAACCATTACCCGTGGCCGTGGTGTTCGGTCTGTAAAAGCGTATATCTGCCTATTCGTCTGTATGACAACGCGCGCCGTACATATAGAGTTAGCAGGTGATTTGAGCACGGCAAGCTTTATGGCTGCGTTTAAGCGATTTTTGTCTCGTCGTGGCCCTGTAGGTAGAATGTATTCTGATAACGGCACAAATTACGTTGGGGCAAAACGCATGCTTTCTGAACTTCACGCCTTGTTGATCTCTAAACATTTTAATACTGAATTCGCCCACATATTGGCCGAAAATCGCATAACTTGGTCATTAAATACACCTGCTGCCAGTCACTTCGGTGGAAATTGGGAGGCCAACATCAAGAGCCTTAAAACGCATTTATTCCGTGTCATCGGGGATCAAGTTCTGTCGTTCGAGGAAATGACTACTGTGCTCGCGCAAGTAGAGGCTGTAATGAACACACGTCCACTTTGCAGAATGCTTTCTAGCGATCCTTCAGAACCCCTTGCGTTGACGCCTGCTCATTTTTTGAATATGACACCTTTAAAATATTTACCGGCCGTTGACATAGAAGAAGACAGACTTCATGTCAGGTCTCGCCATACTTTATTGGACAAATTAGTGCAATCATTCTGGAAACGGTGGAGGGCAGAATATCTGCACACGTTGCAGTCTCGCGAAAAATGGAACACGCCAGCGAATCCTATTACTATAGGAACTGTCGTTATTATTAATACAGAGAATGCACCTCCGCTACATTGGCCTCTTGGGGTCGTTGAGGAAGTGTTTCCAGCTTCCGATGGGGTGACACGCGTTGTTCGTGTAAAGACTACTACTGGTTCGTACTTGCGCCCGGTTATACGTCTCTGTCCATTACCCATGTAGCTAGTAGTTGATTCTCGAATCTTAGGTTAGGGTATATATATAATTAGGTAGATAGATTATTTAGTTAAGTTTTTTTTTTTTTTTTGAAGGCTATCCTTCAAGCCGGGGGGAAATGGTTGCGCCGGTCAATTTCATATTTTGCCGCGTCAATAATAAATAAAATCTTCGACACCGTCACGCATTTCCCTTTCCTATCCTACTCCCACACAACACCTTTCTACATACGAGTAAGCGAGAAGAAACACTGACTGGATGTCGTGGTTCAACGTTCGTCCGAGAGGTGGCGAAAAAAAAAGACTTCCGTGGATGCGAGCTCCGGTGAAAGCCGCAAAACGTTATCGTCCCGAATTTAAAATACTTTGCTATGTTAAAATGTGTAAATTCTAAGAAAAATGACTGTCCGCGCGTGACCTGTGTTTTGTGAAGAAGTGCAACGCAAGTGCAGCTCTGAGAGCTCAAGATCATCAGGATTTAGCAGCCACCACGCCGCATGCCGGCCAGCACATGTCGGCGAGAGAAACAGGATTCAAGGTTTGTGTCCTTCCTCATAATTATGGACTGCCTCTCCTAATACCTACTTCTTTCCGAAAGCAGTTCATCTCCTTTCGTTGCGTGACGTGTCTTTTCTAAAATTCATATCAAAAATATTCAATCATACAGTCCACGTTACCGCCATTTTGCTTTATGCGCAACCAGTACTACATACAGAACGGACACTCCGCCCCGCTTGGAATCCACCCCTTAACCCCCGCGACGCGACCAGCGCCCACCATTGCCGGGTACTTTCCGGGTCTAGTAGTACTGCGTGCAGGTGCGTAGGTATACGACGCACAAAATAACTGTGGCCCTGTCATTGATGCGCAGAAGAAAAAAATGGCCCATTTTTGCACATTTTTTACTTCTGCGCATCAATTACAGGGCCACAGTTATTTTGTGCGTCGTATACGCATCTGTCAATTTCAAATGACAATTATAGGTCTTGCAGCCGTTATAAAGAGTGTCTGCGGTGTGCTTTAAGTCTAAGTTTGTGCCATGCCAAGCCAAGAGCCAGAAAGGAAAGGACTATGGAAGACCTACGGTCCCTAGATAAGATAAGGATCAGCTATTTGTGTAAGTAGTTGACTTCTAGCTAAAGAATCAAGATGAGAGCAAAAGATCAACAAAATGTGCCTTCTTGAAAGTTATCTTAAGCACGCCATCATCACAATACCAAACGAAAAACTTTTACAGCTGAACTTAAAGATCTCTAAAATTCAAAAATAACGGACCAACAATCCGGAAAAAATTGCTTCCTTTTATAAGACGAGAAATCCAGAAACAGCACCTAAGGGACACATGAAAATCCATTAAAACTGTAATCACCGTTCGCTCGTACGAAGTGCCGCTTTATAATTCGATTCATTGTCTCTAATACCCAATCAAAACGCTCTCCATTAGGCCTTTGAACGTAGGAAGTTGATGAATTTCGCCTTAGTTCGTCAAAATTTCCAAAATCTATGGTGATTACAAAAATTTTAACAATGTACATTTATACACATTATACTAATTTGTTTAAAGAAATAATGTCAATCTGGAACAGTAAGATGCAGACTTTAAATCTAAACCGCTTTTCTTAATAAACATATGTAAAAAGAACAAATTTCCATAGAAACTACATTATGTGATAGCGCCTTTTATATGGTAAGCCATTTTTTATTCATATTCGAACTACTTATATTAAATAAGAACGGCTTTCATCTACTGTCGTTCCCTTAACAAGTACAATACATCTTAAATTTGTAAGAAAATCTATGTTACATAAAAAAGTTGTTTCCAATTTACTTTATGAAATAAAAACAGCACTTACGCATCGCTAAAATTCCCGCAAAATTGTTGCAGATAATTATTAAGTGACCGAGGGCAGGACGCATTGCTCGATGAAACTTATGGCTAGAAGGAAAGAAAGGTTCCGAGTGACGAACACGACTCGGAAGACTCACTTACTTACTTACTACGCTGGCTCAGCGACCCCAAGAGGATCTTGGCCTCCGACACGAGTATTCTCCAATCTTTCCTGTTCTGTGCCGCTTCTTGCCAATCGGCTCTTTGGAGGGCATCCAGGTCGGAAGACTGAATATCTAGCCAAAGTTGCAGAAACCGCTGGATGCGGGCAGCGCAGCACCGTTACCCGTGGTAACACTATTGGAGACCTTAGTCTAGAAATTGACGTCTTTCGGCTCAGCATCACCATATTGCATGGGTTGTAAGATTGATGACAAACCCTGGTATCAGAGTTGTTGAGCTTTTAAGGGTCTCTGACATGGATCGTTTAACGACTAGTCTAGTACCGAAGAATGAAGCAGAGACTAACGGCTTAACGTGCATGCCTCTCGAAACATGGAAACATATTCGGACAATCAGGTGATATGTAGTTTTGCACTGATCGCAGGTGGACGTGTCGTCTGCAATCATTGATTTATTAAAATAACAATTAAATTGTGAAACTGGGTCAAATCTGATTCAGCGCGTTGTGTGCGGACTGGCTGTGAGTGTGACGAAATTTTGAGTATTAGAAATGAAGTAATATTTCATTTATTTTTGAAGAAAAATGAATAACTCGCCCTGTAGGGGATCACATACTTCCCGGAACCAACCACCTGAGCATCAAGAAGATGAGCCAAGACCGACTCCATCCGACATAGGAACTGAAGTAGTAAGGACAAGAGAAATTCAGTCATGGCTCTCCAAGATCGAGCAATGCCTATCTGATATCTGCACCATTACGACTGAAGGAAAACTTAACACGGAGCAAAAGCTAAAAGTGAGCAACATCAGCAGGAGTGTTTTGGGAGGTGTTTCTCAAATGGCGGTACATTATCAGTCCCTGAAGCAGAAATATATCTCGGCCAATATTCTTATTCAGCAACTTCGCGAGCAAGAAACCATAAGTGACCAAATCGTTGACCTGAAAAAATGTATGCAGTCTGCGCCTAAAGAAGCGCCTTCAAGTACTTCATTCGCCGACGTAGTGAGGAAATCCAACAACTCAGTAGTACGTCCTTTGAGTACTAACAACATAGTCATCTACCCAGCTGACAAAGAAAAGTCTAGCGAAGAAACTAGACAACTAGTCCAGAA
This sequence comes from Athrips mouffetella, assembly GCA_947532105.1. Taxonomy (NCBI): domain Eukaryota; kingdom Metazoa; phylum Arthropoda; class Insecta; order Lepidoptera; family Gelechiidae; genus Athrips; species Athrips mouffetella. Next base: position 5,699,215 of record OX383964.1, on the reverse strand, counting down.
TATTATTAAGCCCGAGAAATTGAAACTACATGTACGGGGAGTAAGAAAGACCAAAAACGGTGGCGTAATTATCAGCACTGAGCGTAAAGACGATTTAGAAAAGCTGAGAAAGTCTGACCAACTAGTAACATCTGGATTAATTCTAGAGGAAACCACTAAAAAGAGGCCGAAAATTATACTCCTTGGTGTCCCTACTAATATTTCGGAAGATGAGGTTTTTGAATGTTTGTACGAACAAAACATTGCTGAGAAATATCCTGAAATAACGAAGGACATATTCAATAGCTCCATTAAATTTAGCCATAAATCTGGTAAAAAGGATTTATCCAACTGCAATTATGTCCTTGAGATATCAGCCAACCTCAGAAGAGCACTAATTAAACAAGAACGCGTTTTCATTAATTGGACCTCATGCCATGTTAAGGACTTCACCCTCGTAACCAGGTGTTACAAGTGTCATCAGTACGGTCATTCGGCTAAGTTCTGTCGGGATGAAGACCAAACGTGTGGACACTGCGGAGGCACTGGCCACAGTGGCCACCCTATAAAGGAATGTATCAAGCGTGATGAACCACCGAAATGCGCAACTTGCCTACGTTTTAAAAAACCTAGCAACCATAAAACTGGAGACGTAAATTGCCCAGCCAAAAAGAGCGCCGAGACTAGGTACATAAATAACATAGACTATGAGGGCGCCTAAACCGCCGCACAATTCTAGCGACGAATCAACGATATTTAAAAATAATTATTTTAATCTTAGACAAAAGGAAAATAATAACTTAACTATTATAAAAAGTAACAAACAAAAATATTCAGGCCACCGCAAGAAAAGTTATAGCAAGTCATCAAGATTAAAACTATGTCAAATTGCAAATTGTCTGCTCAACAACTGCAATAGCAGACGCGTCACTTTAAATAAGTAATTAGGTTAAGCTTATTTTATGTTGTTATTTTAATCTATCAGTTTGTTTCTTTATTTTAATTTACCTACTTTCACTCGAGGGCTGATTTGTTATGACAAGTGGTACCTGAGATACAAGTATTAAGTTACTTAGTTTTGGTATCTTCGTCATTATTAATCCGAGTTCGTATTAACTTTTAGGCTAAGTGAATATGTAATTAGACTAAGTTTTATAAAGAAATAAATTTATCTTATCTTATCTTATCTTTATCTTATTTTTCCTGCAATATCTTAACTAAAATCGACAACTCAAATAAAGTGACCACGGAGGGCTGATACAATGATAAGGAGAGGAGATAGCACCTAAATAAAACACAGATAGAAACACATACCCTGACAAATAGTGTTAGTCGGAGTTGCTTTCCCGTGCTTGTGTCAAAACAAGGATTACCCTTGAGGGTAGAATGAATAAAGGACACAATTTGAATTACGACAGATTAGATAAGTTTTAGCTACTAGGTATTGTGTAGGAAGGAATTTCGGTAGCGGAGATAATTAAAAGCTACATGTAGAGAGGGATTATACAATTTTGTGAGGGATTAAACCTGGGTCGGGAGCTAGAAGCAACTTAATAGCTTATCATGATATCATATCGTCCCGTAAAACGTCCACTGCAGGACAGGGAGCTCCCTCCAAAACTTCAGCATCAACGCGTGGTACCTTGGAGGGGATTCACCATTGTCATCATGCTTGTAAGCCTTGCAGCTGGCGACCGCTGTTGTTGGTGACCGACCGCAGTATATAAATGGTACGATACACAGAAACATACTGCTGCCCATCCTCAAGTTCGAAGGCCCTTAGTCGCCTTTTACGACACCCACGGATAGAGATGGCGGCACCACACGGTGCTTCGCTATAATGTATAAAGCGTGCTAATGATGATCACAACAGTCTACTGGCATTTTCGATATGTCATATCAGCCGGAAGACGTCCACTGCAGTACATGGGCCATCACACCTGGCTGAATTCAAAGACTAATTCGGCATACATTGCTCGTTGTAGTAAGGATATTGCAATTAACATTACCAAGCCTACCAGAAATGTATGCCGTATTAGTCTTTGAATTCAGCTAGGTGTAATCAGTCCACAAGTCTTCCGGTTCGTTTTCGCCACTCTAGAAACTTTACGCCTCATCGGCCATATCAATTGTTCTTGCGATGTGCCCTGCCCACTGCCACTTCAGTTTTGTTATTTATGAAATGTTATTTTAGTTTATAGATAATTCAATTTGATAAACGTAATTTTTTTTCGAGTTGTCTCGCAGTATGAATAAAGACGGATCTTCAGAGATGACAGCGCCGTGTTTTGTCGAAGACAATTCCACTTTTTACCGTGCTCGTTGAATCCAAAGAACAATGTCTTTGTGATAACTTTATAATATTTAATTAAAACAATTAAGTATTAGTAAGTGTCAGTAAGTAAGCTACCAATAAAAGTGATTTTTTAACACTTGTTTTCTTCTCCAAATATTTGTTAAAAAAGGCTGCGTGGAATTTTGTTAATTCTGGAAGTGGTCCATGCCAGCAAAAAGTTTAAGAAACCTTGTTTACTGGGTAGGAGTGGGGTGTGGTGGTGCTATGACATTGTATTTGGGGTGATTATCAATCATAAATCGTAGACTGGAACTTTGAATTTCCAAATTTAAAATTCTGTTCCAGTTCGGAAAATCATGACGAAAAGCAAAATAAAAGTTTACACGAAAATATGGTTTGCAGGGCAGTAAGCAAGAAGACAAGGACAAAATCAGTATAAACCAGCGCTAAGCTACAATCCAAAGATCCGCTCAAAGTCAAAGTGTTTTTGCCGACGTGAGGTCGAGTGTACTCGTACTTTCACTTTCACAATGATCTAAATGTGTCGTGACCGTAACAAAATGCTTTAAAATGCGTTCAGTGGAGTTCCAAAAGCCGCAGAAAGTAATTAACCCAACATTTTCAAAGCCACGAGCCTAAACCAAAAGTCGAGACCACAAAGACAAACTCCTGTAAATTTGAAGGTAATTTGTTAAAAGACATGAAGGGCATTTGAACTTTTTCTATTTAAAATATTTTTTTAAAACCATGATGGAAAGATTCAGGGAAGGAGAAGTAGAGGTTGACCCAGACGTTGCTACATGGACCAGATTGAGGAAAAGGCTAATGTTTTGTCGTAACCAGAAGTCACGGAAGTTACAGAGGATATGGAGGCTTGATTGATTACTGTGATTTTACTGTAAAAAAACATACTAGAAAAATACATTATCTGCCTTTTATTATGTTATCCCAATAATTAATTAAAAAAATTGTGAAGGTTTTGTTTCCGAAAGTACTAAAATTTCTATAAAAAAAAGCGTAATGGGAACACAAAATTGCAATGTCCCATTACGCACCAACTTGGTGCATAGGTATAAAAACAATATTACGCACCCTGTATAATAATATTTATTTCATTTCTTCAATAAAATAAATCAGCATCAGCAAGGTTTTATAAAAAAAATCAGCTTATAGGTTCTTCTTCCTTTTAAAGAGCTTATTTTTCAGGGAACCGATAGGATTTTCCTTGGTTTTTACGTGATATCCAGGGCGAAAACGAGATGTCTAAGAAGTTGGGGGCAATGAGAGGATAAAGAAAAACCATGTAGAACTTCTAGACCGGAGCGAGTGTTCAGGTGACCTTTTTCAGATTTTCAGGACGGTCTATGTTAGCTAAAACTCCGGCTTTCTTGAATAAGCTACTCTAATATCGGCAACCATTTTTGTTCGCCCTGAATGTCACCATTATATTCAAACAGACAAGCCTGAAAATGAAAAATAGACAATTTCCTTGTATAATCATCGTGATAATCAGTGTGAATAAAGTGACCGCTGGTTATAGAGTAAAACGTTTGCCGAACAAGAAAGCCGGGGGCTTAAGCTATAACAGACCAGATTGAAAATCTGAAAAAGGCCTCCACGGATTTTCCTCCTATCTTCCCCCATCTACTAAGACATCTCGTTTTCGTCCTGATTATCACGTGAAAAAACCTTCTCGGCCCCCGGTCCACATGTCATAAAATGTTTAATGGACAACTGTATTTCTTTGATTTTTTAATAAATTTAACAATATTAGCTCTCGAGGACCTCACTGCGGGGCGCTTTGAATCAGCACAAAAATATCTGACATTTTATATGACCACATTAATGCCAGCTATAATCTATTTCAATGGTCAAATCCCATACCAATAGACTATAACATCCGAGTTGGATACTGTAAATTCTCAAGCAAAAACACTACTTACCTACTCACCCCTAACTCAAACACGATTATCTTTCCGGAAATCTTACCATTAGTAAAACCCTGGCACAAGTAATCTAGTGCAGGTGGCCAAAAATGAAATAGTGGCCACATCCGAAGAGCTGCCTCTAATCCAGCCATCTAGAAATTGGACTAGGGTTGTCAAAAGGTCGAACTCACAAACCACTTGTTCAGTTCCAGTTAAAAACAAACACCTTGTAGAAACAAGAGAATAACTATACCCACGAGTACGTTAAATTCATTATCATATCAGCCGAAAGACGTCCACAACTGGACAGTCTGTAGTTTTAGTAACACTCATTATTACTCAAATCTAAAATGGCGGCACTGAAAACCTGTCATTGACAGAAGCTTAGCGAACTACGAAAACCTTAGCAGAATTCGTAGCAAAATGCTACGAAAGTTTGGGGTTATCATTTGTGGCCCCTACAAATTATGTAGCCTCGAAATACTCGTAATGCTGTTTGTTATGAATAACAGAACCAAAAATCTATGCATAAGAGCAGAACGGAGTGATATATGTCTCTGTCGCACATTCGCGAAGATGCGCATCACCACGTCCTGCAGTTACACAGCTGTCATTTTCCAACTGAATATAAGTAGATGGAAATTGACAGCTATGTGACTTTCGACTGAAGTTTTAAGTCAAAAGAAGACGTAACGTTTCGGTGTAAATCTTCAAAACTCTAGTAGCTTTATCTGAGCACGACAGTGGTGGTATGCGATACGAACCAAAACATTTAAATTACTTTTATTATTAATTCCAATTCCTGAATCCAAGTGTAAAATATGAGAAAACCTTTAAGGCGAAGAGAGAAGTCATATCTAGTTAACGAGGGGTGTAACCAAACTCAACGCGCCATAACACTGCCAAGTTAAATCGCTGACCACGACACAGCATTAAGGATATAAGTCATTCAATAATGTTTATACTTTTAAAGAGTCTTAAGAATCAAATTATTTCGAAAAAAGCAGTAGTGACTATACTTTTCGGTGAATAAACGAGTCACAGCTCTATCCGGCTATCAGACCTTCAACCAAGATACCGCGTTACCGAGGTAACCAAATACACCACCGTTGCCATAACACTGGCAAGATCAATCGCTGACCACGACACAGCATTAAGGATATAAGTCATTCAATAATGTATATACTTTTAAAGAGTCTTAAGAATCAAATTATTTCGTAAAAAGCAGTAGTGACTATACTTTTCGGTGAAGAAACGAGTCACAGCTCTATCCGGCTATCAGACCTTCAACCAAGATACCGCGTTACCGAGGTAACCAAATACACCGTTGCCATAACACTGGCAAGTTCAATCGCTGACCACGACACAGCATTAAGGATATAAGTCATTCAATAATGTATATACTTTTAAAGAGTCTTAAGAATCAAATTATTTCGTAAAAAGCAGTAGTGACTATACTTTTCGGTGAAGAAACGAGTCACAGCTCTATCCGGCTATCAGACCTTCAACCAAGATACCGCGTTACCGAGGTAACCAAATATTGCCATAACACCGCCAAGTTCAATCGCTGACCACGACACAGCATTAAGGATATAAGTCATTCAATAATGTATATACTTTTAAAGAGTCTTAAGAATCAAATTATTTCGAAAAAAGCAGTAGTGACTATACTTTTCGGTGAAGAAACGAGTCACAACTCTATCCGGCTATCAGACCTTCAACCAAGATACCGCGTCACCGAGGTAACCAAATACACCGTTGCCATAACACTGCCAAGTTCAATCGCTGACCACGACACAGCATTAAGGATATAAGTCATTCAATAATGTATATACTTTTAAAGAGTCTTAAGAATCAAATTATTTCGAAAAAAGCAGTAGTGACTATACTTTTCGGTGAAGAAACGAGTTACAGCTTTACCCGGCTATAAGACCTGGGCAATAATTCAACCAAGATACCGCGTTACCGAGGTAACCAAATCCACCGTTGCCATAACGCTGGAAAGATAAATCGCTGCCCACGACACAGCATTAAGGAAATAAGTCATTCAATAATGTATATATTAGGTCTTTACCTATGAAATTGCCGTTTTGTATGGCGAATTTTAGGTAAACTCAATTTTCAGTACTAACATTTTTGCATTTTTCTTAGGAATTATAAATCCAATTTTTTTCATGTTTTTTAAGCATTATTGGGAAGACATTAAGCTAACAGAAGCTTAAATTTAATTTTCGAAAAATATTATCTGTAAAAAATATAACAAATCTAATGATGAAATCGGACGACCATTAAGACGAACAACTTTCGAACCTTTAATTTTATATATCAAACTAAAAATAAAAACTTTATTTTATGCGTTAATTGATAACCTTGAAGTCAACTTTCAAATATAAGGTGTAATTTAATTAGACCCAAATATTTCTAGGGGTGGTGTAACTTTGATAAAGAAACAGGTTTTTCAAAGTTTTAGCGAAATCGACTCGCTGGTTTTTTTTTTGTAATTTTCAAACAAAAAAATAATAAATCTTTGCAATCATCCTGTAGTATTGATTTCCACCGTACTACAAGTATGGCACCTGCACACTCACACACACAAGATCGGCCGCCTTGCGCGCGATTGCCTTACGACTATTCATTCAATTAATTCAAAGGGCGGCAGCGCGGGGGGGGCAAGCACCACGACGTCTGCGGCCGCGGGACGCTCTGTGTGGATCGCGCATGCCACGCACGCACCGACCGAGTCCCTACGAAATAAACTAGAAACCTAGCATTCGCGCCTCGTGCTACGCCTTGCAGGATCGGATGAGCGACGACAGGCCGGACCTTTACCTACCATCGCCTACATAGGTACCTAACTGTCCTATAAACGGACCATGGGTTGTGCCGTGGGCAGAGGGAGGAAGGAGCCTAAGCCGCCATACCTACCTAGGCAGCTACTTGCCTGAGGAGTAGGTAGTTAGGTACCTACATAACAAATTCATTCATTTATTCATATCGTTGTGGGTTGCAAGGTTGATGACCGTACTCACAAACCCTGGTACCGCCAGATGCCAAAGGCCTCTGACATGGCTCATTAACGACTACATCCGTAGATAGGTAATAGTCGGGACCATCGGGTTGACGTGCCCTCCGAAGCAATCATGTAACATTTCGGACAATCGGGTGATTCATCCTGCAATATCCTAACCAAACTGGGCTGGTCGCACAAAAATATTTTTGTTTGACAGTGTCCCCATCGGGAAACGAACCCAGAACCTCCTGATCGAGAGCCAAGCACTCTAACACTAGACCACGGAGGCTGTAGGTACATAACAAATTTACAAGTACCTATTGCTATAATACGTACGTAAAGTACAGTCAAGAGCACATCACGCCTGACACATTGGACTTTGTACCGTTTTTATTTCAATAGACGTACGAGCTAGAGTCGCACTGCAAGTGTCAAGCTTGACCTGTCGTTGACTGTACCTACTTGCGGTCGAAATGTATGGCACGTCATACCTACCTACTTTTCGCCCGCAATCCCGAGCTGTTGCGTCCTATACCTCTTCTTACGTGCGCACGTACAGTCAAGAGCACATCAAGCTTGACACATTGGACTTCGTACCGTTCTTATTTCAATAGACATTCGGGCTAGAGTCACACTGCGAGTGTCAAGGTTGACCTGTCGTTGACTGTACATGATTAAGGACCATAGGTACAGTCAAGAACAAGTCAAGCTTAATAGTTTCATCATGATTAGCCCGTACAAAGTCCAACGTGTCAAGCTTGACTTGCTCCTGGCTGTACCTAGATATTCAAGAACCTATTTTTCAATTCAATCCAATTAAAACTAGAAAAGTTCGTAGGTTCCTACTTCTCTCAATTAAGCTCTTACGACGGTATCAGAGTAGGTAATCTTTACCTACCTACTTACCACCGTTTTTGCTACGTCCATCAGTTTACTTAACCTACCATACTTATGAGAAGGAACTAGGATATCATTATCATAAGATCCCATAAAAAGTTATTGGTCAACTCGTCCGATCCGAACTAGGACCATCTGGGACGAGTTGATAAAATTCAAAATACACCCCCCTTAGTTGCTCTACAATTAATTTTACATCGACAACAAAAGTCACCACGCTTATTAGCGTTGCAGCTGGCACACTTCCTGGACAGGTACCTTCTCGTACCGTTCGCGTTCGAGACGGCAGCTAGCTGGAGTACGGAGGCCAGGGAGATCGGGCGTCGACTTAGGGCGCAAGGTGGTGACGCCCGTTCTGGGTCGTTCCTGGTGCCATGGGCACCTTTGCACCAGAATCGACCAGGGGCAGCTTGCCTCACTTCTTATCAAAAGTACAATTATGATGAGTTTTATGTTACCACGCTTATTAGCGTTGCAGCTGGCACAACGGACAGCTGTTATTTATTAGTGACCGCAGCAGCAAGGTGGTAGCACGCTACTGCCCGCCCTCTGGTTGATACCGCCGGCGACTAAGTCGCCTTTTACGACATGCATGGGGAGAAAGGGTTGGTGCTATTCTTGCGCCGGCACACGCATGGACGAACAGAACAGAGGATAAACAACATCAGCTCTTGGACAGGTACCGTCTCGTACCGTTCCAGGTCAAGACGGCGGCTAGCTACAGTACGGAGGCCAGGGTAATCTTGCCTCACTTCTTATCAAAAGTACAATTATGATGAGTTTTATATCACTTACTTGAGAAATAATTTCCCATACAAACATCCACACCCCTTTTTACTCCCATAGAAGATTTCCGGGATAGATAGGTACTATGTACCTAGATATGTCCTTCCCAGGGTAAAGGCAAATTTTATCTAAATCGGTTCAGCGGAACAAGCATGAGGAGGTATTGATTGTCTTTGGTTACCTAAGCTTTCTTTTAAACTTTACCTGAAGAGTAGAAAAACAAATTGTAGGACGACACGGGAACAGAAACATTGTCTGGTATCAAGTCGTCCTAGCTGGACCAAGATCGGATCGAACAAGTTGACGAAAAAATCCACGCAGAATTTCACATAAATGAATGCTTAGCTGGTACCTACCTAAAGATGTCCTTCCCAGGGTAAAAGCAAATTTTATCTAAATCGAATCAGCGGAACAAGCATGAGGAGGTATGGATTGTCTTTGGTTACCTAAGCTTTTTATCAACTTTACCTGAAGAGTAGAAAAACAAATTGTGGGACGACACGGGAACAGAAACATTGTCTTTTATCAACTCGTTCTAGCTGGACCAAGATCGGATCGAACAAGTTGACGAAAAAATCCACGCAGATATTCACATAAAAGAATGCTTAGCTGGTATCTATCTAAATACATTTGGAAATAACTACCTACAACATTCACCACGCCGCCGCCGCGCCGTTAGCGTTGCGACTGGCACAATGGTCGGCAGAGGTTGGTGACCGTAGTATGGTGTGGTAGGTACGATAAGCCCCCGTAGTTGGATATCCCTTAGTCGCTTTTTACGACTCCCAGTTGTTTTGTATCATTCATTTTACATTGCATTTCCATTTTTAATTAGACAATCAATAGTAGGTGTAAGTACCTACCTACTTACAGGCCGCGCGACGAGTTACTTAAGGCCTCTGGGAGGAGTGGAGGGGGTATGCGCAGTTGCAATATTTGCAAGCAAAATAGGTACTACTGCACATACCCCCTCCACTCCCGTCCAGACTCCGTCCAGCTTTTACTCGTCGCGCGGACTGTACCTAACGTGTCAATCATCTAGATTTTTGTGGAAGGCAGGTATTGTCAAGAGCAGTGTCAAGCTTGACACTTGCAGCGCGACTCTAGCTCCTCCGGCGATTGAAATAAGAACGGTACAAAGTCCAATGTGTCAAGCTTGATGTGTTCTTGACTGTACCGTAGTAAAACAATTTTGTAGTAGGTACCTATTTATTTATTGACAAGCTCTGGTAGGTAGGTATTACAGTTTTTAGCGTCGGTTGATTGATTAATATTTATTCGAAACAAGTAAAGTCAAATAGGGGACCGCGGCTCGGCGGCTCTGTCGGCATGCTTTGACCGCGGTAGCACACGTGCGGGCGGCATTTGTCAAAGGTGAAGCTATGAAATCGACATAACTTTAACTTCCCATCACACTTTCAGGCTTTGGACTGTCAAATTAATACATTTTGATTTTCGTAAGTAACGAAAGTAGGTAATTGTAGTTAATTTGAAATCCTATACCTACCTACGTGTTACTTACTGTAGTGTAACCTACTAAATCAGTTTTACAAGATTATTTACAAAATTATTTACACGAGTCACTTTAGTTTTCACCACATCAAAATGTTGAACGTGACCACCTATTTGTCGGATACATTGTCTTGCACGGTCAATGCTGTGTCTGCGCACTTCACTTAAAACATCAGTTTCACTGGCCATGAAGTTAAAAGCCCTGGTAATGCGGGCGCGCAGTTCCTCCTCGGTGCGAATAGTATGGCCGTCATTGCCATACACAAGGTCCTTGGCCCTACCCCAGACGTGGAAATCTAGCGGCGTGAGATCCGGCGAACGTGCTGGCCAGGCGATTGGACCACCGCGCCCGATCCAACGCCCCTGGAACTCCTGCGTCAGGTAATTCCGCACCGTCCGGTCGTAGTGCGCCGGCGCGCCGTCGTGCTGGAAATACAACCAGCGGCGGTTCCACACCGGAACTTTCAGCAGCAGCTCAGGGAGGACACGCTGCAGGAAGTCCAGGTACGTCGCCCCGTTTAGTCTTGGGAGGAACCAGGGTCCTAATAACACCCCGTTCAGCACACCAGCCCACACATTGACACTTATCCGGTATTGGAAGTGGTCCGGACGAATCACTCGCGGGTTGTGGTCACATCAGTAATGGGCGTTATGGATGTTGAACATCCCTACACGAGTGAACGTGCATTCATCGGTACAAATTTACAGCACTTGTCACTATTTCTCCGACTTCATGGTAACATATTGCCATGTTTTGGTATTCTTGGTTCGTAAAACCGTAAGGCATTTTGCCAAATATCAATCGCGGCCATAAGACGTATGCGTAATGCACAAGGTAAGTAGAGCAACTGAAGGCGGGCGGGCGGGCGCACGCGGCGGCGGCGGCGGCACGATGCACCGGGCCGGTCGCGCGTGCGCATGCGTGTGTTGGCGGTTGGACAAAAAGAGGGCGGGGTTTACGCACCGCTCACTGCATTTCATTCATATTTTTTATTAGTGTGAATGTATCGATGGTGCCACGTGACACTACAGAGTGTTCATTTTACGAATTTTAGTGGTATTGTTTTTGGGATTTTTCTCGAAAACTAGCGAATAGAAATCAAGAAAAATAACACCAATGGTATTCATTTAGATGCTTGAGATAACCCTAACAATATTTGGGTCTAATTAAATTACACCTTATATAAGACAAATGAAAAAAATTGCATTAGAATTATAGGAATTATGATCTCATTAATATGTAAGAAAATTTCGGCAATTTCATAGGTAAAGACCTATTACTTTTAAAGAGTCTTAAGAATCAAATTATTTCTAAAAAAGCAGTAGTGACTATACTTTTCGGTGAAGAAACGAGTCACAGCTCTATCCGGCTATCAGACCTTCAACCAAGATACCGCGTTACCGAGGTAACCAAATACACCGTTGCCATTACACTGCCAAGTTCAATTGCTGCCCACGACACAGCATTAAGGAAAGAAGTCATTCAATAATGTACATACTTTTAAAAAGTAAGAAATAAGTCATTTAAAAAAAAACAGTAGTTGGCTTTATATTTTTCGGTGAAGAAACAAGTCACAGCTCTACCCGGCTATCAGACCTGGGCAATGATTCAACCAAGATACCGCGTTACCAAGGTAAGCAAATCTACCGTTGCCATAACCCTGGCAAGATAAATCGCTGCCCACGACACAGCATTAAGGAAATAAGTCATTCAATAATGTACATACGTTTATAGAGTAAGAATCAAATTATTTAAAAAAAAAGTAGTAGTGGCTTTATACATTTCGGTGAAGAATCAAGTCACACTCTAACCGGCTATCCGACCTAGACAATAATTCAACCAAGATACCGCGTTACCGAGGTAACCAAATCCACCATTGCTATAACGCTGGCAAGATAAATCGCTGCCCACGACACAGCATTAAGGAAATAAATCATTCAATAATGTACAAACTTTTAAAAAGTAAGAATTAAATTATTTAAAAAAAGCATTACTGGCTTTATATTTTTCGGTGAAGAAACAAGTCACAGCTCTAACCGGCTATCCGACCTGGGCAATAATTCAACCAAGATACCGCGTTACCGAGGTAACCAAATCCACCGTTGCCATAACGCTGGCAAGATAAATCGCTGCCCACGACACAGCATTAAGGAAAGAAGTCATTCAGTAATGTAGCAAATAAATAACCTTGCTTTTGTGGGAAATATGAGTATAATAAACGTACATTTTCTTAATGGAGAAGGAGGCTAAGCAGATGAACTTTGTGGTGGGTAGACAAAGCGTAGTTATTTTTTTCGTATGATGTCGGCTAAGAAACGTCTGTTCTATTCATTCCATCTCTTCACGGGGGTGTCGTAAGAGGATTTAGAAATGGAGGATGAACGAACAGCAGCATTTAAACTTTAACTGAAAGGTAAGTTAACACTAAAGGTATCGATAGAAAGCAAATTACCGTTTCTTTAAGAACTTAAGAACATTTTAAATATTTGACACAGATTTTCGACAATTATTTTCCATGAAAGTCAACCCCATACAAATAAATGTCTGCCAAAAAGCTTAATTTTTTTTTATTGTTAATGGGCTTACTCTTGACGTCGATCTAGTCTTGAGGACAGAAATGAGGTCCACGATGGAACGAGCTTGCCCAGAAGAAGCCTATTCACTCGCAACTTGAATAGATTCGGGTTATATGAACTCGGGAACACAGATGCAGGCTGAGAATTCCACTCGTTAGCTTTTTAATTTGTTTTCAAAAATATTGCGTACCCTCTTCAGAGCGATTAAGTAATAAGAAATTAATTACAAATGGCAACACCGAATGCCAATTCGCATTAACTTGGAAGCGCTGCTGAAAAAGTAAATTAAGGTGCCGCCTGTGACCTATATACCGCCAGATAGGAAACATGAGTTCGTCATTACCACAAAGATGAAGAGAGACAGGTATACCACAGAGGCGAGGTGTGAAGAAGACGGAGATATTCTGGAAGCATTAGGAACTATGTTCAACAAGTACTGTATAAGTGCTTCCATCAACAGCTGAAATGCGAAATGAATGCAAAACACGAGTGCGAAAAACGTCTGCACAGTTTTTGTGTAAATATAAATATGTTTTAGAAGACTTTTAATTTAAAGGAATTTAAAATAAACGGATTAAAACCGTAAAAATTTTGGAAGATTTCAGAATTTTATAAAAAAAAAATCTGTCATATTCTTAAGCACTTAAAAGCAGCATCATATAACATATTGATTAAATGACCGAACCGCAGAAGGCGTTACTTTTGTATTCCGTGCAAAAGGTGTATTTCGGTGAATTAACAATGAGCAACTCCATGTAGATCTTTCGGCTGATATATGATGAAGTCCATTGACGTGCCGCGCGCAGTGTAGGGTCTCGTAGTAGAAGCAGGTTTTGATATTTTCATAAACATTTTCCCACCTAACGAACAGCTAAGTCTAGCGGGTGATTTCTATTTCTATCATTTTCAGTCAAGTCAAAATAGTTTAGTCATTGTTGGATATTAAAATCTCTCAATGACGTCAGCTAAACTACATCGCTTCACAAACAAATTGGCGCCATAGTGGTAAAAAAAAGAAGCGACAATAAAAACCCACGCGCTCTTTTAAAAATTTTTGAATGTAAATGGTTGATACAATAAACATAAGTAAATCTGAATTTTGAATTAGCCTGTTAGAACCGCAGCCTAATCCCATGGATTTTTCTCTTCTAGATAATCTGATATTTTATAATATCCTTTCTCAGTATTTATACAGTATTTGTATTTTTCAGTATTTTGACTAATACTCGTAAACCTATAAAGCCTACTTAGCTGTGATAGTTTTCCTTTTAAATTCATCATATATGTATACTAACACTGTAATTTTTTTCACGTTTCCCATATCTACCGTTTAACTGGTAGAGGGAGGGGGGGACACTTGAGTCTAACAAAAAATAGCGCTTTTGAGATAAATATTTCGCAAACAAATCCTTAAATCAAAAAACGTTCTGCGGATAATACACAATATTTTTAAAAGATCTATCTAACGACGCCCCACACAATGGGGTAGACGAGAAAAACATTTTCAACCCCGCTTAACGTCTAGGGGAGGTATCTTTTTTTTTCTTTTTCAATAATTTGTCACTGTCGGCGTGACTTATGTTTATATCTATACTTAATTACAGCTCCCTAGTACGAGTACTAAAGGTCCTCTATAAGCCTCAGACAGACGGACATGACGTTGACTAAGGAACCCTGATAAAAACGGTTTTTATGTTTTTACACAGACGGTCCTAATGTAAAAGTTGTCTGTTATCCATGATCATTAGAATTTTTGCACTGTGTAAACCTAAAACAGGATTAGGTGAAGGGTCGAAAAATAGCCAGTCCCTCGTGCAGCTAGGTAAATCCTGATCGATCGCCGACGCTTATAAACCAATCGGCCGGTCAGCACCTCTATAACGAGCTCTTAATCGAGGATGGCAACATTGATTTTGTAATATTGAGAGTAGATTTAGTTTGTTTAACAAAACGTTTATTACTTATTTCAAAGCATCCTGAAACGTCCACTGCAGGACAGGGAGCTCCCTCCAGAATTTTTTTTGCTAAAACAATGTGGAGGGGAAGTACCATAGTCACCACTATTGTTAGTGTTAAGGCTGGTACCATGGACCGCGGTTGTTGGTGACCGCAGTATGTAAGATGGTACCATACACAAAATAGCGCTGCTGCCCATCCTCCTCTTCAAAATCCCTTAGTCGCCTCTTATGACACCCACCGGTAGAGATGGGTTGGTATTATTCTATGCCGGCACCACAAGGGCATTTATGACGGGTATTTATTTTTTAAAACTTTATAGCACAAGCCTAAAATGAACGTTTATTTTCCTACACACTTAAGAGGCCCAGATAATCTAGAAAAACGTATGATGTTGGGGAAGATCGAAGGCAAACGGCCAAGAGGACGATGCGCAAAATGATGGTCTGAACAGGTCCCCGAAAAGCTGGAGTTGCCTGCCAGCACTGCTGTCCACCAGGCAGATGATCGAAGCCGGTGGAAGCAATTAACAAGACAGCATAAATCGGGGTCACGATCCTCTGCAGTAAGGGACCGACTGGAAGAGAGAGAGTATTTATATGATTTTTTTTATTGTAAATTGATTCACTTTCTCATCTTCCTATCCGTTTATGTACTATACGACTGTTTGATATAAATCTATACAAAAAGGATCATTAGTTTCGTTTGCAACACGAGTGAATAGAAATAAAAAGCTAAAATAGTAAATTTTTCAAAGATACTAACAAAACTTAAAACACATTTTTGCCTTTTTTATTATACAAGGACCTTTTGGCAATATGATATTGACAAAATACCGCTACTGTCTCAGGGTTCCCTCTTAAAGCCGAAATAATGTAGCTGGATTGATGTATGTTTAATACTAATTAAATGAATGAATAAGAATATGATTGGAATGACAGCAGTATGAGAGCAGGACGGAGCGATGCATTACACATTGGAGCGAAGGAGACAAGTATCGATCCGAGCTTCTCTCACGCACAGTTTGACCTCCTGTCTTTCTAACCAACTCCAACCTAATCAATCAACCAAGGCAGTCACACCTTCCCAGAACTTATTTTATCACTAAACGACTCGTAATCCAGAACTTCCCAGAACGCTCTTCTCTGTTCCCAGACCTTCTTCATGCACTCTATGAAAAACTTAGCAGCATAATAAATGAATTCCGTGTAACTATAGTGTAACCCGTGTGGTTCCGGCAAAGAATAGCACCAACCCTTCTCTACCCGTGGGTGACGTATGAGGCTACGTAAGAGGCGACTAAGGGCTTATAAATCGGAGGATAGGCAGCAGGATCTTTATCATCATAGTACCAACCACCACCAACAACAACGGTCGCCAGCCGCAACGCTTACAAGCATGGTGATTGGTAAATCCCCTCCTAAGTACGGTCAACCGCTTGTCGGTAGAAACTTTTTCAACTCTATTACCACGTCATAAGGTCCAAAAGTGTTTCTACTGATGTGCGGCCGTGTGTATTACGCGTTTTTGCTGGAGTTCTGGAGGGAGCTCCCTGTACTGCAGTGCCCGTTTCATGGGATGATATGATGATAGTGGAACAGAAGAATGTTTCGCAACATAATGTGCATTTCCAGATGGCTTCATTCATGGCTTCAACTTTGACTGTGGAAAGTTCTCTATGACACAGGACGGCGAGATCATTTCACCGTTTCAAAGAGTTTGAAATATAGCTTCAGGCACAAAGGGGCATAGGATGCGGTATTTGGCAGTTGGAAACATGTGCTTCGCATTTTTTTGCATTTACCACTCAATGCATTTTATCTGCCATTAAAAGAGCGTCCTACCTCTAATCTTTAAATGGACATACAGAAGGAGAAAAAATAAAACAGGTATATAAATGCAACAATAATAAAAGTTTCGAATGAAAGAGTCGCCATTTTCATGTATTTAATTTGAAATTTTTAATTTAAAGTTTTCTTATCCAAGAGCGACTGAGAAAAAAGGCGCTTGGGCTTCTTTTTTATGATGAAATTTTTGAGCAGCTGTTTATCTACCAAAGGATAAATACAAATATAAAAATATTTTAGAAAATAAATGTAAGGATTTTTAGAAGGGATAATAAAACAAAATAGACAACAATGTAGAGCGGTTCATCAAATCTGAACTAAAGAAAGTAAAATTCAAATCCGAGAAGGTAAACTCTGGATGGAATTGAAATAACAATTGGAGCAAATCGACAGCCCGCTTCGGAAGGCTTAGCTCGGTAAGGGTTTGTTCACCCATTCTGTAGTTAGTTTAGAAAACATTTTATTTTATTGGGAGTAGGCTATTTCACACAAGGTAATTTCATCTGATCCGACACCTAGATAAGCTAAATAATGAGTGTCAGAGATTGATACAACAATCGTAAATACAAGATTTAAAAAAAATTGTAAGCACTATATTGTATGCACTATTTTAACCTATTACTCAGACCGTGAAACTGAACAACTTTGCCCAAGGAAAAGGACGAATTACGAAAAAAAAGCAACGCCCCCACAGAAACTGCACCAGGTTTTATGAAGCTGCAACGGGCGCGGCGCGCTTCGGGTACGCCCGAGGCGCGCTTCGAGCGCCCCCGTGGTACACTTTTCGGCTGGACGACGCAATCGATGGCAGCGGACTGTGCTGTGCGGCGGCGTGCCGGCGGTGCGCCGGTGGTGCACCGACAGTGCGCCTTAGGCATGCCGTCTCGTCGCCTGTTCAAATCACATGCATACAAAATGTAGGAGAACGACGCGGTGCAAGCCAGACAGAAGAGGTGCGCTGAAGGCGTGCCGTGCGTCGCACCTCTTCTGTCTGGCTTGCGCCAGGTGATTCGAGCTATATTTCTTATGGAAAGTTTCATATCCTAAGTAACAAAACAATCTAAAATAGTGCTTACTATTTTTTTTAACCCGATTGATCAATAACACCCTGACACAGAACAAACCTAATTTCATCACAGTTTTTTTGCATGACAGTGAAAAGAAAGAAATATAGATTTTTAATTAACCCAAAAAATTAAATAAAGACTTTTTCAGTGCACAAAATAAAAGAGGATAAAAATATAAGTATTCAACACATGTTAAATTGTATAGACGTCACTTTTCAAATGATTCAAATTCTAAAAGAATAAATCGTAAATTTGATATGCAAAAAGAAATAGAAGAATAAGAAGAAATATTTTATGTAGTAAGTATATATGTATGAAGTATGTATGTAGTTTATTGTTATGTAGGTATATGTACCTATGTCTATTATAATACTATGTATGTACCTGATATTTATTCAGTTTAAAGTCTATCTTTATGCTTCGTCCCCGCATTATTTCTTTCTTTTCTGTGTGCAATAAAGAGTAATATTATAAATATATAAGGTGAAATTTAAGGTGGATATTATTGCAAGTAGCTATTGAAATGAGTAGAAACCTTGACTACAATTAGTATTCCAGTGCTATTGAAAGGTCACATATACCAGGATGCCAATTACAACACAAATTCGCTTCCTTTTCGCGAAATACACTATTAACATACCTACAGTCTCGTCTCCTTGAAACGTGCAATTACACGAATGTGAACTCCTCACTACTCCTCAGTCACATCTCGTGTTCCCGCACACTTGTCTCCGTCAGCTGCACTCGTGCTTGACTTGTGCATACGACTAGGTATATTAAAGCGTGGGGTTTATGAAGAGTTAAGGTATGACAGAATGTTGGAAACTGTTATTAATCATGTTATTTTTTTTAAATTTTAATTCTTTACAAACTTGCAGATCACTTTTAGCGATAATACCGCCTTTGTCCACCCAAGTTCAGAGTCTTCTGTAAGATTGTTATGTTTTTGTTTGACAATAAAGAATTTATCTATCTAGCTATCTCTTCGTTCCCCTTCGGATACTCTTCGAGTTACTAAGCTAGCGTAAGTAGCAGTCATGTAGTAGTCCGAATATCAACTTTACTATAAAGTTCAAAGTTTTGAGAAATATTTCAGAATATTTGTACTACCGGTCACTCCGAACAGTAGGTGGTAGGGGTTTTGTAGGTGGTAGGGCTTCTGGGGAAGTACCACCCTTCGTTGTGTTTCGGTTTGAAGGGTAAGGGATCCAGTGAAATTACTGGCCCATGGGAAATAACACCTTAGTTCTCAGGGTGGGCAACGCGCTTTGCTGTCTTAGTAGCGTCAAAGTATGTCACTAATAAGACAGTGGGTGCTAATGGGCGGTGGAGACCACTTACCATCAGGAGGCCCACCCACCCGTTTGCTCACTTGATTCATAAAAAAAAAAACAGTCCGCTTACTCGATACCCAAATAACAGAAAAGACATGGAAATCCTTAAACGAACGCAGTCAAAGGCATATGAAGGGACTTCAAAGAGTATTTGCGATTTTCAGAAGCGTTGAACACAATGCGATATTGGATCAGAAATCCAATTGAGGGTGGCTGCAGTTTTTTTATTGGAAGATTTGACAGACAGTGTTTCGACCGATGATGGGTCAAAATAGGTTCTTTGTGATAGTTGTTTATTACGGTTTCATTTTCTGAGTCACTCAGTTCCAGGTTATAATAAAAAAAGTACTGCGTTCCTTTACCTTGATTTTTAATACTATTTTTACCAACTCCTCAGCTCTTCCTATAGTTATTTAAAATCTAAATTATTACAATTGTACGAGCCATCGATCGTACAAAGTGCAGTTTTCTGTTTTAGCTGACGTGCGACCTAGATTTGGGGGTAACGCGTCACTTAAGTACTTCAGTGTAATAAACACGCTCCACTGTTACGGTTGGATTTTAATTATTGACATATCACCCTGACATCTTCACCCCTTATCCTACCGCAGCCGTCTGACATCTTGACATCTGTGCTGAGCCCATACTGGCCAGCACAACAATAATTATTTAAAAAATTGTAACACGATTTAAATTGTAACATATGAAGAAGAAATAGTTCGGTATACTTTCAGTATTCTCTAGGTATTTGCGTCGCAGACAAAGTAACGAAACTTCAGTAAAGTCTTACAAGGAGCTCTCTATTTAAATTAATTAAGGCAAAGGGAAAGATGCTCAACTGTTCACTCGTAATAGTCTTTAATTACATAGTATTTAAGTTTTAAAGTATCTTGTCAAAGGAGAAAATCAGGCCTTCGCCCGCCAGGAGTCCTGACAAATTTAATTTTGCACTTTTTGGGGGAAAGAACACGAAACGAAAAATAATACTAGCAATTATTTCTTTGTAAAGCGAGATAGTAGGTAGTAAACGTATGACAGGCATTTCAATAAGTTAATATCTTAATAGCGATGCGACGCAAAAGCTTTCATGACCATCGATACGAAATTGGCCATATAAAATATAGGAAGACGAAATTTTAAAATTAAGCGTATCACAATAAAAGATACTTTAAAAAGGATAGACAGCGAAATTCTCACATGATGAAAGACACAATTCAACTCACATGTAGTTATATCATAAGGTACTCGTAAGTAGGCAGGCAATGACTTTCACCTTCTTCTGGCATATAACAGAAATGGGGCATCGGAGCGAGTCGTGTTCCTTAAAGGATTGAAAGGATGTTTGCAAGCAGTGCTGCGAAGTAAAGTTATCGATAATTAACAACAAAAAAATACCAACCAACCGCCGACCTTTATCTTTAAAGCAACGATGGTTCCCGGTAAAAGATGCATTATAGTATGATGGTATGACGTATTGATAATGCATACTTCTTTTTCATTTCCAGTTTCAGAGTTTCTAAATTGCCACTGATACACTGGCATGGTATGTATAAACGAACACAAGACACTTACATGAACCTTATAATAAACACAAAGAAGAACACCAAATATTTAAATATCTATTAATAAATCTTAAGAACTAAGGGTTGTATTGATAAATCCAAATTAAGTGTGAGATTGCTCTCAAGATGTACTTTTCACATACAAATTGTAGATCTTAAGTGCAATCGTAAACTTGAGAGGGATTTATCAATACGACCCTAAGACATTAGAACTTAGTAGCTTAAACAATGCTCTTTCATTAATCAGAACAGATATTCTGAACACCAAATATATCACCATCGAACATAGCTATACATGTAAATTATGAACAGAGCAAGCAGTGAGCGTCGACAAAAGCCGTTCCTCTGCACACAATGAGGTGCGGGAACAAAAGGCTCATTTCGCAAGGATACGTTCGCAGCATTCCCACTATATCGATATGTTCCCGGCCTGGTGTTTGCTCAGCCTGAATTGTGGACGCCCCAGGCTCTAGGCCGTCTTTACATGTTCTTTACTTTTACATGTACGAACTAAGTGTTCGTTAAGAAGTATAACATTTTACTTGAATGTGAATATGTGCTCTGGACTTTTGCTTTGTGACTTTATTTACGTAGGTTTATACATGAGGCTGACTCTTATGAAATATTTCAGACTCCTAGACCTAAGAGGGTATTTCTAAAAATTAATAAAGTTTTTTTTCATCAAAAAATTCTAACAGTTAAGTTTAGGCTATGCGTTGGTCAGTGAAAAAGTAAGTGTGTCCTGCACTAACGATACATGATTTCTGGCTGATTTGAGGCTGTGAATGGTATCGTGGATTACGTACCTATGTTTTTTACGTTTATTGGCCATTACTTGTATGTTTTACTAAGACTAACTTAACAATGAATAAATGAGAGATTGTACCGCATAATATAACATGGACACTTTTATTTATTGGATTTAAATATTGTCACTGCTACAGGACAGGGAGCTCCCTCCAGAATTCTAGCTTATGCTGGAAAAATGTAGAAGGGAAGTACCATAGTCACCTCGCTTGTTAGCGTTACGGCTGGCACCATGGACCGCGGTTGTGGGTGACCGCAGTAAGTAAGATGGACAAAGGAGGATGCTGCTGCCCATCCTCCAGTTTATAACCCTTAGTCGCCTCTTACGACACCCACGGGTATGTATGGGTTGGTACTATTCTTTGCCGGCACCACACGGGACCCGGGTTAAATATTGTACTGGTAGTCAATCCATCATAATAGCAACAACACGCATTTCAAAACCTACTAAAACGGCTAACGAAATAACTAGTTAAAGGAGAATTACTTGTACTCGTACTATCTTAGTTTCAGTACAGGTAACCATAAAACACTTGCGATGTCGTATTAACTCAAGTCAAAACCGCAATGCGTCTCTAGTGGGTAAGCAACTGACACAGACAGAGAATTTCCTTAATGCAACATAACTAGTTTTGCTTCAGACAAGGTTTACTTACGCGTTCAACATTTCACTGTCCATAGACACGTTTTGTCACAAATTATGTCAAAGTAAGTATTTGTGCCCCCGACATAAAGTCTAGTTATGACATTGCTTTTGTCAAAGCTCTATTAAAGATTTTGTCGGAGGGCGCGACATCACCTTAGATAGCGGATACGGTCCATTTCGAAATTCACAAAACTCATGTTTTAATAAATTATTTTTGTCGCGAGTTTGATCTCCACCAAATTTAATTACGTTATGTGATGTACTGAATATTTGTAATTTTGTTCTTGAAAAAACCGGCCAAGTGCGAGTCGGACTCGCGCACTGAGGGTTCCGTACCACCATATTATAATAATTAAATTAGCTGATTTGAGTTGATTGATTGAAAGGTAAATTGCGGTTTACGATTTATGACGTATTAAAAAAATACTTACTAGATCTCGTTCAAACCAATTTTCCGTGGAAGTTTGCATGGTAATGAATATCATTCTATTATTGTAGAAGTTACAGGGGGAGGGGGGGACCCTTTACCACTTTGGAAGTGTCTCTCGCGCAAACTATTCAGTTTAGAAAAAAATGATATTAGAAACCTCAATATCATTTTTGAAAACCTATCCATAGATACCCCACACGTATGGGTTTGATGAAAAAAAAATTTGAGTTTCAGTTGTATTAATGGGGATCCCTAAAATTTATTGTTTTTTTTTCTATTTTTGTCTGAAAATCTTAATGCGGTTCACAGAATACATCTACTTACCAAGTTTCAACATTATAGCTCTTAGAGTTTCGGAAAAAAGTCGCTGTGACATACGGACAGACAGACATGAAGAATCCATAAGGGTTCCATTTTTTTGCCATTTGGCTACGAACACCTAAAAAAAGTATAGTATAAGTAGGAATTCATTTTCTCTATTGTTTGGTTCGGAAGAAAAGTACAACGCGATTCAGTAAAACGTTCAGCGCCACCTATTGTGCGTTTTGGTATTAGATATCTTCCAGCATAGCTCGGTCGTCCAGGTACTTTATTTCTAATACCTAATATGTAATGATGGCAAGGTATCAGGTCGTTAGTTTACTATTATTTAATCTGTGACTGTATTACATTTTCTTAATAATATTTAATTATTCATCTTATCCTTCAAGCAAAATCAAACTTCAAAAACCAACAACAAAATTGATAGCCTATTTTTTAATATTTCACACCCTCACAACTAGGCCGTCGCCTTTGTTGTCATTATATTAAAATTCACGATTACGGCTTAATAAGAGTAGATAAACCTGCTTTATAAGATCGTTCAGCTGTATAAATGGTTTTATAACATCGTTAGAGCGAGATTGGATATCACGTCAGCTGTCTAAGACAGTTCCTTGAAGGGTATTGAATTCGCATTCATAATACAAGTTTGGGACTTATGAATTCGAAGTTTGGAGTTATTTCCACTGAAAAGAAAGATGAGAATTGATATCGCTTCATTATTAATAGAATTTACTTAGATCGCATCATAGACTCTGAGGGCACTGCAAGTTATCCTACGTCATCGAGTATTTGTAGGTGGTGGTAGGGCTTTTGTGCAAAGTCCGTCTGAGGAAGTACCACCCCCTTGCCTTTTTCTGCCGTAAAGCAGCAGTGTTTGCACTGCTGTGTTTCGGTTTGAAGGGTTAGGTAGGAGCCAGTGAAATTACTGGCACATGAGACATACTATCTTAATTCATAGGTTGGGTAACGCGCTTTGCTGTCTTATTATTGTCAAATTATTTCACTAATAAGACAGTAGGTGTCATGGGCGGTGGTGACCACTTACCACCAGGTGGCCCATCTGATCGTTTGCCCACTTGTGACATAAAGGATCAGATATTTGCAACTTTGTAGCGAGAGTAGTGGATTAGATCCACATTACGTTGGTCTACCAATGCGCAACATGGCCGGTTCAGTAAAGTCGGAGAAGAAAGTAGTTATGTCTTAGAGTTCACGAATTAAACCTGTTTGTAGTAATAAAAGGTATCTATTTAAATAAAGAACAACAGGTCTGCCTTACATCCTCTTGACAGTTTCTCTAATCAGACGAAAAAATATAGTCGGATGTGGTCGGACTAAGAAGAATCGGATCCGTTCAATATGCGTATATCATCTCAATAAATTGCAAGATATTAAATATTAAGAGAATATTCGTTGGCCTGCCACAGTAGTATCTATTGATGAACTTACTATTAGTAAAAATCACATCATTTTAGTCTAAAACACACACACGAGGTGTTCAATAAGTGTGAGCATAAACAACATTTTGCTTGTAAAGTCTTGTTTATGAGCGTTGATAGCTTATTTCAGTACAAGGATGTTGCCAAAAACTTAAGACCATAATATTAAGAAACGTTTAAACTATGGGTTTGTCAGCCAGTCAGCCAATCCAGCAAGCAACTTGAAATTGAGAACAATGATGCCATTCACCATGCTGAGTTTGAACAAGTTAACCACTCTCCTTACTTACTACATTTAACTGACAGTCTTCTTATCATAGAAACTTTTACCTGTTTCCAACACCGAAGGAGAAACAGACACGGATGCAAAATCGATGTCATGAATCCTATATGGCGAGCTTCGGAAAACTGCGGAATTCTGAGTCCAAGGTTACGTTGAAACTACGTACAAAAATGCATTACTCGTATCAATTTATTAATAGTCGTTACTTATTGAACGCCGTAGTATGTGAGTGTGAGTATGGAGAACTGAAAGGTAAAGACTGAATGCTTACTTACCGAACTGATGCACATGCTGAAGAAACTCCATAAAGTCTTACCTTGAAATAAAAAAGTCTTTGTTAATATAACTCTAGCTTCAGTTTGGAAGGTTCTATAACAAATAGCTGTAACGTATTAGAAATTTATTCGATAATTTTGATTAATATATACTTGTGGACACAAATAAAAATAAATAATTCATTAATTAAAAGGCTTTGGAGCCTGATGCGTAATGCGCAGTGCGTATTGTGTAAAAGTCAAAAAAGTCAAAATAGTTTATTCATTGTTGAATATTAAAATCTCTTAATGACGTCAGCAAAACTACATCGCTTCTCAAACAAATTGACGCCATAATGTGTTCAAATATTTTGAACAAAAGCTTTTCGACCTGATATTCTTTAAACAAACTACCAAAACCTCAGCTACAGGGTAAAGAAACAAAATAGGTCTGTCTTTTGCTTAGCCCGGCTTCAACTCGCCAGACTAAATTACAACCGTTTCACTATGCGCAAGATATGCAGCAAAACATTTCTCGCCATTTTTCTCTACTTTTTTACAGGGCGTTGGATATTTTTTACTTCGCTTTTCTGGATACTTCACAGTGCTACGCAAACGAGAGCGCTTTTCACACAGCAAAGAAAGGCTTGCAATGAATGCTTTACATACCTATAATATTTTTATTTTAAAAACTACGCGAATATTAAAACTTGTTCGCAAATAGGAAGTAATTAGTCTTATAAGGTTGTAGACTAGGATGAAATTCTAAAATTGTCTCTCCTTCTCAGGGTCAGGGCTAAAACGGGACCATTTTTGAAAACAAAGGTTTTATGAGATTTTGGACATCACTGAATCCAAAAATCAATGTTGTCAGGTCGAAATCCTACTAGGTCAAAACATGTTAATAATAACCTAAGACAAATTGCGGTAAAAGGTTTCTTTTTTTAAAAGTGTTCCTTAGGTGCCCCCTGAACATATCTAGAAAGTTGCACGTCGATCCCGTGTATGTTCCCCTCTCCCCATCCTCAAACGGGTCCCTGATTTTAGTTCTTTTATTTATCTCAGAAACGGTTAAAGATAAATAAAAATTGTTAACGTCAATTTAATCGTTATTAAATTACCAAATCGTCGATATCTATTTTATTTCGATATGTTGTCAAAAATGGTCCCGTTTTAGCCCTGAAAAAATTTAATAATCACTTATCTCCTACTCTATTGGTCTTATAGTGTACATGGGCCAGCTAGCCAAAATGGAAACGGTAGGTATAATTTGAGGGTACACCGTTTCCTTTTCACCGTAGTTAGATTAGGTTTATTAGGATGTCAAATAACCATGGTTGTCAAATTAAAGTAGTAGCTAGCCAAAATGGCGGCCAATCTAAGAGTTCAGAAGTTGTCCATGTGATGATGTAAATTATAGTACTAATTTTCTTTTAAACAATAGTTAGCTCAGTTCAAAAAGACGTCAAAATCCAGAACACATGGAAACATGAATTTGAATTAATTTCAGTTGAAATACTGTCACAAATGAACACAAAACAAAACTTAAGACACATTATAAAAAAATATGTTTTCAGCCATGGGACCCAAACATAAGAGGCGTCATGTAATTTTTTTTTTAATGTTACAAGTGAGCAATCGAGCAGGTGGGCCACCTGATGGTAAGTGGTCTCCACCGCCCATAGCACCCACTGTCTTATTAGTGACATACTTTGACGCTAATAAGACACCAAAGCGCGTTGCCCACCTGAGAATTAAGATGTTATGTCTCATGTGCCAGTAATTTCACTGGATTCCTTGCCCTTCAAAC
Source organism: Athrips mouffetella (assembly GCA_947532105.1). Classification (NCBI taxonomy): domain Eukaryota; kingdom Metazoa; phylum Arthropoda; class Insecta; order Lepidoptera; family Gelechiidae; genus Athrips; species Athrips mouffetella. Next base: position 5,672,471 of record OX383964.1, on the reverse strand, counting down.
CAAAACACAGCAGTGCAAACACTGCTGCTTTACGGCAGAAATTTGCAAGGGAGTGGTACTTCCCCAGACGGACTTTGCACAAAGACCCTACCACCTGAAATAACAACAAAGGGACAATTAATTTCACTAAATGTATCCATAAGTAACTTTTTTCTATAGTACATTTTGTGTACTGAGTAATGCCTATCAGTTTTCGGCACACCGGGGACGGTGTCATTGAAATATACAGGGTGTATATACGAGCTCTGCAAATAGGGACACAAGTTTTTTATTTGCTTCACTTTCAAGTCCTTGCTTCAGGCTAAATATTATTTCCCTAGCAACAAACTTACATAAATGATTTCCCAACAGTATTAAATATGTTTTGAGGAATTCTGGGTTAGGGCAGACAAACCCCAAAGGGCAGCCAAATTTCATCCTACTAATATTATAAACGCGAAAGTTTGTAAGTATGGATGGATGTTTGTTACTCTTTCACGTAAAAACTACTGAATGGATTTTAATGAAACTTTTCAATGATATAGCTTATACATCAGAATAACATATAGGCTACAATTTATAAACCTGCTGCTTATAAACATGCTGCAGTTAGTTTATAAAATGCCCTATAAAATCACACAAAGTGCCATGTTGCGCGCTGTGCTAGGCATTTCCCACGTGAAACCAAACTTTTTAGAAACCAGATGGGTGACCGTTAGTGACACAACTAGATCGTTTTCGTCCTTCGGAAGGCATTTTACGCTGTTGGTCAGATTCAGATTATAAACACTTCCTAAAATAAGCAACAAACCAAAACAATCAATCATATTTGAGGTAAGTACTTAAAAAGTTAACGAATATCAGTGTATGTACAATTTACGGTAGAAAGTATATTGTGCAAAAAACTCACAATTAAAAATGCAAAGACACATTCGATTCGTCATCGTTTCTTCTGTTTCAACTTAAAATACTAATTGAAATAAATTCTCACTAGTTAGGTAGAATTATCTACTTTGATATTAGATAACATACACATGAGCAAATGTCCCAAAGTTAACTTTTAACCCTATTCATTTGAAAGTTGGGACAAGGGGACCATAAATTGACTGGAGCCGATATTACATTTCAATTTATCACTGAAAGTATCCCCTTTGATTAATTCCGTCACAAGTCACTATTGAGGATAGTGAAATTATGAAGGTTTTAATGAAGCCGCTTAAAAAGCAATTAAACGTTTGTTAATGCAAATTCTGAGAGGTTCTTGAATTAGTTATTCTGGGTTTGGGAAGAACTCTTGCTAACAACTACTAAGTTCCAGTCCAAAGTGAGTCAGTGAAATTACTAGCATGTGTTAATTCACTGCAGAGAGAATAAAAGTGGAGGGTTACCTTACAAACGGTCCGGTTACTCTATTTTTCGTATGTTGTCTAGGATGGTTAGTAAGTATTTAAAATGTAAAATGTACAATTCCCCACCCTTCTCGCCAATCAATCTCATTTTCCGAAAATTTTTCAAATTGCCTACAAATTTTATTCTGATACTTGTTTTTCTCGAAAAGGCCAAAACCGAATTATAGCGTTCTAAAGTTAAAAGTTTGAGAAATCTCCGGAAAATGAGATTTGTTAAGTTTTTTAAAAAGTGCATATCTCTGTAACTATCAGTCCTAGATACAAAATTAAAAACGAAAATTATAGTAAATTTCATTCTCTACAACATTGTGTAGAACACTTTTCTAGTTAAAATGCACCTAAACCAAGATAAAAGCGAAAAATATGGCGACGTGCGCGAAGTGGGGGGGGAATTGTGCATTTTGCATTTGTCATTATCTAATTGACTTCCCATAATAAAGTAGCCTATGTCTTTTAAATAAACGTCATAACCTTTTTTAGCATGCAATTCCCTGAAATTTTATACCTCACATGATTTTTTTTTTCAAAGAAACGTATTTTGGGCATTTAGATTTTTCTAGATTTTTAATACCTATGTCAAAAAGGTACCAACAAAGAACTAAATAATCAAACAGTCTCTGTGGGAATTATTATGACCTATCCTAACCTATTGAATTTCATACAACTCCTATACTAACGTAAATGTCATAGGATTATTAACACTTCGAACGTCCACGTGGCCTTCACGTTGTCACAAAAATTATCTCACACGTCGCTCACGTGTAGATCACGTTCTCCAATTTCAATACTGTCTATTCTAAAATCACGCGCCGTTAACGTTCTTGGCTGGTTTACTTCAAGCTATATTCGATAGGAACATAAGTGCAAAGTAATAGTGACGTATTGTTTTAAATGTGTATGTGAGATACCTACAACCGAGCGCACTCGCGCCAGAGCGCCATCCGTCAGCAGGGATGTATGTCACGTGAGACTTTTCTAACCAGAAAAAAACCGGTCAAGTGCGAGTCGGACTCGCGCGCCGAGGGTTCCGATATACCTATAGTATTTTTGGAAGCAATAAAGTCCATTTTCAGGACCGCAAAACTAAATTTGTTTGTAAAGGTTTTTTGCAGATTTCTGAAAAACTGTGCAACTTAGAAAGATCGTTTTATTTTTGCTGTAAAGTTTACATAAACCTCTGTCAACTGTAATTAATTCAGATTTTCCCTTACTCAAACTTCGGAGATAAGGGGGGGGGAATGGTATTTTTTTTGACATTTTTCATCATAACTTGAAAACTAAGAAACTTAAAAAAATACAAAAATATATTTTAAAATGTACAAGTAAAGCCCTTTCATATGATACCCCACTCGACCTAGTAGCGACAATTTGAAATTTGGCCCCCCCTATTTTGGCCCCCTTTACATTAATAATCATACTTTTTTCAAAAAAATTTCATGTGCAATTAAGTTGGGCAACTATATTCTAAAACTATTCCAAATTTCAGCTCGATAGCGTAAGTGGTTGCTGAGATATAGAGGTGTGACAGACAGACGGACAGACAGAGCGGCACCATAAGGGTTCCTTTTTTTACCATTTTGGTATCGGAACCCTAAAAAGAGATTTTAAAATAATAAAATTACAATCCTCCAAAATAATGCAGAAATCACCGTTGTTATCAGATTAAATTACAAATGCTTAACGTTCAGTGTCAAGAATAAATCAAAAATAATATAAAGTGGAGCCTCAATTTAACCATTTACTTCATGTGATGCTGATGAGTGTTGACGTCCGTTCTAATATTAAGGCCTTAATAGCGCTCAGCGTTACTTGATCAAATTAAAAATGCACTCTAATCGTATGTGCATGCTAAGATGTCACGCGCTTACAGTTTTTGGTCGGGTTCGCGGCCGCACGCGCTCAAAAACTCGGTTTTTTGCAATTTTCATTAGTATTATGTGGAATAAAAATGAAACATTCAAGTAAAAATATTGATATAATAGATAAGTAACTTTTTTGTGTGTAAAAACTAACTAGTGAACTTTGCGGTTTTGGAGAAATTTTGCATATTATCACAAAAACAGGTGCTGCTGGGGATTTTTTTCCTAAGACGTGGTTGCAAAAATACAATTCTGTTCAAGTAAAAACCTTTTTAAAATCTTGATATACTTTTTTTCAATGGGTTTGATGGCCATTTATTTTAATATTTCAACGTAAAGTTAGGCATTTGACCGCAATTAGTGCCTTAAATGTAGACTTTGAAATGAAATAGATATGGCAACACATTTCCGGCGTCCAATTTCGGGCGTTCCCTCATTCATAACTGAGAGGAAGTATTAGGGAATCAATATCGGGCCAGATATTTGCCTCCGTCCTATATAATCCTCCATCAAAGAGGAACATCGCCATCTTCCCGTATACAGAGTGTTATATTTTCCAGCGCTTTTCCAAGATAATATTTTTTGCTAATATTTAAAATGTGCACAGAGTCTAAGTCAAGGATGATATGTTTTAAGGGGTACTTAACTAGGTATGGACGGATATGAAGATTTATACGTATTTCACTTATCATAAGATATTCAGGCGAAAACAACAGTAAAATCGTTTTTTTTTTACCAAATACTAATTAAACTGTAAACTTAAAGAATCATACGGAATTTAAATAAAGAATCATCCGGTAATATAAATATTGATAGGGTTCCATTAAAAATCAGGCCGATAAAGGAAAATTACTGTCTATAATGTTAAAAGTGACCACAGCCTATGTAAAACATCCTGTATAAGATACTAACACCCTATAGGCAGCCAATTTTACGATATCGCCTATAGATATTGCCTGTTTTGTAGCTTAGCCCGTAAATAACATGACTATGATGCTATAACGAACGGAGCAGAACTGTTATTACTTATTTCTGAAATGTAAGGAATTCGGCTGAATAAATAATTTACAAATATATTAATTAAGAGAAGAGATCTACAAGGCGAGAGTAAATGGAAACGTTGGAAGAGGAAGGCCTCGGCGAACGTACCAGGACCAAATTCAGGACGTTCTGAATAAAAGCCAAGTTAAAAGTACACTAAACCGACGAGCATGTACGAAAGGATTGATGAAAGTACAGGAAGCAAGGGACGTATGTCACGATCGTAGCAGGTGGATGAAGAACTGTGGTCTCTGCCTACCCCTATGGAAACAAGGCGTGATATTATGTATGTATGTTAAGTAGTTAATAGAATCAGGCGTTACTTTGCGGAAGTCCATCTCAAAGAAATGAAACAAATATATAGCCACCTTCCGCAACAATGATGGATGCTATGTACTCACTGTGCACCGCCCGCCCACCCGCAAATAAATGCGCATGCGCAGGCAACTGCAACACAGCAACCACCCAAAAACACTCTACACGTGTTTCGCCACTACACGAGGCATCCTCAGGAGATGTTAGACCGACCAGTGCCAAACACCGAGTGAGCATCGTCGCCCCATCGCCCTCTATTTATACCAGTCTGGTCCCCTCCAATGCATGTTATGTTATGTATGTTAACTGGAAATAATATCGAACGTCCGGTACCTAATCATATGTACCGTCAGAGGATAAGTCTCTTTTTGATGTATCGAACCAAAATATGAAAATACCCGCAAAAGAACCAAAAGTAGCGATATTAGAGTGGACCATCGATCTTGTCAAGGTCGCAGGGTGTCGCTGGATAAAGGTAGCTTAGGAACGGTAGAGGCCGGGTATTTTGACAGATTTTGTATAGGAGTCCTTAAAGCAATGCAGGGGTATAAATTATGGCACATAGCTCGTGATAATTATGAGGAAATGCTCTAAAATCAATTAAACATTTTAAAGTTACAATAAAAACATACTTTTATCTGAGACTATGTCTGGTATCTTAGTGTAAACTGTTTTTATTTACTTTTTATCATTACACTATTACTCTACTCTGCTGATCCACTACTACTACTTGCACACTTATCACACATACACTCATACTCACTCACTTTTTTTTTATTGCACAAATTACTTATTTTATCAACCGTTTTCTGTCTCGCTCAAGTCATTTCTGAGTCTATGTCTGGTATCGTAGTGTAAATTGTTTTTAATTACTTTTAATATACACTACACTGTTACCCAACTCTGCTGATCAGTAGACTTCTTCTATCCCTAATACTTGCACACTTATTATCACACATACACAAACACACAGTCATACGCACTCACTTTTTTTCTTTGCACAAATTATTTATTTAATCGATCCTTTCCTGTGTCGCTCACGTCATATCTGAGACTATGTCTGTCTAGTGTAAACTGTTTTCAAAATCATAACACTTTTACCCTTCTCTGCTGATCTACTACTACTATCCCTACTACTCGCACACTTATTTCACATATACACACAAACACACTCATACGCACTTACTTCTTTTCTATGTATAAATTATTTATTTTATCGATCCTTTTTTGTGTCGCTCACGTCGACTCACTTAGGCTTCTGGCAGAATTATCAGCGTCGTAGCTTGCTACGATGCTCGATTTATGCTAAGCCAGTGCATTATTTATTGTAGCACACAATACAAACCACGACATAGTTTCCTCATATTTCTTTTAGTGAACTCTTACTATAACTTAACCAAGTTCACGGTGGCTAAATATTGTTTTCTGTTAAGTGGATTGAAGTGAATAAAATGTTATTTCTGTTCTCTTATAAAAAACACCAAATAGGCAGAGGGTGACCTTGGCTTTGTTATGAAATTATCAGACTAATAATACAATAAAGGGTTGAAAATCAAGGGAAGGTACTTTCAGGTTCAAAAAGCACTTTAAATTATCTCCATAACAGTAACCGTTAAAACTAATTTGGATTTTGTCTGGAAGATAACATTTAATAACTGTATTGTTTGACAAACACAATTGCAAAAAATCAAGTCTGTATTGTAAATTTCATGAAATTATATGTTATTTCTGATCTAGGGGCAGGGGTAGGGGTAGGGGCAGGGGCAGGGGTAGGGGTAGGAGTAGGGATTGTCTGAATTCCAAGCGGGAGAATAAAAATTGTAATTAATAAAATATAGAATCTTATTTATTGCCTGTAAGGCGGAACTAAGTTCGCCGGGTCAGCTAGTTATTATTATTATTTATTTATTCATAATTACATGGAAATTTTAAGTTTTTTTTTTTCAGTTTCCAGTTACCGTAACTACTTATTTATAGTTGTCAAAATTTTATTACGTATTTTATTATTGAATTATCATCGCATATTTTTACTTCTTTTTTGTATATTGTGTCAATGGGTGTATGCCTAATAATAACAATTTAATAAATAAAAATAATATTTTTCCCATTTGGCATCAAATATATTAAACAGTTATTGTAAGGAGTGCATGCAAAATGCACGACAAGTGGATTTATGCACAGAAAGCTAAATGCCTCCTAATAATACCAGCTGAAAAAAAAATTCTTCAGACCCTTGTTTGCTTTGTCTTTTAAATAAATAACGTCCAAATTAAAACAATACAAACAATCGCCTACCGAGTAACAAAAGGGGTGCTTTTAAAATTAGCGGGATGAAAACATCGCTGTCACTTTGTCTGCCTTTGCACCTGGCTTTAAGCTCCCCTCACGCGAATCACACATATTTAATCTCGTTAAAAGACAATCTTTATTCGATCATGTACCATACAAAATAAATAATGTCTCCGAGAATAAACAGGTTTTGAAAATTAAGATTTATCAACGGGTAGTTATGCCAGACTTTTACAGATTTAACTGTATCAATCCTTTGATTTTTTTAATGGCTTTATTTATTATTTTAGTTTTATTTTCTCTTATCTAATAATTTTCTCTAATCTGTCGCATATTTTATCGCGATTTTCAAGATTGCGATAGCAATTTTTAAGATTTAAACATGTTATTATCGTGATTCTAGCTAATGAAAATCAGGATGAGTCATAATTACCATGTAGTAGGTAAGAGGGAAATAACGTGGTTATACTAGGTTATTTTTTGGACCTGATTTACGTATACCCACGTTATTACAGAGGTCAAAAGCAACAACTTTTGTTCTACGACTTTTCTAACAACGCACGAAAAATTTTCAACTTCCCATACAAAATGGGTCCGTCACGTGACCACTTTAGTACGGGGAGTCGAATTTTTTTTGTGCGTTATTTAAAAAGTCGTAGAACAAAAGTTGTTGCTTTTGACCTCTGTAATAACGTGGGCATACGCAAATCAGGTCCAAAAAATAACCTTGTAAAAAGAAGAACTTATATTTATAAAACAAATTACAAAAGTGTAATTTAATGAAAACACTTTTAGTACGGTGAGCACCTTTAAGACTGTCCTCTGAAGCAAAGCCAAGGACGTTTCAAATGACACAGTTAGGAACGGCAAGGACGAAGGAAAGGAACGGATACAAGGAGCTAATTGCTAACCAAATTACCCCAGTGATTAGGGCTGTCCCGCACACGACCGATAATCGGTGACCGATTTTTTGTAGGTGAAAAATGGAACGTACTGATTTCAATAGTGAAACGTGTGCGTTTCGACAAAAAATCGGTGTATCCCGGCCGATCCGAAATGGAACGTTTAAAAATAGCGAAATGTTGACATAAAGTAATCGATATATAGGATGATTTTTTATTAGTTCTTGATAGAAAAAGGTATGAATGTACTCATGATACTGAACAACTTTCTCCAAGGAACATAGGTCGAAATACGAAAATCAAGTTATGACCTCCCTTAGAAACTGCATCAGCTGATTGCGCATTTTGTATGGGAGGTCAAATTTGGTTTTTCGTATTTCGACCTATGTTCCTTGGGAAAAGTTCTTCAGTATCATGAGTACATGCATATGTTGTGCTATCAAGAACTAATTAAAAGTCACCCTATACAGGGTGTAATAGTTAAGTGTGTCCAGGCGATTACTCCGTAACTGTAACAGATATCAAAAAACTTTAAACTGATATCTAAAGTACGTTACCTAATGAGTAAAATGACATCAATAACTTTTTGTATATGAAACTAGAAATATGCAAAATAATGACTTTAAACACTCCCATACATTTAGTATGAGATTAGTAGAAAGGTTTTAGTTTCCTTATTTTAAGTGGTCTAATAGGTATTTACTAATTTTACCTTAATCATATTTTATGATTACGTATGATATGATAATGATGAATTTCAAGTAGATTCATGTGTAGATTCATTATCTTACCACTTCAAAGTAATAATAATCCTTGTTTTAATATCGTATTAATTTGAACTGGCTGAAAAGCAACATACTACAAAAATAACAAAAAGAAAGATACTCTTTGGTGTTCGTTCTAAATTCAAAATCTCTATATTGGGGGGTGTCGTTCGCGCCAATTTATTGTGTCAAAATAACCTTTTAATACTCGTATAAGATAACTAAAACCTTTCTACTAATCTCATACTAAATGTATGGCAGTGATTAATGTCAAAATTTTGAATATTTTTCGTTTTATTTTTAGAAAGTTACTGATGTCATTTTACTCATTAGGTAACGTACTTTCGATATCAGTTTAAAGTTTTTTGATATCTCTAATAGTTACGGAATAATCGCCTGGACACACTTAACGATTACAGCCTGTATATGGTCGCTGTTTTTTATCTCGACATATCAATAAATTCTGATGTACTAAAGGGAATTTATGTGTGTAAGTGATATAGCTTGTGGCTTTGAAAAAAAAAAACTATTTTAAAATATAGATATTGACATTTTTTTTTTCATTTGCCTATACCTAAACGTTTGAGTCAGTCACAAAATTAGTCGTAGTCGGCGGAAAAATCGGCCCGTTTGTCGGTCCTACAAGAAGTCGGACGTGTGCGGAAGCCCTTACTAAGTTAAAGGACATTAGAATCTGGATGAAAGAAAGGAGTAAGATTTAATATGCGTAGTTTTTATTTTAATAGTCACCGTTTTAAAGTACATGGCTATAGCCCTATTCCGTTTCATAATCAACGCCCAAGCCTAGGGATTTGAGGAGAGCACTGGTTTTCACATAGAGCGACTGCCTTTTACTTAGTGTCAAATGACGTAGCTTCGTAAGTCAAGGACGAAAGCTGTTTGTCCACGATACCGATAACAAGAGAAAAGCGGCGAAAATGTTACGAACAAAAACTGTACTTTTACTTACTCATAGTGTCGCTTCTATCCGCGCAAATCTTTTGTTTTATCGGTAGCGGCTCGGAATTGTCGCGGTGGACAAAAAGCCTAAAGGAGTGATCACACCTAGCTGAATTGAAACACTAATTCGGCATACATTGCTGGGAGGCTTGGTTATGTTAATTGCAATATCCTTACTACAACAAGCAATATATGCCGAATTAGTCTTTGAATTCAGCCAGGTGTGATCACTTCTTTAAAGATGCACAAAACTACACAAACCTAATCTAAATCACAGAATATATAATAGTAAACAAGTCTAAATATATAAAAGAGCTTGTCCTGACTAACTGATACATCAACGCCGAGCTGTAACCGCTATAGCTACGTGGTAACGGATGTGCGGAACAACACGGAACTAATTTCTTACCAATTTTGACAAATTATTACGAAGTGAAAGGAAATTTTGAAACTTCGTTATTGGATTTAGAACTTTGTATTCCGCAGGTAAAGAATCTGAAGGACACAATTATGGGAAGAAAGGAGGAAGAACAAAGTAGTACCTATTTGATTGAATCGATCAGGATTGTGGGTTTAATTCATCTTAAATAAACTAACACAATTATAATCTACCTCAGTACGTTCGGCTAGGAAAGTGGTCTATAAATGTTGACGAGTAATCAAAATATCGTTAAACCGCAATCACACTTTCCTAAATTCAAAGACTGATTCGGCATAGGTACATTGCTGATAGACTTGGTTTGTTAATTCCAATATCCCTACTTCAAACAGCAATTGCTGAATTAGTTTCCGTATTAAGGAAGGTGTGATAGTGGCTTTAAGGTTAATCATTACTTACTTATCTACTGTATGTAAGGGAATATCAACCTTGTAGTTTTATGACGTCTAAAAATGAACATCAACGGTATGGTGGTAGATAATTTTTTTGGAAAATAAGTGTGAATCGTGATAATGTCGTGACTAGCCCCTTAGCAAACCCTATAGTATAGGCAACGAAACGGACCGATGTATGAAGACCCCCGCATTAAGTCCTTAGTCGATGAAACTTTACTGGGGTATTACACTGTATGAGACAAACCTTCTATAAAAAAATCCAAAAAAATCGGTAGGTGCCTTTTAATTTTTCCATGCAAAAAATGTATGATTTTTTTGTATTTTTTTTTTTAATTTACATTTAATTCATGATACTTTATCATCCTGTCATATATAATCTGCCTGAGAGAATTATGTTGGGGTCAACTGCTTCGTTGCCTACACTACTCCTTGCCCCGGACACAACATACAACGAGCGCGAATTTGAAAACTGAAAGGGCATGATCAGTCGATAAAACTAAACAACTTTTACAAAAAAACATACTCGTATCACCGGAAACGTAAAAAAAAATGTCTCCATACAAACTCTCCAATAAAAATTTTAATTTTGTATGGAACATCAGATTTTTTTTTCATTTCTTGGACAATGTTGTCCAGTTTAATCGACTGATCATGGCTTTCAGTTTATGCCAGCCTGGCCCTTACACCATGTCTTTCTTGAATATAAATTGGCCTACCCATCTGTTACAGACACCCGGATCCCATGTGGTTAGGAAACGCTTAATCATAACTAAATAACAGGAAGAAGACGAATACCGTGCTTGGTACTGGTAACATACGACCAGGAAATAATATAGGAAGTAAAGAGATTTATAGTATGCACTAACCTAAAATAACGAGTCCTATAGTCTGACAAAAACCGCTGTACCGCGCCTTAGGTATGCGCGGGGAGGTGGGGGAGTGGGAAAGAGCAAGAACTAGTTGCCGCCGTGAGCAATGACGAGCGATGGCCCCCCCCGTCTCGCTACTCGCATACCTTAGCCGCTGGTCTAATCTAAGAAGTGCGATGCGGATGCGCGCATGATGCACGCCGCCTGTCACTTGTTTCATACAAAGCGACGCGTCGTCGCAGTGCGGCGAGGGTGAGGCGCGGTCGTGCAGTGCGCCCGATGCGCGCATCAGTTTGAAGCTGCACGCCGAACGATACACACAGGGACGGAGTACGGACACAGGGAAAATGCGTGACGACGTAGAATTTAATATTTCTTTTTGTGAGATAATTGAAAAATATCCGGTGATTTATGATTTTAATCGCAAAGATTATAGTAACAGAAACGTGCAAGATATATATATATAAACTGAGCATCTTGAAATATTTTTTCTTCCAAAATATACCTATTTAAGCAAAAGTCATGTACCTAAGCAAAAAAATATTATTTTAAACTACAACGTTGAAATATTATATATTATTTTAAAACAAAACCCGACTGCGTATCTACGTAGGTACGTAGCAAAACAGAGGAAACCAAACTTTAGGATCTATACGTTAATTTCATTAAACAAATTCAACGACGTAGGTAGGTATGATACCTACATCAAAATCGGTTCAGCCGTTTAGTAGTTACGAAGGCACATACATAGAGGCCAAACACATAACCCTTCTAATAGGCTTTGCCGAAGTTGGGTAGTTATGGGCTTTGCTGCAGTCACGCCAATACAGAAAAAAAAACTTACCTTATAGTTATCAGTAGTCTCTCTTCTGGACAAATAGGTATTTTAAAATGTGTGTAGTTTTTCTCCAAGCCATGACTCACTTTGGACAAAATTAAGTGAAAACATTGAGGGGACATCTTATACACGTCCGAAAAACGATCCGGATAATTTTGTACATTTTTCATTACATAGAAAAATCTATGCTCCTGTCCCGCTCGCCAGACAGGGTGCACTGCATATCTCCTGTTATGCAAATTTGCTAAATGCATCAAAGCTAGCATGTCTTCATCATCAGATGAAGAGGACATGTTGTCTTATTGAAATCGAAATTTAGAATGCCCTAAATACGTCCACTGCCGACGCCCGCACCACACCTTTCGCGCACTTCTTGCGTACTGCACCGGCACTGCCGGTTGCGCGCATAATGCGCGCATGATGCGCGCATCCGCATCGCACTTCTTAGATTAGACCGGCGGCTTATACGAGTATGCAGTACAGCGGTTGCGGTCAGACTATAGAACAAATCTCTTATCTGTAGCAGTATGAGAAATGTGACGTCGAGTGAAGACTAACTTGATTAGAGAGTTGATTAACCAAACAGAACAGAGTGACTTAACTTAATTTTTCGTAGTTACCCCGCGGAGGTCTGCGTCTAATGTGTATACGCTGCTGAAAACTGTTTATCGTTACCGGCTACCAATATAGGTACGTTGTTGGGTCACACGGCGTATTTATAACTCTGACTCTCATTATATTTAAAGCCCTTACCCTAAGAAAAAAATATGTTGTACATTTTACAGAAAAGATATATTTTATTTAATTGGTCATATGACTTTTAATTTTTGGGTCTATTTTTATGTTTGGTTGGGTAGGTCGCTATGACTTGTGACTAATGACATTTTATTAATATTTTTAACCCTTACTCGTGTTGGGGTCTTTACATAAACTGAAAATATAGAAAAATACATGGTGTAAGGGACACGTAAGCAAAAACTGAAAGAGCATGATCACTCATAGTAGCTAAACAACTTACAGTGAATAAAACATTCAAAAATCGGACTCCCCATGCAAAATTGCAAACTTGTTTGGACATTTACTAAAAGTTGTTCAGTTACGTTAACTGATCATGTCCTTTCATAGTTCGGCATGATTTTAGCAAGTGATAAGCCTGATGTTCTATATTATAGTACGCAAACTACAAGGTCCTAGTTAAAAATATTACAAACAAGCTCAAAACATGAAATGTATAAAATATTTTTTTCATTTTAATATTTCTCTCATGTCATCGAAAATTGCATGTCACTGACGAACGAAAATCATAGAAAAGCCATGTACACCCCTACGCTCAGGTTTCACTTCCATCGTAATGTCATCAGTACTTTTAGTGAAGTTAACCTTAGTGGGCGTGTGTACGTGTAGCTTTATCGTGAGCACAGAATTCATAATAGTACTACATACAGAACGGAAGCTCTCCGCCTCCCACCAATCGGAGTACCTCAAGTGCGCGCGCATCACCCCGCGGGGCCCTGCGCGATATCTCGTCCTATTTCTCGTCCTGTTGCCACGCGATATGCAACGCTTGCAAAAGTTGAAAAAATGGTGCGTGGTTGTGCAGTTTATGGTTGTCTTTCGACACTCCAAGACAAAGTAAAATTTGGAATAAAGTTAAACAATAATAAGAAGCAATTATTATGGAATAAACACCATAAGGTAGACACAGACGTTTTCTTTCCTTTAAACATTTCTTGATTTAATAGAGCATTTTTTGGGTTAAATGAAAAAAATAAAGCTTAGAATAGTATGTATTTATTTATTCCTTTCCACATTAAAGCAATAATATAACAACATTTTTTTTCATTTTCTGGAATAAAGTTTGGCAGATTTTTTTGCAGTGATGATATGAGCAGATTCGCCATTTTCGCGATAGTCACCCTGGTGCACCGGCGGCGGCGGCAGGCCAGCCGCCAAAGATGAAGTTTAGTGAAAAAAATGATTGTTTTTAGAGTTTGTGAGATTATTTCAACGTGTGTTTGTTTGTTTTAATTGAAATTCGATTACTAAATACAACAAAGTGAGGTGACGAGTGATAGTAAAGTTATAATTCGTTTGTGAATTGTGTAAGTCGCTTTATAGTCGAACGAAAAATGTGCAACTCGAAACTGTAATAAAAGTACCTATAATGCTAATGTTCTGTTATCTACGTTTTCTAGGGTAGGTAAGTGTTTTCTAGATACCATCAACCCTACACCTACACATCTTTAACCCACCCACACATTTGCGCGTGTAAAAATGACAGCTGTCACTTTAAAGCCCGAATGTATGGAGCTTCCGAGGTGTGTCGTGAGTGAAAAGTTTTGAAGCTCGTTATACGTGGATATAAGCGTAGATTTTTTATTTATATTTTGCAAGATCATAGATTTGTATCGTGCATCGAGAGCGCAGAAAATTGCACCTCAAGTATAATAAAACCGAGCGAGTTCTAAGAACAGCACCTAAGATTATTAACAATTTGTATTCCTATTTTTTTATTCCTGAAAAGTAGCATCCAAATCCAAACAAAAATAAACGTTTCGTCGTAGAACCTATATCCAGGCCAAAAAAAAATATTGAAATTGTTCCCGAAAATATTTAGCGAAGCTTAAAAGAGGAGAGTCCGAATTCTTTGCTGAGACCACCTGCGATGTATTTTTAGGATTCCGTAGTCAATATGGAACCCTTATAGTTTCGTCATGTCCGTCTGTCTGTCTGTGTGTCTGTCTGTCCGCGGCCTAGCTCAGCGACCCTTAGTACTAGAAAGCTGACATTAAATACGAATATAGTCATGATGACAAAGTGGTATAATAAAATCATGAAAAAAAAAATCTAGTGTGCCTCCCCCGCACGTAAAGTGGGGTAGATTTTTTTTTCTCGTCTACACCATGGTGTAGATGGTATTTAAAAAATGTTATGGGTTTACGAAGACATATTTTCAATTTAGGGATTCGTTTGCAAAATATTTAAGTAGCTTAGAAGCGCAAATTTTTGTAGAGTCAAGTGTGCCCACCCCCTGCCAGCTAAACGGTTGTTATTAGAAATGTGGAAAAATTCACGGTAGTATATCATATATGATTAACAAAAAATAATAAAAACCGCATTTCATTTACTTCTGCGTGACTGCGCGTCCATAACTAATACGGTTTTTTTTACCTCAGTGGTAAGGAACCCACGGTGCGCGAGTCCGACTCGCACTTATTTTATTTATAAGCAGTTATGTAGTGCCTTGACATTTAAACTCTTTAACCATTTAGCTCTCCAAATTTAAGTGCTAACTGCCGAATCGTGAGCCAAGAGCATTGCTACTCGTACCAAAACAATGGGAATAGTTTAGCATAGGATTACCACCACAGAACATCTAAATCATGAGAGCGTGTTCCAGAACAATACCTAAGTACCTACCGAAATTCAGATCCCTGCGTTTCGTTATTGCATAATCTATGTTCACGATGTTCAATCGATGAGGCTTAGGATTTACGAGGGGCTATAAAACGAGATAACGCATAGAAAGGGTGTATTGTACACGATACAAGTTTAGGTCACCGAATTTGATGGGTTCTAACCAGAAGGCTGAATGACCGCGCATGGCTTTGTGCCAGAATTTTTAAACTCGAACAAAATATGACTGCGAGGCGGGAAGTATACGAATGCGATTGTATTTTAGATTTTTGGTAAGGGTTTCTAACTAAGCTTAAGTGCAATTTCAAAGTGGAAATAAATTAAACCAGCTTCTGAATACGAAGGTCCTCAAGTATTTTTTTTTTAAGTGAAAACTTCTTTAACGGCGCTTGGCACTTTTTTAGATAGGTAAAAAATGTTAAACTCGCGTCAGATGTCGCGTCAGATCCGTAGCCTGATCGAAAAAGCGTCAACTGTCAACCGTATTATTATTACAATACGGGTTTTTATTCAGTGACATCAAAGAAGTACGCGAGAAATGGCGCGATTGACCCTTACAAAAAGCATAATATTCAAAAATGCAAGTTTTCACTTCTGCCGGCAGTCCTGGAGTGCAACCCATACTTTTTTTTAACTACGTTTACAACCCAAAAGTGCATCAATGTTTAATAAATTTAAAAAAGAAAACGGCCAAATGTGAGTCGGACTAGCGCGTCGAGGGTTCTAATATATGTTTTTATTGTTTGGGTAATGTATATGTGATTGTATGTACTGAATAAATCTCTGTCTATGTCTACAGTATTTTCAGGACCGCAAAACTAGGTCAAGTCAGTTTAACGCAAGTAAGTAGGTTCTTAAAAACTGTGCTACTTAGTGAAATCGTTTTATTATTGCTGTAACATACATACATAATATCACGCCTTGTTCCCGTCGGGGTAGGCAGAGACCACAGTTCTCCACCTGCTACGATCTTGACATACTTCTCTTGCTTCCTGTACTTTCATCAGTCCTTTCATACATGCTCGTCGGTTTAGGGTACTTTTAACCTGGCCTTTATTCAGAACGTCCTGTAATATATTTATATAAACCTCTAACGACTATACTTAGCTTACAAAAGTTGCTAAAGTTGCAAAGCGTTTGGCTTTCGGTTTTATGTAAACCTACCCTGTTCTATAATTTATACCTACATAAAACAAACAAACCGAAACTAAAACTGTCTAACTTCCAGCGAAACGCGAAAACTATTCCTGTGCCAGTCATAAACAGAATACCAACCAAGTAAGTAGGCACCTATTTCAGCATTTGCATCCAGCTACCAAATTAAACCCCACTATTTAATATTTCATTAGCACCGGCTGCAAAATCTGGAACTTTCCGCTTTAAAGGTAAACCTAGTTAAAAACGGTTTTGATTAACGTGCCACCAAATTTGAGTAAATTTTTACCAAATAATATTCACCAAATTATGTCTACCAAAATGGATGAATTACATACCAAATTTGCTTCTGGCACTTCGCCGCGCCGGCCGCTGCCGCGGCACGCTCGCTCCGCTCGCTCGGCTCGTGCGTTATGGTCGCAAGATAACCTAACACAACCTAACCGAACCGGTTACCCAAATTTTGTGTACGTTCAGCCAATTTGGTGTACATTCATCCATTTTGTCTGAAGTGTATTGGGGTATAAAAAATTATTTTGGGAATCATTTAATTTGTTACCGTTAAAAACTATGATATTATTAGTAACTTCTCGAAAGCTCTAATTGATTAAATGCCTAAAGAAAGGTAGTGTGAATATAGTCTGACCGCAACCACTTTACCGCGTCTTAGACCCTGTCCAGAAAGGGCGAATTCGCCGCGATTTACTCGCGCGTGTTTCGCGCGTTCATCTGGACGCATACAAGGCGCTCCTAGTATCTTGACTCGCGCGAGCCTCGCGCGAGCCGAGAACATTCGCGCGATGCTTGTGGACGCAATGTATTGACACCTAGTACCTCGCCTACGCGCGTAGAAACTCGCGCGTAACAATTCGCGGCGAATTCGCCCTTTCAGGAGACGCATTTTTGAAGCGTTCGAAGTGAATCTTTAGTTCGCATACGAAAACGAATCGTGTACGAATTTAATTTCTAATGCTCTCGATTTTACGCATTTTTGAATCATTCGAAAGCAATGTTGCCATTAAATTACAATCTTTAAACAATTTCCGTTTCACGCAGATAAAATCAAAACCGGAAAGCAATTACTCATTGATTTTAAAAACCGGTAATGAATTGCGAGGGAATGGAACGCAAATTAAAAAGTTGATATGTCAGTATAATGTCATGTGTGAAGGAAACGTCAATGTCATTCTCATCACAGATTATACATACCTTCGAGTGGTAGAATTGCAAAACGAGTGGGTCGGACCACTCGTTGCAGAATTCACAGGTATGAATATTCAAAACCGGTCAAGTGCGAGTCAGACTCGCGCGCCGAGGGTTCCGATATACCTATAGTATTTTTGGAAGCAATAAAGTCCATTTTCAGGACCGCAAAACTAAATTTGTTTGTAAAGGTTTTTTGCAGATTTCTGAAAAACTGTGCAACTTAGAAAGATCGTTTTATTTTTGCTGTAAAGTTTACATAAACCTCTGTCAACTGTAATTAATTCAGATTTTCCCTTACTCAAACTTCGGAGATAAGGGGGGGGGGAATGGTATTTTTTTTGACATTTTTCATCATAACTTGAAAACTAAGAAACTTAAAAAAATACAAAAATATATTTTAAAATGTACAAGTAAAGCCCTTTCATATGATACCCCACTCGACCTAGTAGTGACAATTTGAAATTTGGCCCCCCCTATTTTGGCCCCCTTTACATTAATAATCATACTTTTTTCAAAAAAATTTCATGTGCAATTAAGTTGGGCAACTATATTCTAAAACTATTCCAAATTTCAGCTCGATAGCGTAAGTGGTTGCTGAGATATAGAGGTGTGACAGACAGACGGACAGACAGACAGAGCGGCACCATAAGGGTTCCTTTTTTTTACCATTTTGGTATCGGAACCCTAAAAATTGCGATTTTACGGATTCGTATACGAATCTTGCCAATCCGAATGCGAATTGAAGTTCGAACGCTTCAAAAATGCGTCTCCTGGACAGGGTCTTAGGTATGCGAGCGGCGAGACGGAGGGCCATCGCTCGTCATCGCTCACGGCGGCAACTAGTTCTTGCTCTTTCCTTCCCACTCCTCCACCTCCCCGCGCATAACTAAGGTTCGGTGCGCTGCGATCAGACTATAGTTAACTTAGATGAAACTTTCAGACAATATTTTATTTTTATTTTCTCTATAAAACCAGCAATACTTTTTATGTTTGCCAACGGTTTTTTTTCTTTATTTACTTCAATTAGGTACAATGTTTCTTTTAATAATGTTTTTCCCATACTTTTAGTTTGTGGAAGAGTTAAGCGCGTTCTTGAAAACGGCTTTAAAGATTGATGAAATTTACAATACACGAGTTTTCAGGGGTGATAAATAAACGAGGCTTAGTCGCATGTCTGAGTAAATTCGTTTTCTAGTATTTTTTAATATTTCTTGAAAATAGCGCTATTCAGGAAGAGCCACCAGCCCTACAGAGCCATCTTCCAACAATGGATGTTTAGAATCTAATAACAAAAGGAAACATCTACAAATAATCGAGGCAAAAACTGGAATCCTTGAATGAGTCCAAATCAGGCCACGAAACTGAATATAATAAAGTTCACGATAGAGTCAGGGTGTTTTGTAAATAAATATTTTTCAGTTAAGAAAATATTTATTTTCACTTATTCAGTCAAATATAATTTATTCATTGTTGGATATTATCTACTAAACTACATCGCTTTACAACAAAATGGCGCAATGGTGGGAAAAAAATAAGCGACAATAAAAATCCAAGCGCTCAGGGTTGTCAATTTGAATAAGCCTTAAGATAGTCTGATATTTTATAATAACTTTTCTTATACAAATTTTCATAATAACAGTTTTGAATTTATCTAACGGTGAACTTTCTATGTCAGTGGGTACTTTATTATAGAAGCTTATACATTGACCTTTATAAGTTTTAGTAATTTTATGAACACGGCTAATATGAGAAGCAAATTGATTCATGTATCTTCATTTTAAAAAATCCGACAAATCCGGATTCGAAAGTCGAAATTCGAAGACAGACATTTTTAACACATTTCACATGAATTTATACAGGTGATAATTTATTTTAAAAAATTGTTCAGTTTCGTGGCCCAATCCATAGTTTCAGTTTTCAAGAGATATCTTTGACATATGCTGTAATGAAATATCTTAGATTATTTATATTGGCGAAATTGCCAACGGCGCCCTATTTTATTTTTTTATGTCAGAGACACCGATCGGCCTTATTTAGTATATTTTTGCGGGAATCAATTACGAATTAATCCTTTTCGGGCAGGTCATCTATCAACCGTTAATGACCACAGCTTTGACGAAGGTATCAAATAAATTACCTGCTCAAATTAGGCATCGATTTATTAAAAATATAGCCTGTTTGAGAAATGCCTAATTTTATGAAGATTTTTTAGCCGAAGTAGATATTCAAACGAGTAATCTGTTCGACTGTTTCTAGGCCTAATTGTAAGCATATTCGTGATCCCATGGCACTTACGATAATGTAGACTTGTGTAAGCGATTGTGATTTTTAAGTAGGGTAGTTTAGAATATAACTGCCTTTCTTAATTGCAAACGAAAAATTAAAAAAAAGCGTATTATTGTAAAGGGGGCCTAAACATTTAAAACTGTCGCTACTAGGTCGAGTGGGGTATCAGAGGAAAGGGCATTACTTGCACATTTCAAAATAGACTTTTTTTTACAACTCTCGGTTTTTAAGTTATGATGAAAAATGACAAAAAAATACCATTCCCCCCCTCCCTCCCTTATAGTTTGCAAACGGAAAAATCTAAATTAATTATAGTCGATAGAAGTTTATTTTAATATTACAGCGAAAATAAAACGAAATTATTAAGTTGCACAGTGTTTTGAAATTTGCGAAAAAACCTTTACAAACAAGCGTTTTGCGGTCTTAAAAATGGACATTGTTTCCAAAAATACTATAATTACATCGGAACCGTCGCCTCGGCGCGCGAGTTCAACTAGCATATGGCCAGTTTTTCTTCCTCTTCGCCCCAGGTTCTTTGAAAAAAAATTTTTTTTTTTTGTTCCAGTGAAACCTATAACCAACCTAACTTAACCTAACTTACGCCACAGAATATGAACAATTCCATATTCTGCCAAACTCCATTGTCTTCAAATAAGTGGGTACTGTGTCAATTCAAAATGCCATTATAGAAATATATGTTCGTTATTGAAATGGAGTTTAATTAAACGCGCTCTCTTTGACTAACGGGTGATTGGATTCCCAATTTCAATCGATAGTTGCCATTGTTATAATAGTAGTAGTCTTAATAGTACTAATAATAGTAATAGTACTAACTACTGTAGTCAGTTAACAACCAAAAACTGATCATCTATATGATAGTACCTGGGCGACCGACCAAGCAATGCTCTGTATAATTAAAATATCATCATGTGACCAAGCTATGCTACTCAACAACAGATGGCGCTGTTAGTTTCTTAAACGCACTAAAACGCGCAAAGAAATTATTAAAGAAAAACGGTAAAAACGAAATTTCCCAGACATTAAACCTAGCTAGATCAACTGCTAACCCCCGAAAACCTCTGTATAGGAAATTTCATCGAAATTATTAGAGCGGTTTACGAGAAACCGATTACAAATATATGTATATACAAATACTGCTCGTTTAATAGTATAAGATAATTATATTACGGATTGACTATTATTCACTTTAATAACCATGCACGTGCCCGCGCAAAAAAAAAGTTCCACTGGTACCTACCGAGCAATCCATTGAAATATCGCCGACGGCTTCACGAACCGAACTCCAAGTTTTATTTCTCGGAATGAAAGCCCAATACAACCTTGATTTCGGGCATCCGGGGTCCGGCATCCGGGATCTTACTGGGGTTGGTTTGGGAGTCAATTAATGCGTATTTTTGCGAAAAACGGGGGCAATCTACTGAAAAAAAAACTTGGGTACCACATTATGTAAAATAGTAGGATACTATTCATAATCCCTTGTCGCCTAACAACAAATCAAAGAACCAAAATGTTCCGTCAAAAACGTTTGTGTGGTGGTACGGAACCTTCGGTGCTCGAGTTCGGTTAGCAATTGGCCGGTATTTTATTTAAATAAAAATCGCGAATCTCTAGGAATTATAGAGACCAGTTTTATTCTGATAAATCCCTTCACGGAGAATGAACATGCGACACTGAATGCAGTAAAACGTTTTGTAACTGCTGACGCTTCGGTTGAAATTTTTTACAGGAATATTCTAGAAAATACTGAAACTTTCTACTGTATTTGAAATATTTTACACGAATATTCTATTCTAGAAAATTCTAAATTTTCTACCGTGATGCAAAAATGAAAGTAGCTTTTAGTGTATTGTCGTCTTCTTAGTAATACTCGTAAATTGTAGTCGTGACCAGTTGGAAATAGTTTTAAAAGTGAGTTTATCACCTATAGAAAGCGAAAGAGGGATGGATGAGCGTCGTTAAATACAGCTCTTTCAAAAGATACGAAATTTGTAAGCTGCTTGAAATATGAGTCTTGGAGCTTATTGAGCGTGTGAATTTATACATATTGCACCTATGTCTTGGCAAGAAGAAAAGAGAAGAGAATACTTTCATATTTTAAGAAAAATGTTACTATAAGGAATCGGTATAATACAGGGTTTAAGGGACAGCCTTCCGAATACTCAAAAGGGCATGATCAGTCAGTTTGTATGGAGAGGCCGATATTTTTTGTATTTCCTCAAACTTTTATTTGCTGAAAGTTGTTCTGTTACGTTGACTGATCATGCCGTTTCAGTATTCGGAAGGCTGTCCCTTACACCCTGTAATTTTGTGATACCTAAATTCAACAAATAAATAAATCTTGTCTTAATAATAAATTGTCTATAAAGAAATAGCACTACTAGCCAACGACGTAGCATTTTTTTTTTGTTAAATTGTGAAAATGTTCCTTCAGTTTCCATAAAAACCTCGTCAACGAAGATAACACCTACATTTGACTGCTTATTCATAATTTTCTTACCTATATCAAAGAATATATTATTATAATATTACGATATGGTGAATTTTTTGGTATCGCCGTAGTACATACATACATAACATCACGCCTTGTTCCCGTCGGGGTAGGCAGAGACCACAGTTCTCCACCTGCTACGATCTTGACATACTTCCCTTGCTTCCTGAACCTTCATCAATCCTTTCGCCGTAGTAGGCCGCGCTTTCTATTTAGAAAATGCTTTTGAATAAGTAATAACCATCCAACGTAATATGCTATAAGCAGAGAGGGGGAGATTTGATTGCGCTATTAATAATGGAAAAAATATGCGAAACTCTCGGACCTAATAAAATAAAGGAAACTCGGATTCGGCACAGGTATATCACCCGTACCGTGTGCGACCGACCCATCTCTACCTATGGGTCTTACATACTGCGGTCACCAACAACCGCGGTCCATGGCGCCAGCCGTAACGCTAACAAGCTTGGTGACCAAGGCACTTCCCCTCCACATTCTTCTAGCAAGAGCTGGAATTGTGAATGGAGCTCCCTGCCCTACTGTAGTGTACGTATTATGGGATACTAAGATGATGATCACATCACCCAAAAAAGAAACACTGGCGAAGGGCCTCCCCCAAAAAGAGTGATCACACCTAGCTGAATGCAAAGACTAATTCGGCATACATTGCTCGTTGAAGTAAGGATATTGCAATTAACATAACCAAGCATCCCAGCAAAGTATGCCGAATCAGTCTTTGAATTCAGCTAGGTATGACCACTCCTTAACTTAACACAGTCTAGCTCTTTTCGTTACCCGCAACCTCTGCGACATTCACCTGATCGTCAAACGATATGTCAAATTCCGATATAAGGAAAGAGTATACCAGGACCAAATTCAGGACGTTCTGAATAAAGGCCAGGTTAAAAGTACCCTAAACCGACGAGCATGTATGAAAGGATTGATGAAAGTTCAGGAAGCAAGGGAAGTATGTCAAGATCGTAGCAGGTGGAGAACTGTGGTCTCTGCCTACCCCGACGGGAACAAGGCGTGATATTATGTATGTATGTATGTATACCAACCCTGAAGGATGTGAATATGCTGAAAGCTCAAAAGGAATGTAAGTCTAAAAACAAATCAACTACCCATAGAAACTGCATCAGTTGAACAAAATACGTTCAATGAACAAAAAGAGTTTTTGGTATTTCGATTTATGTCTCATAAGAAAAAGTTGTTCAGTTTCATGGACAGAGTCACATGTTTCAAGCTTGTAATATCCTTTCTGTTAAACCGTGTACAGGTATACTTGCATGAAAGGTGTAACAGAAAAAAAGGACGGGTTGCAATCCGGGAGTACCGGCAGAAGAGAAATCTTGCATTTTTGAATATTATGCTTTTTGTAAGGGTCCATAACGCCATTGCTCGCGAACTTCTTTGATGTCACTGAATAAAAACCCGTATTGTTATTATAACAATACGGTTGACAGTTGAAGCTATTTCGATCAGGCTACGGATCTGACGCGACATCTGACGCGAGTTTAACATTTTTTACCCATCTAAAAAGTGCCAAGCGCCGCTAAAGAAGTTTTCACTTCAAAGTGCGATTACATTTTTGTTTTCGTTTTTCGACCCATAATTCGTTGTTTTGTGGTCTGAAAATAACGAATTAACCATATATGCTTTGTGATATATATATCATCACTGAAATAGGCGGTGTAAAATGATACGGCGAACGTGACCAACTGACCAACCGTAAATAATTTTAAAGTTTTTCAACAATACTTCGCCACATTCAAACCCATAATGAAAAAAGAAATTGAAATTTGTTCAAGGAGTCAATCTAACGAAATTGCAAAAAATTCTCGCTACGGGACCAATTTTAAACCGATTTGTGTCATACTTCGAGCCTGGAGGTCATTTGGATCGTTCGGTTATTGCCACAGATTAGTAAAGTTAGCGAACTTATAGATAGCTATCTGGGACAGATTTCAATAAAATACATTCAGAAATTTCGTAATTTGCAGAAAACGATTCCGAGCTGATACCGATAACAAGAGAAAAGCGCCGACAACGTTACGAACAAAAACAGAACTTATTTAATTGTACATATTAACCATAATTTTTAAAACAGCATTTTCTCCTGCAACATTATTTCAATACATACGTACACAATGTCACGCCTTGTTCCCGTCGGGGTAGGCAGAGACCACAGTTCTCCACCTGCTACGATCTTGACATACTTCCATACATACTTTTTTTAAACTGCATCATATTACATGTATACCAAAATTCATAAAAACCTTATAACTTTTCGTGTAGTAGGCAACGAAGCAGTTGACCCCAACATAATTCTCTCAGGCAGATTTTATTTGACAGGATGATAAAGTATCTTGAATTGAACGTAAATTCAAAAAGTTTTTCATACATTTTTTGTAATTTTTGTATGGAAAAATTAAAAGTACCGATTTTGTTTTGGACTTTTTTATGGAAGGTTTGTCTCATGTAGTGTAATGCCCCAGCAAAGTTTCATCGACTGAGGATCGTCATACAAAGATCCGCTTCGTTGCCTAGACTATTGCTTGACTGCGCAATCGAAAAGAAAGTGTACATCTTTTATAGCCCGGCCAGACACTCGTCGAGTGGCGTGGGAAGTAGCGAGGGAAGGAGGCAGAGACGTAGTGTGGCCGCGTTACTCGTCATGCCCATCGATCCCTTGATTGTCGGTTTTTCGGGCGCGAGTCAAAGGACCGGCAATACGAGCGCGAGTAGGCAGCCACACACTGCCCACGGTCGCAGTCTGCATCGAGCGGTGGTCTCGGAAGCACGTGAATTTCACGCGTCAAATCATGTCGCTGCCAGCAGCAGAAGAATGGTCTAATGAAAAAACGTTAACAAATCAAAATCAAATCAAATCAAAATCGTTTATTCATTGTTGGATATTAAAATCTCTTAATGACGTCAGCTAAACTACATCGCTTCACAAACAATGTGGCGCCATTGTGGAAAAAAAAAGAAGCGACAATAAAAACCCACGCGCTCTTTTAAATATGTTTGAATGTACAAGGTTGATATACAACATACATAGGTCAGTTTTAATTTTGAATTAGCCTGTTAGAACCGTAGTCTAATCCCATGGATTTTTCTCTTCTAGATAATCTGATATTTTATAATAACCCTCCTTACATAATTTCTGCTTGATTACAGGATTACAGGATTTAACATTCCGTACCTATCCACTATATTATATTCTTCATGCTTCATGCTTTTGCAATTAATAATCTATTCTTATTTCGATAAATATAGCATAGTCTGGCAGCCCTATTACAACAGTTTCACGCAAGACAGGATTTAACAGAATGTTTTGGCAAAAAGGTACGCATTTTTCACGCGTATCGGTTAAACGTTCGACAGCCAATTTCCCGTGGAGGAAGTGGGAACGGATACACGTCACCCAATACATCTACTGTGTACCTATTTTACGTTTTTTTATGCTATTTAATTTCACGGGAATAGGAAATAATCATGAAACGATGAAAATATTGGTGAAAATAGAAACACCTCATAAATTGCCGCCATGTTTGTAAAAGCATTTAAAAGCGCAAGGCAATAAAACCCAGCCAAGTGCGAGTCGGACTCGCAGACCGAAGATTCCGTACCACTCACTAAGGTAAAAATACCGTCTTAGTTACGCAGAAGAGTAATAAAAACACGCAGGTCCAACACGCACTTGATCAGATTTTACTATTTGTGGTTATTTTACAGCTTATGCACATATAAGAATTTTTCAGGCTTGTAAGTGTTCCCGTTTTTACGATAGAGCTAAAACAAAAATCGGCTAATAATTTATATTTTTAAATTTTTATCTATTTATTAATTAATTTATATATTTATATATTTGTATATTTTTTTATTTTTACTATTTAGATCCACAGACAGATACACGGACAAACAGACGGACGGACGGACAGATACCCGTTTTCACCCTTTGGGTATGGAACCCTAAAAAGTAAGTGGAAATTTAGATTTGAAAGTGTGGCTTACTATTCCAGTTCCGTTTTTCCTTGGCGAACGTCATCATCATCATAACATCCTATGAAACGTCCACTACAGGACAGGGAGCTCCCTCCAGAATTCTAGCTTTTGCTGGAAAAATGTGGAGGGGAAGTAACATGGTCTAAGGTATTTTCTTAGAATAAATTGATATCTGGATGTTAAAATTGAATTAATGTCACAGTTAACACCTTTACCAACCAACCTAGTAGTAACATTTAGTTTAATTATTAGAAACAAAAGGGCCAAATGAATTCGGGTTATTTACTCCGTCGAAAAAACCGTAGTACGGAATGGGACCCCATGTCATAGTCAAAAGAATGTACATACTTATTGAAGTGAAAACTTCTTTAGCGGCGCTTGGCACTTTTTTAGATGGGTAAAAATTTTTAAACTCGCGTCAGATGTCGCGTCAGATCCGTAGCCTGATCGAAAAAGTGTCAACTGTCAACGGTATTGTTAATACAATACGGGTTATATTCAGTGACATCAAAGATATACGCGAGCAATGGCGCGATTGACCCTTACAAAAAGCATAATATTCAAAAATGAAAGTTTTCACTTCCTTTCCCGTCCTTTTTCTATCATAACATCCCATGAAATGTCCACTACAGGACAGGGAGCTCCCTCCAGAATTCCAGGCTTTGCTGAAAAAATGTGGAGGGGAAGTACCTTAGTCACTTCGCTTGTCAGCGTTACGGCTCTGGCACCATGGACCGCGGTTGTAGATGACCGCAGTAAGTAAGATGGTATGATACACAGGAGGATGACCCTTAGTCGCCTTTTACGACACCCACGGGTATGTATAGGATGGTACTATTATTTTCCGGCACCACACGGGTTTTACTTCTACTGATCACTTTTTACTATCTTATGTAAATCCGAAGTAACGTTTCCCACCTTTTCTAAAAAAGCAACAAAGCCATTTTCAATCACTCAAAGTTCTTAACACATTCTCTCCACAATGTCCATCTTTTCCCATAACTTGTGGCAACTTATCCCGTAGTTCGCGGGTCGTGTTGTGACCCCACTAAATATGTAAATGAAGATACAGCGTTTCACGTTACGGGAAACTTTTACAAGTAGAGCCGAGAAATATTATTTTGGTCGATAATCGACCAAACTGATAAGAACTGAGACATTATTCAGGTATTTGCTTTAGTTGTTTTAAGGTTACGCGGAAATACAGATTTTGGGGGCAAAAATTCACATTCGGTAATTGCATTAGCCTTATGCCGTTTTTAACAATGGTTTTTACGGAGTTCACATAGATAATAGTTTTAGTTTGGCGCAATTAATACAGGTTGTCCAATGAAAATGTAAACAATAAAACTTCTTTGTGCCTCTATTTTGTATCGGAGCAATATTTGTCAGTTTCTTGGCAAAAAAATTGGCAGCATTTCCGCAATTACATTTATGCACGTTTCTTATGCTATAAAACGATCCACAACGAATTTGCCATGTCTACATGAAATAATTGTTGTCTAAAAGCTGACCAATATTGCGTTGCGCCTGTACAAAATAGAGGCAAAAAGCTTTATCCCTCTTAATTGGCCATCATGTATGATGACACGATACGTTCAGAGAAAAAAGTGAAATACCAATACGCCACTACGAGTATGCGAATTTCCCAGCTGTATTAATATAGTTACGTTAAAAAAGTCTATAAATTATTAAATCAATAAGCTTACAAACCTAAAATTTTCGATTAGAAATTCTGAAGGGCTTAAATTACGTTTGTCAAACGACTTCCTGGAAGTTTAGCAATAAGGGACCCTGGACATTCACCAAATGTTCGCGAACATTCTTTGTTTACGGTTATTGAATTCTTTGCCTTAACCGCCGCCGACAAAAAAGATACCCGGGTATTAAGATTCGTTTTTGAATTTTTGTAAATGTAGCATATAGGGTGACTTTTAAGTAGTTCTTGATAGCAAAAGATATGCATGTACTCCATGATACTTAACAACTTTTCCCAAGGAACATAGGTCGAAATACGAAAAACCAAATTTGACCTCCCATACAAAAAGCGCTATCAACTGATGCAGTTTCTATGGGAGGTCAAAACTTGATTATCGTATTTTTCGACCTATGTTCCTTGGGGAAAGTTGTTCAGTATCATGAGTACATTCATACCTTTTTCTATCAAGAACTAATTAAAAGTCACCCTATATACAGGGTTATTTTTGGACCCCTAGCCAAATTTTAGTATCTTGCTCAGAACATGAAACTGAATAACATTTACAAAAAAACATGGGTCGAAAAACGAGAAAAAGTTTTAGTCGTCCTATACAAATTCGACTGTTGCTGTTACAAGGTTTGTATGGGAGACCCAAAAGTTAAATTCGTTTTTCGACCCATGTTTCTTTAGGAATGTTGTTCAGATTTGTATGCTGAGTAACATACTCAAATTTGGCCAGGAGAGGTCCCAAAATAACCCTGTATACATGACAGCATTAATGAATGTGTAAAAAGTTGCGACTTAAACAAAAGGAAATTATATACCACTTTAAAAATTTTTGTATACACATTAATCAGACTAATAAAACTAAACAAATTTTCGTAAGAAACATAGGTAGGCAAAAATAAGACAATTTTTCTGGTTTTTAACCCTGTGCCGCCAAGACATGGTTTTGTATGTACACATTCAATGGTTTGGTTTCGTATGTTTTTTGCCATTTAAGTGTATTTTTGGGCCATCTAAGTGTGTTTTGGGTCACACGTGTTTTTTGCTGTTGGCTGTCCAAAAAATCATACATTTAGACCCATACATGTTTCTTCGGGAAAGCGTCTGAGTAATATGCTACAATTTGTGCAGTGATAAAGAAAATAATTGACAAGAATTTAGAGCGCAGACCGCCAACAAACTTAATGATTAGTTTGAGACATTAAAATTTTGTGAAATTTGCGATTTTTGTCATAAATAAATGCTTTTGTCATAGTGTAATAGGCACCAGCTTATTATACCTATACACCAATTTTACTTAGGTATTGGTCCACAGAAAACACAGCCCCAGATTAAGCCGCAATTACACCTTCCTAAATACAAAGACTAATTCGGCATAATATGTTTCTTGGAATGCTTGGTTGTATTAATTCCAATATCCTTATTACAACCAGCAATGTATGCCGAATTAGTTTCTGAATTAAGGAAGGTGTGATAGCGATTTAAGTTTTAACAAATACCTGCCTACGTCTGTGTTCCCGGGTTCATATAACCCTAATCTATTTAAGTCTCGAGTGAATAGGCTTCTTATGAGCAAGCGCGTTCAATCGTCGATCTTATCAATGTCCTTAGGACTAGATCAAGATCAAGAGCAACATTTAGCGCGCTTTTGCTAAGCACATTGATAATAAAAAAGGCAAAATCTTAGTCGGTTGCTTCAGTATTAAAATTTATATATAAGAGGGAAATAAAATAACATACAGCACTCTTGTTTCATATTCGGTACACGCGTCGTAAGTTTCCACGAAGTCTTCTTTATGGGGAGACAGTAAAATGATATTGTTTCTTTGGTTGTGTTGCGCATACGTTTCTCAAGTTGCCTAATTTTGTACGATTTCATTGCTGTATATTTAGAGGTAAAAATATAACTTAAGGGATTTTCGTGACAGAAATCTGGGGGAGCACATTTTGATAAAACGGTAGGTATCATTATTATCTGGATATGAACAATCGCACATAAGTACTGTCCTGCTACGAATAAAGGTGACTTAACGTAAAGTCTTTGATAAGATTTACTTATGTTAATAGCAAAAGTTCTCTGTGAACTAACTGTTGGCAGACCGAATATATTATATGTTACGCATAATGCTAGAAGAATAAGTAAACTTAGGTTTACCCGGTTATACCTAGTATTACCCAAACTTAATTATTTTTGACCTCACCATACAAATTGCTCACTGAACGAAAAATTTGTAAGAAGAGGTATTTTTTTCTTTCATATCTCAAAAATGCTTCTTAGGGAAAGTTGTTCAGTTTCATTGACTGATCACGCCCGTTCAGATTTTGATACACCGTCCCTTACACCCTGTATAAATAAATAAAGTATCCACTGACGCCACGTGCATGTGAGTGTACCAATAACTTATTAGTCTAAAAACAAAAGCAGTTGTGTTCATCATCATTTCAGCCACAGACGTCCACTGCTGGGCATAGGCCTTCCCTAAAGATCTCAATGACGACCGGTCCTGCGCTGCTCGCGGCTTCCCGCGACCTTGACTAGATCGTCGGTCCACCTTGTGGGGGGCTGCCCACGCTTCGTCTTCCGGTGCGTGGTCGCCACTCCAGAACCCTTACGCCCCATCGGCCATCGGTTCGTCTTGCGATGTGCCCTGCCCACTGCCATTTTAGTTTAGCGATTCTCAGGGCTGTGTCAGTTACTTTAGTTTTTCAGCGGATCTTATTTCTGATTCGATCTTTCAGAAAGACAGTTATGTTACGGAGGAAAAATAAAACGTCTAAATCCATTTAAATTTGTAAAACTTAGCAACTTTAAGCGAAGCGCATTTGTATAATGCGATTGTTGGATTCTTTGTCGACTAATGTTACAAAGATAAGTCGTCAAAGTTAGATCATAAAATAGTTAAGTTCAAGAACTTTTTGACTTAGTAGAGTTGCCGCAGAGTACAGACCACAGGTACAGACACAATGCAGAACCCAGATGGAGAAATCCGCCGTTTTCGCAAACTAAGCCCAATATCGGCAGGATCGTTTGACATAAAACATTCCCAGGTGTCTTAGGATTAATGTAGTATGCATGAGGAGTAAGTACAATTTATTAGTGTGAGAAAACGTATCGGCACTAAAAAGGAATTTACAGACTAAAATTGAAAGAGAAATGCTGAGATAGTTTGGTCATGTAAAGAAAATGAATGAACGAAAGACATCTTCAAGGGCAGAGTAAAATTAAATTTTTGAACCTCTGCGAACGTTTGAAGGCTAAATTCAGGAGGTCCTGTACAAAGGCCAGGTCAAAATTACCCTAGACCGACGAGAGGGTATGAAAAGGTTGATGAGAACAGAATAGAAGAAGCGAGGGAAGTATGCCAAGATCGTAGCGGGTGAAAAGATGTGGTCTGCCTACCCCTACAGCATGTCACGGAGCGGGGCTGCATGCCTCGCATGCTGCCTCCTTTCGTGATCCTGGCTCTATCGTCCTGGACCAAATTTCCAAATTCCTATTTTAAATGTCTTCTATCTCTGTCTTTCGGTGTGACTCGTGTCAAAATTGTCAGTTCTACCTGGAATACTCGTCGTGGTTTTTTTTTTGGCGGGAACTCGGCGTGGGCTCTTGCCTGCTCGGTTGAAATTCTTGTTTTTTGTGTATGTAGTGATTTAGTGGATATTAAAGATAGTGTTTTATGCAGTGAATTAACTACGGAGTGCGCAGCTGATGAAGATTTCAGGCGATCTCATGTTTGAACCCCGTTTGTGTTGTCGGGGGAGCAATGAACAATTTCCCCACTCGACACTGGCGGTTCGCCATAATTTGAACTTCTAAAAAGTGAAAAAAAAAAAACCACGAACATTCTAGAACACGACACTGGCAGAAATGTCCCCAAATATGAGTTGACTATTGCCAAATAACAAAAAAAAAATACTAGTCGTGCTCGGACGTGCTCGCGCGCCAGCACGACCACCGCCAAACCTTTGTTTTTCTAATGTGTGTGTGACTTTTGGAATAAACTCCATTCTTCGCTTATCATCGTTTTTGCCTAACTCCCCACGACTACGACCCTGAGAACCCTCATCTATGCTTTTACAGCAAAGGTTAAATATAAGCTAAAGAGCTACGAAGAACGTTTAACTTATTTTGAAATGGATAAGCTTGAAAATAGAAGAGAGTCTTTGTCTCTATTGTTTCTGTATAAGATTTTGCACAACTCCATTGACAGTCCTAATATTTTGGCAATGGTAAATTTAAGTGTACCTAGAATTTATGCTCGTGTTGTTAATTTTAGGCCGTTTCATACTGAGTTTAGAAAAACTGTGTATGGTCTTAACGCTCCCCTCCATAAAATATTTAACCAGGTGTCAATGAAAAACGCTGAGTTGGATATCCACAACAACACTCTTCATCAATTCAAAAATTTCATTAAACACAACAGTTAACATAGTAATTATGTAAATGTTTAGTTCAACATTTTGCTTCAACTACAATAAACGTTGTGTTGATGCTGTGTCCATCTATAATTAGGAATACAAATATCCTGTTATAGTTAAGTATTAGGCTAAGTATTTTTGTATCTCCTGTTGATGGTCCTTTTAAATTAAATAAATTAAATAAATTAAATAAATTTACTGTCTGCCGCTGAGCCGTTTTTGGTGGCAAGCAAAAAGGCGTGATCTATATGTATGTGTCTTAAATGGTTCGAGGTTAAAAGGGCAGGGTTGTCAAATCTATAAAAGGACCAAGAAATTACAATTTACAGATAGTGCCCGAATAAGTGCATACTAAAGTTTTTATGGCGAGCTCGGTCGTCTTCTTGGTCACCATTTTACTATCGATTTGGTAGCGCGCAAATCGGCTACATTTTATAGGATTGCTGGTTGTATATTTTTAGTCGTGGTAATAAAATATGCTTATATAACAGGGCGGAGTAAATAGAATGGTATTAAGAAATGGCATGCTCAGTTGACAAAACATATAAATCGTTATATCTAAGGGCCTGTCCGCACAGCGAATTGTTCCCGTGCGATATTTATTTGCGCGAATCATATCCCGCACTTAACATAGAAAAATATCGCGATTTTTTTTACCGCCAGTGCGGATACCCCTATAGGATTCAATGTGTTACAGAATTGCGAGAAAAAAAATCGCGCGATAAAAATTCGCTGTGCGGTCAGGCCCTACATCTTTTCAAAAATCGTATAGTTTGGTGTGTTATTGGGCAACTATCTGAATGTATTTTTCAGTCATCTAATGGCATTTTGTAGCCATGTATGCTACGTGCTGTATTACAGCCTGGTAGAGTTTTCGAAGGCCTATTTGTAAGATAGGATTGCTTCATGTGCTATTTTGGCCGCTTAAGTGTGTTTTAGCTACGTTCATGAGTTTGTACCTACTTTGATATGCGGCAGAGCGAGTGCCCTCCTTAGCTCATGTATTTTCGGCTACATACGTGTGGTTTCCAGCCATCTCAGTGTAGATTTCGACCATATTAGATGTGTAGTGTGTGTTTTTTGGGCCATCTAAGAGTGTTTAAAATGTGTTTTTGAGCCATCAATTTGTGATTTGTGCTATTCAAGTGTAGTTTGTTATGTAAGAACGTTTTTTACCGTATGTGTTTTTTGACCATCTTTACATGTTCTGTAGTTAAAAAAATCATCTATATGGTTATCTTAATTGTCATTTAAGGGTGTTCTGAGCCATCTAGATGTGAATCTGAATCATCTTGGTAGGTGTGATTTATAGTCATTTAGGTGTGATTCTGGGTCATCTGGGATGTTTTGAAAGCATCTCATTAATGTCTTTGCCATCTTTCTCACGTAGTGCCTTCCTGAGCGCGTGCATGATGTGCACGGTTTTGGATCATTTAGGAACGTTTTTAGGCTTTCTGTGTTTTTTGCCATTAAAGTGTGTTTTGGCTATCTAAGTGTGTTTTCAGGACATCGGAGTTCTTTGGCCGTCTAATTGTGTTTTGTGCCCATCAAATTGTGTTCTTGTTTTGTGCAGTGTGTTTTTGGGTTATCTGAGTTTTTTGCCATTTATGTGTGTTTTTGGACAATCTAAGTGTGTTTTGTACCATTTCAGTGTGTTTTTGGGCCATCCGTGTTTTTTGCCATACATGTGTGTTTTTGACCATGTAACTGTGTTTTGTGCCATTTTCGGGCCATACAGGTGTGGCTTATGGCCATTTACGTGTGGTTTTAGCCATGTTTGCATGTTTTACATATCTCAGTGTGTCGTCCTAGCACGTACCTTGACGTGCGGCAGCGCGAGCGCCCTGCGCAGCTCGTGTATGGAGCAGGCGGTGGCGGGCGAGGCGGCGGCGGGCGCGGGCGCGGGCGCGGGCGCGGGCGCGGCGGGGCGCAGCCGGGTGGCCGCCTCCAGCGCGTGCCGGCAGCGCTGCCTGCCCTCCGCGGCCGGCGCGCGCCCGCTCGTCACTACCACTGTACACGCTATGCGGTCGTATACCTAGGAAATAATGTTACTAAATTCGACACGCTCTAAAAAATCGTATCAAAAATACGCTTAGGAAAAATATGACCGCGCGGTACAAGATCAAACTAAACAGTGTTTGTTGTCTACAGAACCACGCGCTACCGCGCGGCACAGCGCGGCGTGACAGCGCGCGGTGCAAGTACAATCCTGTTAGGACTCGTTCTGTTCAGTTGATCCGCGCGGTTTATGACAGACAGGCGCATGGATCAGCCCACCGTCATAGCCAGGCTGACGCGCGTACTAATGCTGTCATGTGAATGGTAGTGGTACCATTCACATGACAGCATTAGTACCGCGTGGGCGGTCGTATGAGCTTAACCTTGACCGACAAACGTCTATGAAAAGTTTAGATAGGGCGTATGCTAAGACACAGATGGCACAGAACATGGCAAAATACGTCTTCTCTTTCGCTTCATTTTGAAGAAAACTAAAGGATAGAAATTGTTTCAGCACCAGAATATAAGCAGAGTAAAATCCTCGAGCAATCATGGCTTTTGGTACAAAATACGTGCCTGCAATTTTCGCAGAGCCAAACAAAATCTTCATGCAACTTATCCAATGGTGCCGGAGGCGCGATCTCACGGACAAAGAAACAGATTAGGAACGGTTTTAGGACTTCTTGATTCCAGCTCTTGACAATGCAATTTCTCGTCCAAAAGGGCGGCACACACACCACAACAAGACTTTTCAAAGAGAAAAGTAATGTCACAAATCTATATTAAAAGGATAAACTGACTGAAAAATGAATGACTTATATAATATCAACGCGCTGCCCAAACCGCTGGACCTAGAGACTTGAAATTTTGCACATAGGTACCTTATATAGTGTAGGCATCCACTATGGAAGGATTTTTGAAAATTCCACCCCTAAAGGGGTAAAATAGGGAATAAATGGACGGACGGACGGATGCACGGACGGATGAATGTACCGATAGAAGGGTGGACGGATGGACCGATTTATCGGTGGACTGATAGACCGACCGGACGAATAGACTGATATAGATAGAATCCCGCGTGGACGAAGTCACGGGTAACAGCTAGTCTTTTATAAAATTACACTTTCTTAAAGTTCAAATGCCGCATAACAGTAGGCTGAGCGTCTCTACGAATCACTCAGATTGCGGAAACCACAAATAGATTATAATCTCGCGACAAAAAACCAAAAGCA
Source organism: Athrips mouffetella (assembly GCA_947532105.1). Taxonomy (NCBI): domain Eukaryota; kingdom Metazoa; phylum Arthropoda; class Insecta; order Lepidoptera; family Gelechiidae; genus Athrips; species Athrips mouffetella. Next base: position 5,636,474 of record OX383964.1, on the reverse strand, counting down.
CCCCGCTGCCAAGACGAATCAAAGTGACAAGTGGATTTCCAGTCTATAGTTTAAAATGGTGATACAGCCTAGTTCTTGGTAACAAAACCGAACAGAAATACCGTACTATGCTGCGGTATCTGCGTCTTAGCATACGCTGACCTTTAAATTAGAGTAGAAGAAGCGAGAAGTATGTCAAAATCAAAGCAAGTGGAAGACTAACCTCCAATAAAGCTCTGAGTTGCAGATCATCCAGCACACTTTGGAACAAATCGGGGTCCATGTACAAGGGACCGTCTTGCAGGACCGCGACGTCATCTAGTGATTCCACTACTAGATTCACCGCTGGAACAATATTATTCTACATTTAAGCATTGCAACATTAGTTTTTCTTATTTATTCTAGAAGACCATCAGCTCTTAAAAATGACTGGGTGATAAATTTCTTTAAAAAAAATAATCACATATTTTCCTTTTAAAAAAGAATGTTATCTTAAAAAATTGTGTTTTTAGGGGAAACAAAAGTGATTGCCCTTATAAAATAGAGTATGGTAATTTAAAAAATCCAGACAAGAAAGTTGGGGGCTAGAGCTAAGACAGACCAGCCTGAAAATCTGGAAAAGGCCTCTTGAACACCAGATTCCCGTCTAGGAGTGGTCGTATCGTTTTTCTTGATCCTCTCATTGTCTCCCATCTACTGAGATATCTCGTTTTCGTCCTGAATATTATCACATGAAAAACCAAAAGCAAAATTTTTTGGCTCCCGTACTTGAATGATATTAACAAATAGGCCTCCAGATGGGAATGTTACCATGCTGTAACTTAATTTAAAAAGAAAATCCATTTATTTATTCTTAATTCAGATTTCGGAATCATATAAAGACTGCATATTAACAATATTAATTTTCTCAAAAGACAGGTTGAAGGCAGTAGCGACCTCTGTGAGAATAACACGAAACCTTGTAAACACCAGGACGTAACAAATACACGCCGCTGTCTTCGCGAAGGGTGGCTACGGGCACTAGTTAGTTCAACAGGTAGCCATTAGATGTCGTTCTGAACTTTCAACCAAAAAGCTTATTTTGTTGGAGGGGTTGGAGATCAATATTTTATTTAAATCGGCTGTAATTATTAGGCCCAAAGAGGCACATACGAACTCTTTGTAAAAATAATTACCACGCCCTGGGGAGTGAGGTACATTCAGATATATTTAAAAGAGCTCGTGGGTTTTTATTGTCGCTTCTTTTTTTCCCACCATTGGCGCCAATTTGTTTGTGAAGCGATGTAGTTTAGGTGACGTCATTAAGAGATTTTAATATCCAACAATGAATAACCTATTTTGAGTTTTTGACCGAATATCACAGAATGTAATGGACACTACCCACCATTTCTGTCTATTATTAAGTCAAATACATCAAATTCATTTCGCGTTCTATGAAGAACTTTACCTGCCACATTAACTTTGGACCCTCGATGGTTTCTGGCGATCACCTTGTTCATCATCACAGATTGCAGCAGCTAAGGCAGCAGCGACTGTTCAATCTTTATACCCGACTGCCTCCGGGAGATTATGCTTTTAGTTTTTAATGAGCCGTTTAATTTAAAGAACTTTACCTGTCGTATTAGCTCTTTCAATCATCGTTTGGATTATGGGCGGTTTTTGGTCATCATCTTCATCATCAACGGCTTTAGCAACTAAAATACTTTTTCAAAATCTTTGAATGTATCGTCTAATGTTAAGGTCTTTACCTGCCGCATTAGCTTCTTCAATCATCGTTTGGACCCTGGGCGGTTTCTGGTCATCGTCTTCTTCATCATCAGCGGCTGCAGCAGCTAATGTAGCGGCGCGCAATCGGCGGCGACTGTTGAACTTCTTTAGTTCTTCGACTGTACCGGCGAGATGAATTCGGTTTTGCTTATCACGGTCCTGGGGGCAAAGCAATGGGTATTGGATTGCTTGTGAGATAATATGTAAATTTTACAATATGTGTCCATTGAGATGAGAAATAAAACCGCATTAGTAGGATAAATTCCAGCAGTTATCTGCTTTTCTTAAACCAAGAAAGGGCAATTTACTTTAGGCAAACTTAACTAGTGGGATTTGAAGTTTGAAGTGAACAGTATGGTGAGAAGATCGTAATCTACCAAAATACGAGCTTTAAAGATATGACCATCGGCGATGCTTGATGATTATTTATGCTATTACTTCAGATAATAAAGGAGGCGCCGAAAAAACATTATTTGGTTATGCTTTTTAGTGCTTCCCATTTAGAGCCACCACGCAATATTAGCGATTTTTTAGTTGGCCGATAGTTTCATCGTTCTGGGAATCAGTATGTACCCCTATGGTAGTGCGCGCATTTGTCGATCGATTTATTTATAGAAAGTACGATTGCTACTATATTGTCGGCCACCTAAAAATCGCTAGTGCGCGGTGGCTCTTATTTATATCTAGTTTCAATAACTTGCGTCAAAATCTGTGTACCGACAGCAGATGCATTCACCATGTACAGTCAAGAGCATATCAAGCTTGACACATTGGACTTTGTATCGTTCTAATTTTTATAGACATATGGGCTAGAGTCGCATTGCGAGTGTCAAGCTTGACCTGACGTTGACTGTACAATCGGCACCTCTTATAACCGAAAAATTGATTAGATTGGAGTATCTGTTTGTGGCATTTTCAGCCGAAAATATGTAGTTAGATTAGAATGAGATCACTGTGAGAGCAGGACAGAGCGATGCGTAAGATATTGGAGCGACAGAGATACGTATCGCCCCGTCCTGCTCTCACCCATAGCTCTGTTCGCTGGCATTCTAATCACGGCAAAGGCACTTATGGAATAAGGTAGAAATTACCCTAACAGCAGGATAGCTTTAGGACGTCCATATGTATGGTCGAGATAGACCCCTATTAAACGGTAATTACAGGGTGAAAGGGACGGTGTACCGAAAACTGAAAGAGCGTGCTCAGTTAACGAAATAAACATTTCAGGGAAATGAAAAAAAAAATCGACTTATCTATACAAATTGCTCACTTTGATTGATTGAACAGATTGTTTTGTTATTTTATTTTTATTTAAATGTTTCTTTGGGAAAGTTGTTCAGTTTCGCTGACTGAGCACACCCTTTCAGTTTTCAGTAAACACCGTCCCTTAAACTCTGTATTACTTCTTCTTCTTCTTTGAAATAAACAAATTACCCAAAACGGATCGACCTCTACATTAATTTGACTGTAGATGTGAAATAATCACTCACCCTTATCCAGCGGTGGCTGAGTACATCTTGTATAGTGATACGCTGAGTGTGGTCCACAGTAAGCATGCGTTGAACGAGGTCTTTGGCTGCGTCGCTGATATCGTCCCATTGGGGCGCATCGAACTAGAGACAGAATAGGAAACATGCATACATTTTTTTAGTCGCATTTATTAACAAAAAATATGAAAATACCGTAGTAGAAATAGCAAAAAGAGAAATCAAAAATATAATCGGCTAAGAAATACGGCCGATATAAGCATTTAAAACTACTAATTAGACAGAGAGATCCGACATGAATAGTGACGTCACAATGCACTACGGCCATATAAACTCCATATTAAATTTCGTTTTGCTAGAAAGAGACAGAAACAAATCTTCGATGGCTTATATCTTTTTTAATATTATAGTTATTCGAAAAATTGTTTTACCAGATTGTTTATTACATGTATGAGAATATTTTTTTAATAAAAAAAAATCGTGTTAATTTTTTTACGATTATAATGTTATTACGCCCGCGTAGATTTCGACAAGTTGGAGTATTTTTATACTGCTTTTTATTTCGTGTCTATGGCAACATTTACACTTTAAACTATCGATCAACTAAATTGAATCGTGAACAACTTCGTCGATAATCCCTTTGGAATTGTCAAGGTTTTTGTTGGAAGTTTTGAATGTATGGGTAACGATTCGGATTGGTCAAGTTGATAATATTATTAAATTTTCACTACACTTCTTAATCCTTAAAGGAACCTACATTCAGGCAATTCAGTATGGCAACTCCACAATAACGGGCACCTTTTCTCCTAGGTACGATTCGAAGCGGCCTTTCGACTAGTCTTAAATTTATGAAGAATAGCTGGTGCCCGCGACTTCGTCTGCGCAGGTTTATAAATTGTAGCCTATGTGTTATTCTGATGTATAAGCTATATTATTGTAAAGTTTCATTAAAATCCATTCAATAGTTTTTACGTGAAAGAGTAACAAACATCCATCCATACTTACAAACTTTCGCGTTTATAATATTAAGTAGGATTATAGTAGGATTAATTTTGAATTGCCCTTCGTACATCGGGAGATTAGAAGTAGTATTAAAACACAAAAACTAATTATTTAGTAAAAATTTATCCTCATTCCTCCTCGGCAAACAGCTTCGATGAGTCTCTCCCAGGTACCAGTAAAAGGCAGGTATCCCACTAAGAGGACATGTAGTATGTTCCAGCCGCACAAACACGTACTAGTTTACAATTCTACTAATAAAGCAGAAAACTTAATACAGAATTCTCACTCGCAATCTCCCTCGGCAAATAGCTTCAAAGAGTCGTTCCCTAGTGCCAGTAAAAGGCAGGTATCCCACTAAGAGGATATGTTGTAATATTCCAGCCGCCCAATCACCCACTAGTTTACAATTCCACTAATAAAGCAGAAAGCTTAATACAGAATACTCACTCGCAATCTCCCTCGGCAAATAGCTTCAAAGAGTCGCTCCCTAGTACCAGTAAAAGGCAGGTATCCCACTAAGAGGACATGTAGTAATATTCCAGCTGCCCAAACATCCACCGGTTTGCCGTACAGCTGACTAGAAACCACTTCTGGCGCCATATAGTGTGGGGTGCCGATGCGACCTAGTAAATATAAAAGTAACGGTTTAATTTAGTATTTTTGAGAATCTCAAGATTTCTCCACACGCCAAAGTCCAAAGTAAAGTAACGGTTTAATTTAGTATTTTTGAGGATCTCAAGATTTCTCCACACGCCAAAGTCCAAAGTAAAGTAACGGTTTAATTTAGTATTTTTGAGGATCTCAAGATTTCTCCATACAGCGGTTGCGGTCAGACTATAACAGGCATGGCTTTTATATTAAACTAGCGGTTCGCCCCGGCTTCGCACGGGTAGATATAGGTTCTTGTTGCATCGGGGGTTACTAAAGAAACCAGCCAAGCGCAAGTTGGACTCCCACCGAGGGTTCCGTACCACTAAGGTAAAAATACTGTCCTAGTTATGGGCAGTCATACCATTTTAGTCACGCAGAAGTGCATTAAATTCGCTCGAGCCGACACGTACTTCATCAAAACCATCATAACATCCCATAATACGTCCACTACAGGACAGGGAGCTCCCTCCAGAATTCGAGCCCTTGCTAGAAGAATGTGGAGGGGAAGTATCTTAGTCACCACGCTTGTTAGCATTAAGGCTGGCACCATGGACCGCGGTTGTTGGTGACCGCAGTATGTAAGATGGTGCGATACACGGAAAGATGTCGCTGCCCATTTTCCGGTTTGTAAACCCTTAGTCGCCTCTTACGACACCTACAGGTTGAGATGGGTTGGCACTATTCTTTGCCGCTACCACACGGAACGACACGCACTTGACCAGTCAAATTTTTCGTGTCTATTCTCTGTTGTAGATAAAACCATTACAGTCACTTAGGGCGCTGTTTCTTTAATTTCAATTTTGATAACGATTACACTCATGATAACTTTTGAATGGTATGTCCGATTTGAATAATTCAAAAAGTTATTTACAGGTACTGATATAGCCTTGAATACGAAATCATTTATTTGGATAAGGATTAATAGGTACGAATAATGTGGCCTATATAGTTTGTACCGGCGTTACTATTACATATTTTAACATGAAAAAGTAGTTATTGTGACATAACTGTAATAGTTAGACATATGGTATCGCGGACACCTTGGGTTACATTATCGAAGTTTTCATACGGAACCCTAACTTTCTTTTTAATATTTTATAGCCTATGTTCATCTCGGATAATGCAGGTTTCTAATGGTGAAAGAATTTTTCAAATCGGTCCAGTAGTTTCAGAGCCTATTCATTACAAACATCCAAAAATAGGTACAAATCTTTCCTCTTTATAATATTAGTGTAGAAGATATGAACCACCACCTCTTTACCACTAAAAGCAAAACGGAGTAATTAATAAAAACCACAACCAAACTTACTCTAGATTAGTATGTTAAATGTATTTATCCAATATTGTTAATATTGTAATTTTAGTACACATAAAATGGAGATGACATTCATTTAGTTATTATTTTAATTTTTTAACTAATATTCTATAAGTAACTAAACACAAAAATCTGGACGAAACAGGGGTAGTGACTGTGTTTGTGCTGAAAGAACTGGTAAAGACAGTGCTTAAGCGATTTGCTTTAATGCCTGCTGCATAAGACACATAACTGTGTGACCTGTGATGTAAACGCAGTGTTGCCAGATGAGTTCTTTAAAAAAAAAAACACCAATCAAAACAACTTTAGAATCAGAGTAAAAAATCGTAAAGCAACAACAGTCGAGCCGGATAAAAAGCGTTTTTAGACAGACCGATCCGTTAAATACCAGTTTTCGCTTATTTCTACTGGTTTTTTTTGTACGAACTGTCAACAAATGGTGAAAAGACGGCGTCGGAAGGTATTAAATGGGTTCAGATCACTGATGCTGGCGATTGCCTTAAATTAAGTACGCGTTTTCTTTTGTAAGATGCCCGGAGACATTTCGTAAATTTGGATATTTCACAATTTATCAGCATTTTGCAAAAAGCCTAGCCATTCTGTAAAGCTACGAATTGTACAAATAGACAACTAACCTTTCAAAAAAAATTGTTTTGATTCGGCTCAACTGCAGATAAAAGTAAAAACGAAGATTTAGCAGTTAGTATAAAAATCGTTTATCTACTTGTATATGATTGCGCTACTGGGAATTTAGTGATAACAAATCTGAAATGAATTTTATTCTTTGTATCAATTTTGATTCCCAATCAGCAACAAATAAAAAAAAAAATTCAAATTTAAAATTTAATTTTTATTTAAATAAAAATTTTCTTTCTTTCTTTCAACAACTATGTATGTCTGATATACTCCATTAATTCAAGTGATGAATACTTGCTAGAACTAAATTCCTTTTTATCTGGCAACACCACACAATTGGTGACGGAATGTGCCGTTGGGTCTTGCACCATGATCATGCAATAGGCAGTAGGGCACCTGTGTCTTACCATACTCGTCAGATTTGAGATACGCTTGGCCCAGAGGACCCATAAGTGGTCGATTGTCCATCACCAGTTCTGTACAAGATAACCTAATGTTACCAACATAAAATAAGATATATTTTATGTTACCAACATAAAAAATATTATCTTATTTTTTAAGAATGACCTTATGGGAAGCACATGGTTCTGTAAAGTCAATCACACCATTCCAATTTCTTAAAAACTGATACCTATAATAAAACTAAATTTGTTTGTTAAGGTTTTATTCAGATTTATATTATTTAGAACTTTTTAGTTTCCCTATAACATGCATTTTCGTAAACGTCTATTTCATTGTTATTTATTACAGTCAATTTCATTTCATTTTCAGTCATGTCTGTTTTTGCTAAAGCCCCCGGTTTTCGTGTATGGTCAGTGTTTTTTTGTATGAGTTTAAGCTACTCTTTTATGGGTAATCACTTTTGTTCGCCATGAATATCACGTAAAAAAAGTCTCTTTTCAGATTTTCAGGCTTGTCTGGAATTACTATAGCCCCTGGTTTTCTTGTCTGTTGAAAGTTTTTATATAATTAGACTCATCTTTTGGCATGAAAATTGTTTTTGCTGATAATCACGGTTTTTTTTGTCTTTTTAAGGGTTCCGTACCTCAAAAGAAAAAAACGGAACCCTTATAGGATCACTTTGTTGTCCGTCTGTCTGTCTGTCAAGACCCTTTATCTCACGAACGGGTGAAGGTATCACGTTGAAATTAATACCATATATTAGGATCCATGAACCACACAAGATCTGAAAATTTCAATTTTTTACAACGACGCAATCAAAAGATATTGCATTTTATGTCCTCATCTCCATACATTTATTCAAAAATGCAAAACCTACAGGGTACTTCCCGTTGACCTAAAATTATGAAATTTGGCAAGAACCTAGGTCTCACAGTACAAATAATGAGAAAAGTCTGAAATCGTTAAATATAACAACTTTTCTCACAACTAATGGCAACCAATTGTGGTGAGCTCCCGTTTCAAGAACATTCATATAAGAGAGGGGTCAAGTTGGATGGTCGCTGAGGCAATTATTGTTTTAGTTCTATTTAAAAACAGGAACACTTACAAACTTGAAAATTGGTATGTTTATAGTGCATAAGCTATAAAATAACAACAAATAATAAAATTTGGTCAAACGCGTGTCGGACTCAAAAAATCTAGCACATTAACTTACTGAAATTTCAACTAATACAATTATGTTTATGTGGTGGTACGGAACCCTCAGTGCGCGAGTCCGACTCGCACTTGGCCGGTTTTTTTTCTTTTCCAGACAATGGCTCCGGTCTAAAACTTCTTACATAGTTTTTCGTGATCCTCCCATAAAGCCCCATCTACTAAGACATCTCTTTGTCGCCCTGATTATCACGTGAAAAATCTCTCACGGCTCCTCTACCATAAATAACATATAAAATTAGCATCCATCTTAGTTGTAGAGGTGGCTACTTTTTTTTTACTACTACCTTAAAAAATTGGCAAAATTAATAGATACCTATAATACTAAACGGGCGCGCAGTTCCGTACTGGGGAACAATATCATTCTTGTGGCAGTTAGCCGCTTTCTAACGTACCAGGCGGCGCTAGACGGTCGTTATCCGCCGTCCTACGTAAAAAGGCCGCTTAATTAAAAAACCACTTTTTTGAGAAAAATGCAAGAAACGTGCATTGGTTTTCTAGAAACCTTTAAGGACTGTAAAAAAACTAAAATTGTAATAGATAGGTAAAAACTATGAGCAAGTATTTACATTACAATTTAAAATAGCATATTTTAATGTTTTAAAATAGGCAATTGTCCTTTCACGAGTCTTGAAAATCCTAAGAAATAAGGCCGTAGAATTGCCCCAAAAATACTGCATTTAGCCGTTTTACTGCTAAACGTATCTTGGAAACTACTAATTATAAAAATATGATTCCAAGTTTGGAAGATGCAGAATCGTCTACAAAATTTTACGGTAGCTATAGTTCAATATCACCAATATTGCTATTTTGCCGCCATTCTGCGTAGGACGGCAGTTATGTGATACTTAACTTAGCAGGCGGAGCGATGTTCTTGACGGGCGCACAGGTTATTTCCCGGTTAGTTATAAGAAATGACAAAACATCACACTTAGCCACCTTTTAACGTACCAGGCGGCGCGGTGTTGGCTACAGGCGCGGGTAGCTGAGCCATTACCCTGAAGCCTCTCTCGTTCTTGTAGTTGTCTCTTCCGGCTAATAACATATACCGAGAACTACCATATTATATCGCACTTAACGTCCTTCTAACGTACCAGGCGGCTAGGTGTTGGCTACGGGCGCGGGTAATTGCGCTGCTAGCTTGATAGGCGCACAGTTATCTCTTCTGGCTAAAAGCTTGAACAACATCGTGCTAGTGGCACTTAGCCGCCTTTTAACGTACCAAGCGGCACGGTGTTGGCTACAGGCACAGGTAATTGCGCTGCGACCCCGAAGCCTCCTAGCTTGACGGGCGCGCAGTGGTCTCTCCCGGCTAGCAACACGCAAAGTGGACGCACGTCTCGATGTACTATGTCAATATCGTGCTGGTGGCACTTAACCGCCTTTTAACGTACCAGGCGGCGCAGTATTGGCTACTGGCGCTGCAACTCCGAAGCCTCCTAGCTTGAAAGGCGCGTAGTTATCTCTCCCGGCTAGAATCTTTAACAATATCGTTGTGGTGGCACTTAGCCGCCTTTTAACGTACCAGGCGGCGCGGTGTTGGCTACCGGCGCAGGTAATTGCGCTGCTACTCCAAAGCCTCCTAGCTTGACGGGCGCGCAGTTATCTCTACCGGCGAGCAACACGCAATGTGGACGAACGTCGCGGTGAACTATGTCATTTTCGTGGCAATAACGCAACGCTTCCAGGATTTGGCGCATGTAGTGGCTGGAATGGAAAATGAAACCACATCAGACACAAAGGGTTAGGCAGAATTTACATTGGGTAAGTAAAAACTGGTCAGTACCTAGACATACATTGCTTACTGCATTCAAGTGTTTTCGTATGGACAACATATCAAGCAAGCAATAAATACCCTAAATTCTACCCTAAAACATAAAGAGCTACCAGAATTATGTAGCTTGATCAGAATGACAACAATGTGAGAGCAGGACAGACCAATGCGTAAGATATACATAGAGCGACAGAGATACGTATCGCTCCGTCCTGCTCTTACGCATAGCTCTGCCTTGCCCCCTCAGCACGACGCAATTTAAAACTATATACAGGTGTAAAAAAATACGATGATCCTTCTAAGGGGTTATTCTACATGACAAACAGATTGTAAAAAAAAACCGGTCAAGTGCGAGTCGGACTCGCGCGCCGAGGGTTCCGATATACCTATAGTATTTTTGGAAGCAATAAAGTCCATTTTCAGGACCGCAAAACTAAATTTGTTTGTAAAGGTTTTTTGCAGATTTCTGAAAAACTGTGCAACTTAGAAAGATCGTTTTATTTTTGCTGTTAAGTTTACATAAACCTCTGTCAACTGTAATTAATTCAGATTTTCCCTTACTCAAACTTCGGAGATAAGGGGGGGGGAATGGTATTTTTTTTGACATTTTTCATCATAACTTGAAAACTAAGAAACTTAAAAAAATACAAAAATATATTTTAAAATGTACAAGTAAAGCCCTTTCATATGATACCCCACTCGACCTAGTAGCGACAATTTGAAATTTGGCCCCCCCTATTTTGGCCCCCTTTACATTAATAATCATACTTTTTTTCAAAAAATTTTCATGTGCAATTAAGTTGGGCAACTATATTCTAAAACTATTCCAAATTTCAGCTCGATAGCGTAAGTGGTTGCTGAGATATAGAGGTGTGACAGACAGACGGACAGACAGACAGAGCGGCACCATAAGGGTTCCTTTTTTTTACCATTTTGGTATCGGAACCCTAAAAATATAACAAAATTGTTTACTTATATTTAATTTTTAAGGTTCCGTACCCAAAGGGTGAAAAACTGGACCCTATTAATATGCCTCTGATAACTGTCTGGCAGTCAGCTGGCTGTATCTCATACTGTAATAGGTAAACAACTGAAATTTTCACAGATTATGTATATCTGTTGCCGTTACAACAACAAATAATAAGAACAAAAAAATTAAGGGGGGCTTCCATACGAAAAATGTGTTTTAGGCGTTTTTTGCTGGATTTTTTTGTTTTAGCTCTATCGTAAAAACGAGAACACTTACAAGCGTCAAAATTGGTAAGTTTATAGTGCATCAGCTATAGAATAACAACAATTAATAAAAACTGTTCAAGTGCGTGTCAGAATCACGCACATTTTATACACTCCTGCGTGACTGGGCGGCCATCACAAAGGCGGTATTTTTACCCTTAAGACGGTACAAAACCCTCGGGGAGCAAGTCCCAATCGCATTTGGCTGGTTTTTAAATTTTGAGTGATCATGAAATTTGATTTTCCTTCGATTCACATAACAGTAGTTTATGGAAATGGATAGATACTTGCTAGTGTCTGGATATTTATCAAAAACCTCTTTGTCTGCATCACCAATCGATAATCGATAGTCTATCTCTACTGCGGTGTAACGACCAGGAATAAGTTTTTCCTTGTCGTTACACTGGTGTTACAGTAGACTCTTGTCGGTTTAAGGTACCTACTTTTGACAAGTACCAAATAAAGATAAGAAAATTTGAAGTAATAATAAGAGAACTCACCATGCAACAGCCTCACTGTAAACAAATCCGGCTGTGGCTCTACGGACCACCTCAAAGCATAAGTCAGATCCATCCATACTGAAAGACACAAAATACTTCATTAATATCGTAGAATGTACCACACAGCAGAAATTCTTAAGAGATTTCCTTGTATTAGGGCAAAAAAATTACTTTTACTTTTATCGAACAAAATGATATTTTGATAGGTATATAAGCATGGAATTCTCTGCTAGCATCTGTGTTCCCGAGTTCATATAACCCGAATCTATTCAAGTCGCGAGTAAATAGGCTCCTTCTGGGCAAGCTCGTCTAATCGTCGTCGATCTCATCTCTCTCTCTGTCCTCAAGACTAGATCGAGGTCAGGAGTAAGCCCATTGAAAAAAAATATATATTAACTTGCAAAAATATTACTTCAATAAACCTGAGTACCGTCGCCCTACGATCAATGATACTTAAACAAAAAACCAAATTAGTGAGGACAATAAAACTGTACTTACTACTCGAAGACCATATACAGCATCCCTTCGGAGCTGTAAGTCTCTAAGAGCTCTACGATGTGTGGATGCTTCAACATGTGACATATTGTCGCCTCACGCTTCAGATCTGAAACACACAATACATTGTGTAGTTTATCTTTACTAGTATAATATGTAACAATAGATCTATACAGGTTGCAGTAACAGTTGATAGCTTGGAAGGAAGCCCAACAATTCTAAAAAATCATACTGATAAATGTTGAGTAAATATGTCTGTACCATTTTGATGAAATTTTCTATTTGAAATCTAGGCAAAGAATGCTTTTTATGGAAAAGTAGCAATATGGCCACATCGACCACGAATTGTCCACAATGGACTAAGTGCGGAAACCATACACCTAACTTAGAAGTTAGAAGTCACAGGCAACAGGTACACTTCTCTACATTAATGAGAAGAGATCATAGGTGCAGATGGTAGTGAGTTTAATGACTTGTAGATAGAACTACTTATAACTCTAGTTAGAAAACCTTCAGAATATTCTGCTATATTATAAAGAAATCCTCATTACATATAGGTACTTTTGAGCAACCATTTGACTCTTTGTTAAACCGGATAAGTTGGGAAATAAAAGCTTTTTTATTGTTATTATTAGAACCAGATAAGTTGTTTCTGAATTCAGGCATTTTTCTCAATAGGTCAGGGCAGAGTCCTACATCTCGACAGTGTTGCAGGCTTTGCCAATCCTTTTCAAAACCAATTTTTTTCTTTGCCTTCCCCTAGCATGTCAAAGTTTGTTAGGCACCCAGTTATTTTTAAATCTACAATAAACATGCATTATCAAACCAATATTTTTAAGTCACAAGTTGACAAACGAGCAGGGGGGCCACCTGATTTGACCTGATGGTAAGTGGTCACCACACATAGAACCCACTGTTTTATTAGTGGCATAATTTGATACTAATAAGACAGTTAAGTGCTGACAACTAAGATAGTATGTCTCATGTGTGGGTAATTTCACTGGCTTATGCCAGTTCTACACACCAGTGCCAAATCTGCTGCTCTGTACGGCAGAAATGGGCAAGAGGGTGGTACCTTCCCAGACAGACTTTGCACAAAAGCCCTACCACCATCAATATGTGGCATCTTAAAGCTTAAAGTCTTGTTTTTTAAATTATGTGTGTTTTGCATTTTGTGAGAAAACCATTAATTTGACTGCAATATCACATCTTTTCAATAATGTTTGCAATATAGAGCTAATGAAATGTTTGAATAGTGAGTCACCACTTAAGAGTTTTTGTCACATGATGATGAAGTCAATTAACACTCCTTGTAGTGATAATTTAAGATTTTGACATTGTTACATATTGTTAAAATTTTAACTTAAGAAAATTCATATGAGAAAAGAGAAAATAAGTTCTTTTTATCTTTTCATATTTGTGAAGCCAAATCAGAAGCCGTTTGGCTTGGCTTGAAGACTCTAACCTGGCAAAGCATATTCCATATTATTAGATCTGGTTTGCCTCATGGTCTGCAACATTCAGATAGCAGTTGTTTACAGTAAAAATAATGTAGTTTGATTAGAATGTCGGCAGGATATAGCTATGCATGAGGACAGGAAGGAGCAATATGTGTCTCAGTCGCTCCAATATCTTACACGCATCACTCTCACATTGCTGTCAATCTAATCTTCTCTTCTTCTTCTCATATTTAAGAGCCGTGCTCTTGTCGGTGGAGCAATCTCCATTTCTCTCTGTCCTCTGCCAATGATTTGACATCCTGATAAGACTCGACATTTACCCTCTCTTTTATCTGGTCAAAATAAGTACGTCTTGGTCTTCCTCTTCTGCCCTCTACTTCTCTAAATCCCCAAGGTGAGGTAGGCAATATGGTCGGCAAAGAAAAGAATCATCATGAAATCCCATCAAAAGTCCTGGAAAGGGGAGCTCAGTGTTTTTTTGTGTGCAGCATTTTCACAACTATCATTTTAACAACTTAATCCATAATAATAATTTAAAAAAATATATAACATTATATATATATATATAACTTATGTGAGGAGTCTCCAGAGACACTTTCAGTTCATAGGTCACATGGCACTCTAGGCATCAGTCTGTACCTAACAGATTTCTATTAGGTTTGATGCCAGTATGTCTGGACAGAGGGTTAACTCAAATCTGTTTTAGTTTGAGGAGTATACATTATTCTTTGATTGTTTGAATTGATTTTTAATATTTACCAAAGAACACATTTTTACAGAAGTTTTGCCAGTGGTATGTGTGCAGTGGTTAGCGTAAACTAGTTACACAATATAAAAATCATGAAAAAGGCAAGATTTTATCTTACAATTTCTTGAAATAAAAGTAAAACTTAAGTCACATAAAATAACTAAATATTAAATATTTTGTGTCACTTCACTTTACTTCTCTGACATTACTTACCAGCAGTACTAAGTCCAGGGCTTGCTGTGAAGCGAGCTACATCCACAATCTTCACTGCAAACTGCTGCCCCGTCTGACGATGGACACAGCGACGAACAAGGCTGAATGGTCCCCTTGTGCAAAAAATTACATACTATTACATACACATCAAATAAGAAATGATGAGTAATAGCTTGAAAGTCAAATTTTCTCAGCCTTTTAATTGAGTTATGAAATTTTTTGCATTATCTGTATACCAAAATGTACGGCGGTTTTCTCTGAGCTCTATTGAACTGAGTTGAGGCACTCTCAGGTCAATAGTTAGATTTTTTAAAAAGTTTAAGGAAGTTCTAGGGTTTTCTACACGTTTTTTGAATATTACTTGGATCATGTGGGGTTTACAAAACACCTTTTAAAAACCAATTCACAGTTGCCGCTACATGTTTCAAGACCCTAAGTCAACAAGATTCCAATAAGAATAAAACACAGTACTTACTTGCCAATAATTTCGCACAATTCATATACGTCGTCAAAAAGCACTTCGTCCTCAGCCATTTTGCACAAAAACACAGTTCACTATGTCTCAGAAAATGGTAAAAAATATCATTTTCACACAGCCTCAAAACAGAGCGAAAAGGGTACGCCCAGGAGTTAAATTGGAACTCTTACAAGGACACTAAATTTTAAATGAACACCGAAGGATATTTCTCTACGTAGTCTTGTATGTTATTTACAATATAGAACACGTAAATCTAGTCCCAAATCTAAATTTGTGCATTGTAAAGGTAAAAATCCGAAATTATACGCGCATTTTTGTAAACGCAATTTGTAAAGAGACACTGTGGTTTAAAAATACAAAATGGAAAGAAAATGATCAACAGTATACTTAGGATTACGTGCAATTAATAAATATCGACAAAAATTGTGATTATCTTATAAATAATTGATTTCATTTTCTAAAAATTATTTTTCCCCTATTTACTTTTGACATTGCGAATATCCGCGAGTAAATTTTATTTTTTTACAAGTCATCCGGATTGGATACGAGACTTTTGATCCTCTGTTTATACCTCGGGAGCAGAGTGTTTCTTTTTTCGGTTTGTTCCATATTGCGCTAACAGACTGCTTTAGAGCACTGTGAGCGCGCTTAAGTCGGTCCAAATTGACCAAAAGCGTGCTCTAAAGCACTCGCTCGTTCACCGCCTTACGTCATTGATGACGTCATCGTTTCCGCTATCAGTGCTTTAGTCAAATAGGTGGAGCAGTGAAAGCGCTAATGTCAAAATCGATTTGACACATATAAAATCCCACACCTCTGCAGCCAGCTGATGTCTCTTAAGTTTTGATTTTAATGTGTTTGTCTCTAATGGAAATGAGAGTGGATTTGGCGCACATTTTTCAGCGATTAGCTTAGGCTTTGTTAAAGAAAATAAAAACAAAACTGACATTTTGACAGATGAACACGTGAGCGCGCTTAAGCCTTCCATTATCCATTCCAAATTGACTAGAGCCATTAAAGCAGTGATAGCTTTGTGAGCGTGCAAAATCAATTTGGACCGTCCGTCAGTACTGTATACGCTTTTAGCAGCGTTTGTACAATTTGGAACACAGCCTTTGTCTGATCCGACTGCGACGTTATTTTTGGATGACGGTTCCGGCCACAGAGTACATTACATTATTTATATGAGGCCTACAAGCAGGGCTTTGTAAGGGGCGTTTTATCCTTGACGTCTGTCAACTACGTTTTATAATGTGTCGATGGGTGCGCTTAAGGTTGCGTTCCGAATCGGGTAAAAATAACTCTGACAGCAGGATAGCGTTATATGACGTCCATCGTTGTGGTCGAGACAGACTGCTGTCAATGTTAACTATTCCCGTTTTGGAACTCGTTCTAAGTTATTACTGTTGGTAGGTAATTTATTTTTTTAGAGACACTAAAATAATATATGAAATCTTTTTACTAGAAAAAATTATCACTGTTGGTAGGTAATTAATTTTTTCAGACATACTAAATAATATGTGAAATCATTTTCCCATGAAAAATGTTACAGTCATTTGACAGAAGCAATCAAACTAACTTTCATACTGATTACACGGTGGCATTATGACGGTTTTTCTTCGTGGTGATTTGCAGCGCCATCCAGTGGACATTTCGAAAGGTGGTGGAAAACACCCTATAAAATTTGTATCGCGTTCATTGTCTTTGATAACACAACAGAAAGTGACAGCAATGAAAGAAAATTACACAAGTTTGTCAATTTACTTTCTTTGCAAACATAGTACATGGGCGACCGAGCATCGCTCTATAATAGTCACCTCACTATTAAAATAGGTATCATCCGGTGAGCAAGCTATGCTACCCGCCAACAGATGGCGTAGTAGGTTTTTGTCTAAAACGCAAATGGTTAAAAACATGGGAAAAACGAATTTTCCCAGACATGAGACCTAGCTAGATCGAGTTTTCGCCCCCAAAAACCCCCGTATGGTAAGTTTCATCGAGATCGTTAGAGCCGTTTTCGAGAAACCGATTACAAATATGTATACAACATGATTGTGTAATGTCTGACTATACTTGAGTATGGTACTTAGGACATGAAACTGAACAACTTTCCCCGAGAAACAGGTTGAAAAATTAGATTTTTTTTTGGTCATCCAATACAAATTCCAGTATTGACGGCGCAAGGTTTGTATGGTGAAGGGGAATTTTTTTTTCATTTTCCAACCTATGCTTCTTGGGAAAAGTTCTTCAGTTTCATGTACTAAGTACCATACTCAAGTATGGCCAGACATTACATAAACACGTATATATTTATATATATTTGATAGTTTAGGATTTCATCATCATATAAGCCGAAAGAGGTCCACTGCTGGACAAAGGCCGCCCCTAAAGATCTCCATGACGACCGGTCCTGCGCTGCTCGCATCCAGCGGCTTCTGTGCGGTGCCGGCCTAGAAAAGAATAGTACCGACTCATCTCTTCCCGTGGATGTCGTAAGAGGCGACTAAGGGAATGAAATCCAGAGGATGGGCAGCAGCGTCTTTCTGTGTATTATTCCAACACACTGCGGGCGCCAACCCGTCTGCCAAGCGTGGCGACTATGGTAAACCTTCTTAAATTTAATCATGATAGGATTTACGTAAATTAAAACAAAACGTTATGTTTCTTAATAATTTAAATTTTATTAGGTACAAAATGTCACAAAAATTTAAAGCTAATTTTAAATCTTTACCTCGAATAAACATTTATAGCTACTTAGTAAATCTAAAATTAAGGGCCGTTTGCACTAAACTTAAGAATCGCCCAAGTTGTTTCTTACGGGCCATCAAACTATTGATAGGAGTGTCCTAAACAAGTTAGGGGCGATTTTTAAGTTTAGTGCAAATGGCCCTAAGTATATAAATAATACATTAACTAATTTCTATTTGCACACCTTAACGTCCCGCGTTTCTTCAACAATTTTTCTTCCATGTAGGGACAACTGGGTACTGTAACAATAATCTCAGAATCGACTTCTTTGGTTCTCCATGATCGGTTGACGTTGACCTTGTATCTGCAGTCAAAATCTATTTCGTAGATATCAAACACCGTTTTCTGCAAAAAGAAAACAAACTTGTATAAGAAACTGTTCACTCAATAAAAACAAAAATAATAAAACAATAAAGAAACACGAAACACGGAACCCTGAAAAATTTTATTCGATTAAGTAAAACGTTTCGGACTCGGCTCCCCAACCGCTCCCTAATGCTCAAACGCGAGTAGCCAAGGCAGTAAAATATTCGCCAAAAGTTAATGGCGGGAAAATTCAAATGCAGCAGGTGCACGGCAGCCGTCTGAAAGCGAGATCATTATTTTCTGTTTTCTGTGATTGATTATTTTATACGAGTATATTCACCTGAGTAACTGCTGATAAATCGATGTAGTGGCTGTTATTATTTGCACAATTTATGGTCTGCCAGTGAACATAGTACCTGCGAAAAAAAAAAAATACCTATATGTAGCTTAATTTTAGTTTTACCTTTTAAAAGGTCTGGGATATTTACATAATGGGGTTAGTATGGGGCTCAGTATGGGGGTATACCATAATAGAAGTAAGAAAAACATGCAATTCGCTTCGCGTGGCTTTCCTATTTCTTTGCGGGATACACATTGCCTAGGTATCTTAGGTTCTATATACAGATCCAGGATCGTCAACACATATCAGGTTGATTTTTTGCCGTATACGTACACTTAATTTTAATTTATCAAAATTTTGTTGTACTTGGCTCTAAATCGATCACAACTTGGATACCTAATGCAATAACTTCGAATTTTATGAATTTCCGTTTTTTTATCTGAGTACATACTTATCCTGAAAAATTAAATAATCTAGGTAGGGATGCCGCAGTATACAGATGTCTATTACCTACATTACAGATTTTGAGATTGCGCAGTACCCACAGACTCGTACCTCTTCCGAAGAAGCCTTTGTATATTTCGCAAGGAAATATACCGGGTGTAAGGGACAGTGTAACGAAAAATGAAAGGGAGTAGTGTTCTGTCAACGACCCTGAATAACTTTTTCAAAAAAACATTTCTGGGAAATGAAAAACAATTTTATTTTCTCTATACAAATTACTAATTCTGGTCGAAAAATTGGTTCGTTGGGTCGACGAATTTTTTTTTCTGAGAATGTTTCTTTGGGAAAAATGTTCAGTTTCGTCGACAGAGCATGCTCTTTAAATTTTCGGTACACTCTCACTTACACCCTGTAGGTATAAAGGGTGTAAGGGACAGCCTTCCGAATACTGAAAGGGCATGATCAGTCAACGTAACTGAACAACTTTCAGCGTATAAAACATTGAGGAAATGATAAAAAAAATCGGCCTCTCCATACAAAATTGCAAACTTGATTGGACAGTTTGTATGGAGAGGCCGAATTTTTTTTCATTTCCTGAAAGTTTTATTCGCGGAAAGTTGTTCAGCTACGTTGACTGATCATGCCCTTTCAGTATTCGGAAGGCTGTTCCTTACACCCTACAATATTCCCACAAAGGTTTGCTTTTGCATAATTTGTGAGTGAATCTTGTAACACATTCAGGGTAAGCTCCAAGGGAATCTCACCTTTCTTTTTGGTCACTGTCGGTTCTAATCGGATCCCAAGATATTCTTCCCGATATAGACTGATTGCTCCACACAAATGTTTGGAGTTTCAGTCCTGTAATTTTTCTTTGCCGTCTGTGGAGTGCTTGAGGCGGGTTTTCTGATAACAGAAAAATAATTAATTCATAAAATGTACACCCAAAGAATTCGGACTCCTTGCTCCGCTCGGAATAAAAGGAATACTAATTTATGAGATGACATCTGTCATTGTGTCTTAAGTTGAAATGTCAAATCATCAAACGTGATTTGATATCATCATACAGAATTTACAGAACGCCGCCTATGCCGTATTCACAATGACTGAATGTCATAATACATTATGATGACACATATTTTCATTAATCTTCCTTCTATTACCCTTATAGGTAGGTACTTAATTTTGTTTTTACCATTATTTTTTAATTTTTATTTTCCCTCCTTCCATATTTCTATGTGTACACCCTTCCCTTATACCTGACCTCTTACCTCTTCTGAAGGCCAAAAACGGCAAGAAAAATAGTATACATTGATCATCAGGCCAGAGGCCATATCCGTGCCCAAACAGACCATTTTGTCAGAGTTAGATGACCACTGTCTTAAAATGATAAATATCGCGAAGGTAGGTAAGTGAAGAACTGTGGTCTCTGACTACCCCGACGGGTACAAGGCGTGATATTATGTATGTATGTATGTATGTAGGTAAGTGAACCTACCACTGGTTGTGTTGTAAAAGATGGCAGATTTGTCACTTCGCAGCTTCCCAAGACCGAACTGGCTGACCGTCTGGACTTGGAAGAAATACATCGAGTTTGGCTGTAAGTCTTTTATATCTATGTAGTGTTTGTCCTGAAATGGGAAATCACAAAGTTAAATTGAAATAAATTTTATAGTAGCCATTTACTTATATATATATTAGTAGCAATGAACTAACTTTCTTGATTGCATCTGAAAATTAAAGTTTGTAAAGACATACAAATTGTATGTCAATACAAACTTAGGGGTACCAAATTTTTTTGCAATGAATGTTCAAATTAAATGTGCAATCCGGCAAATTAGTTACCCTATTAGGTATTCTAACCAATTCTGGATTCAAATTGTAAAATTAAAATAAACCTAACGACCGATTTCGAGTACCTAAAGAAAAGTAGTGGGAAACCTGTGGAAAACCCTTTAAATGAATTTTCTGATACTGGTAGAACACAAATAACTTGCAGGGATATTCTAGGAAAATTCAATTAAAATCGTTAGAGCCGCTAGTATCATTTTGTAATGGTTTTCCCTTTTCTAAAGCACCAATAAGCAATTTTGGAACACGGAGCCAATTCCTGAATATCACTTAAAGAATTCGAAATCACAATATTTTTTTTTCGATATTGTATTCGTTAAATACAAGGTTATTTTTTTGGACCTGATATGAGTAGGTATTCCTACCTTGTTAGTGAGATCAAAAGCAACAACTTTTGTTCTACGACTTTGCTTACAACGGTCAAAATAATTTCGACTTCTCATACAAAGTACCCAACGTAAGTGACCAACACATTTTCTATAGGAAGTCGAAATTTTTATGTGCATTGTTAACAAAGTCGTAGAACAAAAGTTGTTGCTTCTGAGTTCTGACCTCACTATAATAAAAAGGTAGGCGCATACTCATAATTATCAGGTCCAAAAAAAATAACCTTGTATAAAAAGTAAGGAATAATTAATTATTTTCACATATTTTATATTGACGTTCTAACAGGTTATCAGGATTAATTAAAATTTTTAATCTCGTCTTATTTTTCTTTATATTTTTATCACGTGTTGAAATTCAAGAATTTCCCCCTAGTCGCTTAAATACAACATACCTACAAGTGCTACAAAGTTAAGTAATAAAGACAATGAAGCTGGGTAACTTTGCCTTAATATTCACGAGACTCCCAGCCACGTAATAAGATGGTATGACATTCATACGCCACGACTCTTTAGTAGGTAGCACATTTTGGCAAGCGGCTGGTACCTATCCAGTTAGGTATAAAGGCACAAGCATATAATTCAGCATATATTGTTGGGAGGCTTGGTTTTGTTATTCCAATATCCTTATTACAACCAGCAATGTATGCCGAATTACTATCTGAATTCAGGAAGGTGTTATCTTGGCTTAACGTAGAGGTTCCTGTGGACTACGGAACCCTAATTATGTCCATTACTATAAACTTAAAAGTTTACCGAGTTCCCGATGGGGTGCTCCCGATAATTTGGCGCTATTGCAAGGAATAGTGCAACAAAGTCTGCAGGTCCATTTAGTATAAAAAAACCGGCCAAGTGCGAGTCAGACTCGCGCACTGAGGGTTCCGTACCACGGTACCACCACATAAACATAATTGTATTAGTTGAAATTTTAGTAAGTTAATGTGCTAGATTTTTGAGTCCGACACGCGCTTGACCAAATTTTATTATTTGTTGATATTTTATAGCTTATGCACTATAAACATACCAATTTTCAAGTTTGTAAGTGTTCCCGTTTTTAAATAGAACTAAAACAAAAATCGCCTCAACGACCATCCAACTTGACCCCTCTCTTATATGAATGTTCTTGAAACGGGAGCTCACCACAATTGGTTACCATTAGTTGTGAGAAAAGTTGTAATATTTAATGATTTCAGACTTTTCCCATTATTTGTACTGTGAGACCTAGCTTCTTGCCAAATTTCATAATTTTAGGTCAACGGGAAGTACCCTGTAGGTTTTGCATTTTTGAATAAATGTATGGAGATGAGGACATAAAATGCCATATATTTTAATTGCGTCGTTGTAAAAAATTGAAATTTTCAGATCTTGTGTGGTTCATGGATCCTAATATGTGGTATTAATTTCAACCTGATACCTTTACCCGTTCGTGAGATAAAGGGTCTTGACAGACAGACAGACAGACAGACAGACAGACGGACAACAAAGTGATCCTATAAGGGTTCCGTTTTTTTCTTTTGAGGTACGGAACCCTAAAAACCGGCCAAGTGCGAGTCGGACTCGCACCCTAAGGGTTCCGTACCTATCTACCATATGATATACTAAAAGCTTTTGCTCTTTGATTTTAAAAACTTCGCGACCATCCAACTTGCCCCCTCTTTTATAGAAAAGTTCATGAAACGGGAGCTCACCTTAATTGGTTACTATTAGTTGTGAGAAAAATTTAAGTATTTAATGATTTTAGACTATTCCCTTTAATTGTACTGTGAGACCTAGCTTCTTGCCAAATTTCATAATTTTAGGTCAACGGGAAGTACCCTGTAGGTTTTGCTTTTTTGCATAAATGTATGGAGATGAGGACATAAAAAGCCATATCTTTTGATTGCGTCGTTGAAAAAAATTTAAATTTTCAGATCTTGTGTGGTTTATGGACCTTAATATTCTTTATCAATTTCAACGTGATACCTCTTCTCGTTCGTGAGAAGAAGGGTCTTGACAGACAGACAGACGGACAACAAAGTGATCCTATAAGGGTTCCGTTTTTTCATTTTGAGGTACGGAACCCTTAAAAAAACAACAAACCTTTGGTACAGTTTGATGGTTAACCAGAACTGAATCCAATTCTCCTCCTAACCCTCGTACTCGGCGACTCCAGAATACTTTGTATCGCATCACTGGCAGATCCGATCGCGGTTCACGCCATTCTAGCCGAACCGTAATGGTACCTGCAAATTGTATGGGTGATTATTACATCTACGGTTAGGTACCATAATAGACTTTATGGGTGTCATTCAAAGACGTTTCGCTAACAAGGGGCCAGCAAAACCCAGATCTAACATTGGTCTATGCCGTCAAATTCTGGACAAAGCTCTCTGTCCAGCTGTAAACATTTAATGGGGTCGAATTAATAAACTAATTTTTTTGAAGTAGGTCAAAAACTCATACTCAAAAATTAAAATCTTTTAATGACGTCAGCTAAACTACATCTCTTCACAAACAAAATGGCGGGAGAAAAAGAAGCGACAATAAAAACCCACAGGCTCTTTTTAATATGTTTGAATGTACAGGATTGATATAATAAACATCAATTTGAATGTTGAATTAGCCTGTTAGAGCAGTAGCCTAATCCCATGGATTTTTTTTCTAGGTGATTTGATATTTTATAATAACTTTTGTTGTACAATTTTGCTTGATAATAGTTTTGAATTTACCTAACGGTAAACTTTTAAAGTCAGTGGATACCTTATTATAGGGTCAAAAAGTCAAAAGCCAAGCATCTTACCATTATCAGACTTAATCGGTTGCACCTTCAACTTCTTCGGCGGCGGGGGAGGCCTAGGCCCTCTTCTGGGAGTGAAGGCTAAACTTGGTTGTGAGAAACCCCTGGTACCAGCTGCACTCACCGCGGCCACACGGAACCGGTACCAGCGGCCTGGTTTTAGCAGGTTACGGAGGGATACTTTGGTCCTAGAACAAAACATTGTTTTACTTTATTTGGGATAGTGTCTCTTACTACCTAAAAGGTGTATAGTGAGAAAATAAAAAACCCTGGTTGACTGTATTTTTTTTTTTATTTATTCATCATAATTACATTAAGTGCTTAAAGATTAAAGTCTCGCCAAACTACAGTAGTTTGATGGCGAGTAGTACAGTAGTATTCTTGATACGGCTGTAAGTTTTACGTGGATACGTCCATGTAGGTAGGTACAGTCAAGAGAACTTCAAGCTCCCACGTCCAATCAGTTTTACGTGGAAACGTCTGAGTAGGTTGGTAAAGTCAAGCGGGTACGTTAAGGCTAGGCCTTCCTGAATAGCCTCTAGACTGAATACATTTGTAACCATTTTTTACATTAAATTTAATATTTATCTTAGAAGAAAAAAAAACGTAGTATTATACAAGATGTAAGAAGTGATGTGGTCGAGATATATAATTAATTTTAATTTAATTAGTATAGCTGAAGAAAAAAAATTCTAGAATGACCCTCATTTTGTCCATTTTTTCCCATTTGTAACCATTTTACTGCTACATTTTTTAACAAAAATAATTGAAACGACTCTTAGTTTTCAAGTTATGATGAAAAATTTCAAAAACAGTCCCACAACAAACAACCTTTATCTCCGAAGTTTATGTATGTAATGAAACGATTTCTCTAAATAGCATCGTTTTTTAGAAATCTGCAAAAAACTTTAACTAACAAATTTAGTTTTGCGGTCCTAAACTTGGACTTTATTGCTTCTAAAAATACTATAGGTATATCGGAATCGTCGGCACTTCACGCTGCACGTATATCTCTCCTACATAGGTTAAATAGTCGAGTGCTGAATAATGATTAATTTATTGACATAGAATATCAATAAAACATGAGTAACATATGGAGTCTACGTCACTACAATGTGCTACAACCTAAGTTTGTTTTACATTAAAAATAAATGAATGAATAACTCTTTATTGCACACATTCAGGAATAAAAATTACGGTTTTACAATAAGTGGGCAAAAGGCGGTCTTATCACTAAAAGTAATTTTTAGGGTTCCGTACCTCAAAAGGAAAAAACGGAACCCTTATAGGATCACTTTGTTGTCCGTCTGTCTGTCTGTCTGTCTGTCTGTCTGTCAAGACCCTTTATCTTACGAACGGGTAAAGGTATCAGGTTGAAATTAATACCATATATTAGGATCCATGAACCACACAAGATCTGAGAATTTCAATTTTTACAACGACGCAATCAAAAGATATGGCATTTTATGTCCTCATCTCCATACATTTATTCAAAAATGCAAAACCTACAGGGTACTTCCCGTTGACCTAAAATTATGAAATTTGGCAAGAAGCTAGGTCTCACAGTACAAATAATGGGAAAAGTCTGACATCATTAAATATTACAAGTTTTCTCACAAATAATGGTAACCAATTGTGGTGAGCTCCCGTTTTAAGAACATTCATATTAGAGAGGGGTCAAGTTGGATGGTCGCTGAGGCGATTTTTGTTTTAGTTCTATTTAAAAACGGGAACACTTACAAACTTGAAAATTGGTATGTTTATTGTGCATAAGCTATAAAATAATAAAATTTGGTCAAGCGCGAGTCGGACTCAAAAATCTAGCACATTAACTTACTGAAATTTCAAATAATACAATTATGTTTATGTGGTGGTACGGAACCCTCAGTGCGCGAGTCCGACTCGCACTTGGCCGGTTTTTTTTTTATTTTTTTTAAATCTGCATCATGTAAACGTAGGTAAGAAGTTTTTCGTTAATTCGAACGCTTACCAACACATTAAGCATTCTATATCAAAAGCAATTGGCCTTTACGTGGACATGTGGATATAATTAGGTACCTACATAGCTCTCAATTTTTGATGGAGCTAATTCTTGGATTTTCAATGGAATTGGCTCCTATCAAAAATTGAGAGCTATTTGAGGTACTTGTACCTGGAAAGTACTTGGAAAACATTTGGTGCATTTATAAGGCGTGTCCACGTAGAAATACTAAGCGGCCGCAATATTATTCTTTCCGTCAAATATACTCCGATGGCTGCAAAATGTGTTGGTAAGCGTTGAAATAAACGAAAGAAATGGATTATAACTGTGTCAATGAGGTAAGTAAGTAATTTACTTTCCTACGTAATTTGCCTGTCTAGGAAGGAAGAACTTATTATTAGAGACAGTGGAGTGTCGAGCTCGCGTGATACTGTCCAATCTTAGTCCAATCGTTGTAACACGAATTGTTACTTCCTTATTGGGCTTAATGGAATAGTGAACATAATTTTAATATGTTACTCAGACCATGAAACTGAACAACTTTCCCCAAGGAACATAGGTCGAAATATGAAAAACAGATTTTTACTTCCCATAGAAATTCCATTAGTTGATACCGCATTTTGTATGGGAGATTAAATTTGGTTTTTCGTAATTCGATCTATGTGCCTTGGGAAAAGTTGTTTAGTTTCTTGGTCTAAGGAACGTTTCAGAATTATGTTCACTATTTCAGTAGGAGCCTATATAACTTAGTTCCGCTTATAACGCTACCTATGACACAAAAAAATAAAATAAAGTAAAAGTTAAGTCAAAAAAGTTTCATTAAAATCGGTTCTGTAGTTTTGTGGTGATACTCGAACAAATAAACAAACAAACAGACAAAAGGTCCAAAAATCCGTCATTTGAATTCAGGGGCCTCAAAATAGCATATCGTGATAATTTTTTTTATAAATATCTTCAATTTCAAAACAAAATTAATTTACAATTTTATTATAGTACTCTTAGAGACAAAGCGAGTGTTTAGTGCAAGTTTTAGAGGAATTAGTGTTGTGACGATACTATTTAACAGTAATATTCAAGGATATTGTGGGAAAATACAGTCAGAACAGCTCAATATTGACTAGCAGTGCGACTGTAGCATGTAAAGCGTTTGCAGTGATTTATCTTTGCTGTAAAGCAGCAGAGTTTTATTTGTACTGCTGTTTTCCAGTACAAACAAAGGGTTACAGGCTGGCTCATGAGGAAATCAATCTTTCAGGGTTTTCACACACTTGACCACTTACCATCAAGTTGTTCATTTGCTTGCTTGCTGTCACATTGTTATTAGCAAAAAAATAACGTAAAAACTACCTACCTATTAGTCCTAACAAGTAAACTCCAGGCCCCGAGTCTCGCCTCTTCATACTTGGGTCCTAGATGGTGCTGTTCTTCTAGAAGGTACAATATCTTGCCAGGGACAGCCCTAGCTGCGTCTCCAACACCAGTGGACCATCTGACTACGACAGACTTGCGCTTTTCTCTCGCTTCGTCTAATAATGGCATTGGTGGGAGACCTGAAAATTAAGATTATGAAGTAAGTATTCATATTAGTTAGTAAAAATAGGGGAATATAGGAGTTTACAAAAAATATGGAGAATAGAAGAGGCAAGATAATAAGACGCACCTGATACGACACGAGAGTTTCATAAGAAATGTCATGAAAGGAAAAAAATAATGGAGAAGAGGAAGACTTAGGCGAAGATACTTTGACCAAACCAAGGAGAAGGTCAAAGTCGTGTCGTATTAAGAATTAAAGCATCTGGCGAAATAAATAACAGACTGGAAGTTGCTCCAGTGTGTTTGTTATTCTATCTTCTTTATCTGTTTTCAATGTTGCTGGCTAGGTCGCGAACATTTTGACCAAAGCCAGTGCCCGGTGACCCTCCGCTGAGCAAAGGATTTCATCACTACCATTAAAAGAGTATACCCTCATCTCTGCTTTTTGTAGACTATAAAAATCAACACGTAGTTTAGCCCAAATATCTTCTTCTATCTATAAAACTACAGAAATAAAAAGATAATGATGTAATTGGCGGTGTCAGTTCCTTGTTCTCATCTGAAAAGCGTTTGCACAATAATAGGTTGGAAACTTTCTCCCATTGCCTGACTTCCGTAGTTACAAAACTATTGTTGCGGTTTTTATCACGTGGATATAAGTAGGTACTGCGCTACTAATCTGCACTCTTTGGAATGCTCTTCGATTATAATGTGGTGTTGCTGTGTATTCATAATTATATAATGTGAATCAGAATTCTTACCTGATAACATCAACAGATTAGTAGGTTCACTGCAAGTGACTCCGCAGCCATGGCGACAGTACCTTTGAGTATTGTCGCAATGGGGGTCCATGTTGCAGTCCTCCATCCATACAAACTACAGACCATACCTTGCTATGTATTCACAATCCAATAATGTGAACCAGTATGCTTACCTGATAAAGTCAACAGATCAGTTGGTTTGCTGTAAGTGTTTCCACAACCACGGTGACAACATTGTTAAGTACTGTTGCAGTGACTATTAATTTTTGCATTCTGCTGACCATTCTTAACTTGTTTTCAAGCAAATAATATCACTTTGATGAACATTCCCACCTGCTAACGTCAACAGATCAGTAGGTTCACTGCAAGTGGCTCCAAAAGCATGGTGAGAGCATCGTTGAGTACCATCAGACTGGGAATCCATGTTGCAAGCTTCCACGCATGCTATACAGCCCTTTCCTAAGTATTTAAACTTGAACAGTACGTGAATCTGAATCCTTACCTGATAAAGTCAACAGATCAGTAGGTTCGCTGCAAGTGGCTCCACAGCCATGGCGACAGCACCGTTGAGTACCGTCGCACTGGGAATCCATGTTGCAAGCTTCCACACACGCTGCAGCCCATTTTGGGCTGTCTGATACTGGGCAGGTCCCAGGCTTTTCTTGTCTCAGGCGACATTGGGAGCGGCACTGAAGAAATAGATTAAGAAAGTACTACTTTATTATCAAAAATTTTTTGTCATGTCGGAGATTAGGTACACATATTAGTATTTGTATATTTCAATAATTTGATAAAATGAAAATCCCACCCAAAGTAGTTCCGGGCTTCATCCGGATCGTCTTATCGGAGACACTATTTGATTATTATATAATTTATATACCTGTTTCGGCACGCAACATACTCGTACTTTTAAGACTTATTGTTACGATAAGCCTTAACATAGGTAACGTTTAAAGCAAACTTTCTGGTTTTGTTGGAGATATCTATTTGTCGGAGAATGCTTAGGTCATGAGTATGAGAGTGCTTTGGAAACTCAGGATCTTTTTGAAATTGTTATGAGTTCAACCACCACTCATCTTTTGGGGCCTGCTTGTCGATTGTCAGACATTTTGCGGCCAACTTAGCCTATCTGTCAAGATAGATGCCGCATTAATGTCTAATACCAATTCAGCACTGCAGACTTTCTTTACACAAGGGCAGGGCTGTCAATCCTTTTTATGCTTGCTCTATTTTCTGATCCCAGTGCTATTATAAAAAGAAATAGTCAATAAAGTCCCAGGTCGACTTCATGGATAATTGTTTGACTGATCTGAAAGAGAGTATGTGTGGACTGAGAATGAATGAGTTACTCATCAAATGTCTTCTCTACGCTGATGACCAAGTTATACTTGCGTCATCTGCTGACGAGTTACAGGAGATGGTAACAATGATGATCTGCTGACGAGTTACAGGAGATGGTAACATTGATGAATGTGGCTTTTGATAGGAAAGGAATGAAAGTAAATGTAAGCAAGACAGAAGTAATGGTACTTGAAAGAGAAGAGTGTATGACAGAGTGTACTATTTCAATAGGTGGTGAACAAGTCGAACAAGTGAAGGAGTTTGTGTATCTGGGTTCTAAGTTTACGAGAGATGGAAAGTGTGAATATGATATCGAAAGAAGAGTGAATGCTGGAAGCATGGTGAATGGTGCTCTTAATGCTTTTATGAAGAGTCAGAAGGTGTCTCACAAGGCTCGTCTGGCTGTTCATAGAGGCGTTTTGGTACCACCACTGATGTACGGCAGTGAAAGCTGGGTATGGCAGAAAAAGCATGAAAGTAGAATTAATGCAGTAGAAATGAGAGCGTTGAGGAGTATGATTGGTGTGAAATTGAGTGACAGGATTAGAAATAGTGTGATAAGAGAACGTTGTGGCGTAAAAGAAGACGTAGTGACTAAAATCGAGAAAGGGATGCTGAGATAGTTTGGTCATGTAGAGAGGATGAATGAAAGAAGATTGACTAAAGAGATCTAAAAGGCGAGAGTGAAAGGAAACGTTGGAAGGGGAAGGCCTCGGCGAAGGTACCAAGAC
The DNA here is from genome assembly GCA_947532105.1 of Athrips mouffetella. Classification (NCBI taxonomy): domain Eukaryota; kingdom Metazoa; phylum Arthropoda; class Insecta; order Lepidoptera; family Gelechiidae; genus Athrips; species Athrips mouffetella. The sequence goes on along the minus strand of OX383964.1, from coordinate 5,605,927 downwards.
CATATTCAGGACGTTCTGAATAAAGGCCAGGTTAAAAGTACCCTAAACCGACGAGCATGTATGAAAGGATTGATGAAAGTTCAGGGAGCAAGGGAAGTATGTCAAGATCGTAGCAGGTGGAGAACTGTGGTCTCTGCCTACCCCGACGGGAACAAGGTGTGATATTATGTATGTATGTATGTTGACTATATCCTTAATACAGCCGTAAATAAGTTTTACGTGAATACGTCCATGTAGGTTAGTACTGTAGTGATCCTCCTCGAAAGCCCTCTTTTAGCAGAGCTGGCTAGCGAGTATTTCAAAAATTGAAATTGATTTTGAATTATGACGTCACATTCCGAAAACAATCGCTAGTCAACGCCTGTTTCAAAAAAGAAATACTTATAACCAAAATTTTGAAGCGTTACCAAAGTGTTTCTCTAATGTCCCGGTACACGCTTCTATAGTACAGTCAAGCGAGCATATCAAGCTCCCGCTACCACCCACGTCCACTCACCCCTTTCTCCCCCACCTCACCCCCCCTCATCCTCTAACTCATCCAAAGCTCGATTTAGTACGCACGGCAGCATGCACGTAGAAACAAAACCAGTATAAACAGAACCAGCGTTACTCTATAAACACCCGAAACCAGAGACTCATTCAAGGTGAAAGTGTTTCTACCGACGAGCGCCCGTGTGTACCAATTGTTGCCGCCAGAGTGCCCATATCCACTTTGACCCTCGAAACATATCCACGTCAAAAAATAAAATCATTTGATCGTTTCTATAATATCACCATTATTGACTTCATCGATCTAAAGTGTGACTCAGCGAGTCTCAGACCATGCTCAGACATAACATAAACTTTGAATCTACGATTTACTATCTTAAAAGTACTTAAGTTTCTATTGTATTCCTTGGTATGAAATCAATTTATATAAGTGCCGTGAAAAAGGCATTTCGGATCAGTTCTGGGAATAAACTGTTTAGATCCGTGAGGAATGCTTTAAAGCTTTAGCGAATGATGTAATACTGACTATCTATCTATACTACGAATAAATATACTATACTTATTATTTATTCGTAGTATCTATAGGATCCTTTTTTAGGGTTCCTTGCCGGAAGGGTGCCAACGGGTAAGGTTTGGGTTAGGTAACGTCGTCAGACATTTTAAGGGCTGCATCTTTAGAACCGTAAATAGCTAGTCGGTTTTAATTTTTTAAACTATACGGAGTGTAAAAAAAGTACGATTACTTTCTAAAGGGTGATTCTACATCACTAATAGATTGTATAAAAAATACAAAATTTAGCAAAAGCTTTTTCCTAAAAAGTAGTTTTAGCTCAAGAAGAAGTGAAGCGCTTGGATATGTTTTTTTCCATAATATCCAGTAACTAGCAAGTACCTTTTAATTTCTATAAATTTCTGTAATGTGATGTGTTACTATGTTACTGTGTGTGGTGTAATGTGTTTGCCGGCAAAGAATAGTACCAACCCATACATACTCGTGGGGGTCGTAAGAGGCGACTAAGGGTTACCTACTGGAGGATGGGCAGCAGCATCCTCCTTTGTATTTTACATCTTACTTACTGCGATCACCTATACCGCGGTCCATGGTGCCAGCCGTAGCGCTAGCGAGGTGACTATGGTACTTCCCCTCCACATATTTCCAGCAAAAGCTAGAATTCTGGAGGGAGCTCCCTGTCCTGTAGTGGACGTTTCATGGGATGTTATGATGACTGTAATGTAATTCTAAGGAAAGTCAAATTTCGTGATCACACATAATTAAAAAAGAAATTAATAAAGAAGTTTTTTTTTTCAATCTATTGTTTATGATCAAGAATCAATCACCCCTTAGAAGGATCATCGATCTTTTTAACATTTGTATATTCCTATGGATTTGTATGGAGAATATGCTTTTGTAATAAAACCGAATTCCACACGGAAGAAAAAGTGAGGTTCCCACGCACAAATAATGTCTATTCAAACCACATGATGCAGGAGGGAAATTTTGCATATTATTGATATTATGGTTAAATCTAAGAGGTGAAAGTTTTGGCTGAGCTGTAGGAAAATTAATTTTTAATGACCAGAACCCAATTCAGGTCAATAACGTGCAAAGAAAGCACCTTTGTGAAGGGCCTTTTCACGCACTGCCGTTACTATCATTAGGAACGCGCGTAATTAACCTAACAGTAGTTTCAATTTGTTTCCATAATAGTTTCTTTGAAGTTTGTGATTCAAGAGCCGCACAGGTTCTCAAACTTAGGCTCCACTCATCGAATTTTAAAAACGAATAAGTAATCTTTATTTTTAAAACTTCTGAAACTGTGTAGCTAACCATAGCTTCAGTCTTTTCAAAGTTGCTGCAGCACCTGATTTTTGAGCACTTAGCTGTGTTTTGTGTTTATATTCTAATAATAAATAAAATAAATAATTAGTAAAACTACCAAGTACTTGAGCCATCTCAGAGGCTTTTGTCGGCTCAACAACTCTTACACCAGGATTTGTGAGGTCGGTAATCAATATTCGATATGATATCAAAATTCTCGTATCTTAATTTAATGTCATCGGCCTCCTGCAAAGATCTCTTACGGAGGACAAAGTACATTACTGAGACCGCTTCACCTCAAGGCTCCCAACCCAATATTCTATGGACATTTTACCGCCCCCCTGAAGACCACATCCAGCAAGAGTAATTATTGCACTTTGAGAAACACTTTGTCAGCAGAAGCACACAACAGACAAAGCAAAACATGCACAGTATGCTACACGTTTGGAATAGTGATGTGGGTTTTTACTAGGTTTTGGAAGAATGGAAGGAAATTCCGACTGTGTTGGCAGGAAAGGAATTTATGGAATGTGAACAACATGTGGACAATGCAGAAAACACAAATACAGTTGGTATTTTATCCGTTTAACAATCATCATCATAACATTACATTTAAAGTCCACTGCTGGACAAGAAGCTATGAATTACAAAGCAAAAATACGTGGTACAGTTTGGAGCGAAGTACCATAGTCACCACGATTGATGGCGCTGCGGCTGACACCATGGACCACGGGCTTTGTATACTCGTTGTTGACTATATAATGTAAGATGCAGATGGTAAGATACGATCCGGATACAATTTCCCGCCTTTTACAACACCCACGGGTAGATCGATATTATACATACCTACATACAAATATATATATGTATTTTCATTGGTTTTTATCCCGAAGCCCAGTGATTCTACTCACGAAAACAAGCAACTATCTCGAAGAAAAAATATTTTACTCGAAAAAGATTTTCGCCTTCTGATCACTACAAGTCGATCACTTTACTATGGCGAAACAAAAAAAAAACATTCGAGTAAAATATTTTTTAAATAATTAAATTAAATTCCTTCGCGAAAGTTGCTTGTTATCAAGAGTATAATCACTAGGCTTCGAGTGCAAAAGCAATGAAAATTTACGCTGTATATCGCGCATTCTAGATGTACATACAACAGGTAAATTTGAAGACTTCTTTGTTTAGTAAAGACCTTTGATGTATTCTGTTATGAATAAATGATTTTTCTTTCTTTCTTTCTTTCTTTCTTTCTTTCTTTCTTTCTTTCTTTCTTTCTTTCTTTCTTTCTTTCTTTCTTTCTTTCTTTCTTTCTTTCTTTCTTTCTGTCTTTCTTCCTTTCTTTCTTTCTTTCTTTCTTTCTTTCTTTCTTTCTTCCTTTCTTTCTTTCTTTATTTCTTTGTACACACGGTCTATTTAACAATTAAACAATTAACAAAGAAATCACTTCTGTAAAATAAAAGTTTTGTAGAGTCATCTCTACAAACCTTTTATTTATAGCAATAGTAACAACTTGTTCCAGTTTACATTTAATATTTTCGTGCTTACTCATTCAGTTTCAATTCGAGTATTAATTAACTAACATTTCAGGAAAAACAACACGTTATATAAACAAACTGCATACGAAACGCATAGACAAACAGTTAAGTAGATAGAAAGTAAAACCTACACATGTAAGTCATTGTCTAATAACTAAAGATCCAAGACCTATATATACAAGTAAAAATAAACCTATGAAAAATAAGAAGTAGGAAAAGATCACAATCAGCTCAGAAACGATTAATAATTCAAGTGTTTATCTGGAGCATTATGATACAAGGAAATATTTGAGGCATATGAGATGTGGTAACTCCTTGACTTGCCTTGAGATGTGGTGTTGGAGGATAGGGAAAATCAGCTGGACAGAAAAAAAAAACTAATGAGGAGGTAAAGGTAAATTAGGATAAAGTTTGTTGAAAATAGACGCAGAAAGGATGTAGGGACACGACAAGATAAACCATCATAAAGGGAATGATCCGGATCGTATCGTATAAAGGAGAGGTAAAGGTCTAGACGTTGCTACATGGACCAGATTAAGGAAACAGCTTATGTCGTGTCGTAACACAAAATGAAGGGAGATACAGAGCATACGGAAGAAGCGTGAGGTGTGGAGGCTTCTCCACAGACATGAGCGTAGGTCACGAATAAGAAGCAAATGACTTAACAGTGTAACAACCATTATAAGACCAGAATCCTCTTGAAATTGAGGTATAGTAAAAGTAGTAACTATAACATTAGATCGACTTTAATAATGTTGGTTTTTAAAAGGGTTCGAACCGGAATCCTCTTGAAATAGAGGTATAGTAAAAGTAGTGTCCCGTGTGGTGCCGGCAAAGAATAGTACCAACCCATACATACCCGTGGGTGTCGTAAGAAGCGACTAAGGGTTAACTGGAGGATGGGCAGCAGCATCCTACTTTATATCTTATATATTACTTACTGCGGTCACCTACAACCGCGGTCCATGGTGCCAGCCGTAACGCTAACAAGCGAGGTGACTATGGTACTTCCCCTCCACATTTTTCCAGCAAAAGCTAGAATTCTGGAGGGAGCTCCCTGTCCTGTAGTGGACGTTTCATGGGATGTTAAGATGAAAAGTAGTACTTAACTATAACATTAGATCGACTTTAATAAAGTCTGTTTTTAAAAGGGTCCAGACCGGAATCCTCTTGAAATAGAGGTATAGTAAAAGAAGTAACTATAACATTACTTTAACAAAGTTGGTTTTTCAAAAGAGTTCCAATGAATTTACAAAAATAAACTACTTCACGTCAAGTTTCTTTGATAAGATGTTGATTAGTAGGTTCTTTAGTATCTTGACTTGAAATTCGATTACATTGTTTATGATTTTGTTAATATTTAATCTTATCTAATTATTCATTGTTATATTTTTATTACTTATAGCAACTTATGTATTTTGGTGTTTATGATGCATGAGTTTTTCTTGATCTCTACTACTGTTACAATGACAGGTAGAGATGGAAGGATAATTTATTTTATTTTTTCAGAGTCATTCTTTTGCTGCTATATGTGTATCTACCAATGTGACACTTGTAAAAACGTTTACCACAGTAAGTTCTGATCCATGTCTTTTTAAGTCTGAAAGTGTTATAGCAGGTATGGTTAGTGTTGTTATCGAAAACTGGAAAATATTTTTGAAGTAGGTCACTTACCCGAGATTTCTCTTCACTCTTCACTCCAGAACACATAAGGTCGCACCTCGTCTTCGCCAGGGCATCTTTCTGGAGCCTGGCCAGCTTCTTCGACAGTGATTGAGCTGATGGCAGTACCACCAGAATCACTAACACCAATAAAACTAAGGGCTTCAGGTACATCTTCATTTTAATGGACATTTTAATCCCACTTCACTTTCCGAGCATCTGCAACTAAAGTTACGTTAGGAATGTTAAAAAAATGATTACCAAGGTAAGGTGTTTAGGTGTTATCTACTATATCATCAGTATTATCTTAAACTATTAAATGAGCAAATGAGCATTATTCGTATATATATTATTGCGTTCTCGACATCGACTCTAACTATTTCGATGAAAGTAGGGATTTTCGGGAGCGTAAATTGATTTAGCTAGGTCATGTCTTGGAAAATTGGTTCTATTAGTGTTTTAAAAAAAAATATAGCTCTATTCAGACAGAAACCCTACAGTGCCGCCTGTTGTTCTGTTTTGGAACGACGGCGCGATAAAAAATCGCGGTGTGCATAGGCTCTAAGATGATTTGATCATCGCTAGGTCTCCCAGGCAGGTACCTACTTATATACAGGGTGTAAGAGACAGGTTGTCAAAAACTAAAAAGGCATGATCAGTCAACTTACTACTACTTACAGTAACTTCTAATTAGTTTTTACAGAAACCTAGTTGTTAATATAACCCTCTCTATATATTATGTAGATTGTTTTATCAAGAAAAAATTATGAAAGAGAATATTTTATGAACAAAATAACAATGTAAGCTTTATCTTAATGATTTATAAAATGTTGCATTGTAAAAAGTTCTTATTCTTCGGCTTATCTATCTTGCGTCATAGTAGGTATGGTCATAGTAACAGTAACACAAGTTATCATTACACGAGTTTCAGCGATTAATTAATTGTCATTCATAAATTACTTTTCCATACAATTTGCAGATCAACTGTCTCTTGCGTTTGCGCATTGTTGTACAAGGAACAGTGTTAAGTTCCTTTGAGCTTATTTGTTCCTGAATCTGCTTATGAAACTCCACAGCATTTTTATTATATTTAGGGCGAAATAAGAAAAAAGAGAGCAACTTTGAAAAGGATCTGCATTCTTTAACTTTATCTACAGATATGGGGTTTTTATACAGAATGATTGACATAAGTCTGCAGACCTCGGGTGATTGCTCTTTGCTCTACCTATGAAACTCAAAAACTTTTCCTGACAAACACAGGTCGCAATGATAATTTTTTTTTTACCTCCTATAAAGTAAGTATCTATGAGACGATAAAATTTCTTTTTATTTAGACTAATTTCCTTAAGAAAGTGGTTCAGTTTCACAGTCTGAGTAGTATGTTACAATTATAAGTTTTTTTGTGTTTTTAGGGTTCCGTATTTCTATTCATTACACTGTAGATAACAGTAATTTTTAAGTTCGTCATTAAACAATATTTTAGGTAGGTAGGTACAGACGTGATTATACCTTTTCCATTTTTCTTTAAATAAAAAATGTAGTACATAAGTTTTTCGTTACAGTTACAAATAAGAATTCTGAACACCTACAAATCTGAATGATAATTAGAATTGCTTTTCTTATATTCTCTTTAAAAACATAGTTTCAAATGGTTTTAAACCTACTAGGCTTTCTAAGCATAAATCACGTGTGTACCAAAATATTGATTGAAAGACAAACTGGACATTTTGTAAGCTTAAGGGGCTGATAAGAGCTAAGTACGCTTCACTTGAGCAGGTTTTTAACGAAAAGTGATGAATATGTAGCCGTGAAAAAAAAATTATGTGATAATTAAGCATCTTTACAATAATATGGCCGACTCTGAAACACGATTAATAAAAATCCAAAGTTACCTCTGCTTTTTGCTTTTAAACCGTTTTTCTTAAGTACCCATTAATCTATGACGCCTAAACTTTTACACATTATTCAATATATTATGCATAATAATATAGCGGTTTTATAATTAATATTATGGGTAGGTACAGATTTTGAGAAAAATGCAAAAATGAGCGAAAAACGTAAAATAGCGCGAATCCACTGCATTCTAGCACGCGCATTCTGCCCTTTATTAGAAAGGAAGGTAATTCAGCTCTTATTAGCCTCTTAAGCTTTTAGTTCCTGATTCTGGGAAATATCTCTCTATTCCATTATGAATTCAGACAGAGTAGTTTATTTCATTAACCCTCGTTTACTGCAGTCAATTAAGCTCACGCCTTCCAGGAACCATACAATAACAAAGACCAAACAAAAACAAAACAAACTTGAATTCACCTCAATTGCTTTCAATCAACGTTTCTTTTTTTATTCTATTTTGGTGTTCAATTAAAAGCATGTTGCGTGCGTGCCGGGTTAATGACCTGAGTTTTGACAGGAAATAAATAAAACTTTGACTACGCGTACGCGGCCGTCGTTGTTGGAATACGCGGCAAGACTGGCAGTGGCCGATGATCCGCCATTGCGCGGGCGCCGATTCGTGTCTCAGCTTCATTAATACACATCGATGATGCTTTCCTGTCGGAATACCGGTGACGGAAGGTTGCTTTTACCGAGCCGGTTTCCTTATTATAAACGTGCTAAGTAGACACTACAAACATTGTCTAAAAGGTTCCGTAAACATTGTAGACGCGTCACATCACAAAGTCAATTTTGTTATCAGTAACTCTTGTCTTTCTATCGCACTTTTCTTCGAACAATTTGATTGCTGACACTTTTAACAGTATAAGGGCCCACCCATCTCACCGCTTGCTGCTAAGTTCCAGATAGTATACCTCATCCATCATCATCATCTTCGTATCAGCCGAAAGACATCCACTGCTGGACATAGGTCTCCCTTAAAGATCTCCATGACGACCGGTCTTGCGCTGCTCGCAGTATACCTATCTGCTAATTATTTCTGTAAGATAATAAAAAAAAAAAGTTTTGTTTCCCAAATTCTTGATTGCTCTAACTGGCAGATTAACACAGACAAAAATCTGACATATTTATGTGGCAGATATTTTATTCATATTTTATTTTTAGCTTACGATTGGGAACTTTAGCAGTTAGTGGTGAGACGGGTCCTTACTTGTATTTGTTGGTAGAGTCTTGCTCTTGTGTTAAAACAAATTAATTACTCACTTTATATTCGTTTGTCAAAGACACAAACTTACAGAAAAAATAAACGACAAGAAAACGCACGGAACCCTAGCATCGCTGGCGGTATGTTCCCTACTCGATCGTTGCAACAATTACTATCATTAACTGTTCATCCACTGTCAATGTCTGCTAGTTTGTTGGTTATCCTGTAGGCACCTTACGGCCTTAATTCCTGTAGGCCGGAATTACGCGCCGTTTTGTGAAATGCCGCGGCGGCATTATGTAAAATGACGAATTAAAAATTTCTCGGAATTTTTTAGAATGTTAAGGCATGATGTAAAACTTACTTACTCACTTTCACTGGCTCAGGGACCCAAAGAGGATCTTGTACCTCCGACACCAAAAGCCGCCAGTCGGCCCTTTTCTGCACCTCCTCACGCCAATCGGGTCTTTGGAGGGCGCTCAGGTCCTTCTGTGTTTCGTCACTCCAGCGGTACCTGGGACGTCCGACCGGCCGTATTCCCGTCAGTCGGCCCAGGTACGCTCTTTTGACTGCACGATCTTCCTCCATCCTCTCTACGTGGACAAGCCAGCGAAGTCGGGCTGATTTCGTCTCTCCAATTATATTGGGTTCAGCCACTAGGCTTCTACCTCCTGGTTTTTTCGTGACCTCCAAGTGCCATCATCACGCCTAGTTGGTCCCAGGATCTTCCGGAAAATCTTCTTCTCTGCCACTAAGAGCTTACTTTCCTCTTTTTGAGTCAGTGTCCATGATTCGCATTCGTACATTAAAATTTGTCTAATAACAGTTTTGTAGATCCGAATTTTGGTTTTCCTGCTAATTATCTTGGACACTAGGACTTTGTGGAGAGCTGCTGAGCATCTTAGGGAATTTTGGATACGGGTATCTATTTCTTCTTCTCGCCGGTTGGTATCAGTGACGGTGCAACCCAAGTATTTGAATTTATCAGCACCTTTGTAGGTGCATGCTTCAGTTACAAGATCTTAAATTTTCTTTGCTTTCTGTCCTTCCTGTTCTAGGGTGTTCACCATCTTCTCGATGTCTTCTGCTCGATGTCCCAGCAACGCCAGGTCGTCGGCGTATCCAATCACCCTGTGTTTGCCATTCAGCTCCACACCACCACCCAATACCATGACTTTCCGTATGATGTGCTCGAGTACCGAGTTGAACAGCAATGGTAAATTGATTAAGACCCGTGACGTAAAACGGCGTATTATAAAATTTGCCTGCAACATAAACATCACTTAGAAGTTAAATAATACTTGTATAATATTATGTTTATAATAATTAAGTCTAGATGTTTAAGCTGATAAAATTGTGGTAGCCCCATGTAGCCCCCGTGAATGAGACGAAGTATGACCTGATAAGGCGATGGGAACCATAACATGTTTGAATTTATAATACTATTGTGTAGCTCTTTTGAAAATTGATCTTTAAATAAAGTTGGCGATAGCCATGAACTTTGAGAAATCAAGAAACTACAACTCTTCTAAGGCCAAGTCTACACTGATTACAAAAATCGAAAACCTAAAACTATTCTTAATATTTGTTGAAAAAATAAAACTTAAAATGTAGAGTCGAACTTTACGGATAAAATTATTACTTTTAGTGAATTAACTTTTGAGTAAAGAAAATTGTAGAATGTCCTTTGAAGGCAATTAATCTTATCTAAAAAATCTACTTAAGGATGAAAATAACAGTAAACTCTTAAGGGCAGAAAAAAAAGCAGTGGTAGTAGTATGGTCGCATTGTCCATTCTTAGGCAGTAGGCATGTAAAACACTACGACCAAGAAGGAAAACCAGACCCAATACTATAATGTGCTTGATTTCGGGATTTCTAGATTAGTGATCGATCAATCTAAATGACATATAGGGGGAATGTCGACGACGGAGGTTGCCTGTCAGCCTGATGCTGGCAGGCTTCTGTAAATACTCGTATGTGTATTTAAACTTAGACGTACCTAAGCAAATTCCAAATAACGACATTGATTAGTTTTGGCAGTCTCTACTTGGTTTGCTTATAAATACTGTGTGTTTTACTGTTTTTAATTATATTTTATTAACCTGAGGAGCCGTCTTCTAATTTTGCAGCCAACCAGCGCAAATCAGTAATATTTTTGGATGTCATTTAGATTGATCGATCACTTATCTAGAAATCCCGAATCAAGCACATTATAGTATTGGGTCTGGTTTTCCTTCTTGGTCGTAGTGTTTTATAGTTTTCAAGACACTAATGGCCTCTGTCTTGGCTAAACCACACTATCAGCCACAGTATACAATACAAAAGGCTTAACGTATCTTCCGAAACATGGAAAAGGTTAGAGATATTTTACCATCAGCGGTCATCTCCTAGAGGACTAGCGTAGCTTTGTTTCTTAATCGGAAAGACAAAGTTAATACCACTCAGTCTTGGCTTTAGAACTGAGGGTCGAAACCACAAAAGTAAAAAAGTAGAATTAAAACTACGTTTCGCTAGTTTAGCTTAATATCGTGTGCAAGCGTCCTAAGGTACGCATGCGTGCTAATTAAGCGTTTGCATCCGGCGTGTACATACTTACGCAGCAATGAACAGGTCGTTGCATCCTCAGTTCCTTTATGAGCGATATATCATCGCCATTTTTTTTTAAACAACTAACGCGTAAAGAGCAGCTCTCATTTTGTACTAACGAAATAATATAACAAAAATACAGAGGTAGGTACATAAACATCACATCAATACTCCAATACTCACATCACGACTCTTTATCATAGTTGTACCAAAGTGGTAGGAAAAGCCCACATCCTTCCAACTAGTGTAGGCAACGAAGCAATTGACCCCAACATAAATTTCTCAGGCAGATTTAATTTGACAGGATGATAAAGAATCATGAATTAAATGTAAATTCAAAATATAAAAAAAATATATTACAAAAAAAAAATTTCATACATTTTTTGTAATTTTTGTATGGAAAAATTAAAAGTACCGATTTTTTTTTGGATTTTTTTATAGAAGGTTTCTCTCATGTAGTGTAATACCCCAGCAAAGTTTCATCGACTGAGGATTTAATGCGGGGGTCATCGTTGCCTAGACTAAACTGCGTTTACTCTTACCTAATCTGTGCAACTGCTTTGATCTTGCCTTACATCCCTACCTTCAGCTTTTTTTTCTCTCATCAATCCTTGTAGTACGTTCTTCGGTTTATTACAATGGTTTGAGGAGCAAATTAATAAAAGTATTCACTAAACCATTACGATCTGCGGGGCATGTAACGGCAGAAACGCTAGGCTTTTAGTAAGTTTGTGTGAAAAATATAAAATCTAAAATTTTTAAAAACCTGGTACAGTCGTAGCTGGTTTACCTGGTAAGTAGTTTTATTTTATCTTAAAGTTTTAACGGGAATAAAAAGTAAGTAGATTTTCGGCCTTACTTAAGAATATCTTTTATTTCGCATTCCATATGCATTGGTTTCAATTCTAAAGTCTAACTATTCTTACTTTATCAAATCAAATATCAAATCTAATCTATTTAGTCTAACTATTCTTACTTTATAAAATCAAAAATCAAATCAATTTTATTTATTATTACATGTTTAAATCAAATATAGTTTATTCATTGTTGGATATTAAAATCTCTAATGACGTCAGCAAATCTAATATGATTAGCGTGGCTTTTATCTAATACCTATGTTTAGCGTGGCTTTTTCACCGTGACTTAGCCTTAAATAATAATTTTTAGAATGATTCAGTGAAATGAATGGAGGTGGTCATCTTTCAGTCCGTATCGTATGGTCTCCTGATTCATCACAGTTACTCGTAATGGCCTCGAGACAAAACAATGACACAAAGACTCCCCTGAAATAAGGTTAGTATACACCAAAGAGATTTGGACATCGCTGCGCTCGGCATTTATCTGAGGTTTACACTCATATTTTGACATGTAGTCCAGTCGCTTAACGTCTTACATAGCCAAATTCACCAAATTGCACCAAATTTTTTCCAGATATTAGTTAGGTACATATAGCTCTCAATTTTTGATAGGAGCCAATTTTTGAATTTTCTATTGAAATTTTTTGAAATTCAAGAATTGGCTCCTATAAAAAATTGAGAGCTATGTATCTAACTAGTACCTGGAAAAAAATTGGTGAAATTGTAAGGCGTGTCTACATGAAACAGCTAATCGACCGCACGATAGTCTATGCTTTTGTATGGGGGGTCATTTCATGCAAAGTGGATATAGGCCCTCTGGAGGCAATAATTGGTACTACATCGAGCTTGGGATAAGTCAAAAGGGGTGTGATGACAGTGGGCGTGAGAGAGGGGTGACGGGAGGGGGGTGAAGGGAAGGGTTGAGGGGTGGGGCGGTGAAAGGGAGGGGGTAAGTCACGGAGCAGAGAAGGGGTAAGTGCACGTGTGTGGGAGAATTACTTACTCTTGACTGTATCTACCTGCATAGCGTATCTACACATATATTCTTTATTGTGCACAAATTACATAAAATTGAAACACACAGCCGCAGTACGTGAAACTTACAGCCGTATCACGGATACAGCCAGCTAGAGATTTAAACTTCTGGAGTTTGACGTTTTTTAGGGTTCCGTACCTCAAAAGAAAAAAACGGAAACCTTATAGGATCACTTTGTTGTCCGTCTGTCTGTCTGTCTGTCTGTCTGTCAAGACCCTTTATCTCACGAACGGGTAGAGGTATCAGGTTGAAATTAATACCATATATTAGGATCCATGAACCACACAAGATCTGAAAATTTCAATTTTTTACAACGACGCAATCAAAAGATATGGCATTTTATGTCCTCATCTCCATACATTTATTCAAAAATGCAAAACCTACAGGGTACTTCCCGTTGACCTAAAATTATGAAATTTGGCAAGAAGCTAGGTCTCACAGTACAAATAATGGGAAAAGTCTAAAATCATTAAATATTTCAACTTTTCTCCCAACTAATGGTAACCAATTGTGGTGAGCTCCCGTTTCAAGAACTTTCATATAAGAGAGGGGTCAAGTTGGATGGTCGCTGAGGCGATTTTTGTTTTAGTTCTATTTTAAAAACGGGAACACTTACAAACTTGAAAATTGGTATGTTTATAGTGCATAAGCTATAAAATAACAACAAATAATAAAATTTGGTCAAGCGCGTGTCGGACTCAAAAAATCTAGCACATTAACTTACTGAAGTTTCAACTAATACAATCATGTTTATGTGGTGGTACGGAACCCTCAGTGCGCGAGTCCGACTCGCACTTGGCCGGTTTTTTTTTATAGAAGAGGGAGGCAGACGAGCAGACGGGTCATCGGATGGTAAGTGATCACCGACGCCTATAAACACCCGCAACACCAGGGGGGTTACAAGTGCGCTGCCGGCCTTTGAGATATTTATAGGCTCGTTTCTTAAAGGCTGCCTTGTTGCTCCGCTAACCCCCCTGCTCACCCTCTACACTGAAAAAACGGAGAGCCCACCAAGATGAATTTTCCCTCTCCCTCTCTTTCCCTCCCCCTCCTCCCTACCCCCTCCCTCTCTCCCTCCCTCTCCTCCTTCCCCTCCTTCTCCACCTCCCTCTTCCCCTCCCTTTCCCTCTATCTGTACCTCTACCTCTACCTCTCTACCTCTACCTCTCTACCTCTACCTCTCTACCTCTACCAATCTACCTTTCTACCTATCTACCTATCTACCAATCTACCTATCTACCTCTCTACCTCTCAACCTCTCTACCTCTCTACCTCTCAACCTCTCTACCTCTCTACCTCTCTACCTCTCTACCTCTCTACCTCTCTACCTCTCTACCTCTCTACCTCTCTACCTCTCTACCTCTCTACCTCTCTACCTGTCTACCTCTCTACTTCTCTACCTCTCTACCTCTCTACCTCTCTACCTCTCTACCGCTCTACCTCTCTCCCTCTCTGCCACTCTGCCTCTCTACCTCTCTACCTCTCTTTCTCTCTACCTCTCTACCTCTCTACCTCTCTACCTCTCTACCTCTCTACCTGTCTACCTGTCTACCTCTCTACCTCTCTACCTCTCTACCTCTCTACCTCTCTACCTCTCTACCTCTCTACCTCTCTACCTCTCTACCTCCCTACCTCCCTACCTCCCTACCTCTCTACCTCTCTACCTCTCTACCTCTCTACCTCTCTACCTCTCTACCTCTCTACCTCTCTACCTCTCTACCTCTCTACCTCTCTACCTCTCTACCTCTCTACCTCTCTACCTCTCTTCCTCTCTACCTCTCTACCTCTCTACCTCTCTGCCTCTCTGCCTCTCTGCCTCTCTACCTCTCTACCTCTCTACCTCTCTACCTCTCTACCTCTCTACCTCTCTACCTCTCTACCTCTCTACCTCTCTACCTCTCTACCTCTCTACCTCTCTACCTCTCTACCTCTCTACCTCTCTACCTCTCTACCTCTCTACCTCTCTACCTCTCTACCTCTCTACCTCTCTACCTCTCTACCTCTCTACCTCTCTACCTCTCTACCTCTCTACCTCTCTTCCTCTCTACCTCTACCTCTTCCCTATCCCTGCCCTATCCCTATCCTTACCCCTAACGCAAATTTAACCGCTATCCCTAACATAGAAATGACACTCATATTGATTTTTAGACATTTCAAACCTATCGCACCCCAACCCCAACCCCAGGGGATGATGGTATTTCACGTCCATCAGGTTGGATTTCAATATTGTTGTAGTTTTCGTAATTAGCGACCTGATATACCATACAAACGACACCTATATTGATTTTTAGACATTTCAACCTTATCGCACCTCAACCCCATCCCTAGGGGATGATGGTATTTCACGTCCACCACGTTGGATTTCAAAATTTTTGTAGTTTTTGTAATCAGCGACCCGATAAACTATACAAACGACACCCATATTGATTTTTAGACATTCCAACCCTATCGCACCTCAACCCCATCCCCAGGGGATGATGATATTTCACGTTCACCACGTTGGATTTTAAAATTGTTGTAGCTTTCGTAATCAGCGACCCGATAAATCATACAAACGATACCCATATTGGTTTTTAGACTTTTTTATCCCCATTTTCCTTTTTTAGGGGTTGAATTTGGAGTGGAATTTCAATAACAGTGATGTACTTTCCACAGAATTACAACCCTTATGCCTAAACAATAAATTTAGTGGATTTTACTTTGAAAATGAAGGATTTTCAACTTCATCCCCCTTTTCACCCCTTATAGTGTAGAATTTTCAAAAACCCTGAGACACGTAAAACTTAATTTTTAGTCGTCAGCCTAAATACAAATTTTGAAGATCCTGACTTCAAATTTGACGGACTTTCATACAAATTTTCATCCCCTATTTTACCCCCTTAGGGGTGGAATTTTGTAAAACTCTTTCTTAGTGCATGCACCTCTAGGCCTCATAAGGAACCTACATGCCAAATTTGAAATCTCTAGACCCAGCGGTTTGGGCTGTGCGTTGATATGTCAGTCAGTGAGTCAATCAGTCAGTCAGTCAGTCAGTCATCTTCTTCTTTTATATATTTAGATAAATTCTTTGAACAATCGACTCGATACAGATAAATCTAAATATATAAAAGAGCATGTCCTGACTGACTGACTGATTCATCAACGCCGAGCGGTAACCGCTATAGATACAGATCTGAAATTTTGTGCACAGGTTCTATGCAAGTCAAAACCACCCACTAAGAAAGGATTTTGGAAAATTTATCTCCCAAGGGGGTGAAATAAGGGATGAAAGTTTGTATAAAAGTCCTTTGTTTCTTGAGCTAGATTAACACAAATTTTGAATTTAAGCTTTTGTTAAAAAATAAAGAAACACGAATTTAAGCATTTCTTAAAAATCACCCTAAAATGATGTAAAAGGGGATGATATTTTTTTCCTATGTTGGTCTATAAGTCTTTTATTTTTAAAGGTAGAATTATAGAAATTTGTTTTTTGAGCCTTTGGTTAAAAATAAAAAAGCACATGTATTAAAATTTTTCAAAATTCATCCCCTGAGTGGGTGAAATAAGGGATGAAAGTTTGTATGAAAGTCCGTCAGTTTTGAAGTCAGGATCTTCAAAATTTGTATTTAGACTGACGATAAAAAATTGAGTTTAACGTGTCTCAGGGTTTTTGAAAATTCTACACCCAAAGGGGTGAAAAGGGGGATGAAGTTGAAACTCCTTCATTTATTATTTAGGCATTAGGGTTGTAATTCTGTGGAACATTTATCACTGTTATTGAAATTCCACCCCAAATTTAACCCCTTAAAGAGGGAAATGGGGTGAAAAGGTCCAAAAACCAATATGGGTATCGTTGGTATGGTTTATCGGGTCGCTGATTACAAAAACTAAAACTATTTTGAATACCAATGTGATGGACGTGAAATACCATCATCCCCTGGGGATGGGGTTGGAGTGCGATAGGGTTGATATGTCTAAAAATCAATATGGGTGTCGTTTGTATGGTTTATCGGATCGCTGATTACGAGAACTACAACAATTTTGAAATCTAAGGTGGTGGACGTGAAATACCATCATCCCCTGGGGATGGGGTTTGGGTGCGATAGGGATAAAATGTCTAAAAATCGATATGGGTTTCATTTCTATGTTTATATTAGGATAGGGATAGGAGTAGGGGTAGGGTTAGGGGCAGGGATAGGGAGAGGGAGAAGGAGAGGGAGTGGGAGAGGGTGAGAAACGGGGAGGAGGGAGGGAGGGGGAGAGGGAAAAACTGCACATTGTTTGAATATCACGCGGGCAAAGCTGCGGGCATAGCTACTAATAAATAGTTAAAGTGCGTTTCAAAGTAAAGATTATTCTCATATTTGCTATAAAGTACAACAGTCTCCGTGGTCTAGTGGTTAGAGCGCTGGAGATTCTGGGTTCGATTCCCGGAGAGGACAGTCAAAAAAATCTCTTTGTGCGACTTCCCTAGTTTGGATAGGACATTCTAAGTCAAAGTAGACTTTATTCATATTAGGACACTTGACACTTTGATCACTTTATGACGTCAATTAAACTAAAAGCCACGTCACTTCACAAAGTGGCGCCATGTGGGTAAAAAATACATCCAACCCTCCGCCCCTGCAAGGGACATGTTCGCCCCTGTGCGACCATCGAATACATTTTTAGCCGTTTCGTTTCGGCTAATGTGCACATTAGCCGGCTAAAGATGGAAATTCACGACGTAAACTAACATGATATCGAACTTTAGCCGCTTCTCGAAAATAAACCTAAGTTTAGCCGGCTAATCTTAAGTTTATGTTCTCACCTATTATTATTTAGCCGTTACATTTTAACGGAAAAAGCGAAACTGAGAAAATAGTTTATTCAGAATCGAGACTAGAGTCAATTTCACGGGTTTTTGAAAAGGGGATTTCTTTTAAGCTTTTATTACTTAAATTTTTGTCGCTTCTATTCTAAATATTTCTGTGGATACGCGCGCTGGCGGCCGGACTGCGCGTGGTTAATGAGCGGTGAGGAAGGGAGGGAAGTGAACGTGGCGCGGCGTGCGCGGAGTGCGCGCACTAGAACAACGCAACGATGAAACTAGAACAGTGATAAAACTTTAAAGTAACAATATTTAGATAAAAAATACTTTTTTTAAGATTTTTTTACGGGAATGGATTTATTTTAATAAAAATCAGTTGGGGTGTATGATGGGTTTCGCTTATTCCATTAACACGTTGTATAGCATTTGTGTAAAGTTTTTGAGTTTCATTATCTTATTGAATACAGATGTCTTTTACGCCCGATATAAACTAACTAACAACTTCTTTTTCGTGAAGATTATCAAATAGGACTAAATATTCAACTCCCAAAATTTCGCTACTGCTATGGCGTTATCAGATCCTCGTTAAGCCACGATCACACCTAACTGAATTCAAGGACTAATTCGACATACATTGCTGGGAGGTTTGGTTATGTTAATTGCAATATCCTTACTTCAATGAGCAATGTAAGCCGAATTAGTTTCTGAATTAGGGAAGGTGTGATCGTGGCTTTTAGTGCAGATGGACGGGTATAGTGCACAAGTGAACCACTTCTCCATGTTTTAGCTTGCTACCAGCTTACACACTACGAACAAGGGATCATGTAATGTGAGCATTTCGTCACGCCTCGTGGAGGGCAGACTGGTTTCAATATCAATTCCATACCTACCTGCTGCACTTGTAGCTAAGTTACGTATAGCTCTATCTGTGTCAATCTTTTACTTACCTAGGTTTTATATTGGGTATTTAACTATGAAATTGCCGTTTTATTGCGAATTTTAGGTAAACTCAATTTTTAGTACTAACATTTTTGCATTTTTTTTAGGAATAGAAAATCCATATTTTTATTATTTAACGTCATGTTCAAGCCGCTACAGGACGACTGTTTAATGTAAACGAAATAAAATTTCCACAAGACAGGCCTAGCCTAGTGTGGGATTTTACGTCAGTTCTCTTTTGGCTGCAGGAAATATACAATCCGCATATGACGTATATATTAACTAGTTAAATCGTAAAGTACGATATTGTAAATTGCCTGTTCTTTCTGAAATAAAATTATCTTATCTATCTAGCTATCTATCTATCATATTTTTAATATTTTGTAAGCATGATTGGGAAGATATTAAGTTTACAGAAGCTTATATAGGGCGACTTTTAATTAGTTCTTGATAGAAAAAGGAATGAATGTACTCATGATACTGAACAACTTTCCCCAAGGAACATAGTTCAAAATACGAAAATCAAGTTTTGACCTACCATAGAAACTGCATCAGCTGATAGCGCATTTTGTACGGGAGGTCAAATTTGGTACTTCGTATTTCGACCTATGTTCCTTGGGAAAAGTTGTTCAGTATCATGAGTACATGCATATCTTTTTCTATCAAGAACTAATTAAAAGTCACCCTATATTTAATTTTAGAAAAATATTATCTGTAGAGAAATTTAACAAATCTGAATCATCCAAAATGATGAAATCGGACGACATTTAAGACGAAAAATTTTCAAACATTTAATTTTATATCTTCTTCTTCTTCACTGGAACACCTTTGTGAACCCCGCGGTTGTACCACGGGTACTACCCGATGACGAATAATAAGGACTGACCATGTGATATCAAGCCTAAAGATACAGTCAGTCTTTAACGTGGCTGCCAAATTCCCGTCATATTGTTCAACTTTCATAATAAAATATATTTCGATAATTTCATAATAAAACACCAAATAATTAAATGAAATCAGGGAACCAATAATCTGACGATCGATGTATCCGTAGATGGTGCAATATCTGCTATTATAGATGCGGGCGTTTCCTTTCATAACCTGAAGTTTTCTTTGCAATAGCCAATAACGCATCATGCTCCGATAACTTTTGAACTGAAACTACATTCATAAAACTTACCTTCATACTTATAAATAGATCGCTCTCGTCATTCTTTTGAACTCAAACTGAACAGAACCTTAAGGCCGGTATTTCACTGGGACACCACGATGGCGCGACTGGTTGCGCGACTGGTTGCGCCACTGGTGTCCGTAACTAGACACCAGTAAAGACACACCCTGTGGCCTCAGTATTAAGGGCTATTTTTCACTGGGAGTGGTAGCGCGAACAGCATCCGAGCTGGTTGCGCCGCCAAATTAGTTGCGCAACCAAACGGACACCAGGTGAGTAACTCTCTATGTATACATTTGGTTGGTAGCGGCGACTGGTTGCGCTGCCATGGTATCCCAGTGAAATATCGGCCTAAATGTACCAAAGCCACACTTAGCGACTTTGTTGGGTTTTAAATGGTACTTAGTATTGTATGCTGACAGAACCACAGACAGAACGTATGCCTATTGCTTGTAAAATAAAGCAAACCAAATAATTTCTATTGATACTTTCATATTCGTAATCATGAAACTCTTGTATTATTTCTTGTTGTACTTTTATTCTTTCACAAAGGTAAAGTGTCTGTAACTGTATTAAATAAAAACATTTCAACAAAGTTAACGGTAGGTAGGTTAGGTAATACTTGAACTATATCTAATGGACTAGTTATTTAAAATATACTGTTTTAAATTACGTATAAAAAGTATCACCTTAATAAATAAATTGGAAAGCTTCTTTAATGTTTCACAAAAAAACAAAACAACTATAAAGCTTTCAAAACCTACTGATTTACACTAGCATAACAACTTAGTTACTTTCTAGAATCTTCAGTTCATTCTGGAACATTCGAGAATGATCTAGAAGCTCTAGTTTTATTTTGCAGCAGCTGTTGTTGGTGCCGCTGTTGTGGCATCTCCAGCCGCAGTCGTGGCATCAGCAGCAGCAGCAGCAGCAGTAGTGGCCCCTGATGCCGCAGTAGTAGCTGCTGGAGCGGAAGTGGTGGCAGCTGAAGATGGTGGGGTTGTGGCTTGACCCCACGGACCAGGGCCCCAAGGACCGGGGCTCCAAGGCCCCCAGACCCAAGGTCCCCAACCACCCCAGCCAGGCCATTGACCAGGGTTAGGCATCGTGCCGTTAGGGAATGGAGCTAAAAGAAAAACCAAAATAATTGACAATGGTGTCATAGAATCAGTCGTGGATGAAGCGGAGTTTATTGTCTAGCGTTGGCAATTTTCAAGTCTTTTAATAACTATCAAAGAAGATAAGAATTGACATGTGCTTGAAAATAAAACCTGGATGACGCAATTTTACAGCACTATAATATTGCATCTCACAAAATCAATTATCGAGCTGAAGATGATCTCGTAGACTTTCAAGTGTATAAACGTAAACATTTTCAAAAACAGGTTCTTCCTTCATACCTTCTGGACCGAGTTTTACTGGATATTGAAAAGTAACTACTTACGAAATAACTTAATGTGAAGTGTGGTGATGTAGGCGGTGCTACGAGTATTATAGTTGACCTCGCCGTTGAACATAAAGAGCCATGAACACCATGTAGGCTGAGTTTGAAAAATAATCAGTAAACTCACTTATTATGAAGGGCGGTGGAGTAGGCGGTGCTATCGTAGTTGGCCTTCTAGTTGGACAATCTGCACAAGGGTCAAGCATATCCCAAAACAAATCTTCCATACTCGTCGTGGTTGATGTGGAAGACGACTGGTCATAGTCATCATCGTCGTCGCATAAGACGTTACACCAAAGGACACCAAAGAATGGCTGTAATATTTTAAAACTTCGTTTAGTATACAAAACCCTGACCAAGACATTATGGTGCCGGGAAAGAATAGTACCAACCCATCTCTACCCGTGGGTGTCGTAGGTGACATAAGGGTTGTAAACAGGAGGATGGGCAGCTGCGTTCTTCTATGTATCGTACCATCTTACTTACTGCAGTTACCAACAAACACGGTCCATGGTGCCAACCGCAACGCTTGACTGCCGTACTATAGTACTTCCTGTCCATATTATCACAGCAAAAATTTGAATTCTGGAGTAAGTTTCTTGTCCTGCATGGGATGTTATGACGATATATTTAAATATACTGTTGTCCAGGGTTTGGAGATTAATTATTGTTTAGTTACCCGCTAAAAAAACATGCACCGCTATTAAAGGATGGTGACTGTTGTGCTATCGATGATTACACAGGAAGTAGGTGATAATACTTTTACCCCCTTTCCACACGGTAAAGTTACTGCATTTTTGTGCTACTAAAGTAATGACAAAACTGATGACTGATTGATGAAAGATGAAACAAACCTTAGAAGCGATCAACTGTAAATTCACTAACACTAAAAGGACGAAACACGCTCGCGATGCGGCCATGTTACCAGCTTGAACAGAAACGTGCCCCTGACGATCTTCATACTTTATATCAGGTATTTACGCAAGAAGCTCAATTATTAACGGCTTCAAAGAATATGTAATGTGTTTCCTTTTGTAGAAGGCTTTGTCTAATTTAAGCCGACCTGCATGCATAAACTATTTTAGAGGGTCAGTTTATCACGTCATTTTATTACTATACTACGAAAAATATGATCAAAAAGAGAACATTTTCAACACTTCATAAATGTACAAATGCAATATAATGCAAAGTAAGGTAGCATAGGCATAAATAAGAAGGTGGGAACTAGGAGTAGGTAATTCAATTAAATATCAGTATTTCATCATCATCATATACCTATCAGCCGAAAGACGTCCACTGCTGGATATAGGCAAATAATTTACTCGGTATAGGACCAAAAATAGCCCATTACACTTCTTCCCGTCAAGTCATATCGTCAAAGGCAATATAGAGTATCATACTGTTTATTGCAATCACTGGATGTCTCATCTGTCGAATGCTAATCATTGCCACGTATCGCCTTCAGAACATTTGTGAAAATTCAGCATGTAGGTACAACAATCATAATATGAATAGCCATCTTTATTTCTATTGGTCTGCCTGTTTGGATACGGTCAGTTTTGAATGTCATTGCAATGAACTGTGAAGGTAGGTATATTCTGTAGTATTAAGGAGTGATCACACCTGGCTGAATTCAAAGACTAAATAGGCATACATTGCTCGTTGAAGTAAGGATATTGCAATTAACATAACCAAGCCTCCCAGCAATGTATGCCGAATTAGTCTTTGAATTCAGCTAGGTGTGATCACTCCTTTATAAATATAATGTATAGTAAGTTCATTCTCTTAGGATTGTTAAGACTTAACTCTATGGAATACTGATTAGTAATCGTTCGTGCTCTATCGGTTTCCAAATGGGTAATTCCATATCCGTGAAAAAATTATGTATGTCATTGCCTACGAGTATGTGGCCCTGTCAACATTATATGCAGTGAGTGGATAGTATTGGTTCGTTTCGGTCCTGTAAAATATTTATTAATAGGTATTTGTACAGTTGTTTAGTTACTTTGTCTACCAAGGTCGCTAAGGTAGTAGTTTGTAATTTGTTAAATGTCCCCAAGGGCTTAACGAGCTTATACCGACCTGCTCTATGATATATATTATTCTTCATAAGACAGTCCAATAGTCTGTAAGTAATAGACGTACTCGTATCAAAACCCACTTTCAATAAAGAAGTGCTGCAGAAGAGTAGCGGTGGTGGCATCCCACTACATTTAAGGGTGCGTTTAGGCAGTAAATCGGAAACGAGGCAATATCATTTTTCGTTCCTTAAAAATGCAAATTACAAGATAATGATATCTAGGACGCATGCTTGCCAACCATTATAATCACTGAGTTTGATTGCATGTTCCTCTATAAAATCATTAATGGCCTCGTAGATTCCCCTCACCTTCTGGAACTTATAAGTTTAAAAGTCCCTACTAGACCTGTACGGCTGTACGTAGTACATATACAAATATTTTATTTGCGTATCCAGGTTTCTCGACTAACTATACTGCCAACTCTTATTTTCGTCGCTGCTTGGCTAGCTATAACAATGTTTTTAGGGTTCCGTACCTCAAAAGAAATAAACAGAACCCTTATAGGATCACTTTGTTGTCCGTCTGTCTGTCTGTCTGTCTGTCAAGACCCTTTATCTCACGAACGGGTTAATGTATCACGTAGAAACTAATACCATATATTAGGATCCATGAACCACACAAGATGCGAAAATTTCAATTTTTTACAACGACGCAATCAAAAGATATGGCATTTTATGTCCTCATCTCCATACATTTATTTAAAAATGCAAAACCTACAGGGTACTTCCCGTTGACCTAAAATTATGAAATTTGGCAAGAAGCTAGGTCTCACAGTACAAATAATGGGAAAAGTCTGAAATAATTAAATATTTCAACTTTTCTCCCAATTAATGGTAACCAATTGTGGTGAGCTCCCGTTTCAAGAACTTTCATATAAGAGAGGGGTCAAGTTGGATGGTCTTTGAGGCGATTTTTGTTTTAGTTCGATTTTAAAAACGGGAACACTTACAAACTTGAAATTTGGTTTGTTTATAGTGCATAAGCTATAAAATAACAACAAATAATAAAATTTGGTCAAGCGCGTGTCGGACTCAAAAAATCTAGCACATTAACTTACTGAAATTTCAACTAATACAATTATGTTTATGTGGTGGTACGGAACCCTCAGTGCGCGAGTCCGACTCGCACTTGGCCGGTTTTTTTTTCTCATATTGATCTATTTTCTAGTAAACCACACGAATTTAAAAGGCTGTTAATTGAATTTTTAAAAACTGAAATTTCTTAAGTCTTAGGTGTGGTTGTAGATTTATTCACACATAATATAAAAAGTTTAATTTTTAATTCAATGCAGTAAACTGACGTTTGGTGGGTTGCCGCTTTTTTGGGAAAAATAAATAGTGATGTGCTAAA
This sequence comes from Athrips mouffetella, assembly GCA_947532105.1. Classification (NCBI taxonomy): domain Eukaryota; kingdom Metazoa; phylum Arthropoda; class Insecta; order Lepidoptera; family Gelechiidae; genus Athrips; species Athrips mouffetella. The sequence continues at coordinate 5,581,067 of OX383964.1, read as the reverse complement.
AAGATATAACTCAATCACTCATCTAGTGATATGTTCATATAATATCAGTGATTATTTTAAGCTTATTAAATTACGTAAATACCTACTCGAACAATAACATGGCTCAATCTGAGCAAGTCGAGCGCGAACTGATCATCAATAAGAAAATAGTGCTTCCCTTAAACCTAGAGAGATGTAATTTGGCACAGAGGTAGGGTTTAGTGCCCATACATAGGGAAAAGTATCAAAACTAGGATCATGGAAGATCTGGTGTACCTGATGTCCCTGAGAAGAAACCTTAACAGACCAGCCAAACTATTAAAATTTTCGGCATGCTGTGTTCACAACATTTATTAAACGTGGTGAGACTTTTCTATTGAAATTTTAAAAATGAAGATCTGGAGTATCCGATGAAGAACTCTGAGAGCTCAGCTGAACTATGGGAGCCCATTTTGTTTGCATTACAAAGACTATTTAAATCAAGAAATTAAGAAGTTAAGTGGCTCAAGAATATAGGCAGTTATATTTTCTACTTAAGGCGGTGCATTGTTTTAGGGAAGGTGTTTAAGAAAAAACGGCTCATATAAAAATAAAATTTTATTCACTGTCATAATCATCCTCACTATCGGATTCAGTAACATTAATAATCAATCTATCAACAACGCCGTCAATGCGTGGATCAAGATGGTACATATCGTCTTCTACTTTTATTACATGTGTCACACAGCTCTTCCATTTCTGCGGTGTGATGTTGGTAAGAGCCTCTTCGAACAGGGTTTTCACTTCATCCATTTTAAATGTTTTGTTGTTTCTTGCGACATGCCCCTTTGCTTGAGCCCAAACCATTTCAATGGGGTTCAACTCACAGTGATAAGGAGGCAGTCGCAAGATTGTGATTCCCTGCTCTTTTGCCATCTCGTCCACAGCGTACTTAACGGGGAACTGGTCTTTATGCTGCCGTACAATGTCAATGAGAGTAGCTTTAATCATTTTTTCTTCATATTGTATCTCTTTACTTGTGAGCCACTCTTGTATTCTTGACTTAGTCCATGACATTGTTGGCAGAGTTTCGATCTTCCGGGAGTGGTAGGGTGCATTATCAATCACTACCACCGAATCTTTTTTCAATTTCGGCAAAATGTCTCGGAACCAGTCCTCGAAGCACTCGGCGTTCATTTCTTGGTGATAGTCTTCACTCCCCTTCTTTGCTTCAAAAAGCATTAACCCATTCTCTACAAAACCTTCTTCTCCCCCGATGTGGCTTATAATAAGCCGTTTTCCTTTACCCGTCGGGGACTTGAGGCCCGTGGTCAAACCCTCCATAAAAGCTTGCCTCGATGAAGTGATGGTCGTATCGACCCAAGCTCGACTCGTTGTATGCCCTGAGAAAGAAGAAAAGGTTATTATTTGATTATTAAATAAATGAAAATGAACAAAGTAATAGCAGTTGAAAGTTTATTTAAAATTAAGTTTGTGAATTCCATTTGTGTAATTTTCTAATAGTAAAGGATTTAGTATTTTATAATAGTTATAGATTGCATGTTGGTATTCTTCTACTACAGGATATAAAAGATAAGACGGCATTTATGAAGGCGAGGTCTAGGAGTAGGATAAATAAGTGAATACCTTCGTTCAGCCAGGTCTCATCTTGGTAATAAATGTACTTCTTCTGCACTGCAATGCTGTTCTGTCTTCTATATTCTTTTATTTGATATATATATTTTTGGCGCCACAACACGATATCTTCTCTGTCAATGAGAGCACTTCGTCGCGATTTAGTGATAAATTTAAAATTGAGGAACAGCAGAGTTTTCCTCATTGTACTCCATGAAAAATTGGGTAAGTCCACATCATCATTGACGCTTTTCAAAACCTGAAACGGAAATAAGTGCCTTTTATAATTTAATATTGAAATCATACAAGTACCTTTATGATAACTATCTATCTTGGGATAGATATACTTGGGACCATAATGAAATTACGTATGAATAAAAAATATGTTTACCTAATTAAAATTATGATTATTTTAATAACTTACCTTTTTAATGGTAGGAGCTTCATTTTTCGCATAAAACCCGTGCACCTTTCTTCGAATCGCAGATAGCGTAAAATCGTCCAATTTGTCTTTGAAGTTGTGCTTGGGTCCGGGCTTTTCAGGTGCTTTAAAATCTTGGTTTTCTTTATGTTCTTTAAGAGTGGTAAATACTACTCTCTGAGAGATGCCCAGTATGTCAGCAGTTTTAGAAGCACATTCGCTGACTTTTGCAGATTCTATCTCAGAAGACTGTTCATTGAAAACATACTTATAAACATTTTGCACCATGATTTTTTCAGTTACACTTAGAGCACGCTTGGGTCTCTTTTTTCTAGGAGATAAAAAGCTACCGTCACTTGAGGTTCCTGGGCCAGGATCCATGACAGAAGTTTTAACAAATAACAAGGTATAACAAAAACAAAACTTCACCACCAAAAACTTAACGATAACCTCAACGAAAATTTTTACGGTGAAACGCATAGGCAAGAGACACATTCGAACACTCAGACCGGAGGTAAGAAGCCGAATGACGGACAATGCAGAAGTTCTTATCTACTGCTCATGTCGGTCATCCAATTGTGAGTCTAGTTGTTTGGATGACTCATTTGTTTGTGTTGCAGCTGCAAACTTTTTCTAAGAAATTTTAACACCACGCTTTATTTATTACTACGTTTCTTTTAGTAAAAAAGTGCACAGCTGCAGTTTTTATCAGTTGTGTTGTGGCAACTTAGAAGTGTTGTTTATTGATGTTTTGTTGATGTAATATAGAGTGGTTGTGACGCTACAAAAAATGATTAATTGTATGATAAGTTAAACCTCCAAAAATTAAGCAATTTCGACGTTTTGGGGAGTGTGGAGATAATGTATTTTAATATCAGGCCAAAATAAAAACAAGTTAAAATGTGTTCAATATTATATGAATTCGTTTTTAGGGTTCCGATACCAAAATGGTAAAAAAAAGGAACCCTTATGGTGCCGCTCTGTCTGTCCGTCTGTCTGTCACACCTCTATATCTCAGCAACCACTTACGCTATCGAGCTGAAATTTGGAATAGTTTTAGAATATAGTTGCCCAACTTAATTGCACATGAAAATTTTTTGAAAAAAGTATGATTATTAATGTAAAGGGGGCCAAATTTCAAATTGTCGCTACTAGGTCGAGTGGGGTATCATATGAAAGGGCTTTACTTGTACATTTTAAAATATATTTTTGTATTTTTTTAAGTTTCTTAGTTTTCAAGTTATGATGAAAAATGTCAAAAAAAATACCATTCCCCCCCCCTTATCTCCGAAGTTTGAGTAAGGGAAAATCTGAATTAATTACAGTTGACAGAGGTTTATGTAAACTTTACAGCAAAAATAAAACGATCTTTCTAAGTTGCACAGTTTTTCAGAAATCTGCAAAAAACCTTTACAAACAAATTTAGTTTTGCGGTCCTGAAAATGGACTTTATTGCTTCCAAAAATACTATAGGTATATCGGAACCCTCGGCGCGCGAGTCCGACTCGCACTTGACCGGTTTTTTACCATTAATAATACCTACAAATCTTTTCAGAGAACAGGGTACCTGGACAAGTGGCTTTCTATAATCGTTAAATAGTAGAATAGAATGAAAATGTATGTAATTGACATTAGCTGTCACGCAACATTTCGTTAGCCAAACTCATACATACAATATTTATTCTTTTCTGCTGGCGTTAACGTTTTTAGAAAGCCACTTTTCTACGGGCCCTGACCATCAGAGTATCAGAACACAGACGATCGGCGAAATAGAGGGGTAGGTTTTGCTACATAAAAACAAAACACCTTGTGGTAAATGAAAACTAAATGACAGAGTCTTGTTCTTTAATGGTATCAAATTTATTCTCATAAAGTACTAAACATTAACAAAATAACAATGTGATGTAATGAAGCAACTAATGACACCTTCATTTGTTATTTTGAAAATTGTCTCTCTGAGACGAGACACAGTTTCAGTCGTACTTTTTAATTTGGTAGAATAACTATTTTCGTTAAACTTACAAAGTAATATCGTTGGGATTCGGCTTTTGATAGTATGAAAGGGCTGCTGAGAGTAGAATTTAGGTTAAGAAAATTAGGTAAGTAGTGGGTAGGAAAGGGTTATTTCGAAAGAATGTAGTCAATGTAGTGGTCTTTTCCTCTCTCTACGCTGAAGAGGTGTCATCATATCAATCTATTCAACTTAGAATTGGTAATTTACAGATTGAAGTAAAAAAATCATACGTAAGAACAATACTGCTCCATAATTTATAGTATAGTATATAGCGTTATTTTTTTATCAACCCGGAAATTTCAAGAGGTGGTTCTGCCCACGAAACTGAACAACTTTTCCCAAGGAACAGATCGGTAAACGAAAAATAAAATTTCGACCTCACGTGCAAAATTTTTGAATATTTATTTTTCGTATTTCGTCCTATGTTCTTTGGGAAAAGATTTTGATAATAAAATAATAAGAGTGTAGTGATTTTGAAAATCTGATTACTTTTGGGGCTAACTTAACTATAATATTGATATCAGTGCTTTTAGTGCTCATGCCGATTTATCAGCTATAGTACCTGATTACCATGCACTTATAAGCTTCAACAATGACATGAATAAACACTATAGATAAAACTGCCATCCATCATTCATGATTCCCTATTAGAAGTGTGTATTATTGCATAATTCTCTTTACACTTATCTACAATGATAATGGGTAGGGCTGGGAATAAACGACAATGTTGCAATTTCATCATCATCATTGCCTAGCCTTAAGGTTCCACCTTCCCTCAAATTAGCAGCTAAAACCTCGTCAATGCAAATATAGACTTCATTTACATGTAAACAACGTTCATGTGGGCCTTGCAATGTAGACTGGATGAATTTCATAATTTGGCTCTCCTTCTTAAGGTCTACAGGGTACTTCCCGTTGACCTAAAATTATGAAATTTGGCAAGAAGCTAGGTCTCACAGTACAAATAATGGGAAAAGTATCAGAATCAGAATTTTCTCACAACTAATGGTAACCAATTGTGGTGAGCTTCCGTTTCAAGAACATTCATATAAGAGAGGGGTCAAGTTGGATGGTCGCTGAGGCGATTTTTGTTTTAGTTCTATTTAAAAACGGGAACACTTACAAACTTGAAAATTGGTATGATTATAGTGCATAAGCTATAAAATAACAACAAATAATAAAATTTGGTCAAGCGCGTGTCGGACTAAAAAAATCTAGCACATTAACTTACTGAAATTTCAACTAATACAATTATGATTATGTGGTGGTACGGAACCCTCGGTGCGCGAGTCTGACTCGCACTTGGCCGGTTTTTTTATATATCTATCTCTCTCCTCAAGAAATAAACTTAGATAATAACTTCATACATCAAAAAATGGCGCCTCGATATCGGCGAACCAGTGTGAAGAGGCTCAATGAATCACCTCATTGAACTTAAAATTGAACGGGAGTACGTCACTTTGGTTTTCGAGTTGGCAACATTATTTACATTGCAGCTGTCAGTTTACTGCATTGAATTAAAAATACTGTATAGTTAACTATTCGTCCGATTATTGTTTTTCTACTTAGATCTTTTGTGGACACTCCAGGTCCGTGAGTTATACAGGTTTAGAATATAAGTACTTTATTTAAGACCGTCTGTTGTCATAATAAAACACAATAAAATAAAATAACTGAATGAAAACGAGCTTTCTTATCCTTGTCCCTTGGAAAAGAGAGAGAAAAATAATAATATTCACGTTTAATTTTATATTTGGTGGTTTATTTCAATAATTATTTCTGCTAAAGAAAATATGTCTCTCATTGCTCTCCGTGATCAAAACCAACATTGTAACTGACTCCGGGTCTGGGAACCTTGCTGTCGAGTGGGATCATCACAGGGCCGTAATCAGGACGAGCTGGCTTTGATGTGCAGTTCACATGAGGAATTGGGAATACGTATTGGATGTCCACATCGTATCTGAAAATAAAAAAGAAGCTCCATTTAAAAAATGATCAGCTGATGGTTCAAATTTTTATTGATAGTCGCTATGTTTAGGAGCAAACTTCAAGCCGTGTTCATGCCGCATTTTCTTTTTGACCAATTTAGCTGGAACTCTTCAAGTAAGCACCTAATAATTTTGAACCAATTTTGGAACTCCTGCTCTTTTAATTGAATTGGCATAGGCTTCAAGTTTTCTTGGCAATTTGCTATTTGTTGACCAAATTAACTAACTTTGCAGAAATTTCACAACTTACTAAACCCATAGATAAATCCAAAAGATGGCTTCTTAATTATTATTTTTATGCCAGTCGTGGCCTATAGCATGATTTAGCATCTAGAGCGTTTCTCGTGCTACGCAAGACACGTTGTCTCTGAGCTAGGCTGCAGACCTAGTTCTGCAGCCACTTTCCATGCTAGCAACTGGCCTTTCGAGAATAAATATCACGGATAAATATTCTTTCATTTTTCAATAAAAACGCTGAGGTATTTTAATGGGTCTCTATATCTTGTGAAGAAGTGAGATATTTTACATTTGAAGCTCAGGCAGTCCTTAAAAGATGAAAGACCAGAAATATCTGGGATCACATAGGTACTTACTTATTTCAGTAAGTAGATCCCAGACCCTGCTCCAATTGTTGAATAATAATTGACGACTCCTGAAGGGAGTACCATCTTCTTTAAGATTATTTTTTAAAAATTAATTTGTAATTTAATTATAAAAACAGTTTTAATTTTTTTTTATCTCATTCTCTCTCTTTTACTACTACACTTTACCTTGGAAGCTTGTCTCTTAAGTAAGCCATAACGTTTTTAGGCAGCGAGGTCTTCCTGGACAGAACGAAAGCACTGAGGTATCTAGCTCCTTCTCTTTGTTCTGCACAGTGGAGAAGAAGAGCCCAAGTTTTGTATTCCGTATCGAGGACGTAGGTGTTGTAGATGCCGTCGTCTGAAAGACAGAAAGTGGTTTCAAGGCAGGGACTGAAAACGGTAAAGAGATATTTAAGGGTTAAAAAAAGCGAAATCGTTTTGTTATACCGTTTTGATTTATACCGTTATAAAACCTTTATCTTGTTTAACCTTTATAGTACAGCGGTATCGTTTTCTTAACCCTTTTCACATATTAACCCTTTTCACATAATAACCAATATTCAACCTTTATTTATTTCGACTCTTTTTTAGTTCTTTTACCGGTATTTTCCTAATAACGGTACCGTATTTAATGGATATTTTTTATTTTTAGGTAGATACCACTATAATTCGATACCAATTGATTTCTGTATCGGAATAATAATCAGACCGAAATAATTAAAAGTATCGTTACCGCAGTAACGATATCGATAAAAAAAATTGTACTGTTTTTTTAAAATATCTCAATTTTGCGGTTATTCAGTCACTGTTTCAAAGGGGATAATCCATATAAAAAAATATATAGGGGGTAACCAGCCCATCGCACAATAACCAGGTGATGGTCCTGCTGTGGACGTTTCATGGTATGTGAAGATGATGATGATTACAATGGATTTTTTATCCAGTGTTTACACTGCTGTGTTTCGGTAATTACTGGCACTTGAGACATAACATCTTAATTCTCAGGGTGGGCAACGCGCTTCGCTGTCTTAGTAGCGTCAAAGTATGTCACTAATAAGATAGTAGGTGCTATGGGCGGAGGAAACCACTTACCATCAGGTGGCCAACTTGCTGGTTTATTCACTTGTAACAAAAAAAATGCCATTGGATTCAATACTATTTTTTAGGGTTCCGTACCACAAAAGAAAAAAACGGAACCCTTATAGGATCACTTTGTTGTCCGTCTGTCTGTCTGTCTGTCTGTCAAGACCTTTTATCTCACGAACGGGTAAAGGTATCAGGTTGAAATTGATAATATATATTAGGGTCCATGAACCACACAAGACCTGAAAGTTTCAATTTTTTACAATGACGCAATCAAAAGATATGGCTTTTTATGTCCTAATCTCCATACATTTCTATTAAAAAGCAAAACCTACAGGGTACTTCCCGTTGACCTAAAATTATGAAATTTGGCAAGAAGCTAGGTCTCAAAGTACAAATAAAGGGAAAAGTCTTAAATCATTAAATATTACAACTTTTCTCACAACTAATGGTAACCAATTGAGGTGAGCTCCCGTTTCAAGAACATTCATTAAGTGAGGGGTCAAGTTGAATGGTCGCGGAGACGATTTTTGTTTTAGTTCTATTTTAAAAAAACCGGTCAAGTGCGAGTTGGACTCGCGCGCCGAGGGTTCCGATATACCTATAGTATTTTTGGAAGCAATAAAGTCTATTTTCAGGACCGCAAAACAAAATTTGTTTGTAAAGGTTTTTTGCAGATTTCTGAAAAACTGTGCAACTTAGATAGATCGTTTTATTTTTGCTGTAAAGTTTAAGTAAACTTCTGTCAACTGTAATTAATTCAGATTTTTCCTTACACAAACTTCGGAGATAAGGGGGAATGGTATTTTTATTGTCATTTTTCATCATAACTTGAAAACTAAGAAACGTAAAAATATACAAAAATATATTTTTAAATGTACAAGTAAAGTTCTTTCAAATGATACCCCCACTCGACCTAGTGGCGACAATTTGAAATTTGGCCCCCCCTATTTTGGCCCCATTTACATTAATAATCATAATTTTTTCAAAATTCTTACATGTGCAATTAAGTTGGGCAACTATATTCTAAAACCATTCCAAATTTCAACTCGATAGCACTAGTGGTTGCTGAGATATAGAGGTGTGACAGACAGACGGACAGACAGATAGACAAAGTCGCACCATAAGGGTTCCATTTTTATACCATTTTGGTATCGGAACCCTAAAAATGGGAACACTTACAAACTTCAAAATTGGTATGTTTATAGTGCATAAGCTATAAAATAACAACAAATAATAAAATTTGGTCAAGCGCGTGTCGGACTCAAAAAATCTAGCACATCAACTTACTGAAATTTTAACTAATACAATTATGATTATGTGGTGGTACGGAACCCTCAGTGCGCGAGTCCGACTCGCACTTGGCCGGTTTTTTAAACCTTACAAGTGCTTTCAGCGTGCGTCCAGTGCGCTGGTTCGTTCAAGTCAACTCGCCATGTGATGTTGCCCAGTAGGTTCTCCCCAACGGGGTCGTCGGCGAAACGGTAGGTGAAGTTCATGGTCACACCAGGCACCCATTCTATAGACCCGTCTGCAAAGTACGAGAAAATAGGTATTCAGTAAGCATTTCTCGTGCTTCAGAAGACACGTTAACTCATTGTTTCCAGCTAATACACTAATGTTGTCTTCTTAGAACCAAGCCAGAGACAGAGTTTGAATCTACCATTCTGTTATTTTCACATACATACATACATAACATCACGCTTATTTCCCGTCGGGGTAGGATTAGGGTGCAAGGGACGGTGTACCGAAAACTGAAAGGGCGTGCTCAGTCAACGAAACTGAACAACTTTCCCTAAGAAACATATGTCGGGAAATTAAAAAAAAAATTACCTCTCCATACAAATTGCCAACTCTGGTCGAACAGTTTGTATGGAGAGGTCAATTTTTTTTAAATTTCCAAACATGTTTCTTTGGGAAAGTTGTTCAGTTTCGTTGACTGAGCACGCCCTTTCAGTTTTCGGTACACCGTCCCTTGCACCCTTTATATTCTAAGACCACAGTCACAGTAAATATATAAGCTAAAGCAGTATGGAAACTCAGGCCTTTTTTTGAAAAAAGAACTATTCTGCGTCGGGGTTGTAACCCAGAATTTTTGAATGAACTCAAATATTGGGTGCTTCTATCAACTTTGTTCCAGCATGTTTTCGTACCGTTAAACTAAACAACTTTCCGTAAGAAGTCGAAATACGAAATATTTTTTTTTTATGTCCAATTGGCAATAGCATTAGAAACTGGGGGGGGGGCATTTTTTTCGTCTTTCGATCTAGGTTTTTACTTAGTCGTCTTTTATTACACAAGGGCAGATTAAGACACTTAGTCGCCTTTTATGACACAAGGGTAGATAAAGACACTTAGTCGCATTTTATGACGCAAGGGCAGATTAAGATACTTAGTCGCCTTTTATCGCACAAGGACAGGGACATACTTGTAGGGACTCTATACGAGTATGTACCTATTTGTTTGTATCATGGTTTTGGCACGCACGACTTACTTCAGCGCGAAAACTGCTTATTTTCCTGTAGCGGTGCGCATGTGTGAGTGCGCCAGTTTTGGACGTTTGTTAGGAGTTTCCATACTGCTTTTGCTTATATATTTACTGTGCCACAGTCCTCCACCTGCTACGATCTTGACATACCTACTTTCCTCGCTTCCTGACTTTCTGTACTTTCATAAATCCTTTCATACATGCTCTGTTATTTCGGAATATGACGTTACTAACCTAAGTAAATTTATATACCTAGTAGGTATTTGAATTAACCCTAAGACACAGATTAGATAATAGTAAACAATCATCCATGTGGTGCCGAAAAATAATAGTACCAACTTAGTGAGTATACTTTATCTGAGGTACCAGCCCATTTCTACCCAAACGGCCTAAACGCTTGGGTAAGGCTTAACGTTACGTTTTAGGCAAACGTTTTTCTTTTGGAAATATCGTTCAAATTACCACGATCACCTCCGAAATTAGATAATAATCGTATCCTTCATCGTGTTTATCACGAATGTCAGTTATATTTAAATTACAAAAATGTTTAGCTGTGGAAAATTCAGTCAGGCTTTAGAAATCTTCAATAATTGTTTTTTAGTTTTGAAAGGAGCATACAACCTTGTCTAATTTGATTCGTTATATCAATCGAAAGTCACCGTAGAATCTTGTTTTCAGCGAGAAAAACGTAAGAAAAAGAAAAAACCCATCCATTTCCATATAAATCTTTTGACTTGCTAATTTAGTTTAGAACAACTGTTCAAATGGAACGAAAGCCAATAACATACTCGTAATATCTACTCGTACCTACCTACTATAGATTCACGTGGAGAGGATGAACGAACGAAGATTGACGAAAGAGGTCCACAACGCGAGAGTGAATGGAAACGTTGGAAGAGGAAGGCCTTGGCGCACGTTCCAAGACCAAATTCAGGACGTTCTAAATAAAGGCCAGGTTAAAAATCGACGAGTTTGTATGAAAGGGTTGATGAAAGTAGGGAAGCGAGGGAAGTATGTCTAGATCATAACAGGTGGAGGGCTATGGTCTCTGCCTAAACCGACGGGAAAGAGGAATGATATACTCGTATGAACGTATGTATAATACTAGTAAATAAAGGTATTATGTCGATGTTTAACAAAGTTTTTGTAAAAGCAGCGAATATGCCTTCTATATTTTGTAAAGCAAATCAACTAAGCTATTTACTTTAACAATGAAGTTAGGCGTTAATGAAACTTGTTAGCAAGAACCCTTACTTAACTCTTGAGGTTTTATTTTTTAGGCGGAATGGGTACATAGTTCATTACATATCACAGGTATCTTTAGACTTTATCTCTATTATACGTAATAGTATTAGTAGTTACTCATCATCATCATATCGTGTGGGTTGCAAGGTCGATGACCGACCTCACAAACCCATAGCATATCACTTTGTTTCTTTAACAGTATTCTACGGTAGAGCCAATCGTTTTATAAACAAATATTTTGCCGACAAGATTAGATTTCTCTTTAATCAAAAAAATCTTTGAACTGTAAGGAATATTCGATATTTTAATAAATTTCAATATCGACGTCTTTACGCCGTCTCCTTCAGTGGCATAAACACTATCTCCTAGAATGGCATACATTTTGTAGGTGGTAAAGCTTTTGTGCAGCGTCCTTCTGGGGAAGTCAGATTTATGTGTATTTATATATTATTATGTATGTGTATGTATATATATATATATATAAATCTATATTTATTACGTTTTTATAGGTAGGTTTATATATGTAGTGTTTATGTATGTTTAATTTGTTATATCTTTAGGTCAATCTTTATGCACCGTCCCCGCATCTATGTTAGCCTAATATCCGGCACCCAAAGGTTGCCTGGAAGAAATTGCTGTTTAGCAATAAGGCCGCCTCATTGTACACCTATTTCTAATATTGTACTTTTCACAAAATTTCGTGTGCAATAAAGAATATTGTATTGTATTGTAACGAAGTACCACCCCCGTACCTTTTTCTGCCGTAAAGCAGTAGTGTTTGCACTGCTGTGTTTCGGTTTGAAGGGTAAGGGAATATACCGGCACATGAGACATACCATCTTAGTTCTCAGGGTGGGTAACGCGCTATACTGTCTTATTAGTGTCAAATTATTTCACTAATAAGACAGTGGATGTTATGGGCGGTGGTGACCACTTACGACCAGGTGGCCAACCTGATCGTTTGCCCAATTGTGGCATAAAAAAAAACATAACATAACATCACGCCTCTTTCCCGTCGGGGTAGGCAGAGACAACAGCCCTTTCCTACACACTCTTCAGTTTAGGATACTTTTAGGCCAGGGCCTTTATTTAGAACGTCCTGAATTTGGTCCTCCCAATAGCATATTCGAAGGGACTTTTTGCTTACCAGCAGCAGGTACATGGTCATCCTGGGTAAATACGGCCCTCATGCAGCTGTATTCCAAAGCTTCTTCAGCGCTTGCATAGTATTCCACCACGTACCAATCTCCCAGCACCTGAATGATATATTTTATATAACGTGAATCAATCGATCAATTAATCAATCAAAATTTGTTTTACTTCCACACCACAAGAAGCTTAAAACTAATAGTACATATTAAAACAATGTACAAGTTCTTGTGGAGGGCTTATGCCTAAACTAAGAATGAAAATAAGAATCTTGAGTCGTCTTACTTCCTAAGACAGGTTACTTCTGAAGACGGTAGGGCCTTTGTGCAAAGTCCGTGTGGAGAAGCACCACTCCTTTGCCTATTTCTGCCGATAAACAGCAGTCTTTGCTCTGCTCTGTTTTGGTTCGAGGGGTAAGAAAGCCACTGAAATTAACGAAACATGAGACATACAATCTTAGCTGTCAGTGTGGCCAACACGCTTAGTTGTCTTACTTTTGTCAATGCTCTAACAGGATTTTTAAAAGATGTGCAGTTAAATAAAGTGATCCTTTAGATCTATTGGCAATGAAATCTGTCAGTTGCAGAAAGCGTCTTCAAACCAAAAGTATCTTGAAATTTTTTGCTGTCTCTCTTTTAATAGGCATTTTCTATTCACGTGTGTGTGTTATTACTAGTAAAGGCTCATCATAATTGTAAGGGTTGTAGGATCGATGACCGACCTCATAAACCCAAGTGTCACCGTTGCTGAGCCGCCAAATGCCTCTGAATAATTACGTGTGGTGCCGGCAAAGAATAGTACCAACCCATACATTCCCGTGGGTGTCGTAAGAGGCGACAAAGGGTTAACTGGAGGATGGGCCTTACATCTTACTTACTGCGGTCACCTACAACCGCGGTCCATGGTGCCAGCCGTAACGCTAACAAGCGGGGTGACTATGGTACTTCCCCTCCACATTTTTCCAGCAAAAGCTAGAATTCTGGAGGGAGCTCCCTGTCCTGTAGTGGACGTTTCATGGGATGTTATGATGAATATAGAAATTATTGCGCACACAGTAATTTTATCAGTCGCATCCTGCGCCCACGCGGGTTAGGAGGAACTAACAACCGATATTTTAAAAATACCCTGTGATAAGTAACGAAACGAGTAAATTTGCAATCATTAGTATAAGAGGTTGATCAGATATGGCATATTATGGTCAGAATAGAATCATCATAACATCTCATAAAATATTCACTACAGGACAGGGAGCTCCCTCCAGATTTTTTTTCCAATAGAATAATGGATTGGGTGAAAGTAGAACAATTATGAATAAGAGGAAGAATGAGTGCCTTTTTGACAAGTCAAGGAAGATAAGAGAAGAGGAGGAAAACTTACATAAAATATGAAAAGCGGAGGAGATAATATGCAAAAGATTAAAAAATTATAATAATATGAAGAATTTTATCTATATATATGACAAAAAAGAAATTGAGAGAGCAGGAAAAAATGGAATTGAACTTATTCGATTCAGACTACAGTATTTCGGATTCTTAAGAAGTAATTTGAAGCTAATACTACTTAAAACATACCTATGATCTATCATTAGTTTTATGGCAATCTGTAGATAGAGTTCCGGTTCAAGACATGTGATGAGTAAGATTGACCTTGAAATATACCCTATTTTGCAAAAAGTTGAAATACAAATTCATTTTAAAAAAAATCGGTGCTTTAGAGGAATGGATTTGCTCCTGACCAGACACTAGTGATAGAGAGAAATGGGGTCGATGATGGAACGAGCTCGCCCAGAAGAAGCCTATTCACATACGATTTGAATAGATTAGGGTTATATGAACTCGGAAGAAGAAGACGCGGACAGAGCATTCTGTTCCACAAACAAACGCAATCAAAAGCACTCACACAACAAATTTAAAAAAATAGACACCAACCTGCGGCAGATCAAAGTGCGGCACCGCTCTCACTTCCGGGCATTTCCGCTTATTAAAAATCCTGCCAAATGACGAATTTACCGCCAAAAATATTAGCACAACACTGACCACTATTTTCGCCATCTTGAAAAATTTACACAAAATACTGGCCGAAAATTACAAAAAAAATTTAATTGTTTATAACTGAATTTAAAAATGGAACGCTCTTCAATTTTTAGCAATAGAAATTTACGTATAAATTTTAAAAATCGAACATTCGATTGATTTTAAGTTACTAGAGCAGAGTACATCAAAAAGGACGTACTATTTATTCGAATGGTAACGTTGAACTAACAAAAGGGAATTTGTTATCATTTTGTATGGAACATCGGTTAATGTAGTCGCCGGGATACGCGCACAGCATACCATTATCAGGTAGTATGACGCATTTTGTTTTGTCATACTTAAGGATAGTTATTTTTTATAACACGTCATCTTGTTCCTAATACACATTGTAAGTAAATGAATGAATGAAATAAGTAGTGTCAGTTTTCTTTTGTTGCATTTTTTTTAAGAACAAATAGTGTAAACTAAATATAATTAAGGAAAAATATCTCATGACATTCCATAAAAAAATCTTAATATTATGAAAAGGTCCTGGATAGACTTCTGGTTGAAATAATGAGTGATTCTCTGGTATATTTAACGACATCAAATATTCATAAATTAATCTTGATTCTGTAAAGACGAGTTTATGGGCATTTTATTTATGGTTAAACACTTAAATTTGACATAAATACGCGCTAATTACATGGTGAAATTTTATCTCCGACATTAAAAATGAAAGAAGCCGCCGCCGAGTTCTGCGAAATAAGTTGTAGACTTGTGGGCAGACAGAGCATTGCAAATGATTTTGGTGATCAATCAACAAGACGAAATTTCGTTGTGGGTCAAAGGAGACGTTTCAGATCACTATGGGACACTTTTCGGTTGACTCTAAATACATTGGTAGATTGTCTTTATTCTATTATATTTGTTTAATTTGCTGTTGTTTACATGTTGTCTTACATTTCATTTGATCGGCTACAACGGGAACACAACATGACAAAAATCGGTTGTATCTCATAAACTTTAAAATTTTCATACATTAATTATTAGATTAACTTAAAAATAAATTATTAGATAAACTTAAACATTTTCATAGATTATATATTTCTGATGCCGCTTTATTAATAAAAATTATAAAAAAGCTTTTAGGCGATTTTTGCTCGATTTTTGTTTTAGTTCTATCGTAAATACGGAAACACTTACAAGCGTGAAAATTGGTATGGTTATAATGCATAACATAAACTATAAAATAGCAACAAATAATAAACAAATAATGAACCATTTAATACGCACTCGCACAAATTTATTACGCTTCTCCGTGACTGCGCGTCCATAACTAAGACGGTATTTTTACCTGAGAGGTACGGAACCCTCGATGCGCGAGCCCGACACGCACTTGGCCAGTTTTTTGCTCCGCTCTTACAGACCATTTAGTCATAAATGTTTCAGCGCATTGCCGCCTTATTCTACAAACAAGTTGTGATATAATCTATTTTATATGATTTTTCTCCCTATAACTACGGGAAATCAAACGTAACATTTTGTGAATATTTGACTTTTTTTAGCAGGTAAACAAGAGATGGGCCGTATTGGCCAATGATATTATAATATCTCCTTTAAACAAAAATAAAAAGCTCCTAAAATTTTTAATTTAATAGGTACTAACATTAAAAAATAAATGTAGGTCCCGGATAGAAACGTCCTTGTCATTGCTTTTAACCTCAAAGTCAAAGTCAAAATCGTTTATTCATTGTTGGATATTAAAATCTCTTAATGACGTCAGCTAAACAACATCGCTTCACAAACAATGTGGCGCCATAGTGGGAAAAAAAAGAGAGAATGGTGATCCCTTAAAAAGATTTGGACGAATTAATCTAAAACCCTGTATAATCTCCTACACAAACAAGAACTTCAACCCCATTAACATAACGATAAAATGTCGTTTGACTCACCAAATAACGATAAAACTAAAGTAACGCTTATCTACATTAAAGATGAGATTTCCAGTTTAAAACAAAGGCATTATTGACCTACTTTTGACTTGACAGAAAAACACCATTTATTTATGCGATAAAAATCTTGTTTTCTTATAGACTTAATCATAAAGTTCCATAGCTTCGGCAGAGGGCCAATTCTTTGGTGATTATAAGGCCATTTTGAACAAAAATATTTTCGGTACAAATTCTACATTTGTGTGCTTTTGCCACGAGGTTAAGTTTTAAAAAGTGATTATGGTTATTTGTGCTATTAAAGGATGGCCGACAGCAGAGTATAAATTTTTAATTAATTAATTATGGGTCACTGGCCTGAAATAAATGATTTTATTTATTATTATTTATTTAAATGTAATGTCACCGGAAAAAAAAATCGTTAGTCACTTCATTGGCGGATCCAGGGGGGGGCCCCCCAAAACCATCAAGCGACCTGGCCTCTAATGCCTCTCGATACCTACTGTTATTTACTGACAATTTCTATACAGGGGTAAAAGAAATTAACAATGATCCTTATAAGGAACTGAACAACTTTCTTAACGAAAAACGCCTAAAAATATTGGCCTCCCTATACAAACTCGTCCTGCTAGGGATTTGGTATGAAAAGTTCGAGATTAGTTGTAGTTTTTCGGCTCAACTCTTTAGAAACATTACAAAAGCCTTCCATCTGCACAAAAACACTACTTTTAGAGGTTCGTCTCCAACAGCAGAATTCGAGAACCACTCAACCACGTTTATCTATTTATCAACTGCTGCAAGGAATGAGACAAGGAGCGTCATGTCTCCTAAGCTGCACACCAATGCATTTACAGACGTCTTCGAATTCCTGGACTTGACAAGGTTTGGCATCAAAATTAATGGCGAGAACGTCGAAGATCTCAACACAATGATTACAATAAGCAAACAGTGGGTCTTAAAATGAGGATTAAGAAGAATTAAATTATGTCTAACTAGCTGTTGTATGTAACCCACGTTGTTGACGAATACGTCTACTTGGAACAAAAAAGTCCTAGGTAAAACAAACTTCTTGAAGATCTTGTAGTTGGTTAGTTCAAAGGAACTAGGATGTTAAAAATCTTGATAGAGTTCACTTGTCGCATCTGACTTGACTGGCCAGTGTTGTGGACACTTTAGGAATCTCCGCAACATCTTCATGTCTTAAATACCACCGCGTCTTAGTCTTAAGTGAAGACATATCGAGACATGGTTGCCAAGGCACGATGGCCGATAGACCAGGATTTTTTCTAAATTTCGCTTTTTTTGTATTTGACTTCTTGGGCGAACGATCGTTCCGTGTAGTCCTCGACGGCTGCTCTTCTGACCTCATAACTATTGATGCCGGAGTTTCTCAGGGGTCTGTTGTTTCTGAGAAACTTTTATTGCTACAGATCAACGACCTCATTGTTCTTCGGATCGTTGGGTATAAGTACGCACTTGACAATATTGTCATACAGAGATATAATTATATATCTACCGCAAAAGCCAGTGGGATGACAAAAATCTGGTGTGCTTCACTTACACGAAAACTCAAGCATGTATGTTCACCGCCAAAAAGAGCCCGTTTAATCTGGGTCCTACTTTTCTAGGTACATCTGTATCGACAGCCTCTAGCTTCTCGGTATGACATTTTGTGCAAATTACACGAATGAAATCTATTCGTAGAAATAGAAGGTACCTATAAAATTAAAAAAACCGACCAAGTGCGAGTCGGACTCGCGCACTGAGGGTTCCGTACCACCACATAATCATAATTGTATTAGTTGAAATTTCAGTAAGTTAATGTGCTAGATTTTTTGAGTCTGACACGCGCTTGACCAAATTTTATTATTTGTTGTTATTTTATAGCTTATGAACTATAAACATACCAATTTTTAAGTATGTAAGTGTTCTCGTTTTTAAAATAGAACTAAAACCAAAATCGCCTCCGCGACCATCCAACTTGACCCCTCTCTTATATGAATGTTCTTGAAACGGGAGCTCACCACAATTGGTGACCATTAGTTGCGAGTAAAGTTGTAATATTTAATGATTTCAGACTTTTCCCTTTATTTGTACTGTGAGACCTAGCTTCTTGCCAAATTTCATAATTTTATGTCAACGGGAAGTACCCTGTAGGTTTTCCTTTTTTGCATAAATGTATGGAGATGAGGACATAAAAAGCCATATCTTTTGATTGCGTCGTTGAAAAAAATTTAAATTTTCAGATCTTGTGTGGTTCATGGACCCTAAAATGTGGTATTAATTTCAACCTGATACCTTCACCCGTTCGTGAGATAAAGGGTCTTGACAGACAGACAGACAGACAGACAGACAGACGGACAACAAAGTGATCCTATAAGGGTTCCGTTTTTTTCTTTTGAGGTACGGAACCCTAAAAACAACAGGTCTGCCTTGCATCCTATCGGCAGTTTCGCTAGTCGGACCACAAATTTGGTCGGACTGGCGAAACGGCAAATTTCGTGTACTAGATGACGTAGGATAACATGTAGTGCCCTTAAAGTCTAGGATGGCTGATGATGCAGTTTGTATGGAAAGTCGATATTTTATGTACTTATTTTGGATTATGTTTCTTGGGAAAAGTTGTTCAGTTTCATGGGCAGAACCAAGTACAGAGTTCAACTTATGTGTCACCATACTGCAAGCATATATTATACTCGTACCTTCCTCGATTCAGTCGACTGAATTAGGGATCCTAATAAGGCTTCTAAATGATTTAAGTAAATATAACTTACATACAATTACACTTGGCTGAATTTAGTAACTGAATCATTCAGTCGACTGAATTTAGGAAGGTGTAATATGGGCAGTGATAACAGCTTATTATATTTTTTTTAGTAATGATTATACATATAGTACGTGTGGTTACCAAGATCATTAAAGAAAAGTAAAACGAATCATCTCACTTTCTTTTTAATTTTAATTATCATAAATTTCAATAAATCTTTACAACTATACCCTACATGTCTATAGTGCCACAGGTTGATTGAAACCATTCCGTATATTAATACTTCAAGAAATGAAATATGACTCCCAATAAACATGGTTTAATTATTTATTTGTACCACATTTTCGATAGATTGGAACGCATAGGACTAGGAAATTGTGCTTTGAGAGGTCGTACAAGATTTTTATCACAGCTTTATCTCCAATAAATATTTTTGTACTATTTCCTTCTCTTACACAGTGTTTTACTGCGCAAATGTCTTGTAGCTTGCTATAAAATGAAACTAACGAACGTTCTCATACGAGCACGGATCCAAATATTTCACGTCGTGTGTTTCGTAGATAGATTTACAAAAAAAGCTAAATAAAGCAGTGGACGTTTTCGGTGGATATAAAACTACTACAAAATAAAAAAAACTGGTCAAGTGCGAGTCGGACTCGCGCGCCGAGGGTTCCGATATACTTTTTGTATTTTGGAAGCACTAAAGTCCATTTTTAGGACCGCAAAGCTAAGTTTGTTTGTAAAGGTTATATGCAGATTTCTAAAAAAACTGTGCAACTTAGAAATATTGTTTTATTTTTGCTGTAATGTTTACATAAATTTCTGTCAACTGTAATTAATTCCGATTTTTCCTTTTACATACTTCGGAGATAAGGGGGGGAATGGTATTTTTTTTGACATTTTTCATCATAACTTGAAAACTAAGAGACGCAAAAAAATACAAAAATATATATTTTTGAAATTTTAAATACAAAAAATATATTTTAGAATGTAGAAATAAAGCCCTTTCATCTGATACCCCACTCGACCTAGTAGCGACAATTTGAAATTTAGCCCTCCTATTTCGGGCCCCTTTGTATTAATAATCATAATTTTTTCATAATTCTTTCATGTGCAATTAAGTCGGGCAACTATATTCTAAAACTATTCCAAATTTCAGGTCGATAGCATGAGTGGTTGCAGAGATATAGAGGTGTGACAGACAGACAGACAGACAAAGTCGCACCATAAGGGTTTTTTTTTTACCATTTTGGTATCGGAACCCTAAAAATACCTCCGGATTTTTTTTCGCTATCATATAGAAAGTCATAAAGAATTTTAAAAACTGGTAAGTAAAATTTGATTTATCCCTTTCACGCCTTGTACACACGGCCGCACATCAGTAGAAACACTTTTGGACCTTATGGCGTGGTAATAAAGTTGAAAAAGTTTCTACCGACAAGCGGTTGACCGTACAACCTTTGGCCCACTTAAAGAAAAAAATATTTAAAAATAGAAATTGAAGATACTTGTCGTGAAAACCACGTACATTGTATCAAATTTCTTCAAAGTATTATTCTTGTTTAGGCCATGCACTTACTTTTCAATGTGCGTGAGTACGATTGATATAAACTTATGTCATGAATAGACAATGGTAATAGTATGAGCTCATGATCGCTTCATAGTAACTAGGTATTGTGATTTTGTCGGTAACTTTATTAGGTGATGTCATGCAGTATAAATTAATGGTTTTCCGTTTAACTGTCGTTTGTTTGTTTTCTGAATTAAAATGGTTTAAGAGAACGATAAAGTTAGACGGCTACCTGGGTGACCAAGCTTCGCTCTGTAAAAGCTTAACCAAAGCCTACTAACAGATAGCGCTGTAAGTTTCTGAAACGCACTATTTTCAGGAAATGCTAAAAAAACTGACGAATTTTCCCAGACATGAGACCTAGCAAATAAATTTAAATTAATTTAAAATGTTTCGCCCTCGAAAACCACCGTATAGTAGGTACATAAATATCATCGAAATTGTTTGAGCTGTCTTTGAAAAACAGTAGTCTAGGCAACGAAGGGCATCGTTGTACGAAGACCCTCGCATTAAATCTTCAGTCGATGAAACTTTGCTGGAGTATTACACTACATGAGACATACATACATACATAACATCACGCCTCTTTCCCGTCGGGGTGGGCAGAGACCACAGTCCTCCACCTGCTACGATCTTGACATACTTCCCTTGTTTCCTGTACTTTCATCAATCCTTTCATACATGCTCGTCGGTTTAGGGTACTTTTAACCTGGCCTTTATTCATATATTATACATACCTTCTATAAAAAAAAATTGGTACTTTTAATTTTTCCATACAAAAATTACAAAAAATGTATGAACAATTTTTTTTTGGATATTTTGAATTAACATTTAATTCATGATTCTTTATCGTCCTGTCAAATAAAATCTGCCTGAGAAAATAATGTTGGGGTCAACTGCTTCGTTGCCTACACTACAGATTACGTTTACGTTACCGTTTAATATATAAATATATATTCATAATCAACTGCGTTCTTTCGAGTATGTTACTCGGACCATAAAACTGAATAACTTTCGCAAAGGAACATAGAACGAAATACGAAAAATAAATTCTCATTGAAACTGAATCAGCTGATAGAGCATTTTGTATGGGAGGTCACATACTCAAAAGAACGAAAGTTGATTGATTAGGTATATAAAATAATATTGCTCGTTAACTAGTATGGGATATCAATGCAACCAAAATCTGCTTTGAAGTAATAAGTTATACTCTTTCTTTGTTTATACCGTGTGCAGGCTAATTCTGGCTCTGACGGTTATTTTCTGCGCATGGCAGACAGACGGAAAGCCAATGAACGATTCGCTCGCCTGCCCCCACCTGCCGCGCTTACCCCCGCGACTAATTTATTGAGTCAACCGATTATTTTAAATCAATTGAAAGATCCAGTCATTTTTGTCTTCTTTGATGTGAAAATATAAAATTAAACCTCACTCCTATAACTTTATGTACTTTCTTAACTCTTTTAGGACAGGTGTGGTGTGATAGAGGACTGGTTTATAGTATTTGTGAGTATTAGCAAAATTCGTGCCGTTACAACTAGTTTGGGTACCCTACTTCTGTGGGCCACATAGTTTTACGGCGGGTGGACTCAGCTTGGGACGATCTCTATAGAGAGTAAAATTGGATTATTTGACCATCAATAAACAAGCAATTTCGTATCATCTGATCTTTGAAAGAATTTTGGGTGGAGATTTTTTTGTACATAATTGGGTTTTTAACATTAAATAAAGATTTTCAACGAATTTGTATTGTTTGCTATCTGGGTTAGGTAAAGGTAGAGCGCAGAGCCTTAGGTTAGAGAGCCAACTCTCGAAATTAGGCTTGAGCACAGACCCTCGTGCCCCGTGTGGTGCCGGCAAATAGTAGTACCTACCCATCTCTACCCGTGGGTGTCGTAAGAGGCGACTAAGGGTAAATAAACCATAGGATGGGCAGCAGCATCCTTATGTGTATCATACCATCTTACATATACTGCGGTCACCTACAACCGCGGTCCATGGTGCCAGCCTTAACGGTAACAAGCGGTGAGTATGGTACCCCTCCACATTGTTTAAGCAAAAGCTGGAATTTTGAAGGGAGTTTCCTGTCCTGTAGTGGACGTTTCATGGGATGTTGTGATGATAGACTTACACGACTTCGGCTTTGTGTGGTCTTTTTCGCGTTGCTCGATGGCGCCTAGAAATATTTAATTTCAGACTTGTTCAGAATAAGTAAAAATCTTATCTTAAATATCCCTTAACTGTAATATATTGGTAATTTTATTATATCTGGTCCATGGTTGAACCAAGTCCAATAAGTGGCCGAAGCGACCGCCCCTTGATTTGCCTTAAGGGGCTGATAAGGATAAGAGATAAATAGATGAGCAGTTTTTTTTTTAACAAAAACTGATGAATATAAAATGTGATTACTAAGCATATTTCCAAGATGACGGCTGACTCTGAAACACGATTAAATATATTTTATACGTCATAAAAAATCCAAAGTTACCTCTGCCTTTTGCTTTGAAACCTTTTTTCTTAAGTACCCATTATGTTAATCTATGATGCTAAAACTTTTACACATTATTCAATATCATATGGGTACAGATTTTTAGTGTAGGCAACGAAGCAGTTGACCCCAACATTAATTTCTCAGACAGATTTTATTTGACAGGATGATAAAGAATCATGAATTAAATGTAAATTCAAAATATCCAAAAAATATTTTACAAAAAAAAAAATTGAAACATTTTTTGTAATTTTTGTATGGAAAAATTAAAACTACCGATTTTTTTTGGATTTTTTTAAAGAAGGTTTGTCTCATGTAGTGTATATATACTAATACCTCAGCAAAGTTTCATCGACTGAGGATTTAATGCGGGGGTCTTCATACAACGATCCGCTTTAGACTATTTGGGAAAAACGCAAAAATGAGCAAAATACGTAAAACAGCGCGAATCCGCTCTGTCTAACACGCGCATTCTGTCCTTTGTTAGAAAGGGAGGTAATTTAATAAAACCCTTTATTAATACACACATAGAGTAGAGTTTTATACGGACCCCCTTTGAAAGTCATACAAATCATGTTCTTAAAAGATGAGCATAGAAAAATATCGAACCAATTTACAATTTCCGGAAAATTAGACCATCGGAAACTCGATCCAGTTACCTACCCACAAACTTACATTTTACTAACGATAATTAAAATTGAAAACAAGTTATACAATGTTTAATTAACCAAGTTTTACACCACATAATCGGTTCACTTTCTTTGGTTTACTTACGATAAAATTTATTAGTACACGGTTTTACTCTCATCGATTCTCGTTCCGTAGATGTGGTGGTCGTAAAAGGCTATTAAGTGTCTTACACTAGAGGATGAGCAACCTGCAGCGCCCGGGATTCGCTCAAAATTCGGAAAATTTTATAAGTACCAAGAAGCATAAAATATAACGACATGCAGCGCCAGCTCGTGCCCTTGAATATAAATTATGTCTTAGGCTAAATGTTATTTTTTTACTTTTAATGTATTTTAAAGAATTACATTTGAACTTGGATATAATTTTTATCTAGGATACCGTACTGAGGCTGCTGATAAGCCCACTAAAAATTACAATCAATATACCTAGTTATTTACTTGAAAACAAAACAATATTTTTGTGACTGAAGCAGAAGTTACTCGTACTTTGAAGTTAGTCCTGAGAACCGTAACCGGAATTCGTAATAGGTTTATATAAGCTTCTAGTTTTATATAAAGCCCAAGTCCGATCGTGCATGGAGAATTGCTGTCACCTTTGGGATGGCTCAGCCAAATACCAGCTAGCCGCACTTGACTCGATAGATCGCAGAGCCAAGAAGCTCGTTGGTGATGAGATGCTGGTGAAAACCAAGTTTCACAGTCTGGCCCACCGTCGCAAAGTTGCATGTCTGTCGGTCTTCTACAGATTGTACTTCGGAGAGTGTGCTCTAGAGCTCCACGAGCTTATTCCACCATCTCCCTTCTACCATCGGGAGTCCAGACGCACCGCAGGATATCACCCATACTTGGTTGATATTCCGCACATTCGCACAAAGCGCTTTGAAACATCTTTTATAATGCGCACGGCTAAAGAGTGGAATTCTCTGCCTGCGTCTGTGTTCCCGAGTTCATATAACCCGAATCTATTCAAGTCGCGAGTGAATAGGCTTCTTCTGGGTAAGCTCGTTCCATCGTCGACCTCATCTCTGTCTTCAAGACTAGATCGAGGTCAAGAGTAAGCCCATTTTCAATAAAAAAAAAGGTAATTATTCACTAATTCGTTCGATTCCGAATGTTCATTTAGATTTAAACTTGAACATTCTTTCCAAATTCCTATCTCGGAATGCGGACTTATCGGCAACCTCTAACAATGTTACAGAAAGTGTTTTTACTTTTGCCTGACTTAGTACGTGTTCAGGGGTATGCAACATTTTGTGCTTTTACGTTAATTATTGTATTAAAAATACTTGAAAGCACAATTAAGCAATTAATTTTTGAAGTACATTTCAACTCTTTCTATATAAAAACTCCTGAGGGCCTTGTTTGTGTCGTAGCAAACGCAATATAAAAACACAAATATTTAAGTACATTAAAGTCCATGCCGTATTTTTTTTGTCGGTATGTTTCCGGTGAAAAATATAATAGTACACTGAGAAAAATAAGCTACTTAAATTAGCTACTTACGTAAGTAACTTGGACATCACTACTTACAACGATCCAGCATACTTAAAAACCGGTTCTACATACTTAGAAATTGTGCAACTTACTGTAGCGTTTATGAGCAACACCGTGTTCCATAATGGTAATGCGTATAACGAAGTCGCATACTTATGTACTGGTAGAACAACATTCTTTTAGTCAGGGCCACGGAAATACGTACGAAAGTACTCAACACAATTACACATACTTGTCCCGGCTCCATAATTACGTACGTCGCCTACTTTTATAATGTCTCTCGATAAGTGATATTCGTTATTTTATGAAATATACTTATGAAGATATGCCGCTCACATGCAACGTATAATAGGTAGCCAGGGTACATTTTTTTATCTGTTTGGCCTACTTATGTAAGTACATATTAACCAAAAGGTCTGTGCGGTGCCGGCCTAAAAAGAATAGTACCGACCCATCTCTTCCCGTGGGTGTCGTAAGAGGCGACTAAGGGAAATGAAATCCAGAGGATGGGCAGCAGCGTCCTTCTGTGTATTATTTCATCTTACTGCGGGCGCCAACCCGTCTGCCAAGCGTGGCGACTATGGTAAAACCCCCTAAAAATCCTATGAATCACGTCAATAAGCACCGGCCCCTAGTCCCCGGCGGCCCCGCTATTCCTGGCTCTGGTAGCGGTCATGGTAACGGTGGGGCAGGGGGTGCGAAGAATCCCCGGCAGATGCCAGGCTACCAACAACGACGACCTCTGGCCCTGGCAACGTACAACACGCGCACATTGCGGACCGACGAGAAGGTTGCTGAACTCGAGGAAGAATTGAGCAGGTTACACTGGGACATCTTGGGTCTATCTGAAGTCCGAAGAGAGGGGGAGGACTTGATAACCCTAAAATCAGGTAACTTGCTCTATTTCCGGGAGGGCGACCAACTGTCCCAGGGAGGTGTCGGGTTTATGGTCCACAAGTCTCTCGTGAACAACGTCGTCATGATCGAGAGTGTGTCGTCGCGGGTAGCGTACCTTATACTCAGAATCACCAAACGGTATTCGCTGAAGGTCATACAGGTATACGCCCCCACATCGACACACTCTGATGATGAAGTCGAGGCTATGTATGAGGATATCTCTAAAGCCATACATACGCCTAAGACCCACTATACCGTTGTCATGGGGGACTTCAACGCGAAACTGGGCAAGCGAGGCGATGGTGAGCTGAGGGTGGGGCAATTTGGTGTTGGATATCGGAATTCCAGGGGCCACATGTTAGCCGACTTTTTGGAGAAAGAAGGACTCTTTATGATGAATTCCTTCTTCAAAAAGTCGGAAAACCGAAAATGGACCTGGATCAGTCCCGATGGTGCTACAAAAAATGAGATTGACTTTATCATGTCGACGAAGAAGCAAATATTCAATGATGTCTCTGTGATCAATGCGGTTAAAACCGGAAGCGATCACCGGTTGGTAAGAGGCACATTGAATATCAACGTAAAGCTGGAAAGAACTCGACTGATGAAGTCTACGCTCCGACCAGTACCCACCAATATCCAAAACCCCGACGGCTTTCAGCTCGAACTGCAAAACCGCTTTGAATGCCTTGGTGAATGCGTAGATGTGGACGACTACAATAACGGGTTCGTGGAAACTGTCCATACAATTGGGTCAAAGTACTTTAGACCCCACCGTACTAAAAGAACCAAAAAGATCTCTGACCATACCCTCAAGCTAATGGAAGAAAGACGCGAAATGGTTCTGCAGTCTCCGGAAGATGCTTCTCAATATCGGCGGCTCAATAAACAGATCTCTAAGTCTCTGACTCGCGACCTTCGGCTATTTAATACTAACCATATTAAAGAAGCGATTGAGCGGAACAAAGGCTCCAAAGTGTTCGCAAGAGATCTGTCTATTGGACAGAGCCAGTTGACGAGGCTGAAGACCGAGGATGGCAGAACCGTATCGTCCAAGCCTGAGCTACTGAGGGAAGTCGAGAAGTTCTATGGGCAGTTATACACATCAACCGGCCCACCCGTTAGCAGTCTGGCCAACGATCCAAGAGCTAGACTTACCCGACACCATACCGAAGATATCCCGGACGTCAGCTTGTACGAGATTAGAATGGCTCTCAGACAGCTTAGAAACAACAAGGCACCCGGGCACGATGGAATTACGGCTGAGCTTCTGAAAGCAGGCGGAAGGCCAGTGCTTAAAGCTCTTCAGAAGCTGTTTAATTCTGTCATACTCGAAGGGAAAACGCCACAGGCATGGCACAGAAGTGTGGTGGTACTCTTCTTCAAAAAGGGTGATAAGACCCTGCTGAAGAATTACAGACCCATCTCACTTCTGAGCCATGTCTATAAGCTGTTCTCGAGAGTCATTACGAACCGTCTCGCGCGCAGGCTCGACGACTTCCAGCCTCCCGAACAAGCCGGTTTTCGTAAAGGCTTCAGTACCATAGACCACATACATACGCTACGGCAAGTTATACAGAAGACCGAAGAGTATAACCAGCCACTTTGCCTAGCGTTTGTGGACTATGAGAAGGCCTTCGATTCGATCGAGACGTGGGCAGTGCTACGATCTCTCCAGAGGTGCCAAGTCGACTATCGGTACATTGAAGTGTTGAAGGACCTGTACAAAAACGCCACTATGTCAGTTCGTCTTCAGGACCAGGACTCGAAACCTATCCAATTGCAGCGAGGAGTGAGACAGGGAGACGTCATATCTCCTAAACTGTTCACCGCTGCATTGGAAGATGTCTTCAAACTCCTGGACTGGAAAGGACTTGGCATCAACATCAATGGCGAGTACATGACCCACCTTCGATTTGCCGACGATATTGTCGTAATGGCTGAGACCCTGGAAGATCTCGGCACGATGCTCAATAACCTCAGTAGAGTTTCACAACAAGTGGGTCTTAAAATGAACATGGATAAGACGAAAATTATGTCTAACGCCCTTGTTGTACCCACTCCACTCAAAGTTGGAGACTCTACGCTCGAAGTTGTTGATGAGTACGTATACCTGGGACAAACAGTCCAGCTGGGTAAATCCAACTTAGAGAAAGAGGTTACTCGTCGAATCCGACTCGGATGGGCAGCGTTCGGGAAGCTCCGCAATATCTTCACGTCCAAAATACCGCAGTGTCTCAAGACGAAAGTCTTTGACCAGTGTGTGTTGCCAGTGATGACATATGGCACCGAGACGTGGCCGCTTACGATGGGCCTTATTAGAAAGCTCAAAGTCACCCAAAGGGCTATGGAAAGGGCTATGCTCGGAGTCTCTCTGCGCGATCGAATCAGAAATGAGGAGATCCGCAGAAGAACTAAAGTAACTGACATAGCCCTGAGAATCGCTAAACTGAAGTGGCAGTGGGCAGGGCACATCGCAAGAAGAACCGATGGCCGATGGGGCGTGAGGGTTCTAGAGTGGCGACCACGTACCGGAAGACGAAGCGTTGGCAGGCCCCCCACAAGGTGGACCGACGATCTGGTCAAGGTCGCGGGAAGCCGCTGGATGCGAGCAGCGCAGGACCGGTCGTCATGGAGTTCTTTAGGGGAGGCCTATGTCCAGCAGTGGACGTCTTTCGGCTGATATGATGATGATGAACCAAAAGGTCATTGGTCGGAGAAAGTCCACTAATGGACAGGAAGCTCCCCCAGAATTTTATAGGCAACGCCGTTTTATAAGTACCCGGTATATCATTGTAACTATGCGATGCACTCGTATGAGAGGTTGTAGCACAATTACATAAGTACTCGGCTTCTTTAGAAAAGCTTGTTATCAACGTAGACAACATCATGATGAGTAAATATGCCGAATCATTATAAGTATGCGGCATACTTACAAAGAGAGTCTTGCTACGTCTCAAACGTAGCAAGCAGCATAATTATTTAAGTACGCAGCCTCCTTACATAAGCATGCAAGGTACATATAATACGTAGACAGCATCATGATGAGTAGATATGCCGAATCGTTATAAGTATGCAGCATACTTACAAAGAGAGTCTTGCTACGTCTCAAACGTAGCAAGCAGCATAATTATTTAAGTACGCAGCCTCCTTACATAAGTATGCAAAGTACGTACAGTACGTAGACAGCATCATGATGAGTAGATATGCCGAACAATTATAAGTATGCAGCGTACTTACAAAGAGAGCGTTGCTACGTCTCGAACGTAGCAAGCACAATTATTTAAGTACCCAGCCTCTTTACAAAAGTATGCAAGGTACGTACAATACGTAGACAGCATCATGATGAGTAGATATGCCGAATCATTGTAAGTACGCAGCATACTTATAAAGAGAGTGTTGCTACGTGTAGAACGTAGCAAGCACAATTATTTGAGTACCCAGCCTCCTTACATAAGTATGCAAGGTACGTACAATACGTAGACAGCGTCATGATGAGTAGATATGCCGAATCATTGTAAGTATGCAGCATACTTATAAAGAGAGCGTTGCTACGTGACGAACGTAGCAAGCACAATTATTTAAGTACCCAGCCTCTTTACAAAAGTATGCAAGGTACGTACAATACGTAGACAGCATCATGATGAGTAGATATGCCGAATCATTGTAAGTATGCAGCATACTTATAAAGAGAGTGTTGCTACGTGTCGAACGTAGCAAGCACAATTATTTGAGTACCCAGCCTCCTTACATAAGTATGCAAGGTACGTACAATACGTAGACAGCATCATGATGAGTAGATACGCAGAATCATTGTAAGTATGCAGCATACTTATAAAGAGAGTGTTGCTACGTGTCGAACGTAGCAAGCACAATGATTTAAGTACCCAGCCTCCTTACATAAGTATGCAAGGTACGTAGACAGCATCATGATGAGTAGATATGCCGAATCATTGTAAGTATGCAGCATACTTATAAAGAGAGTGTTGCTACGTGTCGAACGTAGCAAGCACAATTATTTAAGTACCCAGCCTCCTTACATAAGTATGCAAGGTACGTACAATACGGAGACAGCATCATGATGAGTAAATATGCCGAATAATTATAAGTATGCAGCGTACTTACAAAGAGAGCGTTGCTACGTCTCGAACGTAGCAAGCATAATTATTTAAGTACCCAGCCTCTTTACAAAAGTATGCAAGGTACGTACAATACGTAGACAGCATCATGATGAGTAGATATGCCGAATCATTGTAAGTATGCAGCATACTTACAAAGAGAGTGTTGCTACGTGTCGAACGTAGCAAGCACAATTATTTGAGTACCCAGCCTCCTTACATAAGTATGCAAGGTACTTACAATACGTAGACAGCATCATGATGAGTAGATATGCCGAATCATTGTAAGTATGCAGCATACTTATAAAGAGAGCGTTGCTACATGACGAACGTAGCAATCACAATTATTTGAGTACCCAGCCTCCTTACATAAGTATGCAAGGTACTTACAATACGTAGACAGCATCATGATGAGTAGATATGCCGAATCATTGTAAGTATGCAGCATACTTATAAAGAGAGCGTTGCTACGTGACGAACGTAGCAAGCACAATTATTTAAGTACCCAGCCTCTTTACAAAAGTATTCAAGGTACGTACAATACGTAGACAGCATCATGATGAGTAGATATGCCGAATCATTGTAAGTATGCAGCATACTTATAAAGAGAGTGTTGCTACGTGTCGAACGTAGCAAGCACAATTATTTGAGTACCCAGCCTCCTTACATAAGTATGCAAGGTACGTACAATACGTAGACAGCATCATGATGAGTAGATATGCAGAATCATTGTAAGTATGCAGCATACTTATAAAGAGAGTGTTGCTACGTGTCGAACGTAGCAAGCACAATTATTTAAGTACCCAGCCTCCTTACATAAGTATGCAAGGTACGTACAATACGGAGACAGCATCATGATGAGTAAATATGCCGAATAATTATAAGTATGCAGCGTACTTACAAAGAGAGCGTTGCTACGTGTCGAACGTAGCAAGCACAATTATTTAAGTACCCAGCCTCTTTACAAAAGTATGCAAGGTACGTACAATACGTAGACAGCATCATGATGAGTAGATATGCCGAATCATTGTAAGTATGCAGCATACTTACAAAGAGAGTGTTGCTACGTGTCGAACGTAGCAAGCACAATTATTTGAGTACCCAGCCTCCTTACATAAGTATGCAAGGTACTTACAATATGTAGACAGCATCATGATGAGTAGATATGCCGAATCATTGTAAGTATGCAGCATACTTACAAAGAGAGTGTTGCTACGTGTCGAACGTAGCAAGCACAATTATTTGAGTACCCAGCCTCTTTACAAAAGTATGCAAGGTACGTACAATACGTAGACACCATCATGATGAGTAGATATGCCGAATAATTATAAGTATGCAGCGTACTTACAAAGAGCGCGTAGCTACGTCTCGAACGTAGCAAGCACAATTATTTAAGTACCCAGCCTCCTTACATAAGTATGCAAGGTACGTACAATACGGAGACAGCATCATGATGAGTAGATATGCCGAATTATTATAAGTATGCAGCGTACTTACAAAGAGAGCGTTGCTACGTCTCGAACATAGCAAGCACAATTATTAAAATACCCAGCCTCTTTACAAAAGTATGCAAGGTACGCACAATACGTAGACAGCATCATGATGAGTTGATATGCCGAATCATTGTAAGTATGCAGCATACTTATAAAGAGAGTGTTGCTACGTGTCGAACGTAGCAAGCACAATTATTTAAGTACCCAGCCTCCTTACATAAGTATGCAAGGTACGTACAATACGGAGACAGCATCATGATGAGTAGATATGCCGAATAATTATAAGTATGCAGCGTACTTACAAAGAGAGCGTAGCTACGTCTCGAACGTAGCAAGCACAATTATTTAAGTACCCAGCCTCTTTACAAAAGTATGCAAGGTACGTACAATACGTAGACAGCATCATGATGAGTTGATATGCCGAATCATTGTAAGTATGCAGCATACTTATAAAGAGAGCGTTGCTACGTGGCGAACGTAGCAAGCACAATTATTTGAGTACCCAGCCTCCTTACATAAATATGCAAGGTACTTACAATACGTAGACAGCATCATGATGAGTAGATATGCCGAATCATTGTAAGTATGCAGCATAGTTATAAAGAGAGTGTTGCTACGTGTCGAACGTAGCAAGCACAATTATTTAAGTAACCAGCCTCTTTACAAAAGTATGCAAGGTACGTACAATACGTAGACAGCATCATCATGAGTAGATATGCCGAATCATTGTAAGTATGCAGCGTACTTACAAAGAGAGCTTTGCTTCGTCTCGAACGTAGCAAGCACAATTATTTAAGTACCCAGCCTTTTACAAAAGTATGCAAGGTACGTACAATACGTAGACAGCATCATGATGAGTAGATATGCCGAATCATTGTAAGTATGCAGCATACTTATAAAGAGAGTGTTGCTACATTTTCGCTAGGTATGCAGCGACCGCGTGATTAGCACAGGTACCTACAGTCAAGGGCACGTCAAGCTTGACACTTCTTGTATCAATAACCGCGAGGGCTAGAGTCGCGCTGCAAGTGTGAAGCTTGACCTGCTCTGGGCTGTACCTGAAGGTAAGATATGCGGAAGGGCTCCCGCCCACGACCGTTTTTTTTAGGACAGTAAATCGGACAAGTTATTCCTCCGATTTCACGACCGATTTTGTGACTGACTCAACGCACACGGTCCCTTCCGATCCTTAGGTATACAGTATCGAAACTGAAGTATCGATAGTGTTGTTCCTGCCTACACTATCGACACTTTAAAAATATCGACACAGATGTAAAAACAATATAATTACAATTACTTACCTACCTAAAAGGTACGCACAGCAGCAAATAAGTAGTAACAAAACCAGCTGGTAACTATAAGCTGAAAAAGGGGTACGCTATTTTCTTCTTTCTTAGTAGTCTGTATAAAGTACAGACCCGCTCAAGGTCAAAGTGTTACTAACCTAATGTGCGGGTACCACTAGGGTGGCGGTTATTGGTCAAACATACCAAGAAGGTAGGTGAAAAATGGCCGCCATCTTGATTACTTTTTGTTTCTGGATCGATTGGCGTCAAAATTGATATCTGTGGGTCCGAGAGGACTCTTATAACGAATCTGATGACAGATTTGAAAAAAAAGGTCGCCATCTTGAAATTCTTTTTCCTGGACCAATTGCTTTCAAAATCGATATCTGAGGATCCGAGTGACCTCTCATAACGAATCTAAATTGGAAAAAATGGCCGTCATCTTGAATTTTTTTGTTTTTGGACCGATTGCTTTCAAAATCGAAATTTGAGGATCCGAGTGGCCTCTCATAACGAATCAACTGTAGAAATTGGAAAAAATGGCCGCCATCTTGTTTTTTTTGTTTCTGGACCGATTACTTTCAAAATTGATATCCGGGGGTCCGAGAGGAGTCAAATAACAAGTCTGATGACAAAATTTAAAAAAAAGGTCGCCATCTTGAAATTCTTTGTCCCTGGACCGATTGCTTTCAAAATCGATATCTGAGGATCCGAGTGGCCTCCCATTACGAATCAACTGTAGAAATTGGAAAAAATGGCCGCCATCTTGCTTTTTTTGTTTCTGGACCGATTACTTTCAAAATTGATATCCGGGGGTCCAAGAGGACTCAAATAACAAGTCTGATGACAAAATTTTAAAAAAAGGTCGCCATCTTGAAATTCTTTGTCCCTGGATCGATTGCTTTCAAAATCGATATCTGAGGATCCGAGTGGCCTCCCATTACGAATCAGCTGTAAAAATTGGAAAAAACATTAGATTCGTTATAGAGTCCTCTTGGACCCACGGATATCGATTTTAAAGTCAATCGGTCCAGAAACAAAAAAAAATCAAGATAGCGGCCAATTTTCTGACGCTGCTGCCCATCCTCCGGTTTGTAAACCCTTAGTCGCCTCCTACGACACCCACGGTTAGAGATGGGTTGGTACTATTCTTTGCCGGCACGCTACACGGACAACTGAACCGTTGGCTACGGAACCCTAATAAAAAGCAACTTCTTCTCATAATATTTTCTTTGTGTTTCTGTCATGGTACCTGTTTATTCTAACCTGTATTGCACTAGGCAGGTCTTTTTTTTCTACTTCTTCGATCAAAATGTCGATATCAATATCCATCATGACACAACAAGCACATCCCTAAGTGGCCGACTGATTTCGTGACCGCGACGGTGAGTAGGTAGTGTGCTTTGAAGTATGCATTTACTTACGTATGTTCCATTTCTCACCGATAATCGGATCGGCCGCGACGTCCGATTTCATTTCTCACCGACTTTTTGTAGGTCGTGTGCGTTGAACTATGGCAATCAATGCGTTCCATTTTTGTCCTACAAAAAATCGGTCACCGATTTACGGTCGTGGGCGGGAGCCCGATACCGCGCGAAATTTGTTGGTACAAATTTGGCTTGACATTGACACTCGCAGTGCGACTTTCGTCTCTACAGAGATTAAGATAAGCGCGATACATAGGTACAAAGGCCAATGTGTCAAGCTTAACGTGCTCTTGACTGTACGTGATTGCTAAAACCTAACCTAACTCCTGAATGTAATGGATCCTAAAGCTAGTACCTAGGTAGGTGCCTATTTATGTGCGTACCGGCGGTAGGTAGGTAGGTACCTACTACACACGGTGCAAGTATGTAAAGTAACGTAGGTACAGTCAGATCAAGCTTGACACAATATTGGACTTTGTAGGACTCATTTCAGTAGACATATGGGCTTGAGTCGCATTGCGAGTGTGTATCTTGACTTGTCGCTGACTATACTTACTTATTTTTCGAGTGACTAGACGCCAGTGACTATACTCAGCTAGATAGGTAGGTAGGTTACCTAAATTTTCCTTCAGTAATTTGTGTCATATAATGTTGCCTAGGTAGGTAATTTGCTAATAAAAAAACATTTTAAATCAGTTGGAGATAAATTCTTTTGTTATTTATTGTTCATTCATACATTGCTCCACATTGTTAACATCCGAGACGAGAAACTATTGAAAGCGCGGGAAACGTAGGTATAGAACATGCGAAGGCGCGATAGTCCGGTCCGGCCGGCTACGCAGCCGCGGGGCGCACCGTGCGGTAGGTAGGTACTTATAGGTACCTACTTAATTCATGCCTAGACGCGGAGTGAAACATATAGGTAATAGTAAAGAATAGCTTAGCTCAGGTACCCTTAGCACCTACTAGAAAGCTGTAATGTAGGTAGGTACCTAAACTCCAAAAGTCCTGCGCGGTCAAGGCCACCAGGCGAAAGACCCAGTTTAAGGCGCTGTCCGGTCATGGAGCGATGATGGGGAGGCAGTGATAACTCGATGGTGGTCCTATAAATAGACTTTATTGTTTCTAAAAAAAAAGGTTGGTAGGTATATTGAAACCCTCGGCACGCGAGTCAGACTCGCACTTAACCGGTTTTTTTATCAAACTGGTTGCCCACCTAGTACCTACCTAGTTGGCAGGTAAAGCCATTGACCACAATCACAGCCGCCACCGCAAGCCATTTTCCTAAAATAGTAGGTAGGTAAGTAAGTATAAAGACAATAGACAGAATGGTGCAATTTATATTTTCTCTTGAAACTTGACAACTCCACTAACTGGTCGCGAACTGGCGTACCTACAATAGGTACCTACATGTAGAACAAAAAACTCCAACATGTTCATTCATTTTATGACTTTGGTAGGTAGGTACCTATTCACTTCCAGGCTAGGGAAAACTAACAAACTCATTACGAGGTCAGACCTCCCATAGAAACTGCATCAGCTGATCGCGCATTTTGTATGGGAGGTCAAAATTTTTTTTTCGTATTTCGACCTATGTTCCTCAGGGAATGTTGTTCAGTTTCATGGGCAGATTCACATCCTTCAGGGTTGATATACCCTTTCTGTTACACCTTGTATATGATGTAGTTAAAAGGAAAACTATCAGAGGTAAGTTGACTTCACAGGTTAATGAGCTTAGCAATAGCAAGACTCTAGGTATGACTTCGCCGAGCATTGGGAAGTGAAAGTTTATGTTATGAACGATATAAAACTTGCTTTGCGATAAAAAATTCTAAAGAAACTACGGCACCCTATATATTGGTGCACTTGGCCGGTTTTTATTATAACTACCAACCATCACAACTAACAAAGGCGTAGATAGATACCTATAACAACAGGATATAATCTGCCCATGAAACTCAACATCTTTTCCGATAGAACATAGGTAGGAACATACGAGAACAACGTTGAACTTCCCATAGAGGTAGGCCTATATGGGAAGTCATGCTTTTTTTCGTATATACCTATCGATCTAAGTTGTTCAGTTTGAGAGTCATATCCTTCACGGTCATTATAGGTGCAGTCAAAAGCAGGTCAAGCTTGACATTCACAGTGTGACTCTAGCCCGTGCGTACATCTACTGAAATAACGGTACAAAGTCCAATGTGTCAAGCTTGATGTGCTCTTGACTGTACCTACCCTGTTACACTTTGTTTTTTCATTCATTTCCAAATTACCTATACCTACCTAAAATAATTTCGAAATTTGCTCCAACATAGGTACCTAACTATTATGTACCTACCTAAAATTGCCCCTCTCACGTGTCGCGGGAATAATTTCCGTATTTAACGTTCGTATGTATCCAGGTTACTTTATTAGATAGGTCGGTTACTTATAACGGTGCTGCTTACTTAAATAAGTATGCTGTTCCCATTTACTTATATATAAGTACTAGCCCATCGGCACGTTACAATGTCCCCAATTCGTTGGTCCGAAATCTGACGTTTAGGACCAACAAATGTCAGTCATATTGTCAACATTGGATGCAAATAAACTTACCAACAAAATGTTGTTCTTAGTTGAAGAAACAATATACTCTTATTATTATTATTGTTATTTCTTATTATTGTTTTTGACTATAATCCAATTAATGAAACTGAAAAACCAGGCCTAAATCACATATAAACAGTAAAAAGTTTGTTTTGTTTTTTCCCGCCATATTATTTCCGTTCCGTGTATTTAGTACCGACCGAAGTACTACACAACGTAGTTCACGCGATTTTTCACAGATGGCGCTATTTTTTCTTGTATGGGGAAATTTTGAACCGCTTGTTCCCAAGACCCTATCTTGACTATATAAATCTATGGCTGTTCCATTTAAAACTCGAGACGCTTTCGCGCCTTTTTCATTCAGTGTTGCAAGGAGTGTGACAATCACATAACTTTGCTTCAAAACCCTGTCGTGACTTTATAAGTTAAACTTTATGCCATAACCCAAACGCTAGCTTACTCTTCCAATAAATAAGCGTAATAACGTTTTCTCCACATTTGTTCTGATGTTAATTAAAATAAGACGCGCCGCCGCCGCGCCGTCAATATATTGCAGTCATACAGTTTTTTTCGGATATTTTTTTTCTATGTAGTTGGCAACATTCTCTTTCGTTTCTTTCCTTCCGCTGCGCTCGCGGCGTCAGCGTGCAAAGAGTAGTGTGTAGTGTGTCGGTCGGCCATTCATTATTCACTTTGCGTGAATGCAGTAATTATATCCTCATGACTGACAGGAATTTGATGAAAAGTGATACCTAGGTAGGTACGTTGAGTTGTAGTCATATCATCGCGCTGCGTTGCAAGTGGTACCTACTTGCTGGAAGCCAGAACTTGGATTACAATAAATACAAGCACAGGTAGGTTCATACATAATCAATTAATCATCTGTTTAATCTATCTAATTAGCCCACATCAGCCCACTGGCGGGCATAGGCCTCTTCTTTTTTGTGCCACGGCGTCTGTGCCGTAGCCGCCCAGCACCACCAATTTGAGACAATTTCATCTGACCATCTGGCAAGTGATAGGTACCCAGATGATAACACAGCCCTAGTGTGAAAGTGTGTTTGGGGTCCCTAGCTAGACGGTCAAAATGTGGGAACTAAAAGTCAGACCTCAAATAAAATAAACATTCAGTTAGTTAAATACTATTTTTGTGTAGAATCGCGAGTCCAGAGCCTAGTTCAGTCTGTGACGACTAAATTAAAAGTCTTTCTTGTAAATGCTTGTCAAGTAATTTAAACCGAGTAATTTTGTTATTTCATTAGGTATTATGTTATTTTTAATTATTAATTAATTAGTTATGGAACAATTAGTTCTGAAATAAATTAATCATTCATTCATTGCTAGAGTCAAGCTGTCTTATTTATTATTTATTTAACAGGAATATAACATGAAGTATGAAGAATGTCTCCGCTCATTAGGGCTGGAAGAATATATTCAAGCATTCCATGGTAGGTACCTATATTTATATCATGCCGACAAAGCATAAAAATCACTTACCAAATTACATGTTGATAGTTATGATATAGATATGATGATAGTGATCAGGGTGTCCACATTCTTGAAAATCAGGGAAAGTCAGGGAAAAGTCAGGGAAGCTCAAGGTGGTCAGGGAAAGTCAGTGAAATCGAGGAGCCTCCTGGAAAGTCAGGGAAAAATTAAGAATTTACAGTTTGCTTTCCAAAATGTCCCAGTGATTGTAAAATAAGGGATAAATCATTCTCTAGTGACTAGAGTCTAGTCTGACTCTTTATCCAGACTATTGAAGCATTTTTTTCCAGGTTCCGAGTGACCTACAATAAGGCATAATTTGTGGTCACAATAATTAGATTACTCCTTTTTATTTTTATAAATTTCAATAGTTTTGGTTCAGTGAAATCTTTTATTTACTCCTGTAATTCATGCTCTAGTCGGACTCTTAAGGGGCTGATAAGAGCTGAATTACCTCCCTTTCTAATGAAGGGCATAATGCGCGTGCTAGAACGGAGCGGATTTGCGCTGTTTTACGTTTTTCGCTCATTTCTGCATTATTCTCAAAATCTGTACCCATAATATTAATTATTAAACAGCTGTAATATTACGCATAGATTAATGGGTACTTACTCAGTAAAAATCAGAGGTAAAGAGGGGTAGAGGTTGTTTTTTTTATGGCGTACAAAAATATTTAATCGCGTTTCTGAGTCGGCCATATTATTGTACGAGTAAAGATGCTTAATTATCACATTTTTTTTTCAACGGCCATATATACATCACTTTTCGTTAAAAACCTGCTCTAGTGAAGCGTATTTAGCTCTTATCAGCCTTTTAATCCCGACTGGTTAAGCATTATTTTTCAGGCATTTTTTAGGGTTCCGTACCTCAAAAGAAAAAAACGGAACCCTTATAGGATCACTTTGTTCTCCGTCTGTCTGTCTGTCAAGACCCTTTATCTTACGAACGGGTAAAGGTATCAGGTTAAAATTAATACCATATATTAGGATCCATGAATAAATACCTTTTTACTTTACTTTACTATGAACCACACAAGATCTGAAAATTTCAATTTTTTACAACGACGCAATCAAAAGATATGGCATTTTATGTCCTCATCTCCATACATTTATTCAAAAATGCAAAACCTACAGGGTACTTCCCGTTGACCTAAAATTTTGAAATTTGGCAAGAAGCTAGGTCTCACAGTACAAATAATGGGAAAGTCTGAAATCATTAAAAATTACAACTTTTCTCACAACTAATGGTAACCAATTGTGGTGAGCTCCCGTTTCAACAACATTCATATAAGAGAGGGGTCAAGTGGGATGGTCGTTGAGGCGATTTTTGTTTTAGTTCTATTTAAAAACGGGAACACTTACAAACTTGAAAATTGGTATGTTTATAGTGCATAAGCTATAAAATAACAACAAATAATAAAATTTGGTCAAGCGCGTGTCGGGCTCAAAAAATCTAGCACATTAACTTACTGAAATTTCAACTAATACAATTATGTTTATGTGGTGGTACGGAACCCTCAGTGCGCGAGTCCGACTCGCACTTGGCCGGTTTTTTTTTTCTCCAAAGAGTGACCTACATTATGACATTGTTTTTGGTCTTAACATTTTTTCGAAAATATATTCATTTATACTTTATTTTTCTTTAAAATGATTAAAATTGGTCAGGGAAATTTTTGAAAATGGTCAGGGAAAATCAGGGAAAAGTCAGGGAAATTTTTTAGGCATTAGCTGTGGACACCCTGGTGATGTTAGATTTTCATGTTGTGTGGCTAGACCTTTGGTCAGATTCTAAGAAGTGATGGTTCCTGTTTTTTTTTAAACATGATAATTTATCTATCTACCTAGGTACCTACTTATGCATGTTTGAGTCAGTTGATTAATTGTTGAGTCAATTAATTTAATTAAACTGTTTTTTAGACAACGACATTGATGAAGAATCTGTTCTATTACTGGGCGAAACAGAATTAAAAGATCTGATTCCAAAAATTGGACCACGCCTGAAATTCAAGAAACTAATTGATGACATAAATTTGACAGCGCAGCTGGATCTCACATTAACAGCTGTAAGTTCTGGTTCTTTGTATTCCAATGAGAGACTTTCGCAGACAGGTGTCAACTGAGTATTAATAAGTGTCGATAGATGGTACTGAAATTATTTTCTCTCATTTAGGTAGGTACCTATACCTACTACAAAGGTTGACACAAGAAAAAAAAAATCTGCCTTGTTTTTATGTTGGGTAATCTGCCGTACTACCTGTTCTAATAATACAGCCCTCGGACTGAAATACAGACGACATAGGCTTAGTAATAGGGCTCCGTTTGGGCCCTTCGGGTGTATTTATATGATGGTACGGAACGGAACCCTCCGTGCGCAAGTCCGACTCGCACTTGGCCGGTTTTTTTTTTCAATTCTTTTTATTTATCTATATTTTTGTATGATGAATGACTAAATTCAATTATTTATTGCTTTTCAGGACACATTCATGTCTGGAAATAAAGATGTGTGCAAAATAACTAAATCAGGATCTGAAACATCTGTAGATGAGCCGAGTGATGAAAATCATACACCTGTAACTGCGAAATCTGCTGCCCAAGAACATCAAAATACTGTAAGTGATTTAAATGTGATTTTGTTTAATTTGTCCCTTCCACGGTTAGGTTGTATAAATAAAGAATCATGTAAATATATTAAGTACCTACCTATTATGAAAACTCCGTGCCACACAGCTCTGTGCCTTATTAAGATGGGGCAGTTATATTGTAAAGATTACATGAAATGCCCTCTGTAATTGTGAAAGTGTGTTTGTTTGTTTGTCCTTCTTTCTTTAATGCAGGTGTAAAAAAAATTGTAAGCACTATTTTAGTATGCTCCTTAGACCATTAACTGAACAAGTAAATTGTGTTCGGATAGTTCTACAAACTACACATTCTATAAACTACATTATTTTTACTAGGCGGCTATTTCGCATCATCAGGCAGGATCATGGTAGCCTAGTTGGTTAAAGCGTCTCTGGTACTGACGGAGAAGACGCAGGTTTGAATCCTGCCTGTGGTTGTGAAATTTTTGATTTTATAGCTTTTAAGGCTAAATTAGTGCTTATTATTTTTTACACCCTGCATAGAGATAATGATCTCTCAGCCCGGAGAGTAGATATTGGAGGGCTGAGAAATAGAGCGATAATTACAGAAAAAATTCTCCTTCCTCTCGTCTCATAACGGAGCCGAAAGGTGACCAAGTGACCATAATATGGACTAGTCTTATAAAAATACATAATAAATTGTTTGTTTCAGGTGAAAAATATTCTAAGCGTAATTATTTAAATTCAATTTTTTTATTTGTAGGTTGTGTACTGTAGATTTAAGTAGGTAGATTAAATATTTCGTAGCAGCCTGTAGTTGTATAGTTTATAGACCAAGAAAAATATAATTTGTCCCTGCATAATTCCTGCAACTTCTTGTGGTGGTTCCTTAAAAAACTACCTTTCATTGTAGGGTTCCGTACCCAAAGGATAAAAAATGGGACTATTAATCGGTCTGTCAGTGGACTGTATCTCATGAACCGTAATAGGCAAAATTTAAGTTACTAGGAACCTCCAGCCAGCAGGACACTTCTGAACCACATGATTGAAATTTTACCTGAAGGAACAGTGATAGAAGAATGTTTTCTTCTGGGATCGTAGAACATATTACGTAGAAGTGATTTTTAAAACCATTTTGATGTTTATCACTCGTGTGGTAAGAAAGTATCCCGCTGGCTGGAGGTCAACTATAAAAGCACTTTTTTCTCTACCAGGAACAAATTTAATTAACGCATAATTCGATAGAGCAACCGATTGCACCGGAGGGACATCTGAAAGTAATTTCAGGTCTCTAAGACAGTTGGTCCCGCTAGGTGTAGGTTAGGTAGACACACATAAATACTGTATTTTTGTTTAAAAAAATATTCAACAACAAAGGAATGTCAGCTTTAAAAAAAATTGTTGGGGCTGTATCTCATAAACCGTAATAGGTAGACAGCTGAAATTTTTACAAGTTATGTAGGTATATCTGTTGCCGCCATAACAAAAAATAATAAAAATAAAACTTAAGGGGGGCTTCCCTAATAAAAACGTGTTTTTAGGCGATTTTATTTGTTTTAGCTCTATTGCTAAAACGGGAACATTTACAAGCGTGAAAATTGGTATACTATTTATAGAGCATAACAACAAATAATAAAACATATGAACATATACATACCTACATACATAAATAGCGGTTAAA
This sequence comes from Athrips mouffetella, assembly GCA_947532105.1. Lineage (NCBI taxonomy): Eukaryota > Metazoa > Arthropoda > Insecta > Lepidoptera > Gelechiidae > Athrips > Athrips mouffetella. The sequence continues at coordinate 5,537,973 of OX383964.1, read as the reverse complement.
ATCATTACACTCCTTTTTGCTTCGCCGTAGTTGGGTAAAAAATAACTGCCATTTTCCTTGGTTTATTAGTGTAGATATTTTGCTTTGCTGGCCTCTGTAGACTAAATTTTTCATTCAGTACCTTCAGAGCTATGTGTGGCCCAATGAGCTAGAACGATTGTAAGTAAGTGGTATAATATGAGGAGCTTCTCCAGTCACGCGGATGTGCGTGCCGTCCGCATCAATTTATACTTTCATACAAATTTATACATGCTTCTCCTGTCATGCGTGCCTTCCGCGTCACTCATGCGGATGGCATATGAAATGACAATATGCGGACGGCATCACGGCACGCATTCGTACCAGATCCTACGCCGAGGCAAATTTGTATGACTGGAGAAGGTCCCTAAACAATTATTGACAACCATTCATTTTTACATGCAGCCCATTTTATTGGATTTTCTGCAAGAATATACAATAATAATAGAGGACACATATTTTTACATTTAAAAAATTTTCATCCTTTAATAATAAATTTTTGAGTTTAAAAAGTCGTTTATTTTTTCCGGAAATGACGTCACAGCTGAGGTTCCTTAGGCGTTTAAAAAAATAATTTTCCAGAAGCTTGGAACTAAATCTCGAAATTGAGCGGTTGTCAATTGTAGTTATATGATTATTTGGACCTCTTGTAATTATTATTCTGTGATCCATTTTTTCATGTACCTACCCATTCCAAGTATTCCAACGCTTACCAACCAATTTTGCAGTGATGTCAAAAGCAATCCAAGCTGTCAGAAAAACCGGTCAATTGAGAGTTGGACTCGCGCGCCGAGGTTTCCGATATATACTATAATAGCGGTTGCCCGCGACTTCGTCCGCGCGGGTTTTTTTTTTTATTCTATCCGACTGTCCACCTTTCCGTTCATTCATCTACCCCACCGACCATTCATCCCTTACGCAGCGAGGTTTCCAAACTCTTTGATTCATCCGTCCATACGTCCATCTGTCAAACCGTCCATCCCTATCTATACCTATGTACCTATCTCTGTCTTTCTATAGCTTATATTATTTGTTCCTAAAACAATATTTATTGCATCTAGCTTCTAAAGAGATGGAGTTTCATACAAAACTTCCCCAACCCTTGCGAGAAGCTGACACAAATGATTCTTAACATTTTGCACCTAAACTAAATCCAAATTGTTCATATATATTGCTTCAAAACCGTTGAACTTCCGAATAAATTTTAACCCTATTTTCACCCCCTAGGAGATTAGGACCAAAACTGCTAGAAAATTAGTAGCGTTAGTTTTCAACGGTAGGTAAGCCAAATTAATAATTGTAGTTAATTTCATTTTCATTTTAGTGAACCCTAAAAACAAGTTTGTAAAACAATGTTATTCTTCTTCAAATAAAGTAAGCGTTGGAATAAACGAAAAAATGGATTACAGCTGGTTGGGCCACATTGCTCTGACTTTAGTTCCTTTCCAAACGTAATTTTTTACTTTCAGGGAAGTTTAGATGGGAGAGCTCTTATAAACGAAGGCCTGTCTTGTGGAGGGCTTTTAATGGAAGGATCAAGAAGGAAACTAAGCCAAATTGTAATCAATAATTCCATAAAAAATAAGCCCGATCACAAAATTTCCTCTGAAGAATTTTGTAGACTGGCTTCGGAAATAGTTACATTATTTCCTAAGGAATCTAAAATCGTATATTATTCTGCCTACGCTACCGGAAAAGACGGCTCTGCAAAAAAAAATGCAAGCGGCAAGCTGTACGAAACTTATATAACAAGGAGAAGGAAGCTACGGCAAAGTGGCGAACTAGCCGGCACAAGCAGGCGAGCTTCATCAAGTTCCTGTTCATCGAAAAGCACATCGGCGTCGGTAACTTGCGATGAGAACAGTGATAATAATGGTAAGTTGTATTTTGATAATAATTACTTTATTACTATACTCTTTTATTCACCCATTTCAAAAGAAATAACACTTTCATTATCACTTGCAGAATCTGTAGTATCTGACTCATCGCCAACCGGTCTATAATTCGTAATAATTTAAAGTCTCACAGAACTCATCTTAGTTGAAAAAGACTTGAAGCATGTTCTGTGTATATTCCTGTTTTTATTTACAGAACCTGATGACTACGAAGACAACATAACTTTCTTGAAAAACAACGTAGAACCGTGGGGGAAAGTTGAAGAAGTTTGGACAGCCACAAGTAAGAGCCGATTAAAAAAGTTATATGAGGAAAATAACAATGGAATCATTCATTTCATGTACCCAGCCCTAAAACAACCACAAGGATATACTCTGGTAAGTAAGTAGAATGAAAATAATTACCTTTTCAGTCACGCGCGATCAAAATAACACGACGTATTGGGTGTGTATACTTATAAACTAGCGGTTGCCCGCGACTTTGTTCAGTAGTTTGTGAGTTTTTGTCGCACAGGCAGCTTGATATTTTACATGATTGTAGCTACGGATTAAGTAAAACCGATTTCAATGAAACATAGCCTATATGTTGCCCAGATCTTAGCTTGATCTACCAGTGAAAACCGCGTGAATATCCGTTCAGTAGTTACGGAGATTAGCGCAATTTTTTTTTTTTGTGTTCTTTTAGTCTTTTCTTATCCGCCCAAACTAATTTCTTTTTTATTCATCAAAAGTACAGACACGGTTTCTATACTGTTTTATTATATGTAATAGATTTGAAGGTTGTTAATGATATAATTAGACACAATTTAAGAATAGTTGCATTGTAAAATTTTAATTTTATACTACTTACATATTATTAAGTTGCACCAAGAAATAACAACAAAGAGTAAACATTGATGTTGTGTGACTTAAATTGAAATTAAACGTCTCTTCCGCAGCTTATGAACGACTTCAACCAGTTGTACCCGCAAAAGGAAAACAGTCTGTTTTCCTCAATAGAAATACACAAACAAAACATTGTCAGTTACGCAAAACGCAAAGCAGAGTACACCCGCGACAGAAACTTGAAGACTAACATACAAACCCTGATTTCTCTGATTGATGGTGAGTACAAATTTGCGTCCATATTTTGCTCTATTAGTAGTTCTGTCCGGACGGTCAGACACAGCATAGCACTGCCCCCGATGTGGCCGCGCATGTAATTCCAAATACGCAAAACCTCAGACACCATAACTGATTTTTATTATAAAACTCTGATTTATAATTTAGATCTCAATTCTTTTGTCGGCGAAGTCGACAACTATGCACACTCTTAATATTGACTTTGCCCCAATTTTCACAAATTTATGTTTTTGATGGGATCACCTTTACTCTCCTCTTTCTTACGTATAGTGTTTATTTTGCTATTGTTTTTGCTTACAGAGGACGATCCAGAGTCTATCACAAACGTCTGCCTAGTGCTGCTGACTTATATCATCAATATTTCGCCGGCCAGGAAGAAGAAAGGTAAAGAGATTATCAAATTTTCACGCTCCGAGATGACCTCTGCCTTTATAAATCAAGTCGCATCTGAAGCTGATGTAACACCGTCAATCCTAGAACGCAGGGAAATATTGACCAAACAGCAACGGTCAATGCAACCCTACGTCATATATGTAGGAGAAAACTGTACTCAAATAAGAGCATCGTATGTTGTCATTAACGACACTGTATACAATTTTTCGAAACTCATCACAGCTGTAGACTGCGCGTTCAAAATATTCCACTCAACCGGGGCCTGCTACCCGGAGCAGTGTGATGATGTTTGGTTGTTTATCCAATTAGGATTTTTCAATATTCATACCAAATACGATAGGAACACTCAAGTTGTTAACAGTCTGATGTCCGACCTGGGACTTATTTGTGACAAAAAGTAGTTTTTATAAAAAAATATGGTTTTTATTTGTTATTACTGCAAAGAAGGTATTTCATCTTCTCCGTCCCTGTTAATTAAACACATAAGATATTTTTGTAAATCAACTGGAAGAAATTCTAATTTTCACTGTGGTGAACAAGGGTGTTTCCGCCATTATTTATCTATTGATTCATTTAAAAAACATTTAACACGAGATCACCAGTTAGATCGACAAAATAATGATGTAGTTACTCCTTTGGAATGTTTGGTATTACCATCATCATATTCATCATCATCAACGACAACAGAAATTGCAGCAGTTCAAAATATTAGACCAGAAAATGAAACGCATATGCTTCATGCATCGAATTTCATATCTTCCTTGTACGCTAGTTCCACAATACCGCGTAAAATTGTGCAAGACATCGTAGAAAATATTCAAATTTTTTTTTCTAGATCGGAAAGCATTTTAGCGCAACAGTTATATGAATTGATACCATCACACCCGACAACATCGAACATGCGTGATAATATTGATAAAATTGTTGGTACTTATTGCCGTACGTTTGAAAATCTTGACACGGAATTCAAACGTTTCAATCATTTTAAAATATTAGGAACGTTCGTCGAGCCGCAAGAAGTGGTCATAGGCCACCGAAGGGAAACTAAAAATACTACTACTGGACGTGCGTTGGTATCAAAAGATTGTACGGTACAAATAATGCCACTAAAAAATAACTTAAAATCTTTTTTTTCATTTGGTAATGTATTGAAGGATACTTTAGATTACTTGCACAATTTACGAGAACGTTCTTTTGGTATTGAGAATATAGTACAGGGCTCAGTATGGGAAAATATTATACAAACTGTAAGGGACGGAGAGCTGAATTTTCCTTTGATAGTATACTATGATGATTTTGAGATTGGAAATCCTTTAGGAAGTCATGCTGGGGTTCACAAGTTAGGAGGTTTATATGTGTCTATTCCATGTCTTCCTCCTAACTATGTTTCACTCTTGCAAAATATTTTCATTTTGGCTCTATTTCACTCGTCAGATAGGACAAGTTTTGGAAATAATGTAACTTTTCAAAAAGTTTTCGATTTGCTCAATGACTTGAAGCAAAATGGTATAAATGTTGAGACTAAACAATACAAAGGAGTAATTAAATTTCACGTGCCAGTTGTCACTGGGGATAACTTAGGTCTCAATAGTATGTTAGGTTTTGTTGAGAGTTTTTCTGCAAATCGACCATGCAGAATTTGTGCTGCTAACAAGGCTCAAATCCGATCAATGTTGTATGAAAACGTCGAATTGTTAAGAAATATGGACAACTATTCAAACGATTTACAGCTAAAAAATGTTTATGAGACTGGTATTAAAGAAAAATGTGCGTGGCTTGCTCTCAATGGTTTTGATTTGTTCGAAAACGTCGCAGTAGATGTTTTACATGATTATCTTGAGGGCGCTTGTCGGTATGTTATGCAATTCATTATAACATATCTAGTGCAAAGACAAAAGTTAATCTCGTTAGATAATTTGGCGACGAAAATACGGCATTTTGATTATGGGCCAGATTCAAGTTCAACGCCATCAAACGCGGTAACAGCAGAAGGGACATCAATAAATTTAAAATGTTCAGCTTCTGAAATGCTTACTCTAGTCCGTTATTTTGGATTAATTGTTGGATATAATGTCCCAGATGGAAACGACGTTTGGCTCTTGTACAAAAAACTAAGACAATTATTAGACAAACTTTTGAGTCGTCGAATCCATGATGACTCTATCGATCAAGTAAAGTTTTTAGTAGCTGAATTAAATGAACTCTTTTGCCAGCTGAGTAATACGCACTTAAAACCAAAATTCCACTTTTTAACACATTACCCAAAAATGCTAAAAAAATTTGGTCCGTTGTCTCAAATCTGGACAATGAGATTTGAAGCAAAACATCGTGTATCTAAATTTATAGCTAGAGCATCGCAAAGCAGAGTGAACATTTGTAAAACTATTGCTATAAAACATCAGTTAATATTAAACGATATGTTTTTGAGGGATATTCCATTATCTCCATTGACAACTGGCAAGCTTAAAAGTGTGCCGGCATCTGAAATTCTCGATGTTGGGCAACATTTCCAATCACAAGACATTAACACGGATAATTGCTATTCATCATCGTGGGTCATCATCAACAACATAAAATTTAAATTATTTTCAATTTTAGTATTAGATGTATCGGAGGTAACATATTTGCCACTGTTAGCTGAAGTTCAAAAAATATATGTAATAAACAGTGAGAAAGTAATATTTCGGTGTTTTTCCTTAGAATGTATTGATTTCGATGATCATTTCTTTGCATACGAAGTTCGAAAGACGAACGACAGTGTGTTACATACTTACGATGCTCTTATTTCACCTTTACCTGCTACAATGACCATATTATCCAACTTCAAACGTTATGTCACATTGCGTTGGACTTTAGACTAATAAGTAGTCGCAACTGTATCTTTAAGGCAAGTGGGCGCTGCTATTTGAATGTTGAGGGCGGAGTAATTTAAGACTAAGGAGGATATCTTTATATTGCAGAACATATCATTTAACAGCTACCCAATACTTGACCAATTTTTGTCACGTTTAGCCTTCCGCTACGTTTTAAGACGACGCCTGAAACTAAGTAGTTGTAAAAATTTATTTGTATCGTATTAAGGCCGTCCACTAGCGCCGCCATTAAAAGTTAAGTTAAAAAAATATTACTCGCTAAATACAAAACTTATCGAAAATCTGAAAAGACATATTAAAGTGAAGATACTCTTGCTTATTTAGAACTTATCAATTCTGTAAAATATAGTTCACTGTAGTTACAGATACCAAAACTGCTAAAAGTGGCCGTTTTTCGTACTTTTGCTATCTGTTACTACAGTGAACTACATTTTACAGAATTGATAGGTTCTAATTAAGCAAGGGTATTTTTACTTTAATTTGTCTTTTCAGATTTTCGATAAGTTTTGTATTTAGCGAGTAATATTTTTTTAACTGATGGCGGCGCTAGTGGACGGGAGGTAGCCTCTTAATGAAAATATTATCCAACTTCAAATGTTGTGTCACGTCATTGCGTTGGACTTTAGACTAATAAGTAAGTAAGTAAGTTCTTGTTAGTTTATAGGTACTATAAGTGGTTTTAGTAATGCTAATTAACTTATTATTGACATACTAATTACTGAAATAATTTTATTGTTATTCGTAATCGTAACATTTATTAAATAAACTTGCAGTTTGATAGATAAGAACATAGGTTCTAAGTAGGTATTAAAAAGTTTAGTGATCGACCACCATCACAAATCAAAATAAAATATTTTAATAGCATATAACCTATTTGTGGAGATATTAATTAGGTATTGATTTGAATTTGTGGTGGCAGTACCACTTCTTAAGTCATAAGTTTAATACATATTATAAGTTTAATTTCTTTTCTTGTAAAAGTTTACAGTAAAAGACTAATTAATTAATTGGATAATTTATTGACCAGATTTATTCAATAAAAGTAATAATGAAACTTACATAATTTGTATTTCAATTATTCTATCTTCCAAACCAGTTTATGTGAGCTGTTGCAATTTGTAACACAATTATTTAAAAAAAAAATAAGGCTCCTGATTAACATTTTGTAAATTAACATGTTTTAAGTAGGTATAGTAAGGCATATTGAACGATGTATAGCTGTTATACTAGTATCATACTGAATAAGGTTATGTAAATTGTGGTGTATCCTATTCATGTACCGTACTGGTTAAGTGAGAGTAGGCATTGTGTAAAGTCGAATCTGACAAATTCGGTAACTTATGCTAGAGCATTTGTTTTAAGGTCCCAGTTTAGATAAGATAATATTATTAAGTACCACTTGTTGAGATCTCGGCAATAGGCGTGCTCTAAAAGCTTAAGTTATCGTATCTGCCCTCTCCAAAATGCATATTATTATACAACGTGTAATTTCAAATACGCAAAAACTCTCGGGTGGTAGTTCTGCCCATGTAACTGAACAACTTTTCCCGAGGAACATATTTTTATTTTGACTTACGTTCCTTGGGAAAAGTTGTTCAGTTACATGGGTAGAACTATCACCCGAGAGGTTTTGCGTATTTGAAATTACACGTTGTATAAACTGCATGAGCCGCAATGGCTCAGGTGTAGTAAATAATGTATAGGGCATCCTATGTACTATTGTGGTACTATGTAGTAAGGTGCTGTTGCACAAGTACTGTACTGGTTTAGGTCTAGTAAAACATGGTGCATCTTAGTATGTAGAGCTAATGCACAGGTACTACTATACTGGCTTAGGTCTAATAAAAACATGGTGCACCTTACACGTATGTAGAGCTGTTTCACAGGTACCACGGACTGGCTTAGGTCTAGTAAAAACATGGTGCATCATACACTGATGTAGCGCTGTTTCACAGGTACTACTGTCTGGCTTAGGTCTAGTAAAAACATGGTGCACCTTACACGTATGTAGAGCTGTTTCACAGGTACCACTGACTGGCTTAGGTCTAGTAAAAACATGGTGCATCATACACTGATGTAGCGCTGTTTCACAGGTACTACTGTCTGGCTTAGGTCTAGTAAAAACATGGTGCACCTTACACGTATGTAGAGCTGTTTCACAGGTACCACTGTCTGGTTCAAGTCTAGTAAAAACATGGTGCATCTTACACTTATGTAGAGCTTTTTCACAGGTACCACTGTCTGGCTCAAGTCTAGTAAAAACATGGTACATCTTACACTTATGTAGAGCTGTTTCACAGGTGCCACTGTCTGGCTCAAGTCTAGTAAAAACATGATGCATCTTACACTTATGTAGAGCTGTTTCACAGATACCACTGTCTGGCTCAAGTCTAGTAAAAACATGATGCATCTTACACTTATGTAGAGCTGTTTCACAGGTACCACTGTCTGGCTTACGTCTAGTAAAAACATTGTTCATCCTACACGTATATAGAGCTGTTTCACAGGTACCACTGTCTGGCTCAAGTCTAGTAAAAACATGGTGCATCTTACACTTATGTAGAGCTGTTTCACAAGTACCACTGCCTATTTGCTATTGCACCTGTACAACAGCTTACATATACGTAGGATGCACCATGCTTTTACTAGACCCGAACCATTACGGTACCTGTGCGACAGCTCTACATAAGTAGGATGCACCATGCTTTTACTAGACCCGATCCATTACGGTACCTGTGCAGCAGCTCTACATACGTAGGATGCACCATGCTTTTACTAGACCCGATCCATTCCGGTACCTGTGCAGCAGCTCTACATACGTAGGATGCACCATGCTTTTACTAGACCCGATCCATTCCGGTACCTGTGCAGCAGCTCTACATACGTAGGATGCACCATGCTTTTACTAGACCCGATCCATTCCGGTACCTGTGCAGCAGCTCTACATACGTAGGATGCACCATGCTTTTACTAGACCCGATCCATTCCGGTACCTGTGCAGCAGCTCTACATACGTAGGATGCACCATGCTTTTACTAGACCCGAGTCATTACAGTACCTGAGCAGCAGCTCTACGTACGTAGCATGCACCATGCTTTTACTGAACCCGAGCTGTTACGGTACCTGTGCGACAGCTCTACATACGTAGGATGCACCATGCTTTTACTAGACCCGAGCCATTCCGGTAACTGTGCAGCAGCTCTACATACGTAGGATGCACCATGCTTTTACTGGACCCGAGCCGTTACGGTACCTGTGCAGCAGCTTTACATAAGTAGGATACACCATGCTTTTAATACACCCGAGCCATTACGGTACCTGTGCAGCAGCTTTACATAAGTAGGATACACCATGCTTTTAATACACCCGAGCCATTACGGTACCTGTGCAGCAGCTTTACATAAGTAGGATACACCATGCTTTTAATACACCCGAGCCATTACGGTACCTGTGCAGCAGCTTTACATAAGTAGGATGCACCATGCTTTTAATACACCCGAGCCATTACGGTACCTGTGCAGCAGCTTTACATAAGTAGGATACACCATGCTTTTAATACACCCGAGCCATTACGGTACCTGTGCAGCAGCTTTACATAAGTAAGATACACCATGATTTTAATACACCCGAGCCATTATGGTACCTGTGCAGCAGCTTTACATAAGTAGGATACACCATGCTTTTAATACACCCGAGCCATTACGGTACCTGTGCAGCAGCTTTACATAAGTAGGATACACCATGCTTTTAATACACCCGAGCCGTTACGGTACCTGTGCAGCAGCTTTACATAAGTAGGATACACCATGCTTTTAATACACCCGAGCCATTACGGTACCTGTGCAGCAGCTTTACATAAGTAGGATACACCATGCTTTTAATACACCCGAGCCATTACGGTACCTGTGCAGCAGCTTTACATAAGTAGGATACACCATGCTTTTAATACACCCGAGCCATTACAGTACCTGTGCAGCAGCTTTACATAAGTAGGATACACCATGCTTTTAATACACCCGAGCCATTACGGTACCTGTATAGCAGCTTTACATAAGTAGGATACACCATGCTTTTAATACACCCGAGCCATTACGGTACCTGTGCAGCAGCTTTACATAAGTAGGATACACCATGATTTTAATACACCCGAGCCATTACGGTACCTGTGCAGCAGCTTTACATAAGTAGGATACACCATGCTTTTAATACACCCGAGCCATTACGGTACCTGTGCAGCAGCTTTACATAAGTAGGATACACCATGCTTTTAATACACCCGAGCCATTACGGTACCTGTGCAGCAGCTTTACATAAGTAGGATACACCATGCTTTTAATACACCCGAGCCATTACGGTACCTGTGCAGCAGCTTTACATAAGTAGGATACACCATGATTTTAATACAGCAGAGCCATTACGGTACATATGCAACCTCCGTAAATAAAGATGCTGCATAGGTAACGTAATGGCTCGGGTGTATTAAAAGCATGGTGTATCCTACTTATGTAATTGTCCTACACCATTACATACGTAGCCTGCATCATGCTTTATTGGACCCCAACCAGTAAGATACCTATGAAACATACGTTTTTTACGTAATAGTGCCTTTTCTGATAGCTACTTATATAAGTAGCTATGTCAGACAGCGTTAAATTAAGTAGCTTCGGTGCAAGTATGCCGCCTACTTAATGAAAGCTACTTATGCAACACGGTGCCGGCTACAAACGTCACGCGGTCTGTGTTTCCTACGTATTTTAAGTATGTCGCATCATTAATTTTTTCTCAGTGTACCAATCCATCTCTACCCATAAGTTTCTTAATAGGCGACTAAAGGATTATGAACCGAAGGATGGGCAGGTGCATCCTTGTGCGTATCGTACCATCGTACTTATTGCGGTCACCAACCACCATGGTCCATGGTGCCAGCCACAACGCTTACATGTGTGGTGACTATGGTACTTCTCCTCCAAATTGAACCACGCGTTTTTTGCTAGAATTCTGGAGAGAGCTTTATACTTCTGCAGTGGATGTTTCATGGGATCTTATGAGATGTGTTCAGTCTAGCAGGGGCATAGGCGAAGTCATGAGTTCAAACCTGGTAGGGAACAGGTTTCGCAGTCGCAGACTTTAGCTTGCCATGCAAGCAGGAATACTACCAGATACAACATTGCTATCATCGTCTATGCTATCGTTTCAAAGTTGATATAGGCACTCTGGTACTAATAATTTGTACTACACTGAGCTTTCTATGAGTCAGAAGGTGAAGGGAGAGGTGTGAGGGAAGGGGGGATGAGGAGGGGGTAAATGGATATGGGACCTTGACGTGCTCTTAACTGTACCCACCTACTTAGACGTATTCACGTAAAACTTACGGCCGAATAAAAGATACAGCGAACCAAGGATTTTTGTTTTACTTTTCTATCTAGTGTACGAAATGTTTCGTACCCCTGGTGAAGAGTTTTCTCCGATTTGTCTCTGCTTATCTCAAAGCGGTCAACGGGGCGTTGATATTATTATTCATGGCTGCTCTTCGCTATTCTGCATTTGTACTTGAGTTTGCAACTAAGTGCATCGAAACTTTAGAAGTTTTTTAGGGTCGTTTGAACTAAACTTAAGAATCGTCCCTAACTTGTTTAGGACACTCCTAGAAAAACTTTGACGGCCCTTAAGCAAGAACTTGGGCGATTCTTAAGTTTAGTGCAAACGGCACTTAGACTTATCTTTAAAAGCATACTTTAAAGACGAAGCGTAGGCAGGCCCCCCACAAGGTGGACCGACGATCTGGTCAAGGTCGCGCGGGAAGCCGTTGGATGCGAGCACGCAGGACCGGTGATCATGGAGATCTTTAGGGGAGGCCTATGACCAACAGGGGACGTCTATCGGCTGACATGATAGGTACTGTAATTAACTGTAAATAAACTTTGAAAAAAGGTCTGGAGTTTTCATATAAAATAAGAAGAAACTTTTTCCCCAACCTTGAGATCCTCTTACCATGTTTCACGCAAATTAAGATATTTGTATTTGTAATGGTCTCTGCCTGTGTACCTCTATAGAAAAAAAACCGGCCAAGTGCGAGTCGGACTCGCGCACTTAGGGTTCCGTACCACCACATAAACATAATTGTATTAGTTGAAATTTCAGTAATTTAATGTGCTACATTTTTTGAGTCCGACACGCGCTTGACCAAATTTTATTATTTGTTGTTATTTCATAGCCTATGCACTATAAACATACCAATTTTCAAGTTTGTAAGTGTTCCCGTTTTTAAATAGAACTAAAACAAAAATCGCCTCAGCAACCATCCAACTTGACCCCTCTCTTATATGAATGTTCTTGAAACGGGAGCTCACCACAATTGGTTACCATTAGTTGTGAGAAAAGTTGTAATATTTAATGATTTCAGACTTTTTCCATTATTTGTACTGTGAGACCTAGCTTCTTGCCAAATTTCATAATTTTAGGTCAACGGGAAGTACCCTGTAGGTTTTTCATTTTAGAATAAATGTATGGACATGAGGACATAAAATGCCATATCTTTTGATTGCGTCGTTGTAAAAAATTGAAATTTTCAGATCTTGTGTGGTTCATGGATCCTAATATATGGTATTAATTTCAACCTGATACCTGTACCCGTTCGTGAGATAAAGGGTCTTGACAGACAGACAGACAGACAGACAGACAGACGGACAACAAAGTGATCCTATAAGGGTTCCGTTTTTTTCTTTTGAGGTACGGAACCCTAAAAAGGCCGGTGGTGGAGCGGCGTGATACTGGTGTAAATAAAGGAAACTTATTACAAAACATTGTTTTTCAAATTTCTTTTTCATTTAGTCACATCTGTTGTTTGTCTTCAACAAACTGCTCTTTTGTCGTCGTAAAACTAATTTTCGATGATTGATTGATTTCATTATACCTTTCCCTCAATAAAATTGCTTCGCTGAAGTAAGGCACGTTTATGTAATACTAGCTGTTGCCCGCGGCTTCGCCCGCGTGGATTTCGTATTTATGTTGTTACCGGTTTTCCGAAGCAATGAGATATTTTCCCGTCATTTCGGGGTAATTTTAAACTAAGGAAAAACAGGACTAATCCTGCGCAAATCAATGAGTATAATTCAAGATCCAGCTGAATTTTATATAATATACAGACATTACTCATAAATTACTCAGAACAGAGGAACTTAGCAGCAGTATCCTAACAAATGTAAAGAGAGAGATGAGAGACACCTTTATGTAATATTTCAAAACAGAGCCAATTCGCAGAAGTAATTGAGAAAAACTGAAACCCTCTCCCTCTCTCTCCCTAACCCCCCTTCCTCTCCCCCTCTCCGTCCCTCTGTATCTCCCTCTCCCCCTCCTCCCTCTCCCCCTGCCCCTTCCGCTCCCGCTCCCTCTCCCTCTCTCCCTCCCTCTCCCCTTCGCCTCCTTCTCCCTCTCCCCCTATCCCTCCCTCTCTGCCTCCCTCTCCCCCTTCCCCTCCTTCTCCCTCTCCCTCTCTACCTCCCTACCTCCCTACCTCCCTACCTCCCTACCTCCCTACCTCCCTACCTCCCTACCTCCCTACCTCCCTACCTCCCTACCTCTCTACCTCCCTACCTCTCTACCTCTCTACCTCTCTACCTCTCTACCTCTCTACCTCTCTACCTCTCTACCTCTCTACCTCTCTACCTCTCTACCTCTCTACCTCTCTACCTCTCTACCTCTCTACCTCTCTACCTCTCTACCTCTCTACCTCTCTACCTCTCTAACTCTCTACCTATCTACCTATCTACCTATCTACCTCTCTACTTCTCTACCTCTCTACCTCTCTACCTCTCTACCTCTCTACCTATCTACCTCTCTACGTCTCTACGTCTCTACGTCTCTACCTCTCTACCTCTCTACCTCTCTACCTCTCTACCTCTCTACCTCTCTACCTCTCTACCTCTCTACCTCTCTACCTCTCTACCTCTCTACCTCTCTACCTCTCTACCTCTCTACCTCTCTACCTCTCTACCTCTCTACCTCTCTACCCCTCTACCTCTACCTTTACCTCTACCTCTACCTGTCCCTATCCCTGCCCCTATCCCTACCCCTAACGCCAATTTAACCGCTATCCCTAACATAAAAACGACACCCATATTTATTTACAGACATTTCAAACCTATCTCACCCCAACCCCATCCCCAGGGGATGATGGTAATTCACGTCCACCACGTTGGATTTCAAAGTTGTTGCAGCTTTCGTAATCAGCGACCCGATAAACCATACAAACGACGCCCATATTGATTTTTAGACATTATTCAAACCTATCGCACCCCAACTCCATCCCCAGGGGGATGATGGTAATTCACGTCCACCACGTTGGATTTCAAAATTGGTGTAGTTTTCGTAATCAGCGACCCGATAAACCATACAAACGATACCCATATTGGTTTTTAGACTTTTTCATCCCATTTCCCTTTTTTAGGGGTTGAATTTGGGGTGTAATTTCAATAACAGTGATGAACGTTGCATAGAATAACATCATTAATGCCTAAATAATAAATTATGTGGATTTTACTTTGAAAATTAAGGATTTTCAAATTCATCCCCCTTTTAACCCTTGAGGGTGTCGAATTTTCAAAAACCCTGAGATACGTAAATATTAATTTTTAGTCGTCAGCCTAAATACAAATTTTGAAGATCCTAACTTCAAAACTGACGGACTTTCATACAAACTTTCATCCCCTATTTTACCCCCTTAGGGGTGAAATTTTGTAAAACCCTTTCTTAGTGCACCCCTAGGCCTCATAAGGAACCTACATGCCAAATTTGAAATCTCTAGACCCAGCGGTTTGGGCTGTGCGTTGATATGTCAGTCAGTCAGTCAGTCAGTCAGTCAGTCAGTCAGTCAGTCAGTCAGTCACCTTCTTCTTTTATATATATAGATATTTCTTTTGTCAAGGTTTGAGAAAGGGGAGGTAAACGTACAGTCAACGACAGGTCAAGCTTGACACTCGCAATGCGACTCTATCCCGTACGTCTATTGAAATAAGAACGGTATTTGTGATGTACAGTCAACTGCTGTACATCGTCATCGGCTTTAGGTAACCAGTCCACGTAGCGCCTCACTTTCTTGCTAGTCATAGCTCAACTTTGCTTTTAAGAGTAGGTGGGTACGATCGCGGTCATTCGCACCTGTGCAGTACTCATTTTTGTTTGCACCCGAAAAATAGAAGCGCTCTTGAGCCTCGCGCCAAAGTTAAAAATTCGTCCGTTAAATCACAGATAAAATTTTCAAAAAGGTGAAAACGCAGGATACTTTACTAAGCTGCGAAGTTCGGATTGCAACTAATAAAACTTGTTTACTATTACAATACTGTGCTAAAACGGGCTTATTCTTTGACGTCTGTCAACTACATTTTTTAGTTAGTAAAATACATGACAGGTATTAGCCAGCAGAAATGAAACTGACCAATAATTTCCACTATGATTCCAAGGAGGGGTTTCCTTATGCTGATCTGCAGCGCCATGCAGCGCCAACTTTGAAAAGGTGGTTGAAAGTCACTATTGCGTTAAAGTTTAAAGAGAGCGTGACTTGGCACGGCTCTTCTGCAGGATTCAAGCGAACAAAAAACTGAACAGGCGGTAAACACCGCGATAGTACTTAAGAGTGTCAGGAATATCTTAATTTTTTTTAATGGATTTCTACACCTATTTCAGTTTGATACGACGGATGTGCTATTAGTTAATTATTTTGACGTTTTTTCTTAGTTAATTATGTTAAATCTATGTAAGATATTTTAAGTCTGAAAAATTTTATACCAAGACATTTTACTTATGATTTAGTACATTCTTTTTTTCTATATGAGACTAATAAAATATCAGAAATAGCTGTTATATTTTTTTTTGCGATTTTTATGTTTGTATATGATCATGAAATTCATGAATGAGTGTGATTTCCTCCTTCTACCATCGGGAGTCCAGACGCACTGCTGGATATCACCCATACTTGGTTGATGTTCCGGACATTCGCACAAAGCGCTTTGAAACATCTTTTATAATGCGCACGGTTAAACAGTGGAATTCTCTGCCTGCGTCTGTGCTCCCGAGTTCATATAACCCGAATCTATTCAAGTCGCGAGTGAATAGGCTTGTTCTGGGCAAGCTCGTTCCATCGTCGACCTCATCTCTGTCCTCAAGACTAGATCGACGCCAAGAGTAAGCCCATTGACAATAAAAAAATAGCGATCGTCATGAAATGTATGTGTCATTTAACAAAATACAAATACAAATAGTTTATTAATCAAATAAAGTTACAATTTATAGCATCTAAAAATAAAACAATGAGATTGGTAACTTTCCATAAGGCAAAACATTGACTCCCGATTGAAGCCTGTATCGTGGGCAGCCTAATTCAATAGCCTAGATGCTCCAGATATTGTAGTATTACATAATTTATATTGCATAAAAATACAGAAAAAGAGAAAGAGAATAATAATACCAAAAAAGACTATGATATGACATGTGTGTGAGTGAGTGAGTGAGTATAAGTGTGATGTGTGTGTGTGTTAGCGAAATACTGGCACTACGGGATTAGATCAGCGGCTTGATAATATTTTCTGTTTGGGAGAATGAAAGGGTCAATAAATATTTGGTTACCAGCTTCTTTGCTTGTGGGACTGTGCAATGTTTAACCTCGCATAATTTTGCAACTTTATTATAAACAAAAACAGACATGAACTCAAACAAGCGTTGGGCAAAACGAGATCTAACAGAGACCGACCCAAGTTTAAAAACTCTTTGTTTTAGCATCATAGAGTATTGAATAGAGTTTAAGACACTACGATGGGTGTATTCCACTAATTTTACATATTATGTCCTCCCATAAATTTTATGACTTTCGCTTTCGTCATATCTAAATTTGTGAGTGGTTGACCAAAAAGGGAACTCAGGGAAAATAATTTAATTTCGAGTAAATCGCGTTTGAAGTTTAGTGTAGAGGTAGTTTTGCTGCCAGGGGCAAACTGCCTCGGCTGACAAAAAAATCATAAAAATAACACTACGGCACCTAAAAATATTCTGGTTAGACCAAAACAAAGCTAAAAGACCACAGATAAAAAAAAAGGTTTCCAATCCCTCCAGGTCCCTTTTTGGTCAACCACTCGCATTTAATGGCACGTTGTCTATCTAGATCTAGACCCCCTGATACTTATTTCAAGGAATACTCTCTGAAACTACTGTAAAAATTCTTTAATAGGAAGCTTCACTATATTCGATAATATCAGGCTACTTTATATTGCGGAAAAGATTCTCATTATAGGGAAAAAAATATAAATTGAACAAGTGCGTACGGTATTAGTAATTAATTAACCTAACCTATGCAGACGACTTCATCTTTATATCTATTACCAATTAGAACATGTTTTGAAGCTTGACATTGGGACATCGTAATACTTTCTACAAATAAAAAGTACGAGTAAAAAAATCTTAGAATGACGCGGATCGACCATGTGGAAGCTTGCATCCGGTCACCTTACATTATCCGGGTTATAGCTGTGTCGCAGTTAGGCGTAAAAAGCCAGGGCATACTGTAATGTCCTTAACTTACTTACTCCTCTGGAGCAACGACCCAAAGTGTGTTTTCTGAATGAGTCTTTGATAGATAGATAGATAAAACGTTTATTAAGAAGCGGTACAAAAGAACAGAAAAATAGCAACAAACACACATAATCAAAAGAAAGTTAGAAACACGATCAGGTATTTTGTACCGCCACCTTAAATAGGCCCCAGCTCAGCATGTGCTACGGAAACGCGAGGCGAACCGCAGCGCTGTTATTCTGCTGGTACTGCTTTGCCTCCGAAACTAAAGAGGATCCGCCCCTGGTCCCGACCTTGTGCCGTATTATTATTTCTGGTGGGTGACACGACGCCTTGACGCACGCAAACGGGTGATCTGATTACGTATATACAGCCACTTGACCCATTATCGCAGGAAACGGACAGCAGGGCCTGCTTTGTATCAAGCTCCAGTCACGAGACGGCCAATCTATGTACGGCTGCTCCTTGGATTCATTAGGGTGTCCTTATTTCCTATCCTTCCTGTGTACTGGTTGTGACAATAAGGACCCTGAGACTACCTGCGGAGCTGCTCGTGAAAATTTTTATCTTGTTGGTGTGGAGTTTTTCGTTCCGAATACCACATCGCCCGCATTGGTTTTACTGGTGCTCTTGCAGCATCACCCAGTGGAATTCACCTGTTGTCGCCAGCCTATAATTCGCGCAAGTCTGCGCTAACCACACCAGTCCCTCAGGATGCCAACCGGACTTCGTCCTGTCCGTCGATCCACATAGGCTCTCTTGACGTAACGTTCGTCCTCATAAAGTGGCCGAGCCAGTGAAATTTGTGAACTTTCGTCTCTTCGATTATGTTCTGGACTGCCACCAGCTCCAATAACTATGTAAATAACGACAACAGTTTGATGTTTCTCTGTAAATTCTTCGCTGGGTCTGACGAAGATGGGATAGTGAATGTGAAACTTTCAAACAAACATTATGTATCTAGGGACTATTATTTGAAGTGTGATTTTTCAATTTTACTGCGACAGCAGCAAACTAGCCACTATAACCTGACCTGTTTGAAACGCAACTCATATATAATGCCTAAACGTGAGTGAGAGGTCTATGGTTACAGATTTTCAACAAGCTCTCCGATTAAATGGTTCCTTAGAAGCTGTTTGCTCTGGAAAATTGTTATCGTCTAATCGAGCGGTAAGGAAATTCAGGCGTGTCACTTATATATTATACAGGGTGATCTATCGGGACGTGTCAATAGAGATATTTGTTGTAAGGAACCATGTCATCAATTTTAGAGTTAAGAAAAACTCCATTCAAGGATTTAAAAAAAAACTCATACACGACTTGGGAATCGATTGTGTAGTATAAATAAAAAAAAGTAAACTAAATGTACTAATATACTCATTTTAACATAAACCTCTATCAACGTTAAATAATTTAGATTTTCCCATTCGCAAACTTCGGAAATAATCGGATGGTATTTTTTGTCATTTTTCATCTTAACTTGAAAACTAAGACTCGTAAAAAAAATTAATATTCTATTTTGGAATGTACAAGTAAAGCCCTTTCATATGATACCCCACTCGTCCTAGTAACTAAAATTTAAAATTTCGACAATTGTTAATCTGCGTTCATTCATCCCCTTCTCATAACCAAACCAACTCAGCAGGTCGTACGTACCTACCGATGAGCCGCCCATTTCCATTCCAGTTGTCAGTTTGAGCTTTGAGCGCAGTATGTTGCGGACTATTTCTGTCTAGTCTTTGTGATAAAAATAAATAACTGGTAAATTGCCGAACCGCACTGCAGAATGCAATAAAATTAACCTCCGTTTAAACACTTTCTAAGCACACCCAGACTAGTCTGCGTTTGTTTTAATTTCTAACAACAAATAAACTATCAAGTAAAGAAGATGCCTACCGTTTACTCAAATAACAAAATGAGAAAAACCGGCCAAGTGTGAGTCGGACTTGTGCACTAAGGGTCCGTTCCGTACAAAATTGACTGTATTTTGATTGTATCGACTTAGAAGCATGATTTATGTAACTTTTGTGGATGTCTTTCGGCTGATATGATGATGATTATGATGATGACTTTTGAAAAGAAGTAATTTTTAGGGTTCCGATACCAAAATGGTAAAAAAAAGGAACCCTTATGGTGCCGCTCTGTCTGTCTGTCTGTCTGTCTGTCCGTCTGTCTGTCACACCTCTATATCTCAGCAACCACTTATGCTATCGACCTGAAATTTGGAATAGTTTTAGAATATAGTTGCCCAACTTAATTGCACATGATTTTTTTTTGAAAAAAGTATGATTATTAATGTAAAGGGGGCCAAAATGGGGGGGGGGCCAAATTTCAAATTGACGCTACTAGGTCGAGTGGGGTGTCATATGAAAGGGCTTTACTTGTACATTTTAGAATATATTTTTGTATTTTTTATATTTCTTAGTTTTCAAGTTATGATGAAAAATTTCAAAAAAAATACCATTCCCCCCCCCTTATCTCCGAAGTTTGAGTAAGAAAAAATCTGAATTAATTACAGTTAACAGAGGTTTATGTAAACTTTACAGCAAAAATAAAACGATCTTTCTAAGTTGCACAGTTTTTCAGAAATCTGCAAAAAACATTTACAAACAAATTTAGTTTTGCGGTCCTTAAAATGGACTTTATTGCTTCCAAAAATACTATAGGTATATCGGAACCCTCGGCGCGCGAGTCCGACTCGCACTTGACCGGTTTTTTTCATACTGTTAGACAGATAACTAGGATCAGTAATTTTATCATTTTGAGCCACAGAACCCTAAGAACTATGGGTATAGAAGCCGACTTGTGTGTGGTAGGAGGTTAATTACGAAAGCAAGGTTAAGTTTTCGTCTTTGAGAACCCAGCTTATTGACTATAGTTTTCATTTTCTTTCTCAAAGCTCTTTTAGTCGCCGATACGGCGACATAAATAAATAACAACTAGATGATGTAGATTTCACCGGCATGTATTACTGAATCAATTATAGCTATAATATTTACATAAGCTAAGATAAAATAGCGTGCTTGATATAAGACGGTAAAACAATGACAAGCTCTGTGCTATAGACAAAGTCCCAAAGGGAAGTGGTTGCTTTTTAAAATCAGGGCAAAGGCAGCAGAGCCCATACTGCCACAACCACCCCCCTACGGAGAAATATAGTTACACAAAAAAATTAACAAAACGTAACAAAAAACAAAAAATCAAACTTCGCAAATGCAGAAAATGCATACAAATGTAACAAAGATTTGAAGTCACATTACAAAAATATTCAAACCTAAACAGCTATACGTCATAAACAGTTTTAAATCTAACAGTTCGTCCTGACCGAGTGATAACAGGCTGCTGTACTGAGTGTTTAATGCCCTATAGTCACCACATGGACGCCATGTTAGATCCTTTTTAGGCGCGAGGTGGAGCGGTGATGACCACGGGCTCTTAGAAGGACGCGCCGTACCGGACTGCACCAAGTCGGTGAACTCTTTCTGGGCGATGCGCAGCTTCTCAGGAGCGAGACGACGGGGACGCGCAGCGACGGGCGGTCCGTCGGTCGTCTTAATGTGGTGAGTAGTGTTGTGTTTCACCTCGCGGTTGATGCCAGGTGGTTTCGTTAGAGCTGGAAATTCCAGAAGAAGTTTTGAAAAAGGTGAATTTGTGTTTGTGGTTACAGTGCGGATGCTAGGCTGATTAAAGTTTGAAACAGAAACTGGTACAGAGAGCCCAGTCAATCCATCTCGAAGAAGCCTATTGCGACAGTCAGGCAACAAATTAAAGTAGGCTAAGAAATCTGAGCCAATGATGGCAGTATCAACATCGGCAATTATAAAATTCCACTTGAAATCTCTACGTAGCCCGAGGTTCAAAGTCAATGACCGACTGCCATATGTTTTTATTGTAGTGCCATTTGCGGCACATAGGTCATAACCAGAAGACTGGCATGCCCTAGAGGAAAGAAACCGTCGAGGGAAACAACAAAGGTCTGAGCCAGTGTCAAGAAGGAATCTATACTTTGTTTCCTTATCTGTAACAAATAGACGACGACCAGTATAAGTGCAGTCAGCCGTCGCCATTACTGACTGCCTTGTTGGTTTTCCGACGATCTTGCAGACCAAGAACAAGGCTTTGTGCATCTAGTGGCCTTTGCAGCAAATCTGCGATGGTACCAGCACATACTGTCAGGTGAAACCGATCTAGTCCTAGACCTAGATCTAGACATGCGTCTAGACCGAGGCCCATACTGCCTTTCAGCAAGCGCTGCCACCTGCCGCGTTAGTTCTTGCACCTGGGCAGCAAGACCAGTAGTATTCTGATCAGTCTGGACTGCATTGACCGATGCACAGTTTACTTCTAATATGGCATCAGCCAACTCAGCAACCTTGTCCAGGGACATGTCTGCCTGGGTGGCAAGAATTTGCTGGGCCGACTTGGGTAAGCGCTGCATGAAAAGTTCACGAAGGATAGTATCATCAGATAAATTACCTGCCAAAGACTTTAGGTGTCTGAGGAACTGGCTAGGCTTGCGGTCACCCAGTTCTTCCCCAGAGATCAGTTGGCGGATTCGCTGAGTGTCCGAAATACTGAATCTGCGGATCATTTCCTTTTTCAGCCATTCATACCTTTTCTCACCTTTCTCTGGTGGCTTGACAATAAGGTCTTCCATTTCTCTGGACATCCTGGAATCAATCTGAGAGACAACATGATTGTATTTCGTGTCATCTGCAGTAATACCACAGAGACAAAATTGAGCTTCGATGTGAGCAAACCAACCCGCAGGTCGATCGAGCCAAAAAGGAGCCAAATTAGGACGGACCCCATGAACAGCAAATGGATTAGTATTTTTACTCTGAGCAAGCCTATCTTGAAGCTCCTTTTGTTGAAAGGCTAGAGTTTCATTTTGCAATCGAAGCTTTTCAAGCTCAGCTAAAGCTTTCTCCAACTCTGCCATATTAGTATTACACACAAAAACAAAGCAAAGTGTTAGTAAACCAGCAACTTGTTATCACCCAGTCAGAAAAACAATAACTTATACAATAACTAACTATTATAACAGTACGGGTTATAATTATGATTGAAAAAATCAAAATAAAACACACACAAGCAACAAAATAAATGTTCGCACTTGGGCAATTAATAGGTGTATATACAAAAAAAAAGTTTCGCCTTGAAGTTCAAAGAATTGGCAACTTCACTTTTCTTAGGCTATAAATGAAAATAAAAAACTGCATTGTCTACTTCACCAAACAAGGGAACGAAGCGTCGTGGGTGGACCTGATGAAACGCTCCTCAGGAAAACAGCGGCGTACCAAAAATCTCATACGAAACGGGCAACTCTCACAATTTCAATTTCAAAAGTCTCCAGACTTGCACGGTGATCGTTTGCTCCGACGACGGTGCTTGGGCGCCCCGATTTAAAAGTAAGGCGCCGTCAAGATTGGCAGCTTGCTGGATGAAAAGGCAGCGCGGAATTTTG
The DNA here is from genome assembly GCA_947532105.1 of Athrips mouffetella. Lineage (NCBI taxonomy): Eukaryota > Metazoa > Arthropoda > Insecta > Lepidoptera > Gelechiidae > Athrips > Athrips mouffetella. The sequence goes on along the minus strand of OX383964.1, from coordinate 5,514,646 downwards.
CCTCGCACCACCGCGCCAACGACGCTCGCCGAAATAAATTATTTTGTTCAATGAAGAATCATTTTAAAATGGCGTCAGCTACACGCAACTGTTTTTTCAAATTTCAACGAAGGAGTCACCATTTTAGTCGCCGATACGGCGACATAAATAAATAACAACTAGATGATGTAGATTTCACCGGCATGTATTACTGAATCAATTATAGCTATAATATTTACATAAGCTAAGATAAAATAGCGTGCTTGATATAAGACGGTAAAACAATGACAAGCTCTGTGCTATAGACAAAGTCCCAAAGGGAAGTGGTTGCTTTTTAAAATCAGGGCAAAGGCAGCAGAGCCCATACTGCCACACTCTTTTCAATGCAATGTCGTGATAGATACTGCAGCTCTTCAAGAAAGTGACGTTTCAAGCTCAGGGTTTGGAATTGGAGAAAAACTAAGCGGACTTCGTCCAAGACGTCTCAGAGGGAAGGCCCCAAACAAGAGTACTCGAAGGGAAAACTCTGTTTAAGGGGCTGATATTACCTAAATAGGCTTCACTTGAGCAGGTTTTTAACGAAAAGTGATGAATACATGGCCGTGAAAAAATTTTATGTGATAATTAAGCATCTTTACAAGAATATGGCCGACTCTGAAACACGATTAAGTATTTTGTACGCCATAAAAAAATCCAAAGTTACCTCTGCTTTTTGCTTTTAAACCGTTTTTCTCAAGTATTAATCTATGATGCCAAAACTTTTACACATTATTCAATATATTATGCATAATAATATAGCTGTTTTATAATTAATATTATGCGTACAGATTTTGAGAAAAATGCAAAAATGAGCGAAAAATGTGAAACAGCGCGAATCCGCTCCGTTCTAACACGCGCATTCTGTCCTTTGTTAGAAAGGGAGGTAATTTAGCTCTTATCAGCCCCTTTAGAGGTCTCGTAGCAAACATTCCGTGCAAGAGGGCTTGGAGGGGCTTGGGGTACGAGAGGACACAGAGGGGACTCTGTGAAGAGTGAAATAAAAAGTTAGGATGTGTAAATTAAGTCACAATAAACATAGAATTTGTGTTTCTTTCCAATCCTTTGGGAAGGGAGGCTCTAAGTATTACAAACTATAGAATAACATAGAATACTAAGTATCTAGGGTGACTTTTAATTAGTTTTTGATAAAAATAAAAAAGGTATGCATGTACTCATGATACTGAACAACTTTCCCCAAGGAACATAGGTCGAAATACGAAAATCAAGTTTTGATCTCCCATAGAAACTGCATCAGCTGATAGTGCATTTTGTATGGGAGGTCAAATTTGGTTTTTCGTATTTCGACCTATGTATGTTCCTTGGGAAAAGTTGTTCAGTATCATGAGTACATGCATATATTTTGCTATCAAGAGCTACTTAACGATGTGAATCTAGGTATAGTCAAGAGCATGGCAAGCTTGTCATCTTGGACTTTGTATCGTTGTTTATTCAATGTCCGTAGGAGCTATAATCGCGCTACAAATGTGAAGTTTGACGTGCTCTTGACTGTACCAATTAAACAAAGGAACATTATTTTTTGTCTTATCTCTTGCGTGATGCAGTTTCAATGGGAAGTCTAGAAGGAGTCTGAATTCTGAAGTTTTTAGGAGTATGTTTAGTGCCTTTGCAACTTGTATACCAGGTGTATCAAAAAGGGTATATCAACCCTGAAGGATGTAATTCTGCCCATGAAACTGAACAACTTTCCCTAAGGAACAGAGGTCGAAATATGAAAAAAAAAAATGACCTTCCATAGAAACTGAATCAGCTGATCGCGCATTTTGTATGGAAAATCAAAATTATATTTTCGTATTTCGACCTATGTCCCTTAGGGAAAGTTGTTCAGTTTCATGGGCAGAATCACATCCTTCAGGGTTGATATACCCTTTCTGTTACACCTTGTATATAATTAAAAGTAAGGAGCGGCTATTTCTTCCTCAATCCCAGAATACCTAAACCCAAACCAAAGAACAGGTTTAAAATAGCATGACAAAATCTGAATTCGGCGGGTTTAAAAAATAGCTTTAGCATACGAGAACGGCATTTTATAAATAATATTGAAAGGTCACAAGATGGTTCGGTCACATGAACCTCAAAATAACAAAGTAACCATAATTATTTTACTTTCATAAGCTGCCAATCATCATTATGAGTTAATTAATTGATCGAAATGAAATGAAAGACAAATAGAAATTAAATGAGGATGAAAAAAATACGCAGTCATTCTAATTAAATAATTCAAATTCATTGGTTTAAACGATGGATGAAATGGTTTTTAAATGTATACCTACCTAGAATCGGGGTCAATATTTGTAAAATTTTGACGTGCATCAGCATAACACTCCCACGAAACGTCCACTGCAGGACAGGGAGCTCCCTCCAGAACTCCAGCAAGTTGCGTGGTACTTAGGAGGGGATTTACCGTAGTCACAACGCCTGTAAGCGCCGCGGCGGCGGCCGACCGCTGTTGTTGGTGACTGCAGTATGTAAGATGGTACTATACACAGAAAGATGCTGCTGCCCATCCTCCGGTTCATAAACCCTTAGTCGCCTCTTACGACACCCACCTGTAGAGATGGGTTGGTACTATTCTTTGCCGGCACCACACGGAAGTAGCATGTGGAACCAACCCCTACGGGAAACAATGTTAATTAAGTAGGTACCTACATTTTAATTTTAACACTTTCTGTGTTGCTCAACATTCTGTGGTCCTGTAGTACAAAAGTTGTTCCATCCGCTACAGGCTATTTTTAAAAATGTTAACCCTTTATAGGGCAAATTTCAAAAATTTGCGAAACTTTTATCCTTTTACTAATAATAATAATAATTAGTTATTTTCCCGTCAATTCAGGGTAATTTTAAACTAAGGAAAAACAGGACTAACCCTGCGCAAATCGATGAGTATAATTCAAGATCCAGCTGAATTTTATATAATATACAGACGTTACTTATAAATTACTCAGAACAGAGGAACTTAGCAGCAGTATCCTAACAAATGTAAAGAGAGAGATGAGAGACACCCTTATGTAATATTTCAAAACAGAGCCAATTCGCAGAAGTAATTGAGAAAAACTGAAACCATCTCCCTCTCTCTCCCACTCCCCCATTCCTCTCCCCCTTCCCGTCCCTCTGTCTCTCCCCTTCCCGTCCCTCTGTCTCTCCCCCTCCCCCTCCACCCTCTCCCCCTCCCTCTCCCTCACCCCTCCCCCTCCCTCTCTGTCCCTCTCCCCCTTCCCCTCCTTCTCCCTCTCCCTCTCTACGTCTCTACATCTCTACCTCTCTCCCTCTTTCCCTCTCTCCTTCTCTCCGTCTCTACCTATCTACTTCTCTACCTCTCTACGTCTCTACGTCTCTACGTCTCTACGTCTCTACGTCTCTACGTCTCTACGTCTCTACGTCTCTACGTCTCTACGTCTCTACGTCTCTACGTCTCTACGTCTCTACGTCTCTACGTCTCTACGTCTCTACCTCTCTACCTCTCTACCTCTCTACCTCTCTACCTCTCTACCTCTCTACCTCTCTACCTCTCTACCTCTCTACCTCTCTACCTCTCAACCTCTCAACCTCTCTCCCTCTCTCCCTCTCTCCCTCTCTACCTCTCTACCTCTCTACCTCTCTACCTCTCTACCTCTCTACCTCTCTACCTCTCTACCTCTCTACCTCTCTACCTCTCTACCTCTCTACCTCTCTACCTCTCTACCTCTCTACCTCTCTACCTCTCTACCTCTCTACCTCTCTACCTCTCTACCTCTCTACCTCTCTACCTCTCTACCTCTCTACCTCTCTACCTCTCTACCTCTCTACCTCTCTACCTCTCTACCTCTCTACCTCTCTACCTCTCTACATCTCTACCTCTCTACCTCTCTACCTATCTACCTCTCTACCTATCTACCTCTCTACCTCTCTACCTCTACCTCTACGTCTACCTCTATCTCTACCTCTCCCTATCCCTGCCCCTATCCCTACCCCTTTTGCCCTTACCCCTCAAAATTGTTGTAGTTTTCGTAATCAGCGACCCGATAAACCATACAAACGATACCCATATTGGTTTTTAGATTTTTTCACCCCATTTCCCTTTTTGAGGGGTTGAATTTGGAGTGGAATTTCAATAACAGTGATGAACGTTGCATAGAATTACATCATTATTGCCTAAATAATAAATTATGTGGATTTTACTTTAGAAATAAAGAATTTTCAACTTCATCCCCCTTTTCACCCTTAAGGGTGTCGAATTTTCAAAAACCCTGAGACACGTAAATATTAGTTTTTAGTCGTCAGCCTAAATAAAAATTTTGAAGATCCTAACTTCAAAACTGACGGACTTTCATACAAACTTTCATCCCCCATTTTACCCCCTTAGGGGTGGAATTTTGTAAAACCCTTTCTTAGTGCACCCCTAGGCCTCATAAGGAACCTACATGCCAAATTTGGAATCTCTAGACCCAGTGGTTTGGGCTGTGCGTTGATATGTCAGTCAGTCAGTCAGTCAGTCAGTCACCTTCTTCTTTTATATATATAGTAGATTAAGGTTTCAAATAGGTATCGTTTATCAAATAGGAGTATAGCCCTTATGATATGTATGATGATAAAGGCGGTCGACCGATTCCGCAAATTGACCTGCGATGCACAACATTAGGCAGGACCACTTTTGTAGCCTAGTTGGTAAAGCGTCTCCGATAGATACTGACGTAGAAGACGCAGGTTCAAATGCTGCCTATGGATGTGAAAATTTGCTATTTTCTACTTTGGAGATTTATACCTACTTAAAGTTAGATAGACAATAAGTATAGGTAATAAATATTCATTCGTCCTAAATCAACATTTGCGGTGCTACACCCGCTACTCCATACACTAAAATTGATGTAAGTTTTTTACGAGTACTTCATGTTTGAAAGAAAACTGTTCAGTTTGTAGCATAATCGCGTAGTCTACGTAATTAACATGCTGGGCCTCAAACTAAACTCGTAATTTGACCTCCTATAATCTTAATCTGTCCTAAAAAAGCGATCATACAAGTGACACTACTCTCGTTACTAGGGCAAGGTTGGCATGCGCACGGGCAAGCAAGCGCTTCGTTTACATTCTTGCGGTCTGTCGTTTCAACTGGTTGCGGTAATTAAGCTTGCTACGTGGGCGGTAGCGATAAGGACACTTTTACTTCACTTTCGCGTGGACTATGATGATTTACGATGTAGGGACGATTTTCAGTTTATGGTAGAGTTTGGTTGAGTCGTCTTTGTAATCTATCAACCACTTAGATTAACTTTTAGAGTACTTCTTTCTTCCTAAATTTTTTTTTACATACGGTCTTTGTTTTAGGTTTTACGTTATTATTGAGCTTTGCATGAGTCAGAGGGTGAGAGGAGGGGTGTGAGGGAGGGGGCGAGGGGGGTAAGGGGAGGGGGGGGAAGAGGACGTGGGTGGGAGTTTGATGTGCTCTAGCCCGTATCCACGTAAAACTTACAGCCGTATCCAGGATACAGGTTGATTGATTGTGATATGGAAAAAAAAGGCATGTATTTAACGCGGCGACAAATTGACACTATTCCGGGTTTTAAAAAAACTGAAAATGGATAGTAAATAAACTACTTTGGCGACTAATTTGAGGTAGCATTTTAACTAGAAAGCGGCGGCTTTTTAATGAGTTTTGAGGTTTTATTTAAATTTTATCTGGCAGTGATTTTCTTTTGTGGCAATTGAATTTCTTCTAAGGCGACAAATTATTGGCGGATAAAAAAGTTAAAATAGGCTTTCATAAATTCTAAAATAGGGTTGTCTATAAACTTGACCAAGATCTGAAATAAATACAAACAAGATCTTTAAAAAAATACTTTTGGCTACATTTTTAGGGATCTAAATAAGCCATCTTTGGGCTGGAGCGCCCCAATACCAACTCCTCCCACTTGATCGCATTCAAAAGAGGGCAGTTCGAATTGTCAACGATCCCGAGCTCACAGACTGTATGGAGCCACTAAGTCTTCGGAGAGACGTGGCCTCCCTGTGTGTTCTGTACCGTCTGTACAACGGGGAGTGTTCTGAGGAACTATTTAGTCTGGTGCCTGCGGCACAGTTCCACCACCGCACCACACGCCGCAGGGAGAGGTTCCATCCACATCACTTGGACAATTGGCGTTGCAACACAACGCGGTTTGTGCGATCATATCTCTTGCGCACATCCAGGATGTGGAACAATCTTCCCCCTGCGGTTTTCCCTGGTAGTTACGACATGGGGTCATTCAAAAAGCGGGTTAACAGACTTCTCAAAGGCCGGCAACGCACTAGTACCACCCCCCCCAGGTGTTGCAAGTGTCAATGGGCGGCAGTGACACTTATCATCAGGTGAGCTGTCTGCTCGTTTGCCTGCTCTAACATAAAAAAATATATTGTGACATGGTAAAAACTATTCTTGGTCTATTTAATTTTTTCTTGACTATCTTAAGTGTGACAAAAGGGAGTGAAAAAATTATGTATCGAACGGAAAACTAATCTAAGTCAATCAAAATAACCTAACCTAACCTAACCAAACCTTTTTTTTGTGATGGTGAAAATGCCTACGCATACCGCACCGTTCGGGGAAACGGTACGGTATGCGGTACACTACCTTGAGGGACTCCGTAACTTTATTACATTGCTCTCATTACTGACGTGAGATCCAATTTTAACTGCTTGCATCCTATCAGATAAATAATCTTTGAACAGAGCTAGTGGGATTCCTCTTATACCGATGTTTTCAAGCTTGTTCACAAGAATGGGGACAGAAACGGTGTCGAAAGCTTTCTTTAGATCAAGAAATACTGTTAAACATTTTCCACCATTATCTAAATTTTCAATTATTAACCTTTTGTTAATCAATTTTTCTAAAATATTGATTAACAAAAGGTTAATTAACTACCTAAATAAATACAACCTATTAGCAGAGTCACAATATGGATTCAGACATGGAAGGTCTGCAGAAGATGCAGTATTGGCTCTGACTTCCAAAATTGTTGAAAATTTAGATAATGGTAGAAAATTATAATGGTTATGTGGGGCTTGCACCCACTAGAAACACCACCGTGTGCCACTCTCGCTATTCGGGTGGGTCACGAGCACTGTACGCTCGCACTACTTTCGCAACCCACCCTGCGACAGCCTCTGGAGAGGCTCCCTCACCTAGGCGACGTCTAAGCACACATCGGACGTCGCCCCCTCACTGCCCTTTTAGTGCGCCCGACGGGCTCCCCGGCCCGCCGACTGCGGGCCTACGCTTAGGGCGGAAGACGGACGTATTCCCGTCTCCTACGCCCTCTGCTCCTTCTGCGAAGTGGGTGAGAAAGAGGATTATTCTCTCTATCCCGCTCCGCGGCCTCCTTCTGCGAGATGACTGACTCACAGAAGGAGACCATGGCCTCCCAAGACCTCTTGCTGCCGACCATTGCCTGAACAACAACCGGCAGCGAGAGATCTTCACCCACTACCGCCACTAAGGCAGCACGTTCCTCTGCCCATCTAGGTCATTCCACCACTGTGTGCTGAACCGTGTCCTCGGCACAGTCACAGTGATGGCAAGCAGGAGTCGGTTCTCTGCCGGCTATGTGGTGCAGATAGCGGCCAAAACAACCATGTCCGGTCAGTACCTGCACCAGCCGGAAGGTCAGCCCACCGAATTTACGGTCCACCCACTCTTTGAGGAGCGGGCGGACCGCCTCCACAGTCCTGATGCCTGCAGAGGGAGATTTGAGTCGCAGGCTCCACTTCTGGAGCAGAACAATCCGCGCCTCAACCCTCCAGGCCTCGATTTACCTAACCTAACCTAACCTACCATTTGCCGCCTTTTTCAAGAATTTACGAATCTGCAAACAATATTCTAATATCCAAATACATTAATATAATACCCATTTTCAGTTTTAAAGCTACCTAACAATCGCTGCCAAATGTGTATTTTTATAATGAAAGCCAATAGTTGCCAGTGAAGAATGTTTGATATCCCCTCGGAATAATTAGTCGCCACATTAGGTTTTATAATACCTTAACCAGTTTTACACTGATCCCACTTGATATATTTGATACCTTGAAGTAGCAGCCGTTTTTTAGTTTTTTCTATCCTAGCCTTTTGTTGCTTGTATAGTTTAATAGTTGCTAAGATATTTAATCACTGCAAAGTTAGTTTTTTTGTGACTTAATAGAAATTCGCCTAAAACGGATTAAAAAACAGGTCTTTTAAAAATCATATATTATGTTTGTCAGAACTACTTGACACCACTGGTTTAATTTTCGATCTCTTGCCTATTATTATGTTACTCAGAACATAAATAATAAAACATAAAAAGTTATTTTTTTTTATTGAATATGGGCTTACTCTTGACCTCGATCTAGTCTTGAAGACAGAGATGAGGTCGACGATGGAACGAGCTTACCCAGAAGAAGCCTATTCACTCGCAACTTGAATAGATTCGGGTTATATGAACTCGGGAACACAGACGCAGGCAGAGAATTCCACTCTTTAGCCGTGCGCATTATAAAAGATGTTATTTGCAAATAACAGTAAGATTGCGGTCATCCCAGAAAGCAAATTAAAATGCTTGTGTTGGGTAGCGCTTATTACTCGTATGTTCGTTGACTGTACTTTATAGAAGTGAGTTAATGTTCGGTACATCCTTAAGCCGTGTTACAATTTACTGCGATATATTTTACCTGGCCACATCAATAGCCTTTTGCTTGCCTTCAAAAAGGTCCCACCGAGTGCAGGAAACTGGAGAAGTAGGGCACGACAGCAATTGTGACATGTATCGAAAAACGCCGCACTCACACTTGTCGTTACCAGAGAAGCCCTACCTCTTCCTAAGTTACCCGCATCTGCCAACGCCCGATCGCAGTCTTTCTACAGACTTCCATATAGACTAGGGAAGATCATGTCCTCTCTTTTATCAGGTAAGTCATATGTAGTGTGAGTATTGACTATGTAATCAGATTTATGAAAAAAAACACCCTTTTAAATTAATTAAATTAATTGTCCCACTGCTGGACAAAGGCCTCCTTCCGATCTCTCCACGACGTCCTATCCTGTGCTTCCTCCGGCCAATTAATTTGAAACGCGTCTAGCTCATCTCGCCATCTCCGTCCGGGTCTACCGCGTCGCCTTCTGTTTGATGGTGGCATCCACTGTGTGGTGATTTTAGCCCACAATATATCCGGCATGCGGCAGACATGGCCTGCCCATTCAGCGCAATCCCATTTTAGATTGGCGGCTGCCTGGGTCACGTCGGAGCGTTATTGAGCGCAGTATAGTATAGTACACTTTTAAATATAAATAATAAAAAATTGTCCCTATTATCACAAAGATATCACAACATAGTTCCTGTCACAATATTTTATTGTCATAACGACCTATAGTAACAAAATAGGATGCGTTGTGATGTTTACTGCTTTAACAAAGTGTTTACGATCACACTTGTTGGAAATTGTTTTATGTTTGTGTTGAAGTTTACAACTTTACGAGTAGCTGAAGGCGAAGTAAACTTTCTACTTATACCTAATAAATGAGATTATTATTAGATAAGATATAACGACTTTTTTAGGGTTCCATACCCAAAGGGTGAAAAACGGGACTCCATTAATATGCCTCCGATGTCTGTCTGTCAGCGGGCTGTATCTTATGAACCGTAATAGGTGGACGGTTAAAATTTGCACAAAATGTGTATTTCTGCGGCGCTATAACAAAAATTTGTAACAATGAAATAAAAATTTAAGGGGAGCTTCTCTACAAAAAACATTTTTGTTTTAGGCAATTTTTGCTCGAGTTTTGTTTTAGCTCTATCGTAAAAACGGAAACACTTACAAGTAAATATTGGTATGTAGATAGTGCGTAAGCTATAAAATAACAACAAATAATAAAAAATTGTCAAGTGCGTGTCGGACCAGCACGCATTTAATACACTTCTGCGTGACTGCGCGTCCATATCTAGGACGGCGTTTTATTTTCTTTCAGCACATTGTAGAGCGCTGTCCAAAACGACGATTAGTCTAGGCAACGAAGCGGATCGTTGTATGGGTCGTCCCCCGCATTAAATCCTCTGTCGATGAAACTTTGCTGGGGTATTACACTACATGAGACAAACCTTCTATGAAAAATCAAAAAAAAAATTGGTTCCTCTAATTTTTCAATACAAAAATTACAAAAATTGTATGAAAAATGTTTTTTGGATATTTTGAATTTACATTTAATTCATGATTCTTGGTCAACTGCTTCGTTTCCTACACTAGATAGTGGGGTGATCCGGGATACCTCTTTAACAACTTGACACCTCGGGCTATTGACTGGTTGCGTAGCCTGGATGTAGACGTATAATTCCCTACAATTAACTGAATTCGCCATATAATTAAATAAATCTTAATGGTATTGAACCCTCGGTGCGCGAGTCCGACTCGCTCTTATCCGGTTTTTCATGATACAGGTCAGCAAAACGAGCATTTGGGCCATCTATTAACAACATCACCACCGCCTATAACACCCATTGTCTCAATAGTGGCATAAATTGCTGCTTATAAGACAACAAAGCGTTTCGCTTAACCTGAGAACTAAGATGGTATGTCTCTTCGGGCTCTCTTACCCTTCGAACCGAAACACTGCAGTGCAAGTACTGCTGCTTTACGGACCCTTTGCTTCCCAGACGGACTTTGCACAAGAGCTCTACCACCACAAAATTGTAAATATGTAAAGTACTTACCCATGTAGTAAAAATTTACTTCGATAAAGAAACTCCAATCCATCTTATTGTAGGTGCATGATTAATCCTAACCTTTTAAGAATATTTCGTTATCAAGTCCGTTTTCTCCAGGACAAGACGCGCATGACCAGTAAAAGTGCCATCAATAAATCTAAATAATTATCCCAAAGTAATGTGGACCAAATTTAGGTGGAGTTTTCTAAGAGAAAGTAAACGATTTTATTGCGAATACATGTAATAAAACAGGTTCCTAACCGTATAATGGGTTTGCAATTTTTATTACGGCGGCGATTCGTCGATTTATCGCTCGATATACTTTATAATTTGCGTAGATAGTTGATTGGTAGACTACCTGATTACTACCTTTAGCACTTTTACAATAAGAATTTTAATAGCTCCGTTTTACTATACGATACAAGACGACAAGGTTTTTTTTTGTACGAGAAATGGCATGCTTTTGATACAGGATGTAATAAAAAATGTAAAAAAAAATGTAAAACATAAAATAAAACCTTCTGATCCAGACAGATCTCAACTTTCCACTAGAAATACCACCACCAGAATTGCCCTCTCAAATTAATTAATTAATTTTTATGACGTACTTTTTTCTTTTGTTCGTAAATTCACGTGGCAATAAGCAAGCCAAGAAGCACTTTTAGCTGATGAGGGAATAACATTCTCACTACACATGATGGTGACTGAAGATCGGGACAGTGAAGTAGAATCAGTCAGAAAAATTCGTTTTTCCCAGGTCTTTTTGTAGAATTTATTGATAGCACGATCCAAAACCCTACAGTGCCATCTGTTGGTGGGCTTTTGTTAAGATTATACATAGTGAAGCTCGGTATGTAAAGTTGAATAATAGATTAGAATTTAAGTCAAGGTATGAGTATGAATTTCAGTGTTCCACCATTTTTCTACAACTTTTATACCTGATGTATGATTAATATTTTAAAAGCTATCATCGAAGTATAGATGTTTATGGAAATTAGTTTCTTTGGCCTACTTTTGGAGTCGCATGTTGGGTACCTACTTAAAAACCGGTCAAATGTGAATGACCCTCATGTTCTAATCGAAATTAGAATAGGTACAAGGCTTAGTTATTTTTGTCGTCCCATACAAATTCCACTTTTGATGGCGCTGGCGACCTATGTGTCTTCGGAAAAGTTATTCAGATTCATATTCTGACTTCAGACAAACTTAAATTTGGCTACAGTTCCAAAAATAGCCCCGTATTATTTTCTTCAGTAAAAGTTTAGGATCGTTAAAACTTTGACTCTTAAAACTTTTATATGGTTTCCAATTATATTACCGTGATTAATTTCTTTTATAAATATATTTTTAATATGCCCGAAAGCTTTTTCCGCAGGCTTATAATTTTGTTGGTTTTAAAGTTTTAGCCATCAATCTAACGTTACTTGTACAATAAATTACGAACTATTTAAATGTGTGACGCTACATTACATGAAATACTCGTATCATCATTTTAGGAGGTGAATATATACTCGTAGTTGGCGTTTGATCATATCATTGACACGAAGAAGAGAAGTACGAATCTATAGATAAATCTCCTTCTATTTTCTGCTGATAGTTCTTTTTATTGTTCATTTCTATTTGCAAGACAAACCAGAATATATTCTTTCAAAATCTTTACAGTAAGCCAATCCAAACCTGTTGCCAGAGCTTTTTAAGTCATGCACCTACTGGCCTCTGATATGCCTGCGACCAGCCTTGACCAATAGTTTAAGATACTTTTCCAAGCACGTTCTGATGTCTCTAGATCACTCAGGTTCTTCTTTTAGAAAGACCCCTGCAAGATAAAATAATGTCTAATCTCTAAAGTTTGACCTACTGATATTTAGTTGCTATAATCCCAGTAGAAGTTTCACTCGTAATTCGTGTAGGCACAGCAGGAAGTCTATGTTTCTTATGATGTTTCTGTCATCCATGACAAATTCATTCTGTGTCCAACAGACCCTACTTAGTTAGATTTACAAGCTTGGGTCAGATCAGCGGGTCAGAATATTGTTAAATTCGTAGAAAGACGGATTTTAGGTATAGTGACACAACTCCGGAAATTCCGACGTGGAAAGATCTGCCCATTACACTCGCAATGCTTTTAGGTTACCTATGACAGATGTGACGAAATATCCGTTTGCACACCCCAGACAATACATACAACGAGCGGGAATCAGAAATTTGAAATTGGAACCGCGCGTAGGCCTGTAGATTGAGTCCAACTGACCCGCAGAATCACCAGGCGAATCGCGCTGGCGGATGCGAGTGGGTGCAGGGGGAAATTGCAAGGTTGCAGAAAGTGTCCATCCTGTATGATAATCATCATTATAACATCCCATGAAATGTCCACTACAGGACAGGGAGCTTCCTCCAGAATTCTAGCTTTTGCTGAAAAAATGTGTAGGGGAAGTGCCATAGTCACCTCGCTTGTCAGCGTTACGGCTGGCACCATGGACCGCGATTGTAGAGACCGCAGTAAGTAAGATGGTATGATACACAGGAGGATGCTGATATGGATGGATGGTATGATAATACTATTAATTTATTCTGTGCCGTTGGTTTACGGTAAAAGGCAGAATTAAAATAAATTCAAATAGGTATACAAGTTGTTGAAAAATGCTGTACACAAAATGACCTCCAAAAACTGCAGAAATTTTTGGACTAAAATTAAAAAACTGAAATCGTTATATGATCAAAGATAAGGAAGAACAAAAGACGAAATAAAAATAGCAGCTCAGTAAAATGAGTATAAAATAACTACATAAACAGATGAGACCTGGCGATGAATTATATTAAGCAAAGGTGTGCCCAGCTGACTTAAAGAGCTGTTTAACAATTCTCATCGGACAAAATAACGGACTCGAAATGACCAGAATAAGTGTTTCAACAGTTATATACAAGATATTAATTAAAGATATACCTAGGCGTGTTGAGGACTTAATATTGACTTGTGATGAGCTTGATTATGAATCAAATGTGATGCTTTCTGTGATGAAAATTTTTAATAAAGCAAAGCGGGATGCAGACCAATACATAAGCGTCATGCCACTTTCTCCTACGGGTGGATAAAGACCACATTCTTCAATTAGCTACGATCTCAACAACTTCGTCCTGAGTGTCGTTTTGAAACGCTCGCCGAGGCCTTACCTTTTCAACATTCATCTCAGAATACCTTTCTTCATTTCTTGTTACTACACCTTTTTTTACAATTTAAATTTAATATTAAAATTTGACCGTAAAAGAAGAAATTGAAATTAGATAGTTACCCAGAGAGGAAGGCACCCAAAAATTTCATTTAAGTAAACAAACGAAATATGACATCGAACAAAAATCGATCGAAAATTCATTCAAACTACAAAGTAATTTTTAAAAGCTGTTTGGATACTGACAATGTTATCGTCAATGTCCCTGAATATGAAGACCCTGTATATCAACCTTGAACTTCCAAGTGATTGAATGAAAGTGAATGTCCTTTACAATTTGACAAAGCTGTTAACCAAGATTATTGATTGGATGCGAGTGCTTTAATCACTTAAGGAGATTTGTTTAAACGAGATTAATGATCCAGTAGAGAGCGATTTTGTTCAATACGAGATAATCCAGAAGCTTTACATTTAGAAAGTGAAATAATGATAATATTATTCCTTTATGAATAAGGATAATATGTTGGAACTACTAACGAAAAAGTTAACAATTCTATTGATTATACTCAATTGTTGTCAGCTGCAAATTGAACATGTGATGAAAAGCAAGTAGATGCAGATTGTTTTTCATCCTCTACTCATACCTACTATTTAATATAAAAATAGAAGATAATATAATCCTGACTGATTGACTATAGCTAAAAAAAACCAAAATGTCTTACAGATTTTGGATGGATGGAAATTTTACAACTTGATCATCTGAAATCTGCATAGCATTAACCCTGTTTGTTAGCTTCTCAATAATATCTGAGAACTCGCTTAAAAAATTCACTTGCGAATAAGTATTTTGCTTTGCAATTACAAAAGTTAAGCAACTTAGACCGTGCGGATGAGTGACGACATGTGGTCAGGTGTGAAATCTAGAGCGTATCCTTACTTTGGAAGGCAAGTAAAACCGTTGGCCCAGATACTATGGTTAATTCATGTGAGAGACCATTTGGCGACTTAACTTTGCAGAAGCAGGATACGTAACGTCAGCTTCGCCACATAACAGGTTTGGTAATGCCTTCACAAACACTTACTATGGATGGAGAGGATGGAGTTGTTTCTTCTAGACTGCTTTGTTTTTTATGAAAATTATGTAGTTTAAGAGTGAATATACTTTTAATTTTTTCAGTAAATTGATCATATGACATCAGTATATCATTGACCCTGTTAGCTTCTTACAAATTTCCGACAACCTACTTCAATAGTTGATTCGTATGTGATCCATCAGGGCCTGCTAATCGGATGTGGACGCACTAGTAATCTTGAACATGAGTAAGTGCAGGGTGAACAGACGGACTGCAAGCCAACTGATAATGTCAGGAAGCGGGCCAAAATTTTGTGGACTTTCTAGAGATAAAATTTGACTAACTCGTACAGATATGTTTTCGATACTCTTCTACTATATCTGAAAGACCTCTTTTTCACTTCTTCTACTTCTCTTTCACGAAGAACTCTTGCCAGATCTTGGTGACAATTTTTCTACAGCAGCCACGAGGCCTTTTATATTTGCTTTTTTTACACACCCTACTTTCATTGAGATAATTCAATACTCTTAGTTGCCGGTTTTTTTTTTCGCATTATACCCAATCCTTATAAACGGAAAAACACGACTGCAAATAGCTTGCAGTTCGCTTGCAGTTACGCTGATAATTTATTATGTTGTAGTCACCAGGTAGTTGGTCTGTTCACTCTCTAAATAAATAAAGTGGACTGAGGTATAAAAATGTATGTCAGTATGTTGAGAGTGCTCAAGTCCGGCTGACATGCCTGTCGTGGGTTGTAGGGCTGTCGCGTAGTTATTTTGAGGGCTTCTAGATTCACACACTTTAATGTTTAATGAGCGTCATTTTTACTTGTTAACTCAAATATTTTTGTATGAACGTTAAGGTGCTTTTACATTGCTGTTGCCAAAAAGTTCATGAAATAAAAATGCCGAACATTTGTTAATACCTGGCAACGTTAGAGATTTTGACTGGCCCGATGGCGTGATTGGTAAGCAAGCTTGCCTTCTACGACATAGGCCGCGGGTTCGATCCCCGCCCAGGGCGAATATTTGAGTGATGAACACTTCAATAATTTAGAATTTGCACTCTATACTCTCTTTGACACCGACATTTGCCTCTTTTGATTCAGTTAGTATCTATCCAGGCCACTGAGCAAGTAACCAAGTCTATATTATATACAGGCTTAAATGACATCGCGTTTGATTGTAGTGACACTGCTCGTTCGGTATTGCTAGTGACAAATGATCAAAACTAATAAATCAATTTTATATTTTCTGTAATATTTTTTTCTAGTGTAATATTTGGATCACAAAAATCTTGGATTAAACTTGTGATACACCTAAATAAGTTCCGTCAATAAATCTATAATTCGTGTAAATTTTTCTGGGACGCTAGTATGGAAACTCGATGGGAATTGTTTTGAAGTCGATTTAAAGCTGTCAAACGCAAATAGTACGAAGCTGCATCCTTTTTAAAGCGTAAATGGGACCCAGTTTCATACAGTTTGCGTATCGGCTTCAAAACGATTCCCATTGAGTTCCGATTCTTGCACAGCTGTTCTGTGGTAGGCCTGGCGCCCCAAGCTAGTAAATAATTCATTTATTTTATTTATTTATTTAACTTATAATATAATAAAGGGGCCTTTACGGCATGAACAAAAGCACTTAGTGTTTTACCAAGGTAACAAATGAGTGGTTGCCAATGGTTAGGTGAAGAATAAAAATCTATAATCATATTATTGTGGAATTTGACATCTTTACCCGTTTCTGGTCCCGTGTGGTGCCGGCAAAGAATAGTACCAACCTATACATACCCGTGGGTGTCAAGGTGACTATGGTACTTCCCCTCTATATTTTTCCAGCAAAAGCTAAAATTCTGGAGGGAGCTCCCTGTCCTGTAGTGCGCGTTTCATGGGATGTTAGGTATGATGAACCGTTTCTGAGAAAAAGGGGCCTTGACACCGACAGACAGAGAGAGGAACCTTTTCTGCTCCTTGGAGGGACCACTTTCTTTCTTGTCTTGATTAGCTCCTAACTGTCCTATAGGTATAGTCATTCGTTCCAAGCCAAGAGTTCTGTCTTTTGCGTTCAAGGTACGAAACCCTAAAAAATAGGTTTGAATTCTTTTAGTGGAATGTTTTTCAGTAAAGTTATTGTGATAAATGATCCTGCTCTCCTTTTTTTTTGATTGCACGATCAAAACCCCAACGCACTTTAAGTTGACCTAGTCCTACGAATTATTCCCGCTCTTGTTTTTCCTCGAAACCATTAAAGTAAACATGGTCACTTCACTCTCGACTTTAAATGTCAATTACTTTTAAATCTTTTTTAAATTTGATGTCCGCAACAAAGTTCACTGATTCCATTTCAGATATCTTCTTTGTGTCGATTAAATTAACGTGTTGCCGTTTTTACGAGGTGCTCTTTTCTGAATAAACAGGACCACCGGAGGTTTAATTACTTTTCAATCGTGTTTTATAAAAGTTGCCGCGTGCGACACGAGTGTATGTGAAATTGTTTTAAGTTGCGATATGTTTTTTCAGTTGTATGAGCTCAATAATGTTGTTGGTAATTTTCACATAATCGCATGACGCATCTGACACAAAATGGTCTCTCTGAAGTGTTTAGTCGCAATTGTTTTTCTCTTGTTACTTTGAAACATTTAAAAAAAAAACCGGCCAAGTGCGAGTCGGACTCGCGCACTGAGGGTTCCGTACCACCACATAAACATAATTGTATTAGTTGAAATTTCAGTAAGTTAATGTGCTAGATTTTTTGAGTCCGACACGCCCTTTACCAAATTTTATTATTTGTTGTTATTTTATAGCCTATGCCCTATAAACATACCAATTTTCAAGTTTGTAAGTGTTCCCGTTTTTAAATAGAACTAAAACAAAAATCGCCTCAGCAACCATCCAACTTGACCCCTCTCTTATATGAATGTTCTTGAAACGGGAGCTCACCACAATTGGTTACCATTAGTTGTGAGAAAAGTTGTAATATTTAATGATTTCAGACTTTTCCCATTATTTGTACTGTGAGACCTAGCATCTTGCCAAGTTTCATAATTTTAGGTCAACGGGAAGTACCCTGTAGGTTTTTCATTTTTGAATAAATGTATGGAGATGAGGACATAAAATGCCATATCTTTTGATTGCGCGGTTGTAAAAAATTGAAATTTTCAGATCTTGTGTGGTTCATGGATCCTAATATATGGTATTAATTTCAACCTGATACCTTTACCCGTTCGTGAGATAAAGGGTCTTGACAGACAGACAGACAGACAGACAGACAGACAGACGGACAACAAAGTGATCCTATAAGGGTTCCGTTTTTTTCTTTTGAGGTACGGAACCCTAAAAATAAAGAAATAGCGACCGATAATCTTTATCTTTTATAGTCAATCAGAGTAAAAAAAAAACTAAAACTGGCAACCGCGGAAAGTGACTTTATTTCCTGCTCTTTTTGAGGTTTGAGTTGTGTTCGTTTGAAAAAAGATCACAACTCAACACGCGTTGCGTAGCGATATATCATGGATATATCTGTGGAAATTCGTGGGAAATTCCGTCGTCATGTATGACATCAGCGGAAGTTCCGCCAGATGTGTCATAGGTAACCTAAAAAGCGTTGTGAGCGTAATGAGCGGAACCCTCCGCGTCAGAAAGACCTGATGGTGTGTCACTATACTAAGAGACACTTTTTATGTTCTTTTTAGGGTTCCAATAGCAAAATGGTAAAAAAAGGAACCCTTATGGTGTGACTTTGTCTGTCTGTTTGTCTGTCTGTCTGTCTATCACACCTTTATATCTCAGCAACAACTCATGCTATCGACTTGAAATTTTAGAATTCAATTTGGAACAGTTTTAGAATATAGTTGCCCAACCTAATTGCACATAAAAGAATTTTGAAAAAAATATGATAATTTATGTAAAGGGGGCCAAAATAAGGGGGGGGGGGGGGGGCAAATTTCAAATTGTCGCTACTAGGTTGAGTGGGGTATATCATATGAAAGGACTTTACTTGTACATTCTAAAATATATTTTTGTAGTTTTTTACGTCTCTCAATTTTTAAGTTATGATGAAAAATGTCAAAAAAAATACCATTCCCACCCCTTATCTCCGAAGTTTGTGAAAGGAAAAATCTGAATTAATTACAGTTGACAGAAGTTTATTTAAACATTACAGCAAAAATAAAACGATCTTTCTAAATTGCACAGTTTTTTAGAAATCTACAAATAACCTTCACAAACAAATTTAGTTTTGCGGTCCTAAAAATGGATTTTTTTGCTTCCAAAAATACTAAAGGTATACGGAACCCTCGGCGCGTGATTCCGACTTGCACTTGACCGGTTTTTAAAGGTATATGGGTAGGTGTAAGATTGATGGCATCACGCATTCATTCATATCGCGAGTTTTAGCTAGCAATTTCTTAAGCATAAATCGAAAACTCACAGGTTAATTAGCGATGTCTATTGTCAAACAAATTAACATAATGAGAAATGAGACGAAATAGAATACAGACTGTAAAAGTGGCTTCGAACAAAAAACAAACAATATCTTCGGTCACAGATAGCGAAAGCTTTATTGACAAGTTGGAAAGTAGCTTCAGTGTGCCTCCGGTCTATGTTATCTTCATTTTTTTACCATCGTTGGAAAGAATGACTTCTCTTACGAAAGACTTAAGGTCTTCTTTAAATGTGTGATTATATTTGGTTAAATATAGAACTTCTCGTAGGCAGTCTTTAGTAGTCTGTAGTTGAGTATTACCACCTAGAATATAATTTGCTGAGACAATATGCTTCAAATTTAAGTTTATCCAGGATGCTTAGGTACATTGTGATATTCAAGTACAGAATTCCCTCAAAAATCATTAAAAACGAATACGTCAATATTTAAAACCATTTAAAAAACAAATGACTTTACTCATTTTCTGATTAAATTAATTCTGCTCATCGTTGTACGCAATCATAAGTATAACCTGGATGGTGTATCTATCATGTATATGAATCTTCATGGGATACACAGCATTGACAGCCTTCTTGATCTTCATTTCGTCTTTATACAGATCAGACGGGTTTACAAAATTCTTATCCAATATCGTAAATAGCTCTATCTCCATTTCGTCTAATTTTTCGTCAAAACCATTCAGTGCATTATCCGTCACCAGAACAGTCTGAACGTGGAATTTTTAAACAAAACGACCGCTGCATTTTATTTGGAAAATTTTCATAAAATGTGACTTTGTTTTACGTTGGTTTGCTGACCTTCGAATGTAGGTTTGGTATTTATTGTTAAGATAAGTTTATGCAAATTACAACATTTCTAATCTCGGATGGAATCTATGTCATAGCTTGTATTGCTACAGAATTTTTAGTTGATTTAATGGGTTAAATAATCATTTCATCTGCATGATGCGCAATTTGGATTTCGACGTGGTTTATCAACGGATTGCGCAATCTTGTCGCTGAAGCATGCCGTTAGGTATTATCTGGACAGGAACACTCCTGTTTATGCCGTGTTCCTTGATCTCTCCAAGGCATTTGATCTGGTTAGGTATGGCATCCTTTGGTCTAAATTACGAGAAACTGATGTGCCGCAGGAAGTTATCAATATATTTAGGTATTGGTATGGCCATCAGGCTAACCAGGTCAAACGGCTTGATGCGTCTTCTGACGTTATGGGTTGGAGTGCGGGGTGAGGCAGGGGGGGTTGACCTCGCCAGCACTCTTCAACCTTTACATGAATCAGCTGATTGTCGAGCTCAGCAGTATCCGTGTCGGCTGTTCAATTGATGGTGGTTGTGTCAACAGTATTAGCTATGCGGACGACATGGTGCTGCTGAGCCCGTCAATCAGTGCACTCAGAAGGTTACTATCTGTGAGAGATATGTAGATGAGCACGGACTTGTATATAATAGTAAGAAGAGCGAATTCGTGTTTCGCAAGGGACCACGTAAACATAACAATGTTCCACCTGTTATGTTGAGGGGTGTGGCTCTGCAGAGAGTTAAGAAGTTCAAATACCTTGGTCATGTGGTAACCGAGGATTTGAATAACGATGAATACGTTGAGAGGGAAAGAAGAGCGATATCAGTCCGATGCAATATGTTGGCGCGGAGGTTCGCACACTGTTCGGTGGAGGTAAAAATTACCTTATTTAAGGCATTCTGCCTGAATTTATACACGTGTGCCCTCTGGACCAACTGTACGCAGAGGACTTATAACGCTCTTCAAGTACAGTATAATAACGCCTTCAGGATGATATTGGGGCTCCCTCGTTTCTGCAGTGCGTCGGCTATGTTTGCGTTTGCGCGCACGGATGATTTTTATACAGTCATGCACAAAAGAGTCGCCTTGCTGATGCGCCGGGTGCAGGGAAGTGCCAACACCATCTTGAAGGTCGTAAGTGAAAAGCCCGATTGACCTATCTTGAGGCACTGAGTACATACACATGTGTTTGTGCCCAGTGACTCAAAAGCAGGTAGATATATGAAGTAGTGGCGCTTCTAGTGTAATTTTACTAACATAGTTTCTTAAGATTCCTGTAATTTACTAACACTCAATATGGATCACGGTCTGAAATAAAATTATTTTATTTTATTTATAATGTTTCCTACGTTTGACAGCTGTCACAAAAGGCCTTCCTTACTTTAGTGAGCGCTTAGGTTGTATAAGAATACACACCATCTTCGAAAAAGCTGACTAGTTGAAGATTGGAGTACCTTCCTAAATTCAGTCTACTAAATGATTAAGTAACTAAATTCAGTCAAGTGTTCAATTTCAATTCAATTCAGCTACATTCAGTGAGTTATACTGAATCCTAACAAGAAATCATTCAGTCGACTGAGTTTGTCGACTGAATGATTCGACAAACTCAGTCGACTGAATGATGAATTTTTATTTTTTTATCATAAATTATGCTTATTTTATTATTATTACTTTCATGCAAGTACGTTTGTGTATCGATTTCAAGTAAGTTAAGTTTAAATTAAAACCTCCATTACAGTGTCTATGGTACGAGTATGTTGAAATGTTTCTTCAATATCGATGTTCAGTTTCAAATCCACCTAGTGTTTGAAGATCCAGACATTTTCGTCGTCGAAATACTTTTGAACTCGAGGGATAATTTTTTAACAAAAGATACCAAGGTGAATTAGCTGATTTCATGGCGATGTATAGAGGACATGGATAAAATAAAGAAACATTTGAACGAAATATGACGCAATAACTTCCAAACAATATGTTGGTTTTCACGGACAGAACGTAATTATTCTCAAGAAAAAATATTCATTGTCAAATTTTACTAGTCAGAATTATGTACAAGTTGTTTGAAGTCTGAGGATTTGGAAGAACATATCTCTAAAATATACATAGGTGGCTTAGAAGTAATTTAATGTAATTTATAAATACTGTACAACCCTAAATAATAAAATGTCTGAAGTAAAATCATCACCAGTTTTTTTGGATGAAATTTTAATAAAGTTTAGTTTGTTTGGTCGTTATTATGCCGTTTTGATTTTAATGATTTTCTTAATAAATATCAGTGATACCATATTAGTCTCAGATTATGTATTTATCACAGAAAAGGTTTCTTATTGGTGAGTTGTTTTTTGTAGTCTTTTAACAATAAAATCATGGTAAGACCGTCGACCCGTAATTTTTAGCGCTTCTGGTGCCATCCTGAAGAGTTTCGTTGCCAGTTGCTAAAGCAATAGAAAATAATATTTGCTAAAAAAAAAGTTAAATGACGTAATGTAAAGTAGGATAGTTTCAGAGTGTGGAGTGTAGCACGGTAGCATAACTACAGTTATAATTTTAATGGCTGAATGCGCATACTGACAATAAATTGTAGAGCGTTAGTAGTAAAATGCTCTTGGCTTTTTAGTGACATTATGATTTTAAACAGTATTATTACAACACCGCGTATTTGTGCTCAATAAGGTCTTTTAAATCGTTCATCTAGCCACTCTTAAGGACTGATCATTGGGTCATGCTTTTGTGGTGCCTGTACCTAAAGGCTTAACACTAAAACTTGTAAAATAAAAATAATTTTAACAAAAACTACTAAGCTTCTTTTAAACTTTGTAAGGTATCTATTAGCACTGAAAATAATAAAATAACCATATCTGTCAATTATTAGTAACTTAGTGAAATGATAGAAAGTTACCAAGCCTATATTTTTTTATTTCAATTATAAATTTACAGTGACTTCGTCCTGTTTACCTGCACTTCTGAATTTTGTACTCTAAATATGGCCTAATAAGTTACGTGAATTATTTTCAAGATCGTGATGTTAAAGTTTTAGCAATAAAGTACTATGGCCTGAACAATCAAATCTAAAGCATAGCACAGAAGATACCAATAGTATCTTCGGATTTCTCCGACGCGCTAATGAATTGGCATTTGTCTTACTTCGCTCTGTAGTAAAGCCAAATTGTTGTACAATTACAGGTGCGCAGATAAGCGGTTCGGTAATGACTCGTGCGCAAGTCTCAGCAACTCCACCGAAGTGTGCACGGAGTGGGTGTATGAAAACCCACACAGCTTCGTCGCTGAAGTAAGTTTGTTTCCTGTCGACATATTATTCTTCTTCGTGACAATGATTAAAATACCAGACTATTTAATTATCTACCTCTTAAACTTTTTGTTACTTCTATGGCGTAATCTATCGTCTCACATAGATCCTCGTTAGTGCAGGTGGAGGAGCATAGTGGATAAGAAAGCAAATGTGCCATGTTTTGAGATGGACCTCCACAGTCACAGAGCTATGAAGCCCTAACTTTCAATGTATTCTCTGCAGTGGCAAACCTGAGTTCGCAGATGGTTAAGCGACTTGAAAATGAAATTGAGTTTTATGTTTACGTATGTATATAGGTATCCATATTCAAAAAATTCAAATGCCTTATAAAACAGGACCTATTAAAGGGCTATAAAGACTTTCAGACTTGCCAGTGGCCAACGTCTGTACTTATTTGATATTTAAACAAGATTTTTTCTTACCAGTTTGGTTTAGCCTGCCAGGAGTGGAAAAGGACTATGGTTGGCACTGTACAAAGTTTCGGTTACGGGCTCGGTCTATTGATCATTGGACCTTTATCAGACAGGTACAAATTTCCATATTTATTCGTTATCTTACCCTTATTTCGTAATAATAGACTTTTTTTTTATATACAGGTTTCTTGTGTTTGCGTGCATGAAAAAGAGAGATTTTTATACAACAAGTTAATGCAATAAGCGAAACCCTCATACACGCCGACTGATTTTATTAAAATAAATCCATTCCCGTAAAAAAATCTTAAAAAAAGATTTTTTTTCTAGATATTGTTTTTTTAAAGTTTCATCATTCTTCTTCTTTTATTGTTGTTCTACTTCCCTCCCCTCCTCACCACTCATGAACCGCGCGGCGCCGGCCGCCAGCGCGCGAGTCCACAGAAATATTTAGAATGGAAGCGGCGAAAATTTAAACAATAAAAAAAATACACCTATCAAAAACCCGTTACATTCTGTTACGGAGTGATACAGAAGTCGCGCTATGAATAGTCGTTAACCAATCGCGTGCTAGCCGAGCTTGTGGGTTCGGGCGGTTTCGGCTCGGTTTCGGGCTCTTAGTACGACGGAAATCATTATCACGTTAGTATTATAATGATCTTAGATTGTCACAGAAAGATTGCAAAGAATAATTTATTCTTTATTTGAAAATAATAATAAAAAAAACTTGATGATTTATCATAATTAATAATTTTCTTCATGACATTAACTATTATAACTATCGGTTTAGATTATCTATACTAATTTATGAAAGTGTTGTGTACAATTTTAATAGGACTTCAGCTTTATATTGTTTATATTGTTGTGCTACTATGTTGTATAATTTAGTCTGTAGTCTGTTATTGTACCTTTTGCAAATAAAATAAAAACCTTTGGAAAACCTGATTCTCTATCATACTTACGACACCACAAAAAAAAACCTTATAATATTAACAATATACTACATTCATTCTATAATATTGTAAAGTATGACGTTAATTGTGTGTCTACCTATGCTATTTTTCGGCTAACCCACTGAACCGATCTCAATCAAATCATATGGAGATAGGGTTCATATCGGAAAAGAACGTTGGCCACATTTTAGAATTCTACGCGGTCAATATCAGTGGTAACAACTTGCTTAAAATAATACCAAAATTAAATATTAATAATGGACTTCTTTCCTAGTCTGGCAATTGCACACGCTACGAACGTGCAGAAAATTATCAGACTACAGCGAGCATCATAAACATGTCATAAACTCACTGCATTAACTAATTCATAATACATAATGATAATATTTTGCAGATGGGGCAGAAAAATGCTAACTGTGATGACATGTGTTATCCTAGCGACGACCGGAATCGCTAGAAGTTTTGCAACAAACTACTGGATATACATAGTACTTGAGTTCGTGGGTTCAGCTCTAGGGAACTGTAGTTCCGCACCATATATCCTAAGTAAGTTGACTGATTAGTTCAGAAATACCACACTGTGCGATTGGACTAGTCGCATATCCCGTATGCCGCAAGAACTACATAGGGCAAGAACATCATCACAGAGTGACAGAAGACATCGAGGCCTACCAAGACACCGATAGTGCGATGAACTCGATGCCTTTTGCAAGGCTTGGCTACAGCAGGATTTGGATAGGGAGGAGTGGAGGGAAAACGAGAGAGTGTAGGCCTTCATTCAGCTGTGAGTACGTTAAGCAAAGTGATCATTTATCTGCACGTCATTGAAAATAAAAAATATTACTTTAAAACCAAACGCTATTAATTATCCAGTCTTATCTGTTTCTACGGACACAATGAGATTGACGAAGGTACCTACTGATTTCTACCCCAAGCGACTATAATAATTGACTTCCTCAACCTGAAAGATAATCCAACAACATAAATACAATTTTATACAGTCTTATTGCTCAATTTCTGGACAACCTGTCAAGTTTTTGAAATGCTAGATTACCTCTGACTTGACGACTTCTTAACATGCCTTCAGCAACTTCAGCATTATAAGAAACGGCCTCAAAACCTTGCTCTTCAATGAAATAAAGAACCACTAGGCTCAGAATCCTATAAAAAAACCGGCCGAATGCGAGTCGGACTCGCGCACTGAGGGTTCCGTACCACCACATAATCATAATTGCGTTAGTCGAAATTTCAGTAAGTTAATGTGCTAGATTTTTTGAGTCCGACACGCGCTTGAGCAAATTTTATTATTTGTTGTTATTTTATAGCTTATGCACTATGAACATACCAATTTTCAAGTTTGTAAGTGTTCCCGTTTTTAAAATAGATCTAAAACAAAAATCGCCTCAGTGACCATCCAACTTGACCCCTCTCTTATATCAATGTTCTTGAAACGGGAGCTCACCACAATTGGTAACCATTAGTTGTGAGAAAAGTTGTAATATTTAATTATTTCAGACTTTTATCATTATTTGTACTCTGAGACCTAGCTTCTTGCCAATTTTCATAATTTTAGGTCAACGGGAAGTACCCTGTAGGTTTTGAGAACATAAAATGCCATATCTTTTGATTGCGTCGTTGTAAAAAATTGAAATTTTCAGATCTTGTGTGATTCATAGATCCTAATATATGGTATTAATTTCAACCTCATACCTTTACCCGTTCGTGAGATAAAGGGTCTTGACAGACAGACAGACAGATAGACAGACAGACGTACAACAAAGTGATACTATAAGGGTTCCGTTTTTTTCTTTTTAGGTACGGAACCCTAAAAATCGTTATTTCTTCGTCATAATGGCGGTCAAAGTGCTTTTACGTGCAGTTAATATAAATAATAAAATTACACAAGTTATAAATATAGACAAGATAAACGTCAAAAGTATTTTACAAACGCAAGGGTTAATTTTTCAATATTTTTTTTTGTTTCAGTGATTGAAATGGTTGCGCACGAAAAAAGAGTACTTACAAAAGTATGGTGTTCCTTGGGATTGTCTTTTGCCTATTTCGTTCTTGCATCGGCAGCTTGGCTTTTCCCTTACTGGAGGCAGACACTGCTGGCCGTTTATGCCCCTGCCTTTATATACATCTCTTTTATATTTCTGTTAGATGAAACACCCAGATGGTTACTAAGCAAAGGAAGGAAAGATGATGCTATCAACGTTTTAAAGAAAGCTGCTAAGTATAGTAAAATCGAAATAGATAAAGATATATTTGAGCAATTGGTTGGTGAAGAAAATAACCAAATTACTCTAAAACAGTCACTTAAGGAAACTCTTGCGTCAAGGCTTTTGTTGAAGCGGTTGTTTATGTGTTTTGTTTGGTGGACTGTTTCATCTTTTGTTTACGTCGGAATAAGAGTGAACTCTGTATTATTACCGGGAAATAAATATATAAATTTCGTGATAGTTGGATTTGCTTCTGTTCCAGCAAGAATCTTTATGTATTGGTTACTGAGCAAATTTTCGAGGAAAACGACTCTGATTAGCGCATTATTTTTATGTGCTTTAGTACTTTTTATCCAGCCTTTTCTTCCTGAAAGTAAGTAAATTTCGACGTTTTACTGTAAATTTCAAAGCCGTTTTTTCGGAGCTAGAATTCGAGATGGTCATGTCGTCTTTTCCTAGAATAACGGTCAAATAAATCCATGCTAGATATCCGATTAAGCGCATGTTAGTGACGCAGTGTCCCCTCTTGAATATAAAAGTGTTAAGAGTTAATAATAATTTGATTATCTCTAAATCTTTTTATTTTGATTATCTCTAAATCAAAATAAAACTTTGTACATGTGCTTCGCTACGACTTCTGCTGGACTTCCAAATGCCCAGATGTAGTTACGTTTACACTCTTGTGCCCCTGAAAACGAAGCCTCCTGTCACTGTACTTTAATTACGAGGGCTTCATCAACTAGATATCTGGGATTGGAGATTGATGAACACCTTAGATGGGATAAGCATATTGAAAATATTTCGGCTAGAATAAAGCAGCTCGGTTTTGTTTATCGTGAACTTAGAAATGTTGTAGATCTATCTAGGGCT
This sequence comes from Athrips mouffetella, assembly GCA_947532105.1. Classification (NCBI taxonomy): domain Eukaryota; kingdom Metazoa; phylum Arthropoda; class Insecta; order Lepidoptera; family Gelechiidae; genus Athrips; species Athrips mouffetella. The sequence continues at coordinate 5,486,678 of OX383964.1, read as the reverse complement.
ATGTCAGTTTTCTTTGCACTGACCCAATCTATACTACTATATGGTATTGTAGCTTGGGGAAGCTGTGGATCTACGATATTGAAAAGCCTTGAAGTTGCGCAAAAACTTAAGCTAAAAATTATCTACCGGAAACCTAGGCTACGAGTATATCCCACTGAGGAACTTTATCATATCTTGAGAGTTAAGTGACTAGCCCTGTCACAGGCCAAGATCTATTTGGGCTGTCACCGACAATCGATTTTTTTTGGAGTCGCCAGTCGTTATCTAATACGTCGGATGTACGGTTATTTCTTTGTCATTTGTTATGCAACTAATAAATAAATAAAAAATTTATTCAGCGCGGCGTAGTGGTAGTTCAGTTGCTTGAGGGCACTTATTTTTGGAGATTCATGAACACCAAGCATGTACTTTTTTTATTGTCCATTTTTTTTATGTTAGAGCAGGCAAACGAGCAGACAGCTCACCTGATGATAAGTGTCACTGCCACCCATTGACACTTGCAACACCTGGAGGGGTGGTACTAGTGCGTTGCCGGCCTTTGAGAAGTCTGTTAACCAGTTTTTGAATGACCCCATGTCCTAACTACCAGGGAAAACCGCAGGGGGAAGATCGTTCCACATCCTGGATGTGCGCAAGAGATATGATCGCGCAAACCGCGTTGTGTTGCAACGCCAATTGTCCAAGTGATGTGGATGGAACCTCTCCCTGCGGCGTGTGGTGCGGTGGTGGAACTGTGCCGCAGGCACCAGACTAAATAGTTCCTCAGAACACTCCCTGTTGTACAGACGGTACAGAACACACAGGGAGGCCACGTCTCTCCGAAGACTTAGTGGCTCCATACAGTCTGTGAGCTCGGGATCGTCGACAATTCGAACTTTCCTCTTTTGAATGCGATCAAGTGGAAGGAGTTGGTATTGGGGCGCTCCAGCCCAAAGATGGCAGCAATACTCCATGTGGGGCCTGACTTGTGCTTTATACAGCAAAAGCCGATGACTCGACATGAAGTACCGCCTCGCTCTATTTAGTACTCCAAGTTTTTTGGAGGCCAGCTTGGCTTTTCCTTCCAAATGATCGCGGAACTGGACTTCGTTCGGAATGTCAACACCAAGGATCCCAATGCTCTTTGAGATGTTAAGAGGGGTGTTCTGGAAACGGGGTGCTGTCACGAAGGGGCTTTTTTTCGCAATAAACGCGCATACTTGTGTCTTAGTGGGGTTGAATTCGACCAGATTTTTCCTGCCCCACTCAGATACTTGCTCCAGTGAGAGTTCTATTTCGGACACGAGTTTTTTCCTACACTCCTCAACTTCATCCCGAGAGATATTTGGCCGACCCGTGTAGTAGGCGTCACCAGTGCTGTCATCTGCATGGCAATGAATGTTGCTAGTACGCAACATATCGTTGATATGCAAGATGAACAGAGTCGGCGACAGCACCGAGCCTTGAGGGACGCCAGCATTTATGGCTTTAGTGTTTGAGGTAGCACCGTCAACTACGACTTGTAAGCTTCGGTCAGACAGAAAGCTGGCTTACTCTCGACCTCGATGTAGTCTTGAGGATAGAGATGAGGTCGACGATGGACGAGCTTGCCCAAAAGAAGCCTATTCACTCGTGACTTAAATAGATTCGGGTTATATGAACTCGGGAATCCAGACTCAGGAAGAGAATTCCACACTGTAGCCGTGCGCATAATAAAAGATGTTTCAAAGCGCTTTGTGCAAATGCGTGGAATATCAACAAAGTGTGGGTGATATTCTACGTTGCGTCTAGACTCCCGATGGTAGAAGGGGGATGGTGGAATTAGCTCAGGGAGCTCTTGAGCACACTCTCTGAGGTACAATCTGTAATAGACCGACAGACAAGCGACCTTGCGACGATGGGCCAGAATGTGAAACTGCCGTTTTCACGAAAATTGTTAAAATTAATCTTTTCCCGTGGGTGTCACCAGAAAAAACACTGGAACATATAAGAAGTGTATAATATGGTGCTAGCACACAAATATAAAAGAGAGGTACTAGCACCATTCATACAGAGCGTTTTGGTAACCGTTTTTCATGCAGGGATTTCTCCATAACAATCCTGTGTACACTTTTGTAAAAAAAAAATATGTGGAGAGCCTAGTTTGTTAGTCATACTGTGGTCGTACTGATGAATAAAGTCTAGGTTGAGTCTAGGCTGATGGATAAAGTCTAGGTTGTGTCTAGAAAATTATGATTTTAATCGATAAATCTTACCTTATCTTTTTTGCAGGTATATACTGGCTATCGTTCTTAATAGGAAAGTTTTTTGTAACAATTGTCTTTAGCGTCACGTACATATTTACGTCCGAACTATTTCCTACATACTCAAGAAACTCTATGCACGCATTGTGCTCATCGTTTGGGAGAGTTGGTTCCGTGTTAGCACCGCAGACACCACTTTTGGTAAGATTCAGGTTAATATATTTCATTTATTTAGTGTAGGTTGATTCTTAACGGAATACTTACTCAACAACACAAAGTGCAGATTACTTTTCATGTAGAGTGAGTCAACTACATTTTCAAGTAAACATCACCTGCGCTCAAATTGCTTTCTGAATGTTCATATTGCGTTTTTACTATATTCCACTTCAAATGTCGTTTAGTAGTAATAGCTAAAATTTCATTACGTCAATTTTTCTCGTAGGTGAAGTATGAAATGAAACACAATGTATCGCTCAGAAGAAAGTACCGATAACCAACTCAGGTGTACTCGTATTAAGAGGGCTGTGATCTGTCTCTGCCTACTCCGACGAGAAGGAGGCGTGATGCTTTGTTTGTATATAGGTCCTCTGTTTACTATGGAAAACGGTCATTTTCCTTAATTAGCTCCCTACTACCATTTTTCAAAAATAAGTATTTTCTAATGAAGAAGCAGTATAGGGTGTAGCGGTCAAAATGAGATACTAGACTGTAATTTAAAAACAATCAAAAACTAATGATCGTCCGAAATAGAATAAAAAAATTAAAGGAGAAACCTCATACCGCTTAAAACGACCATTGTCCTTTTTACAAACTTTTTTTCAATCATTGTATTTCAGATGATTTATTGGGATGGGTTGCCATCTTTGACGTTTGGCATAGCTGCCTTGGTAGCGGGCTGTGTTACGCTACTTGCCCCAAAAACAGCAAACGACGTGCTGCCCGACAATGTTCGACAAGCTGAAGCCATTGGACAAAAAAAACCTCAAACCACGGACGAAAAGAATAATATTTTTGTCATTCATAAACATGGCGAGTAATTCTGTCAGCGGGTAATAGCCTATACAGGTTGGCCTATTGTTAGGCGTTCAAAAGAAAACTTTCGACACCTCATGCTAAGGGGTATCCAAATCATCCCTATGTATGTTCCGCGATTATTTGTAGTTTTAGAGTTATTAATTATTTAATTAATTTAAAAAAAATTCTCCCGAAGGAAATTTAAAAATTTATATCTTTTTTTTCTACTGAACATTTTTTCTATTTACTTTTTGCGTCATGATTGCCTTGAACGTTACTTTTATACATAAAATAATAAAACTGACATTCCAACTTGTTACTCAAAAAGTAAGGTAAATAAAATTTTCGAGCAATTTAATGGGCCAATTTCAATTTTGATCATCAATTTAAAAATACATAACTGATGTTCTATGGCTGCATTTGAAAACTTTTCAGGTCTCTGGGCTACCCAAAACAATAAAAAAATTGTTTAATGGGTTATTTTTCGCTGTAATTGGCGTTTAAAAGTTGACAGGGAAAAGCCCTGAATGTTAATTTACATAATTTTCCTATTTTGTTGATTTCTATTGTAAATTTTGAAACCACAAGGTAGGGTTTCTGCACAAAGTCCGTCTTAAAAATGTACTGTCTTTTGCCTGTTTCTTTCGTAAAGCAGCAGTGTTTGCACTATTGTGTTTCGGTAGAAATTTTAAGTGAGCTGGTAATATTTCTAGCACATGAGCGATTCTATTTTATTTCTTATTTATATATTTCTTAGGGTGGGCCTTTAGAATTTGGTTGTTTTTCCGTAAGAATGGCTACTTGGTAGGGTATTTTGAAAGTATTTTGGTACTTAAAATGATATTTTCAGCTGAAATTAAAAAATATATATCTGCTGCTTTACAAAAGAAACAGTTAAAAGGTGGTACTTTTCCAGACGGACTTTGTACAGAAGCCCTACCACCATCAGACTTTGCAATAGGAATCACCAAAATAGGCAAATTATTTATTTGGAGCCTAAATTAATATTCAGGGTTTTTTCCCTCACAACTTTCAAACGCCAATTTCAGAGAAAAATACAAGATTAAGCACCAATTTTTTTTTATGTTTTGGGTAGCCTAGAGACTTGAAAAGTTTTTAAAAACAGCAATAATCTATGGAACATCCATTTTGTATTTTTAAATTGATGATCAAAATTTGAATCGGCCCATTAAATTCTTCGAAAAACTAGACTTTTTGAGTAACAAGTAGGAATGTTAGGTGGGTTATTACATTATTTTATGTATGAAAGTAACCATCAAGGCAATCATGACACAAAAGGAGAATTAAAAAAAATTTCATTTTAAAAATGATATGAATTGTTTAGTTTCCTTCGGCAGTTTTTTTTTTAATTAGTTAAATAATTTATAACTCTAAAACTATAAATAATCGCGCAAAATACATGGGGGTGATTTGGATACCCCTAGCATGAGGCATCGAAATTCTTCTTTTGAATGCCTATCATTTGGCCATCCTGTATATATAGTGTGTTAGCGGCACGCGGGCGTATTAAAAGTGATAATAATATGTGCCATAAACAATCGTTTGCCTGTATTAAGCAAATCATTATTATGTTAATTAACTGCATTAGTTTACATATAGTAGGGGAACTGCGTAATTATTATTGTAAATATAATGCCATCAAAAACATTACTTATAAAAAAACAATTCTCGCACGCAACTCAGTTCTTCTACCGTAAAAAGTTGTGAGATCCATGTAATACCAAGTCGGTTAATTTATTTAGTCCCTACTTAAGGGTCCTTCTGTCTTAAGTTATTACGTAATTAGCTAACCTAACAACATCTTATTGTGAAAAATCTTATGTTTTAAATCAATAGATCAAAATGGCAATCGCACTAAACAATCTCATTTAATATAACTTTTTACTAATTGTATTACTTGTGGCTTACATTGTGTTTTCATGCGATAGCCGAATCGATCCATTGATTTAAAACATAAGATTTTTAATATTGATATGGTCACTATAAGATGTTGTTAGGTTAGCTAATTACGTAATAACTTAAGAAAGATGGACCCTTAAGTAGGGACTAAATAAATTAACCGACTTGGTATTACATGGATCTCACAACATTTTACGGTAGAAGAACTGATTTGCGTGCGAGACTTGGTTTTTTTACAAGTTATGTTTTTGATGGCATCTTATTTCGTTTTGTAGATAGTCCTACTTCTTTTCCTTTCCGGTACCTTCTACTTCTTGAATACTAAAGTAAAGCTATCGTAATAGGTCCATTTTGACAGCTGTCAAACGTATGAAATATTATGACCTGCAAAGAAAAATTAACCTTGTGCGTTCGTGATAAGGAAACGTCAAAATAGACTAATTACGTTAGCGCTACTTTAACTAGGGTTTGTCTTAAAGATCTCTGTCTTATGAGCTTTTCTTATTTTTGTAGATAGTCTTCCGTTGACCATTTTACAAGTTACTTTTGAATACAATTATATCTATGTACCTATCTACACCTATTATTCTACCTATCTACACCTATTATTCCATTACATTATACATTACAGGTACACTACTTCCTTCGCTGCAAGTGTTACTTTGTAATCCTATATATTTATATGGGAATACAAAGTTATTTTTGTAGTTAATGAAACTAAAAAACTACACCAAAATTTAAAAAAAAATATTTTTGTTTTTCCTTGATTTATACAGTAAACAATAATTCCATTCCAAATTTGAAGCTTCTATGTCTGCTATAAGTGCCTTAGAGTTTTGATGATCGGTCAGTCAATTTGAAATATACCGTGTTTATACAATGCCTGCTTGGTAACTAAAAAAACAGGCTTATAGTTTTATCCACAACAAAGTTACAGGGGGGTCGAAAATAGCCTGAACTGCTTCGAGAAAAGGATACTACGGCCGCGCCCCCTTTTTTTTTGCTCTGCCGTGCCCACAGATTCCTTTTTCTATGATATAATAATATAAATAAAGTAAGTACCTACCTAAATATTAAGTATGTAAGTAAATAATATTATATATTTATTATTCATAATGCTGAAATCACTGATGCATTGGTCATGCCCTAGTAAGGGAGTAAAAAAATTAGACAATCTTTCATTCTGTTGTATGAGTAGAAGTTGAAGTACAGATTAGATAATAGTAAACTGGCGCTTGAATTCGTAATATTAGTTTATTAAAATTAAAGTATTAAGGTCACGGCTAAGTTAAACAACTACCTACGTTACATAACCATTATTTTCATGCAAGTACGTTTGTGTATCGAATTCAAGTACAGCGCGATCAGAACAAGTTTGTCCATGACGGTTATTTTCCGCGCATGAGTGACAGGCGGAGAGCCAATGAACGATTCGCTCGCTCCCTGGTGGGAGCCGCGCTCACCCCCGCGACCTTAGACTATATAATACTAACGTATCCCGCGACTCATTTTTTGACTTCTGCGCATTAACGGTCACGGACAAAGTTATTTTGTACGCAGTATAAGTTAAGTTTAAATTAAAACCTCCATTGCAGTGTATATGATATGTTGAAATGTTTTTTCATTATCGATGGTCAGTTTCAAATCCACCGAGTGTTTGAAGATCTAGTCATTTTCACCGTCGAAATACTTTTGAACTCGAGGGATAATTTCTTAACAAAAGATACCAAGGTGAATTAGCTGCCCACAACTGTTTTCTTCATTTTATGCCGATTTCATGGCGATGTATAGAGGACATGGTTAAAATAAAGAAACATTTGAACGAAAGATTACGTAATAACTTCCAAACAATACGTTGGTTTTCACGGACAGAACGTAATTATTCATAGGATAAAAATATTCATTGTCTTGTTTACCAGTCAGAATTTTGTACAAGTTGTTTGTTAAAAGTCTGAGGATTTGGAAGACCATATCTCTTAAATATACATAGGTGGCTTAGAAGTAATTTAATGTAATTTATAAATATTTTACAACCCTAAATAATAAAATGACTGAAGTAAAAACATCACCAGTTTTTTTGGATGAAATTTTAATAAAGTTTAGTTTGTTTGGTCGTTATTATGCAGTTTTGATTTTTATGATTTTCTTAATAAATATCAGTGATACCATATCAGTCTCAGATTATGTATTTACCACAGAAAAGGTTTCTTATTGGTGAGTTATTTTTTGTAGTCTTTTAACAATAAAATCATGGTAAGACAGTCGATCCGTTATTTTTGGCGCTTCTTGTGCCCTCCTGATGAGTTTCGTTGCCAGTTGCAAAAGCAATAGAAAATAATATTTGCTCAAAAAAAAAGTTAAATGACGTAATGAAAAGTAGGATAGTTTCAGAGTGTGGAGTGTAGCACGGTAGCATAACAACAGTTATTATTTTAAAGGCTGAATGCGCATACTGACAATAAATTTTAGAGATTATTAGTAACTTAATGACTTAGTGAAATAATAAAAAGTAACCAGTATTTCAATTATAAATTTACAGTAACTTCGTCCTGTTTAGCTGTACTTTTTAATTTTGTACTCTAAATATGGCATAATAAGTTACGTGAACTACTTTCAAGACCGTCATGTTAAAGTTTTAGCAATAACGTACTTTGGTATAAACATTCAAATGCTTCATCTAAAGCATAGCACAGAAGATGCCAATATGAATAAGAAGCTCCAATTGTTGAATAATAATTGACAACTCCTTAAGGGAGTACAATCTTTTTTAAGATTATTTCCCTTAAGTATCAATCATTAATTTGTAATTTTATTATAATAAATAGTTTCAAAATTTTTTATTTTTTAAATAGTATCTTCGAATTTCTCCGACGCGCTAATGATGTGTTTTTCTTACTTCGCCCTTTTTTAACTGTTACAAAAACCAAATTGTTGTACAATTACAGGTGCGCGGATGAGCGGTTCGGTAATGACTCGTGCGCAAGTCTCAGCAACTCCACCGAAGTGTGCACGGAGTGGGTGTATGAAAACCCACACAGCTTCGTCGCTGAAGTAAGTTTGTTTCCTGTCGACATTTTATTCTTCTTCGTGACAATGATTAAAATACCAGACTATTTAATTATTCACTTCTTAAAATTTTGTTACTTCTATGGCGTAATCTATCGTCTCACATAGATCCTCGTTAGTGCAGGTGGAGGGGCATAGTGGATAAGAAAGCAAATGTGCCATGTTTTGAGATGGAGCTCCACAGTCACAGAGCTATGAAGCCCTATCTTTCAATGTTTTCTCTGCAGTGGCCAACCTGAGTTTGCAGATGGTTAAGCGACTTGAAAATGAAATTGAGTTGTATGTTTACGTATGTACATAAGTATCCATATTAAAAAAACTCAAATGCCTTAATAAACAGGACCTATTAAAGGGCTATAGACATTCAGACTTGCCAGTGGCCAACGTGTGTACTTATTTGATATTTAAACATAATTTTTTCTTACCAGTTTGGTTTAGCCTGCCAGGAGTGGAAAAGGACTATGGTTGGCACTGTACAAAGTTTCGGTTACGGCCTCGGTCTATTGATCATTGGGCCTTTATCAGACAGGTAAATATTTCTATATTTATTCGTTGTCTTACCCTCATTTCCTGATAATGGACTTTTGATTTGATGTACAGGTTTCTTGCGTTAGCGTTCATCAAAAAGAGTGATTTTTATAGTATTTAACAATATTACTACATTCAATATTGTAAAATGTGACGTTATAATTATTGTGTGTCTGCCTATACTGTTTTTCGGCTAAACCACTGAACCGATCTCAATCAAATCATATGTTGGATAAAGTTGAATAAAGAACTTTTTTCTATAAATGAATTTATACATATTTTACAATAATTAAGAATATTTTTCTCAATTTTTGACATGTTATTACCCATGTTTTTTGTACCCATTTAATTTTTACTATTTTTATTTTGACTTGTTATGTTGACGACCTTATACTCGTATCGACATTGTTTAATATCTGATGTTACCTTATCTTAAGAAATAAAATAAACTAAACTATTTAGGGTTCATCGGAGAAGAACATTGGCCACATTTTTGAATTGTACGAGATCAATATCAGAGGCAACAACTAGCTTAAAATAATAGCTAAATTAAATATTAAGAATGTACTTCTTTCCTAGTCTGGCAACTGCACACGCAACTTTCCTTCGGAAATTTAGAGGGAGGGGGGGGGATGAACAAGTGACATCAGTTGTATGTGCAGAATGTTATCGGACTACAGCAAGACTTCATGGGTAGAGAGAATGGAGCACAAAAATAGCATGGATAAAACAATAAAAGTAGGAACGGGATTTATAATGTAGGGACGGGGAAGATAGGTGGTTGGCCAAACATTTTGCAGTAGACATTTTAGTTACAAACACGCTTAGCGTCATAAGATCACTGCATGAACTAATTCATAATACATAATGTTAATATTTTGCAGATGGGGCAGAAAAATACTAACTGTGATGACATGTGTTATCCTAGCGACGACCGGAGTCGCTAGAAGTTTTGCAACAAACTACTGGATATACATAGTACTTGAGTTCGTGGGTTCAGCTTTAGGGAACTGTAGTTCCGCAATATATATTCTAAGTAAGTTGATTGATCGGTTCAGAAACACCATACTGCGCTCTAAGACACAAACAGCCGACGTAGCAGCTCATAAAACCATCGAGATCAAGTGCGATTGGACGAGTCCCGTATCCCGTATGAACAAGAACAAGAACGCAGCAAGAACTAACTACATGGGGCAAGACCATCATCACAGAGTGACAGAAGACATCGAGGCCGACCAAGACACCGATGAACTCAATGCTTTTTGCAAATCTCGGCTACAGCAGGCGTCGGATAGAGACAAGTGGAGGGAAAAATGAAAGAGTTTAGGCCTTCGTCCAGCTGTGAGAACGTTAATCAAAGTGTACATTCAATTGCACGTCTGCGAAAAGAAAAAGAATTAAATACAAACGCAATTTAATACCCTTGTCTTATCTGTCTCTTTCTACGGCGACGACGAGATTGACGGGGGTACTGATTTCTACCCCATGCGACTGTAATTGACCTCCTCAACCTGGAAGATAATACAACAACATGAACGTAATTTTATACAATCTTATTTCCAAATTTGTGGACAACCTGTCAAGTTTTTGAACTGCTAGATGACTTCTGATCTGACTTAACGACTACTTAACATGCCTTCAGCAACTTCAGAATCACGAGAATTGGCCTCAGAACCTTGCTCTACGTTGAAAGAAAGAACCACTAGGCTCAGTAGCCTACATGAAATCTTCAGTAGATACGCTTCTGAATTCGTGATATAAGAGTCTTTTCTTCGTCATTATGGTGGTCGTATGGTCAAAGTTCACGTTCAGTTAATATAAATCATAATATTATATAAGTTATTATTATAGACAAGATAAACGTCAAGACGATTTTACAAACGCAAGGGCCGATTTTATTCAATAAAATATTTTTGTTTCAGTGATTGAAATGGTTGCACACGAAAAAAGAGTACTTACAAAAGTATGGTGTTCCTTGGGATTATCTTTTGCCTATTTCGTTCTTGCATCGGCAGCTTGGCTTTTCCCTTACTGGAGGCAGACACTGCTGGCCGTTTATGCCCCTGCCTTTATATACATCTCTTTTATATTTCTGTTAGATGAAACACCCAGATGGTTACTAAGCAAAGGAAGGAAAGATGATGCTATCAACGTATTAAAGAAAGCTGCTAAGTATAGTAAAATCGAAATAGATAAAGACATATTTGAGCGTTTGGTTGGTGAAGAAAATAACGAAATGACTCTGAAACAGTCACTAAAGGAAACTTTTGCATCAAAGCTTTTGTTGAAGCGGTTTTTTATGTGCTTTATTTGGTGGACTGTTTCATCTTTCATTAGCTTCGGAATAAGAGTGAACTCTGTATTATTACCGGGAAACAAATATATAAATTTCGTGATAATTGGATTTGCTTCTGTGCCAGCAAGAATCTCTATGTATTGGTTACTGAGCAAATTTGCGAGGAAAACGACTCTGATTAGCGCATTATTTTTATGTGCTTTAGTACTTTTTATCCAGCCATTTCTTCCTGAAAGTAAGTTAATTTCAAAACAAGTAGAACAACAGTTTTTTCGGAGCAAGAATTCTAGACAAAGCTTGGTAATGCCCTCTTTTCCTAGATTAAGGGTCAAATAAATCCTTGCTAGATATCCGATCAACCGCATGTTAGTGACGCAGTGTCCCCCCTAGAAAAAAAAAGTGTAACCGTTTGTCATGCAGGGATTTCTCCATAGCAAACATGTTTACATTTTTGTGTACAAACTTGAATTGTGGAGAGCCTAGATTGTTAGTTCTCTAGACTTATCCATCAGTCTCTAAATTTATCTTATTTTCTTCACAGGTATATACTGGCTATCGTATGTGACAGGAAAGTTTTTTGTGACAATAGTCTTCGGCGTCACGTACATATTTACGTCCGAACTATTTCCTACATACTCAAGAAACTCTATGCACGCATTGTGCTCATCGTTGGGGCGAGTTGGTTCCGTGTTAGCACCGCAAACACCACTTTTGGTAAGATTCAGGTTAATTTATTTCATTTATTTAGTGTAGGTTGATTCTTTACGGAATTCTTATTCAACGACAAAAAGTGCAGATTACTTTTCATGTAGAGCGAGTCTACTACATTATCAAGTGAACAACACTTGCGCTCAAATTGCGTGTTGAATGTTCATATTGCATTTTTACTATATTTCACTTCAAATATCGTCAACAATAGTTAAAATATGATTACGCCAATTTTTCTTCAAATAATGAAATGAAACTCAATGTATACCTAACTCAAAGAGAGAACCGATAACCAACTCAGGTGTATTAAGAGGTCTGTAGTCTGTCTCTGCCTACTCCGACGAGAAAGAGGCGTGATGCTTTGTATGTACGAGTATATAGGTCCTCGGTTTACTATGGAAAACGGTCATTTTCCTTAATTAACTCCCTACTACCATTTTTCAAAAATAATTCTTTTCTAATAAAGAAGCAGTATACAACCTTACCTTATTACAGAAGTCAAAAACAACAACTTTTGTTCTACGACTTTGCTAACAATGCACGATAAATTTTCAACTTCTCACAAAATGGGTCGGTCACGTGATCACTTTAGTATGGGGAGTCGAAAATTTTTTGTGCCTTGTTAGCAAAGTCGTAGAACAAAAGTTATTGCTTTTGACCTCTGTAATAAGGTGGGCATACGCATACCAGGTTCAAAAAATAACCTAGTATATAGGGTGTATAGGTCAAAATGAATTACTAGACTGTAATTCAAAAACAACCAAAAACTAATGATCGTCCGAAATAGAATAAAAAAATTAAAGGAGAAACCTCATACCGCTTAAAACGACCATTGTCCTTTTTACAAACTTTTTTTCAATCATTGTATTTCAGATGATTTATTGGGATGGGTTGCCATCTTTGACGTTTGGCATAGCTGCCTTGGTAGCGGGCTGTGTTACGCTACTTGCCCCAAAAACAGCAAACGACGTGCTACCCGACAATGTTCGACAAGCTGAAGCCATTGGACAAAAAAAAACCTCAAACCACGGACGAAAAGAATAATATTTTTGTCATTCATAAACATGGCGAGTAATTCTGTCAGCGGGTAGTAGCCTACACAGGTTGGCCTATTGTTAGGCGTTCAAAAGAAAACTTTCGACACCTCATGCTAAGGGGTATCCAAATCATCCCCATGTATGTTCCGCGATTATTTGTAGTTTTAGAGTCATTAATTACTTAATTAATTTAAAAAAAATTCTCCCGAAGGAAATTTAAAAATTTATATCTTTTTTTTCTACTGAACATTTTTTCTATTTACTTTTTGCGTCATGATTGCCTTGAACGTTACTTTTATACATAAAATAATAAAACTGACATTCCAACTTGTTACTCAAAAAGTAAGGTAAATAAAATTTTCGAGCAATTTAATGGTTCAATTTTGATCATCAATTTCAAAATACATAACTGATGTTCTATGGCTGCATTTGAAAACTTTTCAGGTCTCTGGGCTACCCAAAACAATAAAAAAATTGTTTAATGGGTTATTTTTCGCTGTAATTGGCGTTTAAAAGTTGAGAGGGAAAAAGCCCTGAATGTTAATTTACATAATTTTCCTATTTTGTTGATTTCTATTGTAAATTTTGAAACCACCAGGTAGGGTTTCTGCACAAAGTCCGTCTGGAAATGTACTGCCTTTTGCCTGTTTCTTTCGTAAAGCAGCAGTGTTTGCACTATTGTGTTTCGGTAGAAATTTTAAGTGAGCTGGTAATATTTCTAGCACATGAGCGATTCTATTTTATTTCTTATTTATTTATTTCTAAGGGTGGGCCTTTAGAATTTGGTTGTTTTTCCGTAAGAATGGCTACTTGGTAGGGTATTTTGAAAGTATTTTGGTACTTAAAATGATATTTTCAGCTGAAATTGGCGTTTAAAACATGTTAGAGAAAAATATCAATCTGCTGCTTTACAAAAGAAACAGTTAAAAGGTTGTACTTTTCCAGACGGACTTTGTACAGAAGCCCTACCACCATCATACTTTGCAATAGGAATCACCAAAATAGGCAAATTATTTATTTGGAGCCTAAATTAATATTCAGGGTTTTTTCCCTCACAACTTTCAAACGCCAAGTTCAGAGAAAAATACAAGATTAAGCACCAATTTTTTTTAATGTTTTGGGTAGCCTAGAGACTTGAAAAGTTTTTAAAAACAGCAATAATCTATGGAACATCCATTTTGTATTTTTAAATTGATGATCAAAATTTGAATCGGCCCATTAAATTCTTCGAAAAACTAGACTTTTTGAGTAACAAGTAGGAATGTTAGGTGGGTTATTACATTATTTTATGTATAAAAGTAACCATCAAGGCAATCATGACACAAAAGGAGAATTTAAAAAAAAATCATTAAAAAAATTATATGAATTGTTTAGTTTCCTTCGGCAGTTTTTTTTTAATTAGTTAAATAATTTATAACTCTAAAACTATAAATAATCGCGGAAAATACATGGGGGTGATTTGGATACCCCTAGCATGAGGCATCGAAATTCTTCTTTTGAATGCCTATCATTTGGCCATCCTGTATATAGTGTGTTAGCGGCACGCGGGCGTATTAAAAGTGATAATAATATGTGCCATAAACAATCGTTTGCCTGTATTAAGCAAATCATTATTATGTTAATTAACTGCATCAGTTTACATATAGTAGGGGAATTGCGTAATTATTATTGTAAATATAATGCCATCAAAAACATTACTTACAAAAAAAACAATTCTCGCACGCAACTCAGTGCTTCTACCGTAAAAAGTTGTGAGATCCATGTAATACCAAGTCGGTTAATTTATTTAGTCCTTACTTAAGGGTCCTTCTGTCTTAAGTTATTACGTAATTAGCTAACCTAACAACATCTTATTGTGAAAAATCTTATGTTTTAAATCAATAGATCAAAATGGCAATCGCACTAAACAATCTCATTTAATATAACTTTTTACTAATTGTATTACTTGTGGCTTAGATTGTGTTTTCATGCGATGGCCAAGTCGATCTATTGATTTAAAACATAAGATTTTTAATATTGATATGGTCACTATAAGATGTTGTTAGGTTAGCTAATTACGTAATAACTTAAGAAAGATTGACCCTTAAGTAGGGACTAAATAAATTCTCCGACTTGGTATTACATGGATCTCACAACATTTTACGGTAGAAGAACTGAGTTGCGTGCGAGACTTGGTTTTTTTACAAGTTATGTTTTTGATGGCATCTCATTTCGTTTTGTAGATAGTCCTACTTTTTTTCCTTTCCGGTACCTTCTATTTCTTGAATACTAAAGTAAAGCCATCGTAATAGGTCCATTTTGACAGCTGTCAAACGTATGAAATATTATGACCTGCAAAGAAAAATTAACCTTGTGCGTTGGTGATAAGGAAACGTCAAAATAGACTACTTACGTTGGCGCTACTTTAACTAGGGTTTGTCTTAAAGATCTCTGTCTTATGAGCTTTTCTTATTTTTGTAGATAGTCTTCCGTTGACCATTTTACAAGTTACTTTTGAATACAATTATATCTATGTACCTATCTACACCTATTATTCCATTATACATTACAGGTACACTACTTCCTTCGCTGCAAGTGTTACTTTGTAATCCTATATATTTATATGGGAATAAAAAGTTATTTTTGTAGTTAATGAAACTAAAAAACTACACCAAAATCTTAAAAAAATATTTTTGTTTTTCCTAGATTTATACAGTAAACAATAATTCTATTCTAAATTTGAAGCTTCTATGTCTGCTATAAGTGCCTTAGAGTTTTGATGATCGGTCAGTCAGTTAGTCAGTGACAAAATTGAGTAACTTTGACGTGCTATAATTCTTAAACTAGGTTTAAACATTGTATAAACACAGTATATTTCAAATTAAATTAAATTTGAAATATACCGTGTTTATACAATGCCTGCTTGGTTACTAAAAAAAAGGCTTCTAGTTTTATTCACAACGAAGTTACAGAGGGGTCGAAAATGGCCTGAACTGTTTCGAGAAAAGGATACTACGGCCGCGCCCCCTTTTTTTTTGCTCGACATTCGGGGGCACTGCCGTGCCCACAGATTCCTTTTTCTGTGATATAATAATATAAATAAAGTAAGTACCTACCTAAATATTAAGTATGTAAGTAAATAATATTATATATTTATTATTCATAATGCTGTAATCACTGATGCATTGGTCATGCCGTAGTAAGGGAGTAAAAAAATTAGACAATCTTTCATTCTGTTGTAGATGTTGAAGTACAGATAAGATAATAGTAAACTGGCGGTTGAATTCGGAATTTTAGTTTATTAAAATTAAATTAAGGTATTAAGGTCACGGCTTAGTTAAACAACTACCTACGTTACATTACCATTATTTTCATGCAAGTACGTTTGTGTATCGAATTCAAGTACAGCGCGTTCAGAACAAGTTTGTCCATGAAGGTTATTTTCCGCGCATGAGTGACAGGCGGAGAGCCAATGAACGATTCGCTCACCCCCGCGACTCATTTTTTGACTTCTGACAAAGTTATTTTGTACGCAGTATAAGTTAAGTTTAAATTAAAACCTCCATTGCAGTGTATATGATATGTTGAAATGTTTTTTCAATATCGATGTTCAGTTTCAAATCCACCGAGTGTTTGAAGATCTAGACATTTTCACCGTCGAAATACTTTTGAACTCGAGGGATAATTTCTTAACAAAAGATACCAAGGTGAATTAGCTGCCCACAACTGTTTTCTTAATTTTATGCCGATTTCATGGCGATGTATAGAGGACATGGTTAAAATAAAGAAACATTTGAACGAAAGATTACGTAATAACTTCCAAACAATACGTTGGTTTTCACGGACAGAACGTTATTCATAGGATAAAAATATTCATTGTCATGTTTACCAGTCAGAATTTTGTACAAGTTGTTTGTTAAAAGTCTGAGGATTTGGAAGAACATATCTCTTAAATATACATAGGTGGCTTAGAAGTAATTTAATGTAATTTATAAATATTTTACAACCCTAAATAATAAAATGTCTGAAGTAAAAACATCACCAGTTTTTTTGGATGAAATTTTAATAAAGTTTAGTTTGTTTGGTCGTTATTATGCAGTTTTGATTTTTATGATTTTCTTAATAAATATCAGTGATACCATATCAATCTCAGATTATGTATTTACCACAGAAAAGGTTTCTTATTGGTGAGTTGTTTTTTGTAGTCTTTTAACAATAAAATCATGGTAAGACCGTCGACCCGTTATTTTTGGCGCTTCTGGTGCCCTCCTGATGAGTTTCGTTGCCAGTTGCAAAAGCAATAGAAAATAATATTTGCTCAAAAAAAAGTTAAATGACGTAATGAAAAGTAGGATAGTTTCAGAGTGTGGAGTGTAGCACGGTAGCATAACTGCAGTTATTATTTTAAAGGCTGAATGCGCATACTGACAATAAATTTTAGAGATCATTAGTAACTTAATGACTTAGTGAAATAATAAAAAGTAACCAGTATTTCAATTATAAATTTACAGTAACTTCATCCTGTTTAGCTTTACTTTTCAATTTTGTACTTTAAATATGGCCTAATAAGTTACGTGAACTACTTTCAAGACCGTCATGTTAAAGTTTTAGCAATAAAGTACTTTGGTATGAACAATCAAATGCTTCATCTAAAGCATAGCACAGAAGATACCAATATGAATAAGAAGCTCCAATTGTTGAATAATAATTGACGACTCCTTAAGGGAGTACAATCTTCTTTAAGATTATTTCCATTCATTCCATTATTTGGTATCAATCATTAATTTGAAATTTTATTAGAATAAATAGTTTCAATTTTTTTTTCAAATAGTATCTTCGGATTTCTCCGACGCGCTTATGATGTGTTTTTCTTACTTCGCCCTTTTTTAATTGTTACAAAAACCAAATTGTTGTTCAATTACAGGTGCGCGGATGAGCGGTTCGGTAATGACTCGTGCGCAAGTCTCAGCAACTCCACCGAAGTGTGCACTGAGTGGGTGTATGAAAACCCACACAGCTTCGTCGCTGAAGTAAGTTTGTTTCCTGTCGACATATTATTCTTCTTCGTGACAATGATTAAAATACCATACTATTTAATTATTCATCTCTTTAAATTTTGTTACTTCTATGGCGTAATCTATCGTCTCACATAGATCCTCGTTAGTGCAGGTGGAGGGGCATAGTGGATAAGAAAGCAAATGTGCCATGTTTTGAGATGGAGCTCCACAGTCACAGAGCTATGAAGCCCTATCTTTCAATGTTTTCTCTGCAGTGGCCAACCTGAGTTTGCAGATGGTTAAGCGACTTGAAAATGAAATTAAGTTGTATGTTTACGTATGTACATAAGTATCCATATTCAAAAAACTCAAATGCCTTAATAAACAGGACCTATTAAAGGGCTATAGACATTCAGACTTGCCAGTGGCCAACGTGTATACTTATTTGATATTTAAACATAATTTTTTCTTACCAGTTTGGTTTAGCCTGCCAGGAGTGGAAAAGGACTATGGTTGGCACTGTACAAAGTTTCGGTTACGGGCTCGGTCTATTGATCATTGGGCCTTTATCAGACAGGTACATATTTCTATATTTATTCGTCGTCTTACCCTCATTTCCTGATAATGGACTTTTGATTTGATGTACAGGTTTCTTGCGTTAGCGTTCATCAAAAAGAGTGATTTTTATAGTATTTCACAATATTACTACATTCAATATTGTAAAATGTGACGTTATAATTATTGTATGTCTGCCTATACTGTTTTTCGGCTAAACCACTGAACCGATCTCAATCAAATCATATGTAGGATAAAGTTGAATAAAGAACTTTTTTCTATAAATGAATTTATACATATTTTACAATAATTAAGAATATTTTTCTCAATTTTTGACATGTTTTTTGTACCCATTTAATTTTTACTATTTTTATTTTGACTTGTTATGTTGACGACCTTATATCAGGTAGCCCTTTTTTACATTATTTAATATCTGATGTTACCTTATCTTAAGAAATAAAATAAACTAAACTATGGAGGTAGGGTTCCTCGGAGAAGAACATTGGCCACATTTTTGAATTGTACGAGATCAATATCAGAGGCAACAACTAGCTTAAAATAATAGCTAAATTAAATATTAAGAATGTACTTCTTTCCTAGTCTGGCAACTGCACACGCAACTTTCCTTCGGAAATTTAGAGGGAGGGGGGGGGATGAACAAGTGACATCAGTTGTATGTGCAGAATGTTATCGGACTACAGCAAGACTTCATGGGTAGAGAGAATGGATCACAAAAATAGCATGGATAAAACAATAAAAGTAGGAACGGGATTTATAATGTAGGGACGGGGAAGATAGGTGGTTGGCCAAACATTTTGCAGTAGACATTTTAGTTACAAACACGCTTAGCGTCATAAGATCACTGCATAAACTAATTCATAATACATAATGTTAATATTTTGCAGATGGGGCAGAAAAATACTAACTGTGATGACATGTGTTATCCTAGCGACGACCGGAGTCGCTAGAAGTTTTGCAACAAACTACTGGATATACATAGTACTTGAGTTCGTGGGTTCAGCTTTAGGGAACTGTAGTTCCGCAATATATATTCTAAGTAAGTTGATTGATCGGTTCAGAAACATCATACTGCGCTCTAAGACACAAACAGCCGACGTAGCAGCTCATAAAACCATCGAGATCAAGTGCGATTGGACGAGTCACGTATCCCGTATGAACAAGAACAAGAACGCAGCAAGAACTACATGGGGCAAGATCATCATCACAGAGTGACAGAAGACATCGAGGCCGACCAAGACACCGATGAACTCAATGCTTTTTGCAAATCTCGGCTACAGCAGGCGTCGGATAGAGACAAGTGGAGGGAAAAATGAAAGAGTTTAGGCCTTCGTCCAGCTGTGAGAACGTTAATCAAAGTGTACATTCAATTGCACGTCTGCGAAAAGAAAAAGCATTAAATACAAACGCAATTTAATACCCTTGTCTTATCTGTCTCTTTCTACGGCGACGACAAGATTGACGGGGGTACTGATTTCTACCCCATGCGACTGTAATTGACCTCCTCAACCTGGAAGATAATACAACAACATGAACGTAATTTTATACAATCTTATTTCCAAATTTGTGGACAACCTGTCAAGTTTTTGAACTGCTAGATGACTTCTGATCTGACTTAACGACTACTTAACATGCCTTCAGCAACTTCAGAATCACGAGAATTGGCCTCACAACCTTGCTCTACGTTGAAATAAAGAACCACTAGGCTCAGTAGCCTACATGAAATCTTCAGTAGACACGCTTCTGAATTCGTGATATAAGAGTCTTTTCTTCGTCATTATGGTGGTCGTATGGTCAAAGTTCTTTTACGTTCAGTTAATATAAATCATAATATTATATAATTTATTATTATAGACAAGATAAACGTCAAGACGATTTTACAAACGCAAGGGCCGATTTTATTCAATAAAATATTTTTGTTTCAGTGATTGAAATGGTTGCACACGAAAAAAGAGTACTTACAAAAGTATGGTGTTCCTTGGGATTATCTTTCGCCTATTTCGTTCTTGCATCGGCAGCTTGGCTTTTCCCTTACTGGAGGCAGACACTGCTGGCCGTTTATGCCCCTGCCTTTATATACATCTCTTTTATATTTCTGTTAGATGAAACACCCAGATGGTTACTAAGCAAAGGAAGGAAAGATGATGCTATCAACGTATTAAAGAAAGCTGCTAAGTATAGTAAAATCGAAATAGATAAAGACATATTTGAGCGTTTGGTTTGTGAAGAAAATAACGAAATGACTCTGAAACAGTCACTAAAGGAAACTTTTGCATCAAAGCTTTTGTTGAAGCGGTTTTTTATGTGCTTTATTTGGTGGACTGTTTCATCTTTCGTTAGCTTCGGAATAAGAGTGAACTCTGTATTATTACCGGGAAACAAATATATAAATTTCGTGATAATTGGATTTGCTTCTGTGCCAGCAAGAATCTCTATGTATTGGTTACTGAGCAAATTTGCGAGGAAAACGACTCTGATTAGCGCATTATTTTTATGTGCTTTAGTACTTTTTATCCAGCCTTTTCTTCCTGAAAGTAAGTTAATTTCAAAACAAGTAGAACAACAGTTTTTTCGGAGCAAGAATTCTAGACAAAGCTTGGTCATGCCCTCTTTTCCTAGATTAAGGGTCAAATAAATCCTTGCTAGATATCCGATCAACCGCATGTTAGTGACGCAGTGTCCCCCCTAGAAAAAAAAAGTGTAACCGTTTGTCATGCAGGGATTTCTCCATAGAAAACATGTTTACATTTTTGTGTACAAACTTGAATTGTGGAGAGCCTAGATTGTTAGTTCTCTAGACTTATCCATCAGTCTCTAAATTTATCTTATTTTCTTCACAGGTATATACTGGCTATCGTATGTGACAGGAAAGTTTTTTGTGACAATAGTCTTCGGCGTCACGTACATATTTACGTCCGAACTATTTCCTACATACTCAAGAAACTCTATGCACGCATTGTGCTCATCGTTGGGGCGAGTTGGTTCCGTGTTAGCACCGCAGACACCACTTTTGGTAAGATTCAGGTTAATTTATTTCATTTATTTAGAGTAGGTTGATTCTTAACGGAATTCTTATTCAACGACACAAAGTGCAGATTACTTTTCATGTAGAGCGAGTCTACTACATTATCAAGTGAACAACACTTGCGCTCAAATTGCGTTTTGAATGTTCATATTGCGTTTTTACTATATTTCACTTCAAATATCGTCAATAATAGTTAAAATATGATTACGCCAATTTTTCTTCAAATAATAAAATGAAACTCAATGTATACCTAACTCAAAGAGAGAACCGATAACCAACTCAGGTGTATTAAGAGGTCTGTAGTCTGTCTCTGCCTGCTCCGACGAGAAAGAGGCGTGATGTTTTGTATGTACGAGTATATAGGTCCTCGGTTTGCTATGGAAAACGGTCATTTTCCTTAATTAACTCCCTACTACCATTTTTCAAAAATAAGTATTTTCTAATAAAGAAGCAGTATACAACCTTACCTTATTACAGAAGTCAAAAACAACAACTTTTGTTCTACGACTTTGCTAACAACGCACGATAAATTTTCAACTTCCCATACAAAATGGGTCGGTCACGTGATCACTTTAGTATGGGGAGTCGAAAATTTTTTGTGCCTTGTTAGCAAAGTCGTAGAACAAAAGTTATTGCTTTTGACCTCTGTAATAAGGTGGGCATACGCATACCAGGTCCAAAAAATAACCTAGTATATAGGGTGTATAGGTCAAAATGAATTACTAGACTGTAATTCAAAAACAATCAAAAACTAATGATCGTCCGAAATAGAATAAAAAAATTAAAGGAGACACCTCATACCGTTTAAAGCGACCTTTGTACTTTTTACACCCTGTTTTTCAATCATTGTATTTCAGATGATTTATTGGGATGGGTTGCCATCTTTGACGTTTGGCATAGCTGCCTTGGTAGCGGGCTGTGTTACGCTACTTGCCCCAAAAACAGCAAGCGACGTGCTACCGGACAATGTTCGACAAGCTGAAGCCATTGGTCAAAAAAAACCTCAAACCACGGACGAAAAGAATAATATTTTTATCATTCATAAACTTGGCGAGTAGTACTGTCAGACGTATACAGTGCGTTAGCGGCACGCGGGCATATTAAAACTGATAATAATGTATTCCATTAAGAATCATCTCAATCAATAATTATGTAAATTACATGCATCATTGAATTTTCGGTATCCACACTTAACATGTAAAAAGTAAGTAAAAAGGTATTTATTTATTTTATTTCACAAAAGAAAACAATGTATAAACAACTTTAAATAACATGAATTATAACCATAGAATACATGAAACTTCATGTATTCTATGATTATAACTGTGATTGTTTCCTTTGTGAGAGTCTGGTGTCCATACTAGGTGTACCTGTGTTATAGGGCACCAGTCTGCTTAGCACGCTCCCCGAGAGAAAATTTATCTCGGAGAAATGTCACTTTTATTGGGGAATTATGTCATCTAATCTATCACCTCCAAGCGCGAAGAATATGTCAGTGTAGGAAAATGTTTAGCAAATCCACAAATTACGTTTTTGATATTTTAGACAGAGATAGCTTTACACACTAGTACATGTAGCCGTCCTTGTCTTTCAAAATGTGTCGCACTGCTGGGATGTCAAAAAACGTCACCATGCTTAAAGTCTTTAATCTATGGGCCTAGATATACTGACAACTGAAGCGTGCTAAGCAGGCAGGCTCCCACCCCATTACCAAGATTTCAATTGTAGTTATAGGCTAATACAGATGTAAACAATATACAGGGTGTAATCGTGAAGTGTGTCCAGGCGATTATTCCTTAACTATTACAGATATCAAAAACTTTAAACTGATATCGAAAGTACGCTACCTAAAGAGTAAAATGATATCAATAACTTTTTAAAAGTATTTTTTTTTCAAATAATTACCTAAAACAAGAAATATCCGAAATTTTGACTTTAAACACTCCCATACATTCATCATCATCATATCGTGTGGGTTGCAAGGTCGATGACCGACCTCACAAACCCTGGTGTCAGAGTGGTTGAGCCGCCAAAGGCCTCTGACATGGCTCATTAACGACTACATCCGTAGATAGTAGTCAGGACCAACGGCTTAACGAGCCTTACACACATACATTTACGTACATTTAGTATGAGATTAGTACAAAGGTTTTAGTTTCCTCATTTTAAGTGGTCTAATAGGTACTAATTTTACCTTAATGATATTTTATGATTACGTATGATATGATTATGATGGGTTTCAAGTAGATTCATGTGCAGATTCATTATCTTACCACTTCAAAATAATACTAAACCTTGTTTCAATATCGTATTAATTTGAACTCTCTGAAAAGCAACATATTACAAAAAGAAAAAAAAAGATACTCTTTGGTGTTCGTTCTAAATTCAAAATTTTTGTCGCGGGTTGTCGTTCCCGCCAATTTATAGTGTCAAAATAACCTTTTAAAATAAGAAAACTAAAACCTTTCCACTAATTTCATACTAAATGTATGTGAGTGATTAATGTCAAAATTTCGGATATTTCTCGTTTTATTTAAAAAAAGTTATATATGTCATTTTACTCATTAGGTAACTTACTTTCGATATCAGTTTAAAGATTTTTGATATCTGTAATAGTTACGGAATAATCACCTGGACACACTTAACGATTACAGCCTGTATTTGTTACAAATTTTTGTGCGAAATAAATTTAAGTTTTATAATAAAAGCTTTATATAATATAATTTTAAATAAATAAAGTAGTAGGGTTACTGCGTAGTTATTATTATAAATATAATAAAACCGGTCAAATAATACATAAATTACATCATACGTCAAATCTATTGATCGAATAAGCCGCCTCGGATCTAAGCGAGGTGACTATGGTACTTCCCCTCTATATTTTTCCAGCAAAAGCTAGAATTCTGGAGGGAGCTCCCTGTCCTGTTGTGGACGTTTCGTGGGATGTTATGATGATTAATACTTATTGTACTGAACATGTTATTACTGTTCTAGCTCTAGTTAAATTCTTCAAATAGACTCTTCCTTACTTAATCAAACATTAACCATATTTTATCTAAAGCTCACATTCTGCTCCAATTTAGTACAAGACCATCTTAATCCGTCAAGATATCTTCATAAAAATCTTATCTTGCTGCGCTTCCTTTCAGCCCTTATTAAGTTACACAAATATTTCACTGTAAATAAAACCTTACTGCTTTTACTTGAAGAATATTTTTCTATGCGAAATATAAAGATGATATGACGTATAAGAGCGATGTAGCTATTGGCCCTTATTTATCTTCTTATTTTTGCCATTGCAAATAAAACTTTACCCTTATGACATAGAAATGAAAATCCTATGAGTGGTAAAAAGGAGCTAAGTCTATAAAGAGCTGTAAAGAGGTTTTATATCGGCCACGAGCTTCACTAAAACAAAAGTTGGTCGTCGCGGCATCGTTAGGAAACCGGATTCCCTAGACTAGACAGACCAACTATACTAGGGGAATAGGTGAGGAATATACCGAAAGAGTCGAAAGGAGACAATTTTGGCTCTGGTCCCTTAAATTCTATCTTATTACGTTTAGATAAATCGATTGTGTTCATTTAGCACCATTTTTTTCAGATCGATGTACGAGTATTACGAAGCTTTTGGCTGACGGTAAAGGATTTTACGTTATTTTCGGTAGAAGAAATTTTTTAGAAAATAATTTATGCTTTTTTCACCAAGGTTAGTTCTTAATAAATATCAAAATTAATTTTGTTACGATTCTAATTGCTGTTGGATACTTAAAAACACACTGGCGACTTTGCCATAGATCAGCCGGCTTAGGACGCTGCCCGAGAGAAAATATACTCGTATCTCGGAGAAATGTCACGTTATTTGAGGAATTATATCATCAAATCTATCACCTCCAAGCGCGAAGAAATGTCAGTGCAGGAATAGTACATTAAAATGCAAGTGCGCTATTTTGGATATTTCAGCCGAGGCTCAGAAATTGCAGCCCGAGCCGCAGGCGAGGGCGTAATGGAGCCGAGGGTGTAATTACCAACGCGCACGAGCTTTTTACGACGTTTTTCAACACATTTGCGAATAAAAACAAATCAAATTGGTTATCTTTAAAATACTAAACTTTGCTAACCTACGTCCACCGCACGTCCACCGGAACATTTTGTCGGCTGCATATGTTCATGCTTCCCTTTAATTTTAACAAATTTCAAAATTGAATTTCGTGTATGAGTATTTTAGACGGTTCAGGATCAGTTTTTTATATGTAGAAGTCGACAATATTAGAAATAATTACAATAATAAACACGACAAATATTTGTAAAATGGCGCGCATTCTTTATTTTTCAGCGGTCACAGATTATACGTCGCGTGAGGAGCCCCCAAAAAATTACCATGTTATCTTACACCATCAATCTTTTATCAATTATTAGTCAATCTAGTAACCAAGCTATAAATAAAAGTAATTGTCACTCGGTACCCAAACATCCTATTCCATTTACCTTGAAATAAATTATCAAAAATTGAATATCTTGTTACGTAAATGACAAATTTATTGTTAATTAGTTAATTACTATAAATAATTTCATAAAATCAACATTCATTTATGATTTTTTCTCGAAGTCAGCTTGAAAATTTTAGTAACATAATAAGCATAAAAACTCCTTGCTCTTGGCCGATTAATAAACAACTAGTTAAGTAATATTATGATAAAGACACGCGTGTTTTATGAGCTGGATTATGGACCTTAATACAGTGCAAATAGAGCTGTTTTATGAGCAAATGTGTTGAAAAATATTTAGCAAATCCACAAATTACGTTTTTGATATTTTAGACAGAGATAGCTTTATACACTAATACATGTAGCCATCCTTGTCTTTCAAAATGGGTTGCACTGTTCGGATGTCAACAAAACGTGACCATGCTTAAAGTCTTTAATCTATATCAAACCCCCCCGTGTAAGCCGTCTAAAATGCTTTCAGCGCCTGACATTTGTGACGTCACACTGTTTAACTGTCATAATCAAGTAGTGATGAGGTATTGTCGATTTTTATATCGATGAATTTTGGATACAGGTGACAAAATTTGGAAAAAAAAAACAAATACTATCAGATTTTTTTTATTATTATGGATTACTTATTTTTAGACTTGTATTATGTAAATAAAAAGGCCGATATAAGTTTATAATTTTATTTTTAGCTTAAAGAAAAAAGATCCTTAAATAGGTATATCCTTAACAATAACTATCATTATGACAATGGATAATCATTTTATTATTTTCCATTAGGCAGTGTATTTAATACTTAATAATACTACTAATACTTAAATAAAATGTACAAAAAGCTATTATTAGTACAGGTTTCACTCATGATTCTTCATGACCAGCAGTTGTCTTTTTCACTACGGACTCAAGATTAATAATCATAATAATCTGTAACAAAACGCATTTTTAAGTACAATATCATAAGAATATCCTATTTTAACACTTCCTGTGTTCGGATAGATCTACAAAGTAGACAATTGCCAAATTCTCAGTACCGGAGACGCTTTACCAACTAGGCTCAGGGTCCCGCATGATGTTGTAAAATTTGCGATCTCTATACGTATTTCAACGTTGCGTTTGTGCTTCCACCTAATAAGCATTACCTGTACTAGCTCAACAAGTCCTATTTTTGTAAATATAATTCAAGTGAAAAATTGGTTACACTACGTATAGTTCAAAATGATTAAATTTTGCAATTTTCTACTTGGTAGATTTATCCGAACACAGGAAATGTTAAAATAAAATCATTTTCAATCAATACGTAGTGTTACCAATTTTCGACTTGAATTCTTTTTGCAATAATAGACTACTTGAGCTAGTAGTCAAGTACAGCTAATGCTTACTAGGTGGTAGCACAAACACAACGTTGAGATGCGTATAGAGGTCGCAGATTTCACAACATCAGGCAGGATCACAGTAGCCTAGTTGGTAAAGCGTCTCCGGTACTGACGGAGAAGACGCAGGTTCGAATCCTTCCTGTGGTTGTAAAATTTTGCGTTTTTCTACTTTGTACATCATCATAAGTTCAAAACTATTCTATTAAAGGGTTTAGAACAAAACTCAGTTTATTGGCCTTCCAGGCTCCGATATTAATACCACCAACAGTTGTCGTTTTCTCTCCTTATTTAAAATGTACAAACATAAACACCTGTAACAAAATACATTTTAATGTACAATATCATAAGTTAAAAACGGATGTATTAACGTGCCACCAAAATTTGAGTAAATTTTTACCAAATAATATCCACCAAATTTTGTCTACCAAAATGGATGAATGTACACCGAATTTGCTTCTGGCACTTCGCCGGCAGCGGCCGCGGCACGCTCGCTCCGCTCGCTCGGCTCATGCGTTGTGGTCGCAAGATAACCTTACACAACTTAACCGAAACGGTTATCCAAATTTGGTGTACGTTCAGCCAATTTGGTGTACTTTCATCCATTTTGTCTGTAGTGTATTGGGGTATAAAAAATATTTTGGGAATCATTTAATTTGTTGCCGTTAAAAACTATTAAAACATAACTCACTTTATTGTCCTCTCCAATATTGATTCCACCATCAGTTGTCTTTTTCACTATGTACTTATTGATTAACAATGATTAACCTGTAACATAATATATTTTATGTACAAAGTCATAAGTTATAAACTATGCTATCAAAGGGTTAAGGGTGTATCTCAGTTTATTGGTCTCCCAGGCTACGATATTGTTACAACCAACAGTTGTCTTTTTCAATATAGATAAACAATCATAATAGCCTTTAACAGAACGTATTTTATGTACAATACCATCAGTTGAAAATATGGCATCAGTGTTTAAAATTTTACTAAAACCTAGCTGAACACCTCATAAAATTAAAATATAATAGGTATATCAAGCCATTTGGTAGGTACGAGATTTGTGCTTCGCCGCAGTTGGATAAAAATATATCGATGTAAGAAATCCCATCACTATATCATGTTTTGATATCAATGTTTATCATCATATTTTTATGTAAAATTTACTAATAAAATGCGATATTGAGCATACACCTAATATACCACAATGTATTGAGTACTACACAATATTTCGTGAAGCAAAATATTGCGTATTATCAAAAATAAACTAAAAAATACTTACGCATGATACGATATGACTTCGGCACTGTTTTCTTTGTAATTTTCTCGGGCATTGCAGCCTAATACGCAACAAAACATTTTTCACTAACTTTCTGAGCAATTTCTGAGCTCAAAACATTGGCTGAAACACACTTTTATACTAAAATTTTGCAAAAACAACCACTAAGCAAATAAACAACAACTTGCACAGTCTGACAGAAAAATGGAGGCATAAACCTTCCAAATTAAGTGACACCTTACAGGAGGGGTTTTGTCCTATGTTTATGGATCCTGCATTTTTAGTCGGATTATGCTTATCATTATAATCCGACCAAAAAATGCCTGTGGCGGGGGAGAATCGAGTATAACCAGACGATATATTTCTAGCTCTTTCTATTACGATGAATCACTTCTAGTTGAAGTGAGATAAAACGTGGTTATGAACTAATGCTCAATACAATCTGTCTTTTATACGTTAGTATTATATAGTCTAAGATTTATACGTTAGTATTATATAGTCTAAGATCTATATAGATAAACTGACAACTGCAGCCCTAGATAAGAAAATTTTATACCTGGCGGACTGCAGCGTGCTAAGCCGGTAGCTCCGCTTGACTTCCATTGTTATTTTATCCATTGTTTATTTGTGGAGCCATAACCATCAAAAATTGAATTGAATTGTTTATTTGAGCAAAGATAATTTACCTCGGTAGTATTTTGTAGCTTTTACTAGACTTATTTTCAAAATCACTGACGGTTGAGGATAAGTGAATTTCATCAGTAAATAATCTCGACCAACGATACTATAGTGACTCTTCTTGGAACTTTCTTCAGTCTTTGGAATTTAAAGACTCATTGACGACTGGCAGTGTGTTGTGCGTCGCAAAACGTGACCAATCTTGGTGTCCAACGCCTAGTTAAGTGTGATGAATATGAGGAACTGTGGTCAGTTTTCTGTAGTTTACTCATTCAGTCCAAGCTTCGACTGAAGATTTTGTCTAGTTAGTCTTGACACCGGGGCAGATGAAAGCCAAAAAGCGGTGGAGGGATAGCCTGGATTCTGTCAAAGAGGAGTGGGCAACAATGATGATAGATAGAGAGGAATGGAAACGTAAAACCTTTGCCGAGCTGAGGAACAGCAGCGGCCAAACAAAAAAAGTCTTAATGTAAACTCAAACTTAAAGTTAAAAAGATAAGAAAAACTGACAAATTACCATCGATCGGATTGATCAAAGTTGCAAATCTTATTGATAAACTTAACAAATGTATCAGACGCCCTTTAGAGCTAACCATGTTAATTAGGAAAGATTAAAACTCAAAGAATAGAAATGTTAAAATTCAGGACTAAATAAAGATCAGGTTAAAAGTGCCACAAACCGACGAGCGTGCATGAAAGGGTTGATGAAAGTAGAGGAAACGAGGGAACTAAGTTGAAGATTTTATCAGGTCAATCGTCCATGATGATAGTTAAAAGAAACTAGTTACCAACTCAAATTTGTTATTTACTTGCTCAGTTTCTTTTCACAGCCTTACTCAACTTCGTATTAGTCGTGCGTGAGTGACTAATAAGTAACCAAAGATTTACAAACTAGTAACGCTTTAGTTACTAGAGTTAATAAACTGAATTCGGTCGTGAATCTTTGATAGATTTTGATACTTGGGTGATGATACAGAGTTTTCAAAAGATCGTGTTATAACAGTAGACAGATCGATCGATCTTTCTACCCACACGAGATGATGATGATGATAGTAATAGCATAAATAGAGCAATATAATACGTTACTGGCGAAGTAAAACAATATTGTATGAATGATTTGTTTATTTCTGTTGTTTAGTAGACGTACCACCATTAAGAAGTATAAGAGCTTTGATTTTATAATTTGTCGTTTTTGCATAACATTGTAGATGAATGGCGTAAAATTACAGGTAATGCATGAATATGAATAAAACAGATTAAAAGTGAACTTTGCGCAAAATTAACAAGTAAGGTCACGTTTTCTCAAGGAGTACCAAATGCGTGAGAAAATGAAAACCTATACAAAGTCACTAATTGTAATAGTGCAAAATAGAGTAGAAAGCGAATTTAATTGCTGTGGGTTAGGGTTGACAATCGACGCAATATAGATTCACAGTAAAAAAAAATTAAATGGAAGAGCTTGATATGGTATGGACAGGATATGAGACGGGATAACAGGTATGTAATAAAAATAGAGTAGTGCGTATGAACTACATGAATTTAGACAGCAAAGAAGACCAAAGGGATGGATGGGCTGTTTGAAAGATAATATGAGAAAGAAAGAAGCTAATATGGAGTACACCCTTGATAAGAAGGCATCTACGGAAAAAAAATTACATATTGTGACGACCTCAACGACCTTATTCAAAGGGCAGGTAAATAATAGCGTGTAAAGGTTTTAGTCCACAACTCTTGACATACGACGATAACTCCATAATGTTTATTGGGTATAGTTTTAAATTTTTAACATTTTTTGCAAAGAATGTAGAGAATTCAGAGAATTTTACAGTCGAAATAATACTATTATGAGAATTATAATTATCACGCATAGCTCTGACCTGCTGTCAATGCGTGAGGGCAGGATGGATTGAATTTTTATACTTGTCTCTGTTGCTCCAATATCTTACGCATCGCTCTGTCCTGCTTTCATAGACCTGTCATTCTCATCAAGCTACATTATTTCGACTGCATAACTTTTATAATAATAGAAATGGGTTCCAAGAAGGATAAGACTCAACTAGAAGAATGTCTAGCTCCTTCCAAGAGAAGAATCATGATGCTAGAATACAGACGCAGTAAGAACGTCTGATATTAAAACGTTATTTAAACCTTTTGACATTATCGAAATTCACTACAGGCAATGATACAAAATAGCTTAGAAACAAACTGGCAACGAGTTGGGATAAACGGTGGAATCTCCTAGAAACGTATGTGTTGCATCCGGGGCGTCCGGCACGCGGCACGCGCCTGCGCACCTTATTGAAATAACCCGCTTGATATTTTACAGTGCGATCTTAATGCGCCTGAACACATTTTGAACATTAAATGCTGAGCCATTTCTGCCTTAAAGAGGGTATCCTAGCTGCATTTCTTCCACACAAATTGATTTGTATCAATTTGTATGTATTCACCTATTTCCTCTCTGGATTATTATCCATGATATCATCGCTCTAAAGGTATTCTTTAGAGCGATGATATCTGTTTTTTAAATCAAGGTCTGCTGTGGTTTCTAACAATATAATTAGTCAATTTTCCAAATGGTTACAGCTGTAATAGGCTTGAGACTTTGAGTGTAAATAATTTCAATTTTTTTTTTTTTTATGTGGATAATGTAGTACACACAAATTGTATATTTTTGTGTCTTCTATTTCATGTTAAGTTCATTGTAAGCAACATATAAGTTTATTGCATATTATAATAATAAAGTGTTTTGTTTCGTTGTTTACTGTTTGACCCGTACCTAGTGATACTTTTGATTGTATGTGAAGCAAGAGGTTAAATTAAGATGTATATTATTAAATTAAATGTAGATTCTTTATAGAATACTTATGAATCAAATGTTATTGATCTTTCGATGTAAACTTTTACATCGAAAAACACTTTTAGATGCAATCTGTCCATCCAGCCCATAGATCCAGCCATTGAGGTACAAATCCTACAATCGCACTCATCCATACCGCACGTCCTCTCATGCGTGTGCGCAGACTCGGTGACAACAGCCCACTTGGCGCGCATCCTACTCGCGACCTTGCGGCACACATCAACAGTTTCACTTCCCGCCACGCCAGACCAGACGCCATTGAAAATCTTTAGCACCTTTTTTGAGCAAACAGTTAAATATCTTGCAAAAATCCGCGTCAGGTGCGCGACGATTGAATGGGTGGTCGAATTTGTTGTTTGAAAGGTTTTAGACATATAATATTTTTGTTTTATTCTTTTCATCTTATGTACACTTACCAACACTTAAGACATTATGGAATGGTAATTGAGTTGCAAATGTATTCACTGACGTGCGGTTTACCGTAAGTTTACGTATTGACAAAAATCGGTTTCGTTTCTTATAATTACAAACGTAGTAGTAAGCTAAACAAATATACATACAAGAGTATAAAATATTCAACTTACAGATTCAGATAATTTTATTCAATGTAGATTCTTTACAGAATACTTATTGAATGTCATGCA
Source organism: Athrips mouffetella (assembly GCA_947532105.1). NCBI lineage: Eukaryota > Metazoa > Arthropoda > Insecta > Lepidoptera > Gelechiidae > Athrips > Athrips mouffetella. Next base: position 5,453,989 of record OX383964.1, on the reverse strand, counting down.
GAATACAATGCAAATATAGCGAGTCTACGCCGTTTCGGATCGTGCTATGGCAGCGTAAAAGAAACGGCAATAAACCACTGCAGCACGGCCTACTTTAAGAGTCGGCTTTTTACAATGTGTTTCTTGTGTTTCGCTGGAATATCAGAGCACCATACCTCTTTGTCATTCATATAGTCATCTAATCTATAGTAAGCTTTTTTGCATAACATTTGCTTTACACATTCTTTAAACTTTCTCTCAGGTAATTGCACTATATTGTCAGGTATTTTGTTGTAGTATCGTATACACAGACCAACGAAACATGTATTGACTTTAGTTAATCTAGTATATGGTTGATCAATTTTATGCTTATTTCTAGTATTAAAATTATGCCTGTCACAAATTTTAGGTAATAGATGAATGTTCTTTCTAGCATACATTATATTTTCATAGATATACTGGCATGGCACTGTCATAATGTTGATTTCCTTGAACAGTTCTCTCAGGAAATCTCGAGTCTTCAGGCAATAAATTGCTCTTATAGCACTCTTTTGTAAAACGAATATTGAATGTATATCAGCTGCTCGGCCCCAAAGCAGTATGCCATAAGACATAATGCTGTGGAAGTAGCTAAAGTAAACCAGCCTTGCAGTAGCTACATCAGTAAGTTGTCTGATTTTTCTAACAGCACTACTGTTTATGCATAGTCAGTATAAGCAGCCTACCACACAGGTTTTCCACTACTTTGTCAGGATTTGTCCGCATTAATAGGGCTATCTTCGTTGACACTTGTTCTCTTGCACTTGCTTCTTTATGAGTCTGGGCTAAGTTAAATCTGCAAGTTATTGTATATTTTATTATAGTTTATTAAGTTGTTTTCCAACATTTTTTCTTTTTATTGGATATATCTTTTTAGCTCAAAACATTATGTGATTTTGTGAAGTTCGTTGACGCGTTCGTTTTTCACGAATGTCTAATAAAGTTCTCGGCTTTTATTTTTGAAATTTGAAGAACAAATGATAAGTAAGGATGTTATCACAAACATACACAAATTATCTTTCAAAGAAAAAGCACGTTTCTCCTACCTAGATCTTATGATAAAGATACCCAAACACAAGAAACCTGATTAAATCCGCAACAGACAAGCAGCTTAAGCTGCTTGAGTGAAACGCTTAGTTGATGTGATAATTGATTGAGCTTGAATGGCGGTTGTACCTAGCCAAGAAGTTGCCACTTCACTACCCACAATCACAAGGTTCTCTATTGCATGAAACTTTAGAGAAACACAGCACCGTGTAAATATGAGCCAGCAGCTTCTGAACTAGCAATCATTACGCGTAGATTTGCGTTGTGAGATTATGGTTTGTGATACATAAAGTTTTGCTACAGAAACAATAATTTGTCTAGCTACAGGAAAGATACATGACGAGTGTCTTTGGTCCTCTTTTGTTTTTGTTTGTGACCCTGGTCTTAGAAAAGTTTGTGGTGTTTGGCAGGGAAGGGTTTTCGGACCGTTAAAATTTCTCCTATATACCAAAGGCCAAATTATAGTTAATGCTTCATGTTTCATATTAAATTTATAATCCTTCGGCGAATCGAAATAAGCCTGCTCTATTTAAACTGACAAGCCCATCGTAGGCAAATGGTTGCTTGTTCAATTTGTTATAAAATGATTGCTCCGATGGTATCTCGAAGCATTAACAGACCAACTGCATTTCAGCTGCAGTTTTGCTATTAGGATGTGGTCTGACTGTTTAGTAAAGTAGGTGGTGATCCTGCTTACTGTGCCGTAGGTTGCTGATTCGATTCCAGCCTCGGGCAAACATTTGGGTGATGAACATAAGTGTTTTTTCTGTTGCTAGGTGTATATGGTGTGGTGCCGGCAAAAAATAGTACCAACCCATACATACCCGTGGGTGTCTTAAGAGGCGACTAAGGGTTATAAACTGGAGGATGGGCAGCAGCATCCTCTTTTGTATCTTACTTACTGCGGTCACCTACAAACGCGGTCCATGTTGCGAGCCGTAACGCTAACAAGCGAGGTGACTATGGTACTTCCCCTCTACATTTTTCCAGCAAAAGCCAGAATTCTGGATGGAGCTCCCTGTCCTGTAGTGGACGTTTCATTGGATGTTATGATGAGGTGTATATGTATATCAGTCTATGACACTCGTAGTAGGTATAGGCTTTACCTAGTATGAGATCAGATGGATGACTTTGTATGTAAACTGTTTACAAAAAAAAGTCCACAGCACAATTACAGTTATTTTGATTGCACTGCGTTCACAAATGAATCAACTTTACAAAATAAAGAATACATATATGTTTTAAAGAAGTTTATTTGTAGGTACACCCAACAGCACGTCAGTATTAACTTTGGACTTTATGGCATAGTAAATAGAACTTACTTGCAGATGACCCTACGAAAAGTGTAAAATTGCATACATAGTGTTATGCAGTCCGTTTATAGCCCATAGACAGCATTATAAAAGGTGTTTAAGCTAAACGCATCTAGATCCAAGCTTTAATAAAGTAATGGTTGGTGAGCATTACGTGCGCACGTAGTATCTTGATAAGATTTACTGAGAATTTACTAGCCTACTAAAATAAGTACTTAAGTAACCCTTAGAATGTTGCTATATCAGTTTTAATCAAATAGATGACTTTTTTGGATGAAATTGGAGGGAGGTTCTTTCCAAAACTGAGAGAAAATCAAGTCAAGTTTTAAGTAGCTTATTGCATTATGTAATAAATATGTCAAGAAAATGAGGATAATTACGAGAATTTTGTATGAAATTTAGTATGAAATTTAGTTTGGGCATTATATCTGTCAACAGGATTCATGGTAAATTCATGTAATAGGAAGACTGATTTTTGTTTTAGTATTATTGTTGTAGACATTATTTATGGTAGAAAATAGAAATGAAGAATATGATCAAAATCGAAGCTAAATTTTGAATTCCTGATTTTCAAAAATTTTATATAATTCTGTGACATATGCATCTCCTTTGATCGTAATGTCTCACTCTCTCTTTGATGTTGCTGTTTGTACGGTCAACCGCTCGTCGGTAGAAACTTTTTCAACTCTATTACCACGCCGTAAGGTCCAAAAGTGTTTCTACTGACGTGCGACCGTGTGTACCTAGTGTTTCTGAACAAAGCGATAAAAATCCAACACTAACAAGATGTATTAAATGACATAAGAAAGATAGTAATCTTTCTGCCAAAATGGTAACTGCAACACATAACCATAAAAATTTACGATTCGGTACATTTTCACAAGAAATTGCTAACTACCAGGCTCGAATTCCCTGATATTACGGAGAAACGATACTTACTACTCGAAAACGAAAGTTCAAAGTTGAGCACATATGCACAGAAAACATAAGTTCATACTGCGTAAGATTATTAATATAATAAGTAACAACAAAGTAGAGGTGCCGAATTGTATACAACATAATTCTGCGTATCATCACACCTTACTGCCGCTGCTGCAAGAATGATGACAACAGACAGATCAAATCTTGCTAAAGTGTCAGATTTCTCTAATAATAAAAGTGAACTGAGCCATACACTAGCATTAACTATTGACAGGATATCACGAATTGCTCAGTCAAAATTACCAAAGTTTTCTGATCCGTACATGGTCGGATCCATCCGTGATAATAGCTGGAAATACTTAGTAAGAAAAGACAGAAAGAAAAAGATGTACAATTTTAGTATGAAAAAATAATAATAATAAAAAGTAAAAAAAAAACAAATACACCACTTTCCGTTGCTGTAGCTCTGGTCTTCTATGACTCTTAAATATAGTCCCAATAATGACTACTGAATCAGAGTTTTTCGCATTATACTTGCAGAGTTTTTTTACTCTATAAAGCTCCTTAGATCACAAATAAGCAGAATCTTAAATATATTTCCATGATTTAAATCCCGTTTCTGACTTTATAGGAAGCCTTGTATACAATGACCCCTTGTATAGAAATTACGTTTTAAGCTTCTAAAACAAAATCAAATCAAAATCAAAATATGTCTTTCACCTCCAAAGCTCGGAAACATTTGTTTTGTCGGTTAAATTCTGCGGCCAAAAGCGATTTTTGGCCCCTAGCGGGCAAAAGGTTTTTCTGCGGCCAAAAGCGATTTTTGGCCGCTAGCGGGCAAAAGGTTTTTGAAATTCGAACGTGATGCAGTATGGCAGACCTCCACACTGCGGTACTGGCTGCTTCCTTGCTTTAGTGAGGTGAAAAATTTTGTGTTTCGCTCGGCAGCAAAGTTATTTTGCGTTTCGTGCCTTGAAACCTTCGCTACGCTCAGGATTCTTCTTTTGAACCACTCGCTTCGCTCGTGGTTCAATTCTAGAATCCTTCGCTTGCTCAGGTTTCAATACAAGGCACTCACGCCAAATAACGCTTTTGCTGCCTTGCATAACAAATAACTATATTTCCACACCACAAGAAGTTTAGTAATTTACTAGGTACATATTCAAACAATGACAAGTTCTTGTGGAGGGCTGATGCCTGAACTAAGTTTTAGAAAAAACCTGTAATACTATGTCATCAGGACTTTACCCGAATAACAAAGTGTATTGTATCGTACAATCTCTTCACGTACAACGTTGTTCAGTATTCGGTTATTGATCTCGGTGAGTTTTTCTCACGCGAGCACGTCCTCTCGTTTAGGACTCTTAGCTTTGAGTTTCACCGGATACAAGTGTAGTTCTATGTTTACTTACAATTTCGTTTCCCTTTGCGTTTAGAAGGAGCATTGGCCTAGGGAAAAGTTTGTTGTAGGTGAACTAAAATCTCTTGGCACCTCTGGTATGGTGTAAATAAACAGTTTTCGTTTTATCATGTGATGTTGATTTATTTTTGTGGCTTAAAATACAAATTGTATAAAATCGGGTTTACTTACGTCTCCATAATAATTACTATCACATGAGACACAACATCTTAGTGTTCAGGGTGGGGAACGCGCTTTGCTGTCTTGTTAGTGGGTGTTATGGGTGGTGGTGACCACTACTTACCATTAGATGGCACTCTAGCTCGCTTGCTCACAGCTCGTTCAATCGAGGAGCTCATCTCAGTCCTCAAGACTAGATCTAGGTCAAGAGTAAGCCTATTGACAATTAAAAAAAGTAATATAATGATTATGTGGACTGTGATTGTCTGAATAAATAAACTTTATTATTATTATTATGTGAAAGTATTTCATTTACCCGACCGCCCAGGATTATTTTAAGATAATTAATTTCAGCTGTGCTCTTCCTAAATGATTTATTTCAATATACAGATATACTTACGAATGATATTTCAGAGCTTCTTAAAAATATCCAAATATTTTATTTTACCTATAAATTATCTACAACATTGTCTAATCCAAATTTGTGTACTATCATAAATTCTTTGCAGGCAGAAATTTAAAATTACTACATCACATATTTGCTTCACATTAAAATCCACATAACATTACTTATTCAAAAGATAGGACCACTTTTATACCCCGGGTGGTCCATTCTTGATCCCATTTCTTCAATCATGACTAGCATTAGACGAAATGACCACCCTGCTTTCACACGCTAATGCTCGCTTTGGAGCACTTTTGCACTCGTGAGGTCTAATTTTTGAGATGAGAGCTCTTGGCTCAGCTTTGTTGAGAACGTAGCTACATATAAAGCAAATTCCTTCCTTTATGAGAGAACAATAAAGTTTAAATAGACCTTAAATTTGTGATTTACTTACTTACTACACTGGCTTAGCGACCCCAAGAGAATCTTGGCCTCCGAGTTTTTCATTCTTCCCTATTCTGCGCCGCATCTTGCCAATCGGCTCCTTGAATGGCATATCCAGGCTTCATCAAACTTGATCAGTACATCTGTACATGGGACGACCGACTGGTCGATTCCCACTCGGTCGTACGTACGTAATCTCTTTTGGCGGCCCGATCCTCTCCGATCCTCTACACGTGGATGAGCCAGCGGAGCCTTGCAGCCTTGGTCTTGCCCATGATGTTGGGTTCGTGCCGTCGTTAGGGGAGGCCTATGTCCAGCAGTGGACGGCTGATATGATGATGTATATTTCTTTTTCAGGTTTGTGTAAATGACTTAACTTTAGACTTTCTGTAACTTACTCAAGATTCAGATTCAGATTCAGATAATTTTATTCAATGTAGATTCTTTACAGAATACTTATTGAATGTCATGCAGAATACAATGCAAATAGAGCGAGTCTACAAGAACTTGTAGATTTGTATAAAACATTACTTTAGTTGTCTTGAGTATTGAGGTGCCAAAAATATTCAAAAGAATACTATTTCAATATTACTCATTTACACATCTTCTAAACTAACAAGTGATAATTTTGTCGTTCCAACTCTTTTTGGAGGTTGCAAATAATGCAACATGTTAAAATCAATACCCAAATATTTTCTCTTTCAAAAATTCGCATCGTGTCATCGTGATATCACATTATTGAAATTACGACTGAGTCGTGCAAAAATTAATTACAATATTGTAAGATTGTGATGTATGAAGGAATAAAGCTGTCAATACGTCGCATCGTGTAAGAAACTTATTCATATGATAACAGTAAATTTTAAAGCCATCCCATGGTATTTGTACGTTTCAACATGAGAATATGCATCGACCAAGTTTGCCGTTTTCATTACTTCTGGCACCTACTTAGTAACCTCATTCAATTCCAGGTAAATTCCCGGTCTGACTCTCAAAATTTTTAAGTATTCAAAGACCAGACGCAAATTGGTGAAAATATTTTAAGAATTTGAAGGTTGCAGTACAAAGCTGTAAAGATCAGTAACAGCAGTTCTATCTCATGCAAGAACAAGCTAGCTCGCTAGCTTTTCTGGAAGTTTTGCCCATAACTACTCCGTTTTTTTTTGCTATGCTTTAGATTTCACGTCAAACCTAGATTTTATAAAAAGTTAAAGTCGATGACGCGGTGGCACACATTAAATAGTAAACAATGTCTAGGATTTCTTGTTGAAAAAAAAAGGACATGTATTGACTAAACGCAAGCTCTGGTACTAGGGCAATAGTCCTCGTCAAATCTTTTGGCGTAACTTGGTTTCACTTTCTCATAAAATAGTATCTTCATTTACTTCAGTTATTTACGTACGTCACTGGAAGCCACGTCTCTTTGCAGTGATATTGGATTTATACTCGTAGGATATTCGCTACCTCCTTTGAACAAGTAGCCTCTTTACTTTGTTCGGATTTTCTGATCTTCTTGCCTATTTTCGTCGTAAAACAGCAGTGTACGGTTCAAAGGGTGTATAAAAGAGCAAAACAATATTCCAGACTATTTAGTTATTTGGGTACAAGATATTTAGTAATATTCTCTTCGTTATGTGCTAAATATAAAAAATGGTTATATTTTCAAAACTCTACTACGGCTTCATCTCAAAGACCCTTATCGGTGAAGAAATATGGGCACAACAACAAAAGAAGAATTCGCTATTTTTTAAAGGTGTGAAACTTCAAATTCGCAGTGCTTAATAATGTTTTATGTAACTTTACCCTACGTCACGCAATTTTCTATGCAGTGGCCGAAATATCAGACAGTCAGTCATAAATACGAAGAATCGATGCCTTGATAGAATTTATATTGTAAGACCCAATGTTAGATAATTTATAGCACCCATAAGTAATGTACTACAATGTGATGATCTCTTAAAAACCCTCTTTAATTTCGATGTCCTTGTACCCATTACTTTTAATCGACTCAACATGTCTTCCAAACTGTAAATATTTTTCCTTCCTACCCTCCTCATGTACCAATAAATAATAAACTATCACCTCCAATCACTGTCTCTCATTTACTCTTTCCGTGACTTATCTCCCATCTCTTCTGACCTATGACACGTGAAAGAGATGGATGCTCAAGACGATTTCAATCTTCAGCTTACAAGCACTGCATTTATCATTGGGTAACTTTGTGAAGTTGAATGAAGGAAGGTAATGCAGTTAGACATTTTAACAAATGAGAAATTACTTCAACCTTAACTGGTTTTATTTTTCAAAACAGAGTTCTCCTTATTGGTTTATAACATTAAGAAAGACTTTTAAATGCTCATTTTCCATCAGTGCCAAATGATTAGTATTTTACGAAAAATACCTACAAACGTTTCGTATATTCGTATGAATCTTGCGTCACCATTAACAGAAAAGAAGCTTTTCCTGTCCTTTTTATTATCCCAGTTGTCATTTTGTCCGAGTCTAAAACACAAAAATAATTGTACAAAATTTTCGCATGTTTAATTGATTATATTGCTCCTAAAGATTTGACTATTTTACAGCCAAGATTACAAGTTTGATTTTATGGTCACTGAATCCTGCAGTGAGGCCAAAAGTTAGACATAGATGAAAAAATTAGTTAGTCTTAAAGTCCATGGTGCCAGGAGCAACGCTAATAATCGTGGTGACTATTGTAACTTCCTAAAAAGCTGGAATACTGAAGGGAGCTCCCTGTCTCGCAGTGGATGTTCCATGGGATGCCATGCATGATGTGATGAGTCTTAAAGAGGAGATTTTTCTATCCTCAAACGAATAAGAAAGTGTCTATCACTTAACAAATTAAAGTCATATATATCCCCAAAAACGAAGTCCCAATAAAAATGTCGGTACGGATCCCACCTCTTTGATCCGAGTAGCTCAATCAGTTCGAAAATTTGGTATGTATGTAGGCAGACTTTCTCTCCGGGTGAAATGTAGAGAGGGGCGACCTTGTTAGGGAAGCCAGCCACCTGCAGATTCTACCACTTGACACTCGTCGACCGCCGCGCGCGCACCGACGCCGGCGAATCGCACGCAACTCGCCGCGCACGTGCTTCCTAATTCAAATTTGAAAATTTTCGAACGAAATTTAAAAGGACTGACTGTTGTTTGTGAGAACTGTGAGCTTGTGTGTGTTGCTGGAACGTTTTATTCTGTGTACGTGTGTTTATTAAACGGTAAGAATTTTAATATTATTTTAATAATTAAGTTAATTAATTCGATTTAAATTTCTTTTTTTTAATTAGAGTCTTTACCTAACCAAGTGTATTGTAATGTTCTATAATGGTAAAACTTATTTAAAAAAATTCCATTAAAAGTATGTGACCTAATTATTAATAACTTCATAGTCTTTAATTTAAATGATGCGCAATATAGTTCGTGACAATATCTTTGTATTTGCATTAAGTATTACAATTTTTACATTCTTACGTTCCAATAAGTGTAAAATCTTAAAAAAAAAATAACCCATTTTTACAACTGTCGTAAAAACTATAGACCGGAAGGAAAAAAATCTGCGGCAATAAATCTTGATACTTTATCACCTGAGCATCAAGGTGCGTCGGGTGCGGTATAATCAGAGCGGATCGCCTCAGTGGGTCACCAGTGCAAGCGCACCGCCCGCCCTAAGTGCATTCACTTTTTTTACAGAAAGTTTTAATAAAAAAATACTAAAATCGCGAAAACTGGAATTGTTGATTTAGACAATGAAATTGAACCATTTTTGAACCTGCATACTCTACCCAATACTCTTCTTAAAATAATTTATGAGATAGATTTAAGGGTAAGGTAGTGCTTATAGATTTTTACAATAAGTGCACTTACGAACCAAAAATCTGTCCCATTAAGTATTTAATTATTTGAAGCATAGTTATAAGTTAAGTATATTAGCTATTTATAAAATTTTTACAGACCTAAGCATTTCCATATTTTCATCTTATTAACCTAGTAAATTGAGCAACAATGATAAAAAGACGCCTGACATATTTTTCCCGTGCAAAAAGCGCAAATAATTTCGTTCGTGCATTACAGCGCGTGCGCATTGCATAAACAAACCGCAGGGGACATTGACACTGAACGCAGGCCTTGACATTGGTAGGTTAATATCAGGTGGAAGAAGTGGGGCTTAAGGAAGAAAGAAATATTACTGTAAAAACAAAACTAAATGAAGAAGAAAAAGATAGATGTTACTAAAGGACGAACGGAAAACTATATTATACAGAAGGAAAAGAAACAAATGCAATACGTACGCATCACTCATATCTCCTGTAGGGTAGGCAGCGCTAGTAGGCAGAGACCAAATCCTTTAACCCACTACGATCCTGACAAGTATGTCAAAGTAGGGAAGATCTCTCGTTGTTTTGCTCCCAAACAAACAGCGAAAGATATCATATTGAATGATACTTTTGCCTGTATCACAGTTAAGGCACAGAATAAAGTAATAGTACTACCATACAGAATGGACACTCTCCGCCCCCTTTACAATCTACCCCTATCTAATCTATAAGTTCAATCGGAAGCCCAACAAAAAGAGAAGATGAAGCAGTTTATTAAGAATATGAAGAAGATTATGAATGAACTTACCAGTGATAAGACAAAGCTACTGACGTGGCAATGCTTTTGTAAAAAGTTTTAAGAAAAATAACAAGATGGTAGAAAGTAGGATAACGAAAAGGATGTAAACATAGAGAAATCTCTACGAGTACATTCCTAAAGAGAAATTCTGTAGAAGCTTCTAGATATTTGATCACGCATAATGTTATGAAGAACGAGACAAACCACCTGTGAAGATACTTTGCAGAAAAATGTCCAAAGTCGTCAACACAAATGAAAACTATACGAAAGTCATTAACAACGTCAATTAAGCAAAGACATTCGAACCATGACCTACCCAAACCACGTACACTCTATTACTCACAAACCATAATACCTACTCCTCATTCATAAAAGGAGCTCACTCCATAATACAGTGGAAGGTATAACCATTACGTCAAATGACTCTCGGTCACGTAATTGAAGTGAATTGAAACTTTTCTGCCGCAGCCAAATTACATGGTCAATTTCCTCGTCTGCAAGATCAATGGTTTCATGGTCAGAATTGTTTAAAACCCATTCTGGCTCGCCTGTTACCTCTCAAAAGTTGAATCTGTAACTAATTGAATTACCGATTCGATAACGATTATTAAATAATGGTTTCGTAAATGAAAGTTGATGTTTCTTGTTTCAAGAATTATCTTGATTTGCGAGCGGTGAAAGTATGGTCTTAAAATGTCAGGCTGAATTTTTGAGCTATAATCAGAAGAGTTGATGTGTGACTTGACATCACATTAGTGGGGAGTAAAGAGAGTTAATTGGCGGTTAATTAATTGAGTGCTATCATTAAAAGTTTCTTGGCTTCAAGGGGTTTCATTACCGACTAATGGTAGGGCATTTTATTTATTGAATTATAAAAGGTGAGGTTTAGCAAATTATATTTGTTTTACATATTAAAGAATTTAAGAAACAAAACCAAAAGTTCTAGGCTTTAGTTTCGACTTGCAATATGAGGTGGTACTGAATATTAGAATACATGCCGAGTGGGATTCTATAACGACCTAGTATCATTGTCAAACTTCAAAAACAACATTTAACGTTTACCTATACACCTATAAAAAATATGGCTTACATACTGACCAATATTTTTAAACCAACTCCTTTCATTTAAATCAGCAAAGAGCACGCGTCCCAGAATGGAAGTTTAATTATACATGCACTGACTTCCTTTTCATGTTTTCCTTCATTAGTGCCTTTTCATGTTCTGTAAGGGTCATATTCATTCAGTATGTTTATGAATTACATACAGGCTTTTGGTTCAGCCAAAAAAGCTGTACACTTGAGTACTGTCGTAATTCCCATACTATAAAAGCGGATGTATGGAAAAGTAGAAAGTATTTTATTGTAAGATGACACCGTAAATTATTTTCTATTCGCAAATACTTTGGTTTGCAAATACTATAAAAGCAACAGCAGCTTTCTAAGCTATTTATCTTGAGTCTCATCTCTACATTCCACTTGAACTTGAAAAACTTACATAATATAACAATTTCTGAGAATTACGACTTCCAACAATTCAATTAGACAAGCTATAAAGAGATAAATCCTCGAAGATAGTCATTAAAAGGGATGGATAGATAATAAAAGTTTTACAAGAGTGGTGGAAGGTTGTAATTAAGGGCATCAATCTTGAATTAACTAGAGAAAGTGTGGAAAAAGTCGGGATAGTTAAAAATTTAAGATGGCCGCCGCCTGGCGCTTGTTTTAAAAAGCTTGCGCAAGATACCCTAAGGAAGACCAGCCATCGGGTGCGTAGAATTTGGTACCAGAGGAAAAGGAAATAAATTATTTTTTTTTAAGATGTCTGCATCTACTTCTGGGTATAACTTAAATTGTACCAGTTGGTGTTGGGAAATATGTGTCGAAACTTAGCATTCTCACTGGGTGCAACGAAACGAAATGGTCATTAATATTAACTTTTAGCAACATCTTAAACAACAATTTACAGTATTTAACTCTAGCCTTAAGTCAGAAATTCACTAAATCAGAATAAAGAATGCGAACAAGTCATTTTAATTATACAACCACCATTCATTTATAACATTAAAGACCGTTGCATGCAAGGCAACAAAGTTATCTTTGTGCAAATAATAGTAGATTAGTAGCTAAGGGCTGCAAGGCATCAATTGCAGTCCGAGATATTTAGGCGCACGAGCGCAGCGAGGACGCCTATAGTTCGAGGGTGCAATTGATGCTTACACCCGAGCTAACTACTCTGCTTTACATCTCGATTGTGAGGTAAGTAGGTCCTTATTACCACCAAATTGTAGGTGACCAATTAGCGCTCTAGGGTAATAATGTAGTTAGAAAAGCCCTAGGGCGGTAAGTAATAAAAAAAACACTTCACTCTTTCAAAACTCAATTACTTACCGCCCTAGGGCTTTTCTAGCTACATTATTACCCTAGAGCGCTAATTGGTCACCTACAAGCCCAGGACCTACTTACCGAATATGAGAGATGTAAAAAGTATTTGTAAGTTGCCATATATCTATAGAAGAAGTGACTCATCTGCCTTCTAATTAAATACGAAGAAAATAAGCCCGTCTTATAGAGAAAGCACACAAAAAGTCGGGATAGCAGCTGTCGGCTCCTGGATTGTATTGGCAGCCGGAGGCGCGTTTCTCCTATTAACAACGATTAGACGTTTACAAGACGATTAACCGAATACCAGCGTCAACGTTTCCTGTTTACAAGTGCCAGCGTTGGCTGATGTCAGTGGATGTTATGCGATGTCAGAAGGCGGTGAAGCGAGTTGAGCTGGATTAGCTTTGCGGATTATTAATGAAGCACGTGCTACTTTGTGAATTCGATTTATATCAATACTAATCAATGTTGATGAAAATATAAAGCCTGAAGTTTTTTCTTTCAATAACTAAAACCACACACCGAACACTTAAAACCCGGCGAATAGCCCGGGAACCGCGAGGGGGTGGATTCCAATTGGGTTGGAGAGTATCAGTTCTGTTTGAAGTACTGTTACTTTATTATGTGCTAAAACATTCTTAAAAACTGCCGGTTACTAAAAGACATTTTGAAAGAAATCAACTCAAGGAAAGAAGTGGATCACGAGATTGATATAGCGATTGGTATGAAGGTTGGAAAATACTTCAGAACTGGCCAGACCACCAAAATTTTTAAGACATCTTTGTATTTTTGTACAGAGTAGACAAAAAAAACACAAATTGAAACATAATAATGCATTCTATTCCTATAACAACTAAACTACTTGGTCCTGCAAGTTTGTCCTACATAATACTCGTATTCTTCTAGAAGTTCACAACATAGCGAATTACGTGCGATAATAGTTTCAAATTAAAAACCCAGCTAGTGAAAGTTGCCTCAATCATTTTATTAATTAAATAGACTATGAACTATAATTTCTACCACCGTGGGAGTATTTCTTATGCTAAATACGACTAATTCAATGTTGTGAGAACTCTTTGTTAAACAGTCAGACAACCTCTTAAAATGGAAATAAGAAAAACAAAATTTATGTTTTAGCCGCATTTTTGTGGTGACCTTTTTTGAAGTAAGATCTCATTAAAAGACCGGCAGATAATCTTGATTGTTTTTACAGATATTAAGGCTATTTTCCTGTGTAATTGCGATTCCTGTTTTTAGATGAAATTTGTTTCAGAACAGATATCAGGGTTCTTATTTTATTACGTAGGGCTGAGTTTCTAGTTAGTCTCTTCGACTTTTCGGAATCTTTCTGCTTCCCCTGCTTTAACGCTCCTAAGATCTTCTGCTGTGTTCGATATAGATTTCAGCGGAAAGATCCTGTAGGCTTCTGGTGTCGGGTAGGCTTGACCCAGAATATTCATACGCATTTGCACAATGCGCTTTGAAACATCTTTTATTGTGCGCACTGCCAAAGAGTGGAATTCTCTGCCTGCATCTGTGTTCCCAGGTTCATACAGGGTGTAAAATAGGGACGGTGTAAAACTGAAAGGGCGTGCTCAGTCAACGAAACTGAACAACTTTCCCAAAGAAACATATGTTGGGAAATAAAAAAAAATTGACCTCTCCATACAAATTCCCCACTCTGGTCGAGCAGTTTGTATGGAGAGGTAAAATTTTTTTTTCATTTCCCAACATATGTTTCTTCGGGAAAGTTGTTCAGTTTCGTTGACTGAGCACGCCCTTTCAGTTTTTGGTACACCGTCCCTTACACCCTTTATAACCCGAATCTATTCAAGTCGCGAGTCAAAAGGCTTTTTTTGGGCAAGCCCGTCCTCATGACAAGATTGAGGTCAAGAGTAATCCCATTGACAATCTACAAAGTAGAAAATCGCAAAATTTCACAACCACAGGCAGGATTCGAACCTGCGTCTTCTGCGTAAGTACCGCAGACGCTTTACCAACTAGGCTACTGTGGTCCTGCCCGATATTGTGAAATTTAGCGACCTCTATACAAATTCCAACGTTGCGTTTGTGCTGCCACGTAGCAAGCATTTTTGCTGTACTAGCTCAACTAGTCCATCATTGCAGACAGATTTCGAGTTGAAAATTGGTAACACTACGTATAATTGAAAATGATTTTTTTTTTTTGACAATAACAATAATAAAAAATACGCTTGTTAGCCAAAGCGATGTAGATGTACAACATTACAGGTGTTTACTGCGTTTTCTTACGTCCTGGATCTTCATGAAGGTTACACATTACACTATCTGAATTAGAAACTCAGTAATGCTTCGTGAGCTCCCACATTGTGAATAAATATTATGGATACTATTGTAGACGAAACAAAGTTACATTGTTGTAGGAATAGTGATAAATCCTTATCACTATCCTTATCACTATTCCTAGAAAATATATATCAAGCATAATATTATTATTGCGATTTCAGAAATAGTCCCAAATATAAAATATTTGTAATCATGAATGATAGTACCTATGTTTTTTTACGATTTACTAAATACACATGAACAAACAGATTGACTCACGATTGTAAATGTATAAAAACAAATAGTCATTAGCGTATTGTTTACGATTCAACATTGATATTATTACTTATTGCGTAAACGTTACAGTCTCGTTGAATGGAGTTGCATCAACGCATCTTCCTATTGTTGTAATGTACCGTATTAGGAGTGTAGTATTAGTACACAATATATGCAGTTCAATTCATTCAAATAGTGATCTTTATCTTGTCACTGTATGTGCGAAGTAATTTGAGTTTGTACGCTAAAGACAAAGACATGCACTCGTATAATACGCGTAATGCTCACAAGCTTGTTACTTTTAAACATCGTCTGATAAAAAAAAAAGTAACGTATATCATGGAACCTAAGATTTATAATAAGCTTCCTCCAAATATTATCAACTTACCTAATTACAAATTAAAGCAATGGTTGATCCAGCAGGCCTTTTACTCTGGCGATGAACTCTTGGCATAATAAAATTTGTTAATTAGGTTAATTATTGGTTACTACCTACTATAGTGATTATTATTTAATTATTAATTAACTATAAACATATCGTACCTATACAATTTTGACCTGTAAATTTTACACTTTTTACCAAATAAAGATATAATTATGATAAGATATGTTTATTTTATTAGTCTAGTAACGTTACGTTAGATTCTCATCGATCCTCTCAGTTTTTAGAAAATAAATAGGCATACGAAAATCTTTCTTTAAATATTTAGTTTTTCTATCACAGGTTTTTGCTCTTTTTGGTGGAATAATTTCTATACGTCCTATGCCCTACTGGCTGTTTGATTTTTGCTTTTGTAATCCATGATCTCTTCTGGGTATTTCTATACCTACTTTGCCTTCAAATTGTTTTTCCATAATGATTCCTTTAAAATTCATTCTTTATTTGTTAATAGTATTAGATCGCAAGATAATGGTCTATCTATCAGTTTCGACAACATTTCTCGTGTAAACAATATACAAATATTTTTGTATGAATTTCAAAAAATGAACTACAATTCAACCTTAGAACAAGAGACCTCATTTTTCGACTCGACTGTTCTTCACAATGTTGTTGTTACCACCCCGAATGTCCCAACTCTCATAATGATTTCCGAGCTTTCAATATCGTCACTTTCCAACACAATGTTCCTCAATACGTCTCTAACACTTCAGTGTTCCTATATTCCTAACCTAGAGCTATACAATTTCACACATTTAATGGGATGTAAGGTATAGGTGGCATGCTTGGAGAAAGTTTGCGGGTCAGGCAGACGAAGCAAGGTATCCGTGTTAATAGATTCTGGTATCGACCTGTGTTTATATTATATTCATATGCATTTTTAGTATTAACGTATGCAGTAGTATATTTAACGGGACGTGATGGAAACGCTACCAGACGAAAAAATATTCATTTATCATTCATTCATCCATTTGGTTAGAAAATTTGGCATCCATAAAAAAAAAATTACGTTACATATTTACGTCCCTCTAAATTTAGATTTTAATGACTAAATGTCAATAATATTTTAGCAGCAGCATTGTTCATCATAACATCTCATGAAACGTCCACTACAGGACTAGGAGCTCCCTCTTGAACTCCAGCAAAAACACGGGGTACTTTGAAAGGGATTTACCATAGCCACCACGCTTTTAAGCGTTGCCGCTGGCGACCGCAGTCTGTAAGATGGCACGATCACAAAAAAGATGCTGCTGCCCATTATCCGGTTCATAAGCATTTATTCGCCTCTTATGACACCCACGGATAGAGATAGGGTTGGTACTATTCTTTGCTGGCACCTCACTAGCATTGTTAGCAGGCAAAAATTGTAGAAACATTTCGGAGAAGAAGGAACAAGTAGACAAATTTAAATCTATATTCCGCACATTCGCACAAAGCGCTTTGAAACATCTTTTATAATGCGCACGGCTAAATAGTGGAATTCTCTGCCTGCGTCTGTGTTCCCGAGTTCATATAACCCGAATCTCTTCAAGTCGCGAGTGGCTTCTTCTGGGCAAGCTCGTTCCATCATTGACCTCATCTCTGTCTTCAAGACTAGATCGAGGTCAAGAGTAAGCCCATTTTCAATAATAAAAAAAAATATCAAGATAAAGATTATCATAGTAGAGCTTGTCCTAGCTCAAATGACGCGCCCCTCCACCGCTCTGTCTATTTTAACTACTTTATTGCTAATACAAAGCGTGTAACGGAAAGGAGTTACACGCTCTACCCATAAAACTGAACAACTTTTCCCAAGGAACATAGATCATAGATCCAAATCAATTTTCGACCTCCCATAGAAACTGCATCAGCTGATAGCGCATTTTGTATGGGAGGTCAAATTTGGTTTTTCGTATTTCGACCTACGTTCGTTGGGATAAGTTGTGCAGTTTCATGGGCAGATTCACACCCCTTAAGTATTATCACACCTTTCCTTTACATGCTATATAGTCAGAACACGTCAAGCTTGATACGTTGGACATATACCATTCTTATTTCAGCTTCTGTAAGAGCTAAAGTCTAACTGCGAGTGTCAAGATTCATCTGCTTTGCATTGTACGGTCAACCGCTTGTCGGTAGAAACTTTTTCAACTCTATTACCACGCCATAAGGTCCAAAAGTGTTTCTACCGATGTGCGGCCGTGTGTACATGCGAGGAATCAACCATTCAAAATAATAAGTACCTATATGTCTTCAGTATAGTGACAACTGATACTTGGTGTCAATGATGTTAATTGGAGTGGACCACTAGATATACCCGATATTTGTGTCAGTTTGTAGTCGGAAAGAAACGGCAAGAAGTCGGCTTTGTACAATGTGTTTTTTGTGTTTGGGAGGGGCCCAAATATACACGTTTGTATGGCGCTATTATCTTTGTAATAGCATAGTAAGTAGGACGATACATATGTCAGTCTTTTTTTCAAGAAAGACCACACGTGAAATTTCTATAGAAGGGAGAGTGATAAATGCAATATTCGGAGAAGATTTAAACAGCTTCCTGGAGATAATTTTATTGCCACACATACATATACTCCATCAGTTTTTGTAGTAACCTTCAAACACATTTATTTCATTCACAAAAACATGTAGCCACTAAAATTAAAATGTAATATGATATTTTGGGAACTGTTACATGGAACTGGTTGGTATCTCGAAAGAACGATCGCACTTGACGGCGAAAGTGTTTTAATTTTCGAACGCAGTCATTTGGCGGGATTTAAGTTTCAATACTTTGAATTTCGAATGGCGAGACACTGTTCTTGTTCGTTCAGATTTTTATGTGTTTTTATTATTATTATTTCGTTCAGTCGAGTGTAGTGAATTAATGTAAAGTTGATGTAAAGTGTCTTGAGCATGAATGAAACTGAATGAATCCGTAATGGGTCGTTTCGTTTCATTGGCTTTTGTGTTGTTAAGTTTAAAACTCATTGACAAGCAACTAATGACCATTGACGTACGAGTACTTATACGTGGGAAACCACTTCATTTAAACATTCAACAATAAAATTACAAACGGACAGGATGAAATTGGTTTGTCATGGATAGATCGATATTTTTTCATATCCAAAACTAATTGATCAATCCGAAAGTTGTTCAGTTAACCATAGTGGTTTATCGTCGTCAATGTCATCATCTTCGAAATAGACCCTTTTGTTCGCAAAACTTTGTGTCAATACGGAGTTTTCCTTGACTTATAAGAAAATATAATTATCACAGACTTTGACAGCAGCAAACTAAACTGAGTGAACGTTCAATATCAGTGTTTACATTTTGTATTTTCCTAGTGCTTACTAGCAGCGCTATCTACAGGGTGACATCGAAATCATTCGACAAATTTTTAGGGTGAGTTCAGACCATGAAAATGAACAACTTTCCCCAAGGAACAACTTACCGGAAACGAAAACAAATTTTCGACCTCTCATACTAAATGCGCGCTCGGATAGGCTCACTTTGTATGGGAGGCCGAAATTTTTTTTTCGTCATTTTCATGGTCTGAACTCACCCTAAAAATTTGTCGAATGATTTCGATTTCACTCTGGCTTTTTGGCGGGAACTCGACATGGGCGTTTGCCTGCTTAATTGAAATTTTGGCTTTTTGTGCATTTAATGATTTAGTGGATAATAAAGATAGTGTGTTATGCAGTAAATTTACTACGGAGTGCGCAGCTGCTAAGATTTCAAGTGATCTCGTGTTTAAGCCCCGTTTGTGTTGTCCCAAAAAGTCACGAACATTTTCCTTCGTAAAGTTCACTATCGCTTTACGAGGGGAGCAAAAAGAAAGACAGATTAAAGACATCAGACATGGCTGTATGGGCTTTGTACTCTTTGCCTTTCCGAAAGCAAGAATGAAACCAAAAAAAAAAAAAAAAACGATTTCACTCTGTAGATGATCTTCCAATAGCTGGTTGAAAACACCCTAAATTTCACAATCTACCCATAACAAAAACAAAATACTCTTATCTGAATGGGTTGGAGAGAGAGCAAGACGCGTATATTCGGTTATGGTTAAGTTAGATTGGGCCATTTGCACTAAACTTAAGAATCGCCCCTAAATTGTTTAGGACACTCCTAAAGTAAGGCCATCGTAATAGGTCTTTTCTGACAGCTGTCAAACGTATGAAAAATTACGACCTGCAAAGAAAAATTAACCCTGTGTGTTGGTAATATAATAAGGAAACGTCGAAACGGACTTCTTACGTTGGCCATACTTTAGCAATACTTTGACGGCCCGTAAGAAACAACTTGGGCGATTCTTAAGTTTAGTGCAAACGGCCTATAGTGCAACTCACAATCCTTAAAAGTGCAAAGTGCTAAAATGTGATTTTTTATTGATTTCGCTCCTGAAGCCCAAAACAAGAAACATATCCGAAGAAAAAAAAAATACTGTAACAAATTTTTTGGACTCCTTACGAAAGTAGTCACGTGATCGACTCATTTTGCATGGGAAGTTGAATAATTTCTTTCGTGTAAATTTATTTCTTGGGGACTGTTGCTTGTTTACATTGGGCAGGAGGGTATCCAATGAAACTTTAAATTTTATGCTGCACTTTGCACTTTAAAGTTTTGGGGGAAAGGGATGGACTTACAAAAGGGTTAAGCAATTTTGTGACATGAAAATATAGGTTTGTAGATAGTTGATTTTTGACGACGATCACTGAGCTTCAAGACGGTGTATTCATCGTATGTTATTGGCTATTCACTCCACACGCAAGGGTGAGAATGTTTGAAATTTACGTACTCTTAGCTATATTTAATACTAGCTGGTGCCCGCGACTTCGTCTGCGCAGGTTTATAAATTGTAGCCTTTGTGTTATTCTGATGTTTAAGCTATATTATTGTAAAGTTTTATTAAAATCCATCCAGTAGTTTTTACGTGAAAGAGTAACAAACATACATCCATACATGTTTACAAACTTTCGCGTTTATAATATTAGTAGGATCTGGTAGAGTATGGCAAACGAAAGCTGTCCATACAAACCGTGGGAAATTTAAAAATAACAAGTTTTAAAACCTGAAGATACTGCAAAATCACAATTCGATATTATTAGTTGGTTTTAAATACTACAAGCTACCTTAAAACCAACTAAAAGTATCCAATTGTTATTTTAGCAGTATTTTAACGGTTTAAACTTGTTATTTTTAAATTTCCCGCGGTTTTGTATAGACATCTTTCGTTGGCTAAACTCTACCCCATGGAAAGCTACAGTGGTTACAGCAAAATAATTTTTGAAATTAGTATTTGAACTTAGCAATCGATAGCTTTATAAGTCGGACATCTCTCAAATGATTATACACTTAGCTAAAAATAATAATAATGATATATTTTTTTATAAACTCTTGCGCATAGCCAAGGCGAAAGCGAGATTCTAATTGACACGTTCAAACGATCTTTTGTTGATATTCAGCGTCTAAGCGCCTGTTCACACGACGCGATTTTCTGAATAACTGAGTAGATTGCGTGATAATTATTAAGTTTCTCAGTAATTTAATAGTGCTTTGATTACTTAATGTCAACAGGGCGTAAGGAAAGATTGGAAAAAGTTAAAAGAGGACTAGGAATGTAATTTCCATAAGAAATGAATCACCAGAAACCAATAAATAAAAAAAGGACGGCACTCCGGGAGTGCCGACAGAAGTGAAAACTTGCATTTTTGAATATAATGCTTTTTGTAATGGTCAATCGCGCCATTGCTCGCGTACTTCTTTGATGTCACTGAATAAAAACCCGTATTTTAATATAATAACAATACAGTTTTCAGTTGACGCTTTATCGATCAGGCTACGGATCTGACGCGACATCTGACGCGAGTTTAAAAATTTTTACCCATCTGAAAAAGTGCCAAGCGCCGGTTAAGAAGTTTTCACTTCAAAAACAACTCCATACATACAAATTAAACTCTCGTACTTGACGGGATTTCAGATACACGTACGTACATTATTTAAAAACATTGACCTAGTAAACAATCATACAATTTTTTTTATTAATTTAAAAAAAATCGAACCGAAGTGCAGGTCAAGCTTGATACTTGACTTCAGTTCCTGTTACGGATGTTAGAGTAAGAACGGTATAAAGTAAAATTTGACAATCTTGATGTGCTCTTGATTGTACAATACGAACTTGACCTACTTCAGCTCTTTAAAAAAAAGCGTACAAATAAATGCAAAATCTCATACAAAAGATGCGGTTATTTTTTAATTTAATGTTTAAAAAAAATACAATCAGGAAATTGAAAACGCATGACTTCTTTATACAAGATGGAATAATCAAATTTCGAATAATTATCAAAGAAAAAGAAATTTTAATTTAAGAGCCATAAAAGCTAATTTTTTGGACATGATATCCGTTTGCCCAATTTTACAAATTAGTCAGTTGGTCATTTACGTTACTTTGAAAGGGCAGTTAATTTAATATTATTTGTGTGCGTTCATCATCATCTATTTACAGTAGGAATAGATATTGAAACTCGAGCTTATTTTACCCCGGCAACTATAATTATTGGCGCTCCAACAGGAAAACAAAACTTGTTGTTTTTGACCTCACTAAGAAGTGGGCAAATGAATATCAGGTCCAAAAATAATCCTGTGCAATGTCTTGACAGTAAACTTAAACTATTCTATCAATCTCAAGAGACGCAGTATTCCTATTCAATCGGCTTCTTCAAAAGTTGTAACTACGTGACTTACATCGTAAACTTTACGACTGATAGCAAATTCATTGAGGAAATTAGCGAACTTACACATCTCAGGAAAGTAGGTGAGTGCGTACGAGTGGATTGAAGAAGAGTCGGCAAATAAAACGAACGAGGTAACTACGTGTTTTATCTTAAATTGACGACAAGGGATTCTTTTTTAATGCCCATAATTTAGGACCCTGATCAGACACCAAAACTAAATGACTTTCCCAAGAAAACGTGTTGAAAAATGAAAAATAAAATTACCAGTCAATACAATCTGATGACCGCCTGTACTTAGTTTTTTTTTAATTTCTCAACGTATGTCTCTGAGAATGTTTTTGTGGGAAATTTAAAAGACGAATCAAATACAAATACAAATCTTGGCCATAAAACCATAATTTATTTTGTTTTAATACTTGTATAAAAGATTAATAACATTATACGAATAAAGAAGTCCGTATCAATACTAACCGATGCAAGTGAACCTTGAATAAGTAGAGAAAGAACACCCCGAGCTTGCTAGCTTTACGAAACAAACAGATTGGCCAAAGACTGTCCTGGCTTTTGAGCACTGCAAGCAATATCCAAAGTACTCTCTAAGAATCCTTAATTTTCTTCAAAAATTAAAGTAGGCTATTAAAAAATTGGTATGAAATTGAGTCTTATCCGTGAGGAATTAAAGACAAGGCGGCACTGACAAATAGTACGAGTCCGTTCTTAAAATATTATTGTGTATAGGTATTTTATAGTTATGAGTGGTGTCGATTCTGGCAGACACAAACTAAAACTAAACAAAATTTGACAGGCCTAAAAATATTGCTGTCTTTTTTTTGAACCTATAGCGAGTAACAAAGACAGCAGCACTTTTATGCCTGTCAAATTTTGTTTAGTTTTATTTAGTTCGTGTCTTCCAGAATCGACACCAATATTAAACCCGAGAAACCCATGGTTTATATCTTTTGAAATCATACATCAACTTCAAATCATAAAAAGAAAGCTATTAAAACAATGCTAATAGGTCTTTACCTATGAAATTGCCGAAATTTTCTTACAGATTAATGAGATCATAATTCCTATAATTCTAATGCTATTTTTTCATTTGTCTCATATTTGAAAGTTGACTTCAAGGTTATAAATTTTCGCATAAAATAAAGTTTTTATTTTTAGTTTGATATATAAAATTAAAGGTTCAAAAGTTGTTTCTCTTAAATGTCGTCCGATTTCATCATTAGATTTGTTATATATTTTTACAGATAATATTTTTCGAAAATTAAATTTAAGCTTCGCTTAGCTTAATGTCTTCCCAATAATGCCTAAAAAAAAAAATTGGATTTGTAATTCCTAAGAAAAATGCAAAAATGTTAGTACTGAAAATTAAGTTTACCTAAAATTCGCCACACAAAACGGCAATTTCATAGGTAAAGACCTAATATTATTTCAATAACGAAATACCAAAATCGCAATCTATATTGGTTGTATTGTTTTTTTTTTATAGAGCTGTGCGATACATTAATGATGATAATTTTGCTGTCGCTACGTTGCACGTTGCACGTCAAAGTCGATAATGACAGCCTGAACGCCCAAACGATTTATTGGAGCTTCAACCGTAGGTTGACCGACCATTCTACAAGCATGTGACGGTTTGACAGAGCTTTTCATAGTGATGTGAAGTTTTATTTTATCGATATTTTATCATTTCGTGGTTTGTTTGATGATTGTACTAATTAATCCTATTTTAAGTATGTTTATCTACAATTGTGTAAAATAATTAATTTAACGATTTGGGACTATTTTTTGCATATTAGACGTGAGGTATTTGCCAAGTTAAGGATTATTTTTAATTGAATAAATATAAGAATAAAGGTTAGTAATACGAGCACTTTCTCAACATTCTTTTGGACGAAATATATTTTTTAAATATTTTAAATTGAAATGAAAACAGTTTAAATTACTTTTCTGATATAATTATGTTACGAAACATTTCATAACAATAGTTTCTATTATAATATCATTTGCATACACTTACGTAAATGTAGGCATCTAGGCACTTCCTATGTGTTACTATTTTAATAAGCAGTATTTTCTATTTTTTGTGTTGCAGACCACTGGAAAACTAGTTAAAATTACAAATAATTATAGAAAAGTCGGCCACACGCCAGTGGTAACAGTAGGCCTTAAGTAGGTATTTGCTTTCTACGATTTGTAGCGAAGTGCTAGTTCCGCTTATACTAGTTTTGTCACCACGTAACTGCAGCCATCTGTACTCAGCTTAGGTAATGCATATCACTTACTATCAATTCTAAATAAGCATAAGAGATATCTCAAGTATAAACGCTATAACAGGATTAAAGAATTAGATTAATTGAATTCGTAAAACGAAAGTAAAATAATAAATGTTTCGTAACTTTCAAATTTAATACTACATTCGAAACAATTTTAAATTCAAGCATGAAATTTGATTCGGCAGCATTCAGAGCAGTATAAAATAATTGCGTTCTTATTTCAATCATCGTAAGGACTAGATTGGCGCTTTTGTAAGAGAATCACTTGATGTATTGTGTGGCATTGTTGACTTTACTAGACAATGACAATATAAATCATGAAATGAAAGATGGTAGACTAGACGATCACCAGACAAAACTTTGTATAGCTCCCATAGATCAAATGTAAAAACAATAGGCTTAAAAAAACAATGAATGGGTGAGACGACATTTAATAGTATGAGAGAGAAATCTCCTCAAGATCTAAAGCAAGATTAAAACTCGGATGAGGTAGAAGATTCGATGGCATTTAGAGATCTATAAAAAGTAAGTATATAAAAGTATACTATAGTGAAAACGTTAATTTTTTTTTATTTTACAAGTGAGCCACCTGATCGTAAGTGGTCACCACCACCCATAGCACCCATTGTCTTATTAATGGCATATTTTGACACTAATAAGACAGCAAAACGCGTTGCTCACTTTGAGAACTAAGATGGTATCTCTCATGTGCCGGTAATTTCACTGGCTCCTTGCCCTTTAAACCAAAACACAGCAGTGCAAACACTGCTGCTTCACGGCAGAAAAAAGCAAGGGGCCACAAACAAAAGCCCTACCACCTTCAAATAAAAATAAATACAAGAAGAAATATGCCGATAAGCAGCTTACTTCTTTAGCTTTAAGGATTTTGCATCAAATATTACAGAGAGTAAAGTAGGTATATACAACGTGAATTTTTATTTGTTTTGAACCCGAAACCCAGTGACTTATAAAAACAAGCAACTTTACCGAAGAAAAAAAACTTTTTACTCGAATCTTTTTAAACCTTGCTATACAAAATGAGTCGATCACGTGACCACTTTAAGAGACGAAAAAAAATTTTCGAGTAAAAAATTTTCTTTGGGAAAGTTGCTTGTTTTCATGAGTAGAATCACTGAGCTTCGAAATTCTCGCTGTACAGTGTTTTCTGATCAATTGCGTTCATTTCAGTACGTTACTGGGCTTATAAATTTGCATTTGAACGTAACAAAAAATTACACAACTATTAGTGACAGTTTTAATGGGAAATAAAAACATCGTGTTTCGTTTTCGGAAAAGTAGTACAGTTTCAGATTTTTGGAGATTTTTACAATTCATAGGATAAGCTCATTAAATTATTTTTTTATTATTCGGTTGTAAAATGTTTTAAGCATAATTTAAAATATTTTAAAACTAAAACAAGTGCCTGTTTGATACAGTGACAACATAAATTGTGATTTTTGAGGCGCCTACCAAACCAACAGAGTAAAGTTGTGAACCCAACAAAAGAAGATCTATTTGACGTCTGTTTCTATTGAGAATAATTTTGTATCCCAATATGTACCTAAAACGAAGATGTATGAAATCATTTCCTATGGTTATTTTATTAACAGTTTTTGTGGCCAGAAGGCGCTTGTGTAACTTGAGAGGCTACTTACTGCAAATACACGTTGTCGTAGAAATCTTTAATCGTTCAAATTATAAATCCGAATTGTTTCTGTGCCTGACCATTATATTAGTGTGAACATTGTTTTTTTTTTATACATTTTGATGACCGATGACTAATTCAAAGTAAGACATTACGTCCTCAATAGTAGTAATTGTAAAGAGAACAAAATTCATACAGTTTTAAGAGGGATTGCATGTTTAAAAGGTCAAAGTTCAAATTATAATAATTTAGCTGAAAATGACGAAGGTTAGAAGAGGGTCGCTCCGGTTCTACCTATACTTATCTTTGAGAACAGGAACGGACTGACATGGCGTCACGACATCATGACATGACGCCCAAACTTACAGTTCCATCGACGTTTCTGTTCTCGGCAAATGGAGAACTAATGACGCCACTACTACGGCTGACATCAAAATTACACAATGGATGAATGACAGCGACACCGCTGCCTGAACAGGATGTCTAATCTTAAATTTCAATATATCGATACGTGGATACTATTTGAAACATCACATCATATAAGGACATCACATTATCTTAACAGGGACTTTGCAATCCATGACACACTTGCTTTCGTGCCCTACCTCCTCAGTTTCTTGCACCAAGGAGGACCTTTTTGAAGGCAACCAAAGAGCTATTGCTGTAGCCACATTTTGGGCTAAGTTACTATAAAATCATTTGCCATTGATACGAAAAGAAGAAGAACAGGGACTCAACTTAACACGCACTGTCAACAACCGAGTTACTCAACTTAACACGCACTATCGATGCCTTTATGGCAAAATCTTAGACTATATAATACTAACGTAGGCAAAATGGAACATCCTCATATTAAAAATAAAAACTGTCACCTCTCTTAGACATAACAGATTTTTATAAATTCTGTATAGGCTACGACTAAATTCCATTCTGCCGCACGGGAATCGATGTTTTACGAAATAAAAAAATGTTTACTGCGTTATTTGGTTCCAATATATATTTTTAGGGTTCCGTACCTCAAAATAAAAAAACGGAACTCTTATAGGATCACTTTGTTGTCCGTCTGTCTGTCTGTCAAGACCCTTTTTCTCACGAACGAGAAGAGGTATCAGGTTGAAATTGATAATGAATATTAAGGTCCATAAACGACACAAGATCTGAAAATTTAATTTTTTTACAACGACGCAATCAAAAGATATGGCTTTTTATGTCCTCATCTCCATACATTTATGCAAAAAAGCAAAACCTACAGGGTACTTCCCGTTGACCAAAAATTATGAAATTTGGCAAGAAGCTAGGTCTCACAGTAAAAATAAAGGGAAAGGTCTAAAATAATTAGATTTGTCAATTTTTCTCAAAACTAATAGTAACCAATTAAGATGAGCTCCCGTTTCAAGAACTTTTCTATAAAAGAGGGGTCAAGTTGGATAGTCGCGGAGTTTTTGAAATCAAAGAGTAAAAGCTTTTAGTAAATCATATGGTAGATAGGTACGGAACCCTTAGGGCGCGAGTCCAACTCGCACTTGGCCGGTTTCTTTAATAATAATTTAATGACCTCTTCAATGTATAGGCCAAGTATCAAGGTTCCTTACATTTGGGTTTCTGTTGGGATATTCGTCAGCCAAAATAAAATGACGCAACGAAAATGCTTCACCACACCACACCCAAAGCACAGAATAAAGTAATAGTAGTATCATACACACACACACTCTCCTTGCAATCTACCCCGCACCCCCGCGCGCACCCATTCGCGAGATTCTCGTGGACCTTCTTAGAGTCTTTTGTACTGAACGAGCCTACGCGACCTCACAATTTCAAATTTCAAATTCGTGCTCGTGTCCGGGGTGTGCGTAAAGGACGAGCTTCGGAATGCCCGTTCAAATGGTTTGACGGTCATTTTATCGAGTGTCGATATCGACATGTAAACATCTATATGCTACTAATTAGCCAAAGGAGAAAGTTACCGACCGACTGACCAGCATCTCGACTTGTTTCGGTGTCGATTTTAGATCAATTCTACTTTCGTTTTTGACTACTCTTATTCACCGTTCACTATGTAAGTACTTATGTATGATTTATTTTCATACTTGCTCTGTTCGACGTTTACTTAGTGCGACTCTTGACCACATTTTTTTGGGCGTCCGTTTTCTATAATTAATGTTTTTGGTTGATTACATCGTGACAGATTTAAGTGTTATTTTATAGTTCAATTCATTTTACAGTCTGTAAAATTATCTTCACTACGAAATATGTTTTTCTGCGGCGCCTCTTACTACGTGACGCTAAAAATTATTGATTTTGTGGGGTTAGTACAAAAAAACTCAAATGCTAAAGAAACAACCAAAATCTTTTCACCGGAACGTCTGCTATCGAAAATTCTTTATGATGAATTTTTTTTCATCGTATTGCTTAAATCCTTTTTACCGAACGGTCTTTTTAGAGTTTCTAACCCAAGGGTTGCCAACGAGACACTATTATATTAGGTACTAAATAATTCGCTATATTGTTGATTATTGACAAAGTTTTTGATTAGTAAGTACTCTTTGACCTCTTTATACGCACGGTAACAAGCTCGTAGAAACAAAATCTGTATATCTCGGTAGGGTGCGCGCCGGGGGTGCGGGGTAGATTGCAAGTGGGGCGGAGAGTGTCCGTTCTGTATGATATAGTCCTATTATTCTGTGCCCAAGGTCAAAGTGTTTCCACTGACGTGCGGCAGTATGTACATCAAAATGTTCCAGAATTACTTGTTTACGCTAATAGACTGGGATGAATTTCATAATTTGGCTCTCCTTCTTAGGGTCAGAACTTAAATGGGACCAGATCTGACAGTCAAGTTTTTCTGGGGTTTTGAACACCGCAGAATTCAAAAATCAATGTTGTCAAGCCGAAATCCTACTAGTCCAAAAAAGTCAACAATGACCTAGGCTAAATTACTGTAAGAGGTATCATGTTTTAAAAGTGTTCCTTAGGTCCCCCTGAGCATACCTGGAAAATTATCCGTTGATCCCATGTACGCTCCCCCCTCCCCACCCTCGAACAGGTCCCTGATTTAAGTTTTTGTCACTTATCTCAGAAACGGTTAGAGATAGATGAAAATCGTTAGCGTGCATGAATTTGCCCGTTGACACCTGTTTTATTAGTAGCTGAAATTAATATAGGGTTAAGTTTGCACTTATAACCGAATACCTCTTAGCAAGCCTTTGGCAATAGTTGTCTAAATGCGTAGGATTTCGAATATTTTTTTGCAAACTTAACCCTATATTTCAGCTACTATATATAGGTCACATTGAAATAAAACAAATATCAACGGGTTGGTAATTTTATAACGATTAAACTAACATTAACGATGAACATACTCATATATCTTTAACCGTCTCTGAGATAAATGACAAAAACTAAAATCAGGGACCTGTTTGAGGGTGGGGAGGGGGGAGCGTACATGGGATCAACGGAGAATTTTCCAGGTATGTTCAGGGAGGGGGACCTAAGGAACAGTCTTAAAACAAAAAACCACACACCGTAAATTAGCCTAAGTTATTTTTTGACTATTTTGAACTAGTAGGATTTCGGCTTGACAACATTGATTTCTGGATTCTGTGATGTCCAAAACCCCATAAAACCTTTGTTGTCAAAAATGGTCCCGTTTTAGTTCTGAGAAATTTTAATTATCACTTATTTCCTACTCTATAAGCTTGTTTTCTCTCAATTTGCACTTATACGTACTTCCATAGTTCATTTTCTAACCAAGCATGATATGTAGCTACAAATGTGTTAACTTAGTACAAACACGCGCACCCTGTGTTCGTTTGTTTGTTTAACATTTCCCTTCAATTTGTGAGCTGCTACAAGTGTCTATCAACGCATATTGTACTACCAGTGTTGAATTGCTCTATAGTACAACCAACAACACGTCAGTCGAACCACTTTGGACTTTATGGCATATTAATAGAGTTGTAAATGTTTCAATTGACGTGCGGTTGACAGTACTATGCAATCGATATTTTTTTTTGTAGACCTTTATTCTCTTGACAGAATCAAATGTTTCTACATCAGATGTAAGAATTTGTTTAGAATCAGTTCAGACAAAGCGCTGTGAGCCATCATTTATATTTAATGCTCTCAGCCAGGCTCAGCCAAGGAGAGGAATTCCCTGCCTGCGTCAATATTCCCGAGTTCATATACAGGGTTATTTTTGGACCCCTCGCCAAATTTCGGTATTTTGCTCAGAATATGAAACTGAACAACTTTCCCAAAGAAACATGGGCCTAAAAACGAGAAAAAATGTTATTCGTCCCATATAAATCCACTGTTGCCGATTCAAGGTTTGTATGATAAAGCAAAAAAAAAGGACGGGTTGCACTCCGGGAAGGCCGGCGAAAGTAAAAATTGTATTTTTGAATATTATGCTTTTGTAAGGGTCAATCGCGCCATTGCTCGCGTACTTCTTTGATGTCACTGAATAAAAACCCGTATTGTAATAACAATACGGTTGACAGTTGACGCTTTTTCGATCAGGCTACGGATATAACGCGAGATCTGACGCGACATCTGACGCGAGTTTAACATTTTTTACCCATCTAAAAAGTGCCAAGTGCTAAAGAAGTTTTCACTTAAAAAATCGTTTTTCGACCCATGTATCTTTGGGAAAATTGTTCAGTTTCATGTTCTGAGCAACATAGTAAAATTTGGCTAGGGGTTCAAAAATAACCCTGTATAAACCGAATCAAAGTTGAGAGTGAATAATGAAGCGAATGAATTGGCTTCTTCTGGTTCAGCTCGTTCCACCGCACCGTTGACCGTATTAGTCCATAGGCCAGTCTAAAGTCTATGCCAGTACAAAATATCTATTAGGATGTCAATAAACCATGATTGCTGCCTCAAAGTGGTAGCTAACTATACGCAAATGTATATTTAAAAAGCATGTTGTTTGAAAAATAAATTAGATATTATTATAATTATACCTTTTCATCCCATCTATTTGAAAATCGCTGATCGGTTCGTCAATAAAGGCGAACAAAATAGCTGTTTTCTCCAAGAGACTTTCGAAGCGGGTAAAAATAGGATTTAAAATTCGAACATAAATTTAGCTCCTCCATAGGGATATTTTAGGTCAACCATAGAGGTCGAACAAAAATATTGTATGAAAAATTTTAATATTATTATGAATATAAAAAAAAGAAATACGCTCGAAATGTAAACAAGACTACCAACCAAAGAGGTTCTGTTCCTAATTGATACAAAAATGTCAATAAAATTTTCAGTTGTTATGTTACAAATAATTCTTAATATGATTCTTAGTATTGTTTCATCGAGTAATAATATTGTAATGGTATTTTCACCTCCAAAGCTCTGGTATTTTCTCTTCTGTGGCCAAAGCGATTTTTGGCCCCTAGCGGGCAAAAGGTTTTTCTGCGGCCAAAAGCGATTTTTGGCCGCTAGCGGGCAAAAGGTTTTTGAAATTCGAACGTGATGCAGTATGGCAGACCTCCACGCTGCGGTACTGGCTGCTTCCTCGCTTTAGTGAGGTGAAAAATTTTGTGTTTCGCTCGGCAGCAAAGTTATTTTGCGTTTCGTGCCTTGAAACCTTCGCTACGCTCAGGATTCTTCTTTTGAACCACTCGCTTCGCTCGTGGTTCAATTCTAGAATCCTTCGCTTGCTCAGGTTTCAATACAAGGCACTCACGCCAAATAACGCTTTTGCTGCCTTGCATAACAAATAACTATTTATATTTAAATTTAATGATGAGCGTGTCTCAATGAGCCTCTTATTCTTTTCTCATAGAGGGAGATGAAAAGTAGTGTATTACGCGGCTGCAAAAATATTTTTACCTTGGGCGACCTATTGAATCCCTCGCCATGCTCGGGATTCTACTCAAGAATCCTTCATTTCGCTCCGGATTCAAAATAGCGCCCTCGCTTTAAACATATTATTTTACAGCCTTGTGATACAATCTACTATTGTCCCTTTGGCTCGATCGGTGTCAAGAAAAATCCCATTATAAAAAAAAAACAAAAGATGTCTAAGGCTCGATTGATATCAAGAAAAATTACATAAAAATAAAAACTAAAGTTGTCTCCCCGCGATAAAATATACTTTTAATTTCTTCCTTTCATTGGGAATTCTGTATTTTTTTATCTGGATCAAAGAGTGTGTTATAAAGAAATAATTTTATCTCTAAACGACTCGTCAGTGTAATACATAATTATGTCCATAGACGGATAGATAAACTCTCGTTTCCGTTGTCCATGTCGACCAGGCCCTTCGCTCTTGTCGGTGGAGTAACTTCCACGCCTTCCTATCTTCTGCAACTTGTTTGGCTTTCTGATAGGACACGACATTTATTTTTCCTTAGTCTGGTCCATGTAGCAACGTCTTGGCCTTCTCTCCTTCCCTCAACCTTTCCTTCTATGATAGTTTTTAAAAATTTGTCGTGCCGTATCAAATGTCCCAACATGTTCCCTCGTCTATTTTCAAAAGTATTCAATATGCTTCTTCTTTCATTAACCATATCTAGCCACCATGCCCAATGCCGTTTATATAAAACATGAATTTATCCGTCATATAAATAAAGCCAATCTTGATCGTATTAAATCTGATTCAAGGGAGACAATACACCGATTATGTAACTGCAAATCAAAAGTAAAACAACATTTACTTGTTAAAGGATTCATAGATATCGCTTTACGTGTAAATTGCCGAAAAGGCGTCTCGGGTTGGTCAAGGTCAAAACTTTCATCTGTTCTCCACCTTACTTTGTACTGGCTATCTCTCTACTTACATTAAGACGGCATTTACACTGTCAATACGTCACTTGTCTCGTATTAAGATGCGAAAATGTAACCCGCGGCTAGGGTTACCAGACGTCAGGATTTCTACTAATGTGTCAGGATTTTTACACACAGATTTTTTATTTTATTTCATGTAAAACTTAATATGCTTAATGAAAGTTACTTTATTATCATCACTTAACATATTTACTGCTGCTAAAGTTTACTTTCCAATGAATCTGCTGCTAACAAATTCTTTGTTAACTAAACATTAAATAAGGCCATCGTAATAGGTCCATTTTGACAGCTGTCAAACGTATGAAAAATTACGACCTGCAAAGAAAAATTAACCTAGTGTGTTGGTGATAAGGAAACGTCAAAAAGGACTTCTTACGTTGGTCCTACTTGTTTTAGTCTGAGAATAATTTTCAGTCGACTTTTTATTAAAGTTAAATTACTACTTCATTTCTGCTCAAGCTAACCTAATATCACCTGCCTCACGTGCCCCGATAATTTTACGTTAATATGATTTGTGGGCGGTATAAAACAACGCTCGTCAATTCATTAGGCTACAAATTGGACTAACAAAATTTAGAATTATATTTATTTAAGCATCGAAACGCAAAGAGAATTTTGGATCTGGTAACCCTACGCGGCGGTCTAACGTTTCTAGCTATATGTGTGCCAGCGGGTCTGGGCCTGGCCTCGTATGTGGGTTTATGGCGACAGGTTCCCATCCCGCACCGCATTGTCTGTCACAATTAACGCAGACAGTTATCGCTTACCCAGAATCCGCGTGTGTGAAGACGGCTCATTGTGAGCTTTATTGTGTTGCCATCCAGAATGAAATGGAAAAAATTATACGCATTCTTGTAAGGAGTAAAAAGATTTGGTCTTATTATTGATTCTGTCTGCTTAGCTTTTAGTACCTACCTAATCGCAAACTTCTAGAAAATAAACAACAATAATAATAAAATGGGAATATGATCTAGGAGTACGAATATTGCAGCCATATCATTCTGACCACCAATAAAGCTCAGTTTTGCTTGTATTCGAAAATACATAAACATAACTCGATAGCCATAAAAAAAGCTGTAAATTTTATTTTTCTTAACTCTGAGCTGTCGGCTTAAATTAGATACCTATTTAATTCACCACAATGATTATCATCATTTACCAATTTAGGTTTTACCTTCCTTGTGTTAGTAAATCACGCGCGTTACCTTTCAGGTTGAGCAAAGCATTAGTAAGTGATTGTATTGGGTTTAGATGGATCTCCGAATACCGATTTTAGGGTCAACTGGGCCCACAACCCACTGAGCCCGAGGGCTCATTAGACCACGGTCGCAAGCTCAACATCTTTCAAACAGAGCGAAAAAATTCTATTGTCAGCTTCAAGGTACGACAATCCAGGAAAAATGGTGTGAACCTATTCTAAGCTGGGCACCACTATAGTGTTCCTTTTTATATGTCTACTGCGGAAATTCCTTATAAGTCTCTTTTACGGCACTACAAAACTTTTTATGTCGGGAACCAAGTTACATGGTAACACAGTCTCCTTTAGAACCGTCTCTCTAGTCTTCCTTAACACTTTAATTTAAGGAACCTATTATTTTACCCTCAAATATATGAACGTACTTTAGCGAACAAGGACCTGGGTTATTAAAGAAACGAATCGAAACGCTTTTAGGTTTAATATTCTTTTTTTTATAACTCAAACGAATATCAACGTCCGTACCCAGCCGTGGGCAGGAGTTGACTGGCGATTGTTTTCAGAACGTGAAGTCATTATTCGAAATTAAATTCAATTTAGGAAAACTCGCCAGCCAGCTCTGCTAAAAGAGGGCTTTCGAGGAGTATCACTACAGTACCTATCTCATAATATCTTTCGCAGCGAGGGGTCCAACAGACTAGTTAACGTTAAATTACAATCTCGTAGGTGTTAAACTGCCTTAGTTGATAGCTTGTAAATTTAGTTTAAATTGACCGGTAAATGAGTTTCCACAAGCTTTAGCAAAAACTTAGTTATGTGATTCTTAAAATAAAATTTGTTACTTCTCAATATGACAAAAATCTTATAAAGTATATCGGAACCCTGAGAGCGAGAGTCGGAATCTTCCCCCCGTACGCACAGTCAAGAGCACATCAAGCTTGGCACATTGGACTTTGTCCCGTTCTTATTTCAAAAGACGTTCGAGCTAAAATCGCACTGCGAGTGTCAAGCGTGTCCTGTCATGTACAACGTGTTATAAATTGCGCAAAACCCCTCCTCGGGTGGAAGCTCTCACAAGCAAAAGTGAAGCAATTTGGCTCGAGCGGAGTTAGGAGTCGGAATAATTTGTCGAATGACTAAATGGACCAGTAGGTGCTACAAGCCGAAGCCGAAAATGACCATTTTACACCATTAGTTCTTTCATCATCATCTCAGTAACTAAACTGTCGAATGTTATGGAGTTTAGTATGCCGTAGAATCATAAGCACAACCATTCTCAAAAACCCTGTTTATTTTTCAATGACTTTTATTCAAACTTGACACGTCTATAAAAAAAACTAAATAGCCTGAACCGATAAAAGGCAGATGCACAATGATCACATTAAACTTCAATACTATGTCATTGATTGCATTAAAAAGATGTACATTTAACAAGAAATTGACAACCTATCATGGTACGAAAGTAACCCTGCTGTTATGACATGTTTATCTCGACATTAACGTGGCATTTGAGTCATAAAAGTGTGCTCTAAACGACAAAATAACATTATTAATTGGTACCTAGGCTAACGATAATGTTAGCCATAGTACGAAGGTAGATATGTTGGCTTTAAAATTCTTATATTTATGGCCAAATAGCTAAACATCCGCCACTTATCACGGCCTACCCTAGCAGATGGGTACTAAAACTATTATTATACCAATAAAATAGAAAATCATGAGAAAATTCCATTATAATAATCCTAAGAGAAATTGAAGATCCTATTTCTCAAGGAATCCAGACTTAGCGAAAGCAAGAGTTCCAGGAGAGTCAATGACCGCGAGCTGTCACGGACATACAACTTGACCGTCAAAACATTCGAGTAGCTATCGTGATCGTGATCTGTCTATCTCTTTCTGTCTCATGCAAAAAGCTATAACAATGTCTCGTTTCCACTTAGCATCTTATTAGAATCATTAGTGTCATATGACGCGACGCCTTGTCAGGTAAAATCCTCTTGTGATCGGTGAAAGTGTAAACAGAAGACTTTCGTTTCCTATGTCCGTTCATGTTTGTATTTGTCATGACCTACGTGTGTTTTTCTAGTTTTTAGAGGTTTCAAGTGGTTGTGAGGTGTGGCCCTTTTCTCATAGGATGTTCGATGTGTGAGGTGACCGGTTAAGCTTCTTTGAAATATTGGTCATTTCTAAAAAACTGTCTGTTTCATTCTGTCCAACTACAAGACCACGTACTCGTAGGACTTTGTCCGATTGCTTAAATTAGTTATTTGTGTTGATCCTACCTAATATGTGCAACAATAATCATAAAATCTCATTAAATGTTTACTGCAGAACAGGAAGCCCATCCCTCCAGAACTCCAGCAAAAACGCATGGCAATTAGGATGGGATATACCATAGTCACTACGCTTGTAATCGTCGCGGCTGGCGACCGCTGTTGTTGGTGACCGCAGTATGTAAGATAGAAAGATGCTGCTGCCCATCCTCCGGTTCATGAGTCCTTAGTCACGTCTTACGACACCCGCGAGTAGAGATGAGTTGTTTCTATTCTTTGCCGGCACCACATGGACAACACCACATTTCTTGTAGCTGTCCCAGTGCTGGGCAAAGGCATGACTTCTTTCCCTTCACTGGTGTCTAGTTTGAGCTTATTGTTACTAGCCTTTACAGAAAGCGTCAGAGTTCATAGTATCATCTGCGCCGTGGTAGACCTCGATGACCTTCTGACGGCAGTCGCCCTGCGGCCAGATGGTTGTGACATTGGCACAGAGACATTGTTGAGCCGCCCAGGGCCTCTGACATGGCTCATTTAACGATTATTTCCGTAGATAGTAGCCGCACGTAATCATCAATCCTAACCAAACTGGGAAAGTTACAAGTTGTTTGACAGTGTCCCCACCAAGAACCGAACCCAGAACCTCCAGATCGAGAGCCGAACGCTCTAACCACTACACTACTGAGTCTGCGTACACTTAACAGGTACAAGCTTTTGACAATACAATCGGCAACCAGCTCCGATTTACTTTCAATTTCGTGTTCGCATGCGCCTGCGCAGGGCAACGCACTGAGATCTAGCGCAGACGATTGTTTGCTAATGGGGTGCTGTCTATGGTTTATACGAGTATGATTAATCTTGTACTTTGTTAATGGACGAGTAAGAATGGAGTGAATTCCTCATATAACGCCATGCGTTAGTTGTAAAAATTGAGTGACAAGGATCTGGTGGTGCGGCAGTGGGTGGTAGGGCTTTTGTGCAAAGTCCGTTTGGGGAAGAACGCGTGTTTACGCTACTTTGTTTCGGTTCAAAGGGTAACTGAGCCTTTGAAATTACCGGTACATGATACATATCATCTTAGTTCTCAAGGTGAGCAACGCGATTTGCTGTCTTGTAAGTGTCAAGTTCTATCACTAATAAAGAAAGTGCTATGGGCGGTGGTGACCACTTACCACCAGGTGGCCTTCCTACTCATTAAAACTACATGTTCTATCGCATTACTTGTATTTCTACAGTAGATAGATACAAACAAAGAAGAGCAGAATTATTTACAAATGACAAAATAAATGGAGCTAGGACTAGAAGTACAATCAAGTGCACGTCAGCAGGACCACTCTGAACTTAATTACATAGCTGCAGATAAAGCTTATTTTTCTATCGTATGAGTGTTCCATTAAGTGCGTTTGACTGTTGTACGATTTTATTTCTGGGACTCATTTTGTAATGTGAATAAAAATAAATTTTTAATAATTCTCATGGAAAGAAAGTTCTTACGCTGGTAAAGCTCAAACCAAAAAAATACTTAAGAATTGATGAAGTTGAAATAAAGTTAAAAACCGGCCAAATGCGACTCCAACTCGCGCACCGAGGGTTCTGCACCACTAAGCTAAAATTACAAATATAAATTTGCGCGAGTCCGACACGCACTTGGCCAGTTTTTATTATTTGTTGTTATTCTGGAGCATATGCACTATAAACGTACAAATCACGCGTAAGTATTCCCCTTTTCAACGGGAGAAATAATACGTCTAAAACACGTGTTTAGTAGGAAAGCTATATTATTATTTTTATTGATAAAACGGCAAACATTCAATTGTCTAGCTATTACGGTTTATGAGATACAACCCGCTGACAGACAGACATCGAAGGCATATTAATAGGAACCCGTTTTTCACCCATTGAGTACGGAATCATAAAAGTAAAAAGAAGCACTGAGGAAATAAAAACATAACCAAATTCCTTAGAATCGATAAGTTGGAGCAACGAAGTGACAAAAGGCATTAAAAAATTTTGCATCAACATAATCAAATTCGTTGACTCACGACCCTTTCAATTCCACTTAATCAATAACATTGATCAAATTAATCAAGACTATGATTACTGTGATTAATCATAATAAATACGTTCACGCAATGAATCAGTTGTACCTCTGCGGTTGAACCTAAATGGTTTCTTCAATGAGCTGCAGAAAGGGGTCATGAGTGAAAGTGATCGGCCACCATGCTGTTTGCTGGTGGTATGCGCATGATTCGGTCACGAGTTGCCTTTTTAGGATTCGAGCTTTTAGATTGAATTAAGTTATAATTTATTTTCAATTTTTAATAATAATACGTTTATGTATGGCATGGTATGGAGATATTATGAGGAGAGAAGACCAGCATGTGATAAAGAGATGAATGTGAATGGAACGAGAGCGCGAGGTAGGCCGAAAAAAGTTGTATGGACTGCGTAAAGATGATATGAGAAAGAAAAAAGGAAATTTTGATAGAGAGAAATGGAAGCGATGAACATGTTGCTCTGACCCCAAATAAATTAGAGTAACGACATTCAAATCATGATATAAATACGTTTATACGTTCCAGGGCGTTCTTCAAGTACCTTAAGGTGATCTGTGACGGCCAGCTTAGCCCCGAACGCAACTAGATGGAGCCACTGCTGCAAATATAAGATTTTATTTTTTAATGCAATAAGTACCAACTATATATGTGCAAAAACTTGATTCGCGTAAATTTCATCGTGCAACTTCAACGCCTAACAACAATTTCGATAAGAAAAATATCTCCATATGTCCACTAAAGTCAATTACTCTCGTCAGTCCGTGTTTACATGAGTACGATCACTCACACATGCACACAAAGCACAACAGTTTTGACCGCACGCCCACAATCGTAATATTGAACCAAAAATTGCTAACATAAATAGTACTTTCAGTACATTAACTGTATTTTTGTATTAATTAGCGAAAAATTTAACTAAAAATAGCAGTATTCGTTCGTTTTTCAAGAATTTTATGTCCCGCGTAAGAATGCAAGTCATTTGAATTTTTGTATGGAAAACTGATCACCTTAAACTGATGAGCAAAACTTACTGAAGACAATAAATAATACATATTAAACAGTATTCCCACAGACCAGTGCACCTTTGGGATTGGACTTTTGCTAGGAATTTTATACTTAAAATTACTTATGTACTTAGTATATTTTTAAAAACATAGGTAGGTAGATTGTCGATCGAGCGGTTCTCGCCATCAAACCTCATAGTTTGGCAAGTAAAACATATTACGTAAAATGTATACTTACCTTAGTTGAAATAAATTAAAAAAAAAGTTATGAAAGAATTGATGAAAGTACAGGAAGCGAGGAGAGTATGCCAAGATCGTAGCAGGAGGAGGACTGTGGGCTCTGCATACCCCGACGGGAAAGAAGCGTGTTGTTATGTATGTACCTATGTACGTTTATAATGTATAATTGCCTTCTTATAAAGGAGAAAATTACATAAGCGAGAGTTTGTCAGTTTGTAGTCGTGCTTGCAAAATAAAAGAAACGACAAAAGGTATCTCAGCAGCAATGATTGATTTGAAAGGCCATTACTGGTTCTGAAATTTAGACCAACTTCGGGAGACAAAGCCATTGGTCTTTACTTGGTATAAAAGAATTTTGGATATCACTACGCAGAAGAACGTTGGTTGCCATACTCTGTTAAATAATTTTTAGTCGCCTTTACGAAACGCTTCTTGTTCTCATTATAAATTGATTCATATTTCATTAGATCAATACTCTACCTCACGTGAGCAAGTATTAACAGGGACACGCGGTTTATGATAAAAAGTGTTCAAAATTTCGTTGCTGCAGTCCCACCTGCACTTGTTTTCCTTGATCCATTCGAATTTACAGGACAAATCGTGTCTACATAGTCACTCAGATGGACGTTAAGTAATGTGATACGATTCTCAGCTAGTAGCCAGTCACAATAAAATGGAGAGGAACAGTCTTACCTAGACCTCGATCACCATCATCATCTCATTTAGCAACATAAATATTCTCCATATGTCTTGCAAACAATAGTATAATTTGAATGAAACAGTCATTGACCGTGTTCCATTCACACTACATTATGTGTATGAATTGAAGTAGAACCAGAATATAAGCTTTTTATGAATAAAGTGGGAACTGAAACGGAATAAACAGATGTTTAGGTCAGTGTTACTCTTAAAATTGTTAATGTACTTAAAGTAGATAATGACTTGTTTAAGTTTTAAGAGCGTGTTGTCAAGATCACGTCAAAATTTACGTTTGTAACTGCGGTGATCATTGTTTTTTGTTGGTGATGTGTTCTAGCATGTTATGTGAAATTTTATTTAGTATGTAGCTTATTCGAAGCAAATACATATACACAAGAACATTTCAGGTTAACTATGTAAATGTTAATCGCAGAAGACAAACGTCTTCAATTATATTGATGCTGATTATTTTTTGTACCTTTGTAATTAAGCCTAAAGTATATTATAGAATGTATTTAGGTCAAAAATTCCAACGGCAAATTTAAAAAAGCAACTGAAAAACAACTACAACTACTATATCAACTGAAAATATCATTAATTAAAAAGTTATCACAAAGGGCATTACAATTTTTATACCAAAATAAAATAATATTCTTAATATCAACGAAAGCTATAACGAAACTTTTACTCAAATTAACAACCTGTGTTTCAAACC
This sequence comes from Athrips mouffetella, assembly GCA_947532105.1. Taxonomy (NCBI): domain Eukaryota; kingdom Metazoa; phylum Arthropoda; class Insecta; order Lepidoptera; family Gelechiidae; genus Athrips; species Athrips mouffetella. Next base: position 5,412,637 of record OX383964.1, on the reverse strand, counting down.
CGATCTCGGACTAAACGAACCCCAATTGATAGTCGTAGATCAAATTGTAATGAAAGTGCTCAACAGACTGAGACCAATTACAATTACGTAAAAGATACAAAAGTAAAGTCTTTAAAAATAATAACAATAGGTATTAAATGGAAAGCAATAAAAGAAATTATTCTTATAAAAGCGATCGATACAGGAATGTCAAAACTGTTTTTTATTTGACTGAAGAGTCACCACTTCTCGCTTTGAGAATCTTTAAATTATGGAAATTGCTCTGTTGGGCATGCAATCACGGATCACCCATAAGGGATCTAGCCACAACTATCTATTGATGCAAAATGTTATAAACCAATTGCGACTGTTAGATTTTGACCAATTAGAAATAAGACTAAAGATTTTAAGAAAGATCAAAAGTTTGAGTCAAAGTTTGTATCTTCATGGAAACATAAGTAATAAAGAAAAAAATTAAAAAACTAAAAAGAGCTGAAAAGAAAACCTTCAAAAAGTCAGTTGAAAAGGCTTCCGATTTCATTGGAATCGTTTACACTCAATCCCAAATTCCCAACTAAAGTACCTATAGTTGTAGGCTATAACTTAAATTGACTCTATATTTCAAAATTTCTAATCTTGAAAGGATTTTCTCTAAACGGAATGTTTTTTTGATAGGAGTCATATACTCGTAGTTAGGTTGAAGTTGATGAGGCAATTCTTTAAATTGGTTGGGATTTTTACTAGCCACAGTATTTTATTCACTTCAATTGGAGTTATACACGAGATAGAAATTTTGTGTTCCTACGCTGAAATAATATATTATGTTTTGAAAACGATAATCAATTTTTTCTCTGATGGTCATAAGAATCAGATTTTTTCAAAAGCACAAATGAGCTGTTAAGATCTAATGAAGAAACTGGCTTCCCGACTACATCGCATCATGGGATCATCTTATTATCTGCCCCAAGATTTTTTTTGGCCAAAAATCATTTCGGTTGAGACTTGAGACTTAAAGATAAAAAAATCTTAAGTATGCTTAAACACGCTGAGTTAGAAACTAGACGGCTTCCATATTTGCTGATTTTGGAAAGTTAATTTGAAAATAAATCTTTTTATGCTAAGGAAGCCACATTGAATGACAAATTGGCATCCACTTAGCACATCGCACACGACGACTGCAACACTACAATTTAGATTAAAAACACCGCAATTCCATCTCCAAACCTCTCATCCGACGAAACATCGGAAACGCAAACTGCCACCCGCACCTCATAATTAAAGAATAATCGCGTCAACTGCATATTTCAGCAAAACGAACCGCAAAAACCTTAACAGGCTGTGAGTGCGGCTTTTGCGGATTTTATAAAGAGTTCCGCCACTTTTGCTTGAAGCTTGAATACTTTCTCCCTATGGTGGTCCCACGGCACACTTGCCCGGAAACGCCCCTTACAAACCCGTCTTGAAGCAACGCCCAAAATATTTGGTGATTAAGCTTGTGCAAGACTTTCCGTCTACTCCTGCCAATTAAGAGGTTGTTCCAGCTGCTTTCGGTGTTCTTGAGAAACTTGTGTATTTATTTTTATTTTGAAAGTGGTTCGTATACATCTATTGGAACAACTGTGATTATTCCAAATGTAGGTGTGCATTCAACTACCTATATAACTTTTCAGTAAAAAATTGAGTTCAGTGCAACATGTCTATGCTTTCATGTCTCTATCGGATGCATCCTAACATCCACTTCTTTCTTTTTCGTATCATCTTTCACAAAGTCCATCTATCTTTCCTTCGGACTTCCTCGCGCTTGTATGAAATGTTCAATATTCAGATAAGGTGTTCCAAAAGTTTCCATTGATATATCATCATTATATTAGCGAAAGACGTCCACTGCTGGACATTGTTAAATGATTAGCTCAAATTTTACAAGACTTGATAAAAATATACAAATCTCTACATTTTCTAGTCATTATTAGAATTTCAGCTTTCTAAATATCCAACGTCTAATAATTCTTTATCAAAGTCTTTAATATTTTAATACGCAACTATTTAAAAGCGTAACGAATCATCAAACGTATTATATTCTATGTAAATGTCATCATAAATAATTATTTTCATCTTCACGACGACCTCACTCATTAAAAGACCACCCACAACTTTTATATAGTACGAGTATACTGTCACTTTCATGCAACTCGTTCATTGAAGTCGTTAAATTTAAGCTGTAATTTATCTTAAGAGGAAAGTATTTGGACAACGCCATACAAAATATATGACAGATTTTTTTAAATGTTGGTGTGTTCTTGAAGTGAGTAAAATGTTTATTCCTCGGCGTATGCTTAACCAACAAGTTTTTGGACTTTTGTGAGTCTAAAAATCAATTTTGTACGAGATAATTTGATACGCGAGGTACATTTGACAGTTAGATCTGCAGTTGGATGGAGTCACATGAAGAAATTGCGAAGGTCAGGGGATTGTGTATAAGGTAACCTAAATAAATAGTGGGTAATACAAAAAAATATGTAGTATGTAATGTATGATTGATTACAAAGATTCTATATGACTTTAATAAAAAATAAAAAATTTGGTTCGAAGTATTCAATTAAAAAAATGCCGGTTGTTTTAATATTTTATATGTAGAGAAGCGTCCAGTGCAGGCGTACGTACACACGACCGCACATCAGTAGAAACACTTATGGACCTTATGGCGTGGTAATAGAGTTGAAAAAGTTCCTACCAACAAGCGGTTGACCGTACCTTCTTACAAACTTGATGTTTAATTCTCAGTTGAATCGCGATTCGAGTCGCAAACAGGACTCCGGTGCATACTAACTTTTCCTTTCTCTTGTTTGGTTTAAGAATAAGGTACACGAGCGAAACTTTAATGAATTTGGTTATATGTTTGTTCCGTAGGTATACTGTATACTTCCATTTACTTCAAAAGAGGTCTATTTTGATACGAGTACAACATAGCACCTACTCTTGAAAACAAAATTTCCGACTAGTATTTTACTTAGACAGTAGTATCAATTTCGCTGTCAGAAGTATGTACAATATAGTACCTAACAGACACGTCACAGATGAAATTATAGTAATTTGACATTTCAGTTTAGCCTCTGAAAAACAACAAGATCCCATGAACAATAACAAGAATATCAGTATATTCGTTCGTTACTGTCTGTAGGAATATACTAATATTCTCGTTACTGTTTATGGGTTCACTATTCGGAAAAAGAGTAGACTGATCAGCTGATCATCTTGCATAAAGAGTCAAAAGCCACGCGTTTTCTTTTTTATTACATTTCCTTTAAAAAAAACCCTTGACATTTTTTTATGTAATACTAGCGACCCGCCCCGGCTTCGCACGGGTGCAATGCTGATACTAAATACACTACAGAAAAACTGTGAACGTTGTATATAATTCAAAGTGCTATAGGGAAAACCGCGGCCTCAGACGGGCTATTTATAGGCACACTCTTGCCGCACCGGGCGGCCGCCGGCCGCCGGTACCGCCGCAAACGCTACGTCGCGTCCCGCAATTTTTAAATCTGTAATATCTTCGAAAACATTCACTTAAATCATACGGTGTAAAGGGCCATATAGATCTATATTAAATGAACAATGTATTCAAGGTATTTAATTGGTTAAGGATTAATGCTGTATTGGTTAAAATCGCTTCGAAAACTAGCCATTATTTGTCGTAAAAAGTAAATGACAAAAAAAAAGTTATTGTGGGTTATCCATAAGAGATAGACATATACCATCACGGACTTTTCTGTAGACCTTTTCAATGTGTACAATACTTAGTACAATATTTTGATAAAACTCGTAGGGTTCAGCCTGCGTTTGCAATGTAACCGGAAAAAATGTAATTATTTACGACATCACATTAGAAACCTCAAAAATAACAGTACTTCTCCACTATTTAATGGATGTTATTATACATATAAACCTTTCTCTTGAATCACTCTATCTATTAAAAAAACGGCATCAAAATCCGTTGCGTCGTTTCAAAGATTTAAGCATACAAAGGGACATAGGGACAGAGAAAGCGACTTTGTTTTATACTTTTTGCCACTATCAATATAGTTTCCATTCACTCTCGCCTGGTAAATCTCTTTCGTCAATCCTTGTTCATTCATCCTCACTACATGACCAAACCATCACATCATCCCTTTCTCAATTTTCGTCACTATGTCTTGTTACTTTAATATTTTAAGTTACGATAGGTGATATGATGAAATTGTTAAACCTGAGTGAAATCTTGCCAACAAACTGTTGCTGCAGTTTGGCGAGAATTTTATTCTGTAAAACATTGTAATGTCTATTATATAAATAATAGGTCTTTACCTATGAAATTGCCGAAATTTTCTTACAGATTAATGAGATCATAATTCCTATAATACTAATGCAATTTTTTTCATTTGTCTTATATTTGAAAGTTGACTTCAAGGTTATTAATTTACGCATAAAATAAAGTTTTTGTTTTTATTTTGATATATAAAATTTAAGGTTCGAAAATTGTTCGTCTTAATTGTCGTCCGATTTCATCATTAGATTTGTTATATTTTTTTACAGATAATATTTTTCGAAAATCAAATTTAAGCTTCTGTTAGTTTAATGTCTTCCCAATAATGCTTAAAAAAATAAAAAAGATTGGATTTATAATTCCTAAGAAAAATGCAAAAATGTTAGTACTGAAAATTGAGTTTAGCTAAAATTCGCCATACAAAACGGCAATTTCATAGGTAAAGACCTAATATAATGAATAAATTACGCTACAACGTCTGTAGGTATAGTCAAGGTCACTTCACACATTGGACAGTGAACCGTTCTTATTTATGCTAAAATAGCGTGAACAGTATCAAAATTAATGTGCTTTTGCCTGTACCACCTAAAAACTAAAGTAGCTCCTAATTAATTTTATAAGATTTGGTGATAACATTGTGTACAATTAGAATAATAAACTATTATTGTATGATGCCATGCCTGTAATATTATGTCACTTTAACAATTCACTACCGTTGTTTCAGTTCATTTGTTTCTTTACAACTAATCGATAGCATACGTTCATATCAATTCTTTTTGTAAAAAAATCCACTATTAATAATTTAAATATTACAAAGATTTGGTTTTATCAGAAGTTGCAAATTGGTAAGTGTTTATTTTATAATTTGAACAATAAAATTTATTTTATAATAATGATTACAATTTTGTAAAAACTAGTTTTTATAAATAAGTATGTAAACAATTTTTTACACGTGTTCGTTATAAAATGAGTCAGAATCTTTAGCTTAAAAGCTCTGACACAGCTTAAAAGCTTTGAAATGGCTTACTTTTAAGCTTTGCATATGAAGAAATTAAAATTGTTGAAAAATTGTTGAGCCGCCAAAAGCTTTTGACATTGCTCGTTAACGACTACTTCCTTAGTAGTCGGCACCAAAGGCCTAACGTGCCTTTCGAAGCAGAGACTAATCATACTTTACATCTCTCATATTCGGTAAGTAGGTCCTTATTACCCCCAAATGGGGCTTGTATGTGACCAATTAGCGCTCTAGGGTAATAATGTAGCTAGAAAAGCCCTAGGGCGGTAAGTAATTGAGTTTTGAAAGAGTTAAGTGTTTTTTTAATTACTTACCGCCCTAGGGCTTTTCTAGCTACATTATTACCCTAGAGCGCTAATTGGTCACCTACAATTTAGTGGTAATAAGGACCTACTTACCTCAAAATCGAGATGTAAAGCAGAGTAGTTAGCTCGGGTGTAAGCATCAATTGAACCCTCGAACTATAGGCGCCCTCGCTGCTCTCGTGCGCCTAAATATCTCGGGCTGCAATTGATGCCTTACAACCCTTGGCTACTAATCTACTATTTTGAACAATACGGTGATTCATCTAGCATTGTTTAAAGCAAACTGGTGTAGTCTGGGTTGTCTAACAAAGTGATTTTTGTTTGACCACACCCCGAACACTAAATACATCGGGCGTGAATTTGCAATTTATCGCATACTCAGTACAAAAGACCCTTAGAAGGACCACGAGAATCTCGCGGGCAGGTGCGCGCGGGGGTGCGGGGTAGATTGCAAGGGGGGTGGAGAGTGTCCATTCTGTATGATAGTACTATTACCTTATTCTGAGGTTTGACAGTTCCTCCACCCAGGACCTTCTGGATCAAGAGCTGAACGCTCTAACCACTATACCCACGGAGTAACTATACCACAGAGGCTTGTTAATAGAGTTCTGTGTTCCGTCCGAAAACGTTTTCTAAAAAAAAAATTATAAAAAAAAATATATAAATGTAAAAGACTAATAAGAGAAAATGTATACAGGGTGTTAGGGACAGGTTGGCAAGAACTGAAAGGGCATGAGCAGTCAATGTAACTTAACAACTTTCAGCAAACAAAACTTTCAGGATATGAAAAAAACAATCGGCCATCCAATCAAGTTTACAATTTTGTATGTACGGGACATTTTTTTTAATTATCTGAAAGTTTTATACCTACACCGAAAGTTGTTCAGTTACGTTGAATGATCCTGCCCTTTCAGTTTTTTTACAAATTTGTCCCATACGCTCTATATAATACAGTTGGTATTTCTGTGTGTTTTCCTCCTTAGTGACCTCTAAGTTTATCTGCAAGCCTGGCCAACTTACCTTTCACCTTTAATTTCTAATGCTAACTTCATTATTTATTACCAGATGCTTAGCATACTAAGGATTCTCTTCGGTTAGTATTTTTGATTAATAGTTTAGCGAAAGAAAGTCATTTGGTGAGACTTGGTATTACCATTTGAGCTATTAATTTGCGTATTAATCATTGATTGTTTTTGGAGTTTGAGCTACAGGTTTTCTTATATTTCACACTCTGTTTAACAAAACATGTTTTTAGGGTTCCGTACCCAAAGGGTAAAAAAACGGGATCACATTAAAATGCCTTCGATGTCTGTCTGTCCGTCTGTCAGCGTACTGTATCTCATAAACCGTAATAGATAGACGGTTGAAATTTTCATTTATTGTGTATTTCTGTTGCCGCTATAACAACAAATACTAAAAATTAAACAATTAAACAAACTAAGGTTGGCTCCCCTACTAGAACCGTGTTTTTTTAGGCGATTTATGCTCAATTTTTGTTTTAGCTCTACTTTTTCAAGCACGAAAATTGAAATCTTTACAGGGCATAAGCTACAGAATAACAACAAATAACAAAAACTGGTCAAGCGCGTGTCCAACCTCGCGCATTTCAATACATTTCTGCGTGACTATGCGTCCATAAACTATAACGGTATTTTTACCTCAGTGGTACGGAACATTCGGTGCGCGAGTCCAACTCGCACTTTTTCAATTTTTTTTCGGTTATAGGCAACAAAGCTTATCTTTATTCAAGCAACCTTCTTCTTTTTATTTAAACTTAAGAGCTGTGCTCTTGTCGGTGGAGTAATCGCCAATGTTTCCTAGTTTCCGCCAGTTCATTCACCTCCTGATACGACTCGACCTGTATTTTCTGTTTCATTTGTTCCATGAAGGTTCTCCTCAGTCGGCCCCATCCTCCCTGTCCCTCAATTTTCCCTTTTATGATGTTCTTAATAAACGAATCGTCTCGTATCAGCATAAAACAACCTAAAAGCCGAATTTAAACAAATGGTAAGACTCCAACCTTGTAATTAGGTTGTTATTCTACCCCTGTGGGGCTAACTGGGCATGACGAAGTGTCTCAACGGAGTTCAACCGAAAACTTTCTCGTCTTTGCATATTTATTGTTGCACCTTTAGCCTAACCCGCGACTTCGTTTATACGCAAATACGTAGAAAACCCTTGTTCTTAAATCTAAATATTTTTGTATGGGAAATCGAAAAATTTCTTTGGAGTTAAATTGTTTTCAAGGATCACTTATGGAATCATTCACATAACAGAAAAAATATTTTACTTTTTTTTAAGGTACAGTTGAAATCACGTCAGGTTTTATACTGTCTAGTCACAAATTACATAGGGTTGTTACCTACGAAATTGATTTAATGTTAATCCAGATGAGCCGGTCACATACAATACAATACTCTTTTATTGCACACAGATAACAAACAGTACAAAAAACATTTGTGGACATAAAATTGGAGCACAATAAGGCGGCCTTATTGCTTAAAAGCAACATAGCAGCACAGCAGCACAGCAGCACATTTTATCAACCTCCTTCGTAATCAGCCGTTTAGAGCCTAAAAGAAGGTTATTTGACAGCGCGCGCAGTTTTTTCGCTTAAAAGAAAGGGATAAAGTGCGCAATCCGCAATGCATTTGATTGCGACAGATATACTGTGCGTGTTACCAGAACTAAATTACGTAAGAAAATATCGACTTTTTGTAAAAACTAAGTAATAAATAAAATTTTAGGTTGGGCAAACCCTAGCAACTACAAATAAATACCTTTCTGTATAATTAATTTTACTACTTAAACCACCTCAGATTCCACAAAAAGAGGAATAAATGAAAATTGAAGAGGCAAATTTGGATTTTTATTTTGTCGAGTCGATTTTCACTAATCATGTTTTGGTCTTGATGATTCCATCACTTGAATGGTCAAGAAACACATAACTACTTACCTGAAAATCACGGCAAAATACTCAGTAAATAAAAAGATATTTCTCTTCAAAATACTCGTACCCAAAAAAAATTACATATCGTCTTGGCACACTTTCAGTCAGCAAAAACATCCAAACATACAAACTTTCACACATATTTATAATATTTGTCTTTTTAATATACTTGAAGACGCACGCACAGTGAGTGACATTTGTATGTAATCCGAGACGCTGGAATGTAAGTAGGGAGATTCATTTCAAAGGCAGAATAATGAGATTATCGTGAAAGGTGGAGATGAAAATCTTGTGAAAAGTACTGGTAATATCGAAGACAGTGCTCTACTTAAGATTATACCACGTGTTAATGGAATAAGCGAAACCCTCATACACCCCAAAAAATTAAGGTTCAATGATTGTGTATTTTGTAAGCATGTGTTTTGCCTAATAAAAGATTTTTGATTTTTGATTTGATTCGCTCGCTGCACCTGCTGGGCCGCGCTCACCCCCGCGACTATTTTTTTGAATTCTGCGAATTAACGGTGACAGACAGAGTTATTTTGCGCCCAGTATACTAATATTTTTGCCGATATTCTAATAAGAAAGATAAATCCCCATACTTTTAAGGCTCCTTAGTGTAGCGACACACCTGTGGATCTTTCCGTCGCGGAGAGTTCCGCTCATTACGCTCGCAACGCTCTTTAGGATACCGCTGATACTTCTGGCGGATTTTCCACTGGTATCATTTTTGATAGATTTATCCATCGCTTTCGGAACTTTCGCAGGTGTGTCTAACCTGATCAATTGATAGATGGTTTATGGACACATTGGATTGTGATTACCTTATGTAAGTCGTCATAGGGTTTAAATTATCCCTGCAAGTGTCAATCTTGACGTGCTCTTGATTGTACCTACGAGCAAGTAAAGTCCCACAACGGTTGTCAATAAGCTTGAGTAACATATGAAGAAAGGCATACCAGTTGTAGAAACTAGGAATCCAACAATACCAGAACAATACTTCGACATTCTGTCCTCTTTAATATGGGAAAGACCCTGCCTTACAAAACTCGATTTCCACGGGTGTCATTGTAATTTTATTTACCATTGTAATAAGAATCATTTATGATTGTAATTAGATCAAGATGTGATACAATTATCTCGAGACGGTGTTAAATGGTGGTATACTAACATACAAGTTTGTTGAAATAGTGGTACGATAAAATTTTACATCTGGCTGTTCAACTTTTACTCTTATATCCAAAATGCAAAGGCTAGTTTTTCTGTCTTAGCTACAGTCACTGATAGAAGACAGTGGTTTAGCCACTTCAGGTGCGGCTCGGTTGGCTACTTAACCGGTGCAACACTAGGATATGATAACAAATAAGAGGTAGGCCTCAGCGAAAGGCCAGGTTAAAAGTACCCTAAATCGACGAGCGTGTATGAAAGGGTTGATGAGAGTAGAGGAAGCGAAGTACGTCAAGATCAGGTGAAGGGCTGTGATCTCTGCTTAACCTGATGGGAAAGAGGCGTGATGGTATGTATGTAACAAAGTCTTACATGTTTTGTATACTTTTACAGATGCCACAGGCTACATTAAATCTCATGGTATAACAGACCTGCCTTTATATATTCTCTGCTCTGATATTCCAGCGAAACACAAGAAACAGATTGTAAAAAGCCGACTCTTAAAGTAGGCCGTGCTGCAGTGGTTTCTTGCCATTTCTTTTACGCTGCCATAGCACGATCCGAAACGGCGTAGACTCGCTCTGTTTGCATTGTATTCTGCAAGACATTTAATAAGTATTCTGTAATGAATCTACATTTAATAAAATTATTTGAATCTAACATTAATATTTCACTCGTTTGTCCACAGTTAAGAATGCGGCATCGACGGGGACTGGTCATAGGCGTCCTACTTATATTACACATGGTGAGATTCTTACTTTCTTCAATTGTTCAAAACATGTACTGATGTGGCAGGACAATGGTTGACGAAAATTACCCTCTGACTTGACCACTGCATACGCCTGTAATTTTCTTTTCCTTGACTAATACTTCTGGGGCTGCCTCTTTAATAACTGACCTTTTGGTATAGTTGGTAGTGGGCCTGACTTCTACGACGTGGGCCGCGGGTTCGGTCTGCGCCCTGGGCAAACATTTGTGTGATGAACACTTATGTTTGTTCTGTATCTATTTATGACTGTTTAGCAGTCTCTGGTACTCATAACAGAGGCTTTGCCTAGTTTGGAACCAGATGGCTTTGTATGGATTATCCCCCGGTAATACAATTTAGCGCATCTAGTCGGTTTATTCTGCGAAGATCTTCACTTGACTAAAATTAGCTGGATGCTGGATACAAAGTGATGGACAATTTGTAGGTGGCCCACCTAGTCGAGAAAAAAAAATACATATTTTCAGTTCATCGATTAATAATTTCTTTATGTTACCTATAAAGTTAGTAAGTACGAGTATCTAGGTTTTGTATTCGGTTTTTATTATAATACAGAGTGAATTTGTATTGAAACTCATGAAAACAAGCAACTTTCGTGAAGAAAAAAGTTTTTACTAGAAAAAAAGTTTTCGTCTCCCCATAGCATCCCATAGTAAAGTGGTCACCTGATCGACTCATTTTGTATAGCAAGGCGAAAATTTTTTTTTGAGTAAACAATGTTTTCTTGGGGAAAGTTGCTTATTTTCATGAGTAGAATCATTGGGCTTCGGTAGCGATACCAATACAAATTCCTAATCATACTCATTTTGTATAGCAAGGCGAATTTTTTTTTTTGAGTAAACAATGTTTTCTTGGGGAAAGTTGCTTGTTTTCATGAGTAGAATCATTGGGCTTCGGTAGCGATACCAATACAAATTCACGCTGTATACCTAATCGGCAGTACAAGTACGAGTAAGCATTGGTGGACTCGAGAGCCGCCCAAGATGGCTGGCGGCGGAATGAATTGAAACCGCACTACTTGCTTGATTTTGCTCGGTCAGGGACCCAAAGAAGAACCTCTGAGAAGGACACTAGAGTTACAGTTAGTGCCTCTATAGTTATACTATTAATCAATAGTTAGGCTTAGACCAAATGTAAAGGGACTAGAACTAGACAAGATAATCATTATCATTTATTTACAGAAATTCATGCCTGCATATTTAAACTTGCCAAGACTTATATGAAACATCCATTCAGAAATGATTATATTATTGCCACCTTACTTGAGTGACACGCTTCGCAAACATATCACTTACAATACCTACGCACCGACTGCCATTCACGGCACTTTCTTCATTTTCATATTTATTTTAATTTTAATTTTATAAATATTTTAACATGCACGACGCTTTTAAAACAAATGTGATGATGGTATGAGGTGTTAAGTAAAAGTTTGTTTACTGACGGCAGAAGCCGGGTTTTTTACCTTTCTCCGCTTAGATTTTAAATGGATACCTACTTAAGATTTCGTTCGATAGTAATACTTCAAGCAACATTTTCAAGTGAAAATGTTTCATGTAAATTAGGTACACACGGCTGCAGATAACAGTAGCAAAACCAATATGATAGCTACAAACCCTATACTCGAAGGGCATGCTCAAGATCAGTGCTACCACAGACGTGAGTCTTACTGTCAGGAGCTCCCGGTCCTGTAGTGAAAAGATCCACTACAGGACCAGGAGCTCCCTTCAAAATTCCAGCTTTTGCTGAAACAATGTGGAAGGAAAGTACCATAGTCACCACGGAGATTCTCCTTGCAGCAGCCAACGTGGGTCCGTAATCGGTTGAGGCACTTCCAGAGCGACCACCACAAGTCTCCACCCGGAGAAATAAGCTCCATTTGTGGGATATAGCTTTCTTGAACGGGGAACGTTTTCTCCCACAGATGAGATCGGGCTTCATTGGCTCTCCTCTAGAGGCAAGAAAGGTTCTTCATAAGTCTAGGGTGGGCTCGGATGCTCCCGTACATGGGGTGTTTTGGATCGCACTCCTGCTTGGCTTTATCGCGCCGCACATTTCGCCCGCACTTAGCGGGCTCCGCACGATCTATTTATTTATAACTATTTTTATATTGCCCCGTGTGGTGCCGGCAAAGAATAGTACCAACCCTTACATACCCGTGGGTGTCGTAAGAGGCGACTAAGTGTTATAAACTGGAGGATGGGCAGCAGCGTCCTCCATTGTATCTAACATCTTACTTACTGAGGTCACCTACAACCGCGGTCCATGGTGCCAGCTGTAACGCTAATAAGCAAGGTGACTATGGTACTTCCCCTCTACATTTTTCCAGCAAAAGATAGAATACTAGAGGGAGCTCCCTGTCCTGTAGTGGACGTTTCATGGGATGTTATGATGATGATGATGATGATTCTTATTGGAGTAAAAGAAGAACCGTTGCAAAAAAGTTGCATAAATCCATCTACTTATGAACAAACCCAAGAATCTGTGCTTTGTTGTGCGGTTGGTTTCCGTTCCATTACAGGTTGACCACTAGGTCAAGGCAAAGATCACCACATATAGAGGTACAGCCTGCAGCTAAATAATTCATGTTCAGCAGTCGAACGCCGACGTTTTTGCCGACGATATGATCAGGCATAAATTATCAGACCACAAAGATTTGATCATTAAAATTTAAAAGTCACTCGAGCGTGAAGAAAACGCCGTATCAAGATGTGGCGGAAAAAGTCATCCAACTAAATGATATGTACATGGGAAAGCTTGGTTGTTGTAAAGAGATCAAGATCAAAGACGGTTGAATACTGATTTTGAATGTGACTCTATTATACAAACATGCATGCATACAAGGTGCAACAGAAAGTGTACATAACGACTTAAAAACCCTCAGCATAATCATCATGCCATCCTATAAAAGTCCCTAGCTGGACATTGAGTTCACTCCAGAATACCAGTAACATTCGCGTGATAGGTATATTTTGCTACGCTTGTTAACCTTGCTTCTGGCACCACATATCGCGGTGGTTAGTGACCACAGTGTGTAAGTTGGCACACACACATCCTCCAGTTCATAATTCCTTAGTCGCCTCTTACGAAACTTACGGGTAAATGTGGGTTGGTACTGTTCCTTGGAAAACCCTGAAAGATGTGGATTTGTCCATGAAACATTTCCTATGAAAATGTTTGCCTTCTGAACAAAATTGACTTATGGAGTTTCTACGGGAAGTTGAATTTTTAGGGTTCCGATACCAAAATGGTAAAAAAAGGAACCCTTATGGTGCGACTTTGTCTGTCTGTCTGTCACACTTATATATCTCAGCAACCACTCTAGCTATCGACTTGAAATTTGGAATGGTTTTAGAATATGGTTGTGCAACTTAATTGCAACTGAAAGAGGTAGAAAAAAAACCGGCCAAGTGCGAGTCGGACTCGCGCACTGAGGGTTCCGTACCACCACATAAACATAATGTATTAGTTGAAATTTCAGTAAGTTAATGTGCTAGATTTTTTGAGTCCGACACGCGCTTGACCAAATTTTATTATTTGTTGTTATTTTATAGCCTATGCCCTATAAACATACCAATTTTCAAGTTTGTAAGTGTTCCCGTTTTTAAATAGAACTAAAACAAAAATCGCCTCAGCAACCATCCAACTTGACCCCTCTCTTGAATGAATGTTCTTGAAACGGGAGCTCACCACAATTGGTTACCATTAGTTGTGAGAAAAGTTGTAATATTTAATGTTCAGACTTTTCCCATTATTTGTACTGTGAGACCTAGCATCTTGCCAAATTTCATAATTTTAGGTCAACGGGAAGTACCCTGTAGGTTTTTCATTTTTGAATAAATGTATGGAGATAAGGACATAAAATGCCATATCTTTTGATTGCGTCGTTGTAAAAAATTTAAATTTTCAGATCTTGTGTGGTTCATGGATCCTAATATATGGTATTAATTTCAACCTGATACCTTTACCCGTTCGTGAGATAAAGGGTCTTGACAGACAGACAGACAGACAGACAGACAGACAGACAGACGGACAACAAAGTGATCCTATAAGGGTTCCGTTTTTTTCTTTTTAGGTACGGAACCCTAAAAAATATGATTACTACGTAAAGGGGGCCCAAATCGGGGTTCATATGAAAGGGCTTTACTTGCAAATTCTAAAATATATTTCTGTAGTTTTATACGACTCTTAGTTTTGAAGTTATGATGAAAAATGTCCAAAAAAAATAAAATACCCCCTTATCTCCGAAGTTTGTAAAGGAAAAATCTGAATAAAAAACCGGTCAAGTGCGAGTCGGACTCGCGCGCCGAGGGTTCCGATATACCTATAGTATTTTTGGAAGCAATAAAGTCCATTTTCTGGACCGCAAAACTAAATTTGTTTGTAAAGGTTTTTTGCAGATTTCTGAAAAACTGTGCAACTTAGAAAGATCGTTTTATTTTTGCTGTAAAGTTTACATAAACCTCTGTCAACTGTAATTAATTCAGATTTTCCCTTACTCAAACTTCGGAGATAAGGGGGGGGGAATGGTATTTTTTTTGACATTTTTCATCATAACTTGAAAACTAAGAAACTTAAAAAAATACAAAAATATATTTTAAAATGTACAAGTAAAGCCCTTTCATATGATACCCCACTCGACCTAGTAGCGACAATTTGAAATTTGGCCCCCCCTATTTTGGCCCCCTTTACATTAATAATCATACTTTTTTCAAAAAATTTTCATGTGCAATTAAGTTGGGCAACTATATTCTAAAACTATTCCAAATTTCAGCTCGATAGCGTAAGTGGTTGCTGAGATATAGAGGTGTGACAGACAGACGGACAGACAGACAGACAGACAGACAGAGCGGCACCATAAGGGTTCCTTTTTTTTACCATTTTGGTATCGGAACCCTAAAAACAGTAAAAAACAGTCGATAGAAGTTAAGAGAAATATTACAGCAAAAATAAAACGATCTTTCTAAGTTGTACAGTTTTTTAAAAATCTGCAAAAAAACCTTTACAAACAAATTTAGTTATGCGGTCCTAAAAATGGACTTTATTGCTTCCAAAAATACTAAAGGTATATCGGAACCCTCGGCGCGCGAGTCCGACTCGCACTTGACCGGTTTTTTTCGGTTGCTTGCCTAGTTGGTTAGAGCTTCTCTAGTATACTGATGACGAGGGTATGAATCCCAACTGTAGTTGTCAAATTTTATGCAAACCAAATTGATCGCGATAAATATTGGAGATATGTCCACTGAGATACAGTGCAAACTAGTTCAGTGGGTCTCACAACCTGTTTGTGATGGCCTATTCAACATTGTATAATGCCACAAACTCTTTCGGTTTGTGGGACTATAATTGGCTGTAATGAATTAATGACCATCGTTGTTATTTGTATTCAATAAACACATTTTTATTTTTTTTATTTTTTATATTATGCAGCTAAAGCCGCAGGTACACACGGCCGCACGTCGGTGGAAACATTGACCTTGAGCGGGTGTCTGGTTTCGAGCGTATGTAGCGTTGTGCTGGTTCAGCTTATACTGGTTAGTTTGTACGTGATTGCTGCCGCGAATACAATCTAGTCTATGTTGTAGTTTATTACTGTTCCTAATGAGCCACAGCGTTCCGTTTTTAGGGTTCCGAACCAAAATGGTAAAAACGGAACCCTTATTATGCGACTTCGTCTGTCTGCCTGTCACAGCTGTATATCTGAGCAACCATTCATGTTATCTATCGACTTGAAAGTTATAGTTTTAGAATATGATTGCCAAACTTTATTGCAAACAAAAAAATAAAAAAAAATATGAATATTATTTTTGTTAAGGAGGCAAAATTTTTAAGTGTCTTTATCAGGTCGAATTATGAAAGGGCTTTTCTTGCACATTCCAAAACAGATTCTTTTATTATTTCTCAACACATTTGCTCATAAAACAGCTCTATTTGCACTGTATTTAGGTCCATAATCCAGCTTATTAAACACGCGTGTTTTTTCCATTATATTACCGTACTAGTGTTTTGTTTGTTTTTTTTTCTGGAATTAGTAGGGAGTTTCATGACTATAAAATTTGTAATAAGTATATTAAAATACGCAGCTTGTTGATACGAATTTTCCTCCTCCGGGAAAAGAAGTAAGCAAGTTTTACTTGTTTTTATAGGTACGCAAATGTGTTGAAAAACGTCGTAAAAAGCGCGTGTGCTTTGTTCATTATACACTCGGCTCCATTACGACTCTTATTCTTATTGCAACTCTTAGTTTACAAGTTATGATGAAAACTGTAAAAAATGCTGTTCCCTGCCCCCGCCCCATATTCCCTAAGTTTGCGAAAGTTTGTTTACAGGAAAAATAAAACAATCTTTCTAAGTTACACACTTTGAGAAATCTTAAAAAAAAAAAAAATTTTAGTGGTCCTAAAATGGACTTTATTGCTTCCAAAAATATTAAAGGCATATCGGAACCCTCGGTACACGAGCCCGACTCGCACTTGACCGGTTTTTTATTCAGCGAATCAATTAGAAATAGCACGGTAGAACATTATTTATTACTCTATTATGGGGATAATTGGGCGGAACTGCAATAATGAGTCTATCTGTATCTAATTTTAGGAATTGGAACTGTTTTAGTAAGAATGCAGTAATTAATGCCATTCATATGTTGCCTACCGTACCGGAAGACGAAGCGTTGGCAGGCCCCCCACAAGGTGGACCGACGATCTGGTCAAGGTCGCGGGAAGCCGCTGGATGCGAGCAGCGCAGGACCGGTCGTCATGGGGATCTTTAGGGGAGGCCTATGTCCAGCAGTGGACGTCTTTCGGCTGATATGATGATGATGATATGTTGCCTTATATTTGTGATATTTAATGGAAAAGAGAACCTACGTGTAGTGAATACGTCCGTGTTGTCCGTGTGCCAGCCAGTCTTGTCACGTGGGTGTCGTAAAAGGCAACTAAGATATCTTAACCCAGAGAATTGACAGCAGCTTCCTTCTACGTATCGTCACCAAAAACAGTGCATGGTATTTTTATTTTTACTATTATTTTTATTTATTATTATTTTTTTGTATGACTATGGTATTTTTCGCCTGTAACGGAAAGTATGTCTGTCCAGTAACGGAATCTTGCTAGAAAGTAAAAGTAAGACATTATCAAGAACTTCGTTTAAATCGGTCCAGTTTTTCGTGTTTTCCGTAAAAGCCCATTATCTCTCCAACCGATTTATAGCGAGCGACCGCAATTGTCCACTCTGGTCGAACAGTTTGTATGGAGAGGTCAATTTTTTTTCTCATTTTCCAATATATGTTTTTCTTAGGGAAAGTTGTTCAGTTTCGTTGACTGAGCACGCCCTTTCAGTTTTCGGTACACCGTCCCTTGCACCCTTTATAGCACACTTTTTGTGAGACGCTTTAGCACATATTTGCCCAAACTCTATGCAAACGAAGTCGTGGACACAGCTTATCATACAACTAGTATGATAAGTACTTGCATGTAAGCTTGACACTTAAATCAAGGTTGACATTCGCAATGCGACTCTAGCCCGTACGTCTATTGAAATAAGAACGCTACGTAGTCCAATGTGTCAAGCTTGAGGTGTTCTTGACTGTACATAGAGCGTTTAAAATGAGAATGGTACAGTCAACGACAGGTCAAGCTTGACACTAGCAGCGCAACTCTAGCCCGTATGTCCAACGGTACAAAGTCGAATGTGTCAAGCTTGATGTGCTCTTGACTGTACGTACTTATTATAATTTTGTAAACTGACATCGTAAATAAAAACTGGCCAAGTGCGAGTCGGACTCGCGCCCTGAGGGTTCCTTCCATACCTATCTACCATATGATATACTAAAAGCTTTTGCTCTTTGCCTTTAAAAACTCCGCGACCATCCAACTTGACCCCTCTTTTATAGAAAAGTTCTTGAAACGGGAGCTAACCTTGATTGATCACTTTTGATTGTGAGAAAAATTGAAATATTTAATGATTTTAGACTTTTCCCTTTATTTGTACTGTGAGACCTAGCTTCTTGGCAAATTTCATAATTTTAGGTCAACGGGAAGTACCCTCTAGGTTTTGCTTTGGTGCATAAATGTATGGAGATGAGGACATAAAAAGCCATATCATTTGATTGCGTCGTTTTAAAAATTTAAATGTTCAGATGTTGTGTGGTATACGGACCTCAACATTCATTATCAATTTCAACCTGATACCTCTACCCGTTCGTGAGAAAAAGGGTCTTGACAGACAGACAGACGGACAACAAAGTGATCCTATAAGGGTTCCGTTTTTTATTTTTAGGTACGGAACCCTAAAAAGGTGGATTGAGAGGTAATATTAAACTTATCGGTGTAAAAAAAGTCACCTTTGTGATCAACTGATTGAAAACGTCAGATAAAAGCGTGGTGAAATTAAATTATGTTAGTGAAATGGACTGAATAATGATCATAAGATGAGATAAAGCATGCTTACATATTGATAATTCAACAGGATAGTAAAAAAAAAAATATTTTACAGCCTACGATTTAATTATTTCTTACCAAATGGAGTTTATGATTTCTCTTTATATAAACTTCGTGCAAAATATACTAGTTTTTTGTTTAGGCTAAAAAAAACGCGAATAAGTAATTTAAAAAATGGCGTGGCGCCCTCTAAAGGAGATTAAGTCATGCACGAAAAAAATGTGATCGCCAAACCCAATCTACATTTTAAAGATAAAATTAAGATAAGAGAACTTACCTTCTTAAACTTTTAACAGACAACTCTGTCATTATATTATTATTTTAACAACTTAAATACCACTTTCCTTAACCATACCTACATAGTATTATTACAATTAACTCACAGAAACTTAAACCAAATAATACTTAAACCGTATCGCAACAAGTGGAGCGCCTGCGCATGAAAGTTAATGATTTTTAATTGGCGCCATCTTGCCATTTATAGCACTTCAATGGATGCCGCGAAGAAAATGCCTTGTCATTTGTCAGTGCGTATGTTTTCACAAAATTACTGCGTTATAACGATTGCGATCGATTTTCTTGATATATTTTCTGCGTATCGGATGAATAAGGTATCTATCTCGTTATTGCTATCATGGTGTGATTGGTTTGGTTGGAAAAATTATAACGTGAAGTTATGTTTGAGACTTCGAAGTGAGATAAGATAATAGTAGGAATAAACAATTTCACATACAAAGTAGATAAGAGAGTACGTTAAGTATGTTTGTACCTAGAGATACACACACACACACACTTTTTAGATACATACATATTCGTATGTTTGAATTCATTTACTAGTATAGTATTATATTATCTGTGTTACTGCTTAACTAAACCGTATTTCTATTTCTTGACATATGTGTACCTTTGTTAAATACGACAGTACCTGGGAGACCGAGTTTCGCTCTATAATAGCCGCCTCTACATTAAAATATCATCGGGTGAGCAAGCTATACTACCCGCCAACAGATGGCGCTGTAGGTTACTGTCTAAAAAGCGGTATTTAAGAAAAAATGCTTAAAAACAATGGTAAAATGAATATTTCCAGATATGAGACCTATTGAGATGAGATTTTTCGATCTCCAAAAACCTCTGTATGCTAAATATCATCAAAATCGTTGGAGTCGTAAATATTGCTCGTTTAATAGTATATAATGTTTACAAATGATATTCCGTTGATACAGTTTAAACCATTTGTCGTACTGGACGATATATTGTTTAGGAGAAAATTACCAGTTTTTCCGTGCAATGTCGCTATCTATCGCTTTTTATCGAACATTTGAAGTTATGGGGGAATACTTTTATCCAAACCAAAGAAAAAGACCCTAAGTAAAGAAAAAGGTGCAAACAAAACTAATAAGTCTACATTTCTTCGAGCCCTCGAACAAATAAGACAGATTCATTGGAGCGAGGGCGCGTAGCGTAGGGGAAATAGAGTCGGCTACTGACACGGTCGTCGGGTACCATGCCCAAATATAGCCACCTCGACCCACTGTGCTGACGGACGCGGCTAGTTCCGTCTGTCCACTATTTACTCGTTTACCCTACTCAGACTAGTGGACTTAGTGGAAACGTTCCGTAAACATTGTAAGGCTGTGGTCGTTTATTTGGTAAGATTGTTAGATTTCTACGCTTTGAAACCGCAGTCAGTAACAAAGTAGGTACTTTTGGTTTTGTTTACAATGTTTAGGCTTTCTTCTTCTATTCTGTTGTTGTAAGTATTGTTGTATATTACTTTATGGTTCACCCGTGTCATAGTGTGGTGTCGGCAAAGAATAGTACCAACCCATCTCTGCCCGTGGGTGTCGTGAGAGGCGACTAAGGGCTTATGAACCGAAGGTTGGACAGCTGCATTTTTCGATGTATCGTACCATCTTACATACTGCGTTCACCAACAACAGCGGTCGCCAGCCGCAACGCTTACAAGCGTGGTGACTATAGTAAATCCCCTCCTAAGTACCACGCCTCTTAGCTGGAGTTCTGGAGGGACCTCCCTGTCCTGTAATGGACGGTTAATGGGATGTTATGATGATGATGACTTTATGTTAGTAAATACCAAGTTGTTCTATTTACAAAAAAATTATAAAATATCAGTATTAATAGTAGGTTTTTAATGTAGAGCAAAAAGTACAGTCATCCTTCGAAACTTAATGTTACATTCATCATCATCATAATATGGATTGCAAGGTAGATAACCAACCTGACAAACCCTAGTGTCAGAGTTTTTGAGCCGCCAAAGATCTCTGATACGGCTCATTAACTACTACATCCGTAGAAAGTAGTCGGGACCAACGGTTAACGTGCCTTCGAAAGCACGGAAACATCTAACTTTTTAGAAAATCAGGTGATTCATCCGGCAATGTCAAAGAGATTTTTGTTTGACGATGTCCCTACCGGGAATCGAACTTAGAACCTCCGGATCGAGAGCCGAGCGCTCTACACTAGAAGGTTCTAAGTACAGTAACAGTGGAATAGTCATGTTACTACTGTTACTGTAAACATTTCGAAAATATCCATTTTTAACAATTTGTTTGGCCAGCTCAAACGTTACCTTAAGTTTTTGTTTTGGTAATATCGTTTAAATAACCACGATCACCCCGCCAGTTTGTACGACTCAGTATATTTTTGTTTGACTAACTGCCATACTCAGAGACGTCACTTAAAGTTAATCATTCGTTAAGTCTCATGCTGGCCTTTTCAGTTTCATTGAATAAAAAAGTGACAACACGAGACTTAATTAACGATAAATTTAAGTGACGTCTCTGAGTGCGGCAGTTATTGACTAAATTAATATAACGAATGCATTTTACACAACACTACATTATGCTATACTGTGACACTACACAAATGACCACACATTTTCCGACAATAGGATGCATGTCCCAGTTATAAGACCTGTCCGGTGGAAAACCAGTTGAACGTCCTCACTCGATTTATGATAGGGTTACCATAAGAACTCGAAATGTAAGAAGTCCGGAAAATCTGAGAATTTAAAAAAAGATTTATAAGTAACCAGATAATATAGTAGATAACCGGCTTAGTATTAAACGCTACTAAAACCAAGCTCATGCACATCAGCTCTAGTCAGAACAGAGAACAGTTTCCGCTACGCCTCATTGCCCATGATCATGCATGTCTTCATTCTAATCGCCTTAGTTGTAATTGTGAGCCTGTGGAGTAAAGGAGTGATCACACCTAGCTGAATTCAAAGACTAATTCGGCATACATTGCTGGGAGGCTTGGTTATGTTGATTGAAATATCCTTACTTCAACGAGCAATGTATGCCGAATTAGTCTCTGAATTCAGCTAGGTGTGATCACTCCTTTAGTCAGCACTCAACGATATCTCGGACTCATAATAGATGATAGGCTCAAATGGACTGACCACAATAATTCCGTTTGTGATAAGTTAAGAGCTTTGCTAGCCAAATTCTCCCTTATCAAATACAAAATACCCTTTCCAATATTGTTATTATTATACAATTCACTAGGTGAATCTATCATCTCTTACGGGCTAAGTAGCTACGGAAGAACGAGAAAAACTCACCTGGATTGTATTTATAATTTACAGATTCGTATTCTTAAGTGCATTGTACCGAAAAATGTGAAATGTAAACACAAGAGTAATTACCACGAGTTATTTAGTTACTGCAAGGTAATACCTATTCATGACAAAGTCAAATACTCTATTCTTACGGAAAATTATTTCAATGATGGACTACAGGAAAAGGTACAATACACTAAAAACACGCGCAGTGTGTCAAAGGGCTTGTTAGTCACACCTAGTTATAATAACCTATATGGGAAAAACAGACTTCATTATCTTGTCCCGAAATTTATAAATGACTTGCCCTTTGAGTTAAAAAACGAAATAAATATAAAAAATATAAAACTTCCTTAACAGCATTTAAGGATCTCAAAAACATTCGCTTAATGTTATTACGTTCGTTGGATTGGAGCACCCTGTGTGTACGCAATGCCTCGAACCGGTTTGCTGCGTCGAGCTGGTCTAGACGTATTCATACCTGTTGTTATCAGTGCGAATAGTTTGGATAGCACAACATTATTAGGCATTTGCTAACTAGCGCTCCCGAGGATGTTTTCTGGGCGCACGGAAAAACCATACCTGGTTTTTGTTGCGCTTAAGTTTGTTTTTATTGTTGGTTTTTGTGTATGTATTTTTAAATTAAAAAAAAAATATATATAAAACCAAACCCTATGAGCACCGCTAGCAATACTACGGGATGGGATTTTTCCCTGATCGGGGCCCAAAGTACAATTTGCCGCACCGCACGTTAGTGGTAATCTTACTTTGACCTTGAGCAAGTTTCAAACAGGTGGAAAAAAAATCCGGACGTGGGGCCGAAAGTCCTTATATGTCCGGACACATTCGGACGGATGGTAACCCTAACTTATGACAATAGACAATCTAGTAAAGAGTAAAAGCTGACTTCAGTGGAAAGCGACACAACGGACACAGTACGACCCACACAGATGACACACTTCAACAATCCTGGTGTCCATTCATGCGTATATTACCCTATTAAAAAAAAAACATATTTTTAACCTTTTAGGGCCATAACACCCTCCGTGGTCTAGTGTTTAGAGACACAGGTTAGAGCGCTCGGCTCTCGATCCGGAGGTTCTGGGTTCGATTCCCGGTGGGGCACTGTCAAACAAAAATCTCTTTGTGCGACCTCCCCAGTTTGGTCAGGACATTGCAGGGTGAATCACCTGAGTGTCCGAAAAGTTAGATGATTCCTTGCTTCGGAAGGCACGTTAAGCCGTTGGTCCCGACTACTATCTTCGGATGTACTCGTAGTCGTTAATGAACCATGTCAGAGGCCTTTGACGGCTCAACAACTCGGACACCAGGGTTAGTGAGGTCGGTTATCCACCCACATGATATGATGATGATGAGGGCCATTCATAAACTGAGCGAGCTGAGCGGCCTTAGCTCACTATCACCATCAGCTAACCTGCCCGCTAAGCACGCCTCCAGCGAGAAAATATATCTCGGAGAAATGTCACTTTATTTGAGGAGTTATGTCATCTAATCTATCATCTCCAAGCGCTAAGAAATGTCAGTGGAGGAAAATGTTTCGCAAATCCACAAATTACGTTTTTGATATTTCAGACAGAGATAGCTTTATACACTAATGCCGTCCTTGTCTTTCAAAATGTATCGCACTGCTCGGATGTCAAAAAAACGTGACCATACTTAAAGTCTTTAATCTACGGGCCTAGATAAACTGACAACTGCAGCGTGCTAAGCAGGCAGCAGTCGTACTCCGAAGAGACAGTTCGATAATATCGCGATGATAATTAGTATACGGTTCGCCCTTTGACAAGGAAATTCCCATACAAAGTAAATTTTCGAACGTAATTGTTGTTGTCAATCCATATTGATCGGAGCTCCGACAAAAGCTTACGTATATAGCCATATATATAAAAAAAAAAGCTTACGAGTACCAACCCTGGTGGTGTTTCCACCTGTGCTGTTTGATAGAGCTAAGCTGTGAGCTGGAAAATTTCAACCTGGTGAAAAATCACCCTTTAAGAAGCTACATGCCGTTCACTAGCGCCCCCATCAGTAAAGAAACTATTACTCGCTAAATATAAAACTTATCGAAAATCCAGAAAGACAGATTGAATTAAAGGTACTCGTACCCTAGTCTATTTTAAGAGCTTGGTTATTAAAAATATATTTTAGAATGTACAAGTAAGGCCCTTTCATAATGATACCCTACTCAACCTAGTAACAACAATTTGAAATTTCAATTTGAAAATCAAAAAAGTTATGATTATTACTGTAAAGGCCCCCTTTACAGTAATAATCATAATTAGTTTTTTATTCTTTCATGTGCAAATAAAATGGGCAACCGTATTCTAAAACTATTCCAAATTCCAAGTCGATAGCATGAGTGGTTAGATCGATAGAATATCAAGCAATCGATAGAGGTGTGACAGACAGACAGACAAAGTCGCACCATGAGGGTTCCTTTTTTACCATTTTGATATCGGAACATTCCTTTAGCAACTTATACTACTCCACGATATTCCACCCACCTACCTATTCAATCTCCTACGAGTCTTGTTTACTTGTTCAGCCCTGAGTAATTAACTGAAAGTAAAATTGGATCTGGGCTGGGAGCATCGACCTTGTTGCTACTGGCACACTGAGCCACACCTACAAGTCTAAACCAGACTAGACTACTCTAGACAGCTAGACGCGGATGTTGTATATTGCTGTGGATTCTTGTGTACTTAGGTACTCGCTTAGGTACACACGGCCGCACATCGGTAGAAACACTTTTGGACCTTATGGCCTGGTAATAGAGTTGAAAAAGTTTCTACCGACAAGCGGTTGACCGTACAATAACAAACAACGAAACACACAGCCGGCTTAGCACGCTGCAGTTGTCAGTTTATCTAGGCCCATAGATTAAAGAACCAGTGTGGCCGATTTACTGACTTTAAGCATGGTTACGTTTTTTTGACAGCTAAGCAGTGCAACATATTTTGAAAGATAAGGACGGCTACATGTATTGGAGCATAAAGCTATCTCTGTCTAAAATATCAACAACGTTATTTGTGGGTTTGCTAAACATTTTCTTCCACTGACATTTCTTGGCGTTTAGAGGTGATAGATTAGATAACATCATTCCTCAAATAAAGTGACATTTCTCCGAGTTAAATTTTCTCTCGGGCAGCGTGCTAAGCCGGCAGGTGTTTTGTAAACAAACTTTTTCTTATTGTCATTGTCTCTTGTCCTTGATCTAGTCTTGAGGACAGAGATGAGGTCGACGATGGAACGTTTGAATTTTCCAGCTCACAGCTTTGCTACCTCACACAGCTCTGGTGTAATACCAGCCTTAACGTGCCTTAGGAAAGACGGAAACTTAGTTATTGTGACACTAGCAATCACCCATCGGGATTTTGACCAGGGCCATCGTTGCTTTACTCCTGTTCTGAGATACTACTTTATTCTACTCTTCGATCATACATTTTGTTAAATTTACGCACGGCAGCACGCACGTCAATAGAAACAAAACCAGTATAAACTGAACCAGCCCTACGCTATAAACGCCCCAAACCAGAGACCCGCTCAAGGTCAAAGTGTTTCCACCGATGTGCGGCCGTGTGTATAATTGCTGCCTAAAAAGATGGCGTCGCAAAAGGCTTATGCCTTTATAGTCAAGTCAATCTACGATATGAGGTTGCATTAAATGCACATTTATAGAAATTAATTTTAAATAGCAATATAGGCTATTTAAAGCTGTAAATAATTAAATCCGCCAATTTTATAAAAACACATTTTTTTGTAAAATTACCAGCATAAGCTGACCTGTGCTGTGCTACATGGTAAATATTATACAGGTTGAGTTCACCTTATACTGGTTTTAAGAATATCAACGTTATGTCAGGGATTACTGTTTTAAAATTTTGAATGTTTTTACTGGTAATTTAATAAGTTATTCCCTAAAGTGCATTTAATGCAACCCTCGCCATACAAACTTTCGTAGATTGACTGGACTATTATGCTTTCAGTCGCTTTATAGCTCAGGTTTATTAGTACTTTCACATTTAGAACACACGAAAATAGGGACACTATTTCGTTCAACTACCTCAAAAGTACCTCAAAAGTTAAACTCAAGAATTCTCTCTGATCGATCATCGATGTGATTCAATGACACAAACTAATAAAGAAACTGAATCTGATAAGAAGATCCCACATCAATTACTGACAATGACTCCACATTTTTCGAAAATACAAATACAAACTATCCGACTGAATTTATGAATCAAAATTTCATTTGAATGTGTGTTTGTTTGTATGATAAAGAATATGAAAATTCTTGACACTGAATGGAATGAATGAGGTACCTTTATATCGATCAGTTTATTAATAGGGCTTAGGTACTTATTTAGGGTTAACTGGAAGTTATGAATTTATATTGGTTCTTTAATTGTAGGATTTCAAACAAACTTTCATCCCTTGACAAACAAAAATTACTTTGTATGATTTTCATTTCGGACAATCAGGTATTAAAGACGTTGGTAAAATGTCAGCAAAACTGAAATGGAACTGGGCAGGAAATGTCTCTCGTATGCATCCTAAAAGGTGGGCCAAGTTGGCCACAGACTGGATCCCGGAGGACGGGCGACGTCGCCGAGGCCGGCCCAGAATAGATGCATTTGTGACTGACTGGCAGTTAGCATCACAGGACCGTGACAGATGGCGAAAAGAGGGGGAGGCCTTTGCCCAGCAGTGGGACACCCTACAGGCTACAAAAAAAAAGGGAAAAAAAGGTATTTCTGCAATGTCCTAAACAAATTGGGGAAGTATCAAAAAGTGATTTTTGTCTGACAGTGTCCCTACCGAAAATCGAACCTAGAACCTCCGGATCGAGAGCCGAACGATAAATGTGACACCCAGAACCAACATCGATACTGCAAAAAAAATCTTATCCTTAAACGTAACTAAAGCAAAGCCTTAAGGGATAAAGACTGAAAATAACTGCCGGATTTTCTCAAATAGACGTGAAGGAATATGCCGGAATCCTTAGAGACCTTTGACTATACCGAGTCCTTTCAAGATTTTCTATAGACCGGTACAACTTTTGACTTTTATTTTATTAGGGTTCCGTACCTCAAAAGAAAAAACGGAACCCTTATAGGATCACTTTGTTGTCCGTCTGTCTGTCTGTCTGTCTGTCTGTCTGTCAAGACCCTTTATCTCACGAACGGGTAAAGGTATCAGGTTTAAATTAATACCATATATTAGGATCCATGAACCACACAAGATCTGAAAATTTAAATTTTTTACAACGACGCAATCAAAAGATATGGCATTTTATGTACTCATCTCCATACATTTATTCAAAAATGAAAAACCTACAGGGTACTCCCGTGGACCTAAAATTATGAAATTTGGCAAGAAGCTAGGTCTCATAGTACAAATAATGGGAAAAGTCTGAAATCATTAAATATTACAACTTTTCTCACAACTAATGGTAACCAATTGTGGTGAGCTCCCGTTTAGAGAACATTCATATAAGAGAGGGGTCAAGTTGGATGGTTGCTGAGGCGATTTTTGTTTTAGTTGTATTTAAAAACGGGAACACTTACAAACTTGAAAATTGGTATGTTTATAGGGCATAGGCTATAAAATAACAACAAATAATAAAATTTGGTCAAGCGCGTGTCGGACTCAAAAAATCTAGCACATTAACTTACTGAAATTTCAACTAATACAATTATGATTATGTGGTGGTACGGAACCCTCAGTGCGCGAGTCCGACTCGCACTTGGCCGGTTTTTTTATGTGAAATTGGTGAACATTTTACCCCGATCTCACCTGTTCTTCTTCTTTTCGTGTCAACGCAAATTCAATAAAATTAAATGAATTTTGCCCAGTACTCAGCTACGAGAACGGCATTTTGTTTAGCTTGCATCAGTTTATCCCGCATGCAGGTGTTAGGGCACGCGGGGCAGGATGTAAGGTGGGCCATACTCTGCGGGGAATAACCGCACTCGCATGAAATGTTCGTCTCTTCAGTGAACCCCCACCTATGTCGGTTTTCCTTGCACCGGCCGACCTGAGTCCGGAGTCTGTTAAGAGACTTTCAGGTCAGTCATGGCAGTTCATGACCAGGTAAGTTACGATATCTACAAAGTAGAAAATCGCAAAATCAAAATCAGGCAGGACCACAGGAGCCTAGTTGGTAAAGCGTCTCCGGTACTGACGGAGAAGACGCAGGTTCGAATCCTGCCTGTGGTTGTGAAATTTTGCGATTTTCTACTTTGTAGATTTATCCGAACACTGGAAGTGTGAAAATAAAATCATTTTCAAGTTACGATATGGTCGAATATGTAGCATGCTTGCTAACCCATACTTAATGCCTGTTCACTCTAGCCTTGAAAAGATCCAGATTAAGGAGGCAGTGTGCATATGCGCATACGATTTTATAGACAAACTTATTTTTATTCTCAAGACCCTTTATATAATACTGGGTCCCCTAAAAGACCTCTATATAAATCCAGTCATAAATCTTTATTGAGAAAAAACATTGGTGGGGCCAATCCAATACTTTCTAATTTCATAGCTTGAGGCGATAGATACAAATGAGAGTTCTGAGCTTGTATATTCTGTCGATACCATAGATATAAAGGGTGTTTGATTTAAAAAAATAAAATAAAACAATTTTTTAAGAGAAAACTTCTTTAGCGGCGCTTGGCAGTTTTTTAGATAGGTAAAAAATGTTAAACTCACGTCACATGTCGCGACAGATGTTTAAGTTTTGAAGTGAGTTCTTTAGATCGATCGATCTGACGAAGATTGTCGATATGTAATTTAAATTGTCATGTTTGTCTACTATAGCGCAAAAAATGAATATTGTATGTACTTTTATACTGATAAATGAAACAATTCGTGCGAAATTATTCCCTAACCATTTCAAAATATTCAAAAATGCACAATGTTGATGTTTAAGTTTTCACTTCTGCCGGCACTCCCGGAGTGCAACCCGTCCTTTTTTTATTCAGAGAATAGTATTTTATGATTCTGCCAAACTGCAAGGCAGTTTGTTGGCAGAGAATACTCCCTTGAATAGCCAGACGGCTAAATATATTATTTACGAGTACCTACAATATTCACATAGTCTATATACGTACGGCAGCAAGTAAGTGGAGACAAAACCAGTATAAGCTAAACCAGCGTTACGCTTTTAGTGTCCAAATCTAGAGACAAGTTCAAGGTTCATCATCATTTCAGCCGAAAGACGTCCACTGCTGGACATAGGCATCCCCTAAAGATCTCCATGACGACCGGCCCTGCGCTGCTCGCATCCAGCGGCTTCCCGCGACCTTGACCAGATCGTCGGTCCACCTTGTGGGGGGCCTGCCAACGCTTCGTCTTCCGGTACGTGGTCGCCACTCTAGAACCCTCACGCCCCATCGGCCATGGGTTCTTCTTGCGATGTGCCCTGCCCACTGCCACTTCAGTTTAGCGATTCTCAGGGCTATGTCAGTTACTTTAGTTCTTCTGCGGATCTCCTCATTTCTGATTCGATCGCGCAGAGAGACTCCGAGCATAGCCCTTTCCATAGCCCTTTGGGTGACTTTGAGCTTTCTGATAAGGCCCATCGTGAGCGGCCACGTCTCGGTGCCATATGTCATCACTGGCAACACACACTGGTCAAAGACTTTCATCTTGAGACACTGCGGTATTTTGGACGTGAAGATATATTGCGGAGCTTCCCGAACGCTGCCCATCCGAGTCGGATTCGACGAGTAACCTCTTTCTCTAAGTTGGATTTAGTTGGGTTTAGTTCAAGGTTAAAGTATTTGAACTGACGTGCAGCCATTCGTACTATGGTACAATTAATACGTCAGTTGTCTTTGTAATACGTTGAAAAGATGAGGTACTTTATATTTCCAATTTACTTTTAATTTCATATTGGATTTATAACAGAAGCTACTGGAACAAACGTCATTGAAAAGGACTCCCACAAAGACAAAAATAGTTGTTTGTTATGCATACAAGCAAAATTGATGTTTGGCGCGAGTGTCTTTTTTTGAACTCGAGCAAGCAAAGCAGAGCAAAGCGAGAAGAATCCCGCGAGGCGAGGCGAGAGAAAAGCCAGTATTTATTATGTTAAAGTTTGTGAGAATGGCAAAGGTTTAGTTTATCGTAGAATTTGACGATAGAGATCTAGTTAAAGTTTAATTTTAACTTTTGATCGGTCAATAAACAGGACCGTAGTGGGGTTTTAGTTTTTTATACGTTTTATTGGTTCATGTTATTAATTTATTATACCTTAATAGATTACCTATTCTGTGATAATAGCCCATTTCGTCCCACTGCAGCGCAAAGGCCTCCCTTACCATCCACTGTCTAAATTATTGATTTATTTCTTGTTGTTTAATTTTCTCCAAATGGCGCTGCTTTTTTTTGTAAAGCCTTGTTGTTTAACACCCTGTGTATTCGTCACGACAATAATTCTTGGTTCGGTTGTTACGAACAACAATTTGTTAATACGTATCTTTTGAACGTTTTGTAATAGTTTTGTGATTTTACTGTGGAGTAGGAGTACATGTAATAGATTATCTTCCTTTTACGGGCTCTATTTGAGATAAAAAATGAAAGTTTTATTACTTAAGTACCTACGTGATTGTTATTTTGTGATAATGAGATTTCTTTTGTCAGTAAAATAGTTAGGGTGTATTAGCTATTTCCCGCGTGTTTTTTAGCCTTAAACATTCCTTTCCATGGAATAATATAGAAGCATGACAGTTTAGAGAGAAGCAGGAAAAAATATTTTGTTAGAACTATGAAAGTAGAACCAATGTTGTGGAAATGAGACCGTTGAGGAGTATGATTGGTGTGAAATTGAGTGACGGGATCTGAAATAGTGTTATAAGAGAACGTTGAGGCGAAAAAGAAGATGTAGTGACTAAAATTGAGAAAGTAACGCTGAGATGGTTTGGTCATGTGGAGCGGAATTTAATTTATTATTCCAATGCTTACCAACCCATTTTGCAGCTACGCAATGCATTTTGCAAAAGCAATCGGCTAAAGCTGTCAGAAAACACAAGTTTGTAAAACAATGTTATTCTTTTCGTCAACTATACTCTGGTGGAGACTAAGGTTGCAAAATGTGTTGGTTAGCACAAGAATAAACGAAAACATTTTATTATACAGTAAGTAAGTACAATAAGCATGGAAAAAGTCCAAGATGTCAAGTTTATTGTACTCTTGACTGTACTATGGCAAGCTATACCCTACACATAACAAGACCACTTTCGAAAACTTACAAACTTTTAATGAAGTTTTATGGGCAATTAAAAGCTTGTACAGTAGGTGTAAGTAGTTTAAATACATAAAAAATAGTGTCTGAAAACCGGATATTAGTAAATTCGGAAAGCAGCCAATGAGCGATGGGTTGTATCAAACGGGCCAATCGAACAACTTTCACGAGCGGATCTATTCTTGGTCCACAGGAAATTGGAATTTGACATCTAGCTGCAGTTCACAGGGCCGAACCCAGTGATAAAAATCTCCGGGCGATAGTTAGAACCTAGTCGTATCTATAGGCAATAGCATGACTTACCCATTTTGTTAGGTTTTCAAAACGCGAAATGCCTTTGACATTGCTATAATAAGAAAGATTATTTTGATCAAGAGGAGTCGGTCTCGTTTCGATGTTAAAAAAAGTCTGAATTTTTCATAAAATATGGTTTCTGCTTTAAACGTATGCCCTAGCAAAAACATTTCTTTAAACGCTCGCCACAGATGACGTTCATTCAAAATTATAATATATTCTCTTCTACTACATATACTAAGTTTTTGTTCAAACGATCAAGGCCAAGTTAGTCAAGAATAAAGTCTCAAAACTGACACATGTAAAACTTTTTATAAGCATACCACAAACGATCCTCAATTACGGCTCACCACAACTACAAATAAAAATACAAAACAGACTTTACTTTTTATTTTATGCATATTTTCTTACCAACAAACTGGCCCATTCCCAGACTTGTTTCAGCATTTATCTCGACTTATTTTATAACCATTCCGCGACAATAGCCTACGTAAATTTATAAGACAGTCCAATCCAACATAACAGACAAGGATTTAAAAACCCTTAAAATAAACGACCATTGTATTTAGCCTCTGAACCAAAATGTCGGCATACAAAAGGATCAATAAAATAAAAGATATGCTTATTGATAAAATGCCAATATAAACTACCGCGTGCGTGAATAATGTGACTGCAAAGTTTTCGAGTCAATTGGGCATGAATATGTTAGTAATAATGTTGCGCGAAAAGAAAGCTCCTTGTATGACAATTTTATGATGATGAAAATAAATAAAGCCCTTTTGGAAATAATTAACGACATATGCTGAACATCTCCAGAATATGCTGGGCTTTAACGAATTTACGAAAACCTTTTATTTATTCTGGTGGCAGGATGCAACATTTTTTGCGTCACTTGATATTTTAAGAATACATACACAAATTATATCGAACAACAAAGCTTATATCTTATAAGAGATAAAACTGGTTTTTGCGAATTTATAAAAACTTTGCTTATGGAATAAGCACATAGAACACAAATACCAGAATTATTTCTTTATGTCGTGCAGAATATAAGATCGACGATTAACCCAACAAGCCAATCAGAATGTGTTACCGCTTCACGGCCTCAATATTTAACTCCTGAAAAGACCACATAATTAGAATAGTTGGACTAAGAAGATTTCTGCCGCAAAGCAGCCATGTTTGCTCAGAAATTTCTGGCTAACGAGACAATTCATTTAATCACATATCATCGTTAGTTGTAAGAGGGGCAACGCATTTTTTCTGCCTTGTTAAAAGTATGAAACAAATGTATGAAGAACAAGCAAGTGCTCTTAAGTACAGTTGACCTTTTACCACCAGGTGACCCAAATCCTTGCTTTGTTTATTAATATAAAAAGGTCGTGTCGCCCTATCTAAATCCGTCCCATCTGACCCAGAATATTACCTACACCAAAAACCGTTGTTAGTGTCGCATAGCTTCAAACAGGTGTTGCCGTGACCGAGACATAAAAAAGGCCAGTGCCGTATTAAATAACACTTTTTAATATTGACTACACATACGCAGCCGCAGTGAAAGCGAGCGGACAAAAAAGCGGCAATTTTCGTGTCAGCATAAGATACGACGAGATATCAAAGTCAAGGGTGATTTGGATGTCGGTTTAAAGGTTCTGTATAAGTGCATTAGGGTGAGAGAAGAATATATTAATATTTATATTATTTATTACGAATAACAAGTACACAATATGTCACTTATAAACAGTGTAATAACTATTAAGGATGTGAATATTTCTTAAAACTTAATTAAAACATATATGAGAAAAAAATAGCCCAATCATTGTATAAATCACTCTATTTATCGCTAAATTATTCTATTTAAAACTTGCCTTTCTCAAGTTATGCTACACCATTAGTTACCAACGAACAGCAGCGGTTACATGCGTCTCTAGATAACATATCTTAGGTCAAATTGGGCTTTTAAATATCAGAAGAAGAAGGTAATTTTTTTTTAGCTTTTAATGTAAGGAACTAACGTCAATTTGTTAAGGCTGTGTATTAACGTGCCACCAAATTTGAGTAAATTTTTACCAAATAATATCCACCAAATTTTGTCTACCAAAATGGATGAATGTACACCAAATTTGCTTGTGGCACTTCGCCGGCCGATGCCGCGGCACGCTCGCTCCGCTCGCTCGGCTCGTGCGTTGTGGTCGCAAGATAACCTAACACAACCTAACCGAACCGGTTACCCAAATTTGGTGTACGTTCGTACGTACGTATTGGGGTATAAAAACTTATTTTGGGAATCATTTAATTTGTTGCCATTTGTTAATAGGCCCTAAGCCGTCCGTTGTCATACCCAGGGCTCAGTGCACAAAATACGGCTCTCAAAATACTACGGAATCCTAAAAAGCTAATTAATGAAAATTAAACCGAGGTGGCTTTTGTAAACACTTCGAGCTCATTATTTGCGCAATTTGTGTAAATATTATAATAATTCCTCGTAAAGTCGGCGCTTTTCGTCCAAAATTGTCGTTAATCTTCTTCTGGAAGAAATTACTGTCCCGTACTTGGTATTCAGGACTTAAAACTGTTGCTGTAAGTTTGTTAATTGAGCGCGAAGTCGACTGAGAAAAGGAAAAGTTTTTGAAGAAAAATTCCACTTAGTTTGTAAGTCATTGAATGTATTGACTAGAGAGTTTCAAAAAGCTTACCTAGGTACTAAAAATGGTTTGAAAAATTTGAATAAAGTGAAATCCTTATAATTAAATACCTACTTGTGTTATCTCTCATCTTGTCTTTATCCAAAAATCTTAGTGTCTACTCTCAATTTTTGATATATCGATACGATACCACTTCGATGCAGTTGGGTTCATAACTTCTTTCATTTGCAATAGAGTAAAATATTGGTTGGATGAATTGTCAAATTGGCAGTGATTTGCATCCAACCAATATCCTACTGTATCATAAACTTATTTACTATTATATATTCTGTGGTATCATCAAGGGACGAAGTTTCGAATTTGCATCGTATCGTATCGTTATATCGAAAGTTGAGAGTAGACACCCTTATCTTCTTATCTTATCTAGCCATTGGTGTCCTACTGCTGGGCAAAAGACCATCCCCTTTTTCTCCATTCGTCCCTAAATTGAGCCGGTTCTTGCCAATCTTAACAAAAGACATCGAGATCATCGAGCTATCGGCGCGCGCCTTAGTCGGCCTCGACGTCTTCTGGAGGTTTTGGCCCATAGTTCCTTTCCTGCGGCATGCGGGTCACGTGACCTGCCCAATCCCATTTAGGCTTGGCAGCCTCCACCGTGTAGGCTATGTCGGCTATTTCTGTTTTAAAGCGGAGTAAGGTGTTTCTGACCCTATCTGTCAGTTTCAGACCCACTATACTGCAATCCATTTCTCGCTGGCAACAGTGAGCTTAGATCTTTGATATTCTTTCAAAGACTAAACCTATGCACATCCAATAAACAAACATCTAAAATCATATTCTACTTAATGAAAAGAACTCAGCAATCATCGGGTTTTAAATACAGACTTCCGAAATTCATATAAAACTCGAATATTGCCGAGAACTTTTAATAACATAGCCGCCATGTACTCCTTAGCAAAATGTACAGTCAAAGCAGTTTATGCTTGTCTCTCGGAGCGCGACTTTAGTAGTAATGGTAAAAAGTCGAGTGCGCTTGAAGTGCTCTTGACTGTACTATAAAATAACAAACGACAAGATATTGACGACTTTGATGCTCTTCTACCAACTTTTCTGTCATAAGACTACAGACTATTTATTAGCCTTCTTGGTAAAATTTTCAACGAAGAAATAGTTCGTTTTCTTCAGGATCTGTTTCAACAATCTCCCTTCACAACCCTAAATGGAACTACATCATACTTAATATTAAAAAAAAATGACAAAACACTTACGAAAACCTTTCTTATTTTCAGACTGGAACACTCAGCGATCAGTCTTCAAATGAAGGAGGCGGTGGAGGAGGATCCGGCGGAGACACGAACAACGCTGCAGAGCCCTCAGGAGATCAGCTCGCCATGGAGTCTTCCGAGAGGGAAACTCCTTCTGACTCCTACAATGGGCCACCACCGCCTGTTCCACCACCACATAATAGAAGACAGGCGCAGCCGCATCATCAGACGCACCATCCTTTAAGTAAGTTCTTTTCTTAATCTGTTTGTTATTTCAAGTGTTTAGTAAAAAGTTGAACCTTAAAATTTAACTCGTTCTTGAGTATTTATTTATTCACAAATGTTCTAAATGTCATATTTTTTAGTATTGCTGTCAGTGAAAGATCTTCAGAGAGTCGTATTATTTAGATCTAAATTATTTAGATAGTAGACTTTATTTCAGTTATTCATTGCTGCTCAAAATGTAATTTACTTTTTTACTTATTACTTATTTTGTATCTTTCCAGGTATACCGAGGATTGCCAATCATCACCAAGTACACTCGAAGCCTTTTGCTTTGGGCCACCCAGTGAGCCACCATAAGAATGAAATTGGACCTGCATTCCGTGGTCCACCACCACCTCCGCAACCAACCCCTACTGACGCTCAGACATCAGCCAGCGACAAAGTCTTCAGCACATCGGGAGATGTCTGGCCAGCACCAGCTCCTGACATGCCTAAGATTGTTTCACTAGATGTTAAATGCGAGAAAAACGCCATGAGAGTTTTCCTAAGCTTCGACAAACCTTTTTACGGTATTGTCTTCTCAAAGGGGCATTATTCTAACCACCAGTGTGTTCATCTTCCACCTAATCTTGGAAGATCACAAGCTTCATTCGAAATCGGTAGCCACCAATGTGGAACAGCCGGCAGCGGAGACCCCAGATACAGAGGTGACGTAGCAGCCGCTGGAACATACTTCGAAAATGTTATTGTCATCCAATACGACCCACAGGTCCAAGAAGTCTGGGATCAGGCACGAAAACTGAGGTGTACATGGCACGATCAGTATGAAAAGGCAGTCACGTTCAGACCGTTCCCCGTGGACATGCTTGATGTCGTACGAGCCGACTTTGCTGGGGATAACGTTGGTTGCTGGATGCAGATTCAAGTCGGCAAGGGTCCTTGGGCTTCTGAAGTGTCTGGCCTGGTGAAGATCGGTCAGACGATGACTATGGTGCTTGCCATCAAAGACGACGATGCTAAATTCGATATGCTAGTGAGAGATTGTGTAGCTCACGACGGTCAACGCGCACCTATACAATTAGTCGATAGGCGAGGCTGCGTAACCCGACCAAAACTAATGTCACGGTTCACCAAGATCAAAAACTTTGGGGCCAGCGCTTCAGTTCTCTCATATGCCCACTTCCAAGCGTTCAAATTCCCTGATTCCATGGAGGTTCATTTCCAGTGCACGATCCAGATTTGCAGATATCACTGCCCTGATCAATGTTCTGATGCTCATAATGTTCTTAGCGCTCCTCATGCTGAATATGGTCCTCCTCAGATTGATTCGTATCCAATCGGTGCCGAAGCGAGACGGGACGAGAGGCGAGTACGAAGGCAACGTAGAACAGCGTCTCCCGAGAAAGAAGTTGGAGTAAACCGAGTAATTCGTGTAGTATCTGCTGGTGATTTAAATATGGACTCTGCTGAAGAAAGCGCTCCGACTAAGATCGGGCCAACGCCTGGTTTAGTATGTATGACGACTCCCGGCTTCGCAGCTACATTGGGAGCCCTTCTTGCTACTTTGATTTGTTCTTGCGCCGTTTCTATTGTATTGTTCTTGAAGTTAAGACCAATAGCGTCTTTGAAGAAGAAAACTGCGGCTGTAACGACGATAGCTCGGCCGCACCCTCCCACCGCGCATGTTATCTCAAAAAGTCGGTTTTACTCGTAACGATCCGTGTAACTCAAATTTGTACATATTAGTGTGATGAGACTGAAGTATGTAGACCATGCCAATTTATTTATTTGTGTTAACAAGTGCTCAATCAGGTTATACGAATCCCGTGGATTTTTAAATTTATTTAAGAGTCTTATTTAGACTAGCAAGCCGTAAAGAAGCTTCAGTTAAATCTTGATTCCTATTTTGTATCGGATAAATCCTAGGACATGTTATTTAAAAACGTAAAAAATCAAGTCATATTTTAAGAATATGAACGTTAATAAATAAATTGTCACAAAACACAAAAAAATAGTATTAATAAAAAGTAATAGATAAGTACAATCTTCTGTTACCTCTTTTCGAAAGTGTTTTTTTCGAAATAGGGGCAACGGAAAATAACGAGGTAATCAACATTTAGGTGAACCGCTAGTTATAATTTAAAATAACTTGTCATTAGTATTAATATTATTTATTTTAATTAAGTTATCATAGTCACTGCTAAATGCGTCATCTACACTCTCGGGCGAGAATTACCTGTTATTGTGAATAGATTCTCGGGAGCGTGTTATGTGTATATGTGATAGTATTCTCGCAAGATATCTCGGCGTGAGTGTGGATGACATGTAAGAGTTAATTTATTTACTTTATACCACCTGAGTACCTCTTAACTCTGTCTGTTTTTATTTATTAATTTTCACAATTATAACGAGAAAGTTTTATCGAATGTTGCAGAATGTTATCGTATTGTTATTTTAACTATATCGATGTTTATCTTATTCGCCATTGTTGTTAACTATTGTACCGATTGTTTTGTTATCGTAATATCTGGATGAATCTTTTTATTTATTTGTGAACTGTGAGAATCCGAACTGTATTAAACAAATTTGTAACAAAAAATGTTTTAAAGATTAAACACTATAATGGAAAAACATTGCGTTGTTTCATTCATAAAAACACAAAGAGGGTGTTCACTACCCGTGGGTGTCGTGAGAGGCGACTAAGGGATTATGAAATGGAGGACAGCAGCATTCTTCTGTTTACCGCACCATCTCACATACTGCGGTCACTAACAATCACGGTCCATAGTGCGAGCCGCAACTTCTGCTGGAATTCTGGAAGGAGGTCCCGGTCATGCAGTGAACGTTTTTAGGGTTCCGATACCAAAATGGTAAAAAAAAGGAACCCTTATGGTGCGACTTTGTCTCTCTGTCTGTCACACCTCTATATCTCAGCAACCACTAATGCTATCGACTTGAAATTTGAAATAGTTTTAGAATATGGTTGCCCAACTTAATTGCATATGAAAGATTTAAAAATATTATGATTAATATGGTTGCCCAACTTAATTGCATATGAAAGATTAAAAAAATATTATAAATATTATGATTATTACTGTAAAGGAGGCCCAAATATAGCCCAAATTTCAAATTGTTGTTACTAGATCGAGTGGGATATCATATGAAAGGGCTTTACTTGTACATTCTAAAATATATTTTTGTATATTTTTACAACTCTTAGTTTTCAAGTTATGATGAAAAATGTAAAAAAAAATACCATCCCCCCCCCATATCTCCGAAGTCTGTTAAAGGAAAAATCTGAATTAATTACAGTCGATAATAAGCAAAAATAAAACGATCTTTCTAAGTTGCACAGTTTTTTAGAAATCTGCAAAATACCTTTACAAACAAATTTAGTTTTGCGGACCTAAAAATGAACTTTATTGCTTCCAAAAATACTATAGGTTTATCGGAATCCTCGGCTCGCCAGTCCGACTCGCACTTGACCGGTTTTTTTATGTAACAAGTGCGCAAGCGAGTTGATCACCACCGCCCATAACACCCACTGCCTTATTAGTAGCATAACTGACACGAACAAGACAGCAAAGCCCGTTGCCCACCCTGAGAAATAAGATGGTGTGTCTCATGTGCCAGTATTTCACTGGCTACCTTACCCTTCAAACCGAAACATAGCTACCCTTCAAACCGAAACACAGCAGTGCAAAAACTGATGAAGATGATAAAACACAAAGTAGGTATTTTTTTTCGAAATCGGGAAGAAAGCCTGGTACACTAGCGGACACCCATCCACGAAAGACTTCTCCCGAAAACTCAAACTATGTATTTAGATCATGATACTGAACAACTTTCCCCAACAAAGGTCGAAATAAGAAAAATAATATCTCATAGATTTTTATAAAAGCATGGGAAGCTAAAGTTTATTTTCCTGTTTCGATCTAAGTGGGTATGTTAGTCCAGTCAATCTACGATATAATGTAGCATAAAATGCACATTTAAAGAAATTAGTTTTGAATAATAATATAGGCTATTTGAAGCTATAAATAATTAAATTTGTAAATTTTTCAAAGTACTAGTTTATACTGGCTGACCTGTGCTACATAGTAATTATTATACAAGTACAGTATACTTGTTTTAGGAATCTTGTTTTTTTTTCAATCTTATGTTGGGGATTACTGTGGTTCTAAATTTTTGAATGGTTTTACTGACAATTTTATTAAATTAATAAATAATTATAATTTGTTAATTATCCCCTAAAGTGCATTTGATGCAACCCTCTCTCTCCATACAAACTTTCGTAGACTGGACTATGTTCTTTGGAGAAATATATCGGTGTCTGAATGTACAATTATCTATAGTGTCATCCATCATCAGACCGTTGTTTCCTGTGGCTCATGATTTTAATACTCATGACTTCTAAGCTTATGACAAGGCTCGTGACTTCAAAACTCATTGCCTAACTTATCGGGCCGTCTCGGTGCCTACTGCTGTGCCTAAATGATAGCTGACTACTTCCCTGCACAGAAAAAACAGATGTCTTAAATGAAAAAAATATTATCTCATAAGTATATACATAAGTATCATTTTCATAATGAAAGTAAATGCTCTCAAGCCAATACCATGATATAAATTTGATTAAAAAATATTTGCTTAAATCAAGAAAATATTAGTTTCAGTTCATTAGGTTATTTTTTTTTGGACCTGATTTCCTTTTGCCCACTTATTAGTGAGGTCAAAAGCAACAACTTTTGTTCTACGACTTTGCTAACAACGCACGAAAAATTTTCTACTTCCTATACAAAATGGGTCGGTCACGTGACCACTTAAGTATGGAGAGTCGGAAATTTTTTGTGCGTTGTTAGCAAACTCGTACAACAAAATTTGTTGCTTTTCACCTCACTAATAAGTAGGCAAAAGGAAATTATGTCCAAAAAAATAACCTTGTTTATAAAACAATATGTCTCATTTAGAAAATAAAGGCTGTCCCGGTCGGAGTGGTCCAAAGAAAATTTTCAGAAAGCTGTCATTGCCTATGTGAAAAACGGGTATAAATTTCTGAGACAAAACTATCAAGAATAACTTTTTATCGACCAAGTGTTTCCCCGCACTAGTGGCACATTTTGGTAGCTAGACTAGACGTCCGTCCGCTGTCGGGAAAAAAAAAATCGAGTGCGAATTTGAAATTTGAATTTGGAAGGTCGCGTAGGCCCGCATATTTAGTACAAAAGGCCCTTCATAGAGTAGGAGATAAGTGATAATTAATTTTTCTCTTATAAAACGGGACCATTTTTCGATATCAAAAGTTATATGGGGTTTTGGACATCACAGAATCCAGAAATCAATGTTGTCAAGCCCAAATCCTATTAGTTCAAAAAATAACCTAGGCTAAATTACGGTGGGGTTTCTTGTTTGAAAAATTTTCCTTAGGGCCCCCTGAACATATCTGGAAAATTCTCCGTTGATCCCATGTACGCTCCCCCCTCCCCACCCTAAAACAGGTCCCTAATCTTAGGGACCTACTGCTGTGCCTAAATGATAGCTGACTACTTCCCTGCACAGAAAAAACAGATGTCTTAAATGAAAAAAATATTATCTCATAAGTATATACATAAGTATCATTTTCATAATGAAAGTAAATGCTCTCAAGCCAATACCATGATATAAATTTGATTAAAAAATATTTGCTTAAATCAAGAAAATATTAGTTTCAGTTCATTAGGTTATTTTTTTTTGGACCTGATTTCCTTTTGCCCACTTATTAGTGAGGTCAAAAGCAACAACTTTTGTTCTACGACTTTGCTAACAACGCACGAAAAATTTTCTACTTCCTATACAAAATGGGTCGGTCACGTGACCACTTAAGTATGGAGAGTCGGAAATTTTTTGTGCGTTGTTAGCAAACTCGTACAACAAAATTTGTTGCTTTTCACCTCACTAATAAGTAGGCAAAAGGAAATTATGTCCAAAAAAATAACCTTGTTTATAAAACAATATGTCTCATTTAGAAAATAAAGGCTGTCCCGGTCGGAGTGGTCCAAAGAAAATTTTCAGAAAGCTGTCATTGCCTATGTGAAAAACGGGTATAAATTTCTGAGACAAAACTATCAAGAATAACTTTTTATCGACCAAGTGTTTCCCCGCACTAGTGGCACATTTTGGTAGCTAGACTAGACGTCCGTCCGCTGTCGGGAAAAAAAAAATCGAGTGCGAATTTGAAATTTGAATTTGGAAGGTCGCGTAGGCCCGCATATTTAGTACAAAAGGCCCTTCATAGAGTAGGAGATAAGTGATAATTAATTTTTCTCTTATAAAACGGGACCATTTTTCGATATCAAAAGTTATATGGGGTTTTGGACATCACAGAATCCAGAAATCAATGTTGTCAAGCCCAAATCCTATTAGTTCAAAAAATAACCTAGGCTAAATTACGGTGGGGTTTCTTGTTTGAAAAATTTTCCTTAGGGCCCCCTGAACATATCTGGAAAATTCTCCGTTGATCCCATGTACGCTCCCCCCTCCCCACCCTAAAACAGGTCCCTAATCTTAGTTTTTTTTTTCATTTATCTCAGAAACGGTCAAAGGTAAATCTTTGTTAACATT
Organism: Athrips mouffetella; assembly: GCA_947532105.1. Lineage (NCBI taxonomy): Eukaryota > Metazoa > Arthropoda > Insecta > Lepidoptera > Gelechiidae > Athrips > Athrips mouffetella. The sequence continues at coordinate 5,369,840 of OX383964.1, read as the reverse complement.
AATATAATCGTTATAAAATTACCAACCAATTGACAAAATGAAAATGTTCGAAACTACTCAATGAAAAAAAAAAAAAAAACATCTCGAATTTTTTTTTTATTTTCCCAAAAATGTTTCTTTGGAAAAGTTGTTCAGTTTCGTTGACTGAGCACGCCCTTTCAGTTTTCGGTACACCGTCCCTTACACCCTGTATAATACTTCACTAGTGTGCTTTCTTGGGGTTTAAACCTGAGATTCCACATCACTATGAACAAAAAAGTTTAAAAATCATCATACATACATCAAATCACGCCTCTTTCCCGTCGGGGTAGGCTGAGAGCACAGCCTTCCACCTGCTACGATCTTGACATACTTCCCTCGCTTCCAATACTTTCATCAAACCTTTTGTTTTAGGTTTAGGGTACTTTTAACCTGGTCGGTTTAGGGTACTTTTAACCTGGTCGGTTTAGGGTAATACAAATCAAAAAGAAACATCAGAATCTCTTTCAACATAAATTTTATTCCATTAAACAAAATTAACAGGTTCTTACACGTTAACCACTTCGTCACTACTTCAGAGAAAATATAAACTTAACCCCTCGGCCGCTAACCACGTCAAATAACGGCATTCTTTATTCTTTGAAAACCGTCATTTGACGTTATTGTCGCCAAAAAGGTGAACATAAATACAACATAATATTTGCAATTTATAAACATATATAACTCCCATATTTTTACGATAAAACAGATTGGGCACTTCCACTATCGTTTTTTGTTCGATTCTTACGCCAAAAATTTCAAAATGCAAAATAATTTTGCACACAAACCAAACCCAAGAAAATATTTCAATCATAGGAGTTAAAACGGTATAACGTAAAATTGCACTCGGGAAACGTAGTCTCACCATCATTAACTTATAATAAAATTCTGCTATTATAAATGCAAGATTTTTGGGTGGCATTATTACTTTTTATAACTATTGAGAAACCGATATGAAAAGAACGGCATTGAAAACTATTCAATATTCAGCTGCGATTGATTTTACTATATCATATTAGGGTAATTTACATAATATTTAGGGTAATTTTGGAAAAAAAATCTATTAAGATCTTTTTCGACGTCTGAATTTATCAACTTTCGGAGGCCAAGAGCCACTTTGGTTCGCTGAGCCACAGAGATAGATAAAATATAACAACTTTGCTTTAAATAGTACGCGTAGCAGCGAGTAAGTGATAACAAGGTTAAAGTATTACCACAGACGTGCGGCAAAATTAAGCAACTTATGTATTATCTACACGCATTGTGATATTGTAAACAATAAATACTTACGTAAATCATGTTACGGGCATCACGTCACGTTACGACGAAGTACACAGTTATATATGACGTTGCGCTCGCGGCGCTTGAGGGTTAACTTTTGAATTCAATGCGAACATTTTTCATACGGTTTCTCACATAGTTTCTGGTTTCATATTAAATTAATTACACTTAAAATTAAACTTAAATGTAAACTAGTCATAGCTATTTTTTTATTTTAATATTTATAGTGATTCGTATAAAAATAAATTACATATTAGTTACCTAACTTTGAGCAAAATAATGTTTCAAAGAAAATGCCTAAATGCACAGTAAATGCTTCAGTTGAGAAGTATAGAAAAGTGACATTTTTCCGCATTTTATGTTATAATAAATTTTAGAAAACTCTTTCTTGGCTTCACACTTAGGAACAGTCAAGAGCACGTCTAGCTTGACACATTAGACTTTGTACCGTTCTTATTTCAAATGTATTACGTGCTAGAGTCGCACAGCGCACTGCTAGTGTCAATCTTGATGTCCTTTTGACTGTACTCTAAACAATATTCAGCAATAAACTACACTCACGAGCAATCAAACCGAGTCAATTTACAAAGCTTACGTTTTGAGCAATTTTGTATTCCTTAAAATTTTATATGAACACAGCATAAAGCAAGCTTCGATAAAAGAGTCGATTTAACCGCCGGCGAGTGCATCTTGTCATTGCTTCAAGTTTTTTTTTCGATCAATGGGCTTAATATTGACCTTGATTCAGCCCTGAAGAGAGAGATGAAGTCGACAATGCAACGAGCTTTTGCAAAACAAGCCTACTCACTCAAGACTAGGATAGATTCGGGTTATATGAACTCGGGAACGGAGACTCAGGCAGAGAATTCCACTCCTTACGAAGCTTTGTGCGAATGAAAGTGTGGGTGATATCCTACGGTGCGTCTGGACCTGTGGTCTAGACTCCCGTTCGTAGAAGGGAAATGTCGGAATAAACTCATTAAACTCTCAAGGTACTACTCCAATTACTTCTGCTTGGAATTAGTTTTCATGAATCCATTAAAACTGTCAAAAATGTCACTCTATGATAATTATACCGTAGTAAATCATTGGTGTACATCTATCGTATGAGTAGCTTCTACGTATATAGGTACTACACAACGTATATTACAAACTTACAAACATAATACATTACCTTAAATTATGCCGTCTAAAATATCAATATAAAGAAAGTTAATATAACAATAAACTTTTGTGTATAAAAATATGAAGCGTATTGTATCTTTCAGAGAGTCGTTATTTATATTAGATTTTTATTTCAAGCAATTTTTTTTTTTCAATAATATACAACGTGTCGATGGAATAACTGAAACCAATCTGTGCCAAACTGACAAACCGGTTTTTTAAAGAATTTTTTACATAGACATAGGGGGCGATTCTAGCGTGGCCGCTAAATTTATGATTATAATTTGACAGGTCTAAAAGTGATGCTGTCTTTTTTCAGCCTATAGGTAGTGACAAAGATAGCAACATTTTTAGACCTGTCAAATTATAGCCTAAAATTTAGCGGCCACGCTAGAATCGCCCATAAAGTGAAAAACTTATTTTACATCCAGTATACTATTATATTAAAGCATTCGGACTTCTTGCTTCGCTCGGAATAGAAGTCGTGCTGATATTTGCCAGCATGTTCTAAATTGCAATGACAAACTATCAATCATTTGACCTAACCATAGAAATATAAGGGTAATAGAAGGAAGATTAATGAAAATATGTGTCACAAGGTATTCTGACATTCATTCAGTCATTGTAAATACGGCGCAGGCGTCGTTCTGTGAATTTTAGAATGAGGATGTCAAATCATGGTTGATAATTTGACATTTCAACTTGGGGCACAATGGCAGATGTCATCCCATAGTAAAATAAATTAGTATTCCTTCTATTCTTCGGAACAGAAGGAAGAAAGGAGCAAGGAGTCCACAAATTCCGCGAATTCTTTGGACCTAACCCTACCATTAAACGACGCCTGTCGTACTAACAAAAATAATAGTTTAAGTAAATCGTTATGACTCTAACGGCTGAAAATATTTTCAAAAGCAGCCAGCCACGTCGAATCCTAGTCGTGGATGTGTTAAGGAAATTACGGGGTACAAAATGGCGGATCGGAATGAGAGACGAGCGTGGTATCTATGTGTTTACTCGTTGGTGGTTGGCGGAAAGAAGGGCGAGGCGCAGCTCGCAAGTATATTTATATGGGGAAATCCTAGTAGCGCCCTCTCATTACTACAGGAAAAAGCGGCATCTATGTGATATTGACAAATCTATTAATTATAGTGATAGCTAAGAGCCAGGTTTATCAAAAGGCTTCCTTAACAGGATGTGATCAGAGCTATCAGCCTTGATGAAGTGAAAATTCTGTACTTGTCGTCGGCGTAGTTTTCTCTTTGTGTAACTTATCGATTATCGATGTATGCTTTTAGCAAATACACATCACTACCTTTGGACAAATATTTTGTTCTATAACCCTTATATTTCTATGTATAAAACAATACTATCGTCTATCTTTGTGTCGTAGATACCTAAGCCCTGCATTGCCATGCTTGCAAATTTAATTTTAATAATAGGTATAAACAGACTTTTGGTTAGATGGTCTCCTACCTAATTAGCCTGGCAGTGCATAATCTATTTCACCAAAGAATGCAACATTTTTTAAACTAAATAATCAAACAAAAACGTCGAATTCTTGTAAAAAGTGTTAAAAAGAGGATATTTCTGACTTACTTGAACGAGTCTATAATCCATCTATAAGCCACGACACTAAAACTGGAATATATTTGAAGGAAAGAATAACGTTGTTTTGCAAACTTTATTTTTCTGACAGCTTTAGCCGATTGCTTATGACATAGCTGCAAAATGTGTTGGTAAAACGAAAAACAGTGATCATAGAAGGTTTTTGTATTTTCAACGGAAATACGAGGTTATCAGTTATTCCGAGATCACGTTATAACATGGATGTAAGAAACTGTGAGAATTATTGGGATTTAAATAAAATCTTCAAAGTGTTAATTTTAAAACTAGATCAGATTGGCAGGAATATTTGAGCATTTTATGTGAACAAAATAATTAACTAAACTTATTCTAATGGCATGACTCGACATACTTATTCATTAACTACGTAATAAATACAAAACGTATAGTACTAAAATTCCAGGAAGACCCATACATGTTATACAATCTTTAAATCAACGCAGGACTTCGTGAAATAAAACTACTATAACATTAAAATTTAAGTATAAAAATGCAAATTTCTGTACAAACTAACGCTAAATGTATATAAAATATTCACAAAAGTGAAATTGAATTATCAGGTTCTTAGGACTTAGTCCGTAGCACGACTTAGCACCATCGGTTTTTAAGGCTTCTTATACAACCATAATAATTTTAGGCTTTACACAGAAGAACGATTTTAATAGGATGCAGGGACCGAATACTTTTACAGATTACGGTACCGATATCATTCAGTAACTTTGAAAATATACAATCAATATCGTTGTCTTTATGAGTTTTTATTAGAGTTTGATAAAATTTGTTTTTGATACCGATTACCGAAACGTTGCTTCTTAGTAACTAGAGGTAATACTTTCGGTTATCGTTTAAATATTCATATTGCAATTCAATGATAAAATATGATTACCTTATGAACACCTGTACCAACCAAAAATGGATGTATAGCTGACACCGGTATGGCTCTTACCCATGTTGAAACCGTAGGTCCTACCGACGCATAATGTCACGTTCGCAAAAGTATTCACTGTATTTTTGCTGAATATTGATACTCAGACTATTTTAATCCATATCCTCAACTATAATATAACCGATTTCAGTTAGTTACAGATGTAAAGAAAAAAAATGTAAACAAACTAGTAGTTTTGTGTGGGTTTCGACCAATTTAAGTTACGTCAGTGCAAACAAAACCAGCACAACAAAATTAGCAGTATTTTAGTAAAGGTTCAAATAAAATCGGTCGCCTGAATTAAGCCTTAACTATTCTAACAAGAATTTATAATCAACGCTACAATATAATAAAAGTAAACAATTTGGAAACAAGAAATGCTTAAAACTAGTCTAATTTCATGACTGACCTTCAAAGAATATTTTTTAGATTAGAAAATTAAATTGAAAATAATTTAATCAAGTATTTAACTAGATAGAAATTTATATTTTACACGAAGACTGGAAAAACCTAAAATATATCTTGTTCTTACATGATAAACAACTTAGAAGTCAAGACAGCCATTTTTACTTCAGGCGGCCATTTTGTCTTGAGCCACCATTTCGTTAGTGACGTTAAGAAGATGGCGTTTAAGTTTATCATGTAAGAGCAAGCTTTTTTTACTACAAACAAACCAATCAAACGTTGTATATTTTCAACCGTCACGGGAGTGGTGAATATGTTGTGGAGTCGCTAGTTGTGGGGTTGCCAGTTGTTGCGGGTTTCCTAGAAATAAAAATTGTGAGTTTGATTATGTCTATAAATGGTACAGCAGCACTGCACTTACTTTCTCGCGATATGCAAGGAAAAAGTATCAACTGCAAACTTAGATTTCTAATTCCATACACATAGTCGGAAATACAAACTTATATCTTAGGTTTTTTCAAAAAATGTTGTAATGAAATATGCAGATCAATTCAGAATTCAAATTGTTAAACATTAAAACAAACTTACTATTAACTATTTCGAGTAAACCGCATGTTTAAATTTTGGTAGTACTGGTGGTACCCTTTATATGAATTTTCACACATTAATGGATACTACCGCAAGATACTTGCATGGGCATTTTTTATAATTCCCAACACAAGTTTCAGAAAAGTTGATCAGTTTAGTCTACTGAGAAATCCTTTTCAGTTTTTGGTAAGTACACTGTAGATTTTTGCAAAAAAAAAAATTATTTAGTCAGGTAGATAGCCAATCCAGAATTAAAAGTATAGAAAATTAAAGTAATATATTGTTTGAGAGTTTCGCGGTCACTAACACTATTATAAAAACAGAAAAAAATAAAAAACAGTAAAATTAAAGTAAACTCAATGGAACCAATTATGAGTAAATCACATGTTTACGTTTTGGTAGTATATGAAATTACACAGACCAGTTGATACTGCCGCAACATGCTTGAACATGCAAAGTTTCATAAAAATCTTTTGAGCCATTTTTAGCAAATTTCAATTTTTCATTTGGTTGTATGACAGCTACCTTCAAAATGAGAGCCAGCAAAAAAATACTTAAAGCCATCCAGGCTGCTAGCGAATGAGTCATCGGTGCAGGGTGGGCATTGGGATCATGCAGCGACTAATCACTTGATACTGTAGCAACGCCACCTTCTTGACTAAACTCACTCTCCTGCTCTGAACCACACCCCAGACGCCATAATATACATCGAGCGTGAATTTTAATTTTGAATTTGGAAGGTCGTGTAGGCCCGCACATTCAGTACAAAAGACCCTCAAAAGGAGCATGAGAATCTCTTGGCGGGTGCGCGCGCGTGCGGGGTAGATTGCGGGCGGGGACCGGAGAGAGTCCGTTCTGTATGAAAGTACTATTACTTTACTCTGTGTTTCTAACCTAAACCACAGAATTCATAATAGTACTACATACAGAACGGAAGCTCTCCGCCTCCCACCATTCGGAGTACCTCAAGTGCGCGCGCATCACCCCGCGGGGCCCTGCGCGATATCTCGTCCCATTTCTCGTCCTGTTGCCACGCGATATGCAACGCTTGCAAAAGTTGAAAAAATGGTGCTTGGTTGTGCAGTTTACGGTTGTCTTTCGACTCTCCAAGACAAAGTAAAATTTGGAATAAAGTTAAACAATAATAAGAAGCAATTATTATGGAATAAACACCATAAGGTAGACACAGATGTTTTCTTTCCTTTAAACATTTCTTTCATTGATAGATTTAATAGAGCATTTTTTGGGTTAAATGAAAAAAAAAAGCTTTGAATAGTATGTATTTATTTATTCCTTTCCACATTAAAGCAATAATATAACAGCATTTTTTTTTTCATTTTCTGGAATAAAGTTTGGCAGATTTTTTTGCAGTGATGATATGAGCAGATTCGCCATTTTCGCGATAGTCACCTTGGTGCACCGGCGGGGCGGCGGCCAGCCAGCCGTCAAAGATGAAGTTAAGTGAAAAAAATGATTGTTTTTAGAGTTTGTGAGATTATTTCAACGTGTGTTTGTTTGTTTTAATTGAAATTCGATTACTAAATACAACAAAGTGAGGTGACGAGTGATAGTAAAGTTATAATTCGTTTGTGAATTGTGTAAGTCGCTTTATAGTCGAACGAAAAATGTGCAACTCGAAACTGTAATAAAAGTATAATGCTAATGTTCTGTTATCTACGTTTTCTAGGGTAGGTAAGTGTTTTCTAGATACTATCAACCCTACACTCACACGTCTTTAACCCACCCACACATTTGCGCGTGTAAAAATGACAGCTGTCACTTTTGAGCCCGATTGTATGGAGCTTCCGAGGTGTGCCTAAACTCACCTAACAGCCTGAGAGCCATCCAGGCAGCCAGCGAGTGGCTGGCGGGCGCGGGGTGGGGGAGGGGGTGGGGGTGCGCGGCGGTCACGTGGTGCGGCGAGCGCGCGCGCAGGCGCTGCAGCAGCACGGCGGCCGCCAGCGCCGCGCCCGCCGCCGCGCCCGCCGCCGACGCGAACAGCGCGCCGAAACTGACTGCGCCCATGCAGATGCCGTATACCACCTGGAAACAGTTCACATAGAAAAGTTCAAAAATCTCATATAAAGCCCCCATTTGAAACCCGGTCTTAATCAGTATGATGATGACATAGCCTATTGAGTGAGTGTCAATTCCCGGGTCACTCGAGTCAGCATGTACTTAAACACCTCATTTGTACAGATCGGTGGAGACATTGAAGCTGTAATTCATACATAACCACTTACACACGTCGTGTCAACTTCAATACCGTCCTGTGAGATTCGCTGTTACGTTAGTAATAAAATGTAAGGAATATTTCAAACAGTATTAATATATTTGCTTTTTCTGTTATCACCAGCGACCATTAAACACATGGAAACAAAGTATAAGAATCCCCCGTACCTCCTCCCTTATCCTTCCGCTGAACACGGTAACGGATTCCTTTGAAGGTCCAAACTGCAGGTCAGCTTCGGAAACCACATCGTAAATTCCGGATACGCCCACGTCAGCTGAACGGCCTTCCCGAACAGTGCGTCGCTTACGAAGGGACCTGAAAAAAAATCCATTCATCATCATCATAGATCCCTCTAAAAGTTCAGGGAGCTAGGTTCTTCACAAAAAAAAATCCGTGATATATTTTAGAGAGTAAGTACCAATGTCAGCACGCTTTAGCATTGCACCTGGCACCATGGATAGAGTGGCTAGTTCTAAGGCTCAGAAGTTTGATAAAATTCTCTCTTTAGACCAGATTTCCTCTATATTTTTAATTTAATTATCGTGTCATATTAAACCTTCAAAACGAGAGGCACTAGTCTTAGATGTTTTAAAATAAATTGGGTTCTTCAAATGCGTAAGTTATAAGTAGTAGTAGCAGTAACCAATACAATATGTTACTTAGGTCCAGACACAGAAAGGTCTTGTGTATTACCAGCTACTACTTCATCTCCTTCTAGCATCTTCTCAGTCTTCACGCCAGCGATAGGCCCGTATTGATAAATCCCTCTCAAGTCTGTGATTGATCTTAAGATGTACTTTACAAACACAAATTATACACTTGATAGCGATTTGTCCATACGAGTCTAAGACTCAAGTTCTGTTATTTCTTCGTCGTTAAATTCGCATTTGGTACTCTCTATGTGAGTCATACCAGTAACCAGTGCAATAAATTACCTAGGTCCAGCAACGGCAGGTCCTTGTGGTTTGGCAGCTACCACTTCATCCCCTTCCGGCATCTTTTCAGTTTTCACGCCGTCTGGCAAATTACGAGGTCCATGCGGGAAACGCTCTTTTTCGCCAAGGTCTGACGGACGGTCCTGAAATTTATAATTTTTTTATTTTTAAAATAACAAAGAAGTTATTCGTACCTACATTATAAAATCCACCGAAATATCTTACAAAACTTCTCTGTAAACTTGGCATAGTCAATCAAGAGTGATTTTGTTCAAAAAGTGGTTTGCATCATATTAAATATATTACTTCTTCTACCAAGACCTTTGACGTTGATTGGAAAGGAAATGATCGAATGATGGTCGGTTGCAGTTGGATAGTGAAGGAGTAATATAAGAGATCTGACCTTCCAGCCAACTCCTTCCATTGTTTTAGATCGAAATCACGATGCCTTCCCTAGCTAGGTTGGTCATTACTCTAGAACCTAAAAGGCCTCGTGAAAGCTTCCTTCAGTTCTTCAAATGACATGTGATCCTCTTGAGGCTCGCTACGGTAACCGCGCGGGGGCTGGTACTGCGTCTCCAGAAACCGCATCGCCAAACGCTTCTCCTAGAGATAAGAGCACTTCTAGAACTTACCGTGAAAGGCCTCGCGAAAGCTTCCTTCAGCTCTTCAAACGCAGACATTTGTTCCTCTTGCGGCTCGATGACGGGCGCGGGCGCTCGCTGCGGTAATGGCGCAGGGGCTGGTACCGCGTCTCCAGATACCTCGTCGCCAAACGCTTCTTCTAGAGGCAAGTGATCTTCTAGAGGTATGTGCTGGGACTCTTCTGCGATTGTTAAATCGCCGTCGTCTGCTGATGAGTCACTGGAAATCGAAGAAGTCTAGCAGTTAGAACCATTAGATTGGAGTCGTAATAAAAATATTTTAAACCCGAAATGTTGCGAGGTTTATTAAGAGCGATGCGAGTTATAACGTTGTGGGTGTCATTTTTGTGGAAGTGCATAAAATGAATGGGGTCATTAAGTTAACGCTAGAGAGTGTTGAGTTATAGACCACATTCTAGCAGTCCCAAACACTATCAGATTGTTAGTACATATTACAGATTGAGATTAGGTATACGATAAGCTTACAATGCGTTCGCAGTCGTCAGATGTGTTTTGGCACTTCAGATGGTTTTGTGTGGCATCCATCAATTCTTCCTGCGTTCAGATATTGCAGCATTCAGAACCTATTATTAGGTAAGGCATGGTTTGTACTGTACCGCACATGTGGCCGTGGAGTCCTTTGGAAGTATTGACCGTGGTCGAAGACCGATACCTATATCTAAAAAAATACTAGAGCTTTAAGTTACTTAATGTCATTGTGGTCCTGATGAGTCCTGTCATCCTTCCTGTCCAAGGCTCCATGTCTCGCAGGGCTTACTCCAGCCAACTGACAGTGGTCCAAGCAGCCATGCCTGCAGATTTCCACTTTGCAACGTATATGGACGCTGAGGGCGTCTGGAAATTTGAAGGCGTGGAAGAAAGCGTAGGTGATGACTGTCGCTCTTTCATCGGCTGCTTTTGCTTTGAGGAATCTGGAAAAGAGAGCAAGGGTTCAGTGAATATGGTGCATTTTTAAACATTCTTTATGTCCGAGCTTACAGGCAACCACAAGCCGATACACTAGGCGGAAAATAAGATCAACCCAACAACGGTTATTGTGCAGAACTCAGAAAATATGTCACGGGAAAGGCCAGGGTGCGGGCTGCCGGACAAGTATCTGAACAAAGCATTGGCTTCCGGTTAGTAGCTATACGCGGCTATTCCCTGTTGTTGGAGACATGTGCTGCGACGTATACAAAGAAACATTTTAATCTTGAATCCGCTGTTTTTACGGATTTCACGAGGTACATAATGTATTCGTACATAATATACTTGTCTGCATAAACTACTCATATGCGATTTAATGTTTTATCGAATTTTTGATCGTCTGTACCAAACAACTAAAGCTCCGAAAGAAAGAGCAGACAAGCGAAACCTGTTCGCAATTTATTTGACGAGTGTTGAACTTTGCTTTCGCTTGTACGCACGGCTGCAAGAACGTAGAAACAAAACCAGTATAAGCTGAACCAGCACTACGCTACAGACTCCCGAAACCAGAGACCCGCTTAAGGTCAAAGTGTTTCCACCGACGAGCAGCCATGTGTACAATAGCTCACTGTATGAAAAGGTAAGGGTGATTTTGTCTGCGTTCCAACTCACCTGGATATCATCTTCGGCCTCAGCACGCATCCGTATTCGTCCGATAACTGAATGACATGACCCGAGCCGTCTGAAGCGGCGCAAGACTTCACTCGCATGTCGAACTCTCCTGAAAATAGTAAACATACCTCTAGTTGGTCTTACAGATACTAATACTCCTCTCCAGACGAGTATTAGCATAGATATAATAACACCTTTTTAACCGACAAAAAAAAAACGGAGGAGGTTCTCAAGTCGACGCGTATATATTTTTTTAATGGTTGCCCACGCATAACTTTTTACAGAGTAGTCCGATTTTGATAATTCTTTTTTAATTGGAAAGGGTATACCCCGAAGTTGGTTCCATATAAATTTGGAAAAAAAATCCATCCCCAAAATCCATCCCCAAGGTTAGGAAAACAGGGGATGATTGATTGTTCACTGACTGATTGTAATGTATGACCGCGCATAACTTTTTACAGAGTAGTCCGATTTACCCTAAGGGTGGGAAAATAAAATTTGTAGTCACCAAAAATTGTAAAATAAAAACTTTTTAACAAAAAAATTAAACCGCCGAAAAAACGCAAAAGCAAGAAATAATAAAACTTTTTTATTTAACCTTAATAACAATGTTCTTAAACTAATGTAAGTATACCCGAGTAATTTTGAGTCGGCGTCGCCGTGCATCACGCTTTACGTAATTAATTAATTTGCTTGTTTGGCGCCGACTCAAAATTACTCGGGTATACTTACATTAGTTTAAGAACTTTGTTATTAAGGTTAAATAAAAAAGTTTTATTATTTCTTGCTTTTCCGTGTTTTCGGCGGTTTAATTTTTTTGTTAAAAAGTTTTAACCCATAATAATGGGGGCTAAACAACCTTTCTAATATATCACACTATTTCTAATCCTGTCATTAAATTTCACACCAATCATACTCCTCGACGCTCTTATTTCTACTGCATTAATTCTATTTTCATTATTTTTCTCCCATACCCAGCTTTCACTGCCGTACATCAGTGTTGGTACCAAAATGCCTCTATGAACAGCCAGACGAGCCTTGAGACACCTTCTGACTCCACCTGCGATTTCCTGAACTCCTAGTGGATTGTGGCCAAGTGATGATTGCTTTGTGTACCCGACTACGGCAAAAAGGAGGGTTATGATTTTGACCGGTATGTACTACTGTTTTATATTCCGTGGGTATATATGTATGTTCATGTATTCCCTCATAACTTCTAAACTACTTATCGTAATTTGACAAATGAGGTATCGTTGGAAGCGTCTTGATCATCCGCTGGTTATGGAATACAAGAAGTTCGACCACGGCTATTATCTGAACATCACTATGAATATTTATTAAATACCATCGTTTATACATAACAATTTTAGATGACGACGAGAGAGGATGAATGAACGAAGATTGACGAAAGAGATCTACCAGGCGAGAGTGAATGGAAACGTTGGAAGGGGAAGGCCTAGGCGAACGTACCAGGACCAAATTCAGGATGTTCTGAAAAAAGGCCAGGTTAAAAGTACCCTAAACCGACGAGCATGTATGAAAGGATTGATGAAAGTACAGGAAGCAAGGGAAGTATGTCAAGATCGTAGCAGGTGGAGGACTGTGGTCTCTGCCTACCCCAACGGGAAAGAGGCGTGATGTATGTATGTATGTATATTTTCTTGTTTCATACTTTTTAGACCAACACTTGCCAGTAGTCGGGTTCTAGTTTTAGAACATTTTTTGTTATTTAGATCACGAAAGTTAAGCATCTTTAGCTGTGATAAAACCCGGATGGTTGACCATTAATAGAAACTAGAGCATTTCCGTGCTGTGGAAGGCTCTTCAAACCATATTGGTCTTGATCACTTACTGCCGTAGTATTTACTTTAAAAAAAAAAAGCTAAGCCCTCTACCGCCGAAACTCAATTATTATCGGTTTGGAGTAAATCCGAAAGTGATTTCTTCGCTTCATAGTAGTTATTTGAATTTGACACTTTTCAATCTGCTAACCGATTCCAAGTAAATTTGGCAGCGGTCGGGCTTTAGGCCTTACGTTAATCGCTGCAAGCTGCATCGTATATCGTAGTCTTCCGATGGCAAAGTGTGAGTATACCAATTAGAAGCAAAATCGAACCCACAAGTTTCACGATATTTCAATTTTAATTAAGGTTTAACAAATACTTTCGATAAAAAAAACTCTATGCAATTTCACAACTAAATACCCTTTAGCTCTCACAGTACTGTTGCACCCATCTCATTAGTTTCTTGTTAGGTGAAGACCAAACAAACTGCGCCATAGACAAAGTATAGGTAAATAAGGAAACGTGTAAACAAACAGTCCATTAACTAGTAGAAAGCGACGAAATGTGTGTGTGTTTAGTATTTGAACCGCGCCGTGCCTTAAGTGGTTAATGTAATGAGTCGTCGGCGATAAAATTTAGGTTTTGAGAACCAAGTTCATTTTGGAGCTTGTTTCGATGTGTGTACAGTCAACGACAGATCAAGCTTGACACTCGTAGTACGATTCTAGCCCGTACGTCTAATGAAATAAGAACGGTTCAAAGTCCAATGTGTCAAGTAAAAATTTAAACCGTTGGCAAAGAATATAATCGAAAAACTTTTGCTGCTACCCACCTCCCTCGAGCCTCCAAGGAAGCCGGGTCTGCAGCCGAATGGGCGGCATCTAAAAAAAAAATAAAGTACGGCAACCTGATGGGGTCTTACTTTTTTGTCCCTTTCGCAGTTGAGGTGGCTGGGCCTTGGTGTGCGGAGGCAAAAACGTTCGTACGCGATCTTGGGCGGCGTCTCAGGCAGAGTGGGGCTGACCCCCGCGCCGAATCGTACCTGATTCAACACATTTCGCTGGCGATACAACGGGGAAATGCTGCCAGTGTAATGGGAACTTTCCCTTCAGGTACGATTCGGGGTGGTCTATTCGAATAAGTGTTACCTATTTTTATATATTTTGTTATGTTTCCTTGTTATCTTTTATTGTTACAGTCCTTTGTTGTTTTATGAAATAATAAATATTTATTATAGTAGTAGCATAAGCATGTTCATAGGTGGTAACAATACGTACAGACATGGATGTGATGTGACGTCGGTTCGAAACTTTAGTTTTAATTTGGGAACTTTTGAATCTTTGATGGGGAACTTTAGCAGAAAAATAATAGCTATCACTGTTACGTGAAAAGGTAATCATGATCGAAAAATATTTTAGGCACAATACATAAGCTGAAATCATCGAACTTAGTTCTCAAACCTATAATTTCGCAGCCCTTAATTATAACAAGAAATTATTAAAGTGAAAAATTATTCGGTGTCATTTCTGTATCGCGAATAATAATAATAATAAAAACACAGAATGTTCATCAATGAAACTGAACAACTTACCCGTAAAAGAGAAACACTCAGGAAATAAAAAGTATGATAAACCACATCAAACAAAATAAAAATGTCTACGTACTTCCTCGTAATGCTGCATCAACAAACAAAAAAAATATATGATTTTCTGAATATGTTCACATTTTTCGAAAGCGCATATGTTTTTAAACTCTTATCCATTAGAAAAATGAAGCCAAGAGAGTCTCTAAGAAATAAATTTAAAGAGATCAACATTTTGACTTTTGTGTCGCAATTTTGTGTATGTCCAACGAAATATAATAATTTTTGACAAAAATATTGACAAGCACAGTGTCAACACAAGAAACAAGTATCAACTTGCTTCTCGTGTTAGCCGTGTTCACAAGATTAGGTCAATGTATATAGGGTGACTTTTAATTAGTTCTTGATAGCAAAAGATATGCATATACTCATGATACTGAACAACTTTTCCCAAGGAACATAGGTAGAAATACGAAAAACCAAATTTGACCTCCCATACAAAATGTGCTATCAGCTGATGCAGTTTCTATGGGAGGTCAAAACTTGATTTTCGTATTTCGACCTATGTTTCTAGGGGAAAGTTGTTCAGTATCATGAGTACATTCATACCTTTTTCTATCAAGAACTAATTAAAAGTCACCCTACATACGCTTCTATAATAAGGTAAGGTACCCACTGATATTGAAAGTTTATCGTTACATAAACCCAAAACTGTTAAAAAAAAATTTGATTACTTAGAAGAGAAAAATCCATGGGATTAGACTACGGTTCAAACAGGAAAATTCAAATTGACTTATTAGAGGAAGAAAATTATCCCGATTTAAGGCAGTGCTCTCTAATAAATATGCACCTGCTGGAAATAGTCTTAATCGATGCTAGGCATCATGAATACGTGTTCTGTGAGTTTGCGCCGGTATAAACTTTTGAGGGCAGAAAAACCATGAAAAATTTGGTGTTTTTTTTATTTTTTGCTTATTACTCAAAAACCAAGCATTATAGAGAAAATGTTTCTGAGGTAAAACGAAATAACATAAAATTTTGCGTTAGGTGACTTACTACAAATTATACACAAACGGCTGAGATTGTGATGAAATGGTATATTAGCGAATTTATCCTCGTATATTTACCTAAACAATGATACCTCATTTACTATCTGGAGTGTAGTGATTTCCAATTTATAGCTATCAGCGCAATAGCCTCCGAAGTACAGTGGTGAATTTTACCTTACCTTATTATAGAGGCTATTGCGCTGATAGCTATAAATTGGAAATCACTACACTCCAGATAGTAAATGAGGTATAATTGTTTAGGTAAATATACGAGGATAAATTCGCTAATATACCATTTCATCATAATCTCAGCCGTTTGTGTATAATTTGAGCGCAAATGGAAAAAAATTGCATTGCGGAAAAAAAATGGGTAAAATTGCCGATCTTCAACGATCGATTGTGGCTAAACTGCAATATTGATTTGAATTTCGAGTAAGTCACCTAACGCAAAATTTTATGTTACTTCGTTTTGCCTCAGAAACATTTTCTCCATAATGCATAGTTTTTGAGTTATAAGCGAAAAATAAAAAAAAACACCAATTTTTCATGGTTTTTATGCTCTCAAAAGTTTACCGTTAGCCAGAAACCGGTGCAAACTCACAGAACACTTATTCATGATGCCTAGCATCGATTAAGACTATTTACAGCTGGTGCATATTTATTAGAGAGCATAAATCTAACTTTCCTACCCTATATATTTTATGTATCAACCCTGTACCTACATCAAACATATTTAAAATAGCGCTTGGGTTTTTTATTGTCGCTTCTTTTTTTTCCACATGGCGCCACTTCGGTTGTGAAGCGACATAAATGTAACTGACATCATTAAGAGATTTTTAATATCCTACAATGAATAAAGATCATTTATTTTTATTTTATTTTTAAACCAAAATTGAGTACTACTTATTTCACGTACATACCTACCAGGGAAAGGAAAGGTCAAAACCAATCGAACTAATCAAGAATAAGATTTCGAGTAAACATTGTGTGAGAAATTCAGTGCCATATAATAAAAACGTGTGAAATTTTGACACAGATAATATTTACAATGTGTTTTTGGAGTTTTTGTAAATAAATATTGACAATAAGTTACACGTTTAACGGTTTGTGGGTAAATGTTAAGCAAATAAAGTTTTTCTTGTAACTTTTGATGTTTCCCAATAGTACGTGATGTGGAGGTTGTATATACCGCTAAGGTATACAGGGGGTTAAGTGAAATGGAAGTGAAGTGTACTTTTTAAAATTAGGTATTTGAATTGAAGCTTTTTTACACATAGCCTGGTATAAATAGTTTTTGAATATACCTACTTTAAAAAAGGAAAGATATAAAAAAAATACACTCTTAACTAGACAAAGAGGAAAATATTGAATTGTTAAGTCACATTTCATTATCGCCATATAAAATCTTTCAAACGATTTCGATTTTTATTTCGAATCATGTTATCGTATTACGTATATTAATACATTATCTAAATAAATATATGTACAATATTTGATAATATGCTAATACCCAATAGCGCAAAACCTAGGGTGGTAGCTCTGATCATCAAACTGAACAACTTTTGTTCTACGACTTTTGGAAATTCGCAAAAAAAAAAATGCTGTTTCATACAAATTGGCTTGTATGATAGAGCAAAACTTTTTTTGCTATTCTTCAAAATTATTTATCCTGACAAACCTTTGAAATGTAAATTTATGGAATTTAACAATCAAACCTTACTTTTTTTTTATTGAAAATGGGCTTACTCTTGACCTCGATCTAGTCTTGAAGACAGAGATGAGGTCGACGATGGAACGAGCTTACCCAGAAGAAGCCTATTCACTCGCGACTTGAATAGATTCGGGTTATATGAACTCGGGAACACATACGCAGGCAGAGAATTCCACTCTTTAGCCGTGCGCATTATAAAGGATGTTTCAAAGCGCTTTGTGCGAATGTGCGGAATATCAACCAAGTATGGGTGATATCCTGCGGTGCGTTTGGACTCCCGATGATAGAAGGGAGATTTTGGAATAAGCTCGTGGAGCTCTAGAGCACACTCTCCGAAGTATAATCTGTAGAAGACCGACAGACATGCAACTTTGCGACGGTGGGCCAGACAGTGAAACTTGGTTTTCACCAGCATCTCATCACCAACGAGCTTCTTGGCTCTGCGATCTATCGAGTCAAGTGCGGATAGCTGGTATTTGGCTGAGCCATCCCTAAGGTGACAGCAATTCTCCATGCACGATCTGACTTGGGCTTTATATAAAACTAGAAGCTGTCCAGGAGTGAAGTAACGCTTAACCTTATTGAGGATGCCCAGCTTTTTTGCCGCAGTTTGGGCTTTAGACTCAATGTTAGCGCCTCTCTCAAAGAACGTATTTCGTCACTGCTGGCTTTTGCGCTTGACATATATCTCTCGACGACAGTACTGTCATCTGCGTACCCAACAATACTAGGACCAAGTAGGTCGTTGATGTGCAGCAGGAAAAGAGTCGCAGAGAGAACCGACCCCTGAGGAACCCCAGCATCAATAGCCACGAGGTCAGAGGAGCAGCCATCTAGGACTACTCGGATCGACCGTTCGCTCAGGAAGTTAGAAATCCAAGAGCAAAAGTCAGCGGGAATGCCGTACGCAGGAAGTTTGCTCAGCAGACTTGCGTGCCACACCCTGTCGAAGGCCTTCGAGATGTCTAGTGACACGGCAAGGGCTTCGCCGTATTTCTCGATGGCCTCCCCCAGCAATGCGTGACATACACTAGAAGATCCCCAGTTGATCGTCCCCGGCGAAAGCCATACTGACTCTCACTGAGTAGGTATGGTAGCTTCTAGGTATGTCAGCAGTTTTCCATTGAGTACCCTTTCCATAACTTTGCAGAGTATGGAGGTGATGGCGATTGGCCGATAGTTGCTGGGGTCGGCACGACTACCCTTCTTGGGCACTGGCTGTACGTTGGCAACCTTCCAAGATTTTGGCACCGTTCTTGTTTTTAGAGAGAGGCGGTACAAACGTGTTAGCACAGGAGACAACTCAGGCGCACAGTTTCTCAAGACTTTTGCTGGTATTCCATCAGGACCGCTTGCTTTGTTCACGTCTAGGCTTCGGAGTACTCTACGAACCTCTTTTGCGTGTATTGTGACCTCCGACATCGAAGAGTCACAGCGAGGAATCGTTGGTGGTTGATAAGAGCCGGCATCTAAACGAGAATTGCTTGCAAATAGAGACGCAAATAAATTTGCTTTCTCTGTTGCAGAGTGAGCTAGCGACCCGTCAGGTTTTAGCAGTGGAGGTAATGTAGGACGGCAGAAATTTGTTTCGACAGATTTGGATAGGGACCAAAATTGTTTGCTACCAGAGGGGTAGGATGCAAGTTTGGTCCCTATACGACTGACATGGTCGTAACGTGCCTTTCGGATCACCCTCTTGCAGAACTTTGCAGCATAATTGGATGCCTTTTTCTTCGCGCGAACCCGTCGAGCTCGAACTTTGCGATCACGGGCTTGAACCCAGGCTTGGTATGCGGAGTGCATTCGAGCTTCAGCGCGAGCGCAGTCGGCATTGAACCAAGGACCAGCTTTGTGACCGAGCGGTATGTCGGAGAACGGAATATAGTATTCCATCCCCTGCCGTATCACATCCGCAACCGCTTCAGCTCAACAAGAGGGATCGCTCGAAGAAAAACACACTGGCTGCCATGGGTAGGATGCAAAGAAGTGCCGCATCTCATCCCAATCTGCTGACTCGTATCGCCAAACTCGCCTCGTGCCTCTTGGGCTATCATCCGGAGGAGAGCTGATCGACACGGACTTCACCAGACAGTGGTCGGATGTTCCCAGCGGGGCTGATACCGACACCGAGTGCCTGTCTGGATCTGTAGTCAGCAGTAAGTCCAAGCAATTGGGCGTGTGTCCGTCTACGTCAGGCACCCGCGTAGCTACATTCACCAGCTGGGTGAGATCTAGCGACAATGCAAACCTGCGCGCCTCTCTCCCAGCATGGTCAGTTTTCTGGTATGGGAACAACCACTCGCTGTGGTGGGCATTAAAGTCCCCCAGAAAATGAGCTGTTGGGTACCGTTGTTGGGCACAATCCGCCTTCTCTAACAGGTGCTCAAAGAGCCTGGTCGTCTCCTGGTCACCGCTGTGCGACCGGTAGACACCGAGACGTAGAGAGATTTCTCTATGACTTTATATCGTGTCTGTAATTTCGATTTTTTTTTGTGATATTATGTGACGCGGTGATATTCGAGAATTGAATCCCAGCTGACGATCTCAAGAATTCCAGTTATCAGTAAAATGAATGGTCACTATAATTATGATATTTAAATCATGGAACCCAATTCTCGAATACAATTTAAGTTTAACTGGGTTATGGCCCAAAAAATTCGAAACTACAAGCTTTTCTTTTAATAACGAAGAATGACAATTGTTAATTTTCATGTAATAATTTACCTTTGAAGATTTTTTGTAGGCTGGTTTTAGCATGCTTACAGAGGTATGAAAACCGCTTAACTTACGAAATCTGAAAGTCACAGGCCCGTCACACGATCAATTCAAACATACAGCACTACCATAAACAATTTTCACACAGCCGTCCTACTCGTTTATTGATAAAAACTTGCCCTGTCGCATAGAGTTCTGCAGTTCTGCGTAGGTACTCGTCCTTCCACAGTGAAGGAAGGACGAAAGGAATTCAGAAGTAGTATATAGGAGTGAGCATATAACTGACTTAACCTTAAAAGGATACATTTTTAAAAATAAATTAATGGGTTTTCAAGTTAGGTTCTTATCTACGCATTTTTTTATCTCGTTTTCAGGGTTATTTTTCTGAACAAAAAAAAACCTTTACAATCAAATTTTGTTTTACGGTCCTAAAAATTGACCATATGTTTTCTAAAAACACTAAAGGTATATCGGAAACCTCGGTAGGCGAGTCCGCATCGCACTTGAACTAACAAGCGGGTGGATCACCTGATGGTAAGTGGTCTGATGAAGATGATGATGGATGATAGTAGTGTATTATTTTTACTGTATTATTTTTATTCATATAAAATAAAACAAAAATCTCAATAAGATAATAATTATTACTATTTATTATAAGTTTTTGGCTGCACTTACAGTAAAACCAAAACATACAGCAAATTAAAGGGCTTAGAACTAACTTAAAATTGGGACAAACCCGATTGGGGTTTATCAATGCACTTTAGTTTTATAATGTATTTTGTTTGTAAATTTGATGTTTAAATAAAAAAAATAACTAAAACAGTAATGAACAAATTTTGACAAATTGTCATGAAATACATCCATAAGTGGTTGTTGAGCAATCATGGCGTTAATTAACTGCAATTAACTGATAAGATAAAAAAAAATCGTAGATTGTTTGCCAAAGGAATAAATAACTATTTTAAGGGCGAGAGCGTTTTTAGGGTTCCGATACCAAAATGGTAAAAAAGGGAACCCTTTTGGTGCAACTTTGTCTGTCCGTCTGTCTGTCACACCAGTGTATATCTCAGCAACCACTCATGCTATCACACAAGAAAGAATAAAAATAAATTATGATTATTAATGTGTCAAAATTTGACAAGTCGTCATAGTGACATTTTATATCTTGACATGAATATTTTTGTAAGTTATTTTAGATTGACAAAGGATACTATGTATCTGCCTCTTAAGTTTAAGAAAGACCTGGCTACATTGATAGCATATAATATATCTGACTCTGTTATAGGAAGTTATACACAAAAAACTTCTATGGTTAGTAACATTACTAACACCAATTCTTTAAACTAGTTCATACAACAAAAGAGGGTTTTTCTACACAAAATTTTACTGAAGTAAATGAGAAAAAAAAACCTTCTGGCAAAAAACTTCCTATAGCAAAGACAAAGGAAAAATCTAATATTTTGAAAATTTTACATCAAAATATTCAAGGTTTTTCTGGAAAAATTTTAGAATTAGAATTATTCTTAGAAAGAACAAAATTTGACATTATTTGTCTGACAGAACACTGGCAAAAAGACTATCAAATGTTGATAAATTATGAAAATTATTGTATAGCCAGTGCTTTCAATCGAAAGTCTGCTTTACACGGTGGATCACTGATTTTAGTTCGTAACAGTTTTAAGATAAAGAACCGTAAAGATATTGTTCGACTTTCGGTTGAAAGATGTATTGAAATATCTTGTGTTGAGCTGGACAAGCATGTTGTAGTATGCGTATACAGACCTCCCGCTTTTCAAAATTTTTCAATGTTCGAGTTAGTAATGGAAGATGTTTTAAAAATAGTGACAAAAGAAAATAAGTTTGTGATAGTGTGTGGTGACTTTAACGTCAATATCTTAGAAAATAATACCTATAGTAACAAACTTATAAGTATTTTCAGATGTTTTAATTTAGAGCATGAATTTTTTGAACCTACAAGGGTGACGTCATCCTCGGCTACCTGTATTGATAACGTCTTTTGTAATTGCGATTATTTTGAGAAAAGTATCATAAACTCGCTTCAGTCTGACCACTCTGGTCAAAGTGTTACTTTTAATTATTCTCGAGTAACCCAGAATATAGATATAGAAACCAGGAGCCTAACGAGCGGTAGGTTAGAAAAGTACAAAAACACGTTGCTAGAAAAACTGCCCTGTCACAATTATAATACTAACAATCCTAATAACTCATATGAAGATTTATTCACATTGATTAATACTGAATTCAGTAAAATTTTCACTATTAGAAAAAAGCAAATTATTGTAAAATTCAAATTCAGTGACTGGGCTACCGCTGGTATTCGCAAAAGTAGAGAGAGACTTTTTGAATTATATGAGCTTAGAAATTATTCAAATGACGACAATTTCATTGAATATGTCAAAAATTATTCAAAATTGTTTAAATTAGTTTGTTTAAAAGCAAAATCATTTTTTCTACGGAAAAAAATACAGTCTGCTGATAACAAAATTAAGGCTGTATGGAATGTTATAAACAGTGAAACTGGAAAAGTGAAACCGCGTGACAATCAAATCACACTTCATACAAATCGCGGAACTATTAGTTCAAACGTAGAAGTGGCTCAAGAATTCGAAACCTTTTTTACTAATATTCCTTTGAAAACAACAGAGTCACTCAATTCATCATCTTCACTTGCTAGCGATTTACTTCAAAATAATGTGGACGCCTGCGAAACTGAATTTGGGTTTAATCATGTCACCCCTAACGAAATTGTTAAAGCCTTTAAAAGTATTAAAATGAAAACCACTGAGGACCTATGGGGAATGTCAGTAAAAGTCTGTAGTGCGATCATTGATACTATATCTCCATATTTAGCTGTTATATTCAATGATTGTGTCGATCATGGTACATTTCCTGACTTAATGAAAAAAAGTAAAGTAGTTCCATTATTCAAAGCTGGTGACAAAAAGGATCCCAGTAATTTTAGACCAATATCAGTCTTACCTGTACTTAGTAAAATTTTTGAGAAGGTCATACTCAATCAAATGCTTTCACAATTCAATAGAAATAACTTACTACATGACCATCAATTTGGTTTCACGAAAGGGCGCAGTACAACGGATGCCGGGACTGCACTTTTAAAATACATCTTTTGCGCGTGGGAAAAATCTGAAGATGCTATTGGTATCTTCTGTGATTTATCCAAAGCATTTGATTGCGTAGATCATAGCACATTGTTGCTAAAACTTGAACATTACGGTGTTAAGAATAATTCACTTAAACTACTTAGGTCATATTTGGAAAACAGGATTCAAAAGGTACAAGTAAACAGGACGAAATCACTGGGATCTGTTGTCAAAATTGGCGTACCTCAAGGGTCCATATTAGGGCCATTTTTATTCCTTATTTATATTAATGACCTTCCTTCTGTGGTGAAGAATCTGTCAAAGATTGTGTTATTTGCTGATGATACTTCATTAATATTCAATGTAAGTAGGAAATCACAAAATTATAACAAAGTCAATGATGCACTTCGACAGATTCATGCATGGTTTACTGTTAACAATCTAGTCCTAAACGCCAAAAAAACTAAATGTATTAAATTTGCACTACCAAATGTAAGGTCTACTTCACATAACATAGTATTGAATAATGAACCATTAGATTTTGTAAATAGTACAGTTTTCTTAGGGTTAACACTAGACTCTAAACTTCAATGGGGCCCTCATATCACGGCTCTTTCTGGTCGATTGAGCTCGGCTGCATATGCTGTTAGAAAAATCAGACAACTTACTGATGTAGCTACTGCAAGGCTGGTTTACTTTAGCTACTTCCATAGCATTATGTCTTATGGCATACTGCTTTGGGGCCGAGCAGCTGATATACATTCAATATTCGTTTTACAAAAAAGGGCTATAAGAGCAATTTATTGCCTGAAGACTCGTGATTCCCTAAGAGAACTGTTCAAGGAAATCAACATTATGACAGTGCCATGCCAGTATATCTATGAAAATATAATGTATGCTAGAAAGAACATTCATCAATTACCTAAAATTTGTGACAGGCATAATTTTAATACTAGAAATAAGCATAAAATTGATCAACCATATACTAGATTAACTAAAGTCAATACATCTTTCGTTGGTCTGTGTATACGATACTACAACAAAATACCTGACAATATAGTGCAATTACCTGAGAGAAAGTTTAAAGAATGTGTAAAGCAAACGTTATGTAAAAAAGCTTACTACAGATTGGATGACTATATGAATGACAAAGAGGTATGGTGCTCTGATATTCCAACGAAACACAAGAAACACATTGTAAAAAGCCGACTCTTAAAGTAGGCCGTGCTGCAGTGGTTTCTTGCCGTTTCTTTTACGCTGCCATAGCACGATCCGAAACGGCGTAGACTCGCTCTATTTGCATTGTATTCTGCATGACATTCAATAAGTATTCTGTAAAGAATCTACATTGAATAAAATTATCTGAATCTGAATCTGAATCTGAAAAAGGAGGCCCAAAGAGGGGGGGCAAAATTTCAAATTGTCGTTACCAGGTCGAAAAGGGTTTCATAAGAAAGGGCTTTACTTGAACATTCTAAAATATATCTTTGTATTTTTCAAGTTATAATGAAAAATGACAAAATATATACCATTCCCCCCCCCCCCCCCTTATCTCCGATGTTTGTGAAAGGAAAAATCTGAATTAATTATAGTAGATAGAAGTTTATGTAAAAATTACAGCAAAAATAAAACGATCTTTCTGAGTTGTACAATTTTTTGGAAATCTGCAAAACGAACGAACGTAGAACGAACTAGCATGGAACAAGCTCTTTTCTAATAGTGTGATATTTATTTGCCAAATTTGGTGCTAGTAGATTTCTAAAAATATTCTATGACGTCAATTGTAAATTTTAAATTAAATTAAATTTTCAGGTCACTTATTTTTATCTGGCCCAAAGAACTCATACCCACTTAACCTTAAGCTAATAGTAACTCCTCTAAGCCTCTCATGGTTTACCCGTTAAGTAAAGTAAGCTCATCGTCAGTATTTGCGCAGTACACTTTTTACCATTCCGTACCGTTAACGGCAGTTTACTCACGTTATTACCCTGTTAGAGTTGTAAGCGAATAGGTGATATAGAGTCTTAACTTTAAGGGGCTGATAAGAGCTGAATTACCTCCCTTTCTAACAAAGGGCAGATTGCGCGTGCTAGAACGGAGCGGATTCGCGCTGTTTAACGTTTTTCGCTCATTTTTGCATTTTTCTCAAAATCTGTACCCATAATATTAATAATAAAACAGCTAACAGAAGTAAGGCTGTGATTGCGGCTTATTTTAGCGGATTTGACGAAGGCACTGGTTTTTACAAAAAGCGACTGCCATCTGACCACCGCAGTCCATAGGGCAATCCAGACCCAATCCTAGACTAGGCTTTGCTAGATTAGTGGCCACTGTCAAAGTTTTATGCGGCCAAATTGCCTCTAAAGCCGCAATCACACCTTCCTTAATTCAAATACGAATTCGGCTCGTTAAGCTTCCTAGCAATGTATGGCGAATTAGTCTTTGAATTGTGTGGTTTCCGCTTAAGGGGCTGATAAGAGCTGAATTACCTCCCTTTCTAACAAAGGGCAGAATGCGCGTGCTAGAACGGAGCGGATTCGCGCTATATTACGTTTTTCGCTCATTTTTGCATTTTTCTCAAAATCTGTACCCATAATATTAATAATAAAACAGCTATATTATTATGCATAATGTATTGAATAATGTGTAAAAGTTTTGGCATCATAGATTAATGGGTAAGTACTTAAGAAAAACGGTTTGAAAGCAAAAATCAGAGGTAACTTTGGATTTTTTTATGACGCACAAAATATATTTAATCGTGTTTCGGAGTCAGCCATATTCTTGGAAAGATGCTTAATTATCACATTTTTTTTTTTGCCGGCCATATATTTATCAGTTTTCGTTAAAAACCTGCTCAAGTGAAGGTTATTTAGCTCTTATCAGCCCCTTAACTTGGCTTAGCGACTAATATGTAAGAGTCGCCAGCGGCACCAACGACTTTTCATGCCCTCCAAACAAAGAATACTATACTCTCTCTGACGAGGAGCCTCCAAAGCACGAAAAGTGCTCGAAAAGTGTCCACGGCCAACGTTCCTTAATAGCCATTTTAGCAGCAATTAGCAATTTTGGGTCTATGGTCATTTTAGCACCATGGTCATTTTGGCACCAATGCCATTATGGCATCTTGGCCATTACGCCCCTATGAACGAAAATTCGTGATCGGAAAGACAAAGCGACTACTCGGCCACTAGCGCAACAATCACCTATTCATACTTACCAATTCACTATTTAAGAATGTGTACCGTCACAATCCAATTGAGCTATCATCTATGACAATCCTCTCTACAATACGCCTACAATGAATCATGCGCATTCCAACACACTACTTATAATTCAACAGTGAATTGTTCCGCGCCATTGACCGGGAGAAAACTGCAGAAATCACTAATTACTGACCATTTAGCACTTGTTGCTGACAAAATAATTTATTTAGATCTCTTTTAGAGATTGAAGAAAAGTTAGAAAATACGTGTTAAGTTAATAACGTAATACCTAACGTAATACAACTCTGTAGTCTTGTAAACAAAACAAAATTGCTTTTTCTTAGAAATTGGCTCAGTGAGCAGATCGATTTGTATGAAGAAGCAAATTTTTTTTTGCGTATTGTCAAAAGTCGCAGGACTAAAGTTGATCACTTTCATACCAGAGCTTCCGTCCGAGAGGTTTTGCGTTATTTACTTAACTTTTAGTTTATTAAGAATATCTCAAAAATATTGGAGATGTTCGCCTTGAAGAACACACCGCGCACAAAAAATCGTTCTGACAAAAAAAAATATTTTCTTAGACGTGAACAGTTTTAGCGCAGCATGACTAAAAATATTATAAAAAAAAAAATTAAGTGAATTACCTACTTCAATAAATAAATACTATAAGCTTAACAATTCTTTTCTATTCCTCGCATATGTGATAAAAAACATTAGCACGGGCGGAAGTGCAATTTCGACGGTCATGCTTTTAATGTCCCGACTATCGAAATTGCTTACTTTCCGTCCTACATACACAATGTACAATGAAACATATTTTCCATTCCTTTGTTAACGCTGCTTTTATTAGCATAATTAGCATATCAAATATAAATTATGTGACATATAAACTTTAGAGTCTTTACTGATCTATATGCATTGAATTCGTAAATTATATTTACTTTATTACGAGTATATATATGTGCATTATAAAATATGACAGTTGTAAATCACTTATAAATATTTCATACTTAAAGGAAATTTGTTTTATGGTTATTAGCTGTATAAAAGAGGCCATTCTATTCAGTTCAGTCGAAGACAATACAATTTAGTAGAGTGTATTTGCTATGGAATTGGCTAAGGCGTGTCTGATAGGTTTACCTTACAGTTAAACAGTGAGGAAACCAGAAGAGTGAACAGAAAGAAACATTGTAAAGTCTCGTCTTCTTCCCTGGTTTTCGAATATTTAAGAGGAACATCGCCATTATTGACTTCTGCCAGTCATTTTACACCTGATACAACACGACGTTGACCCTCTCTTTTACCACAGATTATATGCTTTACTTACTACGCTGGCTAAGCGACCCAAAGAGGATCTTGGCCTCCGACACAAACTTTCTCCATTCTCCTCTCTTTTATTTGGTCATAATAGGTGCACCTACGCAGCTAGGTTCCAACCCCTTTGGTGCACCGAATTCTTTTGTAAGATGGTTTGGTTACGTACGGAGACCGAAGGCATCGGTGTTCCAAATTAAGGATGTATCAGGAAAAAATTTAAATCAGATCAAATTACCCTTAACTAAACCTACCAGCAACAATCACCTCATCATCGTCTTTCAGCCCACAAGAGAATTAAACGCGAAATTTTTGGGTCATGGTTAAAGCACTCGGCCGTACGATTTGCCCGCACTCCCAAGCTGTTTTTTACTATAGGCACACCCCGCAGACTCCGAAACATCGAGCGCGAATTTGAAATTTGAAATTAAAAGGTCGCGTAGGCCCTCATATTCAGTACAAAAGACCCTCAGAAGGACCACGAGAACGGGGGTGCGGGGTAGATTGCAAGGGGGGCGGAGAGTGTCCGTTCTGTATGATAGTACTATTACTTTATTCTGTGGACATAGGTAAAGTACTCTGCCATACGTTCCGCCTGCACTCCCGAGCTGTCGCATACTGTAGGTACTTTCTAACACTGCAATACAGGTTTAGCTCTTACCTCTGTAATCATTGATTGCGACGACTAGAGTGAGTGTGGATCCCAAGGGAACTATTCCGGAAACAGGAGGCGCCCAGGGTCCTTTCCCGGCTTGGATCTCCATCCAGCAGTCCACGTTGTCTCCTGCAGATATAAAAAATGTTACAGATTCATTTTGTTCATTAGTGCAATACCTGCTTTGGCCTTAGAGCAATGCGTCAAACCGCGCAAGCCCGTTTCTCGCGAAAATCGTGCTACTCTATGGCTTTGGCTTCTTAATTTGCAGTTCGATTAAGTCAGGAGTTGTATATGTCACGGGAAAATAAAAAGAATCGTAAGTTGATTAATTTTCGAGGTAGTTGATAGACTGTCTAAAATTGTTAATTCGGAGGAAACTCGTAGATCCATAGGTACGTTAGTAAGACAAAGGGTGGTAGGTGTGTCAGGTTCTCTATCGACCAATCACAAGAGCCGAGCGAGTGGAGCGAGCTTGCTGCGGCAGCAACCGGCGAGTGCCAGAAGCGAATTCGGTACAGTTTACTATTTTTCGATAGTTTATCAACTGACTGACTTAGTTGATCAAATTACAATTTTTTTTATTTTCCGGTGACATACAGCGTGTAACGGAGAGGTGTAATACTGGAGGGTGTGAATCTGCCCATGAAACTGAACAACTTTTTCCACGGGCGATATACGAAAATCCAACTTTGACCTCCCATACAAAACGCCTTTCAGCTATGTTCCGTGGGAAAACTAGATCAGTTTCATAGGCAGATTCACACCCTTTAGTATCATCACACCCTTCCGTTACACTCTGCTGTATACATTACAAATAGTAGATTAGTAGCCAAGGGCTGTAAGGCATCAATTGCAGCCCGACATATTTAGGCGCACGAGCGCAGCGAGGGCGCCTATAGTTCGAGGGTGCAATTGATGCTTACACCCGAGCTAACTACTCTGCTTTACATCTCGATTGTGAGGTAAGTAGGTCCTTATTACCACCAAATTGAAGGTGACCAATTAGCGCTATAGGGTAATAATGTAGCTAGAAAAGCCCTAGGGCGGTAAGTAATTAAAATGCCTGCCGCCCCGCTGCTGGAGGCGGCCATCAAGGCGGAGCCGCGCGTGGAGGTGGAGGTGCTGCCCAATTACTTACCGCCTTAGGGCTTTTCTAGCTACATTATTACCCTAGAGCGCTAATTGGTCACCTACAAGCCCCATTTGGGGGTAATAAGGACCTACTTACCGAATATGAGAGATGTAAAGAATATTTGAAGCTCAACGATCTGGTCAAAGTCGTGTGAAGTCCCTGGATGCAAGCAGCGCAGGATCGCTCGTCGTGGAGATCTTTAGAGGGGACTATGTTTAGCAGACGTATTTCGTCTGAGTATCATAATGACGATTTAAGCTTGAAAACCAGTTCTGGCCGATTTGGTCAGATAAATTTTTATACCACATGACATCTCTCTACGCTAGTTAAAAAATAACATGGTCTAGCATACTCTTGTATCCGCAAACAATACAATACAATACAAATTTACTTTATTGCACACCAAGAAATACAAGAAATAGTTACAGAAATATACAGAAAAAGAACAGAGTAGTACAAAAGGCGGCCTTATTGCTAAAGTAGCAATCTCTTCCAGGCAACCTTTAGGTGTTGAAATGGGCGTAGGGTGGATAATGCGACGCGGGTTGGTGGCTACTTATAATAATCCTACATAAAAATACACCATGTACATAAAATACTTAAATAAATTACATCATAATACACAGATAAAATAAATAAACTTAATATATATCTTATAATATGTATAGACTAATATATATCATAATATTACTATAAAAGAGAGGCAAACGCAAACCTTTTGTTTTTTCGCATATTTTTGTCGAACATACCTTAAATATTTTTTTTGCCAAAAATATGGGAAATCTCTCAATAACTTTGCATTAAATTCACTTCGCGACAGCCCCACTGCTCAAACAGATTGCTAATCTGCATAAAGTTGAGCAGTGGGTAATACCCATAGAATAAATGAAACATGTATTCTATGGTAATACCTAATTGTTCAACTATGTATAGTTGAGCATAACTTCAGTGTTCTTTTGTTTTTGAATATAAATGAAATGCTTGGAAATCAGCAAACTTCGTGATAGCAAATTTTAAGTGAGAAGGAACTTGTAAAGCCAGTGGTAGTAAAACTTTTATGTATCAAGAGCAGTCGCGAAAATTCCTAGAAAATGTGTTCCGTTTTTAGAACCTGTCTATAAGTGGCCACTTTGAGGACGTCCATCTAACGCTCAACATTAGCCTTATAGAGATACCGTACAATTTAAGTTTAGGTTGTTTTCGCTTCAGATTAACTTGCTTTAAGGTTAATACTCCCACAATGACCTTGAGACTGACATTTATTGTAGCAGAAAAAAAATGAGAAGTGAATAGAATAGAATTTTACTTTAATTAGTATTGTTTCCTTTCTCTATGGTAGAACTGAAGAAAAAAATCTAAATTATCATTATTTTGTAGATTTTTTTCCATTTGTAACCTTTACTGCTTAATTAAAAAAAACCGGCCAAGTGCGAGTCGGACTCGCGCACTGAGGGTTCCGTACCACCACATAAACATAATTGTATTAGTTGAAATTTCAGTAAGTTTATGTCCTAGATTTTTTTAATTCCGACACGCGCTTGACCAAATTTTATTATTTGTTGTTATTTTATAGCTTATGCACTATAAACATACCAACTTTCAAGTTTGTAAGTGTTTTCGTTTTTAAATAGAACTAAAACAAATATCGCTTCAGCGACCATCCAGTTGATCCCTCTCTTATATGAATGTTCTTGAAACGGGAGCTCACCACAATTGGTTACTATTAGTTGTGAGAAAAGTTGTAATATTTAATGATTTCAGACTTTTCCCATTATTTGTACTGTGAGACCTAGCTTCTTGCCAAATTTCACAATTTTAGGTCAACGGGAAGTACCCTGTAGGTTTTGCATTTTTGAATAAATGTATGGAGATGA
The DNA here is from genome assembly GCA_947532105.1 of Athrips mouffetella. Taxonomy (NCBI): domain Eukaryota; kingdom Metazoa; phylum Arthropoda; class Insecta; order Lepidoptera; family Gelechiidae; genus Athrips; species Athrips mouffetella. Next base: position 5,338,281 of record OX383964.1, on the reverse strand, counting down.
GGATATAAAATGCCATATCTTTTGATTGCGTCGTTATAAAAAATTGAAATTTTCAGATCTTGTGTGGTTCATGGATCCTAATATATAATATTAATTTCAATCTGATACCTTTACCCGTTCGTGAGATAAAGGGTCTTGACAGACAGACAGACAGACAGACGGACAACAAAGTGATCCTATAAGGGTTCCGTTTTTTTCTTTTGAGGTACGGAACCCTAAAAAAAAAGTTACAATATTATAGACAAAACAATAATATATTTAATGATGTGGTCGTCTTATTTTTTTTAAATTGTAAAATAACATAAAAAAAAAGAATTTTCTCTTTTTTGTGAATTTGGTGGTCACCATTGGTCGTAACAGCTACGTTGCAAGGCACGCTTATGTGAACGTTATTGACGTGTTTTGCATGTAGTATAAGCTTCAATGCTGTGTCTTTCTGTGTCCTCAAAACAGAGACTAACAATAATAGATTTGAACGGAGCTTTAATTTAAAAGGCGCTCTGTGCAACTGCTTTTCAAGCAGTTAAATCTCATATTGTTAATCTAGCTGATGTTGAGCTTAATTTTTTAGCATAGTCATGTTGGAAAACTATTTGCAAAATCTTTTGCGTTATATGCGAAAGTAAGATCATCATCACCACAAATTGCTCAATTTGAGTACCTCTTAATAATAATACGATAATATCTAAATCTGGGCTTGACACCACAACGTGTGACGCTACTAACGTAAAACTTCTCGAATGGTAGTTAAAAAAAATTACATACAAAATGAAAATCTGACTTGCGGCGCTAGCAGCGAACTGAATCGTTATCGATTCTTTCTTTTCATCTTGTATAGAAAATAAGAGAGAATCGATAAAGATTAAAATCCGGTCAATTTGTAGGGTGAATATAATTTTTATTTCTAAAAGATGTATTGCAAAAGTTGTTCAGTTAAATGTATGGAACTCTCAACCAAGAGGTTTTGCTTAATTAGAGTTAGAGTAACCACGTCGATTAAAACTGAAGATTTTGATCAATTTTTAGGGTTCCGATACTAAAATGGTAAAAAAGGAGCCCTAATGGTGCGACTTTGTCTGTCTGTCTGTCACACCTGTATATCTCAGCAACCACTCATACTATCGAATTGAAATTTGGAATAGTAGTTTAAGAATATGGTTGCCTAACTTTAATGCACATGAGAGAATAATTTGTCTAACAGTGAAATATTTTTGACTCATGTATGATGATTGATGACTTACCTCTAAAATCCAACTGGACGACGTCCAAATCAGCGATGACCATGGGCGGTTTGGAAGCAGTCTTCTCATAATCATTGAACCACTCGCATCGTAACCTCTTGGCTTCGTCCCACACTTCTAACAAGTCCTTGTCATATTGAACTACCACTGTGTTCTCGTAGAACTGCCCGTGGAGGTCTGAAATAGAAAAATGTATTTTAGCCTTTGATCATACATTGGTAGAATGGCGCCATATAAAAAGGCTCAAGCCCTCAGAAAAATAAAGGTTATGTAACGAAAAGTTGTGATAATACTGAAGGGTGTGAATCTGCTAATGAAACTCAACCATTTTTCTTAAGGAACATAGGTCGAAATACGAAAAACCAAATTTGTTTTCCCATAGCCGAGCCGCGCGAACAGGTTAGACGTTCGTAATCCCGATGCGATAGCATACCGTCATCACTTCACATTATTTCTTTATTCCCTCAACACACTTACACTTATTTTGTATTTATCATCTGCTTCTTAGACACATTTTAAGTTTGTATGTATGTACCTGTATGATGTATGTTTATTTTATGCACACTAGCGTCCGTGCCTCACTCAGCGCAGGGTCCACTGAAAACCAGCGTCGCAGCATGCGTGCTGCGGCTTTTGCTGAGTGAGGCCCTTTTATCACTGCCGATGTCACAGCACTGATTTTATTTTTATTTTTTTTTCTACTTTTGTATTCTACCCTTACGATAATATTTATTTGATGTTGCTATATATTTATTGTATTTTTTATAGAATTGTGTTGTGATGTCTTAGTGTTAATAAAAATTTCTGATTTCTGATACAAAATGCGCTATCAACATTTTTTTTCGTATTTCGACGTCAAGCTTGACATTCGCAGTGCGACTCTAGCCCTTATGTGTATTGAAAGAAGAACGGTACAAAGTCCAATGTGTTAAGCTTGATGTGCTCTTGACTGTACCTTGGGAAAAGTTACTAAAGTACTTCCACAGCTGGACCAAGTTCGTAGCTTCGTTTTGTTCGAACATTTCTTCCCAGGAAGAGATTCTAGTTAGTGGGAACGAATAAATTAATGGACTTAAATAAAAAAAACAATAACTGAAATAGCAAGAATCTGCACTAAGATAAAATTTTAATAAAAAAAAACATAAAAAGTATAAGTCAATACAGACATAAAATGTCATGATCTGAAATCTTGGTGATCATATTGCTGCTTGGGTTCCGTACCTAAAAAAAAAACGGAACCCTTATAGGATCACTTTGTTGTTCGTCTATCTGTCTGTCTGTCTGTCAAGACCCTTTATCTCACGAACGGGTAGAGGTATCAGGTTGAAATTAATACCATATATAAGGGTCCATGAACCACACAAGATCTGAAAATTTAAATTTTTTACAATGACGCAATTAAAAGATATGGCATTTTATGTCCTCATCTCCATACATTTATTCAAACATGCAAAACCTACAGGGTACCTACTTCCCGTTGACATAAAATTATTAAAATTGGCAAGAAGCTAGGTCTCACAGTACAAATAATGGGAAAAGTCTGAAATCATTAAATATTACAACTTTTCTCACAACTAATGGTAACCAATTGTGGTGAGCTCCCGTTTCAAGAACATTCATATAAGACAGGGGTCAAGTTGGATGGTCGCTGAGGCGATTTTTGTTTTAGTTCTATTTAAAAACGGGAACACTTACAAACTTGAAAATTGGTATGTTTCTACTACATAAACTATAAAATAACAACAAATAATAAAATTTGGTCAAGAGCGTGTCGGACTCAAAAAATCTAGCACATTAACTTACTGAAATTTCAATTAATACAATTTTGTTATGTGGTGGTACGGAACCCTCGGTGCGCGAGTCCGACTCGCACTTGGCCGGTTTTTTTATTTCAACAATCAACAGGCAATATAAAACGTACATTCAATTAACGTTGAATCTTACTACCAGATGCCTGAACCTGAAGCGAAACAGTGGAGCTGGACTTTCCATTACTTGAACAATAAAATTGACAATAAAACCAGTAGTCTCAGTGTTTTACGATCGTCTCACAAATACTTAGTTCTAAACATTGTCTTTGATTTATGGCAATGGGTTTACAAGTCGATCCTAAGTTTTTCTTTGTGAGTGTTGTAATGTAATGTAAAGAAAGACATAAGATTTTATGCTGTCATTGTTTTTTTTTTGGGATATAGGTGAGCTTTTGACCCCGTTGGTAAGTTGCTTGGTGGTAAGTGGAGATGAGGTCGAAGACGTAGCATGCTTACCTAGATAATGTCTGTTTACTCTAGCCTTGGTACTTACACCGACTTTTTCGTAATACGTGGAAGTAAAAAAGTACCTACTGCAAAGCTAAGTTTAGCTTAAATTTCGTTATCTATAAGAATATATACAAAACTGCAAATTCTCCTGGTAAATGTTCAACAATTTGCGCATCCTGATTAACGCTAGGACTGCTATGGGAGATACGGATGAACTCGCGCAAAAACTAGAAATCTTACTGTTTGAAGAACGCGGATCAAACCAGAATGAAAACGGCAAACGAAACTAACCTTTAATAGCTTTGAATTAAGAGTTGTTTTAATTAAAAGGAAACAGGCATCAATCTAAGAAATTCCATTACTTATGGACAGTATCTTGAGTTGATTTTGCGAATGATCTCCAATATCAGAAACGATAAAATGTTACGCTCCTCGATTGACAAATAGATTTTATGGTTAAGAGGAACTGCTCTTGAACATGATTCCTTCTAGTGCCATATTAGAGGATCTTAGTTTCATGTAACTGATATTGTAGTGTTCTTTCTTTGTTTCTGTAGTTTGCTAGCTTTTTACATTTACTGTATTTGTAAAATAGATGCGGTGATACATATCTTAAAACAGAAGATACTTTAGGATTCCGAAGAAGATATTCTGTAAAAGAACTGACACGATACAACAATTTTCTTGACAATCTTATCGAAGGAAAGATTAAAAGAAAGAGAGGTTGAAGAAGACCTATAGGCAAAGTCACTGCGATAAAATAAAAGAAAAGGGTTATATCTGGTTATAGATAAAAAGGAGCTCGCAACGGTATTACTAGAAATCATCAAAAAGCCAGGCTCATAAAATGTTTTCACTAGCACGAATAATTATCACTGGGTCATGTCGCTAGATATTTTACAAAGACAAGAAACCTAGCAGACTCTAAACTAATTTTATAATAACTACGTTACTTGCCACATCACAGTATCTAATAAGAGGAAACCACTCGTCATTTGACTTAACATACGCTGAATATCTGAAGAACGATTAAGGAATTAAGCGCCCGCGAATCCTGGATTGACAGACGGCGTCTGCAAGTCGCTAACCAACTCTTCACTGTCACCAAGTTGTTTAGTTCGTACAAGTTCTGTGTAGCATACAACCTTGTAACACTGAGCCAGTGATTGCTGAAGTGAATGCCAAGGTAAAATGTGCTCTATTACAACGCTATGCCGTCGGGCCAGTAGAGGGTGGCGATTCTCAGAAACAATGCACGCGCCAACTTCGCGGAAAGAGCGGGTCGCATGCGTCCGTCCGTTATAGCTTGGGATGGGACACACAGACTGATGTGGTTGGGATGAGATCCTTACTCGTATAAAAAATATATTATTTTCAACTCATATCCCATTGCAGCGCAGAAGACTCTTTAAAGTTGTCTCTGCTCTTTACACATAACATTTTACCCAAATTGACAGCAGTTATATGTAAGTACACATATCACAAACACACTGGGGTGCAAAGAAAATGGGTCAGTCCGTTTTCTGCCATACAATGATGGGGTCAAATTAAGCGTCAACATATTTCCTAAACCAAATAAAAGAACGTACCCTTAAATAAGGTGTCTGACACAGATTCTCTCCAAGATCATATCTGCATATAATAATCAGTAAAGTCACTGCATCACTCAGAAAACGACAAATTTTCCATACACTTTTTGTGATGAAATATTTTAAGTGACAGGGGTTTTCCTCGAAATTATAGATAAGTTCAATCTTTGACAAAATTGTTGAAAATGTCTTTATCCAAAGATCTTACTAGTAAGATCAATAAGATTCGTATTTTTATTCAAGATTGAAATGACGCTTACCTTGACCCCATACATTTCATCAAACTGTTTTGCTGCAAAACTATCAACCCCGTTTTCTTTGCAGCTCAATTTTTTTTAGATATTTTCGAAAAGTGCTACTTCTGCCTCTAGTTATAACAACACAAAACGAACCAGCGGGCACTCCATTGACGCGTGCAAAATCATCACCTCTTGAATGTTATGTGGCTGATTTATGAACACAATGGAATAATTCCGTGTGTATCACCAGTCTAAAGGCCAGACCATACACTCCATACAGTAGCCAGTTCACTGCAGAACTAGGAATCGACACAAGAAAAACTCAACTCACCAGAATCGAGATCAAGTCGGACTGCGGCCACTCAACGCGATTAAAGGTGAAATTGTTACGAATTACCGTAGTTACTGAGAAATGTCGACGCTATTCGGCGAGTTGACGAAAATTAAAGGCTTAACTTTGTTGCGGTTTATTTATCAGTGAATGAAAAGTAAAGATACATAAGGAGCTTAGGGCAGACTTTTCTATACATCGAAACTTTGTCAATAGCTCCTTTCCGATCAAGTCGGACTGCGGCCACTCAACGCGATTAAAGGTGAAATTGTTACGAATTACCGTAGTTACTGCGAAATTTCGACGCTGTTCAGCGAGTTCACGAAAATTGAAGGCGCAACTTTGTTGCAGTTGGTTTACCATTGAATGAAAAATAAAGATACATAAGGAGCTCAGGACAGGTATACTTTTCAATACAACGAAATTTCGTGAAAAGCTCGTCTCCGATTACATGAATAATTTTTAAGATAATTGTAGAGCATTTCCCGGAAGGAAGTGATGCTTAAGGAAAGAAATGATTATTTTCCTGAACGCTTTAGAAATGTGTGATATTTGATATAAAATTTAAAAAGGTGTAAATTTATATTCGGTTGAAAAAAAAAAGATTGACTTTGTTTTTGACTCATTGTATAAAAATATATGGCGGTAAACCAAATACAGGGTATCAGCTATTTTTGCCGACGACTGACTTCGGGAAATAAATACTTTCGCGTATGTTTTTTTTATGTAACAAGTGACCAAGCGAGTTTGTAGTCCAACTGATGGTAAGTGGTCACCACCGTCCATAGCCCCCACTGTCTTATTATTAGCATAATTGACACTAACATGATAGCCAAGCGCGGTGCCCATCCTGAGAACTAAGATGATGTGTCTCTTGGGCCAGTAATTTCTAGCTCTCTTGCCCTTCAAACCGAAACACAGCAGTGACACTGCTGCTGTAAACTCAAGCGCCGACTATCCCTACGAAAGCAGCTGCCCAAGCAGCGTAGATTCAGTCCCCAGACGGACTCTTGTGGCTTCTCTGGCTAGTCGTTCGTCAGACTACCATTGTAGATCCTGCCTAAAAAGGAGTCGCAGTGGGAAAGGTAAGGAGGTGGGTGATGACCCTATCACTAAGAAATTGAATGTAAATCTAAACGAACCCTTTGGCACAAATCTTCGCAATCAACACGTTAGTTGTTAGCAGAAACAAAATAGAAACAAATGCGTTTTACGACTACTATCTACTGATGTAGTCCTTAATGAGCCATGTCGGAGGCCTTTCGCTCCAGGCTTGACACCAGGTTTAGTGAGGTCGGTCATTGACCTTGCAACCCACACGATATGATGATAATGACTTAAAAGAACACAATAACTTTAAATAGCAGTGGAAAGTCTGCGGGACATAAAAAAACTAGATGCTAATGTGAACTCCCGATAGGACGACAAAATGTTATAACTATATTTCAAAGCTTCCGATATCGAAATAAACTGTTTACCATAGTTACAGTGACCGGAGTATTCTCAAACAATCATCCCTTAACAGGTTTTACAATAGCTCCATAATACCTCATATTATAGTCGTATGCCTTAAAGCTGTTTGGCAGGATATGGCCTTAGGACCGACTATTTCTACGTTTCTACCATTCGTTGTTTCTTTTGACAGCATAATGATGTTATTATGGTATCGTGTAATGGAATGTTCCGCTATGAAGGATAGAAATGTGTTATTTCTTTTGGTGTACCTCTAGAATGATAGCAAGATATAGATATAGTGATATTTTGATTTATGTTTCGAAATATTTATTGTAAGCCTTAAAGTTGCACGTCAAATCTTCAAACTTTTAAGAGGTAAAACACTTTCTGGTGTATTTAGCAAAGTATTAACTTTAAATGAAAACAAGAGCATTTTCAACAATAATTGTTGATTTAAAATTACGCCAAAAATAACAAAGCGAGTGAACCTGTCTACAAGAATCATAATGAAGTAAAACAAATGGTGTAAGATTCCTGCAAATTTGTTTACATATTCTGAGGTATCGTACACTAAAGTACTGTATTGTTATATCGTCGCATCCCTACTAATTATCTATTATTTCCGTGTATTGCTGGCAAATAATTGCACCAAACCCAAGTCTACCCGTGGGTGCCATAAGAGACAACTAAGGAATTATGAACCGGAGGATGGGTGTCCTTTTGTGTATCACATCATCTATCAATCAATAATTGTACCATCTTGGTCTCCAACAACCGCGGGTAATGGTGGTCCAAGCGTGGTCACTATGGTACTTCCCCTACAAATACCAGCTTTCTGTCATGCAGTGTACGTTTCATGGGATGTCATGATGATGATGACTGTCTAATAAGGTCTACTACGACTATAAAAGAAGGTGGCTTAGCGGAATGAAGTCCAATGCACTTACTAGCCGCTTCATATTAGCAGGGCATCTACATTGCCCTGTAGAAAAAAAGGAATGATGCAGCTTTTTCTTACATTTGTAGAGTAACCTAAACAAAAATCTTTGACGAAAACCACGAAACAGCTCGTAACAATCTGATGCATTTTGTGGCATGACGGTGGTAAGCCCATGATAATTTATGTGACAAATGAATGGGACCCTCGGCTTGCGTGGACGTCGCAAATCCACTAAAGTAATCGTAGTTGAAGGAGGCGAGTATTCACCGCTTTAGAATCATGTTATTGTCTAGTATAGTAAAAGAAACAGTGCAAGGAACCTCTTTGGAATTTGTTTACGTTCTTTCAAGAGTTTAAAAGTTTGAGTTTTTTGTTTTAAGAGTTTTATGGCATTACATCCTAAAGTATAGGAGTTAAAACTTTTTCCAACATATTTAAATTGAGTTTATTTTATTCCCTTTATTTTAGCGAATCCCTCTTTTCTCCATCTCTTCCTTTTATCGTAGTGTCAGATGTCAGCAATAGATTAAAGGCAATTTTAACTTTAGAGAAGCCATCTGCAACTGGTAACAAACTCACGCAGTTTGCGGCGGCGGCATGCCCCTGATAATTTATGTGACAAATGAATGGGAACCGTGGCTTGCGTAGACGCAGCAAATCTACTACATACTAGAGTCGTGGATTGGCATTTCCGGCGTTAGCTGTAGAATGTTGAGAACCACAAAGATAGTTTTCTGAAAAGTATTGCGTTAAAATTTTCGTAAAATTCTAAATAATTGAACGAATGATAGAATAACTATTATTAATAACTTCTTACTTTTTTACTTTTAATTATTGGTGTTGCGGACATTTTCTAAAGTGTCCACTTTTTGTGGTCTTCACTTGTAGGAATCCTCTTAATTCATATCACCATTTTGTTAGTCAAGTGAACATTTTATTAGAAGATAAATCTTATTGACGTTTATATGACTTTCGGTATATACGAGTATATGTGTTTTTGAATACTTTCTCATAAGGAACATTGTCATGAAACGAGTTGCAAATTTCGCTTGCTGCCTCTTTGCCGTGGATTATATCCTGGCTGTTTGATTAGTCCAGTTCAAAAATTTCAAACTATTACTGTTTATTTTTATTCGAAAATTTCTATTCCTTTCATCCTGCGTCGTAACCAAGGAATATAAATAATTTACCTAGGTGATCAAATTGTGCAGACGTTTTGTTTTAACATCTGTGTACCGAATAAAATTTTCCATGCTTGGTGTATGGATATTTCAACTAAGGCCTTACTTTAACTCTGATGTCTTATTCAACCTCTGTTTCTAATGCAGCTACTAAAATACAAAAGTAGAATAGTTCATGAGCTATAAGATTAACTATTGACGTGTTAAAGTAAATTTTGTATTGAATGTGTTTTGTTATTTTATTTTTTATAGTGATTCTTTTTGCTTTAATTTGATGGACTTTTTCATATTTGCACGCCTGCATGCAGGCTGAATACATTTAACACATATATATTTAAGACCTATATTCTATACTGTACTCAGGCAAATATATTTTTTTTTAAGTTTGAATACCTTTTATGGCAATATGGGTTAAAACTTTGAAGAGAATGTTCTTGACTGCGGATCAAAAATACTAACCGCAAACGAAAAATATTAGACTAATTTATTCTCCTTAGGTAATCCAGTATCTTAAGTCTATTAAATTAGTAAAATAGAAACTTTGGGAGGGGAAGGCTCGTTAAAAGCCAGGTTAAAAGTACCCTTAAAGCCCGCGTCACACAGAGGCGGTAGCGGAAGCGTTCCGGGGCCGGTATTTTTTGTAAAGTATGAGTTCTTATGCACCCTGTCACATTGAAAAGCGGTCGCGGCGCGGTATTTTGTTCCCGCCAAACCGCCCCGGACCGCTTTCGCAATCATACCGCCTCTGTCTGACTTGAGCTTAACCGACGAGCGTGTATGAAAGGGTTGATGAAAGTTGAGGTAGCGATGTACGTAGCAGGTGGAGGGCTGTAGTCTCTGCCTCCCAGACGAGAAAGAGGCGGGATTTTATGTACGTATGCGTGTATGTATGTATACAACATGTAACGGAAAGGTGTGTAAATCTGCCCATGAAACTGAACAACTTTTCCCAAGGAACATACTTCCAAATACGAAAAACCAAATTTGACCTCCCATACAAAATGCGCCATCAGCTGGTGCAGTTTTTATAGGAGGTTAAAAATTTTTTTTGTTCTATGAGAAAAGTTGTTCAGTTTCATATTATCACACCTTTCCGTTACTTGTTGTATACATATGTATGTATGTATGTATGTATGTATGTATGTATGTATGTATGTATGTATGTATGTATGTATGTATGTATGTATGTATGTATGTATGTATGTAATAATGTATGTATGTATGTATGGCTGTGTGTATGTATGTAGGTATAAATACGCACTCGCTACGTATTTCCTGCTAAGATACTTTCTGTAACGCTAAGTTTCTCGTCACAAAGGACGGCCCGTAACGGACTCCCATTCATTTGTCACATAAATTAAACTTAGCGTGCCGCCGCGTGCGCAGAAACTGCCTCATTTTGAGTCAAACCTCGTAGATGTGTAATTTGTAGGAAACCAAGTTTAGTATACTAAGTGGCGCTTACTATGGGAACACAGTTATACAAAAAGTTTGCAGATAGTTTGCGTGGGAAAGGATAAAGGCTAATCTTCAAACAACAGCTTTGTTGCAAACCCTTTGCTATTGGCTAAAAATACCTCATGAAATGCCAGTTATATTTATGTTATAGTTATATCTATTTTCAGTCGGGTATTTTGTTTTTTTAATTTTTTTATTTATTTTTATTATTATAACATCCCATGAAACGAACTCGAGACAGGACTGGTACAGGACAGGGAGCTCCCTCTAGAATTCTAGCTTTTGCTGGAAAAATGTAGAGGGGAAGTACCATAGTCACCTCGCTTGTTAGCGTTACGGCTGGCACCATGGACCGCGGTTGTAGGTGACCGCAGTAAGTAAGATGTTAGATACAAAGGAGGATGCTGCTGCCCATCCTCCAGTTTATAACCCTTAGTCGCCTCTTACGACACCCACGGGTATGTATGGGTTGGTACTATTCTTTGCCGGCACCACACGGGACTAAAAGGTACTCGTTTTTTTTGTATATTTTTTTAATTTTTCCCCTGTAGTCTGTATGTATACGAGCTCGCCCTTACCTTACTGACCTTACCACCGCGCCTGCGTATTCCATGTAAACAAGTAGTAAGTCCAATGGGAAAGCTTCCCGTACTCTTGACTGTACTTGGCGAAGTTCAAAGAAGCGCCGCTTTAGCAAGTCTATTGCACGAAGGTAGGCCATTCTATTAATTAGTAATTACAGCAATTAGAACATTCTATTGGTTTACTGGTAGATTAAAACACGGCTGTTAACCGTCTTCGGAAGCCGAAGAGCATGCCAAACAAATGCCATGGAATTAAACTGAGATTAAATCATTCTTTAAGTAGAAAATGATGATTAAAAGGCATTAATTCCCCTAGCGTTATTTCGTGTTTTCTAAGTCAGCAACCTAACCTTGAAGATTGGAAGAAAGCACTGATTTTTACACAGAGCGAACTGTCATCTGACCTCCACCAACTAGAGGCCAGACCGGAGTCAATCATTGTTTTTTTTTATTGTCTGACTTTCGAAGGAGAGGTCGACGAAAGAACGAGCTTGCCTAGAAGAAGCCTATTCACTCGCGACTTGATTGCTTGGGCTTTGCCAGTTCAGTGGCCAACCTGACAAGAGTTTATTCGTCGCCAAATGGCCTCGGATGTGACTTAACAAGCAACTGTCAGTGGTTGTGGCCGCGGCGATAAAAGATCGACATATTTTACCACTACCTACCCACGTTTTGACAATTTTCATTACAAAATTCTAAATTGTGCTTTTGTAGTTTGAAAGTGCTTTATCTCGAGTTTTATCAGCCCTAAAGAGCCCTCCGAGCTGTAGTTATATTTTAATCGTAGCAAATTGAGATTACTATAAAACGGCCACTTTTTGCAGTTTTTGTATCTGTAACTACAGTGAACTATATTTTACAGGATTGATAGGTTCTAAAACTGATGGGGGCGCTAGTTGACTGCAGGAAAGCCCACCTCCACAGCCTTGCGTCATCCGATCGGATTACGGTTCGCTTCCTTTCGTCAAGCCCCGTGTAATCCGATCGGATGATGGGTACCGAGATTCCAAATTATGCTTTATACTGTTAAAAGTAAGGTTTATTTTAGAATTGTTTGTTCTGTGACTTAAGACCTCTTGAAATTCCCTTTCGAATGACATATAAACCATAGAGGTAGAGTGGCTACGTTCGGAAATATCGGCGATTACTTCCCGCGCGCTGAATACCCCACCAATGTAAATACGTCAATTGGAAGGAAAAAATTGCAAATTCGCAATGTCACTCTATTTTTGCACGGTTGTTGCGAATTTTAGTATGGCGGTGTTTGTCGGGTATTTTGCCGCGCTTAGGGGAGTTATTTGTTTATGTTAACAGGGTAATAGAGGTTAAGGAAAAGCTATTTGTTTGCTCATAAGTTGCAAGAGATAGGATATAATATTTCTTGTTGTTTTTTTAAAATAGACCACTTTAAAATGATTAATGTAACGGTGAAACGACTTTTTTTTAAAGTTTTGGACCAAAAAGAAAGTGTACACTTATGGCCATTAACGCAATATGGTTAGCAATACTAATTTGTGATAATTATACACGACGTAAAATAAAGTATATGATTGCAGTTCAGTGTGCGTTAAAGTACCTAATTACGACCCGTTTTAAATACCTACTTTAAAGTTACAACTAAATGTAATTAGCCCTTTAACTTTTGACGGCTTATATTGTGTTTTATTTGCACCGTGTAAAGTTCTTATTGCTACTTACTGTATATACAGTTAAGTTTACCTATTTGGTGCCAATTTAAGAAAATAGATTATCTGCCTGCTTCTGTGTTCTCGAGTTCATATAACCCGAATCTATTCAAGTCGCGAGTGAAAAGGCTTCTTCTGGGCAAGCTCGTCCTATCGTCAAGCTCATCTCTGTCCTCAAGACAAGATCGAGGTCAAGAGTAAGCCCATTGACAATAAAAAGAAAGCTTTTTTTCTTATTTTTTTATGGTTCTAACGGAAGCGTTATCCTAGTGTGTGTGTGGACTGTAATGTTCAAAAAGTTAATTTTGAAGTTATAAGCGATACATTGGTGAAAAATACTCAAAATAAGTACTATTAAATACTCCTGCTATTCATGTCATATTGCATGGCTTAATTCAAATCACTTATAGTCCCTTAGGTACGAGTATTAAAACGCGATTTTAATCCCTGATTACGTAGAACGAACTAGTTCTTTTCGAATAGATGTGAGAAAAACATTTTTTTAAGGACGAGGGCACACTACCAAATTTTCGGCGCGACGACGATATCGCGGCGATAAAAATTCATAGGTACAAATCATGTGATCGCCGCGATATCGCCGCGCCGAAAATCGCTAGTATGCACGAGCCCTAGGGTTGAACGTTCCTTAGGTATTTCCTATACATTATAGTAAGTATTAATAGAGTTTAGTGTCTCATTTAATAAATTCCTCAGACAAAGACTTTGACATGTAACAATTTTCTTTTCGATCCACAGTCACGATCGGTCGGGGTGGTCTATTCTCTAAAAGGAATTATCTTCTATTAAAACAACATGGGTATTCAATTTTATAGTCAGCACGACGATACTTAAGTTCTAAATGGAGAAAATCTCATCTCAATAACTTTACTTAGATAAACAGGTTTCAAGAAGAAATCTGTGTTGAAACTACGATTAGATTAGATTATTTAGATTCATACCTTGAATCTGTACATTTTTCAAGAAAAACCGGCCAAGTGCGAGTCGGACTCGCGCACAGAGGGTTCCGTACCACCACATAATCATAATTGTATTAGTTGAAATTTCAGTAAGTTAATGTTAATGTGCCGACACGCGCTTGACCAAATTTTATTATTTGTTGTTATTTTATAGCTTATGCACTATAAACAAACCAATTTTCAAGTTTGTAAGTGTTCCCGTTTTTAAAATAGAACTAAAACAAAAATCGCCTCAGGGACCATTCAACTTGACCCCTCTCTTATATGAATGTTCTTGAAACGGGAGCTCACCTCAATTGGTTACAATTAGTTGTGAGAAAAGTTGTAATATTTAATGATTTCAGACTTTTCCCTTTATTTGTACTGTGAGACCTAGCTTCTTGCCAAATTTCATAATTTTAGGTCAACGGGAAATACCCTATAGGTTTTGTGCATAAATGTATGGAGATGAGGACATAAAATGCCATATCTTTTGATTGCGTCGTTGTAAAAAATTTAAATTTTCAGATCTTGTGTGGTTTATGGACCCTAATATATGGTATCAATTTCAACCTGATACCTTTACCCGTTCTCGAGATAAAGGGTCTTGACAGACAGACAGACAGACGGACAACAAAGTGATCCTAAAAGGGTTCCGGACTCTAAGGCTATTGGACCTGAACCCATTATACCCATACCGGCGAGGCAGATTCGCACGCTGCTTAGAACAAGGACTTATTGCTTACACGAAACGAACTGGACCAGTCAAGACACGTGCAGGCAGGCGAGGGAAGCCTTACCTAGCATCAACAGTCGTCTGTCCCGCAAGCTGTTACGTCTTAGTAAATCGCAACTTAGACTGGCAACCGGCGCTATTACTGGTCACGGATCTTTTAACAAACATCTTTTTGTATTAGGTGTTACTGACAGTCCTCTTTGCAGAGCCTGCTTGAAGACAGATGAAACAGCTGCTCACGTCCTTCTGGAGTGCACGGAGTTAGCCACATACAGGGCAAAGTACCTTGGTGTTCCCGGGGGCCTTCCTGAAGTAGCGAGCAACGTCACCGGCTTGCTGGGCTTTCTTCAGGAAATCGGGTGGCTTGAGTAATCGCTGTTCTACCCACACGCAAAATAGGCGCATTGACGTCGAGTTGCGGAAAATAGCCCAACGCACAATTACAATTACAATTACAAGGGTTCCGTTTTTTTCTTTTTAGGTACGGAACCCTAAAAAATGGACAAAATACATTTTTTTTAACCTTCCTATTACAACACAGACATAAATACATAAAACAGAAAGAGAACAGGAATATTGACACAATAAGAAGACATATGTTTTAGAATAGCATTTTAGTTTTGTGCTTTGGCATTCAAAAAACCAACGAGCCTCACTCAGCACAAGTCACAGTAAAAGCTGTGACGCTGGTTTTCAGTGGACCTTGCTGAGTGAGGCACGGACGAAAGCGGATCACGTAATAGTTAATTCTATATGGTACAATCAAGAATACATCATACTTGACACATTGGAATTTGTACCGCGCCTATTTGAGTCTGTGTAGAGATGGAAATTGCACTGCGAGTGTCAAGCTTGACCTGTTCTTGACTATACGTAAAAAAACATTACCTTCCAGTTTCAGTTTTCACGAGATGCTCATTAGTTATATTATTAATCAGCTTACCATTTCGTTTCGTCAAATCGCTCTTTCTCGTTCTACCTACATTTGTAAAATAAAAGGAGCGTTGGCGGTAAGTATTGATTTATTACAACTATCGATTTAAATAGTGTAAGCGATTTATGACTGGAGCTAATAGCCCCAGTTCGCATGGGAGTGCATTTATTGATTTCACACATTATGATCGGTCTAAATATACAGTGTGATATTTAGTCACGCGCACCAAGAGAGGATCAAAGGACCAGGAAAAATATTTTAACTGAGACGAAGTTATCAGATTTTAGGGTTATTAAGTAATCCTATACTGCCGAACGAGGAATTATTGGTTACTACACATCATATTTGTATATGTTAAAAGTAAGTAAATATGTTAAAAGTACCCTAAACCGACGAGCATGTATGAAAGGATTGATGAAAGTACAGGAAGCAAGGGAAGTATGTCAAGATCGTAGCAGGTGGAGAACTGTGGTCTCTGCCTACCCCGACGGGAACAAGGCGTGATATTATGTATCTATGTATATTTGTATAAAATATTTGTAATTGGTTTATCGAAAACAGCTTAAACGATTTGCAACACAGGGGTTTTCGGGAGCGGAAATGGAGTATCGTCTGACTTGCACTTGGAAGTTAAAACCTTAGTGTAAGTACCGTTTTTAGACTCGTTGTCGTATCGTATAAGTAATCAAATCATCATTTATTTCAAGTAACTATGACTCATTACAATTATATTCAAATATAAATTTAATTTAATCAAAACAAATAAAATTTTATTACACAATAAATTATTTAAAATGTCATATTATACTAATTAAATGTCAAAACATATAGGTATAATGTCATAATTTTTCCGAAACGCTGCTACTTAGTAGCCTATGGGATACCAAGCAATAGTGCCTCACGTATGAAAGATCTAACCTTTCCCCCCATCATCTGCAGAGTACTACAAGTATAATAATCAACCAAATCTAAAACACCATGTATTTGTGGAGGCATCATATACAATACGTAGGTTTTAAAGAGTCAAGATGAATTGTTCAGATTTAACAATTTAGGCGGTTAATTAAACAAAATTTTTAGCATAGATAAATATTCTTCTTTCGACACAATAGATTGCTTACGCCCATATAAAAATGCGTGACAAATTGAGGAAGAATCATGCAAGCTCATTCATACAACCCGAATCTATTCTACAACGAAGTAGAGTATCTAAAAGTAACGTAAACTAATTTTCTCAGACGTGAGACCAACCTAGATCGATTTTTCGCCCCCGAAATCGTTAGAGCCTTGTTTGAGAAACTTATTACAAATATTATTAAAAAAAAATATTTTTTTTTTATCGTCAATGGGCTTACTCTTGACCTCGATCTAGTCATGAAAACGGAGATGAGGTCGACGATGGAATGAGCTTGCCCAGAAGAAGCCAATACTCTCGCGACTTGAATAGATTCGTGTTATATGAACTCGGGAACACAGGCAGGCAGAGAATTCCACTCCTTAGCCGTGCGCAATAGTGCGCATTACAAAAGATGTTTCAAAGCGCTTTGAGCGAATGTGCGGAATATCAACCAAGAAGATATTTTTATATATTTACAAATACTATATATAAAAACATTGCTCTTTTAATAGCAACTATAAGATTCCGCAAAACCTATCCGGTGTGAGGGAGCCTCTCCCCCTCCCCCCCTCACATCCATCCCCTCACCATCTGACTAATCCAAAGCTCGATGTAGTACTAATTATTGCCACCAGAGGCGCTATATCCACTTCTCACGATATGACCCTCTAAACGGAACATAATGGTGGCTATTTGTCGGTATTGGGCGAGCGGTGCACATTGAATGAATAAGCTTCTATCAATTTATTTGTGTGGATATATCGACCGACATTTACAATTTAAGTTGGATTACCTTTTTTTGTGGTACCTGCAAAGAATAGTACCAACCCATCTCTACCCTTGGGTGTCGTAAGAGGCGACTAAGGGTTAATGAACCAGAGGATGGGCAGCAGCATCCTTCTGTGTATCGTATCATCTCACATTCTGCGTTCACCAATAACCACGGTCCTTGGTGCCAGCCGTAACGCTAACAAGCGACCATGGTATACTTCCTCTCCACATTGTTTCAGCAAAAGCTGGAATTGTGGAGGGAGTTCCCTGTCCTGTAGAGGACGTTTCATGGATGACCTATGACCTATTAATCTATAGTATCTTACCTGGTTTAGTACCGCACTTGGCATATGCGATTCGAAACGAAAAGTACGTCTGTCCCGTCGAAGGCGGCACGTACACACATCTCGGATCCCCGTGTTGACCTGTGGATTAAACATAATAAAATTTAATAAATATAGTCTGACTGCAACCTCTGTACTGCGCCTTAGGTATGCGAGCGGCGAGACGGGGGGGCAACTAGTTCTTGCTCTTTCCTTCCCACTCCCCCACCTCCCCGCGCATACCTAAGGCACGATACAGCGGTTGCGGTAAGTATTATTAGTTTGGACTAAGAAAAACATTACTTGAACATCAGTGATATTCTTTTTTTTAATTTTTATGTGACAAATGAGCAAACGTAGATGGGCCACCTGATGGAAAGTGGTCACCATCACCCATAGAGTCTTAGTACCTGGTCGACCGACCTTCGCTCTACAACAGCTACCTCAACATTAAAATATCATCGGGTGAGCAAGCTATGCTACTCGCCAACAGATGGCGGTGTAAGTTTCTGTCTAAAACGCGGTATTTTTTTTTAAATGCTTAAAAACACGGGAAAAAAGAATTTTCACAGACGTGAGACCTAGCTAGATCGATTTTTCGTCCCCGAAAAACCCCGGATACAAAATTTCATCAAAATCGTTAGAGCCGTTTTCGAAAAACCGATTACAAATATATTATTATAAAGCCTTTATTTCCTCTTTTACACAAGTTATTAAATTAGTTATCAAATATAAAAAAAACATCCATTAATTATATAAAGTAAATTCATTAGGCACGAAAAATTTATAAATTAATTTCTTTTAAATATTTTTTCAATCCTAATGTAATGTAGCATTAACAATATTAAAAAATAATTAATTTCATGCTTTTAAAATCAATTAAATCTAAAATTCATGCATTTAAAATATATTTATTCTATACTAGAGGAGCCTTTTCGGGCATAGGCCTCCCCCAACTTTTCCCAAGTTTTTCGTTCTATTGCCAGTCTCCACCATGTGTTTGATTCTAGTTTCAAGTCGTCTCTCCACCTTGTTCTCGGCCTCCCTACAGATCATTTCTTGTCCCATGGAATCCATTCAGTAAGAGTTTTAGTCCAAAGAGTGTGCTCAAGAGCTCCACGAGCTTATTCCACCATCTCCCTTCTACCATCGGGAGTCCAGACGCACCGCAGGATATCACCCATACTTGGTTGATATTCCGCACATTCGCACAAAGCGCTTTGAAACATCTTTTATAATGCGCACAGCTAAAGAGTGGAATTCTCTGCCTGCGTCTGTGTTCCCGAGTTCATATAACCCGAATCTATTCAAGTCGCGAGTGAATAGGCTTCTACTGGGCAAGCTCGTTCCATCGTCGTCCTCATCTCTGTCTTCAAGACTAGATCGAGGTCAAGAGTAAGCCCATTACGATAAAAAAAAAAGTTCGTCTTTCATCCTACAAAATGTGACCTGCCCACTTCCATTTACTTGTCCGGATTTTTCTTATAACATCTTCCATGTTCGTTATCTTCCTGATTACTCATATTGCTCGTTTAATAGTATAGGATTATATATAACTTGACACTTATAAGACAGCAAAACACTTTGTCCACCCTGAGAACTAAGATGGTGTGTCTCATGTGCTGGTAATTTCTCTGGCTCCCTTACCCTTCAAACCGAAACACAAATCTTAATCTAAATCTTGCTGTAAATCTTCTTGTCCTGGATTTTTTTTTATATCCACTCAAAAATATCAAGTGAAGCGAGAGTCCAAAACCAAAACAGGCAAAAAAGTAACCAAGGCCAGTACAGAAACTGAAATACATAAAAATCACGCAACGATAGAAAATACTTGTACAAAAGATAAAATTGCTCTGATTCCTTGACGGGAAGCAATGTTGACTGAAAACATTTACTTAACGTGGGAAAGAAACTGTACAAGATAGTGCGGCAAGATCAAAGACTTCCGTAGACAACCTTTGCACATACCACCTTAGTTTTTAAGGTCTTACAAATGTTAGGAAATTATCTTCTATCAGATGAAAATTAAAACATTCAGTTGTTCGATTTTTCGCATTATCATAAAAAGTGAGCCTTGCGATAAAATTTGTTCGCATGAAGTTTTAGTTAGCCAAAAAAACGTTTTGACCACCCTTAGGTCTGCGAATACGTGCCGATAATTTCAGTGGCACCCTTTCTCTTTGAACTGAAACATAGTACAGGGCTTACGAAGTAACTAGAGTTAGTCGGCGTTGAGAATGCAGTTTAATGCAAATGCAGTAAGTAAAGGTGTAATCACAACGGTGTACAATTTTTTTTTTGCGTTTTAACTCCATTGTGACCCCTATCTAATTTGAATGTACTTGAAACGGTGAGCTTCCACTTTGATGTTGTAATTTCAGACTGTTTCCTTCGGTTGTGCTATGCTATGAGACCTAGCTTCTAGCCAAATTTCATGATTCTGAGTCAGCGGGAAAGTACCCTGTAGTTCTTTCTTTGGTTCATAAATGTATAGAGATGAGGACATATATGGCCGTATGTTTTTATTCTGTTGTCGTAGAAGATTGAAAAGGACCATGGACACAGATTAGATAATAGTTACTACGCCATGGACACACACACATATTTCATATAAATTTTAACTTGATACCTGTACCCGTTCGTGAGAAAAGGGTCTTGACAGACGAACAACAAAGTGATAATATAAGGGTTCCGTTCTTTTTCCTTTTGAGGTACGGACGGAACCCTATAAACGGTCAGGTTTGCCACAATCGACGTTTCCCAACTTCCATATCTTGGCTGCTGTTTATCCCACAAGGCTGTTGAGATCAAAACTAAAGTTCAAATTAATATAACATAAATTTTCATAAGCATTAAGCTGTTCTTCGAAGTCCATCAAAACTGAAATTGAAGGGAAGACTATAAAATTCAGAATGGTAATAAAATCGCGATAGCTATGAATATTTTGAATTGATTTTGCTAATTGAATTATAATAGACAATTACAAGTTACGACTTTATGAACGGGATTTAGTTTAAACTATTTTGTAAGAAATAAATGAACATTTGAATCTAAAGAACTTTTTTTATGGTTGCTGGGCTTACTTTTGACCTCGACCAGAGGACAGCGTTGAGGTCGACGGTGGAACGAGCTTGCCCAGAAGAAGCCTATTCACTCGCGACTTGAATAGATTCGGGTTTTACGAACTCGGGAACATAGACGCAAGTATAGAGAGTTCCACTTCTTAGCTTTGAAACTTTGCAAAGAACATCTAAGGAAATAAAATTATCATGAGCAGTATATGATGAGGAGACATAATAATAAATTTTCAAAAACGTTTGAGAAAACGTTAATTTAATTTTATATGGAAACTGCATATTTTGTTCAACTGAACAACTTATGTTTTACAACTCAAGGCAATTAGTACTATAATAATTGATTCTCAAAAATCTGACCCTTTCAATTTTGTATGGATATTCAAAATTTTTGTTTTTTTTTTTCTAAAAACTGTTCAGCTACTCGTACATAGGTGGAAGTTTTCCGTTAGTAGAGTCACATGTTGTATTGGGAGAGAGCAAACAAAACTCTTACAAGCAAAACCGCATAGGACGTAAGTCTAACAAATCGTAAAAGACAAACAATAGGTAATAGTAAAACATCTAAGACACCGCTTTTGTTCCAAATGTCCATTTTAAACGTCCGAAAGTACAATTTTCCCAAAGATTACAGTTTGAACATCAAACAACTGAAGCTCAACTAGACCGCGCAGTACACTTATTAATAATTCAACTTGTGTGTATGACTGTATGTGTATCCGTCATAATTGTTAGTGAAACCGAGCAATTAGACGTACAATTAGAAACGCTCTGAATACGCGAGTCAGTGTGATTTTTCTGAGTATATGTACGTGCGTTAGTTTATCTGTAGTAGAATTCAAATGTATGATTTTGTTTACGTGACAAGTGGCCAAACGAGCAGGTGAACCTGATGGTAAGGCTTTTGGGCAAAGTCCGTATGGGAAAGAACCACCCCCTTGCCAGTTGGGTGGGGCCAGAAAGTTGTGAAATTACCCGCACATAAGACAAGATTGGGGGGCATTTCACAGTATTTCGACTGATCCCAAACTAGGCAAAGCCTATACTATATATAAATAGATAAATAACACCCAGACACAGAACAAACACTTGTGTTCATTACACAAAATATGTATGCCCTGGGCCTGGGTATAATCTTACCCGCGGCCCAGGGCGTGAGAGGTAAGCTCAATACCAACCAGACTCATGGGCTTGTCAATCATCTTTGTACTTCAGGTAACCAACGCGTTTTGCTGTCTTATTAATGTCAAATTAGGCCATTAATAGGACTGTATTACTATCAGGTGGCCCATCCACTCTGCTCACTTATTACATAAAAAACCGGTCAAGTGAGGGTTCCGATATGAGTATACCTATAGTATTTTTAGCAAACTAAATTTGTTTGTAAAGGTTTTTTGCAGATTTCCAAAAAACTGTGCAACTTAGAAATATCGTTTTATTTTTGCTGTAATATATACATAAACTTCTATTGACTGTAATTAATTCAGATTTTCCATCCACAAACCTCGGAGATAAGGGGGGGAATGGTATTTTTTTTTGACATTTTTCATCACAACTAGTTGCAAAAAAATACAAAATAAATTTTAGTATGTACAAGTAAAGCCCTTTCATATGATACCCCACTCGGTCTAGTAACCACAATTTGAAATTTTACCCCCCTTATTTGGGCCCCGTTTTCAGTAATAATCATGAATGAATGAATGAATGAATAACACTTTATTGCACACTAATAAAGTAACATTAACACATAATCATATATTTTTTAATTCTTTCATGTGCTATTAGGTTGGGCAATCATATTCTAAAACAATTCTAAATTTCAAGTCGATAGCAGGAGTGGTTGCTGAGATATAGAGATGTGACAGACAGACAGACAGACAAAGTCGCACCATAAGGGTTCCTTTTTGTACCATTTTGGTATCGGAACCCTAAAAAGTATGGAAGAAGAGTTTTACCTTTTGATGAGACGATACCCTCGAAAGGATGAGAAAATGTGAGATGGACGTCCATGTGATCCTTTCCACACATGACTTCTAAGGACTGAATGACTGGCATGCCTTCTGGTCGGTCTACCGGCCAAAGGTCACCGGCCCGGGCTCTCGTCTGGAAAGAAGAAGAAAGAAAATAATTTTAAAATCAGCATCATCAATACACATAACCTGCCATGTCGGCGGATCCATATTTTTTTCATGGCAATATGATCTTGGGGGTCACATAACTATTCACATAATTTTTGTAATTTTTGTCTGTTTGTCTCTGTGCTGACCGTGCCCCGTGCGGTGCCGAAAAAGAATAGTAACGACCCATATATACCCGTGGGTGTTGTAAGAGGCGACTAAGGGTTAATGAACCAGAGGACGGGCTGCAGCATCCTTCTGTGTATCGTTTCATCTTACATTCTGCGGTCACCAACAACCGCGGTCCATGGTGCCAGCCGTAACGCTAATAAGCGTAGTAACTATGGTACTTCCCCTCCACATTGTTTCAGCAAAAGCTGGAATTTTGGACGGAGTTCCCTGTCCTGTAGTGAACGTTTCATGGGATGTCATGATGATTGTTTCTGTGCTTACAAACTATTGGATTGCACACTAATATCAAGCTATAGGAAAAATCGGTCAAGTGCGTGTCGGACTCGCGCGCCGAGGCGTTCCTATATAGGTACTTATAGTATTTTTTGACTTTTAGGACCGCAAAACAAAGTTTGTTTGCAAACGTTTTTCGTAGATTTCTGAAAAGGTATGCTTCTAACAGAGATCGTTTTATTTTTTCGCTAAAATCTTACTTTTTCTCGTAGGCATGGTATAAAGTATAGTATGCAACTCTTGAATAAAAGGGATTTAAATAGAGGGCCATGAATCACTCGCGTCGCTCAGGATTCTAACACTTGAATCATCGTGAGTCTTCACTTGCTCTTGGTCTATCTCTTACGCTCGCTTTAAATCCGTCTTTTATTCCCTATTGCATAATATACAATTTTCATTGAATCGTTTGTAATTCAGTCTATATCGCAAATGAAAAAATATTCTCAAATTATTCCAAAATTGAAATCGTTAGCTTTAGTAAAAAGGTGAGACTAAGTCGCACCATAACGATTCCGCTTTTAGCATTTTAGCGCGGGATCCTAAAAACAAATAAATATATCATAATTTGCGTTTTTTGTTTGCACATTTAAACGAAAAAGCATAATAACTTACTCTAAATTTTATTAATCAAGCGATAGTATTTTATTAAGGTCACTTTCTAAAACATAAAAGGAACTTAAAACAACAGTTTTGAAATAAATTCACTTTATTTCGATTTAAAAACTGTTAAGAGTATACTTTTAAGTATTAATTTTGCTTTTAAAACTTTCTAATTTTACTTTTTTGGATTTTTATTCAAAGATCGGATTGTTCGATAAGGAATGTAATACATATTGTTCAAAATGTTCTCAACGATGTGTGGACGTATTGAAGGGTTCTGAGAAGTTTAAACATAATTAACGGGTTGGTGAACGGTTCGTTTATGCCAAAATTGGATGATTGGCAAAAGGTTGCACGCCTTTTAGTGGCATAGAGTATAGCGGTGAAGAAGAGTCAAATATAAAATAAAAACAACATTTCAACAACTATGCACTAAAAGGGTCCGCGCAGACCGACCGGCAAAATGCTCGCGTCGCGCATGCTCGAGCATGCGCGAGCAGTCCTGCGGCAGTTTCTCAGGGTTGCCATGCCATGTTACTAATTTGTAGCGATAATTCAACACTGGGACGTGCATGCGTGAATGTGATGATGATGACTGGGATATTGTAATTATGGACTTTTGGCGGAAGAGGAAGAAACAGAATTATAGATAAATTAAAAATAAGAATATCTAAATTTTCAATATAGATGGAGGAGACCCGACAGGAGATATATTTTTGGAGAAATTCTCTAACCTTTTCTAATAATTTACCATTCAGAAGAATTTTATTTCATAACTTTTTGTAATACGAAAAATTATTTAAAACTACGAAAAATTTCGATAACAAATATGAATTTACGAAAAAAATGTGATTCGGTCATAACAATTTACAAAATACTCCTTTTCGAGTTAATTACAAATTGTTAAAAATGCTATATTTAGCCCTAAATCCTTCAAGCAGGCAACACTGCGACCTTGCGTCCGCGCGACTGCTCGCGCATGCTCGAGCATCCGCGAGCAGTTTTTATGCCTCTCAGGCAATTTTGAATTTTATTCAAATGAATATAAAGTCCATTTTGCAATGTTATCAAAAACTGCTCTCGTCTGCTCTGCCTTTTGGTGTGCGCGGGCCCAAAGTGGGAGAAATACAACAAAACACTCTGAGAGCCATAACAATAAATACTTCCCACTTTCTGCAAAGCAATCCTTCACGTAAAGACTCTTCTACTGTGCCCAAAGACCCTTTGTGGTGGCTCCATAGGTATTTCGCTAGTTCACTCCACCTATTTTTTTTTAAGTTTACAACATTTACTTATATATAGTTTACAACCACTTTTTAACCACTCCAAAATGGGTTTGATTTCCGGATCGTTTACTGCACTTGACGCATTGCTTAATTACACGAGCCATACAGATAATTTACTAAAAGTATGTTAGTACAGTCAATCTACTAAAATTTGTATGGAGAGAATGGAATAAATGCACTTTAGGAGATATTTTATTATATTACCAGTAAAAACATTCAAAAATTTAAAACCACAGTAATCCCTGATATAAATTCGATATTCTTAAAACCAGTATAAGGTGAACTCAACCTGTATAATATTTATCATGTGGCACAGGTCAGCTTATACTGGAGTTTTACAAAAAAATTGTTTTTATTATTATTATTATTGTAGCTTCAAATCTTGGAGGAGCTAGACCTTCAAATAGCCAATATTACTTTTTGAAATAATTTCTCTAAATGTGCATTTAATGCAAGCTCATATCGTAGATTTACTGGACTATGTTGGCCAAGGCAGGGCCAGCAATCTCCTTGATGACCTGTCCAGCGATGGCTGGCATAAGATTACGCCCAATACAATCTGATGATGATTTACCTCACATAGAGGCAAGATGACAAGCGACTTTCATCAAATATTAATTACTCTAAAGTCTTTGGTTTTCCTCCTATATTTTCTTCCAGATAATTTAGTTGAAATGCAATAACCACCCGTAAAGAGGCTGTCATGAATAGACATAGATATAAACTTGTAACGCAGCAGGGGCTCGAGTCCAGCTTATTAGTTATTACTAGCTCCAGCTTAAATATAAAATGCTTGTTATGTATTTTAAAATATACCTTCTGAAAGGTGCAGGCCACTATACCTACACTATGAAAAACGAATAGCCTAAGATCCCTCCTTGTCTTATTATCACTGAAGTGCATTTTGGAGTCAGTTTTTGACAAAGATTTTGGAAACTACGCCAGAAGCGCAGCGTTTTTCTTACGTCAATGGTTTTTGAGAAGGACCGGCGCGTCAGTAGAAAGCATTTGACTCTCAGCTAGCACTTATTGTACTAGCGGGTATAAGTCAATTTCAAATTTAAAATCTTAAAAAGAAATCTGTATATAACTTCAACCCGTCTCCTTTTTAATCTGTGCCCCAAAAACGATTTGATGAATCGCAAGTGCACGTTCCAGGAACAACTTCGGTGCATTTTGTTCCCACGCGCCAAACAAGAATTTCGCAAAGTGAGACAGTGGTATCTCCGAATCGACGTGTGTAAAAGAGATAGGAACAAATATTTCGGCAGCAATTTACATTTTTGTGCGCGAAAGCTGGGAACTTGAGCAGTCTGTCAAGTCATATGTTTCATTTATTATCTCTTTATATTTATGATGGAGTATAATTTGACCTATCGACCAAGCAGATGTTGATGCTTCTTGGGTAATTAATCTTCATGTTTTGTTGGTTAATCGGTAATAGCATCTTAACTAGTGTAGCTTTGGTAAAGCCACGATCACACCTATAGCTGAATTCAAAGACTAATTCGGCTTACATTGCTCATTGAAGTAAGGATATTGCAATTAACATAACCAGGCCTCCCAGCAATGTATGCCAAATTAGTCTGTGAATTCAGCTAGGTGTGATCGTGGCTTAAGCAAGTGTTATAATCTTTTAATGTGCAGTGTGCAGCAGTAGATCTTAAATTGGTATAGCTATAGGTATAGACACGGCCGCAAATAAGTGGTAACAAGCAGAACCAACTCTACGCGGAGCCAATTTTTGAAAGTCACCGGATGATTTTCGAAAACTAAAAAAAGTCACGATAAACTCATAAAGTTCAAATTGTTATGCTGGTAATTTTAAAACTGAACATTATTTTATAACTAACAAATATTGTTCCTTACTTTTTAGGTGTTTTACAGGGCTTATTTTAATTTTAAGAATCTCGAAAACCACCAGGTGACTTTCGAAAATTGGCATCTAGGTCTGGTTTGTCATTTGGGTTAGAGAGGTTAGCTGACGGCATTTGCCCTGGAAGTCATCAACCTTTTCAAATCCTCAAAATTAGGAAACTAACTTCTAGAGTATAGAGCCTAAAAAGAGTGGCAAAGACTATTTAATCACAAGTACTATATAGTTAAGGATACAAAAAACAATTTATACGTTACGGCTGAACACGTTTTCAAGTCCCCGACAAATACATGAATAAATGGCACTTTTATATTCCCATCAAAAGAATTAAGTAATATTTTATTTTGGAAGAGCGTAACTTTTTCTCTTTCAAAACGGAATGGTACTTGATCACCAGATTGAGGAATTAAGCATCATTTCAAGAACGACCTCTGAATTGGGCTTTTATTATCCGAATTCGGGACACTGCACACTACCAATCACACATCAGCAGACACAAACCGACCGCTTCTGCAAAGACATAAAGTCGGTTTTATGATCACAGTGTTGGTATTAACGTGTGGTTGACCATCCACACGTTCTTTAACGCGGGTTTATCGCATTCCTGAGCGTCCGTTCAGAATTCTTTCGGAGGCGATTACACAACTTGATTACCTGCCAATAGCCAGCTGAGTATCGTGAAGGGTCATTCTGAAAATCCCTACGTATTAGTCAAGTTAAGGTAACATTGGGATATCTACGTACAAATTGAGAAGAGGAAAAATTTGGTGAATGCGAATTCAAATAATATGATGAATTAAAAAAAAATAAAAAAATTTGACTCGCACTGTCGCGGTTGGTGGGAATAGTTTTTTTTATACAGGGTGTAAGGGACGGTGTGTACCGAAAACTGAAAGGGCATGCTTAGTTAACGAAACTGAACAACTTTCCCAAAGAAACATATGTTGGGAAATGAAAAAAAATTGACCTCTCCATACAAACTGTTCGACCAGAGTGGGCAATTTGTATCAAGAGGTCAATTTTTTTTTTCATTTCCCAACATATGTTTCTTTGGGAAAGTTGTTCAGTTTCGTTGACTAAGCATGCCCTTTCAGTTTTCATTACACCGTCCCTTACACCCTATATAGAAGACGGCACGAAGAGTTACGCAGATGTAGGCTAGAGAGAAAACAACTGGGATTGCTGTAAACATTTTGACATCGAAGAAGATACATCATTTCCCTCATATTCGTTTTGTACTTTACTAAGATTTTATTATGACCATCCAATCTATAATATTTTGGTCATATATAAAAGGCAGATGAGCACGTGACAGTATAACGCAAATTGATTCACACCGACTTTCTAAATATTAAAAGTAAAATGAAGGTTACAATATCACAAATCCCATCTCAAGAGGGATTTACAGAATACCTCCAACTGGGTAACAGCTCAAAGCAGATAATAATGAAATTATAGGGGTTTAATTGCGTGAGTGTATCGGGAGGTAAGTGTGCCGACAGGGCGGCAAAAAGCCTGTAATCAGCGTCCTTTATTAGACGTGGGTCGAAATTTATACTTTACTCACTCCGGAGGCTTCATTTTTAAGGATGCATGAGTGCCGAAAAAATTACATTGAACACATTTATCATGTATATTCTGTCTTAAATACTATGATCACTGACCGTTGAAAAAAACCAGACTAATATATTGCGCAGGTTTATGATAGAACAGCAACATGGAGCAAATTTAGTTTTGAGGTACTAAAAATAGAATTTATTGCTTCTAAAAATACTATAGGTATATCGGAACACCCGGCGCGCATGTCTGACTCACACTTTACCGGTTTTTCTTAAATGATCAGGTGAGTGTTCTAAAATTTCTCGTGTGATTGTGTTTACTTAGGAAATAGTCCACAAGGCACAGATAAGTGGCATAAAACCAGTACAAGCAGAACCAGCATAACTTTACACACCCTAGAAACTAGAGACCCGCTTAACATAGTGTTATCTCTGACGATTCTACCTATAGCTGGTGAAACGGTTTAAGGTCGCTTGTAAAAACTGGAAGGGGTAAAATCCGCGACCTGTTTATATATTAGAAAAGTATAGCTACAACCGGGCATACGAACCGGGCATCCGCGCATAGGGCCCAAGGTCATATTTCCTATGCTTCACTGGCAAAGAGATTCATGGTCGAGACCCAAGGCACACCCCGGGACACTACATACATCGAGCCCAAATTTGAAATTGGAAGGTCGCGTAGGCCCGCATGTTCAGGGCAAAAGACGTCAGAAGGACCACGAGAATCTCGCGCGCGGCGGTGCTGGGTAGATTGCAAGGGGGGCGGAGAGTGTCCGCCTTCTGTATGATGGTTCTATTACTTTCTTCTGTGACACGCTACCTTTCCGTGCGGCTGCTACGAGTACGTGTGTTCACGGCCTTTGGATTTCAAAAGGATTTCCTTACATCCTGTATATAGGGTGACATTTAATTAGTTCTTGATAGCAAAAGATATGCATGTACTCATGATACTGAACAACTTTTCCCAAGGAACATAGGTCGAAATACGAAAAACCAAATTTGACCTCCCATAAAAAATGTGCTATCTGCTGATGCAGTTTCTATGGGAGGTCAGAACTTAATATTCGTATTCCGAACTATGTTGCTTTGGGAAAGTTGTTCAGTATCATGAGTACATGCTTACCTTTTTCTATCAAGAACTAATTAAAAGTCACCCTATATGTGGGTGGTAGAGCCTTTGTACAAAATACGTCTGGGCAAGTACAAACCCCCTTGCTTCTGAAGCACCTATCATGGGTTAGTAGTAGTACTGAGCCCTTATAACGCTCCAACTCGCTCTTGTCCGGTTTTTATCATAACACTGTCGTAAAATGGTACATACAGTTGCGGAAACGAACTTTTAATTTCATATATAAGTCATAAAAGTTAATTAAATTATTAAGTTACTAGCTGTTGCCCGCGACTCCGTCCGCGTGGGGTTCAGAAAAAGTAGCAAATGACTTTTCCCATGGTTCAAACTATCTTCGTACCAAGTTTATATCACAATCGGTTTATCGGATTAGTCATAAAAGCTTAACAGACAGACAGACAGTGCAGTTCTCGCCTTTATATTATTAGGTATACAGAGTACCGATAGTACGGATTTTTGTAAATTAAACACGTCTTGTTTACGTGTGGACTGTTAGGTCACCCACTGTCCTCGTAAGTGTAAAATTATAGTCGAATTCCACGCGGACGAACTATGATACGGGTTTCGTTATATCTTATACAAAACACAGCCTAACTAAATCTGAGGCTAAGTTACTTTAGCTTCTGTGGCAACTGAAAAAAGAGCGGTACAAAGTCCAACGTGGTTTCACATGCTTTTAACTGTACATGTACCTGCATACAAAACTGTTGGACTACACTTCTGTACAATCGTTGTAACTTATTTCTCCCCTTAAAAGACAATTCCTAAAAAACAATGATTCGTATTTTGTTTATAAGTACTTACCTAATTCCTAAGTTTTCAAAACTTTAGAACTTTCATAATTTTTTTTACATTTGTTGCACTGCCATGCCGAAACAGGATTTTTTTTATTATTATTTATATAATAAAACTTAATCTAGATTATACCAATCTTTAGCTGTACCCACAACTTTTACACAAACAACTGGACCGGATCAAACGGAATTTTCAACAACGTATTTGGTTTTCTTCCGTACAAATATAAGCTTTGTTTGATTTCAGCTCGGTTTCACAGGTTGAAACTTTGAACTCTTCCATTTTCCGTTTGAGTGAAACGATTGCAATAAAAAAAAGTTCAAATATTGCACGAAAGCAACCCAAATACGTTATTGAAAACTCCGTTTAAGTCGTTCAAGTACTTTGTGAGGTATTGGTGTGGCCGCTTAAAATTTCGCGAACCTTCAGTGTGAATGAACCGTTTGCAATGGAATAAAGCTTATATGTTGCACAAAAAGAAGCCCGACGCGTCATTGAAAACCTCGTTTGAACCAGTTCAGTAGGTGAGTTCTTGGTTCTGCAGCTTGAAACTTTGCGTATCTTCCGTCAGAGTGAACCTTTCGCAATGAAACTAAGCTTGTTTATTGCACAGGAGTAAGCCAAACGCATTACTGAAAGCCACGTTTGAATCTGGTCAAAAGTTTGTGAGTTATTAGCGCCTTTGCTTGAAACTTTGCGTAAATTCTATCTGAGTGAACCGTTTTCAACGAACCTAAGCTTATATGTTGCACGAAAGTACCTAATCCAAGCACGTCATGGAAATGCCAGTTGGAATCGGTACAGTAGTTTGTGAGATATTGGCGCCGTCTATTGAAACCTCGGGCATTTCCTGTCTGAGTGAATCGTTTTCAATGAAAGTAAGCTAATACATTGCAAAGAATTAAGCTAAACACGTTATTGAAAACCCCGTTTAAATCCGTTTAGTAGTTGGTGAGTTATTGGGGCCACCGCTTGAAACTTAGTGAATTTTATGTCTGAGTGAACCGTTTTCAATGAAACTAAGCATACATGTTGCATGGAGTAGCCAAATACGTTACTGAAAACCTCGTTTTAATCGGTTCAGTAGTTTGTGAGATATTGGCGCCTCCGCTGGAAATTTCAAGCACCTGTCTGAGTGAGCCGTTTTCAATGAAAGTAAGCTAATATGTTGCAAAGAAGTAAGCTTGACAGTTTATTGAAAACCCCGTTTGAATCCGTTTAATAGTTTGTGAGTTATTTGCTCCGCCGCATGAAACTTAGCATACCTTCTGTCTGAGTGAACCGATTGCAATGAAACTAAACTTTTATGTTCCACAAAAGTAAGCCAAACTCGTAATTAAAAACTCAGTTTGAATCGGTTTGCGAGTTATTGTCGTACAGGCAATTTAATACTTTACATTGGTGTAGCTTCTGATTGAGTGAACCGATTTGAATGAAATATAGCCTATATGTTGCTCAGACCTAAGCTTAATCTATCTGCGAAAACCGCGAGAAAATCCGTTCAGTAGTTTCGGAGTTTATCGAAAACATACA
The DNA here is from genome assembly GCA_947532105.1 of Athrips mouffetella. Taxonomy (NCBI): domain Eukaryota; kingdom Metazoa; phylum Arthropoda; class Insecta; order Lepidoptera; family Gelechiidae; genus Athrips; species Athrips mouffetella. Next base: position 5,306,043 of record OX383964.1, on the reverse strand, counting down.
GACAGACAGACAGACAGACAAAAAGTTCAGAAAACATATTTTTGAGTTTTATTAGTCGTTTTTTATCGCTCACACTGATTTTTTTATAAATTTATCAAAAGTACAGACACGCGGTTTCTACTCTTTTATTATATGTATAGATAGCTTTTAAAGCTACTCGTATCACGTCGTATTTCAACATTCAAGTTCTAAAAGTCTTTTAAGGGCGTATTCTGAAATTGTAGTAATTACTAATAAATGTCTTTTGAATTAGTGAAGTAAATTCCAATGTTACTGAGATCTTTATTGAAAATGTAGGTTAACTACATTGATTCCAAATTAAGTAAGGTTTACATTTTTAGCACAATCGGTAGGTAAGTACTTCATTAAAAAGGTTTGAGACTACTCGAGTAAAAATAAACGCACAGTATAATAGGTCTTTACCTATGAAATTGCCGTTTTGTATGGCGAATTTTAGGTACATATCAAACTAAAAATAAAAACTTTATTTTATGCGTAAATTAATAACATTGAAGTTAACTTTCAAATATAAGACAAATGAAAAAAATAGCATTAGAATTCTAGGAATTATGATCTCATTAATCTGTAAGAAAATTTCGGCAATTTCATAGATAAACCAATGGTTCCCAACCAGAAGTTGCAAGAGCAAAATTATGTTCCGTAAAATATTTCAAACTCCGAATGAACACGCACCGGAATCAAAGAAGAAATTATAAAGACGCAGAGTCGCAGATGATGCATGAGGTTGCCTGGAAGAAATTGCTTTTTAGCAATAAGGCCGCCTTATTGTGCTCCAATTTTATGTCCACATATGTTTTTTTGTACTGTTTGTTATGTGTGTGCAAAAAAAGAGTATTGTATTGTATTATATTGTATTGTATTGTATTGTATTGTATTGTATTGTATTGTATTGTATTGTATTGTATTGTATTGTATTGTATTGTATTGTATTGTATTGTATTGTATTGTATTGTATTGTATTTTATTGTATTGTATTGTATTGTATTGTATTGTATTGTATTGTATTGTATTGTATTGTATTGTATTGTATTGTATTGTATTGTATTGTATTGTATTGTATGCATTTAAATTTGATTCTTTGCGCAGTTTTAGTTTAAAAAAGCAATGTCATACATTAAAATTAGAGGAATTGACAACTTATGACACGATGATGCAAACTGAAGTTTCTTTTTATAAATTATGTCTACATTTGTAAGACTGTTTCTCAAAAACTATTAATTTCAGAGAAAAAAATATTTGAGTACTTAAAAGATATTTATGTGTATTCTTAATCCAAAACATGGAAAATAATTTCCATAAAAAAAAATATGTATTAAGTCCTAAAGTAGACTTAACGGAAAAGCGGACCGATCGGGAAAGTGCACCCATTGCTCCGGAAGGTGTTAATGAATGTAACTCTTGAATTTTAAGATAACTTTTGTTAAAAGTTTCGATTGAGATTTATTTTTTAACTTCGTATTCCATGCTAAAAATAATGAAATTAAAGTGGTCTCTAGTCAAGTAAAGCCACTCCACAAAAAAAAACACTTGGTCGAGTTTGTATCACGCATGATGCATCGAAAGACTGAAGTTATAAACATTCTTCATATTTTAATAATTGTAGCCTGGAGCGACTATTACATAATACGTTACCGAAAAAGGATAATGGATCACAACTTTTTTTATAAAAATATATTAAAGAATGCGCTTTCTTTTTAATTATGGCTATTTTAAGGATCGCGTGATGCTTTAAAATATTTTTATAGGTTTGTTTTAAAATCTGACGAACGTGAAGCCAAAGGTCCAAAAATTTAAAAATCAAAATGCGTTGTTTTCTAAATACATCGATGTACAGGTAGGTTGTAAAAAAAGTAAAAGTAGAAAACTGTCATACGGCCAGTTGCACAAAGCATCTCCAAGTTAAATCTATTGCTGTCACTTTCTTTGTCCACAAAGCAGAAAGAGTTGGCAATAGAATTAAAGCAGCTTTAACTTTGAAGACTCTTTGAGCAACTGGTGGATAGCATATTTTGAGATACCTGAGTGTGATATGAAGGCACAATGCTCAGAAAGACTATGCTAAAATTTAAATTCCTTTAACTGCTTTTCATCACACTCCCAGGCTTAGACAGGGTAATTTAAGTCTATTTTCACAGCCAGGACCACAGTCCTCAAGTCCGTCAACTAAAATAATATTTTTATCACCTATTCTGTCCTTAATGAAGTGAAGTAATTACGAAGAAATCTAGTCGACGGTAATACTGCGCAAGCTCATAATAATATCTTAGAGAACTGACGTATTGACAACGTTCAATAAGTGCGAGCTAGGTTGCTTTTTGAAGCGAACGCTTAAGAGCATACATTGTATGCTGAGCAACTGCTTGTACTTTTTATAATACTTTCCGCTTTTTGTCCTCATAATCTCCAGTTTTTGCATTCGGGAGGGACTTTTTGATAAAAAAATAAAGGTCTACGTTTTGGGCTAAGTTACTGAGCTCAGAACTGTGCGAGGGAGCTAAGGGTTGAGCTGGAAAATTCAAACCAATAACATTGCTCCATTTCACAGCTCATCTGACAAGTTACGAAAATGGAGCGATCCTATTGGTCCTATTGGTCGGAACCATCCATTTTATTTGTTATTGTTGAAATTGAAGAAGATAAACAAGAATCCTTATTTGGACACGAAGTCTGAAAAAATACAGCGAGCTTTCGCCCTTTGTAAAAATCTCAGAGTAAAGGAGCCTTTCTGTGCGACGGAGCTAATCTGTGAGCTGAGAAAATTCCTACCAATAAGATCGCTCCATTTCCTAGCTTAGCTACGAAATGGAGCAGTCCTATTGGTTATAGAATTTTCCAGCTCATGACTTAGTCACCTCACACAGCTTTGATGGGAAACCACCCTAAAGGTGTGAGATCTGGATAACTGAATCAGTACACAATTTTGTTACTTGAGAAATTTAACTTGAGACGACAAGTTTGATGTTGGATTACAAACTTGTCTGGACAGTTTGTATAGACAGGCCGATTATAGCCATTTAATAAAATACCTTGACTGATCATGCCCTTAAATTTTTCGGATCTCTGTCCATTACACTCTGTAGAGTTAGTAGCGCAGCGCTGGTTTAGTTTGCATTGGTTTTGATACCACTTATCTGCGGCCGTGTGTACTATAATAAGACTGACAATCCCCATACTAGAAAACGTAACCCGGAAAGGTATAAAACTCATGTAAACTAGATGGCGCTTTCAAAAATCTGGAAATTAATTATGGTCTACCGAGTAAGTATTCTGCCAAAAAATCATTCAAAATTTCAACATAGTTGCAATGTAAAGAAACGCTAACATTGAAATTCGGTTTATTTTTTTAGCAGAATACTCGATAAATCATAATAACTTCCCGGAATATTTATTAGCGCCATCGAGTTTTATACTTTTCCGGGTTACGATTTCTAAAAGGGGATGGCCAGTCCTTCTTATTATTCTTCCATGATACTATATAGGTATTAATACGTGGTAAAATAACTGGTGTTAACATTAACACGCATTGGATGCTAAAATAAAACATTACATTTGTATGAAGTGCACCTCTTTTCATAGTGCAGGCACTAAGAAAGTATTTTTACGTCTTTTCCAATAACTTGGATGTTTCATATTAAGTTGACTTTGGTTAAAGGTTCACAGAACATTCTAATGTTTCCAACGTTTGATTGTATACAGTGTAACGATAGGTGTATCTCCCACAAAACCTAGAGAGGGAGGTCCTTTTGCAACAGTACATAACAATCAGTATGATCTAAATATGCCGTTTTAGAGGTCGCGCCATGCAACACGTAGTTTTGAGATCATTGTACTTTCCTTTCTGACAATACAGTACTCGAAGGTTTCACGTAGGAATTTTTTTTCGTGCCGAATCGGGATCGTGCCAAATCGGGATAAAGCCTTCTTCTTCTTAGGCCGTAGAAATAATCTGAAGAATGTCGATAATAAGCTGAACATAGATTACAATTGCCGTTAAGACGATAATCATACGAATTGAACATAAGTAGTGCATCCTCTGGCTTACATAGTAGTAGGATGTACGAAGGGGAAACACTAATAATTTAGCTAATGATGTGTTTAAACAGAAGTAAACTCTAGTTAGTGGAAGAAATGAGGAAATCCTCCATGTAAATAGTGATGTTTAAAAGGAGGCTTTGCGTTTCTCAGTAACCAACGAAAGGGGTTTAAAAGTGGGGTAGTTAATATGTATCATCTGCGGCTACAAGTGTGTCAGTAAGGTGGAAGTCACGCTACTCGGGATATTCGAGGGTTCTTCGAAAAAGCTGAAAGTGGGTTTGGAGATGATAGCAGTGCAGATGCGGGTAGCAGGAAAAACAGGAACTTACTTACAGTTTGTTTATTATGATATTTACAATGTAGAAGGATAGGAGTAGAAGATGAAGAGTATAATGTGAGGACACCAAAAGTTGTGTCTTCCAAATGCTAAAAATAAATATGAATAATTTTATGTATTTATAATTTAATGTACCTATATGTCGCAGGCAAATCGTATAATTCGGCGTTTACAAACAGTGGGCAAACTGTAAACGGTCGGCAAATTGTAAAACGGCATCGGCAGATTGTAAACGGGTTTAGTCCACTGGTGCGTTTTAGGTTCGTTAGCCAAGGTAAACCCAACCTAACCGATCCCGAATTCGGATGAGTTAGGTTGGGTTAGGCTACCCTTCGACCACAACGAATTAGGCGCCGTTTTGAAAAATGATGCGGCGTTGTATAAAATGACGAATTGAAAATTTCACGGCATTTTGTAGAATTTGTCTGCGATCAATCTCGAATTTAAAGTAAAGAAAAGGTTTAAAATATTGGGAGCGCGCAGGATAATTTTGAATTTGGAACGTCAGCTGATTTGAAAACTAATACTTGCCGTTTGAATTTGAGGGCAGATGTAATAGATGCGCAAGCGCTACGTTGCTTCCCCTCTACATTGTTCCAGCATGAGCTGGAATTTTTAAAACAGTAGTCATTTAAGTTATGTCGGCATTACGTACTTGATAAGCGTTATTAATAACAACGTAAATAAACTCATCACTTAACTGATTCTCCTCTATATAATTACGATCACATACCAGATATATTTTACATAAAATATTAAAAGCCTAAAGTTCGAAAAGATAAAAGCTTGTAGTAATAAGAGCTCAAATGGACACAGTGGGGGGCACTAAATAAAGAGAATTCTGACGTTACCTGCTGAGATAGTAACAACAAGCAACATGAAAATGCCTCGTTAAATGAATTTGGCCGATACATTACAAGTAACTAGTAAAATATCGGTGTTATAGTTACATTGTAACCAATTTTACGCCATTTAAGCCTTTTAGGATAAACCATAATCGCAGCGGCAGATTATTAAAGAAACGATAATATTAAGATTTACTAGGCGAACGTTTTGCGATAAATTTATAGCTTTTAGTGACACATCATTGGCGATTGGTGTCATGGTTCCGATCTTAGATTCTGATCACATAAATGAGGAAAATATACCTAAGTTACTTCTAGTATGACATGACAAATTTATAAGGACGATTTTAGGAAATAGTCTAGAAAAGCTGTGACGTAATAAATATGTACCAGATAAAAGAAAAAGTGAATCTCGTTTCTTATCAAATCCAAATAATAAGAGAAGATAAAATGGTACGGCACAGATGTCTTTCCTAACCTGATCAAAAACAACGTGATCAAATAAGCACGGTATTAAAACATACACCGGATAAGACATAAAGTATAAAACTGTAGTAGAAATGAATACTATGAACACAAACCTAAATAAAAATATCCACTTGTAAACTCCATTAGAGCACGAACACCTAACGACTCCACTAAGAATGCTGGCTGAAGCCACAAAATATAGCACTCATATTTCAATAGCACGATTTATACTTACCACAGTAGGTAAGATAGGTACACAAAATGATAATATTCAACTAAATATAAAAGATATCACATCAGACATCCACATTAACCAAACCACAGCCCGCAACACTGATGCCAAATGAGACTATCAATTTAAATACAAAGACGATTACAAGAGATCCAAGGCTGCATGGTTTTGTAAAGATGAGGCGACTGACCATTAAGATCAGTCATGCTGGTGGCAACTTTAGCGGTCACTTTCCTTCTATAAGTCTTTATTTATAAGTACTATTTGACTTAAGACAAGGGTGTCAAGAGATTCGCACTATTGGACTTATCAGGAAATAAATTCAAATAAGTACACTGAAACAAAATCAATGATAAGAATTCTACAAACATGTACATAAATTATTTTAAAAAATGGTTTTATGCAAAAATGAGCAATCAGATAATAATTTTTCGAACATGATCATCATAAAATTCTATAAAACGGTAACTGCTGGGCAGGGAGCTCTCCCAGAATTTTATAGCAAAGCTAAGGGGTATATTTGGGGAGAGGGGGTGTACTATAGTCACCACGCTTATTACAGTTGCGGATGGCACAATAGTTGGTGACCGCAGTATGGCGTATGATATGCAGAGAACTGATTTAAATCTAAATAGGTTATTATTTTAATGTTTATCAATTGAGTTTCGATCTTCAGAGAAAAGTTGAAGTTATTTCTTTTTGTAACACCTGCCCGCGTACCTACCAATATACGTAAAATTTCAAAAGCGACACAAGAATCTTAGACAACAATAACAAATAAATCAGTAATAGTCGTATTAATCATTGCAAGTGAACACAGCTTAGTGCGTAACGAATATAATATAAAAGTTACAAGTACAATGTTACAGCTACAGATAGCTGTTATTTACTTTAAGTAACAAAGCGCAGCGGCACAACTTGTAACGAATGAGCGCGTGCCCAATGCTGTTAATGTGATGATGCGTATATGAGATACGTGGGTAGTGCGAAGTAAAGTAGATGAAAAAGAAAGTCAACCAACCTGCAACCAACTTAATTAGATGTTTAAGAGTTTTCCTTATTTTGGTAAACTGTAATCTCAAAATTATGTTACGAATTGAAATAAGCAGTTTTATTTACTGGTTATGGTTTATAGGGATTAAATCTATTTTAACAAGTTATTTGTTAGATGATGCCACTGAAACTCTGGGCCAATGCCATTCTGGGCCACCGCAAAAAAACAAAAAGCGTGGATGCCACGCTTAAATTTCAGTAAAAATAACAAGATAAGAGTCTCAATATAAAAACTAGTGGAGGGAAAAGAGGAAGGCTTTTATCCAGCAATGTGACATTAACAGTTAAAGAAGATCATCATCATCATAACATCCCATTAAACATCCAATGCAAGACAAGGAGCTCCCACCAGAATACCGGTAAAAATGCGTGGTACAATTTAGAGGGGAAGTACCATAGTCACCACGCTTGTTAGCGTTGCGGCTGGCTCCATGGACCTCGGTTGATGGTGACCGCAGTATATAAAATTGAACGATACACAGAGAGAAACCTAACTCAACCTCCAGTCCATAAACCCTGCATACCTATCTATGAAGATAAATATGCTATTTTACATAAAACGTAAAGCAAGTAAAAATATAGCGTAACAACATAATCACGCAAATTATTTGCAGTGCACTTTAACTCGATAACTATTTTTCATAGAAATCGAGAAGCAAAGGTAAATAACGAGCACACATATCGACGGTCATCATTATAGAACTCATTCACTTTTAATGCAAAAGATTTCTAAGTTTCACAAGTCTTTGGACTAGACATATCATTGGAGGATAGGTAGATGAGACATTTTATATTAAACGTGAATAGACTATAAATCGTATTCGAAAGAGAAAAGTTGCTCAAGTTATCACGCGCATATAACGAATAAATATCAGAATTAAGCATCAGAACAAAAAACAATTTTGGCTATTTTGTGACTTTTTATTCGTACGTATTGCAGGCTTCGATCCATCCAAGGCTAGGGTAGAACTGCGGTCAAAAAAGTACCCTCCTGACAACATTCATATCCCAACAGCCGAAAAGCTGCCACCAGGTCACGATCTTCCTTGGTCCATATGGAAGTCACTAAACAGACTGCGGTCGGGCGTTGGCAGGTGCGGGGAACTCATGAAGAGGTGGGGCTTCTCTGATAACGACAAGTGTGAATGCGGTATTTTGCAAACCATGACACACTTGCTGTCGTGCCCTACTTCTCCAGTTTCCTGCACTCGGAGGGACCTTTTTGAAGGCAACCAAAAGGCTATTGATGTGGCTACTTTTTGGGCTAAGCGTTTATAGTCAGTTTTGCCATTGACTCGAAAAGAAGAAGAAGCAGCATCAAGACTTCAACATCAAAAATTTCAATAGGTAATAAGTTTCAACATAAACTAATCCTCGATAGCTTAGAGTAACATGAGAAGATCATTTAAAACAACACGTATCTGATCTTATTATCAACTCGAAGGTGTAATGGGTGTCATTACATTTGCGGCTCAGTGTACTATTATTTCACTCATTGTGTTGTTAGATTACATCTCCGGTCATGTTTACAACGTAATGAGAATGGAAAGGTGAGGATGCCTGCTGTGTGTGATCTTAAAGAAAGAATGTCAAGATTTAGATGCTCTGACATGAAATACGAAATCAAATCTTCTATCAATACATTCAAAACCAGCGAGCTTAGAGAAAAAGAAGCACATATTGTACGCTATACAAAACAAATACATCGTTGATTTATTAATGGTTTTGCTCCCAAATCCCAGTGATTGTACTCATGATAACAAGCAACTTGCGCTTAGAAAAACATTTTTGCGTCTCTCCATAGTAAAGTGGTCTAGTGATCGACTTATTTTGTATGGGAAGGCGAAAATTGTTTTTCTTCGGGAATGTTGCTTGTTTTCATGAGTAGAATCACTAGGCTTCGGGTGCAAAACCAATGAAAATTCACGCTGTATAAAATATTGTAATGCTTATTCATAAGCTTTGTTATTCATAGTTAAAAGATTCAGCTTCTAGACTAAACTTACAAAGAATTTATGTAAATTCAAAATGCCTGTAAATGAAAATAAAAGTAGAAAGACACAGGGCAGACAGAAATAAAAGTATAGAATAAATGGTCATTTATAAGAAACGCAAACACCTTGAAAAAAGTTAGGAATGGTATCTGTGCGAAGAACGAATCAGAAAAAACAAAAAGTGATTTTACTCAAGATAAAAATGACGGAAAGAACCATGTTGAAAAACAGGACTGAAACAAATTTTACCATCCAAACCTTTGGTTTTATTCTTAAAGTCCACAACAAAGGTTGAAAATGAGCCAAGAAGTGTCAAAACATCTTATAACAATTCTTAAGCAAACACACATATCTCAGTTACAATGTTCCATGTGAACTCAGTTTGAGATGAGGATCTTTCTTGAATACAATAAACGTAAAAGGCTAAGGGTCTCATTCGCACTTTAGCTAATGTTAGTGCTGTGTAAACTGTTAATAGCATTGCTTGCATGTGTTACATGGGCTGTAAAGATGTTAGGATAATCGAACTGTTTGTTTTCCAGATTGAAGATTACGATTTAGTAAATAAAGCGTTAAAATAACCATCGTATCGTGTGCTGCCAGCTAAAGAATCCTCATGATATCCCGTAAAACGTCCACTACAGGACAGGGAACTCCCAGCAAGCAAAATTCCAGCTTTTGCTGAAACAATATGGAGGGGAAGTACTATAGTCACCACGCCTGTTAGCGTTACGGCTCGCACCGTAGATCGCGGTTGTTGGTGACCGCCGAATGTAAGATGATACGATACACTGAAAAATGCTGCTGCCCATCCTCTGGTTAATTCACCCTTAGTCGCCTGTGATGACACGAGATGGGTTGGCCCGTGTGGTGCCGGCAGCTAAAGAATAGCTTCTTAGAAAGGTCAATCTTCAACCAAAGGATGGGAACTCTTCTCTGACACGGTCACCATTCTCGACACTTACAAGAGTCACCACACTATGGTACGTCAACACAAAAATATATCAGACTTTTGCTATGACAATTCTGCGAGTCTAGAGAAAAAAAAGAAGGAAGAAGAAATTAATGATCTGGACAGAACTGACATAAGACAAGGCTTGCCACATGTTTCGTGAATTACCAACTATGGATTACACATGCACACACCGTAATCAGTACCTACCAACTATTTTAAGGATGCCTTCGAAAAGAATGAGTGAACAAACTCAAAATACAGTTCACTGACCAAATTTTAGGACAACTGGATACGATAACATTGCAATATACGAGTACCAATGATCAAAACTCTTTATTGCAATGAGCGCATGCGTTTCTTCTGTGAATCAATTTATCAACCTTAACGAAGATCACAACTTTTCTAAGGCAGCCCAGAGGAATACTACACATTTCTAGATCCTCACTAGTCACCTGTTAGGTCTGTATTTTGTTTTTCATTCATCACATCACATCATCATCCATCATAAGTCAGTGTTTGAGGTTTCTTAAGAAACTACATGTCAGATTTCTCTAAACCTTATAAAACAGTTAGGACCACCTTGAATATGAAATAGTAGAAACCTTCCTGTCAAACCCCACATACCTACAAATAATCACAGGAATTTACAATACACATACATTCTCGCAGTATCTTCCAGATCACTGGCAGGTTGTTTATCGCTAATGCAAATGATGCACCGGACAGTGGTTGTAAAACTGAAGGTTCTTATTGCCAGGGGGTGTCACGCACGATCAAGGTAATAATAGTTACTTAGATTGATAGAGCTATTGTTTTTTTGCCAGGGGGTGTCACGCACGATCAAGTGCTAGTTAATAATAGTTACTTAGATTGATAGCTTTTTTGCATAATTTAATTTAGTTAAGAAGTATTTGACGATTTTCTAGTTGATTCTGCAAAGATATGGAATTCAATCAATAAACATATTGAAAATAAAATGTTTAAAATTGATGCAATGGTTCCATTAGAAATTGATAACAAACTTTTCTCAATTAAAACCTTAACTGAAATTTAACTTAACTCTAGATAAACATTTTCTATATTTTTTACTCATCGGATACGATTTTGCCTCAGAAAGTTCCGTTGTAACGTGTCTTTTCTACCGTGTCAAAAAAGAACAAACACGGATCAAATTCTTTAAATGTGGTGGTCAAAGAATTTGGAACCTCGCTGAGTCATTTATCTGAGGTGGCGGTGGATACTGGTTCAAAGTTTTTAACGTTCTGTGGGGCCATTGCAATCAATAGTTTAGGAACCGTTGCATTAAGGTATGTTATATCGAGACTCCCAGGTTCAAAGGTCTGTTGTAGACGAACTAATGATTTCCTTCATATTTTTCAATCTCACTTTATCTAGCTTACAAACAATTTGCCTTCAGAATAAGCTCTTCTAAGGTTTTACGCAAATTTAGTGAAACTCTGTAAGCAGAGCTTTACAAAATTGGTGTAAAACCTTTTAAGGGCTTATTCTGGAGTCTAAATGCAACAACTTTTGTTCTACGACTTTTGGGAATACGCAAAAAACTTTTGTGTCTCCATACAAAATGATCTAACCAATTTGTATAGATTCGATTTTTTTTTCACGAATTTTCAAAAGTCGTAAAACAAAAGTTGTTGCATTTAGCCCTAGAATAAGTACTTAAAAGCTTTACAGCACTTTTTTAAGTGCCATTTTTAGCTAGACTATTATAGTCTATGAAATTTAATAATTTAATACCGTCTTTATTGACGCGCAGTCAAGCGCGAGTCCGACATGCACCTAACCAGTATTTATTATTTATTGTTATCTATAGCTTATGCACTATAGACATACCAATTTTCACTCTTGTAAGTGTTTCCGTTTTTACAATAGAGCTAGAACAAAAATCGAGCAAAAATCGCCTAAAAAACACGTTTTTAGTAGGGGTAGCCCCCTTAATTTATATGTTTTTTGTGTTTGTTTTTCAATACATAATCTGTGAACATTTCAACTGTCTACCTATTACGGTTCACTTCTACGACACGGTTCATGAGATTCAGCCCGCTGACAGACAGGCAGACAGATATCGGAGGCATATTAATAGGGTCTCTTTTTTCACCTTATGGGTACGGGATCCTAAAAACGAATAAAATACTTTTATCTGGCAGTCACTTTACATTCAACACACAAAACAGATAATAAAACTTTACTGTGCATTCGGACCGAAGTACTAATTGCCTCACCCATTAGAAATGTAAACGCCCATTGGGAGAAATACAGGTTGTATTATTTCATTATTTTTACGTATTAATTAATTTTTTGAGTCTGTGATCAACTTTGGAGTTGTTTCAAGACCATATTCGTGGCAACAGTCAATGTTATACACACATAATATCAACACTTTATACCACCCAAATGTGTCTCAAGTACCTGTATAATGTGTAAAGACCTTTGCTACGTTACTTACGACATGCCTTTGCCCCGTGTGGTGTCGGCAAAGAGTAGTACCAACCCTTACATACCCGTGGGTGTCGTAAGAGGCGACTAAGGGTTATAAACAGCAGCATTCTCCTGTGTATTTAACATCTTACTTACTGCGGTCACCTACAACCGCGGTCCATGGCGCCAGCCGTAACGCTAACAAGCGAGGTGACTATGGTACTTCCCCTCTACATTTTCCCAGCAAAAGCTAGAATTCTAGAGGTTGTAGTGGACGTTTTTTCATGGGATGACTTACGACACTCTCGAGACACTACACACAACGACCCGCATATTCAGCACGAAAGACCTTCGGGAGCACCAAGCGAATCGCGCGAGCGGCTGCGCGCGGGGTTGCGGGGGAGATTGCAAGGGGGGCGGAGAGTGTCCATTCTGTATAATAGTACTATTATTTTAATTTATAGTTTCGATCTAAATCAGTGTAGATAGACATAGGCTACAGTGATACTAAAAGCGTAAGAATTCTTAACGAAAGCAAGTGCAATAGTGTGGTAGGATCTGTAAGATTTAGTAAACGTTAAAAAAATATATTTTACAAAAAAAAATTGTGTAATACAATGACATACACAATTAATGATAAAAATTCTTACAAGACACTGGGCAATGAGAATGAACTAAATTAAAAAACACTCTAGTAGGTCTGGTTGGAAATAGCAGCTTCCGGAAAAAAAATCTGCATGAGGATAATTAATCGAAATTTTTTACAAATTTATTTATTTAATTAAATTAAATTTATTTTAATAATTTATTAAATTTACTTTTTTATTTGCCAACTACATTTATCCAGGTACATCCTGTATACTCAAAGCAAGTTCTGGACACACTTAAACTCAATAAAATTCCGTTTGCGCGCTCCCAGTGAAACAACTCGCTAATCAAACGTTAACTCGCAGGCATACTTTCACCAATTCATTCATGTTTGTAACTCTCTTACTATGCCTACCCACGTAGTTTCATTGACGAGATATATTTACTATTTTCTTGTCGAATAAGAGATGTGTAAGTAAGGTCACTACATAGTCTAGGCAACGAAGCGGATTGTTGTATGAAGACCCCCGCATTAAATCCTCAGTCGATGAAACTTTGTTGGGGTATTACACTATAAATATGAGACAAACCTTCTATTAAAAAATCCAAAAAAAAATTACAATTTTCCATACAAAAATTACAAAAAAATTATGAAAAAACCATTTTGTAATTTTTTTTTTTTTGATATTTTAAACTTACTTTTAATTCATGATACCTTATCATCCTGTCAAATAAAATCTGCCTGTGAGAATTATGTTGGGGTCAACTGCTTCGTTGCCTACACTAACATGGATGTGTATGGTACCGGCAAAGAATAGTGTCAACCCATCTCTACTTATTGGTGTCGTAAGATGCGACTAAGGGATTATGAACCGGAGAATGGGCAGCAGCGTCTTTCTGTATATCCGTCTTACATACTGCGGTCACAAGCAACCGCGATCCATGGTGCCAGCCGCAACGCTAACAAGCGGGGTGGCTATGGTACTTCCTCTCTAAGAATGTCCCAGGCGTTTTTGCTGGAACTGGCGTTTGAGCTGGCTTTCATGGGATGATATGGTGTAATGTCATGAGTAATTTTGTCAGAAATTGTTAAATTTCTTTTAGTAATGTTCGGGTGTGGCTCTGGTGAGCGCGACTGGTGGGGGAGGCGAGCGAATCGTTCATTGGCTCTCCACCCGTAACCCATGCCACAGAATAAAATAGTACTATCATACAGAATGGTCACTCTCCGCCCCCCTTGCAATCCACCCCGCAACCCCGCGAACACCCGCTCGCGCGAATCGGGTGGTGCTGATGCGGGTCCGTTGTACTGAATATGCAGGCCTACGCGTGTTCCAATTTCAAACTTTGACAGTTCGTGGTTTCGCGCTTGTTGTATGGAGTGTCTCGGGCGTGCCCATGCGCAGAAAATAACCGTCAGAGCTAAACTTATCCTGCGTACGATATTACATTCCAGATGATCTGTCTTGGATGATGATATGAATGATGATGATTTTTTTATTAGCCAATCGGCAAAACATGAAATAAAATTTGGATGTGAATAATTAGGCAATTTTTTTTCCACGCAGCTCATTTTGAAGTAGTAAACCTACATTTGCGACATTTTAAGTATGTCTTCCGCTTGCTGCTAAACTTCAATCAATACTTAATTAAAAAAGGTAGTAAATAATTATTTCACAGTATTAAACTCAATCAAACTAAGCATTTATTTATGCGTATCGGATATAGAGTGGTTTACGTAGTAAATTATGTTTATTATTCAATCTTTAACGAAATTTTGTTTAGACGTGCTTAGTTAGTCATCATATCAGCCGAAAGACGTCCACAGCTGGACATAGGCCTTCCCTAAAGATCTACCGGTCCTGCGCTGCTCGCATCCAGCGACCGCCACCAGATCGTCGTTCCACCTTGTGGGGGGCCTGCCAACGCTTCGTCTTCCGGTACGTGGTCGCCACTCTAGAACCCTCACACCCCATCGGCCATCGGTTCTTCTTCTTCTTAGTTAGTAATTAATAGTTAAAACGTCCTTTGATGCAAAAGAATAAAGTACAGGAAGCGAGAGAAGTATGTCAAGATCGTAGCAAGTGGAGGGCTGTGGTCTCTGCCTACCCCGATGGGAAGGAGGCGTGATTTTTGCTATCATGTGTTCTCTTTCTGGGAGGTCTTTCTAACGTTACTTCCTCAGTTCACTTTATTACAACAAATTCATGCCACGAACAGGAGGTCTTACTTTGAAAAGGAAATCCATCACACACCACATCTATTTCTAACTAAAGAGGAAATAACATAAGGAAGGACATTCTTTAATATCCAACTATTTTACATAGTGAGTCATCAATTATGAATTCTCGACTTTTACTGTGCTTCTACTCTTATGAGGATAAAGGCTACATGGAATGTGAAATTTCACCGGATATGGCATTCTTGAATCCAAAATTTAGGTGCAAGACAGCAGTCGTAAAGTGTAACCCTTAGATTTATTCGCTTATTAATTAAACAACGTGAAATTTCATGGGTTTGGTTTTGCGAATAAAAATAAGCAACTTTCTCGAAGAAAAATTATTTCTCCGACCGACGAACGACAAATTTTGTATAAGATTCAGAAAAATCGAGTACCGATTGTTCTTTTTCTTGGGATTTAAAAAAAAAAGTGTAAAAGGCAGTCACATGCGAGTGTGTAACAAAATTTTTACTTTAAAAATGTTATAGGAAAAAATAACACTTCTGCAAACCATATGGAACAGTTGTAGAAGAAATTAAACGTAAAAAAACATCGTAGCTTATAACATCAACTCGAACACAACCATCATAAAAATAAACGATAAAAATCTAGGCTTTTAAAAAATCGATGTATTGATTTTATATCTATTATGGACCATTAACATGGGTACGTTAAAACGAACGGGCTTTTATTAAATGCCTTTAAAACCTGTATTGCTGTTCTTTATCTAAAAGATAACGAAGATAAAGATGCATTATTGAAATATCTTAAAGATAAAAACCTTATCTTTTGGTAAAATATAAAGTCTTTAAAGATAGCAGAGTTTTATGGATACATATCTCTACAAGGTGTAACAAAAAGGTTTATAATAAACCTTACCAAGGGTTATAATTTACCATATGGGTAAATCCAGATGCTATTATAAAAACTGAAATTTTAAAGGGTTTTGTGCAAAGTCTGTCTGGGGAAGTACCACCACCTTCCCTTTTTCTGCCGTAAAGCAGTAATGCTTGCACTGCATTGGTTCGATGGAAGGGTAAGAGAGCAAGGTAAATTACCAGCATACCATGTTAGATAAAAGGGTGACAACGCGCTTTGCTGTCTTATTAGTGTCATTTTGAGGCAACTTTATAACGATGGGTGCTATAAGCCCTTACCACCGCTTACTTACTTGTAACATTGAAAAATAACTTTTCCTTAAGAACTTAAGACAATTTTCAAAATGCGCTGTCAAAATTATGCAAATTATTTTTTGAAAAGTCTTTCAGTTTTATTGAGGTTACCATCCTTTAGTTTCAAAAATTATGTTAAATGAAAATCATTTCTAAGATATAAGTATTAGCCATATTATTGTAGTATTTTTTAGAGTTCCGTACCTAAAGGGTGAAAAACGGGACCCTATTTAATATGCATCCGATGTACGGTCAACCGCTTGCCGGTAGAAACATTTTCAACTCTATTTTTTGGCGATTTTTACTCGATGTTTATTTTAGCTCTATCGTAAAAACGGAAAAACTTACAAGCGTGAAAATTGGTAAGCTATAGAATAAGAACAAATAATAAAAACTGTTCAAGTTTTTGATACACTTCTGCGTGACTGCGCGTCCATAACTAAGACGGTATTTTTTCCTTAGTGGTACGGAACCCTGTTTGTAATAACGTCATACAAGCAATAATAGGGAATATGCATGATGTATTTTTATTTAAAAAAATTAACCTCATTCATGTAATAAACAGTTAAGTAAAATAATTTTTCGAATAACTATGAAATTAAAAAAGATATAAGCCATCGAAGATTTATTTCTGTCTCTTTCTAGCAAAACGAAATTTAATATGAAGTTTATATGGCCGTAGTGGCATGTGACGTCACATGCCATGTCGGATCTCTCTGTCTAATCGGCATGTCCCTCAACACAGAATCCTCAGAGAAAAAAACTGCATAAAAACTTATTTTGACGATGCCAAAAAATAGTCATGAAATAGTCATAAATAGTCACCATAAGGAAAAAAATAGTCGCGTTACAATTCTAGAGTTATAGCTATGGTTTGCTGAGGATTATGGCCATAGGCTATATACAGAATCCTCAGTTCTGATGCAAGCAAACCGTGGGGACTATCGACTTGGTTTTTATTTTAAAAAATAGTCATGAAATAGTCGTCGTGACTTCCAAATTCTCAAAAATAGTCGTTCAAGGATTTCAGAGTTACAGGGGTAGCTTGCTGAGGATTCTGTGCATAGCATTTCACGAACGCAGATTCCAGCAGAACGTTTAGGTTTTTCTGTTTGATACTGATGTCAAAAAATAGTCAACAAATAGTCGTCTCAAACCATAATCACTTTGGTCAGGTTTACCTTGTAGAAGTATTTTAAAAATGCATGTTAACTTCGCCATACATTTTTCAACTCAAGTACAGTCGTGTTCAAAATGCATATCATCTTTGATGGTAACTATTTAGTTACTTTTTTTTATGTATTTGGAACCCAATATGATTAATTCTGTAATAAAAAGCAAAGTTTATTTGTTTTCATGTTAAATAATATAGCTTAATAAACTACAATAATTGGTTTTAAACTAAAATAATAAAAAAAACTTCTTTATGAATATATTCAGTAACTACAGATTATTTTTAAGTTAGTTTTTAGGGTTCCGTACCTCAAAAGAAAAAACGGAACCCTTATAGGATCACTTTGTTGTCCGTCTGTCTGTCTGTCTGTCAAGACCCTTTATCTCACGAACGGGTAAAGGTATCAGGTTGAAAGTAATACCACATATTAGGGTCCATGAACCACACAAGATCTGAAAATTTAAATTTTTTACAACGACGCAATCAAAAGATATGGCATTTTATGTCCTCATCTCCATACATTTATTCAAAAATGCAAAACCTACAGGGTACTTCCCGTTGACCTGAAATTATGAAATCTGGCAAGAAGCTAGGTCTCACAGTACAAATAATGGGAAAAGTCTGAAATCATTAAATATTACAACTTTTCTCACAACTAATGATAACCAGTTGTGGTGAGCTCCCGTTTCAAGAACATTCATATAAGAGAGGGGTCAAGTTGGATGGTCGCTGAGGCGATTTTTGTTTTAGTTCTATTTAAAAACGGGAAAACTTACAAACTTGAAAATTGGTACGTTTATAGTGCATAAGCTATAAAATAACAACAAATAATAAAATTTGGTCAAGCGCGTGTCGGACTCAAAAAATCTAGCACATCAACTTACTGAAATTTCAACTAATACAATTATGTTTATGTGGTGGTACGGAACCCTCAGTGCGCGAGTCCGACTCGCACTTGGCCGGTTTTTTGTATAAATCACAGTCTTCGTACTTATGTCCGTTAAATGGTTAAATGAGTAATACAGGATGATAATTTTATTGCGTGCCATAGCTTAGGGGGTGTTTCAGTAACGATAAAGGAACACAAAAAAAATCTACTTTTAAAAAATTCTGAAAATTTTAAAATTAGCCCTACGCAGAGGGCAATAACCCGCAGCGCAATGACCCAACTGAGGCTGCGCTTTTAAGACTGCACTCCGCGCACACTAGCGCCCTCATCAGAATTTAATTAATTTCTTTGAATTGGAGACCAAAATGAAAAATTTAAGAACGGCTAATTGTTCTTTGTCAGGATAGCGTTATTTTAAACAATTACAATAAGCTTTATGTAATCTTGTTTATTCAAAATCCTTTGAACGGAACGCGGTGGCCACCAATTACCGTTTTAAGGATTTTGAATAAACAAGATAACATAAAGCTAATTGTAATAGAAAATGATTTTATTTTAACACTTCCTGTGTTCGGATAAATCTACAAAGTAGAAAATCGCATAGAACGTTGGAATGCGTATAGAGGTCGCTAAATTTCACAACATCGGGCAGGACCACAGTAGCCTAGTTGGTAAAGCGTCTGCGGTACTTACGCAGAAGACGCTAATTGTAATAGTTTTAAATAACGCTATCCTGACAAAGAACAACTAGCTGTTCTTAAATTTTTCATTTTGGTCTCCAATCCAAAGAAATTAATTAAATTCTGATGAGGGCGCTAGTGTGCGCGGAGTGCAGTCTTAACGAGCTGTTGTTAGTTTTATAATTTACATTCAATTTTTAAGTAGGATTATTGAAAAAATTGAAAATTGAAAAAAAAAACGCGTTGTGTATTTACTGCTTCCATAGGCTGTAGTGTAAGTTAACTTTACATTTCATATAATTACCGTAGAACACGGCAATTGTCGTTTTAATAGCAACACTGTAGGGCACTTCAATACGCGCCGGCGGTGGCGGCGGCGAGCGCTAGCTCGGTCACACAATTCGGTCGAGCCGAACGCCGCCATGCTATTGGTTAAACATATCTCGTCTCAGAATATTGGTGCTTTTTCTATTATACGACCCAAGTTAAACATTTCCAACTCTGTTACTATGCCATTAAGTCACTGATTTGTATTATTCTACTGATGTGCTATTGGGTAAAAGAAACACATATGCAGCGACATTTTTATTTTTAATGAATAGTTAAATGCGTAGGCAAACAACATTGATCAATCAAGAAATTAGTAAAGTTAGTATAGTTAATTTAGTAATATTTGCGAACCTACCAATTATTATTAAAGTATTTTTACTTACTGAATGCATCTGGGTTTAAGCCCGATATTCTAGTTTTACCTTTCCTTAAACGTGGAACCCACATTATAAGTTTTTAGACCAAAAGGTTGGGTCTGTGCACTGATATATCAGTCGGTTTATCCTCTTATTTACCTAATAAAAATAGATGACACAAAACTTGAAACTTGAAATCAATATCAAATAATTTTGTGTACGCGACTGTACAAAGGAAAAATGTATGGCGAAGTTCACATGCATTTTTAACATACTTCTACTAGGTAAAACAGACCGAAGTTATTATGGTTTGAGACGACTATTTGTTGACTATTTTTTGACATCAGTATCAAATAGAAAAACCTAACCGTTCTGCAGGAATCTGCGTCCGTGAAATGCTATGCACAGAATCCTCAGCAAGCTACCCCTGTAACTCTGAAATCCTTGAACGACTATTATTAAGAATTTGGAAGTCAAGACGACTATTTCATGACTATTTTTTTAAATAAAAACCAAGTCGATAGTCCCCACGGTTTGCTTGCATCAGAACTGAGGATTCTGTATATAGCCTATGGCCATAATCCTCAGCAAACCATAGCTATAACTCTAGAATTGTAACGCGACTATTTTTTTCCTTATGGTGACTATTTATGACTATTTCATGACTATTTTTTGGCATCGTCAAAATAAGTTTTTATGCAGTTTTTTTCTCTGAGGATTCTGTGTTGAGGGACATTAATCGGCGCGTAATTAATAGTTCTTATATCAGCCGTATTCCTTAGCCGATTTAAATTTCACTTTTTGTCATCTGTACTACGGTTTTTCATATTTTGTTAATAAATGCGACTAAAAAAATGTATGCATATTCCCTATTTCTAAGATCGACAATCAAATCTCACCAGCAGATCAAAATAGAGATCTCATCTAAAGACGCAGATGTAAAGTTATAAATACTCGAATGGTATTTAATAATTTATGTGTGTCACAGTTTATTAATGTTCGTAGGTGTTGGAGAGAGATTCTTGAGATTATAATTGAAACATTTGTCATTAATATTGATGAACAAAGTTCGATACGGTGGCATGGGAAGGTTAGAAAAACAGTCCGCAAAGTATAAACTACAAACTATACAATATTACTTCAAAACAGGGTATAAGGGACGGTGTGGCGAAAACTGAAAGTGCGCGCTCAGTCACCGAAACTGAACAACTTTCCCAAAGAAACATGAAATGAAAAAATTTTGACCTTTCCATACAAATTGTTCGATCTACTTGAGCAATTCGTATCGAGAGGTCAAAATTTTATTTCATTTCCCAAAAATGTTTCTTTTGGAAAGTTGTTCAGTTTTGTTGACTGAGCACGCCCTTTTTAGGTACTCCGTCCCATACATCCTGTATAATATTACTTGTGCGTCTGTTTTTGGTTCGCTAGCATAGTGTCATACCCTTTTTCGATCGACTTCTTTGTTTCAAATTTTCTAATCATTTGGTCTTTATTATCAATGAATAAACGCGAAAAGAGAATCTTCACAAATAGATAGAGCTAAAAGAATATTAACCGGAGCTTTTATTTTGGATTCGCTGGGATACCCCTCTTCAATCGACTACCTAACCAACATATTTAAAAATCCGATCCCGCATGGCGAATTTCTGTCATCTTAAATGTCCTCAGCCAAATATAAAATAGCCGCACTTGACTCGATAGATCGCAGAGCCAAGAAGCTCGTTGGTGATGAGATGCTGGTGAAGACCAAGTTTCACAGTCTGGCCCACCGTCGCAAGGTTGCATGTTATTTATTTTTATTTATTTAAAAATACATACACAAAAACCAACAATAAAAGCAAACTTAGGCGCAACAAAAACCAGGTATGGTTTTTCTGTGCGCCCAGAAAACATCATCGGGAGCGCTAGTTAGCAAATGGCTAATAATGTTGCAAAGTTATAATACATACAATGTTGGGCTATCCAAACTATTCGCACTGATAACAACAAGTATGAATTCCTCTATAAGACCACAACGGTCTATCGGTCTTTTACAAATTGTACTTCGGAGAGTGTGCTCAAGAGCTCCATGAGGTTATTCCACCATCCCGCTTCAACCATCAGGAGTCCAGACGCACCACAGGATATCACCAACACTTGGTTGATATTCCACACATTTGCACAAAGCGCTTTGAAACATCTTTTATAATGCGCACGGCTAAAGAGTGGAATTCTCTGCCTGCGTCTGTATTCCCGAGTTCATACAACCCGAATCTATTCAAGTCGCGAGTGAATAGGCTTCTTCTGGGCAAGCTCGTTCCATCGTCGACCTCATCTCTGTCTTCAAGACTAGATCGAGGTCAAGAGTAGGCCCATTGACAATAAAAAAACCGGTCAAGTGCGAGTCGGACTCGCGCGCCGAGGGTTCCGATATACCTATAGTATTTTTGGAAGCAATAAAGTCCATTTTCAGGACCGCAAAACTAAATTTGTTTGTAAAGGTTTTTTGCAGATTTCTGAAAAACTGTGCAACTTAGAAAGATCGTTTTATTTTTGCTGTAAAGTTTACATAAACCTCTGTCAACTGTAATTAATTCAGATTTTCCCTTACTCAAACTTCGGAGATAAGGGGGGGGGAATGGTATTTTTTTGACATTTTTCATCATAACTTGAAAACTAAGAAACTTAAAAAAATACAAAAATATATTTTAAAATGTACAAGTAAAGCCCTTTCATATGATACCCCACTCGACCTAGTAGCGACAATTTGAAATTTGGCCCCCCCTATTTTGGCCCCCTTTACATTAATAATCATACTTTTTTCAAAAAATTTTCATGTGCAATTAAGTTGGGCAACTATATTCTAAAACTATTCCAAATTTCAGCTCGATAGCGTAAGTGGTTGCTGAGATATAGAGGTGTGACAGACAGACGGACAGACAGACAGACAGACAGACAGAGCGGCACCATAAGGGTTCCTTTTTTTTACCATTTTGGTATCGGAACCCTAAAAAGAAGCTCAAATTTAGAACACTAACCAGAGCTTTTGGATTCGCTCGGATAAGTAACCGTCCTCCATCGAATTCCAATATATTTATGTTTATTTATATGTATATAGTTAGTATGATAAACATTCAACTAAAAAAAGATGGAAGAAAGCAAACAAATCTTTAAACAAATCGACAACATTATTTTCTCTTAAAATTCAGAGACAATAAAATCTTTGTATCATGTGATCTCTTAATTTTTGTCTCAAATTAAGTTTTAACTCTTTATCAATATTTAAGATATACTTTACGACGTCTTGGATGAAGCCTAGCGTGGGTTAATTATTTAGTATTCCAAAACGTTAACTTTTTTACAAATTGTCTATAATGCTTACAAACATGACATCATGTATGTTCCGGTGTCGAGCGAAAGCTGGTTTTTGGGCTAGGCATTTGTAAATTTGATTTTATAATAGGACTTTTTTATGAAATCTGTGAGATAATTCTGTCTGTGAGAGTGGCTGTTGGCAAGGTGATAACGTTACTGATCAAGAAGCTTCTTTATTGTACAGGAAAAAATAAAAACCAAGCAAATTCCTAAGTTTTAACCAGCTAACCTGAAGGGTGGCAGAAAGAGCTAAGAGGGCGTGCACAGCGTATTACAGTACAAATATGGGACCCGACCTAAAGGAAGATTCCAACTAAAATAACTAAACTGTCTTTCAGACCTTGGCTTGAACTATTATTGTACTAATACTAGTATAAAATAGGTGAACCGTAGCGTAGCGATTTGAATCTATTCTAGGACCGATTTTTTTGGTTAAGGTTCAGTAGAATCTTCATCTTTATATGATGACTTGGAGAAACTACGAGTATGATGATAATAAGTACAATTTCGCAATGCTACTGTGTCGTTTAATGTTTGAAAATTTGTAGCTACTGTTTTTTTGTGGAGGTGCTCACTGTTGCCAACACAAAAGTATCAAAACTTGATACTGATTTTAATGACTCACCGCGTCTCCCGCGCACGAGCGACGAAAGTTTTCAAACTTCGAACGACACACGGTCCGTTCACAGTCTTCACAGTTGCTACGTTCGTTTTATGGTTGCAATTAACATGGGACCAATTTGATGAATTGCTTTTATTTGCTCAGTGTAAACTCGTCGGAGCGGTTTTTAGTCTGCGATTTTTTGGGCTGGTGACGTAATTAGTACAGTTTTTGGCTTGGAAGGTTTTATTTCTGATTTGGGGTGATGATTTTGTTTGAAATTTTTATAATTGAAATCTGTCATACAGAGTAAAAGGCACAAAGTTTACCCGCAGATAGGATTCCATTTCATACTTTTGAGTTGCCTGTAAGGCGACTCGATTGGTATGGCTCGCTTTCAGCTCCATAGGTCGCCGGTTTGATCTCCAGGACAAACATTTTGTCATCATCATGACGCAAGGGCGAATTCTGGTATGTAGGAATTTCATCCCTACGCCACCGTGACATGGGCAAGATTACTAAGTACGTTATAGAGAGATATATTGCCTTTAGTCGCGTTGATGTGTTTGATAAATAAAAAGGGGTGTTTTTCTCTTTTGTGTCTGGATGTTAGTTTATTTGTATACCTATGCAAATCAGTTTCTGATACCCGCTAACATTTCCTCGCTCGGAATAGGAATATTTTATAGAAATAAATAAATAATTGATATTTATTTTATTTCAACAAATCTACCATCTTAACATATTTCTACGAAACTACAAAAGCTACAAAAACTTATTCGGTCTGTACATTTGAATTAAGACAACCGACTGTCTTGATAAGAGTGATATAGTGTCAGCTACTAGCTGCGAGTGTTTTGTTATACGGCGACTTTGATCATAATCTTCCGTAATAAATCTGCTTACCGGCTTTAAGCTTTAGAAGACCTATTTGTTTGTACTTTTATGCAGACCATTTTTTAGTGTCTACTACTAAATCACTTGCCGCTTTATTTTATTATTTGCATTGAAATTTGAAAAATAAGTCGAGCTAAGCGAATAAACTACAACTTTCTTTTCAAGATGACACTCCATAATTATGACAACAAGCGGTAAGGAAACGTTGGAAGGGGAAGGCCTCGGCGAACGTACCAGGACCAAATTTAGGACGTTCTGAAAAAAGGCCAGGTCATAAGTACCCTAAACCGACGAGCATGTATGAAAGGATTGATGAAAGTTCAGGAAGCAAGGAAAGTATGTCAAGATCGTAACAGGTGGAGAACTGTGGTCTCTGCCTACCCCGACGGGAACAAGGCGTGATATTATGTATGTATGTAAGCGGTATAAGTTACTTTTTAACAGCTTACAGACTAATATTAGAACAGTTAGAACGTTTGGTTCTCTTTTCAGTCAGTAGGTTCTGGGTTCGAATCCCAGTGGAGACACCGTCAAGCAGAAATCTCTAGTGAGATTGTCTCCAATTTAGTTTAGTTTATTTTATTATAAAAGAGGACTTTGGAGTTTCAATAACTCTGACACGAGGGTTTGTTAGGTCGGAATGATAATTATTATGACGATGATGTTTATCTATAAACTCGCATCACACACAAATAAGAGGCTTAAGGGCAGTCATCTGATTCCAAATAAAGTAGGTAAAACCTGTACTATAGATATCAGATACATTATGGTAGATGTACGATTGCTTCTCAAAAATAGCACCATAAAAAAAGCTTTTCCCTCTATGTAAGTGCTCTCAGTTGCTAGGTATATGGCTCAGGAAACTTAGGGCACAGATAGACATGCTAGTAAAGCATGCTACTACGTAGCAAATGCTACCTAGTAGCATGTGTGTACACGTTTTGCTTGACATAAGCATGCTCATTTCTAGCATGCTTATGTCATTGTCAAAAATTTACTGTCGTTCAATTCTCTAGCATGCTACCTGCGGCGCGGGTGGAAGGGGGTGTGTTTTGAGCACGTGTGAACAGGTTTGCTTATGAGCATGCTAGTGTCAATCAGTTGAAAGCTGTCACAGGTGTGTATCGAATCAAAATACAAGTCATAGTGTTCTGTGATGAAAATATCTCGCTGGGGCGACGAAAAAACTATTTTATTAAGTTCAATTCGAAGGGCCACTTGATTTTCCATTTTCACTAACGTCTTATAGGTTATATTAGCATGCTACTTAATGGCATGTGTGTCAAGAGTATTTGATTTGAGCATGCTTATTTAGTAGCATGCTAGTAACGAGTATGTTTTTCGCAAGCAAGTGTAGACAGTTAAAGAGCATGCTTGTTTCTAGCATGCTAGTAAGCATGCTCATTTACTAGCATGTATATCTGTGCCCTTATACTTTTAAAATTTTAAACTTAGAACACATGAAAATGAGGACAATTTTCCGTTCAAACCTTGAGCATTCAAGCAGCATTGAGTTCGAGCCTTTTCTTCTACCAACATGATCGAAGAGTAAGGCTAATTTTCCATGCTATGAGAGGAGCTAAGCTGTGAGCTGGAAAATTCCAACCAATAGGCATGCGCTATTCACCCTAATCTGATTGATAAAATATTATTATTATTGTTGTCGTATCTCTTCTTTAGACTCTCTTTTTAGAGGTACGAGTACATTCCCTGCCTCACGGGCCTTAGCCAAGTGAGAAGGGGTCGTGGGATGAAGCTACTGAGGTGGTAAGAAATTTTCTGACTACACGGCACGTATTGAGGATTGTTGCTATTTGAAGGGTTTATATAGCTAAAGGGTGGATGTTTAGAGTTTTTAAGCTATTTATTTGGGTTTTTGGTATGATTTCCGGTGGAATTATTATTATTAGCCCTCGATATCCCACTGCAGGGCAAAGGCCTCCCTTTCCTCCTTCCATTTTGTCCGGCTTAAAGCCAACTCCCGCCAGTTAATTAAGTAGGTGTTACTTTCGTCGCACCAACGTTTCCGAGGGCGACCCCTACGTCGCTTTGTATTAGGTGTCCAGGTTGTTGTTATACTGGCCCATAAATGTAATTATGATGATAAAATACAGGGTGTTAATTTAATTGCGTGCCATAGCTTCAGTAACGATAAAGGAACACAAAAAAAATCTTACTTATTTTTTTAAATCATGAATGATCTTTTTTTATATATAATTTATTAGGTATTCAGATTTCAGATTCAGATTATATATTCAATGTAGATTCTTTACAGAATACTTATTGAATGTCATGCAGAATACAATTCAAATAGATTCAATATTATATTTAGACGGTCCTAAGCCCGTTAAAGTATGAAGAGTGTTGCATGTTATTTTCTACAATGTTCAATGTTGTAAAGAATCACCTGGGAAGGCGTGTACTTTGCTGGTGATTCGTAGGACTGTTCGCAGGAACTGCGCTGGAGTACGTCCCACTCAGTGAAGCCAAGACGCTCCAGCAGAGTACACGGTTTCACCGGTAGGTCTATTGCCTTTGGCAAGGTTGATCTATTGTGTAGGACTTACGTGGAATAGGTTTGCGGCATTCTAGGTGGACTAGGGACAGAATAGCAGAGCTCCACTTGCGTCTCGTCACATAGAATCTGTAGTATACCGGCAGAAAACCAGTGATACAAAACAACCTGTTGTTTTGTCAACGTTCGCCGTCGTCTTATTCGCCTCTTTGTGTTTTCACTACCTCATTTCACTTCACAGTGCCGGAGTGATGTCGTCACATCGTCCCCTATAGTTTTAAATACGTTTTTCTTAACATTAATGTGTTTTTCGGTGTATTTCTGTTAGGATAAACAGACACTGTTTACGTTCGTCGACTGACAGTTACCATAGACAAGTGCCACAGAATGTGGAGACGAGTGCGTTTTCCACGCCATCATTCCGATACCGGTCTTTCTCTTAAATAATATTTCCAAATTAGAAAAGCAGAAGTAAATAGAAATTATTAGATAAACCCCTTCGTAGAAATTATTCCAACTGGATTGTAAAGTTCTTATTGAATTTGGTGCTTTGTTATTTTTTTTTATCCGGTCCTCGCATTTTGTCGATTGACAAAGAGAACTAACTAACCTGTCATTCATTTTCCGTGTAACTGAGCACACACATCTCGGACCCATTCCAAGAAAATCGACAAATATCCAGGGTAATCCTGTGGATCACCCATTAGTACAATGTCAGATTGACAAACAGAACCAGGAGGCGACAGGTCGGTGGTTTATTTTTGTATTCCCGTTAGGTAGAATTCGTAAAATGTGGATGACATTCTGTTGACGTAATTCCTTTGTTACAGGATGTCGCCTTCTTCTTTTATCTGGTAGCTTAGGCTTCTTTCACATATCGTGAGTCTCGTCATAAGCCCACGCGTGATGCCGCGGCGCTGACTCGCATTTTTTATAATAAAAGAGAGAATCTTTTTTATAACAAAAGAGAGAATCGTCATGTCATCGGTACATCGTCATGGGAGGTAACGCAATGCGCAGACCAAGTGAGTCATCACACGTTTTATTCTGAACCTCGACACAACCATTCTGTGAAGATCTGTACGGGAACTTCTCTCCGTTGTTTGCAATGCCAGGTCACCCGTTGTGAGTGAACGCTACCCCCACACCGGTGTGCCGTATTCGGGTTGGTGTATTACTTGTTTGGCTTCGAACCAACTCGTACCCCAACATGTATTAGAATTAAGGATATATGTTCTCGTCACGTCACTCATTTACATGGAGAGGCCTATCCATGTAAATGTCGTTGTATGTAAAATAGTAAGTAAGTTTATCGTCATAAGTTTCACATCCCTTTAGGGACTATCTTTAGAAAGGAATATTTTTAAGAAAGAATTGTTTTTTAAGAATAACTCCTAGAAGAAGTAGTTTGTTCGAGAATTGCTTTTGAGGATAAGCCTATTGTTCCTCGTCAATTGTAACACTAATGTATTTGAAAGGTACGAAATAAGATGCTCTCTCATTTATTATAATTAAGTTGTTTAATTTAACACCTTTATTTGTAACACATTTCCAGTTTTGTGACTGGTGGCGCCCTGAAAGTAAGTGATGTATAGACACCGCTTCCAACCTTCATTCACCGACGAGTAAGATACCTATCGGACTACGGTCTTAGCACCACAGGAACCCACGCGCTCTCCACTAGCCGGTAAACCAGCACAGTTGTTGGTTTAATGCAACAAAATGGCGCTCACAACGTGGGGCGAGGTATCGTTGGAACAAGTTGGAGGTTAGTGTCTTGTCATTGTTTATGATAGAATTGTTTTAAGAATAGAAGTACTCGGTAGTCTTTCACCATGTCTGGTCCAAAGATTTACTTTAGAGATTTGTT
The DNA here is from genome assembly GCA_947532105.1 of Athrips mouffetella. NCBI lineage: Eukaryota > Metazoa > Arthropoda > Insecta > Lepidoptera > Gelechiidae > Athrips > Athrips mouffetella. Next base: position 5,277,017 of record OX383964.1, on the reverse strand, counting down.
GGGTGATGAACTCAAATATGAACTCCGTATTCGTGGACATTCTGATGTCAAGACTGTAGCCGAGATGAGAAGAAGAATTTCGATTTTGATATCGACCTCACAGATGGATGTCACTATTGATCCACTACTGTTAGACTTAGAATTAGAATTAGACATCTGTGGAGACAAACTAAACGAGATAGGCTCTAAAATAGCTGCTGGAGATTATACCCCATCACAGACTAAAAGACTCATATCTAGGCTCTTACATATTCAATTCAGACTTGGTCGTTTACCCTCAGATGAAGAAGATTCGAAGAAGAAGTTGGAGTTACTTAAGAGGAAGTGCGCTCTGTGCCTACAGGCCTTAGATGTGACCGCGGTAAGCGAGGAAGGAGTAGAGTACGAAGATGAGGATCGAGACCGCGGAGAGACTCAAGACGCCTCAGTTGGCACAGGTGAGCTTCGAGTAACTATTGACCCTATGCGTTCGGTTTCTAGATGGGGAATCAAATATTCGGGACGCGACAGCAGACTTAGTCTACATGCTTTTATAGAACGGATAGAAGAATTACGTATTTCTAAAAACGTTAGCAATTCAGAATTGTTGAGAGGTGTAGCTGACCTTTTCGAAGGAGAAGCTCTAGAGTGGTATCGCTTTTACGGTAAACAACAAGTGACTTGGCAAGACTTCGTAGAAGCTTTAAAAAGCGAATTCTTGCCAACGTCCTATAACAGAAAAACTCTTAAAGAAATTTACAATAGGACCCAACACCCATCAGAAAGCGTGACCAGCTACATCTACTTGATGAAAACTTACTTTAGAAGGCTAGATACACCGATTCCTGAGAAGGAACAGGTAGAAATCATTAAGGATAATTTAGCCCCCTTTTACAAATCAAAAGTGTTTGGTGAAGCATATTCGAGTGTAGACGATTTGCGAAACAAGTGTAAACAGATAGAGGAAATGAAAGCTGAATGCTCGTCATATGTTTATCCTTCAACATCCACGCAAAACTCTTTACACTCGGATCTGTGTTACAAAACACGAAATTTTCGCCAGTCAAACCCAGAAAAGAAGGAAAAGAACGTAGGAGCGGTCGGTGGACCGAGAATTTATCGTATTACTTGCAGTAAATGTAAGAAAGAAGGACACATCGCCAACGACTGTAAATTCAATGGCACGTTGCATTGCTACGGCTGCGGGAAGGAGGGAGTTATCCGACCCAAGTGTCCAAAATGTAACCCTCAAAAGAATTTAAACGGAGGGAAGGCCTCGGACGCAGAAAAAGGATAGAGTCCCCTGGCCGCACCCGTAATAATCAGCAAAAACCATCTGTCGGCGATATGTCAAAAATTCAAGAAGTTAAGTTTTGCCCTAAACCTGAAGAAACCAGACCATTTTTAAAAGTTCTGATTTTAGGTAAAGAATGCAAAGGTCTCTTAGACTCGGGGGCCGTGTGCAGTGTGATCAGTGGCTCTGCTTTCCGTTACTTGAACCAGTGTGGTGCAACCCTAGAAAAAACAACATCCACTGTTAAGATCATAACTGCTAATGGATCGGAAAGTACAGCTGCTGGTAATACTCGCCTGCCTGTAGAATATAAAAACATGACCCATATGGTTACATTTTTAGTCGTAGAAGAAATAAGCACACCAATTATTTTTGGAATCGATTTTTGGCAAATGTTTAACATCGGTTCAGAAGTATTACAGTTAATAGAAACGAATAGTTTGACGTTAGAAAATTTCATAGAAGCTGGTGTACTTAAAACTTCGACGGATTTAACTCCAGAACAAATCAAGCAATTAAATTTGAGAATAGAAAAGTTTAAGAATTTAACTTCTAAGAATACTTTAAATAAAACTGACTTAGTTCAACATACGATCGATACTGGTGATCATCCACCCGTGCGACAAAAGTGTCATCAATATTCGCCCGCCCTGCTGGAACTCATTCACAAGGAAGTCGATCATATGTTGCAACTAGGAGTGATAGAACCGTCTAACTCACCGTGGAACAGTCCGTTGGTGGTAGTTAAGAAACAAGATGGGAAACCACGCGTATGCTTGGATTGTAGAAAACTTAATTCCGTAACAAAATTTGATAGTTACCCACTACCAAACATAGACTTTATCCTCAATAGTCTACGAGGAGCGACATACATGACTTCCATTGATCTCAAGTCTGCTTACTGGCAAGTAGAACTGAGCGCAGGTAGCAGGGAGAAAACGGCTTTTAGCGTCCCCGGTCGAGGGTTATTTCAATTTAGAAGGATGTGTTTCGGTCTGAGTACTGCAGCACAAACCCTCCAAAGATTGATGGACCGCGTTATAACGGCGGAATTTCAGAACCCAGACTTAACCCTATCTGTTTTTACGTACCTAGACGATATCATAGTGGTCTCTCGTGGCGATTTCAATAACCATCTAATTCTGTTAGACCGTGTTTATCAGAAGTTAGAAAGCGCAAGGCTTACTATTAATATAGAGAAGTCACACTTTTGCCGAGAGGAACTGGATTATCTAGGATACAAAGTTGATAGGGAAGGCCTGAGAACTAATCCAGAAAAAACGAGGGTAATTGTTAAACTAGCAGAACCTAAAACTCCGAAAGAAGTGAAAAGTTTTCTGGGAATGGTGGGTTGGTACCGCCGCTTCATTCCAAATTTTTCAACGGTGGCAGCACCATTAAATCGGCTGACCAGTAAGAAATTGAAAAGGTTTGAATGGAGCGACGATGCTCAAAGGTCCTTTGATAAACTCAAAGAACACTTAATAACCTCACCAGTCTTGGCTTGTCCAGACTTTTCAAAAGAATTCTTCATACAATGTGACGCTAGTGATAAGGGTATAGGGAGCGTACTCACTCAGAATATAGAAGGAGAAGAGAAGGTCATAGCGTACGCTTCGCGTAGCCTTACCGCAGCGGAGAGGAATTACTCGGTGACAGAGAAAGAATGCCTAGCAGCCCTGTATAGTGTTGAAAAGTTTAGATGCTATGTCGAAGGACATCCATTCACAGTCATTACTGATCACGCATCACTCCAGTGGCTGCTAAACATAAAGTCACCAAGTGGTAGATTGGCGAGATGGGCGATGCGACTCATGCAATTCCAGTTTGATGTCAAACACAGGAAAGGCCATCTGCATGTAGTGCCGGACGCGCTCAGCAGGCTAGAAGTCAATGTCGTAGAAAGGATTACATTCCCGTCGAATGACCCATGGTACGATAAGCTGTATGAGAACTGTGAGAAGCACCCTCACCGCTACCCTAAATTCAATATTATCGACAAGAAGCTATATAAATTAATAAAATGCAAATACGCCTTAGAAAATGACACCGCTTGGAAATTAGTAGTACCCATTCAGGAAAGAAAGCAGATTTTATCTGAGAACCACGACAAGCCAACAGCGGGACACTTTGGCATTAATAAAACGTTAAAGAGAATCGCTTTACGTTATTATTGGCCCAAATTATTAAAAGATGTCAAGAGCTATGTCAAGAAATGTGAAGTCTGTCTTGCTAATAAATCTAGTAACCAAGCTAGACCAGGATTAATGGGACAGCCTAAGAAGGTGCACAGGCCATTTGAAACTATATCAATTGATTTACATGGTCCTCTGCCCAAGTCCAAGAAAGGCAATACCTTTATTTTGGTAGTCGCCGACTACTTCACAAAGTATGTGTTTCTTTTTCCTATACGAAGAGCTGTGACTTCTGTTATTAACCAGAAGTTAGAAGAGAATGTATTCCTAGTGCACGGAGTACCTAGAACTTTAATTTGCGACAATGGTAGTGTCTTCACCTCTAAAGACTTTAGGGAATTTGTAGAAAAATACAAAATCCCTAATCTCTTCTACACCGCGGTGTATACGCCACAGGTAAATCCTGTGGAGCGAGTTAATAGGGTAGTCGGAGATACCATTTCAGCATTTCTTAAGAAAGACCAAAGAGAATGGGACGTCCATATTCCACATATTCAATCAGCCATGAATAATAGTGAGCATGATGCCACTGGGTTCACACCATTTTTTCTAGTTCATGGGAGAGAGATTATCTTGGAAACAGAACATTACAATCCCAATTCTCAAGAACAAGGTGAACTGACCTTCTCTGGGAGAAATGAATACGCTGAATCCTTGAAAGAACTTCGGACGATTTATTCAAAAGTTAGAGAAAAGCTGGCCGCAGCATATGAAAGAGGAAAGCGAATCTATGATAGGAGAAAGAGAGACGTCAATTTGAGAGTAGGTCAAATAGTCTGGAAGAAAGACTATATACAGTCGAAAGCTAGCGAGAACTTCGCAAGTAAACTAGCACCCCGTAATATAAAGTGTGTAGTAGAAGAAAGGATTAGCCCGTTAGTGTATCGCTTACGCGCACTAAACGGAAAGAAAGCGGGACTTACCCATATTAAAGATATTATACATGTAGAAGAGTAGAATTATCCTTAGCGAGTAAATATTTTTGCATGAGTAGGTCAACAAATCGTTAACATTTAAGTGTAGTTTAGGTATCCAAAGGGGATCCCCAACCAAATATTTTAGTATAGTCGCGCGCGCATTAGGATAAGGAATTAACATATAATCGTAACAGAGTAGTAATTTACTTAAGAGTAGGGTAAAATAGTATACAATAGTAACAATAGCCGTAAAGTTAAATATTTGCAAAACCTGAGTTGGTTAAGACTTAAGTATTAGTTAGTATAGGACTATTTACAAAGACTTAATCTTAAGCTAAAGGATTCGTATGTTTTCCTAGGTGTTATAAACTTACAAATAGAACAGGATTTATAAAAAGAATAGAACGCGTTCGGTTACTTAACCAAAAGTAGCTTAGAAGAAATGGTGCGTTGTAAAAGCAAGGGTCAGTGGTTCTTCGTTGCTTACACGTAACTTGTTTATAAGAAATATTTACCTTTAGTTTCTCCGTGTATCGCGAAAATTCTACCTCGCGGTACTCGAAACTATTTTCGCTCTTAGGAGGGGAGTGTTGTTGCATGTTATTTTCTACAATGTTCAATGTTGTAAAGAATCACCTGGGAAGGCGTGTACTTTGCTGGTGATTCGTAGGACTGTTCGCAGGAACTGCGCTGGAGTACGTCCCACTCAGTGAAGCCAAGACGCTCCAGCAGAGTACACGGTTTCACCGGTAGGTCTATTGCCTTTGGCAAGGTTGATCTATTGTGTAGGACTTACGTGGAATAGGTTTGCGGCATTCTAGGTGGACTAGGGACAGAATAGCAGAGCTCCACTTGCGTCTCGTCACATAGAATCTGTAGTATACCGGCAGAAAACCAGTGATACAAAACAACCTGTTGTTTTGTCAACGTTCGCCGTCGTCTTATTCGCCTCTTTGTGTTTTCACTACCTCATTTCACTTCACAGTGCCGGAGTGATGTCGTCACATCGTCCCCTATAGTTTTAAATACGTTTTTCTTAACATTAATGTGTTTTTCGGTGTATTTTTGTTAGGATAAACAGACACTGTTTACGTTCGTCGACTGACAGTTACCATAGACAAGTGCCACAGAATGTGGAGACGAGTGCGTTTTCCACGCCATCATTCCGATACCGGTCTTTCTCTTAAATAATATTTCCAAATTAGAAAAGCAGAAGTAAATAGAAATTATTAGATAAACCCCTTCGTAGAAATTATTCCAACTGGATTGTAAAGTTCTTATTGAATTTGGTGCTTTGTTATTTTTTTTTATCCGGTCCTCGCATTTTGTCGATTGACAAAGAGAACTAACTAACCTGTCATTCATTTTCCGTGTAACTGAGCACACACATCTCGGACCCATTCCAAGAAAATCGACAAATATCCAGGGTAATCCTGTGGATCACCCATTAGTACAATGTCAGATTGACAAACAGAACCAGGAGGCGACAGGTCGGTGGTTTATTTTTGTATTCCCGTTAGGTAGAATTCGTAAAATGTGGATGACATTCTGTTGACGTAATTCCTTTGTTACAGGATGTCGCCTTCTTCTTTTATCTGGTAGCTTAGGCTTCTTTCACATATCGTGAGTCTCGTCATAAGCCCACGCGTGATGCCGCGGCGCTGACTCGCATTTTTTATAATAAAAGAGAGAATCTTTTTTATAACAAAAGAGAGAATCGTCATGTCATCGGTACATCGTCATGGGAGGTAACGCAATGCGCAGACCAAGTGAGTCATCACACGTTTTATTCTGAACCTCGACACAACCATTCTGTGAAGATCTGTACGGGAACTTCTCTCCGTTGTTTGCAATGCCAGGTCACCCGTTGTGAGTGAACGCTACCCCCACACCGGTGTGCCGTATTCGGGTTGGTGTATTACTTGTTTGGCTTCGAACCAACTCGTACCCCAACATGTATTAGAATTAAGGATATATGTTCTCGTCACGTCACTCATTTACATGGAGAGGCCTATCCATGTAAATGTCGTTGTATGTAAAATAGTAAGTAAGTTTATCGTCATAAGTTTCACATCCCTTTAGGGACTATCTTTAGAAAGGAATATTTTTAAGAAAGAATTGTTTTTTAAGAATAACTCCTAGAAGAAGTAGTTTGTTCGAGAATTGCTTTTGAGGATAAGCCTATTGTTCCTCGTCAATTGTAACACTAATGTATTTGAAAGGTACGAAATAAGATGCTCTCTCATTTATTATAATTAAGTTGTTTAATTTAACACCTTTATTTGTAACACATTTCCAGTTTTGTGACTGGTGGCGCCCTGAAAGTAAGTGATGTATAGACACCGCTTCCAACCTTCATTCACCGACGAGTAAGATACCTATCGGACTACGGTCTTAGCACCACAGGAACCCACGCGCTCTCCACTAGCCGGTAAACCAGCACAGTTGTTGGTTTAATGCAACAAGAGAAAATTGGAGTCACACACAAAAAAAGAAAGAATTACTTGATACTCGCGCGCTGGCTCGGTGATAGCGCGGTGGCCCTCCGCGTAAGTTTAGTTTCAATGGAGTAAAATTTTTTTTAAGTAGGATTTTTTTTTCATTTTTTTTTGTGTTCCTTTATCGTTACTGAAACACCCCCTAAGCTATGGCACGCAATTAAATAAAAACCCTGTATATGTTGTTAAAACACCACGATATGTGTCTCAAGTTTTTTGGCACTTTGTCCTCCTCGGTAGTACAACATAACCACGACTACACGTTGAAACCAAGTTCAATGCCACTCGGCCAGGTGGTGTGCCAAACAGATATAGAGTCTACAGAAGAGCCATTATAACGCTTATGGTAATAAAAAAGTCGTATAAAAAGTTTTACTAGGTACGGATTCAGATGTTTTATTCAATGTAGATTTATGAATTACGGAATACAAACTTTAAATTTATGAATATAAATACAAACTTTAAGCAAGGTGAGTACTACCGTTGAAATGAATTATGAACTATATCTAAGACACTAAATAAATGGATCTATTAAAAGCATCTAAAAGCCTATCTGCAATAACATCTTTTCGTTTACATGTACTTGGTGCACTGAGTTGCTTCACTATACAAACATAATCTCTTAAATATAAAGTACAAAAATCTTTGAAAACATCGTTTTTTTTTCATATTTGCACTGAAAAAAAAAATAACCCTGTATAGATCAATAACATACTTATCTTCTTCAAATTAAACCGCAGCAATAAATTTAAAGAAGATTAAACTTTAAAGTATACTTCTCCAACACAATTTCACTTCCTAAACTAAAGGTCAAAATCCGCAAATGACACAGGTTAATAAACTTATGAAGTGTTGAATGAGTGAAAAAAATAAAAGAAAGTGGTGACGCACTGGCGACAAGATAATAAAGGAAAAGAAAGTAAAACCAAGTGAATCATTTGATATATCTGACAAAATATGCCTAGCAACAAATATGCGTCACCTTAAATTTTTTATGGTGTGTGTCCGTCCGTCCCGTGTGGTGCCGGCAAAGAATAGTAAAAACCCATACATACCCGTGGGTGTCGTAAGAGAAGACTAAGGGTTAACTGGAGGATGGGCAGCAGCATCCTCCTATGTATCATACCATCTTACTTACTGCGGTCATCTACAATCGCGGTCCATGTTGCCAGCCGTAACGCTAACAAGCGAGGTGACTTTGGTACTTCCCCTCCACAAATTTTTCAGCAAAAGCTAGAATTCTGGAGGGAGCTCCTTGTCCTGTAGTGGACGTTTCATGGGATGTTATGATAAACTTTTTTATGAATAAAGCACTCTGAATGGAGTTATTATGCGTCTAATCTCTACACTTAAAAGAGGTACTTCCAGTCATACATATTTGATTCTTTTCAATGCGAAAATTCTTATACATATGTTACTCAGATTATGAAACAAACGCAATTTTATTCGGTATTTCTTTAAAAACCTTGCCCCGCACGGTTTCGTATGGGAAAACCGGAAATTATTCTCATTTCTCGACCCGTGTTTCTTTGAAAAGTCAGTTTTATGGTCTAAGTATCATACATACATGCATACACACATAACATCAACTTCTTTCCCGTCAAGGTAGGCAGAGACCACAGTCATCCACCAGCTACGATATTGACATACTTCTCTCACTTCCTGTACTTTCATCAATGTCTGAGAACAAACTAAAAATTTTCGGCGATAAAAGAAGCTATATAATCCAATACTTCAAATGTGTCCGGCTAAAAAGAGACTTTTGGTAACTAAGTTCTTCCCAAAGGTATCGTAAAAGACAGTCAAGGGATTTCTCCTTCGACCAGCTGAACATCAACCTTCTACTGCGCATTTTACAATCAAAACAACCGAAATGCTGACAAGTGGGCGAAAAGCCGAGTGTGATTATGGTACGGTCAACCGCTTGTTGGTAGAAACTTTTTCAACTCTATTACCACGCCATAAGGTCCAATACTGTTTCTACTGATGTGCGGTCGTGTGTACATTTTATCACTCCAAAATTTTATAGATTGTTTTTGCTGTAAAACCTGTTTGTACATACAGGGTGTAAGTGAGGGACAGGTTTGCCAAAACTCGATGAAATTCAACAACTTTTTCCAAGAAACGTATATGAAACGAAAATAAAAAAAAATCGGCCAGTCCTTATAAAACTACAAATTTTATGTGACAGTTTATATGTAGAGGCTGATTTTGATTTACGTTTCTGGTGATATGTGTCTTGGTAAAAGTTGTTCAGTTTTATTAACTGATCGTGCCCTTTCCAATTTTGCCAACCTGTCGCTTACACCCTGTATATATACAAAAGTCGACACAAATTTTTCACTCTTCCATTCAAAGATAACGATATCTAATCATGCTAATGAAAACATAGAAAATGCGTGAAATTGTACAAAAACAACAACCAATTTGTCACACATCGCGATCGTGTCGGTACAGTGTATGTACATACTTAGACCAACGACCAGATGCCACATCTAGTCACACCCTAGTTCCTCTGCTATCATAACTTTAATGATAGGTTGCCGCAACCGTCGAGCTCAACGATAGACATGTCATTTTCTCACCGCCTTAATTGAATACAAGACGCATAATTATTTTACTGTTAAACGACAAAAAGTTGCACCAATTTGACATGGATTGGACACGACTTAACATATGGGTTTAGGAGCATTGTTAGGAAGCTAACAATGCGTCCGTCAAAGTCTACTTTGTGCTGGAGGCGATAAAAAAAGTGTAAGTTAGTTGAGAGATAAAAACCGCGAGGTTCATTGAGAGAACTGGTTTCGTGGAAACGTTGTAGTAGGTTTGCGGCAGAAATTGATGAGTTATTCAAGACTTAGGGACAAGTGATAGATACTGTCTTATCATCGCGGGTCTTTGAGACCAGGTACAGTCAAAGACAAGTCAAGCTTTACACTCGCAGTGTGATTCTAGCCCGTACTTCTATTGAAACAAGAACGGTACAAAGTCCAATGTGTCAAGCTTAAAGAGCTCTTGACTGTACATACATATGCCTCTTTCCCGTCGGGGCAGGCACAGACCACAGTTTTCCAGCTGCTACGATGTAGACATACTTCCCTCGCTTCCTCTACTTTCATCAACCTTTTCATAGGCCAGGTGGCTCAAGGAATGGGTGCCTCAAAGTATGGGTGCCTCAAGGAATGGGTGCCTCAAGGTATGGGTGTCTCAAGGTATGGGTGCCTCAAGGAATGGGTGCCTCAAGGTATAGGTGCCTCAAGGTATGGGTGCCTCAAGGAATGGGTGCCACCAGGTTTAGGTGCCTCAGGTATGGGTGCCTCAAGGAATGGGTGCCTCAAGGTATGGGTGCCTCAAGGTATGGGTGTCTCAAGGTATGGGTGTCTCAAGGAATAACCTACAATACCTTAGTTTATTCCGCTTCTACGTCGTCGGCTATCTAATCTAGACATAGTACTATTATCTATGTACCTAAGGGATTTTACAAGGAACTGGTTTTTATACAAAGAGACTGTCATCTGACCTCCACAACCCAGAGATAAAACAAGACCCAATCGTAAATTAAGGCTTTGCTAGGTTAGTGGCCAATCCGACAATCAGTCTCCAAACAGCTAAATAAAACAGACTAATATCAGTGACAGTACCTAACCGAAGCGAAGTTCGCTCGGGATGTTTTATTAATAGTGGTTATCAACAAATGTTTTGACAGAAAGAGTGAAAGATAGAGCGCTTCGTAGCATCACTAAGTACTATATGGATGGGTACTCTGTGTGTTCTCAAATTTGAAAACCAAGTTTTTAATAGTAGGTATTTTTTTTTTTTTTTTTTTTTTTTTTTTTTTTATTAGGTTCACAAACCGAATGTTACACACCTACAACTAGAATTCTGATAAAAACATAAGTTAATGATATTTGTGTACATTCTCAAATAGTGAACACAGCATTCACAAGGGATAAACAAAATATCCGGTAGTTTTAATTTAAGTTATGTTAAATTAGGTTAGAAGTAAGAAGTTAGATTACAACTACGTTAAACTAAGTATTAATTAAAATTTGGTAATAACCAAATTACTAAGTACTTTATCCTTAACTGAGGCCAAAGAACCAGTGAATGTGTCAAATTTGAAACGAATACCGTTATAACCGGCACACATTCTGTGGATAGGACTGTGTTGGCCAATGTTAGTCCTAACATGAGGAAGGACAAATGTTCTCCTATTTAGAAGCCTACTGTTTGATCGTGGAATTTCAAATTTTATGGCTTGTAGAAGTTCCATGGAGTCAATACACCCATTGACTAATTTGTACAGGAATGTTATGTCCGCACATTTTCTTCGGATACTTAGTGGTGTTATTTTATAGAACTTTAGCCTAGATTCATACGAAGTAAGTTTTTTACATTTATTGTCAGCATACGCCAAATGATACAGAAACTTTTTTTGGACCCGTTCTATACGACTAATATGCACTTGATAACATGGATTCCATGCTGGACTTGCATACTCTAAGACACTACGCACCACACAATTATAAATAGGGATGATAATACCTGGATCTTTAAAAACTTTAAGTTGTCTTGTTACAAATCCCGTGAGTTGAAAAGCTTTTTTAACAACTTCATCAATGTGCGTCCTGAAACTCATATCCGAATCCAAATAAACCCCAAGATCGCGGATGCTAGCAACTTGTTTTAAAGGCTTACTGGAAATGTAATATTTGATATCCCATTGTTTCTTTTTCCTGGAAAAATTCACGAAATAGCATTTGTCACAATTTAGTTTCATTTCATTTTCTGTACACCACTGGTACACTTTGTTTATTTGATCTTGCAAAATGGATAAATCATTGTTGTTTTTTATTATTTTATACAATTTCAAATCATCGGCATACATTTTAAAGTCACAAGAAATACTCTTAGCCAAACTATCTATAAAAATAACAAAAAACAACGGGCCCAAGTGTGATCCCTGAGGCACACCACATGGGATATTTTTACATTGAGACTGAAAGCCACGAATCGTAACTAGCTGCGATCGGTTTCTTAAATAGGAGTCACACCAACGGAGCAGAGAACCGTGTATTCCGCTTTGCCTGATTCTGTCAACGAGAAGGTCATGATTTATAAGGTCAAAGGCTTTGCTGAAGTCTGTGTAAATACAATGTATTTCATCTCCTTTGTCCATTGCTTCTGTGATATCGTTGACAAAGCTCACTAAGTTTGATGTTGTAGACTTTTTTGGCAAGAATCCGTATTGAGCCGGATGTAGATATTCTTTTACGTGCCAGTAAATCTTCTTTTGAACTAAGGACTCAAAAACTTTTCCAAATGCTGGTAAAATTGACACGGGTCGATAATTAGATACTTCATCCAGTGCGTCTTTTTTATGAATTGGAGATATGCGCGCATTTTTCCATTTTGCGGGAAAGCAGCCAGTCTTTAGAGACTCATTAAAAATATAAAGCAGAGGCTGAGTTAACACCTCCGCGCATTCACGTAGAAACACTGGAGGTATACCATCTGGACCGGCGCCTTTACTTGGGTCTAGTGATCGTAACGTTTTGAGTACTTCAATTCTGCTTAGAGAAAGAGATCCAATAGTATTATTATTCTCCGCCTTGGCTTCACTGGCATAATTCCTGGCCGTAAATTGCGATTTGTATTCGTATACAGACTGAAAGTGTTCCAAAAATAGTTCAGCGATTTCCTGGCCACCGTTAGCCATTTTGTTTCCAAGTCTGACCTGGCATGGTATCGAACAACTTTTACTTTTTTGTGCGTTAGTATACGACCAAATAAATTTAGGGTTAGTGCGAAGATTATGTAATGCGTTATTTTTAAGTTTATTGAAGCAAGGTATATTTATACTTGTATTTTCTGTATCCTGAAGGAGGGGTTGAGGAGACATAAGACACGCTTTTTATGGAAAAATAAATATAATTTTTATTTTCATTTACTGTCTCGTAGAGAATCCTACGAGTATTCACAAAGAGCTTCTAAATTCTTCTTCTTCTTTCGTGTCGGCAAGAACACGGGCTAAATCTTACTTGCCCAGAAAGCGGCTACCGTGCCCAGAAAGCGGCTACCGTGCCCAAAAAGCGGCTACAGAAAGCGCTATTTCTAAATGAATACAACAGTTTATACAGGGTTATTTTTGGACGCCTAGCCAAATTTTAGGAAGTTACTCAGAATACAAATCTGGACAACTTTACTTAAAAAGCATGGGTCGAAAAACTAATTTTGTTTTTTGGTCTACCATACAAATCTTGCACCAGCAACAGTGGAATTTGTATGGGACGACCAAATTTTTTTCTCGTTTTTCGACCCATGTTTTTTTTGGGAAAGTTGTTTAGTTTGATGTTCTGAGCAACATACCAAAATTTGGCTAGGTGTCCAAAAATAACCCTGTATACAAGCTATTTGGTCCCAAAGCTACTTGGTATTCCACTAAGACATTAAAGCAGTATTTTTTGCTCTTATTTTGTTTGCATAATTTGTATTACGTGCTTAGGTGGTCAGTGATTGATTATCGCAAGGCTATGTCTGTAATATTGTATTCTAGTTTGATTTTAGTCATTTTATTCTAGGAATAGTTGTAGGCCTGGTTAGAACAGAACAAAAATCTAAGGTTTAGATTTATATTAACTCAATTTCCGTATGCTAATCTTACTGCGAAACTCACAGTAAAATCTTGAGTCATCGTAGATAAAAATTGCTAATTCAATTGCCAAAATTACTCGTTTTCTTGACTTTAATCCAAGAATAAGACAATCTTCTCTAGTTTGTTTTACGTTAACAGGGACTAAAATCACGTTTTAATCCATAAGGGATTTAAAGTAATTTGAATTAGGAATTTGGATATTGTTATTAGCCTCTAATTATTTCTACGTTATGTCTTATTGTTCTTATGTAAATAAATATACGTACTTTTCTTACATATTCATAAATGCAGTGATAAAAAGTAGAGTGTCCACCTCGGGAGCAACACTATTTTAAAGATCGAGCGACGTACTTTAAATCCCTCGCTGCGCTCAGGATTCTACTATAGAATCCCTAGCTACGCTCGAGATTTTTCTCTAGAATCCTTTGCTCCGCTTTGGATTTAAAAAACGCTCTCGTCCTTAAAATTGTTCTTTACTCCATAGGTAAACAATTTACAATTTTAGGTAAAACGTGTCTTTATAATGTGATAGTTGAAATGTGAAAAGCATAACTTTTACAACCAGCGGCTTACTAAAAAAGTTACAACATCGACATGTCTCGAAATAAAAATTATTTCATTATTAATATTGAAGGAATTGTGGATTACGTTTATATAGTGGAATCGTAACTTTAAAATTGTCTAAAATGTGTTTTAAACATTAAATCATACTAATCTATAATAACTGTTACCAACATTTTATTACCAAAACCTCTCCACCTTAAGCTGTAAATTGACCTAATCCGATGATATGAAAACGACACCAAATGGTCGACCCAATCTGCCCTAAACACGGGGTTTACGCGTGTAATTTGATGATTATCATTCTATTTCTTCTATTTTATAACGTGAAGTACATGTTATGAGAAATAAATTACACGTTGCTAGAACATCTGTCTTATCGCCGTATTGGTTTCATAATCACGTACAAATTGAGGCCCGAGGGTTGCTTGAAAGAGGTGCGACCGAGTTATGATGTTCGCAATGATTTTTTTTTGTTGGATGATGCGGTTGGATTATAAGTTTGATTAAAATTTAGTTTTGTTACTATTTGGAACGATAAATATAGAGTCCTAATGAAATAGTGAACATACTACAATTTAAGCACGATACTAATAGCACGTTACTTAGACTATGACGCTGAACAACTTTCCCAAAGGAACAGAAGTCGTAATACGAAAAACCAAATTCGACCTCTAATACAAAATGCGCTATCAGCTGATGCAGTTTCTATGGGATGTTAAAAATTAATTTTTGTATTTCGAAAAATTAATTTTTGTATGTCTGGGTAAATTTGTTATCTCCATTTTTTGAGCATTTCTAGAAAATAGCGCGTCTACAGTGCTGTCTGTTAGTCAGCTATAGTTAAGCTAATACAGAGCGAAGCTCGGTCGCCCAGGTGTTGGGTAAGTTATTTGAGTAGGTATGATTTTTCATAGGTGTGTTTTTACACATAAAAATTTTTCTTGTGACATATTAATCACAAATTTACACCAAACCGGCCTTCTGGACAAACCAGAGATAACATAATTCTTACTAACGTGATATCTACAATTTTATTATGTGTATGTATGGGATGTGTATCTAAGAATCTATGGAAAAATTAAACACAATTCGAATATGGAATAGTTAAATTCCTAAATGATAAAATTTCTGTATGAAAAAAAAGGACGGGTTGAACCCGGGAGTGCCGGCAGAAGTGAAAACTTGCATTTTTGAATATTAAGCTTTTTGTAAGGGTCAATCGTGCCATTGCTCGCGTACTTCTTTGATGTCACTGAATAAAAACCCGTATTGTTATAACAATACGGTTGACAGTTGACGCTTTTTCAATCAGGCTACAGATCTGACGCGAGATCTGACGCGACACACCTAAAAATGAATGAATGAATGAATGAATAATTTATTTCAGAACTAATTGTTCCATAACTAATTAATTAATAATTACAAATAATATTATAAAATGTCATATAAGTAGTGTAGTATAAATTAATACACAGTGTCACACAGAGTTAAAACCTATTTTATCAGTAACATCATCCAGTGGTGGGCTATGGGACACCCGCACCTACCCCCCACTGCCCTCAGGATGGTATTAGGGCTGCCGCCCACTCTGTTCAAAAAGGAGGCCACTTTTTTGCGAATAATCGCGTGAAAGCCGTCAGTGCGCGCCTCGGCAAACATGCCGGAGGCGCTACAGCGCCACGGCAGCCCCAATAGCATCCTGAAGGCGTTATTATATTGGACGCGTAAAGCGTTGTAGGTCTTCTGCGTATATTTCACCCAAAGGCTGCTCGTATAAAAGGATTGGCAGAATGCCTTAAAGAGAGTGATCTTGACTTCATTTGAGCAGCGAGCAAACCTTCGGGCAAGCATATTGCTTCTGACCGCCAACGCTCTACGTTCCCGCTCTATATCTTGGTCATCTTTCAGATCTTCCGTAACAACATGACCCAGGTATTTAAATTGCTTGACTCTCGTCAAGGGGATCCCATATAGTTTGACGGGGGGCACTTCCTTAGGAGAGCTGTTGCCCGCAGTGAAAACCAGGAGCTCACTTTTCTTGGTATTGTATTTCAACCCATGACTTTTCGCGTAAGTTTCACACTCGTGCAACAGCTCCCTAAGCGCGCTAATCGACGGGGCCAACAGCACCATAACGTCCGCGTAGCTAATGTTATTGACTCTGACGCCATCGATTGAACATCCCGCATGCATGCTGCTGAGCCCGCCAATCAGCTGGTCTACGTACAGGTTGAAGAGCCGAGGAGACGTCAACCCCCCCTGTCTCACCCCGCACTCCAACCTGTAGTCCTCCGAGCGTTCTTCCCCCCATCGCACATAGTTCACCTGATTTTCGTACCAATACCTGAAGATTCCAGTGAGCTCAGACGGAAGATTCGCTCCTTTCAATTTATCCCATAACACCGGATATGACACCAGATCAAAAGCCTTAGATAGGTCCAAGAAGCACGCATACACTGGCGTGCTTCTATCTGTATAGTACCTGACGGTGCTCTTGAGCGCCAGGATTGCACTTTCTGTGGATAATCCTGCCCTAAATCCAAATTGGGAATCATGCAGACTAATATGCTTATCCAAACGCACATCAAGAACACCATCAAGTACCTTAGCTGTTATGGTTGCTAATGAAATGGGTCTGTAATTGGTCTTATCTGAAGAATCTCCCGTCTTATTTTTAATAATTGGCACAACTATTGTTTTCATTAAGTTAGGTGGCAAGTGCGAGTGTCACAAAGGTTGAACAGAAGTGCCAAAACCCTGGGCAAGTGAGACCCCGCATGTTTAAAGTGCTCTACGCTAAGTCCATCATGACCAGGAGATTTGCCCCTGGTCATTCGTGAAATCACCACAGCAACTTCCTTAGCTGTAATAAGCACCGGCGACACCGGCGGCGAATGCGCTTCATGATCCTCTTCACTAGTGGTACTATTCGGTGCTAGCGCAGACGTCACCGGCTGTGCCGATACTCTAAAGTGGTCTTTGAAAAGGTTCGCGATGGCTAAAGGCTCACTTACCCCATCCACACTCACGGGCAGTCGCGGCTTAGAATTATTAAGTTTGTTTACCTTCTTCCAAAAATCACTGAAACGTTTCGAGTTATGTGTCGTTGCCAAAATGTCCATTTTAATTTGGTCTGCATGTTTAATGCACCATTTCAATTTAGTTTTAAATGCTTTCCTACTTTCACACATATTATTATAATAGATCCCGCTTCTCTTTCTACCGTGTAACACCCATATCTCAAAATCAAGCCGCGCCTGCCCGTGCAGATGTTTGATGTGCTTATTCCACCCTGTTATGTAAGGTATTTTATCGGATTGTTTTTTAGCGCCTCTACCACAACTATTACTGGTCACAATCGCCGCTTCAGATAGCTCGTAAACTAAATCATTATAAAAAAAAGACAAGACAGACAAAAAAAGTGCCAAGCGCCGCTAAAGAATTTTTCACTTCAAAAAATCCTAAATGAAGCCAAATATAGCTAATATTTTCCAAGTCTTTTTACCTGTCAATTACTTGGCATGTGTAACTTTAACTGATGGTTAATACAGTACCAATAAAGACCGTCTTCTGAGTTTTTGACAACAAAAGTATCAGCAATAGATTTAAATAAAATTGCATTTATCAATTTTAGGGTTCTGTACCCAAAGGGTGAAAAACGGGACCCGATTAATAAGCCTCCGATGTCTATCTTTCTATCAGCGGGCTGGGCTGTCTCATGAACTGTAATAAGTAGACAGTTGAAATTTTCACAGATTATGTTTTACTGTGGCCGCTATTAACAACAAATAATAATAAAAGCTAAGTTGCTATAAAATTATTTGCCATTGATACGAAAAGAAGAAGAAAAAGAATAAAATAGATTAAGCGGGACTTCTTTACGAGTATAAAAACGCGTTGTTTTGTTATAGCCCTATCGTAAATACGGGAACACTTACAAGCGTGAGAATTGGTATGTTTATTATAAAAAAAAATAAGTGGGACTTCCCTACTAATAACTGGTTCTTTAAGCTATTTTTGCTCGATTTTTGCTTTAGCTCTATCGCAAAAACGGAAACACTTACAAGCGTGAAAATTGGTATATTTATGTAGAGCATAAGCTATGGAGTAACAATAAATAACAAAAAGCGTGCATTTAATACACTTCTACGCGACTGCGAGTCCATAACTAGTTCACGGTTCGGAACCCTCTGTGCGCGATTGTGACTCGCAATTGCCGGTTTTTACATTTATCTTCTCGCGAGTTCGTCTTTTTCACTCTTAACAATAAAATTTTAACTGTATTTACAAATATATCATTAAAAAATCTTTATACATCATATACAGCAATTTCATCGTGGTACTTCCTTTATTCTGCTTTCGAGTTATGAATGGTCTCTAACTCTATGCTCGTAATACCGATTGCGGTTTCCAAAACACGCAAATTGCGTTTTGATTACTCGTGTTTGTATATTCAATTAGGTAACCCGTTTGAGCTTTTGAACATCTGCTCAATTTTTTTGTTTCGTACTTTGTAATATGTTTAGATTTATCATCATTATCAGATTTTTTTAATCATCATCATGAATCCTATGAAACGTCCACTACAAGACAGGGAAGTCCCTCCAAAATTCCAGCTTTTGCTGAAACAATTTGTAGGGGAAGTACTATAGTCACCACTCTTCTAAGCGTTGCGGCAGGCGACCGCTGTAGTTGGTAACCGCAGTATGTAAAATGGTACGATACTCAGAAAGATGCTGCTGGCCATCCTTCGGTTCATAAGCCCTTAGTCGCCTCTTACGACACCCAAGGGTATAATGGGTTGTTACTATTCTTTGCTGGCACCATACCGACGAAATTTTCTTACAAGAACATTATTAGTACTTATTCATTATTTAACAGTCTGGCTGTTATTGATGGAGTAATTTTCTGTTATACCATACTGCCAGTAGCTTTACTTCCTAAAATGACACGACTTGATTTTTTTTATTTGATAGAAGTAAATCAAACTAAGTCATCCTTTTTCTTCCTCTTTGGCCTTCACTCCCCTTTCAGAAAATTGTTGTGTTGTATTAGGTGTCCTATCATCTTTCCTCTTTGGTTCTCTATTGTTCTTAAATACCTTTTATCTTCAATCATTTCCAGTACCACTCCATGGTTATTCCTCTCCAGCTGCTACGATCTTGACATTGGTTCCCTCGTCTCTTCTACTATGAACCCTTTCAGGACGTTTGTTGATTTAGGCACTGATTAGATAATAGATTTAGGGGCGTTAGATGCGAGCAGCGCAGGACCGGTTGTCATGGAGATCTATATGGTTTTTGTCCACCGCTGGACATAGGCTTCTCCTAAATCGCTCGGCTGATAAGATGATAATAATCACTTTTGACTTAGCTCTCATACAGAATTTCTTGTTGGTCCGTAACATTCAGCAAGACCTTCTCCATCCAACATTTCAATTCACCCAAAATATCAATTTCTGTCAAAACCATAATGGAGTTTTACCAATCGACCTACAGCAACGCCCAACTGATCTTTGTTACAGATTTCAATAATAAACAACAATAAATAAACGCCCAGAACTCTTTTAATTTAACTAAACCCACGCTCGAAATAATTAACCGCACACGTTACCGTTTTAATTAAAAGAATAAATAAAAAATCTTGATGTAAAAAAAAAGTTTATGTAAAATAAATTACCTGGTGGGCCCCTTGGATGTTAAGAAACGCATGTGGCTTGGCAATTAGCCGGTGAGCAAATACGGAAACATGTGGAGATTTTCATAGACGGACGTTCATTTACTACGTGTAACTTAAAAATTTGGTATTTCGAGAGAACAATGTTACACGACAGATAATATCACATAATACGAACGCAGGGAACAGTATCGATGATGTAGATTCAATGTTACTTAATGCAAAAGAGGTCAACGTATCACCTACTGAACTAGAGATAAATTTTAAGAAAACAAACGTACTCAAAAAAGGGAATAAGATAGTCGATATGTGTGAAAGACGATGTGAAAAAGGAAACATTTCAATGATGGATAGGAAAAAACTAGGCTGAGTTAAAAAGATTGCGTCAACTCCAAATAAATTAGTAGGGATCACAGGTGCGATGCCGGACTTATTTCAACCATATAAACGAACAAATCAAACCTATAGTTATTTTGAGTAAGTTTTACTGAAGCAGAGCTATGATAAACTAGAGATAGAATGGACAAATTGACTGACATGGAATTTTCTCTAAAAACCTTAATTGTCCAAGTAGTGATTATTCTTTCTACTCAGGCAGAGGTGATTCGACTACATTCGACTGAATCCTTTACATTAACGCAAGCTTCTAGACCCTAGTCCAATCTCAGAAATAGTTGAACCAAGATCCCTGGTAAAGGTCCGTTGTGCAGACCAGTTGGACCACTGCCCCGCACCGAGTCTGATGATATATCCCTGCATCTGCATGTTAACTACACGGTCTGATCGAGATTTAGAAGCCGCCTGGTAAGAGTTTAGGCGAAGAACAGAAGAACTGTCTGTTTCAGTGGACGCTCGCAGCATCAGACAAGCGGTATTTTCACATGCAAACATTGAGGAATACATAACTAAAGCTTAGGGTGAATACATGAAGTGCCAAATTGCCAGTCAAGACAAATTTGATATTAGGGTCATCAAACATAAAGAAACAAGTAAACCATCCGTAAACCATGAAGGGGGAAACATCATTAAAGCATTGATTAAGGCACAGTCCTGACAACTAGATAACCTGTCTCTTAATGAGCAAAGTGCATAAGATAACGTAAAAAATTATACCCTGACCGGATTTGCCTGTTTACTTCACGTAATACACGAAACACCAACAACTCTTAAAGAAACCAAAAAGTAGTTCTACTGGTATATCGGTAGCGTTCATATTTGTTATCAAGACGATCTGTGTTTGGTATCGCCCATTCATCTATTTTATGGCCCATGGTCTTATTTTGACCAGCCTTTGAGCGGTGATATCTACATAAAAGATAGGTAATATAACGGTGATGTTTTCTAATGGTAATTTATTTTTTACTTTATGGTCCAGTAGTTTTAAAATAGTATCATCATCATCATAGTCTTGAAGCATACCTACCAAATAGGATACTACGCTTAAAACGCTGGTTCAGCAATCAAAAGAGGATCTTGGCCTCCGACACAAGAGTTCTCAATTCTTCCCTGTACTGTGCCGATTCTTGCCAATCGACTCTTTGGAGTGCATACAAATAGGATAAAAATTTGGAATCTATATGCCCTACTGTAAGCTCTCAACGAGTCTCCAGTTTTAATCGCATGACAGTAATCAGAGCATTTGCTTGAATAGGATGAAGGTTTCAATGAACTAAATCAATCGAATTATTTAAAAGTTGTTTGAAATCGCAATGTTTTTTTCTCATTACATAAAAACAGAGCTTAGGCCCTGTGAAACCTAATGAATAATTACACGGAATTTCTAAGGAGATAAAAGAAAAATCGATTGCCAACATCCATCCATCCACCTCCAACATAAATTTAACTGTTAAAGTCTTCCAACAATTTATCTCATTCAATTACAAAAACACCTATCGTATCTTTAAAGAAATGCAGTATCTGTCATAGAAGAAAATGCAGTAAACCAAGTTCCTATCAACTACCACCTGATAAGATCTCAATGCAAGCAAATGCCTAGTCACCTAGCGAAGCTAGTAAACTAGCTAGATTACTACACAAACTAGCACCTACTATGTTGTAGGGAAATGATTAACAATTTAATTAAGTAGTTAGTAGTCCTTAACCAAGAATTTTATGAATAATTTGTTTAGAGAAAAGTTAAATGTTCTAATTAAGACCTTAATAGCTGGAATAACGATAAAGTCTTATCATTTAAATTTATCTGAAGATTAAGACAAGTTTATGTTTTTCGTTTATGTTTTAGTTAATCAGATCTGACGTAAAACCAACGAAGACAAGAAAGTTAGGAAAATTCATAATTGTACAAACGTTGTAGGTACTGTAGATCAATATCTAAAGGAAGATTTTTTTTTAATTTATTTATTACACATTATAATGATACATATTTTTTACATTTCGCTCGCACGAAAACCACTATGGACAACAGTTGAACTCCAATAACAAAGAAACCAAAACATAACCACACTTCAACAAATTTGTTAACCTACTAAACCTATTCCAACTTCTTAAATCTGCAAAGGAAGTCGTTTCGCATTCTAAAAGCTTTGTAAAGGTAATCAGACTGTATGAGTGTATTAACAAAATTTTACACATTGTTGATAACATTGGTGTCGATTCTGGCAGACCCAAACTAAAACTAAACTAAAATTGACAGGTCTAAAAATGATGCTGTCTTTTATTAGTCTGTAGGGAGTAACAAAGACAGCAACACTTTTAGACCTGTCAAATTTAGTTTAGTTTTAGTGTGACTCTGCCAGAATCGACACCAGACAAACCGAAACTAAACTAAATTTGACAGGTTTAAAAATGATGCTGTTTTTAGGGTTCCGATACCAAAATGGTAAAAAAAAGGAACCCTTATGGTGCCGCTCTGTCTGTCTGTCTGTCTGTCACACCTCTATATCTCAGCAACCACTTACGCTATCGAGCTGAAATTTGGAATAGTTTTAGAATATAGTTGCCCAACTTAATTGCACATGAAAATTTTTTGAAAAAAGTATGATTATTAATGTAAAGGGGGCCAAAATAGGGGGGGCCAAATTTTAAATTGTCGCTACTAGGTCGAGTGGGGTATCATATGAAAGGGCTTTACTTGTACATTTTAAAATATATTTTTGTATTTTTTTAAGTTTCTTAGTTTTCAAGTTATGATGAAAAATGTCAAAAAAAATACCATTCCCCCCCCTTATCTCCGAAGTTTGAGTAAGGGAAAATCTGAATTAATTACAGTTGACAGAGGTTTATGTAAACTTTACAGCAAAAATAAAACGATCTTTCTAAGTTGCACAGTTTTTCAGAAATCTGCAAAAAACCTTTACAAACAAATTTAGTTTTGCGGTCCTGAAAATGGACTTTATTGCTTCCAAAAATACTATAGGTATATCGGAACCCTCGGCGCGCGAGTCCGACTCGCACTTGACCGGTTTTTTGAAGTGCCACTCTATTAATATGTTACTTTTGCAGTTTCATTCTCTCCTGGTACTTTTTATTTTTAGAGTTCCGTAGAGTGAAAAACGGGATCCTGTTAATATGCCTTCGATGTCTGTCAGTCTGTCTCTCATGAACCGTAATAGGTAGACAGTTGAAATTTTCACAGATTATGTATTTCGCTTGCCGCTATAACAACAGCAAAAAAATTATTAAGGGGCCTTCCCTTTTAGGCGATTTTTGCTCAATTTTTAGGGTTCCGTACCTCAAAAGAAAAAACGGAACCCTTATAGGATCACTTTGTTGTCCGTCTGTCTGTCTGTCTGTCTGTCTGTCTGTCTGTCAAGACCCTTTATCTCACGAACGGGTAAAGGTATCAGGTTGAAATTAATACCATATATTAGGATCCATGAACCACACAAGATCTGAAAATTTCAATTTTTTACAACGACGCAATCAAAAGATATGGCATTTTATGTCCTCATCTCCATACATTTATTCAAAAATGAAAAACCTACAGGGTACTTCCCGATGACCTAAAATTATGAAATTTGGCAAGAAGCTAGGTCTCAAAGTACAAATAATGGGAAAAGTCTGAAATCATTAAATATTACAACTTTTCTCAAAACTAATGGTAACCAATTGTGGTGAGCTCCTGTTTCAAGAACATTCATATAAGAGAGGGGTCAAGTTGGATGGTTGCTGAGGCGATTTTTGTTTTAGTTCTATTTAGAAACGGGAACACTTACAAACTTGAAAATTGGTATGTTTATAGGGAATAGGCTATAAAATAACAACAAATAATAAAATTTGGTCAACAGCGTGTCGGACTCAAAAAATCTAGCACATTAACTTACTGAAATTTATAATACAATTATGTTTATGTGGTGGTACGGAACCCTCAGTGCGCGAGTCCGACTCGCACTTGGCCGGTTTTTTATTAGTCTGTAGGGAGTAACAAAGACAGCAACACTTTTAGACCTGTCAAATTTAGTTTAGCTTTAGTTTAAGTCTGCCAGAATCGACACCAGACAAACCGAAACTAAACTAAATTTGACAGGTTTAAAAATGATGCTGTTTTTTATTAGTCTGTAGGGAGTAACAAAGACAGCAACACTTTTAGACCTGTCAAATTTAGTTTAGCTTTAGTTTGAGTCTGCCAGAATCAACACCATTATCTAAAATAAGTCTACAATACAGACCGTTTAACTTAACTCCATTCAAAAGTAACGGATTTATTCTAACTATACCACCTCCGGCTATAGTTTTTCAACATGAATCAGTCGTAACTCGTAAGCATGTAAATGTAAGTCTGTTTACATTTAAAGCAGTTCTAACGAATCTCACGACATGGATTCAAGGTTACAAGTTTACAGGTTGGAGTTGATAAGCGCCCGGGGCGAATCCGCCAGACTTGTCAACTCAGAAATGATTTCAATGATGAAGATCCATCGTAGCAAACGTGTTTGAAAAGCTTGCAGGATTTGGTCAGTACCCATAGATTTATATAGTCAAGATAGGGTCTTGGGAACAAGCGGTTCAAAATTTCCCCATACAAGAAAAAATAGCGCCATCTGTGAAAAATCGCGTGAACTACGTTGTGTAGTACTTCGGTCGGTACTAAATACACGGAACGGAAATAATATGGCGGGAAAAAACAAAACAAACTTTTTACTGTTTATATGTGATTTAGGCCTGGTTTTTCAGTTTCATTAATTGGAATATAGTCAAAAACAATAATAAGAAATTACAATAATAATAATAAGAGTATATTGTTTCTTGAACTAAGAACATTTCATTTTGTTGGTAAGTTTATTTGCATCCAATGTTGACAATATGACTGACAACGACTGACATTTGTTGGTCCTAAACGTCAGATTTCGGACCAACGAATTGGGGACATTGTAACGTGCCGATGGGCTAGTACTTATATATAAGTAAATGTCAGTACCTATCTTTGTGACTTTTCGTCAGTTAAGCCTGTGGCTTCGACTTGTTGATTGTAATACCTGATTTTCAGAAGGACAATGATCTTCATGTACCAATACGGCTATGGATGTTATAGTAGGTATATGTATAATAATATTTGATCATAATATATATGTCTCAATATTTAAAGGACTGTCCATTAACGGAAAACAAAAACTATATGAGCTACTTATCCATTATAATTTTTATTCTTTGGCTGATTTTTTACTTGAAAATTAGATAATATTGAATTAATGTAATATATTAATTAGACTAAGATTAAAGATAAGGTTGTTAATAGTATTTAAGATTTAAATATTTGCATGCTATTGTGTATATAGCTGAAGATGGAGATACTTTTAAATATGTAACACCTTCACTTGTACAGTACCCTATTCATGCAAATTATTATTATATTCTATGTTCAAATATACACAAAGTTTTTGCATACCGACTGATAGAAGTTAAAAGAAAATATACTCAACAAGCCTACTAAACTGTTTTATGTATGAGGAATGGAATATGCATAATGCAAACTCTAATTTAGCTCTAAACAGACTTGTCGGGTCAATACGTGCACCGATTGCATTACAATTTGCGATGCAGTTACAACATGAATATTGCATAGTGCAACAATGAGAACCGATAGAGACTGCTGCGCGCTGAATTGCTAAAATTTGACTTCAATCAATGCTAAGTGGATCTAGATGCCTCACATGCTTATTATAGTCTGTCCGCAACCGCTGTACCGCGCCTTAGGTGTGCGCGGAGAGGTGGGGGAGTGGGAAGGAAAGAGCAAGAACTAGTTGCCGATGGCCCCCCATTTCGCCACTCACATAACTAAGGCGCGGTACAGGGGTTGCAGTCAGACTATACCTATAATTTACAAATTTTCCGTAGGTGTACTAAAAGGTGACTAGCGCTGTAAAAGAACGGGCATCAGCAGGCTTAATGTGACTGTTAAATAAATAGAAGCTTTAGCTTTTAAGTATTATGCCTAGCGTGAAGTTTGTTCAAAAGCCTGCAATGTAGACTAATATGGGAAATTTAGTATTTCTCTTCTGTTCTTCGAAAATTGACCAACTTGACGGAAAAGAAAATAGACAAAGACAAAATTTGTCAAAAGGATACAAGAATAAAATCAAATTCAAAATAAGTGGCTGTAATGTTCATAATGAAGTAAATGATTATATTATCATGATTTACAAAAACTCGATAGAAAAAATGCTACTACAGAAGTGGCGCTGTATGGAAAAAAAGAACCAACAAGAAAAATCCACAAATAAATAAACAATCGTCTAAGCAAGTTCAACTTCCACTCATCATCATCATATCGTGTGGGTTGCAAGGTCGATGACCGAAACTTCCACTGAACATTGGCAATTTGACACTGGCGAAATACGACTTGTAATGAGATGTGATGCCATTAAACAAATACGTGGGACACTCAGAAATATTTGCGACACTAAAAAAAATTGTTCTACAGGTACATATATTTTTATTAAATCTTTTCAAAGTACTCTCCACCAGCCTCTATACAAAGATTCATGCGTCTGAACCAGTTTTCAAAACACTTTTTCCAGTCCGCCGTAGACACCTCGTTTACAGCCTGCTCGAACGCAGCCAGCGCATCTTCCGGCGACGAAAATTGTATCCCCTTGAGCTGATTTTTTATTTTTGGAAATAAAAAGAAGTCACACGGTGCTAGATCAGGGCTGTAAGGAGGGTGACCCAGGAGTTTGACTGGTGTGCTGTCCAGGAAGTCCCTCGTTTTGAGCGCGGTGTGTGCAGGCGCATTGTCGTGGTGGAGCAGTAGTCCGCGGAGCCCTGTGTTTGGTCGCTTGTTGCTCACAACAGAAAAAACTTCTGGTAAACATTTGGTAGTATACCATTCGGCGTTGATGCTTCTTTGATCTCGTAAGGGAATTGAGGCCAAGTGGCCAGTCAAATTAAAAAAGCTGGCGATCAAAATCTTCCCCCCGCTTCGAGATCGCTTCACTTTGGTAGGCGTTGGTTCATTTAGAAACACCCAAACTGTCGACTGGCGCTTGGTTTCTGGATCGTATTGATAAATCCAGGACTCATCACCTGTTACGATGTCGTAAACACGCCGAGACGAGCCTGCTTCAAATTTGTTCAGCATATCACGGCACCATTCCACCCGGGCCTGCTTCTGAGCGTCGGTGAGGTAGTGCGGCACCCAGCGCGATACTATCCTCCTCACGCGAAGATGCCCGTGTAGAATCTCGTGAACGCTTCCCGATCCAATCTTTAATATGTGCTGAATCTCCTGATATGTAATTCGCCTATTATCTTGGATTAAATTTTTCACTGCTAGCACGTTTTCTTCCGTAATAGCCGTCAAAGGGCGACCGCTTCTTTCTTCATCCCCCAAGGTTGGTCGACCGCGCCTAAATTCGTTATACCAACGATACACGGTTGCCTTGGAGGGGCCTTCATCCATAAATGCCATTTGAAGTCTATCGAACGATTCATCCGGTTTCAGGCGACACTTGAAATCGTAAAAAATCATAGCTCTAAAATGTTCCCGGCGCAGATCCATTTTTCAGTAAGACACGATACTTTGAATTGGCTCGCAAAAAATGTGGAGGGAAATTTTGAAAATGGAACACACATATTTTTACTTACAAGTAATCATATTTTCGAAAAAGATTCTGACCGGCCAGTCTCCCATATATAAAAACTATTTTTCGCAATACTTTCTGAGTGGCCTGGTATCTATCTATATATACGTAACCTGTACATTAACTTACTAATCTGGGTACGTAACATCACGCCTTGTTCCCGTCCCATATTAGTATATATATTCTTTATTGCACAATTAAGAAATAGAAATTTACACACAACAGGACATTTACAAAGGCGAGCTTATCTCTACAAGAGATTTCTTCCAGCCAATTCATGTAGTAAGTATAGTACAGAAGTGTTCCCGTCGGGGTAGGCAGAGACCACAGTCCTTCACCTGCTACGATCTTGACATACTTCCCTTGCTTCCTGTAATTTCATCAGTCCTTTCATACATGCTCGTCGGTTTAGAGTACTTTTAGTCTGGCCTTTAGTTAGAAGGTCCTGTATTTGGTCCTGGTACGTTAGCCTGGGCCTTCCCCTTCCAACGTTTCCATTCACTCTCGCCCGGTAGATCTATTTCTTCATATCTATCTATCATACATATATGTGGTTCCTTATTCAGTGTCGCAGTTCAATTTCTTGAATGAAAAATTCGCACATCCGCGGAATCTATTGAATATGCAGATATATGATTCCAGACGTGGCATCCTAACGGTCGGTACAGTTAGACAATACAAGGTTGAGCTTTTTATTGGCTGTCGATAATCTGTAACTAAACACGCTAGGCTATTTCGTATTCATATTGACTTTTGTATTCAACTTTGTATGTAATGTACGTATCTGTTTGTAAAGAAATGAGCACGTGCGGTGTCAGCTGACGCTGAGTTGTTTTGTATTTCTACAAGGTTTAACAGAAAACAACTTTCCTTAAGGAACGTAGGTCGAAATACAACAGATTTTTTTTTATCTCCCATACAGTTTCTATGCGAGGTAATTTTTTTTTATATTTATACCCATGTTCCTTAGGTAAATTTGTTCAGTTTCATGGGCAAAAACGCATCCTTCACAGGGTTGATATACCCTTTCTGGTAACCTTCTATTGACTTTTGTACAAATTATGTATGATAATAATGCTTCTGTTGATGCAGTTGTGCAGTAGTTTTGCATTTTTGATGTCTTACAATATGTTTGATTTTTACAATGCTGGAACGACTAGTTTGATTAAAAGTGCCCATGTCTCGAAAGTAAAAAATCTCCGAATAATCTATAAATATATTCTTGAGTGTCTGTGGGTAAAGTGACGCAGAAGAACTCTGCAACATTTTTTTATAAATTTCCTATTTCTTCTTGGTTTTTATTTACAAAATTTTCTAGTAGTTATTTCATTCCATTTTTTTTTACATACTAAATATCTAACCAATACAAACATCCTATCTCAATGAAACATAAAATATGCAACTTGCATTTCAACAACAAACAGATAATCTGCACTGATAACTTGATAAACCGCAGGAAGTCAAACTACCAGGGCAGTATAACCGAGTAGGCGTTTAATACGAGCAGACGCTTAATTGTTTATCTGACAAGTTTATGCTTTCCTTTGACGCCGGGTACAAACTTAACCGCAACACAGTGGCAATTCGCTGTACATTGATGATTTGTTTGGTGTTTGTTCAGATTTGAGAAAGGTATTTTCGGGTTGTTTGAAAAGGATCTTACACATTTCTGCCTTAAAAAATTCATCGGCATAAGACCAAGTGAGCCTGTTAAATAAACACAAGACGAGACATATCACTTTCTTGCAAGTGACAACAAGTTGAGCAAGATCTGTAAGTATCTTCTCTACTACTTATTATAAACATGTAAATTGATTTTCTCTGTAGCTACATTGAAGATATTCATAAAAAATATCACGTCATGCTATTTTGATACCCCTGAATGAAAATCACAGATTTTTGGACTTATTGTCTGTTTATTTATTTGTTCGAGCATCACGCAAAAACTACTGCACTGATTAAAATGAGACTTTTTTGTTTGGTAGCTAATAATTTGACTTAAAAAATGGTATATATTTGATTTAATACGTGGAAGAAGTCACGGGTACAAGCTAGTAGATTATAAACTGAAAATACCGACACGATTTTTTTTTCCTACGAAGAAATAATTGATAGAGTCCACCCCCACACCTGCATATTATGACTTAATCATCATTCGCTCAACGCCTTATCATTACGCATAAGGAATTACATGCAAATTTCAAATAACTATTTACAAAGAAGTGGAAAGTAACAGTTAAGTTGCTCATTAAAGATGCTCACGTAGTGAATATCTGTTGACCTGATCGATAAATTATCGTCTACTGTATTGGCAATAGGAAAAAGAACAACGCATCGATGCGATGGTAAGAGCCGACAGTTTGATACAATTATAAGAAGAGAGGTTAGTACGTGAGTACTATGACCCTCATATGTGCATTTTGCGTACGTCTACGAGTATACGTAGGAAATAGGTGTATTGACGGATGTGATTTATAATTGTTTGCGATTCATTAAATCGTTATGATTTTTTATGGACGACAGTTTTATATTGCCCAACATATTCAAGGGCTATTCAAGATTATTTTAAGCGCGATTCATAAAAAAATTTCATTTTACATTTTCAATGATAGGATCAAAGTAATAATCAATATGTTTCCTATAGCGGCTCGAAATTATTGTCAGAGATGAATGTGTGTACACTTGGCTTGTGTTCAGGAAGAAAAGGGCGTAATTAAAAAATAAAAAGAAAATAAATGTATATGTGGAAAATATGTCGAAATGACTATTTATTTTTTAAATCTGCCAAAATACACTGTAAAGAGAAATAGTACAATCTACGAATGATTTTACAATAATATAAATTCTGTTTAAGAAAGATATTGAAGATTTCTTTGAGCACTTTGGCGGAAATCTACTCTTTTCCTCCCAGGGTGAAATTGAAAACATTCGACAAATTTTGAGATTGAGTTCAGACCGCGAAACTGTACCTTTTTCGCCTAGGAACATAGGTCATCGGACGAAAAAAAATTTTACCCTTTCATAGTAAAGTCATTCAGTCAGCTGACCATACATTTTGTATGGGAGATCGAATTTGTTTTTACGTCTAACGACCTATGTTCCTTGGGGAAAGTTGTTCAGTTTCGTGGTCTGAACTCGATCTCAAAATTTGTAGAATATTTTCAAATTCACCCTGTAGTTTAGAGAAATCTTTGCCTGACAGTTCATGCGTGCACCGCAGTCTAGTTGGAGCAAACAGCTTTAAGTCAGTAATTATCGCCGGTAATTAAGTAGACGTGACGGTCACAATAGTGACGTTGGTCTCATGACGCTGTGGCGGGTTCACACGACTTTCACATAGACGCTTTGATAGTGTTGCCAGATTTTATTCGAGTGTTGCCAATTTCCATACTGAAAGACTTATCAGTGTCACTCTGTTAGGTCGCTTAACAACTAGGTATTACTAGAATGATTTATCATAGATAAAACTATGCAGATTATAGGAAGGAAAAAACTTCATAGAAAGAACAATTGTCTTGAAATGATGATGTTGAAAGCGAAATTGTAAAAATACATGCCATAAGTAATATCATATTTACATTTTGTACAGTAGTACATTTACGTTAATTAACGATTTCAGACAAAATTTGGAAACTTTAGTAAAACATAAAATAAAGTAATATACACTCTCTGCACCCCTTGCAATCCACCCAGCATCCCCGCGCGCACCTGCCCTTGCGATTCGCATGATGCTCCTGAGGGTCTTTTGTACTGAATATGCGATCCTACGCAACCTTCCAGTTTCAAATTCGCTTGTTGTATGTAGTGTTCGGGTGTGGTAATACAAAAAAAATTCCGAGCACTTTCAGTAACGAAGACGCAGTGAACAGAAAATGACTATTTTATTTCATTGAAACACTTAGTAAGGTAACGCTTTTTCTAATTTAAAATTTTAGTCATTCATAAAGCTTCAAGGTAAACTCAAAACCATAAATTTATAAATTCCGTATCATCGAAACGAAACTGATTGAAGAAAAAGTAGAACGGTAATCTAAAGATGTTAAAGTTTCCTAAAGTTTCTCAACGGAAACTGCCCATAAAATGATTCACTTTCGCACATATAACTTGTATTATGAAATAAAATATGCGGAGAATTTTTTTCATAAATAATTTACAAGTAGGAGTGTAGGAAATATATAGGTTGCTTCTATCTAAGGGCTTGCGAGCACTGGTAACTTTTATCTGCAAGACAATGGTAGATTACGTACCTAGGGAGGAATAGTAAAGAACGCTCTAGCAAGATTAAACGTATATTGCGACCCAAGGCTAAGTCGAGGGTGGCAAACGTGTGATCTGAGCATTCATTTTTTTCTGTCGCGGTCAGTATGCGACTTTTCGTATGGCTACGGGGAGGAAGGGGAGAAAATACCCACTTTCTCCACGCAGGCATAAATTATTTTTTCTGTCATGTCGTCGTCGTTTTTACATATTGTCTCAACCACGATTTTTGTAAAATACTTGCGTTCTGTCCTGTGGCTTCGCACGCTAAAAATCCTGTCATCCAAAATTATCAAAGAAGCACTTTCAACAAATAAATAGCAATCAGGCGCTAGACCTCGCTGTTCGTTAGGAGGGAAAGGGTTCATGAATAAATCAAAAACTGCTTAACAAAATGATTCCTAAGATAACTACGCAACCCTACACTGCGCGTGGTCCGACACGCACTTGGTCAGTTTGTTTTACATCCTTGTATCATTTGCATAGAGCGCAAATAGCACCTAAGTTCTGCAACAACTTTTACTATATAATAACAGACACAAAGCGGAACCACAATACAAGTAAACAATAATGTAGAATTTTAAAACTACCTAGTTACTTATTCTAAATTATGAATTTACTTATTTTTAGTGTTATTAGATTACAAATATGATTTATTTTTAGAGCTTTAATTTTTTATCCGTCTTTGTCAATGCCTACGATACAAGTAAACTATTTACTTAGTTTAGGCATTACAATGCTGTTTGAGACCGATATCCAATTGTGTAATAATTTGTATGTTTAGCCTAAGTGAAACAAAATAAAAAATAAAATAGTCCCGTGTGGTGCCGGCAAAGAATAGTACCAACCCAAACATACCCGTGGGTGTCGTAAGAGGCGACTAAGGGTTAACTGGACGATGGGCAGCAGCATCCTCCTTTGTATCTTACATCTTACTTACTGCGGTCACCTACAACCGCGATCCATGGTGCCAGCCGTAACGCTAACAAGCGAAGTGACTATGGTGCCTCCCCTCCACATTTTTCCAGCAAAAGCTAGAATTCTAGAGGGAGCTCCCTGTCCTGTAGTGGACGTTTTATGGGATGTTATGATGAAACAATACTAGATTGTATCACAAGGCTGTATAATAATATTTTTAAGGCGAGGGCGCTATTTTGAATCCAGAGTGAAGTGAAGGATTCTAAAGTAGAATCCTGAACGTAGCGAGGGATTCAATAGGTCGCCCAAGGTAAAAATATTTTTGCTGCCGCGTAATACACTCTACTTTTCATCTCCCTCTAAGAGAAAAGAATAAGAGGCTCATTAAGTCACACTCGTCATTAATTTTAAACAAAAAATACCATTACAATATTATTACTTGATGAAACAATACTAAAAATCATATTAAGTATTATTTGTAACCACTGAAAATTTTATTGACATTTTTGTATCGACTAGCAACAGAACCTCTTTGGTTGGTAGTCTTGTTTACATTTCAAGTATATTTCTTTTTTTATATTCATAATAATTTTAATAGTATCATTTTTCATACAATATATTGGTTCGAGTTCTATGGTTGACCTAAAATATCCCTATGGTGGACCTAAATTCAAATTCTAATTTTAAATCCCATTTTTACCCGCTACGAAAGTCTCTTGCAGAAAACAGCTATTTTGTTCGCCTTTATTGACGAACCGTTCAGCAATTTTCGAATAGATGGGATGAAAAATAAATTTTATCTTATTTTATCTTCTTCTTCTTATCTAACTTAATAGGCGTGAGTGAATAGGCTTCTTCTGGGCAAGCTCGTTCCATCGTCAACCTCATCTCTGTCTTCAAGACTAGTTCAAGGTCAAGAATAAGACCATTGACAATAAAAAAAACTTTTTGTCGCAGACAAAGTTGGTAGTGTGCACTCGGTTTTAGAAGTAGTTTCTTATTTGAAAGGTCCAGTAAAACATTAACGGATACGTCTTCGTACACAGTAGTCGGACAGAAGGCGTGTAACTAAAGAATAGAGGCGTTTCACGGGCGATTAACCTCAAGCCGTTAACTTTTAGTACTAGGAAACCCTGAGACGTGTGTCGAGAGTTAATGACAGTACCCTATTGAGGGACGAGCAGTAAGTTAAGCATTTCCTACATGAATGTCCTGGTTTTTGAAACATTGTCGGCGGATCGGTTTGTGTGTCGTCAAGTGCTGAGCTGTTTAAGGTAGGCGTACGCGCAGCTTGTTTAAATAGTATTTATTTACAAGGTATAACAACTCTACGGTATGAGAATCTGCCCATGAAACTGAACAACTATTACTAAATAATATTGGAAAGAATACGAAACTAAAAAAATTATGCGCTATCGGCTGATGCTTTATTACTTACTAGCTGTTACCCGCGACTTCGTCCGCGTAGATTTTATAAAAAAACAGAACTCGAACTTAATTGAAACATATTTTACGGAGCGCTTATCCTTCTTGATCCCTACGTAAAAGATGCATTTGTACTTATCCAAGTTGAATAAATGCATCTTACTACAAACTTAATTATCTTTTGATTTTATTTAACTGGTAGGTAGTGCGGAATTTTCATTGTCAACCGTTACAGGCGAACTTAAAAAAGAAGGCAATAAAGGGAGTGAAGTGAATGGGTAGCGAGGAGGTATTCATAAAAGTAAAAAAGGTCCCTATTCCTCCCTATCTATCCTTTTGTATCCCCCCCCCTACATTCCCACTCCCCCTCCCTCACCCTCTCCCACTCTCTCTTCCTCTCCCTCGCCCCTCCCTCTTCCCCCCCTCACCCTTCCTTCCCCCTCCATTTCCCCCCTTCCCCTCTCCCCATCACCCTCCCTTTCCCCCCTCGCCCTCCTCCCATTCCCCTCCCTTTCCCCCTTCCCCTCACTCATCCTCCCCTTCCCCCTCTCCCTCCCTCTACCCCCTCCCTCTACCCCTCCCTCCCCCTTTCTCTCCCCTCATTTTCTCCTCCCTTACACTCTCTCCCTATCCCTCCCCCTCTCCCTCTCCCTATCCCTGACCCTACCCCTATCCCTGCTTCTACCCCTAACGCCATCTTAACCGCTATTCCTATCCTTATATAAACATACAACTGACACTCATATTGATTTTTAGACATTTCAAACCTATCGAATCCCAACCCCATCCCAGGGGTGGTGGTATTTCACGTCCACCACGTTGGATTTCAAAATCATTGTAGTTTTCGTAATCAGCGACCCGATAAACCATACGAACGACACCCATATTGATTTTTAGACATATCAACTCTATCGCACCCCAACCTCATCCCCAAGGGATGATAGCATTTCACGTCCACCATGTTGGATTTCAAAATTGTTGTAGTTTTTGTAATCAGCGGCTCGATAAACCTTACAAACGACACCCATATTGATTTTTAGACATTTCAACCCTATCGCACCTCAACCTTATCCCCAGGGGATAATGGTAGTTTACGTCTACCACGTTGGATTTCAAAATTGTAGTAGTTTTCGTAATCAGCGATACTTAGTTGAATAAAAAAAGTCTCATCAAAATCGGTTAAGTAGTTTCGGTGTTCTGTAGCAGATACAACCCCGCTAGAGTATTATTGTATGTGTAGATTCCCACGGGAATGAGATATTTTCCCGGGGTAAAAAGTAGCCTATGTCCGTCTCCAAGTTACCATCTATCACCATACCAAATTTCATCAAAATCCGTTCAGCCGTTTAGGCGTGAAAGAGCAACAAACAAACAGACAGACAGACAGACAGAGTTACTTTCGCATTTATAATATTAGTATGGATTTAATTATTTATTGCACACAAGAAATTGCAATAGACTACACATACAGAAAGACGACACAACATGTACTAAAAGTAGTTGCAATATATATGAAAGCAAATATTTGTATTTTGACCTATGTTCCTTGGTAAAATAGCTAAGAAGTGTTATTGACATATTTGGATCATTCAGGAGTAAAGGTCAATAAAGACACTGTATTCAAGAGGAAGTAGTCTTTACAAAGTACGTATTTGGTACAACCGTCGTCCCTAACAATGTGCAATACATAACAAAGAACGTAGAACCATAATAGAACTCACGAGTCTTTCAGGGCTGAGAGAATACTGGCGCCAATTCAATACTAAACACCCACCCATTCATGTGAACACATAAACCAAGAACCACTAAATCCCGACGTCGACGATTGTCATCGAAGTCTCCATAAAGGGCGATTCTAAACGGTCCAAGCCAGACTCGCCGAGAACGGCGCTGGCGCCTCTATTTGTTTGCAAAACGGAATAAGATGACCTATGGTTGATAGCCGTGGAATTGCTTCGTATTGTCGTTAGGAAAGTGATTTGATTTGTTCGGATTTATGATAAACTTGTTAAGTTAAGTAAACTTCACAGAGCTCTGAAGCGCATGCGTCTTGCTCTACATCTGGAGACGAATTCTTAATTTCATTCAATACAAATCAGTGTCACCATTTACTAAAACTAACACGTTTTCCGCACCCACACTACTAGCGTCATTTGAGTGCGATAAACATAGTACCATTATTGCGAGAGAGTAAGATGCAAAAAACCAGTGACAGCGTCTCTATGGCAACGAATGTGTTTATGATGTGCATTCAAATAAGCGCCTACATAAATTGGATAGTATACCTCTTCAATAAGGAATCAATTTTTGTTAGTATATTCGCTTCTATGGGGGGGTGCGCGCGCAGGCGAAGTGACCCTATCGTTGTTCTGTGGTAAACTTGTAAGGGCATCGTAATAGGCCCTTTGTGACAGACAGATTGACGAAAGAGATCTACAAGGCGAGAGTGAATGGAAACGTTGGAAGGGGAAGGCCTCGGCGAACGTACGAGTACCAGGAAATTCAGGACGTTCTGAATAAAGGCCAGGTTAAAAGTACCGTAAACCGACGAGCATGTATGAAAGGATTGATGAAAGTTCAGTAAGCAAGGGAAGTATGTCAAGATCTTAGCAGGTGGAGAACTGTGGTCTCTGCCTACCCCGACGGGAACAAGGCGTGATGTTACTCGTATGTACGAGTATGTATGTGAAACATATGAAAAATTATGACCTTCAAAGAAAAATTTACTCTGTGTGTTGATGTTAAGGAAACGTCAAAAAGGACTTCTTACGTTGGTTGGCCTTTAGTGCATTGTGCTGTCGAAAAATTCTTAGGTGAAAAGTAAAAATTATGTTTCCATCTTGAAAAAATCCGACCAAATGCGTGTCGGGGCCACGCGCAGTGTAGAGTCTGTATTCTTAAGCAGGTTTTGACTTTTAAGAGGTCGTGTAAAGCCTCCTTAGCTGTGTTAGTTTTCTTTGGGATTTAATACGGGTTATACCATATCTAATAGGTTCCCACATAAATCTTAACTTACAAGATTTAGAACAATAACTGAATGAATGATTTATGTTAATTTGAGACGCAATAAACCAAAACAGTACAGTTGCAAATGAGGCTTTTGTACTACCATATAATTAGGACCACAGAATAGTCCAAAGTTTCTAAGGCCGGATTATGATAATCCCATCTCAAAAGCATTTTAATTTACCATAAAACTCTTTTAAATTTCTTTCGATACAAATCTTATCCTAAAAATCTCAAACAAACAAAAACTGTGAATTCAGCACGTGAAACAAAATTTCTTTTTGCAAGTTAAATAGGTAGAAAAACAAAAATAATATTTAGATTTTTTTAAATTTTGTACGGAACTACAAAAAGTTTAATAAAACGTATAGTGAATATGGTCTTTGGCTACTTTAATTTTAAAGTCCAAAATTCCACAGTTAAATTTTCGCGGAAAGTTTTTTTACGCCTTATATATGAGATATGAGAATGCGACTAACCTAAAAAGGTCTTAAAATGATACTTCCTACACATGATCAGAGCTATGACAGTGTAATAGCCCCCAAAGCAACTCCACGGGGCCCAACAAAATTGCAGGTGTAGCTTCGTACGGCTCAAGTCGTGTTCCGGACGTAATTTCGCATCTCTCCAGCTGACCGTAGGGTCATTACGTTGCATTATGTATTCATATTCTGATAGGTCCGTGGTAATCATTCGTGATCGTAGAAACTAGGCAATCTCATTTTGGGTAGGATGAAATTTTATTGGTATAATCTGGTCCCGTATGGTGCCGCCAAAGATT
This sequence comes from Athrips mouffetella, assembly GCA_947532105.1. NCBI lineage: Eukaryota > Metazoa > Arthropoda > Insecta > Lepidoptera > Gelechiidae > Athrips > Athrips mouffetella. Next base: position 5,238,813 of record OX383964.1, on the reverse strand, counting down.
AGTACCATCCCTTAAATACCCGTGGGTGTCGTAAGAGGCGAATAAGGGTTATAAACTGGAGGATGGGCTGCAGCATTTTCCTGTGTATCATACCATCTTACTTACTGCGGTCACCTATAACCGCGGTCCGTGGAGCCAGCCGCAACGCTAACTAGCGAGGTAACTATGGTTCTACCCTTCCACATTTTTCGAGCAAAAGCTAGAATTTTGGAGGTAGCTCCCTGTCCTGTAGAGTGACATTTCATGGGATGTTATGATGATGTTGATGAATCTCAGAGATTTTTTTTTAGTATTTGGTCTTTATCTTTAAATTTTCTTGCAGATTATTGAAATCATAATTCCCATAATTCTATAGCTGTTTTCATTCATCATCTCAACATCACCTTAGCCATAAAACGTGTACTGCTGGAAATAGGTCTCCCCTAAAGATCTCCATGACGATCGATCCTGCGCTGCTCGCATCCAGCTGCTTCCCGCGACCTTAACCAGATCGTCGGTCCACCTTGTGGGGGGCCTGTCCGCGCTACGTCTTCCGTTACGTGGTCACCACTCTAGAACTTTTAGGGTTTCAAGGTTCTGGAGTACCACATCCTTATAAGAAAATAATCAAAAGCAGTTAACGCCAACATCATTATTATAAACTAGCTTTCCACCTTTCCGTTTCACCCACATTAAATGCGTTTTCCCGTGGGAATTAAGTGTTTTCTCGCGGTAAAAAGTAGCCTATGTGCTATTCCAGGACCTAACCTATATGTGTGCCAAGTTTTATTGAAATCCATTCAGTATTTTTTGCGTGAAAGAGTAACAAACATCCATCCATCCATACTTACAAATATTCGCGTTTTTAATATTAGTAAGATAGTAGGAAGGAAGTAGGATACACTAAAAAAACAATTACGCAATCATTTTCTATTGTAGCATTATATGTGAAAGACATTAACTTGTAAGTGTTCTTGAATGACAACTTTATTACACACTAAATATTGTGTGGGCTATTGTCGACCATAAATTCTTTGGAATTTTATTGGGGGTCATATCATCGTTTTCTTTCAAACATGACTTGTGGGCCTTCTAATGCCTTCCTGGTTCTACGCCATAAATTTCTTAAGGGCTTGATATGTAAAGTTGTCAGAATGTTATGTGATTGTGTAATACATTGTCTTGGTGTAGTATTAATCGTTACAATGATTTTAGTCCCTTATACACACTATCAAAATCTATATTAAGGTCCTACTAATGAAATTGTGAACCTAATTTCAGCATGTAACTTAGACCATGAAACTGAACAACTTTCTCCAAAGAACATAGTTAAAATAAAAAAATTAAAATAGTTATTTATGAAAAACATTTCACAAAAGAACACACATTTCACATTAGTCGAAATACGGTTTTTTTCTGATATACTATAGAAACTGCATCAGCTTTTAGCGCATTTTGTATGGGAGGTCAAATTTGCTTTTTCGTATTTCGACCTGTGTTCCTTTGGATTTGGGACAGTTGTTTAGTGTCATGGTCTAAGTAATTAATAAATTTATTCACTATTACAGTAGGACCCTATACAACGTGGAATTCTTAATACGCAAAAACTTCTATCCATGTAACTGAACAATTTTTGTTCTACTAATTTGGATATTAAAATAAAAATAATGTAATTCTCCATAAAAAAAATATTGATCGTATTAGATTATAATTTTGTATGGAAACTCATTTTTTCTTTTTGCGTATGTAGAATACTTGGAGGAGCTACGAGTAGAATATCAGGTTGTATACCTAAGTGTGCAACTCGTCGAATACCGACGGGGTATGTAAGATAGTCGAGGACGCAAAAAAATACGGAACAGGGCTAGGACAATAATGATATCTCTTTTATCTAGCTAGTCTAAAATACAAGATTACCTTTAGATCACTACAAAAAATATTACATTATTTTACTCAGACTCCAAAACTGAACGACTATTCCAATAGATAATGTTTGTATGGACATCGCAGCGAGGAAGGTTTTTATGGGAAAGCTAATTTGCATATTTGCGAATTATGCGTTCAGTTTTGTGGACTTTTTTTTTCTCAAATTTTTGACTTTTTGTGACACTTCTAGCAGTGAATTCTGTGTATTGTTAATAAATTATGTACTAATTGCTTATCAAAAAAAGACATAATTCTTTAATCATATTAATTCCCTCAGCTGTTAATCGAATAAAAATCGTAACACTATCAAGCCAACGACCTGTAGAGCGTCTAGATACGTAGCCAAGTACCTAAGTAAGTCAGACCGGACTTGACTATTTACCACGGATTCCCACCCTGGGCCGTTGATTCTGCGATCTATCCGTTTGTTTTTATAAACTCGGTCTAGTTGATTCCAGTTGCCGTGTGCGATATGTTAGCTATGTGTGCCACAGCGCCGGACGCGTGCGCACCGACTCGCTCAAATGGAACGGACACTGCAGCTATTAACCGTCCGAGCGAGAAAGTCTTTCTCCTCAACTCTACTTAGCACATCCAGCGATGATTAAACTCAGCAGGGTTGTCGACGGCCTCGCCAAGGACGGCGTTTCGTTTCTGCTTACTCAACGCTGTTCTAGGGCAGGTTTTTCTTATACGAGTAAGCGGAGATGGGAGGAATGCGTTTTTGGAATTCGTATTTGGAATGTGTCGCCTGAGAGATAAGACCGGTCATTAAATTAAAAGAACATTTTAACATACAAACGGTTATGCATATAATTCACATAATTCATCAAGGTTATCGTTTTGTAAAAACACAACGATGTGGCGTAAAACCAATATTTCTATCATTAATCTTTCAACTATCGTTAATTCATTACTCATTATTCAAAATGTTATAAAGATATCTAAAATAATATACGTTTCATCAGACATTAAATGGTAAAATTGACCTCGCGATTTAAGATCATTTATCGAAAGTGGAATGACTTATCAATTTGTCAAAAATCTATAATGGGCGCTAATGGGTACAAATCTCTAGAGTAGACATGGCCAAATTTTATTAACAAAAGTTGTAAGTTTAGCAGGTCAAACAGATAGAATAAAAAACTTATCGCAAATTTTCTTTTATTATCAATCAAGTCTCAATATTCGCACGCTAAATATGAGGGACATTGTTTCAAAAACTGCAAGACTTGTGCAATACACATAATTGAACAACTTTTTCAAAGAAACATAGGAAATGGCACAGAGCAGTGAATATTATCTCGTTTATGTCGCGCCCCGGTCATCGCGAGAAGCTATATTTCCCTGCTACGAGTACGTCGGGTCAAGTTACTTTACGTGTAACTCCAAATACGGAAAACCTCTCGAGGGGTAGTTTTGTCCATATAACTGAACAACTTTTGTTCTACTACTTTTGGAAATAAAAATTAAAAAAAAATGGTTCTCCCTACAAATTGACCGAATCAGATTTTCATTTTGTATAAAGATGCGATTTTTTTTTTCAAATTCCCAAAAGTTGTAGAACAAAAGTTGTTCAGTTCCATGGGTGGAACCTGAAAAGTTTTGCGTATTTGGACGTATTGCGCTGTAGAGTGGTCGAAACTGTCACCCCATGGCACTTGAGCGTATTGACATAAGGCTTGATTTCGTTTAGCTGGTTTGGCTTAACGTCACAGACGTTACCTTTTTATATATTGCTCGTTAAATAAAGTTTAAGTGGTGTGGAACCGACTTACTTACCACAGACCCTATGTTTGAGATGCTTGGCCTAGACTTAGCTAGCTTACAAAATAAAGAGGGCAAATAAGCAAATCTGCCATGTGATAGCTAAACTATTAGTAACCGTTCAGACATTGTTTGAAGACTCTACATTTAAGAAGGTGCTTATTTGCTAAGCAAGCTTATACGCGCGCGCGCATCATCATCATAACATCCCATGAAACGTCCAATACAGGACAGGGAGCTCCCTCTAGAATTCAAGCTTTTGCTGGAAAAATGTGGAGGGGAAGTACCATATTCACCTCGCTTGTTAGCGTTACGGCTGGCACCATGGACCGCGGTTGTAGGAGACCGCAGTAAGTAATATGTTAGATACAAAGGAGGATGCTGCTGCCCATCCTCCAGTTTATAACCCTTAGTCGCCTCTTACGACACCCACGGGTATATAAGGGTTGGTACTATTCTTTGCCGGCACCACACGGGGCGCGCGCGCGTAGTTACTACCTATTAAATATTTGCATTATCATTATAGTTCTAGCAAAGTAGCTAATTTCTAGATAGGATATTGAAATGGCGCATCATAGAGATGGAAAGTCGAATTTTTATAGTGAATAGATACACAAGACAATAATTCAAACAGTAAAGATTAATTTATTTGCTTCATACTATGCTATAAAATTTTGGTACTTACGTTGACTAAGGCCAAAATAAGCCATACGAATGTCGTCCGTGGTATACTCGACGCGACATCCGATGCCATTTTAGACCTGAAAAGAAAAAAAAGACAAAAATTAGAAAGTCTTCTTATCCGTCAGTTTTTTTGTTATATTTTTCATCGCCAGTTGCCTTGAGGATAGAAATGAGGTCGAAGAAGGAACGAGCTTAAGCTTATTTAAGTCGAAATTATAGGTTAAACAGCTAGGTACAAAATATAATGCTGTACTTTATAGACAACAGTAAGTGTCGACAATAGATTCGTAATGGCTTTAAATTTAAAAACGCTTTCTGCAATTGATGGTAAGTATGGAAATGTTAATAAACGCAATGTGACTGCCTCAAAAGATTTACTATATTGTGTTAAGTATCAACACGTATCAACTCTGCCCAGCGCAGTATAATGTACAGTTAAGAGCACATCAAGCTTGACACAATGGACTTTGTACCGTTCTTATTTCAAAATACTTACGGGCTAGTCGCGTTGCGAGTGTCAAGCTTCACCTGTCGTTGACTGTACGTAGTGCCACTAGTAGCGCAGCTTTAGCACGTAGAGCGTTTGAAATAAGAATACTAGTAAGGCTATTGTGTCTAGCTTAACTTGCTCTAGACTGTACATGAGTGTAGTTTTCTTACATACATACAAAACATCACGCCTCTCTAGTTGGGGTAGGCAGGCAGAGACCACAGTCCTCCACCTGCTACGATCTTGACATACTTCCCTCGCTTCCTGTACTTTCATCAATCCTTTCAGTTTTCTTATTAAATTAAAATAAAGGAACAGAAATTTACGATAGTAGACGGAGCGAAAATTCTGAACACAGTTTTCCTTCTTGGAAGGCTTGGCGGAAATAAAGTAGGCGACACAAATGAATTTGAACTACCTATATTGATCAGTTTAAAATAACAAAACATGCGTGGTTTTCTATTGAACGTTTTATCCAGAATATGGTTGGACTACGGCGCGGGCGCAGCGCATGGTAGATAGTTACGCGTTAACACCTTCTTATGGTTTTTTTTTTACTGTCAATGGCTCTTAACCTCGATTTAGCCTTGAAGACAGAGATGAGGTCGACGATGGAACGAGCTTGCCCAAAAGAAGCCAAGTCACTCGTGACTTGAATAAATTAGGGAACGCAGAAGCAGGCAGGAAATTCTACTCCTTAGCACATTATGAAGATGCTTCAAAGCGGTTTATGCGAATGTGTAGAATATCAACCAAGTATGGGTAATACGCTGCGGTGCGCTGATTCACCATAGTTGAAGAGGGGTTATGGTCAGAGTTTAAAAGGAGCAACTTTGACAACAACGGTTTCATACGGTTTTTAAAAAAATTACGATGATCCTACTAATGAGTGCTTCGACATCACTAATAGATTTTAAAATAAAAAATATATATTTTTATTTTGTTTCTTCATCATCATAACATCCCATGAAACGTCCACTACACGACAGGGTGCCTCCTCTAGAATTCTAGCTTTTGCTGGAAAAATGTAGAGGGGAAGTACGACAGTCACCTCGCTTGTTAGCGTTACGGCTGGCACCATTTTGTTTACGATCATGAAATTAGATTTTCCTTCGAAATACGTTACAGTAATTAATTGAAATGGATAGGTACTTGCTAATGACTGGATATTATAACAAATACATCTTTGTTTGCATCACCAGCTGATCATAGAAGTCATTGAACCTTCCGGGCGCTTCACTTCTACTTGAGCTAAAACTACTTTTTGCAGAAAAAGTATTTTTTTATACAATCTATTAGTGATGTTGAATCACTCGTTAGAAGGATCGTCGTACTTTTTTCTACACCCTGTAAAACTACGCTTTGTAAGTGATATTAAAAATTAAGTAATATTAAATTATTAATATTAAGTTAATTAATTAAGATATCGTAAAAGCCGAGCTTATTTAAAAGGACAATGCAAAGACATCCGCTTTGCCAAAACCAAAATTTCTAACCGGACATAGATCACCACTAACATAACTCCTGTTAGGAGAATTTATATAGATTTACATAAGTGAAAATATCTGTATAAATAACTGGTTATATCTAGTTTCCGTGGCGCCTGCCGCCATTGCAATTTGCTTTCTCGAGCGCACGCGGTGACATGCGACACGGCTATGGCAAATGCCAATACGATACGATTTGTTGCCACTAAATTCAATAATAGGTGGAGAACTGGTCGTCGTCGACCCTGCCTCATCGCATACCAAAAAGAAGCCTACCTGGGCTGGTGCAAAATAATAAAGTGAGTCTAAAAAATCAAGAGTTGCCTTGCAAGTTTTCTGAAAAATCTGTTTGTTTTACCGCCAGTATTATATTACTCTTTGGTTTTACTTAATCCTTATCAAGTAAATACACACTAGTGCAGTCAAGCGTGACAGTTGTAATGCAACTCTAGCCCCTACTGGGATTCAAATAAGAATGGTACAAAGTCCAAAGTGTCAAGCTTGACGTGCTCTTGACTGTACACCTAAAAGTAGAGTTTGGCCAGCGAGTCGTGTCACAACAAAACCGCGGCAAAATTTAAAATTACAAGTTTTAAACCCTGAAAATACTGCAAAATAACAATTTGATACTTTTAGTTGGTTTTCAAGACTACAAGTTACCACCTGGAAACCAACTAAATGTATCAAATTGTTATTTTATAGTATTTTCAGGGTTTAAAACTTGTAATTTTTAAATTTGCCGCGGTTTTGTTGTAACACGACTCGCTGGCCAAACTCTACTAATTAATATGTACCAAAAGTAGGGTTGCCTTGCCTAACCCTGGTACTTTCGGGAGTTGCTATTTCATTTATAGTTTGTGTCAAATTGTCAACTCCCAAAGTAACAGAGACAGGCGAATTATCCTGTTGATTTTTGTATTTATAAATTAGTACTTTTATATGTACTATGTACTTATTGGGTAAAAGATTCGGTAAAAAAATGATGACTGTACAAAACCGGCCAGGATGCGCCCAGAAACCCTGTTTTTTTAGACCCACGTTTTTTGTGCATCGGCCTAGATAGGTTACTTTTTAGTATGCGATGAGGTAAGGCTGCTAACTGCCAGCTCTTAGTCTAACACGGCCATGGTCAATATCAATACGCATGCAATTTCTGCAGTCATTAAATTCAATAAGAGTAACCCAATTGAAAGATAAAGAACTTAATTATAAAAGCAGTTAGTTCATAAATAGAGAATAATATTCCAACGGACGATTCGCTTTCTCGGCTGCGCACGCGTCACGAACAATATGGTCAAAGTCAGCCTATGTAGTCTAGTGATTACAGCGTTCAGCTCCCGATCCACATGTTCTGGGTTCGATTGTCAGTGTGGATATTGTCAAGCAAAACACACTTTGTTAGACTTTCCTAATTCAATTTAGGAAATAGCAGGATAAAGTGGCTACTACCTACGAAAATGGTTGGCAGTGAGCCCCGTGTGGTGCCGGCAAAGAATAGTAGTACCAACCCATCTCTACCCGTGGGTGTAGTAAGAGGCGACTAAGGGTTAATGAACCAGTGGATGGGCAGCAGCATCCTTCTATATATCGTATCATCAACAACTTTTGTTCTACGACTTTGTAAACAACGCACAAAAAAAAATTTTACTTCCCATACAAATTTTTGTGCGTTGTTAGCAAAGTCGTAGAACAAAAATTGTTGCTTTTGAGCTCACTAATAAGGGGACAAACGGATGACAAAAAGTAACCTCTTAGAATGTGATTTTTACTGGTTTTGATTCTAGTCTGATAACAAGCAACTTTCCCGAAGAAAAAAAAATTTACTTAAAATAGTTTTTCGGTTTTCCATACAAAATCGGTCGATTACGTGAGTTTTATACGCTATACATAATCTCAAATTAAATATTTAATTGTTTTCCTAACATAGTAGTATACAAGCTGACAAAACAGATTTTCCTTAAGAAAAGAAACGTGCAAACGGAGAACAAAAATATATAATTTCCATCCATCAAATAATTCCATTAACAAGACAAGCAAACGAAACCACAATAACAATGTTCACAAATTAATACCTCAGACAGCAAAGATTTTTTCCCTGACACTAATAATGTAGGAAACGTTGGAAAATTGCCGGCAGTCGACGAGTTCTTTTACATGGAATGTTATACCGCTGTTTGAAATAGGGGGATTTCTATTAGACCGTGATTTTTGTATACCGTTATGTCAGTATATATATACAGGTAAACTAGCTTAGGCACCACGCACTGATATAATGAGATACGATAATAGATACGCCGCAACACAGCAAGGCAGTAAAATTTTTATTTGGCTCGAGTGCTTGTATTGAAACCTGAGCAAGCAAAGGATTCTAGGATTGAGCCAAGAGCGAAGCGAGTTCCAAAAAGGGACCTGGAGGGATTGGATTAATGAATGCAACTGGCGGTAAGACTCTGGCTCAAAGTACCCTACACCGCCGAGCGTGTATCAAAATGTTGATCGTAGCAGGTGGAGGGCTGCGGTATGTTTGCCCCGAACGGGAAAGAGGCGTGATTTTATGTATGTATCTAAAACTAAGCATTTAAAATTTACACACCATAAAGATAGTGATAAGCCCGCCTTTGTTAATGTGCTTTTGTATGTAACTTTCTGTATGTAAATTTGTGCAACATAAAGAATATATAATAAGATAATTTAAAGCAAGACAATCAAGAAAGAATCAAATCCACAGTAATATATATAAACTTTATATGAGACATAACGAGACGACTAAAAGCGGCTAATTACCATACCTAAACCGAAGCACTTTCTCTCTCACTCAAAACCAGCTTCTGATAATTAATTAATGTCTAATGTAGTCACTGCATTCCGACATAATTGTAAAGAAAATTTCATTAAAATCAAGCGAAAATAAAAGTGGAACCTATCTCGTTTATGTCTTTGTATGGTATGTATTATTAATCCTTTTAATAACAATATTCAATAACAACAAAATTGAGTAAGACGGAAGAAAATAAAAAAAAAATCGGCTACAAGTGCGAGTCGTACTTTGCAAATTTAGGATTCCGTTTTATGGCGTAATTAATTTGGTCGTAATAGGAAAATGAGGGAACTTCAAAGAAAAAGTCTGATTTATCAATATATTGGCATTTGTTGGTGAAATATATTTATTACTAGCTGTTACCCGCGACTTCGTCCGCGTAGATTTTATAAAAAAACAGAACTCGAACTTAATTGAAACATATTTTACGGAGCGCTTATCCTTCTTGATCCCTACGTAAAAGATGCATTTGTACTTATCCAAGTTGAATAAATGCATCTTACTACAAACTTAATTATCTTTTGATTTTATTTAACTGGTAGGTAGTGCGGAATTTTCATTGTCAACCGTTACAGGCGAACTTAAAAAAGAAGGCAATAAAGGGAGTGAAGTGAATGGGTAGCGAGGAGGTATTCATAAAAGTAAAAAAGGTCCCTATTCCTCCCTATCTATCCTTTTGTATCCCCCCCCCTACATTCCCACTCCCCCTCCCTCACCCTCTCCCACTCTCTCTTCCTCTCCCTCGCCCCTCCCTCTTCCCCCCCTCACCCTTCCTTCCCCCTCCATTTCCCCCCTTCCCCTCTCCCCATCACCCTCCCTTTCCCCCCTCGCCCTCCTCCCATTCCCCTCCCTTTCCCCCTTCCCCTCACTCATCCTCCCCTTCCCCCTCTCCCTCCCTCTACCCCCTCCCTCTACCCCTCCCTCCCCCTTTCTCTCCCCTCATTTTCTCCTCCCTTACACTCTCTCCCTATCCCTCCCCCTCTCCCTCTCCCTATCCCTGACCCTACCCCTATCCCTGCTTCTACCCCTAACGCCATCTTAACCGCTATTCCTATCCTTATATAAACATACAACTGACACTCATATTGATTTTTAGACATTTCAAACCTATCGAATCCCAACCCCATCCCAGGGGTGGTGGTATTTCACGTCCACCACGTTGGATTTCAAAATCATTGTAGTTTTCGTAATCAGCGACCCGATAAACCATACGAACGACACCCATATTGATTTTTAGACATATCAACTCTATCGCACCCCAACCTCATCCCCAAGGGATGATAGCATTTCACGTCCACCATGTTGGATTTCAAAATTGTTGTAGTTTTTGTAATCAGCGGCTCGATAAACCTTACAAACGACACCCATATTGATTTTTAGACATTTCAACCCTATCGCACCTCAACCTTATCCCCAGGGGATAATGGTAGTTTACGTCTACCACGTTGGATTTCAAAATTGTAGTAGTTTTCGTAATCAGCGATACTTAGTTGAATAAAAAAAGTCTCATCAAAATCGGTTAAGTAGTTTCGGTGTTCTGTAGCAGATACAACCCCGCTAGAGTATTATTGTATGTGTAGATTCCCACGGGAATGAGATATTTTCCCGGGGTAAAAAGTAGCCTATGTCCGTCTCCAAGTTACCATCTATCACCATACCAAATTTCATCAAAATCCGTTCAGCCGTTTAGGCGTGAAAGAGCAACAAACAAACAGACAGACAGACAGACAGAGTTACTTTCGCATTTATAATATTAGTATGGATACATAATAGCAAAGATTATCACCTCATTTTAAGGTAGTACTCATTTTAAGTGATAGTGATTTCAAGTCAATGGGAAGTCAAAAAATTCTTCGGAACAAACTTTTGTAAGAAGTTTGACTTTGATGGCTTCTCATGTATCGGACAATCGGTACTTTTTAAATAAAAATACTGTATTGATTTTCTCAACGAGATCTAAACAACGATGCCCCACGCAATGGGGTACGCAATTTTTTTTTCACACATCCTTAAAAACATTTAAAAATAATTTTTGACGATTTGTATGACTTTGGGTCAACAAGATACTTGCTCATACTGTGAAAATTTAAATACTGTTTCTCCAACCGATTGGTTGAAAAATCTGTGTGGCAGACATCAGACGGACGGACGAATGGACACGTGAGTGACAACAAAAGGGCTCCAATCGGACCCTACGGGTAAGGAACCCTAAAAATCTAAGAATACAAAAAAAAAGTATGAAACGATCTCGTTATGTCTTTTGTATGGGCAAACATTATGGAAGAACGCAATGAACTAGCATCGATGACTTCTTTGTAAGTTATAGGAGTAGTGTTTTTTTACACTCATCATTATAATTTTTCAACAGACTCCTTTAGTTGCTGAAATGCCCTTTAAATTTAATGTCCATTTAGTCTCGTGTCTTTTTAAATTTTTAAAGAAGGATGGTGCAAGTGACGCTTAGCTGTCGTTTTGTGCAAAAATCATCCACTGTTGAAAAGCCCTCATTTCCATGGTGGTAGGGCTTCTGTGCAAAGTCCGTCTGGGGAAGTACCACGCACTTGCCTTTTTCTGCCGTAAACAACAGTGTTTGCATTGCTGTGTTTCACTTTAAAGGGTAAGTGAGCAGTGAAATTATCGCACATGACACATACCATCTTAGTTCTCAGGGTGGGTAACGCGCATTGCTATCTTATAAGTGTCAAACTATGTCACTAACAAGACAACGGGTGTCATAGGCGGTGGTAACCACTTACCACCAGGTCGCTCACAAGCTCGTTTGCCCACTTGTGACATAAAAAAAAACAGCCAAGTGCGAGTCGGACTCGCGCCATAAGGGTTCCGTACCTATCTACCATAATAATATGATATACCAAAAGCTTTAGCTCTTTGACTTTAAAAACTCTACGACCACCCAACTTGACCCCTCTTTTATAGAAAAGTTCTTGAAACTGGAGCTCACCTTAATTGGTTATTATTTGCATTTGCCGCCTTTTGACATGTTTGTATTTCTTTATTGATTATTTTTTGTTTTTATATTATTTGACGATCATATTATTCATTGACATCTGAGCAATTTATGTAATTTTGAATTTGATAGTATGAAATAAATAAATCTAATCTAATCTATTAGTTGTTAGAAAAATTGTAATATTTAATGATTTAGACTTTTCCCATTATTTGTACTGTGAGACCTAGCTTCTTTAATAATTTTTCAATAATTTGCCAATTAAATAATTTTAGGTCAACGGGAAGTACCCTCTAGGTTTTGGTTTGGTGCATAAATGTATGGAGATGAGGACATAAAAAGCCATATCTTTTGATTGCGTCATTGTAAAAAATTGAAATTTTCAGATCTTGTGTGGTTTATAGACCTTAATATTCGTTGTCAATTTCAACTTGATACCTCTTCTCGTTCGTGAGAAAAATGGTCTTGACAGACAGAAACAGACGGACAACAAAGTGATCCTATAAGGGTTCCGTTTTTTATTATGAGGTACGGAACCCTAAAATTAACATCTCGTTTGTAATAAAATTCTCTTAAGCACTCTTTACAATCAATAAACGTATACCAGTACAGCAGCATTAAATATCGAGTACTAGGTAAATATGTGCACATATATTGAGTAAATAATAATAGGTATTTGTGCCTTCTTCGCACGCGATGTACCGGTTTCTAACGAGAGAGCCAGTTAGTATAAGTGGGGGCTGCAGCGGCTTCACTTCAAGTCATTTGATAGGTTGTAAATTCTCAACGACGCGAGTTTGAGAGATGGTGTCAGAGAATTAAATCTGGTGTTGAAACTACAATAAGATAACGTAACTTTAAATCAACCCTCTAAAAAATTGTTTTACATTTTTTATAACACGCACTTGGTGGGATTACTATTTTTTGTGATATTTCAACGTATTTTCCATGGGAAATTATTTTCAGTTATGGTCTATAGTTCCTCCGCGTTAAAAATGCAGTAAGTTATTAATGCAATTGCTGGGTAAAGGTGTATTCAGAATGGAGCGAAAATGCAAAAAATAATAATATTTTTTTAGTTTTTTAGTTAACACACAAAGGAAACAACTTATTCATTGTGCCTTTGATTTTATAATTTTAAGCGACCTGATTGGTTACGCGGCTGAGCCACCAGCGGCGGAAAGCAATGACTCAAGAACGATAGTGTGATATTAAAATAATATGTACTATTTTAAAACATACTAACTACAAAGTAGAAATAAAATCATTTTCATACTAACTACCTATATAACCAGCGGACTCAGAACAAGCCCCTAATTTTTTTTTTTACTTTTAATGTATGAAGCAAACGTCAATTTTCGCACTAGTGAATGAAAAGCGTTTATCTAGGTGCTCGTCTGGTGCTGAAAAAGTGCACAGAACCCACAATGATTCATAAGAGACATGGGAATCTAGTATACAATGAAAAAAAAATCGCATTTACTCGTAATGGATAAATATGGAAATTAAGAGTGACAGCTGAATCGGATTACTTAGCATTTAATAATTTACAATGCACGCAGTGTTTATTTACATACAGATTTGTGTGTGTTTTTAGACTTTTTTGTCATAAGTGAGTAAACGAGTAGGTGACCCACTTGATAGTAACACTTCAGGTAACCACCGCCCATTTACCAGCAAAGCACGTTGTCAACCCTGAGAAGTGTAGTGTAGTTTGTCTCATCTGCCGGTAATTTTACTAGCTCCCTTAAATATAAAACAGAAATACATCAGTACAAACACTGCTGCTTTACGGCAAAAATAGGCAAGGAAGTGGTACTTCATCAGACGGACTTTACACAAAAGCCCTACCTGGCCGTTACTCAATTGATAATCAATACTCTTCGCAAAAATTTACATCTTTCAATGTAGGTTTGTATGTGTGAAAACACACACACACCGAAAATCCGTCACGCCCCTGTATAACTCCCATGACAAAACAAATTGGTACAAAAGTTTCTACATATTTAAAAATACGCATTAATTCAATGAAATTAGTGTTGAAATTCGCTTAACTGTCTGTGGATAAGATGCTGGTTTACAGTTTACAAGATACACTTGTGTGAAATTTTTACTATTCAAACAAAATGCCGAAGAAAGCACAACAATATACACAATGCCACCACAAAAAGACCTAGTTACGAAATTTTCGACATTCAAGATTCAACACATACGAGTATACGCTTCCAGTGTTCGTGTGAGCTGTGTTGCCAGTTTCATTTTTCACATTATAATTATTTTGATATTTGTCTTATCTGGCGATGATATCGAATGTTATTAATTTTTGATCCTGGTAAGTATCATCAAGTAAGATTCTGGAGTAAGTCGTTTATAGGTAAAATTGATTGATGATGTCGATAAGTATAACTGCGGATTATATTTTTTTATGTGACAATGAGCAAACGAGCAGGTGGGCCACCTGATGAAAAGTGGTGACTACCGCCCATAGACCTCGCCTTTTTTTTGTTGCCCACCCTGAGGACTAAGATGGTGTGTCTCGTGTGCCAGTAATTTCGCTGGCTCCCTTACTCTTCAAACCGAAACACAGCAGTGCAAACACTGCTATTTTACGGCAGAAAAAGGCAAGGGGGTGGTACTTCCCCAGACGGACTTTGCACAAAAGCCCTACCACCTAGGTATCGTATCTAATCTATGACTGCGGTGACATACAGTGGATGGAGCCTTTGCTTTGTGTTCCGGTTCTGTCCTGTTTCCTGCAACGTGGAGGACCTAAACATGGCAAATTAAAATTCTGTCGGTTTAAAAAGTTACTGGGCTGGTCTAGTATGGTCGACACGAAAAGAAGAAGAATTTATAGGTACAATAGAAACGGTGCCGTTTTCAGATATAGATTATTATGGTCACTTGTAATGCTTGGCGATTTTTTATGCTGACCCTCCAGCACTCAGTCAAAAGAGTATTTCCCGCAACATTGTATAGATCCTAACATGCTTCATTATCCTATTAAACACGTGATTTACATACCATCCGAATAAGAAAACTCATAAAGATATCCAAAGAGATAAATAAGACAGATAATACTAGCGACCGTACTGGCAACACCGCGTCGCAGCCGCTCGTGCGAAAAAAATGCGCTTTTTGTTGGAAACGAAAGTACGCTATTACACTGCGCATGCGTGTCGAGTCGCACGCGCCACTCGATTGGCTCGCTCGATCAACCTGATTTCCCCTAATATCTTTAGCCGAAGTCTAGATTTTAATACGCACGTTGATTGGTGTTATCGTCAACAGGTCTTTAGTGCCAGCGCTTGAGGCTAAGTGGCGATTGCTTGAGGATTGATCTCGGGACTTTATTTTTGATAGTGGTCGATCGATAGTATCAGAAAAAAAATCTTATGTTGTTATCAAAGATCTAGGGTTAGATTTGGTTTGGAGCAGTTGTTACAAATTACGGCCAATGAAACCCTTTTTGCCTGAATTATGACGTCAGAGAGAGAGAGAGAGAGAGAGATGTGTGTCATGTTTCTTCAAACGCATGCAAGACCATATAACTATTTATTACAGATCTAATTACAACTATTCATGTATGTATCATCACCTGATGATACTTCGGGGACCAAGTCCCACCGATTGACTTTTCTTGGCCTCCTTTAATGCCGGTATTTCACTGGGACACCATGGCAGCGCAACCAGCCGCCGCTACCAACAAAATGTATACAGCTCTATAGAGAGTTACTCACCTGGTGTCCCTTTGGTTGCGCAACCAGCCAGCTCGGATGCTGGTCGCGCTACCACTCCCAGTGAAATATAGCCCTTAATACTGTGGCCGCAGGGTGTAGCGACTCTGGTGTCTTTACTGGTGTCTAGTTACGGACACCAGTGGCGCAACCAGTCGCGCCACCGTGGTGTCCCAGTTAAATATCGGCCTCCCAATCCACCAAATACTTGCTACTATTGCACATAATGTCCCGACACATGTACACGTAATGACCTTTTTAAAGCCACATAACGCAGTAAATACTCGTATGGCGACGTTCTGGGCTACAAAAATTTACTTCAGTTCAGTTTTCAGATTCAAAAATTTAAATACACTTTGTTAAATCAATGGATTAAACAGAAAACACAAAAGCAAAGCCACGGGAAGAAACAATCACCGAATTGCCATGAACAACCGGTTTGTCCAAAACAAAAAATGTGGACATTATTCATGTGAGATCATTTATATTTATCAAAAGATTTCGGGGACGTTGGAACTGCCCTGCTTATCGAACCCTTTGAGAAGAGTCGCCGCAAACAGGGTGCAGGTTTCGGAGATCAGTGACCAAATAAGAAAAAGGCATTTCGAAGACTAGAAGTACCAAATCGAAGCTAAGAAGTGGTTAGCTTAAATGTGTTATTACAATGATTGATAGATAAACAAATATTGCGTATATTTGGGGGACAAATTCACACAAACTCATCAAATACAAAACCAGGCAAGAAGCTGGTCTACCAAGCTTCGCTCTGTATTATCTTAACCAAATTATACCAACAGATAGCGCTATAGGGTTTTTAAAACGCATTATTTTCAAGCAATTCTCAAAAAATTGGAGAAATTTAATTTTTCCAGACGTGAGATAAAGCTAGATCCATTTTTCACACATTCACACATTTAAATTTATAATCGAAATACCGTTTGGAGCCGTTTTCGAGAAACCGATTACAAATATTACAGGACTTGCTTTTGCCGAAGACTTCATCTTCATTATATCCCCGATTCCTATTCCCAAAAAATTTATTAAAAATATACCAGTATTTAAGTCAAACTGTTAACTATTCAGTCCCGTGTGGTGCCGGAAAAGAATAATACCAACCCATCTTTACCCGTGGGTGTCGTAAGAGGCGACTAAGGGCTCATAAAGCGGAGGATGGGCAGCAGCATATTTTTGAGTATCGTACCATCTTACATACTGCGGTCACCATCAACAGCGGTCGCCAACCGCAACGCCTACAAGCGTGGTGACTATGGTAAATCCCCTTCTCAGTCTTGAATACCACGTATTTATGCTGGACTTCTGGAGGGAGCTCCCTGTCTTGTAGTGGACGTTTTCATGGGATGTTATGATGATGATATGATTAACTATAAAAAAAAAACTGTTTAATTAAAATCAGTGCGTGTAACTCGAACAAACAAATAAAAAGTCCAAAAATCTGTGATTTGGATTTAGGGGCATCAAAATACTTAGCAGAAAGTTATATATATATCGGCGCAGGAGGCCATAATATCATAATCACAAATATATTGGGTTCAGGTATAATCAGTTATGATCTAGTTATTGTCACGTCATGTTACGGGCTCCGGGTTTGTGGTGAGGCACCCGGACCCTTCTGGCTCAGTTTGACCCTGGATAGTTATTACAGTTAACGCTATAATTGTACGTCTTGTGCTGTAACTTTACTAATCATTTCTTCAGGAATTTAGACAAATAGAGCTAAAAGCACGATCACAATTCAACCAGATGACGTGTTGTCCTGTGTCGCCCTTTCACCTTGACGCTTCATCAGATCGACAGCTAACTAAATACTCAGCTGCCAGTCTATTCCTGAAGCAAGGAGGCCTCACGCGGCGTCGCTAAGAAGGTGCTGCTACTAATGTGCCTACATATATATTTTTTTTAATATCTTCAATGTACAGACAAAATCAATTTTCAATGTTATAATAGTAGAGAAAAGATTACGCTTAGTAAAAATAATAATAAAAAATATATGAAAAAAAAATAATAATAAAAAATATATACAATGTGTTAACGGAATAAGCGAAACTGAAAAAATAGTTTGTTTAGAATCGAGAGTAGAATCAATTTCACGAGTTTTTGATAGGGGTAATTTTTTTATATTTTTATTATTTCAATTTTTGCCGCTTCTATTCTAAATATTACTGTGGATACGCGCGCTGGCGCGGCGCCGCGCGGGAAGGAGTGCGCGGACTATAACAACGATGAAACTAGAACAATCATGAAACTTTAAAATAACAATATCTAGATAAAACATACTTTTTTAAACATTTTTTTTACAGAAATAGATTTATTTTAATAAAAATCAGTTGGGGTGTATGAGGATTTTGCTTATTCCATTAACACGTTGTATATAAAAAAAATCTTAATAAAAATAATAAAATTCACGGAACCCTCAAAAATCCTCTCAACCTTCGTCCTCCGATTATCAGCAGAGGTATTCAGGTTGCAATCATCAATCAAACTCACGTGGCAACTGGTTGCCGACTCCGTTAGACATCCACAATCCACCACGCGTGCGAAAATCATATTAATGATGGTCGGCGGCAGTGTGACGTCATGAGAAAAAGGTTTTTTTTTAGATTGGACAGCAACAGCTTATTCTGGGAGTTTTTGATATAAGTTTAAGATAATGATATAATAGGTCTTTACCTATGAAATTGCCGTTTTGTATGGCGAATTTTAGGTAAACTCAATTTTCAGTACTAAGATTTTTGCATTTCTCACGTGGCAACTGGTTGCCGACTCCGTTAGACATCCACAATCCACCACAAGTGCGAAAATCATATTAATGATGGTCAGCGGCAGTTTGACGTCATGAGAAAAAGTTTTTTTTTTTAGATTGGATAGCAACAGCTTATTCTGGGAGTTTTTGAGATAAGTTTGAGATAATGATACATAAATACACTCACCGGCAGAAATAACCGGCCGGTCTGTTTTCTTTCATATGTTTTCAAACAAATATGGGGGCAAACGAAGCGTCAATATCTTACCTAAACTGAATAAAAATACGAATCTGATTGATGAGGTCTTTAGATAAGAACCTTATTAACAATATTGTCAAAGATTAGTTATACCTAAAATGTTGAAGAAAACCCGTGCGACTCTTAAAATATTTTAATTCGCAAAATGTAAGAGATTTCTGACAAAATTACGTTTATTTTTTTCTGAACGATGCACGGAATTTCCTGGATACCGCGTGCACAGGTCTAATCTTCAAGAATCGGTAGTCAGACACCTTATTCAATGAACTCACTGTTTATTCACGGATATTTATTAAGTTTAGGAAATATATTGACACTTCATTTGACCCCTTACTTGTATGAAAATGTACGACAGAAAATAGACCGGCCGGTTATTTCTGCCGGTGAGTGTATATACATAACATCACGCCTCTTTCCCGTCGGGTGAGCTGAAAACACAGTCCTCCACATGTTACGATCATGACATATTGATTGGGTCTTTAATTATGAAGTTGCCGTTTTGTATGTCGAATTTTAGGTAAACTCAATTTTCAGGACTAATATTTTTGCATTTTTTTTAGGAATTAAAAATCAATTTATTATTAAGGTTGATTGGGAAGACATTAAGCTTACAGAAGCTTAAATTTAATTTTCGAAAAATATTATCTGTAATAAAATATAACAAATCTAATGATGAAATCGGACGACATTTAAAACGAACAATTTTCGAACCTTAAATTTTATATATCAATCTAAAAATGAAAACTGTATTTTATGCGTAAATTGATAACTTCTGTGCGTAAATTGATAACTAAGAATCTAAAACTGAGCTTAAGGAGTCCGGGATTGTTGTGTCAGAGTTTTTAACTAAATCTCGGCACGACACCTTCATGGCAGCTCGGAAACACTTCGGTGTTCGCAACTGCTGGTCTGCGGAGGGCAAGATTGTCATCCTTTTGCCTGATAAGAACCGCAAGAAGATAGAAACCGCTCCTGAACTACAGGCTTTAATGTCAGCTTTTCCGGCCATGGGACAGTCCGCCCCGGAGTCGTCGCAATTACCACCGTCGCCTGTTAAGACCAAGAAGATCGCAGCTACGAAAAATTCATCAACTTTACCACCTAACAGGAGAACAAAAGCAAAGTAGGGTCGCTCTTGCGGTTGGATCTGTCTGGCAAACATCTTAACTTGGTAGTATAATACTTTTATATTTTGTTTGTAAGGTAGATAGATCTGAAGTATTCATTGTATTTTAGACCTATATCAGACTACCCTTGCTTAAATAAGTTCAAATAATTTCATTGTTTGTTTCTAATCAAATCACCAATGTCAATCGAACTTTTTTAATTTTATCCAAGGCTGTGTTCCGATTCGGTGAAGATTTGCCCGACACCTTGAGTTTTTTTTTTTTCACTCGATTGTACAGAAAGAAAAACCGTATACCTGTTAGCTAAAATTCTCTTCCTCCTAAGATTTGGGTTCTTCTTTCATTAGATTACCCTTAGCTTAACTTAGTTTTTGGTAAGTTTTGATATGTCACTGTGAAGTGCGACTTCGGGTAACTTTTTACCGAATCGGCAAGCACTTTTAGTTGTAAGCGTTTCGTTTGTGCAAAGTTTCTTTCAACTTTCCGCGGCAAGTACTAATTCGGTTAATTTAATTTTAGTACATATTTTATCATATTTGTTGCTCATTTATTTTTATTTATTTATTTTATAGAGTAGTATTATAGTATATTTTATGGATAACTTAGCTAACTTAGATGATAGTTTTTTCTCCTGTTCCTCGTCTTCTGACCATTTTCTTAGTGCCGATAGTGATGGTGATGATTCTACATGTCTGTCCGTTCATGATCAGTTGAAAGCAACTTTTTCCCAATTTCCAAATAACTTCAACTTAGTACATATAAATGCCCAGAGTATTCCTTGCCACTATTCTGACCTTCTGGCGTCCTTTAGTAACTCTGCCGTTGATGCCATCCTTATATCCGAATCTTTCCTGAAGCCTTCCCTCTCTTCTACCCAGTTTCCTCTCCCTGGTTTTAAACTCATCCGCAATGATCGTACGGGTAAAGGAGGCGGAGGTGTTGCAATATATCTGCGAGCAGACATAGTTCATGCTGTTGTTAGCGTTTCTCCCAGTATCTATTCTCACTCTGCCGAACATTTGTTCATTGAGATAACGCTCCATCATAAGAAAATGCTGCTCGCTGTATATTATAGCCCTTCACTCCATATTGATTACTTCAAATCCCTGGAGGACATCTTGAATAATTACTGTCCTAGTTTTGATCACGTACTTCTTCTAGGTGATTTTAATACATGTTTAATTAAGGATGACCACCGTTCCCAAAAACTCCTATCCCTATTATCCTCCATCAACCTACATGTTCTTCCTCTGACCGCTACACATCACTCTCCAAATTGCACCCCTTCCCTTCTCGATCTTATGATTACATCCTCTCCTGAAAACATTGCTACCCATGGCCAACTTCCAGCTAGCTTCTCCTACCATGACCTCATCTATCTTTCCTACAAAATCCGACCTCCTAGGCGTAAATCGAAATTTCTTTTCTTGCGTAGTTTTAAAGGTATTGACTTGGAGGCTTTGAGGCACGATGCGTCCAGCATTGATTGGACCCCTGTACTTACTGCTGGCCACGTCGACATGAAAGTCCAGGAGTTCGTTACAACAATACTTTCACTCTATGATATACATGCTCCCATTAAAAAGGTAAGAGTGAAACATGATCCTGCTCCATGGCTAACCCAGGATATTCTAAATTGGATGGCTCGTCGTGACAAGGCTAAAGGAAGGCTTAGGAGATCACCTTCCGAGCAGAATTTAGCCCGGTACAAATATCTTCGTAACTTTTGTGGTCGTCTGTGTAGGGATGCTAAGAGACGCCACATTCACAACTCCATTGAAAATTGTGATCCCAGACAAGTATGGAAATTTTTAAAGACACTGGGTATCGGTAAGTCATCAGCCCCTTCTGACTCATCGGTTGATCTAAACGCACTTAATGCTTACTTCTCCTGTCCACCTACACGCTTAGATCAGCTTGTCAAAGCTTGTACCGTTTCCCGAATTAATAGCCAAACTCTTCCAGCTTGTCCTTCCTTCTGCTTCAGTGCTGTGGCTGAGGAGGATGTTAAGAAGCATATACTCTCCATAACGTCTACTGCTGTGGGCAATGATGATCTGTGTTCCCGTATGATTACCCTTATCCTTCATGATCTCTTACCTATTCTCACCCATATTTTTAATTACTCCCTGGCGACGAGTTCTTTTCCTACAGCGTGGAAACTCGCTAACATCATTCCTTTACCAAAAACCACAAATCCCACTTCCTTTTCACAGTTCCGGCCTATTTCCATCCTTCCATTCCTCTCCAAGGTTCTTGAACACATTGCCCATAAACAGTTGGCTAGTCACATGACATCAAATTCTCTTCTGTCTCAATTTCAGTCTGGTTTTAGGCCAGGTCACAGTACAGTTACTGCACTGCTAAAGGTCACAGACGATATTCGCTGCGCGATGGAGAACAAGACTGTCACGGTTCTCACGCTGCTGGACTTTAGTAGTGCTTTTAACTCTGTAGATTTTGATGTTCTTCTTGCCATACTTCGCTCTCTTAACATTTCTTCCTCAGCTATAGCCTGGTTTGATTCTTATCTTCGTGGTCGCTCGCAGCGGGTCCGCTCTGATGAGGAATTCTCGGATTGGTGTGATCTGGTTGCGGGTGTACCGCAAGGTGGCGTTCTCTCTCCTCTTCTGTTCTCTATCTTCATTAACACTGTTACACCAGTTATCTCCTCAAACTTCCATCTATATGCAGACGACCTACAAATTTACCGCAGTTCCGATATCCTACACATCAATGATGCTATAGATTGCCTCAATCTGGATCTTGAGCGTATTTCTAGCTGGGCCGAAAATTTTGGATTGCTTGTCAACCCTAAGAAGTCTCAAGCCTTGATTATTGGGAGTCCGTACATGACTAGGCAACTCGATCAATTAGATATTCCTCCAGTTTTGTTCAATGGTACTTCAATTGATTTCACTAAAACCGCAAAGAATCTCGGAGTTATTATAGATTCTAACCTCTCTTGGGTGGCTCATGTAAATGAGGTCAGCAGGAAGATTCACTACTCATTTCATTCGCTCAAACGCCTCCAAAGTTTCTTACCTTTGAAAACCAAGATCTCTCTAGCTCAGTCCATTCTTTTCCCTATCTTTGACTACGCCGACTCCTGTTATCTTGACGCCACTGAGGAGCTTTTACACAAACTTGAGCGTCTCCAAAACTTGTGCATTCGATTTATATTCGGATTGCGCAAGTACGACCATGTGTCTCAATTCCGTTCTCAACTCAAGTGGCTCCCAATCCGTTTTCGCAGGAATACTCACATCCTTTCTCTTCTCTACAACGTCCTATACAATCCTAGTTCCCCTTCCTATCTCCGTGAGCGTTTTGCTTTCTCACGTCCTATTGATAAACCCTGTCGTCCCAATGTCAGAACTAACCTATCTCTCCCCTCCCACCATTCCGATTTCTACTCCTATTCCTTCACTGTTCATGCGGCCAGGCTGTGGAATTCTCTCCCACACACTGTTCGTGACAGTCCGTCTATCGCTGTCTTCAAAAAACGAGTAAAAGATTATTACCTTTCTCTGTCTAAGTGATCCATATATTTATTTATGTATGTATGTATTTTTGTTCATATTATATAGGTATATATATAGATATACATATATGTGTATATTTGTCTGTATGATTTTTATATTATTATTATTTAGTATAGTTAAGTATTATTATTATATTTATTATATATCGTAGTAGTTTAGGTATATGTGTATAAGTAGTTATTTTATAAATTGTGCACGTTTATCTGCCCCTTCCAGTGTCTTTTCTCTTGCCAAGGTCTGCTGGAAGAAATTTCCAAGCTGAAATAAGCAGCACCTGTTGTGTCTGTTCTCTAAATGTTTGTATTATTTGTATTTTTATGTGTACAATAAACAGTTAAATAAATAAAATAAATAAAACTTTAAAGTTAACTTTCAAACATAAGACACATGAAAAAAATTGCTTTAGAATTATAGGAATTATGATCTCATTAATCTGTAAGAAAATTCGGCAATTTCATAGTTATAGACCTATTGAAAATGATTTTATTTTAACACTTCCTGTGTTCGGATAAATCTACAAAGTAGAAAATCGCAAAATTTCACAACCACAGGCAGGATTCGAACCTGCGTCTTCTGCGTAAGTACCGCAGACGCTTTACCAACTAGGCTACTGTGGTCCTGCCCGATGTTGTGAAATTTAGCGACCTCTATACGCATTCCAACGTTGCGTTTGTGCTGCCACCTAGCAAGCATTCTGCGTCTTCTGCGGTACTTACGCAGAAGACGCAGGTTCGAATCCTGCCTGTGGTTGTGAAATTTTGCGATTTTCTACTTTATAGACCTATTACTTTCCTCGCTTCCTCTACCCTTTCATACGTGCTCGTCGGTTAAGGGTACTTTTAACCTGGCCTTTAATTAGAACGTCCCGAATTTGATCCTAATACGTTCGCCGAGGCATTCCCCTTCCATTCACTCTCTAGCAAATTAATATCAAAGTTATACTTCTTTTTCTTGTCAGTATAGCTGACCCGGTGAAGCACCAGGCGAATCGAGTGGACGGGTGCGCGTAGGCACAGTAAAGAGGAGGCGTAGGGGTGCGGTTTGGAATTGCATTCGTAGAGTGTTCGTTCCAAGGAGTTAGGCTATATTCTGTGGCTATATTTTTAGCTACGCCTCCTTTGTAATTTTCTTATCCATCACATTTCCCATCTTATATCAAACGCGATATCTTAAAGTGCGTGCAGAATTCTGCATCTAGCCTAAGGCCTGCTATAATGCATGACGCGTCTGTCTACAGATATCTGTACCATGTACACCCAACAGCACGTCAGTAGAAACGCATTGGATTTTATGGAATGGTAATAGAGTTGAAAATGTTTCCACAGACGTGTGGTTGAGCGTACTATGACCTATGACGACCCCTGCGGCGAATGTGTTATGTGCTGGATTTACAAGAAAGTGGCGAAAATGATTGCAATATTTTCATGTAGCTATTTTAAGAAATAAATGTAAAATTGGGAGAGTAAAGAAGAGTTTGATATTAAAAACTTTGTGCAACAAGTTTGGTAGTAGATTCAATCTAATGTTAACTTTATGAGTATTCTTTGCTATGGAGGCGTAAAATTCCGCGTGTAGCTCACATTTTTATAATCACACACATAACATCCCTTCCACCGCAGGACCGGGAGCTCCCACCAGAACTCTAGCAAAAACGCGCGATACTCTGGAGGGGATTTACCATAGTCACCACGCTTGTAAGCGTTAAAACTGGCCACCGCTGTTGTTGGTGACCGCAGTTCGTAAGATGGTACGATACACGGAAAGATGCTGCTGCCCATCCTCCGGTTCATAATCCCTTAGTCGCCTCTTACGACACCCACGGGTAGAGATAGGTTGGTACTATTCTATGATAGTCCTTGCAGTGTGTGTGTTAAGTGCTGGATTTAAAAGGAAATGGCGAAAATTATTGCAATTTTTTTAGCAGATTTAATTTGATTTTACAAAAAATATCATCCATAAAAAGTAACTATATAGATAACAAATCAGTTTTCAACCCTTTAATGTTAGACACCAAACTAAAAATAAAAACTTCTAAATATGTACAAAACAAATTATGAATATCGCCATACAATTAGAGGAATAATGATCTCTATAATCTGCAAGAAAATTTTGCCAATTTCACAGGTGATGATTGACCCAATATTTAAACAAAGCCCTATTTGAATCAGTGCAGAAGTTTTTAAGTTATTAGTGAACAGGGTGCGTATTCCGAAGTTTTATCGGAGCTCCGATATTATCAGATTGACAGAAATTTACTTTCCGAACCATAGACTAATTACCGGTGCGATATAATCGAAGTTTCACTTCGGAATACGGCAGCTGACCTGCAGACCATATTCTAAAAGTTGTCTTAGGGCCTGTCCGCACAGCGAATTTTATTCGCGCGATATTTATTCGCGCGAATTATATCCCGCGCGATTTTGATGCGTTCTATCACGGTATGGCTAAGGCAATATTGAATCTGATTGAACAAGCCTCAAGGCTCTCTGTCCTCAAGGCTAGATCAAGGTCAAGAGTAAGCCCATACATAGTAAAAAAAAAACAAGTGAAATCACAATGTTTTACCAATAAACATCTAAAAATGTAGATACAATCTAAAGGTCCACTATAACATCCGGAGCCATAAAAGAAAACGCACGACCATATAGAAATTCTTCATCACACAGTAATAACCATAAATCTGTTGAAACATGTCCATAGCATGATATGAAATATTAAGTTCTAAATAGCCTACGGAACGAGATCCAACATTTATATTGAAACGTCTATAAATATTTCATTTTCAATCTCAACTGTCGCATATATAATTTATAAATGAAATTCATAAATTCGTAAAATAAAGCGTAACGTGAGGAACATGTAATTTTTCCTTGCAGCATTATTCATGTGCATTTAATACCACTGTCAGTATCAATACACAATTCAGAAAATTTGTAATGTATTTTTTTATGTCACAAGTGGGCAAACGAGCAGGTGGGCCACCTGGTGGTAAGTGGTCACCACCGCCCATAACAGCCACTGTCTTATTAGTGAAATAATTTGACACTAATAAGATAGCAAAGCGCGTTACCCACTCTGAGAACTAAGATGGTATGTCTAATGTGCCGGTAATTTTATTTATTCTTTTTAGTTTAAAAAAAATAAATTTAATAAAGGTTAGGATGAAACTTAAAATTTCATCAAAATAAATAATATAACCATAGCCACAGATCATAAAATACTAGTAAACATAAGCTCGCACTCCCTGTATTGCTATGACCCAGCACTTCTTTAACTTCATTCGCTCTCATTCTTCCCTTAAGTTACTTACTTTAGCTCTTGTAAAATAATGCAGTAACTCAACAATCTCCAAATTTCCGCCGGCTAGTACTCTTTGCTCGCCAAGACATGATTGACAGCACTGCACTGACATACGCTACGTCACCTACAGGTTGACTATTACATATTCTGTGTCAACAGTCCTGGGTACTATCTCTATCTCCAAATTTCTGCCGCGCAGTACTCTTTGCTCGCCAAGTCATGACTGACTGATAAACGCTACGTCACCTACGGTAAACTTGTTTACTATTATATATTCTGTCCTTGATGATAACAGAACTAAGCTCGCACTCCCTTTATTGCTATGATCCACTAATTTTACTTCATTCGGTCTCATTCTTCCCTTAGATTACTTTAGCTCTTGTCTCTCTCCTAACTTTTATGTAAAAAAGAATGCATTCACTCACCAATCTCCAAATTTCCGCCGGCCAGTACTCTTCGCTCGCCAAGTCATGACTGACAGCACCGCACTGACATACGCTACGTCACCTACGGTCCTTGATGACTACTAAGCTCGCACTCCCTTTACTGCTATGACCGAGCACTTTTACTTCATTCGCTCTCATTATTCCTTTAGGTTACTGTAGCCCTTGATTTTTTTTTGCTTTGTATGAGCTTACTCTTCACCTCTATCTAGTCCCTGAGGACAGAGATGAAGTCGACGATGGAATAAGCTTGCCCAGAGAGAGAAGCCTATTCACTACCGACAGATTCTTGTCTTTTTCCTAACTTACATGTTAAAAGAATGCATTAACTATCCAATCTCCAAATTTCCGCCGGCCAGTACTCTTCGCTAGCCAAGTCATGACTGACAGCACTGCACTGACATAAGCTACGTCACTTACGGTCCTTGACAATTACTAAGCTCGCACTCCCTTTACTGCTATGACCCAGCACTTCTTTTACTTCATTCGCTCTCATTCTTCCCTTAGGTTCCGGTAGCCCATGATTTTTTTTTTACTGTGTATGGGCTTACTCTTCACCTCTATCTAGCCCTGAGGACAGAGAAGAGGTCGACGATAAACGAGCTTGCCCAGAAGAAGCCTATTCACTCGCGACTTAAATAGATTCGGGCCTTTCTCCTAACTTACTTGTAAAAAGAATGCAGTAACTCACCAATCTCCAAATTTCCGCCGGCCAGTACTCTTCGCTCGCCAAGTCATGACTGACAGCACTGCACTGACATAAGTTACGTCACCTACAATCCTTGATGACTACTAAGCTCGCACTCCCTTTACTGCTATGACCCAGCACTTCTTTTACTTCATTCGCTCTCATTCTTCCCTTAGGTTACTGTAGCCCTTGAATATTTTTAACTGTTTATGGGCTTACTCTTGACCCCTATCTAGCCCTGAGGACAGAGAAGAGGTCGACGATAAACGAGCTTGCCCAGAAGAAGCCTATTCACTCGCGACTTAAATAGATTCGGGCCTTTCTCCTAACTTACTTGTAAAAAGAATGCAGTAACTCACCAATCTCCAAATTTCCGCCGGCCAGTACTCTTCGCTCGCCAAGTCATGACTGACAGCACCGCACTGACATACGCTACGTCACCTACGGTCCTTGATGACTACTAAGCTCGCACTCCCTTTACTGCTATGACCGAGCACTTTTACTTCATTCGCTCTCATTATTCCTTTAGGTTACTGTAGCCCTTGATTTTTTTTTGCTTTGTATGAGCTTACTCTTTACCTCTATCCAGTCCCTGAGGACAGAGATGAAGTCGACGATGGAATAAGCTTGCCCAGAGAGAGAAGCCTATTCACTACCGACAGATTCTTGTCTTTTTCCTAACTTACATGTTAAAAGAATGCATTAACTATCCAATCTCCAAATTTCCGCCGGCCAGTACTCTTCGCTAGCCAAGTCATGACTGACAGCACTGCACTGACATAAGCTACGTCACTTACGGTCCTTGACAATTACTAAGCTCGCACTCCCTTTACTGCTATGACCCAGCACTTCTTTTACTTCATTCGCTCTCATTCTTCCCTTAGGTTACAGTAGCCCATGTTTTTTTTTTTACTGTGTATGGGCTTACTCTTCACCTCTATCTAGCCCTGAGGACAGAGAAGAGGTCGACGATAAACGAGCTTGCCCAGAAGAAGCCTATTCACTCGCGACTTAAATAGATTCAGGCCTTTCTCATAACTTACATGTAAAAAGAATGCAGTAACTCACCAATCTCCAAATTTCCGCCGGCTAGTACTCTTTGCTCGCCAAGTCATGACATAACTGACAACACCGCACTGACATACACTAGGTCACCTACAATCTTTGATGACTACTAAGCTCGCTCTCCCTTTACTGCTATGACCCAGCACTTTTACTTCATTCGCTCTCACTCTTCCCTTAGGCTACTGTAGCCCTTGATTTTTTTTTACTGTGTATGGGCTTACCCTTGACCTCTATCTAGCCCTGAGGACAGAGATGAAGTCGACGATGGAATACGCTTGCCCAGAAGAAGCCTATTCACTAACGACAGATTCTTGTCTTTTTCCTAACTTACATGTTAAAAGAATGCAGTTTTTTTTTAAGAAGTAACTTACCAATCTCCGAATTTCCGCCGGCCAGTACTCTTCGCTCGCCAAGTCATGACTGACAGCACCGCACTGACATACGCTACGTCACCTACGTTCCTTGACGACAACTAAGCTCGCACTTAACATAATCCCCGGCAGTCTTATTGAGTTATCACTTTTTGTCACTGAAACGTTCACTGCACTTGTGTTCTGTAATGCGGGTTCTGAAACAAAAGAAAGATTTATTAGTTAGGTTCAAAGTCGCTAAATAAATAGGTTGATAATGATTATACAGGGTAGAAAGTTTAGGTGGGGCACACAGCAGCTACCAGAATCATTACAGCTACAAGGAAAATGGACTTGGGAGGCTACCACACCTTGGACACTTGAAATTGGAAGGGCGCGTAGGACCGCATATTCAGTACAAAAGACCCTCAGGAGGACCACGAGAATCTCGCGGACGGAAGCTCGCGGGGGTGCGGGGTATATTGCATGGGGGGCGGAGAGTGTCCGTTCTGTATGATAGTACTATTATTTTATTATGTGCCCTGACTTTTAGAGATTATCTTGACCTGTATTCACAGTATTCTAAAAAATGTACAGTCAACAAAAAAAAACTGCAATCTTCACAAAAAGTTTTTTTTTTTCATCTCGTTTGATAAGGAACTCTCTTTATCTCTTACTGATTTGGAACACAAGTCTGTATAGGGTCAACCAAGGTCAAGGTATTATAATTCACAGAAAATGCAAAAGTAATTTTCCCAATTTTTCATACCTAGTATATTTAGTAGGAAATTTTCACAAATATTTTTTTTTCTTTCCATACGATCCTCTTACTTCAATATAAGATACGGTCAAACTACAAACTATTTTTGGTAGGCTAAACAAAAATCTTGACCTGTAGCATTGTATTGTACGGAAGTGAGACATGGACACTGACACAAAGAGATAGAGAAAGGCTGGAAGCATTTGAGATGTGGTGCTGGAAAAGAATGGAAAGATTTAGCTGGACGGAAAAGAAAAGAAACGAGGAGGTGCTAGAAATAGTCAAAGAAAAAAGAAGTTTACTAAAAACAATAGATAACCGAAGAGGGAAAATGATAGGTCACCTGATACGGCACGACAATTTCCTGAGAAACATAATGGAAGGAAAGATTGAAGGAAAGAGGGGACGAGGAAGACCTAGGCGAAGCTACTTTGACCAGATAAAAGAAAAGGTTAATGTCGTGTCGTTTCAGGAGGTAAAGCAGCTCGCGATACAACGTGAGGACTGGAAGTTACTCCATCGACAAGAGCTAAGCTCTTAAATTAAAGAAGAAGAAACAAAAATACTGCGATTAAAAAAACATTACAGACGTATCACTGACTACGATCTAAACTATTACCTTTTACTTACCAATCTTATCACTAAACGACTCGTGAGTGTTACACATAATTATGTACTTAGACGGATAAACTCACGTTTTATATTGACGGCGGCATAGGGCCGATAGGTACAGGTAGGTATAGGTTTCTACTTCATCATTGGCTTCGTCCGTCTATTTCAGCCGATTTAAGCAGTGGTCCGTGTGGCGCCGGCAAAGAAAAGTACCAACCTATCTCTACCCGTGGGTGTCGTAAGAGGCGGCTAAGAGCTAAACCGGAGGATGAGCAGCAGTATCTTTCACGTATCGTACCATCTTACATACTGCGGTCGCCAGCCGCAACGCGTAGGTATTAGCGTGGTGGCTTTGGTAAATCCCCTCTTAAGTACCACGCGTTCGCTGGAGTTCTGGAGGGAGTTCCCTGTCCTGTAGTGGACGTTTCATGGGATGTTACAGAAGCAGTCATTAAAACCATAATTAAGATTAACAATCCATACCGATTACCGGTAAAGTTTCAAACACAAGCTACCGTTTTGTCTTCTAAATCACTACTATGTACAAACAGTCGCACGTGAGTGGTAACATGACCTTCAGCTGGTCTCTGGTTACTCACGTTACTAGCGTAGCGCTGGTTCAACTAATACTGGCTTTGTCACACTTATCTGCGGCTGTGTGTACAAGTGACATCAACCAATTTGTCCAAAATGACAGAATAATGATCATTTTGTTTGCAGAGATAACGACAACGAAACACACACTCAATTTAACCGAAATTACTCTATCATGAGTACTAGCTTGTACAAATGTACTTATTTTCGACACCAATGGCAGGTTCCCATATCGTCTCTTCGCGCATCGCCGCTCTTAAAAAAAAACCGGCCAAGTGCGAGTCGGACTCGCGCACTGAGGGTTCCGTACCACCACATAAACATAATTGTATTAGTTGAAATTTCAGTAAGTTAATGTGCTAGATTTTTTGAGTCCGACACGCGCTTGAGCAAATTTTATTATTTGTTGTTATTTTATAGCCTATGCCCTATAAACATACCAATTTTCAAGTTTGTAAGTGTTCCCGTTTTTAAATACAACTAAAACAAAAATCGCCTCAGCAACCATCCAACTTGACCCCTCTCTTATATGAATGTTCTTTAAACGGGAGCTCACCACAATTGGTTACCATTAGTTGTGAGAAAAGTTGTAATATTTAATGATTTCAGACTTTTCCCATTATTTGTACTGTGAGACCTAGCTTCTTGCCAAATTTCATAATTTTAGGTCAACGGGAAGTACCCTGTAGGTTTTTCATTTTTGAATAAATGTATGGAGATGAGTACATAAAATGCCATATCTTTTGATTGCGTCGTTGTAAAAAATTTAAATTTTCAGATCTTGTGTGGTTCATGGATCCTAATATATGGTATTAATTTCAACCTGATACCTTTACCCGTTCGTGAGATAAAGGGTCTTGACAGACAGACAGACAGACAGACAGACGGACAACAAAGTGATCCTATAAGGGTTCCGTTTTTTTCTTTTGAGGTACGGAACCCTAAAAATTGTCAAAACACACAATACAGGGTGTAACGGACGTTGTACCGAAAACTAAAAGATGGAACTAAACTTTCCCAAAAAAAAAAAACATTTTTGGGAAAACAAATAATGGTTTGACCACTCCATACAAATTGCTCACTCTGATCGAAAAAAAAAAACACTTCTGATTATTAAGCAACACCTATCAACAACACCATTAATAAGGAACACCTAACCTCCTGTCCCGCATGTCCCGACACATGTACGCGTGATGACTTTTTTAAAGCCACAAATGACGCAGTAAATGTGGCAACGTTCTGGGCTACAAAAATTTAAATATTTGTAACTGATCGACACTCTTAAGAAGAAGAAGAACCATTTAGTATTTAGACTGTAAAAAACAAGAAAAATCTATACATATAATAAAACAGTAGAAAACCGTGTGTCTGTACTTTCGATGAATTTCTCAAAAAATGAGTCTGGGCGATAAGAAAGGACTAATAGAACACAAAAATATGTTTTTTGAAATTTTTGTCTGTCTGTCTGTCTGTATGTATTCGATAATCTCTGAAACTACTAAACGGATTTTCTCGCGGTTTTCGCAGATAGGTTAAACCATAGAGTAATATAAGCTCTGAGCAACATATAGGCTATGTTTAATTTAAATCGGTTCACTCAATGAGAACCTACAGTAATATAAAGTATCAAACTACCTCTGCGACAATAACTCACAAACTACTAAACCGATTCAAATAGGGTTTTCAATCACGTGTTTGACTTTCTTTCGTGCAACATAAAACATTAGTTTTATTGCAAACGGTTCACACAGACAGAAGGTACGCAAAGTTTCATGCGTCGGCGCAAATAATTCACAAACTATTGAACGGATTCAAACGGGGTTTTCAATGACCTGTCAAGGTTACTTCTTCGCAACATATTGGCTTACTTTAATTGAAAACGGCTCACTCACACAGAAGGTGCGTGAAATTTCAAGCGGCGGCGTCAATAACTCACAAACAACTGAACCGATTAAAACGAGGTTTTCAGTAACGTATTTGGCTTACTCCGTGCAACATGTTTGCTTAGTCTCATTGCAAACGGTTCACTCAGACAGAAGATTCACCAAGTTTCAAGCGGCCGCCAATAACTCACAAATAAGATCGAGAACTGCACTGTCTGTCTGTTACGCTTTTATGACTAATTCGATAAACTGATTGTGATAAAAACTTAGTACGAAGATAATTTGAACCATGGGGAAAATCATAAGCTACTTTTTCTAAACCCCACGCGCACGGAGTCGCGGACAACAGCTAGTATCTAAATAAACAGAGACCCAATAGTCTTAATTTCGCCTCTATATTGATAGAGGTTCGATGAAAACAGCAAACAAAACAATATTTGCTCACGATCGCGGCCTAAGGGCCATCACACATAGCTCCGGCACGGCGCCGTGCCGTGCTCCGGTGCGGCGCTGGACTACGGCACGGCGCCGTGCCGTAAAAACTCACGGCGCGCGCCGTGGAAATCTACGGCACGGCGCCGTGCCGTACTCCGGTGCGGCGCCGTGCCGTGGAAATAGCAGTGTGGCCAGTCATATGCTAGTTTCTGCGATTTTAGCAGGATTCGGTCTCTGATTATTTTGACGATTTACATATGAAAATGACTGAATGTTAGAATAGAATGGATTGCAGCTGCAAGTTTACCTAGTATAAATTTAACTGAAATAATTTCTAATTTGTATTAATTCAGAATCAAATGGAAATTAAATGACAATTATATTGAAATTGAATTGGAATAGGATATAATCTAATTTCAATTGAAGTAGAATTAAATTGGATCGGAATTAAATGTAAATGATTAAAAATTTAATTGGAACAGTGTTGGAATTGAAATGGAACAAAATTGGAACTAAATCAAAACTGAATAAAATTTTTATTGGAATTGAATTATTGAAATTTCTTTAGCGGCACTTAGAAAATTTCATATGGGGAAAAATGATAGATTCGCATCAGATGTAGCATCAGATGGCGCGTCAGAACTCAGATCAAGTATAGAAATGGATTTGCAACTAATCATACCAAGTTAGAGCAGGCTCAATATATACAAAAGTTCTAAAGTGTGATAAAGACCAAAATATCTTTTTTGTCTTTATCGCGTCAGATCTCAGATGAAGTATAGAAACGGATTTGCAACTAATCATACCAAGTTAGAGCAGGCTCAATATATACAAAAGTTCTAGTGTGATAAAGACCAAAAGATCTTTTTTGTCTTTGTCATAGTCTCGGCTTTTTTAGTTGTGCACAAGCTGTCAAACTAAAAATCGCTATAACTCGTAAACTACTGACCCTAGACTACTCGTGTGCTGAGACAAATGATAGGTCTCAATGAAATCTACATTTCAAATGACAGCTGTCAAACTAAAAATCGCTATAACTCGAAAACTACTGGCCCTAGACTACTCGTGTGCTAAGACAAATGATAGGTCTCGATGAGATCTACATTTCGGATGACAGCTGTCAAACTAAAAATCGCTATAACTCGAAAACTACTGACCCTAGACTACTCGTGTGCTGAGACAAATGATAGGTCTCGATGAGATCTACATTTCGGATGACAGCTGTCAAACAAAAAATCGCTATAACTCGTAAACTACTGACCCTAGACTACTCGTGTGCTGAGACAAATGATAGGTCTCGATGAGATCTACATTTCGGATGACAGCTGTCAAACAAAAAATCGCTTTAACTCGTAAACTACTGACCCTAGACTTCTCGTGTGCTGAGACAAATGATAGGTCTCGATGAGATCTACATTTCGGATGACAGCTGCCAAACTAAAAATCGTTATAACTCGAAAACTACTGACCCTAGACTACTCGTCTGCTGAGACAAATGATAGGTCTCGATGAGGTTTACATTTCGGATGAGAGCTGTCTAACTAAAAATCGCTTTAACTCGAAAACTACTGACCCTAGAAAATGGCAGACATTGCATTGCCAGATAGATAGAAGTTTTCATTTTTTCTTTTTGGGGTACGGAACCTTAAAAAGAAATGGAACTTAATCATATAAATAGAATTACCTGATAACACAAGCATTAAAAAAAGGACGGGTTGCACTCCGGGAGTGCCAGCAGAAGTGAAAACATTTTTTTTAGTGTGACAGCAGCCATCCGAAATGTAGATCTCATCGAGACCTATCATCGAGTAGTCTAGGGTCAGTAGTTTTCGAGTTATAGCGATTTTTAGTTTGACAGCTGTCATCCGAAATGTAGTCCTCATCGAGACCTATCATTTGTCTTAGGACACGAGTAGTCTAGGGTCAGTAGTTTTCAAGTTATAGCGATTTTAAGTTTGACAGCTGTCATCTGAAATTTAGATCTCATCGAGACCTATCATTAGTCTCAGCACACGAGTAGTCTAGGGTCAGTAGTTTACGAGTTATAGCGATTTTTATTTTGACAGCTGTCATCCGAAATGTAGATCTCATCGAGACCTATCATTTATCTCAGCACACGAGTAATCTAGGGTCAGTAGTTTTCGAGTTATAGTGGTTTTTAGTTTGACAGCTGTCATCCGAAATGTAGATTTCATCGAGATCTATCATTAGTCTCATCACACGAGTAGTGTAGGGTCAGTAGTTTTCGAGTTATAGTGATTTTTAGTTTGACAGCTTGTGCACAACTAAAAAAGCCGAGACTATGACAAAGACAAAAAAGTTGTTTTGGTCTTAATCACACTAGAACTTTTGCATATGTTGAGCCTGCTCTAACTTGGTATGATTAGTTGCAAATCCATTTCTATACTTCATCTGAGATCTGACGCGACAAAGACAAAAAAGATGTTTTGGTCTTTATCACACTTAAGAACTTTCGTATATATGAGCCTGCTCTAACTTAGTATGATTAGTTGCCAATCCATTTCTATACTTGATCTGAGTTCTGACGCGCCATCTGATGCGACATCTGATGTGAATCTATCATTTTTTCCCTATATAAAATTTTCTAAGCGCCGCTTTCACTGCAACAAAAAAAATTACCTCATTTAAAATTTGAATGTTTATAAATTCTTCAAAATTATTGTATAACTTAACAATGTAGGTAAACAAATGAAAAACAAATTATCGTATTTAATTTTGGCCGAATAATGATTTCCGTTCACTGATTCTGCTCTTTTATGGCTCAATTTCTGATTATTATTTTCGCATAGTTGACAACACTGTACTTCTACGGCACGGTGCCGCACCGGAGTACGGCACGGCGCCGTGCCGTAGATTTCCACGGCGCACGCCGTGAGTTTTTACGGCACGGCGCCGTGCCGTAGTCCGGCGCCGCACCGGAGCAATGTAGATAAAATCGATATAATCGATCCGGGTTTGTTTACTTCATTTAACTTGTGGATTTAGAAAGTCCTCGTGATAAATGGTCTCCATTGTGTATAAGGGCATTAGATGTGAACTTTGATTGTGACTTGATTACATTGTTAAAACAAAAAACGTCTGTACAAAAAAGCGGGCATCGAGACAAGATAAGCAGTGATTGTTTCAAGGAGGCATGGTGTGTTTTCCATCCATGTTGCGGATATTAATGTTATACAGGGTGTAACAAAAAGGATTTACCAACCCTGAAGGATGTGAATCTGCTCATGAAACTGAACAACTTTCCCTAAGAAACATAGGTCAAAATATGAAAAAAAAAAATGTTTACCTCCCATAGAAACTGACTCAGCTGATTGCACGTTTTATATAGGAGGTAAGTAATTTTTTTTTTCATATTTCGTAAAATTGTTTAGTTTCAAGGGCAGAATCACAACCTTCATGTAACTAGATTATTTATGGATATGGACCCCTGCCCTGACCAAATCTTTATGTGTTTCCAAAGAAACAAGGGGCAAAAGACATCATTTTATTTTGCTTCCCCATAAGAACCGATCGCTAGCAATAGTGGAGTTTGTATGGGACGATAAAAAAAAACTATGTAGCAGCCTGTAGTTAGTTTTCTATTAGCCAAATGGCCTCGGATAAGGCTTAGCGAACACTATCTAAAATTGCTTAGTATACTTATTTTGAAAGGGATGTACCATACTTTGTCGCCACGCTTGTTAGCGTAAAGGCTATCAAAACAAACCTCGATGGTAGGTTACCGCAGTATTTCTGCTACCCGTTCTCTGTATCAAAATCACTTAGTCGCCTTTTACGACAACCACAGGATTGTTACCCTGCACCAAACGCTTTCGTCAATTAGAATTATTTGTATACAAAACAGAAAAAACCACCAAAATTTTCTCCAAAACCTCAAAAAAACCATTTAAGAAAATAGAATTACAAAAACAAACAATTACATCCAATTCCTGTCATTATTCATATTAAATTTTGACGTTTTTATCATAATAGTAGGCAATTAACATTTTCCACCGAAATCAAGTTGTATTCGTGTAATTGACCAGTGTGTGATGTATCAATCGCAGTTGGGTGCCTAATCTAACGGACAATGGTTGCCTGAGAACGAATTTGAATATTCTCCACAGTCCACACTATCTGATTTAGTCAGACTGACCAAATCTGAGGTAGTTATTTTACTCGGTAATTTTGGACCCCTTGTTACTCAGAATACAAATCTGTACAACTAACCCCAAGAAACACTAGTCGAAATAAATTTTCTTTTTTGGCTTTTCCATACAAACCTTGTGCCGGTAGTAGTAGTATTTGTATGGGACCCCATTGGGGTCCATAAACCTTTGGGAAAGTTTTTCATTTTCATGTTCTGAGCAACATGCTAAAATTTGGCCAGACGTCCAAAAACAAACTTGTATTTACAACTTGTTTCTTTATTTTTTGTTGAACTTTTCCCGCAAAGAGTGACTATCAAAGTCCATACTAGATGATTCTGCGTATGAAAGAAAGGTAATTAAATAAAGCTTAGTTAATTCCTATCTCCTATTTTCTATAGGCACCTTAGCCATTTTAACATCATGGTCATTTAAGCACCATGGTCATTTTAGCACCATGGACTTTTTAGCACCATGGCCTTTTTAGCATCATGGCCATTTTGGGACTATGGTAATTTTAGCACTATGGTAATTTTGGCACCATAGATATTATGGCATCTTGGTCATTACACTCCTGAACGGCTTCTTACTGCAAAAGCTTAACAAGCTAAACAGAAGGCGTGACGAATGACTAAACCTTAACGAAATTAATTTGATCGTCTCGTGACGACCACCCAGTGAGCGACAGATATTAAGGCATGACGATAAAGGTATTTTCGTTTCGTCAATGATTTTTGGTACGGAACGAATACAATTTTATTCAATAGTGAACAGCATAGATATCGCTTCAATCAAGCCAGGAATCAAGCAAGAATAGATGCCTAGATAGAAGAGTCACCAATTCAAAAATGCAGATAGATTATTATTTAAAAACTCTATAGCTGGCAGACCAAAGTAAAGAAATCATTTCATTGAATTAATACTTGGCACTTAGATTTGCAAATAGCATAGTAAAAAGTAGTGCAATGCAAGAAAAAAACCTACGAATTTCGATCTTCGCTTCGCTCAAAAAAAACCTTTGACATCCCCAGTGTTCTTACACATGTATTTATTTCAATCCCATACATCTTCATTTTGTTCTTCTGATTCTACTTACACCATAAAGCGACCAAACGAAGTTGCTTAATCCATAGAAACAGTTAATGGTAAAATCCTTATTGAGAAACGTAAATGTATGATGAAATTTGTTAAAAACAAAGTCGTCAGAACGTGAATACATCTTCCTATCCTACACCCTACTTATGGAACCGTAAGCAAAGGTAGAATGATAAAATCCTAATTTGTAACATAAATTTATTATGAAATTCGTTCAAAACAAATTCGTCAGATCGTGTATACATCTTCCTATACCCTACTTACGGAACCGTAAGCGAAGGTAGTATGGTTAGACCACAGGCATTTTTGAGTGCTATTGTGTAATTATCTACTGTTTCAGATAAACACTCGGTTGTAGCATGGAATGCACAGGTGTAGCTTGTTAGATCGGGTACAGACAGGCTAAATGAAGCTAAGAGTATGTAATTTTAGTGACTATGTTGACTATGTTGTACTGTTTGAAACCCGATTGTGTTGTCTCAAAAAGTCTCGGACATTTTCCTTCGTAAAGTCCACTATCGCTTTACTGGGGGAGGAATGAAAAACGCCAGCGGTTCGCCATATTAAAAAAACTGAAGAATCTTCTAGAACACGACACTGGCAGAAATGTTCCCAAATATGGGTTGACGATTGCCAAAAATAAAAAAA
Source organism: Athrips mouffetella (assembly GCA_947532105.1). NCBI lineage: Eukaryota > Metazoa > Arthropoda > Insecta > Lepidoptera > Gelechiidae > Athrips > Athrips mouffetella. The sequence continues at coordinate 5,199,244 of OX383964.1, read as the reverse complement.
TACATCTCGAACTAACTAAAATGATATTGCAGTTAAGTTACATGTCAAGCAATTACCTCATCACATCAACACCTCAAGAATTGCTATCAAATGCAGAACAAGCCTATTTCTATGCTTACATTTTTCGAAAATAAAAATCTCTCATCGTCTTAAAATTGCAATTTTTTCAATTTATTAGACACTCACATCATCCAACGTTTTAGCTGTATAGTGGATACCCATATTATGAACAGCACTTGTTACCTTACATAACGGTGTCACAATCTAAGTACCTGTGACGGTGCCAATACTTTGAGGTACGCGATGGGTGGCATCTATAAGGTCTTTAGCCCTTACTTAAGTATAAGCACCATCATAAAAACTTTACTAGGTACGTTTTATTTAGTAGCTGTAAATATTGGCACGCTTATTATACTTTACGTAAACAAATTAAAATGTCATGTTGTAACTTATCTCATGCTCTCGGTGACTTTGAGAGTGAATGATTGGAGGGCACTACTTTATTGTGCATTATTAATCTTTTCTTTTTGTCATTTTCATCACCACCAATAATTATCACTATCATCATGTCCAAAATGTCTCTAGGCCTCTCCTCTAGACAAAACATGATAGTAAACAACTATTCTTAACGTATATAGATCGAAATATTTAAATACATACATAAATAACATCACGCTTTCCCGTCGGGGTAGGCAAAGACCACAGTCCTCCGAAATATAAAAACAATATTTAACATTTCATTAATTAAAGAAATAGGTACCTGTTTCCATTTTTTTTGTGAATTAGCAAAGAAGACCAAAAAGAAGAATAAGTTCATCTTAAACCGGTCTCTGGTCGCACGGAAGGGCTATCTTTAGCTCTACCTTAGAATACCATACGACTTTGCCGCACAATAATTATTTTATAAATACATGGGCAACCAAGCTTTGCCGCCTCAACATTAAAATATCATCGGGTGAGCAAGCTATGGCGCTGTAGGTTTCTGTCTAAAACGCGGTATTATAAAAAATGCTTAAAATCACGGGAAAAACGATTTTTTCCGGATATAAGACCTAGGCTAGATCGATTTTTCGCCCCCGAAAACCACCGTATGGTAAATTTCATCTAAATAGTTAGAGCCGTTTTCTTTATATATATACTATACAAATATTGCTCGTTTAATAGCATAGGATAAGGCTGTGTCATATTTCCCTTATCTATGATACTTTGCAAACTGTTTACAAAAGCATCACATTCAAAGAGTCATCCTAACTGTGTGTGCTGCCTTAGATTATACCGTAATCTTTACTCTAGCATTTACAAAGTGTAAACTAAGTGTAGACAAAGTGTAAACTATCGGAGAGTTGACTTGCACTTTAACGTTTACTTGAATGTCTGAGATATACCACTCGATCTGTACTGTCGAAAGCACAGAGTTTGTGTACAATTATCCAAGAAGGCTTACAAAGGCTTATTATGGAAGCTTAATTCAACAACTTTTGTTCTATGCCTTTGGAGAAGCCGAAAAAAGAAATGTTGACCCCGATAATAATGAAATCGATTTTTTAAAAGAGACTCAAACTCATTTTGAGAATTTCGTTTGGTCTGACTGAACTGAAATATATGTACGTCGTAAAACAAAGATGCGTTTCATGAATTTCATGACGTAGGTAATCAATATAATAAGTAATTTTAAGACAAATACAAATCTGGGGTGTCTTTGAAGAGGAATAAAGAAAAACTTTAACGTGTGTTTGAAAATTAAAATAACACGAACACGGAAAGTGAAAAGGGCCGATGTATTGGCTGCATCTCAAAACATTTAAACCATAATTCTGAGCCTATATTTTGTCTCATTCAACTTTTATTGTAAAAATTGGAATAAATAACTACCATTTTTTTGTGAGACGAATAGGTATATATGCATAGTATGAAGAAATGTATAGAAAACCTGAACGTCTAGTTGCAAAGTAATTGAATAAGTGTGCATGTAAAGACCTTAACAAGATTATTGCTTAAGAAACAACTAAGTACTAAGTTACAAACCACTTAGGCTCTTTTGAAATTCATTCAAACACCTAACTGTACTAACCTTGCCTACTTTGTCTCAAGCACTTCAATTTTGAATAGGTGTTAAGTACCATGCGTCCTTCGATACGAGGTCTTTTGGTAAAGACTTGCCTCGACTGTGAATCGAACCCGGAACCTCGAGGGTAGCAAGCAGCTGAACTACCACTGCGCAATATACGCAGTTAAAGGAAATGCCATGGGCTCTGCCACACTCCATAATTTAAATATTTCATAATTTCTCCATAATTTCAATATTTAATTTTGACAACAAAAATCATTTTTAAAATTCCACCTTTTTCACAAATTAAAATTAGAGGGTATACAATAGAGTACAAACAAGACAACGAAACAAAAAAAGACACGTCTATTTTTCTTTAATTATAAAAGACCCTTTACATAATTTAATTTGAAAGAGTCATAAACATTCAAAAGCCATACGTGAAAGTTACCAAGTTCCCACAAGCGATCGTAAAGTTAGAACACCATAAAGTGACACAGAGGCTTAAGAAAAAAGGGTTTTTCTGGAAGACAATTAAGAGAACAATGGGAAACGTGATTTAGTAAGAAAAGTATTAATTGGTATATTCTTAAGTAATTTGAGTATGGTAGAGGTGATATTTTTAAAAGGCTTTTAATGGTTAAAAGGTATTAGTTGTGATAGCAGTGATTTCCCTACATAGATGTCACTGTTACGTCAGGGTAGTATGGACCGAGGTCCCTTTGCTTATTATAGAATAAAAAGGTATCCTTCTTCTTCTTCTTCCTCGGTCCCTCACTGGTGAGGATCGCGACCACATATGGTTTACTTCCACAGGCTGCGATTGTATGATGTGTGGACCGCACGCTGCATGTTGCCGCCGACTGCCTTCTTCATTGTTTCTGACCATCTCGTAGGTGCCCTACCTGGAGCACGTATGCCTTCCATTTGGCCCAAAATAATCTGTTTCATAATGTGTCCGAAGAAACGGAGGGCACGCTTTCGAGTGGAGAGCCGCGTCGTGATGTTAATTTCTTTTAATATTGACTCATTAGTTCGCATGGCAGTCCATGGCAATCCTACTAATATTATGAACGCGAAAATTTGTAAATCTGGATGGATGGATGGATGTTTGTTACTCTATCACGTAAAAAGTACTGAATGGATTTTAATGAAACTTTACAATAATATAGCTTATACATCAGAATAACACATAGGCTACAATTAATTCTGCGCAGAGGAAGTCGCGGGCACCAGCTAGTTAAACCATAAAACGTCAGGCAGACGCCACTAGCTCTCTTTTTCCTGGCCGAAGCCTCGAAAAGCTGGCGAGCTTTTGCACTACAAAAAGTTACTCTCTTACTTCATTGAAGAAAACAAAGAGACATTATAATTGAAATCATAAATATAAACTAGACGTACACCTTTATTTTGTCACCCCACATATTTTATGTCAGTGGAACTGAACCACTTTTCTCAAGGAACAAACATTTTTAGGCTAAACTGCATCATTTGACAGCATATTTTGAAATTTCTTTGTCGTATTTCGAACTACGTTTCTTGGAAAAGCTGTTTTGTTTAATGGGTAGAAACACCTCTTAAAATATCCGGGGTGATAAATGAACAAACATGAAGTCAAAGAAGTTGATACGCGACTATTTTAAAAACACATCAAACCAACGAATGACAGACAGTCAAAATCCAAAGAAAAGTTATGTTTATTACATTCTGTTATATAAATCGGCACATTAGAGATTTCCGTTATGAATATTCAGAAGATAGATCCGATAGCCTTGGCAATGGTTATACCTGATTAGATAATAATGAACGCACGTTTCGAAACCAATTTATATGAATTTATGCGGCACTTTTCGAAAGCGTTGAAGAACAAAACTGTGCACGTGTAAAGTCTATAAGCATGTAGACATACGAGTATTAATTAGTTTTATTATGTCATACAGAATTAAAAAAATAGAGTAATATTTGAAAATGAAAATATTCAATTTTGTAGGTACCGGATGTCGCATAATCAATCTTTGCTTACTTACCTAATAATGTTTTCGAAATTCTTGCAATAAATAGTAAAGGACGGTAAAATAAGTATTTCCGAAAAAAAAAATCTTACAGGAGGGCAAATGCTTAAAAGTGGGAGTTAGATGTCGATAATACAGGGTGTAAGAGACGGTGTACCGAAAACTGAAAGGGCGTGCTCAGTCAACGAAACTGAACAACTTTCCCAAAGAAAAATTCTAGTTAAATGAAAAAAAAAATTTGACCTTTCCATACAAATTGTTTAATCAGAATGAGCAACTCGTATAGGGAGGTCAAAGCTTTTTTGATTTCTAAGTTGTTCAGTTTCGTTGACTGAACTCGCCCTTTCAGTTTTCGGTAAATCGCACTATGTATAATTAAAAGAACTAGCAACTATCTAAATAATGAGTCAAACATAAAAGATAAAATAAATAAGAATGCTAAATAAAAGTAAAGGAATAAAAATAGGACCCATAAAATTAAATAGAACACAGAATCGATTACCATCTTCAAATTATAACCCTAATACCATAATCACGAATCAAACGCAGTGAAACAAATTACAATAATAAAATTCCATTACGAACAATATCGATAAAAGGTCATTTGATCTCACGCTTAGAGCTTTACTAGGCGACCAAAACAATTTGATACATATTTCCTATCAACGCTCATACAAATTGAGTGTCTATTGATTTTGGACAGGTTGTCATACATCATTTCAATTGTAATATTTGTAATACATTGCTTGTTCGACTTTATAGTCTGATTACAATAAGGGCATGATAGCAGCATTAGAAGTACAATAAAATTCAATTCAAACAATAAATGTTCAGTAAAGCGTAGTTTAATAGCAAGTTCTTTATTATTTTCTATAGCCCAGCATTAATCTAAGGGCAAAGAATTTATTATTGTTTCAGAAGCGAAAAACAAGACAAACGCAAGTGCTGACAAAGATTTGTACCTAACCCACGACTAAATCAAAGATATTTTGTCGTTGGACCATGGCGTCCAATCAGTTTTCCTAAATACCATTCGCAACGTTAGATACGCACAGTATTATATTACTCTATGGTTAGATGTGTTGTCAGGAAAAACGAAATGTCAGTTTTTATTTAGTTCACTTACACTAAATCGACAATGGTGTCGATTCTGGCAGACTCAAACTTAAGCTAAACTAAATTTGACAGGTCTAAAAGTGTTGCTGTCTTTGTTACTCCCTACAGACTAATAAAAGACAGCATCATTTTTAGACCTGTCAAATTTAGTTTAGTTTTAGTTTGGGTCTGCCAGATTCGACACCAATGTGTAGTCCATCTGACACTAATTAGCGCTTTCAATAAAAACCTTGACAGTAATTTTCCCTTCAAACTAAGAAGCAACTACTTAAAACTCAATTTAAAGCTATACATGTAGTACTATTATGAATTCTGTGGCTATACCTCAAACACTACATAATGCTTTACCCATTGTACAAGTATGTACAAGGCAATTAGTAGGCCGTTGTACTTTCGCAATTTTTGTGATACTATAAAAACATTTCTATGACACACATGCTATTTTTAGCAACTTATTAACCTGTCAATAGCATTTGTAATTGGTATGACTCGCAAAACAGCGACCATTGTTATGCAGAGAGTAAAAAACATGTGTATGCAGATTTGATATGATTTTTCTAACGATCATCATTTTAACTTCCATTTGACCGCTCAATTTATATCTATTGACCACGCAGTCTTTCGTTTGAAAAATCTAAAAAGATACGAAATACCATTATATATTCTTTGGAAATACTATCAATCAATCGGTTTTTGATCAATTGAAGAATGTTCTAGAAAATTGTAAAAACGGGACTGAGGTGCGAGAAATGCGCTTGGATGTTTTATCAAGTAAATTGTGCAATATTTACTGCAAGCATCTGCCTCAGGCTTCGCGTTCATTATCTGAGAGGACAATTTCTTAGACAAAAATATGTTCATGTCTTAAATGAAGCATAGAAACATGGTAGTGACGCTACATTAAGAGAGTGCTCTATCCTCAACAACATATTTTTTTTCTGTTAGTCTCTTCTGTTACAACTTTCTTATTATCTCTGCCCGAAAGCCCATTTGGGTGAGTGAAACATAAGCGTTCATTGATTACGAGGTTACCGGGAATAATAACAGCCTTTGACTCTTACGAATTAATTCAGTGAACGGGGCATACCTTAACAATATTACCGAATGCCTCTGGGCGGATGAGTTAATGTAGGCACATACGGGAAATTTCCAGAAATAACTGGATTTAAAGATTTGTTTGAAGTTGGTACATTATCCTATTATGTATGCTAATGACAAAGAATTTCCTTAATCAAATTGCGATAGAATTTAACCACTCTTTAGTACCATTCATCAACAACTCGTCTAATTGACGCCAATAAAGGTCTGAATAGAAGTCGAGTCCCACTGATCAACAAAACGCACATTGACATAGAAGTAGTAGAAAAGTAACTCAGATCCACTTTCGAAAAGGTCAAAGTTGAATTTATTCAACAATCCTAATAACCCAAATTATCGTATATTCGCGTTTTAGGAAAGAAAGTCTCAAAACAGACATTTCCAAAAATCTCGCTTGATTTGAAGTTTAGCTTCTTGACCGCCTTTTATTTTATAATCATCCGCCGCTCCTGTGCGTAGGTGTACAACGTACTTCAGAACTAGTCTTTCAACGTATAATCATCTACAATTACCAGTTTTTATGACCCCCGGTGGATCCATCAAACCTCATATGTTTGGTTCCGAGAAAGGATGAGATAGGAAGTCAAAAGATCTAGTTATAATGGGCGACATATTTGAACACCTTGGGGCATCTTTAATGGATACACGTCGGACGTGAGCTTGTCTGTTTAAAAACTAATGCTTTGTAATAGATAACTTAATGGCTAGGTAGTATAATGATAACAATTTCGCCTGTAGGTTAAGTAAGTTTCCTATTCCTACTGCTTTACATGATATTGATTTCTTGGTTCAAGGAAAGACGGTGGCGGGCGAATTGAAAGACAACTTTCTATTAAAATGTGGATGAAAACAGCCTGATCAGAAAATTTTGTAGCTCAGATTTGAAGTGCTTTTCAATATTCAAGTAGCTAGTAAAGTACCGACATACGCATTTAAACATTACCAATCTTTAAATGGTGCTGACGTGGTCAGCTTATGTATCTAAAACCGAAATATATCCAAACTTCTATTATAGTAAATTGACCAACTCATTCGGTTTGAAACAGAAAGGCTATTGTATTTATTTTTCAATCTGTGCTTTTTGAGAATCGCAATACTTAAAATAAACTAGACTATATTTGTCAAATTTTGGGAACCACCAAAATTGTTTCTCATGGATTTGTTTTATGTTCAAATTATAAACTGGAACCATGGAAGTAATAAATCACGATGTAATAGCAGAAAACTAAACAATCACTAATCCATTGAATACTTTGGATCACATTGTTAAGGAAACACTTTACAACTTGAATGAAACTTAAGACAACGACACAGAATTGCACTTACGGATGGATAAAGAGTACTTTAGTCTTGCACTAAACGCTGGCTAAGGAATACAAAGTTCTACGTCGTATAAAACAGTAAACAAAAAAGAACTATGTGACAGTGATTTGTCAGCAAACTAGACAGTAGCCAACAAAGACAGTAGGAGTAACAACTATGTCAAAGCCAAATAAGTAGTCAATGCTACCATTGATCATGAATAGGCTTATGTCTCAATAAGCAGCACAAAGAATAGACTTGTCAAGTTTTAGAGCGATGATGGTATTAGTGCAATTGATGGCCGATTGTATTGGGAACTTGTGATAAATTATGATAAGTTCAAATCTTGTAGTTGTAATAACTTTATAATTTAAAAGATGAATTTCTTACGTTACTCATTTTGTATATTCCTGGGTATCTGCTTTTCAGTCTAATCTGATATTGGAACTGAGTTTAAATTTGATGAAAAGGTTTGATGGAAAGTTGCTTTAAGTTTAAGAAGATTTATTTGGAGGTAATTATTGAAAATGTTATTACTAGTAATTTTGGAAGCTAATGAAGCTGAGAATTTTGATTAGTTATGCATCAAAGTTTATGTAATTTTTGTGAACGTTAAAAGAATGTCATCAGAATATCTCATGAAATGTCAACTACAGGCCTCTAGAGTTGTAGCTTTTCCTGAAAAATGTAGAGGGGAAGTGCCATAGTCACCTCGCTTGTCAGCGTTACGGCTGACACCATGGACCGCATTTGTAGGTGACCGCAGTAAGTAAGATGGTATGATACACAGGAGGATGCTGTTGCTCATCCTCCTGTTTATAACCATTACTCGCCTCTTACGACACCCAAGGGTATGTATAAGAATTGGAGTGCCAGCACCATACGGGGTTATGTATGTATGTATCTTTCGATGAAAACCAATTGTAAAAACCATCAGACTATATTTATAGGCTGCAATTAACATTGCGTGTGATACATTTACAAATTCTATATCAGAGCACAAAAGGTGAGGCATACGATAAATGTTCTTGGAGTACCCATAGTCCAGTAAAAATACGGTTTTGCAAAACATTAAATGCTAATAGCTACTTTTTGTGTATATCGTATTTAAATATGATGTTAAGACGCAATATTTACGAATCCACCTAAAATTTAAAGCGGAATATTTTTTTCGAATAACAGCTAAGGCAAAAATATTAATAGACAATTATATACTTTATATCATAGATAAACGTATACTTTACATATAGGCATCAAAATCCACCATAAATATATTTAAAAATATCAATTTATTTCAAAATATAAAATCTCCACTTATTTTTACATATAAGGGTCAATAAAGTCGAGGTAAAATAATAGGAATAAACTGAGCTAAACTCAACCTTTTTAAATGTAAGTGATTCTTATATATATTCACAAAAATGCCATACTAAATAAAAAAAAGTTTTTTATAATCGCTGGTTTACAATGATTTTGTAAACATTTATGTTGGATTTGCCAAAAACGTGATTATATAGCACTATTTAAATTATTAGAAAGCAAAACGGATCTATTACTATTTTTGGTTGCGAAGATAAGCTGTATTTAAATTTCGTGCTATAAAAGTTAAACAATACAAAAAAGCTAATATTTTTAGGTGGATTCATGTATAATATGAAATTCTGAATATATAGCAAGCCGTAAATAAAAAAAAATAATCTATTAACATTTTTTTCCGAAATTCCATATTTTTTTAATGTTTGGACGGCAAAATAAATAAATAAATGAAGTAAATTTAGGTGGATTCCATTAAAAACCTTTACACAGAAATATACTCTATCGATCTGAAAAAGAATCACGGCTATTATCAATTATTTCCGTTTCGCCATACAATCCCTCGTAATTTTACTGGAGTACCAAGGCAATAATAAATCAACAAGATAGATACTTGTTTTGACATGTCCACTGTTTTGGCTTCTTATTGTCGTTTCTGAACAGTTATGCGGTACAACTGAGTCACATTAAAACTGAGTCAAACTCGCGGCCCGCGGTCCTCAAGCAGCCTTGTGCCTTCACATTTTACCTGCGGCCCATTGAAATTTTAGAAACAATCATAGCCAACTAAATTAAGTTTTATAATTTTACTTAATTTTGGCAGATAAAATGCTGTCAAATATAGTAGTGTAAAATATGGCAGACACAAACTAAAACTACCTAAAAATAATTTGGCAGGTTCTAAAAACGTTGCTGCCTTTTCTTAGCTTATAGAAATACAGGCTAAAAAACGGCAACATTTTAACACTACGCTCATACATTAATAATTTGATAAATAAAGGCATTATGTCACCGTCTGCTTCAGGTTGATGGCACAGATATTATTTTGTATGCTGATTCTTTGCTCGTTTTTGCCCAACAATGACTTTAAGTTCGACATGCCTGCCGTAATGATTAATAATTCATGTGTCCCCAAAACGGTAGCTCTTTTTCTTATGTAAGTAAGCAGGGAGCTTCAATATTTGTACCCGCTTATGAATTATGTATTTCGACGGAGGAACGCTTTCAAGTTCCAGTGTAATGTTTACTCGGACTGGTTTGTACTTCATTTTAAAGATTACGATTTGGGATCAGTTCATATGTATAACAAAATGCGATAAAATCAAAGGAGATAGATTATGCAATCGCTGATGATGTTGCTACGCCTAAAGGAGAATAAATAAATTAAAAGCCTTTTACCAATCTACAGTCGAAATGATGTAGCTTGATTAAGATGACAGCATTGTGAGAGCAGGACAGACAGAGTAATGCCCAAAGATTTCGGACCTCCTTGCTTCGCTCGGAATAGATACCTTGCTAATTTATTTTACTATGGGATGACATCTGCCAACGTGTCCCAAATTTTTATGTCAAATTATCAATGATCACTAGGAAATATTCAAAATAACCCGTCAAATCCATAGAACGGCGCGTTCACTACCTTGTGACAACTTATTTCTTTAATCCTCCTTCTAATTACCCTTATTTTTCTATGGTAATGCCTAAGATATCGGAGAAAGAGACGCGTTTGCTCGTTCGTGCTCTTACGCATAGCTCTCGTCCTGCTGTCATTCCAATTAAAATACGTTATTTTGACTGTAGACAGAAAATCCTTTAAGGACCCTAAGCAGTCAACCCTGGCAATCGATTACGTCGACTCGGTATATCAAACTGCATTGCAAACAGGGCCCTGAAGCGTGGAGTTAAGATGCAATTTAGCTTTGGCGCGCTATATTTAGGTATATAAAAAGTCGGCTTTTTCCAAGATCAAAGGAGTGAGACTTCTGTAAACTTGTTTAAGCAATCAACCAAACAAATAGGTCACCTGACGAACCACAGCTAATATTAAGTAATCAACCGATAAACCACAGGAAAACCGCAGCACAGGCAAGAACACAGCAAGCTTCAATAGCACGAAAAGTAAGACGGCTGGAGTAAAACTTTACGCCTATATTGTACCTACTTATTTGGTAAAGATTACAGCGAAACCTTATTCCCTTGAAATAAAGGCGAAAGTCAGATTACTAGTGCAAAATTGAACCTACTTAAGACCATATCTTCCATACGTTGAATTCACACGGAGTTTCAATAGGCAGCCAATAACATCACGAACGTGACTCCGAGATGATTTGCTGATAAAATGCCAGTATATACAGATTGTTATAAGAATGAGGTATTTGGTCTAAAAAGGGCTATCGTAATTGGTAAGAAATCTAGCAATGATTGATCACTACAACTTTATGCTAAAGCACTTGAAGTAAGTACATAAGGTATTTTAATTAATTCAAAATTACAAACAACGTGTCGTGAATTCAGACGGTTTATTGTCTAAGTGTCAGTAGTACCATTGATTTGTACCATTGTTGGTACAAGTGATATAGATTAGTGTCACTAGTACCATTAAAAGTAATACTGGTACCATTAAAAGTAATACTAGCTTCTGCTCATGGTGTTTACTCTTTTCGAAGTATATTGTTTACTAACTGTATATTTGTGTGTCTTTATTAAATCGGGGGGTCCAATCAAACATGAGATATGAAAAATTGGCCGCCATTTTGAAATTTTTGGATGGTGGTGGTGGATTTGAATGGTTCTAAAGAGTCTGTGTCAAATTCGATCGTAATTTGATTTGGGAAATTCTTTGTAGTAGTCGTAGTACATAATACGCTAAAACAACTGTTACCATAATTTTTACTAGGGAACCAATAATGTAAATATCGAGAAAATACCATCTGTGTTTATTTTATCCCGGGTCTTAGCGCGATAACTATAATTAGGCAAAATAAATTACCTTACAGTTCCCGACGTACCAAAAATACCATATATACTTTTCAAAACTACGAACAGCCTTATCTGGGATTCAACTTCTATAGATTCAACTATAAAACTTAAGAAATTCCGAAAAACAAGAATTTCTCAACCACATCACATTTTAAATCTATAAACAGTAATCAGCTGATTGTAACCGTCACACTAGTATAAGCAACGAAGCAAGACAGTACAAAAATAAAGAAAAGCAAAGCTTAAATAAAAAGATCAGTAAAGAAAGAAATAAAAAGCGAACCGCAAACTTGACCAAGAAAAGCGCGCACACATTCACATATACACCACCTCACTCCTACTCACACTAGCTCTATTGCTTCTGGTATGTGTGGTGTAATACAGGGTGTAAGGGCAAGAAATCAGATACAACTAAAATAACCAAATTATACAAAATAATAAAAAAAAAAAAAACGAATAAAATAAAATAAAAAAAAAATAAAAAAAAATAATAAAAAAAAAAAAATAAATAAAAATATAAAAGAAAATAAAAATAAATAAATAAATAAAATTATTAGGTTAAAGATCGTTTTGTACGTAGAGATACTAGAGATAGAGCCGATTTTTATAACAACAGTTTAGTTGCCCAGTACCCTAAAATTGACGTAAAGTACCGTGGAACAAAATAGAGATCCAGGCAGGTCTAGACTTTAGATTTAGAGATAGTTCAATACTAAGTAGAAGAAGTAATGAGTAAATAAATAAATAAATAAGACTTAAAACTAGAAGCTCTCAATAGAGCATATCTTGGACGTCCTACTGATAGACGCCCTGTGGGACGCCCGAGGTATCGCTGCTGGATCGACCAAGTCCAAAAAGACCTTTTGGAGCTTGAAACAGTCAATTGGCAACAAGCTGCACACACCAGAGAAGAATGGTGATTTTAAGTGTCGGAGGCCAAGATCCTCTTCGAGTCACTGAGCCAGTATAAGTAGTAAGTAATTAGTAAACCTAGATGGCCCACAACAACGAGTAGATGCTTATTATCCAGCAACATTGAGCCAGCTATTTAAAATAGCTCTGAAAGCGGAAACCATGTAAAGGATAATTACTACGTAAACTATAAAAACTCAAAACAACAAATAGACAAAATTTATCACACTGAGCAAGCTCGTAAAAGGCATGAGTATCCTAAACCTACAATCATGCATGAAAAGATACAGATGAGGCGTAGTGTGTAAGTGTTGCCAGTGCAAGCACGTGAAACATACTAATCCGAGAATTAATAGATTGGCTGTTACTGAATTGATGAGGGAAAGAAGACGTTACTGTATGTTTGTATTTTTATATATTTGTTTAAACAAACTTTCTAATACCCTGTATTCCTAGCTACATTGTAAGTAGGCGCACGTTCAGATGGACAGTCCATCATAAAGCGCTTCTCCACTGGATAATGAGAGCGATGTTGCATTAATTTCCGAGAAAAATCGGAACAATTGTTTATAAGAGATCACGCGGCCGTTATATTTTTAATTTCAAATGTCTCGCTCTGCTGGCTGGTAGACTTAGGTGCGGTTAGACACGGCAGTTCAAGACAATTTTGACATATTCTTATTGCGCAATCTTTTAGACTATATTTTAACGAAAGATAAGTCAATTACTGTTTAATACATATTCATTTTGTCACCTATCAATTTACGTAAAAAGTCAATTGGGTGAGCTTTTTTCCAATAACACACACACACCCACACACAAACACAATAAAAAACACGTTAAAACATAATTTAAAGAAATGATACTAAGGATCTTTAGCTACTTATTTCAAGATATTATCTTCCTTTAAATACTATCTATTTTAAAATAACCGTTACAAATTTATATTGTCACTTAGTGGACGTGCCTTTGATCTTAGAACCTTTCCCAAGTATAACTTATCAATTAATAAACGTACTTATTTAAATAAGCAAACGCTAGACAGCAAACACCACTGTAATAATTATTTTATAGTTCTGTATGCAATTAAACGCACGATAGCCCACACAAAAACACAAGCTAAAGGCCATATAAAATCGCAATTCGCAATAAGCAGCGTCGTAAAAGTTTTAAATCATGTAGGCGCGAAGCCGCGTCGCCATACAGCCTGTGCTATATTTGGTCGTTGCCAGTTCTTACGCTTCTCAAGTTCCTCCGTCTTACGGTACATTTGTCTGCGAGCGCACCTCGCGTGTATTATAGGAGTGAAGATCGCACTTGCGCGCACGAAATTCATTTTCCGCCACACAAGCTAAAATAGGAAACAATTTACTTTGGCGACACTTATTTTTGATTATTTGACTCGTTTTTGTCGCGTGCCGAAGTGGTTGGCTCACGAAAGCTTTTGGTACAGTTTTGTAGGTTGGTTGTTATGGGTAAGTACTCGAGTGTTCTATCATTAGCTCTGTTGAAAGAGTCGAAATACATGAGCAAAAGCACAAGCAAATAAGAATAATAATGCAAAATAATATAATAGGTATATCTTTAAAGAAGAATCCGACATTAATGCATCAAGCAAGTGGAAACAAAACTAGTTTAAGCTGAACCAGCGCTACGCCCGAGACCCGCTTAAGGTCAAAGTGTTTCCACCGACGCGTGCGGCCATGTGTACCTACCTACCTAGTTACATGAAAAAAAAACCGTGGCAATAAATGCCAATTACATTTTGCGATGCCCTTCCTTCCTTCCAATCCTACGCAAAAGAACTACTTGAATTTAGTCAGTCATTAGATTAGTTCAAATTAAAAATATACAACAGTAATAGTAAAATTTTCCCTAACATACTGCGTGATAATGAAATGTCTGACTCTACTACTTAGGATATGAAAATGTACAACTTTCTCCAAGAAACATAGATTGCAAAAGGAAAAAAAGAATTGGCTTACCCATACAAACCTTGCGCTATCAATATTGGAATTTATATGGGACGACCAAAAATTCGATCTATTGAAAGTTGTTAAGTTTCATGCCCTAAGTACCCTCAAGTTTAGTCAGACATTTCATTATCACGCTGTATAAGTGATTATTAAGTAGTTATGGAACAAATAGGTTCTGAAATAAATTACTTATTCATTCATTCAAAAGTCTTAGCGCAGCTGTATGCAACAAAAAGTTACAATAATAGTAGATTGTATCACAAGGCTGTAAAATAATATTTTTAAGGCGAGGGCGCTATTTTGAATCCAGAGCGAAGGGAAAGATTCTTGAGTAGAATCCCGAGCATGGCGAGGGATTTTAAAGTATAATCCTGAACGTAGCGAGGGATTCAATAGGTCGCCCAAGGTAAAAATATTTTTTCAGCCGCGTAATACACTCTACTTTTCATCTCCCTCTATGAGAAAAGAATAAGAGGCTCATTGAGACACACACTCGTCATTAATTTTAAATATAAAATACCATAAAAATATTATTACTTGATGAAACAAAACTAAAAATCACATTAAGTATTATTTGTAACAACTGAAAATGCTACGAATAACTAGTGAAAATGTTATTGACATTTTTGTATCAATTAGGAACAAAACCTCTTTGGTTGGTAGTCTTGTTTACATTTCAAGCATATTTCTTTTTTAGGGTTCCGATACCAAAATGGTAAAAAAAAGGAACCTTTATGGTGCCGCTCTGTCTGTCTGTCTGTCTGTCTGTCCGTCTGTCTGTCACACCTCTATATCTCAGCAACCACTTATGCTATCAACCTGAAATTTGGAATAATTTTAGAATATAGTTGCCCAACTCAATTGCACAAGAAAAAATTTTGAAAAAAGTATGATTATTAATATAAAGGGGGCCAAAATAGGGGGGGCCAAATTTCAAATTATCGCTACTAGGTCGAGTGGGGTATCATATGAAAGGGCTTTACTTGTACATTTTAAAATATATTTTTGTATTTTTTTAAATTTCTTAGTTTTAAAGTTATGATGAAAAATGTCAAGAAAAATACCATTCCCCCCCCCCTTATCTCCGAAGTTTGAGTAAGGAAAAATCTGAATTAATTACAGTTGACAGAAGTTTATATAAACTTTACAGCAAAAATAAAACGATCTTTCTAAGTTGCACAGTTTTTCAGAAATCTGCAAAAAACCTTTACAAACAAATTTAGTTTTGCGGTCCTGAAAATGGACTTTATTGCTTCCAAAAATACTATAGGTATATCGGAACCCTCGGCGCGCGAGTCCGACTCGCACTTGACCGGTTTTTTTTATATTACTACCGGCCAGTATCATTTTTCATACAATATTTTGGCTCGACCTCTATGGTTGACCTAAAATATCCCTATGGTGGACCTAAATTCTAATTCTAATTTTAAATCCCATTTTTACCCGCTACGAAAGTCTCTTGGAGAAAACAGCTATTTTGTTCGCCTTTATTGACGAACCGTTCAGCGATTCTCGAATAGATGGGATGAAAATTTTATTTCCCCATATCAACGGCAAGTAACACAGCCACAAAATTAGACTTATTAACAAGCAGTTCATAATGTAAAACAACCAATTTTAGTAATTAACAGAGCCAGTCAAAACGTCTAACTAGCGCCTAACTGAACCGCCTTTAAGTGTGCTTAGACGTTATCATTTCTTGTGGGGATACCGCACATGGGTAATTCTTCAAGACGCTACTATTCCTCATCTGTATTCATAATACTCGTGTTTGAAAAATTATGATCTCTATTCTATGACATACAGGGTGTTAGGGACGGTGCACCAAAAACTGAAAGAACGTGATCAGTCAACGAAACTGAACAACATTTCCAAAGAATCTCTTACATCCTTTGTTTTTGGGTACCAAAATACCAAAAGATTAATTTTCTGCTTTAAAAAATCTTTTTTTTAAAGGTCTTGCTTGCCCACAATTGACTAGGATAGAGAGGTCAACGTTGGAGGTCGATGATGATATACATGCATACATAACATCACGCCTCTTTCCCGTCGGGGTAGAGACCAGCCTCCCACCTGCTACGATCTTGCTTGACATATGGCAGAATTTACATTAGGTAAGTAAAAACTGGTCATTAGACATACATTGCTTGCTTGATATGTTGTCCATAAGAAAACACTTAAATGCAATATGCAATGTGTATCTACTGACCCGTTTTTACCTATCCAATGTAAATTCTATGGTAAATTCTGCCTACTTCCCTCGCTTGCTCTACTTTCATCAACCCTTTCATAAATAACCTTGTCCGTTTAGGGTACTTTCAACCTTCGATGATCACTAAGTAATTTGTGTAATAAGAGGCTGCAGAAAAGCAAGCTTTTTTTCATGTTCGAGATACCACAATATTCTGCAGATAGTATAGTCAAGAACACACCAGGCTTGACACATTAAACTGAGAACCATTCTTATTTCAATAGACGTATTGTCGCACTGCGAGTATCAAGTTTGACCTATGGTTGACTGTGCAATCCAGTCAGTTACAATACAAACTGGATCTTTTTAAGACAAGAATGTTTAGGCATCTTCTAGGTTGGCATGCTACATCTTCGACTCCATCGTAACTTACCATCAGGTAAGATAGGCGTCAAATGCTTAGGGAATGGCCCTACATAAAAAACCCTCCACTCATCTCACCTCATCCCTCTCCCCTCGCCCCATTTACTCACCCCCCTCACCATACGACTCATTCAAAGCTCTATGTTGTTCCCGAACAAAAGCTGGTGAAATTAGCATGAGAGGTTGTAAGGATCTAGAGAGATTAATTAATGTTGAAACACCACTTATACTGAAAAATATAATACTAATTGCTTATATATGAGTATAAGAATATTTAATAAAATTCCTAACGAATTTAAGAGCCTTTACATAAAGCAATTCAAGACAAAATTATATAAACGGCAAAGTGACAAAAACTATATTATAGCGTTAAGGAATTTCTGTCTAACCAAATTTCAATTGTTTATTATTTCTTAATATAATTTTAATGTTATTAATGGAGTTTATTGACGAAATTTTGTAACATATTCTATTGCATGCCCTTTGTTGGCAAAACATGACTGTTCTGCAATAACTGTTATAACATCCTACTACCATTGTTTCTATTCTTACCAATTATTGCCGCCAGTCCCCACTGTGTCCACTTTGCAAAAAATAACCCTTTTAAAAGAAAGCAAAGACGTGGTTTGATTAGATCATGTCGGCAACTCGAGGAAAAGACCTCTCTACGGATCTGATTCCATACCGATAAAGCCAAGAAGTTGCTAACAATGATCTTGATTATCGAGCGGTCAGATGCTAGGATAGGTTCTTATTCTACTGTAATAAATCTACCAGAGAATACCTGACCTGACCACTCGTCTAACGACGTCAATGCGCTTGCTCTTGACCTCTATCTAGCCCTAAGAACAGAGAGGAGGTCTACTATGGAACAAACTTGCCCACAAGAGCTATTCCCTCGCGA
This sequence comes from Athrips mouffetella, assembly GCA_947532105.1. Classification (NCBI taxonomy): domain Eukaryota; kingdom Metazoa; phylum Arthropoda; class Insecta; order Lepidoptera; family Gelechiidae; genus Athrips; species Athrips mouffetella. Next base: position 5,180,970 of record OX383964.1, on the reverse strand, counting down.
CTAGAATAGATTCAGGTTTTTTAAACTCGGGAACCAAAAGGAATGAGGTGCAGCAAATCTCTCGAATACTAAAACTGTTGAGTCAGACCGTAAAACTGAACAACTTTCATCAAAACGAAAAAAAAATTACTTTCCATAAAAACTGCATCGCAATTATTGATGATCTTTCCCGTGTAAAACCATTGTTCATAGCCCAAGATTTTTAGGGTTCCGTAGCCAAATAGCAAAAAAACGGAACGCTTATAGATTCGTCATGTCTGTCTGTCTGTCCGTCCGTACGTCACAGCCACTTTTTTCCGAAACTATAAGAACTATACTGTTGAAACTTGGTAAGTAGATGCATTCTGTAAACCGCATTAAGATTTTCACACAAAAATAATCATAATCATAATCATTCATTTATTTGCGTGAATATACATTGTTAAAGATCTTAAATTTAGTACAGTAGATATATTCAACCTGTATTCAGGTGTGCAAAGCGAGGGCATGCAAAATTATAATATTTACAATAAAAAAAATGTCACTTTCAAAAATATTCTGAATGTCAAATTATTATAAAGATTACTAAAATTTTGGATAAAATTGATATAAACAGTAAATTCAATAATAAATAGAAAAAAAAAACAATAAATTTTAGGGTTCCCCATACATAAAACTGAAACTCAACAATTTTTTTTTCATCCAACCCATACGTGTGGGGTCTTCAAAAATGATATTGAGGTTTTTAACATAATTTTTTTCTAAACTTCCAAAGTGGTAAAATGTGTCCCCCCCCCGTAACTTCTAAAATAAGAGAATGATAAATCTATAAAAAATATATGATGTACATTACCATGCAAACTTCCACCGAAAATTGGTTTGAACGAGATCGATTAAGTAGTTTTTTTTAATACGTCATAAATAACCGATTAAGGTGAGCTCCCGTTTCAAGAACTTTTCTACAAAAGAGGGGTCAAGTTGGATGGTCGCGGAGTTTTTAAAGTCAAAGAGCAAAAAATTTTAGTATATCATATGGTAAATAGGTACGGAACCCTCAGTGCGCGAGTCCGACTCGCACTTGGCCGGTTTTTTTGAATTCCCGCACTTTTGAATTGTTACGATTCGCCAGACAGATTCTAGTGAATTTGTATGAGAAGTTATTTTTTTCGCATTTCATTTCGACCTAAAGTCGTTCAATTTCAGGTCTTTTACACTAAGCAGAATTGCTCCTCTGGAAAATACTCCAATAGGGGGATTGTAGAATAAACCCACTGTGCAATGCGCTAGCGCAACGAAGCGTAAGTTCCATATCCAAGAGAGAGCGCGATGCTCAGCGTATACATTAATAAATTAATAATGATTTTATGGAATTCCACTAGCCCGCTAACCCACCATTTTTGCTGAGTGAGAGTTCGGATAAAAATATGTGTAAAATGTTAATTTTACGACTCAGATTTAATATTTGATGGAATTTGTACGGTAATATGGTTTTTGGTAACTTTTAAGGCGTATGATAACGCAATTTGAATATTTTGAGGCATACCATAACATTCCGGTATTTTTTTACTTCGAACGAACGAACTATATATGCAAGTCTTTTTATAAAGAAGAACATAGTAAAACTGTCAAATCAAATGGGATCAAAGACGCTTAGCAGAAAAAAAGTTGAACTATGAGGAGACATGCTACCAGTTGCAAAAAGCGTCTTTAAAATTAAGGCTCCGTTTAAATTTATTGCTGTCACTTTCCATTTTGTTGACTTACTTGAAAATGTCAAAAACGAATTTAAAGGAGTTTTAACCAAGGAGGTTTTAATCCACGCTAAGAGCGTAGCGTGGATTAAAACCTCCTTGGTTTTAACTTATAACAAGCTTTCTGAAACTGGCTGTTTGTCTCACGAAGTTGAAAAAATTACGTTACAGTAAGTCATAGGGCTACTGCTTGAGTGCTTGAGCCAGGAGAAGTCACAGCTAAATAAAGAAGAGATGAAATGACTGTAGTTCACTTCACCATCCAAGTAATCTTACAGTACCTGGGTGACCGAGCTTCGCTCTATAATAGCTGCCACAACCTGAAAATATCATCGGGTGAGCAACAAATGGCGCTGTAAGTTTCTGTCTAAAACGCGGAATTTACAAAATGCGCTAATAATTTTTGACATGATACCTGGCTAGATCGATTTTTTGCTCCCAAAAACCCCCGAATGGTAAATTTCATCGAAATCGTTAGAGCCGTTTTTGAGAAACCAATTACAAATATTGATGTTGCCGATAAATGAACTCCCCCTGAGGGTGGTGTAACCCTCAGCGGAAAAAAAAACCTATATACAAATATTGCTCGTTTTATAGTAAGTATAGGATGTGTGCTGTTTCATGCGGAAATCGTTCGGTTATTTTAAATAGTTAGAGTACGGCACCATTTTACTATAAGTACCTAAACTTACAATTTCTAAGATATACATAACGTAACAAGACGATTTAAAAATAATCTTTCACAAGTCTTAAAATGCAAATAGACAACTACACAAAGGGGCACCAAGTTTTATTAATGTCAGAGATTACTGCGAACAAGGAAATGCAATTCAACGTTTCAACGACCACTGTGCATTGAATATACTAACAATAGGTATAACAATAACGTTATAAATGAAAACAGATAAACACAGCAGCCGGTAGAGGCAAGAAAACGATGGATCAATATGTATGAACAAACAAAAAGACTACTAAATAATATCTGATTGGGACGCAACATGTGCGTGCACCTTTGCAGCAACAGACAGCAACGCATTTCCCGCTAACCAAAAGCGGCTAAAGTACGCGGATTTAACGCTCACACACCACTTCGTCCCTTTTGCCGTCGAAACTTCTCTTCTTCCCTCTTCTTTCAGAGCGGCGCTTGAGGGACCGCGGTAATGACCCCCGCGCAGGCTCGTACCTGGTTCAACAGGCATCCCTGGCAATGCAGCCAGTATAATAGGAACTTTTAAAACGGGTACGTATAACCTGAACCAGCGCTACGCTATAAACCCCGGAAACCAGAGAACCACTTAAGGTCAAAGTGTTACAATTGACGTGCGCGGGCGACTAAACGAAATAGAAATAGAAAAAACTATAAGTTCGTAGAAATTATTTGGTTAAATATATGGTTGTTCGTTCATTTGGCTGACACAATGCTTTCTTTAGTTATAGAAAACTTTCACTTACTAACATAAATTACCAACACCAATGCCAATACTTAGGAAGACGGAACTTTATTAAATACCAAAGAATGCAGAAAATCTCTAATTAGCTAATGTAGGCAAATAAAATCATCATCATTTCAGCCGAAAGACATCCACTGCTGGACATAGGAATCCCCTAAAGATTTCCATGACAACCGGTCCTGCTCGCATCCGGCGGCTTCCCGCAAATAAATATAATATCATAAAAAAAAACTCTGACACCAGGGTTTGAGAGATCGGTCATCAAACTTGCAACCTATACGATATGATGATGACAAAATAAGTAATTGTAGGAACTGAAGAAGCAGGCTATAACGGTTAGTCGGATATCGTGCAGGGAAGCGTTTTCAAGTAATCAAATGAAAAACGTCCTGTAGGCAATATAATGCTCTAACATTTCGATACGAGTACTAGATTGTTATACGCCAATACTATGAAGATTTATGCAGCAGTCGGCACGTTAAATACAATTTCCTCGTGATTTATTCGCGTGATTCATAAAGTGCTTGCTTAGACAAGAATCATTGTACGTACGGATACAGCGTGATAACAAAACATTTAGCTATGTGCTATAGGTACTCGGGTAAGTATAATGAAACTGAACAACTTTCCCTAAGAGAAACTTTTTTGGACGTCCCATACAAGTCCCAGTATTGACTACGCAAGGTTTGTAATTTTGTATTGGGAAGTAAATTTTTTTTTCGACCTATGTTTCTTGGGGAAAGTTGTGCAGTTTCATGTGCTGAGTACCATCCTACTAATATTATAAAGGCGAAAGTTTGTAAGTATGGATGGATGGATGGATGGATGGATGGATGTTTGTTACTCTTTCACGTAAAAACTACTGAATGGATTTTAATGAAACTTGGCACACATATAGGTTAGGTCCTGGAATAACACATAGGCTACTTTTTACCGCGGGAAAACACTTCATTCCCACGGGAAAATGCATTTAATGTTAATGAAGAAGGTTACAGACTCACTGACTGACATATCAACGCACAGCCCAAACCGCTGGGTCTAGAAATTCCAAATTTGGCATGTAGGTTTCTTATGAGGTCTAAGGGTGCACTAAGAAAGGGTTTAACAAAATTCCACCTATTTATAAAATAGGGTATGAAAGTTTGTATGAAAGTCCGTCAGTTGTAAAGTTAGAATCTTCAAATTTTGTATTTATGCTAACGACAAAAAAATAATATTTACGTATCTCAGGGTTTTTGAAAATTCGACAACCTAAAGGGTGAAAAGGGGGATGAAGTTGAAAATCCTTTATTTTTAAAGTAAAATCATTTATTATTTAGGCATTAGGGTTGTAATTCTATGCAACGTTGTTGTTATTGAAATTCCACCCCAAATTCAACCCCTAAAAACGGGAAAGGGGTGAAAAAGTCTAAAAGCCAATATGTGTATCGTTTGTATGGTTTATTGGGTTGCTGATTACGAAAACTACAACAATTTTGAAATCTAACGTGGTGGACGTGAAATACCATCATCCCCTGGGGATGGAATTGGGGTGCGATAGGGTTGAAATGTCTAAAAATCAATATGGGTGTCGTTTCTATGATTATATGAGAACAGGATAGCGGTTAAGATGGCGTCAGGGGTAGGGATAGGGATAGGGAGAGGGAGAGCGAGAGCGAGAGGGATAAGGAGAGGGACAGGGAGAGGGAAGGGGAGGAGGTGAGGGAGGGGGAAAGTGGGAGGGAGAGGGAGGGCGAGGGGGAGGAGGGGGGAGGGGGAGAGGGGCAGGGACAGAAATGGTTTGACGGACGGTTGGACAGACGGTTGGACGGAAGGACGGACGACAGATAGACGGAAGGGTGGATGTATGGATGGTCAGATACATAGAATCCCACGCGGACGAAGACGCGGGCAACAGCTAGTATAGAATATAGCTAAATGTATTGTTATCACGTTGTATATTCCGTTGGTACCGGTCAAGATTCTTTTATTCTGATTCAAATTTGTGCTATCATAACAAAGCTAGAAGATTATTCATTTGATAATCTTATAGTCAGAATCGACACGATAAAAAGAAGATATTTGTAAAGAAAGTTTAAATTTTTTTGGACTTCTGACGTTTTTGATGAATCCTTAGAAAATGTTTTTCAAAATTCAAAGAACAGGACATTTGTAAAGAAAATAAAGTAGACGTTATTTGGATTTTTGATATTCATATGGAACATTTAACAGATTTCAAATTTTCAAAAGACTTTGTGATACGGTCATTACGGTCACGCATCCATCCCTAATTTAAACTAATAGCCAAAGACCCCATACTGAAGGGTCAAAGACTAGTCCAACCTGTTCCTTTCCTTACGGCCATTAGCCGTTGAGGTTCGCAACAATAGCTAACAGTTACAAATTGCCATATCAAATATTTTGTGCTCACCCAGCTTATAATGGATGGGTGTTTGATACACTCTTAAAACGCACGCGGACGCCTACACGTTTGGTATGGTACAATTAGTCGGAAATCGAAGTAAAACCAAGTTATTGAACCTAAGTTGGAAAGGCGGAAGGAGGATGTCACTGAAAATTGCACTAAACAGTAAAAGGATATAAATATATTGGATTTGATGTCTAGATTACTTTACCTTTAATTTAATTTTTGAAAAATATCATCTGTAAAATAAATATAACCAATGTAATACTGAAAACGGACGACATTTAAGACGATCAATTTTCGAACCTTTAATTTAAAACTATAAAACTAAAAATAAAAACAATATTAAATGCGTCGATTGATAACTTTGAAATCAACTTTTAAATATAAAACAAATAATGAAAATAGCTATAAGATTATAGGAATTATGATCTCATTGATCTGCAAAAAAAAATTGCCAATTTCATAAGTAAATAAGAGTATAACACAAAACATAAAATGTAAAATGAATTCGAAACAATTCTTCGTCATTCAAGGAACACCCCGCCGCGGGACAATCCAGGTTCCCATTACGCTGGCAGCGTTGCCGCGCTGGATGGCCACTGACAGCCGTTGGACCAGGAAAGACCCTGAGCGAGGGTCCAAACCTTTTTCTCGCATTCGTCTGCTGAGTTCGGAGACAAAACACCTTTAATTCCAAGCATTTTTAAATACAGAAAGAGGACAACTTTATGGCCCATATAAAAATTAATCCAGACACTATAAATGCCGCTTCAAATTAGTAAATTGAACCAAACGAGAGACACTAAAGGAACTTATAGACTTGCGTCTAAGCCGGCAGCTAATAAATATTACATATCTAAATGAATTATTGCATCCAGAAACATTCGTTTCAAATAAATTACTTGGGATTAAATTGTGAAAGTGAGCATCCCGACACCTGCTTTATTAGTAATGGATAATGAGGGGATAGGAATGTTAAGGGTTACGTTAAATCCAAGGGATACTCAAAGAAAATGACAGGTCTTCTAAATTATAGACGAGGTTTATGTATATGATCTCTTGATGGCCATTCAGATATAAAAGTATAAAAGGAGTTCGAATACTTTGGAGCAGTAGTGACGGCGACGTTTTCCTACTATCATCCAAATCGAGCTATTTCGACTCTAGTCATTTTGTACACTGATGAATCTGTTAGAAGAATATACAACACAACAGAAGCAAAGCTGCAACGGAGACTATTATTTTCTTTAGTAAGCAAATGCATAGATTACATCAAAACGAGTTAGTTTCTTTAATTACAGTCATGCTAAACAAATCCTACGATATGCCATAACCTGAGGCGCGGATATTAATGATAGGTATTTATTCTTATTGCTACTAAAACATTTGGGTTATGTATGTTTGATAGATGAAGTGCGGATGATGGTGATAAGAAGGTTTATGGCATATACGCCACCCACTCATTGAAATTGAATTAGATTTTACACCTATTTAATATACATTTTTTTTTTACCTTATCCGTTTGTCCACTAAATAGTTGGGTCAAAATTAACAACTTTTGTTCTATATGACTTTTGTAACAGTGCACAATAATTTCAACTTCCCGTACACAGACGAAATAATGGTGAAATGTAAAGTGCAAATTCCAAAACGTCTAAAAAATTTACGTTAAAATTAAGCTTTATTAAAAAGCTAAGAATCAAGTTTATTTACTTACTCATGAATTTAGATAATTGTTGGTAAGATAGATCGAAGAACGAGACGCTCTTCGCGATATTTCGCGACCACAGATGCTTTTAGAGAAATGTGATAAGGACCAGTGAAAAATTTAAGTCGTCTCATAGACAAAGGTTACACAATCAGTTTAACATTAGTTTATAAGTCTGTTAAGACTTGGGTAAGACTGATGCCAAACAAACTGTCTAACTCACTTGGACGGACAGTTGCATAGGACTGATGGATTTCTGAATGTTTGATATTTTTCATCAGTCTTGGTAGTAGAAGGTAATAACTAATACCATCTAATTCCTACTCGTAAGTTGTCAAGAAGTGAACAGATTGGTAAGAAGTAAATCAGTCCATCAGACTGATGTCAACCTAACTGTAACCTTGATCATAAGTTTGAAAGATTTATATGGAAAATAGAAAAAATATACCTATCGTTTTCCACGTGTTTCCTTGGAGAAGATTTTCAGAATTGTGTTTTAGTTATATAGTGAATTTTCATTGGTTTTGCCTTCGAAGCCCAGTGATTCTACTCATGATAACAAACAACTTTCGAGAAAAAAAATATTAGTTTTACTTACTTTAATATTGACTCTCCCTGATAAAGTGGTCATGTGATCGCTTCATTTAGTATGTTTTTTACTCGAAAAAGATTTTTCTCTGGGTTAGTTGCTTGTTTTCATGAGTAGAATCGCTGGGCTTCGGGAGCAAAACCTTGGAGCAAAACCAATGAAAATTCACGCTGATAATAACTTACTAAAACTTGGTGAGGTATCAAAAAGAAACCGGAGAACAGTAAAAAAAAACCTTACTAATCCCATAAGTAGTAGGTATGTCAAGCACCTAACCACAAAAAAAATCAAGACGCGCAAAGCGGTGAACTTTTAATGTTAAAACTTTTGCATAATTCTATAGTTTTAATGATAGTAAGCCAGATTTTCTGCGCTGATAATTTTTGATGGGTGTAATTTTGGGTGCCCGTTTAATTTGAAGTAATTATCATAGGTACACACGGCCGCACGTCGGTAGAAACACTTTTGGACCCTATGGCGTGGTAATAGAGTTGAAAAAGTTTCTACCGATGTGCGTTTGACCGTACGAGTTTAGAGATTTAATAAATTAGGAATGTATAATTTTTGCATTACTGCCAAATTTAATTGATGAATGTAGTGTCGATTTTTTCACCTCTTAGTTTTCTTGCCCATGCGCCTGTAAAACATACATTACTGTAAATAAAAGCAAGCTTTAGCCTCCATAAATACCTTGAACACAAAACCAGCTAAACCCAGAAAGATAAACATCAAATAGAGCTAAGTAATTAGAACTGACATAGCACCACTAATTCCACTGTTTACAGTGCCACAAACTGCCGTGTTGCCTGTCGTAGTCATTTGTAGGGCATTTCTTTCCGTTGGTGTTGTAAACATTGAAAAAACTGTTTAACTATCAGCAACCAAATTTTTGTTACCGATTACCAAAAAAATTTGACTAACAAACTATGACTTAATAGTCATCATGACATCCCATGAAACATCCACTACAGGACAGGGAACTACCTCCAAAATTCCAGCTTTAGCTGAAACAATGTGGACGGGAAGTACCATAGTCACCACGCTTGTTAGCTTTACGGCTGGCACCATGGACCGCGGTTGTTGGTGACCGCAGAATGTAAGATGCTGCTGCCCATCCTCTGGTTTATTACCATTAGTCGCCTCTTACGACACCCACAGGTAGAGATGGGCTGGTACTATTAAAGAATAGTCGCCCCAGTGCCACATGGGGCGACTTAATAGTAAACAAATTTAATTTGTCATAGTTGAGCAAAATTTTTATTAGTGACCGAAGTTTAGTTATTTACAAAGTTTTTTAACTGATTTGGTTATCCTTTTTTCTTCAGTGAAATAAAACCTGAGGATGGGCAGCAGTATGCGTATCGTACGAGTAGGTTTTTCCGGGTTACTGGCCAACGTGGCTGTCAGTTTTAAAGCCGCCAAATGGCCTATCAGTGACACTAGCCGGGACACCTTTCCTAAATCAGAGTGTCATTGAAACCGTATCACGGAAGTATATCCGAACTCTCATACGATAGCAGTTGACAGGAGTTTTTTAATGTATAATTTTATAGCGGTAACACCGCGATCCCTCTCTTTGGTACGAAACATGATGGATTACAGACGCAAAATATTTAAAAACCTCCAGAAACGAACCTGAATCACAAATCCAAGGGAAAAAGCATTAGCCCACAAGGGCCCTGCACCATTTACACACACCATTTACTGCACAGAGACTAATTCGGCATACGAAGTAAGGATATTGGAATTAACCGAAGCGGGCCTCCCAGCATTGTATGCCGAATTTGTCTCATCTCATCCGGGTTCTGACCACGGCCAACGTTGCTCAAATTTCGTGATCAGAAAGAAAGAGCAATACTACTCATTCGGGTATATTTTTGCGAAAAATAAATGTAGAGACTTTAGTCCATAGGCCAGCCAAGATATCGTTATAACTTAGCGGTATCCATTTTCCTTTTTACCACAGTTAGATAGGTTCATTAGGATTTGGATGTCAATAAACAATAATTGGCGTCTCAAACTGGTAGCTGACCAAAACAGTAGCCAATCCAAGAGTTCAGTTGTTACCCGATTTAAGTTTTAACATTTTCCGTTTCAGAGGTGACAGAAGTTAGATAGGATTATAAGGATGTTAAAAATCCAATATAAAAATGGTGGCTTGAGGAAATGGATGACAGCCAATCCAAGATAAAAAATGCTGAATTTGATAAAGGCAACTGTATCTCAATAACTTTTAGTCCAAGCTTTTAGTCCGATTTCATAAATTTTTCTTTTAAAGTAAAGGTCTGTAGGTATATTTGCTTTAAATTTGTCATATGCACTGCTTTCAGTAAAGTCAAGCGTTATCAAGCAATTAAAGAAATAATGTAAATTTTCTGATGATCTTCTTTTTAGGGTTCCGTATCCAAAGAGTGAAAAATCGGGACACTATAAATATGCCTCCGATGTCTGTCTGCTTGTCTAGCAAGCAGCGGGCTACATCTCATGATAAAAAAAAATAAGAAGGGGAGCTTTCCTACTACGAGTAAAGACGTGTTTTTAGGCGATATTTACTCGATTTTGGTTTTAGCTCTATCGTAAAAACGGAAACAATTACAATCGTTAAAATTGGCATTTTTATAGTGCTTAAACTATAAAATAAGAAAAAATAATAAAAACTGGTCAAGTACGTGTCTGACTCTTGCGTATTTAATATACTTCTGCGTGACTGCGAGTCCACAACTAAGACGGTATTATTACCTTAGTGGTGCGGAACCATCAGTGCACGAGTCCAACTCGCACTTGGCCGGTTTTTTAAATCAAGTTTACACAAGTTTTTTTTTTATTTATTATAGAAGATCTTAAAGTTTACAGTTTTTATTATGGAGTGCGGCTTTCGCAGCTTTTGTTCCAGTTTTGGGCAACGAATCAGATAAGTTGATAGCACTATACATTATCCAGTTTGCGATGTTAAACCTCCGTGAAAGATACGAAGCACACTGCCAATTACTATTTCATATATTACGGTTAACACGCATTTCTGAATTATGAATTTTCAGCTGTTAAAGTAGGCATGGGTCCAAGAATTTTTACAAAAATGAAAGGGTTTGTGTGAAAGATTATGTGCGAAAGAAAGAAGCGAATATTGAGACAGAGATGAAAGCGATTGACATGTTGACCAGACTTGAAATAAATTCGACAAATAAATGGCAGGCCTATGTTGTATAAGTCAAAAAATACTTGCATTTAGTTTTAAACTTGCACAGAAAGCGCTAGGCCATGGTTAGACGTAGGGGCTAGGTGTAACCTAAGTTGCTTTTTTTAATGAGCGGGACAACGAGCAGACATCTCACCCTAAGGTAAGTCTGCCCATTACATGGACACTTGCAATGCAATCAAAGACCTATAGTAAGGGTGATGAAGGACAAATTTCTATATGATTTGCTCATGTCTGCCTCTTTGACTGATGATAAGGAGCATCCTCTAAAAGATACAAAAAATATTGGCGGACATCCACACCCCTGCGTTTTTGAGGAATTAAGTTTTAACTATTTTGAAATTTGAGAATGAAACGTACACCTGGCAGACTATGACTATCTGATTAAATACAATATATAAAACCCCAGAAAAATGGTCTGCCACCATAATAGCCCTGCATCGTAAAGTTACAGCGCTTCAAAATTCAAAAATTCACTACTTCGTCCCGTGATAATGCAGAGCCCTGCATGTCTTCCTCCTATTTTTTTTACATCGTTAGAAGTATTTTAAACAGGAGCCACAAAGACAGACATCAAAAACATTATTACCCGACTGCCCCAAGACAGGAGGGTTATGTTTTTTAGTATCTTATTTTCTTTTTTTTTGCTTTAACTCAAAAACGCAGCGACGCACAGAAAAACTTGTAAGGACCAAATCGATTCGTATTAAGCTGATCTATCATCCCTATTAATATGAATCATGAGCAAATCATATACCCAAATTGCAGCCAGCACCCTAACTACTATGCTTGCAACACCAGGAATGCTATGGATAGTGTGCTGCTTAGCTCGATATATACTTGTCGTAAATGTAGTCTTTTTAATGTCTAAGGCTATTTTCCTTTGCCTTTACAATAAAGAAGGAAACAACGCAAATTATGCCCTCACATGGTATGATTAATTTCTTTAATATTGCAATTACTGCAAAGAGTCAAAGAGAAAAGTGTGACATAATATTATCTTGGAGAAAACGCAGTAAAATCAAAATATTACGCTGGTATCTATCCTTGAGAAAAAGTGCCCTTAGTCGCCTTTTACGACATCCACGAGAAGAAATAAGGGGCAACTATCGACTAACCTGAATTATGACGACCTGTCTTAAGCTTATTTTCATAGAGAATTCTTTAATTAACGGTAGATAAAAGTAGATAGGATAGGACTCTACATATAGACCGGGGTCCCGCCGCTGAGTCAGCTACCTTAAGATACACAAACGAAACGTAGGTACATATGAAAGTAGATGCTCAGTAACATACTTTCCTAGCGGCTCGAGACCGTAACCTGGAAGTAGGTATAGGTAATCCGTAAATAAAAGGTGTAACAGAAAGGGAATATCAACCCTAATGTGATTCTGCCCATGAAACTGAACAACTTTCTCTAAGCAACATAGGTCGAAATACGAAAAAGAATTGTTTACCTTCCATAGAAACTGAATCAGCTGATAGCGCATTTTGTATAGAAAGCCAAAATGTTTTTCGTATTTCGACCTATGTTCCTTGGGGAAAGTTGTTCAGTTTCGTGGGCAGATTCACATCCTTCAGGGTTGGTGTACCCTTTTTGTTACATCCTATATTGTTTTTTTTATCAATGGGCTTACTCTTGACCTCGATCTAGTTTTGAAGACAGAGACAGACATGTTACTTATTTTGGCTTATTCGTCAATAGGACCTCCAAGGCTGACTGCCATATATGTGAATATTCAACCAGGCTGACTGATAAATCTACCAGGCAGGATGGTGGGTGGTAACTGTATCGTTATATGGTCTCCATAAGTTTTCCACTCAATATATTAAAGTTTGATTCATGCATCATACTCGTATTATGGTATGGACATAATTATGGACCTAAAATCGGTTTTATATAAGGATCTGTAATACTTTTTCCAGGTTACAGGATACAAGCCGCTAAAAAAATTGTGCTACTAAGCATCTACTATCACTACATGATAGTTAAGTTCATGTATCTTATGAACTAGTTGATTCAGCAGCTGGACCCCAGACTATAATAGCTAACAGAGAAAATAGTTTGAACTAGTCATGAACTGAGGTGTCGAATTTCACAGATATATGAGTTTTTAGACGGCTAATACGATATGGCCCGAATGGGTCGTGTTAAGTGCCATTTGGAAGCAATTTAAAAATAAGGTAGAGGGCTCATCTTCATAATGCAAGACGTGATATTTCAATGTTTCATCATAACATCCCATGAAACGTCCACTGCAGGACAAGGAGCTCCCTCCAGAACTCCAGCAAAAGCGCGTGGTACTTTGGAGGGGATTTACCATAGTCACCACGCCTGTAAGCGTTGCGACTGGCTACCGCTGTTGTTTGTGACCGCAGTTTGTAAGATAGTACGATACACAGAAAGATGCTGCTGCCCATCCTCCGATTCATAAGCCCTCAGTCGCCTGTTACGACACCCACGGTGTGACACCCACGCCCTTAGTAGAACGGGTTGGTACTATTCTTTGCCTGCACCACTCGGACGGATGTTTAATGGCACAAAATATAAATAAACACATCAATATGGGGGGGGGGCAATTTACACTAAGTAGTTCATCTGAATAAAAACCTAGCAAGAGGAATATAAATGTAGCAGATCAACATAACATCCCATGAAACGTCCACCATAGGCCAGGGAGCTCCCTCCAGAATTCTAGCTTTTGCTGGAAAAATGTAGAGGGGAAGTACCATAGTCACCTCGCTTGTTAGCGTTACGGCTGGCACCATGGACCGCGGTTGTAGGTGACCGCAGTAAGTAAGATGTAAGATACAAAGGAGGATGCTGCTGCCCATCCTCCAGTTTATAACCCTTAGTCGCCTCTTACGATACCCACGGGTATGTATGGGTAGCAGGTAAATTGTGAAATTCGCCACTTTACGTAATGCCTAGGCATTTTTCAAAACGGCGAGAAATTGAGATATTCGTCACACATCGTATCCGTCATACATTAATCTCTATGATTGTATATCCGCCTATGATTCCTACAGGCTTATGTTTCCTTTATTTATTACCTACTAGCAAGCCGCCCTGGCGTTGCACGGAACGCATCGTTCATACATTGAAAAATGTACTGGCAATATTTATGAAGCGAGGAGAGCAAACGAAAAGATGGATGGGCTATGTGGAAGATCATATTAAATAGAAAAAAGTGAATTTTAAAATTATCGCGAAGAGAGGGATGAAAGCGATTGAGGCCTTACGCCGACCCAAAATTTGGTTGAGGGCAGTAAATGATGAAACAGATTTATGAAGAACTTGTAATAAGCATGAATTTTTAATGCTATTTCGTGCAGTAGGCTCAAAAGACCAATCAGACCTGAATCTCAACGAGCATCTTAAGATATTTAAAAAATTAAAAAGTTCTGTTAAACTCTAAAAAAGTAGAGAATAATATTTGTGTTTTGCTGTTAATTTACGTACTTATATGTATGCGTCATCATAACATCCCATAGGATGATGAGACGTCCACTGCAAGTCAGGACAGGGAGCTCCAGAATTCCAGCTTTTACTGGAACAATGTGGAGGGGAAGTCATAGTCACCATGGATCGCGGTTTTAATGACCGCAGTAGGTATGAAATATGGTACACATAAGGACGCTGCTGCTTATATCCCTTTGTCGCCTCTTACGAAACCCACGGGTAGAGATAGGTTAACAATTCTTTTTCGGCATCACATTATTAAGAGTTCTTTAGGGATTTTTATAATCAAAATCCACTCGGCGATATTTAAGAATTGAATCTGCGTTCAACAAAATCCATCAAATCCTCACAATCAGAGAAAACGAAAGTTTCAATTTGAATGCGATAAAATGGAATATTTTAAATAGAACTGATATTTTTCCGTGGAGCAAAAAGTTTTTAATATAAAAGGTGCCTACAGAGCAAGTCATCATGGCAGCAATAGCTAAGGTAGCAAAGGCTGGGCTTAACAAAAGGAGGCATGAGAAATCATGCTGATAATTTAAGCACGCGTGCTCGCGTTGATATCTTTTGTAGTGGCTCTTAACATGCCGCGCCATTCTTTGCATCTCTTATCTACAATCTCACATTATACCTCTCCAAACTTTAGAATAAAGTTCAAGAATCATTTAGGAATGTGAAACGGACTTAATTGATTAAGATATCGACGAAACGAAACGACCTGGAATAAAACCTTTTTTGCACGTCAAAGAAAACATACCCGTCCGATGACACACTTAATGCGGACATAGCGAAAAGCGTAAATTTTCACCGTTGCGTTGCGAATTACAGAAACGAGTATTTAGAACTCGTAATAGGTATTTCAAACTTTCTGAAATCAAAACATAACCCAAATACCAAAGCGGTCCACTTTCATATTTAACTTTTAAAAAATCTTACCAATTTGTGAGGGATAGATAAAGATCCTGGCAGGATAGTTCACAGAGCACAGTTTTGTTTTTAATTTAAATTTGGAATGGAACAACAAAATAGGGATGCGCGTTGCACGTGTCGATAGTTGGTCGGTGTACCGCGACGTGTGGTCGCAGCGAGGTTCGCGGGAGACTGGCGCGCCGCGGCGTCTGAAGCCTCACACCTGCCGCCCGGCCCCCGCATATAGTGACAGGTGGAAGCTGCCATCGATATCGATATAGCCTCAACGGTATATTAGACCTAGAAAGTGGCACAGCATGAGCGAGCGCTCCTTGATTCGAGCGCGGTTCAAGGTGCCTCCCTCGAGATACTCATCTCGTGCTCATCGTTTCTTTTATGACCTTTTATTCGGATTTGCCGACTATTATTTTTGAAGTAGTCCAAAACAAATAACGAAAGTATATTAAGTTGTGCTTGAAAAGTAAAAATGATTAAGTCGAATCTGAATCAATCAGATCAACGGTTGACCTTATCATGACAGGGCTCTACCAAACTCCACGCATACTTCTTCTATCTCCTCAGTTGCAGAAAAGCTAGTCTCCTTTATCTTCATTGAGAACTCTGCAATTCCCAGATTACACAAAGTGTAAGGGACGGTTAACAGAAAATTGCACGGGCGTGCTCAGTGAACGGAACTGAACAACATTGTTGTTGTAGTCCTGTGACAACATTCCCTAAGAAATATTTTATTTAAATGAAAAAATTTTTTGACCCTTCCATACTCTTTTTTTTTTATTTCCCAAAAATTTTCAACATAGACCTAGTCTTTGGAAAAGTTTTTCAGTTTCGTTGACTTTTTAGTTTTCGGTTTACACCCTTTATACTTAGTTAAATAACTTAGCTAACGAACCAACCTACAGATCGTAATTTAATTTTTTCACTGTAAAGCTTAACTCTCAAACTGTTACCACTACTACCAATAAAATTAAAAGAAATCAAACCGCATAGCATTCCTACCCTTACCCACAATCAACATAGACCTAGTTACTATCCCATTACGCTATTACCGCAATTGCAAAAGTGCTATATCCCGTACAACCGTGAAATCAATTAGTAAAGCTCTCGATAAAACCTCAAAACCGCCCGACGGGGCTGCCAGCACTACGACACAAAAGTAACAGAAAACAGATCAAGTGCAAGTCACCATACAAGTTAACCGTGTCTTAAATTAAATTTCAGTGGTAGAGTCTGGCCAACGAAAGCTGTCCATACAAAACCGCGGGAAATTTAAAAATAACAAGATTTAAACCCTGAAAATACGACTAAATAACAATTTGATACTTTTAGTTGGTTTTCAGGTAGTAACTTGTAGTCTTGAAAACCAACTAAAAGTATCAAATTGTTAAATCAAAAAAAGTACAAAACTATTGTGCCCAATTTTATTTATTAGGAACTTAAATCCGACTTGCATTTGGCCGATTTTTACCTTACTGCTTCTTTTGTTGTTTTACTCATTTACTTATATATAGTTTTACTACAGGCTTTTGTTTTATTATAGGTATTTTTGTTATGTGCGCAATAAAGTATTTATCTATCTTCAGGATATGCATTTTAATCACACATAGTTTGAAGCTTTTTATGCAAAGAATACTAATACTCCTCTGACGAGAAGCTTACATGTCTCACCTTTTATACTATAGTTAAAACATTTTTTTAAAACACCTTTCTTGTATGAGGTCCCACGTATTTTTTATTTGTAAGAAACAGATGATACCTACATAGCTACTTATTTATTCTATGAAAATTTCAACCAACTCTACGGCCCACAAATGGTATGTGGGACGGACAGACAAACCAACAAAGTCGGCTTACTAATAAGGGTACAGTACCCAAAGCCTTGAAATTCAAAAAATAGAAAAACAACTTCCCATACAAATACTGTCCCATTAATCTGTTACGACGATTGCAAATGTGAAACCTCGAAACCGTCCAAGTAGTCTGCTGAATTTGTGTGTGTTTTCAGCAAGAAGAAAAGTTTAGGTAAAACCAGTCAAAGAAAATCTTTAATAGCCCCCGTGAAACATGTGCATCTATCCATACTGAATTTTTCCTATGAAAATGAAATAAAAATAAAAATCAAGTTCGCTTATAAAATGTGATATCAGCTAACGCAGGCCGAAGTGATTTTTGTGAGGAATGTGGAAAAATTGTTCGGCGACATTACATAGGTGGATTCACATACTTCACTTGTAGGCATAGTTCATACTATCTGACCAATGCACAGCTAAAACTATACTATACAAATTTTAGTTCATCATGAAGATATTAGTTCGTAGGGTTTCCTAAGTACATTTACTGACTTTCATGAGAAAAAAACTAAATTCAGACTTATTATCTTAATAAAAAAGAGTACTTTGAAATACTTCGTAAAGTTAAAAATTTACGCATTAAGCTAAATATTTGTAACCTGGCAACACTAAGCTCCCTTAACTGCTGCGCAAACGCATCGTACCGAGTGATCAAATTAATTACCGTCTATCTTACCGCAAATTCGAGACTAAGAACTAGAAAACTTATAGTTGTCTCTTTCTAGCTTTGTAGGAATGATTTGTAGTGTGAATGAGAAAAGAGCAGATGAGGGATTAATGTATACAATGTGTATCGTCGAGGCTTGATCAAACGAAATATGCGAATATTAGACAAAAACAAAATACCTTTTTTTTTAAAAACTAAACTATTAGAAATAGCTTTTACCCGCGGCTTCGCTCGCGTCATACAGGGTTATGCTCAGAACATGAAACTGAACAATTTTCCCAAAGAAACATGGGTCGAAAAACAAGAAAAGATTTTGTCGTCCCATACAAATTCTACTGTTTCTGGTGCAAGGTTTGCATGTGAGACCCAAAAACAAAATTCGTTTTTCGGCTTATGTTCCTTAGGGAAAGTTGTTCAGATTTGTGATTTAAGTCACATACAAAAAAACCGGTCAAGTGGATCGGACTCGCGCGCCGAGGGTTCCGATATACTTTTTGTATTTTTGGAAGCAATAAAGTCCATTTTTAGGACAGCAAAACTAAATTTGTTTGTAAAGGTTATTTGCAGATTTCTAAAAAACTGTGCAACTTGGAAATATCGTTTTATTTTTGCTGTAATGTTTACATAACCTTCTGTCAACTGTAATTAATTCAGATTTTTCCTTTTACAAACTTCGGAGATAAGGGGGGAATGGTGTTTTTTTTTTACCTTTTTCATCATAACTTGAAAACTAAGAGACGTAAAAAAATACAAAAATATATTTTAGAGTTTACAAGTAAAGCCCTTTCATATGATATCCCACTCGACCTAGTAGCGACAATTTGAAATTTGGCCCCCTTTACATTAATAATCATAATTTTTTTTTTAAATTTTCATGTGCAATTAAGCTGGGCAACTATATTCTAAAACTATTCCAAATTTCAGGTCGATAGCATGAGTGGTTGCTGAGATATAGAGGTGTGACAGACAGACAGACAGACGGACAGACAGACAGACAGAGCGGCACCATAAGGGTTGCTTTTTTTACCATTTTGGTATCGGAACCCTAAAAATAACCCTGTATAGTCTTGTGTCATCCTAGCGTCTCCTGCCGGAACTATGCATTTTTCGGGATAAATTGTAGCCTATGTGTTAGTCCAGTGCTTGATCTATTTACCTCCCAAACATCGAAATCGGTTCAGCCGTTTAGGCGACATAGTGGAACAAATAAATATCTGTTGAATAATATAATTATTTAATAATTCTACGGCATATTTTAGTAAGTACTTTTAAAATTATATCGTGGTTCCATACCTCGAATAATTTGCGCCACTCCTCGCAAGCTCGTGACGCAAATGCCATAATCTCGGTACGGAACTGTCACTTTCTTCCCGCTGGAGTAATGAACTTACTGTATTTTAATTTATATTTTAAAGGAAGAATTGTTGTTTTATATCCTTCTGTAGGTCTAGCATGTGCACCGCGACTTCGCGAGTCTTCATAGATTTTTATTATGTCTTCTCGCATCCATACATACATAGTGACAGTTGCGCGCGACTTGACACAGTTGCGCGCGACTAGACCAAGTCGCGGTGCGCATCTTAGCCCGGCTGGACACATCTACCTATCGGCTCATTTTGCATTTTAAGGTTCTAATAGACTTTAGCTTAAGATAAAACAATGTATGGTTGAGCAACAAGTTTTTGGCTTGCATAGAAAATTTTTTTGGTCAACCGAATATTTATTTTTAGTTAGGGGTCTTCAAAAATTAAATACAAGGTGAGCCGATAGGTATGTCTCTAGGAGAAACGTTAGTTTACTATTTTTTAAATCTGTGCTTCGACTGCTACCAGTATACTTTTTTTATTTTAAAATATATTTTTTTTATTATTTTTTTTATTACTTATTGTTGGAAGTAGGTATAACGCATAAACGCATTACTTACCAAATAACTCTATTATTTACTGTATGTAAGTAATTAATTGTATCCAGTAAGTAGGTAATACATAACAAAACAGTAAGTAATTTTTGGCTTCTGATACAATAAAAGATATTTTTTTAGAAGTATTATTATAAAGAAAAAAAGTATTACTTATTAAAAAAGTATTATTAAAAGTAGTATTATTAAATATAATATTTAAAAGTATTATTTAAAAAAGTATTAAAAAACAGTATTATTATTATTAGGTATAAAGAAAAAAATTAAAAATAAACTAAATCTATTATTTATTTACTTCTCTATGACAATTTCGTGAAGTGAATCTGAAAAGAAAAAATAAATCATTTTATGATATAGAATTATAATCTCATACCTACCTAATTATAGATAGATAGATAGATAGAAACTCTTCTAAACTCACACAAATTTACAACAATTACGTACGAACGAACGAACATATCTTATTGCGCGCAAAGGCGGCCTTATTGCTTAGAGCAATCTCTTTCAGGCAACCAATCAATGCAAAGCAATGCAATGTCTTCCAATTATCTATTATAGCAAAGAAAGGCATAAACACAAATTGATATTATCACAAGATTGTAAAAAAAAATTATTGTGATATTAGGAATAATTCAATTATGAATTTCAAAACATTAAAAAAAACGGCCAAGTGCGTGTCGGGCCACGCGCAGTA
This sequence comes from Athrips mouffetella, assembly GCA_947532105.1. Classification (NCBI taxonomy): domain Eukaryota; kingdom Metazoa; phylum Arthropoda; class Insecta; order Lepidoptera; family Gelechiidae; genus Athrips; species Athrips mouffetella. The sequence goes on along the minus strand of OX383964.1, from coordinate 5,160,367 downwards.
TAGGGTTCCGTAGTTTTTTTTTAATTTTTTATTGCAAGGCGGGTTTTGAGTAAGTATTTCATAACGTTTATAACATAAACTTTTTACATCCTAATGCTCAGCGAGGTCCTAGCGCCTGATTGGTATTGCTGTTTTTATTATTTTTAGTTTTTCGGCTATAGCTCATTAGCCTGCTAAGTCTACTTAACTGTGATAGTTTGCCTTTTAATTTCATCATACTACTGTGAATTTTTTCACATTTCTAATAATAACCGTTTAGCCGGCAGAGGGGGGGGGGGGCAGTGGCGTGCACTCCATAAAGACAAAAAGACACTGCCTACCCTACCTACTCTAAATAAATAATCGGATTTTATTTGGATACCTTGTCACATTGTATTTACTACCTACCATCATTGAAAGCATAGGTTGAAAGAAACATTCTTAAAACTTAAATTAGCTCCACCTGTCGAGTATCAGTGGTATCATCGCCTCGGTAAATACTGTGGTATGCACATTCCACATCGCATTATTGCGCTGCACTAGCGCCGCTACGCGCCTAACGGCAAAGACACATACTATTCCTGTCTAAATGTTTGCATGTGTGCCGACGTGGTTATGCGAATGCACTGTGTGTGCGTTCTTATAAATACATGGCACACAATGATACAATTAACGCACACAATCGCACAGGGTAGGCAATGTCTCAGTTTGGCCGAAAGTTACCGAAGTCTTACGTAACAATTTTAAAAAATGACATTATAAAGACCATTATTATTACCTTTTATTATTATTATTTTCTTCGTGCTTATGTACCTATGTATTTGAATGATAAATTTTATTTATTTTTTATACTGAGTCGTCATTGTTTGTTTTGTTTTGATTCGTTTTGGCGATAGTAGGCAAATAAATATAAGATTTGAGAAAACAGAAAACGAAAAATTTCGAACCCCATTTTTAAATTAAACACACAAACCAATACGTAGTAGTATTTTGGTAAGTATAGCATCGAAATTTTTTTGCCTACCCTGTCTAAAATCTCTGTGCACGCCACTGGGGGGGGGGACACTCGACTCCAACAAAGAATTGCGCTTTCAATCTTAATATTTCGCAAACGGATCCCTAAATCGAAAAATCATCTTAGCAAACTCATATTATTTTTAAAAGACCTATCTAACGACACCCCACACTATGGGGTAGACGAGAAAAAAAATCATACCCACTTTACTTGTATGGGAGGTAGGTACCCTAAAAAAAATGTTTTTCAAAATTTTATTCTACCACTTTATCTCATTATTTCATTCGAAACAATTTCAATTATTTTTTAAAATGGCTAATATGTACATTTTAATATGCTCTACTTTTTATGTACAGTACCTGTATAGCCTATACTGTTACAAGGGTGGGGACGGGGTAAACGGGGTTCATACAAAAGTGCCCCTTGTTCTTTAGTGGATTTTACTTTGTAAATGAAGGATTTTCAACTTCATCCCCTTTTTCAGGGTGTAGAACTTTCAAAAACCCTGAGACGCCTAAAACTAAATTTTTAGTCGTCAGCCTAAATACAAATTTTGAAGATCCTAACTTCAAAACTGACGGACTTTCATTCAAACTTTCATCCCCTATTATACCCCTTAGGGGTGGAATTTTGTAAAACCCTTTCTTAGTGCACTCCTAGACTTCATAAGCAACCTACGTGCCAAATTTGGAATCTCTAGACCAAGCGGTTTGGGCTGTGCGTTGATATGTCAGTCAGTTAGTGAGTCAGTTCGTATTTCGAAGCGGTTTGGGCTGTGCGTTGATATGTCAGTCAGTTAGTGAGTCAGTTCGTATTTCGATCCATGTTCTTCTTGGAAAATTCACATCCTTCAAGGTGGTTATACCCTTTCTGTTTCGTTCTTTTTATGTCATAAAGTATCTTATATGAAAATATTTACCTTCCACGTTTGCTTCTTGTGTTTTTGCAGCTTTTTCTGCTATAGCAGCTTGACGACGGCGCGCCTCACAGCTGCTTGTAGTTAGCAGCGTGCTGGGCGCGCCGTTACAGTTCGGCGGCGTACCACAGATCTTGGTATTTTCTTTTTACTAGAATTCTTTGGCACGCCACACGGCGGCGAGGCGGCGTCTCATCTCTTCGTTGGGCGCGCCGGCCCCACCACCCTTTCTGCCGCCGCCGCTGCCCTTTCTGCGATTGCCTCCTCCTCTTTTTTTGTTCTGTTTTAAAGTTAGTTTTATTTATATTTGATAAGTAGGTACTTAAAAGCCACGATTACATTCAAATACTAATTCGGCATACATTGCTGGGAGGCTTGGATATGTTAATTGTAATATCCTTACTTCAACGAGCAATGTAAGCCGAATTAGTTTCTAAATTAGAGAGGGTGTGGCGTGGCTTAAGATATAGTGTTTAGAAGTTGTTCAGTTTTATAGATTGATCAATACTGATCATACCCTTTCAGTTTTTGCGAACCTTTCTTTAACACCCTGCATTGTGCGATCAAAACACAATAAAAGTTTTTAACAGAATTATTAAAAAAAGAGGTTATTAATTCACATGTGCATGTAGTGCGTGCGTTGAGTATAAGTGTGTGATATGGTGTGATGAATTGATGATTTCATTATAAATTAAATGTTATCAACAAAGTCAACCGATAGCACACAAAAGCCTTGACAATATTTTGAAGTACCAAAAAAAAACTATAAATAGCATGATATGACGATATGAACGAATCCTTACAACACTTCAACGTTACGTAACATACAATGAACGTTAAAAGTAACGTAGAAGCGAGATTTTTTAGGTTATAATTTACCATAAATCAATAATTCGAATTTCGATCCATGTTCTTAAGGGAAAGTTGTTTAATTTCATGGACAAATTCACATCCTTCAAGGTGGTTATACCCTTTCTGTTTCGTTCTTTTTATGTCATAAAGTATCTTTCATGAAAATATTTACCTTCCACGTTGGCTTCTTGTGTTTTTGCAGCTTTTTCTGCTATAGCAGCTTGACGGCGGCTTAGCTCTTCTTAGGCGCGCCTCACAGCTGCTTGTAGTTAGCAGCGTGCTAGGCGCGCCGTTACAGTTCGGCGGCGTACCACAGATCTTTGTATTTTCTTTTTACTAGAATTCTTTGGCACGCTGCACATCGGCGGCGAGGCGGCGTGTCATCTCTTCGTTGGGCGCGCCGGCCCCACCACCCTTTCTGCCGCCGCCGCTGCCCTTTCTGCGATTGCCTCCGCCTCTTTTTTTGGTCTGTTTTAAAGTTAGTTTTATTTATCTACACTAATATTATAAAGAGGAAAGATTTGTACCTACTTTTGTATGTTTGTAATGAATAGGCTCCGAAACTACTGGACCGATTTGAAAAATTCTTTCACCATTAGAAACCTGCATTATCCGGGATGAACATAGGCTATAAAATATTTTTAAAAAAGTTAGGGTTCCGTATGAAAACTTCGATAATGTAACCCAAGGTGTGAAAAAAATACTAAATAGCATCCTTATATCGAGTACGCTGCCGAAACTATTAACAATAGAGCAAAGTAATGTACTACAGAATTATAGAAGCCATCAATATCTACAAAAAAGTCCGCGATACCATATGTCTAACTATTACAGTTATGTCACAATAACTACTTTTTCATGTTAAAATATGTAATAGTTACGCCGGTACAAACTATATAGGCCACATTATTCGTACCTATTAATCCTTATCCAAATAAATGATTTCATATTCAAGGCTATATCAGTACCTGTAAATAACTTTTTGAATTATTCAAATCGGACATACCATTCAAAAGTTATCATGAGTGTAATCGTTATCAAAATTGAAATTAAAGAAACAGCGCCCTAAGTGACTGTAATGGTTTTATCTACAACAGAGAATAGACACGAAAAATTTGACTGGTCAAGTGCGTGTCGTTCCGTGTGGTAGCGGCAAAGAATAGTGCCAACCCATCTCAACCTGTAGGTGTCGTAAGAGGCGACTAAGGGTTTACAAACCGGAAGATGGGCAGCGACATCTTTCCGTGTATCGCACCATCTTACATACTGCGGTCACCAACAACCGCGGTCCATGGTGCCAGCCTTAATGCTAACAAGCGTGGTGACTAAGATACTTCCCTCCACATTCTTCTAGCAAGGGCTCGAATTCTGGAGGGAGCTCCCTGTTCTGTAGTGGACGTATTATGGGATGTTATGATGGTTTTGATGAAGTGCGTGTCGGCTCGAGCGAATTTAATGCACTTCTGCGTGACTAAGATGGTATGACTGCCCATAACTAGGACAGTATTTTTACCTTAGTGGTACGGAACCCTCGGTGGGAGTCCAACTTGCGCTTGGCTGGTTTCTTTAGTAACCCCCGATGCAACAAGAACCTATATCTACCCGTGCGAAGCCGGGGCGAACCGCTAGTATTTGATAAGTAGGTACTTAAAAGCCACGATCACATTCAAATGCTAATTCGGCATACATTGCTGGGAGGCTTGGATATGTTAATTGTAATATCCTTACTTCAACGAGCAATGTAAGCCGAATTAGTTTCTAAATTAGAGAGGGTGTGGTCGTGGCTTAAGATATAGTGTTTAGAAGTTGTTCAGTTTTATAGACTGATCAATACTGATCATACCCTTTCAGTTTTTGCGAACCTTTCTTTAACACCCTGCATTGTGCGATCAAAACACAATAAAAGTTTTTAACCGAATTATTAAAAAAAAGAGGTTATTAATTCACATGTGCATGTAGTGCGTGCGTTGAGTATATGTGTGTGATGAATTAATGATTTCATTATAAATTAAATGTTATCAACAAAGTCAACCGATAGCACACAAAAGCCTTGACAATATTTTGAAGTACCAAAAAAACTATAAATAGCACCACATGACGATATGAACGAATCCTTACAACACTTCAACGTTACGTAACATACAATGAACGTTAAAAGTAACGTAGAAGCGAGATTTTTTAGGTTATAATTTACCATAAATCAATAATTCGAATTTCGATCCATGTTCTTAAGGGAAAGTTGTTTAGTTTCATGGGAAAATTCACATCCTTCAAGGTGGTTATACCCTTACTGTTTCGTTCTTTTTATGTCATAAAGTATCTTACATGAAAATATTTACCTTCCACGTTTGCTTCTTGTGTTCTTGCAGCTTTTTCTGCTATAGCAGCTTGACGGCGGCTTAGCTCTTCTTAGGCGCGCCTCACAGCTGCTTGTAGTTAGCAGCGTGCTGGGCGCGCCGTTACAGTTCGGCGGCGTACCACAGATCTTGGTATTTTCTTTTTACTAGAATTCTTTGGCACGCCGCACATCGGCGGCGAGGCGGCGTCTCATCTCTTCGTCGGGCGCGCCGGCCCCACCACCCTTTCTGCCGCCGCCGCTGCCCTTTCTGCGATTGCCTCCGCCTCTTTTTTTGTTCTGTTTTAAAGTTAGTTTTATTTATATTTGATAAGTAGGTATTAATGTGATCCGTTTTCCATGCTAAATTCAAATGACTTCCATTCTTATGCGGGACATAAAATGCTGTTGAAAAACGAGTGTATACTGCTATTTTTAGTAAAAATTTTCGCTGATTAATACAAAGATACAGCTAATGCATCGAAAGTACTAGTTTTTGTTGTACTGTAGTACTTTCGGTGCATTTGCTGTCTTTGTATTAATCAGCGAAAAATTTAACTAATAATTAACACTCGTTTTTCAACAGCATTTCATTCCCCGCATAAGAACGCGAGTCATTTTAATTTAGTATGGAAAACGGATTCCCTTAAGATATAGGGTCTTACTACAAAAAAGTTTGACATCTGTTGAACACTTTATTTAAAAAATGCGCACAAAATAACTGGCTATGTCAGTTGATGCGCAGAAGTCAAGTCATAAGAAAATTTGACTTCTGCGCATCAATGACATAGACAAAGTTATTTGGTACGATTATTTTAATCAAGTGTTCAACAGATGTCTATCTTTTTTGTAGTAAGACGGCTAGTGTTTACTTACCTATTGTTTGGGATGGTTACAATATTATAATTGAAATAAAATAGATAAATCTATTTTGATAAAAATACTAAATAATTCCTCACTTATAATATTCTTACTTTACGCCAACAGATTGCGCTGTAGGTTTTGTCTTGACGCGCTGTTTTCAAGGAATTCTCAAAAAAATTGAGAAAACGAATTTTCCCAGATATGAGACCTAGCTAGATCTATTTTTCGCTACCGAAACCCCCCGTATGGTAAATTTCATCGAAATCGTTAAAAACGTTTTTGAGAAACGTTTTATATATATATACAGGCTGTAACAAAAAGGGTATACCAACCCTGAAGGATGTGAATCTGCTCATGAAACTGAACAACTTTCCCCAAGGAACGTAGGTCGAAATACGAAAAAAAAAATTACCTCCCATAGAAACTGAATCAGCTGATAGCGCATTTTGTATGGGAGGTCAAATTTTTTTTTCCTATTTCGACCTATGTTGCGTTGATATACCCTTTCTGTTACACCTTATATATATAATAGGGCTTTACCTATGAAATTGCCGAAATTTTCTTACAGATTAATGAGATCATAATTCCTATATTTCTAATGCTATTTTTTTCATTTGTCTTATATTTGAAAGTTGACTTCAAGATTATCAATTCACGCATAAAATAAAGTTTTTATTTTTAGTTTGATATATAAAATTAAAGGTTCAAAAATTGTTCGTCTTAAATGTCGTCCGATTTCATCATTAGATTTGTTATATTTTTTAACAGATAATATTTTTCGAAAATTAAATTTAAGCTTCTGTTAGCTTAATGTCTTCCCAATAATGCTTAAAAATAAAAAAAAATGGATTTATAATACCTAAGAAAAATGCAAAAATGTTAGTACTGAAAATTGAGTTTACCTAAAATTCTCCATACAAAACGGCAATTTCATAGGTAAAGACCTATTATATGCTGTGCGGTTTGGCAGAATATAATGAATATGTGTTACTGAATGTTTTGGTGAATAAACGATTTATTAATTATAATTTTTTTAAAATATACAAATATATTTATATATGTATATGCAAATATTGTTCGTTTAATAGTACCTATAGGATATGAATGGCTAAGGCTGAGAATTTTCCCACTTAGTAACATAGAGTAACATAGATACTTCTATGTTACGGTAACTTTTCAAGGTGGTAGGGCTTTTGTGGAAAGTCCGTCTGGGGAAGTACCACCCCCTTGCTTTTTCTATCGTTTCGGTTTGAAGGACATGGGAGCCAGTGAAATTACTGGCACATGAGAGATACCATCTCAGTTCTCAAAGTGAGCAACGCGCTTTGCTGTCTTATTAGTGGCAAAATATGCCATTAATAAGACAGTGTGTGCTGTGGTGACTACTTACCATCAGGTGGCCCACCTGCTCGTTTGCTCACTTATATCATAAAAAAAACACGAAAGTAACGAGTAGGTAAAGTATATGTAAGGCCGATTTTATACTGCACCCTTTTGATGTAAAATTTTATGCCTCATGATGTGCATCGATAACAAAAAAACCGGCCAAGTGCGAGTCGGACTCGCGCACTGAGGGTTCCGTACCACCACATAATCATAATTGTAGTAGTTGAAATTTCAGTAAGTTAATGTGCTAGATTTTTTGAGTCCGACACGCGCTTGACCAAATTTTATTATTTGTTATTATTTTATAGCTTATGAACTATAAAGATGCCAATTTTAAATTTTGTAAGTGTTCCCGTTTTTAAAATAGAACTAAAACAAAAATCGCCTCCTCGACCATCCAACTTGACCCCTCTCTTATATGAATGTTCTTGAAACGGGAGCTCACCACAATTGGTTACTATTAGTTGTGAGTAAAGTTGTAATATTTAATGATTTCAGACTTTTCCCATTATCTATACGGATTGTTTCTTGAAATCAACGCACACATTACATTCACTGAATATAGTCGGTTTATTTCTATATGCGTGCATTCGTCGAATATCATCGAATACAGTTTTAAACCAGACTAGAGCGCGCTTATGTCAATGTCACTGAGAAAAATTAAAAGTTTGATTTTGTTTTGCGTTTTAAGAAATTATTGAGAGATAATGATTATTCGATAAGATAATTTAATCTAAAACCCCAAAAAAAGTTGAAAAAAATCTCTCGAAAACGAGATTGATGACAAATGTCTTATAAATTTGACGTTTCGCACACGCTGCACTACCTCATTTTCGTATGCAATGATAGCGCGCTAAAGTGACGTCACTGATGACGTCACGTCGCTTAAACGAGTGAATACGAGCAAGTTTTGAACCGACTATTAGCGCGCTAAAACCGCACACAAAGCTCATGAGCAGGTTTTAATCCGTACTGTATGTGTACTGTGAGACCTAGCTTCTTGCCAAATTTCATAATTTTAGGTCAACGGGAAGTACCCTGTAGGTTTTCCTTTTTTGTATAAATGTATGGAGATGAGGACATAAAATGACATATCTTTTGATTGCGTCCTTGTAAAAAATTAAAATTTTCAGGTCTTGTGTGGTTTATGGACCTTAACATATGGTATTAATTTCAACCTGATATCTTTACCCGTTCGTGAGTTAAAGGGTCTTGACAGACAGACAGACAGACAGACGGACAACAAAGTGATCCTATAAGGGTTCCGTTTTTTTATTTTGAGGTACGGAACCCTAAAAATAAAGCCACTTATTTTATCAAAATATCTTTTACTAGCTGCTGCCCGCGACTTCGTCTGCGCAGGTTTATAAATTGTGTAGGTTTATGTATAAGCTATATTATGGCTCTCAGACAGCTTAGAAACAACAAGGCACCCGGGCACGATGGAATTACGGCTGAGCTTCTGAAAGCAGGCGGAAGGCCAGTGCTTAAAGCTCTTCAGAAGCTGTTTAATTCTGTCATACTCGAAGGAAAAACGCCACAGGCATGGCACAGAAGTGTGGTGGTACTCTTCTTCAAAAAGGGTGATAAGACCCTGCTGAAGAATTACAGACCCATCTCACTTCTGAGCCATGTCTATAAGCTGTTCTCGGAGTCATTACGAACCGTCTCGCGCGCAGGCTCGACGACTTCCAGCCTCCCGAACAATCCGGTTTACGTAAAGGCTTCAGTACCATAGACTACATACATACGCTACGGCAAGTTATACAGAAGACCGAAGAGTATAACCAGCCACTTTGCCTAGCGTTTGTGGACTATGAGAAGGCCTTCGATTCGATCGAGACGTGGGCCGTGCTACGATCTCTACAGAGGTGCCAAGTCGACTATCGGTACATTGAAGTGTTGAAGGATCTGTACAAAAACGCCACTATGTCAGTTCGTTTTCAGGACCAGGACTCGAAACCTATCCAATTGCAGCGAGGAGTGAGACAGGGAGACGTCATATCTCCTAAACTGTTCACCGCTGCATTGGAAGACGTCTTCAAACTCCTGGACTGGAAAGGACTTGGCATCAACATCAATGGCAAGTACATGACCCACCTTCGATTTGCCGACGATATTGTCATAATGGCTGAGACCCTGGAAGATCTCGGCACGATGCTCAATAACTTCAGTAGAGTTTCACAACAAGTGGGTCTTAAAATTAACATGGATAAGACGAAAATTATGTCTAACGCCCTTGTTGCACCCACTCCACTCAAAGTTGGAGACTACGCTCGAAGTTGTTGATGAGTACGTATACCTGGGACAAACAGTCCAGCTGGGTAAATCCAACTTAGAGAAAGAGGTTACTCGTCGAATCCGACTCGGATGGGCAGCGTTCGGGAAGCTCCGCAATATCTTGATTTAAATTAATTGCTGTTTTCTTTCTCCTTGGTTCCAATTGACGCAGTGCTTTTGTTTATATTTATCCAATTATTTAAGGTTGCCTTTAAAAGATCGCTTGTAGCGATAAGGCCGCCTTTGCTCACATTATGTTTAAGGTTTTGTGTAAAATTAGTTATATTTTTGTTATGTGCGCAATAAAGCATTCATCTATCTATCTATCTATCTTCACGTCCAAAATACCGCAGTGTCTCAAGACGAAAGTCTTTGACCAGTGTGTGTTACCAGTGATGACATATGGCACCGAGACGTGGCCGCTCACGATGGGCCTTATCAGAAAGCTCAAAGTCACCCAAAGGGCTATGGAAAGGGCTACGAGTATGCTCGGAGTCTCTCTGCGCGATCGAATCAGAAATGAGGAGATCCGCAGAAGAACTAAAGTAACTGAGAATTGCTAAACTGAAGTGGCAGTGGGCAGGGCACATCGCAAGAAGAACCAATGGCCGATGTGGCGTGAGGGTTCTAGAGTGGCGACCACGTACCGGAAGACGAAGCGATGGCAGGCCCCCCACAAGGTGGACCGACGATCTGGTCAAGGTCGCGGGAAGCCGCTGGATGCGAGCAGCGCAGGACCGGTCGTCATGGAGTTCCTTAGGGGAGGCCTATGTCCAGCAGTGGACGTCTTTCGGCTGATATGATGATGATGATGATATTATTGTACTGTTTCATTAAAATCCATTCAGTAGTTTTGACGTGAAAGACTAACAAACATCCATCCATCCATCCTTACAAACTTTCGCGTTCATAATATTAGTAGGAAGTAGGATAAGACTAATAGGCAGGATATTAGTAGGATTTTGATAACGAAACGTATCACCGGAGAAGAAAAGAAAATCGAACGCTCCATGAAAAATTTAAACATTAATGGACAGTTTGGAGGCCGATTTTTTTTACGTTTCCGGTGAAACGTTTCTTTATAGAAGTTGTTCAGTTTTAGAGACTGATCAATACTGATCATGCCCTTTCGGTTTTTGCAAACCTTTCTTTTACACCCTGCATTGTGCGATCAAAACACAATAAAAGTTTTTAACCGAATTATTAAAAATAGTGGTTATTAATTCACATGTGCATGTAGTACGTGGGTTGAGCATATGTGTGTGATGAATTGATGATTTCATTATAAATTAAATGTTATCAACAAAGTCAACCGATAGCACACAAAAGCCTTGACAATATTTTGAAGTACCAAAAAAACTAGAAATAGCACCATATGACGATATGAACGAATCCTTACAACACTTCAACGTTACGTAACATACAATGAACGTTAGAAGTAACGTAAAAGCGAGATTAGTTTGGTTATAATTTATCATAAATCAATAATTCGAATTTCGATCCATGTTTTTAAGGGTATATGTGACGGCCAGCTTAGCCCCGAACGCAACTAGATGGAGCCACTGCTGCAAATATAAGGTTTTATTTTTTAATGCAATAAGTACCAACTATACATGTGCAAAAAGTTGATTCGCGTAAATTTCATCGTGCAACTTCAACGCCTAACAACAATTTCGAGAAGAAAAATATCTCCATATGTCCACTAAAGTCAATTACTCTCGTCAGTCCGTGTTTACATGAGTACGATCACTCACACATGCACACAAAGCACAACCGTACAGTTTTGACCGCACGCCCACCACCGTAATATTGAACCAAAAATTGCTAACAAAAATAGTACTTTCAGTACATTAACTGTATTTTTGTATTAATTAGCGAAAAAATTAACTAAAAATAGCAGTATTCGTTCGTTTTTCAACAGAATTTTATGTCCCGCGTAAGAATGCAAATCATTTGAATTTTTGTATGGAAAACGGATCACCTTAAGGGAAAGTTGTTTAGTTTCATGGGCAGATTCACATCCTTCAAGATGGTTATACCCTTTCTGTTTCGTTCTGTTTATGTCATAAAAGTATCTTATATGAAAATATTTACCTTCTACGTTTGCTTCTTGTGTTTTTACAGCTTTTTCTGCTATTGCAACTTGACGGCGGCTTAACTCTTCTCTGGCGCGCCACACATCTGCTTCAGCACGCTGCTTTTAGTGAGCAGTACTTCGGCGGCGTACCACAAATCTTGGTATTGTCTTTTTATTAGATCTGTGGCACGCCACACGGCGGCGAGGCGGCGTCTCATCTCTTCGTTGGGCGCGCCGGCCCCACCACCCTTTCTGCCGCCGCCGCTGCCCTTTCTGCGATTGCCTCCGCTTCTTTTTTTGTTCTGTTTTAAAGTTTGTTTTATTTATATTTGATAAGTGTATACTTACCTATTGTTTGGGACGGTTACAATATTATAATTGAAAGAAAATAGATTGTTCTATTTTGATAAAAAATACTAAATAATTCCTCACTCATAATATTAGTACTTGGGCAACCGATTCTCTACTCGCCAACAGATGGCGCTGCAGGTTTTGTCCGTAACGCGATGTTTTCGAGGAATTCTAAAAATAACGGAGAAAACGAATTTTCTCAGACATGAGAAAATTTTCGCCCCCGAAAACCACCGTGTAGTAAATTTCATCGAAATCGTTAGAGACATTTTTGAGAAACAGATTACAAATATATTTATATATGTATATACAAATATTGTTCGTTTAATAGTAGGTATAGGATATGAATATCGCCAATGTTTAAAACGATCGACAGAAACGCGCACCGAATCTAAAACGGGTAAATATTTCAACAGTTCTGTTCAAATGAATGACTCGCCTCGCCTCGTCGTCGGTACCGTTTGATGTGTACGTGTAGGTTAACTATGTTAGTTATGGAAGAAGGTAAAGTCAACAGCAAGTCAAGCCTGACATGTTGGACTTTGTTTTGTACATACCGCGTTTATCAGAGTCACCGTTGAGACGTTTTATTTTATTGATATTGTCGCAAAATAATTGGAGCTTCAGAGACACGTGTCGTTTTTAGCTATACAGGATGTAAAAAAACCGGCCAAGTGCGAGTCGGACTCGCGCACCGAGGGTTCCGTACCACCATATAATCATAATTGTATTAGTTAAAATTTCAGTAAGTTAATGTGCTACACTTTTTGAGTCCGACACGCGCTTCACCAAATTTTATTATTTGTTGTTATTTTATAGATTTCAGACTTTTCCCAATATTTGTACTGTGAGACCTAGCTTCTTGCCAAATTTCATAATTTTAGGTCAACGGGAAGTACCCTGTAGGTTTTCCTTTTTTGCAGAAATGTATGGAGATGAGGACATAAAAAGCCATATCTTTTGATTGCGTCGTTGTAAAAAATTTAAACTTTCTGATCTTGTGTGGTTCATGGACCCTAATATATGGTATCAATTTCAACCTGATACCTGTACCCGTTCGTGAGATAAAGGGTCTTGACAGACAGACAGACAGACGGACAACAAAGTGATCCTATAAGGGTTCCGTTTTTTTTTCTTTTGAGGTACGGAACCCTAAAAATACGTACTTAGGTAGGTACTTCTTTATTTATTTTTTATTTTGGGTTAATATGAAGTCACAATGAAGTTTAAATTTCCTTCGAATTACATTCCGGTAATTTATTGAAATGAATAGGTACTTAGTATTTTTTTAAATATTTATTTACAATCTTGTAGTGATGTAGAATCCCTTAGAAGGATCATCGTACTTTATTTTACACCTGTATAATTTGTATGTGTAAAGTACAGCTTGAGAGCAATCTCATCAATACGACCCTTGTCTAGTCCCAGTGTAAGATCCCTAAGGGTCCTGTCACCTATGTTTAGGGCATGGGTACTTAACAGCCGAAATGATGTAGCTAGATTAGAATGACAGGACAGACAGAGCTAAGCGTGAGAGCAGGACGGGGTGATACGGGTCTCTGTCACTCTAATAAATTATCGACTGAAGACAACATACAGGGTGTAACGAATTTCCTTCACGTTTATTATATTCCGACAGTTTATCAACTGACACGGAAAATTATCAACTTACCATTCTTATTTTCGGTGACGTGTATAATGTAAAAGCCGAAATTCTACGCGAATGAACTCGTGGGCACAGCTAGTACCTGTATACAGGGTATAAGAAAAAGTACCGATTTCTTTTTAACCACATGTTCTATAAGTAGAATACTGATAAAGCATGCCTAAAAATAAATAAAAAAACAGATTTTAAAAATTAATATTAAAATGTAATTGTGTCAACCCTCACCAGACTTCAAGACTATCGCACCGATATAAGCGTGAGTATTTGCCTCGAGTGTCGTCCTTACGCAGTTTTCTATCTCCTATCTCTGTTGCACGCACGCTAGTCAATGGCGGTCGTTTGTGAATGGCGGCGGGTGCACGTTGCGATTCTTAGAATAGCGTTGGAAACTTGATCTTTTTTTTTTGTTAAAAGGAAATCGGTACTTTACCTTACACCCTGTTTAATGTCCATGACTTGGGTGAAAACATTTATAGTTATTCATCAACACAAATGTATGTTCCTACCAGGTTTCAAACCCAGTATTTTCGGTTTAAGGTTTAGGGTAAATATCAACCACACCATTCTGATCGCTATAAGTAGGTATCTAGAATCTACTACTCAACTACTACCATTTTACAACTACTCTCGCAAATTAAACACCATGCACTATGATATTCACGTATCAAAACTATATTAAAAATTAAAACATTACTTCTTAACCTATTCTGGAAACAAGCTGACTATTCCAGGCAGCGTCTCAAGAGTTTTCTGTTTCCTTGTATCTGAAAAAAAAAACAAGTCAGCTGTAGGACTTCAGCCACGATCACACCTAAATGAATTCAAAGACGAATTCGGTAAACATTGCTGGGAGGCTTGGATATGTTAATTGCAATATCCTTCAACAAGCAATGTAAGCCGAATTCGTTTCTGAATTAGGGATGGTGTGATTGTGGCTTTAGGAGTTGATAAAGTAAGAGACTATTTTGAAGCATAAAAGTTTTACTGCCAGTAAAAAAAGTATGAACAATCGATTCACAGTTTTAAATAAATAAAAGTATTGTGGAACAAGCGGTTACACAGAGGTTAACAATTCTAAGTTTAAAATAAGGGTTGCCAGACCAGATAATTCTCAGCAAAGAGCCTTTATGTTTCATCATCATAACATCCTGTGAAACGTCCACTGCTGGACCCGAAGCTCCCTCCAGAATTCCAGCTTTTGCTGGAGCAATATGGAGAGGGAGAATCATATAGGCATCACAGGTGATACCATTGCAGCTGGCACCATGGACCGGGGTTGTTGGTGACCACAGTATGTAAGATGGTACAATACTCCAGTTCAAAGTCTCCAGTTTTAATCCCTTAGTCGCCTCTTAAGACACCGGGCCATTACGTTTAGCTATGTGACATCCTTACTTGCAACTAACGCAGGTGTAGAAAACTGTTTGCCCTTCATCAGCCGACCTTAGCTGCAACGTGGCGTAAGACATTCTGTCATTCCCACACCGTGGACATCTTCTTTCTACAACAGGCCCTTCTGGCCCATCCATATTCAGTATATTGTCATTTGTGACGGTAGAGACTGCGTTAAAGTGAATTGTGTAGTTGAATTTTATGTTGGCAAAGTCTGAAAAAAGTTTTAGATTGGTACAGTTAAGAGCACATCAAGCTTAACACATTGGACTTTGAACTGTTCTTATTTCAAAAAATGTACGGGCTAGAGTCGCACTGCTAGTGTCAAGTTTGACCTGACGTAGACTGTACTTATTTATTTAACAAATATAAAAGGCAATTTTCTTATTGTTTTTTCTGAAGCTCTTTATAATCTTAACCAAAGTCCATCACACACAGTGCCATCTAGTATGGAGTAGAAGAAATACAATTCTTGACCAGTCGATTATATTGTGAAAATTTAAAATAAGCCCTTATATTATAACCTCTTAAAATTTTAATAAATATAATTATTGTTATAAATAAATAAAAATATTATTATAAATTCTATAACATTAAAATATTACCGGGTGAGCAAGCTATGCTGCTCCCCAACAGATGCATTTCTGAAATTGCGCTTTTTTCAAGAGTTGCTCAAAAACACAGAGACACCTAATTTTCTCACACACAAGACCTAGTTAGATTGACATTTGGAAAATGAGGACACCCCTGATGAAGCCAAAAGAGCGGCTCACCACATATAACTGGCCGTCATCCTGGATGGGGCTTGAAGCGAAACAACCCACGCCGCCCGTCTACAGCTGGGATAGTGGGTGAAATAGATCCATGGACGTGATCTGATCACCCGTCTGCACGAGCCGCGGCGTCCCGATTAGAAATAATAATAATAGATTGACATTTCTACCCCCAAAATCCTCCTATATTAAGTTTCATCTAAATCATTAAAAAGATAACGATAACATAATTGCTTGTTTAATATTTTAGGATTAATATATTTGCCTGGAAAGATAAGAACTCTATACCCAATAAAACAATGCACCATGAGAATAAGTATCATCTAGGACAATTGTCCTGGCCAAGACAAATCAGGGGAGCCCTAACTGAATAGGGGCTGCATTTTTTTCATGATGGAGTCCCCATGGCAACTATGCGGCTTCATCATCAGATCAGCTCTATGTCATAATAATGCATAACTCAATCGGAAAATTCCATTGCAGACAGACCTGAACAGGTAAAACTAAAAAAAAAGCATTCTTACTGTCAGCACCATAAACTGCTTTGCAGGCATAACACTTGACCGAACCAAACTCTTGGAGAAAGGGCAGGATAGATCCACACCTCGAGCAAAATGCAGAGGTGCTGGTAAACGGTCCCGTTTCAGCCATAGCCTGGAAATAATAACAAAAAGGAAAAGATTATAAGCAGACCAACATAATTTTTCAACATTATGAGTGAGATAGAAAGTACCTATCACTTACCAAACTAGGTAGAAATTGTACATACAAATACGATTTTTCACGTTTTCTAAACGGTTAGTATACAAACTCGCGTTCATTAATAATAAAACAAAAACTTTTAGGTTATATAAAAATGTTTTTAAATTTTTCATGAGCTGGAAGCACGCATTTTTGCGCTTTTGTCCTAGGAGTCGCAACGCAACGCAATGTCACTATCACCTCACCGGACCCACGGAATTATGTTGGGGGAGTGGAATGACTCGAGAAAGTTCACAAGGGACAAGGCAGCTACCTCTCATAGTCATAGTGAAAACAGCCAAGGCGAGACGAGCTTCAATATTTGACTTAAAAGAGCCAACATCCAAGTCACGACATTAAATTAAAAAAAAAAGGTGATGCTGAAGTGTGGCTGATGCGGATCTTTTGTTCCAATTTCGGATCTTTTGCGTCCTTGGCGAAACTTTGGTGGAACCCAAGTACAAACTGAACTTTTTGGAACTTTTGATCTATTGTTAGATTTTATAGTGAAATAAAAGAGAAAAGCCGTTATCACAACTTCCTTAATTCAGAGACTGATTCGGCATACATTCCTGGTTCTAATATGGGTATCTAAATTAACTGAACCAAGCCTAAGCAATGTTTGCTGCCTCCGAGATGTTATGGTCGCCAACGACGCTTCTCGAGTTGGTCGAGAATAATATCCGTAGCGATAGTGGAGATGGGTCATTTTCAAAAAAGATGTAGTCACCTAGATATGAGCGCCGATGGCTATAAGGTCGGCGGCGGCGCGCCGACTTTTTAGGGTCGGCGGCGGCGGCGAAATCGGCGGCGTGACCTCTAAAGCATTTTTTTGTAAGAAATGACCGGAAATCGTAAAAACCACATAGGGTTGGCACAAAAATACTAAAATTTGGAAATATGTACCAAAAGAAATTAAAATGGTTCTCAAAAATACTGAATATTGTAATTTGAAAATTTTGAATATTTTTAACCTAATATGTGTTGTGGCAAAAATAAATGGTTTAAATGGTTAAAAAATGTCCTGATAGTGATGGAACAGGCCGGTGGAAATCTCCATACTCTGCAAGACTATGGAGCGAGTATTTACGAGTAATAACGAAGTCGTGACATAACTTGAAGCTAATGACTTTATTTTTATGTCACAAGAGGGTTAACGAGCAGGTGGGCCAACTGATGGTGAATGGTCACCACCACCCACAGCATACACTGTCTTATGAGTGACATAATTGACACTAATAAAACAGCAAAACGCGTTGCCCATATTGAGAACTAAGGCGGTACATCTCATGTGTCGGTAATTTCAGTAGCTCGTTCAACCTACAAACCGAAACACAACGGTGTAAACACTGTTACTTTACGACAGAAATCACACAAGCAAACTATCTTACATCGTATGAAATACCTGGCCTTTGCAATCGTATATTAAACTTATTGAGTGTACGATTGAATCAAGTGGTCTTGGAAGATTGCTAGTCTGATCAGAGGGCTATCGATGACGGAGTTACTCAAGGATCCGTTCTGTCCGCAACTCTATTCCTGATGCACATATGCTGGTGCCTGGAATCTTTGGGTATGCAGACGACAGCACAGTTACGGATAGATACATACCTAATGCAAAAGCCAGTGTGGCACAAATACCATCTTGTCGGTCGAGAGACCATGGTTGAACGTTTATTTCTGGCCCTTCATTCAGTGTCTGACTGTGGCGGCCAAAACATAGGCGTGTTCCTTTACAGTCAAACGAAGTCCCTTCAATCTGACTCCAGAGTTCCGAAATGTATTCGTACCGATATCAGACCACCTCAAATGTACTAGAAAGCTCATTGGTGATGAGACTCTTGTCGAAACAGAGAAACTGTAGAGCCTTGAACACCGACACATAGTGCCTTATGTACTTATCAGTGTTCTATAGAATACATCTCGTTGAGTGCGTCTGAAATGTACACTCAACAGCTCGTCAGTAGAAACACTTTTGGACCTTATGGCGCTCTAATAGAGATGAAAAAGTTTCTACCGACGTGCGATTGACCGTACGACCTTATACCACCATTCCCCTTCCTCCTACGTGCGGCTAGACGAGGATTGGGGTTCCACCCTTATATCGTCAACATACCACCATTCAATCTGGTTCCTACTTTTCGAGGTACAATTGTACCAATTACCGACAGCCACAAACTACTTGGCATGAAGTTATGTGCAAACCTGAACTTCGGCGCTAACATTGAGTCAAAAGCCCGAACTGCGGCAAAAAAGTGGGGCGTTCTCAATAAGGTTAAGCGTTACTTCTTTCCGACAACTTACAGTTTTATATAAAGTCCAAGTCCGATCCTGCATGAAGATTTCCTTTGGGATGGCTCAGCTACATACCAACAGACGCACTTGATTCGATAGATCGCAGAGCCTAGAAGCTCATTAGTGATGAAGCTCATTAGAGGTAAAAATCAAGTTTCACAGTCTGGTCGTCGCATAGTTGCATGTCTGTCGATCTTTTTTCAGATATTACTTTGGAGAGTGTGGTCAAGAGCTCCACGGGCTTATTCCACCACTACCTTCTAGCATCGGGAGTCTGAGGGTCGGAGAGACGCACCGCATAAAATTCCCCTATGAATATTGGTTGATATTCCGCACATTCGCACAAAGCGCTTTGAAACATCTTTAGAATTTTCTTCCTGCGTTAGCGTTCCCCAGTTTATACGAGTATAACCCGAATCTCTTCAAGTCGTGAGTGAATAGGCTTCTTCTGGGCAAGCTCGTTCCATCGTTGACCTCATCTCTGTCTTCAGGACTAGATCGAGGTCAAGAGTAAGCCCATTGACAAAATAAAAAAGGGTGTCTTTTTCTGGTAAAGTCCATTCCATCGTTTACTTCATCTCTTGTCTTCAGGGCTAGATAGAGTTCAAAGTAATCGAATTTTGCTATATTTTTTTAAGAAATGTGCGAGTTAGACATAGCCTTTTCATGTCTATGAGTTACATGTGATAATGAAAAAAAAAGTGGCATATGAAAACAAATCTGATAAAATTATTTTAACTGTTAACATTACTGATTGTATGGACAACAGACTGTACTAATATTCTAATACTTTTAAGGAAAAATAAACAAATGTTTAATTTTAGTCAGGTTTTCAAACACAAGTTTTGTTAGCTTATCCTCATTTCACAAAAAATTGCACGTAGGTAATCTTCAAAAATATTGCTGAAACCATTCAGTAATCGGGGCTCTCTAAGAATCATGCTACAAATTAGGTGTCTAGCAGGTAGGATCAATATCTTAACTATAGCGAGTAAGAGAAGAAAGAGAAGAGAATTTGAATCAGTGCTTAAAAAGTATGGATTTAATAACTCTTTCCTCGCTCGGCACGCCGTGGCCATCCGCGGCGGCGGCGGCGCAGGAAATTTGTTCGGCGGCGGCGGCGCGCCGGCGCGGCGCTCATATCTACATGTGACTAACATGATCAAAAATGTGACTCAACTGTTTTGTGACCTTTTACACTAATGTAGGTCACAATTATTGTAAGGTAGAGTTTACAATGATCAAACTAAAGATTTATGAAATAAATATGTATAATAAAATAAAAATGAAAGTAGTCAAAACCTTTATTATTCAAAAAATACTATGCCTTTTAAACTATGAGATCAATCAATGTCTTAATGACTGCAGGGTTCCTAACTTTTAAGTTTTTTTCTGTGTTTACGTTGAAGTTCAGCTGCGTTTATCGCCATTTTTCTAAAATAAGATAATAATAATAATTTATAGTGCATAATCTGTAGGATTTTATAATAAAACAGCGGTAATGGGAATAGAAACGAGGTCCCTGCTGGACATGTACAACAAGTTTTTGCTAAGTACCTACAGACTTTTATAATTTATTACTTGCTTAAAAAAGTGAAGGAAAGCATCGTGAGGAAACCTGCACGCGCTGAAAATAAAATTCAAAGGCGTATATAAGCACCCATATGACGCCATAAAATTTTAGCCAATATAAATATATCTTTACTTTACACGTATGAGTCACGAAATGTGACTAACATGTAAGCATTTTTGTGAAAAACATAACTTCAAAAAGCTATAACATCATATTATTTTGCAATAATTAATACGATACATAATTATAACATGTTTTTGTCAGGCTTACGCTACAAAAATAATTGAAAATAATACTTACTTCACCTTGGTTGGAAATGCACTGTGATTCACATGTATTTTTTTATTACTATGGCAACCAATTTTTTTGCTTGACAACAAATCAACTGGAATACTATAAAATCGTGGAGATTTATTGAAACAGTGTGAAGCAAAGTATTGCCAGTAATGAAAAATTATCTTCAAGTGGTAAGATTGGTACAGAAAGCTACAAAATCAACCGTGACATATTCTGTGTGACTCACATGTTCAGACTCATTGACAAACTAAAAAATATTTTTTATAGTTAAAGCATTGCTTAGAATAATATTGTTTTAAATACACAATGGGACATACATTTATGCTACTAGTTAGGTTGTTAATTTTTAACAAACTACAAATTAGAGCCACATTATGATTCAAACCTGCTGAAGTGCAAAAAGGACATTTCTGTTCCAATAGGACGTGAAAGGTGGCAAAACTAAAAAATTTTTTTATAAAATACAATTATTTGGTAAAAGCCATAATTGAGATAAGTGTCTTGAAGAAGAAGGTTCATATTAATAGGAAAAGATGTCCAACTTAAAAAATGCAGCAATGAATTCGTAAAAAATAATGTTATGTTAGTCGGACATATTAATTTATGTAATGTACATCTTTTTTGAAAATGACCAAGATGAGTTTATTCTTCAACCACAACGATATGCCGAGGATATAAAGTAGCACTAAATAATAAAACACAATGCGAGGCTAAATACAATCAAACAGCGTCTCTGCTTGAATTCACAATTCGAGCAAATCGAGTAATGTCAGACTTGATACCACAGAAGTTCACAGAACAGACAACTACAGTTTTCGTTCGAAACTTCATTGTGCGTTCAGAGAACTCCTCACCAACCCCCCACGGAGAAAGAAAAACCAAAGATATGAAAACCATAATACCCGATCGAGGCTGACGGTAACCTTATTAATAAAATAAACCTTATTAAATGTTTAGCGTTATTGTTTTGTCCCTTCTTTTGACTACTTCTTCAAAGTTTTCAAAGTAGTCAAAAGAACCCGGCCCGGTGTAGAGCGGAGAGAGTGCAAGATGGACGGTGTCGTCACGAAAGAACACTTGTGATGCCGTTGCAAGATCCTTGAAGATAAAGGTCGATACTCCGGTACTTCTTAGGTGTCGCGAGGCAGGGACCAGTTGCACGTTAGACATGCGCTGGTGGATTTGTTGTATGAGATCTGTTGTGTCGTCTATGCAGTGTGCAGCTTCAGGGGCAACAAACTCGGCAGGAAGACGTAATGGCTCACCGTAGAACATTTCAGCGCATGACACTTTTAGGTCTTCCTTGACCACAGAGCACATGCCGATCAGCACTATAGGGAGCGCCTTTATCCACGAAGACTCGTGGCACATTATTGCTGCCTTATGATGACGATGCAGACGCTCAAATATCCCATTAGCGCAGTAAGTAACTAGCGTGGTATAATAACTAGTAATGCGCGTCTTCTTAATGCCACACTGATGCTTATGGCGTTGGAAAAGGTCCGACTCAAATGAGAATCAGTGTAGGTAAAGCAAATTCAATAAAATAAGTATCCTCGTTTTATTTATGACATAAGAACAATATATCTTTTTGAATTATCCAAATCAAAAATTATTTGCGAAGATATTAAGTAATAAACATAACATAAGCCGTTCTTACCGCTAAAAATCAATGGTCGGGGGTGCGTCTGACGTCACTGTGACTGAACTGAGCGCAGCGGGCACTCTATTACTTCACACACTAACTAATCCACACTAGTCCTCACTAATATTTGGTAATTTATATAATAATAAGTGTTATTTATTAGAGTGAAATTTTGTGATTTTTAAGTAATAAAACTTACATAATATTGGAAGCTGATTTTGTGCAAGCTCAATCAGATAACAAGCTAGAGAGAAAGACAATAAGCTGATTCAGCAGTAATTTTAAATAAAAACTTGGCAGTATTTTCAAATATTTCGTTACAGAAATTTCAGAAGCCAACCTTCCAAAATGAACAACTTTGCAAACTGAACAACTTATAAAATAAAACTAAACAACTTCAATCTGAACCACTACAAACTGATCAACTTCTTAACCTGAACAAGCTCGTGAACTGAACAACCTTCCAAACGAAACAACCTTCAAAACAAAACAACTTTTCAAAACTGAAGATTTCTCCAAACTGAACCGACTTTTAGACTAAACAACTTGACAGACCGACTAATCTTAATATATAAAAGAGCATGTCCTGACTGACTGACTGACTGATTCATCAACGCCGAGCCGTAACCGCTATAGATACAGATCTGAAATTTTGTACACATGTTCTATGCACGTCAAAACCACCCACTAAGAAAGTATTTTGGAAAATTCATCTCCCAAGGGGGTGAAATAAGGGATGAAAGTTTGTATGAAAGTCCTTTGTTTCTTGAGCTAGATTCACACAAATTTAAATTTAAGCTTCTAATAAAAAATAAAGAAAGACATGTTTAAGCATTTCTTAAAAATCACCTTTCATGGGGGTGAAAAAGGGGATGATTTTTTTTCCGTATGTTGGTCTATAAGTCTTTCATTGTTAAAGGTAGATTTATAGAAATTTGGTTCCGAGCTAATGGTAAAAAATAAAAAAGTACGTGTTTAAGAATATTACTCGTAGATCATCCACTAATAGCTTTCGATTGAATTTTTACTTAAGTATATATAGGGTGCTACTTAATTTAGTGCGTTCCTTCTAGTATGATATACGGGCTATAAAACTGAACACAACTATGCTGAAAATTTCAAAGATTTCTGTATGATTTTTTGAGATAATCAAGAAAATATCACCCTTTATCATTTATTTACTCACACGTTTGCAGTAGTCATTCATTCGTTCATTTCCCATGGCGCTAAAAAGCAAACTGGCGCCAAAAAGGCAAGTCTGAACTCGACTATTTAGGAACTCCATCAAAGATAGCAAATAATTTGTTTGCAGATTACACATCACTAAAGCTGCAAATTATTAAAGGCACCTGTAATGCGTTGCTGTTGGCGTGGTGATAGCCACGTCCAAACCCACAAATTACCCGAAAATTGGGCACAAGTTATTGCGTTTACGTTAGTCTGTGGTTACTTTTTTGTGTTGTTTTGATATCTGTTTTAATAAAACTTTAAATAAATTTTGCTGAAATGTTGTTTACAAGATACGTGACAGGGAACAGTTGTATTTTTTTATTTTTTTATAAATAGGCGGCGGCATAGACTATGTGTCAACCATTGACGTAAGAAAAACGCTGCGCTTCTAAACGCCCCTGCGCGTAGTTTCCAAAAGGAGATCATACTCGTAACAAAAAGTACATTTTAAAGTAGGAACGTAACTCCATCTACGGCTCAGAGCGATTGCAGAGCGATGACATTAACAATACCAATCTTTCACCATTTTTTAACCGTGTTGAGTAAGCGCAGTCGTTTCAACCTAGACGGAGCGGCAGCATCACGCGACCACCGCATCCACTCATTGACGAGATGTAGTATGGATTGGAACTCAGAGGAGTGACGAATGTTCTAACGAGACTTCTTCACCTCAACCTCCTTATATCTCAACATAGAGCAGCTTGGGTCTTTGTCATACTTCAATGTCAGTTTATTGTTATTGTTTGCTTGATTTTATACGTTAGTATTATATAGTCTAAGGCTTGATTAGAAACTATTGTTATTTTTCATGTTTATTTCAGATAGAGACCTGTTTTTAGCAATTGTAGGACACAAACAGCTAAAAGCATTGTTTCTTGAGGCCTGTGTAATTAAACTATCGGTAGCCCATTAAAAAGCAAAGGTACCTAAACAAATTTCTTATTTTACAATGCAGACCGTTTGAAGTTGATCCAATAATGTTCACCTAATCCCGCAATGGGTCTTTTGTTGCTGCTGTGCTGGTAAGATTATTCGAAAAACGCTAGATAGCAGTGCTAGATTGAAACACTGGATCAATGTGCAACAGCCTTCATGAAAATCTAGTAAAGATCGCCTTTTTAGTTAACATTCTTTCACTCATTCATAATTTCTCCTTGCTCGCTCTGGCTTATGGCCTTACGCAGAAGTTCAGAGACCTTCTCGCATTTACGTATGTGTGTGTGCCGTATGAGTACACGCTATCAGCTGTTCTAGCATGGTTTCTACAGGATGTTAAAATCTCGTGCGGATTTAATAATAAAATTTTGTTAGGAAAGTTGATTTCTAAAAATCATATGGAAAGTTTTGCTATTTTTAACATATATGAGGTCAATGACCCTCCACAAAGCCACGGTTTTCTTAAACGTACCTAATTACTTCGCACCTTATATATTAAAAGATTGTCGTGTCTTGCCACATTCTTCATTGACTAACCTACAATATTCTTGTCAATACGAGTATGTAAGTGAACCGTTTGTAATAAAAATATGCTAATATATTGTACTAGCTGTTGCCCGCGGCTTCGCTCGCGTGGATTTCGTATTTATGTTGTTACCGGTTTTCCGAAGCAATGAGATATTTTCCCGTCATTTCGGGGTAATTTTAAACTAAGGAAAAACATGACTAACCCTGCGCAAATCAATGAGTATAATTCAAGATCCAGCTGAATTTTATATAATACTCGTATACAGACGTTACTCATAAATTACTCAGAACAGAGGAACTTAGCAGCAGTATCCTAACAAATGTAAAGAGAGAGCTGAGAGACACCTTTATGTAATATTTCAAAACAGAGCCAATTCACAGAAGTAATTGAGAAAAACTAACACCCTCTCCCTCTCTCTCCCTCTCCCCCTTTATCTCCCCCTCCCTCTGTCTCTCCCCCTCCCCCTCCCCCTGTCTCTATCCCTCCCCATCCTCCCTCACCCCCTGCCCCTCCCTCTCCCCCTCCCTCTCCCTTTTAATCGCCCCCTCCCCCTCCCTCTCCCCCTTCCCCTCCTTCTCCCTCTCCCTCTACCTGTACCCCTCTACCTCTCTTCCTCTCGACCTCTCTACCTCTCTACCTCTCTACCTCTCTACCTCTCTACCTCTCTACCTCTCTACCTCTCTTCCTCTCTACCTCTCTACATCTCTACATCTGTACATCTCTACCTCTGTACCTCTCTACCTCTGTACCTCTCTACCTCTCTACCACTCTACCTCTCTACCTCTCTACCTCTCTACCTCTCTACCTCTCTACCTCTCTACCTCTCTACCTCTCTACCTCTCTACCTCTCTACCTCTCTACCTCTCTACCTCTACCTCTACCTCTACTTGTCCCTATCCCTACTCCTTCCGCCAATTTAACCACTATCCCTAACATAGAAATGACACCCATATTTATTTTTAGACATTTCAAACCTATCGCACCCCAACCCCATCCCCAGGGGACGATGGTATTTCACGTCCACCACGATGGATATCAAAGTTGTTGTAGCTTTCGTAATCAGCGACCCGATAAACCATACAAACGACACCCATATTGATTTTTAGACATTTCAAACCTATCGCACCCCAACTCCATCCCCAGGGGGATGATGGTATTTCACGTCCACCACGTTGGATTTCAAAATTGTTGTAGTTTTCGTAATCAGCGACCCGATAAACCATACAAACGACACCCATATTGATTTTTAGACATTTCAAACCTATCGCACCCCAACTCCATCCCCAGGGGGATGATGGTATTTCACGTCCACCATGTTGGATTTCAAAATTGTTGTAGTTTTCGTAATCAGCGACCCGATAATTCATACAAACGACACCCATATTGATTTTTAGACATTTCAAACCTATCGCACCCTAACTCCATCCCCAGGGGGATGATGGTATTTCACGTCCACCACCACAGAAAAATAAGGGTACTTAGAAGGAGGATTAAAGAAATAATTCGTCACAAGGTAGCGAAGGCGTCGTTCTATGGATTTGACGGGTTATTTTGAATATTTCCTAGTGATCACTGATAGTTTGACATAAAATATTGGGACATGTTGGCAGATGTCATCCCATAGTAAAATAAATTAGCAAGGTATCTATTCCAAGCGAAGCAAGGAGGTCCGAAATCTTTGTCCACCACGTTTGATTTCAAAATTGTTGTAGTTTTCGTAATCAGCGACCCGATAAACCATACAAACGACACCCATATTGATTTTTAGACATTTCAAACCTATCGCACCCCAACTCCATCCCCAGGGGGATGATGATATTTCACGTATACCACGTTGGATTTCAAAATTGTTGTAGTTTTCGTAATCAGCGACCCGATAAACCATACAAACGATACCCATATTGGTTTTTAGACTTTTTTACCCCATTTTTCTTTTTTGGGGTTGAATTTGGGGTGGAATTTCAATAACAGTGATAAACGTTGCATAGAATTACATAATTAATGCCTAAATAATAAATTATGTGGATTTTACTTTAAGAATAAAGAATTTTCATTTTCAACTAAGGGTGTCGAATTTTCAAAAACCCTGAGACACGTAATTATAAATTTTTAGTCGTCAGCCTAAATACAAATTTTGAAAATCCTAACTTCAAAACTGACGGACTTTCATACAAATTTTCATCCCCTATTTTACCCCCTTAGGGGTGGAATTTTGTAAAACCCTTTCTTAATGCACCCCTAGGCCTCATAAGGAACCTACATGCCAAATTAGGAATCTCTAGACCCAGTGGTTTGGGCTGTGCGTTGATATGTCAGTCAGTCAGTCAGTCATTCAGTCAGTCAGTCACCTTCTTCTTTTATATATATAGATAGAAGATGAAAGTGAGCCAAACACGTTTTAGGAAACCCCATTTTAATCGGTTCAGTAATTGGCGAGTTGTTTGTGCCGCCGCTTAAAACTTCGCGTACATTCTGTCAGAGTGAACAGTTTGCAATTAAACTAAGCTAATATGTTGCACAAAAGTAATCCAACCACGTTATTAAAAACCTGGTTTAAATCGGTTCCAAAGTTTGTGATTTATAGTCGCACAGGGAGCTTGATGTCTGAGTCAATTGATTGCAATGAAACAAAGCTTATAATGTTGCATGGAAATAGACCAAATACGTTATTGAAAACCCCGTTTGAGTCGGTTCAGTAGTATGCAAGTTATTAGCGCCACCACCGCTTGAAACTTCGTGTACCCAGGGCCGTCTTAAGCCATGTAGAGGCCCTTGGGCACACAAAATTTGGGGCCCTTTTGGGAAATAAAGAAAAATTATGGTACAAAGATTTTCTCCAGTTATCTTATACCTATTTATTAAAGGTATCTCAAAATCTTAAATCTGGCAGGTACTCAAAGATTAACAATTAGATAAGCATTCCTGTGCTGCATTTTTTAGTAGTATACTATGCAATTAGTGATTAAAAGACGGATTTAAAGCGAGGGTCAGAGATGAATCACGAGCAAGTGAAAGATTCTTACAACTGAATCACGACCGCAGGGAGTATTAGAATCCGGAGTGACGCGAGTGATTCATGGTTCTCATTTTGAATCCCTTTTGTTCAAGAGTTGCATACTATACTTTATAATGTGACTACGAGAAAAATAAAGATTTAAGCGTAAATATATATTTAAGGAGGTTTTTAGCATTGAGAGGGAGGTTGAATACATTGGTGTGTTCTAAATTCAAACACCAAAATAGTAATTAAGTGAAAAAAATTACATATTTTTTATAAGAAAAATCTATATTCAAACTAAAGAAAAATCTATATTTAAAGTTACTGCTCTATGTATCAAGCTGTGATATTGTTTAACAAATTGCCAATTGAACTAAAATCCATTAGTAACGTTAATATTTAAGGCCAAATTAAAACATTTATTAGTGGAAAAAAACTGTTACTCAGTCGATGACTTTATTGCCTAATTTTTTTTTTAATGTTTTAGATTTTGCTTGCAATAATTTATTTCGAATGATATTAATTTTATAATGATTATTTGTGTTTTTATTTACGAGATTAATGTATTTTGGTAATTATTTTTTAACTATAACTTTATTAACTGATTTTTGCTACTATTTTAAGACATGTTTTACTTTTAATATTTCTTATTTCACACACAGAATTGTACTGTTTTGTAGAAATAAAGATTGATTGATTGATATTATAAAAAATTAAGAAGAATGGTAATGAAAAATATGGTCAGGAAAAGTCGCTAAAAATCGGTAAAACATTTTTTAAGGTCTAAGAGTTGAAAATATGCCCTAAAACCCTTAAAAATCCGCTAGATCTAGCGACAAAGTCGCTTAAACAGCAACACTGGCTGTTTTACATAACTTTCAGGGGTTTCTCTGGCCCTGTGGGTGCAGGCCATAGTCAAATTATTCAGTGCCAACTTGGTATTTGATGTGTGAATCGTTCAATGCGCAAACTCGAATGTGGATTCAAAACGGTTAATATAAGTAGGTGATCGCTAGATGGTGATGTAGTTAGTTAGAATACACTCGTAAATATTCTTGTACAGCCTAATAAAAAGTAGAAATGCGGTACTAGATACTTTTTAGGAAATAGAAATGTGTAAATATATCGGTCTTTCGGGGCATTCGTGAGAATGGAGGCCCTGGGCACGGGCCCCGTGTGCCCTTATGGTAACGACTAACCTGCGTGTACCTTCTGTCGTATTGAAGCGTTTGCAATAAAACTAATCTTAGATTTTGCATGAACGTAAGTTAAACATGCTTTTGAAAACCCTGTTTGAGTCGGTTTTATAGTTTGTGAGTTTTTATCACACAAGCAGCTTGACACTTAACATTAGTGTAGATTTTGATTGAGTGTCACACGTTCAGTCTACCGATTCAAGTCGCAATGTTGATTGCCTAAGAGCGTCCCACGAGGAAGCTGATACACATATGATTATTCATGCTGTTAACAGTACAGCTTACAATGTTGTTGTGATGACCAGAGACACTGATGTTATGCTCGTTCTTGCCCACCACTTTGACAAGATGAAGTGTTCACATCTGTGGTTTATGCGTGGCTTTGCACGAAACATCAAATATATTCCAGTTCATGATATTTGCAAGAAGCTTTCTCCTGAGCAAGTACGTTATTTGCTGGCTTTCCTTGCAATCACTGGTTGTGACTTGACGTCCAAACTTGCATCCATAACGAAGATTGGCGCCTGGAAAATTTTCTGTGGAGAAAACTATGAGCTTCTAAGTGGATTTGGATGCTGTCCACTTAGTGAAGACGTTCTCAAGAACGTAAAGGCGTTTGTCATCAAATTGTATAAGGTACGTAGATATACGTTTTCAACATGAGTACACACAATCAATAAAATAGTTAATCACAGAATTTATTTAATTTTCCATACAGGTTGATCCTGGCGTTGCTTGTGCTTGTGCTTGTGCAGATGAAGCCCGCAGTATTTTATTCTTATTCTTCTTAGCGTGTCGATAAATCACAAATATTGAAATATTTGTAGCCCAGAACGTTTCCACATTTACTGCGTCATTTGCGGCTTTAAAAAGGTCATCACGCGTATATGTATCGGGAAATGTGGGACAGGAGGTTAGGTGTTCTATTGTTTGTGGGGAGATACCACACTCACATTTGTTATTGGAGCTGTCGGTGAAACCCCACCTAAGCATGATGTCTTTGCACCGACCGACCTGTGTCCGTAGTCTATTTTTATTCGGTGCTGTAAGAAAGCCAGAATCGCTCCCATCTACAACAGATGCACTTCCGCTTCACATAAAAAGGTGCCACCTTCCCAAGCCATCTCGCGTTGATGACAGACTGTGGCTGGACCGTTGATGGCAACCAATTAGTTCCACGTTTCATAACGCTTGATCCTATTCCTAAGACGTGCCCAGAAGTTATTATTTGTTACTTTAAAGGACTTTGTGACTCAAAAAACTGTGGTTGTAGGAAAGCAAACGTCCCTTGCTTAAAACTTTGCACCTTT
The DNA here is from genome assembly GCA_947532105.1 of Athrips mouffetella. Classification (NCBI taxonomy): domain Eukaryota; kingdom Metazoa; phylum Arthropoda; class Insecta; order Lepidoptera; family Gelechiidae; genus Athrips; species Athrips mouffetella. The sequence goes on along the minus strand of OX383964.1, from coordinate 5,129,731 downwards.
TGACTTTAAATAAATTTTTGAAAGTATTTCATGTTTGTTTTATATCCGGAAAAATCTGAATTGAAGTCGAGACTTTGCTTATAGATATTGTTTAAATTATCATGTTTAAAACGTATATCGCGACGTGTCACTCAAATTTTTTGGCCAATAAGGGTGATGCTGGTGCCATTTTGGCTCCGATATTGTCTGGTAAGTAACATTCCGTGTTTCTAGTGGATTATCCATGATTCTAGGGAGAGTGTACGAAGCGCGCGAAAATACCTCAACGCGGTAAACTGTAGTTTGAGAACCATTGCTCACTTGACTATGAATTAGATGTATTTTTTTAAATAACTTGATAAGCTTTAAAATGTCGGAAGATATTTTTTTATAACTGCCGTCACTTTCCTACAAATTAAGAAGAAAGATGAGAAAATGATTTTTTTTAACTTGTTCATGCAACGTTGTAGGCTGTTAATAAAAATCTACTTATCGTATCAACATAAATTTAGCATTTATAATTAGGAAATTTAATGTGGATTAACTTCTTCTTTGAAAATCTGTAACCGTTTTTCTGTAAATTGAAAAAAACCACGGCGAGGGACACTTTTGAGGGGGGAAGAGGGGAAAGGGGGGGGAGGGGTCAAACGGCTTGGTTGGATTCAGCGGGTTCTAACACCGTTTACCAAAAAGTAATATAAATTGCTTTTAAGAATTCGATTTTTTTGGAAACTTGACAAGACTATTAGGTATGTTACTTTAGTCTCCAAAAACGCATAAAAAGAACGTTGGTATATTCTTATTAAAATAGCTAGTTTCAATAAGATACTCATACATAGTAGGCACAAACGTATTTCGATATCAACAAAATAATAGGTACAGTTATGTAGGTACGTACTTACATAGAAATGATCTTTACAGCAATGTCTTGTAGCCTGGGCAGAAAGTGGAGTTTTGACACCACTTTTTACAATGGAACACAATTTTTTACGAAGTTTTGGATCTTTAGGCATGTTAAAAATTGTTTAAATGGCGTTTTAATTGAAGTGTTTGTATATTTCGACACTATAAATTATTAAAAAAATACTTAAAACGTATGAATAAGACACAAATCAGACATTTAATTTGTTTCAAAGTTACAATTAAATTAACCTATCGAAACACTGCGCGCCTCATCGGCGGCAACGGCCTAAGAGGATATAATTACTGACGTTGCAACGGCTAACTGGCAGCGACGGTCCCAGTGACGTCACACACTCTGCACCACAGACTACTTACACTACGGATTGTTTCTTGAAATCAACGCACACATCACATTCGCTGAATATAGTCGGTTTATTTCTATATGCGTGCATTCGTCGAATATCATCGAATACAGTTTTAAACCAGACTAGAGCGCGCTTATGTCAATGTCACTGAGAAAAATTAAAAGTTTGATTTTGTTTTGCGTTTTAAGAAATTATTGAGAGATAATGATTATTCGATAAGATAATTTAATCTAAAACCCCAAAAAAAGTTGAAAAAAATCTCTCGAAAACGAGATTGATGACAAATGTCTTATGAGTTTGACGTTTCGCACACGCTGCACTACCTCATTTTCGTATGCAATGATAGCGCGCTAAAGTGACGTCACTGATGACGTCACGTCGCTTAAACGAGTAAATACGAGCAAGTTTTGAACCGACTATTAGCGCGCTAAAACCGCACACAAAGCTCATGAGCAGGTTTTAATCCGTACTATTAGATGATACTGACGCTCTGCACCGCGGCACAGATTACATTACATAATAGCGCGGCAACTCGACGATCAGCATATTAATATTTAATTGCTACTAGTTCATTTTTGGTCATATTACAAAAATAACTATACCAATATTTTGGAATTTTTATGGAATTTAATACTTCAATCAAAACTTAAAAGATATAGTTCGACTTTCGGTTGAAAGATGTATTGAAATATCTTGTGTTGAGCTGGACGAGCATGTTGTAGTGTGCGTATACAGACCTCCCGCTTTTCAAAAATTTTCAATGTTCGAGTTAGTAATGGAAGATGTTTTAAAAATAGTGACAAAAGAAAATAAGTTTGTGATAGTGTGTGGTGACTTTAACGTCAATATCTTAGAAAATAATACCTATAGTAACAAACTTATGAGTCTTTTCAAATGTTTTAATTTAGAGCATGTATTTTTTGAACCTACAAGGGTGACGTCATCCTCGGCTACCTGTATTGATAACGTCTTTTGTAATTGCGATTATTTTGAGAAAAGTATCATAAACTCGATTCAGTCTGACCACTCTGGTCAAAGTGTTACTTTTAATTATTCTCGAGTAACCCAGAAGATAGATATAGAAACCAGGAGCCTAACGAGCGGTAGGTTAGAAAAGTACAAAAACACGTTACTAGAAAAACTGCCCTGTCACAATTATAATACTAACAACCCTAATAACTCATATGAAGATTTATTCACATTGATTAATACTGAATTCAGTAAAATTTTCACTATTAGAAAAAAGCAAATTATTGTAAAATTCAAATTCAGTGACTGGGCTACCGCTGGTATTCGCAAAAGTAGAGAGAGACTTTTTGAATTATATGAGCTAAGAAATTATTCAAATGACGACAATTTCATTGAATATGTCAAAAAATATTCAAAATTGTTTAAATTAGTTTGTTCAAAAGCAAAGTCATTTTTTCTCCGGAAAAAAATACAGTCTGCTGATAACAAAATTAAGGCTGTATGGAATGTTATAAACAGTGAAACTGGAAAAGTGAAACCGCGTGACAATCAAATCACACTTCATACAAATCGCGGAACTATTAGTTCAAACGTAGAAGTGGCTCAAGAATTCGAAACCTTTTTTACTAATATTCCTTTGAAAACAACAGAGTCACTCAATTCTTCATCTTCACTTGCTAGCGATTTACTTCAAAAGAATGTGGACGTATGCGAAACTGAATTTGGGTTCAATCATGTCACCCCTAACGAAATTATTAAAGCCTTTAAAAGTATTAAAATGAAAACTACTGAGGACCTATGGGGAATGTCAGTAAAAGTCTGTAGTGCGATCATTGATACTATATCTCCATATTTAGCTGTTATATTCAATGATTGTGTCGATCATGGTACATTTCCTGACTTAATGAAAAAAAGTAAAGTAGTTCCATTATTCAAAGCTGGTGACAAAAAGGATCCCAGTAATTTTAGACCAATATCAGTCTCACCTGTACTTAGTAAAATTTTTGAGAAGGTCATACTCAATCAAATGCTTTCACACTTCAATAGAAATAACTTACTACATGACCATCAATTTGGTTTCACGAAAGGGCGCAGTACAACGGATGCCGGGACTGCACTTTTAAAATAGATCTTTTGCGCGTGGGATAAATCTGAAGATGCTATTGGTATCTTCTGTGATCTATCCAAGGCATTTGATTGCGTAGATCATAGCACATTGTTGCTAAAACTTGAACATTACGGTGTTAAGAATAATTCACTTAAACTACTTAGGTCATATTTGGAAAACAGGATTCAAAAGGTACAAGTAAACAGGACGAAATCACTGGGATCTGTTGTCAAAATTGGCGTACCTCAAGGGTCAATATTAGGGCCATTTTTATTCCTTATTTATATTAATGACCTTCCTTCTGTGGTGAAGAATCTGTCAAAGATTGTGTTATTTGCTGATGATACTTCATTAATATTCAATGTAAGTAGGAAATCTCAAAATTATAACGAAGTCAACGATGCACTTGGACAGATTCATGCATGGTTTACTGTTAACAATCTAGTCCTAAACGCCAAAAAAACTAAATGTATTAAATTTGCACTACCAAATGTAAGGTCTACTTCACATAACATAGTATTGAATAATGAGCCATTAGATTTTGTAAATAGTACAGTTTTCTTAGGGTTAACACTAGACTCTAAACTTCAATGGGGCCCTCATATAACGGCTCTTTCTGGTCGATTGAGCTCGGCTGCATATGCTGTTAGAAAAATCAGACAACTTACTGATGTAGCTACTGCAAGGCTGGTTTACTTTAGCTACTTCCATAGCATTATGTCTTATGGCATACTGCTTTGGGGCCGAGCAGCTGATATACATTCAATATTCGTTTTACAAAAGAGGGCTATAAGAGCAATTTATTGCCTGAAGACTCGTGATTCCCTGAGAGAACTGTTCAAGGAAATCAACATTATGACAGTGCCATGCCAGTATATCTATGAAAATATAATGTATGCTAGAAAGAACATTCATCAATTACCAAAAATTTGTGACAGGCATAATTTTAATACTAGAAATAAGCATAAAATTGATCAACCATATACTAGATTAACTAAAGTCAATACATCTTTCGTTGGTCTGTGTATACGATACTACAACAAAATACCTGACAATATAGTGCAATTACCTGAGAGAAAGTTTAAAGAATGTGTAAAGCAAACGTTATGTAAAAAAGCTTACTATAGATTGGATGACTATATGAATGACAAAGAGGTATGGTGCTCTGATATTCCAGCGAAACACAAGAAACACATTGTAAAAAGCCGACTCTTAAAGTAGGCCGTGCTGCAGTGGTTTCTTGCCGTTTCTTTTACGCTGCCATAGCACGATCCGAAACGGCGTAGACTCGCTCTATTTGCATTGTATTCTGCATGACATTCAATAAGTATTCTGTAAAGAATCTACATTGAATAAAATTATCTGAATCTGAATCTGAATCTAAATCCTGATTGATTGTCGTTTCCGACCTTGGTCCGTCGTGAGTTTCTTAAGTACTGGATACACGGTCGCCAACCAAGCCCCGACAGAGGTGACCTTGGTCGGTTCCGACCGTGTAGTTCGTGGTCGCAAACCAAATTTTTAGTTATCTTCCAACTCTCTTGGTCGTGAAAGCAGCTTCCCAAACTAAGGTCAAATAGAGGACGTTGGTTACGTCTCCGACCGTGTAGCTGGCGTTTGGCGACTGCACAGATTATAAACTGACGTTTCTTGCATTTCCCGGTGATTAAAAACAAAAGAAGACAACGAAATTGATAATTTTGTGACAAAGAAGATAGATAGATAGAACACTTTATTGCTCACATAACAACAATAAAAAACAAATGTACATGGAGAACTTAACCTAATGTGGGCAAAGGCGGCCTTATCGCTGCAAGCAATCTCTTACAGGCAACCTTTGATGTTAGGGATACATAAACAGAGCTCTGCAAGTATTCATGCGATCACAAGTGCGATGAAATACAAAAGGCATAAAAAGCAAGTACCTAATTAATATTACCACTACAATGCCATATATCCCATATAATAATCTCTTAAACAACTACATGAATAACATAAACTACATAAGATAAAACATACACATACATAAGTAAGTATAATACATTAAAATAAATAATTATAATAATAAATATAATAAACAAATATATATATATATATAATATTAAACAATAAACGGATAATCAAATGGTTTCGCTGATGAGATGGGAACGCAACTTGGTTTTAAAGACAGCGAGTGACTGAGAGTGGCGTATCTCTCGCGGAAGATCATTCCATAGCTGAGTAGCCCTTACTGTGAAAGAATCTTTATAGTAGCCAGACCGTGTGAAAGGGGGCTGCAAGGTGTTGTCTGACTTACAGCGCAGTGCTAGTCCATGGTTGGAGCCCAGGTACTGGAAGCACTCCTTCAGGTAAGGAGGAGAACGAGGGTCGTACAGCACGTTATAGAGGAGAATCAGGACATGTAAATCCCTTGGTTGCCTGATAGGAAGCCATCCCAGTTTTTTCCGATATTCGGATACGTGGTCAAACTTGCGCAATCCAAAAATGAATCTTATACAGACGTTTTGAAGACGTTCAAGTTTGTTAAGGAAATCTTCATTGAGGTCTATCAGACAAACGTCTGCGTAGTCCAAGATAGGAAGAAGAAGCGATTGCGCAAGCTCAACCTTGGTCCTCACCGGAAGCAGGTTCTTCCACCTCCTAAGCGACCCTACCGTCGCGAAGAGTTTCCTACTCACTTGGGAGATATGATGGGACCAGGATAACGTAGAGTCGAAGAAAACACCAAGATTTTTAACAACCTTACTATAAGGGAGATGAACGCCATTAAACTCAAGAGGAGGGAGATTAACGTAATTTGGCCGATTAATTTGTTTGGACCCACCAATAACTATTACTTGCGATTTTGCAGGATTGACTGTTAGGCCATGAGCAATACTCCACAGAAGGACAGTCTTGAGATCATTATTCAGTACTTCAACTGCACCATCAATCTCATCAGCGGAAGCTTGGGTGTAAATCTGCAGGTCATCAGCGTAAAGGTGATATGAACAGGAGAGGAGAGGGGAAAGGAAGTTGATGAAGATATAAAAAAGAAGAGGGGACAATACCCCGCCCTGGGGCACACCGGCAGTTATATCAACAAAGCGGGAGACTTTCTCACCAGTGCGGATACATTGCTGCCTACCGGTAAGGTAACCGTTGAACCACTCCACCACTGTATCCGAGATATGCAGAGAGCGTAGCATTGAAAGGAGAATGTCGAAGTCGACCGTATTAAACGCATTACTGAAATCAAGTAAAACCATGACTGTAAGCTGCTGATTTGACATGCCCCAGCGCACATCATCAGATACCTTGGTGAGAGCTGTGACGGTGCTGTGACCAGGGCGGAAGCCAGACTGAAAGGGACTAAGTATGTTGTGAGAATTCACAAAAACGGACAGCTGATGGTGAACAAGACGTTCTAAAACTTTGGAAAGGAAAGGTAGGATTGATATAGGGTGAAAGTGAGAAAAGGAAGACGGATTACTTGTTTTAGGGATAGGAATAACTGCAGCTTTACGCCAACAGCTAGAAAAGGAGCAGGAACTTAACGAAAAGTTGAAAATGTGGGCAAGCACTGGAAGAACCACACTAAGGCTTAGAAGAATCATTCGACGGCTAATACCATCAACGCCTTCAGCGTTAGACTTGATAGCCATGATACTTTTTCAACTACTCGCAAAGAGATTGGTCTTAGGTTAAATGGAGGGTAGGGAGGTTCAGGAATAGCCAACAGGGAATTGATAGAAGACTGTTTGACACTGTGAGGGAGTTGAGAACAAGAAGTAAAGTGTAGATTTAAGGATTCAAGGTCAAGTTGAGGGGAAGAGAAAGATTTTGATTTGCCAATGCCGAGCGAGTTGAGGAACGACCACACCTTAGAGGGGTCACCGTTCTCCACAGACGAATGAATGTGCCGACGCTGTGCGTCTCTACACATTCTGCTGCACCGGTTTCGCAACTCCTTGTACCTGTTATGATTTGCTTCCGTGGGGTTGTTCCTGAATCGAACCTTTGCAGCGTTCCTTCTAGCCATTACACCTTTGATATCTTCTGTGAGCCACGGTGCAGGCAGGTGTTTCAGCTTAACAGGTCGTAGAGGTGCATGGATATCAAAAACCTGAACTAAGAGATAATTAAAAATATCCATCTTCTCGTCAATGGTAGCCGCATTAAACACCGCATCCCAGTCAATAATGCTTAAGTCTGCCATAAACTTAACATGATTGATTGAGTTGAAATTTCTCTGCATCACGACTCGAGGTTTGGGTTTGGGACAGCGGATTTTGTAGGACAGGAAGATAAGGTCATGATAGGAAAAAGCTTCAGCATTGAACTGCCCATGGGAGGCAACGTGATCAGGAGAGGATACGATGATAAGATCAAGCAAAGATGGGGCGCAATTTGGAAAATGGTGAGTGGGGTCGAGTGGAAGGATATTTAAATTTGCGTTATTAACAATGGTACTTAGCCTAGAGGAGCGTGATAAATGGGGTGAATCTTGATTAATCAGACATGTGTTAAAGTCACCCATAATAATGGAGTGATAAACGTAAGGACATAATTCTCAAGCAAAGCGTTAAATTTTGAAAAATAATCTATTAACAGGGAAGGACTGTAAACAACTCCAAGCAGCAATTTTAAGTGACCAAACAAAACCTCTATCAAGAGGTGTTCGGAGGAGTGGGAGTAATCGGAAGGAGATTTATCTAGGATAGTGAAAGGAAGATGACTTCTAAGGTATATTGCAACACCGCCTCCACCTTTGCCAGTCCTATCATTGCGGATAAGATGGAAACCGGGTAAGGAATAGGAAGTGGAAGGTAGGCATGGCATAGAAGATATTTAAAGTCTTCTAAACAGTGAATTGTTTTGAACCGAACTAGAAAATACAAGAACTGTCAGTGTTAACTGTCATTTTGCATCACCACATCGTGTTTTTTAATCTATTTCAATGCTCTTTGTCAACAAGTCGGCGACCGTGTAGTTGAAACGGACCCAAATGGTTGCAAACCAAGGTGGCCTCTGTCGTGAGCTTGTCGCCGACCGTGTATCCGGTGTTTTACTAGAGTAAAGTACCGGATACACGGTCGCCAACAAGGTCCCGATGGAGGCCACCTTGGTCCATCCCGACCGTGTAGTTCGTGGTTTACAACCAATTCTCCACACAACTCGATTGGTTGCCGACCAAGGTGACCTCTGTCGGGACCCAGGTTGCCGACCGTGTATCCGGTACTTAAGCAAGAGGTTCCCACTGACCACAGCTGGACTTCTGCAGAAGAGCTGCTCCGACATGCGTGCTGTTAGCTCGCAAGTACAATCTAAAATTATCAAAAGGTTGTTAAAAACAAAAAATCATCTCATAGCAGATAAGCGGAAGTCGGAACAAACAGTAACGTGCTTCCGGCAACACTGATTTGTGATGGCGACGAATGTTTAATGTTTACATACAGAAATAATTGCGAAAAAATACGAATGTTAAGTAAAAAAGACGCTTTAATTGCATACGTTATCACATATTGCTTCGTACTAACAAAAAGGTAAAATTTCAACACCTACAGCATTAGTTTTCTGTTATTTTCAGTAGAGTGATGAAGTAGCCGCAAAGCGTCTGCTTGTTTCGTCGTTTGTGTTATTTCTGCTCAAGTTACGAATATTGCTTCTTTCTAATAATGCCTGCCTTTAAAACAACATAGGTATTATTATCAAATGGACTTCGTTGATTCACCTATTTTTATTGATTTTGTGGCTTTAATAACTAACTAACTAACTAATACATAAGTAGTACTATAGTACATAACATTGTGTATTTCAGCTAAACATGGAGGAGTCGATTGAAGCTTTGACTCGAATTAATTACTCACAAAGTGCATCTTCCATGCCAACTGACCAGACAAGCCAGGGGAGTCAAGAGAGCCAGGGTCAGTCGTCTTTGATTGGACCTTCTGGCAAACATGAAGAGTTTTCGGTTGAGAAGATCTTAGATAGGAGAATCAAGAATGGGAAAGTGGAGTTCTTGTTGAAGTGGAAAGGATATTCTGAGTAAGACAATCCGATTTTATCATCAATTATAACACCGTAGAAGTGTGAGCTTTTAACTCTGATGTTGATGGATAATTTTTGCACATGGGTACATGCAAGGATCGTTTGAACAATCTCCATTCCTGCCTGTGCTTCCCAAGGATATTTTTTTTAGTCCTGTGCTTTATTGGTACATCAGAGATACTTGTTGCACATAATATAAATATATAAATTTTTGGCCCTTTTTATCATCCTATCTTTTTCTTTGTCTCCTCTTCCTCCTCTTCCCATTGTGAGGTTACCACAAAGTGATGTCTTTGGACCATATATTTTTCCTGCTATAGATTGTGTGGCCAATCCATTTCCGATTCAGTTCCCTTGCATGTATGTGACATCTACCACACCTGTCTCTTCTCTGATGTCAGTCAATTTAACTTTGTCTTTTAATTTGATGTTCAATATACTTCTCTCCATCCTATTCTGGCACAATCTTAAAGCTTTTCTCTGAATATCTGTTAAATTCCATGTTTGGCAACCAAAACAGACTTGCTCATTGTCTAAGTAAGCCATTGCAAACGAGATGTCTGAAACGTACACATACATGGGACAACATATAATTAAATTGTATGTCTAACTGCACATGAAGGCAGCCTGACACTGGAAGGGCCCACCTAAAATGCCATCACAACATCTAAATTAACTGCTTATGGTCTGAAGACCACTCGCATGTTGGACAATTAATATAAAAAAAAAGTCATGCATGTTAGTATACAAGTGTTAAACACTTTCTTTTTATCTATCAGTGAGAAGTGTGGGTTCTTCATTACTTCTTTGAGCAACCAGTTTCTTTTCCATGAGTTGCTTATCCTGGTTTCAATTTCCTTTTGGGTTTGATCTTCTGATGAAATTATGTGTAGCGATCTACGTATTCTATCAGATTGTTATTGGTTTGTATGAGTTCTTTTATTCTATTCTTCATTAATTTACCTAGTTTTTTATGTGTTCATTGTGAGGCCCACTTGTTAATTTTAGTTGAAAAGAATAACAGTATTGTATTAAAATTTGATCTAAATTTTAGTTTTCTGACCACCTGCTTTACCAACAGCGCAACATTCTTTTCGTGCTTGGTGCATGTAATTTAAGATTTATTTTCATACTTTTATAATTTAGTAAACCTATCTGATAGTGTTTGTTTGGTTTTCATATGAATGGACTATACTAGTATTCTATGCAAAATTACAAAACCTGTCTGCTTTTTCTGTGTTTTGTCTGTCAGACAGTAACCAAAGCTATCTTTCTCTTCCAATCACTTCAGTTGGAGAGTGCGAAGTCTTGTTAAGTACTTCCACCAGCTTCAATCTTCTGTCTGGTGGAGAGCTATGCTGACAAGCATCTCCAACTGAAACCTGGTCAGACCACTGTTCATCATCCTCTTGGTCGTTCAATCTTTCCTCTCACCATAAGTGTTTTTTTATTATCTGGGCCTCTTATGATAAATAGATAAATCGTTTTTTTATGGATACAGAACAAATCCACAACAAGAAAAAAGGTAGATAATAATACAATTAAATTATTTAATCTAAGTTATTGACAGGGCGCTGCACCCCTAAATAGGCCCGAACTGCGTTACAGCGCTGTTATTCACTCGCTATGTCATTCACTCATTTCTTTTGGATAGTTTTCCGAGTATGAATTAATTTCATTAACTTGTTTTTTTCAAATACATATTATGAATATTTTTGAGGTGGTAATTAGTAAAATATGCTATATGTTTTAGTTAATTGCAATACATGTGATCCAAAATTTGCATTATTTGTTATTGGCATGTATTTAACGCCACTATTAATGGCCTTAACTTCAAACAAAATATTCGAAATTAACACCAAAAATACTGAATTGCACACCTAAAATATGCTCACTAAAATAATTCAAAATAGCACCAAAATATTAGATTGCTCACTAAAATACTGGATTGCACACTTTTAAATTTTGTCGAGCAAATTTGCTTCTGGTTTTGCTCGCTTTCCTTTCTGGCAATCGCCGGCCGCTGCCGTGGCACGCTCGCTCGGCTCGTGCGTTATGATTGTGCGGTTAGGTTGGGTTTACTTTAGCTAATGAACCTATAATTTTTGATGCGCAATCGTTATTTTTGATGTGCATTTAAGTATTTCACTTGAGAAGTAGCAATTTTGTATTTTCGATGCGCAGTCAGTATTTTGGTGTGCAATAAGTATTTTTGATGTGCAATTAAATAATTAAATATTCCCCTTGGTTATTCCAGTGAAGACAACACTTGGGAGCCAGAAGACAACCTGGATTGTCCAGAACTTATCTCAGCATACGAAGAGGCTCGGCTGAAGAGGGAAAGGGAAGCTGCTGCTGCCGCTGCCGCTGCTGCTGCTGCTGCTGCCGCTGCTACTGCCACTGCTGCTACAGTGGAAGTAGAAGAGGGACCGATTCCCCGTAAAAGAGGTCGGAGGAGCACTAAGAAAAAAATTGAGGTAAACATTACACTTGAAAGTATGTACAAAGCTGATGAGCTTCTGGTTAAGATAGATATCTAGAATGGACCAAGACATTTAAAAAGAAAAAGGCATTTTGTTTGATACCCCACCAGGAATCAAACCGAGAACCTCCAGATCGAGAGCCGAGCGCTCTAACCACAGAGGCTGTTGTGTGTGAAGTATACTTAAGTCTTAGTTACTGAGTACTAGTTTTGTAATTTTTGTTTAGATTTAGTTCCATTTTAAACCACTGCAGTTTGTCCTCCACCTTGATGCCTTGACTCTATTCGAGCCAGAGTACATTCTGATATAATACAGTCTGTTGTATCTCATAGTCTATTTTTAATATTTCAGGAAATAGAGAAACCTAGAGGTTTGGCTAGAGGCTTGCCGCCAGAGAAGATTCTTGCTGGACAACTGTTCCATGGCAGTCTCTTTTTCTTAGTGAAATGGTAAGTTCTATCTACACTAATATTATAAACAGGAAAGATTTGTACCTATTTTTGTATGTTTGTATGTTTGTAATGAATAGGCTCCGAAACTACTGGACCGATTTGAAAAATTCTTTCACCATTAGAAACCTGCATTATCCGGGATGAACATAGGCTATAAAATATTTTTTAAAAAGTTATCATTTCATTTCATTTATTTATTTGCATTTATGTACATGTTAAAGATCTTAAAAATTATAGTACAGTATTAGCACATAAACCCTTTTTGGGCATCGCAAATGATTTGGAGGCATGCAGTCAATAATATAATCTAACTTAAGTACCTATACCTATATAATCTTTATAATGTTAAGCTAAGTTAAAATAAAATTCTAGGATCATTCAAAATATATAACACGAACATGTAATGTAAGTTAGGGTTCCGTATGAAAACTTCGATAATGTAACCCAAGGTGTGAAAAAAATACTAAATAGCATCCTTATATCGAGTACGCTGCCGAAACTATTAACAATAGAGCAAAGTAATGTACTACAGAATTATAGAAGTTATCAATATCTACAAAAAAGTCCGCGATACCATATGTTATGTGTTTACAAACCGGAAGATGGGCAGCGACATCTTTCCGTGTATCGCACCATCTTACATACTGCGGTCACCAACAACCGCGGTCCATGGTGCCAGCCTTAATGCTAACAAGCGTGGTGACTAAGATACTTCCCCTCCACATTCTTCTAGCAAGGGCTCGAATTCTGGAGGGAGCTCCCTGTCCTGTAGTGGACGTATTATGGGATGTTATGATGGTTTTGATGAAGTGCGTGTCGGCTCGAGCGAATTTAATGCACTTCTGCGTGACTAAGATGGTATGACTGCCCATAACTAGGACAGTATTTTTACCTTAGTGGTACGGAACCCTCGGTGGGAGTCCAACTTGCGCTTGGCTGGTTTCTTTAGTAACCCCCGATGCAACAAGAACCTATATCTACCCGTGCGAAGCCGGGGCGAACCGCTAGTGAAATAATAAAATAACAATTCATCATCATCATCATAACATCCCATGAAAACGTCCACTACAGGACAGGGAGCTCCCTCCAGAATTCTAGCTTTTGCTGGAAAAATGTGGAGGGGAAGTACCATAGTCACCTCGCTTGTTAGCGTTACGGCTGGCACCATGGACCGCGGTTGTAGGTGACCGCAGTAAGTAAGATGTAAGATACAAAGGAGGATGCTGCTGCCCATCCTCCAGTTAACCCAGGGTATGTACGGGTTGGTACTATTCTTTTCCGGCACCACACGGGACTTTGCCGGCACCACACGGGACTTTGCCGGCACCACACGGGACTTTGCCGGCACCACACGGGAAAATAACAATTACTTTTGCATTATTAAGGTATCAGTTTCATTAATGTTACTGCAAAATTTATCTAGACAGATTAATTTGGTTAGACAGATTGAAGTAAAGGTTTGAAAATTAAGTGTTTATCCTATACCATTAAACGAGCAATATTTGTATGTATATAATCGGTTTCTCGAAAATGGCTCTAACGATTTTGATGAAATTTAGTATCTGGGGGTTTTTGGGGACGACAAATCGATTTAGCTAGGTCTCGTGTCTGGGAAAATTCGATTTTCCCGTGTTTTTAAGCATTCAAAAAAAAATACCGCGATTTAGACAGAAACCTATAGCGCCATCAGTTGGCGAGTAGCAGAGCTTGCTCACCCGATGGTATTTTAATGTTGAGGCGGCTATTATAGAGCGAAGCTCGGTCGACCTGGTACTTACCTATTAACTATGTAAAATATAGTTGAATGTACTTAGTGAAATATATATGTGGATAGGTTCCTAATCCTATATACTATTAAACGAGCAATATTGTATATATATTTGTAGTCGGTTTCTCGAAAACGGCTCTAACGATTTCGATGAAATTTACCATACGGCGGTTTTCCGGGGCGAAAAATTTGGTAGCAATCGCTTAAGGCGATTCTTTTTCCATACTAAATTCAAATGACTTGCATTCTTATGTGGGACATAAAATGTGGTTGAAAAACGAGTGTATACTGCTATTTTTAGTTAAATTTTTAGCTGATTAATACAAAGATACACCAAACTCGGAGCTCTAAAAATTGCATACCTTCAATCGAATTTACAACCCCATTGTTGCCCAACCACTGCCACACCCACCGCTGAACAGCTGCCAGGCGCCCGGATCAATTATTAATGATACTAGGGCACACTAACTTCAGGGATTTCGTTGCTCTTCAAATTGCATACCTTAAGTTAGCCGCCAAGCTCAAATGGGACTGGGCAAGCCACGTGTCCCGTATGCCGCCGGACCTATGGGCCAATACCACCACCTGGCAGCCGCAAACTGACAAAAGGCGTCGAGGCCGACCAAGGCGCCGATGGCGCAATGAATTTGACGCCTTTTGCAAGGCCTGGCAAGTGCGGGCTTTAGATAGGGACTAATGGAGGGAAGAGAGAGAGGTCTTTGCCCAGCAGTGGGACACTAAAGGCTAGATAAGATAAGTTAAAATCAAGCTAACGTTGACAGTTTGGTCTAAGGTACAGCCGCGTAATGCATGACGCGACGCGCGTATCTGGCACATATCAGGTTTCAAATTCTACTGGTGGTGTAACGTTTTACATGTTCTTGTCTGTACCTACTAGGAACAACTCTGTCTGTCTCAAGCTATTCACCGCTCTTATTTCAATGGCCGAATGAGCAAAATTTAACATAAAAACCGGCCAAGTGCGTGTCGGGCCATGCGCAAAATACGGTTCCGTAGTTTTTTACGATTTTAATCGCAAAGCAGGTGTTTAAGTTGGTTTATCCCTATTTTATATTACACTGTATTTTGAAATTAATTTTAATTTAAAAATGTATTTTAAAATTTCTTATCACGAATATTAATGCACATTCCTGTGCCCGCTTTAATGAAACTCTTCCACACCTAATAGGTTGGCTGGAAGAGATCTCTTAAAGAGATAAGCTCGCCTTTGTAAACAATTTTCATTTAAAAACTGTATTTTATTTGTGTGCAATAAAGAATATATAGAGGTCGTAACGCCTGATTGCTACTGCTATTTACATTATTTACAGTTTTTCAGCTATAGCTCATTAACCTGTGAAGCCTACTTAGCTGTGATAGTTTTCCTTTTAATTTTATCATATATAATACTACTATTATTTTATCACATTTCCATTAATTACTGTTTAGCTGGCAGGGGTGGGGCGACACTCGACTCCAACAAAAAATTGCGTTTTGAAGCTGAATATTTCGCAAACGGATCCCCAAATCGAAAAATGATCTTCGCAATCTCACATTATTTTTCAAAGACCTATCCAACGACTCTCCACACAATGGGGTGAACTCAATGGGGTAGCTCATTAACCTGTGAAGCCTACTTAGCTGTGATAGTTTTCCTTTTAATTTTATCATATCTACACTAATATTATAAAGAGGAAAGATTTGTACCTATTTTTGTATGTTTGTAATGAATAGGCTCCGAAACTACTGGACCGATTTGAAAAATTCTTTCACCATTAGAAACCTGCATTATCCGGGATGAACATAGGCTATAAAATATTTAAAAAAAGTTAGGGTTCCGTATGAAAACTTCGATAATGTAACCCAAGGTGTGAAATAAATACTAAATAGCATCCTTATATCGAGTACGCTGCCGAAACTATTAACAATAGAGCAAAGTAATGTACTACAGAATTATAGAAGCCATCAATATCTACAAAAAAGTCCGCGATACCATATGTCTAACTGTTAAAGAGGTGGAATGCTCTCTTGATACTGGCTGCATGTTTCATATGAGCTTATTGTTTTTCTAATGATATATGTCGTTCTCTCTGTGTCAATAGCTTCAATAAAGCACACGTTATTTTTCGTTTATCTGCTGCTTTTCTATTTTATATCTCTGCTAGAACCCATAATCTTATCAGGTTATTGGCCCAGATGTTACGCGAGTGAAAACGTAAAATAAAAATCCTAGTTTGGCCGGAAAAGTTCTGTGTCGGGACACTGGTATACGTGCGTGACGTAGCGCGATACGTGTCGTAAAAAATGGAGTTGGGTACTCTAAACCTCGCCAAGCGATTTGGAGGCGAAGGATACCGGCAATGGAAGTTCACGGTGAAGTGTGCGTTGAGAGCTAAGGGTCTGTGTGACCATATTACCAGTGGAGTCAAGCCAGATGCGAAAGATGTCGCAGGTACGGAAAAGTGGCATCAAGAAGATGCGAAAGCCATGTTTATTTTGACGTCAGGGATGGAAATGAATCAGATTTCGCTGATTGAGAATTGCGATACCGCAAAATCCATGATAGATAAGTTGGATGCTATTTATGAGCAAAGAAGCGAAAACAGTAAAATGCTTTTGTTTGAGCAATTCCATAACTTGAAGTTCAAAGATGGTGACAATATTGCTGCTTATATCTCAAGGGTTGAAAATATAGCTCAACAGCTAAGAGATGCAGGTGAATCCGTATCAGAGCTTGCAGTGGTAACGCGAATTATTGGATCATTGCCGCAAAAGTATAGAATGTTACGACAAGCGTGGATGTCACTCGACGCGAGCAAACAAACGGTAGCTAATCTCACGGCTCGTTTGTTAGATGAAGAAAATACCCTGAAATCTGAAGAAGAAATTGCCTTGACTACAGAAAGACCAAAATCGAAGAAAATATTTCGATGTTTCAAGTGCAAAAAGAAAGGCCATTTTGCTCGAGATTGCCGTCAAAAGTTCAATGACTCCTGTCAAAGTTCGACAAGTTCAAATACGTCAAATTCAAACAACAACAAACGAAATGATGATTGTGCTTTCACGGCTATGTTGCAGCTTGATGATTCGATGTGGATATTAGACAGTGGAGCGTCGGCTCATATGACCTACCGGCGAGATTTCCTCACTAATTTTCAACCACGATCGAACAGCGTGAGGCTCGGCGACAAGAGTGAACTGTCAGTTCAGGGAACTGGAACAGTGAAAATACGAAAGCAAATAGAGGGTCATTGGTGTTGAAAGTGTGATCCCTTATGATCCACAGAGCAGAGTGCATAACGCTAATTAGTAGATTGACATAAAACACAATAAATAAGTATCACTATTTTAATTTTCTCAAAATTATATAAACAAACACATCAAAGATATTTTTCGTAAGACACAGATGACAAGACGGAATCTTTCATTCTCAATTCAAGCATCCATCATCTTTTCATACCAGCCAGTCTGTCAACAATTGTAACCTCTTTTCTCTAACACTCCTCCTCAATTGTTTCCATCAGACTTGCTATCCTGATTCATACTCCATCAGATCATACTTACTCACTAACGGACAGATAAAATCAACATACACCCATCTCGCTACGACAAAACTCATGCTTCCCTCTTGGCACTGCTTTTGTTAAAGCATCAGCAATCATGCACTTGGTTTCTAAATACCTAAGTGAGATTGCTCCCTCTTCTAAAGCTTCTCTTACAAAATGATAGCGCACATCAACATGCTTCGTCTGTTGATGGTGCACCGGGTTCTGTGCTATTGCCATAGCGGACTGACTGTCCGTATGTATAACAATGGGCAGCTCCTCCTTACCCATAATCTCCTTTAGAAAACGTCGGACAAAAATGGCTTCCTTTGTAGCTTCTGATAAGCTGATGTATTCAGCTTCAGCTGTTGACAAAGCAATGCTTCTCTGCTTAGAGCTCTGCCATGAAATAGCTCCATTTGCCATCTTAAAAACATTTCCGGAGTATGATCTCCTATCAATAGGATTCCCAGCATGGTCAGCATCTGCATAACCTAGTATATCTCTATTATCTTTAGAGTATATGAGTCCCATGCTCTTGGTTCCTTTCAAATACTTAAGAATCCTCTTAACAGCAGTCCAGTGAACATCTTCATAGCAGTTACTAAACTGACTCATAAAGTTCACTGAGTGTGCAATGTCTGGTCTTGTACACACCGCAATGTACATCAATGATCCTAACAGCTCTCTGTAAGGTATGTGTGCATTGGGCGTATATGGCTCTTTAGGTTTATTAAACCTCTGTCCAGGCACTGCTGGAGTAGAAACTGGCTTACAGTTTTCCATATTAAATCTGCGCAGCACTTTATTCACATATTCTTCTTGGTCTATTTTGATGTAACCGTTCATTTGCTTGACTCTCATTCCAAGAAACAACTCAGCTTTTCCTAAATCCTTCATCTCGAATTTAGTCATCAACTCTTGTTTGACCTTCTGCATCTCTTTCTTGTTATTGTAGAAAATGAGAATATCATCCACGTAGACCGCTAATATGATCAGTTCTGTTCCATTCTTCCTTGTGTATACGCAGGATTCATTCTTGCATCGTTTAAAGTTGAGACTCTCCAGCTCTGTGTTCAACTTAAGATTCCATGCGCGCGGTGCTTGCTTCAATCCATAAAGCGATTTCTTTAGCAGGCATACATGGTCTTCTTTTCCTTTTTCCTCAAAACAGGGTGGTTGTCGCATGTACACTTCCTCATTAAGGCTTCCATTTAAGAAAGCTGTTTTCACGTCCATGTGATCAACACTAAGACCAAGGTTTGCTGCTAGAGCAATAAGTAGTCTCAGAGAACTATGACGAACTACCGGTGAAAAAGTTTCATCATAGTCTATTTATTCCCTTTCTCTGGCTGAAACCACGTGCCACCAATCGAGCCTTGTAACGAGTTTTATTCCCCGCCTCCTTTTTGATTCTGAATAACCATTTAGAATCAACAACGTTGCTCGCTTGGTCTGGTTTCACTAAAATCCAGGTGCCATTTTTCTTTAAAGCATCCAGCTCCTCCTGGATCGCATCTCTCCACTGCTTGGCATCCTTTCTAGATAATGCATCTTTAACTGTGATAGGATCATCCTGTTCCAGTGTCGCTTGGTAAGTTATGTGGTCTGGATACTGAACAGGTTTTCTATCTCTGAGTGGGTATCTTCTTTCCTCTACTGCTTCCGGTACAGCTTCTGTTTCATTCAATCTCTCTTCAAACGATTGCCACTGTTCTTCCTCTTCCAAAGTTTCAGCTTCAGGACATCCGTCAACATAATCATCATCATTTAACAGCAAGTTTTCTTCCTGAACTGTCTCCTCTGGTTGAACAGTTTCTGGTTGCATGTCTTCATCGTTTCCAAGATCGATGGTTACAGGAACCTTTTTCTCTTCAGATTCAATAGCCTTGTGGTAAAATTGACATTCGAAAAATACCACATCTCGTGCTCTGTGAAGCTCGCCATTTTTCGGATCAATCAGCCTGTATCCTTTTGATTCTTCGCAGTATCCCACAAATATAAGCTCTTTACTTTTTGCATCCCACTTCGTTCTCTTTTCATCGGGGATGTGTTTAAAAGCTCTGCAGCCGAACACCTTGAGATGACGCAGGTCTACTTTTCGACCACTCCATTTCTCTTCTGGCGTCATGTTCTTCACTGCTACAGTTGGGCTTCTATTTTTCAAATATACTGCAGTATTTACTGCTTCTGCCCAAAAACGAACAGGGAGTCCAGCTTCCTGCAGCATTGTTCGTGCTTTTTCAGTAATGGTGCGATTTGCACGCTCGGCAACACCATTCTGCTCAGGTGTGTATGCAATCGTAAGTTGGCGCTTAATGCCACAACTCTTCAGAAAATCATCAACTCTTCTATTGACATATTCACGTCCATTGTCAGTCCTCAACACCTTCAGTTTCTTTCCAGTTTGAGTCTCGGCAAAAATCTTAAACTCTTTTATTTTCTCAAAAGCTTCACTTTTCTCTTTTAGAAAATACACAAAAGTTTTACGCGAATAATCATCGATAAATGTTATAAAATATTTAAATCCACCCATGGACATAACACTCATAGGTCCACTAATATCTGAATGTACCAACTCTAAGAGCTCCTTAGCTCTCATAGCCTTATTTCGCTCAAATGGTTGTCTGGTTTGCTTACCCATCAAACAGGCTACACAATCTAGCTTTAGATTAGAAGAAGTTTGAAAACTTACCCCAGCTGCTAGCCTATTCCTTAATTTAATGAGGTTACATACTCCTAGATGTGCCAACCTTTTATGCCATAACTCCATCTCGTTGCTTACTGTGGTAGCTAGTGCACTTGCCTGTGAAGAAGTTTTAAGTTTATAGACACCTCTATTTAAAATTCCTGTCAAACAAGGTTTGCCTTCTAGGGAACACTCATTAGCATTAAAAATCTCACAGCCCTTTTTGGAAAATACTACCACTTTGCCCTTATTTACAATACAACTTACACTCAATAAGTTAGATGCAAGACCTGGTACATACATAACATTACCTACTGTAATGTCTGAAGATTCATACCCCACTGTACCAAATCCTTCTCCATACACCTTACCTCCATTTGCGCAACACACCTCTACCCGTCTTTCCACCTTTACAAAGTTTTGCATCCAATCTCTCCTACTGGTCATATGTGCAGACGCTCCTGAATCAAGAATCCAATCGTCATTATTTGAGTTCTCTTCTTCTACCATCGTAAGCGCTGTTGCCATGTGACCTGTCTTGGTCTGCCGCATAGTATTATGTGGACAGTCACAAGCTTTGTGTGGTCCTTCACAAATAAAACATTTCAGTTCAGTTTTCTTCTGTTTGTTCCTCCGAACATACTTCTTATTATTCTTTGAAGTAGAACTGAGCGCAGAACTCGGGCCTGGAGTGTTCTGATTTGTGCAAATTCTAGTTTCATCTATTTGAAGAAGTTTTGTCTTGACATAGTCAGTTGTCAAAGCTGTATTTGTATTTTCCAACGCCAGTCTCATAGGCGTATACTCATCTGGTAGGCCCTGCAGCATCAGTGCTGCTAGCAGTTCATCATCGATCTCTTTACCTAAATCTGACAGCTGATTAGCTACTCTCATTAGCTCTGTCACGTATTCAGTAATGCTCTGGAACATGCTTAGCTTCAAGCTCACTAGCTTCGATAATAAACGACATCGGTTATTTATGCCTTTATCCTCATAAGCAGCTTTCAAATTATTCCAGGTCTCATGCGCTGTCTTAGCCTTGCGAACGTGTACCTTACACTGGCTCTCTATAAGAAGGCATATTTTGGTGCGCGCCTTCTGATCACCTCGCTTAGCAACTGCGTCTCCAGTAGCTGGCGGACTCTCTACATACTTCCACAAATCGTCATGCACTAGAATACATTCGACGTCAAACTTCCAAGTGTCAAAGTTGCTGCACCCTTGAAGCTTCTCAATTGTCGGAAGTCCTAGCCCCGAACCAGCATGTGCCATTGTTGATGATGATGTGCTCGTCTCTGGTATACTTATTGGAGGTTCCACATTTTGTTGCATTATTTATGTCACACTCTACTTACTGCGTGGTGCGGTTACCCTTAACCTGTTGAAACACCATAAGGTAGATATGACACAACCAACACGTATGTTTTATACAGATTTGTATCAAAAACAAAACATAAGTACACCAATTTTTAATTTTTCTCAAAATTATATAAACAAACACATCAAAGATATTTTTCGTAAGACACAGATGACAAGACGGAATCTTTCATTCTCAATTCAAGCATCCATCATCTTTTCATACCAGCCAGTCTGTCAACAATTGTAACCTCTTTTCTCTAACAATTGGTACAATTCGACAATCAACGACGTGCTGTACGTGCCCGACCTGAAGCGGAATTTGTTCTCTGAAGGTGTGGTTACGTCGAAAGGTTTCAGTGTTACGAAATGTCAAGACTTTGCTGTTATTGAAAACAATGAAGGAACTGTTGTGGCTCGTGCTGTCAAGCAGCCAAACAAATTGTACAAATTATTGTTCAAAACAGTGATTGCGTCCAATGAGAGTGACTGTCAACAAGTAAATGTTGTGAGCTTGAAACAGTGGCATGAACGGCTGGGTCATGTCAATGTGAATACTTTGCGAGAAATGATTCGGAATGGTCAGCTACCTCAGGTTAGTGATTCTGGCAGCGACTTTTTCTGTGAAGCATGTGTGCTTGGGAAGCAACATAGATTGCCGTTTCCCAAGAAGAGCGATTCAGTAAAAGAAAAAGTATACTCAGATTTGTGTGGACCGATGCCCGTTCCTTCAGTGGGAGGTTCGAGATATTTTATGACATTTATTGATGGGGCATCAGGTTTTGTGACCGTTTATTTCTTGAAGCATAAGAATGATGCTTTGGATGCTTTTAAGAAATATGTGAATATTGTTGAGAGCAAATTCAATAAAAAAGTACAGGTGTTGCATAGCGATAATGGTACCGAGTACTGTAATGAAGAGTTCAGGAAGTATGCATCTGAAAAGGGAATAGAATTCGAATATTCAGCCCCTTATACTCCGCAACAGAATGGAAGGAGTGAGAGAGCTAATAGAACACTCATGGAAGGAGCTCGTTCAATGTTATATGCGAAAAGATTGCCCTTATGCTTGTGGGCTGAGGCTGTTCAGACATTTGCATATTTGAAGAATAGAAGGTCGAGTAACGAGAAGACTCCATATGAGTTGTGGACAAATTCAAAGCCTTCTTTGACACATGTCAGGACATTTGGTTGTGCCGCTTATTACAAGTCAGATCCTAAGAGCAAGAAGCTTCTCTTGGTGGGATATGATGGCGATTCGGACAGTTATAGATTGTACGATCCAGAGACCAGGAAGGTTTCGGTGTCACGAGATGTGATCTTCAATGAGGATGAGGATGGATTTCCAGGGGTTCCAGAGGAAGGAACAGGTGCCTCGGAGTATTTCATATGTCTGGATGATAATGAAAAATCATATGATTACGAGTTATTTGAAGATTTCTATGAGAAAGTTGTGACAGAAAGTACAACGGAGACTGAGAAGGAAGTTACTGACGAACCGAGATACAATCTGAGATCGAGACATATTGAAGAAGCTCATCTTACAGAGGCTTTTGAGCCAAATTCGTATGAGGAGACCAGGTCCTGTGATGAAGCCTGCTTGCAATCAAAGCCTATACAGGAGGAGATGGATGCTTATGAAACAGCTCACATTTCGGAGCTTGTGGAACGTGAAGTTAACAAAGAAATTGTTGGAAACTATGTGTTTCGATTGAAACAACAGAATGCACAAAGCATAAGGTACCAAGTAAGGTGCGAAACAGAGAAAAGTATGCCTTGCTTGTCAGCTAAAGAAAAGCTACAGATGACTCAGTTTGTTGGGATATGTGCATTCTTCAATGATGATACACAAGACAGATTAGACACAAAGGGACTTGTATGTAAACTTAAGTCCTCTAGATGGTGGAATAGTAAGTCTGATCAGTTGGTAAGTTCTTTATACTTACTTCTGTATGAGATCGATGGACCGTTACGAGAACAATGTTCGGTATAATGGATATCTTCGTGATAAGTTGGGAGTGCTGGTGTATAAAGTGTGCATTCAGGGGGAGTGTTAAAGAGGTGGAATGCTCTCTTGATACTGGCTGCATGTTTCATATGAGCTTATTGTTTTTCTAATGATATATGTCGTTCTCTCTGTGTCAATAGCTTCAATAAAGCACACGTTATTTTTCGTTTATCTGCTGCTTTTCTATTTTATATCTCTGCTAGAACCCATAATCTTATCAGGTTATTGGCCCAGATGTTACGCGAGTGAAAACGTAAAATAAAAATCCTAGTTTGGCCGGAAAAGTTCTGTGTCGGGACACTGGTATACGTGCGTGACGTAGCGCGATACGTGTCGTAAAAAATGGAGTTGGGTACTCTAAACCTCGCCAAGCGATTTGGAGGCGAAGGATACCGGCAATGGAAGTTCACGGTGAAGTGTGCGTTGAGAGCTAAGGGTCTGTGTGACCATATTACCAGTGGAGTCAAGCCAGATGCGAAAGATGTCGCAGGTACGGAAAAGTGGCATCAAGAAGATGCGAAAGCCATGTTTATTTTGACGTCAGGGATGGAAATGAATCAGATTTCGCTGATTGAGAATTGCGATACCGCAAAATCCATGATAGATAAGTTGGATGCTATTTATGAGCAAAGAAGCGAAAACAGTAAAATGCTTTTGTTTGAGCAATTCCATAACTTGAAGTTCAAAGATGGTGACAATATGGCTGCTTATATCTCAAGGGTTGAAAATATAGCTCAACAGCTAAGAGATGCAGGTGAATCCGTATCAGAGCTTGCAGTGGTAACGCGAATTATTGGATCATTGCCGCAAAAGTATAGAATGTTACGACAAGCGTGGATGTCACTCGACGCGAGCAAACAAACCCATAATCTTATCACTAACTATTACAGTTATGTCACAATAACTACTTTTTCATGTTAAAATATGTAATAGTAACGCCGGTACAAACTATATAGGCCACATTATTCGTACCTATTAATCCTTATCCAAATAAATGATTTCGTATTCAAGGCTATATCAGTACCTGTAAATAACTTTTTGAATTATTCAAATCGGACATACCATTCAAAAGTTATCATGAGTGTAATCGTTATCAAAATTGAAATTAAAGAAACAGCGCCCTAAGTGACTGTAATGGTTTTATCTACAACAGAGAATAGACACGAAAAATTTGACTGGTCAAGTGCGTGTCGTTCCGTGTGGTAGCGGCAAAGAATAGTGCCAACCCATCTCAACCTGTAGGTGTCGTAAGAGGCGACTAAGGGTTTACAAACCGGAAGATGGGCAGCGACATCTTTCCGTGTATCGCACCATCTTACATACTGCGGTCACCAACAACCGCGGTCCATGGTGCCAGCCTTAATGCTAACAAGCGTGGTGACTAAGATACTTCCCCTCCACATTCTTCTAGCAAGGGCTCGAATTCTGGAGGGAGCTCCCTGTCCTGTAGTGGACGTATTATGGGATGTTATGATGGTTTTGATGAAGTGATGTCGGCTCGAGCGAATTTGATGCACTTCTGCGTAACTAAGATGGTATGACTGCCCATAACTAGGACAGTATTTTTACCTTAGTGGTACGGAACCCTCGGTGGGAGTCCAACTTGCGCTTGGCTGGTTTCTTTAGTAACCCCCGATGCAACAAGAACCTATATCTACCCGTGCGAAGCCGGGGCGAACCGCTAGTATATAATATATATATTATATATATACTACTATTATTTTATCATATTTCCATTAATTACTGTTTAGCTGGCAGGGGTGGGGCGACACTCGACTCCAAAAAAAAAATTGCGTTTTGAAGCTGAATATTTCGCAAACGGATCCCCAAATCGAAAAATGATCTTCGCAATCTCACATTATTTTTCAAAGACCTATCCAACGACTCCACACAATGGGGTGAACAAGAAAAAATAAATTCACCCCACTTTACTTGTAGGGGAGGTACCCTAAAAAAATATATTTCCTTAGATTTTATTTTACCACTTTCTCGGCGTGAACGAAATACATATCCATATTAAACTTCAGCTTTCTTGTATGAAGGGTCTCTGAGCTAAGCCACGGACAGACAGACAGACGGACATGACGAAACTATAAGGGTTCCTTGTTGACTACGGAACCCAGCGAACTACAATACTATAGAACGATAACTACGCTTCAAACTTGACCCCACGAAATTATATAATTATTAAGTAGGCGGAGCTAAAATAGTTACCACTCAACTACCCACTAGCCGACATTGCAGCATGCGCGCGAACCAATCCCTGCTCTTGTTCTGAATTTGAACTAATTGATTCGTATTTTGAATACTTATACGTCCTTTAAGTAGGGCCGCTTTTGTGTGGAATTTGTTATGAGTTAGAGTTCCATAGTATTGTGGTTCGCTGACGGAACCCTAAAAACAAGCTTTACCTGCTCTACACAGAAGCAATAAGTATTCGTAAATAGTACAAGTATTTATATGATGAAAACAGCAGAAGTTAGAAGTTAAATTAATCAAATAAGTAAAACACCACAGTAATGCCATCATCAAACATTTAATTTCTACTGCTGTCAGAGCGTTGCCAAGTTATTGTGGGCCGACCATAGATTTATATAGTCAAGATAGGGTCTTGGGAACAAGCGGTTCAAAATTTCCCCATACAAGAAAAAATAGCGCCATCTGTGAAAAATCGCGTGAACTACGTGTTGTATAGTAACTATTTCGGTCGGTGCTAAATACACGGAACGGAAATAATATGGCGGGAAAAAACAAAATAAACTTTTTACTGTTTACATATGATTTAGGCCTGGTTTTTCAGTTTTATTAATTGGATTATAGTCAAAAACAATATTAAGAAATAACAATAATAATAATCAGAGTATATTGTTCCTTCAACTAAGAACATTCCATTTTGTTGGTAAGTTTATTTGCATCCAATGTTAACGACTGACATTTGTTGGTTCTAAACATCAGATTTCGGACCAACGAATTGGGGACATTGTAACAAGCCGATGGGCTAGTACTTATATATAAGTAAATGGGGCCGACTTAGCGAACTACAACTGGCCGATTCTATATGTCACTCGATAATTTTGCAGGCAAGGCTGTTTGGAAGTGGACGTGGTACCGGGGCACGAGCTCGGGGCAGCGTTCCCGGACTTCGTGATCCGCTACTACGAGCGTTGCGCGCCCTTCAGCGTGCGCCACGCGGTGGGCAGTGTGCCGCGCGCCGCGCCCGAGGTCGGCTTGTGTGAGACAACGAGTTGAAGTAGCACCGCTTACTGCTTACGAGGGTGCCATACTCGTAAGGCGGCGCAACCAGTCGCCGCTACCAACTAAATGTATACAGCTCTATAGGGTGACTTTTAATTAGTTCTTCATAGCAAAAGATATGCATGTACTCATGATACTGAACAACTTTTCCCAAGGAACATAGGTCGAAATACGAAAAACCAAATTTGACCTCACATACAAAATGCGCTATCAGCTGATGCAGTTTCTATGGGAGGTCAAAACTTGATTTTCGTATTTCGACCTATGTTCCTTGGAGAAAGTTGTTCAAGATCATGAGTACATTTATACATTTATTAGTCACCCTATATAGAGAGTTACTCACCTGGTGTCCGTTTGGTTGCGCAACCAATTTGGCGTCGCGACTAGCTCGGATGCTGGTCGCGCTACCACTCCCAGTGCAATATAGCCCTGTGGCCGCAGGGCGTGGCGACTCTGGTGTATGTACCGGCGGTGGCGCGACTGGTTGCGCCGCCATGGTGTCCCAGTCAAATATCGGCCTAAGAGTATCCATCCATTTCTTGCAAAAGACCTTACTAAAATGTATAGATTTTTATCAAATCCCAAAAACGAATCATATTATAGTAGTTTATGCAACTGTCATATAAAACAGGTTTATCACACGACTCGGCTACGCCTCGTTTATCACACGAGGCATAGCCGAGTGTGATAATAGAATCAAACGAGTGTTTTAATACCATATTATATGCAGTTGCGTATACTACTTTATCTTCACTCGTACAATAGGTAGGTACTTACTTATAAAAATTAAACCAAAGTAAGTAAACAACAAAGACAACTTATATTATGTATATTACAGTTCTGATATAAGTCTAAAGAAGCCGCCAATATATCCCCTAGGTCATCTTTGAAATATACAAGCAGAATATTTTCTTGACAAGACATGGTTTTCTTTTCGATTTTCATTCTTTCCCAATTCATTGTAGGTCATGTCGTAAAATGTCCTAGACTAATATGAGAGAAGATCATAAGTTATTGAGTATCTTCTGGTGTGACTGCAGTATCCTGACTGCACCACTTTATCTACTTTTTCAATAAACTTTCACATTACTTTCACGGGCACAAAATACTTGAAAAAGGTAAATGTTTGGAAATAGCGGCAAATCTAATATCTATTTCCAAGTCTTTCCTAATTTCAGGCTGCGCGCGCATATTTTCAGCCACAGATGAAATAATTGTAACTATAGTAACTGTTACTCTAACTGCTCCAAAATAATAGGTTGTTTATATGGTATGTACACTTTGTAATATGCTACTGATATTTGACAGCTACTAAGAAAAACTGATACATTACTAAAAGGCTCTCTAAAAGACCTTCTATTCAGTCTTCCTAAAAAAGTTTAGATTCAAGGAGAATTGTATCCAAGTGTTATGTGTAGTGTAATGATTAAAAAATTAAATTACGTAACACCTTTGCAAAATTTTCATACAAAAATCGTTACGTAATAGTAACTTTTTAATTTTTTATAGATACTCTGCGTAATATACAGCCTTACGTATCAACTTTTTAAATCATATTTCAAAGTTTACGACATGAGTGTAGATAAAATTATAATAACAAAGCATATCTGACAAATGTATGACTTAGGGACTAATAAATGTTATTACTACACTTTTTTTGGTAAAACCATTCAGAAAATAAAAAATGGTATTTGTAACGCATAAAGTGGCCATTACGGATCATTTACACTTCCTTATACAGTTAATAATTATATATTTTTACTTTTACGAATCAACTTTAGGTAAAACATTAGATTTTTGTAAAACGTAACCAGGTTGTTTAACCCTAGTCGGCCAGCAGCAAGATTTACACTTCAGTAATCGCACAAAATAACTTTGGCCATGTCAGTTGATCCGTAGAAGTTAAGTCATAAGAAAATAAGTAATTTTTGACTTCTGCGCATCAATGACATGGCCAAATTTATTTTGTGCGACGTCTACCTCATACGGATTATGTATGACGCTCTATACAATTTTTACTCTGTCGTATAAGAACCCTTTACATTAGGCGTTTTAATTTAGCAGCGCGGTAGCAGCGCTGCCATTGCAGACTCCTTCATGTTACTGCTGTTTCTGCGCTGCTTATGCTTATTTGGTCCCCAGTCGCACGGCAGCCTCGCTGCTTAGTCGCTCGACTAAATCGCCTACCATGAAAAACCTTGTCCCTATAACTAAAACTGTGTAATTAAATCATGAAATTGACCAGCTTTTTATTTAAAAGCTAAAAATGTTTTTCAGTTTAAAAAAACACATTGTCATATCTGATTGTACTTTGTCAGACAGTAGAAATAATGTAGCTCGATGAGAATTACAGCAGTGTAAGAACAATACTGAGCAATACTAAGAGGCACAGCAGACGGCAGACTTTGTTCTGACAGTCCGCCAGTGTGGCCGGTACTGTGCCGGTACTGCAATTATTTTCGTATTATTATAGTCATTGACATGAGAAAAACGCTCTGTTTCGATGCGCGTATTTTCCAAATTCTTTGGTTTCACAAACAGCTTGAATAGTTGTTCAGTTCAAAGAGTTATTTAGTCGAAATGGTTTGGTTGTTATTTAGTTTAAAAGGTAGAGCAATTTTGACGCATGATAAGTTTGAATTTTATTCTGATAATAACTATAATTTTCGCAATACGGCCACACTGACGGACAATGTCCGTGACTGCCCGCCCCTTCATCTGCTGAGCGTCTTACAGTACTCGAGCGAAAGAGACACATGTCTCCATCCTGCTCTTACGCATATCACTATCATTCTAATCTTGAGCTTTTTAGTGTGGTCATGCAATTTCCCAAAGAGCTCCTTAACAAAAACCTCATTAACACCTCATCTTTCAGCTGCCCCCACCCGAGCCAGCTCAAGCTCAACAAGCCCCAGAACCGATGGACACGTCCCTAGAAGCCTCACAAACTTACACACAACCGGACGCGTCCCAGTCGCAGACTTACACCCAGGCAGACTTGTCCCAGACTTACACCCAGGCGGATGTGACTCAGTCGTTTGAGCCAGATGTGCCAGCCCTGCAGCTGCCGCAAGAGATGACTGTGCCGCCGGGGATTGGGGAAATGCCTTCAGGTATTTGATAGGCTAGTTTTTACCCCTTAATTTTAGCCCCTGTCCAATTTTAGTGTGTTACTCAGATCACAAAGAATAACTATCCCAAAAAGACATAATATTATGAACGCGAAAGTTTGTAAGTATGGATGTTTGTTACTCTTTCACGTAAAAACTACTGAATGGATTTTAATGAAACTTTACAATAATATAGCTTATACATCAGAATACCACATAGGCTACAATTTATAAACCTGCGCAGACGAAGTCGCGGGCACCAGCTATATGTATTGAGATATGTATGGGATGCCCGAAATTTATCTTTTTCGTTTTTCGACCTACTTTTATTTAGGAAAGTTGTTCTGTTTCCTGTTGTGAGTAACAACCAGGCAGACCTATCTCAGACGTATACCTAGTATCGTTTTTGAGCCGGATGTGCCAGCCCTGAAGTTGCCGCAAGATGACTGTGCGACTAGGGATTGGGCAAATGCCTTCAGGTATTTTATAGGTTATTTTGGGACCGCTAGCCAAATAGTATGCTATAACAACTTTATCGACACATGGGTCGGTAAATCATATTGTTTTTGGCTCTCACTTACAAACCTTGCCCTGCCAAATAGTGAA
Source organism: Athrips mouffetella (assembly GCA_947532105.1). Classification (NCBI taxonomy): domain Eukaryota; kingdom Metazoa; phylum Arthropoda; class Insecta; order Lepidoptera; family Gelechiidae; genus Athrips; species Athrips mouffetella. The sequence continues at coordinate 5,099,105 of OX383964.1, read as the reverse complement.
ATTTGTATGGTGCGACCAAATTTTTTTCTGTTTTTCAACCCATATTTCTTTGGGAAAGTTGTTCAGATTTGTGTTCTGAATAACACCCAAGCAGACCTATCTCAGACTTACGGTGGATGTGTCTCAGTCGTTTTGTACCGGATGTGCCAGCCCTGCAGTTACCGCAAGAGATGATTGTACCGCTGGGGATAGGGGCTAGTTTTCAAACAGATTATTTTTGGTCACCTAGCCAGTCGTCGGCACGTTCATTCGGCTCATTTTCTACAGAAAATGATACTTTGACCGAATTTACCCGTATTTGTTTTACCGTGTTCTTTTCCGAGGCCAAAACTTTTCACGTGGATATTGTAATAATACGTCTAATGTCTATATGCTTTCATTTGGGAGGTCATTTCGTGCGCAAAGTGGATATAGCTCTTCTGGCGGCAATAATTAGTACTACATCGAGCTTTGGATTAGTCATAGGATGAGGGGGAAGCTTGACGTGCTCTTGATTGTACCTACCTACCTACATAGACGTATCACGTAAAACTTACGGCCGTATCGAGCATACAGCCCCCCCAAGATGAAAATATATCTATCAAATTTCATTTATTTCTTGCAGCGGACTTATCCGTTTCTGGAGGCGACATGCCGGCGTTAGTGGACGACGTTGCAGTCAACTGATTCCCTACAAATAGTAGCAGCAACTACCATCGTGGTAGTTTAAGGTATTAAATATAAAATTTATTATAAGAAATAAAAAATGTGTAATGAATGTGAGGTAATAGAACCGATGAAGCTGTTTCAGAAGTAGTCCGACCGGCATTTTTATCGTCCTGAGATTTCGTTCTTTTATGACTATTGTACCTATTATTTACTATCATCATCATCATAACATCCCATGAAACGTCCACTACAGGACAGGGAGCTCCCTCCAGAATTCTAGCTTTTGCTGGAAAAAAGTGGAGGGGAAGTACCATAGTCACCTCGCTTGTCAGCGTTACGGCTGGCACTATGGACCGCGGTTGTAGGTGACCGCAGTAAGTAAGATGTAAGATACAAAGGAGGATGCTGCTGCCCATCCTCTAGTTAACCCTTAGTCGCCTCTTACGACACCCACGGGTATGTATGGGTTGGTACTGTTCTTTGCCGGCACCACACAGCTGCAACATATTTGTTTTAGTGTTAATGTCCACCAGTGCTGTAAGCTGTGAGCTGGAAAATTCCAGCCAAAGTGAATGCTCCATTTGGAATCCTCCAATGGGAATATTTCCAGCTCACAGCTTAACTCCCTCAATCCTTTATTTGCTTTCCAAAATGGAAGAATAAGATCATACAATTTGGGACACATTATGGACCCTTCCGGGCATAACAAAATAGAAATAAGAGAGGAGACTGTTCAAATAACAATATTTTAGATTATTATAGATGAGTTCTGCACTTGTGGAAATTCACCCATAGCGTTTCGATGTGAGGTGATCGACTGATTTGGCGCTGGGAGTTCTTTTTCCCGATTGCAACTAGTACCGAAAGAGGTAGCGGCAATGCATTTGTTCTAGTTGCTGGCGCGGAAATTAGGAATACCTTTTTAATCGGGGCGGTCTAATAAACAAACAAACAATTATTCGTTAGCACAGATAAAATATTAGTATGCTGACGTTTATCTAAAGGGAAACAACTCACACACTGGGCCGCTCGATTTCAAGCGTGTCAAATTGCAATTTTATTGCTAGAAGATGTTTTAAATAATCATGAAGAATAATAAAATTTTATGTTAAAGATTATGAACCCTGATGAAAATTATTTTAAATACTTTTTATTATCATCACAAATGAAATATTTTTTAATATGACCGAAATATGAGTCTTGCATGATTTTTACTTTTTATTTTTACTTTTTACAATATAGCAATAAGAATTTAAACGTGTAATAAATAATGAATAGCTGCCGATTGTAAATTTATTTAAAAGAAGGTTGTTCATTTTGTACCTACAGATATATGTGACGTACAACAGTTTTTGTTTATATTGCTAGAAATAAAAAATATTTTGTACCTACAAATATATGTGACGTACAACAGTTTTTGTTTATATTGCTAGAAATAAAAAATATTTTGTACCTACAAATATATGTGAGGCACAACAGTTTTTGTTTATATTGCTAGAAATAAAAAATATTTTGTACCTGCAAATATATGTGACGTACAACAGTTTTTGTTTATATTGATAGAAATAAAAAATATTTTGTACCTGCAAATATATGTGACGTACAACAGTTTTTGTTTATATTGATAGAAATAAAAAATATTTTGTACCTGCAAATATATGTGACGTACAACAGTTTTTGTTTATATTGCTAGAAATATTTTTGTGCTATATTTGAACTACAACATCTATTACGTACGTCCGCACCAGTTTTACAAGATTGACAAGGGTAAAAATGTATGAGAATTTTTTTTTTAATTTGGAAGTTTCTGCTTATACAAGTGTATTTTATTTTTATCAATGCATTAGAATTTATGGTTAGAATTAAGAGGTATGGATTTTAATTGGATTATTATTAGTTTCACTGTATATACAGGGTATTAATTTGATTGCGTGCCATAGCTCAGGGGTGGGATCAGTATCAGTAACTGAACAACTTTTCCCAAGGAACATAGGTCGAAATACGAAAATCAATTTTTGACCTCCCATAGAAACTGCATCAGCTGATAGCGCATTTTGTATGGGAGGTCAAATTTGGTTTTTCATATTTCGACCTGTTACTTGGGAAAAGCTGTTTGGTTACTGATACTGATCCCGCCCCTGAGCTATGGCACGCAATTAAATTAACATCCTGTATAATAGTCAATAAAATTGGGAAAATAAAGTTATTTTCAATCTATACATGGATTTATTTTTTAAATTAATCCCTGTTGTGAATGTAGTATAAAATTTTATTTAAGCTAAGGTACATTAATTCTTAAAACTAAGTTAAGTACAATAAAATTAAATGCTTTGGCACATAGTCGTTGGATAAAAGTTTTGAACGAAATATGGTTAAAGAAATATTTTTTTTCCTTCGGTCTGGCTCATGACCGTCATAATAAAATATAAAAATTAATATATTTCGTTCAAAACATAAGGAAAGGGTGACAAGTTTTCAGGGTTTCATGACTAGGATATTATTAATAATCTAATTGATAAAGCAATATAAGTACATAAAAATTGTGCTTAGCTTAACATTCTTTGTTAAATTGTAATACTTTAAAACAGCTAAAAACTATAAAATATTAGTTGTAGGAAATACACTAATTGGAAAACCTAGGGTAGGTCCTAATCTATTAAAATATGTCATAAGAAAGAAAATTATAAAAAAATAACAATGTAAAAAATACCCCCGACATTCTTTGTTAAATTGTTAAATAGTTCTTTTTTTGCTGAACTTTAATATTAATTCTTGCGTTTATGGTACATTACAAAGTTCATTAGGTACCGATGACCTGAAATTACCTATGATTGTAAGAATATCCAGAATTGCCTAAGAAAAATATCACCCCCGCCTCAATCTATTTTTTTGTCTACAATTTCTTAAAGTTTGTTCAAAAATGGTGAAATAGAGGCGAAGTCCTCGCACTCAGGTATAAGTTTTCCTTTGAATTTGATGCACGATTCGGCACAAAGCGGGCCCTCGAACCAAGCTCCAAGCATCTTCTTGCATTGCGCGCAATTCTCTATGCAGACTTCCATCGCGTCGTAACCAGTGGCTGAAATACAAAGATTTGGAGATAAAACGTCAGTCTAATAGAAACGCCCCACAGTTGGAAATACTCACGCGGATTTGCGTCCGCGTCCGTATTTGGCACGCATACGCGCCGTCCGCATTTTATTATTTCATTCTTGCTTCTCCTGTTTTGCGTGCCATCTGCACAGCTGGCCCGCGTTACGCATGCGGACGGCATGCATGACAGGAGAAGCAAGCATAAAACGGACTAGATAAGTACTATACGTACTACGCATAAAATAATAAAACCTGGGCGTCAAGCATGCGTGCAAACTGCCATATAGGTACGCACGCGGACACAAATCCGCGTGACTGGAGAAGCGCCCTAATTGGAGATCATCGTTTCAACTTTCATCATATCGTGGGTACATGTTGTAAAATCAATGACCGACCCGACAAACCCTGCTGTGGTTTCTGAGTAACGGCCTCTGACATGACATAGTCATCATAACATCCCATGAAACGTCCACTACAGGACAGGGAGCTCCCTCCAGAATTCTAGCTTATGCTGGAAAAATGTGGAGGGGAAGTACCATAGTCACCTCGCTTGTTAGCGTTACGGCTGGCACTATGGACCGCGATTGTAGGTGACCGCAGTAAGTAAGATGTAAGATTCAGAGGAGGATGCTGCTGCCCATCCTCCAGTTAACCCTTAGTCGCCTTTTACGACACCCACGGGTATGTATGGGTTGGTACTATTCTTTGCCGGCACCACACGGGACAAAGTAAGTACATGACATAGTAGTCGGGACCAATGGCATGACGTTCCTTCCGAAGCACTGAATCATCTTACTTTCAAATGATTCATCATGCATGAATGTACATTTTGAGCATTTAGATTGTTAGACCATGAGAGAGTGTACATTACAATGAGCACACACACGTGGGAAAATTGCACGTCCCACTAAAATCTCCAAGTAAAATAGTCCAAGGTCATGTTGTTATCCTTTGTTATGTAAAACTCGAATGTAGAAAAAGCCGAAAAACAACTCCCCTTCAACTATCCATCAAGAAATAAAAGGTTGACTTTTGTAAACAGAACGTATCTTGAACGATAGACTTTAAGGGGGTACGGACCCCTAAAGTGTATAAAAAATCGGCCAAGTGCGAGTCGGACTCGCGCACTGAGGGTTCCGTACCACCACATTAACATAATTGTATTAGTTGAAATTTCAGTAAGTTAATGTGCTAGATTTTTTGAGTCCGACACGCGCTTGACCAAATTTTATTTTTTGTTGTTATTTTATAGCTTATGCCCTATAAACATATTAATTTTCAAGTTTGTAAGTGTTCCCGTTTTTAAATAGAACTAAAACAAAAATCGCCTCAGCGACCATCCAACTTGACCCCTCTCTTATATGAATGTTCTTGAAACGGGAGCTCACCGCAATTGGTTACCATTAGTTGTGAGAAAAGTTGTAATATTTAATGATTTCAGACTTTTCCCATTATTTATACTGTGAGACCTAGCTTCTTGCCAAATTTCATAATTTTAGGTCAACGGGAAGTACCCTGTAGGTTTTGCATTTTTGAATAAATGTATGGAGATGAGGACATAAAATGCCATATCTTTTGATTGCGTCGTTGTAAAAAATTGAAATTTTCAGATCTTGTGTGGTTCATGGATCTTGTGATATTAATTTCAACCTGATACCTTTACCCGTTCGTGAGATAAAGGATCTTGACAGACAGACAGACAGACGGACAACAAAGTGATCCTATAAGGGTTCCGTTTTTTTCTTTTGAGGTACGGAACCCTAAAAAAAACAGGACCCCATTAATATGCCTCCGATGTTTGTCTGTCTGTCAGCAGACTGTCTGTATCTTTATGAACAGTAATAGGTAGTTGAAATTTTCACAGATTATGTATTTCTATTGCTGCTATAACAACAAACAAAAATAAGGGGGGCTCCCCTAATAAAAACGTGATTATTTAGGCGACTTTTGTTTTAGCTCTATCGTAAAAATGGAACACTTACAAGCGTGAAAATTGATATGTTTATATAGCATAAGCTATAGAATAACAACAAATAATAAGAACTGGTCAAGTGCGTGTCGGACTCGCGCGTGTTATTCCACTCCGTGACAGCGCGTCTATAACTAAGACGGTATTTTTCTCGGTGCGCGAGTCCGACTCGCACCTGGCCGGTATTACTTTGAAAGATTGTCCAACTTTAAGCAACGTCTCTAACTGAGTAGATAAGTACCTACGGTAGCTAGCAAGTGGAAACAAAATCAGTATAAGTTGAACCAGCGCTATTACAAACGCACGAAACCAGAGACCCGCTCAATGTCAAAGTATTGCCGTGTGTACCTACTACCTCATATTGCCGCGAAACGAACTTTGTATTTGTGGCGCAATATAGTAGTTTAAGATAAAAGTTCCGTAAGTAGGGTTATTACAAACGAGTTGACGTTTTGTAAGCCCGAGACGAAGTCGAGGGTTTACCATCGGCACGAGTATGTCATAACCCTTACGGACGTGTATCTTACGACGTTTTTCAATACATTTGTGAGAAAACAGGTATAAGTACCTAGTACACTTGGTAAAGGAACCAACCATGGTTACTGTCAGGTAGGCAGTCGTCACCCAAGTAAAAAGTCACCACTAGTATTTTTACAAAATAATTTTATGATCAGAGTGTAAAAACTCCTTGGTATTATACTTTTTTTACTTACCGCACTAGTTCGGTAAGTAACTACTTATGAGCAATGTTTACGTCCTTGTAATTACGTTTTCGAGCAAATGTATTGAAAAATTTGTTTCTTAACCTTTGAAGCACCATGTCAAAATTTAAAGGGATGATAAAGAAAACGTAGTTTTTTACGCAATAAGGCGTACTTAAATATACATTTTTCATATATTTTCCAACTTACGACACCTGTATGGAAAAGCTCTATATGGATCAAAATGTCAACATTTTCCGAGTTCACATGTACAGACTTCCACATATGACATCTCATCAAATAAAAAGAATACATAATTCGTAGGTAATTCAAAGAAAGTCAGTCCAGTCAAGAGCACGTCAAGCTAGACACATTGGCCTGTGTACACTTTTCATTTCAAACGTTCTACGTGCGAGAGTCGCTCTACAATTGTCAACTTTCATGTGCTCTCACTGTACTTACTCGAGTGAACATTAATAACACAGTCAAGAGCAGCTCAAGCTTGATACTCGCAGCGTGACTAACTCATCATCATCATATCAGCCGAAAGACGTCCACTGCTGGACATAGGCCTCCCCTAAAGATCTCCATGATGACCGGTCCTGCGCTGCTCGCATCCAGCGGCTTCCCGCGACCTTGACCAGATCGTCGGTCCACCTTGTGGGGGGCCTGCCAACGCTTCGTCTTCCGGTACGTGGTCGCCACTCTAGAACCCTCACGCCCCATCGGCCATCGGTTCTTCTTGCAATGTGCCCTGCCCACTATCACTTAGCGTGACTAACTGCGGCTAGTAAATAAGAACGGTACACAGTCTAATGTGTCAAGCTTCACGTGCTCTTGGCTGTACCTACTGCTAATGTTTCTGTTTACCGAAACCCACGAGAAAAACAAACACTTTTGAAAGCCCAAACTTACTTAGTTAACAAACAACCAACCAAGCCTAGTTTTCGCAAATCCCTTTAACACCGCTAAGTAAGTAAAGGGTTAATAATCTCTTTTCACGGTCAAGATTAAGTTAAGGCGACGGTGTGTGGACGCATTTTTAGGGTTCCGTACCTCTGAGGTACACTACACAATCCTAATCTACTATAGCCTAAGTACAGCCAGGTGGACCACGGAAAATAAAAATCTCCGGTGGAATCGAACACCTAGGTGAATCCCGTGGGTGTACCACGGGCAATACCTGTAGCCTGACCGCAACCGCTGTACCGCACCTTAGGTATGCGAGCGGGGAGACGGGGGGTCATCGCTCGTCATCGCTCACGGCGACAACTAGTTCTGCTCTTTCCTTCTCGTACTACGTCGTCGTAAGCGTAATAAAGCGTAAGGACGGTGTAGCGAAAACTGAAAGGGCGTGCTCAGTCAACGAAACTGAACTTTCCCAAAGAAACATGTTTTGGGAACTGAAAAAGAAATTTGGCTTCTCCGTACAAACTGTTCGATCAAAGTGAGCAATTTGTATGGAGAGGTCAAAAATTTTATACAATTCCCAAAAAATGTTTCTTAGGGAAAGGTGTTCAGTTTCGTCGACTGAGCACGCCCTTTCACTTTGCGGTACACCATCCCTTGCAATGCAACCTAATATTCTTTGCCTACGTTGTCCATACCCGTCTGTCCTATCTGTAACAGGCTGTATGTATATTATGAAAAATTTACCATTAGGAATCATGAACCACTCTTGAGTCTTTTGGTGGATAGTCACCTTTAAAGTTACTACACTTGCAAACTTCGATGTCCACGAGCGCTTTAAAGCGATGAGAATCTTTGAACGGCGATACAAACCGCGCAACGGTACGATAAGGTTAGCGAAGTTTTAGTTGTTTGCATTGGTTGCGTAATGTAACGGGCGAAAGTGACAGCCGAATCGTATGTGTCGCAGATTGGGGTCATTGCCTCGCCACGCACGTCTCCTCAAAGGTTTTCCGATTAGGTACAGTCAGAGCAATAAACTTGTGGCGTACTTAAGTATGTAGGTACCTATTCCCTAAAAAGATAAATTTCAAAGGATATAAAGGATATATTTTACCTAAATAACAACTATTTAGTATTTACTCGTGTCTACATCCCGATCCAGTGCACCAAAAGTAAGCAATCTAGGCACACCCTAACACAGGCCTAGGTCTATTTGGGTTGCTTCTGTAATACACTCTATAGAGAAATGTTTGAAATGAAATACACTCGTTAAAGAAATAAATAAATAGAGGAAGAATAAATTGACGAGAGGCGAGATTTAATACCGCATCTTTTTTGAAATCTGCAAAAAAAGCTTTACTTATAAACAAATTTAGTTTTGCGGTCCTTAAAATGGACTTTATTGCTTCTAAATATACCTACTATAGGTACATCGGAACCCTCGGTGCTCGAGTCCGACTCCCACTCGACCAGATTTTTTTTCTTTTACTTGTCGTAACTATCCGTAACCTACCTGCCTACATCATTATGGCTTTCTTTCTTGATTTCCATTTTTAGGGTTCCGTAGCCAAATGGCAAAAAACGGAACCCTTATAGATTCGTCATGTCTGTCTGTCTGTCAGTCCGTCCGTATGTCACAGCCACTTTTCTCAACTATAAGAGCTATACTGTTGAAACTTAGTAAGTAGATGTATTCTGTGAACCGCATTAAGATTTTCACAAAAAAATAGAAAAAAAAAACAATAAATTTTACGGTTCCCCATACTTGGAACTGAAACTCAAAAATTTTTATTTCATCAAACCCATACGTGTGGGGTATCTATGGATAGGTCTTCAAAAATGGTATTGAGGTTTCTAATATCTTTTTTTTCTAAACTGTTTATTTTAATATTCTATAATTTTAATTCTGGATTAGTTTACCTGACTGGATATTATTTTTTTTTGCATAAATTTTGTATACATTGGTGTTCCAAAAACTGAAACGTCTTGCTCAGTAGACTAACTAAACTGAACATTTTTTTCAATAAGAAACAGGAGTTCGGAAATGAAAATAAATCTCCATCTCATCATCGCATCTCATCTTGCGGTGGTATCCATTGAATTGTGATCATTCATATAAAAGCTGTTCCAATACTACCGAAATTTAAAAATGTTATTTACTCGAAATCGTTTACGGTTAGTTTGTTTTAATGTTTAACGATTTGAATTCTGAATTGATCTGCATATTTCATTACAAAATTTTTTGGAAAACCTAAAGACAAGTTTGTATTTCCGTACTATGTGTATGGTATTACAAATTTAAGTTTGCAGCTAATACTTTTACTTGCGTTTCACGAGATTAAGAGAAAGTAAGTGCAGTGCTGCTGTACCATTTATTTCTGTATGCAACTGTATGTCACAACGATAATATTTCACACTGATGCTGGAAGATACCTACAAGTACTGTACGGACATACAAAGAGTATTTGTCAGTCAGAAAAAGTGTATAAGGGCTGTTTGTGGTGTCGGACCTCGTGAATCTTGTAGACCCCTGTTTCAGAGATTGAAATTGCTTACATTAACTAGCATGTACATTTTCGAACTATGTATATTTGTAAAAACAAATAAACACTTTTTTAACAAGCCAATTTCAAACCCTAACCTTAGGCCTCGGGATCCTACACTGTTGACGCTTCCAGCATACCAAAGTGCTTTATATAATAAAAATTGTTATGCAATGTTTGTTCGAGTATTTAACCAATTGCCTTTTGAAGTAAAACAAGCTCCTGTAAAAAGCTTTAAAAAAATACTCTATGCCTGGCTACTGGAAAAATGTTTCTATACATTAAATGAATTTTTTGACAGTTAACTTTATAGAACAATTTGTAAATAATTTTAAGAATTTTTTATAATGTAATTTTGTGACTTCTGAATGAATTTACCTTTTAGAGTAGTATTGAGAATTATTTTATATTTCGTGACAATTATTGTTAATTTACTGACCTGTCACGTAGTTACAATGTAAGTAAGAAATGCATAAAATATATTTTTGTACGAAAAATTTTGCATGCCTAGTATTTGGTGAACCATGAGATACTGTAATTATTTTGACATCTTCCTACCATGGGTTCTAGCAAATAAATAAATTTCATTTCATTTCAAGAACTTTTTGTAAGGCTTTTAAAAATGATACAATAAGATGATGATAAGAATAATGATGCAGTATATGTTTAGTTTAAAAGTGAGTTGGGCTAAATAGAGCTAAGTGTAAAATCTATGCACATTTTAGGCTTTGAATACATTCTCGAACAGTTCACAAACTTTCCTAACTCGAAATCTCAATAAGAAATCAGACTATTTACATAAATCTGAAAAGTTCTGAATAATTATTTGAAATTAGGCCCGCCTTGTCTCAGAAAGTCGGCGATCTTTTCGGAGGGCGACGGGATTCTTCAAAAGTTTTTCCATTAAAAATAGAAAGGTGTTTATTTTGCAAAGATGGAATTTGTTTAGGAAAAAGACTGGTCAATATGCTAAAGGCATTAATAAGTTCGCTAAAAATAGTTCTACTTGGCGTTTGATGTAAGAATGTTTATAGGGACTTTTTCGAGAAGCAAGAATAATATTTAAGGAGGCCATTAAATCTAGAGTGCTCACTTACAATTAGAAAAAATATAATTAAAACGGTAAAGTGAAGATGTTTTTCAGAGAACTGTTAAATAATTTTGCTTTTGCGCTACTGACATTAAAAAGCTCTTCGGTTAGTAACATAAAAAAGCTTTTCGGCGCCCTTTGAATCAGAATTCAACATATTTAAAGGTCCCTAGGTCGCTAAAATTTGATCGCTAACTACCTAGGTCGGGGTTGCTAGGCCTGCTACAAAACAGAACAATTGACGTGAAGTTATGTAACGATTTATAATTTTAAAATATTTTAGATATTTGAATAGTCTACTACCACACTTCGGACACCACATACATCGAGCGCAAATTTGAAATTGGAAGGACGTGTAGGCGTGCATAATCAGTACAAAAGACCCTCAGAAGGACCACGAGAATCTCGCGGGCGGTTGTGCGCGGGGGTGTGGGGTAGATCGCAAAGGGGGCGGAGAGTGTCCCTTTTGTATGATAGTACTATCACTTTATTTTGTGCTACTGCTTATGACCATCCTTTACTGGTAACACAAATTCAGCGCGACTCATTTATCTATGTAAAGACGCTTTAAAAGCAAAGTGTAAAGACGCTTTAAAACGAAGGCTCAGTTTTGCGGACTATACAATACGTGACAGGTTGCATCCAGGCAACCTTATTTACACGTAACTTTTTAAGATGTAACCCCCTGATTAGGTTGCTTATTAGTAACATAGAAAGCAGGGAGACTGCACCGATCTACCAGCACTTTTCGGATCTGATCCACGCTGGTAGTAGGTGCCAGTTTCCTAAAATGCCCTATGCTACTGTCCGCTCTTAGCCTATTTCTATTTTTATTCGAAATATGAACTTAACTCACCTATAGCAGGGCTGCACAAAACTGGTCCAAAATCAGCCAGGAAGCCAGCTATGATGACGAGAGCGAACATTGAGACGATGGTGTGCCTTGCCATGGTGCTGAGATCTGTGAAAGGAGGTGTGGTGAGGCGTTTTCTGTATCAACATTTTCAGCAAGTTTTGTTATTTTGGTCCAGTTCTTTTTTTCAACGTAGATCCTTTACAGAACACATTACTTGCAGAATACGAGTATAGGGTGAACTTTAAATAAGTTCTTGATAGCAAAAGATATGCATATACTCATGATATTAGAACAACTTTTCCCAAGGAACATAGGTCGAAATACGAAAAACTAAATTTGACCTCCCTTAAAATGCGCTATCAGCTGATGCAGTTTCTAGGTATAGGAGGCCAAAACTTGATTTTCGTATTTCGATCTATGTTCCTTGGGGAAAGTTATTCAGTATCATGAGTACATTCATACCTTTTTCTCTCAAGAACTAATTAAAAGTCACCCTATATACTAAATCCAAATACAGTGAGTCTAAGTACCATCGCTTTGGAGTCATGCTCTGGCAGCGTAAAAGAAGCAGCGTAAGAAATCACTCATATTCATCGTATCGTGCAAAATCATCATAATTGACCTCCTCTGGTGTCAGAGCGGTTGAGCCGCCAAGAGCCTCTGATATGGTTCACGATTAGTTACTTAGTCAGGACCGCCAGGACATTCGGCATAACGTGCCTTTCGAAACACGGAAATCACTGAAACACAGATAGCGTGCGCAAGATATATTTGGCTCTGAGGGTTGTTTTCTGCGCTTGGGTGACAGGCGAAGAGCCAATGAAGGATTCGCTCCACCTGCCGCGATCACCCCCACGATTATTTTTTTGAGATGTAGCCAGAGTTATTATGTACGACGTATATAGGGTGACTTTTAATTAGTTCTTGATAGCAAAAGATATGCATGTAGGTACTCATGATACTGAACAACTTTTCCCAAGGAACATAGGTCGAAATATGAAAAACCAAATTTGACCTCCCATACAAAATGCGCTATCAGCTGATGCAGTTTCTGTGGGAGGTCAAAACTTGATTTTCGTAATTCGACCTATGTTCCTTGGGGAAAGTTGTTCAGTATCATGAGTACATTCATACCTTTTTCTATCAAGAACTAATTAAAAGTCACCCTATATAAGCTCTGTACAACGTATAACGAAAAGGTGTTATAATACTGAAGGGTATTAATCTGCTCATGAAACTGAACAACTTATCCCAAGGAACATAGATCGAAATACGAAAATCAATTTTTGACCTCCCATAGAAACTGCATCAGCTGGTAGCGCATTTTGTATGGGAGGTTAAATTTGGTTTTTCCTCCTCCTTGGGAAAGTTGTACCGTTTCATGGCAAGATTAATACCCTTCAGTATTATTACACCTTTCTGTTACATTTTGTAAAGTGGTCGGGTTTTTTGAAGTGTATTACGCTAAAGTGGACTCTGGTTTTCAAATTCTTTACCCTTGTTTTCTCCATCCTATATGAAAGTATTTACACTTTTCCACAAAATACCGAGTTTTTTTGGACCCTTATCCAGGTCCGAAAAACATTTCAGCTCCTATTTCTTTGGCAATGTTGTTCAGATTTGTATTCGAAGAAACTCATTAAAAATTTACCAAGTATCTTAAATAACCCAGCATAAACGAAATCACCAAAATAACATCTTTAGGACCCATCGCACTCACCGCATTTAGCCTAAATCTAACACACATGAGCTTAACACTTTAGTACAAACTAAGTTCACTACACTCAGCCTTACGACGACGCGATGTAAACAAAAAGATATAAAAATTCAGAAGTGTCGACGACCGATCGCATATTGAACTGTTTAAATATAGAACGAGTTGACTATGCGTGCGCGGACGCATGTGGTAGAGGGGAGGCTCTACGGAGGCTGTATGGAGTCTGGTATTGAGCCGGGGGTGTCCCAGGAAACAGATCTACCTTTTCGTGCCTTCGCGAAAGATGAAATTTCTAAGTAGGAAGTTGGTTCTTGCATGTTAATAATAACAAGGACATGCCCTTTCTCATACTATAAGCCTTTCTCATACTATAAATACTTTGAAGCCGGTTAAGAATACTGCCACACTGGCTCTTGGAAACTGAATCAGACGCGATTGGACCTTTTTCTACTATTTTCACTACGGTCACCAACACTTTTATAGTCGTAGCCAAGCGCGATGCTTTCTTTTCTTAGAAAAGGGTTTGCCCAGCAGTGCACAATTTAAAAGTTTTTATAATGTTGCATTAAAGACAATGAATTTACTCATATAACAGGAAAAATCGCATAAGATGATATAGATAATATTTAAGAACGTTACGATCACTTCTGTCCTACTTCTCACAGTTAAGGACATTTTATTGTGTAAAGATTTTAGTAGTGCCCAAGATTATACACGAGATTTTAAATTGTGTCAAGTCACAATAAAGCGAGCCAAGGTTACTAATGTGTTATGTAAAATACGCAGTTCAAGGCTTAATAAAAGTTTTAGCATTCAATGTGTCGCTTCATTCGTTCTAGCTAAAGAGTTTCGCAAATAATTACTCATTGCTTTGCAAGAATCGCAAAAAAAGTTAAGAAATTTTTTCCCTAAAAGTTAGGAAATTCTGCGACGTCTTGCGAAATGATTCAAAAAAAGATATTTATTTATAAGGAATTAACTTCGTCAATAGGTCTTATTAATTATTAATTAAGCTTAGGGGGCGGTGAGTCGAAATGTTTGGTCACCGAGCTTGTCAGATGCCTTAGAAATAAGGGTTGTGTGATTGTGTGCGGTTTTGACTCTCGCTCCTGATTTTACTTGGTGCAAAGGCTGTCCATTGCTTGTCAAAGAAGAATGCTGCCAATATCAGGTACTTTCGCAGGGGTAGGTTGTTTAAAAAGACGAATTCATATTTATTGATATTTTGCAAGAACTAGTTTTGTTTTTGTTGTAATTTATGAAATTATCGTTATTATTTTTATATTGTAGTGAATTCCTGTGCTTGTTTTTCATTTTTGTCTTTTCTTTGTGGTATTATTTGTGTAATTACTTTTGCTACTAAGTACCTATTTATTTATTCGTCTAATTCAATTGTAAATGCTCCTGTTTGTATTTCAATCCTCTTCATAAAGTCAGGTGGGCTTAAAATCAGCACTATGCTGTGCCCATACCTTTTTCCTGCTTGTTTTTAATTCAGTATGTTTTTCAATGTGTTTTTTTATGTATGGAAATAAATAGATTTGTATTGTACATGTGACGTCTTAAAAAAATATCAAAGTTTCAGCGTATCTATAATAATCTTTTAACTACCTATATCTTTTAACAAACAGCTGGCTTGCCTTCAGATCTTGCCTGAGGCGTCTGGATTCTTCGTCGTCTTACGTCGATGCGACTCTCTGGGCTATTCAATAAAAGTTTTCACACATAAGTTTTGTCTATTTTCCTAGCTCGAGGGACGACAAAGGTTGTATTTAAAACTTTCGTTTGATAGATTTGTTGTTGAAAGGAAAGTTGGAAAACAGGCTGATTACGTTATTGTTGTTAGAGTTGCTTTTTTCGCAAAACATTTATCTGCATTAAGACCGTATCCATATTAAGATTTCCGATTGGATATTGTTTCATTCAAAAGAAATAAGAGATAAGTAGGTAATTAATCAGAATAGCCCCATATTTAGGATTGAACCTGACTTCCGCCAACGAACAAAAAGTCAAATGTAAATAACCTGAGCGCAAGCGCAAGTAATTCGTACACACCAATCATACAACGCTGCGCGCACACAACTTCTCAAGGTAAAGTCTCTCTGATAACGCAATGAAAATTGTGCTAGAATCGTCACAAAAGCTCTCGAGGAAGCGGATTCGTGTATGACACAATCGGTTTAGTTGGACATGACTTCCTAAACCACAAAATCTGATATTAAATCCTGCCGGATATCTTAATGTGATTGATTCTCAGCCATCTTTCTTCCGCATATGAACTCATGCTGACAAAAAATTGCTAGGCAAGTTTCGAGATATAAAAGCATGTGGAACGACCGGTAATTTCCAGTAGGTACATAATTATCGGGAAGGAAGGGAAATATACTGAGAAGCTGCGACGTAAATAGCTGTTGTTTCGCGTCTCGTAATTCTTTATGAATTGGCTTTAATAACTTAGATATGAGTCTACTTTAAAAATAATTTAAAATGTGAGAACAAGGTACCTAGGTACCTGAGTGTTTAAATGCAGATAGTGATTAGAAATTGCAAGTAAAAGGTTTTATTACAAGGTTTTGTTACTGAATTCTCTTTGACAAATGTATTCTGATGTATTTTGTTTTTATTATAAGTTGACAATATTTTCCGAAAACTCAAACTATGGATTTAGACATTCAAAGTGAACAGTTTCCCCATGGAACTGAGGTGGTAATACGATAAATACAATTTAATTAGCATTCTGTGTTTAAGATCTCCTATTTCGACCTACATGTTCATTGGGAAATCCATACTAGTTTTCTTTATTTCACACTAGCTGGTGCCCGCGACTTCGTCTGCGCAGAATCTTCGGTTTCACCCGCATTAAATGCGTTTTCCCGTGGGAAAGAAGTGTTTTCCTGCGGTAAAAAGTAGCATATGTGTTATTCCAGGACCTAACCTATATGTGTGCCAAGTATCATTAAAATCCATTCAGTAGTTTCTACGTGAAAGAGTAACAAACATACCTACATCCATTCATGTTTACAAACTTTCGCATTTATAATTGAATTAGTAATATGTGAGTAAACGAGCAGGTGGGCCACCTCACCTCATGCTAAGTAACACCCACTGTCGTGTTAGTGGCATAACTTGGACACTAATAATAAGGCAGCAAAGCGCGTTACCCACCTTGAGAACTAAGATGGTATGTTTCATGTGCCGGTAATTTCACTGGTTACCTTACTTCTTCGCAATGAAACACAACAGTGCAAACACTGCTGCTTTACAGTAGAAATAGGCAAGGGGATGGTACCAACCCCAACGGACTTTGCACAATAGCCCTACCTTGGAAAACGCCTGAGTTTTTGGGCGAAGTCGGAATTGTTTCAACTTTTTTTAAATTAAGTGTTACCCAGCTTTTTCAGTACTCAAAGAAAAGCATCGAAAAAAATAACAAAATAACAACGTAAATACAGTAAAAATTGCTTAGTACGACGTCGCTTATAGCGACCGACCGCTTTTAGCGACGAATACCTATGTTTCATTGATTTGTTAAGAAATAACGTAAAAAAATTAGTTCTTTAGTACGAAGTCCGGATAGTATGTACGACATAATATTACCGGTCCATGAGTGTCGTTATAACCGGATTCTACTATAATGATTTTTAATCTAGTGAAAACAATAATAAAAATGTACTCACTTCAAAATCTTGCAAATAAGATTGCGCAGTAAAATCAGCTGGCGTATGTGCGGTCTTGAGAAAGCGCCTGGGTTTTTATACTTAGCAATCCTTTCTTTCTTCTAACGAACCGTGGCGGAAACAACGGGGAGCCTTTTTGTCCATTAGTTGATACGAAAATCTAATTTCTGAATATTCTAGGGTAGGTGCTTTAGTTTACTTCATATGAGAAAAACATCTAGGCACCGTCTTACTACAAAAAAGTTAGACATCTGTTGAACACACACAAATAACATTACATTTACAGTTACCCTACTAGGCGACCGCTGCAGTTAGGCGCATGACATTTGACAGTATCAACGGTTCCACTTGGTCGCTACAATAGAGTTGTAATTTTGCAAAAAAAATCAGTCAGGTAGATAACCAATTCAAAATCCGAAGTATGCAGCGCTAAAATAAGCTCAATGAAACCGATGTCGTGTAATCACATTTTTACAATTTAATAACCCCAGACTAATGCATACTGCCGCAAGATAACTCGCATGAAGAGTCTAGGTCATGCAAAGTGTCATCAAGATCGTTTCAGCTGTTTTTCGGACTATTCGTTTAGCTGCTAGGCCATAGCGTGACGAACAGACCGACCAACCGACCGACGGCATCATTTTTAATGATGTTGTCTATCTGTCTTTCTGTCTGTAAGATCATCACATGGAAATCACAAAACGAATTTTGCCCACCAATTTCCGTTTTAAAAATGTTGAATAAACGAGATAAAATAACGTTATCCTGACAAAGAACACTTTATCGGTCTTTAATTTTTTAATTTTTGTCTCCAATTCAAAGAAACTAATTAAATTTTGATGAGGGCGCTAGTGTGCGAGTGATGCAGTCTTAAAGACACAAAATGTTCAATTTTTGATAGTTTTATAAGGTCCTAATGAAATAGTGAACCAAATTTGTGGTCCGATCACATCCGACTACATTTTGTGGTCCGACTAGCGAAACTGCCAAGAGGATGCAAAGCAGACCTGTTGTTTTTTACTTACATAGGTACCTTCTATTTGTACGAATATGTTTCATTCGTGAACTCTATCACGTAACCACTTTTCGCTCCGACTGTACAAAACCTGCCAGGTTGTGGATTGGCAGACCAACATTTTGTGGACCTAGTAGGCCACTACTATCGCTACAAAAATGCAATTTTCTTGTACTCGATGACGTAGGATAACATTCAGTAAAAATTCAGATGAAAGAGATCCTTGTGTTTAAAGCCTGAAGGTAGATTTTAATCTGTTATAATAATTTTTTTTTATGAAATTTGCATACTATTAATTCATAATTTCATAGCGTCGTTTTCCAACTTCTTAAAAATTGGCAGAAGGAAATTTAAAACTACCCGATAAACGTAAAATTTTGTTTTTAAAAATAGTATTTTTATTTTTGACATAAAAACATCCGAATTTCATTTTAACTATACTAAATCATAAAAAAGTATATCCATCAAGGTACCAGGATCAAAGAACTTCTAGAAGGCAGGCAGTTCATCAGCCAAACTAGCCAGCACCAGATTCTTGTCAGTTCCGGTCTTTTTCTTCGGTTCAAGAGCAGCTCGCATCTCCAGAGATCTGGTGTCCACTTCGAGGGATTGGTTTTTGTCAGCCAGGTCTATGCCAATTTCGATGGCTGATGCTTCTAAGGCATTGTATGTAGCCCTGGGAGAAAGAGACAGTTCTGAGTGACTGCGGTGCTACAATTAAGTATTAGCTGACAGATCAGACTATAGGAGAGACCTACCTATTGGAAAACTTGAAAATAATCGCATTATTGGGAAGTAGACGAATTGGGAAAGTAGACCAATTGAGAAAGTAGACCAATTGGGAAAGTAGACCAATTAGGAAAGCAGACTAATTGGGAAAGTAGACCAATTGAGAAAGTAGACCAATTGGGAAAGTAGACCATTTGGGAAAGTAGACCAATTGGGAAAGAAGACCAATTGGGAAAGTAGTAGAGAAGTAGAGCACCTGAAGGATTTGTTTTAGTCGCATCTATCAACAAAATATAAAAATACCGTAGTAGAGATGAGAAAAAGTGAAATTAAAATTTAAATCGGCAAAAAAATACGATCGATATATACGCGCCGATTGGACAGAGAGATCAGACAAGGACAGTGACGTCACATGTCACTACGGCCATATTAACTCCGTGTTAAATTTCGTTTTAAATGCACAACTATGTAGTAAATCTATCACTTACTTGGCACAGTCCAGTTTCTCCTGCAGCACACGGATCGTTTCCCTCAAGGTCCTGACTTCCTCCTTCAATCCAACATCAGCCTCATCAGACGCCAGTTCGATCCCCGGCCTGTACCCTCTCGTCTCTAGACGGGTCTCAGCCAGTTTCAGGGCGTTCACCTTATCAGAGAACTGTTCGCCCATTATCTTTAGTTCTTCTCTTAATTTATCCATGTTTTCTTCCATCTGAAAGAAAAGTTATTAAATTAATAAGGCCAATATGAATTACATAAGGGATTATTTTCGGGCCACAAAATCGGAGCAATAAACCTGAATTCTTTTTTCCAAAAACACATTTTTTATGGCTTTTTAATACAAAAAACCTTGCACAGGATTTGTATGGGACAACAATTTTATTACTATTGGGTGTTAGGGACAGCCTTCCGAATACTGAAGGCATGATCAGTCAGCGACACTGAACCACTTTCAGTGAACAAACTTTCAGGAAACGCAAAAAATAATCGCCTCTTCCATACAAACTGCCCAATCAAGTTTACTATTTTGTACGGAGGGAGTCGCAGATTTTTTTTTGTTTCCTGAAAGTTTTGTTTACTGAAAGTTGTTCAGTGTCGTTGACTGATCATGCCATGCCCATTCAGAGTTCGGAAGGCTGTCCCTAAGCGGAGCTTCAAATGTTTTTTAGTATCACCATAAGCTACTCTATAACCGGCAATCACTTTTGTTTGCCTTGAATATTACCAATGTACCTATACATCCAATCTCAAAAGTCCAGAACTTTACCTTCATTTTCTGCCACTCCAGCTCATTCCTTGCCCTCTGAGTGTCATAAATACGGCGGCGCAGCATGTAGTTCGTCACATCAGTTTGCGCACGTAAGGCGTTCCTTGCGCGTCCCCTTGCTACAAAGAGGCTTTCACGAACGCGCAATGTATCGCGTAACTCGTCTTCCGCCATTTTCTTGTTCGCTTCCACAGCTGCTACCCATTGTTCACCAGTAATCATTCTGTAAATAAAAATCTTGTATGTATCTTATTTACATTCTAAAGGAAAGGCACAAGACATGGACAAACACAAGTTTTACAGCAAATTGTTGTATAGTATTTTGAGAACGATTTAACCTACCATGGTGTGTAGACCATAGTCATCACGGTTATGGTGTATTTGTGCATAGCTAGTGAAAACATTTACCAGTGGTTTGTCTAATAATAAATCAGTTGCATAAGTCCTGTCGTGGACAGCGGTTGTTTTACTTATCTCCCTGCAGGACCAACCCTCATGTGGCGACCCTGCCATGATTATTGTCATAAATAAATATATAATATCCCTATAATAAAATATTTTAATATAATCTTCATCTTATCTAGCCTGTAGTGTCCCACTGCTGGGCAGAGGCCTCTCTCTCTTCCCTCCATTGGTCCCTATCTAAAGCCCGCACTTGCCAGGCCAACCATTAAAAAATATGAAGCAATAAAAGAACAAAGAAAATTGTTTAAGGTGTTTAGACGAAAACCTTTCAAGACAGACAGCTTTACCCATCAAACCTTTTACTTACAAGCTACCTGCAGGAGACAAAAGGGTTTTATGATTTTCTGCCAAAAAGAATGAATATTTAATAAACTAATCCATTTTCCGGAGACTTTCAAAACGACCTTTTAATATTTTACTTCATAATCTCCTTTACTGAGCAATCTTTTTACAGACTATAAATTTTGAGAAGCGGTTATTCAGGTGATTTTCTGTGTAGTAAAGATAAGTGCGTCGTCAATAAAGGTTATGACTTTGTGGGTGCTCAATATGTTTGAAAAGGGAACAGTAATCGATTTTACGAGTAACTTTGGCTTCGAACGCCTGTCCTTAAGAACATTTATTTCAAATTGTAATTCAAAGGAACTAGCTTAACTACAGGGTAAAATCGAAATCATTCGACAAATTTTTAGGGTGAGTTCAGATCATGAAAATGAACAACTTACCCCAAGGAACATGGGTCCATACGAAAAAAGAATTTCGACCTCCCATACAAAGTGAGCCTATCCGAGCGCGCATTTAGTATGGGAGGTCGAAAATTTGTTTTCGTTTCCGGATCCATGTTCCTTGGGGAAAGTTATTCATTTTCAAGGTCTGAACTCACCCTAAAAAATTGTCCAATGATTTCGACTTCACCCTGTAGAGTCCATTTTATTTGAAAGATTTACGCAGTAGGTACTCAGATGGTTATGGAGTTCCTACCTAGTGGTATGTACCCACCTATGGAGTCATGGCTTGTTAGTCGGATTGGTGCTGGCTAAAATTAGTACCACTCCATTGCGTCCCTTGCACCCCATTGCGTAAAATGCGAATAATCTTAAACCATAGGATAGGTGGTAGTGTTTATATACAGGGTGTTAATTTAATTGCGTGCCATAGCTTAGGGGGTGTTTCAGTAACGATAAAGGAACACAAAAAAAATATTTAAAAAAATCCTACTTACAAACAAAAACTAAAACTCCATTGAAACTTAACTAACGCGGAGGGCAATGACCCGGATGGAGCAACAGTGGTACGCAGTATCAGTGGATAAGGTAGGCACATACATAACTGAAACTCTTTCGCGTGCTTTTGATAGCGCGGTGCTCAAGGTCATTGCTCTTCGTGTTAGTTTAGTTTCAATAGAGTTTAAATTCTTTTTAAGTAGGATTTTTTTAAATATTTTTTTTATCATTACTGAACCATCCCTTAAGCTATGGCACGCAATTAAATTAACACCCTGTATAGCCACCAACCTTACTGCGGTCAACAAAATATCAACGTTGATTTGTGTCAGACGCAACGCAAAAAGCTCTGTAACTAGTGACTATACTATCGTAGTTAGCTTGTCTTCCCAAAGATATTCAAATAAAATTAGGTCCAGTTTATATTTAAGAGGCCAAGGATGAAAACCTTATTGATTTGACATTTTCAAACAATTTCTCGTCTAAAAGGGTTACGATTTAATGTGTTCGAACTAGTACATTCTACTTGTGGTCATTGGAACTTTCTCCTTCAGCCCGCCTAAGGTAGACTTAAAGAGATCTCGCTTCAGGATGAGTCCGCCTTTTCAAGTTCTCTATCCTGTTATTGTTTTTTTAGGGTTCCGATACCAAAATGGTAAAAAAAAGGAACCCTTATGGTGCCGCTCTGTCTGTCTGTCCGTCTGTCTGTCACACCTCTATATCTTAGCAACCACTTACGCTATCAACCTGAAATTTGGAATAGTTTTAGAATATAGTTGCCCAACTTAATTGCACAAGAAAAAATTTTGAAAAAAGTATGATTATTAATATAAAGGGGGCCAAAATAGGGGGGGCCAAATTTCAAATTGTCGCTACTAGGTCGAGTGGGGTATCATATGAAAGGGCTTTACTTGTACATTTTAAAATATATTTTTGTATTTTTTTAAATTTCTTAGTTTTAAAGTTATGATGAAAAATGTCAAGAAAAATACCATTCCCCCCTCCTTATCTCCGAAGTTTGAGTAAGGAAAAATCTGAATTAATTACAGTTGACAGAAGTTTATATAAACTTTACAGCAAAAATAAAACGATCTTTCTAAGTTGCACAGTTTTTCAGAAATCTGCAAAAAACCTTTACAAACAAATTTAGTTTTGCGGTCCTGAAAATGGACTTTATTGCGTCCAAAAATACTATAGGTATATCGGAACCCTCGGCGCGCGAGTCCGACTCGCACTTGACCGGTTTTTTTTTTGTAATGATCGTGCAATAAAGCATTACAAGCAACACCATTCCTCCCTAATACTAGGTTATTTTTTTGGACCTGATTTGCGTATGCCCACGTTTTTACAGAGGTCAAAAGCAACAACTTTTGTTCTACGACTTTTCTAACGACGCACAAAAAAATTTCAACTCCCCATACTAAAGTGGTCACGTGACCGACCCATTTTGTATGAGAAGTTGAAAATTTTTCGTGCGTTGGCGTTGTTAGAAAAGTGGTAGAACAAAAGTTGTTGCTTTTGACCTCTGTAATAACGTGGGCATACGGAAATCAGGTCCAAAAAAATAACCTTGTATATCCCTCATATTGTGTTGTGAAGATTCTAGGGTTCAGAAGATGACGTGTGGTAAGCAGCGAATGTTCGGCTAATAACTTTACCTTTTAGGAGTTTTCAACGAGTCAGTCTTGTAAGTAATATTGGCGCAGTTTGAGTCCAAGTTGAGCATATCTTTATCAATAACCAAAGACTCGTTCTTATCGTTCAGGTCCAGTTGCAACTTGAACTTCACCACTTCCAATCTGTTGATCTTCTCCCAAGTTGACTGACATCGGTCTATTAGGAGTTTCTTGTTGCTCTCCGTGACGCAAAGTTCCTAGCAATTAAAAAAAATAAATAAGGATTGGTACTTTTTTTATATATTAAATAGATTGTACAGGTATTTCCCAACGGGTACAACATTGCAGCTTTCATAAAACGAGCCTACAAATATCTTAAAGGCCGGCAGCGCACCTGTGATCCCCCTGGTGTTGCGGGTGTCAAAGGGCGACGGTGAACACTTAAACCACGATCACACCTAGCTGAATTCAAAGACTAATTCGGAATACATTGCTCGTTGAAGTAAGGATATTGCAATAAACAAAACCAAGCCTCACAGCAATGTATGCCGAATTAGTCTTTGAATTCAGTTAGGTGTGATCGTGGCTTTACCATCAGGTGACCCGTCTGCTCGTCTAAAAAAACCGCCCAAGTGCGAGTCGGACTCGCACCCTAAGGGTTCTGTACCTATCTACCATATGATATACTAATAACTTTTGCTCTTTGATTTTAAAAACTCCGCGACCATCCAACTTGACCCCTCTTTTATAGAAAAGTTCTTGAAATGGGAGCTCAACTTAATTGGTTACTGTTAGTTGTGAGAAAAATTGAAATATTTAATGATTTTAGACTTTTCCCTCTATTTGTACTGTGAGGCCTAGCTTCTTGCCAAATTTCATAATTTTAGGCCAACGGGAAGTACCCTGTAGGTTTTGCTTTTTTGCATAAATGTTGGAGATGAGGATATAAAACGCCATATCTTTTGATTGTGTCGTTGTAAAAAATTGAAATTTTCAGATCTTGTGTGGTTTATGGACCTTAATATTCGTTATCAATTTCAACCTGATACCTCTTCTCGTTCGTGAGAAAAAGGGTCTTGACAGACAGACAGATAGACAGACGGACAACAAAGTGATCCTATAAGGGTTCCGTTTTTTTTATTTTGAGGTACGGAACCCTAAAAAAGACTTGCTTAGCCCTGGGGATACAAATGAGGTCAACGATGGAACTAGCTTACCAAGAAGAAGCTTGATTGGATTCGTAAAAACGTCAAAATAGTACATAAAACTCTTAGAGACGCAATTTACAATTTATTCAAATGACTACTGTCTTAACGACCACTTTTCATTCGTAGAGACGCAATGTACAATTTATTCAAATGACTACTATTTTATTTATTAGGTACAAAAACAGATTGCAGTACAAAAATTAAAGAAATAAACATTAAAGCTGTTACAGTACTTCACTACAACCCAAAAAAAAAAAACCGGTCAAGTGCGAGTCGGACTCGCGCGCCGAGGGTTCCGATATACCTATAGTATTTTTGGAAGCAATAAAGTCCATTTTCAGGACCGCAAAACTAAATTTGTTTGTAAAGGTTTTTTGCAGATTTCTGAAAAACTGTGCAACTTAGAAAGATCGTTTTATTTTTGCTGTAAAGTTTATATAAACTTCTCTCAACTGTAATTAATTCAGATTTTTCCTTACTCAAACTTCGGAGATAAGGGGGGGGGGGGGGGGGGGGGAATGGTATTTTTCTTGACATTTTTCATCATAACTTTAAAACAAAGAAATTTTTAAAAATACAAAAATATATTTTAAAATGTACAAGTAAAGCCCTTTCATATGATACCCCACTCGACCTAGTAGCGACAATTTGAAATTTGGCCCCCCCTATTTTGGCCCCCTTTATATTAATAATCATACTTTTTTCAAAATTTTTTCTTGTGCAATTAAGTTGGGCAACTATATTCTAAAACTATTCCAAATTTCAGGTTGATAGCATAAGTGGTTGCTGAGATATAGAGGTGTGACAGACAGACGGACAGACAGACAGACAGACAGACAGAGCGGCACCATAAGGGTTCCTTTTTTTTACCATTTTGGTATCGGAACCCTAAAAGTGTACACAACAGTACCAAATAATTGTTACAAAAATTTTCTCAGACGGTCGCAAGAAAAGCAGGTACTACAAATAAACAAAACATTTTTTTTCTTTACTAACTAGAATAATGAGTACGCAATTGTCTTTTAAAAGTCATATTACTGGAGCTGAAAATATCAATTTGGGCATTGCAACGAGTCAGTTCGTTAAAGTTACGACACATTTTAACTTAAAGGGTATCTAGTAAAAAGATGTATTGGTTTTGTAAACCTCTAAGCGAAAGATGCGAGGATTCCGCTCACGTCGGGTACAGCCATTCAAATTAAGAAGTTTCAAAAGTTCCGGACAGTCGAAAGCAGAATTAATTATTTTATGTAAATAAATAAGTTCAGCTTGCATTCTTCTATCATGTAACTTTGTGACTACTGTCTTAATGACCACGTTTCATCTTAGAAAACACATTATAGGTGGGTGTCACTAGCACCCGGCGTTGACCACTAAATGTACTGTGTGCCATGTAACTTACTTGACTGGTGTTGAAGCGGTTAATGGACGCCAACCCTATAGGATTCTACATCCACAGTGGACCAATTTTACCTTTCCCTTCCGCAACGCTCTGATACCGCAGAAACTTATTTAGTTACTGAATTCCTGCTATTAGGTTCCAGAGCCGCACAAAGGTTGTAATTTGTAATGATACAGCGGTGGAGAGACAAGAATATAATTCGCTAGATATCTTCAGCTACTGGATGTGTCTACTACCTCAGAGAAGTCATAAAACTACCTTAGAGAAGGAATAAAACTACCTCACAGAAGGGATAAAACTACCTTAGAAAAAGGATAAAACTACATTACAGAAGGGATAAAACAAGCTTAGAGATGGGATAAAATTAATTTAGAGAAGAGATAAAACTACCTCAGCAAAGGGATAAAACTACCTCAGAAAAGGTATAAAATTACCTTAGGAAAGGAATAAAACTACCTTAGAAAAGAGATAAAACTATCTTAGAAAAGGATTAGGGCTTTTTCTGTCCCTCTCTGTAAAGTAGTGTATTCCTTTGTATAAGTGAATTGCTTACCTTCTTGAGCTCAGTATCAGCCATATCATACGTCAGCTCCGTAGCTCTCCTCCCATCTCTGTTAGAGAGACACTCTGAGCACACAAGAAGTGGGATGTTCAGCTGTTCTAACTCCCTCTCAGTGGACGCCTTCTCTTCCTTCAGCAAGTTCATTTCCCGGTCTATACGATCGAGCAACTCTTGGATGGTAGACTTCCATTGCTCGATCTCGTAGATTCTGGAGAATATTTAGTTAGTTTTAGCAGTGGTAGGTAACGATTTTATTTGGTTAGTTGTTGTAACGATTTGGTTTTCTTACAGATTGAATTTAAACAGAAAACACTGTCTTATAAGCGAACTTTTCCCGTCTTACTACAAAAAACCGGCCAAGTGCGAGTCGGACTCGCGCACTGAGGGTTCCGTACCACCACATAATCATAATTGTATTAGTTGAAATTTCAGTAAGTTAATGTGCTAGATTTTTTGAGTCTGACACGCGCTTGACCAAATTTTATTATTTGTTGTTATTTTATAGCTTATGAGCTATAAACATACAAATTTTCAAGTTTTTAAGTGTTCTCGTTTATAAAATAGAACTAAAACAAAAATCGCCTCCGCGACCATCCAACTTGACCCCTCTCTCATATGAATGTTCTTGAAACGGGAGCTCACCACAATTGGTTACTCTTAGTTGTGAGTAAAGTTGTAATATTTAATGATTTCAGACTTTTACCTTTATTTGTACTGTGAGACCTAGCTTCTTGCCAAATTTCATAATTTTAGGTCAACGGGAAGTACCCTGTAGGTTTTGCGTTTTTACATAAATGTATGGAGATGAGCACATAAAAAGCCATATCTTTTGATTGCGTCGTTGTAAAAAATTTAAGTTTTTGATCTTGTGTAGTCCACGGACCTTAACATTCATTATCAATTTCAACCTGATACCTCTACCCGTTCGTGAGATAAAGGGTCTTGACAGACAGACAGACAGACAGACAGACGGACAACAAAGTGATCCTATAAGGGTTCCGTTTTTTTCTTTTGAGGTACGAAACCCTAAAAAAGTTAGACATCTGTTGAACACTTGATAAAAAAATCGTAAAAAATAACTCTGGCTATTTCATTGATGCGCAAAAGTCAAAAGCTACTTACTTTCTTATGACTTGACTTCTGCGCATCAACTGACATAGCCTAGTTATTTTGTGCGATGTTTTTGATCAAGTGTTCAACAGAAGTCTAACTTTTTTGTAGTAAGACCCTTCGTGTTTTCTCCAGTTTTCTGGTTGAATGGTACCAGTAGTTTGTGATCATACTGACACATGCAATAGGTCATGTTCCTTACGGACAAAGAAAAATTGTTCGTTTGATTTGTCATATCATAATTTTAACCTCTCTCATTCCGGTCCTTTGCCTTTTCTAGCCAAAAATAGATAGTGATAATTTAGTTAGTTAATTGTTTAGCTAGTTAGTAGTTTAGTTAGTTTAATTTAATTTATTTGTATTTTTAATTTTTGTGAGTGAAAATTTTAATAATAAAATTTTTACCGTAATAAGTCTATATAAATAACTCACTTTTAGAACACACAACCAAACAAAACCCGACTTTTTGTCACCGTTCATAACTTAGCAATTAAATAAGAAGGTAACAATCTTGCGTGTACCAAATAATGTAATAGAATTGTAGCATTATTACATTCATACTGCAAATTGGTCACAAAAGTTCGTGAACCTAGAGTGAAGACATTATATACAGGGTGGTACGGTCAATATTATCAAAAAGTTAGGTCATGGTCTGAACTGAAATATTATATTAGTCCGAAGTTTCCATAAAAAAGACATCAACGACCTCTTTTTGAAGCCAAGGTTAATATTTTTTTATCGAATTAACAATAATTACTATTCCTTTTATTTCTTGGTGTGCAATAAAGTATATTTGTATTGTATTGTAATAATTATTAGTAGCAGCACTAGAAGAATCTCTGTAGTGAAGTGATAAGAGCGCACGGCTCTCAATCCGGGGGTTCTGGGTTCGATTACCGGTGGGGACACTGTCAAACGAAAATCCCTTTGTGCGACCTCCCCAGTTTGGTTGGGATATTGCAGGCTGATTGTCCGAAAAGTTGATTGATGATTCCGTGCTTCGGAAGGCACGTTAAGCCATTGGTTCCGACTACTATCTACGGATGTAGTCGTTAATTAGCCAAGTCAGAGGCTTTTGGCGGCTCAACAACTCTTACACCAGGGTGTGTGAGGTCGGTCATCGACCTCGAAACTCACACGATATGATGATGATGAGTAGCAGCAAAACTGCTTGCGTCAGGACGCCCGATATACGATAGCTCTTGTGCACACTTACCAAGGAACAATCTGGTAAGTAGGTAATCTTTTTCTTAATTCTTTATAAGGGAAACTAACTTAAAGTTTGCCAAAGCAGAATGCTTTATTTTAGTAAACTGTCCCTAATACCCAGTATAGAAATGCCTTTATCCACTTTGGTGCATTATAGTGAATCTACCGTACTCTATAATTTCCTCTGCGCATGCAACATTTCTCACGCCATTTCCTGTGGTAGATCTTTGCTTCTAGCTAAGTAACGTTTGAGAAACTTTATAAAATAAGGAAAAAGTGTATCGCTGATTTACAGTTATAGTAGCTCTGTCTTCCCTTTTACGGAAGTTAAGCAAATTTGGCAGTAGCCAGAATCTGGATGCCTTTCTGTGCTTCGAAAGGCACGTTTAGCTGTTTGTCCCAGCTACTGTCATCAGTCATCGAATGAATGAATGAAGATTGACGAAAGAGATCTACAAGGCGAGAGTGAATGGAAACGTTGGAAGGGAAATGCCTTGGCGAACGTACCAAGACCAAATTCAGGACGTTCTGAATAAAGGCCAGGTTAAAAGTACCCTAAACCGACGAGCATGTATGAAAGGATTGATTAAAGTTCAGGAAGCAAGGGAAGTATGTCAAGATCGTAGCAGGTAGAGAACTGTGGTCTCTGCCTACCCCGACGGGAACAAGGCGTGATATTATGTATGTATGTATGTATGTATGTACTGTCATCACCGCCGGCTTAGGATAGACCACTAAACTTGGGGGTTAATTGTATGAACAACAATTGACAATTGTATGAACTGGAAGTCTCATGGTAATATTGTGTGTAACAAATTAAGATCTTTATTGTCTAAATTCAGACAACTAAGTTATGTCGTTAACAAAAAAACCTTGCGAATGGTATACTATGCCTTACCAGATGCAGTTTTAAGCTACGGTCTAAATACATATGGCCTCACTTTTAAGACTTATTTAGATAAAATATGTCACTTACAAACTAGATTAATAAAATTGTTGGTTGATAAAAAAAGTAAAAAAGCATGTAACAAAAACTATATACTACTCTTTAAACAATGTTGTATATTACCTGTACATCAAAAAGTTAAATATCTATTGGCTCTGGAACACCATAATAATTCAAAATTTAAGATACCTAAAACATATGACCGCAATTTGAGAACAACAGTAAGGAAAAGATATGAAGAGCCACTTGTAACAAATTATTATGGTGACAGAACTCGACGGTGTATCATAACAAAGTTGTTTAACTCCTTAATTTCTGATGAAAACATGAGCAAAAATGTTTTTAAAAACAAATTGAAAATTTCCTTGTTAAACACAATTGAGGAAGAAACTTAATAACTCTATTGTCCTCTATTATATTCACCTTTGCTAGCACATAAACTGTACATAAATAATTGTAAGGTAAGTTGCATGATTATTTATGATTAAAATTAATTTTAAAAGAGTGCATTTGATCGCCAACAAACTGTTTTGCAGTTTGGCGTGTATTTAGTTTGTAAAACTCAGTTGTAAAATATTTAATAAATAAAAAAAAAAAAAAAAAAAAATTTGTAGGGTTGGGTCTGGTTAGTCTTTTGGGTTGCTAAGGTCAGATAGCAGTCGCTCTGTCTATAAACCAGTGCTTTCGTCAATTCGGAATTTCCCCCGGGGCAGGTAGCCAACTCCGCGGAAGTGAATATGATTTGCGGTATTTTGAACCTATTTGAGGTTACTAATAACGGTAGTTACAACCTACATCGTTCCCTTTCCTTGGAAGGCATATAATGGTCCTACTGAAATAGTGAACATAATTTTAGGCTTAAACCATGAAACTAAACAACTTTTCCCATGAAACATAAGAATAACGAAAATATATTTTGACCTCCCATACAAAACTGACGCAGTCTCTATGGGGTGATGAATTTTCTTTTTCGTTTCAAGTTACCCAAGTCTCTTGGAAAAAGTAGTTCAGTTTCATGGTCAACATCCTAAAATTATGTTCAATTATGTATGAATTTATATTTTTATTTAAATCTACAAATAAAACCAATAATGCAATTGCTTGTCCAATCCAATGAATCTAAATAACTTGGGGGATAGAAGATCAAAGGTTGAACAATCAACTGCCAATATTCTTTCCATAAGGAAGCAGGCATCCATTTATTCATATCTTGTGGTGCGTTGGGTACCTATCTTGATTGATCGTGGTGTGAAAGATGGATGTGATCATATTATTATACATACTCAGACAAATCTTGAAAACGGTATCGGAGGAGGAAAAAGGGTATTTTGGGGGTTTACCGAAGGGTTACAGCGGCGGCTTTTGTCGAATGCATGCAGACTACATAATATCGTTTGTATTTTAGTTCTGTTCACGTAATGGACAAGCAAGCGACAATACAGTGACCTAACAATATCTCCGGGTCACGTATAAAATGCGCGGAGAAAGTGGCATAAGTCATCCTTCTTTTTCCAGTAAACAGTCCAGTGGGCTTAGCACGCTGCCCGAGAGAAAATATATCTCGGAGAAATGTCACTTTCGTTGAAGAATTATGTCATTCTAAACGCGAAGAAATGTCAGTGGTAGAAAATGTTTAGCAAACCCAAAAATAACGTTTTTGATATTTTAGACACAGATAGCTTTATACACGAATACATGTAGCCGTCCTTGTCTTTCAAAATGTGTTGCACTGCTCAGCTGTAAAAAAAACATGACCATGCTTCAAGTCAGTTAGCAACACTAGTTCTTTAATCTATGGGCCTAGATAAACTGACAGCTGCAGCGTGCTAAGCAACAGGTCAATATGCCAGGATGTAGTTGCAAGCAAGTGATTAATGTCGCTAGAGTGATCAATGTC
Organism: Athrips mouffetella; assembly: GCA_947532105.1. Taxonomy (NCBI): domain Eukaryota; kingdom Metazoa; phylum Arthropoda; class Insecta; order Lepidoptera; family Gelechiidae; genus Athrips; species Athrips mouffetella. The sequence goes on along the minus strand of OX383964.1, from coordinate 5,067,250 downwards.
ACTAAGTGATGAAGTGCGGCGTACGGTCAACCGCACGTCGGTAGAAACTTTTTGAACTCTATTACCATGCCATAAGGTCCAAAAGTGTTTCTACTGACGTGCTGTTGTGTTTACGTGGACCCAGTTTTGTTTGTTTCTATGCAAGATGCATGCAAGATACAAGTAAGAGGTTAACATCGCTATCGTGCGGATATCGTGAACAGTGACCCTAAGGTGACTATTCTCGAAATAACCATTTGAAGTAAGCATTTTGTATTAGCCTTGCACTTCCTTAAACACTTCCTTAAACTTTTATGGTAACAATATGTCCTCACTAAGGGTTGTTTAAGAGGGATGAAGATTAAAGGAATGCAGCATCCTTCCGACCAAAGAGGCTTTGAACCGACTTCCTTTAGGGCAGGAGTGTCTCTTGAACTGAAATATCTTTTAAGAATATCTTTTAAATAGATAGAATTTTCGAAAAACACACTTTTCCGTTTTTCGAGAAGTTAGATTTTTGAATAAAACTAAATGTCGTCAAACAAAGGTTTTGTATTTGGAATTCAGCATTTTTAGATTTACACGAAATTTAAAGTAATTTTAGATTTTTTTAGTTTTTCATAAATAAGTTTGTGTGAAAAATTTTGCATAACCACGCGATGTCACATTTCACACGTTCGCGATGTCTCGAATTCTGGAAAGAAATGAATTATAGGCATATAACTAAATTTAGAGCCTCGAAGACGGTTTGTTTGCATGGGGAACGATACAGATATATTACTAAATTCTCATTTGTTCTTTCTGTCAGAGACAATATCCAAATGAGACTATAATACTCGTCCGTATCCCTCCCGCTCCAATTCGTCTTCGTCCCGAGGCTCTTAGTTAAGTTGTATGCCTATAGCCATCACGTCATCACAACCAAAGAAAACGAACTCTAGAATAACAAGTTCTTTCTCGCTCGCTCCAAACGAGGGTTAAATCTGAGGCAAACATAACGCGTTCGGTACAGACAGAACAACTTGTATCTGTCTCTTTTACTCTCACTCGGCGCTTTGCCCATGATGACTCACGCACACTAACAAGGTACTTATGAGAGAGTTAACGAAATCAATCAATATGTGGAATCAATGTGTATGTATGTATGTTCAAACAATATGTAGAGTTAACGAAATTAGTCCGCTACTGGTGAGTTTCCTGGGGTGAGCCATAACTACAAATGTAACATTCCTGCAGGAGCAAAGAAGGGATGCGAGAAAACTGGTGACGACCATAAGGTAAATACTGCGTTACCTACTTTTGGATACCTATCTAAATTTTACTATCTTACTCAGCACACGAATCTGAACAATTTTCACCAAGAAACTTTGGGTCTAAATAAAAGAATTCGTCGAAGATTTCCAGTTTTATTTAGTCTGCAAAAATCTGTTTTCTGTCTATAAAATCTGTTTATACAAATTTTTAAGCTCAGTTGGAAGAGCGGCAGCACGGTACGCCGGAAGGTTGCAGGTTCAAACGCCGTCGCGTCAGAGTTTTTCTTTATATATTTAAAACATTCACCGTGACTCCAAGTTAATGTTACCACTACGATCTTGCAGTTAAAGGTTCTTTGAATCTATTGCTTACTTTTTCTGCTTGGTCGAAAAAGAAAGTGTCAAATAGTTTAAAAGGAGCTTTATCTTACAAGACGCTTTGTAAAACTAGCTGTAAAAGTAAAAAATATCATATTTCAAAACCCCATACTATTGTTGATAATTTTCTTACCTAGCAGCCAGGCGGTTGTTGTTATGGTAAGTGTCCCACTGTGTCTTGATTCTGGTCTCATTGCGGAGCTGGTGGGCGCTGTGTCGAAGGTCGAAGGCATCAGCTCTTCTGGTGTCGGCAGTTACCTGAAAAGAGCAAACTACATGATAACATCGCATATAAGCTTATAATAATCCACAGCTGGACAAGAAGCTCATCGAAGAATTTCACGCAATGTTGCGCATCATTTCGTTTTGGTCACTAATAAGATAAAATACCATACAAAGAATTTTTTTTGGATTAGATATCCGTTTGTCCACTTGTTAGGGAGGTAAAAGATGATTTTTTTCCCTATGACTTTCACAACTTCGCTCTAAAATGATCACTTAAGTCGTCATCATGAAATAAATTACGCTACGTTACTTTGTATATAAATTCGATTTATTTTGTTCGAACTCTCGGAGAGAAAAACTCCATTTGTGGGTATAGTCTACAACAGGTTTTTTTTTTTATAATAAGATTCGATCATAGGTCAAACTTACAGTTTATAATAGCTCAACTTCCTCAAACACCTTCGTAATAAACTATAAAATTTGACTGCAAACGTGCAGCCACAAGCACAACCATAAAACACCCCAGCCCTCTTAATAAATCCATAAAACGAATGGACGACTTAGAAAAAGACGGAATATTACGACCAAAATAGAATTCCTGAATTCCTGGTGAAATATTTCCAGCTATACATTTAACGGGAAAGTAGACTTGAAAACTTTTCCTGTTTCTGAAACTAGACCGAAGCTTTGGGAACGTTATGTCACCTATCACTTTAAACTTTGAGAAACACATTTTGTGGAAACGGTCGTCGCGGCAAACAAAGAGTTTTGTGAAAACTTTTTTCAAATATTTGCAAAAGACTAAATAAATCCTTTTATGCTAAAGAAAATCTGTATTGTGATGCATCCTCGAAACAGCGAGGAATATCTTTTTTAGGGTTCCGTACCAAAGGGTGGCAACGGCTAAACTACTAAGCCCAATCCGTCGTCTGTCTGTCTGTCCGTCGTTGCGCTGCATCTTTTTAGCTATAGGTATTATTGAAATTTGCACAGAATATGAAAGATTTCTTAAAAATAATAAATGTTGAAAAATAAGGGGGTCCCCATAAAAGAAAAGTGTATTTTTGGCATTTGCTTATATATAATTTTTGGTGTTTTTTTTTGTTTTAACTCTAGGACACACTTCCTGTCGTGCCCTATTTCTCCAGTTTCCTGCACTCGGAAGGACTTTTTTGAAGGCAACCAAAAGCCTATTGATGTGCTTCTTTTTGGGATAAGCTTTTATACTCGTAGTCGGTTTTGCCATTGACTCGAAAAGAAGAAGCTTTATCGTAAAAACGGAAACACAAGCGTAAAAATTGGTAAATTTTTAGTGCAAAAGCTAAAGAATAACAAATGTACCTACCCAGAATCCTTGTAAGTAATTTTGAGTCTTATGATCGTAATCAACTAAATTCTCTTACATTCCAAACAAGCTTTGTATGCCAATCAATATTCAACCTAAGAATCACCAAGGACAAAATTTGATGTTCCAATCTTGCCAACCCAATAACCTTGGTAGGCAGTTTGGTAGCTTGCGGGCACATATCAAACTTTTCTAATTTGCCCAGGGAATCGAGCAGACTCGTAAAATTATGGGGTTTCGGTCCGATGCTTGGAAAATCGTTGTGGTTGGCAACCCTTTTTGAATAATAGCTTGTACCCAGTTTCCAATAAAGGTCTCGATTAGGTCTGTGGTTATATTCAACTACTACCGTTTGGGTAGATTTTGAGTAATGGCCAAATTCTTGTACTTTGGAGAGTCTGTCTAAGAGCTCTATGAGCTTATTCCGCCATTCCCCGACGTTTAGACCAAGTTTAGACGCACTGCAGGATATTTTCCGCATTTTGGTGATATTCCATGCATTTGCACAAAGCGCTTTGCAACATTAATACGCACAGCTAAGTAGTGGAATCCTTTGTTTGCGTCTGTGTTCTCATTAAATTCGCGAATGAATAGATATCTTCTGGGCAAGCCTTAATGACCACAAAGGACGATGTAACCACAAAAGAAGAAGAATTTTACTTTTAGCATTCAAAACTACTAGCCGACCGCCACAATAAGGCTTATGATAGCTAAGAAAATTAAATTGAATATAATTTCTGTTACAAAACATTAACTGAGTATATATTTTACATTCCAGTGCTAAAAAATAGTCCTTTATTAAGCCAAAAACACTAATACTTTTCTGAACTTTCATGCACCTTATAGCGGTCGGCTAGTACACGTGCTAGACCTCTATACCTACATTTATTTCGTTTTGATTTGATCTGGTTAGGGTATAAAGCAATTTGGGATCGGTAAGATTGTGTTTGCCTTACCTGAGGGGCCTATAGAAATAACTAGACTATATTTTATGTTGAAATTGTAATCAAAATATGAGTTTTTGATTAGGACTAGAACCAGCCACGTATATAAGGGGGGGGGGGGGGGTTAGGGGGTTCAAACTCCCCCCTTAGGACTCTGTGTCTTTCTTAAAAAAGGAGGGCAACATAAAGGAATAAATAATAAGTAGCACGGATATGGGTTGGCGCTGGCGTGTCCACACAGGTCACATCCCACACGAGAAACTTACCCTCTTTCTACGCCACGTGAGATACTCATTCATGCCTCTTTCCATCAGAGCGAACGACTCCGTTTGGTTCCAACGTAGCCGGAACTTTCGCCGAGGCAAGGGCTCGCTGTATTACACCATTTAATGTGGTGTGGCGTGGGTTGCGACCCTTCGTCTTATTGCAATTTGCACGAGAGACCGTGATGTCCGAGTTCACACACGTTTGCAACCTTACACCTCCAGAGATGCGGCTGGACGGTCTTCGCACCTAGCCTCAGGCCGATCAAGTAAAGTGCCGCATCGCAAATGATTTTAGAATACACGGCCAAAAGTCTGGCTCGCTCCGAAGAAACCGAGTTGGCATCTGATAATTGCTGCTAGGCTCTCCGGCACAGTGGCTTATTCCATCTACACAAGTTAAACCACCTCTCCCTGGCATCAAGGAAGATTGCGACCTCAACAGATCCCATGGCAGGAGTAGCGATCTTGGTGAAAACATTAATATAGTTAGCTATAGCAAGACGACAGAAACGCAGGCAAAGCCACCCCAGACGCCTTCCTGATACCTCAGCCACCGAGACATACAAGAAGAGAAGCCAAGTCCTAAGCTTGGTCAGTAAGGTGGATGTTCAATTCTTGAGTTCAAGATACACGAATCACCAGGAACTCATACCTCCATAAATGTGTAAACCGCAACAAATACGTAAATTTTAGCATATTTTCAGCACTTGCATTAATTGTCTTTCAATTTACGATAATGCTAACGAAAAATTTCGCGCTCGCTGCGCTCGCGTTTTCATCTGGCCATACTAGGACCCGTCCCCCCCCTTAGACTTTCTATATCTACGTGCTTGACTAGAACTCATATGTCTCTCCGTTTGTATCTAATGTACCTAGCTCTGCCTAGTCCCATCTAACCTCTAGCATAGTTATGAATATTTTATGAACCAATAGAAAAGTTTGAAATAGTTCTAATAAAGTTTTGTGCTCGTCATAAACCTAGGTTTACCTGCAATCCATAAAGACGAGCATCCCAATCCGGCAAAGTAAGATGGGGTAGAGGTTTTTCAAATGTAACTACAGACTGCATAGTTGGAATTTATAATAATTTATCTAAAATGAATAAAAAATGCTTTGCAATGTTGTTTTTCTCAAAAAACACAAATTGTCAAAACAAAACGGCTGTCAGTTGTCTGACATTCCGATTTTAAATTTGCGTTTAATGGCTTCAGTGTTGATGTGCCAGTAATGGATCGGTCACGTGACCACTTTAGTATGGGGAGTCGAAATTTTTTTGAGCGTTGTTAGCAAACTCGTAGAACAAAAGTTGTAGCTTTCGACCTCTGTAATAAGGTAGGCATACGCATATCAGGTCCAAAAAATAACCTTGTATATTGACAAGAAAACCTCAAGACCTACCAAACTAAGGGTTATCTTTGTTTACAAACAGAAGTCACGGGAAAAACAAACTGGAAGGTCGGTAGGTATGAAAAATGATAGTCGACTGGCCTACTTTTCCTATTAAGCTGGAAGTTACTTCGCGGGAGGCCACTCATAGTCGACTGCGTGATCGTAAATCCTTGGATAGTTTCTTTCAATGTTACGTATAGGTGAATTTCATTATTACTTTTAATATATTAAACGTATTTTCTCTTGTAACTGTATGGTGCCAACAAAGAATAGTACTAATACATCTTTTCGCGTGGGTGTCGTAAGAGGCGACTAAGGGTTTATCAACCGGAGGATGGGTAGTAGCGTCTTTCTGTGTATCGTACTACCTTACATCCTGCGGTCACCAACAACAGCGGTCGCCATCCGCAACGCCTGCAAGTGTGGTGACTATGGTAATTCCCCTCGAAAGTACCACCCGTTTTTGCAGGAAATTTTTGGAGGGAGGTCCCTGTCCTGCAGTGCACGTTTCATGGGATGTTATGGTATTTGCTCTAGACCTCAATCTAGTTCCATAGAGGTACTTAGACGATAGAATAAGATAATTTTTTATGTGCTTCAATATAGGTACATACATAACATCACGCCTTGTTCCCGTCGGGGTAGGCAGAGACCACAGTTCTCCACCTGCTACGATCTTGACATACTTCCCTTGCTTCCTGAACCTTCATCAATCCTTTCATACATGCTCGTCGGTTTAGGGTACTTTTAACCTGGCCTTTATTCAGAACGTCCTGAATTTGGTCATGGTACGTTCGCCGAGGCCTTCCCCTTCCAACGTTTCCATTCACTCTCGCCTTGTGGATCTCTTTCGTCAATTTTCCTTCATTCATCCTCTCTACATGACCAAACCATCTCAGCATCCCTTTCTCAATTTTAGTCACTAAGTATGTCTTCTTTTACGCCACAACGTTCTCTTATCACACTATTTCTAATCCTGTCACTCAATTTCACACCAATCATACTCCTCAACGCTCTCATTTCTACTGCATTAATTCTACTTTCATGCTTTTTCTGCCATACCCAGCTTTCACTGCCGTACATCAGTGTTGGTACCAAAACGCCTCTATGAACAGCCAGACGAGCTTTAATTTTAGGATTAGAAGTTTTGTAATACATATTTTGTTTTAAGCAGCTGGTGTAGATTTTTTGGACTAATGAGAAATTTTACGTCGCATTTTAGAATCGTGAAAATGTAAGCAAATTTTTTTGTGAATCAACTTATCTTGATCCGCTGCAACATAGCCAAATGAAAATTTGAACTGAAATCTAGGTTCTAATTTGTAGATGTGAATTATTTATAGACAGTAAAAATATTTAAATAAAAATCTCATCTTTGTTTCTCACACATTATTACCAATTCATCACACACTCTACTAAGTACTACTACTTATAGAGTTAGGCCACAATCACACCTTCCTGAATTAAAGAAGTAATTCAGCATACATTGCTGGTTGTAATAAGGATATTGGAATTAACAAAACCAAGCCTCCCAATGCAATGTATGCCGAATTAGTCTTTGTATTTAGAAAGGTGTGATTGTGCTTTAAAAGAAAATTTATGGGTAAGTATACAATTGTATGTCTTTTGAGGGTTCGAAATTCACCTCTTCGGCTGAAGCCACGTTGGTGATACTTTTTGGCACATCGCCAGGTTCTCCTAAACAAGTTCTATCTGGGAGCTCGATTCTTTCACAAAGTGTTATGTTTTTCCATTCTGGTAACGTCTTCGCGTATCTACTGTTAGTTAAGCCATAGCTATCTTAAAAGAAGTTACCTTTTCGTCCGAATTTATAGTATAGAGACGTCCGAATTCACACAGGGTATACGGGACAGCTTTCTGAAGAATAAAAGGTCATGATTAGTCAACGAAACTTAACTTTCAGTGAATGAAACTTTAAGGAAAAGAGAAACAATCAGCAATTCCATACAAAATGGACAACTAATGATGGAGAGGCTGATTTTTTTTTATTCTTTTCCTGAAAGTTTCGTCCATTGAAAACTGTTCAGTTTTGTTGACTGATCAGATCATAGCCATTTAGTTTTTGGAAAGTTGTCCCCTTTATCCTGTTCATAATAATTATTATACAACGTCAAAGACAAAATAATCAAAGATAAATTAATTATGATTTTTTTACCATTTTTAAAATAATATTTTAAGATTTTGTTGTTTATGTTACTATGTATAGAAAAATGCCTTCGGGCGAAATGCCCCATTCAAAATATAGGTTTCGGGGCGAACGCATCTTGGGTGAAATGACGCACTAGGGGTGCGCGTGTGTTATGTTATGACTTAAGTGCAGCGGAATTCCACGTCGGAACAATCCACGACGGATTTTTCCGTCAAGTCTGATGTACTAGAGTGGAGTAACTATAGTGGAGTTTGCTCTTTCTTCTCGATCAAGAAAGTTAAGGGGCTGGTAAGAGCTGAATTACCTCCCTTTCTACCACCTTTCTACCAAAGGGCAGAATGCCCGCGCTAGATAGAACAGAGCGGATTCGCGCTGTTTTACGTTTTTCGCACATTTTTGTATTTTTCTCAAAGTCTGTACCCATAATATTAATTATAAAACGGCTATATACTCCAGTAAAAATACGGTTTTGCAAAACATTAAATTTTAATAGCTACTTTTTTGTGTATATCGTATTTAAATATGATGTTAAGACGCAATATTTACGAATGCACCTAAAATTTTAAGCGGAATATTTTTTTCGAATAACAGCTAAGGCAAAAATAGTAATAGACAATTATATACTTTATATCATAGATAAACGTATACTTTACATATAGAAAATCCACCACAAATATATTTAAAAATATCAATTTATTTCAAAATCTAAAATCTCCACTTATTTTTACATATTAGGTCCAATAAATTCGAGGTAAAATAATAGAAATAAACTAGATAGATAGATAGATAGATAAAACCTTTATTCAATAAACATAACACATAAAACAGATCACAGGAGTTTACAAATATTAACATACACAACTCAAAATAAATAGGTAGATTAGGTAGTTTCACATTTTAGTCGCGCGTAACATCAAGAAGACAGCCGACCTTTTGCATGCTGTATGTGGTATGCCTATTGTATAGGCGCTGGCTCAGCATAATGCATACAGCACCGGCAACGGCACTGCAGCGCTGATATTCTGCCAGAACCGTAAACTTCTCTCTCGTCACAGAGCAAACAGGCTAAATTTTAAAAATAAATTCAAAAATAAAATAAGAAAAACCGTAAAACTAAATACTAATTAAAAACAATTTAAAGAAATAACGTTATAGTAATTTATTTTTAGGTACGCGTCGCTCGTAGCATTTGTGCTTCCATGAGCCATTTACGGTAATGATGTTTAAAGGTGACTTTGGAAGTGATAGAACGAATAGGCGGCGGTATATCGTTCCAGATTTTTGTTGCCGCGTACCTAAAACTACCCCGGAAAAGCGCAGTTCTATGCTTAGGAATTTCCAACGCAATAGACAAGAAACGCGCCACATAACGATGATCCGAATAACGCCAGGTTAGTTTGCGATATAGATACTCCGGTTGCTTTGTCAAAATTACATCGAATAGTAAGCAGGCCAAATGTAATTTTATACGCCCTTCCATTCTAAGGATATTTGCCCCATTGAGGAATGGAGTTACATGGGTACGAGGAGGAATCTTAAAACAGTATCGAGCGCAAGCATTTTGAATACGCTGAGCAAGTGCGAGGGACTTTTTTAATAGACAGGGTCCATAAACGGCTATGCAGTGGTTCAACTTTGATAAAACAAGTGTTTCGCAAAGTGTGATACGTAAATCCAATGATAGAAAATCTCTTATTTTATATAGGACTTTGAGCCTAAAGAAACAATTTCTCACCAGCTCAAGCACATGATCATGAAACTTTAGTCCATTATCCATCAATAGGCCTAAATTACGAGCTTTATCAATTTCTTCTATAGGCTCGCCATTAATAAAAATTTTGGGTTGAAGATTTCGAATATTATCAACTTGATGTCTAGTTCCAATAATTAGGAATTTCGACTTCGAAGGATTAAGTACCAAAGAATTTCGCACGGACCAATCATGAATATTCTTGAGATCATTGTTTATCATGTCCATAGCCTGATTAGAATTTGGATTTACAGAGATGTATATTTGTACATCATCTGCGTATAGATGAAATTTGCAGTGTGATATACAATTCTTTATATCAGCAGAATAAAGTATAAATAACAATGGCCCAAGGATTGAGCCCTGCGGAATACCTCTGCTGACAGATCTGAAAGTTGATGTGAGTCTGTTGCCATCCGATTTGGTAAGCAGAACTTGTTGACTACGATGGGATAAGTAGCTATTGAACCATATCACAGCAGATTTGTCAAATCCATAATAAGACAGCTTTGATAAAAGTAAAGGAATGCTCAGAGAATCAAAAGCGCGACTAAAGTCAAGCAGTGTAAGCAAGGTACCCTCCCCAGCGTCGGCCGATGCAAGTATATTATCAACAACGTCAGAGAGAGCAGTGCTGGTCCCGCGACCCTTTCTAAATCCCGACTGCATATCTGGTAAAATTTTGTTTACTTCACAATATTTATAAACTTGGAGATAAACTACTCTCTCTAAAACCTTTGAGAGGAATGGCAAAATGCTTATGGGCCTTAAGTCTTTTAACTCCGTGGGGTTACTATTTTTGGGAATGGGGCGCACAGATGCAAACTTCCAGCAGTCCGGGAAAATGGAGGTAGAAAGGGATCGATTGATAATCGCTGTGATAAACTTGAGCGTTTTAGGAAGAGTTAACATTACCATATCCAGGCTAATACCATCTACACCCACGGCGCTGGATTTTATACTAAGAATAGCCTTGCCAACTACATCTTCAGTGACAGTCCGCAGAGTGAAAATCTCCGAACAAAATTTTTGAGTTTCATAGTAAGATAAAACGTCAGATGATATCCTACCATCTCCGGGAATATTCAGGAAGTGGTCATTGATCTCTTCCGGCTTAAACATGTCACACGGTATCTCCGCAACACCTTTAAAACTAGGTAAAATAGTTGATTTCATATTTTTCCATAACAATTTCGGATTATGCACGTTTTTATTAATATGATATGTAAAAAATGCTTTTTTTTCATAATACATACTACTACAGACTAGGCTCTTAAGGGTTTTGTATTGCTCCTTACGAGCGACCACATCAGAATTATTATAATCATTTTGGGCTTCGTCACGCAGTTTTATTAAAGTTTTATAATTATTATGGGCCTCGTCACGTAACTTTATCATGTACTGAATATTACTAGTTATCCAAGGAGGTATGCGCTCTTTTACAATGATCGTCTTTTCGGGAGCATGTTTGTTGAATAAATATAAGAAGTTGATATTAAAGTACCTCAGCATGTCGTTTACGTCAAGTAGCGTAAGTAAATAATGCCAGTCTAGTCGATTAAGGTCTAAATCAAAGCTACTCATGTCGATATTTCGTAAAGGCCGGTAAGTTACGTACCTGGGCGGGGTTTTAGGTTTTTTTATTTTCAAATCAATAGATACCATTGCGTGAGCACCCAAACCAGTTATATGATGGACTGAGCTACTGCAGACCTTAGCGTCAGTACATATGACATCTATGAGTGTGCTGCTATGTGAAGTGAAGTGCGTTGGCTCATCGATGTAGTTCGTCAAATTGGTGTAATATAAAAATTGGTTAAAATTTAAAGTATTAGAATGATTGTGATCTAAAAGATTGATATTAAAATCGCCCAATAAAATAATATGATCATAGTTAGTAAATGACGCTATTGATTCCGACAGCGCGTCCAAAAACACGTCGACGTTTACCCAGTTGGGACGGTACGCTGTGCCTATGATATACCTAGTACGTTTAATGTTTACATTTAACCACATCTGTTCTACCATAGGGTTAACGTTTGGGTGAGGGCGAGCGCCAACTGTGATACCGCGTCTAATATAAAACCCCACCCCGCCTCCACGCGAGCGCTGATGCGCATTGCGCGGGCCATGCGCTCGCGGCGAGTGTCTCAGTCGATATCCGGGCACGACAGGTGCTCTCGCGTCCTCGCCCATTCGCAACCATGTTTCATTTATCGCTAGCAAGTCTAGGGGGTGGCGAAGTAGGGCAGCTTGAAATTCCTCGTGGTTCGTGCTAAGGGAGCCAACGTTTAGTAGACCAACACGTAGGTTGTTGTTAGCCATTGATGTTATTAAGTGATAAAGTATTCCAGCCAATTAAGTTACTGTAAATAATGACAAATGAATGCTGCCACAAACGTAAACAAACAAAGACTACTTCTCGCGATAATTTTATTGCATAATAAGTTTCTATTTCAAACGTTTGGTACCGCAGTGACTTCAGTCGATTACGAATGAATGTGCTTATGTTTCTTTTCGACATATCATTAATGCTATCATGAACCAGACTATCTAAGTAGTTATATACAATAGGCATAACCAGACAGCACCATACTATTTGGATGACAAACAAAAGGTAGGCATTGACAGGGTACATAGGCAAAATGTTTGCAATAAACAAGCGACTTTTATATAAATTCAACTTTAGGTAGACATAGTAAAGCATTGTTCGCGTATATAAACACCATAAAAAGTTCAGTAGGAAAAATACAATAACAGTTAAACGAACTAACGGGGCGACTTTGTAAAAAGGTCTAAGTCTTCCTCACACCTGAGTCGATACGCACGTGAACCGGGCTCATCAGTTTGTTTTGCATATATACGTCCTTCCCTAGTCCAGACAAACTTCCATTTGTGCATGTTTCCAGCTTCACGAGCCTTAGCGAAGAGAATACGATTTCTTTTAGTCAAACGTTCATTGACGAAGATACGCGTGTCACTAGGAGCAGATATACCGAAGTCAGCGGTGGTGATGTTGCGCCTGACCCTCACAGCTTTGAGTAGCTCGTCCCGCAGCGCGCGGCGCGCCAGGCGCAGCACGACGACGCGGGGCCGCCCGCCGCTGCCGCCGGTGGCCGCCGCTGGAGGCCTACCGACCCGCGACACGCTCACTATATCGTGCGAGTTCATTTGGACTCCTACTTTTTGACCGAGTGTCACTGCGACATGAAGTAGGGAATCAGATGCAATCTCGGGGACGCCACTGATTTCTAAATCGTTTGCTAGTTCCTGCTGTTCCCTATCGTTTAGATCTAGTTGCAGCGTTGTGATGGTCTCCTTCAAAGCCCGCGCCTCGTGGATACTTCCTGCTTGAATTCTGAGTGCCGCCAGTTCCGCTCGCAGGGCGTGATTGTCCCCTTCCAGATTCTGGACTGTACTGCTCATTTGTTTTAGCTCTGCCCTTGTGTCATTTATTTCACTCCGAAGAAAATCTGTAGTATGCGTGAAATCTGCCTTAAGCTGCTCAATAGCCCGATTAAATTCTGCCTTAATGTCCCTTGGGATTGCGTACTGAAGATTTTCGATTTTCGCGTTTAAGTTAGCCAGTTGAGGATCGAAGTAGTTTGCCATGAGTTCCAAAGTGACAGGGCCGGTACCGAGGGTAGGTGCAGCTGACTGGGCTAGCGATGACACGTTAAAACTATTTAGGGTGTCATCGGCCGTGCTGACGTTACCAGTGGGAGAAGAGTAGGCATCTTCCTGAGTAATTTGATGTGCTCCACGGACCGGAGTGTCATCTTTCTTACGACGGTTGGTATTCACATTCGTACATTCCTCGCATCGCCAGGCTTTAAGTTTCTGAGCGTTAGCCATATAATAGGCGGAAGTCATGTTCAAACATGCATAGTGGTAGGAATTTTTGCACGTAGTGCAAGCCAGTAATTCGCTGGTATACTTTATAGGCCTTTGACAACCCACACAACTCATATTGATGCAAGAAAAACAAGAAAGATCTGCAGATTACACGCGTAGGTAGGTGGATCCGCAATACGATGAGCGAGATGAAGCGCTTAGCAATGCGCGTAGCGAGAAAGTGACGGCGCGTAAGCAACCACATTCAACGGTCGGAACAATTAAGTCTAGAATTTAAATACCGTTTTTTGTATACACTGCAATCCAATTTACACTATATAGCACTTAAATCACTAAGTATATTTCAAAACCTTCTTATTAACATAACTTTCACGAGTAATACTATTCTTTTTCCGGTTTATTTATTTTTCAAAACAAAGACGATACGGAAACGATGTTTGCTCTCTGACGCGCGAGACGTTATTCATTCATTCATTCATTCGTCATTCAAACTGAGCTAAACTCAACTTTTTTAAATGTAAGTGATTCTTATATATATTCACAAAAATGCCATACTAAATAAAAAAAAAGTTTTTTGTAATCGCTGGCTTACAATGATTTTGTAAACATTTATGTTGGATTTGCCAAAAATGTGATTATATAGCACTATTTAAATTATTAGAAAGCAAAACGGATCTATTACTATTTTTGGTTGAGAAGATAAGCTTTATTTAAATTTCGTGCTATAAAAGTTAAATAATACAAAAAAGCTAATATTTTTAGGTGGATTCAAGTATAATATGAAATTCTGAATATATAGCAAGCCGTAAATAAAAAAAAAAAATCTATTAACATTTTTTTCCGAAATTCCATATTTTTTTAATGTTTGGACGGCAAAATAAATAAATAAATGAAGTAAATTTAGGTGGATTCCATTAAAAAGCTTTACACAGAAATATAATCTATTGATCTGAAAAAGAATCACGGCTATTATCAATTATTTCCGTTTCGCCATACAATGCTCTCGTAATTTTACTGGAGTAATATTAATATACGGAATAATGTGTAAAAGTTTTAGCATCATAGATTAATGGGTACTTAAGAAAAATGGTTTAAAAGCAAAAAGCAGAGGTAACTTTGGATTTTTTTTATGGCGAACAAAATATATTTAATCGTGTTTCAGAGTCGGCCATATTCTTGGAAAGATGCTTAATTATCACATTTTTTTTTTTCACTGCCATATATTCATCTTTTTTCGTTAAAGCCTGCTCAAGTGAAGCGTATTTAGCTCTTATTAGCCCCTTAAGCAACGTTGGGAATGACCGCACTGCCTTAGAACCACAGCGTTTTCATATAGGTACTTCATTTAGGGTTGTCAAAATCTGAGGAGTATTTATCAGAGTTTCTTAAATCGTGTCAGCAGTTCTTTTGTTAAGATTTGACGTGATATCTCAAGAAGAATATTATAATAATACGACCTGGTGCCCGCGACTTCGTCTGTGCAGGATAAATTGTTGCTTATGAGTTATTCTGATGTATAAGCTATATTATTGTAAAGTTTCATTAAAATCCATTAAGTAGTTTTTACGTGAAAGAGTAACAAACATCCATCCATCCATACTTAAAACTTTCTCGTTTATAATATTAGTAGGATGATCCTCAGCATCAACTCAACCGTGAAGAATATTCCGTTTTCCTTAAGATACATTGCTTTTGACATGAATAGAAATATAGGATACAGGTTGCTCGAAAAAATAATGTGATAAGATGATACAAGGTGATGCGAAGCGGAGGCGACGAATCGTATGAAAGATACAGTCGGGGACTTGTATTATCATAAAATCAATATCCAATATTTTCCCATTTGAATACAATGACACGGTAGGACATCTTTTACACGTAAACAAATAAACGACGAATTCTTACCGGCCAATAATATCTAGGGCGGTTTTTATTAACTTTCTATTTCTGCTCAAGTATAATTAAATGGTTAAATAAGCAAAATAATAGAGGAGTTTTGTTATTTCAGTATATAAAAAAACGCAAACTGGATGAGTTTGGTAAAATCTGTTTTTTTCAGATTGCTACAGCCAAGCAACGTAAGTCTAAGGCAAGTGAAATAAATCTAGCGTTTCTGATTCGCTTGCTACCCGTGGTGTCTATTCATTTTTGTTCAGATTCAAAATGTAGTACCTACTTCTGAATCGTTCAATTGATTAATGAACGCTGGAATATCGTCCTTGTTCTCATGTACTTTGGAAGAAAAATTGGGCTGTTCATCCTGGCGGTTTAACGACACAGGTTTTAATAGGGCTTCAGGCTTGTCTGTGGTCTAGGATTGTGCTTATATAACTAAAACAAGCAATATCGTCTTAACATAGGCATTCAATGTCAACGTTTTTCACATTCGTTTCTAGCGTTTTCTTTCTTACGTGTAAATAGCCTATTCCAATATAAGTATACTCTCGTATTCTTGTGCGTGACATAATAGGTATAGAAAATTCACACAGAGACATAGACTCGTAATTTCACCTTTCATCTATTTTCAAAGCATAGAAAATAGACTGTAATAGAATTGCACTACGCAGGTAACGGAGTGTATATAGTTTGTTTTTACTTGCTACGAATTGTTTGAAAGGTTGCGGTTTTGCTTTTCAAGTTTAATTCGAATTCAGAAAGACTTGAGATAAAACACTTCACTACATAACTGTGATGTCACAGAATAAAGAATACTATCATATAGAACGTTCACTTTCCGCCCCCCACCCATGCAATCTACCCAGCACCCCCGCGCGCACCCGCCCGCGAGATTCTCGTGGTCCTTCTGAGGGTCTTTTGTACTGAATATGCGGGCCTACGTGACCTTCCAATTTCAAATTCGCTCTCGATGTATGTTGTGTCCAGTCGTGGTCATTACCTCCCCTCATTGCCACTGTCTTTTTCCGTTTTTTGGAGTCGGCTCCTAATCCTAATCGTTGTACTGATATGCGAAGTGATGTGGTCGAGATAGAATTTTAATTTAATTTGTATAACTGAAGAAAAACAATTCCAAAATTACCCTTATTTTGTATTTTTTTTCCATTTTAATATTTAAATATGTGGTCGTTTACAATTTTGATATTTTTGATATAACATAGAAAAAAATACTTTTCTATCATTTTTGTGAATTTCGGGCTCACTGTTGGTCGTAACAGCCACGCTGCAATGCACGCTTATGTGAACGTTATGGACGGGTAAATGAGGTTGAAATTAACATTGACGATTGTGTAGCTCCTAATATTAGGAAAGGTAGAACCTTAACTTGTCGCTCTTAGGATACGTTGCACCATCCAGTGAGTATATTTTATTTATCTGAGGCATCATCTAATTTAACCATAACGGAATACAAGCCCCTGCTTTCTCCGCCCTATAGAGAGCAAGAGCTTATATTCTGTTATGGCTAAGTTAGTAACTTAGCTATAATACAAGCTAACTTAGCTATAGTTAGTAACTTAGCCATAACAGAATATAAGCTCTTGCTCTCTATAGGGTGGAGAAAGCAGGGGCTTGTATTCCGTTATATATGTATACGCTAAAACCTGCGCTAAAACCTACCTAAGCGTACGATAGTACCAAGAAGGTTTTAGCCCAATCTTCACTCCTTGGATACAGCTAAGAGCAAATCATGCGTGGCACTCACAGCGCGACTATAGCACCTACGACGATTAAAATAAGAACGTTACAAAGTCCAATGTGTCAATCTTGACGTGCTCTAAACTGTACAATAAGTGTTGTGCCACTAACCGGTCACTCATCAGGGTTGTAAGCACGGCCAACGTTGCTTAACTTTAGTGATTGAAAAGAAAAAATAACTAATCACAAGTGCTGAAAGATTTGATACTGAAAGTGAAAAACTTTTCCCAAGAAGCGTTCATAAAAAGGTGTCAGCTAGTTTCATTAAAAAACTCATAATATATGCGGGAACATGTTCAAATACATGAGCAGATGACATATAGGTACTGGCAGATACACAAAATCCTTCTTCACTTTTCCTCGGTTTCAGACTTCGCTACACAAAACGATCTCAATTTAAACCTAGACAAAACTAACACAGACTTTACTTGTAATTAGAGTTCAGTATGTACAGGCTGGTTCACAACCTAATTTGCTAAGTCTGCCTGGCTCCGGTCTTCAGGCGTCGGACTGGCATCTATCCAACACCATGTATAGGGATATATTGTTGTCTTATAATAAATACTATTATATGTTTTGTAATATAAGTATCTGGAAAATACCTCAAGTTCCGTGCTTCATATAAGGCACGTTAAGCAGTTGGTCCCGGCTATTGTCTATTATAATAGACAATAGCCGGGACCAACTGCTCCTTGGCCTTATAAGGCCAAGTCAGGGGCTATTTGGTGGCTTAAATGACTGTCGTGGTGACCTGGCGGTCGGACATTAAACTGGCGAGACCTAGTCTTAGATATGGTCTGGTTTCCACTCTGTGTCGAGGAGATCAGATGCCCGTCGCTCTGTGTAAAAACCAGTGCCCTTGACAAATCCCCTAGGGTAGGTAGCCTCCTTAAGAACAGAATAAGGCTAGGGCAATGAATTAAGTTATTCTTCAGCATTTTAACTTTTTTACTCGTAAATATAGATGAAATCGAACATACGTACATGCTTACATACATACAAACATACATACATACATACATACATACATACATACATACATACATACATACATACATACATACATACATACATACATACATACATACATACATACATACATACATACATACATACATACATACATACATACATACATACATACATACATACTTACATACATATTACACAGCCCTCCACCTCGTACGATCTTGACATACATCCCTCGCTTCCTCTACTTTCATTAACCCTTTCATACGTACTCGTCGGTTTAGGACAATTTTAACCTGGCCTTTATTTAGTTAGAACATCCTAAATTTCGTCATGGAACGTTCGCCGTGGCCTTCCCCTTCCATTCACTCTCGCCTGGTAAATCTCTTTCGTCAATCTTCGTTCATTCATCCTCTCTATATGACCTCCAAGACATGACCAAACGATCTTAACAGTCTTTTATTCAATTTTAGTCACTACATTTACTTTTACGCTACAACGTTCTCTCATCACACTATTTCTATTCCTGTCACTGAATTTCACACCAATCATACTTTTCAACGCTTTCATTTCTAGAGCATTAATAAAATTGAAATACAGAGTTAATTTCTGCTGGTTCTTGTGACCACTTTATTTTAATTTAAGAAATTGTTTTGTTGTTTTTTGTTTTCAAAGGTCTTTATTTGATCATAATACTATAACTAACAGAATATAATAGGTTAAAACACAACTATATCTACAAATAAAATAAGGTACTTACAGGCTAGGAATTGCCTCTTAAAGTTAACAGCATCAATGTTGGTATTTTATGACATAACACATATTTAAGCACTACACTTTAACCACAATTGATTTACATGTAATTTAAGAAATAAATAAAGCATACCACATGCCAATAACCGAGCAGTACGGTAGAATCTTTAATTATCACAAATTCTTACAGTCACCTGCGGCTGTTCATAATCCGGAACGATCGGGATTCAAGTTCAAATGAAGTGTCGCGCCTCTGAAAGCTGAAGGCCTGATGTCTGAGACAGAACAATAATTAGTAAAGTTTACGAAGCTTACTTCTGAACTAGGGTAGCCAGGCTATTCGTTTTTAACAAGATGTAAGTGATGATTTTTTTAATCTCGTGCCAAAAAAGAAAAGCGAGCAAGAACATTATAAAAAATAGTTCAAAAACTAGAACCCGGGCAATTCTAACGGTATCATTTAATTTTTTTTTCTTTCATTCCTGACCAATTCTCCTCTAGAGGGCGCCACATTCAATTAAACGTAACTTCTTGTATACTATTGTATGCTATAACCAGCGGATGATCAAGATGCTTCGAACGATACCTCATTTGTCAAACTACGATAATTAGTTTAGAAGGTTAAACATACATACATACATACCGGTCAAAATAATAACCCTCCTTTTTGCCGTAGTCGGGGAAACAATTAGGCTTTTTTCTTTGTTCATTCCTGCCGCAAAAACAGTAGATTAGCACGAGCCAGTGAAATACCAGCCCAAGAGACATGAATCTCTAATTCTTAGGCTGCTCGCTTTTTCTGCCACAAAAGTTTATTTAGAAATATAATTATATCGGCAATACAAACTGCCATATGATTAAATAAATAAATAAGTTTGGCATAAGAAAGACCTTATTTAAATAATAACAAGACCTTAGCAGTTGGAGCTGCTGTGGTCTCTGCCTACCCCGACGGGAAAGCGATGTGATGTTGTACACTCAACAGCACGTCGGTAGAAACACTTTTGGACCTTATGGCGTGGTAATAGAGGTGGTTTCTACCGACGTGCGGTTGACCGTACTTTTGTCTGGAATACTAGCCTGAGAGCCAAACTATTTCACTGTATGAAGATTCAACAAAAATTCGTATCAGCATTTTTTTTTTTCGTCAAAAATTTTATTAGCTGATCTATAAAATAATTAACGACCGGATGATTTAAAAAAATAATAATAAAGGTATTATAAATTCTAAAAATAAATATTATTTACTTTACATTTGATTACCTTTATTAATATTTTTTTTTATAATCCTCCTATATTTGTAAAAGAAAAACAATTAAACCTAAAAAAAAATTTTACGTAGGTAAGTAAATCTCAAAGTTGCATTAAACCTATGATAAAAATCCTATCAGATCAGTTCTTCTATGCTTTTGTTTCATTAACGTCTGTTAACATATAATGTACTAAATCCAATAAAAAAACAATATCGAAATTGAAACCTCCAGAAACTTAAATTGTACGTTCCAGTTTAAAATTTGGGTGGATTCAAAAATATAGTCTCTTAAAATTGTATAAAAAAATTTGGCCAGATATGATTTTTTTCCCCCAATAATATGATAGCTCTTAGGGTATACGTTTTGAACCATAAATTATTGGAAACGTAATTTTTACAAAGTAGAAAATCGCAAAATTTCACAACCACAGGTATAGGATGGCAGGGAGGCCGAACACAGGAAGTGTTAAAGTAAAATCATTTTCAACGTAATTCTTCACCTGGTCCCGCCAAGCGTGGCTCTTAAACGTAAAGAGAGTGTCCTTAAAAAACGGAAGAATTGGCCACCCTACTACACCAAAGGGGCTGAAGCCAAATTGTTCTGGTTAGAAGACGGAAGTTGAATGATAACTTGTACATTTCCCAGTTTGTAACTTTGATTGTTTGATTAAACTCAAAAAGTATACGAAGGTCAAGAAACGAGAAAGGCCATTTCGGGCTCCTTTATGAAAACTTGTAATTTTGACTTAAGAATTCAATTTCAGTTATGAATTAGATCTGGATTTTACGAAACTTATTCTGAGTTTCTCAATTGGCTCCTATTATAACTTATACAGGGTGTAAGGGACGGTGCACCGAAAACTGAAGGTGTTAGGGCTTTTGTGGAAAGTCCGTCTGGGGAAGTACCACCACCTTACATTTTTCTGCCGTGAAGCAGCAGTGTTTGCATTACTGTGTTTCGGTTTGAAGGACAAGGGAGCCAGTGAAATTACCGGAACATGAGATATACCATCTTAGTTCTCAAAGTGAGCAACGCGCTTTGCTGTCTTATTAATTTCAAAATAAGCCATTAATAAGACAGTGGGTGCTGTGGGCGGTGGTGACCACTTACCATCAGGTGGCCCACCTGCTCAACATAAAAAAAACTGAAAGGATGTGATCAGTCAACGAAACTGAACAAGGTTTGTTTTAAACCTTCACACTTCTCATATAATATGTTTATTTTATTGCGTCTAACGTCGGCAATAAGTATTAAGATTTGCCTAGTTACAAATATCGCGCTAAGATCCGGAATAAAATAAACATGAAACTGAACAACTTTCCCAAAGCAAAATTTCTGGGAAACAAAACAAATTTTGACCTATCCATACAAGTTTCTCACCATAGTCGAACAGTTTTTATGGAAAAATAATTATTTTTTTCATTAAAATAAATACATAAGACATGTTTTTTCATTTCCCAAAAACTTGTCTTTGGGAAAAATGTTCAGTTTCGTTGACTGAGCACTCCCTTTCAGTTTTCAGTACACCGTCCCTTACACCCAGTACTGAACACGTGCCGTCTTACTACAAAAAAGTTAGACATCTGTTGAACACTTGATTAAAAAAATCGTACAAAATAACTCTGGCTATGTCAGTTGATGCGCAGAAGTCAAAAATGACTTATTTTCGACTTCTGCGCATCAACTGACATAGCCATTTATTTTGTGCGATTTTTTTAATCAAATGTTCAACAGATGTCTAACCCGTGGAGTTTCCTAGGTTACCACAGTATCGGCACTAGATAGAAAGTAGCAGACAAACGTCGAAGCGTTTGACAGTAATATAATAAATCCGCAATAACGCCTTCCTGAATTCGGCATGCATTGCTGATAGACTTCGTTTTGCCAATTCCAATATCCTAAAGGTGCTCCCACACCGGTGTTTGTAACTGTTGCAAACAGTTTCAAACAGTTTTGTTCTGTTTTGTCTCCAAATGTTACTTAATGATTTGTTTATGAATGTTTACAGACGTTCGTCAACTGTTAGGAACAGTTGCAAACATTCTAAACGTTCTAAGCATTCAATATTTTGGATTGTATCTGAAACGTTTAGAGACGTTTCCAAACGTTTATAGACATTTCCAATTTTTGCTCCCACACCGGATGTTTATAATTGTTTGGAAACGTTTCTAAACACCGGTGTGGGAGCACCTTTACTTCAATGAGCGATATATGCCAAATTAGTGTCGGAATTAAGGACGGTGTGATAGTGATAGTGGCTTACATACATATATACGCACTGAGCGATTAGCCGCATTACGGCCGTTCGACTGGCTGCAATCAAAAATACTTATGTATGAAGGAATGACCACCAGTCGGGCTTTTTTGTTCCGAGCGTCCAAAGCGGTCAGCCGGCATCCACATCATTGTGCGTATAAAAACTGTGTTTTCGTAAAAAAAAATATTGCGGCCATCCGGATGGCTGTCCAGAGTACGGATTACCGTTTAACGCGTGTGTGTGTAGCCTTAAGTGTCTCATACACGTTCGGTATCATAGATCCTGACAGAGGTGACCTTGGCTGGCAGCCATTCGAGTTCTATAACGAATTGGTTGTAAACTGCGAACTACACGGTCGGAACGCAAAACATACGGAACCGACTAAGGTCACCCCTGTCGGGACCCATGTTGCCGACCGTGTATAAAGTGCATTAGACGGCTGAATTATCCGGCCGGCTCTTGAACATTAATATCCTACTACTGGATGCCTCAAGGATCTACTGGATGCCCCAAGACATTGAGTGCGTTCTGCAGAAAACTACGATAAGAATAAAATTTTGAATAACTTTTCAGTAATTTCATACGACTTCTAGATTATACTTAGCGGCTGGAACGTGTTATCACCTTACGGGATTTAATGCGGCAACTTTATCACGCCGAACATTAATTTCAGCCTTCTAAATCATAAAGCTCCTAGGTAGATTAGGTAATACAGAATTTTCTCTCTCAGAAACTGTATCCTCTATGGCACGAAGAAGATTTAATTTATAATGTACGAGCCAGGAGCTTAACGTTCGTGCTTCAAAACGGAGCCCAAGGGAAAAATATATTCAGTTCATTAATTAATTCGTACAGCTAATGCGATCTATTGCTCTTGTAGGAAAACTATATCATGTGCTATAAGCTCTCTTTTCCTGGGAAAACCTCTTTTGTTCGGGAAATGAATATTTCAATCAGTAAGCTTATTCGGATTATTAGAACTGAAATATGATATGTAGCTGACTTTCGTTACTTATTTTTTTTTAGCTGTTGCATCGAGCCGCAAAGAAAGCTTATCCTGGCCAACCATCTGGGCGTCGGTCGTCCGGTGGGGCGTCCAAGATACCGCTGGAAGGATGAAGTCGCCAAAGACCTGAAAGAGCTGGAAGTGCCCGTCTGGTCAGATTTGGCACAGAATAGAGACGAATGGCGTACTTTAATGTCGGAGGCCAAGATCCACTTCGGGTCGCTGAGCCAGCGAAGTAAGTAAGTAAGTGTTGCATAGTATTACCCTCTCTCTATCGGTGGATGTGGTAACAGGCGATTAAGAGATTTTGAATTGGAAAATGGGTAGCAGTGTCCTTCTACTTATCGGACCATTTTATACACTGCGGTCATTAACAACCGCGGTCCATGGTGCCAGCCGAAACGCTATAGCAAGTTTAGTGACTATGGTACCGGTACGTACTTTGACGTAAGTACCTCATTTTTGTTGTGAATTTTGGGGAAGCTTCCTTTCCTGTGTGTCTTGATGATGATGATGAATGAATCCACCTTCAAGGGCCAGTCTTTTGGTCACTCTGCTTCGACAGGGTAGGGTCGCTTTCATGCCGTTCTTGCCATTCCGTTTCGACATTCA
Source organism: Athrips mouffetella (assembly GCA_947532105.1). NCBI lineage: Eukaryota > Metazoa > Arthropoda > Insecta > Lepidoptera > Gelechiidae > Athrips > Athrips mouffetella. The sequence continues at coordinate 5,043,195 of OX383964.1, read as the reverse complement.
TCTATGCGCCAGCTTAACATTGACGGCATCCATGAATGTGGCGCTTGACGCTCTGAGTAACAACTATAGAGTACGTCATATTATACATATTCTGTATGAACTACAACTAAAGCGTCTCCCTTGCGCCTGTACTAGTCGGTCAAAAAACTCAGGTTTTACCAAAATCAAAAAATCTTTAAAAATTTAATGTTTTAGTATAAACTTTGTTTGCGAAAGTGAAAATAAATCTTTTTTTACTTGTGAATTGATCATTAATGCTAAGAAAGGAAGCGTAAATAATCCGTAATAGCCATTTTATGCGTGATTTTTAACACCGTTTTTTTCCTGAATGGTAAGTGTTTTCAACAGTAGCATGTCACATATTTCTCAGAGAGAAAGATAAAAATTTTACGCTTTTAGGATTTGATAAAAATCCATACATTTTAGTATGGAGGTCCCTCGCAAGAAAGGGACACGCTTATGGCTCCCTCCTTAGCAGAAAAAGCTGCTACTTAAACCTGTTTGGCTTGACGCAACATTGGCCTCACAATACCCCTTGTAATATCATTGCTACTGGGTCAAGAAAAAGTTGATAGTACGAGTACGGTACCCACTAAAGAGAAATGCGATTTATAGTCAGCCACCATCACGCGAAAGATAGAGTAGTTACACCAAACGTAGATAGGACGTACACCCAACAGCACGTTGATACAAACACTATGAACTTTATGGCATGGTAATAGAGCTGCAAATGTTTCCACTGACGTGTGGTTGACTGTACGTAGTAATTTATTAATATGTACTTTGCGTTCTTCTCTCTCGCTAGTGAAGTAATCACCACATTATTATCTCCCATCTCCTGCAATCTTTTGGTCCTTTTGATACGACACAACCTTCAATTTAAACATAATCTGGTTCATTTAACTACGTCTAGGTCTTCCTATCATAAAATTTCTTCTCTTTGAGGAAGATAAAACTACGGAGTCAAGAGCTCGATCTCACGCGACTCTAGCTCTAAGAGTAATTGTAATAAGAACGGTATTCGTGTCAGGCTTGACGTGCTCTTGACTGTGTGGTTGTAGAACAGCTAATATATGTATATTAACTCATAAATTGGACATAAGCCTAGTCGGCTTAAGTAGTCTGTAATATAAAAATAATTGTGACGCCGGTCAAGTGCGAGTCGGACTCGCGCACCGAGGGTTGCGATATACCTATAGTATTTTTGAAAGTAATAAAGTCCATTTTTAGGACCACAAAACTAAATTTGTTTGTAAAGGTTTTTTGCAGATTTCTAAAGGTGTGATAGACGGACAGACAGACAGACAAAGTCGCACCGTAAGGGTTACTTTTTTTACCGTTTTGGTATCGGAACCTTAAAAATGAAAACTAAAAACGAAGGTACAGTACGATGCTTCAGTGGTTTTAATCTTCTCTCGAGTAGAAAATATTCAAGAAGCGCAAAGTAACTAAGTGCAAAATACAGCGAAGAAGTATAAACATAACACCTCATTTAAATATTTTACACGTATACCGTACCTACACAAATTAGCAGTGTATCCCACCCGTGTAACAGCCTCCGCGGAAATTTTAATGCTCATTTACGAACATTAATTTATGAATGTATAATTTATGAAGTGCTCAGATCTGGAAATGGAATATTCCTACTATTTTCAAGACGAGAAGTTTTCAGAAAGACTGAAAAATGTGAATTTGTCCTTCCAATGTACTAAAGATATAAAAAATAATTATTATCTTTTAAAAAAATCTGTATCTGTACAAATTACTTTATTCAAACGCTTGTTTGTAGGGTAGGTAAGCAGTGACTCCTTTTACACCTAATGGTAAGTAACGATGGAATGCCTACTGTAGCGTTACCGCTTGCACCTTTTTGTCTTGTTTGGTACTTTTTTCTCTATTCTCGGTGTAATGACTGGCTGTACACATAAGAACACATAGCAAAATTCCCAATTTGTTACTCGATGCGTTGTTTGGAAATGCATAGGTCATAGAAAACTTATACACTGTACATTATTTATAAATGGGTCCTATTGTATTTGAAAGATACTACATTTATTCAGTGATGCTGCTCTTATGGTGCCTTTCCAACGACGTGTGAAATTAGACCAATCAGATCAGAGACTGCGGTGCACTCTAATTGGTCTAATTTTGAACGTAGTAGCCACTTTGACTGCTTCGCTTAGGTGAATTGAAACTGTTCCCTAAGGCTTCTATTTAAGGGGCTGATAAGAGCTAAATACGCTTCACTTGAGCAGGTTTTAAACGAAAACTGATGAAAATATGGCCGTGAAATTTTTTTATGTGATAATTAAGCATCTTTTCAAGAATATGGCCGACTCCGAAACACGATGAAATACGTTTTGTACGCCATAAAAAAAATCCAAAGTTACCTCTGCTATGATGCCAAAACTTTTATACATTATTTAATACATTGTGCTTAATAATATAGCTATTTGATAATTTATGTTATGGGTACAGATTTTGAGAAAAATGCAAAAATGTGCGAAAAACGTAAAACAGCGCAAATTCGCTCCGTTCTAGCACGCGCATTCTGCCCTTTGTTAGAAAGGGAGGTAATTCAGCTCTTATCAGCCCCTTAATAGCTCTTGGTAAAATATGGAGTTTTAATTGAAGCTTGGAGCTTTTTATGTCACAAGTAGGCAAACGAGCAGGTGGGGCACCTGGTGGTAAGTGGTCACCACCGACCGCCCATGGCACCTACCGTCTTATTAGTGAAATAATTTACAACTAATAAGGCAGAAAAGCGCGTTACCCACCCTGAGAACTAAGATAGTATATCTCATGTGCTGGTAATTTCACTGGCTTCCTTACCCTTCAAACCTAAACACAGCAGTGGAAACACTACTGCTTTACGGCAGAAAAAGGCAAGGGGGTGGTACTTCCCCAGACGGACTTTGCACAAAAGCCCTACCAACTACAAAAGTCCTCCTCAATTGCAAAAAAACTTGCGGGTTTTCGAAAGTTGTAGAAGAAAATTTAAACAGAAGGCGCATGCTCAGTGGCAACTCAGTCATTGAAAATTTCAGGAAAAAAAAAATATTGGCCTCTAAAATGTCCAATGAAGTATACAATTTTGTATGGCAATTCGGATTTCTTTTTCATTTCCTGAATGTTTCATTCTCTGAAAGTTGTTCAGTTTTGTTGACTGATCATGCTCTATTAGTTTTCGGAAAGTTGTCTCTTACACCCTGTATAGTAACTTAGTACCTGGGCAATCGAGCTTCGCTCTATAATAGCCGCCTCCCCGCCAACAGATGGCGCTGTAGTTTTTGGTCTAAAACGCGGTAGGTATTTTAAAAAAAACTTAATTAAAAACTAATTTTCTCAGACATGCGACCTAGCTAGATCGATGTTTCGCCCCCAAAAACCCCCGTTTAGTCAACTTCTTCAAAATGGTTAGAGCTTATTTCGAAAATTCGATTACAAATGTATATACAGCGTGTAACGGAAATATATGATAATACTGAAGGGTGTGAATCTACCCATGAAACTGACCAATTTTTCCCAAGGAACATAGAAAAAACCAATATTGACGTCCCATACAAAATGCGCTATCAGCTGATGCAGATTCTATGGGAGGTCAAAATTTTATGTTAGTCTATGACCTATGTTCCTTGGGAATTGTTAAAGGGGAAAAGTTGTTCAGTTTCATGGGCAGATTCATACACTTTAGTATTAATACACCTTTCCGTTACACGCTGTATACAACGTGTTAACGGAATAAGCGAAACTGAGAAAATAGTTTGTTCAGAATCGAGAGTAGAATCAATTTCACGGGTTTTTGATAGTGTTACAAAATTATTTGGATTATTAAATAACAATGCGTTTATTAATATTGTGTAAATTAACAATGTATTTATTTATTGATCCTTTGTTATTAAAATTAACAAGTAGTTGTAATGATTCTGTGGTTCGAATCCTCCACCAATCATGTGAGTTGACCGACCGCAGAGCTCGACCAATCGGCGTCGAGTAGTGAAGTGAGGTAAAAACGGAAACGGAAGGGGAAGGATTGGTGGTGGAATCGTACCACTACTTTACTTTAGAGGCAGTCACTTCTGTACGTTGGAGACGGCAAGTCGCTTATAAAACATATTTCAGTGGTGTGAATTGCTGAAGAGCTGTATTGTGTACCTAGTGTTTGAGTGTAATAAAAAGTGTTATAAACTGAATTATATCGTTTGAGTTTTTAAAAATAGGGGTAATATTTTTTTATTTTTATTATTTAAATTTTTGCCGCTTCTATTCTAAACATTTCTGTGGATACGCGCGCTGGCGGCGGGGAAAGTGGGCGTGGCGTGCGCGGTATGCGCGGACTAGAACAGCAATGAAACTAGAACAATTATGAAACTTTAAAATAACAATATCTAGATAAAAAAACTTTTAACTTTTAATAAAAATCAGTTGAGGTGTATGAGGGTTTGTTTCGCTTATTCCATTAACACGTTGTACCTATACACAAATATTGCTCGTTTTATAGTATATAGGATATATAAAGGAAAGGTGTGAGTGTATCTGCTGCTGACTGTACCAATAATTAATTTTCGTACCCAGTCTGCCATGCGACGATTACACTCTAATGAACTAATTTAATATTAATTAAATCTTAAACAGTGTAAATTAATAATTATGTTCTTAGATAAACAAAGATTATTATTTTAAGGGGCGGAAAATTAATTAGGTTTCGGTTTAAAGGTTAGTTAAATGATAGGAAGGCGCAGAGAAAAAGTGTTTCCATGCTTCGTAAGGTACGTTAAGCCGTTGATCCCAGCTAGTTCTTCAGTGGCTTGAAAATTCTGACAGGCAGCTTGGCCACTAACATGGCAAAGCCTATTTTTTTTTTATTTTATTGAAAATGGGCTTACTCTTGACCTCGATCTAGTCTTGAAGACAGAGATGAGGTCGACGATGGAACGAGCTTACCCAGAAGAAGCCTATTCACTCGCGACTTGAATAGATTCGGGCTATATGAACTCGGGAACACAGACGCAGGCAGAGAATTCCACTCTTTGTGCGAATGTGCGGAATATCAACCAAGTATGGGTGATATCCTGCGGTGCGTCTGGATAAAGGATTGGGTCTGCTTTTGCCCTCTAGGTTGAAGGGGTCAGATGGCAGTCGGTCTGTGTGAAAACCAATGCCCTTGTCCAATCGTCTAGGTTATTGGTACTCGACTCCGTAAAAACCATTGGTAAAAACCAGATGTTTGTTGTAATGTCGAAAAAATATAGATACAGACTTTGTTTGTCCCTTTGGGTGCCATATTTTTCATATTAAAGCACACCATAAGGTAAAACGACCTTAAAAACGGATATATTTTATCTCTTTTCAATTATTTTGAATGTGTGTCATAGCTCAGGGGCCGGATCAGTATCAGTAACTGTACAACTTTTCCCAAGGAACATAAACCGAAATACGAAAATCAATTTTTGACCTCCCGTAAAAACTGTATCAGCTGATAGCGCATTTGGTATCATCATAACATCCCATGAAACGTCAACTACAGGACAGGGAGCTACCTCTAGAATTCTAGCTTTTACTGGAAAAATGCTTGTTAGCTTTACGGCTGGCACCATGGACCGCGGTTGTAGGTGACCGCAGTAAGTAAGATGTAAGATACAAAGGAAGATGCTGCTGCCCATACTCCAGTTTATAACCCTTAGTCGCCTTTTACGACACCCACGGGTATGTATGGGTTGGTACTATTCTTTGCCGGCACCACACGGGACATTTCGTATGGAAGGTCGAAATTTGGTTTTTTGTATTTCGACCTATGTTTCTTGGGAAAATTTGTTCTGTTACTGATACAGATCCCGCCCCTGACCGCACGCAATCAAATCAACACCTTGTATAGCCGTGATAGCTCAGAAATGTGGGCGAAATGTATGGCGCGCCTGGTACACTCAATAGCACATTGATAGAAACTTTTGCAACTCTATTACCATGCCATCAGGTCCAAAAATGTTCCTACTGATGTGCTGTTGAGCTTACGTGTATTCCTTGTCTTGCTCTTGAGGCTGATCTACGACGATACCTACGGTTCCAGTTTTATGATTTTTTCAAATTCAGAAAAACGTGTACCGTGTTTGAAATGACATTTTACTCCGCTGGATAAAAATTTGATCATCCCGAATTAAAAACTCATTGAAAACTTTCGGAAAACTGCATATTTGCGAGTTACTTGTGTTGTGAGAAAACTGACAAGTTTATCAAGTTTCTAAAACCCATAGTGCGGTCGATTAGCTGTTTCACGTAGACACGCCTTATAATTTCACCAATTTTTTTCCAGGTACTCGTTAGGTACATAGCTCTCAATTTTTGATACGAGCCAATTCTTGAATTGGCTCCTATCAAAAATTGAGAGCTATGTACCTAACTAGTACCTGGATAAAATTTGGTGCAATTTGGTGAATTTGGCGATATAAGACGTTAAGCGACTGGACTACCAGGATTGAGCAGCCATACGTAACCCCGTCTGCCAGTCAACACGTGCCGACGAAAGGTGAAAGGTTTGTGTTCTTTGCTTTTATATATGAACTGCCTCTCCTATTAATTCTTTTCCGCAAGCAGTTTATTTCCGTTGCGTGTTGTGTCAAATTTTCTTAAAATCATTCCAAGATTCGAAATACAGTCCACTGTAACGCCATTTTTGTTTTTGTTTGTGCATCGTTAGTTTTATTTATATTTAGTTACACTTTTCCTAATGAAATTATCATGAGAACAGTAGTTGTTGCACAGGCCTACAAATAATCATTTTTTTTTCAATTTGAACAAACCATATACATATAAAAAATATAGATCGAAAAACATTGATTTTGCTAAGTTTTTACACGCGCGTTTTCACATTTTAAAGAAAAAAGAAGAGTATTCTCTTAATTGGTAAGAAACTTTGAAGGTTTAGTTTTTTTAACTTCCAATAAGCTTATTAAATCAACCTTTAAGTACACGCTTCATAAATAAGTATAAAAGTAGAAATTTGTTCATTTCGTTTTATAAGACCCTTTCTCATAAATTAGCGATTTAAATATCTAGACTTATTTTTTTTTTATCTATTTTCATGTTACTTGGTTTTATGATAAGAACAATATATGAGCAAATCGTAACAATAATAATTGAACGTTAAAACAGAAATATTAAAGCTACTGCAGATTTGAATTGAGTTCGGGAACTATGACGTCATATCTGCGTGCTTCGTTCATTTCGCTTATCCTTTGGAAAAACATCTTTTATAAGGAAATCTTCCAATTTACAAAGTAAATAATCAAGGTTATGATAAGGATAAAGGTTGAGTAAATAAACCTTTTCGTACTAATTTTCAATCTTTTTAAATAAACAGACTTGATTGGCAACCTAAATACCCTTTTATTTATTAATTTATCCGATGTTTTGAATTATACCTACTTAAAGTTTAGCACAAGACATAAAAAAATAAAATTTGTTTATTCAAATTAATTTATTTTTAGATCATGTTTTTCGTGATCAGCACAAACATTTCTAAGAAAATTGTATTTTCTATTAGAATGTTTGAGATAAACAAGTTCGCGTGCCAACAATTCCTATCCTGCCCACTTATAGCTTAGCTTAGCCTGCAAACAATTGAGATCCCGGACCCTAATTAAGAGAGAAAATACCGGCCAAGTGCGAGTCGGACTCGCGCACCGAGGGTTCCGTACCACCACATAATCATAATTGTATTAGTTGAAATTTCAGTAAGTTAATGTGCTAGATTTTTTGAGTCCGACACGCGCTTGACCAAATTTTATTATTTGTTGTTATTTTATAGCTTATGCACTATAAACATACCAATTTGTGTTCCCGTTTTTAAAATAGAACTAAAACAAATATCGCCTCCGCGACCATTCAACTTGACCCCTCTCGAAAAGAATGTTCTTGAAACGGGAGCTCACCTCAATTGGTTACCATTAGTTGTGAGAAAAGTTGTAATATTTAATGATTTCTGACTTTTCCCTTTATTTGTACTGCGAGACCTAGCTTCATGCCCAATTTTATAATTTTAGGTCAACGGGAAGTACCCTATAGGTTTGCTTTAGTGCATAAATGTATGGAGATGAGGACATATAATGCCATATCTTTTGATTGCGTCGTTATAGAAAATTGAAATTTTCAGATCTTGTGTGGTTCATGGACCCTAATATATGGTATCAATTTCAACCTGATACCTTTACCCGTTCGTGAGATAATGGGTCTTGACAGACAGACAGACAGACGGACAACAAAGTGATCCTATAAAGGTTCCGTTTTTAGGGTTCCGTACCTCAAAAGAAAAAAACGGAACCCTTATAGGATCACTTTGTTGTCCGTCTGTCTGTCTGTCTGTCTGTCTGTCAAGACTCTTTATCTCACGAACGGGTAAAGGTATCAGGTTGAAATTAATACCATATATTAGGATTCATGAACCACACAAGATCTGAAAATTTCAATTTTTTACAACGACACAATCAAAAGATATGGCATTTTATGTCCTCATCTCCATACATTTATTCAAAAATGAAAAACCTACAGGGTACTTCCCGTTGACCTAAAATTATGAAATTTGGCAAGAAGCTAGGTCTCACAGTAAAAATAATGGGAAAAGTCTGAAATCATTAAATATTACAACTTTTCTCACAACTAATGGTAACCAATTGTGGTGAGCTCCCGTTTCAAGAACATTCATATAAGAGAGGGGTCAAGTTGGATGGTTGCTGAGGCGATTTTTGTTTTAGTTCTATTTAAAAACGGGAACACTTACAAACTTGAAAATTGGTATGTTTATAGGGCATAAGCTATAAAATTACAACAAATAATTAAATTTGGTCAAGCGCGTGTCGGACTCAAAAAATCTAGCACATTAACTTACTGAAATTTCAACTAATACAATTATGTTTATGTGGTGGTACGGAACCCTCAGTGCGCGAGTCCGACTCGCACTTGGCCGGTTTTTTTTTCTTTAGAAGTTCGGAACCCTAAAAAGAAAATCTTGTTGTGAATTTGATCTAACAATTTTATATTTTTTTCCTAGAGGTACATACAGTCAACAACAGGTCAATGTTGACACATGCAGCGCGACTCTGGCCCTTACGTCTATTGAAATAAGAATTGTACAAAGTTCAACGTGTCAACGTGTGTGCTCTTGACTGTACATGACCTGCAAATCTCTACATGTTCTTTAGTAATCTCTCTGAGGCCATGAATCTGAATATCTTAAACTTTTCAAAATAAGTTCATGATTTTTTTCGATCCTTATACCAATTGACCCTATTCACTTGTCATCGCCCGTGTGGTGCCGGCAAAGAATAGTACCAACCTTTACATACCCGTGGGTGTCGTAAGAGGCAACTAAGGGTTTATTTAAACTGGAGGATGGGCAGCAGCATCATCCTTTGTATCTATTATCTTACTTACTGCGGTCACCTACAACCGCGGTCCATGGTGCCAGCCGTAACACTAACAAGCGATGTGACTATGGTACTTCCCTTCTACATTTTTCCAGCAAAAGCTAGGATTCTAGAGGGAGCTCCCTGTCCTGTAGTGGACGCGTCATGGGATGTTAAGATGATGATGAGTACATGATGAGTACGAATAATCCGAGAGGTTTGCAGAGGTTGAAAGGAGCTGGGATTATTAATTGCCTTTTGGCCACATTTTATTAACTTGTTGATTGTAAATATTTTTGTATGTGTTATTTATTCATTTATTTGTTTCATTATCAAAGAGGTAAATTCCAAATAAATTTACAGTTACTAGAAAGGAAGCTCTCATCAATATTTCCACAGCAAAATGTGGTACTACACTTAGGGTAACTTATTATTATTATTATTTCTAATGGGGACGTCGCGGCTCGCGCAGACGGGTGATCAGATCACAATGTATGGAGCTATTTCACCCACTATCCCAACTGGAAACGGACGGCGCGGCCTGCTTCGCTTCAAGCCCAAGGATGACGGCCAGTTACGAGTATATGTAGCGAGCCGCTCTTTTGGCTTCATCAAGGGTGTCCTCATTTTCCATCCCCCCTATCTACTGGTTGAGATGTACTAAATGAGGATCCTGAGAGGGCCTCCGAAGCATTTCGCGCACATTTAGGGTAACTGTACCAAAGCTAAAGCTATAAAATAGAAACAAGTAATAAAACCTGGTCAAGTGCGAGTCGGACTCGCACGCATTTCTGCGCGACTGCGCGTCCCTGACTAAGACTTTATATGTATTTTTACCTTAGTTGTACGGAACCCTCGGTGCACAAGTCCGACTCGCACTTGGCCTGATTTTTTACAGGTGACCATAACCAGATGGGGTTTTCTAATAAAAACCGTCGATAAGGGTGACATGTCACTCATCGTCGCCCTTTTTGATAACTAAATGCTCCAAAGAATATTTAAGTCCCACAAAGTAGGTGAGGAAATAGCAGATGTTGGTTTTCAGAGAGTACTCGTGCATGGCTGTGGTGAAATTCCAAGAGATATAAGAGTAATTTACTGCAACTAATATTCTAGTAACAGAGTAGGAACAAAGGCTCGTTTGTCACGGTTATTTAGGAGCAAATTTAATCAGGAGATGGAAGCTAATAAAATTCTTGTGCCCGCACTTTGTAACGCTCAAGATTGTTTTGCTCCTTCTAGAACAATTTTGAGGCAACTGAGGTTTTGCGCAGGTGCATAGCTAGTTACATATATCTACTAGATAGTTACATAGATTTTTTATTTTTTTTATGTCAGAAATGGGCAATCGAGCAGGTGGGCCACCTTATGACAAGTTCATATTCACCACAGCGCACAGCACCCACTGTCGTATTGCCTGTCTTCAAGACAAGATCGAGGTCAAAAGTTCTTTTTTTAGACATTTTGTTTGTTGTCAATGGGCTTCCATTGAAAATAAAATATAAGCCTAAAAAAAGAACCATGTGCTTTGGGTCTTATTATTGGCCCTCACATAGAATCTCATCATCATCATCGAATGGCAAAATCATTCCTACGTTTAAACTGAATGTCAATGTTGGACAGCCATATCTCCGCCTGGGGTGTCAGTTGGTGGAGACCTGCAGCCCTCTAGCAAATTTCCTGCCAGGGCAGTCATCTACCATGTGATGGACGGTTTGTATGGCGGCTCCACAGTCACAGACAGGAGAATCCGCGATGCCACATTGGTGTAGGTGGTAATTACACCGTGCGGCTCCCGTGCGTATGCGGTTACCAAAGTTTTCGGTTCTTCTTAAAACCAGTTTGAGCGACGGAAGGGTCGGGGATTACAATTTTTTCGTGCGGAATACCTGCACTACGCCACTGATTAATCAATTCCTCTTTAGGGTCCTTCTGGCCCCAAACACATCGCAGACGGCCAAACATCCTGTATAATAAAAACAAAGCAAAGTCAATGAAAGTGCTTCATGAAAACATACATTTGCAAGCGCAGTTTTAATTAACTTTGTCAATTTATAACGTGTAATAAGTAATGTAGTGAAGATGCGACTTCAAAGTTAGTCTGGAAAGGTTAATTAGAAATGCCAATTTTACTAAGTAAATATAATACCGTTTGGGTTTCGTTTGAGTCCATCTCGGGTTAAACTTAAGATGAATGGCTTTTCTGAGAATTGAACTACTTGTGATTAAACATCGTTTTAAACTTGAAGAAATTGTACAGCTTCATATTGACTTTGATAAGTTGTAAACTTTGATTCGTATATGGACTATTACGGTTCAGAGATCTTCAAGCAATCCCTTATGCTTGGATGATCATTGATTTTCTTGAAGTTTTCTCTTTGTCTTGTTCGGTCATTAATTTCTCGTTACTTATTTAATATGTTTGGTATAAACCTAGTTGTATCCATTGGCTTGTCTATTCTATGACCAGGCCATTCTTCTATTGTGTCACAGCTAAGGTTTGCACTATACGTTTCATTTTACTATTCAAATAAAATGAATAATTCGAGAGCTAAATATTCGAATATTCGGATATTCGAATATTTTTTAACATTTATTAAAAATAATACAATTTCAATTCAAAACAAACAAGAGCAGCTAGACCGGGATTTAGTTTGATTCCAGCATTGTTCTATTCAAATACAGTCAACTATTTTAATTAGTTTTATTGTTGAATGGTCAATAAAACCACATTTACCGCTTTACAAAGTAAACTTAGGTTTGTCTTCGCACTGATTGTAATGTTTCTTTTTCTTACTAGTTTGAATTTAAGTACTTGCGAAAAATCATACAGTTTGTCTTCGTTCTAGTGCAAAATCTTGTAACGAAATAATTTCGCGGCGAGACATTCATGATTTTTTCCAACGTGATTTTGTGTGAGTAATAATAGGGTGTAAGGGTTCTAGAGTGGCGACCACGTACCGGAAGACGAAGCGTTGGCAGGTCCCCCACAAGGTGGACCGACGATCTGGTCAAGGTCGCGGGAAGCCGCTGGATGCGAGCAGCGCAGGACCGCGAGTCATGGAGATCTTTAGGGGAGGCCTATGTCCAGCAGTGGACGTCTTTCGGCTGATATGATGATGATGATGATGAATTATAAAAAGTTTATATTTTTTGCATAGATTTTAAAGCAAAAGCAATTTGAATATATTTTTCGAAGCCAACGTCTTTAAATTTCTGCTTTTAGGGATCCGTAACTCAAAATAAAAAAACGGAACCCTTATAGGATCACTTTGTTTCCTATAAGGGTTCTTGGGTCTTTATAACGTACGTAGTTTAGGAACTCAATTTGATAACATCTGTTCAACAGTACTTAAAGAAAACCTTGACGTTCTCGCTTTAAATGAAACTTGGTTAAACAGTAGTGCTATCATATCTATGTATAAAATTCCAGGATATCAGCTGATACATAGCCCACGTGAGAACCGGCGCGGTGGTGGTGTGGGCTTCTATGTGCGCTCGCGCCTCTCCGTGCGCGTGCTGACCCCGCCACCCGCCGCGACCGTCTCGCGCCTAGAACAGCTGTGGATTAAGATAACGGTAGCAAAACATACTTGTATAATAGGTACAGCGTATAGACCTCCAGATGTCGCTATTAGTGCAGCGCTTGACTCCTTAGCCGAAGCGATAACTTGCTACTTGCCTACTGTGGATTATACGTTCATTTTGAGTGACTTTAACATAGATATGAACACAAATGGCAGCAAAATAATAGACTTTTGCAACCAATTTGGTTTGCGTCAAATGGTTAACCAACCAACACGCATCACATATACTAGTAGCACCTTATTGGACATCCTATTAACTAATGCGTATAATTTATGTAGCCGTGTTATGGTGCGACACAATATGGACATTAGTGACCATGGACTTGTTGTTTCGCAGTTTAATATTCCACTTTTCAGACCGCGTCCAAAAGTAAGGATTTATCGCAGAATACAAGATATTGATAGTGATCTCTTTTCTTGCGATTTAATGAGTATTCCATGGGAAAATGTGATCTATATCGATAATATAGATGGGAAATTAGATTGTTTTAACAAGCTGCTTATACAGTTATGGGATGCACATGCGCCATTGGTTGTGCGGAAATGTCATGGATCTGTGCGGCCCTGGCTAACGGGTACCGTCCGGCGGGCGATGGTGTTGCGGGAGCGGGCCGGCGTCCGCGCCGCCACCGCGCCGCCACATTCAGCGCCCGCCGCTGCGGCCTACTACCGCCAGCTGCGCAACCACGTCACCACCATGGTGCGAACCGAGAAGCAGGCCGCTTTTGCTAGTAAAATTAACGTGCATATTAAGAACCCGAAGCTTATGTGGAAGGGGGTGTACGAATGCATCGCTGACAAACGGAATTTGACCGACATTCCTCAGCATTTGGATGATCCGGATAAAATAAGTGAGAGCTTTCTATTATTACCATCAACTTCACCTGTTTCGGACGAGTTACTATACTACTACAATACGAATTTATACGCGGAAAATACTGATAAGTTCTCATTCACTCTTATAAGCTCAGATGAATTACTGAAAATTATTCGGAACATTACAACGGATGCTGAGGGAGTTGATGGAATATCAATTGCCATGTTGAAGCTGACTCTGCCACGAACAATCCCTGTTCTTTTACATATCATTAATACTTGTCTTTTAGAGGGTTGCTTCCCTCAACAATGGAAAACGGCTCTTGTAACACCACTACCTAAGAAAGAACAAATGGAGACTTATAGGGATTTACGACCAATCAGTATTTTGCCGGCGGCATCAAAACTCTTAGAAAAGTCAATGGAGAAGCAACTTACTAAATATTTTGAAAGCCTGCATGTTATTCCTGAAAACCAGTCGGGGTTCCGCAGAGGTCGTAGCACTGTCACGACGCTTACCCAAGTTACGGATGAAATTCTAAGTAGCCTTGACCAAGGGTTAGTATCAGTATTAATATTGTTAGATTTTTCCAGGGCATTTGACTGTATCGATCATTCATTATTATACAGTAAACTAAAACATTACGGTCTTGATAATAATGCCTTGTTATTAATCAATAACTACCTACATGATCGTTACCAGGTAGTACGATGCGTTGGTAGGGATGGTGAGAATATCTACTCCGAGGCAAAAAGGGTAACACGTGGATGTCCACAGGGTGCATGTATCTCCCCGCTGCTGTACGCGGTATACACGGCGGACCTGCCGAGCTGCGTGCGGCACATGCGGTGCGAGATGTTCGCGGACGATACGCAGTTGCTGCACTCGTTCCTGCCCGCGGACACTCCCGCGGCGGTGCAGCTGGTCAACGACGAGCTGCAACGGGTGTGGGAGTGGGCGCGGGATAACGCGCTATGCCTAAATGCCGGTAAAACTGTTGCTTTGCTTTTTGGTACTAAAAGTGCGATCCAAGCTGTGTTGTCGTGTAATCCTAATATCACACTTAACGGTACAACCATTGAAATTGTTCAACATGCTCGTAATTTAGGATTGCACGTAGACTCATGTTTGAATTTTGATCGTCATGTTGCTATGAAGATCAAAGGAGCAATGTACAAATTAAAGTCTTTATACAAAATTGGTGAATATTTGAGCAGGGAAGTAAGACGCTCGCTCACGGAATCTTTAATATTATCACAATTTAATTACTGCGACACCGTTTACGGACCATGCCTAC
Organism: Athrips mouffetella; assembly: GCA_947532105.1. NCBI lineage: Eukaryota > Metazoa > Arthropoda > Insecta > Lepidoptera > Gelechiidae > Athrips > Athrips mouffetella. The sequence goes on along the minus strand of OX383964.1, from coordinate 5,028,096 downwards.
ACGAAAAAACCAGTTATCGGATACAAAAATTACAGAACTCATGTGTAAGGTTTAGTGAGCGTGTAGGGCGTAGGGAGCGTATCACACCCCTGCTCAATGAGCTGGGGAGCCTTGACATGGCGTCTCGCAGGCAGCTACACCTGGCCTGCCTCACATACACCGTGTTGCAGCAGGGCGCCCCCGCCGGGCTCGCGGCCAAGCTGCGGCTGCAGGACGAGGGCGGGCGCCGGCAGCGCGCCGCCCGCGCCCTGCAGTTGGTGCTACCGCCGCACCGCACGCACGCTGCTACTGGTTCGTTTCGGTTGGCTGCAGCCAAAATTTGGAACAATATTCCACCACCTATACGGGCTTGTAAAACACTACGTACTTTCAAAATCAATTATAAACGTCTGCTTTTAAATATGCAAATTAAATTTGAAAATGTGCGGTGTCCCTTTAGGACTAGGTTTGATTATGTAGGTTTAATTTTTAAAAATAATATATTCAATAGCTGACAATTATATTTAAAATGACTATACATTATAATATGTTGTTAATATTAATAATTTTTGTATGCATTTCTGTTACTTCCTTTCCTTACTTTTGTTTTAAATTTGTATGTAAAATCATTGTATTATCTAATGCTTCTTTCTAAATTTCTATTATTATTTACTATTATTATATAGGTCCCTCTCTTCTTGACTCTGGGTGGGCTTAAAATCAGCCACTAGCTGTGCCCATGCCATTTTCTCAAATGTTTTGTTTTCTTGACATACCTACTAATGTTATTTGGAATTGAGAAATAAATGATTTTGTATTTGTATTTGTATTTGTATTTGTTGTCCGTATGTCTGTCTGTCTGTCTGTCAAGACCCTATTTCTCACGTACGAGAAGAGGTATCTGCTTGAAATTGATAACGAATATTAAGGTCCGTAAACCACACAAGACCTGAAAATTTAATTTTTTTGCAACGACCCAATCAAAAGATATGGCTTTTTATCTCCTCATCTCTATACACCATGATACGCCAGGTGGCGTCTTTAAGTAAACATTGCTTCTGTACATTTTATTCGACAAAAATATAAATTTTTGTGATACAACAAAAAGGACATTAAAATTCAATTCACAGTGATCTGACTCCTAAGTGCTATTATTTGTGACAATTTGTATTGCAATAGACGGCCAATATCTTTAAATATAGAAATGGTGTGGTGATCGCCTAAAATAAACAACTATGTTTAAAAATAAATGCATAATATTGAACCATCTGTGCTAAAAAAAGGAATAAATAACAGTTTCTATCAATATATGGAGTGCAAGAGTGTTAATTTTTAAATTTAAGTGATCGATCAACGTATTTTAAACAGACACACAGTGATCTTTTTACTTAGTTGCACTTGGGTGAATGTCCGACCTTGAGATAGTTCGATTGCTAACTACGCACGTTCTACGAGACGCAAGTTCGATCCCCAGCAGCCGAGATCTTTTTTTTTTTTTGCTGTTTTTGTGAATTACTCTATACACTGCAATTTCAAAACTCAATGACGGGAATTATTTTTATTTTATTGATTTTATAAAATGATATAATATAGAAGTTCTGTTATTTGCCACAAGAGGGCGCAAAATTTTTTGATTCTACTATTCGGCACTAGAGGCCGCAAAATCTATAATTCTACTATTCGGCACTAGAGTTGAGCCCGTATCATTTAGCTAAGTGACTGTAAAAACAGATATTAAATAAATAATACAGCAACACTGCACTTACTTTCTCGCAATACTCAAGGAAAAACTATCAACCGCAAACTTAAATTTGTAATGCCATACACATAGTATGGAAGTACAAACTTTTATTTACGTTTTTCCAAAGAAATGTTCGGATGAAATATACAGATCAATTCAGAATTCAAATTGTCAAACATTAAAACAAACAAACCTCAAACGATTTCGAGAAAATCACATGTTTAACTTTTGGTAGTACTGGAACACCCTTTATATGAATTTTCACAGATCAATGGATACAATACAATACAATACTCTTTATTGCACACAGAAATACAAAATTTACAAAGGAAATAAAATACAAAATGAAATACGGAGCACAATAGGCGGCCTTATTGCTAAAAAGCAATTTCTTCCAGGCAACCTTTGGGTGCAGGAAACAAAATAATTGTAATACGGGGACGGTGCACAAAGAAACCATAAACTGAATAAATATTGGGTACATACATAGTATTATAATAGACATACATACATATACCTAATATTAATATACTACATACATATATACTACATACAATATACATACATATAAAATAAAACACATAAACAAGCAAGTGGAAACAAAGAACAACAACCAATATCAGATCACGGGACGTGAAAGAGAGAAAAAAATAAGAAAATAAAATAAGGTTAGCCAGAGAGTGAGAGGAAGTGAGCTTTAACATTGTTTTTGAATGTGTCGAGTGAGGGAGCTTGCCTCAACGTGGTGGGAAGTGCGTTCCAGAGTCTTATAGCTCTTACCGTGAAAGAGTCGTGATAGAAGTTTGTGCAATGGGAAGGTAAAGAGAGGGATAGGTCAAGAGAGGATGGATACTTGCATGGATATTTTTTTAATTTCCCAACACATGTTCCTTATGGATAATTGTTCAGTTTGGTCTACTGAGCAAGCCCTTTCAGTTTTTGGTACACCCTGTGTACTAAATTTTATTGAAAAAAATCATAAATAATATCCAGTCAGGTAGACAACCAATCCAGGATTAATATTATAGAAAATTTTTATGAACTCAATGGAACCAATTTTGGGTAAATCACATATTTACGATTTGGTGGAACAGGAACACCCCTTATATGAAATTACACAGATCAATTGATACTGGCGCAAGATATCTTACATAAAGATGCTTGGTCATGCAAAGTTTCATCAAGATTCTATGAGCCGTTTTTGAGAAATTTTAAATTTTTCATTTTCGTTGTATGACAGCTACCCTCAAAATGAGAGCCAGCAAAAAGCCATTTAGAACCCTTCGATGGATTTGCATAAAACTCCTAAATTCAAAATCTGGTGTCAATCGGACCATTCGTTTAGCCGCTACGCGAAAGCGTGACGGACAGACTGACCGACCGACGGACCGACCGACCGACCGACCGACCGACGGACGGACATTTTTGGGAGACTTGTTTTTTATGATGTATAAGTGATATAGAACATATTTTTGAGAAAATTAGAAAAACTTTTTTTTTCACGAATACAATACCTTTCTCGCTCCGCTCGAAAGTAAAAAGTGCAACCAACAAAAAGATATCAACATAAATATATTCAAAATTACAAATATTCCGTTGCAAACCCTGACCTAGGGCAACTGGAGAAATCGTCGCTGCTGTGAATCATTAACTCGCCTACCGCCCGGTACTATTATATGCCTGCTCGCTCAGCGATAACAACGGCATCGCTAAGAAGTCGCTGCAGTCACACCACATTAATTTTTGTTTGCGGTTAGCAACCTAATTAAAAATCAAAAATGAGGACATGTGCTGCATGTAATAATTCTATCAGCATTGGAGAGTTGCTTGAATGCACCAAATGCCATGGCAAATTTCACTACCAGTGCGTAGGCATATCTAAGTCGTACTTTACAAGTCGCAGGCAAGATCTTGAGAGTTTGTGGTCGTGTCCATACTGTGTTCGTCTGACGCGCCGTGCACCTAGAGATGACAGAACTCCTGTGCGAACACACTTCTTCGATGACAAAAATATATCAGCTGATGACTCGGTATTATTTGAAAGTATCGCTTTGACTGAAGATACCGACCTCAATGAACAAATACAGGATATCCCGAATACAATTATACACAGTAACTGTAGTCCGGCTCGCAAACATCCTTCAACAGCTGATTCACCGGCCAACCTTAAACTATCTTGAATGAGTTGCGGAGTATTCGTGCCCGTATGCGTATTATTTCAAAAACAAGATGACCGTCTCAATGCAGTTGACAGCGAAATAAAGAATCTGCACACATCATTCAACAAACTTCAAAATGACTTTACAAGTTTGAAGGTAGAAATTTGTAACATGGCAGCAACAGCAGCAACCATGTCTGAGAACATTTTAAAAGAGGCAACTCATACATGTGAAAAGCGTATAGTTAACTTAGAATCTGCAAAATGACGACTTGAGAATGATCTCTCCACAACACAATTCCGAGTTGACGGCATCGAAAAAACAGTACTGGGTGTTACATTTAATGAGATTGCTGCCAAGTGTAACAACAGCAAGCCTAGCAGGACCAATGGTCAACCACACACTGCCGAAAGCAAGCCTAGCAGGACTCATGGTCAACCAAACACTGCCGAAAGCAAGCCTAACGGGACTCATGGTCAACCACACACTGCGGAAAGCGCGGAGAACATCGTAACATATGTAGAGGCTGCCCACTCCCGCAATTCCAAATTGAGTGTAATGCAGTGTCCTCTCGCTGCGCCTACGAGTATAAGCGTCTTGGAAAACGTACCTAACAAACATATACCGCCTAAATGTCAAGAGGATAGTCATAAAGCAGTTAGACCAAAAAATCAGGAGGACTTGCCGCGACAGCACAGACGGCTGCGCCGATCAGTTATTAGAGCAACAGGAGGCGAAAATGATGAACTCAAAGCAGTGGAACCAGTAAAGTTCATTCATGTCTGGAATCTTCATCCTAACACTACAGAAGTTGATGTGCTTACCTTTATGAAGAAACAAGGACAAGGTGGAAATTTCACTGTAACCCAACCTACACCCGGCCATGACTCACACAAATGTTTTATCGTTGGTGTGCCAGCGAATCTATTCGAATATTTTATGACACCTTCAAATTGGCCAAAACACACTTCCTTACAAGAATGGCTTATGTACAAAAAGCAAAGGAATATACGTAAGACTAATAAAACATTTTTTCGTCAAAAAAGTCAAGAAAAGTCAACATAAAATAAAACTCTTCTATCAAAACGTGAGGGGTCTCAGAGGCAAGAAGGAGTACGTGAAGGCTAAGCTTAGCACTTTTTCCGGAGATATTGTTGCCATGACGGAGACTAGGCTTAACGATTCTGCCCATGACTCCGAGATATTTCCACTGGGCTGGAAAGTTTTACGTGCTGATCGCTGCGGGCGTGATGGCGGTGGAGTGCTGATGGCAGCTCGGGCTCCTTATACTTTTCGTAGTTTAGATTGTGGAGCTGACCCCCTTGATGAAATTGTGTGTGCATTGGTGACCAAAGGACCCGTACGCTTCTTGTGCTGTGTTATACAGGGTGTCTCATTCAAATCGGTCAGTATGGGAAAGTCTGAAACTATAAGACATACGAAGATTTGTTCTTAGGAACCATGTCACCGATTTTGATAAAAAGAAAAACTGCATTCATACATTTGAAAAAAAAGTGTACCCATATTGTATTGAAAAAAAACGGTGGTCACTTCGAACACCTACTATGATAAATTAAAGTATGTAAAAACAATGCATTTTATTCATTTTAGACATCGTGTTTCATAGAGACATTTACTGCTTAAGACCTACACAACCGTTATTTAAACAGAAAAACTGTAAGCTTTTTTTTCAAAACTACCGGGTTCGATTCCCCAGCTGGGTACACTTTTTTTTTTCAAATGTATGAATGCAGTTTTTCTTTTTATCAAAATCGGTGACATGGTTCCTAAGAACAAATCTTCGTATGTCTTATAGTTTCAGACTTTCCCATACTGACCGATTTGAATGAGACACCCTGTATATCTTGCTCCCCGGATACCTGACTCTAGATATTACTACATGTATGAATGTATTGACGGAATAATGAATACTTACGACTTACCTATTATTATTGTCGGTGATTTCAATTTGTACTCGACCTCAGTAAGCGTCCGCAATCAATTTGATGCATTTGTCTCTTCGGGTAACCTATGTCAACAGTCTAATGTAGTAAATGATAATGGTCGTATACTGGATTTAGTACGCACCAGTGAAACGATGTCATATAAACGATGTGTGGTGACCGAGTCTGCTATCGAGTTAGTTTCGGCTGAAATGCATCATCGTCCGCTTGATATAACTACTTTTCTACCAATGCAAAGATTTAATTCCCAGCCTATAAATATCGACTCAATAGCGCTTAAAATACTGAATTTCCGCAAAGCCAATTTATGTGAACTTTATATAAAGCTTTCTCTAATTGATTGGACACCCATGTATTCCTACAATAACGTCAATGATGCACTCAATTATTTTTATACTGTAATCAATGAAGTGATTGATAGCATTGTCCCTTTGAGTAAACTCAGGAAACCTTTTACTTATCCTAAGTGGTTCTCTTATGAGACTATGTCTCTAAACAAGCTTAGAAATCAGTATCACAGAATGTTTAAGCAGATGGGCAACCATCTATACTACGTTCTTTTTTATTACTATAGTAAACAGGTCCTTATAAACACAGTCTGATTTAATTGATTATATAGACCGTAAGGGCACTGCATGTTATCCTACGTCATCTAGCACACGAAATTTGCAACTTTGTAGCGATAGTAGTGGCCTAATAGGTCCACAAAACGTTGGTCTGCCAATCCGAAACCTGGCAGGTTTTGTACAGTTGGAGAGAAAAGTGGTTAAATGACAGATTACACGAATGAAATCTATTCGTAGAAATAGAAGGTACCTATATAAGTAAAAAACAACAGGTTTGCCTTGCATCCTCTTGGCAGTTTCGCTAGTCGGACCACAAATGTGGTCGGATGTGATTGGACCACAAATTTGGTCGGACTGGCGAAACTGCCAAGAGGATGCAAGGTAGACCTGTTGTTTTTTACTTACCTTCTATTTCTACGAATAGATTTCATTCGTGTAATCTGTCATTTAACCACTTTTCTCTCCAACTGTACAAAACCTGCCAGGTTTCGGATTGGCAGACCAACGTTTTGTGGACCTACTAGGCCACTACTATCGCTACAAAGTTGCAAATTTCGTGTACTAGATGACGTAGGATAACATGCAGTGCCCTTAAAGTCTAATAGTAAAAAGATTCAGTCTACCGTCATATTTAATCCTTCTTCATTCTGGTCTTTCATAAAGCGTAATCGGCTATCATTTCAGCCAACTTACTTCAGTCCCATGTCAACACAGAGCATAGCTAATTCATTCGCAGACTTCTTTCATAGCTTCTTCCTTACGCACCCTCCGCACCTTAGCGTTGAAAAGGCATGTGATATTGCTACAATAGAAGGTGATAGCCGGGAAAACAGACATATTATGGTTGATCAGGTAACTGAGTAAGACGTGCGTCGAGCTATCAGACGCCTAGCTCCAAAATCTACCCAGGGTCCTGATCAAGTGCCACAGTTTATCATCAAAGACTGCTGTGAGGTATTTTTACAGCCACTTTGTTTCGTATTCAACTTGTCACTAAAAACAAACACCTACCTGAAGAGATGGAAAACGTCTAAAGTAATTTCGGTTCACAAAACTGGCACTAAAGACAATGTTCGTAACTACAGACCTATTGCTGTATTATCTGTGTTTGCCAAGGTGTTTGAAACAGTGCTGTATTCTGCTCTGTCTGCTCAACTGCAGGGCTGGTTCTGTGATGAACAACATGGTTTCCTGCCCAAGCGGTCTACAACTTCCAACCTCTTAAACATATCAACGTTAATAGGTGACAGCCTTGATAGTAAGACTCAAGTTGATGTCGCTTATTTTGACTATAAGAAAGCTTTTGACCGGGTAGAGATTGATCAGTTACTGGTTAAGATAGCCCTGGCAGGGTTCTCAGTCCCGTTACTTAGATTTTTCCAAGCCTATTTTCAGGATTTCAGGAGGACAGGAAAAATCTGTATGTAGAGTATAAGAATCACAAATCGACTGCCTATACCTCTGGAATAGGACAGGGTAGCAGTCTTGGACCACTACTTTTTCTGCTGCTAATTAATGACCTTCCGAACTCAGTAGCATCATCTACCTGCCTTATTTTCGCTGGCGATGTTAAACTTGCTTCGCCCGTGCAGTGTGCGCATGACTGCATTTTACTGCAGAACGATATAAACAATGTCTTATCCTGGAGCCGTGAAAACTGTTTGGAGTTGAATAGTTCGAAGTGTGCTGTGATGTCGTACTGTCGCAATAGCCCGATATCAAATGTGTACACTCTCGACGGTCAGGTACTTTAACGAGTGCAGTCAGTCCAAGATCTTGGAGTAGCGTTTGATACGCAGCTAAAATTCAAGGATCATATTTCCAATATTTGTAGTGCTGCAAGAAAAAGCCTTGGCTTTATCAAGCGCCAGTCCAAATTTTTCAATCTTCGCGAAGCAATTTGTTGCTTATACAATGCCTTTATTCGCATTAAATTGGAAACCAATGCCATTGTATGGTGTCCCCACCAGGAAGTGCACATCAGTTTGATAGAGCGGGTTCAAAAATCATTTTTACGCTTCCTGTACAAAAAGCTCTATGGATACTATCCATACATGTATCCAACACTTTTTATTCAGGGGATGGTTTCATATAGAAGCCTTGAAGTTAGGCGAAAGTTAGCACATGTGAAATATTTTTTAATCTCATTCGAGGACAGACTACCAATCCTTCATTGCTGGTGCAAATTCCGTTTAATATCCCACCATACCAGCGCCACGCCCTCCGACCGCGACGGCATCCAATGTTTGCTTTAAACTATTCCCGCACGCAGACTCTAATACACACGCCTTTTTTCGAAGCCTTAACGTTAATTGATGCATTGAGTCTGAATAGCGACGTTGACTTATATAATACTTCGGAAACCAAGTATCTGACATCAGCTGGTCACTACCTGGAGTTGATCACTGCCCGGAGCACAGTAGTGGATATACCACGCGCCCTGCTCGCCGGCCAGTGATCGACTCTAACCCTACTGACTAAGACTTGCATGTTTAGTTGTAAGACTGTAAATGTAAGTTGTATGTGAATAAACAAATAAAATAAATACATTAATGCAAAAAAGCAAAACCTACAGGGTACTTCCTGTTGACCTAAAATTATGAAATTTGGCAAGAAGCTAGGTCTCGCAGTACAAATACAGGGAAAAGTCTAAAATCATTAAATATTTAAATTTTTCTCACAACTAATAGTAACCAATTAAGGTGAGCTCCCGTTTCAAGAACTTTTCTATAAAAGAGGGGTCAAGTTGGATGGTCGCGGAGTTTTTAAAATCAAAGAGCAAAAGCTTTTAGATCATATGGTAGATAGGTACGCAACCCTTAGGGCGCGAGTCCAACTCTCACTTGGCCGGTTTTTTCAGAGTTATCAAGCCGCCGAATAGAATAATATGATAGACTAACCGTATAACCGCCAGTTGCAGAAAGCGTCTTTAAAGTAAAAGTTTCTTAAAATCAATAGCGTAGTAGAATTAAATACATTTTTACTTTAAAGATGCTTTCTATAACGGGCTGCAAGAGACATCCAAAGCACGGAAAACGCGAGAGCAGGAACCCTTAGGGCGCGAGTCCGACTCGCACTTGGCCGGTTATAAAAAAAACCCTTTAACTCAAAATGCAACTTACATAACAAAAATGAATTTCTCGTCCCTAATTTACACGAAAATTATACCAAACTCAACCTTTTACTTAAATTATAGCGCCTGCATTTTTTCAAGTTACTCCGTTCAGAGCATCCCTTTGAATCCAATCGTTTGCAGTTTTGTTCCGTCCACGTAATCGACATGAAAAAGTAGCACAAGTAGCACAATTGCAAGATGCATTTGCAGTTGCAGTTACAAATGTTGCACGTACTTTTTGCTCAGGAGGTATGGGATGGTACCTATTAGTATTTATCTAAAGGAAACTACCTGAACTTTTTTTCTTCTCATATTTGTGTTCCAATTTACTCGTGAGCTAACTAACTTTCCTGATTAAATAAGAATGCTTTTGGGATTTCGGTTCCATTATTCAGGAACCACGAAACGGTACAGTCGAGTACACCTACAGATAAACTATGAATTAAGTATTTTTCATTGCATAAAGGATTTTGCTGTTTGATTTCAAGGTTTATTTTGTGTGACCGACCGTACAAACTTTATACAAAGCCTAGGGAATGAGGTTGTTAGGAAAACAAGGTTTGTATACATTACTTAACTACAACAAGGTAGTATGTAGACCAGGAGACCCATTTTTGAAGCGTTCGAACTTCGATTCGCATTCGAATTGGCAAGATTCGTATACGAATCCGTAAAATCGCAATTTTTGAATATTCATACCTGTGAATTCTGCAACGAGTGGTCCGACCCACTCGTTTTGCACTTCTACCGCTCGAAAGTATATATAATCTGTGATGAGAACGACATTGACGTTTCCTTCACATACGACATTATACTGACATATCAACTTTTTAATTTTCGTTCCATTCCACCGCAATTCATTACCGGTTTTTAAAGTCAATGAGTAATTGCTTTCCGGTTTTAATTTTTTCTGCGTGAAAAGAAAATTGTTCAAAGATTTGAATTTAATGGCAACACTGCTTTCGAATGATTCAAAAATGCGTAAAATCGAGAGCATTAGAAATTGAATTCGCACACGATTCGTTTTCGTATGCGAACTAAAGATTCACTTCGAACGCTTCAAAAATGCGTCTCCTGTATATACCTATGCAAATGTGGAATAAAAGGAGTAGATCTAAAAACATACTGAAATACCTTTGGAAGTACGAAATTGGTGAATGATATTATGGTTTTTCAGTATGTTATATTCGAAATAATCGAAACAATATACAATGTGTAATTCCAAATATGCAAAACCACTCTGGGGGTAGATTTACCCGTGTAACTAAACAACTTTCGATTTCCAACTTTTGGAAATTAAAATAAAAAATTTGTTTCTCCATACAAATTGACGGGATCAGATTTTCATTTTGTATGATTACCGAAGGTTCCGTACCACCACGTTACATAATTGTTTTAGTTGAAATTTCAGTAAGTTAATGCTAGTATTTTGAGTCCGACACGTAATTGACCAAGTTTTATTATTTGTTGCTATTTTATAGTTGCTATGTTTTATAAACAAATTAATTTCCACGCATGTGTAAGTGTTACCGTTTTTAAGATAGAGCTAAAACAAAAATCGAGCAAAAATCGCCTAAAAAAACAGGGTTTTAGCTCGAGCTCCCTTTTTTGTTATATTGTTGTAGTTTAAGTACTTATTTGTTATTATTGGAGCAAATGAAATACATAATCAGTGAAAACTTTAACTGTCTACATATAACGGTACATGAGATAAGTACATACAGCCCAAACAAAATTTTGTAAAAACAGCTGACTTTGGTGGCATCTGATTCCTTTGCTTTTATTATTTTTTAAAACAAAAAATACACTGTTTATCTACTCAACGAGCTCTTAACAACGATACCCCACTCGATGGGGTAGGTCAAAGTTTTTTTTCGCACCTCTCTTTAGCTGTTTGGGAGTCCCCTTTATTTTCTATTTTTATATTTTTTTTCTTTGTTGTTGTAGAGGCAACAGATATACACAATTTGTGAAAATTTCACACTTCTACCTCTTACAGATTCAGTCCGCTGACAGACAGTCAGACAGACATCGGAGGCATATCAATAGGGTCCCGTTTTTCACCCACGGAACCCAAAAACTGCCAATTCAAACGTGTGGTAATAATATACATAATGGAAGGTTATTTGAGGATCCAAACTACGAACAGGAATTAATTCGTCAATTTAAACTAAAGATAGCTACAGTTTTACATTTATACTTCACTATCTTTTGCGGCCCGCGACTTTGTCCGCAACTTAAATGTTATATTAAGATAAGCTATTAGCTATCAAATAAAAAAAAATTAAAATCGGCACAGAAGTTTTTTCGTGATGCTCGAACATATGAACAAACAAACGGACGAAAAGTCCAATATTTGTGGTTTGGATTCTGGGGCATCAGAATAACATAAAGAGATTTTTTTTTTATATAAATATTTTCAATGTACAGACAAAATTAGTTTATAATTTTATAAAAATAGAGATAAAATATATCAGCGGAAGTCGATGCTCTTTTTTACGACCCCGACCTGGTGATCAGTGAAGTAAATTAAAAAAAGTTGTTCGTTAGGTTCTGCTCCAGAATAATCCTTTAATTTCCTAAAATTTTTTAAGCGAAAAACACCATTATATCAAAAATAAACATTATCAACATAACGACAATTTCGCGTGAAAAATTCCACAAAACGGCAAACCCTGAGGTTAATCGCCAAAAAAACATTAAAAGTACCATTTAGTAAGATTATAGCGGCAAAAGTAAATGGCTAAATTAATTTACCTACAAAAATGTGTCCATAGATCGCTTTTAGGCGTGTCTTTACCAAGGTTTTTAATGAGTAGGTATAAAGTTACATCCACGCGAGTTTATGCAATGGATAAGGGTGACTTTCCACAGGAGCTGTGCAAGATATAAGCTGGGAAAATTGCAACGAATAGGATTTCTCCATTTTAGAAACAATGTAGCTCAAGCTCGGAGCCACAGAGCTCTAAAGTATATGCGTCTTGCTCTGCATATAGAGGCGAATTCTTTATTTAATTCAATACAAATCAGTGTCACCATTTACAAAAACTAACACGCTTTCCGCCCCACACTACTAGCGTCATTTGATTGCGATAAACATAGCAACAATATTGCGAGAGAGTAAGATGCAAAAAACCAGTGACAGCGTCTCTATGGCAACGAATGAATTTATGATGTGCATTCAAAATAAGCGTTTATATAAATTGGATAGTATACCTAGTCAATAAGGAACCAATTTTTTTTTACTCTCTTCGCTTCTATGGGGGGGTGCGCGCGCAGGCGGAGTGGCCCTATCGTTCTGTGCTCGGAGCTCAAGGAAGTAGCTTGATTAAAGTGACAGAAGTGTCACAGATGGTGGGACGTCGGTGGGATCGAGTGGTGAGATTGGTCATCAATCTTAAAGCATTTCTCGCGGATTTAGTGTCCACATGCGGATTAAGTACGAATGCGTGCCGTCCGCATTTGGGCGCTTCTCCTTTCATCCGGATTTATGTCCGAGTGCGGGCCTGGTACGCGTGCGTACCCTCCGCACTCGATCATTTTTATATGCCATCCGCATGCGTGATGTGGATGGCATGCAAGACAGGAGAGGCATGTATGTTTGTATGAAATTATTAAATGTGGATGGCACGTATGCGTAACAGATCCGCACGCGGACAGATTCAGATAATTTTATTCAATGTAAAGGGTGTCTCAGTAAGAGTGCACTTTTTAATTTTTAAATAAAGCACATATCTTTTGAGAAAGTTGAGTTATTTTTATTGGATTTTGAAGAAGACATGAATAAAATATCCGGTAAATGGCCCACGGATGATAGGCTGTTACTCTTTTCATGAAGTTTTCCAAGACTTTTTCACAAGATATGGCTGTATCTCACCCAAAGAAATTTGACGAAGCAAGGAGGTTTTCGTTCTGAGATCTCACCGATGACGCGTAAGATCTCGGATTTGAGCTCAGAAATTCTTTTTGGTTTATTCGCATAAACCCGAGATATCCGAGATTTCACAAAACTCTAAAGAAAAATCGCACGGCGTTCAATCGTATGATCTTGGTGGCCAGTTGATATCAGAATTTCTTGAAATAATGCGATGCGAGCGGTCTCAGCGTAACTTTCCGAATTTTGTATTAAGTTTTCACAATTAAAACGTGTTGTTCTTTCGTAAGGCGCTCTATTTTTAATAATCGGAATGAACATAGGTGACATTTGTGAAATTTCAGAGGTGCCACATGCACAATTTTTTTTACACCAAATTTAAAAAGTGCACTCTTACCGAGACACCCGTTAGATTCTTTACAGAATACTTATTGAATGTCGTGCAAAATACAATAAAAATACAGCGAGTCTACACCGTTTCGGATCGTGCTATGGCAGCGTAAAAGAAACAGCAAGAAACCACTGCAGCATGGCCTTCTTTAAGAGTCGGCATCGACTTCCCACAAGATTAACATTTTGTAAACGGATCCTTGATTATAAATAGTTTTCACGCACCTCCAATATTTGTGAACGACTTACCCCAAACGACAGGATTTACGAAAAAATAAAATCGTAAACCTACTTACCATCTACAGAGGTGTCTTTTTGTGAAAGGAAGATCATTCAATCGCTGCATTCATAACACCAGCAGAAAGCCTCCTGGACATGACCAGCCGAGATCGATCTGGAAGTCCTTGAATAGACCCCGAGCACAGGTCGGTCGGTGTGAAGCATTGACGAAAGATAAACGCTCCACTTCCATAGCTCTACGCGTAGTTTCAAAATTTTTGGTGTAAAGGCAATATTGTGAAGGTGGGGATATACCAAGAGTTCTAACAAAGAATGTGAGTGCAGTGCGTCCCCACAAACGATGCAGCATCTCATCATAGATTTTCACTGGCTTGAAATAAATCCACACTGGTGCGTATCTCACACCTTACCCCACGTGTGCGATACCAGCACGCGTGTGGATTTATTTGAGGCCACTGAAAATCTATTGCGTGGAGCAAAGTACTGGGCACCAAAATTTTATCAACTCGATAAGAGCAAAGAGAAGACTTGTAAGTACAGTCAGTACCGAAAGTAGCTGAACAAAATTTGATTTACAAAAAGTCACTATACACTAAAATCAGTAATTCCTCGTAGTAAAGAGATGTGTAGAAATTTTGAGAATCTGAATTCGTTTAACGATTTTCGATTCAGGCTGTATTGTATCCCTTAGGTGCTGCTTACGTCTTCCGGTTTGAAATCTAGTCGCACAGTAATATCTTAATTTGAAAAACCTTTTTTTGGTTGGGAGGTGTCTAAAAGCAAAATTGTTGCCGTAAAGGTAAATTTTATTTACCACTCGCAATGTGCCCATCGACCGAAAAGCATGACAAATGCCCATAAACTCACATTCAGTACATACACGCCTGGTCGTAAAGCTCGAAACAGACGAACTGCATTGCAACTGCAACTTTGTAGTCTTTGAACTGAAATAAAAGCAGTATAATCCACTTTTTTTCGTTTGATCCAACGATTACCAACACGATTGTCAGAATGAATAACATTGTCTTACAAACTTGTTTTTTCTGACAGCTTTAACCGATTGCTTTTGAAATAGCTGCAAAATGTGTTGGTACAGTATGAAGAGGCCGATTTTTGTTAATCATTTAATCAGACGGTTTTTCAATTTCGTTGACTTATTATTATGCCCTTTTAGTTTTCGGAATGCTGTCCCTTAACTGGCTGAACCAATTAATTATGGTTGTAAAGTCCAAATGAGGTTTCGATGCACAGAAAAAATTTAAAAGTGTGTGGAAAATTAACAAATTTGAAAAGAATTAAGTGCTTTTCGTATGAGATTTTTGTGAAGTTTGTGTTTAGTACAAAGAATTATAAATTTGATACTCCTATATTTTGTCTCTCTATACAGGGTGTAAAGGAAGGAGTACCGAAAACAGAAAGGGCATGCTCAGTTAAAGAAACTGAACAACTTTCCCAAATAAGAGAAGTGAAAAGAAATTTCGACCTCTCCATACAATCTGTTCGATCAGAGTGAGCAATTTGTATGGAGAGATCCAATTTTTTTTTATTTTCATAAATGTTTCTTTGGGAAAGTAGTTCAGTTTCATGGATTGAACAAGCCCTTTCAATTTTCGGTACACCCTGTAGAGTCCCTTGGAGTAGAGTCTTAAGGAAAGATTGTGTACATGCTCTAACAGTGTACATAATTTTTTGATATTTTAGCATGTTACTTAGACCTTAAACTGGATAACTTTTCCCAACGTACTTAGGTCGAAATCCGAAAAAAAAAATTAGCCTCCCATAGAGACTGCATTAGCCGATAGCGCATTTTGTACAGGTCAATTTTTTTTTCCTGTTTCGACCTATGTTTCTTGGGCTCAGTTTCGTGGTCTAAGTAACATACTAAACTTATAATGACTATTTCTGTATGACTCTCGTTTCAGAATTTAAAAAACCGGCCAAGTGTGTATCGAGCCAGGCGCAGTATAGGGGTACACTTGACTCTAACAAAAAATGTGCTTTCAAGCCTAATTTCGCAAACAAATCCCTTAATCGAAAAATGATCTTTGCAGACCCACATTATTTTATAAGACTTATCCAATGACACCCCACATAAGGTAGACTAGAAGAAAAAAATCACGCCCACTTTACTTTTAGGGGAGGTACGAGACCCACATTATTTTATAAGACTTATCCAATGACACCCCACATAAGGTAGACTAGAAGAAAAAATTCACGCCCACTTTACTTTTAGGGGAGGTACTCGTACCCTAAATTTTATTATTTTTCAAAATTTTATTTTACCCCTTTGTCGTCGGTGTGGATGAAATGTGTATATGTACTAAATTTTAGCTTTACAGCTCAAAGGGTCTCTGAGCTAAGCCACGGACAAACAGACAGACGGACATGACGAAACTATAAGGGTTCCTTTTTGACTACGGAACCCTAAAAAATAGGA
Organism: Athrips mouffetella; assembly: GCA_947532105.1. Taxonomy (NCBI): domain Eukaryota; kingdom Metazoa; phylum Arthropoda; class Insecta; order Lepidoptera; family Gelechiidae; genus Athrips; species Athrips mouffetella. The sequence goes on along the minus strand of OX383964.1, from coordinate 5,011,631 downwards.
ACAAGCATTACATAGGAAAGAAAGCTCAGCATTGGAGCCAATCAATCAACCAAGTCACCCCAGAACCTACTACATTACTAAATTAGATTAAGTCTGCCGTCCGTTTGTTCCCAACTTAATGCCATTACTAAAAGGGTTACCATTTGCAGTCATGCGAGAAATGGGAGAGAAAAAGGTCATCTTGATATGGGTGGCGTGAGTTTTGTGCTCCTGCCTGTTTCTTGCGTGTTGCGAATTTTTAAAGTAGGTATTATTTATGGGACGTTTTGGTTGATAAGTTGTATACTTAGGTTATCAGTAGAATGTGGTGATTTTGTGAGTTTTTTGAGTCATGTTTCTGATGTAGGCACATTTTTTAACAAATAAGTAATCTGGAAAAGTACTTGCACTGATGTGGTGCGGTTTGAAGACACATGAGACATTCCATTTTAAATTCTTAAGGTGGAGAACGCGCTTTAGATGCCTTTCGAATTTTGAGATTTTACGATATTCCCACGGGAAACATTCAGGAAAATAATGATGCTTTTTTTGGCAACCATCGGTGATTTAGTTTTTGAGGTAAGAGCCGAATTGTACCAAAAGGGGTAATGTTTTTCTTTTTGTGATAGTTTTTTTTTTGTGGTTTTGTTTTTTTTACGAGTATATACATTATGGGTGCGCATCACTTTGTATAAATATTTTTCGTAAATCAACGTTTCAATATTATTAAATTGATATAATAAACGTTTCATATAACAACTAGCATCATAATTTTGATTGACATACGTAACATTTACTATAATGAACGTTTTCTATACTAACATTTGGCATAACTATCATTTCACTTAAATATCTTTCATATAAAATTTAATTCACCTAAAATTCATTTGATATATAATTTTTTTATTTGATTACTTATTATTTATTTAATAAAAAAATAAAATAAAAGTAATAACAATTAATTTAAATAATTTGGTGTAGTTATATGCTTATTTAATTTAAATTGTTGTAATAACGAAACGATAGTAAATAAAATAATACAGGTAAACGCTCAATAAAATTGATCATAGGCGAGAAAAACGAGCAAAAGAGTTCGGGGCACCCCAATACAGTTGGTTAGGTTCGAAGGGTATGGCGGAATTGAGCGGAGGGGAGCGGAGCGAGCTCCGCTTCATTCCGCCATACCCTTCAAGTTAGGTTGACATGAATGTATGCGCATGTCTGCTTGCCTGCATGCATGCATGCTTGCTTGTTTTCTTGCTTGCTTGCATGCATGCCTTTGTATGCTTTTTTTGCATAATGCATGCTTGCTTGTTCATTTACTTAATAATTAATGTGGATACTATAACTAACCAATGAAAATAACGAACTGATATTATACGAAATGATGATTATATGAAAGATTTTCATAGGAAATGTTTATTATACGTTTTGAAATTATATGAAACTAGCTGTTACCCGCGACTTCGTCCGCGTAGATTTTATAAAAAAACAGAACTCGAACTTAATTGAAACATATTTTACGGAGCGCTTATCCTTCTTGATCCCTACGTAAAAGATGCATTTGTACCTATATCCAAGTTGAATAAATGCATCTTACTACAAACTTAATTATCTTTTGATTTTATTTAACTGGTAGGTAGTGCGGAATTTTCATTGTCAACCGTTACAGGCGAACTTAAAAAAGAAGGCAATAAAGGGAGTGAAGTGAATGGGTAGCGAGGAGGTATTCATAAAAGTAAAAAAGGTCCCTATTCCTCCCTATCTATCCTTTTGTATCCCCCCCCCCTACATTCCCACTCCCCCTCCCTCACCCTCTCCCACTCTCTCTTCCTCTCCCTCGCCCCTCCCTCTTCCCCCCCTCACCCTTCCTTCCCCCTCCATTTCCCCCCTTCCCCTCTCCCCATCACCCTCCCTTTCCCCCCTCGCCCTCCTCCCATTCCCCTCCCTTTCCCCCTTCCCCTCACTCATCCTCCCCTTCCCCCTCTCCCTCCCTCTACCCCCCCCTCCCTCTACCCCCTCCCACGCCCTCTACCCCTCCCTCCCCCTTTCTCTCCCCTCATTTTCCCCTCCCTTACACTCTCTCCCTATCCCTCCCCCTCTCCCTCTCCCTATCCCTGACCCTACCCCTATCCCTGCTTCTACCCCTAACGCCATCTTAACCGCTATCCCTATCCTTATATAAACATACAACTGACACTCATATTGATTTTTAGACATTTCAAACCTATCAAATCCCAACCCCATCCCAGGGGTGGTGGTATTTCACGTCCACCACGTTGGATTTCAAAATTGTTGTAGTTTTTGTAATCAGCGGCTCGATAAACCTTACAAACGACACCCATATTGATTTTTAGACATTTCAACCCTATCGCACCTCAACCTTAGTTTACGTCTACCACGTTGGATTTCAAAATTGTAGTAGTTTTCGTAATCAGCGATACTTAGTTGAATAAAAACAGTCCCATCAAAATCGGTTAAGTAGTTTCGGTGTGCTGTAGCAGATACAACCCCGCTAGAGTATTATTGTATGTGTAGATTCCCACGGGAATGAGATATTTTCCCGGGGTAAAAAGTAGCCTATGTCCGTCTCCAAGTTACCATCTATCACCATACCAAATTTCATCAAAATCCGTTCAGCCGTTTAGGCGTGAAAGAGCAACAAACAAACAGACAGACAGACAGACAGAGTTACTTTCGCATTTATAATATTAGTATGGATGAAAATATGTGAAATGTCGATAATATGAAATAATTATTATATGAAACAAAATTATATGAAACATTGTTATATCAATTAAATTTTATTTCAAAAGTTGTTATATAATCTATTACACACCCATACATTATATCGAGCCGCAGGTCTGACCGCAAGTACCTAAAAGTGTACTAGTTATCACCGAATCACTGATCCGGTCAGTCAGCAAAACGTACTCCATTCCACTAATCTCTCAAACTTAAAGTTCAGAAAAGCCGTATCACGTCAATGGTTTCACTCAGTCAAACTCATTCGACTGTGTCTACTTGCTTTTCACCAAGATCGGGCGATAATCGGTCGCAAACGTCTTTGTAACAAATGGTTCCGCTTTTAATCTGAAACAAAACAGCTAGATTGTAGAGCTAGTGTAGTGTATCTATATCTATGTTAGTAAACATTGGGCCAACTTTATTTAAATATATCTGCCAGCGACACGACGGAAAAAAAATTCGGTCTGTTGAAAATATTTATTTTCTGAAAAAGAGTGCCTCGCTAAAGTTTGCAAAACTTCTAAATCCCGAAAAATCTATGGATGGAAGCTCCAAATACACACAAAGCCTATTTACCTGACTATGGCACAAAAGAGAGCATTGTCTGTATTTGCGTTACCCATCGAATATGAAATATTAAATGATTTTTGCTCTAAACTGAAGCCGTAAACCTAAAATTATAAAGAAGATATTGCATTTTGCGACACAACGTATTATGCAGTCCATCTACGACAGATATAAACACTTTATTGCCGAAAATATTGGATTTGAGGTTAACGGACAAGAGTTTCTAAGTGATTATGGATCACAGTTTGGACAAAAGCGGAGACCGAATAAAATATTTAGGATTAAGTCGATTAGTAAAGCTTGATGTACCATGGACGGTACACACATGCTCCAATAGAACCTCTTTAGAAAGAGTGAAAAAGTCACATCGTAAAACCAAGAACATCCACCAAATGGCCCGTTTAATCTGAACACGGTTTTAGGTAAAGCGCCCCATTCCCGAAGGTAAAGGACATTTCTAATCACTTTGCAGGGGTGATAACGACGTTGTTAAGACAGTGAAAACAAGTGATAGGAACAGAATAGGTGGGTAAAGAAGCTATTAAACCGATAGTGGAAGATGATTTCGATTAAAAATGTTTAGGTGATTCCGCTACATACAGTCTACTTACTACCCCGTGTGGTGCTGGCAAAGAATAGTACCAACGCCCCGTGAGGTGCCCGCAAAGAATAGTACCAACCCTTACATACCTGTGGGTGTCATAAGAGGCGACTAAGGGTTATAAACTGGAGGATGGGCAGCAGCATCCTCCTTTCTATCTAACATCTTACTTACTGCGGTCACCTACAACCGCGGTCCATGGTACTTCCCCTCTACATTTTTCCAGCAAAAGCTAGAATTCTAGAGGGAGCTGCCTGTCCTGTAGTGGACGTTTCATGGGATGTTATGATATGATGATGACAGTCTACTTAGAAGTAAATAAATCTGTTCGTGTGTCTGTAAATAAAGCGTCAGGGGCTCTCAATATTTAGGGATTTTTCTATACCGTTTATCAACTACACTTTTTTTAGGTGTTGATTGGTAAGCTCATCACTGTTGGTATAGGTGTAGGCAAACTACATGAAAAATGACCCTGGCTGCGCAGTGTCGATTTTACATACAAATTGACGCAAAGCTTCCCCCACCACGCCACTATTGTTCATGTTGTTTGCCCCTCAGTATAAGCCATAAAGGCTTTGTAAAATAAATTTAATATTTTTGGAAGAAAATTTATTATAGACATTTAACAATAGCTACAATTAATCTGACTTAATCATTTATATACTAATTGGTGAAATTTTTCTTGCAGATTAATGAGATCATAGTTCCTATAATTATAACCATTTTCATAATTTGTTTTATATTATGTATTTAAAATTTGACTTCCAGGTTATCAATTTAAGTATAAAATAAATTTTATATTTATAGTTATACAGGGTGTAAGGGACGGTGTACCGAAAACTGAAAGGGCGTGTTCAGTCAACGAAACTGAACAACTTTCCCAAAGAAACATATCTTGGGAAATGAGAAAAAAATTTGACCTCTCCATACAAATTGCCCACTCTAGTCGAACAGTTTGTATGGAGAGGTCATAATTATTTGTAATTTCCCAACATATGTTTCTTAGGGAAAATGGTTCAGTTTCGTTGACTAAGCAGGCCCTTTCAGTTTCAGTACACCGTCTCTTACACCCTGTATAAATAAAATAAAAGGTTCGGAATTTGTTCGTCTTAAATGTCGTCCGATTTCATCATTAGATTTGTTTTTTTTTTTTTACATATAATATTTTTCGAAAATTAAATTTCATCTTCTGCTAGCTTAATGTCATCCCAATAATGTTTAAAGAAATATAAAATAATTGGATTTTTAATTCCTAAAAAAATCCAAAAATTTTAGTACTGAAAATTGAGTTTACCTAAAATTCTCCATACAAAACGCCAATTTCATAGGTAAGGACCTAATATCATTAGTGTTTCCATTTTCCTTATGATGATCAGCAGCGGATGCGGACGGTCCGCACGGGTGCTGCTGGTCCGCGTCACGCTTGTGGACGGCACGCAAAACAGAAAAAGTATGTATTATCATTGTTTTTAACTTAATTGCTAATTATTTTTCGAACTTCTCGACATTGTACGCTCTTGCGAGTATCATTAGGACCTCACACAAGTTTTCAAATGATATATGTGGATAGCTGTAATTGGCCTTTCTATCTTAAGTTTTGCTTTGTTATTCTAAATTCTATACCTAAGGCTGTTGTTATCCCAAATAAAATAAAAATAAATAAATAAAATAAAATGTATAAAATGCTCAAGTGCGGACGGTACGCATGCGTACCAGATCCGCACACGGAGGGCAATCCGGATGACAGAAAAAGACCCCTTACAGTGACGGAAAGCGATGACTCACTGCATTCTATAGTATCAGTTTGAAGCCGATTGAAAGGTGTCAAACACCAATACCTACAATGATGCTGGGTCCAAGCAATGATATTACAATTATTGGGACCAAGTGTGCATTATAGAACAGACCCATGCCGTACGTACGCACGAATTTGCCGCGTTTTATTATAGACTGCTTTATCTTAAACAATTGATTACTTGCACGTCTAAAAAAAGCGGCAATGTACGTGAAATCGCGTCAAAAATCGCCGCAAATTCACCCCTTAGCGTGCGGACGGGTGCGGTGGAGCTCGTTGCTAGCCGGGGGCTCTGCGTAGAGTAATACTCGTATTATACGGGGTGTTTGGTATATATGTCTGCAAACCTCTCGGGTGGTCTACTCATAAAACTGAACTTTCTCTAAGGAATATTGGTCGACATACCTAAAAAAAAACCGGCCAAGTGCGAGTCGGACTCACGACCTAAGGGTTCCGTACCTATCTACCATATTATATACTAAAAGCTTTTGCTCTTTGATTTTAAAAACTCCGCGACCATCCAACTTGACCCCTCTTCTATAGAAAAGTTCTTGAAACGGGAGCTCACCTTAATTGGTTATTATTACTTTTGAGAAAAATTGAAATATTTAACGATTTGAAACTTTTCCCTTTATTTGTACTGTGAGACCCAGCATCTTGCCAAATTTCATAATTTTAGGTCAACGGTAAGTACCCTGTAGGTTTTGCGTTTTTGCATAAATGTATGGAGATGAGGACATAAAAAGCCATATCTTTTGATTGCGTCGTTGTAAAAAATTTAAATTTTCAGATCTTGTGTGGTTTATAGACTTTAATATTCGTTATCAATTTTAACCTGATACCGCTTCTCGTTCGTGAGAAAAAGGGCCTTGACAGACAGACGGACAACAAAGTGATCCTATAAGGGTTCCGTTTTTTATTTTGAGGTACGGAACCCTAAAAAAAATTCAAATTCCCATATGCAGTTTCATCAGCTGATAACGTACTTTGTATGGGAGGTTAGGGCGGTTCAGTTTCATGGGTATAGCAGCTCGAAAGGTTTCCAGACTTAAACCAAACACCCTGTATATTATTTGCTATTGGATGAAAATAAATGTTTAAACATACCTGCCGTAAAACCCATAATGCTTTATGAGCAAACTTTCATTTTCATAGAAATTAAAGGCTTATATGGCCGTATAGGGTGCCGTTTTAACGTTAATGGCAGTTTCCATCGGATTTCTGTAATCGCTTCGGAAGGAAGCCATTTTAGGCGTGAAATTATAAAAATACTATAGCTCCTTCGGGGTTTGCTCGAAGGTTAACTTTAGTATGCATAAAGTTATTACCCACCAGGAGTTGTGCGGAGCAGTTTTTTAGGGTTCCGTACCTCAAAATAAAAAAAACGGAACCCTTATAGGATCACTTTGTTGTCCGTCTGTCTGTCTGTCTGTCTGTCAAGACCCTTTTTCTCACGAACGAGAAGAGGTCTCAGGTTGAAATTGATAACGAATATTAAGGTCCATAAACCACACAAGATGTGAAAATTACAATTTTTTACAACGACGCAATCAAAAGATATGGCTTTTTATGTCCTCATCTCCATACATTTATGCAACATTTAGGGGGTACTTCCCGTTGACCTAAAATTATGAAATTTGGCAAGAAGCTAGGTCTCACAATACAAATAAAGAGAAAAGTCTAAAATCATTAAATATTTCAATGTTTCTCACAAGCTAACAGACCTGACGAAATAATGTAGCTCCAGTTTCAAGAACTTTTCTATAAAAGAGGGGTCAAGTTAGATGGTCGCGGAGTTTTTAAAATCAAAAATTTTTTTTTTTTGACCGAACTACGGGACGGATAACATTGTACCTTCATAACTGCATACTAAATTTCTATAAAAATATTATAAAAACCGAGTTATTATTGCTAATATTGTAACTAAATTAAGTATAAAAGTCTAATTTATAGTTTAGTGTATAGTTTTCATCAGTACAGTGAGTGTTTGAACCAAAACATACATAAAATTATTGGCGTTTAAATAACCGTTTGTGATCACTGGCGTAGTGCGTGATATTCGACCGCTACTCGCGCACCGGACTACCAACCGTAAGTGCAGTGCATAACCATGAGCTTAGCGTGCGTTGACGAGGCTATTGTCCGCGCGACTCGATCTGCCAAAGATTAAGCACTGCATAAAAGACTTTGGTGTATTTGTCTTCGTCCACTTCTGAGAGGTCACAATATGAGTGCGACACCTAATAATAAATGCGCAGCATGCCAGCAGATTTTAAACAATGAGGTCGAAGATATCATAAAGTGCTCTGTCTGTACAGAAGAGTTTCATTTTGTTTGTTTGGGCCACACCAGCACTAATTTTGATAGCCTAACCGAAGATTATAAATTATCATGGAGCTGTCCTTCCTGTCACTCGAAGACTCAGAAACGCGGAGATAAAGATAACACGCCTGTTAGATACACCGTTAACCTGAACAAATCAGATTTGAAAAATGTAACATCTCGCCCTAAATGCAAGTGTGTTACGGCGGAAGACATTCGAGCAATCTTTCGTGAAGAGTTACAGAAGACTGTTTCCAGTCAACTGACCGATTTAAAAAAGCAAATTTGTGAGTTTGAAGGATCTTTGCAATTTTTATCCGATGAGTACGACAGAATCAGCAATGAAAATAAAGCTCTTAAATCGATTTCCTCACAGTTGGAAAACGAGAATAAAGTACTTCAAAGCACCACACACGACTTGTCAGCACGAATTCGGCAGTTGGAGCAACATTCCCGTTCTAGTAATGTTGAGATTAATTGTGTTCCTGAACATAAGAGCGAAAATGTTGTTAAAATCGTGCAGCAGCTGGGTAATGTAGTAAAGAATCCTGTTGCCGAAGCAGATATACACTACTGCTCCAGAATCGCTAAGCTCAATCCATCCACTAACCGCCCACGATCTATACTTACAAAATTCAGCAGTCCAAGGTTGTGAGACAGTTTTCTTGCTGCATGTATCAAATACAACAAGGAACACCCTAAGGAAAAACTAAACTCCAGTCATGTAGGAATTGCTGCAGAAAAACCTCATCCAATTTTTGTTGTGGAAAATCTGACACCCGAAAACAAGTCTCTTCACGCCGAGGCTCGCAAGAAGGCAAAAGAATTAGGTTACAGATACGTCTGGGTGCGTGACGGGAAAATTTTTATGCGCAAAGAAGATGACTCAAAGTATATAATTGTTCGCAATGAAGATACTTTGCGTCAACTATCTTAATTCTTGTAACTCCTGTTTTGTTTATTACCTCTTGCATGAGTTTGTCTTTTAATTACAAAATTCGATAACTTAAGTATTTACTTTCAAAACGTTAGAGGTTTAAGAACCAAAACGAATGAGCTTTATAGTAACGTTCTTTGTAATAACTACGACATAATAATATTTTGTGAAACATGGTTGAACTGTAGCGTCTACGATTCAGAGCTTTTCGATTCCCGGTATACAGTGTATAGAAGAGATCGAGAAACCTCAGGGTTTCATTCTAATAAGGGTGGAGGTGGAGTCCTTGTGGCAGTCGCTAAGACACTAAAGTCCAGGCGTATGTATGAATTTGAGTCTAAGTGTGAAGATCTTTGGGTCTGTTTGGAAGCTGAAATAAGTCCTGGAAAATACGAACAGTATTTCATCTGTTCTGTGTACCTACCCCCACCTATTAAAAAGCACATACTGGAGGAATTCATTGATAACATTAACCGTAACTTTGACCTACACAACGTTACTAATACTCTTATTGTAGGTGATTTTAACCTAGGTGGTATTGAATGGACGCTTCCTAATGACTCTTCAGTTTTAATGGCAAATACCAACAACAGCTTATTCGGAAACACCCTTTTAAACTCCATGTCATTGAACTCCCTCAGGCAATACAACAACATTAAAAATGAAAATAATAGGATACTTGACCTTATTCTCAGTAATGTCTTGATTACTAATGTAAAATCGTCTTCTACGCCACTTACAATAATTGATAAACACCATCCGCCTTTAGAGTTCCTCTTAAAATTTAATAGTTATCAAAGTCTATCAGTTAATAATATTGAGAGATATCTATTCTTTAAAGCTGATTATGACAGAATTTCTGAAGAATTATATCAAGTCGATTGGGATCTAAAATTCAAAAGTTTGGAAACAGTGGATGAAATTTTAAATGCGTTTTATACTATAATGAGAGATATAATTGAAAAACATGTACCGAAAAGTAAACCACGAAAAAAGAAATATCCTATTTGGTTTAGTCGTAATCTTATTAATCTTTTACATGAAAAATATAAATATAGGAAAAAACTGATCAAATATAACCAAAATCCGTTAGATCAATTATCCTTCGACCTATTGCGTACCAGATGCAAAATTTTACAGAATGGTTGCTATAAACAGTATTTAAAACGTTTAGAGTCTTCTATTACATCTAATCCTAAGCTTCTATGGTCATTTATTAAAAGTAAAAAGCGAACAGAAGTAATTACCCTTCTCAAATGTACCTTGATAGTAAGACCGCCTCAAATGGTCCCGATGTATGTGCTCTTTTTGCGGACCAATTCTCGTCCGTTTTCAATAGTGAAGCTACGCCTTCAGCCGTGTGCTCCATCTTTCTTGAGAATAATGCTAACACTGCTTCTCTAGGGCTGATAACAGTCTCTGTCAGGCAAGTCCTTAATGCATTAAAAAGACTTGACCCTAACAAAGGTGCCGGCCCCGACGGGATCCCACCCGTTTTTGCTGTCCGTTGTGCTCACGCGCTTGCTTATCCTTTGTCAATTATTTATAATAAGTCATTGTTAGTAGGAATCTTTCCTTCCATATGGAAGAGAGCCATCATTGTACCAATATTTAAGAATGGTGATGAAAAGCTAGTGGTTAATTATAGGCCAATTTCTATCCTCTCGGTCTTTGCTAAGCTATTCGAAAAGCTTGTATGTCCGATCATCATGTGGCGTTTCAAGCAAATAATTACCCCACAGCAGCATGGCTTTACTAAAGCGCGATCTACCGCCACAAACTTGGTTTCCTTCGTGGAATATTTAACCTGTGAAGTTGATGCTAAGCACCCGGTCGACATTATTTATACCGACTTTAGCAAAGCATTCGACAAAGTCGACCATAGTATCCTCATCCAGAAACTCTCTCATTACGGTATCTTTGGTAGCTTATTGAATTGGTTCAGCTCCTACCTTCATGACAGGGAATCTTCTGTGGTAGTTAACGGCTACTCCTCAAGGTCATTTATCTCGCATTCTGGGGTCCCACAGGGTAGCCATTTAGGGCCTGTATTGTTTAACATTTTTATAAATGATATAAGTGATTGCTTCGTTAATTCGTCTTTTTATCTTTTCGCTGACGATTTAAAGTGTTTCAGGCGAGTTATTACCACACATGACGCTAATCTCTTGCAGAGTGATCTGGACAGACTTGCTTCTTGGTGTGTCGCTAACAAGATGTGCCTTAATGCGAAAAAATGTTCTGTTATTAGATTTACGAGAGAGAAGAGGCACATGGTCAGGTCTTATACCATCGATGGTGAAGCTTTGGATGAAGTAAAATGCATTCGTGACTTAGGGGTTTTACTTGATAGCAAACTGCAATTTCACTCACATATTGATAGTATATGTAACAAAAGTTTTAAAATCTTAGGTTTCATCTTGCGTAACACCAAAGAATTCCGATATTCTAAAACAATGATAATGTTGTTCAATGCCTTAGTGCGCAGTAATCTCGAGTACTGTAGCGTAGTATGGAATCCTCATTACGAAGTATATGCAAAAAAAATTGAAAGTGTACAGAAAAGATTTTTGTGGCATCTATCTTATAGATTTAGGTTGGCTAAAAAGTTAAAATTAAAATCAGGAAGGCTCAAGCATTTTAAGATGGGTTCGCTTTCTGATCGTAGACGCTACCTGGACATTATGTTTTTCTATAAGTTGGTGAAGGGCTCCCTGGATTGTCCTGAGCTGCTCTCTCAGGTTAATATCAATGTACCAGCTAGGGTACTACGCCCTAATAAATACAGACCTTTTAGTAGGAGATCAGCCAGAACTAATCTGGGGTTCCACTCACCTCTTAATAGAATGGCCTGTGAGTGTAATAAGTTTGCTTTACAGAGTGACATTTTGGCGGATAACTCTTATACTTTTAAAAAATCTGTTAATAATTTTATGTTCAATTGATTATTTTCCCGTTTCATTTTATTTTGATTTATGTTTGATTTTATTTTTGTAGATGTTTAACTTGTTTGGAAAATTTTATTGATTTTTAGCTTATTTGTATAAATCTGTTTGAACCGTCTCCTTTAGAAAGCAGTTGTCACCTGTAATTGGGTTACCATTTAGTGTTAAGCTCATATACTCGTATGTTACTCGGTTATAATTGTATTGGTGTGTAATCTGTAGGTGACCTTATCTTTAAATAAAAATAAAAATTAAAATAAAAATAAAAGAACAAAAGCTTTTAGTATATCATATGGTAGATAGGTACGAAACCCTTTGGGCGCGAGTCCGACTCGCACTTGGCCGGTTTTTTAAGTTAAAGCTCCGTTAAATCTATTGTTGTCACATTGTTTGCTTTCTGATCACTGATTGTAAAATTACTGAATTTCCGCGTTGAAATAAGCAGTACCTGTTGTGTTTTCATTCTAAATTGTAATTTTATTTTTGTATTCTCTTGTGTACAGTTACATTATTTATTTTATTTATTTATTGTATTTCTCAATAATATCTACAATAAAGTCATAACTTAAGGTCTTTATTAGAGAGGTTGTTTTTTTAGAGATCAACAAGTTTAAAATGAAATTGAACACGTAAAAATAATTTTGATGGCCTTGTTTTTTATTTTATGCTATTGATGTTTAAAGATGATTTCGGGCACATGGGTGCCCCAGCTGGCTCACCTGAAGCGAAAGCTGAAACCAGAGCCGTAAATCGAAGATAAATTTGTAAATTTTGATTTACATGATTGCTGATTTTCGTTGCTCTGTTAAAATGGGGTTGATATTGAAGAGCTTAAATCATGTTAAAACAAAATTAGCAGACCAACATCTTTCCAGCGATGCCAATTCCATGGTAACTTTCATAAAGGAGTTCCGGCACTTAATACTCAAAACGTATAAAAAATTTAATGTGCTTGCAACACTCGTCTATTAAAAAAAAAACTGTCACCTGTCACTATCATCGGGCGGCGGGGGAGGAAAGCTATCAAATACGCAAAGATTTCGGACCTCCTTGCTTCGCTCGGAATAGATACCTTGCTAATTTATTTTACTATGGGATGACATCTGCCAACATGTCCCAATATTTTATGTCAAACTATCAGTGATCACTAGGAAATATTCAAAATAACCCGTCAAATCCATAGAACGACGCCTTCGCTACCTTGTGACGAATTATTTCTTTAATCCTCCTTCTAAGTACCCTTATTTTTCTGTGCAAATACGTTCCAGTTTACGAATATTTCTCTTTGCGTGATTGTCACTGACGTAACATATTTTTTATGACACATATTTTTTACCGTAACAGCGCAACCATATGAAAAACCAAATGATTCACTAAGCGTGGCACACAAAATAATCGACACGAAAAATAAAAAGATATTATGACCACAATCGTAAAATATGCATGGAACGGAACGTTTTTCATGTTCTTCTATTTCTGTATGAACACTTGTTGTGTATCCGATTTTTGGGGTTGCTACTTTTGTTCACTCAGAAACAGTTTTTTTTAATACACTTTCAGTATTCGTTGGTTATATGGAAAATGCCGGTCGTCCTTGGTGTGACAAATTTAACTTTAAAACCGAGATGGTCCTTTATAAATAGGACCCAATACCGTGTGATATTACTTCTGGGGATGGTGCCCAATAGTGCCCATATACAAGGAATTTTGCTAAAATACAAATGACAGACCAACACCTTTCCAGCGATGCCAATATCATGGTCATTTACATAATTTTTATGGGACTAATTTAACTCTAAGGACCAAACTTTAAAAAAACACCTATTCCTTATAGGTTGCTCGACCGATGACCGATCTCATACACTAACCCTGGCGACTGAGTTGTTGAGCCGCTAAAAGCCTCTGCCATGGCTTACCGACGCCTTCTGGAGTCGTATCTAAATGAAAGGATCCAGAAGGTTGATGTAAATGGGAAAAGGTCACTAGGATCAAAAATTTGTATGGGCGTTCCACAAGGCTCAAATCTGGGACCATTCCTGTTTATTGTATATATTAACGATTTGCCAAACCTTGTAAAGGACAAGAATGAGATAGTACTATTTGCAGATGATACGTCTTTGATTTTTAAAGTCAAAAGACAACAATCAAATTTTGACGACGTAAATACTACAATCTCTAATGTAGTTGAGTGGTTCACCGTAAATAATCTTTTACTTAACGAAAAGAAAACTAAGGGTGTTAAATTTGTTTTGCCTAATATAAAGCCAACTGCTACAAGCCTATTAGTGAAAAACGAAAAATTGAGTCTTGTGGAATCAGCTGTGTTCCTAGGTATTACCTTAGACAACAAATTACAATGGGGACCGCATATTGATAAATTGTCGAACAGACTCAGTTCTGCAGCATACGCAGTGAAAAAAATAAGAGCTCTGATGGATGTGGACACCGCGAGGTTAGTCTACTTCAGTTATTTCCATAGTCTCATGTCATATGGCCTTTTGTTATGGGGTCGTGCTGCGGATGCAAACAGCATTTTTATACTACAAAAGCGAGCTGTTCATGCAAATTATAAAATGAAGCCTAGAGAATCTCTTCGAAATAAGTTTAAAGAAATCAACATTTTGACTTTTGTGTCGCAATACATTTATGAGAATTTAATATATGTTAAACTGAATATACATATTTTTGAGAAAAATTTTGACAGGCACAGTGTCAACATAAGAAACAGGAATCAACTTGCTTCTCATGTCAGCCGTGTTCACAAAATTAGTAAAACATATAAAGGTCAATGTATACGCTTCTATAATAAGGTACCCACTGATATTGAAAGTTTACCGTTAGATAAATTAAAAACTGTTATCAAGCAGAAATTGTATAAGAAGGGTTATTGTAAAATATCAGATTATCTAGAAGAGACTAATGCATGGGATTAGGCTACGGTTCTAACAGGCTAATTCAAAATTAAAACTGACTTATGTTTGTTGTATATCAAAACATATTTAAAAGAGCGCGTGGGTTTTTATTGTTGCTTCTTTTTTTCCCACTATGGCACCTTATTGTTTGTGAAGCGATGTAGTTTAGCTGACGTCATTAAGAGATTTTAATATCCAACAATGAATAAACGATTTTGACTTTTTTTTTGACTTCCCTGAAACCATAGGCCCGCTCAAAGTCAAAATGTTGCTACCGATGTGCGGTCGAGTGTACTTAGGGAGGAATATTAAAATAGTACAGTATGTTATTTTTCGTGCTCCAACCACTAAACCACTGGCAGGCTTTTCACTACATATTATAAAAGAAAGACCCCCGAAACGTTTTTCTGTCGTCATCATATCTGTCTGTGATCGCTAAAATCTGGAATTACTATATTGATTTTGATCTTGTTTTCACTAATAGATAGATTTATTCAATAGGAAGGTTTGGGGCCATAATTTATAAATACCGAGTCCAAATTAACTGAACTGTGATGATGTTTGTCGATCGATTCGGGGAAAAAAGTGTCTCTTGAGAGCTTTCTGGGCGTGCGCTGCGTAAATGGTTTCATTTATATGAAAGTTATGTATGAAAGAATTGTTGCTCTCTAAAAGCTCTAAAGAAAAGTGCACAACAGTATTTGTCTATCTTTTAAGGTTAACCCACAGTAACCAACTTTTTATAGCAAAAAAGTAGATTTTCAAAATAAGGTATTTTTGAACGTATTTTTGCCCTGAAGGTATGGATCCTTATCTAATTTAAAAGGTTAGTAATAATAAGCAATGAACATAGATCAAAATTGTCCGTGACACCATGTTATTTAAATGATTATCTTGGAAGATATTACAATATTAAAATCACTCTAATTAAAGTCCTAGAATGAGCTTCACAGTTTACACTAAGTTAATATCAGCGAGGCAGGAACCCGATACACGGAGGGTACACGTCGTTGCGACTGGTCAAACGAAATGTTTTAGAATGTTTTAAAAATTGTGTAGCGAGTTGAAGGCTACGTCATATATCGCAATAAAAGGCACCACCTTTACCCGTAGATTAGTACCTGCGCGAAGCCGGGGCGGGCCGCTAGTATAAGATAGTTTTAAAGACATTACTAAATTGATAGCATTGGAAAGCGATGATGGACGGGATAGATAAAGGATTGTTACATAAGACGCAAGATAGTTATCCTTAAAACGGCTTTATACAAGCGTGGGAGCTTGAGTATACGTTGAACTAATACCCTTTGACGCGGGTCGTACGTAACTGAGCAGGATTTGAAGTTTACAACTCTTGGGTTGTTCGCACTTTGGAGAAGATAATACTGCCTCAGGTGAAGCAAGTAAGGTGTATGTTGATAAGTGAGGTGTATGTTGATGATACTTACCTATCTGAAAAGCAATACTCCTACAAAGTTAGGAACTACAAGCTCGTCAATGCAAATATCCACTTCATTCACACGTCAATAACGTTCATATTATAGGTATTATAGTAACGTGGCTGTTACCAAAGATTTCGGACCTCCTTTTTTCTGTCTGAGGCTGTTGTGACGTACGAACAACGGTGAGACTGAAATTCGCAAACATTAGAGAAAAGTATTTCTTTTAGTATGTCATTTAACAAATATAAAAAAGGGAATTAATTTTTACAACTGTTATTTAAACAATACAGAAGTTATCATGATCAGTTGAAAAATTTAATGGGCAGTCATTTAATTTTTCGGCGGTTAGTAAATTATTGAGTCAGTAAAACATAAGCAGTAAGGAATAAAAATATTGGTCTGTTATTTTATCATTCAATGTCAGTGCGAAAATTACTCAAGTAGTTTAATAAATTAATGAGCAGTAAAACGGTTGGAATGGGCAGTTCGAAAATAAGTTTGCCAATTCACAGTGAGCGGTAGCATCCGAACGTCACTTTGATTGAAAAGAGAGGTAAACTTGTTATATAGCCTAGCTCATAAAGTGTTATGTTAGGTTTTTTTTTTTTTGTTCTTTATTTTTACTCTCCGACCATGTAAAACATAAGGTAATGTGTACATGTTCAGCATTTAATGTGAAGAAAGAAAAAAAATATGATGCATGGTTAATATGATATGGTTATGCTTTATATTCTTTCTCATCTTGACATTAAATGCTGAAATACACAAGGAATCCTACATTTTACCACCTCATCGTTTATAGAACTACTTAAAATAAAATTTATTACTAACCAATTACGATTTGTTAACTGTACACGCCTAACCGCCCAGTTCAACTATTCCACTGCTCAATATTTATTGAACTGCCCGTTAAAATTATTTTATGACTCATTTTATTTAGTTTACTGCTCAGTTTTCACTGCTAAACTAGTTTGGAAACATGCGTTTTTTATTTTTTTACCTACTATGACTCAAATATTGAACTGCCGCTTTAATTATATGCCATAAAAAAAATAAGAAGACCACATAATTAAATATTGTTTCGTCTCAAATATTTTAAATTTTCATATCGTTTGACAAAAAGTGTAGCAGTAAAATGGTAACGAATGTCATTTTAGAGTTTTTTCTTTAGTTATATTAATTAAATAAAATACCGGTATTAAATTCAACAAATCAAATTAAACAGGTTTAAACCTGTAAAGCCCCATGTCCAAATTCGCAGAAATTGAAAGAAAATGTAGTTGTTTACGTAATAAGGTATATTTTTGAATAAATTTCATAACAATTTTCATAAATTTTTAATTTTCCGGGAACTCTATGGAAAATTGACATAGGGGTCATATGTCAAAATTTTCCGGGTTCACATGTGAACCCACGGGGTAACTGAGGTTAAATAAATTCAGTCATGTTATCATTTTCTATGTTTTCATAGGCGGAGAGCGGTCAGTTGGGAACCCTGCCTTATCGCATACAAAAAGTAACCTATCTAGGCTGCTGCACAATGAAAAGGTAAGTCTAAAAGACAGGGTTGCCTGGGCGCAACCTTTAGTACAGTCAATAAATTTAATTTTTTTTTACCACTTCATGTTCCAAGTAAGTACATAGTACATGCATAAGTATACTAATTAATATATACCAAAGTAACCAGGGTTGCCTTGCCTAACCCCAGGAAATTTATGGAGCTGCAGTGTAATTTTTAGTAGGTTATGTCAACTCACTAGGTCAGTTTCAAGGTTGAGCAAAGCAGTCCTGTTGGTTATGGTTCTTCTTAATTAGTACTTTTGCATGCACTATGTACTTACTTGGCATACGATCTGGTAAAAAAGATTCAACAGTTTTTTGTTGACTGTACGTGCCAGGTTGCCAGACAACACTGTTTTTTTAGACTCACCATTTCATTGTGCAGCAGCCTAGATAGGTTGCTGTTTGGTATCTAATGAGGTAGGGTTGCCAATTGCCCGCTCTTAGTCTAAATAGACAGGTTGCCCGCAAGTTGTCAGGGCTAGCTAGGTCTTGATAACGTTTCCCCTTTTAGCACTACTCTCTACTGACCGGTTTGCCTGTTTCTTCTGCCTACTCTTAGTCTGAAACAGACAGGTTGCCCGCAAGTTGTCAGGGCTAGCTAGGTCTTGATAACGTTTCCCCTTTTAGCACTACTCTCTACTGACCGGTTTGCCTGTTTCTTCTGCCTACTCTTAGTCTAAAACAGACAGGTTACCCGCAAGTTTTCAGGGCTAGCTAGGTCTTGATGTCGTTTCCCCTTTTAGCACTACTCTCTACTGACCGGTTTGCCTGTTTCTTCTGCCTGCTGTTAGTCTAAAACAGTCAGGTTGCCCGCAAGTTGTCAGGGCTAGCTAGGTCTTGATAACGTTTCCCCTTTTAGCACTACTCTCTACTGACCGGTTTGCGTGTTTCTTCTGCCTACTCTTAGTCTAAAACAGACAGGTTGCCCGCAAGTTGTCAGGGCTAGCTAGGTCTTGATGTCGTTTCCCCTTTTAGCACTACTCTCTACTGACCGGTTTGCCTGTTTCTTCTGCCTGCTGTTAGTCTAAAACAGACAGGTTGCCCGCAAGTTGTCAGGGCTAGCTAGGTCTTGATGTCGTTTCCCCTTTTAGCACTACTCTCTACTGACCGGTTTGCCTGTTTCTTCTACCTGCTGTTAATCTAAAACAGACAGGTTGCCCGCAAGTTGTCAGGGCTAGCTAGGTCTTGATGTTGTTTCCCTTTTTAGCACTACTCTCTACTGACTGGTTTGCCTGTTTCTTCTGCCTGCTGTTAGTCTAAAACAGACAGGTTGCCCGCAAGTTGTCAGGGCTAGCTAGGTCTTGATGTCGTTTCCCCTTTTAGCACTACTCTCTACTGACCGGTTTGACTGTTTCTTCTGCCTGCTCTTAGTCTAAAACAGACAGGTTGCCCGCAAGTTGTCAGGGCTAGCTAGGTCTTGATAACGTTTCCCCTTTTAGCACTACTCTCTACTGACCGGTTTTCCTGTTTCTTCTGCCTGCTCTTAGTCTAAAACAGACAGGTTGCCCGCAAGTTGTCAGGGCTAGCTAGGTCTTGATAACGTTTCCCCTTTTAGCACTACACTCTACTGACCGGTTTGCCTGTTTCTTTATGGTGGCTGATTCTGATTTGCACCTTATTTGTCCTGACTAGTAATCTGGCTCTCTACCCTTCTGTTACCAATATTCTATCTTTAGGTTCTCTAAATTGCTTGGCATTTGGCGTGGTTTGTAATAAGCCTGCCTTCTACCACAGATTAAATAATAGTAAATTAACGTTTCTTCTACGCCGTGGGCCGCGGGATCGGTTCCTTGCTCAGGGAAAACATTTGTGTGATGAACACGAGCATTTTTGTGTCTGGCTGCTATTTATCTATTTTTATCAGTCTTTCTTATGTAGGTATATCAGAACCGGGTAACCTACACATCTCTACCCGTGGGTGTCATAAGAGGCGACTAATGGTTAAGGAACCAGAGGATGGGCAGCAGCATCCTTCTGTGTGTCGTACCATCTTACAATCTGCGGTCACCAACAACCGCGGTCCATGGTGCCAGCCGTAACGCTAACAACCCTCCACATTGGTTCAGCAAAAGCTGGACTTTTTGGAGGGAGCTCCCTGTCCTGCAGTGGACCTTTAATGGAATGTTATGATGATATCAGTCTTTGGTACCCACCCATATTTCAGCCTTTGCCTAATTTCGGATCAGTCTTCTAAAAAAAATAACGGCAAGCTAAAATTCTTACTTCTTGCTTCAAAGTAGGTACATTAAGATAAACACGAAAATAAAAGTCATCTAATATGCTACAATTCTGCTCTGACATTCAAGGATAATGCCGAATTTCCCCACGTTTGAGGAAAGAACCTATAATAAAGCTTATTAAAGACCAGGGCACGTAACCGAAACTCTTGATTAAATCTTCTACAGCTCCGGAATGACAAAATGTACACAAAATTAATTCCTGACGTTCCCGCAACAAGGCGGTCAAGTTTTTGAAAAATATTTGCGGGATAGTATGTGGCACAAGCTTTTTTTAAAAATACTATAATTTAATTACTCGTCCGCATGTAACTCAGACTGAACATCTTTTTCCAAAGAAAGGTTCATAAAATCTTAATACATAACCCTCTGTTGACGGAGCAAAGTTTGTTTGTATGGGAGGGCAAAAAACTTTTTTTGGTTTTTCGATTTTTCTGTCTAGATATGTGGGAGAAAAAGAGAAACAAAATATATTTGAAATAATTTGAATATAATTACCAAGCAATATTTTATAAAATAAAGACCAAAAGTCAATTTATTTCTAATTAATCATATCGCAAAAATAATAACGTAATAATTTTAGTAAGAATATAACAATATTATTTACCTGACAATACACAGAAACACGGTGACCTGCTAGTCCAACGGTCGGAACACAACTGACCGCCGATTGCCTACGCAAGCGCTTATAAAGCATTGCGTAAACAAGGGACACGAGTGGGGGTAGTGGGGAGCGCAGCGCAGGTGTGCAACTACGTTACCCAATACAGCGACTCTTAATCCATGCGTGGCATTTTATTTACAAGAAATATATTTATTTTTTCTAATTACAATAATATTCTCCCACACGGCCATTCTGACGAGCAGCCAGCTCAACTGGCTCGTGAAGACAAAAACTTAAATCTTAACGCTAATTCTACATAAATTAAACTGCCTCGGTAAAAAGCCAACAACAGTGGCACGGCATTAAAATAGCGCCTCGGTAAGAAGCCAACAACAGTGGCACGGCATTAAACTAGCGCCTCGGTAAGAAGCCAACAACAGTGGCACGGCATTAAAATAGCGCCTCGGTAAGAAGCCAACAACAGTGGCACGGCATTAAACTAGCGCCTCGGTAAGAAGCCAACAACAGTGGCACGGCATTAAACTAGCGCCTCGGTAAGAAGCCAACAACAGTGGCACGGCATTAAACTAGCGCCTCGGTAAGAAGCCAACAACAGTGGCACGGCATTAAACTAGCGCCTCGGTAAGAAGCCAACAACAGTGGCACGGCATTAAACTAGCGCCTCGGTAAGAAGCCAACAACAGTTGCACGGCATTAAACTAGGGCCTCGGTAAAAAAAAAACCTCATGGACGCAGCCTTTCAACGGCCTCGGAAAAAGTCACATGGGTGCGGCCAAAAGACACAGTCATTACCCAGTACAATCCCGACGTCTTGGCCAGGACCCAAGGAGTGTACAGGGCAAGAAATACATAAAAAAAAGAAATTAGTCTTCCACTTCAAGTGATTCTGCTAATTCACGACCCATATCGGGCGAGACAAGCCTCAAATTATCATGTGAAACATACAAGTCATTACCTGTACTGTGTACTCTTATAGTATATCTTTCGTTATCATGTACCTCTGTTATAACGCATGGGCCTCTGTATTTGCTATCGAGCTTGGTGATGGTACGAGGATTTTGTTTAAGTACGACAACATCCCCAATTTTGAAAGGGTAGATGTTTGCTTTACGTTTATCAAATTGCTCTTTTTGTTTTAAAGTTCTTTCGTCTATTCTTTGTTTAGCCGCTATGCGATGAAAATTCAGGTCCATGCGTTCAATGTCATTAGCCAAAGCTGAAATGGCCGGGGGTGACTGATTGCAACCAATGAGTAATTGGAAGGGTGTCTAACCGGTACTTTTATTAAAAGTGCAATTAATTGCCAACTGTACTTCACCTACAGCATCCTTCCAACTTCTCTTGGCAGTATTTTCAACAACTGTGAAACAGTCCGTCAGAACCTTCACAAGCCTTTCGACCTGACCGTTTGCCCGGCTGACACCACTAGCAATGAAGTGTAATTCAATACCCCAACGCTCGCAACACTCTCGCAGTTCTTTGCCAGTTTAAGAAGCTGCTTGATCACAAATTATTCTCTTAGGTGTGCCAAATGTAAAAATTAAATCTTTCAAACAATTCACTGTAGCAGCTGCTGTGATGTTTGCGACCGGTTTTATAAAACAGTACTTCGTAAAAGCATCTATGAATACCACAGCATATTGTTTTTTAAGCTTGTTACCACTAAGCTTTCCTGTGGTATCCATATGTATTGTGTGAAAAGGTTTTGGGGTTTTGTTAATAAGGTGCAACGTAATTTGACGTGATCCGGATTGGCTTTTATTAATTTTGCAAACCAAACAATTCTCAACATATTTTCGCACACTCCTAGTAAGATTCGGAAACCAAAATTTCTCACGAACTTTTTTCAAAGTTTTCTCCCAACCTAAATGTTTGAGAGAATCAAGATAGATTTGGATAATATGCCATCTGTAACTTTTAGGAACAAACAAAGACTTTTTAATCTTTTTTTCTTTTGTGCTATAGATTCGAAAGAGCAATCCATCTTGAACTTCGTAACTAGAAGCTGCAATATTGCAATTTTGAATTGAATCAACAATTTCTTTGGTTTCTGTATCATATTTTGTTCAACCTCTAACCAATCATAATAATTTAAAACGGTATTAATGTTGAGAGTTGCAGGGTTTCTGCTTAAAAAATCAACGTGTGGGATACGTTCTCCCTTCCTATACTCGATCTCGAAATCAAACGACTGCAGGTAAGCCCACCACCGATGTACGCGGGGAAGTAATTCCTTTTTATTTCGAGATGCTTTTAATGAGTAGCAATCAGTTACGAGCTTGAAAGTCCTACCAAAAAGGTAGTGTCTGAAGTGCTTTATAGACTTTACAACCGCTAAGGTTTCGAGCTCGTAGGAATGATATTTTTTCTCTGTATCAGTGGTGCGCATACTGAAATACTCAACAACTTTATATTGGGTTCTTTAATCGAATAGACAGTTCTCCAGTATTGACTTGTGTCACTGAATTTCCGGTAGTGAGAAGTTCAGATTTTGTGTCCAACAATTTAAGCAGTCTATTTTTTGAAGTAGAGATTACGTCAGTATCAATTTGAGCCAAATTTAGTTTTTCAACAAAATTTATGTTGTAGGTAGTTCTAGAAATTTTTGTTTCCGATTTAGAAAAGACGACTTGTAAGCCGGGGATGTCAAAAATATTTTCATCTAGCAACATATCGTACTGTATGTAGTGATCAGGCACCAGTACAAACTCAAGCTCCAGATTCAAACCGTCAATGCAGATCAAACAATTATTTTTTCTTGAAGAACAGAAAGCGTTCTCTCCAACCCCACGAAGAAGAGTGGTTTCATAAGAAACTTTGCCACTTATAGAATCTCCAACGCTTTCGCGCATCAAAGAGCATTCAGCCCCACTATCGACCAAACATATAAAATCACGATCATCAATCTTAGCTACTATAGAACGGATATTGCTTATCATCAAAGAATTTACAGATTTTTCCGTTTTAGGGTTCTTGTTTTAAAACCCACAAGTAGTATGGGGTCGGGACATTGATGGTCCTGGTTGAGTTTCCCGTGTGAGTGTTTGAGCCTGCCTATTTTGAGGGTTAGCGGCAGTTTGTGGTGGCTTAGAATCATTATTGCTGTTAAGTGTAGTACGGCAATCCCACTGCAAATGAATCGTCTTAAAACACTTTTGACAACGTCTTAATTTATAATCAGAGTGATAATATTTTGATTTCTTTGGAAGGTCGTGGTTTTCAGAATCGATCATTGGGCGTTTACGTTTATATGAATTCAAACTTTGTATCAATTGGGGTAAAGTTTTTGGTGTCAGTCGCAACAAATCCGATCTAATACGAAAGTCCGACATACCTGATATCACGGCTTCAACCAAATTCAGCTCGGTCACCTTGATGCCAACCGCCTTCTTAGCTAGCTCCCACTTGCGGGTCGCATACTCTGCTAGACTGCTGGCTTTGTCGCTGGTATATTCCATGAACGCCGTCAAATCATCGTAGTATCAAGATTCATCTGAAAAAGTTTCAACAAGGTTATTTTTCAACTCATCCCATGTAGTAAGGACAGCGTAATTGCGACGAGACCAGTCAGCTGCACGTCTTTTTAAATTTTTTCGAGCTAAATTCAGTGTTTCTCGTTCATTTAGTTTATATTCTGACTTTAGTTCTTCTACATGACGGCACCAAACCTGCACGGTGTCCGTCCGATCATCAGGATCGAAAGTAGGCAAGTAAATGTGGTCCAGGTTCCTGGATCAAGGCAAAGGATCAACACGTGGTGTTGTAAAAGCTGTTGAAGTATCTCATGCATCATGGTTTTCATAAATTCAAGAGGAACAAAACCGCCCTGAGGGTTAGATCCAGTTGCTTCATTCTGGTTGTTTTTCGTTCTAGATGTGGTACCCGGGACACTTAGTGGTTGATTTGGGCGTAGACCCAAAATGGGCGAAGCAATCCCCACTCCGGAATTCCCAGTTGCATCGGGTAATATTTGGTTCTCCTGATTCGACATTCCGTATTGTTTCTGAAACTGACAATAGTGATTAATACTTTTGTATTACGATGACGATCACAAATAATCAGAAACGCTTGACCACTATGCTAACAAACTTGTAACACTTCACTACTATTCCAACAAAACCGTAAAGGTCACACTATACTATTTGTATCATCAGACTTTGTGGGTGTTGGAACCCAATCGCACTTCTGATGTGGGAGAAAAAGAGAAACAAAATATATTTGAAATAATTTGAATATAATTACCAAGCAATATTTTATAAAATAAAGACCAAAGGTCAATTTATTTCTAATTAATCATATCGCAAAAATAATAACGTAATAATTTTAGTAAGAATATAACAATATTATTTACCTGACAATACACAGAAACACGGTGACCTGCTAGTCCAACGGTCGGAACACAACTGACCGCCGATTGCCTACGCAAGCGCTTATAAAGCATTGCGTAAACAAGGGACACGAGTGGGGGTAGTGGGGAGCGCAGCGCAGGTGTGCAACTACGTTACCCAATACAGCGACTCTTAATCCATGCGTGGCATTTTATTTACAAGAAATATATTTATTTTTTCTAATTACAATAATATTCTCCCACAGATATACATCGTGTTATTGAAATAAGCGAAACCTTCATACACCCCAACTGAATTTTATTAAATCCCGTTTAAGAAAATTTGTTTTTATTCTTCTAGATATTATTAATTTAAAGTTTCGTCGTTGTTCTAGTTGATTTTTAAGCTATCATGGCGCATCCGACTCGCGTCCGCACACGCCATCCTTCTCCTCCACACCGCTCATGCCACAGAAATATTTAGAAGCAGCAAAAATTTAAATAATAAATATAAAAAAATGACCCCTATCAAAAACCCGTGAAATTGATGCTACTCTCGATTCGAACAAACTATTTCCTCAGTTTTGCCTATTCCGTTAACAGGTTGTAGGCTAGTAGGTTGGAGTCACATTATGCTAAACTTTCATAGGTATAAAAAATATCCTGTATCTACAGGACTGTCTATTAAAACCGAGTCAGTTGGTCACCAACGAGGCATTCGAAGGCAGACGAAGAATTGTAATGTATCTATCTAATTGCCCTAAAAGGGCTAATAGGGTTGTGCCGTTGTGCGTCTAATGGTATAAGCCCTTTTAGGAAAAATGCGGTGACCGTTCGAGACATTGTAAGATGAACGACCTTTACGAGTGTATATCTTGGGCAGTGTAGACGAACAAAACCGGCCAAGTGAGTAGAAAGAGTTCTGTGAGTTTAAGTATGTTTTATGCATAGAAATAATAGGTCTTTAACTATGAAATTGCCGAAATTTTCTTACAGATTAATGAGATTAAAATTCCTATAACTCTAATGCTATTTTTTCATTAGTCTTATATTTGAAAGTTGACTTCAAGGTTATAAATTTATGCATAAAATAAAGTTTTTATTTTTAGTTTGATACATAAAATTAAAGGTTCGAAAATTGTTCGTCTTAAATGTCGTCCGATTTCATCATTAGATTTGTTATATTTTTTTACAGATAATATTTCTCGAAAATTAAATTTAAGCTTTTCTTAGCTTAATGTCTTCCCAATAATGCTTAAAAAATAAAAAATAATGGATTTATAATTCCTAAGAAAAATGCAAAATTGAGTTTAACTAAAATTCGCCATACAAAACGGCAATTTCATAGGTAAAGACCTATTATAAGGGTTATAGAAGGAAGATTAATGAAAATAAGTGTCACAAGGTATTCTGACATTCATTCAGTCATTGTAAATACGGCATAGGCGTCGTTCTGTAAATTTTGTATGAGGATGTCAAATCACGTTTGATGATTTTAACTTGGGACACAACGGCAGATGTCATCCCATGGTAAAATAAATTAGTATTCCTTCTATTCCGAGCGGAAAAAGGAGTCCGAATTCTTTGGTTTGGAACCTAATACTTTATCGAGAACCCCGTTTAAAGGGGTCAAGTTTAACGCGAACGAATTCGTGGAAACAGCTAGTCTTTGTCTAATAACAGAAAACAATTTTTATATTCTACGACAAAAGCCAGTTTTCAAAATCTACAACATTTCAAAGTAATCAAATAAAGCAAAATCCATTTACACCCGCAGACTGTTCAAATAATAAAAATCCAAAGTAATCCCCCGGAACAAAAGCTGCGTACCGAGAATCCTTCGAGAATCGGGAAATAATTGACAACCTTAATACCACCACACCGAGTTATTTACCTTCCAAATATTTTTTTATTTACGAAATGAACAAAGGATTTAAACTCTCTCAGAGTAAGTTTAAAATTGATTGCTCTTTATCGATATTAACTGTAACAACTTTTGTTTTATAAATACGACAGAAATGAGCAAAATACAAAGAAAATTGCATTTTCATAGTGCCTTTTCTGTTGTATGTTACATACATACATAATATCACGCATTGTTCCCGTCGGGGTAGGCAGAGACCACAGTTCTCCACCTGCTACGATCTTGACATACGTGGGACACTCAGAAATATTTGCGACACTAAAAAAAATTGTTCTACAGGTACATATATTTTTATTAAATCTTTTCAAAGTACTCTCCACCAGCCTCTATACAAAGATTCATGCGTCTGAACCAGTTTTCAAAACACTTTTTCCAGTCCGCCGTAGACACCTCGTTTACAGCCTGCTCGAACGCAGCCAGCGCATCTTCCGGCGACGAAAATTGTATCCCCTTGAGCAGATTTTTTATTTTTGGAAATAAAAAGAAGTCACACGGTGCTAGATCAGGGCTGTAAGGAGGGTGACCCAGGAGTTTGACTGGTGTGCTGTCCAGGAAGTCCCTCGTTTTGAGCGCGGTGTGTGCAGGCGCATTGTCGTGGTGGAGCAGTAGTCCGCGGAGCCCTGTGTTTGGTCGCTTGTTGCTCACAACAGAAAAAACTTCTGGTAAACATTTGGTAGTATACCATTCGGCGTTGATGCTTCTTTGATCTCGTAAGGGAATTGAGGCCAAGTGGCCAGTCAAATTAAAAAAGCTGGCGATCAAAATCTTCCCCCCGCTTCGAGATCGCTTCACTTTGGTAGGCGTTGGTTCATTTTGAAACACCCAAACTGTCGACTGGCGCTTGGTTTCTGGATCGTATTGATAAATCCAGGACTCATCACCTGTTACGATGTCGTAAACACGCCGAGACGAGCCTGCTTCAAATTTGTTCAGCATATCACGGCACCATTCCACCCGGGCCTGCTTCTGAGCGTCGGTGAGGTAGTGCGGCACCCAGCGCGATACTATCCTCCTCACGCGAAGATGCCCATGTAGAATCTCGTGAACGCTTCCCGATCCAATCTTTAATATGTGCTGAATCTCCTGATATGTAATTCGCCTATTATCTTGGATTAAATTTTTCACTGCTAGCACGTTTTCTTCCGTAATAGCCGTCAAAGGGCGACCGCTTCTTTCTTCATCCCCCAAGGTTGGTCGACCGCGCCTAAATTCGTTATACCAACGATACACGGTTGCCTTGGAGGGGCCTTCATCCATAAATGCCATTTGAAGTATATCGAACGATTCATCCGGTTTCAGGCGACACTTGAAATCGTAAAAAATCATAGCTCTAAAATGTTCCCGGCGCAGATCCATTTTTCAGTAAGACACGATACTTTGAATTGGCTCGCAAAAAATGTGGAGGGAAATTTTGAAAATGGAACACACATATTTTTACTTACAAGTAATCATATTTTCGAAAAAGATTCTGACCGGCCAGTCTCCCATATATAAAAACTATTTTTCGCAATACTTTCTGAGTGGCCTGGTACTTCCCTTGCTTCCTGAATTTTCATCAATCCTTTCATACATGCTCATCGGTTTAGGGTACTTTTAACCTGGCCTTTATTCAGAACGTCCTGAATTTGGTCCTGGTACGTTCGCCGAGGCCTTCCCCTTCCAACGTTTCCATTCACTCTCGCCTTGTAGATCCCTTTCGTCAATCTTCCTTCATTCATCCTCTCTCAATTTTAGTCACTACGTCTTCTTTTACGTCACAACGTTCTCTTATCACACTATTTCTAATCCTGTCACTCAATTTCACACCAATCATACTCCTCAACGCTCTTATTTCTACTGCATTAATTTTACTTTCATGCTTTTTCTGCCATACCTAGCTTTCATGTTTTCTTTGTTTTATATTCTCCCCAAAATCAGACCCAAACCAATCACTGGAATTAATCAACTAACGAACCAATTCTGAATGTTATTTCATTAAGTAATAGAAATCCAGGCCCCTTAGAAAAATAAGGGTTATTAGGAGGATTAAAGAAATAATTGGTTACAAGGTAGTGAAGGCGTCGTTTTATTTATTTGCCGGGTTATTTTGAATATTTCCTAGTGATCATTGATGATTTGACATAAAAATTTGGGACATGATGGCAGATGACATCCCTTAGTAAAAAAAAATTGCAAGGTATCTACTCGTATTCCGAGCGAAGCAAGGAGGTCTCTATCGCAATATTTGGGAGCGTCAGAGACACCTTCCGTCCGTCCTGCTCTCACTCTTGTTGTCTTGCTGATATTCTAATTAAGCTTCATTACTTCTACTATATTTTGTTTACACAAATATTATACTAAACTTGTTAACGGAATAAGCGAAACTGAGAAAATAGTTAGTTCAGAATCGATAGTAGAATCAATTTCACGGGTTTTGAGTTTGTTCAGAATCGAGAGTAGAATCAATTTCACGGGATTTTGATTTTTTTATTAATAAAATTTTTGCCGCTTCTATTCTAAATATTTCTGTGGATACGCGCGCTGGCGGCGGCGCGGCGCGGCGTCACGCGGATCACGAGCGGTGAGGAGGGGAGGGAAGTGTGCGTGACGGGCGCGCAGCGCGCGGATTACAACAACGAAGAAACTAGAACGATGATGAAACTTTAAAATAAAAATATCTAGAAAAAAAATCTTTTTTTAATATTTTTATTTACGGGAATGGATTTATTTTAATAAAAACCAGTTGGTGTGTATGAGGGTTTCGCTTATTCCATTAACATGTTGTATACTGACGAGTCTCAGCGAGAATGAACTAGCGGTCAGTGACGATGAACTGTCAAAAGTTCCTGCCGAACATTTTGGCAAAACTTCTGGCAAGAATCTAAAGTTCCCTTCAACTTGAAAAACGAACGTGTACTATTAATATAACTATCCTGTTGCCATTCAGTCCATTAAAGTAAGTTTAAATAGAGCCATCTCCGACAATGCGTGACCAATAATTATTAACGACGGCGCGCCCAATGGTCTACAATAGATCTCTTTAATAGAGACAAGGCCATCGAATGTTTACAAAGACATCCGAATTTGGTATTCTTGTACAGTGGGTAACAAAATTATACCAGTGTAAAATGAATTTTCGATACATAATAAGAAAGAAAGAAAAATATTTTTATTCAGTGCTTACATGTGATCAACATTTAACACATACATAAAACAATTTCATAATTACAAGCAGCACTGAAAAAAGGACCTGGCTCAGCAAAATGCTGCAGGACAAGACCGGATCGCTAATTTTCTGCCTGGCCCTGAAAGCATGTTGAAACAGTTTTGCGGGGCATTGTTTTATTGTATTTTTAATATTTATTAAGTGTAACAATTTAATAAAAAAAACCGGTCAAGTGCGAGTCGGACTCGCGCGCCGAGGGTTCCGATATACCTATAGTATTTTTGGAAGCAATAAAGTCCATTTTCAGGACCGCAAAACTAAATTTGTTTGTAAAGGTTTTTTGCAGATTTCTGAAAAACTGTGCAACTTAGAAAGATCGTTTTATTTTTGCTGTAAAGTTTACATAAACCTCTGTCAACTGTAATTAATTCAGATTTTCCCTTACTCAAACTTCGGAGATAAAGGGGGGGGAATGGTATTTTTTTTGACATTTTTCATCATAACTTGAAAACTAAGAAACTTAAAAAAATACAAAAATATATTTTAAAATGTACAAGTAAAGCCCTTTCATATGATACCCCACTCGACCTAGTAGCGACAATTTGAAATTTGGCCCCCCCTATTTTGGCCCCCTTTACATTAATAATCATACTTTTTTCAAAAAATTTTCATGTGCAATTAAGTTGGGCAACTATATTCTAAAACTATTCCAAATTTCAGCTCGATAGCGTAAGTGGTTGCTGAGATATAGAGGTGTGACAGACAGACGGACAGACAGACAGACAGAGCGGCACCATAAGGGTTCCTTTTTTTTACCATTTTGGTATCGGAACCCTAAAAAAACATTGACAAAACCTGAATTATGGTTTAAAACTTACATCTAGCCAAAAATTGTCGAACGAATACTATGTAGAACATTTTAACAAATAAACTTTTAGTAAACTTTTAAAAAGGGTGTAAAAAATCATCACACTCATCGCATTGTAAGATTGTAACTGAAAGCAGTACTTTCGTTTAATGATCATACTCAGGTTTTATTATATTGGCAATTTTTCTAACTATTTGTTTGTGTAGTATTATAAAAACCATGTGAACATGTAACTACGTTACGAGATGGTACCTTATTGAGCTGGTAAATAATACGATTCCTGGGGTCCTGTAACTACAGGCACAAATTAAATAATAGTAAACTAAAGTTTACTACAGTGTGACTTTGAAGACATTCGACAAATTTGGAAGGTAAGTGCTGTTATCGATATAGATTATTTTTGTATAGATTTAAGGATATTTGGTTTCGACTGATATGATGATGATGACGAAGCATAATTTATGCTGAAAAAATGAATTTGAATAGAACTTACCCTTAAAATATGACGAATGTCTTCAAAGTCAAAGCACGTATGGTTCAGAAATCCTACTTTTCCACACTGATGGTGACAGCCAATATAGCAAAACAAAAAATATGTCGAGTTCACAGAGTTTAAATTTTTTATTCATGTTAAGATTCTTTTATTCCTTAACTATGTGCTTTAAAGAGCAAAAATGGCCGACATTTCAAAATAAGTTTTAGGGGCAGTTTGGTAATACAATGTAAATAGTACATGATATCTTTGGCCCAGTATTGTGTAAATCTAATATAATATTAATCAAAGAGATGTTATTATTACACAACCGTTGTAATATAAATATAGTCATGACCAGGAAGGTTTATGAAAATATGTGTCACAAGCATGGGTCACAAGGTATTCTGACAGTAATTGTAAATACGGCATAGGCGTCGTTCTGCAAGTTTTATTTTGTATGATTTGACATTTCAACTTGGGACACAACGGCGGATGTCATCCCATAGTAAAATAAATTAGTCTTCCTTCTATTCTGAGCGGATCAAGGAGTCCGAATATTTTGGACATGTCATGTCAGGACTGACCAAGGATGATCAATAATTACAAACGAACTGCGCCTAGCGATCTAGTACAATAAGATCCTCTTGAATAGACAAGGCCACCCCACTGTTTCATCAAAATTGGGATTCCCCAAATAATCTGGGGGGTGATCGCGGTAATTTCAACGATATTACAAAAAAAAACACTTGCCATTAACACTTAGTTAAGACTTAACATAACTTTAGAGGTACAAATACAAATTTGTTTATTTCCAATTATAAACATTACTTTTATTTACATTATATGAATAAGAAAATAAAAAAAATAATTAACAATTGAATACTAAATCAGAACATATTAAAGCATTGTTGGAAATGGGTATGGGCACAGCAACATGCTGATTTTAAGCCCACCCCTGGTCACTGGAGGTTAGTTATAAAATAGTAAGGAGCAGAACATTAACAAAGCAAGAAACATATAAAACAGAGCATGTTTGGAATGAATAAAACACTTATAATAAAAACTAAAACCTACACTTAAACTGTGACTCAAACTGTGAGGACGTACGTACGTGTACGATTTTTGATTAAGGAAAGTAGTATAAATAACAGCGGCAGGACAATTTACGTTCTAGTATTGTTTTTGAATATCCAGGAGCAACTTTTTATATTTTATTTCGAATAAGTTAAAGGAAGTGATTGACCTTAATGGAGGAGGAATGTTGTTCCAACATTTACTGGCCGTTAGCCAGGTAAACGTTTTTGTTTTGGTAATGCCGTTGAAATTACCACGATCACCCCCCAGATATACTGAAGCCTTTTGTACCATTAGTTTCATTAGGCCCGTTTTACCGGTTTACGAGTAGTTTAGGCTGTTTTGTTGCCGACTGTACTAAAGCAAACATACTTTTTGATGTGTTTGCTGAGCGTAAGATCAACCCGAAAAAAGGCACTTCGGCTGGGGTTACACTGTATTGGTATAACCTTTTTAGGGTACCGAACCAAAATGTCTGTCTGTCTGTCTGTCTGTCTCTCTGTTTATCTCAGCCACTCACTACTCACGCTATCGACTTGAAATTTGGATTTGTTTTAGAATAACTAAGATCAACTGGGGCCCAAAGGGCTTTTTAGGAACATTCCAAAATAGATTTTTGTATTTGTAAGTCTCTTAGTGTAAAATTATGAATCCCTTATCTCCGAAGGTTGCAATTAATTATAGTCGATAGAGGTTTATGTAAACATTACAGCAAAAATAAAACTATCTATCTAGGTAGCACAGTTTCTCATTAATCTGCGATAATCCTCTACAAACAAACTCAGTTTTGTGGTCCTTAACATAGACTTTATTGCTTCCAAAAATCACTGGGACACCATGGCGGCGCAACCAGTCGCGCCACCGTGGTGTCCGTAACTAGACTCCAGTAAAGACACCAGAGTCGCTACACCCTGCGGCCACAATATTAAGAGCTATATTTCACTGGGAGGGGTAGCGCGACAGCATCCGAGTTGGTTGCGCCGCCAAATTGGTTGCGCAACCAAACGGACACCAGGTGAGTAACTCTCTATAGAGCTGTATACATTTTGTTGGTAGCGGCGACTGTTAAATTCAGATGAGTATATGCTTGCCCATATCTTGCTTTGCTAATATATTTTTTCTATTGTTATTGGAAATGGGGCCCAAAATACGGGGGGCAAAATTTCAAGTTGTCGTGATTAGATCGATTTGGGAATCGTATAAAAGGGCGTTATTTGAATATCCAAAAATAGATAGATCTGTACTTTTTAAGACTCTTAGTTTTTAGCAAAAGCTAGAATTCTGGAGGAAGCTCCCTGTCCTGTAGTGGACGTTACATGGGATGTTATGATAATGATGACTATATTTCACACGTATAGCTAAAGCGATTACGGAGAGACGTCAGTCTGTCAGCTAGTCAGTCAGGACATATTATTTTGTTGCAATTTTAGTGATCTATACTCATATCAAGTTTGCCACTCGAATTACTAACCGTTCTGACGATAGAGCAAAAAACAAAAACCGGCCAAGTGCGAGTCGGACTCGCGCCCTAAGGGTTCCGTATCTATCTACCATATGATATACTAAAAGCTTTTGCTCTTTGACTCCGTGACCATCCAACTTGACCCCTCTTATATGGACAAGTTCTTGTAACGGGAGCTCACCTTAAATGGTTACTATTAGTTGTGAGAAAATTTTTAATAATTAATGATTTTAGACTTTACCCTTTATTTGTAGTGTAAAGTGAGACCTAGCTTCTTGGCAAATTTCATAGTTTTAGGTCAACAGGAAGTACCTTGTAGGTTTTGCTATAATGCATAAATGTACGGAGATGAGGACATAAAAAGCCATATCTTTTGATTGCGCAGTTGTAAAAAATAGAAATTTTCAGATCTTGTGTGGTTTATGGACCTTAATATTCGTTATCAATTTCAACCCGATACCTTTACCCGTTCGTGAGAAAAAGGGTCTTGACAGACAGACAGACGGACAACAAAGTGATCCTATAAGGGTTCCGTTTTTTTTATTTTGAGGAACGGAACCCTAAAAACGTTTCTTGTATGGCGACCCCCTTATTTTTTTTTTTTTTTAATTTTTATTATAAAGCCACCAAAGGCCTGACTCAATAATGATACCGCAACGATATATAGGGTGACTTTTAATTAGTTCTTGATAGAAAAAGGTGTGAATGTACTCATGATACTGAACAACTTTCCCCAAGGAACATAGGTCGAAATATTACAATCAAGTTTTGACCTACCATAGAAACTGCATCAGCTGATTACGCATTTTGTATGGGAGGTCAAATTTGGTTTTTCGTATTTCGACCTATGTTCCTTGGGGAAAGTTGTTCAGTATCATGAGTACATGCATATCTTTTGCTATCAATAACTAATTAAAAGTCACCCTATATATATACGAACAATTTCAGTAACCAGTAACCAAAAAAATAATTATACTCTTGGCATTGTATACTGCGTAAAAAATAACTTTGTCTGTGACCGTTAATGCGCAGAAGTCAAAAAATGAGTCGCGGGGGTGAGCGCGGCTCCCCCCAGGGGGCAAGAGAATCGTTCATTGGCTCTCCGCCTGTCACTCATGCGCGGAAAATAACCGTCATAGACAAACTTGTTCTGAACGCGCTGTACACATCTGCACCAAGTTTCATCATCTATGCCAGAACGAAATCCTTTTCAAAGGTTCCCAGATGCTCAAAGTCATAATAGCACATGCCACGAATACAGCACATAAATAAATAGAGTCACGCCTTTAGACCTCCAAGATTGAAGCGTTCATGAATACGCCGTAAAAAAGTCTTGGACTAAAATTTGATTATCCATACCCGCCAAAAATGTTTACTGCTCGCCCGGAAAATGGGGTGAGAGACTCAGTTTTATTTTATTACTTACAAACCCTTCGATACGCGTGACCGTGGATACGAGCGTGGGTTGTTACGCTGTGACACAATAGAAGAATGGCCTGGTCATAGAATAGACAAGCCAACGGAAACAACTAGGTTTATACGCAGATAAACCTTCCATGTTTTCAAGGTCTGTCACAAATCGAGGCTGCAAGGATTGTATCTTTGCTATTTCATTCGTCCTTCCTCATTTTTCGTGTGTTTCTTAAGTCAAAAATAAAATACTCCTTTCATCTAAGAAAAAATCATGTGAAATTGAAGGAAATGTTTAAATTTTACAATGAGTGCGTACATTTATGATGAATTTAATGTTAAGAAGATCATAAACAATAGCACGATGCCATAATAAAACGCGAGTTTCATGCAATAATTTATATCTTTTAATGTTTTAATAAGTGAAGTAATACATAACTAATGAGCGACCAGAACTAAAGGTAGGAGTGGTAGATACAGAAAATAAATTGGACTATCAAATGAAAAAAAGAAACATCTAACGAAGCGCTTTGTTCTGCAAAATTAATAAAATAAATAATTTGTTTTGACGTTCAATATACAGTAGCTCAATTGATTGGTTTGAAACTAGAGGATATGTTATAAATCCAATTATGAGGTGGCTCAGTTTTTTAAAACTGTAGGGCTTGTTGGGCTGGACAGTACTGATTGCTTCGTTCCCTGCACCTTCATTGCGCCAACTTAATGTCTATTGATGTCACAGGAAGATAGAAGAAATCCACTTTAGAAAATAATAAACTGTACCGAATTCGCTTCTGGTATCGCGTTTGGTCGAAGGAGAACCAGGGCGTCATCTCTCAATTTTCGATATATCGATACGGTACTACTTCGATACTGTCGAATTCATAACTTAGTTCACTGACAATAGAGTTAAATATTGGTTGGATGAATTGTCAAATTGGCAGTGATTAGCATCCAACCAATATCCTACTCTATCATCAAGGGACGAAGTTTTGAATTTGCATGTTTCAAATAGTATCGTATCGATACATCGGAAATTGAGAGTAGATTTGCCTTACCATTGTGTTCCACGGACCTATGGATTTAGGAATTCCTAATTAATGAGGAAATTGATCAACTTACTACGATTCTTATTATTTCCCTGTGACATTTACATAATATATGATTTGTGTCAAAAGGAGAACAAACCTTGGACATGGACATGGACGTCCCTACTCGTTAACAATTGACAATCACGGACGGAAAGCGAAACATTGCTTCTTTGAGACATCGCCGATGAAATAAAAAACCGGCCAATTGCGAGTCGGACTCGTGCACTGAGGGTTCCGTACACGGAGCAGAGAAGCGTGGTTCCGTACCACTAAGGCGAAAATACCGTCTTAAGTAGGCTGTAAACGCTCAAATTATTTGTCAAATTTTACGTGTTTGGCAAATTATTTGACAGTCTGCAGTCATGTTTGACGTGTTTGTCAAGACATCTACGTGTTTGGCTGTTTGTTTGAAAGATTTGATTGACGGAATGCTTGTCATAATGTTTGAAGGTGTACAGTCATGTTTGTCAAACAAACTCGCCATTTTCGCGCGACAACCACAAATTATCGAAGTTTATCAGAACGTATATTATTTATTAATTATAGTACATTATTTATCTCACCATCGGAGCGTCTTTTCGAGGTGAAAACTGCTTTGAAAGTGAAGTCTTGTTTGACAAACTTGTTGGTATGTGTGCGCTGATGTTTGATGAAAACTTACAAACCAAACGTAAAGTTTGACAAACATGTTTAAACGTTTACAACCAACCCAGTGGTCATATGTATATTACACTCCCAGACTCATACATCGGCCCACCTTTTCACGTAGGTACTAAATTCATTCATTTTTGACATCCTAAATTTAATTATTTTCAGAATTTAAATTTTCATGTTTTTATTTATGTATTTAGATATTTAAATTTTTTTATTATGATGCCAATTTGTAACTAGCTTTACCTATGCGCTTCTGAAGCTTGAAAGAAATAAATAAATATATATTCATTTATATGCCATGCATTTTATGTTTGAAAAACCTTAATTTAAAATAAATGTTAGGTTGATCAAAAAGTTTTAATGCAAGCCAAAGAGTGTGCAGATGATCCAGCTTCGATGTTGCATGATTACTGCTTAAATTTGCTTAACTGTGCATTATTTTATTTTAAGCTAGGGTCCATTAAAAACTCAGAATGCCAGTCCATTTTTAGGACCGCAAAACTAAATTTGTTTGTAAAGGTTATTTGCAGATTTCTAAAAAACTGTGCAACTTAGAAAGATCGTTTTGTTTTTGCTGTAATGTTTATAAGTTTATAAACTTCTGTCAACGTAATTAATTCAGATTTTTCCATTCACAAACTTCGGAGATAAGGGGGGGGGGGGGGAATGGTGTTTTTTTAACATTATTCATCATAACTTGAAGTGTATTTTTGTTTTTTTTTTTTTCATTGTTTTGCTCCCGAAGCCCAGTGATTAGTATCACTTTTGTATGCGGAGGAGAAAAAAATTTTTGGGAAAAAATGTCTTTTCACTTCTCATGCTCTGAAAGTGCTTCTTTGTGCAGGATATAGGCTGCACAAAGTCCAATTTTGTGCACTAGGGCAAAAAAGTAATCGCGGTGGTGTACGCCCTGCGCGCGGGCCTGCGGCACACCGTCAACATATTCTTCACTAAAGCAGAACAACTCATTCTTCAGTTACATTTAGAGAGTACTTTTACGTTTTATTTCATCGCAATCAAAGTGAAAAGCAGAGTTTATAACTCGTCCACAAAACCATTTTATCCTCGACATTACTATCAGCCCTCGCCTTCGGCTCGGGCTGCTAAAAGTCTCGGAAAAATGGTTCGTTTTGTGCTCTTGTTGTAAAATCTACTATTATTCGGGAAAGTTCCTTGTTCTCATGAGTATTATAATCGATGGGCTTCGGGAGCAAAAGTAATGAAAATTCACACTGTATATCCACAATTCCACACACACACACACACACTATAATTTAAACTGGTATCAAAAATCAACAAACGATAGACCCGCAAAAAAAACGTACACGTACTTAAACAAAACTAAACAAATGAATTATTTTTAACCCATATGTTGTGAAAGTTTCAAACGACTTGCTAATCAGGTTCAAAATATTTATAGCCTTTTAATAGTTGGACAGACAGGCGGACATACGCCCTTGGGTCCCCTGGCATACCTAAAGTACGGAATCCTAAAAACTGGAGATAATACTACTCGCCGTGGTCCATTCAACGAACAACCAGCCAGTTGAGCCAGTCACGTAGTCACGTTTCGGCTACGTTCAGTATGCGAGCGACCGCCGCTTGACGAGGTTGTTTTGCGCGTTTCGTTCGACCCCGATCGCGAGTTTCCCGCGTTTACGATCGACGAAAATTCGTAAAACTTTTCGATACATAGTGATGTGTTTCTGTGCTACAATGACGTTCTGTGTTTACGTTTGGTGATGTAACGAATGTGCCCTTATTTCTGTGTTTGGATTTACGAGTATATTCGCCGGCAGTTTTTCACCTGTAAGTATACTTTTATCGTAAATCGTTTTTATTGTTCCGATTTCACCTATTGTAATTTGACCCGTTTACGCTTTGTCGTATAAATTTTGTATGTTATCGTTGTCATCATCGATTTTATCTGGAATAGGATTAGTTTGTTAAAGACAGTGTTTAGTCATTGATAATTTCTTATCAGCTTTTTTTCGTTGCAACCGGATGATCAAACGACCATACACTTTTTAAATTCTTGTTAATTACTAAACTCGTATTAAAAAAGTAATTAGTTTTTTAATTGTCATGTTTATTTTAATGTACCTTCGTTTAAACGTGATGACTTTTTTACGTGGTGTGTAATGCTTACGCGAGTTAATGAGATGGTCACAGTTAGTATTTACATAAATATAGTTACCTACCTGTTACTGTACTAACTACTTCGTCATTCTACGGTGAGTGAACGGTGCAATAAGTAGGTAGTAAATGTGCCTTAGATACGTACTTAGTTTCATAATACCTAGGTTTATTTGTATTGAATCGCGCATATGTAACGTTGTTGTTTATTTGTCTATTTAACGTTAGGAGGTTGAAGTGACAGTATTGGTTAAACCGTTTGGATCTCGATTCGGAGTTTTCGGAGGTTCTGTGTTCGATTCCTGGTGGGGATAGTGATACTACCTATCAAACGAAAATCACTTTGTGTGACTTTCCTAATTTCATAAGGACATTATGATATGAAGTGATATGATTCTGTGCTTCGGAAGGCATGATAAACCGTTGGCCTCGGCTACTACCTACAGAAGTAGTCGTAAATGAGCCATGCCAGAAGACTTCGGCGGTTAACACTAAGGTTTTGCGAGATTTGTCATCTTTCTTACATACAACACGCTATGATGATGATGATGAGGGTAGATCTTTCTAATTAGTTTAATTTAAATAGAAATCTGAAGAGCACTTGTCTTAATTATTGAAAAAAATCACAAAATTGTAGATTTTCTTTATTTTGCTAGTTTTTAAATTCCTAAATGCCTACTTAACTAAGCCACTTATGTTTTAGCATACCGATCGGATCCTTAATATCGAATGCACGGGGATCAGATAGGAATTGAAAGTACAACATCCCTTGGGGGATTACTTATCCATTGGATAGGCATCGGACTAGAAAAAGCCCGTTAGTAATTTTACGTAAGTTTCTTGTTAAATTCAATTTGATAAAGGAGTGATCACACCTAGCTGAATTCAAAGACTAATTCGGCATACATTGCTGGGAGGCTTGGTTATGTTAATTGCAATATCCTTACTTCAACGAGCAATGTATGCCGAATTAGTCTTTGAATTCAGCTAGGTGCGATCACTCCATAAGTCTATCGAGATACGTTGTTAGCAAAGTTCCCGAAAATCGTGTGTTTATATAAGGTATAAGTATCATAGCAAAAATCTGATGAAATTGTTGTTAAAAGAGGTTTTTATAAATAAATTTTCAGGGAAACTATAATCGAGTCTCTAGCTAACATTGCTTTTTTGGAAATCTGCTTTTTTGGAACATTGTGTCTTAATAATAATACCTACTCTTGGTATATTGGTTTGGAACCTTCCTCGGTGCCTGAGTCCGACTCGCACTTGAACGGTGATGGTAGGTACAGTCAAGAAGCACGTAAATCATGACACTCGCAGCGTGACTTTAGTTCCTACGTATACTAGGGTAACAGACTAACAGTGTACAATATCCAATGTACAGCTTCACGTGCGCTTGACTGAACGAAAGAACGTACGAACTCAAACAAAATACAAGTCAAAATAACTGCCGATGAACGCTCACTCTTATTTCAGACAGGATATCAAGAATTTTATTATACCGTAAACTGAGAATGTTATTCTACCCTCATTTTGTAAACATAAACAACCTCTGTTGATTTGACTGCATTCCTCATACCAATAAAATTGTGGATGTTGTAATCTATCTTCGGATTACAAGAATTTTATCTCCTAAGGTCTCAGATTTCAAGCTCATTATAAATAGTTTCTTTAAAAAACTAAATCAAATAGTAAAACGTAAGAAAAATCCTAGTTCAATATTGTCTTACTAGCTAAAGGTCGTACTGTGTACCGTGTGGTGCTGCAAAAGAATAGTACCAACGCATATCTTCCTGTGGGTGTCGTAAGAGGCGACTATGGGATTATGTACGAGAGGGTGGGCTGGACAGCAGCGTCCTTCTGTGGATCGTTCCATTTTAGATACTGCGGTCACCAACAACCGCGGTCTATGGTGCCAGCCGTAACGCTTACAAGCGTGGTGACTTATATTATCTAATCTGCGCTATGGTGCTTCACCTTCACATTGTTCATAAGCTGGAAGTCTGGAGGGAGCTCCCTGTCCTTCAGTGGATGTTTTTCAAGGGATATTAAGTTTAGGTCTCTCTTTGATCCATCGACTATTATGGAACAAAATATAAATAGTAATAGGTATTTACAATACCTACTACGATTACTGCGGATTAGTTGGAATCACCACTCCCTTGCCTATTACTGCTTTAAATCAGCAGTGTTTGCACAGGGAGCTATTGAAATTACCGGTTCATGAGATATACTATCTTAGTTCTCAGTAGAGGCATGTGCCCACAGCATGTGCCTGCTGTCTTATTAGTAACAAATTCTGTCACTTAATATAAAGGCAGTGCTATGGGAATTGGTGACCACTTCCACCAAGCAGCCCACCTGCTCTTTTGCTCACTTGTATCATAAAAAAAAAGTTGATCAGTGGTTTTTATTCCTGAGCGAAATATTACAAATCATCATCATCCTAGGTATCATGTGGGTTTCAAGGTCGATGAACGACCTCACAAAACCCTGGTGTCAGAGTTGTTGAGCCGCCAAATGCCTCTGACATGGCTCATTAACGACTACATCTAAAATTTTTGAAGGGGCAATGAAAAAAAGATTGCAAAATTTCATTGATAGATTTAACATTTTAAACCCAAATCAATTCGGATTCCAACCGCAAAAATCTACCACAATGGCGATTTTTCATTTAGTACGAGAAGTAATAGAGAACATCAATGGTCATCGAAGAACCACGGCAGTTTTTTTCGACATGACCCGGGCTTTTGATTTCGTTTCCCACAAACTACTGCTGCTTAAATTAGAGAATCTCGGCATCAGAGGACTCGCATTGCAATGGCTATCTTCTTACCTTAGCAATAGAAAACAAGCAGTCGACATTAAGAGTTTATCAGATGAAGGAGACATTGTTCTTCATAGATCTAAATACAGAGAAAATGCATGTGGGGTTCCGCAAGGCAGTGTACTCGGACCGCTTTTGTTCTTACTCTACATTAATGACTTGCCCGAGGTAACCAACCACAAATGTATATTGTTTGCAGACGATATTTCTGTGATTATTCCAGACAAATCAAATATGACTAGCTATGAATTGGATATAAATAACACTATAGAATCAATAATTACTTGGTTAGTGAAAAATAATTTGACAGTCAATCTGCAAAAAACCAATTTTATTCAATTTGGAACACACCAACAAAAGAAAGTTATACTTAATGTTAACTATAAAGGCTCTTCAATAGCAGAAGTCACCCAAACTAAATTTTTAGGTGTTATTATAGATGCAAATCTGGGGTGGAAACAGCACGTAGAAGCTGTTAGAGAAAAGTTGCACCGCTATGTTTATGTCCTAAGTAGGTTGCGTAACACATCTGCAATACAAACGACTCTAGCCGCTTATCACGGCTATGTGGCATCCTTGCTCAAATATGGCCTGTTAATCTGGGGAAACTCCTCAGATATCCAAGATCTCTTTATAGCCCAGAAGAGATGCCTGAGAGCAATGTGTGGCAAGAAACCTCGGGAGTCATGTGTGCCACTTTTTAAATCACTGCGGATTCTCCCGCTACCATGCTTGTATATTCTTGAGGTAGCAACCTTTGTTAAAAATAATATGGACTTATTTAAAAAATATTCTGATTGTCAGAGCAGAAATTTAAGACACAAGAACAGGTTAGTCTATAACAGCGTGCCTCGGCTAACCTTGTATCTAAAACAATGTAACTCAATGGGTGTCAAAATCTATAACGCTATTCCTGATAACATTAAATTATTGCCTTGTAAATTA
This sequence comes from Athrips mouffetella, assembly GCA_947532105.1. Taxonomy (NCBI): domain Eukaryota; kingdom Metazoa; phylum Arthropoda; class Insecta; order Lepidoptera; family Gelechiidae; genus Athrips; species Athrips mouffetella. The sequence continues at coordinate 4,968,623 of OX383964.1, read as the reverse complement.
TTTAAACGGAAACTTCTGACATGGTTATTGGAAAACAATTTTTATACTATTAAGGACATGATAAAATAGATGGAAAAGTAGTTATTTAATAGGACATTTATGATAATTTTAATTTTAATGATTTATTTTTTCTTTTTATGATTTTATTATAATGTACAGTAGAGTTTTATAAAGTTCTAGTTATGTAATTATTATGCATGCCAATTTCTGGTAAGACATGAGGACTATATGTATATAATGATGATCATCTATTTTTTACCATGTTTTATGCAAATAAATTTTCATTTTCATTTCATATCCGTAGATAGTAGTCGGGATCAATGGCTTAAAGTGCCTTCCGAAGCACGGAATCATCAAACTTTTCGGACAATATGGTGATTCACCCTACAATGTCCTAACCAAACTGGGGAGGTCGCACAAAGGGATTTTTGTTTGACAGGATCCCCACTGGGATTCAAATCCAGAACCTTCGGATTGAAAGCTGAGCCCTCTAACCACTATACCACCGAGGTGTTACAAGGAATTGTTTTTTATTTATTTTTTACTTTCATTTTAAAACTCCATGGTCACTTGCTTGTAAAACTAGCTTAAGTACCAAATACGAGTATCAACCTATTTAAAAATGATATCAATTACTAGTTTTGCTATATAAAACCAATTACCTAGTTAGTCTAACAGTACCTGGGCGACTGAGCTATGCTATGTATGATTAAAATATCATCGGGTGAGCAAGCTATGCTACTCAACAACAGATGGCGCTGTAAGTTTCTTGAACGCACTAAGACGCGCTAAGAAAAATTAAAAAAGACTGTGAAAACGAATTTTCCCAGACATGAGACCTAGCTAGATCGATTTTTTGCCCCCGAAAACCCTTGTATAATAAATTTCATCGAATTCCTTAGAGCCGTTTTCGAGAAACCGATTATAAATATATGCAGGGTATTAATTTAATTGCGTGCCATAGCTTAGGGGGAATTCAGTAACGATGAAGGAACACAAAAAAAATATAAAAAAATCCTACTTAATTTTTTTAAATAATTTATCGGGTATTACATTTTGACGGTCCTAAGCCCGTTAAAGTATGAAGGAAAAATTGGAGTCACACACAAAAAAACCGGTCAAGTGCGAGTTAGACTCGTGCGCCGAGGGTTCCGATATACCTTTAGTATTTTTGGAAGCAATATAGTCCATTTTAGGACCGCAAAACTAAATTTGTTTGTAAAGGTTTTTTGCAGATATCTAAAAAACTGTGCAACTTAGAAAGATCGTTTTATTTTTGCTGTAATATTTACATAAACTTCTATCGACTGTAATTAATTGAGATTTTTCCATCAAACTTCGGAGATAAGGGGGGGGAACGGTATTTTTTTGACATTTTTCATCATAACTTGAAAACTAAGAGTTGTAAAAGATACAAAAATATATTTTAGAATGCACAAGTAAAGCCCTTTCATATGATACCCCACTCAACCTAGTACCGATAATTTGAAATTTTGCCCTATTCCCTATTTAGGCCCCCTTTACATTAATAACAATATTTTTTTCTTAATTTTTTTACGTGTCATTAAGTTGGACAGCCATATTCTAAACCTGATACAAATATCAAGTCGATAGCATGAGTGGTTGCTGAGATATACAGGTGTGACATGTGTGTTTAATCCTGTCATACTCGAAGGGAAAACGCCACAGGCATGGCACAGAAGTGTGGTGGTACTCTTCTTAAAAAGGGGGATAAGACCCTGCTGAAGAATTACAGACCCATCTCACTTCTGAGCCATGTCTATAAGCTGTTCTCGAGAGTCATTACGAACCGTCTCGCGCGCAAGCTCGACGACTTCCAGCCTCCCGAACAAGCCGGTTTTCGTAAAGGCTGCAGTACCATAGACCACATACATACGCTACGGCAAGTTATACAGAAGACCGAAGAGTATAACCAGCCACTTTGCCTAGCGTTTGTGGACTATGAGAAGGCCTTTGATTTGATCGAGACGTGGGCCGTGCTACGATCTCTCCAGAGGTGCCAAGTCAACTATCGGTACATTGAAGTGTTGAAGGATCTGTACAAAAACGCCACTATGTCAGTTCGTCTTCAGGACCAGGACTCGAAACCTATCCAATTCCAGCGAGGAGCGAGACAGGGAGACGTCATATCTCCTAAACTGTTCACCGCTGCATTGGAAGACGTCTTCAAACTCCTGGACTGGAAAGGACTTGGCATCAACATCAATGGCGAGTACATGACCCACCTTCGATTTGCCGACGATATTGTCGTAATGGCTGAGACCCTGGAAGATCTCGGCACGATGCTCAATAACCTCAGTAGGGTTTCACAACAAGTGGGTCTTAAAATGAACATGGATAAGACGAAAATTATGTCTAACGCCCTTGTTGTACCCACTCCACTCAAAGTTGGAGACTCTATGCTCGAAGTTGTTGATGAGTACGTATACCTGGGACAAACGGTCCAGCTGGGTAAATCCAACTTAGAGAAAGAGGTTACTCGGCGAATCCGACACGGATGGGCAGCGTTCGGGAAGCTCCGCAATATCTTCACGTCCAAAATACCGCAGTGTCTCAAGACGAAAGTCTCCAGTGATGACATATGGCACCGAGACGTGGCAACTCACGATAGGCCTTATCAGAAAGCTCAAAGTCACCCAAAGGGCTATGGAAAGGGATATGCTCGGAGTCTCTCTGCGCGATCGAATCAGAAATGAGGAGATCCGCAGAAGAACTAAAGTAACTGACATAGCCCTGAGAATCGTTAAACTGAAGTGGCAGTGGGCAGGGCACATCGCAAGAAGAACTGATGGCCGATGGGGCGTGAGGGTTCTTGAGTGGCGACCACGTACCGGAAGACGAAGCGTTGGCAGGCCCCCCACAAGGTGGACCGACGATCTGGTCAAGGTCGCGGGAAGCCGCTGGATGCGAGCAGCGCAGAACCGGTCGTCATGGAGTTCTTTAGGGGAGGCCTATGTCCAGCAGTGGACGTCTTTCGGCTGATATGATGATGATGATGACAGGTGTGACAGACAGACGGACAGACAGACAGACAGAGCGGCACCATAAGGGTTCCTTTTTTTTACCATTTTGGTATCGGAACCCTAAAAAGGATTTCTTGATACTCTCGCGCTACCTCGGTGATAGCGAAGTGGCCTTCCGCGTTAGTTTAGTTTCAATGGAGTTAAAAAATTTTAAGTAGGATTTTTTAAATATTTTTTTTGTGTTCCTTTATCGTTACTGAAACACCTCCTAAGCTATGGCACGCAATTAAATTAACACCTTGTATATATACAATTATTGCTCGTTTAATATTATAGGATACGTCACTACTTTAACTCAAATTGGAGAAAAAAACTCTTACTTTATAACAAGACCATTATTGAGACGCCGAGACGGGAAAATAGAGGTATTTTTAGCAACCAATTTTGTACACTACTGGTTACTATTTGGCTTCGCTTGACGTAGATTTTGACGTCATTCAGCCTAGGCCTTAAATGTTGATCATTGAGTACTAGACCAAGTAGAGGTGACATTAGAATGCTTTTTAAAATTAGCACCACATTAAGATTTATAAAAATCACGGGTTAAGTGTACAACGGATTCACGTTCATAGGGTTCCGTAACCCTACACAATTCAAAAATACTGTGCTAAAAAAATATGATCACATCATCATCATCATCTTAACATCCCATGAAACAATGTAGAGGGGAAGTACGATAGTCGCCTCGCTTGTTAGCGTTACGGCTGGCACCATGGACCGCGGTTGTAGGTGACCGCAGTAAGTAAGATGTAAGATACATAGGAGGATGCTGCTTCCAATCCTCCAGTTTATAACCCTTAGTCGCCTCTTACGACACCCACGGCTATGTATTGGTTGCACCATTCGGTACTATTCTTTGCCGGCACCACAGGGGATGTCACAAGAAAATTCTGAATCATGGGATTCATTGATGCTGGACAATAGGCTGTTTTTACCAGCTTTTGAAAGTTCATCTAGGTAGCTCTGCTTGTTAGCACTAGGAACGATACGAACGTTCACCCAGTATGAAAATTATTGAGTGAAGGAGTGATCACACCCAGCTGAATTCAAAGACTAATTCGGCAAACATTGCTGGGAGACTTGGTTATGTTAATTTCAATAACGAGCAATGTATGCCGAATTAGTCTTTAAATTCTGCTAGGTGTGATCACTCCTTTAGTTTGATTGCTGCTGTCAAAGTCCATGATATATTTTCTCCTTAAAAGATTTCATTAATTTTACTGAGCCTTAAAAAAGTACCAACAGTGATCAGCGTACCACCCATAGACACATAAAAAACGTAGCCACATCACTCATTTCTCGTCTTTAATTTAGACAAGTAAAGGATGCATCGTTTTGGGCAGCAGTCATGTTTCTATGATTATAGCCTTTATAAGTTATGTGTTCAATGGTGATTAGCTAAGAATACCATTGTACGTAAATCCCGCCATTTTGAAAACACCGTGAATTAAACATGAATTGTTTTGTAAATTACTAAACATTGGTTGGCAATGCACATTTACTGACAAATGTTGATGAATTTATTTCTATAATAGCTTTTGTCGCTAAATCATTTATACACTGTTTACTTTTTACTTTTAATACAGCGTGAATTTTCATTGGTTTTGCTCCCGAAGCCCAGTGATTATGCTCATTTATAAAGCATTTATATTGATTTATCTATTTATTTATGTACAATTATACTTATTTTTACTACATTGTATGTTAACGCGCCCACACACGCACACACAATCTTACACACACAAACACTCTCACTCACATATATAAACACACACACTCACACACACCTACTTTAGTTCATCTTGTTTAATCATGTTACGTAGTTAGAATTGTTTAGTTACAAATAGCCACGAGGGAAGAGCGGAGTCTTCCTGACACAGGCACTCTGATGCTTAAAAGGAAACTCCACACAATTTTTGTATGAAAAAAGAATATTAGAAAGCTTTTTTCTAAAAGTCAAAAAACTAAAAGAAAAGTTTTATCGTTTCTACAGTAAAGTGGTCAATCATATTTGGAAGTATTATTGGGAAGGAGAAAAATGGTTTTCGAGACAAAAAAATCTTAAGGAAAGTTGTTTGTTTTCATGAATCACTGTGCTTCGGGAGCGAAACTAACGAAAATTCAAGTTGTAATAAGTGTGTAAATTACATTTATGCACATATTTTAGACAATAAGTAATGAAAAGGAATACGTTTCTTGTATGTTAGATGTCCACTTTTTATTTTGAAATAATATAATACAAACAACAGACACACGTAAACGTCACAGTTTTAACACCTATAGTTTTCATAGATCTCAGATAAATTATTCAGTAGGGTTCAAAATTCAAATTCGGTTATTGGAAAATTAATGTGTCTATACGATCCTGACATCCATTTTGCATGTTAATTGTGATTCGAAAGCCCTAAATTTAGCTAATTCGTACTTACAGGCTAATATTAGTGGAAGTATGATAAATTATAATGAAATTAGGTTAAATAGGTAGCGCATTCATGCAGAAGTGTATAAAATCCGCACGAGTCCAACTCGCACTTGGCCAGTTTTATTTTTTTCTTGTTATTCTATAACTTAATGTACAATAGACATACCAATTTTAACTCTTGTAAGTGTTGTTCCGGTTTTAACGATAGAGCTAAAACAAAATTGGAGTAAAAATTGCATATAAAACATGTTTTTAATAACGGCAACATGAAATGCATTATGTGTGAAAATTTTAACTGTTTACCTGCTACGGTTCATAAGATACATACAGCCCGCTGACATACAGACAGACATCGGAGTCACATTAATAGAGTCCCGTTTTTCACCCTTGGGTACGGAACCCTAAAAAGTCTGCCAAGCTGAAGTGGGACTGGACAACACATGTCTGCCACATGCAATCGGGTGTAGCTACGAAATGGGTGCCAGAGGATGGTCACCGCCGTCGAGGCCGACCTGAAGACGATGGGGCGACGGTTTTAAAAACTTTTTATAGAATTGGCTATCGGAAGCTCAGAACAAAGACGAATAGCGAAATAGAGGGGAGGCTTTTGCTCTGCAGTGGGGCACTCGAGCTAAAACGATTATGACTCTAAGAATCAACGGTCAAAAGACCAGAAACATAGAGTAACACGATTTTCGCGCGAAAACGTGCGCGGTTTGACGCATAGAAATGTTGAGTGAAGACTGAGCGAAGCAAGAAGGTCATTATTCTGAGGTGAAGACCATGGAGTTGAACATAGAGTTGAACCATACGCTGTCAAAGACGCGCAAGCCAAAACTGATCTATTCTTGTCACCGGCAATGATTTATATTTCTCATTTCATTTGTGATGTTATAAAAATATAAATTAGTTACTTTTTTACTAAAATAATATTTGTTAGTAATAATGATGCTAAGGGTGACTGGGGTCTCCTAACACAACCATTGGGTCAGTTGCAACTACCCCCGGTTTCAACTCCCCACTGTCCAACTGCACCCCAAAACTGTATTAAGATTTAAATACAAATAAAAATTCGATTTCGATTTCTAAAGGAGGGCCAACGTAAGAAGTTCATTATGACATTTCCTTAACACAAACTCACAAGGTTCATTTTTCTTTGAAGGCCATATTTTTTTCATATATTTGACAGCTGTCACAACGAACCTATTACGATGGCCCTACTTTAGCAAAAACCTGAAAGATAGTATTTATCTAGTCCCTGCCTGAAAGTCATCCAAAATTACGGGTATGGCTAAAAACATAAAAATTTAAGGGTAATAGAAGGAAGATTAATGAAAATAAGTGTCACAAGGTATTCTGACATTCATTCAGTCATTGTGAATACGGCATAGGCGTCGTTGTGTAAACTTTGTATGACGATGTGAAATCACGTTTGATGATTTGACATTTCAACTAGGGACACAATGGCAGATGTCATCCCATTGCAAAATAAATTTGTAAGGAGTCCGAATTCTTTGGTCTAAAGATAGTGCTAACTTATTACTACGCTAGTGAAATATCAATTCAATTCAAGTATTTATTAATAAATATACTTACATACATATTTATACGTCATTAAAATAGTTTTCTGTAAATTGCTTACAATATTACATAAAGTAATCAATAAAAAAGTATCTTTGAATGACAACCTTGAATGAGTCTGAAAATATGTCAGCTAGAAGAAGCGTGGTAGAAGGTAAGGTGCTAATCACAGTCCAACGTAAGGCGTCAAAATAAAAACAGTTACACCATCGAATCGTCAACCAACACAATGCACCGTAGTAATTTCCATTCGCATTCGAAATTTAAATTCAAAACGTGTGTTTTTGTAAGTCTACCCTCTTTACTTATTCCGTTGGAAGACTACTTATTTAACCTTTTGACCTCTACTGTTTGTTGGCTACGCTCAGTTCACCCGTTTATAAAATCTTGTTACGAATTCAAATAGAATTATTTAGTTGTTCCGTTGCCCGTGAAGTACTACCTACGACCTTTTATGGTTAACTAGACTTCAGTTGTGTGGGATTTTTCTTGTGGGTGTTTGGGAAAACTTTCAAGCCGCTTACATTTTCTAAGAACTAATGTAGGTGTTTCGAGAAATCCTAACCTACAAATACACCTACATTTTCAAGGACCATTCTGAATAGGGCTTTAATTAATTCGTAAAAAAACCTTTTAAGGGCTTCTGGGGGTTAAATGAGACAAAGCTTGTTCTACGACTTAAAGAATATCATAATAACAAAATTTGGACTTTCATACAAATAGGACCGATCGGCGATCTCCTAATTTTGTTTGGAGAAACTATTTATTTTTTTCAAAGATTTACATAAATTTATTTTTTACTTAAAGAAAGTGATGCTACTTCAACCTCCTTACCGAGAAATGATTTAATTTTTTCTTTCATAAAATAAAACATCTACCTATCAAAATTAAAACTACCATTAAAATGCTTTTCAAACTTCTGTTTTAAAAATCAATTTGGTCTTAACGTTTTTTAATTTTTCTATCAAGATTCATAAACTTTTTCGGACGTAATCTGAAAAGGCGCTTCATTTAATTTTCAGTTTAGGTACGAAAATTCGAAACTTAATTAAAGACCCAAAAAAATCACAAGACCGGCGTGGTTTCACAGATTTTGAAGTAATTTTTTCATCAGGGTTTTAACAAACTGGTGTAAATTTTTAAGAAGATTTTTTTCTTTGCTGATACTACAAACAAAATATAAGTTTATGTATTAAACATTCCTGATTAATAATCAGTGAAAAGATTAGAATAAAAAAAATCTTGATTTTAAAACGTAACCGGGTTGTTTGATAACCCTATATAGTCGGTCAGCGGCAGGATACATTTTAAGCTTCCGTACCTTATACAGACTACCAGGCACCCTACATTTATTCAAGTCGCGAGTGAATAGGTTTCTTCTGGACAAGCTCGTTCCATTGGCGACCTCGTCCCTGCCCTTAGGCCTAGATTGAGGTCAAGAGTTAGCCCATCGAACGTAAAATATCCCTTAGAGAGTTTTTAGGTAGTTGAAACATATAGGTGGACCTCATTATCAATAGAACACTGTTGGACAAACTGCTCCACCCACATTCCTTCCATATTATGGTGCCGGCTAAGAATATCACCACTTCATCTCTTCCTGTAGGTGCCGTAAAAGGCGACTAAAGGAATTGTGAACTGGAGTAAAGGCAGAAGTGTCCATATTCGTATCGTACTGCCATACTGCGGTCACCAATCACGGCGGCCCTTTGTGTCTGTCGCAATACTAACAATCATAGTGACTTACTGACCAGTTGCACAAAGCCTCTTTAAAGTTAATGGTCCTTTAAATATATTTCTGTCCTATTCTTTGACTTGAATGGACAGTTTGTATGGAGAAGCCCATTTCTTTTCACTTCCTGAAAGTTTTATTCACTGAAAGTTGTTCAGTTACGTTTACGATCGTGCCCTTTCAGTTTTCGGAAATTTCTCCCTTACATCCAGTATGTAATACATTTTTCAAAGTTGTGCAAAAGAGTTGAGCCAAAAATTTTACTCACCTATATTTCATGAAATATTTCGATACTTTTATCTCAAAATTCTCGGTTGAATGGAGATAATTACTGAAGAGCTGGATGCAAAAGTTTGGGCACTTTGAATTGATGTTAGTTCGAAAAGTTTTAACAAGATAAAATCGTTAACAAGTTAAACAACACAGATGGTTTCAATTGGTTTTTTTGATAGGTTTGTGTAGTTGTTTTAATTAATAAGGGTTTTAGAAAACTAAATAATTTAGTAACGTGCATTCGGGTAATTACGAAACGTTTTTAGATAAATTGACAGCGTGACAATTTATAACTGACTAATAAAAATGTGGTTGAGTTTTTAGTATCAAACTCAAATTTAATATGTTGTTGAATATGTAAACTAAACCTCAACTTGAAGATAGTTTTCAACAATTGACTAAGTAGATCAAAATGTTTTAAAATTTGGTTTTCACATCTCGCGTTTAGCAACCGGAGTCAAGTGAAGCGGGGGAGTGGGTTAAGATGGCCGCTAGGTAAGGGATGCCAGAACAAAATATAATCTTGCATTTTAAATTAAACATTGTTGGAATTACCCGATTTTAGGAATTACCCGAATGCACCTAACATCGAATTGACAATACTTTATCGTTTAGTCCAAGTGTGTCGGGCGAATATCGTAGATCAGATAGGTAGGTAAGTTTGTTTGATTTTCTATAAATTTGTACAACAGCACTGATCTGCGATGATAAATAACAACTGTAAACTTAAGTTTGTAATTAATTCAGTTTAGAAATATCCGTGTGGTGCCGGCAAAGAACAGTACCAACCCATAACTACCCACGGATGTCGTAAGAGGCCACTAAGGGATTATGAACCGGAGGATGGGCAGCAGAATCTTTAATTTGCCTAATAAAATAAAATAAACATGTATGATAAGTGCGAAAGTTTAAAAAAAACCGCAGCAGCATCTTTCTGTGTAGAGTATCAAACTAACTCATATATTGCGGTCAGCAACAACAGCGGTCGCCAGCCGCAACGCTTACAAGCGTGGTGACTATGGTAAATCCTCTCCAAAGTACCACGCGTTTTGGAATTGTGGAGAGAGCCCCCTGTCTTGCAGTGGACGTTTCATGGGATGCTATGATAAGAAATGCAAATCCATAATTTTTTTTGCAAACAACGTTAAATCTCTTTTTTTTTCATTTGTGTACTGAGCCTCACTTGACTGGTCTGGTAGTTAGAGCGTTTGAGTCTTGATCTAGAGGTTCTGCATTCGATTAATGGACCTTGTTAAACCAAAGCCACTTTGTGACTTCGCCAATTTGGTTAATGCACGATGAAGCATCTGATTGTCCGAAAAATAAGATATTCCGTGCTTCGGAAGTCACGTTAGCCATTGGTCCTAGCTGTACTATCTATACGGAAGTAATCGTTACATCAGCCGTGTCATTTAAACATCGACCTTACCGCCCACTTAGAATGCATGAAATTGTGTGTAGTTCGAAACCAAATTGTAAAAGGAAAGGCGTGCGCCTGAGCAAGTTCAGGTGGGATCCAGTTCTTGGATGTCGCTGGGTGACATTCGAGATTTAAAAGTAAAAAAAGTACGATGATCCTTGTAAGGGCTGTTCCATGTAAAATTATTTAAAAAATACTTTTTCTTACAAAAAGTTCTTTTAGCTAAAGAAGAATTGAAGGCCCTGGAGGGTTCAATGACCTCTATGATCAGCCGGTGACGCAGATAATGATGTTTTTTGTTATGATATCCAATTACTAGCAAATACGTAATGTAATGTAATTTGAAGAAAAATCAAATTTCATGATTACCCATATATTTTTAAATAAGTTGCATTCAGGTAATTACGAAACGTTTTTAGATAAATTGACAGCGTGACAATTTATAACTGACTAATAAAAATGTGGTTGAGTTTTTAGTATCAAACTCAAAATAAATGGGTTCTTGAATATGTATACTAAACCAAAACTTGAAGATAGTTTCCAAAAATTTACCTAGTAAGTAGATAAAAATGTTTTAAAATTTGGTTTTCATTTCATTGCATGAGTTCAATTCCGAATGAATCGCGGAAAATTCCGAATGACACTCAAAAGTCGTTTTTATTCTATTGTGGTCTTCTTCTCATATTTAAGAGCCGCGCTCTTGTCGGTGGAGCAATCTCCATTTCTCTCTGTCCTCTGCCAATGATTTGACATCCTGATAAGACTCGACGTTTACCCTCTCTTTTATCTGGTCAAAATAAGTGCGTCTTGGTCTTCCTCTTCCTCTTCTGCCCTCTACTTTTCCTTCAATAATATTCTTTATGAAAGTGTCATGTCTTATCAGGTGTCCGACCATCGTCCCTCTTCTATTTTCGATGGTTCTCAGCAAATTTCTCTTCTCTTTAACCAAATCTAGAACTTCCTCGTTTGTCTTTTTCTCTGTCCAACTGATCCCTTCCATTCTCCTCCAACACCACATCTCAAACGCTTCTAACCTCTCTCTATCTCTTTGTGTTAGAGTCCACGTCTCACAACCATATAATGCAATGCTCCAGATGTACACTTTTATCAGTCGTTTCCGAACACTTCTAGAGATTTTAGCTTTTAAAAGGTGTTTTTTGTTGTTAAAAGCTGCTTTGACCATTGCAATTCTAGAAACAACTTCAGGAGTGCATCTGGAGTCATTAGTAATTAAACTGCCTAAATATCTGAATTGTTTCACCGATTCTATTGGGACATTATTAAGATGAATTCTTGTGTCGTTTGTTGCTGGTTTTTTCGAAACTGTTAACTTTTTTGTTTTCTTACTGTTTATTTTAAGCCCAAATTCTTTAAATATCACGTCCATTTCTGTAACTAATTCTTCCAATTGTAATGTGTTCTCAGCTACTGCAGCAATGTCATCAGCAAATCTTATAAATTGTATATTTTTCCCGTTAATTTTGATGCCCCCTTTTTCAGAATCATTTATTTTCTTTATTGCGCATTCAATAAAAATATTGAATATTAGTGGTGAGAGTGGACACCTTTGTCTAACTGCTTGTCGTATCTTAGCTGTACCTTTTTCCTCTCCTACTTCTATTGTTGTTTCTTGTTCTTTATAAAGTTTATATATTATTCTTCTGTCTCTGTAGTCTAGACCTGTCTCTTTTAATATCTTCATCATTCGTTTCCAGTTAACCCTATCGAAAGCCTTGTCTAGATCTACGAAGGCGATATGAGTATCAAGTCCCAAATCCATACGTCTGTCTGCAATAAGTCGCAGTGCTAAAATAGCTTCTCTAGTACCCCTGTTTTGACGAAAGCCGTATTGATCCGGTCCTAACGTTTGTTCGGCTATGGGCCTCAATCTGTTTTGCAAAATTTTCAGGAGAATTTTTGATGCCTGAGAAACTAAGCTAAGGGTTCTATGTTCTTCACATTTGAGTGTGTTTAACTTTTTGGGAAGGGTAACGGTTTTAGTTATTTCAAAATCTCTCGGTATATAGCCAGTCAAGTACATGTCCTGAGTTAATTTGAAAATTTCATCTAATAAAGTTTCGCACTGGGTATATTTAATCATTTCTATGTGGATTTGATCTTCACCTGCAGCTTTGCCATTTTGTATATGACTTAATGCTTTATCAAATTCTTCTTTTAAGATTGGAGGTCCTAGTTTCTCTTCTTCCACCAGATGTTCGTCTTCTATATCCTCCTCACTCAGTCCTTCTCCGTGATATAGCTTTTCCATGTACCTTTTCCATCTTGCCAGTATCTCGTTATTGTTCAATAATATTTTACCCTGCTCATCTAAAATAGTTGTACTTCTAGTTTTATGTTTCTTACTTAAATTTCTTATTTCATTGTAAGCTTTATCCATCTGTCCTTTTATCATGTATTCTTCTATTTTGTTGCAAATATTATTGATATCGACTTCTTTTTGGTTTCTACATTTAGTAGTTATTTGGTTTGTAAGAATTCTATATTTATCTATACTATCAAAATCTGTTTTATTCTTAACTAGTCTTCTTTCTAACATCAAATTAATTATCTCTGTGTTTAACCATTTCTTCCTAGGCACAATTTCCTCTAATTGTAGACATTCTTCAGCTGTACTTAATAAGATATCTTTAACATTAGTCCATCTATAGGTGATATTGTTTTCTGTATTATTACTATTTTTAATTTTATATAACTCTATTGTGGTATAATGAACATATTGCTTTTTAGTTCATATTTAGACTCTCAAAAATATTTAATCGTAACTAGTCATTAAACAGCTTAAACGTATTTATATGATATTTATAATTCGGATTTACCCGACATGAAATCTGTGGAGAAAATCTATTGATGTTTTTTTTATTGTCGCTTGTTTTTTTCCTACAATGAATAAACTATTTTAACCTAACTTTGACTTTGATTCGGAATAACCCTTGTCGGTTTAATCCGAAAATAACTGAATATCTTTGGCTAGACCGGTCTGAATCCATTTACCAATGCAATAAAACGAAAATTTTGCAAATGTAAAGACAATCAATTTAAAAACTTACCAGAGATAAGTAGAAGTTACCGACGACGTCCGGGTAATTCCGAAAATGCACAAAACGAGGGAAAATTTCGGTCGAGGACTAAATGGCTCGTCATGAACGTACGCTCGCCTTTGGCAACCGGAGTCAAGTGAAGCGGGGGAGCGGGTTAAGATGGCCGCTAGGTAAGGGAAGCCAGAACAAAAAATAATGGCGCATTTTATAGAAATGAGACATTATTAGAATTACCCGATTTTCGGAATTACCCGAATGCACCTCATTTTTTTACAATATATTAGTGATGTAGAATCATCCCTAAAAAGGGTAATCGTACTTTTATTTACATTTAAAAAAAAAAATTAATCGTGCATTTAATTTTATTTGTGATAGTTTACCGTCCAGTAATATTCAAGAATGGGACTCCAACGTTAGTACCGTCGAAAGCGAAAGTCGCAAATGCAAATTTATGTCAGCATGTTAACTGTAGACATTCCCCTATTTACTTAGGGAAGAAAGTCCTTCCCAGACCTGTGGACATTTGATTAGGGTGAATAAGACAATATTAGATCCAGGTACAGTTTACATAAACTATAACAACCTTAGGGTACACCTCACCAACTCTATTTACCCAAAATATTAACGGTCGGTTAAACTTACTTGAGGTTTGAAGACCCGAAGCGCCTTGAAGCCGTTATCGCTTAGCAGCAAATTATTAGATACAAGTATTACAACCTTAGGTTGAGTAGGTCTTCAAGTTTCAGGTCAGGCTGATTCAGAGTTGCCAGAACGGAAGAAAATTCCGAATGCTTGGAGAAAATCTAACCTTTTCTTAGGGTGTATTTTTATTAGTAGTTTCCAATGGTTTTACGCATGCGGAAGCTACGGTCACAGAATAAAGTAATAGTACTATCATACAGAACGGACACACTCCGCCCCCCTTGCAATCTACCCCGCACCCCCGCGCGCACCCGCCCGCGAGATTCTCGGGGTCCTTCTGAGGGTCTTTTGTACTGATTACTACGCGACATTATATTTCAAATTTCAAATTCGCGCATGATATATGTAGTGTCTGGGTGTGGTAATTAATATGTAAAGAGAAACACTGTTAAAAAAAATATTTTGTTAGGTACGGTCTACCGCATGACAGTGGAAACATTTGTAACCCTATTACCATATTATTTTGTGAGAGTAAACTTTAAAAAAATGCACGGTCAACCGCACGTCTGTTACTATGACATAAGGTCCAAAGTGTTTCTACTGACGTGCTGTTGGGTTTACACATATATTTTTTAAGTAGCCTGTGCAATAGAGTTGAGGCCCAGCAGTGTGACATATTTACTTATGATATTATTTGTTATTTGTCTTTGCAATACAATTCGATCCAAAATTCTGAATTCTTTCGACATGGCAATCTTCATCCGATACCTACTTATTATAACTACTTTCTGGTCTCGCAACCGGCGCCACTACCTCAATGTAATCTAATACGACTTCCGAACAGCCTTCCAACCTATCCTACAGTGAGCTCGCAGAATACATAAGTAAGGTGACATATTTTTTCTCCATACGATACCGTACCTTCGGTGATTGAGGTCAACTTTTCCAGCCATTATCATAAATGGCTTGCTGGATCGTGTTCCTTTTTCAAACTTTGATGTTTTTATTTTTCTTTTTTTGTTGGAATACGTTTCCGTCCCTTCATTGTGCTGATATGGTGGGTTGTTACGTTTTCTTTTGATGTCAGAGTAAAATGATCCGTAATGCAGTCACATAACTTTTATGCTAAATGAACTTCTTATTTTGATCATTCATATTTAAGTCGGGACCTAAAATAGGAGAATGGATCGAACATTGGAGTGATTTAACTATTCCTTACATTTAATCATAAACTTTTCGACAAAAGTGATAAAAGAGCCAAGTTATAAATCTTAAGTCTTAGATTTATTTATACGCTGCCGTATGTTTTCACCCTGCTTTTTTTCATCTATTAGTTTGTAATGTGTTAGGTATGTTCATCATAACATCCCATGAAACGTACACTACAGGACAGGGAGCTCCCTCCAGAATTCTAGCTCTTGCTGGAAAAATATAGAGGGGAAGTACCATAGTCACCTCGCTTGTTAGCGTTACGACTGGCACCTTGGACCGCCGCGGTTGTAGGTGACCGCAGTAAGTAAGATGTAAGATACAAAGGAGGATGCTGCTGCCCATCGTCCAGTTTATAACCCTTAGTCGCCTCTTACGACACCCTCGTGTATGTATGGGTTGGTACTATTCTTTGCCGGCACCACACAGGACATGTTAGGTATGTTATGTGCGACTAAATAGTTAAACTTTTCAAATATTTTTAGTTGATTGAGTATAACATTCATTATAGTCAGGCGATCGGAACAATGTACTATTTAAATGATTTAAAGATTTGTAACCACAGATAATATAATACTAGCGTAACTAACTATTCAAACCTGCTAAGTTACACCATTTAGTAGCATAGAACCATAGAGTAATATAATACATAGAACTCATACTCGTAACAAATGAAAAACGTTATCCTTTAGACGCATCTATGATTTCTGGAACTTCTTTAAAACTTGTTAGTCGTTTAGTTTTCACCTCGTTTTATTAGCGAAGCCGTTTCGTCAAACTTGGCTCCCTTTTACATTTGTATTTCTGATGCATTTTTCTTCCTATGAAATGGACTTCAGGTCGGCCGAGTTCTGCCGTATTGGCGATTGGTAACCAGTTACCAAAGAAGGAAAAATAATATAATATTTTTTAAGTGTAATGTATGGTTAGTCTATTTCTTACTTACTTAGTATCCTAAAAAATAACGAGAGAAAAGCAGTTTACAACCGTTAACCCAGATTTATATCATAAAAATGTTTACTCAGCGTACTCAAGCTTAAATATTTATAGATCCTTTTAACATCGCTTATACAGGGTGATTACAAACCCTTATACATATTTTATATATACAATAAATTAAACCACTTCATTACTTGTTGATATATCCCACTCCTATTTAACTTTTCATGTATATATGTAGATCAGACCTAGGTACCTTAGTATCAGCTGATAACTAAGTGTTCTAACCTACAAAATTAGGTTTCTGTTCTTGTTTGTCATTTTACTATTTACTAGCTGTGCCCGCGGCTTCGACCGCGTGAAATTCAGACAATGTGCAGTCTCTCCCTCTCCCCTTCCTCTCCCTCTCCATCTCTCCCTCTCTTCCCCCCTCCCAATCCTTCTCCTTCTCCCTCTCCCTATCCCTGCCCCTAACCCTACCCCTAACCCCTATCTCTATCCCTATCCCCAATGCCATCTTTACCGCTATCCCTATCTTTACATAAACATTGAAACGACGCTCATATTGATTTTTACACATTTAAACCCTATCGCACCCCAACCCCATCCCCAGAGGATGATGGTATTTCACGTCCACCACGTTGGATTTCAAAATTATTTTAGTTTTTGTAATCAGCTACCCGATAAACCATACAAACGATATTGGTTTTTAGACTTTTTCACCCTATTTCCCTCTTTTAGGGGTTGAATTTGGGGTGGAATTTCAAACACAGTGATGTACGTACCACAGAATTACAACACTTAAATAATAAATTTAGTGGACTTTACTTTGAAAATGAAGGATTTTCAATTTCATCCCCCTTTTCACAACTTAGGGTGTAGAATTTTCAAAACCCCTGAGAAACGTAAAACTTATTTTTAGTCGTTAGTCTAAATACAAATTTTGAAGATCCTTACTTCAAAACTGATGGACTTTCATACAAACTTTCATCCCTTATTTCACCCCCTTAAGGAATGAATTTTTAGAAATTCTATTTTTAAAAACCAAGAGCTTAAAACCAAATTTCTATAACTCTACCTCTAAAAATGAAACACTTATAGACCAACATACGGAAAAAATTTATCCCCTTTTTCACTCCCTTGGTGTGACCCCACATTTGTGTGAATCTAGCTCAAGAAACAAAGAACTTTCATTTAAACTTTCATCCCTTATTTCAACCCCTTAGGGGATGAATTTTGGAAAATCCTTCCTTAGTTGATGGTTTTGAAGTGCGAAAAACCCGTGTACAAAATTACAGATCTGTAACTATAGCGGTTACGGCTCGGCGTTGATGAATCAGTCAGTCAGGACAAGCAATTTTATATATTTAGATTGTGGCGTAATAGCAAATTGCTGAGCGTCAAATAATTGGTGGCTCTTTGGCCAACTTCCCGTAGAAACTTAGACTCTCAAATATCTAAATCTATGGCTGAAGTTCTCGAAAGATGTCTTCTCACACCCGTTATAACAAATTTCTTAGCTTCTTGTACAGGTGGTGAAATCCACTTATAATGTAAAACCGCATTGTCTTAAAAGTTTAAAATGAAATATAACAAGTGCTTTAAACACGTACTCATACTCGTATGCTTTTAGCGTAACGCTCGTAGTATTTCTTGGTAAGTACTGAAGTGACTTAAGTAACCCATTTTGGAATTGAAAATTATGTTAAGATTTCTTAAGGTGCGGTACGTTACGTTACGTACATTCAATCACAAATACTTTGGACTTTAAGGAATGGCAATATAATTACAAATGCTTTAATTAAACTGAGGTTGACTGTACCTGCGGTCAGAAAGTACGTAATGTCTGTTCGAATGGGTCGAACGTCTTACGTACCATGTTTTATTGTAAAGGTTTTTTTTTGCTTTCGTCAAAAAATATATTGCTGCTGTTAAGTTAGTACGAAGTTATTAATAATAAATCACAAGTCTTTACGAACACATAGACATATTATTATGTACATGTTATAAAGAATGCCCCTTTGATGATTTATTAATTTTTAATCTCGACCAGCAAGCCTCTGATGACGTAACTTAAGATCAAAGGTTATCTTAAGGATACATTAATGACAAATATATAAATAACAGTTATGGCTTTAAAGATATAAATAGGAGGTGAATGAAATTAATGAAGATAAATTATTGCTTTTTAAGACGTATAAGACAATTTGTGCATTCACATTCAAAGGACTAATTCTCAAGACCCTCGAATGCAAATGTAAAAACTGCACATTTTTATCGGGGGCAAAAGTCAAAGTGATATTTTTTTGTGATTTTTTCGCGTTACAAGACTGATGCTCGAGAATAGCACCCATGGAACTGTGATAAATAATTTCAAATGCTTGGAAAACGTAACGATATTTATTATCGGTGAAATTGTTGATCCACATTATACTGCGTGGAGCCAAAAAATGGGAGTTATGATTGATGATATGAATCGAAACCAAGATTTATTGGCTATGGTCCTACCAGGTTGTCCTACAGGGGTTCAAAGCTTATTTGCGAAACATTTGACTCATAAGAGTAGCTGGGTTTTAATTTAATTATCTACTTATTGTCTAGTTTACAAATATTTTGTGAATCAGTCGGTTTGAGTATGTCGTAAACAAAATTGTGTCGCCCTTTTACTTTAGAACTTGGCTGACACACTACCGCTGACAAACTAATCCCAGTAAAGCATTTTAACCTACTATCACATCTTCAAGAAAATTATGTTTCACTTTCAAAATTAACTTAAAAAGTATTTTATGAAATCTTTTAAAAGTCTAAATAGTTACAAAGCTATTTCTAATATTTCTTTTAGGGATATAACGTAAAATTGGAAATATGGAACGAGTTGCAAACTTTGAAATCCCTAATTAGTTCGAGATTGAAATATGAGGCGAAGTTGTAAGACTGAAAGACTTTCCTATAGGTGCCTATAGATAAAGTACGCGACAGGTCGGAAATGCGGACGAAAGATATGACGTGCCATACGTTTCATCAGCACTCCTGTCGCATACTGTAGGTACCTATTTAAAGCTTAATTCATCGTAACATCCCTTGAAACGTCCACTACAGGACAGGGAGCTCCCTCCAGAACTCTAGCAAAAATACGTGGTACTTAGGAGGGGATTTAGCATAGTCACCACGCTTGTAAGCGTTGCGGCTGGCGACCGCTGTTGTTGGTGACCGCAGTATGTAAGATGGTATGAAACATAGAAAGATGCTGCTGCCCATTCTCTGATTTGTAAGCCCTTAGTCGCCTCTTACGACACCCGCGAGTAGATATGGGTTGGTACTATTCTTTGCCGGCATCACACGGACGAAAGCTTGATTAATTTGTTTGAATACAAAACTTCTAGTTCAAATTAATGGGATTCTTCATTTTAGTCATATTTTATATTCATAATAAAAAAATCATAAAATTATACAATTCCTAGGAACATCTTTATTTAAATAAAAGCAGAGGTGAAACACACTTTACATAACAATAGAAAACTCCACACAATGAAACGAAAATATTGCTTGATATATTAAAATTTAAAAAATTGCAACCACAAAAAAATATCGCAAATGTTTTTGTTGATGGTACATAATCACGCACGAAAATTACAAAAAAACAAGTCTTGGAAAGATTACATGCAAAGGCGGACTTATCCCTAGGTGAAATCTCCATCATTCATCATAATAACATCATGTTGTTATTATGTTTTTATTGTGTCTGTAAAAAGTGAAAATATGTAAAAACTAGCTTTCCGCCTGCGGTTTCATCCGCATTAAAATGCATTTTCCCGTGGGAATAAAGTGTTTTCCCGCGGTAAAAAGTAGCCTATGTGCTATTCCAGGACCTAACCTATATGTGTGCCAAGTCTCATTTAAACCCATTCAATAGTTTTTGCGTGAAAGAGTAACAAACATCCATCCATCCATACTTACAAACTTTCGCGTTTATAATATAAGTAGGATAGGATAGGAAGTAGGATAGGATGCATATTTTTTTATAGTAAAGTCGTAGTGAATAGACTCTTTTTGGGTGAGCATCATCCATCGTCGATCTTTCGTTCGTCAGAGCTGGATTGAGGTCAAAATCAAGACCACGTAGTTTTATTCAGGACTCAGTCTTAAGTTCATAACACCCTTTTCTAGTTGAAGGGTAAAATATCGCATGAAAAACCATAACCTCAAAGTAAACACTTGTATTTTCCCGCCAAAATCTTGACTTATTTTCATCCGAGTCTTTGCAAATGGAAATCATAAATTCACGTCACGCGCTTTAAATAATAAACGCTCGGGTTTCGTATGAAATGTGTTATGTTTTAGGATTCCGTAATGAAAATGGTAAGGGAACCCTTATGGCCAACTTTGTCAATCTCTCTGTCACATTTGCCTTCAGTGCGACACACTTATTTCGGCTTATGGATATAGTCAGAACTAAAGCCACTGCATAAGGATTTTGCCATTTAAGGCGTTCCTCACTCGCAGCTCCTCCAAGTCCTCGCCCTAAAATTTGCAGCTACACGCTCGTCAATGCAAATGTCGACCTCATTTACACGTCCATAACGTTCATATGTCATCACTGGCAACACACACTGGTCAAAGACTTTCGTCTTGAGACACTGCGGTATTTTGGACGTGAAGATATAGCGGAGCTTCCCGAACGCTGCCCAAAATAAAATAAATAAATAAAATGAAATAAAATATACATTCTTTCAATTCTTAAATTCTACTACAACATAGTTACTTGAAGCACTCCTTATAGGGCCGCCAGACTATGCCCATCGCGCTGCTCCTCGCTCTGCCCCTCACGCTGCCACGATGTTGCTCTCTCCAGCCACATACTGCTCTACTCGCGCGATTAATCGCGACGCTGCTCCGCACTACGTCACTTGCCATTGCTACACGATGGACGTCGAAACTGTGGCAGGATGCGCGCTATGTATTTTTAGTAAATTCTTCTATAGAAATATACGCCGTACTAAAGGAGTTGATGTACGAGTATGACATCTATTTATCGAAATAAGAATAGATTATTAATTATTGTAAATCGTCCGCAAAATTTCAAAGGGCAAAAGCATGAAGAATATAATATAGTGGATGATAGGTACGGAATGTTAACGTTTTTTCATTGGACCATTCTTCTGCTGCTGGCAGCGACACGATTTGACGCGTGAAATCGACGTGCTTCCGTGACCACCGCTCGATGCAGACTGCGTCCGCGGGCAGTGTGTGGATGCCTACTCGCGCTCATATTGCCGGTCCTTTAACTCGCGCCCGAAAAACCGACAATCAAGGGATCGATGGGCATGACGAGGAGCAATGCGTGCGGCATGACGAGTAACACGGCCACACTACGTCTCTGCCTCCTGCCCTCGCTACTTCCCACGCCATTCGACGAGTGTCTGGCTGGCCGGGCTATTATAAGTAAGAGAATATCTGTGATAGGAGGAACTGCTCATCCTAGATTAGGCATTACAACAAAGACTTTAGTTTATGTACGAGTGCATAAGATAACATAGGAAATGACACAGAGACCGAATTTTTAGACCAAACTGGTTATTTATTTCAAAAACAAAATACTCGACTGTGTAGAAAAATATGAGCTGAAAAGAAAAAGAAAGAGTTCAATTTATAATGAACACGAATCTAACGACACCTCACATGTTAAAATATATCAAGCCGTTTAGGCTGCAGAGCGCGACAAAGAAATCGACATACATACATACACTCGAAAAACATAACCCTCCTGTTTTGGGGAAGTCGAGTAAAAACATAGAATACGGTAAATAAAGGAAAGTCTCCAACTAGCTCAGAGTAAACTATTTAAATTCAACAAAAATTGTAAACGTTTTCTAACTAAGATTCTCTAGAAAACCTTTTAGCCGAATTCAGGCATGGCGGAGAATGTGCCACTTTACTATGAAAGGACGCCCTAGCTTAATGAATAAATTCGCTCATTCGGTGTAAAGGGCGCTTAGCTTATATGTTAGTGGGTTCCTTATAGAGGGTGTTTCGTTAAGTAAATACAATTTTGTAAACATTGAGTGCACGACAAGTTCAACCCTTTATTTTTTTTACCCTGGTGTCAAAGTTGCTAAGCCGCCAAAGGCCTATTTCCTTAGATAGCACCCGGGACCAATAGCTTAACGTGCGTTACAAAGCATGAAATCAACTTACTTATGAGACAATCAGGATTCAGCCTGCAATATCCTGACCAAACTGAGCAATTCGCACGAAGTGAATTTTTGTTCGCCAATATTCCCACGTTGATCAAACCCAGAACTTCCGAAACGAGAGCTGATCTCTATAACCACTAGACCACAGAGATTTGTATGATGTTAGGGCTTATGTACAAATTCTGGGGAAGTGCACCACCACTTGGCCTATTTCTGCCATGAAGCAGCAGTGCGCACTTCTGTGTTTCTGTTCGAATAGTATGAGAGCCAGTTAACTTAGAGGCACTCACATGATAATTTTTTCCTAGTTCTCAGGGTGGGCAACGCGGTTTAACGTGTTATGTGAACTTTAATTTTATACAGTGTGTAACTCTGTGTAAAGTTAAATTAAACAAATAACAGACGATAAGTCATTAAAGAAGTTAATTTAGGTTTAAGCTTAAAATGTAAGCTGTAAGCTATTTCTCTGTTATTTTTTACCTTTATTTGCGTAAAAAGACCCTTTGTTAGAAGTTTCTTAGGTAACTATGAGCGTATGGAAACCCAACGTAGCGTTAACCAGATGTTAATGTTACATGACCCTTTTCTGCTACATTTTGTGGTGTTTCTGGCGACATTTATATGTGTCATACATGATTCAGGAGTTCAAGGGTTCGGTATTTGCTTTTCCTTTGATTTTAGGAAGATATTCCGTGCTTCGAAATATCGGATTTACTTATATGAAGATTCTACAAGTGCTTTTTATTTGATTTTGGAAGAATTTTGTGTAAAAAATTCCAGATTTTAGAATTTGTCAGTAGTTCAATGTGGATTCTATACAGAAAACTGTTTATTTACATCATAAGTTAATCTTCTTCTTTCTTCTTAGTTAATGAACATTTGGTGGTGGGCAGCAGCATTCTTCTGTGTATAGTATCATCTTATATTCTGCGGTCACCATCAACCTGGTCCATGGTGCCAGCCATAACGCTAACAAGCGTGGTGCTGGTGACTATAGTACGGTCAACGGCTCGTCGGTAGAAACTTTTTCAACTCTATTACCACGCTATAAGTTCCAAAAGTGTTTCTACTGATGTGCTGTTGACTGTACTTCTCCTCAACATTGTTTCAGCAAAATCTGGAATTTTGGAGGGAGGATGATGATGATCATAATGATTTGGTAGATTTGTAAAAGCCATTTTGAAAGGAAGGCTTTAAGGAAACTGTACCAACAGTATCTAAACCACAAACTTCGAATTATAAGCTAAGCAAAAGCCAATAAGGTAAACTTACTACACCAATACACCAAGTATACTACTCGAACTACTATCTAAATGAACATCTTGCATCTTCAAACTGCTAAACTTGATACCTATTATATCTGCCGTACAGTATAAAGCCTCCAGGCGATGCGAAGTTACTGTGTCTCATACTGAACTAATATTGCCAAGAGACTTGTTATATGCATATCTAATGAGAAATTGTCAGAGAAATGGGCAGGATTTTTCTTCGTCCAGAACCTGGCAATGTCCTGGGATTGGCTGTTGATATCTCTTCAAAATATGGACTAGCGGAAAATCTCCAATTGCATAAATTAGTTCCGGATCGAGTAGCGTAAGATGAGACTCTTTATCACCGCGTTACTCTCTGTTTATGAGTATTCACCTATACAGGTTGGTGATATGATAAATTGGAAGACAAGTTTGCGCTCTCCCGGAACTCCAGATTGAATCGAGCAAAAGTTAAAGGTTCAATGTGAATTCGGTTTACCGTGAATAGGGGTCAAAAGTTTTGTGGATATGGTTAAGGGATCAGATTTTATGTAATAGGGATGAATTTCAATATATTATCAATAACACTTTGATAAGTTCAGATGAGGTAAATACGCTGATGGTTTTGATGTTCTAATTGGCTGTTAAGGAGAAAACTGATAATTGAAGGTGAAGCCCGTGAAAGAGAGAAAGTGGAGTTTTGGCAGTAATGTTGTTTTGCGTATCGTGCCTATGTCTCTATGGGTTCCCATCAAGTAAATAATTCTTTCAGTGTTAGAAAAGAGATTTTTTGATATTTTTAGATATAGTAATATGGTTCCTACTGGGTAAGCAAAGAATTAACCCAATTTGATGTTCTAGGCCTAGAGACAAATATAATAAAAATATATCAGATTAATGTTGCGTGAGAGTTAATGTCAATTCTCTACATTTTCATTCTATCCTATTAGCGTACACGATTATAGAAAGCCACTATTATATTAGGTCTTTACCTATGAAATTGCCGTTTTGTATGGCGAATTTTAGGTAAACTCAATTTTCAGTACTAACATTTTTGCATTTTTCTTAGGAATTATAAATCCAATTGTTAAATTATTTTAAGCATTATTGGGAAGACATTAAGCTAACAGAAACTTAAATTTAATTTTCGAAAAATATTATCTGTAAAAAAATATAACAAATCTAATGATGAAATCGGACGACATTTAAGACGAACAATTTTCAAACCTTTAATTTTATATATTAAACTAAAAATTAAAACTTAATTTTATGCGTAATTTGATAACCTTGAAGTCAACTTTCAAATATAAGAAAAAATGAAAAAAATTGCATTAGAATTATAGGAATTATGATCTCATTAATCTGTAAGAAAATTTCGGCAATTTCATAGGTAAAGACCTATTATTATAGAATACAATGCAAATAGAGGGAGTCTACACCTAAAACGCGTAAAAGAAACGGCAAGAAATCACTGCAACACGGCCTACTTTTAGAGTCGGCTTTTCACAATCAATGATATTACAATTATACAGGGTGTTAATTTGGTTGCGTGCCATAGCTCAGGGGCGGGATCAGTATCAGTAACTGAACAACTTTTCCCAAGGAACATAGGTCGAAATACGAAAAACTAAATTTGACCTTCCATAAAAAATGCGCTATCAGATGATGCAATTTCTATGGGAGGTCAAAAATTGATTTTCGTATTTCGACCTATGTTCCTTGGGCAAAGTTGTTCGGTTACTGATACTGATCCCGCCCCTGAGCTATGGCACGCAATCAAATTAACACCCTGTATAAACCGATACAATGTGTTTCTTGTGTTACGCTAGAATGCGTCGAGGTTTTAATTCGACCTTAGAATAAAGATCGGGACCAATAAAAAGCAGCAGGGGACGTTTTTTTTTGCAATACACTGGAATCTTGGGCCGTATGCAAGTGGCTTTAGAGGCCATATGAAAATGTCGCGTGCTATCTTACGTCAATCCCATACTTTTTCAATGTATTCTTCTAGGATTCTACTTTTCTATAAAGTAATTTGTTTACTACCCCTACAAAAACAAATCATATATGGCTACCTTTACTTTATTTTCAGATGGTAAACTCTCCTAGTAATAATTTTACCTATCACCACGAGAAGCGAGGGAAGTACTCGTATTGGAAGGATGCGGTCTTAGTATAAAATAAATAAAAAGGTCACATAGACTTTGAAAAATATTTTAAAACCGTTGCAAATATTATCCGCTATTAATTTAAGAGAAAAATATTTCAAAGAAAATGAAAGCAAAATATTTTTTCCATGTTATTAATTAGAATCCATGTTTATTAAGCTTGGGTCATAAATACGCTTTGAAGAATTAATATTTGCGTTCGGTAATTAAAGGAATATTCCACCCACGGCTGTTATGATCAAATTGTATTTGGATTAGGAGGAATTACAGAGAACTTCAGAGAAGTAAAGCAGCGTAAATAATAGTACGCAATTTTAGTGTAACGATGCACCTGCGGATATTTTGCGTCGGAACGAAAGATTTGTGACAGATCTTTGCGTCAAGTCTGACATAACAGAGCGGAACTTCCGCGTCTGTCGGAACCAAAGAGATTTGAACCTCGCTGCGCTCGGTCACGCAGCGAGGTTCAAATCTCTTTGGTCGGAACTCACCGGAAGGTCTGGTCACTTGTGTCATTTGTTCCGTGGCTGCGGATCGTTTTGACGCGGAAATTCCACTCTATAGTCCAGTCAAACTACGAAAGTGTGTATGGAGAGAATGGCACTTTAGGGAATAATTTATTAAATTACCAGTAAAAACATTCAAAAATTTAAAACCACAAGTAATCCCCGATATAACGTCGATATTCTTAATAACAGTATAAGGTGAACTCAATCTGTATAATATTTACCATGTAGCACAGGTCAGCTTACAGGTATTTTTACAAAAAAAAGTGTTTTTTACTAAATTGCCGCATTTAATTATTTACAGCTTTAAATAGCCTACATTACTATTTAAATTCATTTCTCTAAATGGGCATTTAATGCAACCTAAAATTAAATCATACTTGACAGAAAGATCCGTTGCGGATCGCGGACGCAGAGTCAACAGCTTTTGTCTTTTTGTGTTGCCTAAACTTGCTTTTATTTCCCAAAGTTGCGTGTTCATTAAAATCAGCATCTAAACATGTGTTCAATTTGTTTATAGGTATATTCCTCACGTGTTGTATGAAACGATTTTCTTTGTAAAAGGAAATAACTTTTAGAGCCATACTTGAACTTACTTAATACTCTGGTTTGCTTTGATCTCATATCGAAGTGTTGGATTATGAGTTTAATCTAAACATGAAATTAATATTCGATGTGAAGCCAATGTATTTTCGATAAGTTTGATATTATACGAGTAACTTTAATAGGACGAAGGCGTCTAGTGGTTAGACCGAACGATTTGACTTTCTAGCTTAGGTTTCTTAGTTTTCACTTTTAGACAAAAGCACAACGTTAGGCACTACCCGGACGCTATATGTACGGTCAACCGCACGTCGGTAGAAACTTTTTCAACTCTATTACCACGCCATAAGGTCCAAAAGTGTTTCTACTGACGTGCTGTTGAGTGTACATACAACGAGCGCAAAGGAGTTCCGGCACTTTATACTCAAAATGTATAAAAAATTTATTGTGCGTGCAACACTCGTCTATTAAAAAATAACTGTCACCTGTCACTGTCGTCGGGCAGCGCGGGAGGAAAAACACAGAGGAAAAAACCGGCCAAGTGCGAGTCGGACTCGCGCCCTAAGGGTTCCGTACCTATCTACCATATGATATACTAAAAGCTTTTGTTCTTTGATTTAAAAAAATTCTACAACTATCCAACTTGACCCCTCTTTTATATAAAAGCTCTTGAAACGTGAGCTCACCTTAATTGGTTACTATTAGTTGTGAGAAAAATTTAAAAATTGAAATATTTAATGATTTTAGACTTTTCCCTTTATTTGTACTGTGAGAACTAGCTTCTTGCCAAATTTCAAAATTTTAGGTCAACGGGAAGTACCCTGTATGCCTGTAGGTTTTGCTTTTTTGCATAAATGTATGGAGATGAGGACATAAAAAGCCATATCTTTAGATTGCGTCGTTGTAAATAAATTAAATTTTCAGATCTTGTGGGGTTTATGGACTTGAATATTCGTTATCAGTTTCAACCTGATACCTCTTCTCGTTAGTGAGAAAAAGGACAGACAGACAGACGGACAACAAAGTGATCCTATAAGGGTTCCGTTTTTTTATTTTGACGTATAATACCCTAAAAACTATCAAATACGTTCCAGTTTACGAATATTTCTCTTTGTGTGATTGTCACTGACATTACATATTTTTAGCATAACAGCGCAACCATATGATAAACTTAAAATAATCGACACGAAAATAAAAATTATATTTCGACAACAAATGTTAAATGTTAATAATGAAACGGAACGTTTTTCATGTTCTTCTTTTTTTGGATGAACACTTGTTGTGTATCCGATTTTTAGGGTTGCTACTTTTGTTCACTCAGAAACAAGTTTTTTTTAGTACACTTCCAGTATTCGTTATATGGAAAATGCCGGTTGTCCTTTGAAAATATCGTAGGCCTGCATATTCAGTACAAATAACCCGCAGGAGCACCACGCAAAATGGTTAAAAGCATCAACAAAAGAATTTTATTGGCATTAAGATATTCCTTACTGAAACAGAAATAAAATTGCAAGGAATAAAGCGTGAATTCATTTTCAATTTCATTTTTATAGACAGTCGTCTTCCGAGGCGACGGAATTGACAAGATGAAGGCCGTAAAACGTTAGAACATTTTTCACAACCGCCTCCGTGGTTAGAGCGCTCGGCTCTTGATCCAGAGGTTCTGGGTTCGATTCCCGGTGGGGCACTGTCAAACGTCCCTTTGTGCGACCTTCCCAGTTTGGTTAGGACAATGCAGGATGAATCACCTGAATGTCCGAAAAGTTAGATGAGTCCGTGCTTCGGAAGGCACGTTATTCCGTTGGTCCCGACTACTATACTATCTACTGAATTAGTCGTTAATGAGCCATGTCGGAGGCCTTTGGTGGCTTAACAACTCTGACACCATGGTTTGTGAGGTCGGTCATCGTCCTTGCAACCCACACGATATGATGATGACTAAAGATTTCCCTTCGTACATGGTGTACAAAAGACGTCTCATGTAAATTGTACTTTTGTTTCAGAAGCTGATACTGAACAACTTTCTCAAAAGAAGGTAGGTCGAAATACAAATATTTTTTTTGCTTCGCAATGGAAATTTGCCATTAAATAGAAACTGGCTTGATATTTTGACAATGTCTATGCCCAAAACTTTAAAATTACTAGGATGCTCAAAAAACATTCACAGTATGACTGCGATATCTTTAGTTTACAGCGGCCTCTCCATACAAAATTGCAAACTTGATTGGGCGGTTGTCTGGAGAGATCGATTTTCTTTTCATTTCATGAAGTTCTTGAAATATGAAACAAAATTTTTTTTTTTACCTTCAGACCAATTTTGGGCTGATTGTTCCGTTCACGTTAATTACAAAGTGACAGTCGACACTATAAAAGGCGGCGAAAGGAACCTAAGCCAAAAAGATCGACAGTCGATACACTTTCACGTGGTAGGAGCACAAAGGTAGAATAGGAGTACAGAGCTGGGTAGGAGCCGGATTAAAGCGATATTTTTTATAAAATATTAATTTCGATACATAAACAAAGTAAGCCAAAAGCACTAAATTCGTTTACCCCTGATGAGAAAACTCCCAGCCGGTTTTAAAACGAGCAATATTCAATTTTCCGTAGCAAAAATGTAGGTTTTTATAGCAAACTAGCTGTGCCCGCGGCTTCGCCCGAGTGGAATTCAGACAATGTGCAGTATTGTGCAGTCTCTCCCTCTCCCCCTCCCTCTTCCTTTCCTCCTTCCCCTCCCTTACCCTCTCCCCCTCCCCCTCCCTCTCCTCTCCACCTGACTCTCCCTCTCCCCTTCCCTCTCCCCCTCCCTCTCCCTATCCCTATCCCTATCCCGGCCCCTACCCCCACCCCTACCCCTACCCCTATCCCTACCCCTCTCCCTTCCTCTATCCCTACCCCTAACGCTGCTGCCCATCTTCCGGTTTATAAACCTTCGCCTCTTACGACACCCAAAGGTAGGAATGGGTCGGTACTATTCTTTACCGGTTCTACACGGAACGGTAGGAATGGGTCGCTAGTAAGAATGGGTCGGTTATTTTGTTTTAGGATACGGAGCCCTAAAACAGCAACCAGCTCAATTTTTTTTTCCTGTTGTTGTACAGTCTAGTCGTACAGTCAAGAACACAGAGTTCTACTTTAGCTCTTACGTCTAGCTAAGTGGTACACTTACGTCCAAAATCCCAAACTCCTGACCTCACAAATTTGTTTAACCAAAATGGAAAATATATTCTGCAGAAATGTAAGAACTGGTTTTTATTTGTTTTCAACCTTTTAAATCTAGATTGCAAGTCTTCCTTTGTACAAGGAGAAGACTAGATATTGTCTTGGAGCCTTTAACTAGAGCAATGGTTTTCAAACTTTTTTCATGTAATTTATAACCACGGCCAATACCTTTTGAAACTTAAAGAAACTATTATATTTTCATACAAATTGGTCCGTTTAGTCAAGGACTAAACTTTTACAAACAAACTTAGTTTTGCGGTCCTTATTGCTTTTAAAAATACTAAAGGTAAATCGGAACCCTCGGTGCGCGAGTCCAACTCGCACTAGACTGGTTTTTTTTCGGTACCGTTTCAAATGCTTAAAGCTAAGGTACTATGATACAGAGTTTAAGTTAATTAAGGGCTTATTCTTTAGGCAAAATAAACCAACTTATATTTTTCGACTCTTTCATCTTCGCAAAAAACACAATAAATTTTCCATTCCTTCCTTTTAATTGTATTAAGTAATTTATTTCTGTGAATTTCAAAACTCGTAGAACAAAATGTTGTTGCTTCCTGAAAATGTACACGAATTTTTAAAAATCCTGTACATATTTTTTTTTGCCTTGCTTGTTTTCAATAGAAAAGCCAAGTAGGTCACATGTTGAGAAACACTGAGATAGAGGGTTGACAAATAGAAGAAAACATTCGTTTTGTTTAGTTATCGTTAAGAAAGAAAGGAATGCCTCTCACTCTCACTTACATTTCTGTCTCTTTTTTTTCTCGGTTGAAAGGAACGTTTTGTTTGTTTACTACTAGTCGTTTTGTAAAAGCTTTTTTAGATTATTTTAGATAATATTGCTGCTTCCTTGCATTTATGAAGCGTTTTAATTTAACCAAGGCTATGAACTCCGGAAATTTTATCGACGTGTTCAATTCCGTTCATATTGTTTTCTGATGATTTGTCTGGTGATGATAGTCTGGTTAAGATTGAAAAAATGTGATTTTACAACTAAACGGGGCGGAACTCGAATTTATGTCTTCTGTGCTTATAATACAAGGTGTAACAAAAAGGGTATATCAAGCCTGGAGGATGTAATTCTGCCCATGAAACTGAACAACTTTCCCTAAGGAACATAGGTTGAAATACGAAAAAAACATTTTTACCTCCCATACATAGAAACTGAATCAGCTGATCGCGCATTTTGTATGGGAGGAAATTTTTTTTTTCGTATTTCGACTTATGTTCCTTAGGGAAAGTTGTTCAGTTTCATGGGCAGAATCACATCCTTCAGGGTTGATATACCCTTTCTGTTACACCTTGTATAGAAGTATTAATAATAATATGTTTTTTTTAATAATCTCGCATTAACTAACATAAATTACGTATGGATGGATTATTACGATGATTATTTATGAAAATGTTTCTTATTTCGGACTTGCCCTACTCTATTAAACGATGCAAGTATTTTTTTTTTTTTTTTTTAATAATTTATATTGGTTGCGAATGTAAACTGAATGGACAATTTTATATTATGAGATACCTTTTTTCAGAAGGTAAGAAAGAATTTGTCATAACTTTTCTTGTAAGTTTTAGCAATTTATACCTACTCGTAACTATAATCCCTAATTTTACTTATTATCCACTTTGAAAGCTCTGTGTAAAAATTTAAAGATCTCATCTTATTACGCTTTAAAATGCCCTAAAAAGATACAAGTCTATGCAAAGTATAAAGATAAGAAGTATGTTTGCAGATCTCGTAATATTTGCCTTGCATCTTGCAATGCATTCTTATGCGGATCTTACACTGGAACGCAGGACGCTATTGTGCGCGGCACAAGGCACAGTATTATTTCTGCGCTCAGCTCTGTGTGCAATTTCTTATTCTATAAGCCACTTCCGGTTGCGTTTGATTTTAAACTTTCATTTGGTCGAGCGGAAACATCATTTGGTTATTTTAACTTTTGTCGATATAAAATGATCTTACGCAGCCGCTTAATATTTTTGTTGCTTGTATGAAACTTACGTCTTACCCACGAAGTAGCGCAATTTACGGATGCATTCGTAAGGGTTGAAATTCAAATTTAAAAATGTTTGAGGCTCTACTGAAAAAATGAATTTTAGAATAATTTTTCATTCTCGAAATAAACAAGGAAATTAAAAGAACATTTAAATGTTCTCAATTATTTATCTGCCTATTTTAATTGGAATTTTTTTAGCAAAGCCCATAAATAAAGTTCATTGTAAAGCGGTAGGCCGTAACGCCACGTCAAAAGTTCCAATGTGAGACCATCTATAATACATTACACATAGTGGTGCGCAATGTTGATTCAGTTGCAAAGTTTTATGGAACATCAAACTTTACAGACATAAAATGTGTCGTCATGGATTATAGGATTTAAATACTGTGACCAAAGCGCGACTAATGCCGTTTATGAATGGTTAAAGTAACCACGAGGTTAACGTTTGAAATAAAGTTAAAACCACTTTGTAGATTTTTATGGCTTTTAAAATTAATTGGTACTGATCGTCGAGTTTTAAATCAACTATACAGAGTGTAACACCCTTAAGGATGTAAATCTGCCCATGAAACTAAACAACTTAAGAAACATAGGTCGAATAAAGAAAAATTTTTTTTTTCATAGAAACTTAATCATCTGATAGTACATTTTGTATGGTAGGTCAATTATTTTTTTCTAATTTCGGCCTATGTTTATTAAGGAAATTTGTTCAGTTTCATAGGCAGAATCACATCCTTCCCCTTTCTGCTACAACTTGTATGTAATTATCAGAGACTTAAATAGGAAATCATGATTTACAAAGGTTGTCTGGTAGAGATCGCTCTCAGCGATAAGACCGCCTTTGCCCACTATAACCTTAAGTGTTATTCTTTGTGTGTTCTTATGTTTATGTATGCAATAAAGAATTTATTCATTCATTCATTCATTCATTTATTCGTCCAAATTCAAGATGCCAAAGTGTTTACTCTGTTATGGGATTTGACTAGGGCAAAATGATTTTACAGAGAGCGACTGCTTTCAGAGCTCGATAAAACCAGTGGACAAACAAGACCTAGTTCTAGATTAGGATTTACCAGGTAATTGAAAACAAAAACATACAAAAATATAAACAATAAATTTGTGATTATTTTACATTCTGCACAGTTTTGAAAATATTTTTAATGGCTTTTTAATAACTTTTAATGTAATTCTTAAAAGTTTTGTTGATAGTCCGATGAAGCGGTGAGTAAATGCCGCGAGTTGAGAAGTTTGTCCCGTTTTTGCGGTAATTTATGGTAACTGCTTATTTATGGAAACTTATTCAAATTTTATTGCGTTTAGTTTTTATACGCGTTTTCTTTTAAGAATGAAGACGTAACTAGATTAACTAGTTTACTTCCGACTTTGGAATATATCTTAAAATTTTAATTTAATCGCTATTTTTATTTTGGGTACCATGCCAACGGGACCCTATTACTTACGCCCTTTGTCCATCGCTACGATACCAAGACGATACCGATACACTATGAATACACGATACGCTTTGAATACAAGGTACACTATGAAAACACGATATACTATGAATACACAATACACAATGAATACACGATACGCTTTAAATACAAGATACACTATGAATACACGATACACTTTGAATACAAGATACACTATGAATACACGATACACTATGAATACACAATACACAATGAATACACGATACGCTTTAAATACAAGATGCACTATGAATACACGATACACTATGAATACACAATACACAATGAATACACGATACGCTTTGAATACACGATACACTATGAATACACGATATACTATGAAAACACGATACACTATGAATACACAATGCAATAAAAAAAACCGGTCAAGTGCGAGTTTGACTCGCGTGCCGAGGGTTCCGATATAGTTTTTGTATTTTTGGAAGCAATTAAGTCCATTTTTAGGACCGCAAAACTAAATTTGTTTGTAAAAGTTATTTGCAGATTTCTAAAAAACTGTGCAATTTAGAATGATCGTTTTATTTTTGCTGTAATATTTACATAAATGTCTATCGACTGTAATTAATTCAGATTTTTCCTACCACAACCTTGGGAGATAAGAGGGAGGGGGGGAATGGTATTTTTTTCACATTTTTCATCATAACTTGAAAACTAAGAGTCGTAAAAAAGTACAAAAATATATTTTCGAATGTGCAAGTAAAGCCCTTTCATACGAAACTCCTTTCAACCTAATAGCAACAATTTGAAATTCGCCCCCCCTATTAATAATCATAATTTTTTTTCATGTGCAATTTAGTTGGGCAACCATATTCTAAAACGATTCCAAATTTCAAGTCGATAGCGTGAGTGGTTGCTGAGATATAAGGGTGTGACAGACGGACAGACAGACAGACTGACAGACAGAGTCGCACCATAAGGGTTCCCTTTTTTTTGTACCATTTTGGTATCGGAGCCCTAAAAATAAGGGAGTCCCATATACAAGAAACAAATTATTAGCGTTTTACGCTAGCTCTATCGTAAAAGCACTAACACATGCAACAATGAAACTTAGCAGGGTTGTAGTAAATAAGCTATAGTATTAGAACAAATAATAAAATTTGGTCAAACGTAAGTCGGATCCAACAAAATTTGGTACTACTAAAATTCGCCTTATGAACCCTTGGGACGCGAGTCCGAGTCGCACTTGCCCTGTTTTTAGGGTTCCGTAGTCAAAAAGGAACCCTTACAATTTCGTTGTGTCTAGTTCCTCAAACAAATAAAACGTAAGTCCTGATATTCACTTGACAAATACCACCATTATTCAAAAGAGTTAGTTCCATTTAATCACAGTCCCGCCTAGTCACGTTTAAAAAATACCTATCAAAAAGTGCCGTCAGATCACGAATTCCTTAGTTGTAGGTAAACAATAGAAAATACAGTTGGAAAGAAAAGTGTTTCTTACTTTGGTTTGATATCATTTTGGTCGAAAACATTCTAAAGATGAAATAGAAAATGCTTTGTTTTCGAAAATCACATTTATTAAAGAAAATTATCTAAAAATCCAAAAAATAATCAACAAATAATATCTACAGAAAAAATCTAAGTAACAGTTCTGATTATATTAATCAACAACACAACACGAAACATGCAAAATCAACAATTAAAAAAAAACCGGTCAAGTGGGAGTCGGACTCGCGCGCCGAGGGTTCCGATATACTTTTTGTATGTTTGGAAGCAATAAAGTCCATTTTTTAGGGTTCCGAACCTCAAAAGAAAAAAACGGAACCCTTATAGGATCACTTTGTTGGCCGTCTGTCTGTATGTCTGTCTGTCAAGACCCTTTATCTCACGAACGGGTAAAGTTATCAGGTTGAAATTAATACAATATATTAGGGTCTATGAACCACACAAGATCTGAGAATTTCAATTTTTTACAACGACGCAATCAAAAGATATGGCATTTTATGTCCTCATCTCCATACATTTATGCAAAACAGCAAAACCTACAGGGTACTTCCCGTTGACCTAAAATTATGAAATTTGGCAAGAAGCTGGGTCTCACAGTACAAATAAAGGGAAAAGTCTGAAATTATTAAATATTACAACTTTTCCCACAACTAATGGTAACCAATTGTGGTGAGCTCCCGTTTCAAGAACATTCATATAAGACAGGGGTCAAGTTGGATGGTCGCAAAGGCGATTTTTGTTTTAGTTCTATTTTAAAAACGGGAACGCTTAAAAACTTGAAAATTGGTATGTTTATAGTGCATAAGCTATAAAATAACAACAAATAATAAAATTTGGTCAAGCGCGTGTCGGACTCAAAAAATCTAGCACATTAACTTACTGAAATTTCAACTAATACAATTATGATTATGAGGTGGTACGGAACCCTCGGTGCGCGAGTCCAACTCGCACTTGGCCGGTTTTTTTAGGACCGCAAAACTAAATTTGATTGTAAAGGTTATTTGCAGATTTCTAAAAAACTGTGGAACTTAGAAAGATCGTTTTATTTTTGCTGTAATGTTTACATAAACATATTTCAACTGTAATTAATTCAGATTTTTCCTTTCACAAACTTCGGAGATAAGGGGGGGGAATGGTATTTTTTTTGACATTTTTCATCATAACTTGAAAACTGAGGCACATAAAAAAATACAAAAATATATTTTAGAATATACAAGTAAAGCCCTTTCATATGATACTCCACTCGACCTAGTAGCGACAATTTGAAATTTGGCCCCCCACATTTTGGCCCCCTTTACATTAACAATCATACTTTTTTTTTATTGGGCAACTATATTCTAAAACTAATCCAAATTTCAGGTCGATAGCATAAGTGGTTACTGAGATATAGAGGTGTGACAGACAGACGGACAGACAGACAGAGCGGCACCATAAGGGTTCCTTTTTTTACCATTTTGGTATCGGAACCCTAAAAACCTAAAATAAATTATTCACTACGTCTTATTTCAAATACGCAAAACCTCTAGGGTGGTAGTTCTACCCGTGTAACTGAACAACTTTTCCTAAAGATCATAGTTCGAAATAAGAAAAAGAATTTTTGACTTCCCATAGAAACTGCATCCGCTGATAGCGCATTTTGTATGGGAGGCTAAAATTTTTTTTTGCGTATTTTGACCTATGCACCTCAGGAAAAGTTATTCAATTACATGGGTAGACTACCGCCCGAGAGGTTTTGCTTACCTATTTGGGATAATATAACTCGTTGTATACAAAATCAACTGAAAATAATTTAAAACGAGATCATTACTTACAAATCACAAAATAAATAATCACATATTGTACAAAAATATACCTACCTAATTATATCACAATCATTATAATCACAGATAAACAGGCTGTTGCACTAACTTCCTTTAAGTTAAAGCTCTGAAAGCTCTGTTAAATCTATTGCTGTCACTTTCTGTTTTGATGACAAAGAAAGTGACAGTAATAGATTTAAAGGAGCTATAACTTTAAAGAAGCCATGTGCAACTGGCAGATAATCACATAATGTACATCGAATTGCCATTTTCTTTTTCTTTTAAATTTTTTTTTTGCCGAATGATATAATTTGAAGAAGTTAATTTTTTTTACAAAATACACCTAATGAGATCATTATTTACAAATCGCAGATTTAAAACCATTTTGTAGAATCACATTTTGAACAAAAAAAATTTACCTAACAGTATCATATTAATTACATACAATTTTAGATTTTTATTATTTTTTTCTTTTTAGAATATTTTTATTGTATGTTTTTTTAGATATTTCTTGGAGAAACTGGCCGAGGGTGATTGTTTTTTTTTCATATGCTGTTGTCAGTTCTCGGATTTGTTTGTCGAATTTATTGCTTGCTGGTTTTCGATAGTTGATATTTTGTTTGTTGAGTTTGAAGCTGCAACAAAATTAGGTAAAAATTAATTTGTATAAAAATACAATATATTTTTTAATATAAAACTAAAACTTACTTGGATTGTTTGATATCATAATGGTCGATGTCATTGGCTACTGTTTGTAGAAAAAACAGAAGGGTAGGATTTCTGCCGATGAATTTGTTAAATCTGCCGTTCCATGATTCGGCCAAGTTTGTTGTTCGGTGGCGCTCGTTGTGGCAACACCAAATGAGGTCTGGGAATTCCATCCATTGGGTGACAAAGTAGTCGTTAAACTTTGTCACGTGCTCTTCGTCAAAGCTGGAAAATAAAAAAAACTTATTAAACTATCTATGCTTCTTTCAGATTTAAATATAAAGATTAGAAGACAGAAAATTTGAATTTCTTTTGTAATTAATAAGAATAATAAGAACCTGTACTCCATAATGTAAAGCCAGCCGTCGTCAATGTCTTTCTTGGGAAGAAAAGCTAAGCCCATACAGTGTTTCACATGATTTGCTGTTTCTTCATATTCCATAAGGTTTAATGACACAGCTTTTTTTATTACATTTTTTTGGAAATGCACGTTGCATCCGTTGATCTCGACGCCTAGAAAGACTTTTTCTGCTGCGTTTATGGCGGCTAACTCGTAATCAAAAGTAAATTTTGAAGGACACCATTCAGGTACAGCGTATTTTATCAATTCTAACATTTTTTCGTAGGTCGCTCCTTCCTTATTTTTTAATAGCACATAGAACAATGGTGCTACATTTGTTGTTGTTGTAGTACTACCCATATCGCCATGAATAACATAAAGTTGAGTAAACGGTGGTGGGCACCCGTCAAACGTTCCATCTCCAAAATAATGGTGAACTCCTTTTACGTAATTTTTGACATCCTTTGGACTAAAAATAATAATTCGGTTCCCGATATCACAAAAATCAACCAACACGTTTTTTTTTAACTCGTCTGGTATAATAACTTCCTCTGAATTGGTGAACCGAGTTTTTTGAACTTTCAGAGCTTTATTTCTTTGTCTGTATAGTATTGTTTTCACAGATTTATAGTCGGGAACTTTTCCTGATATGTGGTAGCCTTTGTCTTTTAAACTTCGCATGCGCTTTTCAAAAATTTGTTGAACCGACCCGAAATTAGTGGAAACCTCTTTTTTACACTCATTGATCGCCTTTTTTACCTCACTTTTTTCAAAGCTTGGCTTACACTCATTGATGTGTTTAGTTATTCTACTGATCACTTGATCAAAGTTCTCTATATTCACTCCCCCGCTACATTTAATTTTCTGTCTATTTACACAACACCAAAACACCGTTTCTTTATTTTGCCTATGTTTTTTGTAGGTATGGCCTGCATGCAGTAATAATTTTCCACCTCTAGAAGAGTCAATTACTTCAAAATTTTGTACAGGGCCACTAGAACAACCTGCACCCGACATTGCAACAGGAAAACTAACATACTAACCTAATTACGCTTATCAGTAAGTTTCAAACCGCAATCATACTATTTCTTTTTACTTATTAGCAAAAGACAGAGACCAGACTACACAAGTAAAAATTCGCAGTCTATTGTTATTGTTAAAAAACCGGTCGGACGCGTACTCTTTTTTATGGTCGTGTAAAGTCGAGTGCGCTTGACTTTTGTACACAATGTTGTTACAGTTTAAGATTTATTTTTAAAGCTAGTTTTCCTCACTTGAGATTTTAAAATAAATTAATACATAAACCGTAACACTTTTCGTTGCAGCAGTCCGTGAAATTGATTCGTGATCAGACGGCACTTTTTGATAGGTATTTTTAAAGCGTGACTAGGCGGGACTGTGATTAAATGGAACTAACTCATTCAAAACAGTTCCTAAGGCTTCACACAGATTTATGACACACTGACCTTTAAATGATAAACGTCGCGAATAACTCTGCCGGAATGTCCTGCAGGGCAATAATTGCAAGCTTACAACGTGAATAGGTGCTCAGTACCTACCTTATAAATAACAAGGTAAGATAGGTAATGCTATAGAAAAGTCACAACCAAAAAAATTCTTCTAGACAGCAAAATATAGAAATACAAATCATCATCATAACATCCCATGAACGTCCAATACAGGACAGGGAGCTCCCTCCAGAATTCTAGCTTTTGCTGGAAAAATGTGGAGGGGAAATACCATAGTCACCTCGCTTGTTAGCGTTACGGCTGGCACTATAAACCGCGGTTGTAGGTGACCGCAGTAAGTAAGATGTTAGATACAAAGGAGGAAGCTGCTGCCCATCCTCCAGTTAACCCTTAGTCGCCTCTTACGACAGCCACGGGTATGTATGGGTTGGTACTATTCCTTGCCGGCACCACTTGATATACATAAAATAGAAATACAAATACTTAACATTTATTTCTCAACTCATAAATCGCATAAATTGATTACATAATAGCATTACAAGAAGTCTATTAAAACAAAAGGGTGTAAGACTCTAGTTAACGGTATTCAGTGTCTCTTGCCAGAGGTTAATTAGGATAGTGTTAGTTACCACGGTTATGTTATGTTCCAGTAAATTTTGAGGCCGACGGATATAGGGCATTTTGACGGAACATCATCATATCGTGTGGGTTTTTAGATTGAATTTTAACAAACTTAACTGATAATAAAATAGCTTATAAATCTACACAACGAGATGATATATCAAAATTGTGTTGTCTGCCTCAATTTTTTTTTTATGTTCCATTGAGCAAACGAGCAGGTGGGCCACCTGATGGTAAGTGGTCACCACCGCCCATAGCACCCACTGTCTTATTAATGGCATATCTTGACACTAATAAGACAGCAAAGCGCTTTGCTCACTTTGAGAACTAAGATGGTATCTCTCATGTGCCGGTAATTTCACTGGCTCCCTTGCCCTTCAAACCGAAACACAGGAGTGCGAACACTGCTGCTTCACGGCAGAAAAAAGCAAGGGGGTGGTACTTCCCCAGACGGACTTTCCACAAAAGCCCTACCACCTTCAAAATGTACCGGAACATATCATGCGTGACCAACCGTGGGTGATGTAACTAATAAAAATACAACATTTTAAATACTTTCACCTCCAGACTATTAACATCTGCATTATGAGTCAAAACACAAATTTGCACAAATAATTAAACATACAAATTAAAACGTCATTCACGTTACAAGTATAATTAAATTAAAACGACATTACCTCACCTTGCTATCAATTGAATATTATTGTCGAAATGTTGTGCCATATTTACCAAGGGCGTAGTAAATCAATATCAATCTAGGATTACATATAAAAAATACTTCCTGATTCGTCAAAGTCATCTTTGTCAAAGCAATTGACGAATTACTTAACATTGACCGTCATTAAAAGCGTAGGTCAAATAATTGCTAACATCGAAGGCCTTTGTTTTGTTGTCAATTGTTTCCGCATAATATCAGGGTGTCTACACTCAAAGTCCGATATATCGAAACGATACAACTCGAAACATGCAAATGCAAAACTTCGTCCCTTAACAATAGAGTAGAATATTGATTGGATGCAGTTTGAAAATTCATCCAATCAATATTCTACTCTATTGTCAAGGGACGAAGTTTTGCATTTGCATGTTTCAAGTAGTATCGTTTCGATATTTCGGACTTTGAGAGTAGACACCCTGAGGCGTAATAGTTGTCTATTCACCTTATTATAAAGTAAGATGATTCCTAGCTTCAGAAGGCACGTTCAGTCGTTGGTCCTACCGGCTTAGCACACGTGCCGAGAGAAAATATGTCTCGGAGAAATGTCACTTTATTTGAGGAATTATGTCATTTAATCTATCACCTCCAAGCGCGAAGAAATGTCAGTGGAGGAAAATGTTTAGCAAATCCACAAATTACGTTTTTGATATTTTAGACTGAAATAGCTTTATACACTAATACATTTAATCTATGGGCCTAGATAAACTGACAACCGCAGCGTGCTTAGCCGGCAGGCTACTATCAACTGATATTAAAAATTAAATTAAATTAAAATTTCATTTATTTCAAGCTTTTTTTTTAGCTCATATTGTAACAAACACAATACAAAACAATACCTATCTAATTAAAGACATTTTAAAATGCACAAAAAGATAGTACAATTTTCAAACAAAAATACAATAGAATCTTATCATGTCATTAAAAAAAAATTATAAAAATAATGGAAATATTGTGTCAATAAAATTAAATGAAATGTCAGTAAAATAATAATAATAAATTTAATAATAATAAATTTAAGATATAGTCGTAGATGAGCCATGTCAGAGACCTCGGCTCAATAACTCTGACACCAGGGTTAGTGAGGTCGGTCATCGTCCTTTCAAGCCACACGAAATGATGATGATTTTAAACGTTCAATGAAAACATAATTTTTTTTATAAAAGAAATCAAGCATAAAATATTGGCCCTGATGTAAAAGGTGTTTTTGATTAACTGCAAATATGTCAGTATGCAAACGTTTTCAAAAAAA
Source organism: Athrips mouffetella (assembly GCA_947532105.1). NCBI lineage: Eukaryota > Metazoa > Arthropoda > Insecta > Lepidoptera > Gelechiidae > Athrips > Athrips mouffetella. Next base: position 4,926,582 of record OX383964.1, on the reverse strand, counting down.
CTTAAGAAGTTTTTAGTCGTGCCATACAATAAATATTGTCTCTCGGGCGGCGGCGCGTGGTTTGCATTTGAAAGTAAAATACTAAATCTCATTTTTGACCTATGTTCATAATGTAAAGTTATAAAAAAAATGTACGAATAACATACTCACCACTTATCATTATTGTTTGAAAAATAAAGAGACCAGAAGAAGCTTAGTCACAAAAACACTTAGTTTATAATATTTTTGACATAAGTGTTGTCATGACAGATATTCTGATCTCCAATATTATAATATTTAAGTCACCAGTGTTTACTAACTTTTCATAGCTTTACGATATTGTTCATAAATGGTTGTTGTATTGACTCCTTTGTACGAACTGACAGAGCGCGGCGGCTTTTCGACCAATCCCAGCGTTTTATGGAAAGGGTAATATTGTGGTGGGAGAGGTCTCTTGAACGTTCGAGCCAGCCTCGCTCAGGCAGTCGTATTTTGTTCTTCAAACTGGGAGATTCTACCTTTAAAGGAGTAATCACGTATTGTGTAAAATTATGAAGACTCTTCTTCATATGTATGGTATTGTGTTAATGTACCCATTTTAACACTGTGTAAAGTGAATAACTTATTACAAAACGTAAGTAGACTTCGAGTGTTTTATTTAACATATTTCTCAACTCCCTCTCATTTGTTAACATGTCAGAAGCGGGATACGAGCCCTCACTTCCCACAAAGTGGACTGATAATGTTCAAAAATACATCTGCTGTATCTCAAAAACTGACTTGTTTGAAATGAGTGGAAAAACTGGAAAATCAACTACTTGTTTTTTTTTTCTCATGTGGCATTTTTTTCACCTTTTTTTTAACGTTGTGTTAAGGACGAGTGATTATTTAAAGTAAATAGTTATGATTGTATACTACCTACATGCTACCTACATTTTAAATCATTTTTGCACAAAATCGTTAGACGTTGCTAAGGAATAAGTGTACACAGTTCACTTTAACCATTTATTATCAAGCCTGAGTTTAAAACAAACAACATTTCGTGCTTTCATTCAGACAAATTAATCTTTTAGTTGTGTTTTACATATGGTTGTAATAATTTTTGGTGTAGGTACGTATTCAAAATAATAGTCTGAAGGTCTATTGGTTCGTATTCCCATGCGTAGTTCACTGTTTCAATTAATTATGTTCTTTATTTTGTTTGAAATTTACTGCTGCAAAAAAAAAAACACGTAATATCTGACTACGAGTAAAAGCTACTTAAAAGTGTTCACTATTACGTTTATAGATTTCATTCAATTTAAAGCCTTAAAAGTGTTTCAAACATTAATCGCTTCTATACAATAGATACTCGCGCTGGAATTTTTACATTTCAGCACGTCATAATGGACAAAATCCGTAACCGTGGCAAGAGTCTAGCTTCGATTCGAGCGTTGCCTAGCTGTGCAGCGCAGCAGACTGCGCCGGGCGAGCAGCAGGCCAAGCAGCCAGCCCACAGCAGTCGGGGCCTCGTGGACAGCAGGCCATGCAGCCAGACCACAGCAGTCTGTGCTTGGTGGACAGCAGGCCATGCCGTCAACCCACAGCAGTCGGAGCCTGGTAGACAGCAGGCCATGCAGCCAGCCCACAGCAGTCAGGGCCTCGTGGACAGCAGGCCATGCAGCCAGCCCTCAAAAGTCGGTGCCTGGTGGACAGCAGCCTACGCAGCCAGCCCACAGCAGTCGTCACCTGGTGGACAGCAGCCCATGCAGCCAGAACCACAGCTGGCAGTCGGCGCCTGATGGACAACAGGCCATGCAGTCAGCACCACGGTCATCCGCGCCTGATGAACAGCAGGCCGTGCAGCCAGCGCCACAACACAAGGCGACTGGTAAGCGGCAGGCTGCGCGTGCAACCAGCTGCCACTCGCACAATCAGCCCAGTGAGTAGTCAACTCCGGGCATATGGAGGTAACACCAATGACTTGGTTTTTGGTTCTTTTTATAGAGTCTCAGTAGTTAGGCTTTGTAGTTAACCTTCCTTGACCCTGATGCGGCAGACACCCATAACAATGCGGTGACTGATTTCGACAGTACAAAATAAAAATTTTAAACGATGTCGTTAAGTTTAAACAAATTTTAACAATCTTCTGTTAGACTATAAAACAATGTCCTAAAATAGCATGAAGGATATACCCATGGTACTATTTTGTTAGAATGTTTCAAGCTAATTTAGTCCTATACTATTAAACGAGCCATAATATATTTGCAAAATGTTTGTCGATAACGGCTCTAACGATTTCAATGAAATTTACCATACGGGGGTTTCCGGGGGCAAAATCGATCTAGCTAGGTCTCATGTCTGTTTTTCCCCGTGTTTCTAAGCATTTTTTTAAAACATCGCGTTTTAGACAGAAACCTAGAGCGCCAACTGTTGGCGGGTACCACAGCTTGCTCACCTGAGGCGGCTAAGAGCGAAGCTCGGTCGACTAGGTACTAAATCTTAAAGAAATAAAACTACATATCTATTCCAAATCAAACAAACTGTCCAAATTAAAATATTAAAAACGAAGAAAAAAAGAACTGCTAAAGCAAATAAAATAAGTTTCATAATAAATGTCTGAACTAAGCTGCACTTCTCTTCAGAATAGGGTAGAAGAATTTATTAATCAGTAGCTTTACAATTTAATATTTAAAGGTTTATATAACAGTGACTAATACCGTTAAATTAGTTCAAGGCACATATGAGACTAGTCACAATTTAAAACTGAAAACCTACTCATCTCAAAACATACCAATTTCTATAAAAAAAAAATCGTAGCTTATGTTAGGGATAGTGTTGTATTTTTTTGAAATATGAACAGTTAAATCTGTTCTGTAGTAATTGATTAACCCAGTGACATTTTATCTGTAATATTATTGTAGCGTAGATTAGTGAACAATCTTATTTCCAGCGAGGGACACTCTAACCACTCAAATCTTTTTAGTTATTACGCTGAATTTTACATAGTTTCAATTCGTTTGAAAGTTTTGACAGCTTGTAACTCGGTCGAATAGTTCCTTGCTTTGGTTTTAAATATTTTTACGAGTGGATTTCCGGTCGTTTCTCTATTCTGATTGTTGAGAATAGACCCCATTCGCCCAACCGTTTTGCCGAATCAATCAAATAAGCAGCTTTGCCTGACGTCTGTCACTGCGTTTTTTCGGTGTCGATGGGTGGTATCTGTATCTGTTGGTAGTTAATCTTTATAATCATAGTAAAATATATAAAATTTTAATTAATTTCATACTGATTACACGGTGGCATTATTTTTTTCCTCGTGCTGATTTGCAGCGCCATCCAGTGAACATTTCAAAATGTGGTCGAAAACACTCTATTCAAGTGTGCTTTCTTGTATCTCTGGGTGGATGCTCGCAATAAATTTACACTCGATTCTATATACATAAAAATAATACGAACTAAGTGGTTTTTCTATGCCGCATAGATCTGTGTTTTATTCAGTTTTATTGGTATCTTTTGTTAGGTAGTTTTATGGCAAAGTCCCCTTTTTATGGTGTGACAAAATGACATTATAAGTAGTTGGGTAAAACAAAAAAAACTAAAATTATATATATATTGGAAGTTCTCTTTAACCTTTCTTCAACATGCTTATTGAATTACAAAAAAAAAAAAAAAAACATATACTTAGATCAATTATATCAATAGTTTAGACTTGACACTTTTGAAAATAGACCGAAATGACAGCCTGGTCGATAGGAATCACAATTTTATTTATTGTTAATTTAAGCCCTTAAGCAGAATAATCACGAACACTAAATATCGTTAGTATTATCTGCGCTATGTCGGTAATTAAAACATCGTCATATCAGCCGAAAGACGTCCGCTGTTGGACATAGGTCTTCCCTAGAGATCTTCTTGATGCCCGGTCCAGCGCTGCTTGCATCCAGCGGCTTCCCGCGACCTTGACCGGACCGTCGGTCCACCTTCTGAGAGGCCCGCCTACGCTTCATCTACTGGTACGGGAGTCGCCACTCTAGTGCCTTTACGCCTCTTCGGCGATCGGTTCGTCTTGCGATATGCCCTGCCCATATGGTGAGCCCTGCCAGTAAAACATAATTAATTAAAATCTTCAATAAAACAATATTGGTCAGAATGTGATTTTGGCCGACTTGAAGTATGTGAGATGATCGGCGGCATAAGCATAATCGACGAAGTATTGTTGCACTTACAAAAGAGACTGCTGATATATACCGTGGTAAACTTACGATTGAAGTATATTTATTTTGGCTAGTCGGTGAACACTGCACTTCACTATTTTTCGTTGCTGTTGGTCACAATTCACACTAATTGTATTCCTTACTTAACTAACTCTTTTAGTAAGCGAGGTTTAAATTACTTTAAAATCAAAATTCGTTGATTAACCAATCACGTTATACAATCGCTCGTCTCTTGAAATCTTATCAAAACAACGAAGACGGTCACTTTTATCGATTAATTATAATTATAATATCACTTTTATCGACCGAAGTGATGTACACAGAAGAGAGAAAATGAAAATTGTTCGGTTGATAGTACACTAAGTACACTAATTAATAGTTAAGACTTGATAAAGCCCAACTCATTACATTAGATCAACTTTCTGATACTTTTATATATTACCATACCTATAATGTAGTTAAACTTTCCCAAATTACACGTAACTTGACTATAAATAAAAAAAATATATATATTGGCGTATAGATAAACATGTATCACGATTTCACGTCACCAATTTTGATTTGACAATGTGTGCGTTAATTTGAGTCAAACCAAAAAAAAAAAAAAAATTGGTTTAGAAAAATACTGTATTTAAAATACATATGATTATTCCATACATTGAACGATAAATATCAGTTATATTAAGCAGAAATAAAAGCGAGAATATCTTTAAATACCTATTACCCGCGACTTCGTCTGCGATGATCTAGCGAAAGAGTAAAGAAAACACATTTTCCAAAGGAAATACTAAAACTTTTCCCTATGTTTATCTGAATCTTTTCAAAGCTAGAGTGAACAAGCATTAGCGAGGCTTACCTCCTTTCATGCTTGCATGCTACATCAAAATAATAATAAAACAAAAAGATGGTGTAGTTATTGTAATTAATTAATAAGAAAGAAAGGAAAGAATCATAAGAAATATGACACTTCAAACGAGTGTGAACATCCTCTAGAGTTCTTAATACTCGATTGGACACGGGAAAATATTGATTATAATCCCTAAGTACTAATTATAATCCCTTTGTAAATTTTTCATAGAGTTCCCTGAGAATTTATGGAAAATGCATTGCACTTTATGTAGAATTGCCTTAAGGCGTAAAGAGCTACATTTGCTTCATCTATTGTCTTATCTTCAGAGGTTTTGTGTCAATTTATTGAGACGTATTACTTAAGATCCATTACAACACATGAAAATGCGGACTTACCTCGAAATGGAACTTCTTCCAGTCAATTATTGAGGCTAAAGGTGATATACATTGCAAAATAGATGTGCAAGTTACCTAGCACTGTGCAAATCCCTAACTAACAATACAGTTAAAGAAGCTTAATAAATTTGGCTAACTAAATATTACTTTAGTTTAAGTGTCAACATTTTAATACCTCTACTGTTCCCAAATTGTAATTTTGAAACTCTATTACCATGCCATAAAGTCCAGAGTGTTCCTACTGACGTGCAGTTGGGTGTACCTATGCACATAACACCTTTCATTAAGGAAAAGGCCCTTATTCACATATTATGAGTATGCATGTTTTGTATAAACAATGATACTACGTTTCAATAAATTTTTCGCATCTATCTTCGGCCACTGAGATTAAAATTTGAATGAATAAATCTTAAATATGCGACTATTATTAATAATTTGCTAATTATTTATAATCCCACCTAAACTCTTTACTTTGTAGTATTTTTACTACACTGGGCATAACCTTAAGGCCTTTGGTGACGATAAATAAAGCTTTCATGAAAATTGGAACCTTTAACCTTGCACTTAGGAACTTACCTATTGCCTTGTTGCGTAACTTATGCGGCCTTGTAGCCGAACTCATTGATATACGGCCGTGTAGCCCAATTCATTGACATATTATGGTCTTATAGCCCAACTCATTTACATATAAATAACAATCTTTTATTTTATATTTCAACTCATTGTCATATAAATAATAATCTTTTAATTCAGATTAGAAATAATGGCCTTGATGCCAAACCATGGCCTTGATGCCAAACCCTGGTCTTGATGCCAAACCATGGCCTTGATGCCAAACCATGGCCTTGATGCCAAACCATGGCCTTGATGCCGAACCATGGCCTTGATGCCAAACCAAACCATGTAACAATCTTTTATTTCATATTTCAACTCATTGTCATATAAATAATAATCTTTTATTTCAGATTAGAAATAATGGCCTTGATGCCAAACCATGGCCTTGATGCCAAACCCTGGTCTTGATGCCAAACCATGGCTTTGATGCCGAACCACGGCCTTGATGCCAAACCATGGCCTTGATGCCGAACCATGGCCTTGATGCCAAACCAAACCATGTAACAATCTTTTATTTCATATTTCAACCCATTGTCAGCTTAGCACGCTGCAGTTGTCAGTTTTTTATTTATAAAATATAGAATTTTACATTTTTTTTTAATTTTACCCATTGTCATATAAATAATAATCTTTTATTTCAGATTAGAAATAATGGCCTTGATGCCAAACCATGTCTTTGTTGCCAAATCCTGGCCTTGTTGCCAAACCGTGTCCTAGTGCCAAATTTTGGTTTTGTTATCTACAGTTCTACATAATTTTTATTACTATCATTGTTTGTTTGTTGCCATGTTGCCTTGTATTAGACTTAATATTATCATAATTTTATTGTAAGTAGTAATGTTATATAGGCATTGTTGCCCTATGTAATAACTAAAATCTTTTATAATCTATTGTACTTAATTCGTACTTTACGTGATAACAACTGATGTAAACAAACTATATTTCAAAGAACTACGAGTTCCCAACCTTTTTGTTATTTAGATTTTGTATGAGACTTCTTGTAATATTCAACGTCAATATTTCTTGACAATCTTTATTAATTCTGTCAGATTACTTCATAATCATAATTAAATCTTGTGTTTGATCAATTTCACATAATGTAAAAGCACTGTTAAATAATATTGTGCCATATTATAGCAAACATTCGGATCTCTATAACTTATAAAGAAAAGTGTTGTACATGTATTCGTTTTTGAGAGACGGTACGAGGACGTACCTATCACAATCGGATGGCCGACTGTTGTCATGACAGATATTCTGATCTCCAATATTATAATATTTAAGTCACCAGTGTTTACTAACTTTTCATAGCTTTACGATATTGTTCATAAATGGTTGTTGTATTGACTCCTTTGTACGAACTGACAGAGCGCGGCGGCTTTTCGACCAATCCCAGCGTTTTATGGAAAGGGTAATATTGTGGTGGGAGAGGTCTCTTGAACGTTCGAGCCAGCCTCGCTCAGGCAGTCGTATTTTGTTCTTCAAACTGGGAGATTCTACCTTTAAAGGAGTAATCACGTATTGTGTAAAATTATGAAGACTCTTCTTCATATGTATGGTATTGTGTTAATGTACCCATTTTAACACTGTGTAAAGTGAATAACTTATTACAAAACGTAAGTAGACTTCGAGTGTTTTATTTAACATATTTCTCAACTCCCTCTCATTTGTTAACATAAGTAAGATTAAGTAACTGTACTTAGTATGAAGAAGACCACGACATAAATGACAGACAAGAAAATGAAAAAGCGAAAGCGTTTTAAGGGAAAAGCCTTATCTTGTACCTTGGAGAAATAATAAATAAAACGTCTTGTATTTGTATGGTTTCTCTCTAAGTGCTACATAAGCAGTTACTTAAGTGATTCTCCTTAACCTTGAAGCATTAGTTTCAACTATTTAAGTTATTAATTATATACCTACTTACCTAGTTTAAAATTATGTAATTACAATGTATTATCCACTTAACGCAAAAAATACTTTAGATCTAAAGGAACATTAATTTTAAAGATGCTTAATGCAATTCGCGGTAAACCGTTAGATTAGACAACTGGACTTAGCCTTGCACAGCTACAGCCAACAGCACGTTAGTAGAAACACTTCGGACTCTATGATATGGTAATAGAGTTGCAAATGTTGTACAAACTTAGAGAAATTCCAAACCCAAATATGTTTTAAACAAACCTCTAAGATTTGTTCTACATTAAAATATTACCAGGTGAGCAAACCATGCTACCCACCACCAGATGGCGCCACAGAATTTGTTTAACGCGGTATTTTCTCACGTTTCTATTGCCAGTTTCCGTCTCTATCATCAGATCAGCTTCAAGTCATAATAATATAGACGTTTTAGTACCAACACTGATGTACGGCAGTGAAAGCTGGGTATGGCAGAAAAAGCATGAAAGTAGAATTAATGCAGTCGAAATGAGAGCGCTGAGGAGTATGATTGGTGTGAAACTGAGTGACAGGATTAGAAATAGTGTGATAAGAGAACGTTGTGGCGTAAAAGAAGACGTAGTGACTAAAATAGAGAAAGGGATGCTGAGATGGCTTGGTCATGTAGAGAGGATGAATGAAAGAAGATTGACGAAACACATCTACAAGGCTAGAGTGAATGGGAACGTTGGAAGGGGAAGGCCTCGGCGAACGAACCAGGACCAAATTCAGGACGTTCTGAATAAAGGCCAGATTAAAAGTACACTAAACCGACGAGCATGTATGAAAGGATTGATGAAAGTACAGGAAGCAAGGGAAGTATGTCAAGATCGTAGCAGGTGGAGAATCGCGGTCTCTGCCTACCCCGACGGGAACAAGGCGTGATATTATGACTGTATGTATGTATGTATTGTTATCCGATTTACATCTACTTCTTCTCATATTTAAGAACCGCGCTCTTGTCGGCGGAGCAATCTCCATTTGTCTCTGTCCTCTGCCAATGATTTAAAATACTGATAAGACTCGAGGTTAACCTCTCTTTTATCTGGTCAAAATAAGTGCGTACTGGTCTTCCTCTTCCACTCCTGCTTCTACTTTTCCTTCAATAATATTCCTTATGAAAGTGTCTGCCTACCCCGACGGACGGTCTTTTCTGGTGTCCAACTATCGTCCCTCTTCTTTTTTCGATATTTCTTAGCTTTCTCTTCTCTTTAACTAAATCCAGAACTTCTTCGTATGTCTTCTTTTCTGTCCAGCTAGACAGATTTACATACACATCTATAAGCATGCAAAATTTTATCTCAATCCGAAACCGGGAAATGGGTCCCATTGCATTGTCTCGTTATAGACAGACAGACAGACCGACAAATAGAGAGACACCGCGACAGGTGAAACTAAATAAAAGCGTTTAAAAATTGTGTTATCTCTCCTACTTTTACATAAATCTTTACGTTCTCAAATCCCATAAGATTTTTTTATCACGAATGATGAAGTGCCTACTGCAAAAACATGCATTAAGCTAGAATCACACTAGCCCTATCACCATCCTTTGCACTATAAATCATTATCATTTGCTACCGGCGAAGCGAGTGTGAACTGAGAATAACGACCATGTTCATTAGGAATTATCACCGAGCGTATAACCTTTAGAGACTTGATAGTTTCATCGAAGAAAAAAGTGCTAAAAACGGCCTCTTTTAGCATTTTACCGTTACAAATTAGTAATAAAAAGGTTTGTATTTGTAACGCAATAAAATTATTAATTAAAGTGGCAGCACCACTACCTTAAAATATAGGTAAACAAACTGGAAATTAAATATTAATATAGGGTGACTTTTAATTAGTTCTTGATAGAAAAAGGTATGAATGTACTCATGATACTGAATAACTTTTCCCAAGGAACATAGGTCGAAATACGAAAATCAAGTTCTGACCTCCCATAGAAACTGCATCAGCTGATAGCGCATTTTGTATGGGAGTTCAAATTTGGTTTTTCTTATTTCGACCTATGTTCCTTGGGGAAAGTTGTTCAGCATCATGAGTACATGCATATCTTTTGCTATCAAGAACTAATTAAAAGTCACCCTATATAAATCCACATACAATTTATTAATCACATATTCTATCATCGTTTTGGATTTATGATTTTGTTACGGAATAGGTGATACATAACTTAATGGACATACGCTGCGAGTTCGTAACTTGCTCTTGACTTACATTTTCTTGCTCCTCTACTTGTTACGTTCTCGATGGGTATAATTTGGTAGATAATGTACTTTAAAAGGACAGACGGTCCTTATTGTGCTCTGACCCTTAAATTAAATTTTCGTTTTTTTAGTTACCTTGTCCATGCCGTCCTTAACAGGCGTAGAAATGGGTTTGTCGCCTCGCGTTTTCCGCCTTTGTTACTCTAGCATGAAAACGATTTTTTGAAGTGAAAACTTCTTTAGCGGCGTTTGGCACTTTTTTAGATGGGTAAAAAATGAAAAACTCGCGTCAGATGTCACGTCAGATCTCGCGACAGATCCGTAGCCTGATCTATGTCAATCGTATTGTTATTACAATAAGGGTTTTTATTCAGTGACATCAAAGAAGTACGCGAGCAATGGCGCGATTGACCTTTACAAAAAGCATAATATTGAAAAATGAAAGTTTTCACTTCTGCCGGCACTCCCGGAGTGCAACCTGTCCTTTTTTTTTCATAAATCTTATGGGTGTCATTCAGATACGTTTCGCTAGCACGGGGCCTGCAAAACCCAGGTCTTACCTTGGTCTAACTTATTTCGCTAGCACGGTAAGCATTACATTTATTCTCGGTCTATGCCCATGACAAGAAACATGTCATGTTGAATGACAGGTGATTATGACCGGTGACAGAGCTAGATCAAGGTTAGGCCTGGATCTTACTGGCCCCGTGCTAGCAAAATGTCTCTGAATGACAACGTTTATTATTAACATACGCATAAACCCTACTCCTCTTTTCCGTAGGGGTAGGCAGAGACATCCTTACACCTGCTGCAATCTTTATAATACTTATCTAGCTTTGTCTACTGTAGTATGGCTCTATGTGAAATAGATATGAGATTTCGAGCAAAACTGAATTCGTTAGTGGTTCAAGATAAGAATCTGGAGTGTTTTTGTGCGGAAAGTGAAATTACAACCGGGAAAACTGGTAAAGAAGATCATCTAATTATTAGAATATTTTTCAAATTTGCCTCGCCCCAATGGGTAAATATATTTTGTTAAGATAACTTAATAAACTACGTCCAATGTTTATATGCATGAGTGATTTGATTAACTCCTTCACGTTTGACTCAAAACAAAAAAAAAAATTACGTCCGTGGTTCTTTGGGCTGTTTGACCATCGCTGGACTCTGGGTGTCTACTCTCAAAGTCCGATACATCGAAACGATACTATTCGAAACATGCAAATGCAAAACTTCGTCCCTTGACAATAGAGTAGAATATTGGTTGGATGCAGTTTGAAAATTCATCCAACCAATATTCTACTCTATTGTCAAGGGACGAAGTTTTGCATTTGCATGTTTCGAGTAGTACCGTTTCGATATATCGGACTTTGAGAGTAGACACCCTGGTCTGCTTTTGTTATGTTTGTCTGCTTTAAAGACTTGAGATGTCGTTTTTAGCAAATTAGTTTTTTATTTAGCAAGTGTCAGGGTTGCTATGAATTCACCTTTTAATCAGTCAATAAAGACGGTTTTGGTTATTTACATACATACATAACATCACGCCTATTTCCCGTCGGGGTAGGCAGAGACCACAGTCCTCCACCTGCTACGATCTTGACATACTTCCCTCGCTTCCTGTACTTTCATCAATCAATTATTTATACACTTAAAAAGGTGTCACTGTTAATCTTTTGATAAATTAAGAGGATAAACTTTAAGCGAATCGGGCTTGAAACTTCGGCATCTGTAGGTACGTTTTCAATTTTAATGAGTAGGTACGAGTACCTGTTTTATCTATGTGTTCCTAGTCTTTTTTCATTGAGTCCTTTCTGAATAATAGATATTTTTTTTTGAGATTTGTTTTCAAAACTGTTTTGTTTCCTTTCTCTGTCAAATTTGTTCAGTTTGAAGAAGACTACTTTCTGTGGTGTTTTGATTATGAGCATCGCTTTTTCCTCTTTGAAAGTTTGTTTCTTATACGAACTTTTAACAAAGGCTTAAGCGGGACTTCATAAGTTCCGACTTAATGACAGAAGTTACTTCATTAAAGCTAAACTTTCGTGTTAACTTAAAAGCATTTTCATACAACCACATGGGATCGTTGGTGTAGAGTGCTTTTACTCTCTCATTCTCTCTTTTTCTGGTTCATTCATTTTATACATGTATAGAAAATGATTTATATCATTTTATAAAATTGACTGTAGTTGTCTAACAGCCTCTGTAGTCCAGTGGTTAAAGCGTTCGACTCATGATCTGGAGGTTCTGGTTTCGATTGCCGGTGGTGCACTTTCAAATAAAGGTCACTTTGTGAGACTTGCCCAGTTATTTAGGACGTTACTGGATATATCACCAAATTTTACATATATATTCTTTATTGCACAAATTTACAAACAGAAAGTTACATACAAAAGGACATTAACAAAGGCGGGCTTATCTCTAAAAGAGATTTCTTCCAGCCAACCCATGGTAGTGAGAGAGAGTGTTCACTAGCGGGACGCAATAGTGCATTTTCTGAAAAGTAAGATAATTCCTTGTTTCGAAAGACACGTTAAGCCGACGGTCCCGGCTCCTTTTTATGGAAGTAGTCGCTAATGAGCTTTGACACCATGGCTTGGGAGGTCGGTCGTTGATCTTACTTCCCACACGATATGATGATGACTAAGGGTGTCAATTGTCCTATTAGTTGGCAAAATTACCAGCGGGTCCGTGTAAATAAACCTACGTCGTCTGTCTGTCTGCCCGTCTAACCTTTGAACCGAAAGCTTGCCGGTTTATTTCACTCGCAGACACTCTCGCACTCTTGATATCGCTTTAAGCATTAACCCCCCTGATTTTCTTAAAGCCTATAGATAAACCGCCTAAATGAGTCCTCGCCCGCGGGGTACAGGGGCGCGGGAGTAAGACGACAAAGGGGGAACGAAAGAGGTGCGGGCGGCGGGGCATTCTCATTCTCTACGCGCATCCGTCCCCCGCACCTGCCCTTGTACCCCGCGGGCGAGGACTCATTTATGCGGTACTACTATATAATTGACATTTTTCGGATAACTAACATCTATAACACATAGTCCTTGAGCCCGTGACAAAATCACTTACCTGTCATGAGAACATCTTAAGATGTATGGCAACAGATCGGCAAAGTGGTGCTGAGCCAGAATCAGTTACATTTGGCATCCGAAATTTGCCGGAAGTCCGAGAATTTCTTCCACTTCCGGTCAAAATTTGGGAGTGCAAGTTACGTGTCATGAGAACACTCTGAAACCCTCGGCAACATGTAATCCTTCATTGACAGAGTAGAAAAATACAAGTCTGCCAGTTCCTAGTTTGCCGGAAGTACTTGGTAGACGGTCTCAAAGGATGGCCACCACCCAATAAACAGATCTAAGTTTTTTACTATAAAATTAAATACGTATTAATGGTATTAATAAACGTGCAAGTCTGCTACGGCTATGGTTTTTTAGTCTCACTAGTCATCGTAACTGAGTACTCCAAGGGTCTGATGATGACCAGCTGTCAAGCAACTGGATCTAAGGACGAACTACACCCAAGAGCTCCAGATTTCAACTCAAATACTTTTTAGCTGGCTGCCGTTCCTGGACCTGCTGGCTCGAGGGTCTGATGATGACCAGCTATCAAAAAATATTAATTTTTATTGACAATTAGGTATCATAAACAAGCTTAGCTTACCTTCATATGCCCAGCCATTGGAATCGAACGGTCAAAATTTTCTTAACCTTAATAGGGCTCATCATCAAATCATCCCCTTTTTTACCCTCTTGAAGGATGTTTTTTAAGAAATGCTTAAATACATGTTTCTTTATTTTCTACAAAAAGCTTAAAGTCAAATTTGTGTGAATGTAGCTCAAGAAACAAAGGACTTTCATACAAACTTTCATCCCTTATTTCACCCCTTTGGAAGACGAATTTTCCAAAATCCTTTCTTAGTAGGTGGTTTTGAAGTGCAAAAAACTTGTGTAAAAATTTTCAGATCTGTAGCTGTAGCGGTTACGGCTCGGCGTTGATGAATCAGTCAGTCAGGACAAGCAATTTTATATATTAAAATTTTGTAGTTCTAGTTATAATTAAGTTCACAATTTAATTAAGTAGTCCTCAAGTTCGAATAGAGCCATTTTCTTGAATGCTGGTCAGTATCTGACCCTCGAGCCAGCAGGTCCAGGAACGGCAGCCACCTACAAAGCATTTGAGTCGAAATCTGGAGCTCTTGGGAGTAGTTCGTCCTTAGATCCAGTTTCTTGACAGCTGGTCATCATCAGACTCTCGAGCCAGCAAGTCTAGGAACGGCAGCCACCTACAATGCATTTTATTTAAATCTTGAGCTTTTGGGTGTAGTTGGCCCTCAGATCCAGTTGCTTGATAGCTGGTCATCATCAGACCCTTGGAGTACTCAGTTACGATGACTGGCGAAACTTAAAAACCATAGCCGTAGCAGACTTGCACAATTAATAATACGTATTTAATTTTATAGTTAACAACTTAGATCTGTTTACTGGGTGGTGGCCATCCTTTGAGACCGTCTACCAAGTACTTCCGGCAAACTAGGAACTGGCAGACTTGTATTTTTCTACTCTGTCAATGAAGGACTACATGTTGCCGAGGGTTTCAGAGTGTTCTCATGACACGTAACTTGCACCCCCAAATTTTGACCGGAAGTGGAAGAAATTCTCGGACTTCCGGCAAATTTCGGATGCCAAATGTAACTGATTCTTGCTCAGCACCAATTTGCCGATCTGTTGCCATACATCTTAAGATGTTCTCATGACAGGTAAGTGATTTTGTCACGGGCTCAAGGACTAACAGGTTCTTTCTAGATTAGATGTTAGTTGGCAAAACTATTATGTATTAATTTAAGGCAAACTACTGTTTTTATTTTGTCATATCTACCAATACTTATTTTTTTGTTATTTGCAAATAAATGAATTTATTATTATATTTATTATTATTACTATTTACCCTGATCATGGGCTTTTATAGCGATTCCATTGTATAATCTGTAATTATCAGTACTTTTTCGATGTTTTAATTAAAATTGATAGTTAAAATTTGGTTCCACAAGATCTATACTTACGTATATTATTGTGTAGGTGTATGATAAAAAAAAATTTTTTATTTACGTAAAACTGCATTTAATATTTTCCACAGCATACACTAATTGCGAGTAACAATAACGACATTCATAAATTGCAATATTGCTATCATTACGGCAAGTATGATAATATTTTTGTGAAATTATTATTTTAATCTAGGTATTTTATATGAAAATATTTCAGAGAATGTTTCAATTGATGAAACTTTTGAAATTAAATGAAAAATTCGTATAATATTTAATTAATTACCAGATTATACATATTTTGTTAATAAAATCTATCGAAAAGGTCCGTTCAGCTGATTTGAATAGTCTTAAAGTTCGGAATGCCAAATTGTATGTTTTATGTTAATTACTTAAGAAAGTTGTTCAGATTTATCCCTTACTACATTAAACGACCAATATTTATATATATATAAATAGTAGATATATTTTACCTACAATCGGTTTCTCGAAAACAGCTTTAACGATTTCGATGAAATTTTAATATGCCTACGGGGGTTCCCAGGGGCAAAAAATCGATCTAGCGAAGTCTTATCTGTATCGTCTATGAAAAATTGTTTTCTCCATTTTTTCAGCATCAGCATTTTAGAAGTTAAGATTATACAGAGAAAAGCTTGGTCATCCAGGTACTGTTTTAAAAAATAAATAAATACTGGAGCTCCAAAAATAACTTGGCATCTATAAATAAAATATAGTAGATATGTAGTGTAGGTGTCTTACAATATCCATTACATGTTCGATTGATGCATACAGTATGAGTATTATTTGCATACAATAGTGTCTGTGAGTTCGGCACATGTAAAATAATCCCGAGTTGTCAAGAGGAAGTGTGAAGAAGAGTGGTGTATTGTGCTATGGAGGAAGTTCCTGTCACTTACATCCTACGGGAAATCTTTCATAGTTGGTTTTGATGTATGCCTATAGTTGTTCAAAGAAAGTATGCAGGGTGTCCCAGGAAACGCTGTCAAGCGGTGGTCCAGTAGTGAACCACCCCTTGGGCTACCCGAATCACCCCCATATATGTTCCGCGATTATTTGTAGTTTTCGAGTTATAAATTATATTATTAATTTTTAAAAATTCATATATTTTTTTTTAACTGAACATTTTTCTAATTTTCTTTTTGTGTCATGATTGTTTTGAACGTTACTTTCATACATAAAATAATAAACCTCCTAACATAACATTCCCACTTGATACTCAAAAAGTATGGTAAATAAAATTTTCGAACAAATAAATGGGCCGATTAAAATTGTGATCATCAATTTAAAAACGCAAAAAGGATGTTCTATAGATTGTAGTTGATTTTAAAAACTTTTCAGGTCTTTAGGCTACCCAAAACATTAAAAAAATTTGTGCTTAATGGGGTATTTTATTATTCGCTGAAATTGGCGTTTAAAAGTTGAGAGGGGAAAAACCCTGAATGTTAATATAGGCTCTAAATAAATAATTTGCCTATTTTGGTGATTCCTATTAACAAATACAAATACAAATACAAACATATTTATTTGCCAGAATACACTTTACAAGATGGTATTATAAATGGTATGTCATAGTATTCAACCTTAAACAGGCATGCAAATATTTAAATGAAATTATCTTATCTATCATCATTTCTATCATCTAAATAACATAAACTTTCAATTTCAAACTCTTATAACCTAAAATAGGTAAGTACTTATAGTTAAGATTTAAAAGCTAGAAATTCACTTATATTATAAAAACAGCGTGCCAGTAACCAATTAGTTAAATTCTGTTTAAAGACTTTTACTTCCAATGACTTCAGCTCAATTGGTAGATTGTTATATATCTCAATACACAAATTAAATGCATTTTTCCTATATATGAAAGATCTACAAGGGGGCTTATATAACAAGTCTATGTATTGTGATCTGAGCTGTCTATTTGTACAATCCTTACGCAATGGAAAAATATGACTATTACACTTAACGAACATACATACTTCTTTTATATACATACACGGCAGGGGTAAAATTTTATACTTTTGGAAGAGTGGCTTGCAACTGTCTAAATAATCTGCATTCGCTATGGCACGTATACATTTTTTCTGTATCACGAACACTCTGTTTACCTCGACGGAATTGCCCCACAACACTAAACCATAACTAAGTATCGAGGACACATAACCATAGTATGCTGTTAGGGCAGCCTCTGGTGAAACAGTTTGCTGTAACCTTCTTAGAGCAAACACAAAGCGATCAATTCTTTTGCATATTAAATCAATATGAGTTTTCCAATTGAGATGCTTGTCTAAATTTAAGCCTAAGAATTTAATGTTGTCAGGTTCACTGAGGAGGTCATTATTGTAACCAATTTGTAGAGATGAAGGAGTTGTCTGATACGATAAAAATTGCATTATTTTAGTCTTACTAATATTTACCCTGAGGTTATTTGTTGTCATCCAATTAATAACATTTTTGAGTGCATTGTTGATGTCATCTTGGAACGAATCTTTATTGTGAGATTTAATAAGGAGAGTAGTGTCATCTGCGAAAAGGAAGCATTTATGTGGTGTTGCATCTGGAAGGTCATTTATGTATAATAAAAATAATAGCGGACCAAGTACGCTGCCTTGCGGAACGCCAGAGCAGATTTCAAGGAACTGTGATTTGTAGCTTATTTTGGTTTGAGTTTTGGAGTCTGAACCGGATACTTTTGATATTTCGACGCATTGTTTTCTATTTTTCAAATAACTCTCTATCCATAATTGCGCTTGTCCTCTAATACCATATCTTTCCAATTTAGACAGTAATCGAGCATGGTCTACAAAATCAAACGCTTTGCTCATGTCTAAGAATATAGATACAATTGGAGTTTTTTCGTTAACACTCTCAGTAATATATTTTACGAGGTGGAAGCAAGCAAGAGCAGTAGAGGAATTTTTACGGAAACCGAACTGATTTGAGTGTAAAGTTTCATGTTTATCCAAGAAATTGTTCAGTCTAGATAACATTGCTTTTTCAAAGACTTTAGAGAAAACTGATAGTATCGAAACTGGCCTATAGTTATTTGGATCGGTTTTATCTCCCTTTTTAAGAAATGGCTTAACAACTGCTATTTTTAGTTTCTCGGGGAATAACCCTTGAATAAAAGACAGATTAATGAGGTAGGTTAAGGGTTTACATATGAAAATAGCGCAACTTTTAATAATTTTGGTATGAAGTCCGTCATAACCACAAGCTTTACTATTTTTTAGACCCATTATAATATTAAATGTCTCTTCTTCGTCTACTGGTTTTAAATATATAGTGAACGGATTGGATGGTATATCAATAGCCCTTTGAATACTGTTTATGTTATTTTTGCATGTTGAGTTAATAAAATAGGAATTAAGACTATTGGAGATATTGTGTGGGTCAGAAAATGTCATATTGTTATGTTTTATCGACTTTATGTCATTCTTAGAAATAGCTTCTGTCAAGGCAGATGATATTGCTCTCCAAGTAGCGATACATTTATTTTTATTGTTTTTTATATAATTCACATTATTAATTTTTTGAGCTGTCCGTATACATTTTTTTAAGATACTTTTATATGTTTTAAAGTGAGTTTTATAATTTTTTTTGTTATTGGAATGGAGCTTTATTGTAAGAAACATATTTCGCTTTGTTTTGATGCATCTTTTTAAGCCCTTAGTCAACCATTTCAGTTTTGTTGGGCGATTATTCTTTTTTATTCTAATTATCGGGAAACATAAGTCATAAAACAAGGTAATGATGTCATAAAATTCATCAAAAGCTTCATTTAGCCTCTCGCAATCAAAAATATTTGAAAATGACAACGACGATATGCACTCACAATATTTCGTAATGTTTTCTAAGCTGTAATCACGACTATATTCGAACCATGAAACATGTTTTTTATTTTTATTGGTTACTTGGAAAGTTATAGTTTGAGCAGTTTCGTGATCTGACAAATTTAGGTAATGAATCTGAGAGTTTACTGACCTAATATTACTAGCAATCTGGTCGATGCAAGAGGTTCCCCTAGTTGGTACAAGTATGTGCGGCTCTAAGTTGTAGTTACGTAACGTGGATAATAAATCCCTTTTGTATGAAGTATCCTTCATAATGTCAATATTCCAGTCTCCGCATAGAATTAACTTCTTATTTTTATATTTATTGCCCAAGTAAAACAGTAGTTTATCAAGTTGATGAAGAAAAATTTCAATTAGTGATCTAGTTTGTACCGGTATTCTATAGATAGCTACAATTATAAGGTTTAAATCCATCAATATTGTTCCACAGCATTCAAAATAATTAAGAATTGATATCTCTTTGCAATATTCTAAGCACTGTGTTGCATATGCTTTTTTAACCAGAATGCAAGTGCCGCCTCTAGATTTGGTACGACAATATGTTGCAACAAGTTTATAGTTACTTAATTTAATGTTATCCTGAGAACCGTCTTTAACAAATGTTTCACTGAAACACAGCACATCAACTTCCTCATGCTTATCAATCAACACATTCAATGTCAGTTCAATTAAGTCCTGTTTACTACACAAGCCTGCTATGTTTTGGTGGAACAATCTGAAGTCATTTGAAGTTGAAGTACTTGTAGAATTATTAACGAAAAAATTTAATGTCAGTTTGAGTATGTTGGTCACAGGCAATCATAGTTTTTTGATTTACTAGCCTTATATTTTTGCAGTTTAGCTTTATAATGTCCAATACTAAAGATCTACATGTATTTTCTTTATGCAAATTAAAGTTCCAGGTATCAAACGTTTGTGAATAATGAATGTGGTCAATATTATTGGAAATTTTTTGTAACATTGCATTCAGTTTGTAGGTGTTAAGATATCTATTATGATGAATTTGACCAACCAATACATTAGCATTAGTAACAAGATTTAAGAAGTAGTACAATGACGATTGGAACTGAAACAGATTTGTATCATGTGAGCCAGCTAAAATGACAATGTAATCCATTTTCGTCATTGTTTTACAATCTGACATACAACCAGACAATACTTGCTTAAGTGAGGCCATCGGTTTTATCACTGACGTAACTGTATATTTATCGCCTAATCTCTTCTGCAAAATATCACGTACACCACGTCCTGATTCGTCAGCAAGAAGAAGAACTTTTCTCTTAGCTGGTTGATTATCTTTCCGACACTTGTCTGAATAATCCTGTACTACATTCTGTGTGATATCCTTAGAAAAATCTGAGTCTGTTTCTGTTTCTTTCTCTTTATTCTTGGTTTTAAATTTTTTGTTAAATATATCACCTTGTTCTATACCCGGTTGAACTATTATTTCCTTTTCATGTCTATCGCTTGAATTTGTGTTTGAGCTTCTTCGTTTTTTATTATTTTTCAAATTGTTTGTTGTACATTTACACTTTTCTATTAAACTTGCAATTTTTCTGTCCTTGATCATTACTTCATCCTTTAATAGAACATTTTCCTCTAAATATTTGTCTAGAAGTTCGTTTGTAACTTTCAATTTTATTTCCAATTGTTTTATTTTTTCATTCGACTCTTCATGTAAACCATTGTTGTTATTGGAACTCATATCTAGGCAGCTTGCATTATGGTGAGAGGAAGAGCGGTCCGTATCTAATTCATCAGGGCTCAGCGATTCAAATGAGTTATGTGTGACGACGTTAACCACATAATTATTTCTATCCGTGAAATTTTCATAGGCAGTAGAGTTTGAGCTAAAACAAGGCTCTTTGTTTTCAAAAGTATTTGAAGTTGCCTTATCCGATGAAGTATCTAAGAAACTTTGCTCATTATCCATGTATAAACTGTTGTTATGTACAATATTAGAATTTGAGGGTTTTTTCCTTATTGTAACATTTTTCTTTCTTGAAGAATCTAATATTAGTAAATTTTGTAGTGGAGAACGCAAAGGTGTTTGGTCGTTTTTTTTGCTTTTTGTTAAGATGTTACATTCAGGACATATCCAAATCCTTTGTAAGTCTTGCGCTTGCCTTTCGTAAAGCGACTTGGGAATACCGACACAAGGATAATGGTACTTTCCATTGCATCTAGTGCATTCTAAAAGCTCAGCGATATTAATATGTGAGTTGCAGGCTAAACACACTCGCATGGTGAGGAAGCAGGTAATTAGCTTTTTTTTTAATTTTTTGACCTGAATAACCTCGAGAAACCCAAATTGCCCCACTTTACGATATATGCTTTTGGTACGTATAAAACTGTCTTGATCACTTTACATGGTTAGTATTTAAAGCGGCATCATCATGTTAATAAATATTCAAAACAAAACAGCAGCATAACATTATATTTCTTACACCAAGCAGCACCTACATAGGTAGGTATAGTAGGTACGCACGCAGAGTAGGCAAGCAATGTAACAACAGGTGCATGCGGGGTCAGTGTCCGCTATCGCGTCACTCGCGTACGGCGAATATTTTGCCGTTAGAAAAAATATTCAAAATGTTTTCCTTTATAATTCGCGATCGGTCGAGTTATTTTAAATTACAAAACCACCACTATAACGCACTTTTCACCAGTATCTTATCAATATATAACATATGCACAGAAATTTACTTTTAACACAAGAAATGAATTTAAAACTGCGGAGCGTTCAAGTACGCGTCTTCGCGGTAAAACGCCCACGTGACTCGTCAATTGCAAATTATGATGGTGGTAGGGCTTGTGTACAAAGTACGTCTGGAAAAGTACCACCTTTTGCCTATTGCTATCGTAAAACAGCAGTGTTTGCACTATTGTGTTTCGGTAGAAGTTTAAAGACAACTGTTGAAATTTCAGGCTGGCATTTCTTAGGCTGGGCCTTCAGGATTTGGTTGTTTTTTCCGTAAGAATGACTAATAGATAGGGTATTTTGAAAGTATTTTGATACTTTTAATGGTATTTTTCGCTGAAATTGGCGTTCAAAACATGTTAGAGAAAAATATGATTCTTAATTTAAGTTAAAATAATTATTTTATTAATTTTAGTTACCTATTCTTTTGGCAAATTTTGATAATTGTGAGACAGACTTTACAGAATAGCCCCACCATCTTCAAAGTTGCCACAAGAATAACGAACATTGTAAAATTTATTATTTTAAACCTTAATTAAGATTCAGGTTTTTCCCCAGCATCTTTTGAACGCCAATTTCAGCGAAAAATACCATTTTAAGTACCAAAATACTTTCAAAATGCCCTATCAAGTAGTCATTCTTACGGCAAATACAACCAAATTCTGAAGGCCCATCCTAAGAAATAAAATACAATGGCTCATGTGCCAGAAATTTTACCAGCTCTCTTAAAACTTCTACTGAAACAGCTTTACGACAGAAACAGGCAAAAGGCGCTACTTTTCCAGACGGACTTTGTACAGAAGTGTAAGGTTTTAAAGAAAATTAAAGTACGGTAGAAATTATTTGATGTTTTTTTAGTTTTACTATTGGCAACACTGTAGAACGATTGATTGGAATGGGTAGGAATGAACGACACACTTGGCAAGGCGGGGATAGCGAGGTGGGCAGCATTCGGTGTCGAGCGACTGGAGAGTTCGGACGTGAAGAAAATAAGTTTTGAGCACGTGGTTAATAAGTTTTGTTAAAAGCAAACGGTAATAAGTTTAGTCCCAAGCCGTGATAAGTTTTGAAGTTATAAAGATATATAATAAGTTTGGAAATAAATAAGTTTTGAACGTCGTTGTGGTTTATTTCTGAGATACTCTAAAATCTCAGAAGTGGGATAGCTGAACCGCGCACCCACAAGTGGACCAAGGAAGATCCTGTAAGTACTCGCCTATTATTTTTCGTTTGATGTTCTCTTTTACTATTTTCAATGATGAGATGAGTTATTTAGACGATAGACAATTTAGTTTTATACATATACTCGGAATAAAAAGAAATATATGGGTGTCTTTTTGAATATATTTTAATTAAATTTGTTGCTGTTGAGTATGGTTAGCTGGTTGTGCCACGTGGTCGAAAATGGGGTCCAAAATGATGTGGTCAATAATGTGGTTCTACCTACCGACACGTGGTTGGTCGTTTCATTGAGCACGTGATCCGACCCACATGTTCTCTTAGGTGTATGGTATGCAGGTACTAGCAGTTTACCTTTAGGGTAAATAGGTTTATAAATCCTATGAAAACCACAGTAACTTAGTTTAGTAAATGAATTTACAATTTTATTGTATTGGCTTACTTAGGTTATTTTAATTTTTTTAGTAGCTTACACTCTTCATTCAGGTATGCAGGTAGGTGGGTTAACCTCATTTTATTCAACCATGTGTGTCGCACTCTTGGGAAATAAGACTCCACTAAAATCGATAAAAAAAAAATTGAGGGTAAAAAAAAAAAAAAACATGATTTTCTGTTAGAGATAAAGTTTGGTGGGGTTTGTTAAAGGGGGGTCATAATTTCGTTATTTTTGCTCTAAAGTGCACCGTTTTTGAGATATTTTCATTTTAATGTTCTGAAAACTATAACAACTGATAGATCTCTTAGCGACGTAAGCTCGCCTTTGTAAACAATTTAATTTTTATGTCACTTATATATGCTTGTTAAAGGTCCGTATTTATGTGACGAGTTTCAGATCATGGATAAAGCGGAGAACACTCGACGGAGTCTGGAGACTCCTCGACGTCACCGCTCACGCTCGAGGCACAGCAATCGAAGTTCGCGCCGGAGCAGCCGCAGCCACAACCGCCGGCTTCAGGAACGAGAGCGGGCACTGCAGAGTGAGCGGGAACGAATACGGATGATGGAGCTGGACCTGCAGCGAGCTCGTGACGAGGAGCAGCGCCGTCTACGCGATGCTGAAGCTACAGCACGGGCGAGCCGTAGCCGCAGCCGGTTGTCAGCTGGCGACAGCAGGAGACATCGCGACAACAGGAGCAACGATCGTCGTCGCAAAAGGTCACGTAGCCCTACTTTTTCTGCTAAGGATGTTATAGACATAATAAAATCTATTAAGGATACCCCATCGCAGTCATCAAACCAGAGCACTCAGCCCATTTCTAGAGGGTTAGATAGTAAAAATATGATTCCAGAGTTTAACCCCTCTGTGAAAAACCAACGAATGGATATATGGCTTAAAAAGGTAAATGAGTGTGCGAAGGTTTATGGCTGGGATGAGAAGACGGTAATTAACTTTGCAATGCAAAAATTGGTAGGATTGGCGAAGACTTGGTATGAAAGTCTTAGTTCTATAATGTTTACTTGGGAGGAATGGCAGACAAAATTAATAAATGCATTCCCTTGTGAGCAGAACTACGGACAACTTTTAGAAGATATGTTGAAACGTAAAAGCAGGCCTCAAGAATTAATAGAAAATTATTTTTATGAAAAATTAGCTTTATTAAACCAATGTGATATTACCGGTAGGCGGGCGGTAGACTGCATCATTCACGGCATCAGCGATAGGACTATGAGATCGAGCGCATTAGCTACACGTTGTGAAGAGCCAGATCAACTCCTTAAATTTTTGTTAAGCAACAATAAGGAAATTATTATACAACAACAGTCCTTTAGAGAAAGAAATGCTGCTGTTCAGGATGACAAATCGAACAGTAGGATGAATCCTTAAACAAATTCAGGGCTTTACTGTTATAATTGCAAAGAAATAGGGCATCCGTTTTCACGGTGCACCAAACCTTTGATCAAGTGCGGCCATTGTAGTAAAGTAGGACATAAAGCCGAGAATTGTCGTTTGAAAGAGGACTCTGCGTCAGGAAAGTCTGCCACGGTGGCAAACACCATGCGTATCTCTGGCGGTAATTCGCACGATAAGTTCACAAAACAAGTTAATATTGATGGTTTGCTCTTCGAAGGATTTGTTGATCTTGGTAGCGAGGTGACGCTCATAAAACAATCTAGTTTTTCAAAACTTGGGTGCAGTCATGATCACATTCCGACGAAGATGAAAGGTTTTGGAAATAGCATCGTTCAATCAGTAGGTTCTACTAACTTGAGTCTATCAATTGATGGTGTTAGTGCTGTTGTTCCTTGTAGGATCGTAGAAGATTCACTATTGGAGAAGCCGTTGTTAATAGGTCAATCCTACTCTGAGCAACCCCACATTGTCGTTTATAAAGACGTTAACAAGCTGCAGTTCATGAGCATTGGCACCGAGCTACCCAATCCTAGTTTGGCAGAGGAAGATGAGCACTCGTTGAGGGTCAGGGTTGTAGCGCATAGCAAGCTTTTTGGGTCCAGCTAGTATCAAGGCCGCAACCGAGACTTCGTTTACTGGAACGGTGGTGTTAGATACCAAGATTGTAGGGAAACCAAACGAACAGTATATGATAAGTGGTGGCGTTCATGAGGTCAAAAATGGTTCTTTTCATGTTGCAGTGACTCCTTGTTCAGTGCCATGCTTACTTCAGGAAAATTTTGTATTTGCTCGTGCTGAAAAGGTTGAAGCTATTTACAGACTCGTGGAGGCAAGTCCTTCTTCTTTCTCAAGTCAGCAGGCAAATATTCCTCCTTCGAAAGGGTTAAGTGAAAGTCAGTTGAATTTGGGTGAGACGGTGACTGACATTGACAAAGCCAAACTATTAGACTTGCTTCGGCGTTATGAAGACTGTTTTGCGTTTGATATGTCAGGATTGGGTTGCACAAATGCTACAGAGATGCACATAGAGCTGAAAAGTCAACGTCCCGTTGTTTATAGGCCTTACCGTCTATCTCACCACGAACGCGAGAAAGTTCGTGAGATGGTAGACGAAATCGTAAAGGCTGGTATTATTCGGGAGTCGACGTCAAATTATGCCAGCCCGATCATTCTTGTGCGAAAGAAAGATGGTGGAATACGGCTCTTGTGTGGATTATCGGCTACTTAATTCACTTACCGTCAAGGAAAGATATCCAATACCCATAATCGAAGACGAGATCGCAAAGCTGTCGGGACAAGCATGGTTTGTTACGTTGGATCTAATGTCGGGGTACTATCAAGTACCTATTGCTGAAGAAAGTAAGCATTTAACAGCGTTTGTCACGCCGGACGGCCACTAAGAGTATAATCGGGTGCCGTTCGGACTGACAAACGCACCAGCAGTTTTCCAACGCATGATGAACCGTGTGTTGGGCCCGGCACGTTTTAACAAAGCCACTGTGTACATAGATGACCTCTTTAAAATTTTTTCTTTCTTTCTTTCTTTCTTTCTTCTTAATCTATGGCAAAACTACATATATGGTTCTGTGTTGCTTGTTTCAGGTCAAGCTCGAGCTATTGAGTGGAGGATCAAGTCGTGCCTTGGCCTGGCACAAGTTCAATGCATTACTAAACCGTAGTATATTCTGTAGATAGATATAGGTAGTGCACACACTATAGATGAATAGATTAACGTAAATATTGATATTTCGATATTCTGTATAGTTGGTCAGTCAAATGGTTATTATTTTATTTGTATATCTTGATTGTTATTATTATTATGTTTCTCACGCGCTTATTTCTCCTCTTGCCAAGTGTAAGGTTTTTGTTTAGGTTCCACCGGGTTTCGTGTATGAGGACATACACGCAATCAGGATGGACGAGTGTAAGGTTTTAAAGAAAATTAAAGTACGGTAGAAATTATTTGATGTTTTTTTAGTTTTACTATTGGCAACACTGTAGAACGATTGATTGGAATGGGTAGGAATGAACGACACACTTGGCAAGGCGGGGATAGCGAGGTGGGCAGCATTCGGTGTCGAGCGACTGGAGAGTTCGGACGTGAAGAAAATAAGTTTTGAGCACGTGGTTAATAAGTTTTGTTAAAAGCAAACGGTAATAAGTTTAGTCCCAAGCCGTGATAAGTTTTGAAGTTATAAAGATATATAATAAGTTTGGAAATAAATAAGTTTTGAACGTCGTTGTGGTTTATTTCTGAGATACTCTAAAAGAAGCCTTATCCTAATTAGCAATACGAATCACCAAAATAGGCAAATTATTTATGTGGAGCCTAAATTAACATTCAGGGGTTTTACTCTCTCAACTTTTTAACGCCAATTTCAGCGAATAATAAAATACCCCATTAAGCACCAAATTTTTTTATGTTTTGGGTAGCCTGGAGACCTGAAAAGTTTTTAAAATCAACTACAATCTATGGAACATCTTTTTTTTTTTTAAATTGATGATCAAAATTTTAATCGGCCCTTTAAATTATTTGAAAATTCGATTCCTGCGAATTTTGACATGGGGCTTGAGAGTTACAACGAAATAGTTTTTTTTTTTAAGAAACGTTGATGTCGGTCAGTATCTTGTAGTACCGTGTTTTGACACAAACTATGTCCAAGGCCATTAAGCGATCCCAAACCTGAGGGTTGTCTCTGATTTTCTGAACCACAACGCGAGAAACCTGTCCGCTCGTAATTTTGGAGTCCATTCATAACTCTACAAAGGAAATATTTGTTATTTTAACATGCATGAATCACGTGCGTACGAGCATAGTTATTAAGTGTTGATTAACATGACACAATGGATCCACAAAGACCCCGCCTGTGAATCGTGCGCATACATTTGAATGGTGAATAGGGGAATGCTATGGGAAAGGTGTATGGGTAAATGCATAATACCTGTTTGTACTTTGTTATTTGAATGAATGCAAATCAACTTGATATCAACGTTTTATGTTTGAAAACTAAAAATGTGTTTTAGTATCGAAGTTGTTTTTTTTTTCAAGTTCATAAATATTAGGTCTTTACCTATGAAATTGCCGTTTTGTATGGAGAATTTTAGGTAAACTCAATTTTCAGTACTAACATTTTTGCATTTTTCTTAGGAATTACAAATCCAATTTTTTTATTTTTTTCAAACATTATTAAGCTAACAGAAGCTTAAATTTAATTTTCGAAAAATATTATCTGTAAAAAAATATACAAATCTAATGATGAAATCGGACGACATTTAAGACGAACAATTTTCGAACCTTTAATTTTATATATCAAACTAAAAATGGAAACTTTATTTTATGCGTAAATTGATAACCTTGAAGTCAACTTTCAAATATAAGACAAATGAAAAAAATATCATTAGAATTATAGGAATTATGATCTCATTAATCTCTCAATACTCTGGAATACCTGGGTATCTAAACAAAGTGTCATTAAATTTAGATATGACGAAAGCGAACGTCTTAAAATGTATGGATGACATAATATGTCAAATGTCATCCCATACATTTCACGACGTTCGCTTTCGTCTAATGGCGCGTTGTCTAGATCCCCTGAACTCCTTAATTGGAAGGGATCAGTCTTCAGGGTCTACAGTTTTGTTAGTTACCCACATCACAATACCCATGTCTGTAATCTTAACATTTTGAATAGGTATCTTGTGTACGAGTATTAATTCGGAAACTAGTTCGTCATACCTTGCTCGTTGAAGAAAGGTTATTGAAATTAACAGTACCAAGTCTCCCAGCAATGTATGCCGTATTAGTCTTTGAATTTTGGAAGCTGTGATTGCGGCTTAAAATAGGTAATAGACTAATAATTCGGATATAATACTGTTGATTGACGTGAACTGAATCTGTTTTATTGTTTGTTCAATGCTTTGTATCGCTTTTTCTATTGAAATTTGAAACACTCTGAAATCTATAGGAGTCTAAGGCCCGTATTGATAAGTCCCTCTCAAAATCTTCCGCAAGACCATGTCAGCTGACTTAATTATCAAGATGCAATTAGGATCTCAAGATCTTGCTAATTAATAAACTACTATCAAAATATCAATCTCAAGTGTCCGTCTTTGAGTCAAACGTCAAAAGAGCAAAAAGAATTTATGTCTGCGTTTTGTTTTAATACAAAGAATATACAGCCTGAACAAAATAATACTCGTCACTATTTGACAGGATCAACAACTTACACTTAACTCAACTTGTCAAATGACAGGATCAACAATTTTGAGTTAAGTTTCGTTTATAAATTAGTGAGTGTGTTTTTAACACTCAAGTGATAATTGTTCCGATTACAGCTACCTACTCAATTTGTGTTTATTAATTAATGCAACATCTCCAGATGCCCCTTAAGGAACATCTCACACTTTAGCGGGATTTGTCAATTCGACCCAAAAACTATCGATATTGTAGACAATTGTAGAGGGAATTCTCAGCCGTTATTCAGACCTAAACTTGTTGGCACGTTTACTCACTGTTCCGTTATGAAAAACGCTAGTCTGTTTTGGTAGTGACAAAAACTGTATTGTCCATTCTGCAGCCCAATTTTGGTACGTTGCCGAGGTCGTGTTCTTTGTTGTTTGTTTTGTGTTTTGAGACTGTTTTTGACTGTGACGTTTGTCGGTTTGTTTATAATTGCTAACGAAAAAAGGATATTCGAGTGTAAAATGCCCTTTCCATTGTTTTTTTGCCAATTTAAGAAAATCTGCTGTCAATATTATCAATAAGGTTTGGTCAAGTCTTTTTTGACACGCGGTAGCACATGTAATATCAAAACCGAATACTTTTAAATGGGGTTGAAGTGGCGGCAAGCTCTTGACCACTATTTTTGACTCGCTTACCGCTCATGGAGCTACAAGCTCCTGCTTTCAAGATTCAACTTTACACGTTTTGCGTCATTTGGCTGCAATGATTTAGACCACCTCGTTGCAATTAAAAAAAAATTTAAACATGCAACTTCGAGTCTTGAACTTTTGAACGACAAATAAGTAAAAACATATCGCTTGAATAAAAATATTGGGCTCTTATAATAGGTATCTAAGAGTGGTCATTAAGAAATTTTAATATCCAACAATGAATATTTTGAGGTTGAGTTTGAGTTTGATTTAGTTTTGACAAGCCGTTGGTTTGGTTGGTAGTGAGCCTGCCTCACACGCCGTAGGCCGCGGGTTCGATCCCCGCGTTTAATTTAGTTTCTACTGTGCCAACTAAACGGAAACTCAATTACAAAGTATGGAACTCCTTGATCACCTTATGTATTCCCCGTGGAATTTAAACCTGTAAGCTCTAGACCAAGAAGCCGTTACCAAAAGTAAATATTTGACATGAAAATGGTAACAATAGTTGTCTCTGATTTCCCACACACTTTAAAGTCTTGCAGTGTTGCAGAACCTCAAAATTTGGTTAACATCGAGTTATCCTGATTCATTAGACTGTGGTATGCTTTTGACAGTTGTTCCTATTCATGAACTCGAGCTTGGTTCAACAGGGAACACAGAAGACGAAAACGCTAGAAGAAGGGACATGAGATTAAAGATGGACGAAGCGTATGAACTGTGTGACCTTGTCATTGCATCAATCATGGATAAGAGACCATGGTTCAAAAAAGTTTTATACGTGTTTACGGGCTGAAAGCAGGTTTATTCATCTGCTACAGCAACCGCTTCCTGGTTGCAGCGGCACACATAGTTACTTAATGCAGAAGTTAAGATGCATCAAACTAAGTATATCCATAAGTTAAGATGCATCAAATTATCCGTTTATTGCAAACTCCCCGATCTCGAGGCCTTCTTTTCTTTTCAGGATTTTGTAACTATATTCGCGAGCAAACACACATAGTTTCTTAGAAAACTTTGAAAGTATGCGAATTTGAGAAAGTTTATTAGGGTTTAGGATTCCTTTGACATGATACGTTCTTATAATGTTACTATTGCTGCCATAGAGCTGACTCATTTTGTTTTATGTTTCGGAGCATGACCCTCGCGATTCGATCTACTCGTACTTTTAAAGATGTTTCAAAGATGTTGTTCGCTATAATGTTCTGACTTCTAACAACGAATAAATCCTTTTCTTTTTCTCAACATCTGAAACACTAAACAGTCTTAAGGATATGTAAAATCTAGAATCCGTGGAGAATTTAATTTATTGTAGAAAATCTACGTACTTACCAAAAATATTTACCATGGGGCTACATCTCATCTCACATTAAAATTTTGTAACCCCAAAGACTGGTAACCCTTCACCTCGGGAAAGCCATCATTTACTTAAGTTCAGCATCATAATATCATTGATCTGGCATAGATTTTTAAGCCACCGTTTTCTTCTTCTTGAACTTTGATTTCATCCCGTAATACGAGGGTGGTCCCAGAAGTAGCCGACCTAACCAAGAAAAATCAAAATAAATGGGACAAACTATATTTATTTCTCTACATAGCTTCCTTGTAGCTCGATACACTTTTCCCAGCGGTGCTCTATAGCTTCAATGCCACGTCTATAGTAGGAATTGTCAAACTCTTCAAAATAGCCATTAACCAACGACTCAACCTCTATGTTGCTCGAAAATCTTTTCCCGCCGAGCCATTTTTTTAGGTTTGGGAACAGAAAATAATCTGACGGGGCCAAATCTGGTGAATAAGGTGCATGGGGAAGCAATTCAAATTTTAATTCTTCGATTTTAGCCATTGCAATGCCAGATGTGTGGACTGGAGCGTTGTCTTGATGAAACAAAACTCTTTTCTTTGACAAGTGAGGTCGTTTTTTCTTTATTTCTTCACTCAAACGCTGCAATAAGTTGGCATAATACTCGCCATTAATGGTTTTTCCTTTTGGAAGATAATCTATAAAAATTATGCCACGCGCGTCCCAGACAACTGAAGCCATGACTTTTCCTGCCGATGGAACTGTTTTTGCCTTCTTTGGAGCTGATTCTCCTCTTTCAGTCCATTGTTTTGACTGTTCCTTAGTCTCAGGTGTAAAGTGATGAACCCATGTTTCATCCATGGTGATAAATCGACGCAAAAACTCGGCTTTGTTGCTGCGAAATTTTGCTAAACATTCGACTGACACATCCTCACGGCGCTGTTTTTGTTCTACTGTGAGTAATCGCGGCACCCATCTTGCGCATAGCTTTCTCATGTCCAAGTTTTCTGTTAAAATACGATGGACTGCACTTTTTGAAATGCCTACCATATCTGCTAGCTCGCGTACTTTCAGTCGACGGTCATCCAGTACAATTTTGTGGATTTTTTTACTATTTCTGGATTAGTCACCTCATTTGGTCGTCCACTGCGATGTTCATCTTGGCAGCTCGAGCGGCCGCGCTTGAACTCTGCCACCCAATATTTTATTGTTGTAAATGAAGGAGCAGACTCCCCCAAAGTAGAATCAAGCTCCACTTTGATATTAGTTGGGCTGAGACCTTTCAAATAAAAGTATTGAATTACGTAACGAACACCAATTTTGTCCATTATCGAAAAATTCGATGACAACATTCACTAAGTATGCTTCAGAACAAATGCCAAATGACCTAGCGCGTTCGAATTCTAAATTTAAATTTCTTAATGTTCACGCTTCCTAAAAAGAGTATTTAATCAAATAAAAACTGCCAGTAAGTAAGTAAGGTCGAATATTTCTGGGACCGCCCAGGTAGCATGTTTCCAATGAATAGGGAAAACTCGTAGTAAATTTCCATCTACCCGAAATTCTCGTATTTGTTTCTGTGAGAGGAGTCACGGATTTGAATTTGTGATCAACCGGGCCGAGCTTTACATAAATTACGTCGTGTTTCCTTCGTCGAAACGTTTCTCTGAATGCAACAGAAATTTCATACATTTCATACATTTGCCGCAATATTTGGTGTTATGGTGACTGCATAAGCCACAATGAGGCTCGGAGTTGAAATCGAGTTTGAAACTTACAGTGGTTTTTTAATTATTTACGGGGGTAGATTATCTATATATGACATTTAATTTTCTGAATTACATGGAAGAGACAAAAAGATGAGGGTTATTTTTGGACCCCTGGTCAAATTTAAGTATGTTGCTCAGAACATGTATCTGAACAAATTTCCCAAAAGACCATGGGTCGAAAAACGAGATAAAATTTTGGTCCTCCCATACAAATCTTGTGCCGGCAATAGTGGGATTTGTATGGGAGGACTAATACTATTTCTTGTTTTTCAACCCATGCTCTTTGGGAACGTTCAGATTCGTGTTCTGAGTAACATATCAAAATTTGGCCAGGGGTCCAAAAATAACCGGCGGTAAAGACATAAATATACATATTTCTCGAATATTAAGGCGGTGATGTTCTTCAAACAGCATATACGAGTACAGCAATGTAGGCATAGGTATCTTTCCGAAAATATGATCAGTCAATTAAACTGTACAATTTTCAGTGAACGAAACTTTCATGAACTGAAAAATCTGCATCTCCATACCCAATTGTTAATTTGATTGGATAGTTCGTACGATATTTTTTTTTATTTCAATCTGTGTTAATGAAATCTGTGTCTGTTTGGTGTCGGCAAAGAAAAGTACCAACCCTTTTCTACCTGTGGGTGTACTAAGAGGGAACTAAGGGCTTATGAACCGTAGGATGGGCAGCAGCATCTTACTTTGTATTGTAGCATCTTACAAACTGCGGTCATCAAAAACAGAGGTCAGCAGCCGCAACTCTTACAATCGTGGTGACTATGGGAAGTCTCCTTCTAAGTAACACGCGTTTTGTTAAAGTTTAGGAGGAAGCTCCCTGTCCTGTAATGGACGTTCCATGGGATGGGATGTTTTCATAATAAAAATTGCGTGCAGTCACAGTAACGAGATACAATTAAAATAATTACAAAATGTACTATAAATCCAACGAACGTACTTTTTATTGCAGAAAAACATTTTGTGTGGCCATAAAAAGCAAAATGGCGCATATCTACGACGTTTTATTAAGCAACAGGTGGCATATTGCGCAGCTATTGCATTTTGTTAAGTGTAAAGTATGCTGGTCCTTTTAAAATTCTATTAATGTTCAAGCAGTAACACAAACATTTATTTCTTCGATAAAGGTGTTTGTCTAGAAGCCTATGTAAACAGATAGTAGTTTTATCTACGTTGTAATACATAAGAATAGTAGAGAATATTATGTATAACAGATTTCTTTTCTTTTATGTTAAGCTGTCTTTCGCCTTAGAGGCCTTAAAGGGTTAAAATCAAAGTTTCACATACAACATTTTACTATTGAAACAGACAAGTTTTACTCGGTAACTATTTTCAATAATTATCATATAAATAAATAAATTACACCTATTTGTGTGATGTGGCATGGCAACATCTATGTCTCAGTCGTGATTCGTCGTGGTCCAACAAGACAGCAATTGTGTGTTGTCTATTATGCTCTAATAGAGTCTAGATTAAGGTATAGCATTAAATTATGGGGCAATAGTTATTGCTATAACACACAAAAAGCATTTGTTGCTCAGAAAAGGGCAATACGAAGCATAGTTCGTATCCCGCCATGGGAATCATGTAGGATGCATTTTAAATCGCTGGGGATTCTAACCGTGCCCAGTTTGTATATACTGCTAGTATTAACACAAGTAGTAAAATATAGGCACTTGTATGAGACTGAAGAAGAAATGCAACTGAGGATATCTACTAGGAGAATGGATTTAAAAAATGTTATACAGCCAACGCTTACGGTCGTTAAACATTGCGCAAGAAACCAAGCAGTAAAGTTGTTCAATAGAATGCCAATTGAATTTAAAAGTATGACAAATATAAATATTTTTAAACAATCATTAAAAACCTACCTTTTGGAAAAGTGCTGTTACAACGTTGATGAATTCTAATTGTTAGAATTAGTTGTATACACAAAAAATTTTGAAGATTATTTATTTTTTATTTTGACATTTAATTTTATACTTTTGACATTTTCTTTGAAACAAATATATATTTTTTTAAATATTTTTTTTAAGTTTGGACATTGAATTGTATAGGTATTTTAGACATTTGTTGAAACAAATTTTTATTTTAATAATATTTTTTTTTTTAATGTACTTAGACATATTGGTTTCTAGTGTTAACATAAATTTCGAACACGATGTATTCATTGTTATCGAATAAATAAATAATAATAATAATGTCTTCTGTGCATAAAAATATTAAATTTAAAATATGGTGTCCATCGGTATAGGCCAAAGCGTGACGGATATACCGACCGACCGACTGGTACAAGTGTATACCTATGTGATATACGAGTAGAAGACATTTTTGACAAAATTAGAAAAACTTCTTTTTCACGAATACAATACCTTTCTCGCTCCTAAGGAAAGTAAAAATGTGGATTATCCAACGGTCGTTTGTACAATAATTAATTGTATTAAAACGGTATTAATACTTAAGAAAATTAATTTCACAAAAATTTGGTTTAGGCATAAAAACTGATCTTGGATCTATTAATCTAGATTAGTTAGAGCTTTATCAGCTTAGCTAAATATTAAGTCTAGATCTGTCTCGTGTGGTGCCGGCAAAGAATAGTACTATCCCATACATAGTATACATACCCGTGGGTTTCGTAAGAGACGACTAAGGGTTATAAACTGGAGGATGGGCAGCAACATCCTCCTGTTTATCATACCATCTTACTTTTTGCGGTCACCTACAACCGCGGTCCATTGTGCCAGCCGTAACGCTGACAAGCGAGGTGACTAGCTAGAATTCTGGAGGGAGCTCCCTGTCCTGTAGTGGACATTTCATGGGATGTTATGATGAAATATTTAGTTTTTAATGGTTGAGAGAACTTGTCATCTACTTTAATGTACTTTCACTTATATACCTAATCCACTCAATATCTTATTACATTTAAAACAAAAAACAATAGTACCTGAAGAAACCGAACACGAAGAAATAAATAAAAAAACTCATCTTCACCAAGCAAATAGCGCGTAGATTTTTATTTACACAATTTCTCTTTGTGAACGAAATTAATTTAATAAACATCAAAGTGTTTTCAAAATACCCACATCTAAGCAAAATATTCTTGTTTATTTTATTATTTGAGTAAGACACGTAGGTATTTGAAATCTCAAACGGTTAAGTCATACATAAAATAAAGTACATACCTACTTACATACAGAACGGACACTCTCTGCCCCCCTTGCTATCTACCCCGCACCCCCGCCCGCACCCGCCACGAGATCTCGTGCTCCTTGTGAGGGTCTTTTGTGCTGAATATGCGGGCCTACGCGACCTTCCAATTTCAAATTCGCGCTCGATGTATGTAGTGTCCGAGATGTGGTTAAAGGAGTGATCACACCTAGCTGAATTCAAAGACTAATTCGGCATACATTGCTCGTTGAAGTAAGGATATTGCAACTAACATAACCAAGCCTCCCAGCAATGTTTACCGAATTAGTCTTTGGATCACTCCTTAAGTTTAAGAATACCTGTAAGATGCCAGAACATGACTCGTTTGTTTGTTGTACATCGTCATAGCCGTATCATGTTTGCGTTGCCTCGTTGTCTTTTTTTTGAGACTATGAGTTGGCTAATGATGTCATTATTATACAGAGTATGTTTTAGTAGTTTAAAGTTCCGTAAGTAGGGTCTAGGGTTATTACAAACTTTTATGATGAGAGTGTAAAAACTCCTCCTCCGCACTAGTTCGGTAAGTAACTACTTACGAGCAATGTTTACGTCCTTGTAAGTACGTTTTTCGAGCAAATGTATTGAAAAAATATATGTAAGTCTTACATGAAAAAGTCAATTTTGTTTTGGATTACTCTTTGAATATCAAATATATAAAGAGTTAGAGTGACTTGTAAATTTATATTTATGAATAAACGATTGAATTGAATTGAATTGAGTTGATATAAAAATCAACTGTTTAAACAGACCAATTTGT
Organism: Athrips mouffetella; assembly: GCA_947532105.1. Taxonomy (NCBI): domain Eukaryota; kingdom Metazoa; phylum Arthropoda; class Insecta; order Lepidoptera; family Gelechiidae; genus Athrips; species Athrips mouffetella. The sequence goes on along the minus strand of OX383964.1, from coordinate 4,889,822 downwards.
GAGAAAAATCAAAATTAATTTAGACTCAAATGTAGCTTTGAAGGAATTACAAAAAATTATTGATTTACCTTTAACTAGAGCTGCTTTAGAAGAAAAAACTTTTAAGGTTTTATTCTAGATATTATACTTAGGCTGCAATTTTTGTTTTTGCCTTCTCATACGGACCGATCAATATGGTAAAAACGTTTTATTTCTTGCGAATAACGAAATGTCGTGAAACGTAACCTTTTGCATTTAGCCTCCTGAGAGTTTTTAAAAGTGGTAGAGCTTTTGTGCAAAGCCCGTCTGGGGAATTACCACCCTCTTACCTGTTTCTGTCGTCAAGCAGCAGTGTTTGCACTGCTGTGTTTCGGTTCCAAGGGTCAGGAAGGGAGCCTGTGAAATTACTGTCACAAAAGACATACCATCTTAGTTCTCAGGGTGGGCAACGCGCTTCGCTGTCTTATTAGTGTCAAATTATGGTACTAATAAGACAGTGGATGCTATGGTCGGTGGTGACCACTTACCATCAGGTGGCCCACCTGCACGTTTGCACACTTGTGAAATAATAAAGAAAAAAAAATAAAAAACACAAATTAAGTAAAACCCTGTATACACCAAGAATTAGTTGTTACGTGTTTCGCGAATTATCTGAAGGTCGTTTGTAAGCCGGTGGTCTTGTGAGCGGTTTGCATCAAATTGGCTTACATTGGACTAAAGTTGAGGATGTATTAAGGTGGTTCAGCTAGTTAAGCTGTGGGTGGGCAGGTAAGCTTATGCTAATGACAGAAAATTTGGGATTATTCCAGCACTTTCTGAAAATTCTAACAGATGACCCATGCTGAAGGGTCTTCATCATGGTGCTACCATGAAATCAGAATGATAATGATTGTTTAGTCTGTAAATTTTTTCTTGTAAAAAAAATTCATATAGGTACTTTACTGTGCCTCAAATAATAAATTACCAGCACTTATTATCGCACCATCAATTAACACCTAATAAAACGTAGTAGACAAACGTGCTACTAAACTTCGTCATCTATCTATTTGATTGGACCAGACAGACAGGCTAGTAAAAAATAATCTATACCCAGTAGTATATTTATTATTTATTTATCTATCTATCTATTTATATTTATAGGTACTAAAATGGTGACTGTAATACAGGTAATGGCACTGAGTGAAGAGTAAGGAAGAGCTAAATACTTTTTTTTATATTGGGGGACATTTCACACAAGGTCATCTGATCCCAAACTAGGACTGATATTATAAATACATAAATAACACCCAGACACGGAACCAACACTTGTGTTCATCACACAAATGTTTGTCCTGGGCGGGGACCGAACCCGCGGCCCACGGCCTGAAAGGCAGGCTCACTACCAACCACACCAACGGGCTTGTCTACTTATGTACATACTTTAATCTTGTCTTTCTTTTCCAGGTAAGTGTTGTACAAGAGTGCTACAAGCCGCTTATACGTGACAAGCCTTAGACACGTCCATCGTAAGTTTTTAGGGTTCCGTACCTCAAAAGAAAAAACGGAACCCTTATAGAATCACTTTTTTGTCCGTCTGTCTGTCTGTCTGTCAAGACCCTTTATCTCACGAACGGGTCAAGGGATCAGGTTGAAATTAATACCATATATTAGGATCTATGAACCACACAAGATCTGAAAATTTAAATTTTTTACAACGACGCAATCAAAAGATATGGCATTTTATGTCCTCATCTCCATACATTTATTCAAAAATGCAAAACCTACAGGGTACTTCCCGTTGACCTAAAATTATGAAGTTTGGCAAGAAGCTAGGTCTCACAGTACAAATAATGGGAAAAGTCTGAAATCATTAAATATTACAACTTTTCTCACAACTAATGGTAACCAATTGTGGTGAGCTCCCGTTTCAAGAACATTCATATATGAGAGGGGTCAAGTTGGATGGTCGCTGAGGCGATTTTTGTTTTAGTTCTATTTAAAAACAAACTTGAAAATTAATATGTTTATAGTGCATAAGCTATAAAATAATAACAAATAATAAAATTTGGTCAAGCGCGTGTCGGACTCAAAAAATCTAGCACATTAACTTACTGAAATTTCAACTAATAGGTACAATTATGTTTATGTGGTGGTACGGAACCCTCAGTGCGCGAGTCCGACTCGCACTTGGCCGGTTTTTTTTTTATTGTCAATGGGCTTACTCTTGACCTCGATCTAGTGTTCTAAGATAGAGATGAGGTTGACGATGGGACGAGCTTGCCCAGTAGACGGAGTTTTTACTCGCGACTTGAATAGATTCGGGTTATATGAACTCGGAAACACTCACGCAAGCAGAGAATTCCACTCTGTAGCCGTGTGCATAATAAAAGATGTTACAAAGCGTTTTGTGCGAATGTGTGGAATATGAACGTCAACGTATCAAGATTTGAACGTATGGGACCAAGATTTGGGATATATAAGTGATTACTCAAAACTTGAAGCTATACTGAACATACATGGGGCGAAGGACGACAACACTTTGGTGTCTCCAATTCTGTAACAAACTTAAAACAGGCTAAAAAATTCTTATTTCTTTGGAAAAGTTTGTCCTAAAAACCGACACTCGAGTTGTATACCCCTCATTATGTACCGTTGCATAAACTACTATCAGTGACTCAGGTGCTTACAATTTTATACATGTTCATAATACTAATCATCATAACATCCCATGAAACGTCTACTACAGGACAGGGAGCTCCCTCCAGAATTCTATGCTTTTGCTAAAAAAATGTGGAGAGGAAGTACCATAGTCACCTCGCTTGTTAGCGTTACGGCTGGCACCATGGACCGCGGTTGTAGGTGACCGCAGTAAGTAAGATGTAATATACGAAGGAGGACGCTGCTGCCCATCCTCCAGTTAACCATTAGTCGCCTCTTACGACACCCACGGGTATGTATGGATTGGTACTATTCTTTGCCGGCACTACAAGGGACAAATTCTAATACTATATGTTAATTACTTTCCATTGTATGGAGGGTTTTGTATATATTTATCAACTAAGTACTATTATGGTATTGTTAATTAGTTGAATTATTATTCATTGAGTAACTTTTTAATTTAGCAAAGGTCTGTTGTTGTGCAAATTTTAATTATGCCACCCAAACTTTTCGATTTAAAATTCCTTCTGTTTTGACCTTGACGAGAAACTGTCCTTTATCAAACATTAATGTCGTTTCCTAATTCCTGAAAAGTTTTCAGGATTTTGTATAAATTGGTTTTTCAAAATATTTGACCTAAAAAGATACTGAATAGATCTTGAGAAAAGACTAGTAGATCTAAAGACTTTTCTGGTCTCAAGCCAAGTAAGAGTTCAAAAGGTAAAAAAAATTATAAGAACTAGACTATAGAGTCTAACCCACACAGCAGAAGTGGTCTAACCAAATAATAAAAGTCTAAAGTACGGTCAACCGCTTGTCGGTAGAAACTTTTTCAACTCTATTACCATGCCATAAGGTTCAAAAGTGTTTCTACTGATGTGCGGCCGTGTGTACAAAGACTAAATAAGACCTTAGTATTTATTCTGGATATCACAGGTTTGCTTTGATGATTCAGATATGCATTGAATATATTTCGTTGTAGTTTTTTTTTCTTATTATCCTAGAATAGCCAGTCATTGAAGGCCGTTACATAATACCCGTTACATGGTGCCCGCGACTTCGTCTGCGCAGAATTGTACAATTCACACAATATCTTTATAAATTGTAGCCTATGTGTTATTTTAAAGTTTCATTAAAATCCATTCAGTAGTTTTTACGTCAAAGAGTAACAAAATATATCCATCCATCCATACTTAAAAACTTTCGCGTTTATAATATTAGTAGGATAGGGTAGGATTAATAGGATTTAGTCTAGTTTAACAATATATCCTTGTGTATATAATGCGTAAAACAAGGCTATATTTTCGCACCTGATATCCGTTTGCACAAAAATTTTCAACTTCCCATACAAAGTAACGTAAGTGACAGACTCATTTTGTATAGGATGTCAAATTTTTTTGAGCGTTGTTAGACGTAGAACAAAAGTTGTTGCTTTTGATTTGCTTTTGACCTCACTAATAAAACAAGTGAACAAAAGGATGTCAGGTACAAAAAACCGGCCAAGTGCGAGTCGGACTCGCGCACTGAGGGTTCCGTACCACCACATAAACATAATTGTATTAGTTGAAATTTCAGTAAGTTAATGTGCTAGATTTTTTTAGTCCGACACGCGCTTGACCAAATTTCATTATTTCTTGTTATTTTATAGCCTATGCACTATAAACATACCAATTTTCAAGTTTGTAAGTGGTCCCGTTTTTAAATAGAACTAAAACAAATATCGCCTTAGCGACCATCCAACTTGACCCCTATCTTATATGAATGTTCTTGAAACGGGAGCTCACCACAATTGGTTACCATTAGTTGTGAGAAAAGTTGTAATATTTAATGATTTCAGACTTTTCCTATTATTTGTACTGTGAGACCTAGCTTCTTGCCAAATTTTATAATTTTAGGTCAACGGGAAGTACCCTGTAGGTTTTGCACCATTTAATAAATGTATGGAGATGAGGACATAAAATGCCATATGTTTTGATTGCGCTGTTATAAAAAATTTAAATTTTCAGATTTTGTGTGGTTCATGGATCCTAATATGTGGTATTAATTTCAACCTGATACCTTTACCCGTTCGTGAGATAAAGGGTCTTGACAGACAGACAGACGGACAACAAAGTGATCCTATAAGGGTTCCGTTTTTTTCTTTTGAGGTAAGGAACCCTAAAAATAACCTAGTAGGTATATTACATAAAGCTACACAAGATCAAATACAAATACTTATTAATCAAACGTTTACTGAATAGGTATTACCGGAGTTCAAAAAAGAGTCAGGTGTTTTGTTACCAAAATTATAACCTCTAATTCGTATAAAATAAGTTAATTTAGACTTTTCTTGCTTTCTGTATGTAAACCGATAGACTAAGCGAGTTTTTGTGTGTGTGTTGCAGTTACCAACGTATACCTCTTGTAATTTAAGATAAATATTTTCTTAACTGAAATTTTTTTTTTTTACAAATTACCTTAGTTTTTCGTGAACTCCGGTATAGATGATTTTTTTCTTACCATAACATATAGGGTGTTCTCACAAAACATCGAATTCATGAATATGATTTTCTATACGCATAGCTGGTCTAGTTAATTTCCTTAGTGTGACTGTATTATTTTACCGTTAATTCGCAAATTGTCTTTTTATATTATCTTTTAACTTTCTTTGTTTAGTCTTTTGCGAGATAAAAAGTGCGTGCTATTTACGACCATCACAACAAAAAGCAAGCTAATATTCTATGTGATAGATCTGTAACATTACGCCGAAACTCATCATCATTATTATATAGTGTGGGTTGCAAGGTCTATGACCGACCTCACAAACCCTGGTGTCAGAATTGTTGAGCCGCCAAAGGCCTCTGACATGGCACATTAAAGCCCGCGTCACACAGAGGCAGTAGCGGAAGCGTTCCGGGGCCGGTATTTTTTGTAAAGTATGGGTTCTTATGCACCCTGTCACACTGAAAAGCGGTCGCGGCGCGGTATTTTGTTCCCGCCAAACCGCCCCGAACCGCTTTCGCAATCATACCGCCTCTGTCTGACTTGAGCTTAACGACTTCATCCGTAGATAATAGTCGCGACCAACGACTTAACGTGCCTTCAGAAACACGGAGTCATCTAACTTTTCGGACAATCAGACGATTCATCCTTTAATATCCTAACCAAACTGAGGAAATCGCACAAAGAGATTTTTTTGACAGTGTCGAACCCAGAACCTCCGGATCGAGAGCCGAGCCCTCTAACCACTAGACAACGGAGACTGAAACTAAAAACCGCATTAATCCAACATTCAGAAAGCAATTCCAAAAACGAGCGCCTAATCTCAAAGCTCTAAATAAACAAAGCTCACCCGAGACCTTGTTGAACCAACTTGCAAATTGAGTGAAATACGGCGCGGAATACCAAGATTTACGACTCAAGTCTACCTAGCGACATCTAGCGGGATCTGTTGATTGTTAACAGACATCAACTATGATTTATAAATATTGAGAGAAAATCTTCAACAATTTAAGAACTATTTTTGTTTTTCAAATTGTTATCCTATACTATTAAACGAGCAATCTTTGTATATAAATAATATTAGAGCTGTTTCCGAGAAACGAGTTACAAACAATGTCGATAAATAAATAAAATAAAAATAAAATAAAATAAAAAAATAAAAGAAATTTACATTACTGGAGTTTTAGGGGCGATAAATCGATCTAGCTAGGTCTCATGTCTGGGAAAATTAGATTTTCTCGAGTTTTTAGGCATTTTTTAAATACCGCGGTTTAGACAGAAACTTACAGCGCTATCTGTTGGCGGGTAGCATAGCTTACTCGCCCGATGATACTTTAATGTTGAGTGTAAAGAGGGTGTAAAGGACGGGTTTCCGCAAAACTAAAAAGAGATGATACATTGTTCTCTTACTGTAGGCACGTCTTTCTCCCTTTCTCGTGAGGTAGTCTGCATTAAATCCTCAGTCGATGAAACTTTGTTGGGGTATTACACTATAATGAGACAAACCATCTATAAAAAAATCCAAAAAAAATCGGTATTTTTACTTTACCTTATACTTTTAATTTTTCTATACAAAAATTACAAAAAATGTATAAACATTTTTTTGTTACATTTTATTTGGTTATTTTTTATTTACATTTAATTCATGATACTTTATCATCCTGTCAAATAAAATCTGCCTGAGAAAATTATGTTGGGGTTAGTTAACCCCAACATAATTGCAGCATAAGCAGTTGCTTCGTTTCCTACACTAAGGATTTTGTACACATATATTTTTCTTCTATCTTTTAAGTGTCAGATAGGTCACGAGATTTGGACGAAATAAGACTTGGACAAGTTGGTACCTAGTCCTACATTTGCCTGAATCTTATAAAAAAATAACAACTGAGAACATCTTCATTGTTCACGTTCTTTTATTTTTAGTAACAGATAGTACATTTACAATAGTCCTAGAGAATATTGATAATTTTATTTTATTTCATCATAAGTAGGTAGGTACTTTCATTATTGTGATCAAGACATGAAGCATTATATTTAAGACTTTTCAGATACCTATTACTTTCTGCTTCCTCAGTCTCATTAAGGAAAATAAATGATAAAAAAACAATCTAACAGAATTTCTCATGAAGCCCACAAAAAGCTTGAATGTCAATTTCCTAGAAAAAGATATGAAATGGGAAATAATCTATGAAAAAATTTCGGAGTAAGTATATCCTCTATGTTATTTGAAATAACAACTGAAATATTACGTGTTTCTTTGCCAAATATAGCAAAATATGCTCACTCACGTAATACTTGATATTTGCTTTCCACTTTTGAGGGGTACCTATTCTCAAAGAACAGGAAAAAGGAAAAACGTGTTCGTTAGATTTTCGCCACCTAAGCGGGCGAGTGGTAGCGCAATTATCGAAATTCGGACATTTCGTGTATCGTTTCTATCGGGCTGGTCTGTTCTTTGTCTCAATTAGGGAAAATGGAAGCGTTAACCAATTTGGTTCTATATTTCTGCGGCATTTGGTGTCAGAGATTTGCTGGCGGATGTCGAATTTAGCACAAATTTTTGGGTCAGCTATAAATCAAGGACGTTACGTTTCGCCAGTTTGTTTCTTGTTGTGAATTTGGGTCGATCTGGGTAATGGACACTAAAATATTATAATCAGGCTAAGATAAATAGAACTATAGCGTTCTTATGTGTTTCTTTTTATAACGAGTCGGAGTTATTTCTAATTCTAATAATGGAATCTGTCTAGCTAGCAAATTATTCCCCTGGTAACAATAAAAAATGCCAAATCAAACGTTTGTAGATAAGGTCCTAATGAAATAGTGAACATAATTTTAGTATGTTACTCAGACCATGAAACTGAACAACTTTCCCCAAGGAACATAGGTCGAAATACGGAAATGCTAGTTTTCACCTCCCATAGAAACTACATCAGCTGATAGCGCATTTTGTATACGAGGTCAAATTTATTTTTTCGGCATTCGATCTATGTTCCTTTGGGAAAGTTGTTCAGTTTCATGGTCTAAGTAACGTGCTTAAATTATGTTCACTAATACATTAGGACCCTAAATAGGATGATTTTTAATTAGTTATTGATAGCAAAAGACATGCCTGTACTCATGATACTGAACAATTTTTCCCGGGGAACATAGGTCGAAATACGAAAAACCGAATTTGAGCTTCCATACAAAAATCGCTATCAGCTGATGCACTTTCTATGGGAGGTCAAAACTTGATTTTCGTATTTCGACCTATGTTCTTTGGGGAAAGTTGTTCAGTATCACGACTTCATTCATAACTTTTTAGTAAAGCCACAGTAAAGCGTTATATTGGACATGGGGTTTCCGGACTGCGAGTTTGTTAGCAAGAATCGAACCGCTGTTGAATTACAAAGACTAAAGAAATGTGTTCAAAAATTCAGGTCTTTACAAGGTCAGTTTTGTGGATTTTATATCTCTCGTCTTTTTCAATTCAAACCGGGGATGTATGGTCCGCTTATTTAACAAAATTTTATTGTTGTGAACCCATTTACACTTTAAAGCTCAAGTCACACAGAGGCGGTATGATTGCGAAAGCGGTCCGGGGCGGTTTGGCGGGAACAAAATACCGCGCCGCGATCGCTTTTCAATGTGACAGGGCTTGACCGCTTGACAAAAAATACCGGCCCCGGAACGCTTCCGCTACCGCCTCTGTGTCACGCGGGCTTAAGACATTCAGCCCGCGAGTTGTAGTACCTACTTTTAGGGTTCCGTACCTCAAAAGAAAAAAACGGAACCCTTATAGGATCACTTTGTTGTCCGTCTGTCTGTCTGTCAAGACCCTTTATCTCACGAACGGGTAAAGGTATCAGGTTGAAATTAATACCATATATTAGGTTTCATGAAACACACAAGATCTGAATATTTAATTTTTTTACAATGACGCAATCAAAAGATATGGCATTTTATGTCCTCATCTCCATACATTTATTCAAAAATGCAAAACCTACAGGGTACTTCCCGTTGACCTTAAATTATGAAATTTGGCAAGAAGCTAGGTCTCACAGTACAAATAATGGGAAAAGTCTGAAATCATTAAATATTACAACTTTTCTCACAACTAATGGTAACCAATTGTGGTGAGCTCCCGTTTCAAGAACATTCATATTAGAGAGGGGTCAAGTTGGATGGTCGCTGAGGCGATTTTTGTTTTAGTTCTATTTTAAAACTAAACTTGAAAATTGGTATTTTTATAGTGCATAAGCTATTAAATAACAACAAATAATAAAATTTGGTCAAGCGCGTGTCGGACTCAATAAATCTAGCACATTAACTTACTGAAATTTCAACTAATACAATTATGATTATGTGGTGGTACGGAACCCTCGGTGCGCGAGTCCAACTCGCACTTGGCCGGTTTTATTTTATGTAGTCCCACACTTACAGGGTTCATCAGGACAAGCTTTTTTAAGGTTTAATTTTTTTGCTGTCGCTTTCTATATTAATGACACAAAAAGTGACAGCAATAGATTAGATTGAGCTTAAACGTTGACGCTTTGTGCTACTTGCAGTTAACGTCTCTAATTTTAAAATTTTAAAACATTCGAAATTGCATTCCTTTTCCCGGAAAATCACAGTACCTAAATGAAAAATTAAATCTGCAACGTAGTAAATGAATCATAGAGATATGAGAGGCGCAGTGTAGCAAGCAAAGGCAATAAGAATCTTGCCAAGTTCGATATGAAACTTGAGTTTGGGGTTCTAATTCCGGTAGAATTTATTTTTTATTAGATTTCATTAAAATAAATTTAAATTAGTTACCTTCTCAATTAGGTTTTCTTAGGTGCAGATGCGCCATCTGACTTAGCCGTGGCCGAGTGTACGCCTCTTGCTCTCTCCAGCCTGTAGGGAGCAGGAGGCCTATATGCGGTTGTGGTTGTGTTAGATAGTGCAACCTACCCTTAACCGATTGAACCGGTTTACTTGTTATTTTAACTATAAATTGGTTATCATTTATGTACACTATACATGCAGCTCACCCAACTGTATTATACTTATTTTATTTTATTTTCATGGAGAAAAAACAGATATTAGCACATACATGGTTATAAAAAAGAAAGAAGTAACATATCTATTTGGCACTAACTCCATAAACATTTCTCTCTTAGAAGTAGTTAAACACTCAATAAGAAAAAAAATATATAAGGGGAGGGAGGCGCGCAACACACTACGATTAGATTTTTTAAATTAGAAAAGAAATAGAACCAAAAAAAGAAAAATAAATCTTATAAGACAAACAGAGACTGTGGCGGACAAAAACAAAAGAAAAATAATGACATATACGGAAAGAAACAGGCTAGATATTAAGCTCTATTAATATGTCATGCACCTTACGCTTATAGCATACAGCAGACTCATGAAAAATATCGACATCACCAAAGAACTTGTTGTGTTTCTTACAGACGTGCTGTAACGGAGCTCGATTACCGTAGTTAGTTGATGCCAAGTTAGTATGGAAAAGCATAGGAGACCTTAATCTGCGAGTAGTAGAATAGCGTATCTTACTGGTCAAGATATTGCAATTATATGAACCTTTGCAAATGTTGCGTAGTATAGTAGAATCAAATAAAATGCGTCTTTTATGCGTCTTGAACGTATATTATGCGTCTTGAACGTCTTGAACGTGCGTCTTGAACGTATATTAATCTAAACATGATAAAGAAACATGGCTGGGTTGGGTTGTATGCAGTCTACGGTTGCGGCGTTACTTAAGGAAGAGCGGAGCCTCCAAACACAGGCTATTTTCGCTTAAATGGAGGCTCCAATCTATGCTATAATTAAGGAAATGTTATGAAGAAATAAAAACAATTTTTTTTTAATAATACATACATACATACATAACATCACGCCTTGTTCCCGTTGGGGTAGGCAGAGACCACAGTTCTCCACCTGCTACGATCTTGACATACTTCCCTTGCTTCCTGAACCTTCATCAATCCTTTCATACATGCTCGTCGGTTTAGGGTACTTTTAACCTGGCCTTTATTCAGAACGTCTTGAATTTGGTCCTGGTACGTTCGCCGAGGCCTTCCCCTTCCAACGTTTCCATTCACTCTCGCCTTGTGGATCTCTTTCGTCAATCTTCCTTCATTCATCCTCTCCACATGACCAAACCATCTTAGCATCCCTTTCTCAATTTTAGTCACTACGTCTTCTTTTACGCCACAACGTTCTCTTATCACACTATTTCTAATCCTGTCACTCAATTTCACACCAATCATACTCCTCAACGCTCTCATTTCTACTGCATTAATTCTACTTTCATGCTTCTTCTGCCATACCCAGCTTTCACTGCCGTACATCAGTGTTGGTACCAAAACGCCTCTATGAACAGCCAGACGAGCCTTGTGAGACACCTTCTGACTTTTCATAAAAGCATGCAGAGCACCATTCACCATGTTTCCAGCATTCACTCTTCTTTCGATATCACTTTCGCACTTTCCATCTCTCGTAAACTTAGAACCCAGATACACAAACTCCTTCACTTGTTCGACTTGTTCACCACCTATTAATATAGTACACTCTGTCATACACTCTTCTCTTTCAAGTACCATTACTTTCGTCTTGCTTACATTTACTTTCATTCCTTTCCTATCAAAAGCCACATTCATCATTGTTACCATCTCCTGTAACTCGTCAGCAGATGACGCAAGTATAACTTGGTCATCAGCGTAGAGAAGACATTTGATGAGTAACTCATTCATTCTCAGTCCACACATACTCTCTTTCAGATCAGTCAAACAATTATCCATGAACAGGTTAAACAGCCAAGGTGACGCTACACATCCCTGCCTAACACCTTTTTCGATGCTAAACCATTCAGTGTACGCCCCGTTTATTCTGACGCAAGCACTGGAATCCTCATAGAGAGATTTCAGTGCTTGAATCAGATGACCGTTCACCCCATACATAGACAATGCCGACCACAATTCATTCCTCACCACTCGGTCATAGGCCTTTTCCAAATCCACGAACGCGCAGTAGACTTTTTGGTTTTTGGCCAAAAACTTTTCAGCTATGCACCGCAAGGAAAAGACCTGATCTGTACATCCCATTCCCTTTCTAAATCCCGCTTGTACATCCCATATTTTTTCGTCAGTATCTTTCATCACTCTTTCAATCAAAACCTTTGCATACAGTTTGCCGACGACACTGAGAAGACTTATCCCGCGGTAATTTTTGCAGTCCTGTTGTGACCCTTTTCCCTTGTACAGCGGCACAATCACAGCCTTGCACCAGTCACCTGGTACTCGGCCGTTCGTCCAACACAGGTTGAAAAGGCGGTACAGCTGACTAGCCACAATGCCTCGCCCAGCCTTCAACATTTCGACCGACACTCTATCATACCCACCTGCTTTACCTGATTTCATACTTTTCATTGCTTTCATGATCTCATCCATACTTATCTCACTTGCATTACTCTCATATTCATTCTCATGCATTTCCACAGAAGACCTCGGTACGCTAGCCTCTGCTTCTCTCTCAAACAAACTTTCAAAATATTCCTTCCATCTCTTCAGCACACATTCTTCACCTTTTATAATACTTCCATCCTGGCTTCTGATTTTACTCAGCTCCGATGATCCAAACTTTCCTCGGGCTGTCCGTATGGATTTCCAGAAAAACTTTTGGTTTGACTGGAAATCCTCAGAAAGCCTTCTGTCAAACTCATCTTTACACTCCTCTTTCTTTCTCTCAACAACATCCTTTACAATACCTTTCACTCTTTTATATTCCTTTCGTGCTACAATAACATCATCACTTGTGGCCTTCTGCATTCTGTGATTAGCTTTAACAGCTAACCAATCTAACCATGCTTTTTTCTTTTCACAAACAGCTGCCTGTACACTTTTATCCATCCACACATTCTTCTTCTTTCCACCATTTCTCCTTTTCGACACCCCACAAACATTGACAGCTACTCCTACTAATCCATCTTTAAATTCATTCCACAAGCATTCAATATCATTCACTTTATCTAGGTTCTCAAATCTTTCACTCAAGCCTTTCAAGTATTCACTTCTGACATCCTCCTCTTGCAATCTCTCCACTTTAATTCGTTCCAAAACGCTCGTTTTAATAATATTTCACACCAAATCATTTGATAGCAAACTAAAAAGTAATATGGGTGGGTATCAGAGACGATTTTTTTTATTTATTTTTTTACTAGCCTATACTGTCCCACTGCTGGGCAAAGGCCTCCCCCATACGTTTCCATTCCTCCCTATTTGTTGCGACTATGGGCCAAAACCTCTCGGGTGATATTTCCACCCCTGTAACTGAAAAACTTATGTTCTACAACTTTTGAAAATTAAAATGAATAAAAAAAAATCCTTCATACAAAATCATCTACGTTCTATTATAAAAATCGTTCAATTTGTATCGAGAAGCAATTTTTTTTAATTTTAAAAAGATGTAGAACACAAGTTGTTCAGATACATCGTCAGAACTACCCCCCGAGAGGTTTTGCGTGTTTGGAATTACTCGTTGTACTAATGGACAAACTCTTTTATACGGGGTGTAAGGGACACCGAAAACTTAAAGGGCGTGCTAGGACAACGAAACTGAACAACTCTCCCAAAGAAAATTTTTGAGTAATGAAAAATATTTTTGACCTCTCCGTTCAGACTGCTCGATCAGAGTTAGCAATTTGTATGGAAAGGTATTTTTTTTTCTGAGCACGCCCGTCATGGATTGTTATTAGAAATAGGTCAATAATACTATGGTTTCCATATTAAATTTATGTAGGAAAGCTTTGCTAAGAGGAACTCTAAAAATTTGGATGGAAGGCCTGCGGTGCTCCCTGGAGACTGGCGTCGAGCCAACTGGAGGCAACAACAGTTTCAAGGTCTGTCTTCCACAGTGGGTCATTCCAGCTTGGCTCACTTCTTCTTTCTTTGCCCTTTTTATTTTTATACTTATTTTCCTATTCCGGCTACCGCGCGACCGGACCGGACCTACGATTTTGCAATACACGTTGTGTAGAGTACCAACTTTAAAGCACGCAGCGGTGTGTAGGTGCTGTATTAAAAATTTGCTGGTCGCGCCGCTGGCCAGACCGTTTAATATTTTTATAACATTATAGCTATGATATTTACCATTTGAATACACATACATATTTTCAATGTTAATTTAAAAATATTTAAATAGCTAAACAGCATTTTCAAAGGGCCATAGAAAATTTTAGTCGAAAAGACTACGCCGTAACGAATCTGATGCAAACATACCTATAACGCCTGTAAATACTGCAATGTTGCCAGTCGCCTGTAAGTAAATTGATTATAACGGTAGCACTTAGGTTTTGTAAGTCAAAAAAGTAATAAATAAAAATTCAGCGTAAAGTGCACAACAATAAGTACCGAAAGATGTCACTTTATATATTTTTTGTTTAAAGATGTGATATCTTTTTGATTTAAAATATATTTTCTAAGATTGTTTATTTTTTTTTTCTTTCAAGTTGATTCTTCATTTTTTAAATAAGTCATCTTCATTTCAGTCGAAAGACATCCACTGCTGGTCATAGGCCTCCTCTTCAAATAGGTATATGCAATAATTTTAGAACCAGTATTGGGAAATATAATATGTAGGTAGTATGTATGAGAAAAAATCTTCGAAAAATTTTTGGGCCAACGAAAAGAGGCGATGGAAGCTTGAGAATCCTAAAAAACGCAGAGATTGAAGAGCTCGTGGCGATCCCGAACATAATCGGAGAGACGAAAGCGCACATACTCCGTTGGCTCGGCCACGTAGAAAGAATGGGGGAGGACCGGTTCATCAAGAAAGCCTTTGAGGGTCAACCGATAGGACGTCGCCCGGTTGGCCGCCCGAGATACCGATGTAGTTGGTGCAGACTTGCTCGAGCTACAGGCTGACGACTGGCAGGCTGCGGCACGCACAGGATCGAGACCAGTGGCGAATTCTCGTATCGGAGGCCAAGATTCACTTTGGGTCGTTGCGCCAGAGGAGTAAGTAGTGTAAGTAAGTAAGTATGTGTAACATAGACAATTTGTCTCAAGGCAGATAAAGCCCCCTGCGCCTCCCAAGCTTCTACTGTTCCCCGGATTTGTTTGCTCTGAATAATACAATCCAGATAAAAGCTATGAGCTGCTGGCCGAGATTTTCGTGACATTTTTGGGAGGATATTGGTTTGCAAAATCCATTTATTTTTGTTGTTACCCATTTTTTTATAAGTTACTTTTGTGTAAATCTACATAAAATGAAAAACCAGCGACCACCATTAAACGGGAACAATTTTCAAAGACCGCGATAGTACCTAAGCCTTTTAAAAAATACAAGGTTTAACGAAACAGGTATAACAACCTGGAGGTATGTGACAAAACTGAACAAACTCTAAAAAAACGTACTTTTAAGTGTTCAAAAATATTGACCTGCTATCTGCGCTCTAGTCTGATGCAGTTTCTATGGGAATCAGATTTTTTTAAAATTTCGACCTATGTTTAAACCGGGAATTGTTTTTCAGTTTAATGGACTGATTACATACTTTATAGTTGTTATACAATATTTTTTACAATGAACAGAACTTAAGAGTGACTCAACCTAAGTACTGTTTATTAACACGGCTCCTAAAAACTACTTGCTTTAACAAAAATCAATAGTTTTTATCAGGTAGTGGGCTCCTGTTTCCACAATTAATCTTTTATTTGGTCTTTTCTGCGTGCAGTTTAGGCTGGTTATTTAAACCAGCCCAGCTCCTTTCAGAAGCTCAGTCAAGCGAAGTCTCCTGAGACGTTCACAGGCTTAACTGAGCGACCTCGCGTTGTCGAGGATTTTGGTCCTTTGGCAGGCCAACACGTCGCACTCCAGGATTACGAAGTTGACCATTTCTTCTGCGTGTAGGCATCTCCTGTATATAGGGATGTCAGTGACGCTGATTGTGAATTGGTGCTTCTTGAGTGGGATATGTTCTGTAATAGTGCTCACAACTGATTATTTCAACTTTACGGATATAAATAACTACCACTTCCATAGTGCAAAATATTATAGTTTAAAAAAACTAAAAAACACGCTTTGGTCGGTTACTAAAAATGTTTTTAGGGTTCCGTACCTCAAAAGAAAAAAACGGAACCCTTATAGGATCACTTTGTTGTCCGTCTGTCTGTCTGTCTGTCTGTCTGTCTGTCAAGACCCTTTATCTCACGAACGGGTAAGGGTATCAGGTTGAAATTAATACCACATATTAGGATCTATGAACCACACAAGATCTGAAAATTTCAATTTTTTACAACGACGCAATCAAAAGATATGGCATTTTATGTCCTCATCTCCATACATTTATTCAAAAATGCAAAACCTACAGGGTACTTCCCGTAGACCTAAAATTATGAAATTTGGCAAGAAGCTAGGTCTCACAGTACAAATAATGGGAAAAGTCTGAAATCATTAAATATTACAACTTTTCTCACAACTAATGGTAACCAATTGTGGTGAGCTCCCGTTTCAAGAATATTCATATAAGAGAGGGGTCAAGTTGGATGGTCACTTTGTTTTAGTTCTATTTAAAAACGGGAACACTTACAAACGTGAAAATTGGTATGTTTATAGTGCATAAGCTATAAAATAACAACAAATAATAAAATTTTGTCAAGCGCGTGTCGGACTCAAAAAATCTAGCACATTAACTTACTGAAATTTCAGCTAATACAATTATGTTTATGTGGTGGTACGGAACCCTCAGTGCGCGAGTCCGACTCGCACTTGGCCGGTTTTTTTTAGTTTTTTAACTACTTTATCTTAGTTCCATATTATTGCATTGTCATAGGAATTATACAGGGTGTTAATTTAATTACGTGCCATAGCTTAGGGGGTGTTTCAGTAACGATAAAGGAACACAAAAAAAATATTTTAAAAAAACCTGCTTAAAAAAAAATAAAAATTCATTTAAACTAAACTAACGCGGAGGGCGCGAAAAGCGCGCGAAAGAGTTTCAGTTATGTTATGTTGATACTCGTGCGCTGGCTCGGTGATAGCGCAGTGCTCCGTCCGGGTCATTGCCCTCCGCGTTAGGTTAGTTTCAATGAAGTTTTAGTTTTTTTTTCAAATAGGATTTTTTTAAATATTTTTTTTGTATTCCTTTATAGTTACTGAAACATCCCCTAAGCTATGGCACGCAATTAAATTAACACCCTGTATACAATGACCCCAAACACGGCTTATTTACTAGAAACCGTTCAAGAGTTCCATGGTCCACCTTCCTGGTCATCACCAGGTCCTCATCACCAAGCAAAATGAAAACTGCTCATTGAGACAATTCTAATGATCCCAAACACGACTGATTTACTAGAAGCCATTCCAGGGTTCCATAGTCCACCTTCCTGTTTCATCATGAGACCAGCTTCGTAGTTTTATATTATTGCATTGTCATTGGAATCACATACAACTGCAAAGTTTCAACTTCCTACGACAACTAGAAGTGGGTGAAATATAGCTTCCAAGATTTTTTTACATTGTTAGTTAGTTACAGGTGAAGCTAATAAAAGCGTGTTAAAAACCTACCTCATCTTTATCGTAACGTTCTCAAATATACATTTTAGTTATCTATTTACATGTCTAAATGTTAAAGGACTCTGTATATTTAAGCCCGTGTACATTGCCCGCTATCTCTGCATCGCTGATTACGTTATGAACGTAACACTGGTTTATGTATGTGAACTAATGAGCAAGCATTGTCTGCGAGTGAATATTCCATGTTAATTCATAATGCACAATGAAAATTAGGAGTAAGAGGGTTTTAGAACCGTATTAAATTAGCTGTAGAGTGATTTAATTATTCACTTCCGAAACTAGGATTATATCAGTATTGTCACTTTAAGAGTAAATTAGTTAATCTTAGTCATAATAGAAACATAACATTAAGCATCTCTCCCGTCGGGGTAGGCAGAGATCACAGCCCTCCATGCTAATGAAAATTAATAACGACCTGTTGATAGTCCATAAATTTAAATTTTTACCATCAGGTGGCCCACCTGTTTTTTTGCTCACTTGTAAGATAAAAAAAAAAGAGTGTGCGTCTGAATTGCACCACCTAATTCCACCTTCCCCTTTCCATCTTCGTGGCACTACTAGTGTAGGCAACGAAGCAGTTGACCCCAACATAAATTTCTCAGGCAGATTTTGTAAATTCAAAATATCAAAAAAAAAATCATAAAAAAATGTTTCATACATTTATTGTAATTTTTGTATGGAAAAATTAAAAGTACCGATTTTTTTTGGATTTTTTTATAAAAGGTTTGTCTCATGTAGTGTAATACCCCAGCAAAGTTTACAAAATACAACTTAGAAACAAAAACGCAAACATTATCCTTGTGCTTTATTAATGGTGCATAACACCAAGCAAAAAGTACATTTATTATATTAGGCTAAAATATTTATGTCTCAAGAATGAATGGTATGAGAATGGGAGAGGAAAAATTACAAGGCACATAATTAAGTATAATGTTTACGAATAAGCAGGAATACGAAGGTTCATGAATGTCGCATATTTTATTTTATTAAATTCAGGCCAGTTTGAAAATAAATTCATTGCCCTTCGCATTATCCTAACTAGTTGTACGATGGACTGTTTCTTGCCTATCGAAACACTTCGATTACATAATAAAACGGTAAACAAGATTTTTTTTAATTTGTGAAAAATCCTTTTGAAGAGGTTTCTTCCCCTTGTTTATTTTTGACGTGCGGCAGCCTTCAGCTGCTTGGTTGCGGTTCTGAGGAAAAGGATCCATTAAAAAAAACCGGCCAAGTGCGAGTCGGACACGCGCCCTAAGGGTACCGTACCTATCTACCATATGATATACTAAAAGATTTAGCTCTTTGACTTTAAAAACTCCGCCACCATCCAACTTGACCCCTCTTTTACAGAAAAGTTCTTGAAACGGGAGCTCACCTTAATTGGTTACTATTAGTTGTGAGAATTTTTTTAATATTTAATGATTTTAGACCTTTTCCTTTATTTGTACTGAGAGACCTAGCTTCTTGCCAAATTTCATAATTTTAGGTCAACGGGAAGTACCCTGTATGTTTTGCTTTAGTGCATAAATGTATGGAGATGAGGACATAAAAAGCCATATCTTTTGATTGCGTCATTGAAAAAAATTTAAATTTTCAGATCTTGTGTGGTTTATGGACCTAAATATTCGTTATTAATTTCAACCTGATACCTCCTCTCGTTTGTGAGAAAAAGGGTCTTGACAGACAGACAGACAGACGGACAACAAAGTGATCCTATAAGGGTTCCGTTTTTTTTATTTTGAGGTACGGAACCCTAAAAACCACTAAATATCCTCGAGCACTACAAAACCTCGAGTTGGTGTTTTGCGTATGCGGTTTTATGCGTCTAAAGGAAATAAGAACATGCCATGATGATTATAACACACATTTTGTAAAAATTTCTAAGCAAAGCTAATATGCTTCAAAAAATACATTCAAAGGTCGTATTAGACTTATTAACAAGGCCATTTAGTCTGTGGACGTTTTGGGAAGTGGACCTTATGGGAAGTGGACCTTATGGGCCAAAAAGGAATTTGAGTACAGAACCCTAAAACAGTCTACCTATCTGTCTACCTAATCTTTCTAACGTGCCTCCTATTTATATCTTTTTTTTAGAGGCATAATAATATTGAATTTATTCACTCTGCTATTATTTTTTATACTTGAAAAATATGTTTTTTATTTACGTACTAAAGCAGACTTACTTATAAAAGCAATCAAATTCTCGCCTACTTTTGCACAACAAAAGAATTCATTCATACGTCTTATCTCAAACCTTAATAAAAAGTTATGTAATAAAATAATATTGTTTCCCTTGAACTTCGTACTTCGTATACAGGGTGTTAATTTAATTGCGTGCCATAGCTAAGGTGGTGTTTCAGTAACGATAAAGGAGCTCAAAAAAAAATATTTTAAAAAATCCTACTCATTTATTTTTAACTCTATTAAAACTAAACTAACGGGGAGGGCAATGACCCGGACAGGGCACCGCGCTTTCACCGAGCCAGCGCGCGAGTATCAAGTAAGTAATTCTTTCTTCTTTTGTGTGTGACTCCAATTTTCCCTTCATACTTTAGTGGGCCGTCAAAATGTAATAAAAGATAAAATGATAAAAAAAAATATTAAATACGATTTTTTTGTGTTCCTTTAGCGTTACTGAAACACCCCCTAAGCTATGGCACGCAATTAAATTAACACCCTGTATATGAATGGGTCGATGTCACACACATTATTTGCTATGAACAAAATAATGAGTGTAAGGTAAAATGTCGTAATTGCTAAGTAGGACGGTTTGGTGTAATGTTACATACGAGTACGTGCCATAGTTGTTAGTCGTACAGTCAAATGTTTTTTTTTTAATGTCTGTCCTCAAGACTAGATCGAGGTCAAGAGTAAGCCCATTGACAATAAAAAAAGATGTGACAAGTGAGCAAACGAGCAAGTGGGCCACCTAATACAAAGTGGTCACCACCGCCCATAGAGCCCGCTGTCTTATAAGTGGCATAACTTGACACTAATAAGACAGTAAAGCACGTTACCCACCCTGAGAACTATGGTGTGTCTCGTGTGCCAGTAATTTTGCTGACTCCCTTACCCTTCATACCGAAACACAGCAGCGTAAACACTGCTATTTCATGGCAGAAATAGGCAAGGGAGTGGTACTTTCCTAGACGGACTTAGCACAAAAACCCTACCACCTACCAAAATGTGTACAATGCTTTACAAATAGAGTCCCTATCGGATACCACGGCATTCGAGTTACGTAACCAGTTGAGCAAGGGGGTTTTTTCTTCTTTCGTGGCAACTGGTTGCAGTGAAGTAATGTTTTTCTTAATTCCCAACCAGCTACGACTAAGAAAACTGTGTTCTTTGTACACGACAATCTCTAGAAAATAGCTAAATTTGTATTTAAAATAATAATACTGTCTTAGCTGTAGCAGAGTATATTATAGTATTGATGAAAAGTCTCAGTGACAAAAGTCAATAAGAGTTTGTACACCTCTCCGTAATATAAACACCCTGTATTTACACTAATATATATAAAAAAAAATATCAAAGATTCACAACAAACAAACACACATATAAAACATGACATACTAAAAAATCATCCTGTATGTACACCCTACCTAACATTATTAATATTTACCCTACCTACGAGTACCTAACCATGAACCTGTATATACACCTAACTAACCTAGTACTTAACTAACAACTAACATTATTAAGCCCTTACTTAACCCTAATAAATATGTAAATTTTTAGTGTTTAATTTTTGTTATAGGCTTGGTGAGAATATCAGCAATCATGTTGTTAGTGCAAATGTACTGTAGGTTGAATTCTAGTGGTGAGAGTTGGCGAATGAAGTGGTGGCGGATATCAATATGTTTGGTGCGAGAATGAAACGTGTTGTTGCGTGTTAGTTTTAGTGAACTTTGATTGTCGGTGAATATGGTGAGAGGTTGTGTGATATTGAATACCTCTGAAATGAGTGTTCTCATGTAGATGGCTTCTTTACATGCTTCACCAAGTGCCATGTATTCCGCTTCTGTGGTGGATAGTGCAGGAGTACGCTGTTTGCGCGCTTCCCAAGAAATGGCTGCACCACACATTTTAAATATATAGCCTGTGTACGAACGCCTATCTACTAGGTTACTGCCGTAGTCTGCGTCGGCGTAGCCTGTAGCCTTCACCGTGTTTGAAGTTGAGCTTCATTTGTTTTGTTGCTTTCAAGTACCTGAGTACTCTTTTAGTTGCTTTCCAAATGCACCTCCCCGTAATGTGTGTTGAATTGGCTTAAATACGACACTGTATATGAAATATCTGGTCTTGTGCCAATTGATAAGTACATTAAAGAACCAATAAGCTGCTGGTAAGGTAGCTCAGGTTTCTCATCTTCCTTCTCAGGAATTATGAGTTTTATACCTGGTTCCATGGGTGTTGTTACGGGAATGGCATCGGTCATGCCAAACTTGTCGATGAGCTTCTCTATATATTTAGTTTGGTCGAGAGTGATGCTATCGGCATTTTGGGTAACTCACATGCCGAGACAGTCTCTTAATGGACGACCTAATGGACTTGGTGTCTTTGACCTCGTGGTCTTAAGAACTTATTCGTATAAGTTCTTAAGACCATTTTTGAAAGTTTCCCTCATACTGTCGCAGTTGCTCATTAGAAAGAAATCATCAACGAATACGGCTACAACAAGTAAATCGTCGCCCTCTCGTCTGTAATAAAGACAATGTTCGTTATATGCTTGTGTCAGGGATAAGCTTGCCATAGCCTGACATACTTTTAAATTCCACTGACGAGGAACCTGTTTCAGTCCGTATAAAGACTTCTTAAGTAAACATACTTTATTTTTGCGATCACTTTCGTATCCTTGTGTTGTTCCATAAATATTTCTTCGTCTAGATCACCATTTAGGAACGCGGTTTCGACGTCCAGGTGGTCTACTTGAAGATGAAGTTGAGCATCAAATGCCAATAATAATTGGACTGAGGATAGTCGAGCTACGGGAGAAAAAGTTTCACCATAGTCTACTCCATGTACTTGTGTAAAGCCCTTGGCCACAAGTCTGGCTTTAAACTTGACTATCTCTCCATTTGTGTTCTTTTTAGGGTTCCGTACCTCAAAAGAAAAAAACGGAACCCTTATAGGATCACTTTGTTGTCCGTCTGTCTGTCTGTCTGTCTGTCTGTCAAGACCTTTTATCTCACGAACGGGTAAAGATATCAGGTTGAAATTAATACCATATATTAGGATCCATGAACCACACAAGATCTGAAAATTTCAATTTTTTACAACGACGCAATCAAAAGATATGACATTTTATGTCCTCATCTCCATACATTTATTCAAAAATGAAAAACCTACAGGGTACTTCCCGTTGACCTAAAATTATGAAATTTGGCAAGAAGCTAGGTCTCACAGTACAAATAATGGGAAAAGTCTGAAATCATTAAATATTACAACTTTTCTCACAACTAATGGTAACCAATTGTGGTGAGCTCCCGTTTCAAGAACATTCATATAAGAGAGGGGTCAAGTTGGATGGTTGCTGAGGCGATTTTTGTTTTAGTTCTATTTAAAAATGGGAACACTTACAAACTTGAAAATTGGTATGTTTATAGGGCATAGGCTATAAAATAACAAATAATAAAATTTGGTCAAGCGCGTTTCGGACTCAAAAAATCTAGCATATTAACTTACTGAAATTTCAACTAATACAATTATGTTTATGTGGTGGTACGGAACCCTCAGTGCGCGAGCCCGACTCGCACTTGGCCGGTTTTTTATTTTAAAGACCCATTTGTTTTTAATGACTTTTCTGTCAGTTGTGTGAGTGAGTTGTACTCTAAGTTCATCGCTTGTTGCCAATCTTCTTTATGAGAATCCTCCACAGCTTGCTTATAAGTTTCAGGCTCAAAATCACTTGAAACCATACAAAGCGAGCAGGGATCGTATCTCTCTGGAGCACGCCCTTTGAGGATATCTTCTTTCATTGTCTTCAGCATCTGGATTTGGAGAGTATGTCCCTTAAGCATCAGTAAACACGTCAGGCGTTTCTGTAACATCAGGCTGCTGAATCTCAAAGTTTTCTGATGTTGATTCTGGCTCAGAGAACGGAACTGGTTGTTCTGGCGATTGTGGTGATGGTAGTGTACTTGTTTCTGGTTGGCTTGTTGTCGGATGTGAATTGTACTTAGTGGGAGTACTTTCGATAAATTCGTAGATGAGAGTGTTGTCAATGGGAGATGAGGGTTGCTGCGATTGAGTAAATCCAAGCCTTTACTCTCTGTTGAGTATCCGACAAATATAAAAGACTTGGTTTTTGAATCAAGTTTGCCGCGCTTTTCTTTAGGTATAAGAGCATGCGCTTCACGACCAAAAACACGAAGATGTGAGACATCAGGTCGTTTACCGTACCAAAATTCGTCAGGTATTTTATAATTTAATGCTTGTGTGGGCGATAATTTTTTTAGGTATATCGCTGTCCTAAGAGCTTAGAGTCATGTAACATGGCTCTTGCCTTTTCTACGACTGTTCTGTTAACCCTTTCAGCGACTCCATTCTGCTGAGGGTTGTAAGCAACAGAAGTCTGATGAATTATTCCGTTTTCTTTGAGAAAAGAAGACATAGGTCCGTTCACAAATTTACGGCCATTGTCCGATCGGAACTTTTTAATTTTGAGACCAGTTTGGTTTTCTACGAAGTGTTTGAATTCTACAAACTTTGAGAAAACCTCACTTTTAGATTTCAAAAGGTATCCAAAAGATTTTCTTGTAAAATCGTCTGTAAAAGTAAGTAAATATAGGGCACGCGTACTCATTGGTCCACAAAGGTCGGAATGTATGAGCTCTAACTTTTTAAAAGAGTTGCTTTTAGACTTTTTGAATGGCCTCTTTGCTAGCTTTCCTTGAAGGCAGTGAACGCAGGCAGGTAAATGGTTAAGTTGACAGTTTATACCCTTTGATTTCTTTTTCAAGTGGTGGTAGTGGAGTCGCTGGTACCGATGTGAGGCGTTCGCTTTCCATAGCACTTTTTTAAACTTTCGTTATGTACACCTTGGAGACACCTAAAATATACTATTTGAGGTGGATGAGACCCATAACCTCTTTAAAATAGCTAGATTTGTATTCAAAATAAAAATACTGTCTTAGCTGTAGCAGAGTATATTATAGTATTGATCCCAATTGATGAAAAGTCTCAGTGACAAAAGTCAATATAGAAAATAGCGGCCAGGGTGTTGTAATTATCTACCAAAGAGTTTGTACACAATCGAAGTCACAAATGATTTTTAAATGATAAAAACTATAAAGCTGATAGGGTGTCAATCTGCATGGTAGAAATCGGCTAAGAAGAGAATTTGCACAAGGAGGTTTTTGTAGCGTCGAAATGTTACTAAAATCAAAGACTACAAATCCATGAATTGGATTTGTGTGGGATAAAACCAACAGAAAACACTACTGCCAGGTTCGTCTTGTTTAGATGTAATGACGTTCAAGCACTTAAAGTTGCGGCCATTATATTTTTAGAAAATCATAAATTATGTTCTTAAGCTAGCAAGTACGAGTATTAAGCTTTTGCCTAGTTTCTCAGTAAAGCATTTATGGAAACCACATTAGAGGCCAGAACGTTTCTGGTTCAAAGGACAAGACGCTCACGTTGTAATTATTAGCACATACGACATGGTACATTAATTTGCAGGGTGTAAAAATAAATATTTCGCAAACTGAGACCTTAGATCTAGACCCCTAAAACTGGATAACTTTCTCCAAATAACATAGTTTGAAATAAGAAAAAGAGAATGACTTCCCACGCAAAATATTCATTCACTTGATGCAATTTCCATGTAAAACCAAATTATTTGTTTACTTATGCTCTTTACCGCTGACCATTATATTTATCGCAAGCACATGGCCTTCTCGGCGCTAGAACTCTCAACACAAAGCATTGGCAGACTGTACGTTCCTCGGATTTAGGGTGCAATGGCTCCAAGATCCTGATCAGATCACCTGTCTGCGTGCGTCACAGCGTCCCTACCAGAAATGACTGAATCAATGAATGCTCCTTAGAAAAAAAAATCAGTTTCATTATATGAATTAGGAAGGTGTTTTTTTACACCCTGTATGTGAGCTGATCTCCGTGGTCCAGTGGTCTTGCGTTTCGGTTTGAAATTAAGGCGTGGCGCCACGAAGGTGGCTTCAATCGCTACCGGGATGAATATTATAGTTTGTTCGCATAATGTTTTTTATGTTAGTCAGATCATGAAACTAAAAACTTTTCCAAAACATCGTAGGTCTAAAAAGTACAAAAACTTCAACTTCTGAAACTGCATCAGTTGACAGCGCATTTTGTAAAGAACGTAGAATTATTATTTTCATATCACATCACATCAAGGAGTTAATATAGTTTTAACACGGATTTTAAAAAGTTGAATTTGAAACCAGTATCCTTGTTTCACAAATGTTTGTAGCGATTTGAAGAAAGAGAGGATCATAGGAATTCAGTACTTCTCTTTTTCCAGAATGTCACCACTTTTCATCACATTCACACTATTTACCAGATTTTGCTGAAATTTGGCAGGGCCGTAAATTATTAACCAGAAAAATATAAAATTGACTTTCATCGGGGAAAGTTTTATGATTTTCAAAGGGAAAAATTGCCTTTTTTTTTTAGACAGACGAGGGCAAAGTCACGGACAACTGCTAGTTAAAAGTAATCTAAAACTTTTGTTGCTTTGTTTCAAAAGCATTTATGATATAAGGTTAAATACTAATACTTTATTTTAAACATAGCTTTTTGTCCGTTACCTTCAGATTCAAGTATTCTATATTAAAAAGCACAGTTAACCTATCAGAACCCTGTTTCACTTAATATCAAGGTCACAGTAAAACAAAGGCTATTCAAAACCATTTAACCTTCGTTACCCTCACAGACCGCGAACCGTTTCATCCTATAACTTTTTCAATATGCCATTTACACTGCTCGGAATTTAAAACGGTGGGAATTTTATGCACCTTTTTTATTTCTTTTTAAAATTTTACAGACATTTTACGGTGAAATACCTTGTTCATTTGAAATTCGAATCTGAGGGTTATCTGAAAAATAAGCTTGATATTTTCAAACTAGAAATATTAACAACACAAGTCATGTTTCTGATGTTGTTTGCGCAATTGCTTTGAACTAAGAATTTTCTCTTTTGAATGATTAGGAAGCAAGGATAAGATATTTTTTGCTTCGAAAAAGTAGAAATTTATGATTGGACGACCTTTTTTACGCATTATATTTGCTAAAATAGTACTAGCTAGGAGAAGATCCTACTAAGGGGCTGATAAGAGCTGAATTACCTCGCTTTCTAACAAACGACACAATGCGCGTGCTAGAACGGAGCGGATTCGCGCTGTTTTACGTTTTTTGCTCATTTTAGCATTTTTCTCAAATCTGTACCCATAATATTAATTATCAAATAGCTATATTATTATGCATAACGTATTGAATAAATTGGAAAAGTTTTGGCATCATAGAATAATGGGTAAGTACTTAAGAAAAACGGTTTAAAAGCAAAAAGCAGAGGTAACTTTGGATTTTTTTATGATATACAAAATAAATTTAATCGTGTTTCGGAGTCGGCCATATTCTTGGAAAGATTCTTTATTATCACATAAATTTTTTTACTGCCATACATTCATCACTTTTAGTTAAAAACCTGCCCAAGTTAAGAGTATTTAGCTGTTATCAGCCCCTTAACGACGGGATATTTAAACAATATTGACGAATGTCGAACCAATAATTGTATATCAATGTAACTCCACCGAGAGCTCTACGCCATGCCAATCTAAATTACTGTCGTCAGGCTTTCTGTGAATTGTGTGAACTACTCTATAGTTTCAAGTGTCGAACACTTCAAACTCAATTCAAAGCAACTATTGATTTCTTCAATATTCAAACCATCTTTCTGTAAATCGAACTACTAAGAATCCATCTTATAACTAGTAACGTAACGAAGTAACTAAGTCTTTTCTGAATTTTCAAAGTGAAAGTAGATTACTCGCCCAGTTTGAAATTGAGTTGATAGTATTTATCTAGTCCCTGGAAATTGATGTATAGTATATGAGGTAAATTGACAGAGCTGTTAGAGCTTGTTCACACTTAGGCGAATGGTAATTTTTTTCACGAATCGTTTGTAACACGATTCGTTTTTTTTTACGGAAGCATTGCTTTTTAAATACCCGTATCACACGTATACGTGTTTTTTGACTTATTCGTCATTTTTCACGATTCGTGATGAGTGTGAACAAGGGTATTTCAGAGCATTGCTTCCATAAAAAAAAAATAACGAATCGAAAAAAAAGACGATTCGTGAAAAATCACGTTTCGTCAAGTGTGAACAAGCCCTAAAATTATAATTTACCTAGTTAAATTAAGTTCTTAACTAAGTAAATTATTTTTTCACAGGGCCTATTTTTGTAATTTCGTTTATATTAGGATAGTTTGGGATAGGTTGGTAAGGTTATATAATTTAATCAGATAAATTATTATTTAACGGCTTTATAAATTTACCTGCGACATATAACTATGTGTAAACATTAAATAATAATGAGCTGGAAGTAGTTAGATTTTATTGATTTTTTGCTAATTTTTAAGATAATTACAAGATTTTCAGTTTAAATCTGTGCATTTAAACTACTCGTATTCAAAGTATGACATAAGTTAGTAAAAGTTGCTCAGTATGCTTGCTCGTGGCTGCACATCTCATTTCGCTAATGCTGTTACTAAACCTAGGTAAGCTACAAATTAGACTCGTGAATTTACATATGAGAACACCTGCACGTGTGCAATTAACTTAATTATAAGTTGTAGTTGATTGTCGTACAAGACTCCTTACTTTCAAAATACTACTGGATGAATTTGAAAACATTCGAAAAAATTTGAGATTGAGATCAGACCACGAAACTGGACAACTTTCCCCAAGGAACACAGGTCGTTAGAAGTAAAAAAAATCGATCTTGCGTGCAAAATATATGGTCAGCTGACTGACTTTACTATGAAAGGGTAAAATTTGTTTTCGTCCGATGACCTATGTTCCTTGGCAAAAATTGTTTAGTTTCGCGGTCTGAACTCAATCTCAAAATTTGTCGAATGTTTTCAATTTCACCCTGTAGTTAATACTAGTTGTGAAACGAATTGTACCTATGTTAAAATCCATAATCATAATTATCATCATCACATCACCCGAATGACATCCACTGCTGGATATAGACCTCCCCTAAATATTTCTATGACGACCGGTCCTGCGCTGCTTGCATCCAGCGGCTACCGCGACCTTGACGAGATCGTGGATCCATCTTAAGGCAGGCCCACGCTACGTCTTACCACCATCATAGTGAACCATTATAGTGACACTTAAGTTTTATTCTTAAGGTTTCTTTTGTCATCTTGCTTGAGATATTTGATTTAAGTACAGTCAAGAGCACGCGTTTTAAGCTTAATATTCTCTTGATTGAATAATTTATAAATAAAGACATTATTTGTCTTGGTTTCTTTCTAAAGTGGCTCTTTTTCAAACATAAAACATTATTCTCATTTCTTTTGTAAATCTTTTCTATTAAACGTTTTGGTATTCATCTCAGGCCTGCAACTTGATCACCCAATCAACATTCAAATTGACATCTTTATTTTCAATTCGTATTCGAGTCCATGGCTCGATTAAATTGGGTCTCCAGTAACTGACGTAGGTACTAAACTTTAAATTATTGACAACTTAAGTCAATAACGAATAGTTTGATGATTTTTGAATGAATCCGATTTAAAATGGGGTGTTTAGAGCATAATTTTATTTTTGTAATTACACACCTAATACTACAATCTAGCCTTATACAATTTCACTAAATGGTAATTAAAATTTTAAAATTAATCAAATCTGCTGTCACAGAGTTAAATAATTAAACATGTGCTACTCTATTAATTTAGCCGTATACAATGTCACTAAATAGTAATTAAAATTAATCAAAACTGCTATCACAAAGTTAAATTAAACATGTGCTCCTTAAATTTCATTTATTGTCTCTATGAAATGGACTTCCACTTTGTTTTTGTAAAAGAGTTTTTCAGTTGTATCGCAACATGACATTCATATTTTGTTAATTTAGGTCAGCCCCTGAATTTTGATATACATCAATAAAAATTACGCAACGCGCGTTTTTAATTTAAGCACATAAATCCTTATGAGTGACCAAATTACTGTTACGTCCTTTCTTCTCTTACCATATTTGCTATAGATATTATAAATTAAATTCAGACATCGCGAAACAAAAAGGCCGTAACTGACAAATCAACCGAGACACACATTGTGCTATCAAACAATCTCTATTGAATAGTCCATTTCAAGTTTATTACGCTTTTAGATGTGGAACTAGTGTAACCGATAAACATAAATAACTATGAGCTTCTTGGTCGTAGATTAGGCCATCTGCGCCCCTGATTGCTTTTAGTCAAGGGGTCTGTTTGAAGACTAAAGATTAACTAAGTGCTTAGGCGGAATGAAGAAAAACGGATGCGCATAGAAAAGATAACAGATGTGACACAAGATAATTAATCTTTTTGCTTTTAGCTTTTGATTATAATTTGTCTTAAAGTGTTGAGTGATGATACTCGTATAGACATTTACCTATAGATAATTCTTCATTTTGTACTTTGAAGTTTCTTTGTAATTTAAAGTTACCCTTTGTATTCGTTTCGTACCCAAAAGAACAGAAAGAAATTATGAAAACAGTTTTCTTTTTTTCCATTTTTTTAGCGCTAGTTCTTCCATATAAAAGTTTGTACATATAAGCGTCAAACTTGGTGTGATCAAAGTGCATAAACATGACAGTAGGCTAAATAAAAAAACCGGCCAAGTGCGTGTCGGGCCACGCGCAGTATAGGGTTCCGTAGTTTTTTTACAATTTTTTATTGCAAGGCGGGTTTTGAGGAAGTGTTTCATAACGTTTATAACATAAACTTTTTACCTCCTAATGCTCAGCGAGGTCCTAGCGCCTGATTGCTATTGCTGTTTTTATTATTTTTAGTTTTTCGGCTATAGCTCATTAACCAGCAAAGCCTACTTAACTGTGATAGTTTCCTTTTAATTTCATCATATACAAGGTGTAACAGAAAGGGTATATCAACCCTGAAGGATGTGATTCTGCCCATGAAACTGAACAGCTGTCCCTAAGGAACATAGGTTGAAATACGAAAAAAAAAAATTGACTTTGATTTGATCAGCTGATACAGTTTCTATGGGAGGAAAAAAAAATTTTTTCGTATTTCGACCTATGTTGCTTGGAGAAAGTTGTTCAGTTTCATAGGCAGACTCACATCCATCAGGGTTGGTATACCCTTTTTGTTACAGCCTGTATACTACTACTATGAATTTTTTCACATTTCTAATAACATCCGTTTAGCCGGCAGGGGGGGGGGGGGGGAGACACTCGACTCCAACAAAAAATTGCGCTTTCAAGCTTAATATTTCGCAAACGGATCCCTAAATTGAAAAATAGTTTGAGCCATCTCATATTATTTTTAAAATACCTATCTAATGATTCCCCACACTATGGGGTAGACGAGAAAAAAAATCATCCCCACTTTAGTTGTACGGGAGGTACCCAAATAATTTTTTTTTCCAAATTTTATTCTACCACTTTGTTGGCGTAGTATATCCATACAAAATTTCAGCTTTCTCGTGCTAAGGATCTCTTTGCTAAACCACGGACAGACAGACGGACATGACTAAACTATAAGGGTTCCTTTTTTAGTACGGAACCCTAAAAATTATGCATTCACTTCTTAGTACGTGTTATGATTGGTCTGTTTTTTCTACATTAATTTAAAACCATAATTGTATTTTATGATTTTTCATCGTTGGCCTCGATCAGTGGCATGTTTCGTAACTTGTGAACTTAAAGAGCTTTGAGAAACAGTTACAGAAAAGTAAACGTGACTGAAAACGCACAGTTAGTGACACAAAAAAAGCTTTTTCACTTCTCATGCTCTGAAAGTGCTTCTTTGCGCAGGATATAGGCTGCACAAAGTAGAATTTTGTGCACTAGGGCAAAAAAGTAATCGCGGTGGTGTTCGCACTGCGCGAGGGGCTACTGCACCCCACCATGCGTCAACATATTCTTCACTAAAGCAGAACAACTCATTCTTCAGTTACATTTAGAGAGTACTTTTACGTTTTATTTCCTCGCAATCAAATTGAAAAGCAGAGTTTATAACTCGTCCACAAAACTATTTTATCATCGACATTACTATCAGCCCTCGCCTTCGGCTCAGGCTGCTAAAAGTCTCTGAAAAATGGTTCGTTTTGTGCACTTGTTGTAAAATCTACTATATTATAGTACGAAATGAATTGAAATAATTTATTTATTTAAATAATAATACAAAGATATGGATAACATGGTCTGATTTGATAGTGTCAGTATAATGATTATTTTTAGCTTTGAAGTAAAAGCAAACCATTAATATTTTGGTATGGATCGTTGAGTATGGAAGATGAAAGGCCAAAAATATGAAAAATGCATAAACTTCAAACATCTTTAAGCAAAGTACGTTTAAATCCCTAGTGTATAAAGGGAGAAGTAAAATCACTGCTATTGTTATGACAAATTGAACTACTTTATCTTCACGTTTGGTATGTTTTCCTGTAATATACAGGGTGTTAACAAAGTACGATGATCCTTCTAAGGAGTGATTCTACATCTTTAATAGATTGTATAAAAATATATAAAAATACTTTTCTTAAAAAAAAATAGTTTTAGCTCAAGAAGAAGTGAAGCGACTGCCGGGTCAAATGACTTAGCTGTGATCAGCTGATGATGCAGACAAATATGTTTTGTTATATAATAATATGCAGTCACTAGCAAGTATTTATGTATTCCAAAAATTAATGTATTGTAACTCAAAGGAAAATTAATTTTCATGGTCACTTAAATTTATAAAAAAAAAAATATAAAAAAATATATTAATCTATTAGTGTAGAAATACCCCTTTTGCTTTTTTTACACCCTGTATATTGTTCTACAGTGTACACTCTACACCTATTCCTAGGTACAATACGGGCAAAATATTTTTATAACTGCAATCTTGTACATGGGTAAAAAGATGAGAAAACTTCTGGTCGTTCTATGAAAAATCCCTAATGTTTTAATATGCCAAATGTATATCACTTAAAATAATAAAAAATTTACACGAAAAAAGTAATATAATATTCATGGTAGTTAATTTATATGCAAAAATATTTTCTCCTATGAAGAAAAGATAAGAAGAAAAATTGTATAGCATAATAATATCAAATTAATATAATAACTGTTCATGTTACTTTCTTTATACGCAAAAATGTCTTCACTTAAGAAGAAAAGATAAAAATAAAAAACCGGCCAAGTGCGAGTCCGACTCGCGCACTGAGGGTTCCGTACCACCACATAAACATAATTGTATTAGTTGAAATTTCAGTAAGTTAATGTGCTAGATTTTTTGAGTCCGACACGCGCTTGACCAAATTTTATTATTTGTTGTTATTTTATAGCCTATGCCCTATAAACATGCCAATTTTCAAGTTCGTAAGTGTTTCCGTTATTAAATAGAACTAAAACAAAAATCGCCTCAGCAACCATCCAACTTGACCCCTCTCTTATATGAATGTTCTTGAAACGGGAGCTCACCACAATTGGTTACCATTAGTTGTGAGAAAAGTTGTAATATTTAATGATTTCAGACTTTTCCCATTATTTGTACTGTGAGACCTAGCTTCTTGCCAAATTTCATAATTTTAGGTCAACGGGAAGTACCCTGTAGGTTTTTCATTTTTGAATAAATGTATGGATATGAGGACATAAAATGCCATATCTTTTGATTGCGTCGTTGTAAAAAATTTAAATTTTCAGATCTTGTGTGGTTCATGGATCCTAATATATGGTATTAATTTCAACCTGATACCTTTACCCGTTCGTGAGATAAAGGGTCTTGACAGACAGACAGACAGACAGACAGACAGACAGACAGACAGACAGACAGACAGACAGACAGACAGACAGACAGACAGACAGACGGACAACAAAGTGATCCTATAAGGGTTCCGTTTTTTTCTTTTGAGGTACGGAACCTTTCTTTTGAGGTACGGAACCCTAAAAATGGTATAGCATATCAATAAACATGATCAAACGTTAACCATTAACTTTTCCGTCAAGAAGCCTTGAAAACAAACAAACAAATAAATAATGAAAACAAAAGTTTCTCAAAGTATAAAATTGGATTCTCAAATCTTTATGCAATTTTCACAAAAGAAATGAGTATAATATTTGATGATGGGGTGGGAATAATAAAA
Source organism: Athrips mouffetella (assembly GCA_947532105.1). Lineage (NCBI taxonomy): Eukaryota > Metazoa > Arthropoda > Insecta > Lepidoptera > Gelechiidae > Athrips > Athrips mouffetella. The sequence continues at coordinate 4,855,816 of OX383964.1, read as the reverse complement.
AAGTCTTCGCTGGGGATTTTTAAGCGTAGAACACATAACGAACGAAAAAATACTCGAATGAAACATATGTAGCCAGCTCCGCAACAATGACGGATGCCATGAATTCACTGTGTACCATTCGCCCGCAAGCAAACAAGCAAACACAAGGCGAAACTTTTGTGGAGTTGTTTGGATGGTTGATGCCTGCACAGGCGCATTTATTTGCTTCAGTGCACAGTTAATGCATGTCATCCATAAATTGTTGCGAAGGTGTCTACATATTTTCCATTATTTGTTATAATGGACTTTCGCAAGTAACACCTGCTCTGCAGGCGGGCGGTGCAAAGTGAGTGCATGGTATCCATCATTTTTAAGGTTCCGTACCTCAAAAGAGAAAAACGGAACCCTTATAGGATCACTTTGTTGTCCGTCTGTCTGTCTGTCTGTCTGTCAAGACCCTTTATCTCACGAACGGGTAAAGGTATCAGGTTGAAATTAATACCATATATTAGGATCCATGAACCACACAAGATCTGAAAATTTAAATTTTTTACAACGACGCAATCAAAAGATATGGCATTTTATGTCCTCATCTCCATACATTTATTCAAAAATGCAAAACCTACAGGGTACTTCCCGTTGACCTAAAATTATGAAATTTAGCAAGAAGCTAGGTCTCCGATACAAATAATGGGAAAAGTCTGAAATCATTAAATATTACAACTTTTCTCACAACTAAAGGTAACCAATTGTGGTGAGCTCCCGTTTCAAGAACATTCATATAAGAGAGGGGTCAAGTTGGATGGTCGCTGAGGCGATTTTTGTTTTAGTTCTATTTAAAAACGGGAACACTTACAAACTTTAAAATTGGTATGTTTATAGTGCATAAGCTATAAAATAATAACAAATAATAAAATTTGGTCAAGCGCATGTCGGACTCAAAAAATCTAGCACATTAACTTACTGAAATTTCAACTAATACAATTATGTTTATGTGGTGGTACGGAACCCTCAGTGCGCGAGTCCGACTCGCACTTGGCCGGTTTTTTTTCATGATTCATTATAATGGACTTCAGCAAAGTAGGTAATGCTTGATTATATAAACTGCAGTAACTAGAGTAAGTTTTGTATTTTATGCCCATGTTTAAGATGCGTTTGATACTTGTTCTGTGTTTTGAAGTATTTACCTACTTCATTTTTGTGTATGGTTTGTGCATACGTAAGGGCGTAAACCAAAAAGTGTTGCTAACTTGCAGACCAGTATGTCTGGAGTCCCGATGGAAGAAGGAATGGAGTACATGAACACTCACTCTCAAAAAAATAAAAACTTTCTAAAGGTTTTTGTTTTTCACATTATAGAAATAAAAAAGTAACAACACTTGAGTTTATGTACAGTCAGCCGCACATCAGAAGAAACACTTTTGGACCTTATGGCGTGGTAATAGAGTTGAAAAAGTTTCTACCGACAAGGGGTTGACATCTAGCAAATCCCTCGCGAAAAGTGCCGCGGCCGAAAAATCCGTCAAAGGAATATAAGGTGTGAATATAAGGAGGACTGACCATCCCCTTTTAGAAATCGTAGCCCGGAAAAGTATAAAACCAAATGGCGCTAATAAATAGTCCGGGAAGTTATTATAATTTATCGAGTCTGCAAAAAAATTTATCGAATGTCAATGCTAGCGTTTCTTTACATTGAAACTATGTTCAAATGTTGAATGATTTTTTGGCAGAATACTCGGCAGACCATAATTAATTTCCGGATTATTTTTAAGCGCCATCTAGTTTCCATGAGTTTTATCGCTTTCCGCGTTACGTTTTCTAGTACATATGGGGATTGTCAGTCTTATTATTATTCGTCCATGTTCATAGGTATAAAAAAAGCATTGTAAGCATAATGACCTGATCTTTCCGCATCAGAATTTGCGCTGGTGTGTCGCTACACTTACATTTCCCGTGGTCCATGTGCACTGGGCCTAAATCAAGAGATATCTCTGTGGAGTTTCTTTTGCCTGTAAAAAGTTTGTTTTTTCTGCTCCCTCGTATCATACTGTAATAAAATTGGGTGGTTGAATATCCTTATAATAAAATAGATGATATTAAACTCGAGGAAATATTTAGCTTTTTGCGCCTTTGATTGTTTACACACATACTTATAGTATGAGATCCCACGACAATTTTATGCACCTATCTGTTATTTGAACGAAATGTGGTCTATATGGAAGGTCACACATGGGATTATAGAACGCCCTAGGGTTGCCTAGAAATTTCTTGTAAAAATGAGCCTAGCGGCTAAACGACAGGTCTGAATGACACCAAATTTTAAATGAAGGAGTTTTAGGCTAATTTGTTAAAGCATTTTGAGTATTTTTCTGCTGGCTCTCAATTTGACGGTAGCTGTCATAAAAAATTGCGATTATCTCAAAAATGGTATCAACTATTTTGTGCACGTCATTTTATTTTCGTACACATCATACAATGTATCTCATGGTAATATTCATTGGCCTGTGAAAATTTATATACCAGGTGATCCGGTACAGCCAAAATGTAAACATGGGAATTAAAGGTACTTGCGGCAAGATTTCAATAGGCAACCCTAGTGTGCTGTGATCATACAACGTTGCATAGTCATAAAATGCCGCTGGGTTGCCTATAATAATGTTGCCGCAAGTAAGTAACTCTAAATCACATGTTAACATTTTGATTTAATGGAAAATAAAAATGTGAATTAATGGTACTTGCAGCAAGTTTCTGATAAGCAACTCAGCGGCGCCATGATACATTGCCATACGGTCATACAACGCCGTAAGGTTGCCTAGAAAATTCTTGCCGCAAGTACCATAAAAACACATATCAACATATTGGTTGTACTGGAACAACCCTTTTGTAATTTTTTGCAGAGCAATGGACATTGCCGTAAGATACCTTGAATAGAGATTCTCGTTTATGCATAGTTTTATTAAAATTGTTATAGCCGATTCCGAGATAATTGCAATTTTTTTTTTGTATGACAGCCACCCTAAAAATGAGCCTTGCGGCTAAACGACAGGTCCGAATAACTCCAAATTTTAAATTCTGGAGTTTTAGACAAATTTGTTAAAGCATTTTGGGTAGTTTCCTGCTGGCTCTCATTTTGAGGGTAGCTGTCATACGAAAAAAAAAACACTGGACAATTTTCTCGGTATCAGCTGTAACGATTTTGATGAAACTTTGCATGACCGAGAATCTCTATTCAAGGTATCTTACGGCAATAATTATTACTCTGCAAAAATAAACAAAAGGGTATTTCCAGTACAACCAATATGTTGATATGTGTTTTTAAAGTACCTACTTGCGGCAAGAAATTTCTAGGCAACCCTAGGGCGTTGTATGATCACATGTTTAACCTTCCATATAGACCACATTTCGTTGAAATAACAGATAGGTGCATAATCTTGTCGTGGGATCTTATACTACTACATGAAAATCGCGCTTTTTTTCCGTACTTGCCGTAGGGTTTGGCAGTAACCACGTCATTCGACATTGCTATGATATTGACACACTTTTTTTTGCTTTTTAGGGTTCCGTACCTCAAAAGAAAAAAACGGAACCCTTATACGTCTGTCTGTCTGTCTGTCTGTCTGTCTGTCTGTCTGTCAAGACCCTTTATCTCACGAACGGGTAGAGGTATCAGGTTGAAATTGATAATGAATGTTAAGGTCCGTGGACTACACAAGATCTGAAAATTTAAATTTTTTACAACGACGCAATCAAAAGATATGGCTTTTTATGTGCTCATCTCCATACATTTATCCAAAAACGCAAAACCTACAGGGTACTTCCCGTTGACCTAAAATTATGAAATTTGGCAAGAAGCTAGGCCTCACAGTACAAATAAAGGGAAAAGTCTGAAATCATTAAATATTACAACTTTACTCACAACTAAGAGTAACCAATTGTGATGAGCTCCCGTTTCAAGAACATTCATATGAGAGAGGGGTCAAGTTGGATGGTCGCGGAGGCGATTTTTGTTTTAGTTCCATTTTACAAACGAGAACACTTACAACTTGAAAATTGGTATGTTTATAGTTCATAAGCTATAAAATAACAACAAATAATAAAATTTGGTCAAGCGCGTGTCGGACTCAAAAAATCTAGCACATTAACTTACTGAAATTTCAACTAATGCAATTATGTTTATGTGGTGGTACGGAACCCTCAGTGCGCGAGTCCGACTCGCACTTGGCCGGTTTTTTTCCACTCTTATCAACCTTTTCATGTTAGCTCTTCATTGCTTTGAAGTGAGTTTCTGATATTCATAGCACATAAGATACAACAGGAGAGGTGGATGCATTTCTACATAAGGTGTGCTAGGTAGCTTAACTTTGAGCTGGAAAAATTCCAACCAATAGGATTGCTCCATTTTCCCAGTTAAGCACAGCGCAACTCTATCCTAGTGCCTTTCCTCCAAAGTTGTGCTAGGTACTAGAAAAATTCCAACCAATAGGATTGCTCCATTTTCCCAGTTAAGCACAGCGCAACTCTATCCTAGTGCCTTTCCTCCAAAGCTGTGCTACGTACTGGAAAAATTGCAGCTCATAGGTTTGCTCCATTTTCCCAGCTAAGCACAGTGCAGCTCTATCCTATGGGTGGGTGCCTTTCCTCCAAAGCTGTGCTAGGCAGCTAGCTTATGAACTGGAAAAATTCCAGTCAATAAGATTGCTCCATTTTCCCAGCGGAGCACAGCGTAGCACTATACTATGGGTGCCTTTTTACCAAAGCTACGCTAGGTAGCCAACCTGTGAGCTGTAAAATTCTATCTAATAAGATTCCTCCATTTTCCCAGTTAAGCACAGCGCAACTCTATCCTATGGGTGCCTTTCCTCCAAAGCTGTGCTAGGTACTGGAAAAATTCCAACCAATAGTATTGCTCCATTTTCCCAGTTAAGCACAGCGCAACTCTATCCTATGGGTGCCTTTCCTCCAAAGCTGTGCTAGGCAGCTAGCTTATGAACTGGAAAAACTCCAGTCAATAAGATTGCTCCATTTTCCCAGCGGAGTACAGCGCAGCACTATACTATGGGTCCCTTTCCACCAAAGCTGCGCTAGGTACTGGAAAAATTCCAACCAATAGTATTGCTCCATTTTCCCAGTTAAGCACAGCGCAACTCTATCCTATGGGTGCCTTTCCTACAAAGCTGTGCTAGGTACTGGAAAAATTCTAACCAATAGGATAGTTCAGATATAGAGCGCAGCTCTAAGTTAGGAAAATGGAACAGACCTACTGGTTGGATTTCCCAGGCACAGCTATTTATTTCCTCACACAAACATATTAAGACTATAATGGTATCAATAACCTAAATTAAAAGAAAAACATGATTTTGTTTGTGAAGGCTGGCCCCTAAACTAGGTAAACCTGTACTATAGGTAACCAGGCCTCCAACTCCGGAAACGGATATACAGCTATAGTGGAAAGGCTCCCAAAAATAACATGGTTCCTCAAGCCGGCCACTCTGGTCTGAACTCTGACAGTGTCTACAAGGTGTAAAAAAAGGTTATAATAACCCTGAACTGTGTGAATCTACCTATGAAACTGAACGAAACACAGAAAAAAATCCTACTTCTCTTTCATAGATACTGGATCTAGTGTAGGCAACGAAGCAGTTGACCCCAACCTAATTCTCTCAGGCAGATTTTATTTGTCAGGATGATAAAGTGTCATGAAATAAATGTAAATTTTTTCATACATCTTTTGTAATTTTGTATGGAAAAATTAAAAGTACCGATTTTTTTTTTATAGAAGGTTTGTGTCATATAGTGTAATACCCCAGCAAAGTTTCATCGACTGAGGATTTAATGCGGGGGTCTTCATACAACGATCCGCTTCGTTGCCTAGACTAATCAGCCAGTTGATTGCGTATTTCGCACGGCAAGTCCCAAAATCGGTATGTGATATGCCAAGTTTAAGCATTAGTAGCACAGATCTCATTACAAGTTTTATTTTAGGGCAACTGAAGAACGTTCTGAAGTTATGATTAAGTACAGAGTTTTCTTTTTAGGTCTCCCTTTTTGGCGAAGTAGTTGAGTTGAACTTGTTTCCATTTCTCGTTTATGTTTTCGGTGGGACATATACAGTTCATAAGAATTGTAACTTGTCCCTATTACTTAACTGACCACATCTGCCTCAGAGTTAAAACTCTTCACATATTCGTTCTCATTTAAATTAAACCCAACATACCAACGACATTCTTTACGAAAAGAACAAAAGGGTCCGCACTACAAAAATCAGAGTAAGATAGATGTATCTATTAAACATGAATGTTAATTCGTTTTTCTTCAAAAGCCCAGGAATTCCAATTTCCATCCAGAAAAATAACAAAACGACATACTCTTTCATGGAATCTATTATTCTCTTTGCCACGAAATTCCACACCAAAAGACCAGAAATAAAACTCACCATAAAGCTCGCTTACTGCTAGTCGTGTTACAAAAGGCATCGCATTACAACACGCAGTAAAAAAGTTAACGTATCAGAATCAAAGAGGACAATGGTACAAAGGTACGATTACACACATAAACACGTCTAAGATACGGTGATAAACACCGAATGTGGATGAAGCAACTCGTTATAAAACTGTATCTTGTTATTGCCATGGAAATGTTGCTGTGTAACTGCTTTAAGACAAAAGAGAATTAATTTATGTTTCCTCATACGACTAGAGAGCCACGTGAAAAAACATTCCCGTTCCTAAAAAAAATTTAAACGTGCCTCCTTTTCTTTCTAGCAACAGTGCTAGTGGTATTCTAGAAAGAGTATGGTATTCTAGAAGATGGAGGCCTGTAGCACAGTAAATATATAAGCTAAAGCAGTATGGAAACTCCTAACAAACGTCCAAAACTGGCGCACTCACACATGCACACACCGCTACAGGAAAATAAGCAGTTTTCGCGCTGAAGTAAGTCGTGGGTGCCAAAACCATAATACAAACAAATAGATACATAATATAGGGTCCCTATAAGTATGTCCCTGTCCTTGTACGATAAAAGGCGACTAAGTATCTTAATCTGCTCTTGTGTCATAAAAGGCGACTAAGTGTCTTTATGTGCTTTTGTGTAATAAAAGGCGACTAAGTGTCTTCATCTTTAACCTTTTGACATAACATTTTATGCAAGACTGTCTGCTAAATTTAAGTTTCTGTGTAACTTTCCAAAAAAAATATTATTTCGTATTTCGACTTTTTACGGAAAGTTGTTTAGTTTTACCTTAGAGCAACGCGTCAAACCGCGCAAGCCCGAAAATCGTGTTACTCTATGAGTTTTACGGTCCCAGAACATGCTGAAAGGAACAAAGTTGATAGAAGCACCCAATATTTGAGTTCATCATACTATTCTTATTTCAAAAACTCTGGGTTACAACCCTGACACTCCAACGCAGAATAGTTCTTTTTTCAAAAAAAGGCCCGAGTTTCCATACTGCTTTAGCTTATATATTTACTGTGCCTGTAGGCTGCAAGTTCTAAAGAAATATAATCTGTGTTTAGATATTCTGTGGTTCAGGGAACTTTTTTCGATTCGCGTGCACTCTGTGGTTGTTTATGTATTAAGTACTTGGAAGACATTTATACAAGATGTAATAGAAATGGTTTATCAACTGAACAACTTCTATTGAGGAACATAAAGGGTGTAAAGGACGGTGTACCGAAAACTGAAAGGGCGCGCTCAGTCAACGAAACTGAACAACTTTCCCAAAGAAACATATGTTGGGAAATGAAAAAAAATTTTGACCTCTCCATACAAATGGCCCACTCTGGTCGAAAAGTTTGTATGGAGAGGTTAATTTTTTTTTTCATTTCCCAATATATGTTTCTTTAGGAAAGTTGTTCAGTTTCGTTGAATGAGCACGCCCTTTCAGTTTTCGGTACACCGTCCCTAACACCCTGTATATCGAAATTTTTATTTTCGTCACCGATTCACAAAATGCGCAATTAGCTCTTGGAGAAAATCGAAATAATAAAAAGTTTATGTAGTACACACGGCCGCACGTCGGTGGTAACTATTTGGAGTGGGTCTCTAATTTCGTGTGATTGCAGCGTAGCGCTTATAAATACAGTTCAGCTTATACTGGTTAATTTCTACTTGCTTGCTACCATGCGTACCATGGAAGTCACCAAAAATTTGAGGCATATATTTGTGAGGGGTCACATAATGAATCATCAAAAATATATTTAATCATTTGTAAGTTTACTATTTTTTACAGTCAATTATTTATTCAAAATGATTTATGTAGTTCTTTTTCCACTCTAAACTCCAGATCCATTTTACACTCTGTTTTATTTTGAAACTGAAGTGGCTGACTCTTTTCTTTTTACATTTATTCGTTGACTAGAAAACGCTGCAAAGTAGAAAATGTCAAAATTTCACATCCACAGGCAGGATTCAAACCTAGTTGGTAAGGCGTCATCCAAGGAGGTTTTAGTAGCAGCTCTTCCTGCTAAGGAGGGAGCCATAAGCGTAGCACTTTCTTGCGAGGGACCTACATACTAAAATATATGGAATTTAATCAAAATCTTAAAAACGTAAATTTTTTATCTTTCTCTCTGAGAAATATGTGACATGGGACTAATAAATGCTACTACCACAGTTTTTCTGGTGAAAACCCTTACCATTCAGGAAAAAAACGGTGTTAAAAACCACACATAAAATGGCTATTACGGATTATTTACGCTTCCTTTCAAAGTATAAATGATCAATTCACAAGTAAAAAACTATATATTTTCACTTTCGCAAACAAAGTTTATACTAAACATTAAATTTTTAAAGATATCTTGATTTTTGTAAAACTTAACTGAGTTTTTTGACCGACTAGTATGGGCGACAGTGAGACGCTTTACACTTCACTAGCTCATACAGAATATGTATATGGCGGACTCTATAGTTTTTAGGGTTCCGTACCTCAAAAGAAAAAAACGGAACCCTTATAGGATCACTTTGTTGTCCGTCTGTCTGTCTGTCTGTCTGTCAAGACCCTTTATCTCACGAACGGGTAAAGGTATCAGGTTGAAATTAATACCTTATATTAGGATCCATGAACCACACAAGATATGAAAATTTCAATTTTTTAAAACGACACAATCAAAAGATATGGCATTTTATGTCCTCATCTCCATACATTTATTCAAAAATGCAAAACCTACAGGGTACTTCCCGTTGACCAAAAATTATGAAATTTGGCAAGAAGCTAGGTCTCACAGTACAAATAATGGGAAAAGTCTGAAATCATAAAATATTAAAACTTTTCTCACAACTAAAGATAACCAATTGTGGTGAGCTCCCGTTTCAAAAACATTCATATAAGAGAGGGGTCAAGTTGGATGGTCGTTGAGGCGATTTTTGTTTTAGCTCTATTTAAAAACGGGAACACTTACAAACTTGAAAATTGGTATGTTTATTTATTTATTGGTAAATAACAACAAATAATAAAATTTGATCAACCGCGTGTCGGACTCAAAAAATCTAGCACATTAACTTACTGTAATTTAAACTAATACAATTATGTTTATGTGGTGGTACGGAACCCTCAGTGCGCGAGTACGACTCGCACTTGGCCGGTTTTTTTACTCTGAGGCGTCATCACAGGTAGGATTCGAACCTGCATCTTCTCCGTGAGTACCGGATACGCAACGCTGAAATGCGTATAGAGGTCGCAAATTTCACAACATCGGACAGGACCACGGTAGCTTAGTTGGTAAAGCGTCTCTGGTGCTTCCGGACAAGAAGCAGGTTCGACACCTGCCAGTGGTTATGAAATTTCGCGATTCTCTACTTTGTAGCTTTATCTAAAATACAATCATTTATAAAACGCTGCTGTAGTCCAAAAGCCCATATGTGCCGGCAAAGAATATTACTAACTCATATCTCCCAATGGATGTCGTGAGAAGCGACTAAGGGGCTATGAACCTGAGGATGGGCAGCAGCGCCCTTCATTGTGTCGTATCATGTCAGCGTTGCGGTTACTTAAAGATTAAGTACCTGGTCGACCGAGCTTCGCTCTATAATAGCTACCTCAACATTAAAATATCATGAAATTAAAATAACATTAAAATATGAGACAACAGATGGCGCTGTAGGTTTCTGTCTAAAACGCGGTATTTTTTTTAAATGCTTGAAAACACGGGGAAAACGAATTTTCCTCTGAGACCTAGCTAGATCGATTTTTCGTCCCCAAAAACCCACGGATACTAAATTTCATCGAAATCGTTAGAGCCGTTTTCGAGAAACCGATAACAAATATATATATACAAATATTGCTCGTTTAATAGTATAGGATTTACTTAATCATACGAAACTGTACAGAAAAGAGACTATAAATAACTTGTTTCCAGTAACTATAATTTTCTTCACATTTACACATCATATGAAACCATAAATAAATAAAATACTCCAAATAAATAACCTGTATCCAGCAATGATATTACATTTATATAGTATCCAGTAGCTGTATTTTCCTTGCCACTTAATTACACATCTGCTCACACTTTTTGACACGCTTAGATAAGCATCTTCATAAAAATACCGGTAAATTATCGTGTTTTTGCCTAACTTGAAGCTTAGATAAGATTTGATAACATAATGATAACACGTTCTTAATTAGGCAAGTGTTGATAAGAACTATCTAGAAACACGAGTTTTATGATTATTAGAATATGTGTGTTAAATGAAGATTAAGATAAATCCGTGAATTTACAACCAAGCCAAATTAGCCACTCTTTTATATCATGAAATAGTTTGTATGATCTTTCTGATGAAATCAATCACAAAATAATTTTAAGCGAAAATCCGAAAAAATACCTCTCAAATTCTCATTTATTAAAAAACAAACTTTGTCGGCTTTGTCTGAAGTAATCAATCTTTTGAAGAAGTTTTTGCTTTCTCGTTATGATATCTGCTGAAATCTGATAATAGTTGAAGTTTGCCAATTACATTTTAAAAATGGGTTTGTTATCTCTGCTAAATGTCTTTAAAGAAATAAGTGCCTCTGCAAATTTGATGTTTTTAGGGTTCCGAACTAAAATTTTAATAAATCTAAGTTTAGTCGGCTAATCTTAAGTTTATATCTTTAGCCGTAACATATACAAATATTTCTCGTTTAATAGTATTGCATATGTCAATTGCGCTGACTCCAGGTTGGTAAAATGGTAAAACCACCATGGATGCTTTTCTACTCACTGGCCGAACGAAGCACCAGGTAAGGAGTTTTTGAAAGAATGCAGGACTGAAGGTTTAATTAAACACATTAGTGTAATTTAAGAGACCATTTAACTCTTACGTAGAACTCTGGCCCAAAATTTTGAAAAGTATTGTACAAGAGGTTGTACAAGACTGAAACATATGTCAAATTACAGATCTTATAATCACTAACAACTTTTAATATGGCGCCATAAAAATCGGTACCGGTGAAAATAAGTTGTGATGCAGCAAATGTTAGAAATAATATATTTGATGCATTTCTTTCTTTCTTTCGATTGCATGAGGGAGGGCAAGCGGCAATTATTCGCAAACATATTGATCATGATTTTGATGTGTAGTAGCAGAGCTTTTACTAGTACTTTAAAATAATCCTGAAACAAATGTTAATGGACGTAAATATTAAAAAACGATTTTCACTGGAAAGTAAAATCATTTATCTAAAACGGATTTGACATCTTTACACGTAAAGATTTTGTAAAATCTTCGTACATAAAAAAACACGTCTTTTTATTTCACTGATCAAACGTTTGAGGCACGGAAAAAACCTCTTAACATAATCCCGAGATTTAGATTTCAACTTGGCCCTCCCTTTTCTCTTCCTTGTTTAGGATTATGTTGACATCCTTATTATAATTTTTCTCTTTAGAAACATTTTAGAATGGTTTTTCATCCCATCCCATCACTCGCTGGCAGAGGGAATACATCTGTGAACTGCAGCAGAAGCTAAAATGGAAGACCACTAAGACACTTAATCTTGGAGACCTGGTCTCGCTACATGAAGAAATCGCTCCTCCATTGCAATGGCGTCTTGGCAGGATTGCTCGACTGTTTCCTGCCGGCGTAGCATGCTGCAGTTGTCAGTTTATCTAGTCCCATAGATTAAAAACTTAAGCATGGTCACGTTTTTTTAACATCGGAGCAGTGCGACACAGTTTGAAAGATAAGACGGTTACATGTATTAGTGTATAAAGCTATCTCTGTCTAAAATATCAAAAACGTAATATGTGGATTTGCTAAACATTTTCCTCCACTGACATTTCTTCGTGCTTGGAGGTGATAGATTAAATGACGTAATTCCTCAAATAAAGTGACATTTCTCCGAGATATATTTTCTCTCGGGTAGCGTGCTAAGCCCTGGTCTGGTCTTGGAACGTTCGCGGAGGCCTCCACTTTCGTGCTCTTAATTCCGTCAATATGTATTTTATAGTTAAGATTACGAAAAAAAATTTCGACCTCATTCCAAATGACAGAATTTCGTAGAAGCATCCAAGCTTTACATTATTTGGATGATATATGACTCGTCTCATGTATTCTAATTAAGCATAGGTCTATCTTAATTACAATCTCTGTGTTATGATTATGTTTACTTGAGCATGAAGGACATTGTGAAAGTATTTGTTGATTACGTATTTAAGATAGAAAATGTTATGTTTTTGCAACAAATAAAATAATTAATTAATAATAATTTACCGACAAGTTTAGTTTGCAGTAACATTAGGTTCAAAATTTATACAAGCATTTGAAGTAAAGAATTTGCAGTGACTCGAAATGCCAAAGGAGTTTCTTAAGAAGGAAACTTTCTCGTTCTTTAGAATAAAGATGCTTATAAAACCAAAAAATCATCAATAGAATTCCTTTCAATAATTTCATTTAATGTAACACGTGAAATAAGCTATGGAAGTATGGAATGAAGTCACTGAACAGACTGCGGTCGGGCGTTGGCAAGTGTGGGGAACTTTTGAAGAGGTGAGGCTTCTCTGATAACGACAAGTGTGAGTGCGGTATTTTGCAATCTTGAAGGCAATCAAAAGGCTATTTACCAGGCCACTCAGAAAGTATTGCGAAAAATAGTTTTTATATATGGGAGACTGGCCGGTCAGAATCTTTTTCGAAAATATGATTACTTGTAAGTAAAAATATGTGTGTTCCATTTTCAAAATTTCCCTCCACATTTTTTGCGAGCCAATTCAAAGTATCGTGTCTTACTGAAAAATGGATCTGCGCCGGGAACATTTTAGAGCTATGATTTTTTACGATTTCAAGTGTCGCCTGAAACCGGATGAATCGTTCGATAGACTTCAAATGGCATTTATGGATGAAGGCCCCTCCAAGGCAACCGTGTATCGTTGGTATAACGAATTTAGGCGCGGTCGACCAACCTTGGGGGATGAAGAAAGAAGCGGTCGCCCTTTGACGGCTATTACGGAAGAAAACGTGCTAGCAGTGAAAAATTTAATCCAAGATAATAGGCGAATTACATATCAGGAGATTCAGCACATATTAAAGATTGGATCGGGAAGCGTTCACGAGATTCTACACGGGCATCTTCGCGTGAGGAGGATAGTATCGCGCTGGGTGCCGCACTACCTCACCGACGCTCAGAAGCAGGCCCGGGTGGAATGGTGCCGTGATATGCTGAACAAATTTGAAGCAGGCTCGTCTCGGCGTGTTTACGACATCGTAACAGGTGATGAGTCCTGGATTTATCAATACGATCCAGAAACCAAGCGCCAGTCGACAGTTTGGGTGTTTCAAAATGAACCAACGCCTACCAAAGTGAAGCGATCTCGAAGCGGGGGGAAGATTTTGATCGCCAGCTTTTTTAATTTGACTGGCCACTTGGCCTCAATTCCCTTACGAGATCAAAGAAGCATCAACGCCGAATGGTATACTACCAAATGTTTACCAGAAGTTTTTTCTGTTGTGAGCAACAAGCGACCAAACACAGGGCTCCGCGGACTACTGCTCCACCACGACAATGCGCCTGCACACACCGCGCTCAAAACGAGGGACTTCCTGGACAGCACACCAGTCAAACTCCTGGGTCACCCTCCTTACAGCCCTGATCTAGCACCGTGTGACTTCTTTTTATTTCCAAAAATAAAAAATCAGCTCAAGGGGATACAATTTTCGTCGCCGGAAGATGCGCTGGCTGCGTTCGAGCAGGCTGTAAACGAGGTGTCTACGGCGGACTGGAAAAAGTGTTTTGAAAACTGGTTCAGACGCATGAATCTTTGTATAGAGGCTGGTGGAGAGTACTTTGAAAAGATTTAATAAAAATATATGTACCTGTAGAACAATTTTTTTTAGTGTCGCAAATATTTCTGAGTGTCTATTTATGTGGTTACTTTTTGAGCTAAGTTTTTAGTCTTTGCAGTTGACTCGAAAAGAAGAAGAAGAAGAGATACCTTATCTTCAGGATGTCATAAAGGCGTTTTGCTTAAATTCGAGCCCATATTTTTTTGGATTTCACCTGAAGTGATGTAGCATCTCATTATCCTTATCATCTGTTTTGAAAAAGATCCAGATTTTATTGGTTAGGGACAGATCTGCCAAGGTGGGAGTTTCACACATAGTTAAGCTAATTACAAAGCGCTTCCCTACAACCTCAAGAAAAACATTTCTTTGTCTTTTAAGTACCAATCGCGCTTCAAATATACGTGAACCAAATCTTACCTTTTAAATTTTTATTTATGGAAATATATGCATAGAAAGCTATGAAATGATAACATTTTTTAATGGACGGGTTCATTAAGTACGTGCCCGTATAAATAATTTGTTTTACATTTTCATTTTTAATTAAAAAATCTCGAAGCTACAATCTGTGAACCCCCATGGGTTTTAATTTTATCACGCTCTTCGCTTGATTAAAATTCTCAGTTAAACATCGTAATGCTTTTCACATTAAGGTTCATCTTCTCTTAATTACATTAAAGTAATTATGAGTAATTAAATGGCAGTGACAGTACACTGCCATACACACGCCGGAGATATTTGGGGAACGTTAATAACAAAATGTGGTACAGAAAGCTGTATCTTTAATGTTGTTTTAAGATGAGATGTGCAATTAGGTCACGTCGTGTATTTCGATTTTCCGAGTAATTAAAAATGTAATCCAGAACATTTTTGTATCTAACGTTTTATGGAACTGAATAATGAATAACTATTTTCCCCTCTTGCCCGCTAGAATCAAACTATGTTAGGCCCTATATACACAGCGACTTTTTGCATCGTTACTGTCGCAATTCAGTTGTGATGCAGCATCGATACAGTAACCTGCATCGATAAAGTCGCGTGTTTATATCTGTTGCTGGCACATCGTATAATTCGCCGTTCACAAACGGCGGGCAAACAGTAAACGGTCGGCAAATTGTAAAACGGCGCCGGCAGATAGTAAACGAGTTTAGATCATTGGCGCATTTTAGGTTGGGAGAGTTTATCTTACGAATTACGTGCCGTTTTGTGAAATGCCGCGGTTTTATGTAAAATGACGAACTAAAAATTTTTGGGCAATTTGTAAAATGCCAAGGCATAATGGGAAACGACGAATTATACAATTTGCCTGAGAAATCACGCACCTCTGCTCTGTATCGATGTAGCTACGGGGGCTGAGCAAAAATTCTAGCGTATGTATCGATACTGAATTGCGACTGTATCGTATTTGTATTGAAACTATATCGATGCGGCAACGCGACTGTATCGTTGCAAAATGTTGCAGTGTATATGTATAGTGCCTTACATGACTAAAATACATCTATATAAGTTACACCTATAACCATTAAAAATATAAGGATGAAACTATACTTTTATTCCTATCGACGTAGGGCAAAATATGAAAACAAAATCTACTTACCTACTTCCTAACGATCGAACTAAATGATTGCATAGCTCATTGCGCATTTTGAAAGATATAAAAAGATGGAAGATTTTTTTTCGTATTTCCACCTATTTTTTTTTTTGAGAAAAGTAAGTAATTTCATTGGGTCATTATAATTTTGAAACATTTTTTTTTTCACATATTGCATAGATGTTGATTATAAAAGACGTGTACAAGAATCCAGATTGATCTTCCTTATTGAAAAGTTGTGTAGTTTCGTGCACAGATTTACAATCTTCAATTTTATTACACCTTGTACGGTCAACCGCACGTCGGTAGAAACTTTTTCAACTCTATTACCACGCCATAAGGTCCAAAAGTGTTTTTACTGATGTGCGGCCGTGTGTACCTTCATACCTATAATTTGCATGACTAAATTAATTTTGCGTGTTGTTCCTCGTGTTAATGAATTTGCTGAAACCCTCAGGGGATTACAAGTAATGATGGTTATTAAACGAGGATGCTTCTCATATCCGCTTCCATTAAAATTCTGATATTAAATGAGCAAATTCGTATACAACGTGAATTTTGCAGTCAAAATAATGAAGCTTCTTTAGAATGACAACAGGACAGAGAAATCCGTAAGATATTAGAAGATAGAGACACAAATCGCTCCGTCCTGCTCTCACACACAGCTCACTCCTGTTGTCATTGTAAACTACATTATTTCCACCTCCTTGATTCAGTGATTATTTCGACCGTAAGCAGTCTTAGTAGTAACAGCACGTCAGTAGAAATACTTTAAACCTTATGCGATGTGAATAGAGTTACAAATGTTTCAAATTTTCCATTGACTTGCGGTTGAAGCCGATTCTGGTAAAAAAGCACTTTTGTAGAGTTTTATACAGCGTGTAACGGAAAGGTGTGATAATACTAAATGGTATGAAACTACCCATAAAACTGAACAACTTTTCCCAAGGAACATAGGTCATGGAACAAAATCAGTCATAGAAACTGCATCAGCTTATAGCGCATTTTGTATGAGAGGTCAAATTTGGTTTTTCGTATTTCGACTTTTGTTCCTAGGGAGAAGTTGTTCAGTTTTATGGGCAGATTCACACTCTTCAGTATTATCACACCTTTCCGCTACGCTTTGTAGATCTAAGATGCACACAATGACTGGCTAACTCTACATCATCATTTATTATTTATTATATTTTATCAGCCCAAAGACGTTGACCGCTGTTAATGATGAGTTTACAATATAATTTTGAGCATAGCACAATATTCTTATCAAACATTTCTCGCTCCAGAAGTGTACCCTTTCAGTTTTCGGTACACCATTTCAGTCTCACAACCTGCATAATTTTATTTACTTAGGCACCGTGAATTACATTCTTGTTATTTCGAGGCGGTAGAGTTTTTAATAAGTAATCTTTACTTTTTATCTAAAAATCATATTAATCACAACTTAACGTAAAAGTCCAATGTATTTAAGTCAGGGAGCTCCATCCAATGATATTTAATATCATATCGGGTTATAAGGGCCTGGCCACATGTAGCCGGCACGGCACCGTCGCCGGCCACTGGCGCCGGTGGCCGGTGCCGATGGACGGTACCGGTAGACAGCGCGACGCCGTTGCCGGTGGACGGTGTGCAAACGTGCGTGCAGTTTAGTTGGTCACCGCTTTATAGTCAAACCAAGCATCTCAAGAGGCCCAACAGGTTTCCTAAATACGTATATTTTTTTATACGAGTTGATATCTTCGACAACAGTTCCTCAAAATTTGTAATACTCATTCTAAAATAATCATAAATTTTTTTGTTGCCACAAATTTTGAACTTGTTATATTTCTTCTCGAAATGATTTCCCCAGTATTATTCCCTCCATGTATTTACCCAGTACTTTCTTTTATTATTATTTTTTTAGTCTTTTTGCGCCTTATGAACAATAGCAAGAGTAGATAAATACGTGTCTTGTAATCCATAATTAGAAATTTTTGTCACTAGTACTATTCCGAACAGCAAGCGGTGACCAACTAAACTGCACGCACCTTTGCGCCCCGTCCACCGGCCACGGCGTCGCGCCGTCCACCGGCGACGGTGCCGTGCCGGTTACATTTGGCCAACCATTCAGTTGAAATTTTTGCGACTCCGAAAACCGTAGAACAAAAGTTAATGCATTTAGCCTCCAGTATAAGCTCTCAGAATGTTTTACACCATTTTTAGGGTTCCGATACCAAAATGGTTAAAAAAAGGAATCCCTCATGGTGCGACTTTGTCTGTCCGTCTGTCTGCCACACCTCTTTATCTCAGCAACCACTCATGCTATCGACTTGAAATTTGGAATAGTTTTAGAATATAGTTGCTCAAATTAATTGTACATGAAAGAATTTTGAAAAAAATAAGATTATTAATGTAAAGGGGGACAAAATAGGGGGGCCAAATTTTAAATTGTCGCTACTAGGTCAAGTGGGATATCATATGAAAGGACTTGTACATTCTAAAATATATTTTTGTATTTTTTTACGTCTCTTAGTTTTCAAGTTATGATGAAAAACTGCAAAAAAAATACCATCCCCCCCCCACTTATCTCCGAAGTTTATGAAAGAAAAAATCTGAAATAATTACAGTTAACAGAAGTTTTTGTAAACATTACAGCAAAAATAAAACGATCTTTCTATGTTGCACAGTTTTTTCGAAATCTGCAAACACACCTCCAACACACCTCGTGTGACACCTCGAACACATTCATACAATGAGCACGAAACCACATTTTTTTGCGTACGCACGCACGTGCACACTGCACGCAGTATACTAGACCCGGAAAAGAAACCGGGCATCGCGCGGGCACGGGTCCTAAGTGTGAAGGGGGGGATTTCAAGGGGGCGGAAGGCGGAAAGTGCCTGTTCTGTATGTAGAACTATTATTTTATTCTGTGGCACACAGGCTCAAAGATTTTGGAAATCCACGCGCAGGGCGTTTAGAGCGCGAGTTTCACCGGCTATATCCAAAAATTTACAGATAAATTAAAGACTAAGAGCAAATGTATGTTTTTATCTCTCGCTTTTTTATTTTTCCTTCATCTACCAAATGGCCAAAAATAAATCTTTGTAATAATTAAACTTAATTTAATTTCAGGTAAGTGTGCCTTCCATAAAACTGCTCCTGATTGTGAACGTAAGTAAGTAATTAGTTCTTGGAAAGCGTATTCCAGTTCCATTTAGCGCTTGCTAAAATCTTAAGGAAAATGTAGAAGTCAGCCAGAGGGAATGGATCAAGTAATTTATTTTCTTCGCTTGAAAATTAAAAGCTCGGTACGTTTTTAAGGATGGTTTTCCACTAGAACTGTGCAGCTGACTTTGTGCTATAATTATCATATCAGCCGAAAGACGTCCACTGCTGGACATCCATAAAGACCTCCATGACGACTGGTAATAGGTTCCAGAGTGGCGACTACGTACCGGAAGACGTAGCTTGGAGAGACACAAGGTGGACCGACGATCTAGTCAAAATCGCGGTAAGCCACTGGATGCGAGCTGCGCGAAAGCTGGAATTATCATAACATCCCATGAAACGTTCACTACAGGACCGTTACCTCCCTCCAAAATTCCAGCTTTTGCTGAAATAATGTGGAGGAGAAATACTATAGTCACCACCATAGAATACATGAGATCTTGGATTTGGCTCTTTTGACTTTTTCGATTTAACAGTAGACGACAAATGGCTAGCGGTTTTTTTATGTAGTGTAAATATGATTCTCGATTCTTAAACTGGTGACACCGGGACCCGTACAAGATTGTCAGCACTGCATTTCTAACTCTGTTTCATGTATTCTATGGTCACCACGCTTGTTAGCAAAATTTTATATACGATATACAGAAGGATGCTGCTGCCCATCCTCTGGTTCATTAACCCTTAGTTGCCTCTTACGACACCCACGGTTAGAGATAGGTTGGTCTATTCTTTGCCGGCACTACGCGGACAGAGCTGCAATAATTCCAAACAATAGAATTGCTCAATTTTCCTAACTTAGAACTGCGCTGGAGCAACCTTGTTGGTTGAAATTTTTCCAGCTTACGAAAATTCCAGCTTAAAACCATCCTAAATGTCAGCCTTAATCAACAATTCCGTTTCTTCAGGGTCTATTGATATACAGGGTTATTTTTGGACCCTAGACAAATTTTTGTATGTGACTCAGAACACAAATCTGAACAACTTTCCCAAAGAAACATGGGTCGAAAAACGAATTTTATTATTCCGTCTCCCATACAAATCTTGCACCAGCAACAGTGGAATTTGTATAGGACGATCAAAATTTTTTCTCGTGTTTCGACCCTTGTATCTTTAGGAAAGTTGTTCAGTTTCATGTTCTGAGCAACATACTAAAATTTGGCTAGGGGTCCAAAAATAACCCTGTATTAGCCGTACAGCAAACGTCCACCGTTAGAACAATTACAACCCTAGATTAGTCGCTAAGTATTTGGTGTGTGATGACGACGTAGGGTTGCCTACTGCCTGTTCCTAGACAAAAACTCTTTAAAAAATTCTTATAACTTGTCAGAAATGTTAAATATTTTTTGTATAATTTACGTGATTTTATTTACTAAACGTCATATTCTTTCTTGGATTCTGATTTAATAGATTTTATAAACCACGTCTGTTTGATTAAATAACCGTAAACAAACATAAAACGCAACATATTTGTTTACATTATATCTATGCCAAGTATCTATGAAACTGGGGTGGTCCATTGATTATTTAAAAGTATCATAATTCTTTATTTTATGAAGAGGAACGAATCTGGAACGTGGATAAAGTATTTCATAATCAGTGCATCTGTTAAGATAGTTCTAAATGGAGTGATCAATATAGCTTATAGTGCGGTCAGAGAGATGGTTTTTGGTATACAATTTATTACGTGATAGATAATTATTTTATATTATTATTATTATTTATTCTTTTTTTCCCACTATGGCGCCACATTGTTTGTGAAGCGATGTAGTTTAGCTGACGTCATTAAGAGATTTTAATATCCAACAATGAATAAACGATTTTGACTTGACTTGATAAAACATATTGTGTGATATGATGCATGAAAATTGTATAATTCGCCGCATTGCATAATGCCTAGGCATTTTAGAAAATGCTAAGAAATTATAAAAAAAGTTCAATTTTACATTATGCTTACGAATCATACAAAACGGCGCGTAATTCGTTGTGGTTAGGTTGAGTTTGCCTTGCCTAACGAACCTAAGATGCACCAGCAATCTAAACCCATTTAAAATCTGCCAACGCCATTTTGGCGGCCATTTGTAAACGGCGAATCATACGATTTGCCTGCGACATACATATCAAAGAATTATAACAAAATTAAAAGCAGATTTTCAATTTAATTTAAGCATGTAAGTATAAAAGTATAAATTTTAGAGCAATGTGTGTGAGCGAGCAGGAAGCATCCGGTTTTGACATTGGAAATGTCGTTTCGTTCGCTCCAGCAGCGTAGGCTCCGATTCCACGAAAAAGGGCGATCCCCTTATATCTCGGAGAGTTTTGAAGATATGATATTCAAAAAGACTCAAAAGACGCGTATTCACAGGAGCTGTAAGGTGCAAAAGTAATTATTCGAAAAAGTCAAAAACAAAAAAAAATTATGGCCGGAATAGTGAAAAAAAATTCAAATTTTCCCGATATTTTTATTTTGGCGCTCGATATTTTAGAAACGAAGAATGATATCAAAAATTTGAGAAAAACGCCTCTGGAAAATTTAGTCAGCTACAATTTCAACCTAAAACAAAGACGATCGGGTTAAGAGTTTGCCCTGTAGCCTAACCTTTTTGAAAAAAGACAGAACGATATATTTTCGAATTCCGTGGATTAATTTCGCACGAAATCTGTAAATTTTTACAGAGTCGGCTGATTAATTGACGGGATCTCGCAGTTACAAAAATATTGTCATGAAAAGTGAAGTAGAATTGTTATTAAGATACTCGTATAGCCTTAGAGCAACGCGTCAAACCGCGCAAGCCCGTTCGCGAAAATCGTGTTACTCTATGGATATAGCAGATCATAGCAAGCACCACGTTAACACGTTAGCAGAATTATCATATTAAAAAAAACATGTGGGAAAACAAGTTGGACTCCTTACCCTTCATCGTCATCATGTCGTGTAGGTCGCAAGGTCGATGACCGACCTGGTCAGACTTATTGAGCCGACAAAAGCTTCAGACATGGCTCATTAACGACTACGTAAATAGTAGTCGGGACCAACGGCTTAACGTGCCTTCCGAAGCAAGAAATCGTCTAACTATTAGGACAACCAGGTGATTCTTCCTGCAATGTCCTAACCATACTTAGGAGGTCGCTTAAAGGGTTTTTGTTTGACAGTGTCCCCACCGGGAATCAAACCCAGCTCCTTAATAGAACAGCTTTAGATAAAATCGTCCCGTCCCGTGTGGTGCCGGCAAAGAATAGTACCAACCCATACATACCCGTGGGTGTCGTAAGAGGCGACTAAGGGTTAAATGGACGACGGGCAGCAGCATCCTCATTTGTATCTTACTTACTGCGGTCACCTACAACCGCGGTCCATGGTGCCAGCCGTAACGCTAACAAGCGAGGTGACTATGGTACTTCCCCTCCACATTTTTCCAGCAAAAGCTAGAATTCTAGAGGGAGCTCCCTGTTCTGTAATGGACGTTTTATGGGATGTTATAATGAGATAAAGTCGAGTTTCCATCGGTGAAATTTCAGAATAAGTGTAACGCTGAACGATAACTACTCATGTACACATAATTCAACATAAGACCGTAATAAAATTTCTTGAGAGAGATTTGGATCATGCACCGATATTTAGGTTAATGTATTCCTGTATGAGCACGTGTGGTACCAGCAAAGAATTGCAGTACCAAAAAACTCTGAAAACAAGATACGATAAAATGCCTTGTAAAAAAACTATAAGTGCATTTTTTCCATACAACACTTTACCAGATTCATTATAACATCCCATGAAACGTCCACTACATGACAGGGAGCTCCTTCTAGCCCTTGACGGAAAAATGTGGAGGGGAAGTATCATAGTCACCTCACTTGTTAACGTTACGGCTGGCACCATGGACCGCAGTTGTAGGTGACTGTAGTAAGTAAGATATAAGATACAAATGAGGATGCTGGTGCCCATCCTCCAGTTAACCCTTAGTCGCCTCTTATGACACCCACTTGTATGTATGGGTTGGTAATATTGTTTGCCGGCGCCACACGGGACTAAATTGTTACCTGATTACTCGACTTTAATCATTGTAAAGCAACCTAGGCAAATTTAAGGCGCTTTTAGGATTCGTTAGTCATGGTCATGCCCATGTGGTGCTGGCAAAGAATAGTACTAACCTATCTCTATCCGTGCTCGTGGGTGTCGTTAGAGGCGACTAAGGGATTATGACCCGAAGGATGAGCAGCAGCGTCCTCCTGCGTATCGTACCATCTTTCTTATATTACTGCAGTCACCAACAACCGCGGTCCATGGTGCCAGGCACAACGCTTACAAGCGTGTTGACTATGGTACTTCCCCTCCACATTCCACATCCAGCAAAAGTTGGAATTCTGGAGGGAGCTCCCCGATGTAATGGTGACAATGATGATGATTTCTGTATGATGTGAATTTATAAAATTGCTATGTAACAATGTATTAGGTGTTACAAAAATGGTATAACAACACTGAAAGATGTACAGTCAACAGCAAGTCAGTGCAAACATTTGCAACTCTATTACCATGCCGTAAAGTCCAAAGTGTTTCTACTGATGTGCTGTTGGGTATCAAAAAAATAGCTTTTACTCGAGTCTGTTGAAATAAAAGAAAACGGCCAAGTGCGAGTCGGACTCGCGCCCTAAGGGTTCCGTACCTATCTACCATATGATATACTAAAAGCTTTTGCTCTTTGATTTTAAAAACTCCGCGACCATCCAACTTGACCCCTCTTTTATAGAAAAGTTCTTGAAACGGGAGCTCACCTCAATTGGTTACTATTAGTTATGAGAAAAAATGAAATATTTAATGATTTAAGACTTTTACCTTTATTTGTACTGTGAGATTCTTGCCTGATTTAATAATTTAAGGGTCAACGGGAAGTACCCTGTAGGTTTTGCTTTTTTGCATAAATTTATGGAGATGAGGACATAAAAAGCCATATCTTTTGATTGCGTCGTTGTAAAAAATTGAAATTTTCAGATCTTGTGTGGTTCATGGATCCTAATATATGGTATTAATTTCAACCTGATACCTTCACCCGTTCGTGAGATAAAGGGTCTTGACAGACAGACAGACATACAGACAGACAGACAGACGGTCAACAAAGTGATCCTATAAGGGTTCCGTTTTTTTCTTTTGAGGTACGGAACCCTAAAAACATAAAAATTGCATCACGAGACAAAACATTTTGTTCGGGAATTTTTTACTTTTATGACCTGTGTTTGTTAGTCAAAATTTTCAACAAAACATTAATGTTTATCCCTCCTTCTGCAATTTGTATATTTTTCGGAAACATTTGTTGTTAATAAAAATCGTGTTGAAACAATTTCAATGTTCAGAAACTTCTAATTATCATCGATTGTAATAGAAAGAAAATATCCTACTTATAATTCCAAGATGGACACAAGGTTTTTCTTCAAAGATCTTTTGAATACAAACCGTGTTCGAAATTTGAATACATCGGGCATTATGCAGGGCTTTATGCAAATCCGAGGAGCTGGGCTCATTTTCTTGGACAGATTTTTTTACCCTTATTTAAATAAGGTCAAATCTGAGGGTTTGTTCCATCTTGACCCATTTCCGCTGCCTCCGATTTTTGACTTAATGTCCGTCCCTAATCTTAAAGCAATCAAAAAGGTCTGTATTTGAATTCATGACTTCAATTGAAGAAAGTAGGGTTCTAGATCAAGACATGTTTATTTTATTCCGGCTCTTAGCATGTATGAGAAGTGCGAAAGTTTAAAACCTGCTATAGGTAGCTACACAGTTCGTGAGTTTGAATCATACGGGCCTTATGCTATAATAAAACTATCAAGACAGGAAAAAAGAAATGGATAACATTAGGACGACAATAATATTTCAATATTTTTTAGCAGATTAAAATTTAGGTTAAATCTTGAATTATAATTTTAGGGTTCCGAACCAAAATGGCAAAAACGGAACCCTTATGGTGCAACTTCGTCTGTCTCTGTGTTTGCCACACTTTTATATCTCCCAAACCACCTATGCTATCGACTTGAAATTTGAAACAGTTTTAGAATAAGTATGTTAGCCCCAATTTATTGCAAATAATGTTTTATTATAAAAATATTATTATTATTATTTTAAACGGGGCCCAAATAGGGGGGCGAAATTTAAAATTGTCGTTGCTACTGTTGCTAGTACATTTTTTACAACTCTTAGTTTTCAAGTTATGATGAAAAATTTATAAAAATACCATTTCCCCCTTATCTCCGAATTTTGCAAAAGGAAAAATCTGAATTAAATACAGTCAATAGACGTCTACGTAAGTAATACAGCAAAAATAAAACAATCTCTCTTTATTGCACTGTTTTTTAGAAATCTGGAAAAACCTTTACAAACAAATTTAGTTTTGCAGTGCTATGTACTTTATAGCTTCTTAATATACTATAGATGTATCGGAACCCTCGGCACGCGAGTCCGACTCGCATTTGACCGGTTTTTTTTGGTCTTGGACTTAGTTACAATTATTTTCCTTAATAATGACTTAGCTATTCTGGCGCTTTTTTCCGGATATTTTTTTTCGAAAGCCTGGTGATACGATATTTACTTTTTATATGTGAAAAGTTAGAGTTTTCTGGTTGTATTTCGATTTTCCAAGCCGCACAATGAGAGAAAGATAGAGAAATTTTATCACAGTAGAATAAACCCATATCTGTTTGTTTACCGGATTTAGTAAAACGGGTGTTTTGGATTCAGAGCCCTACCCTCTATTTTGCCAAAGGTAAGTATTTGCAATTTAATGTTTTGTTCGTTAAAGGTGGATTAGTGACGCCTTTTGTTGCGGGTTATTTCTTTAAAAGTTAATTGGTATTAGCTAAACATAGGCTATACTCGTTATTTAATTTATTGTTTTTGAAATCGAAATTTTGGGTCTGTTTTTCCGTATGTCTCTGGTCTTGTGCAGTCAAGAGCACATCAAGCATGACACAACGCACTGGATTTTGTACCGTTCTAGTTTCAATAGACGTACGGGCTAGAGTAACACTGCGAGCGTCAAGCTTGATCTGTCGTTGATCGTACACTGCAAAAAGTGAGAGCTAAATTAATTTAGTATAATTTGATATTGTTGAAATAACTGAATATATTTATTGTCAGGTCGATGATTTTTTTCCTATTTTTGGGCGTACTTGTTTAAACCTTCTTTTTTTGGTTCGTGCTTTAGCATTTAATTGGTAGGTATTAACAAAGATTTACTTGTACTATTTGCATCGAGAAATAAAATCGCTGTCATATATATACTTACTTAATATCTTGCCTTGTGTTATAGTCACATGCTTAACTATATTTCAATTTATATGGGCTCGACGCAATTTATCGATTTCTTCCATTTCGCTCTATTGGCCGTGATATTCACCTTCACTTCTTTCTTCTTCATTATCATCTTTCACACGAACTATTGATTTTTCTTCGACTGATCTCGCTCTCAAAATCCATCTACATTCATACTCATCATTGTTCTTCTTCTTCTTTTCGTGTCGACGCAAATCCAATAATATTAAATGTTTTTTTTTTTAACATTGGGGGACATTTCACACAAGGTCATCTGATCCCAAACTAGGCAAAGCCTGTACTATGATAATCAGAGACTGATATATATACATAAATAGATAAATAACACCCAGACACAGAACAAACACTTGTGTTCATCACACAAATGTTTGCCCTGGGCGGGGATCGAACCCGCGGCCCACGGCGTGAAAGGCAGACTCACTACCGACCACACCAACGGGCTTGTCAATTTTGCCCAGCACTCAGCTACGAGAACAGCATTTTGTGTAGCTTGCATCAGTTCATCCCGCGTGCATGTGTTAAGGGGCTGATAAGAGCTGAATTACCTCCCTTTCTAACAAAGGGCAGAATGCGCTTGCTAGAACGGAGCGGATCGCGCTGATTTACGTTTTTCACTCATTTTTGCATTTTCTCAAAATCTGTACTCATAATATCTACACTATCTACACTAATATTATAAAGAGGAAAGATTTGATTGTTTGTTTGTTTGTTTGCATCGAGTAGGCTCCGAAACTACTGGACCGATTTGAAAAATGCTTTCACCATTAGAAACCTGCATAATTTGTGATGAACATAGGCTATAAAATATTTTCAAAAAGTTAGGGTTCCGTATGAAAACTTCGATAATGTAACCCAAGGTGTGAAAAAAATACCAAATAGCATCCTTATATCGCGTACGCTGCCGAAACTATTAACAATAGAGCAAAGTGATTTACTACAGGTTTATAGAACACATTAATATCTACAAAAAAGTATGTAATGTCATATGTCCAACTGTTACAGTTATGTCACAATAACTACTTTTTCATGTTAAAATATGCAATAGTAACGCCGGTACAAACTGTATAGGCCACATTATTCGTACCTATTAATCCTTATCCAAATAAATGATTTTGTATTCAAGGCTTGAGTACCTGTAAATTACTTTTTGAATTATTCAAATTGGACATACCATTCAAAAGTTATCATGAGTGTAATCGTTATCAAAATTGAAATTAAAGAAACAGCGCTCTAAGTGACTGTAATGGTTTTATCTACAAAGAGAGAATAGACACGAAAAATTTGGCTTATTTTTCCTGTATGTGTAATTGAGTGTAATCTCACGCCTATATCCCTTCCTCACGGGGTAGGCAGGCAGGGCATCAAAGAGTGTATGTGATAATTAGAAATCTAGCTTTGTCTATTACTTAAGTACCTAAACATTTAATTCAAAATATTATCCAAATTTTCTTTAAAATGTACTCTTTTTAGGGTTCCGTACCCAACGGGTGAAAAACGGACCCTATTAATATGCCTCCGATGTCTGTCTGTCTGTCAGCGGGCTGTACCTCATGAACCGTAATAGGTAGACAGTTGAAATTTTCACAGATTATCTATTTCTGTTGCCGCTATAACAACAAATACTAAAAACAAAATATTAATAATGAGGGGCTAAAAACGTGTTTTTCCACAGATTAAATAATAGTAAACTAACGTTTAGTTTTTCTGAGCGATTTTTGCTCGAGTTTTGATTTAGCTCTATCGTAAAAAGGGAACACTTACAAGCGTGAAAATTGGTATACGAGTATTTAAAGTGCATAAGCTATAGAATAACAACAAATAATAAAAACTGGTCAAATGCGTGCCGTTCCGTGTGGTAGCGGCAAAGAATTGTACCGACCAATCTCTATCTGTAAGTGTCGTAAGAGGCGACTAAGGGTTTACAAACCGGAAGATGGGCAGCAGCATTTTTCCGTGTATCGCACCATCTTACATACTGCGGTCACCAATAAACGCGGTCCATGATGCCAGCCGTAACGCTAACAAGCTTGGTGACTAAGGTAATTCCCCTCCACATTCTTCTAGCTAGAGCTGGAATCCTGGTGGGAGCTCCCTGTCCTGTAGTGGACGTATTTTGGGATGTTATGATGGTTATGATGAAGTGCGTGTTGGCTAGAGCGAATTTAATGCACTTCTGCGTGACTAAGACGATATGACTGCTCATACGAGGACGGTATTTTCACCTTAGTTGTACGGAACTCTCGGTGCGAGTCCGACTTGCGCTTGGCCGGTTTTTTAGTAACCCTCGACGCAACAAGAACCTATATCTACCCGTGCGAAGCCGGGGCGGACCGCTAGTTAATTATAAAACAGCTATATTTATATGCATAATATATTGAATGAACGTGTAAAAGTTTTGGCATCATAGATTAATGGTACCTACTTAAGAAAAACGGTTTTAAGTAAAAAGCAGAGGTAGCTTTGGAATTTTTTTATGGCGTACAAAATATATTTAATCGTGTTTCAAAGTCGGCCATATTATTGTAAAGATGCTTATGTATCACATAATTATTTTTCAAGGTCATATATTCATCACTTTTCGTTAAAAACCTACTCAAGTGAACAATATTTAGCTCTTATCAGCCCCTAAAGGCACGCGGGGCAGGATGTAAGGTGGGCCATACTATGTGGGAATAGCCGCACTCGTATGAAATGTTCGTCTCTGCGGTGAACCCCTACCTATGACGGTTTTCCTTGCACCAGCTGACCTCATTTTCTTTGTTACATGCTGGTCTTTTCTCCTCAATACCATGGCAGACGCACAATGGTCCTTGTAGGACTAAAGCCCGCGTCACACAGAGGCGGTAGCGGAAGCGTTCCGGGGCCGGTATTTTTTGTAAAATATGAGTTCTTATGCACCCTGTCACATTGAAAAGCGGTCGCGGCGCGGTATTTTGTTCCCGCCAAACCGCCCCGGACCGCTTTCGCAATCATACCGCCTCTGTCTGACTTGAGCTTAAGTGCGGAAACCACACACTTAACTCAGAACTTAGAACCATGGCAGACACTTCCCGCACGATATATTTCACGAAATGCACGGATTTTATTTATTTAGGGCTTATTAAATTTGATTTACTGTTGGGTCAAAACAACGAGGGAGGCTCAAAGTTAAGCATCTTATTAAGAAAGGGGTTAGTTAAGACAAGAAGATAATCTTTAATTGGAAAAGGAGTCCTTTATTATGTAAAGACTGGAAGTCTTCGCGTAAATTTATTTTAATGATGGTGTGAGACAATTATTTGCAAATTAATAATTTTACGGTACAAAAATCAGTAAAATTAAATTTTCACACATAAAGGCTGACGCTTGTGGAGATAAATTTAAATATGAATAAGTAATTTTTAATTCGTGAATCCACAAAGTCGAAGTATACTTTATGCGGATTTTTTGATCACTTTATGACGTCAGTTAAACTAAAACTGCGTCACTTCACAAACAAAGTGGCGCCACGCGGAAAAATAACGGATTATTTGATGTAATGTTTTGTATTTTTTTTTTAAGTTGGTTGACTAATAAGTATAAATAGATCGAGGTCAAGAGTAAGCCCATTTATAATGATAAAAATTTTTTTTTAGCAATCACAGTATATTTATTTATAAAAATATAGTGAATTTAATAGACCTAAAAACTTCTTGCTCCTTGCCAATACAAAAAAAAAACACTAGTGCGATAGCATAATGGAAATAGCACGCGTGTTTAATAAGCTGGCTTATGGGCCTTAAGGGATTCCGCACACGACCGAGAATCGGTGACCGATTTTTTGTCGGCATCCCGCTCTGACGTGTTATCACCTGGATCTTCCGTCCTTGTCCTGGCCGATAATCGCCCACCGATTCTCGGTCGTGTGCGGGAGCCCTAATACGTTGCAAACAGAGCTGTTTCATGAGCAAATTTGTTGAAAATAAATAGACGCACTAAGCACAGAACACCCATGAATAACGGAAAGCTCATAATCACGTTCTGTCATCGATAAAGCTATGAATGGAATGACGTAATGGAAGGTGGCATTGATGCAACATGTAAAAACTTAGGTGTAGAAACTTTTATGATATCTACTATATAGGGTGACTTTTAATTAATTCTTTATAGCAAAAGATATGCATGTACTCAAGAAACTGAACTACTTTTCTCAAGGAACATAGGTCGAAATAAGAAAACCAAATTTGACCTCCCATACAAAATGCGCTATCAGCTGATGCAGTTTCTGTGGGAGGTCAAAACTTGATTTTCGTATTTCGACCTATGTTCCTTGGGGAAAGTTGTTGAGTATCATGAGTACATGCATACCCTTTTCTATCAAAAACTAATTAAAAGTCATCCTATATAATGGAAATGTGTGACAATTTGAACTGTGTGAATCGAGGTCGAAAAACTAAAATCAATTTTGGCCTCCCATAGAAACTGCATCAGCTGCTAGCGCATTTGGTATGGGAGTTTAAATTTGGTTTGACAGTTGTTCAGTTTCATGGACACATACATACACATCCTTCAGTATTATCACACCTTTACGTTTCACGTTGTATATAAATGAGGTTTGCAGTGTTTATCTTATTAGTTTACCTACGTTAAAAACAAAGTACAAATTAATCTTTTATACTAAAAGTGATAAATTAAAATTATTAACTTCTTTTTAAATGGCGTATAACTATACCTATTCTACTGTATGTTTGTTTAATAAATAACTCATGATTTTCAATAGTCATATCCTTATATCTGCTGCAAAAACGGGAATTTTCTATGTCTGTCTCGTTACGCATGGTTTACCTTATATCCATGATCGCATTACCATAATATTCAGATATCTCGTGCGTGTGGGTGCAATTCCAATAGCACTGCCTGCGTATTGGAGATGCCAATCGGCGGCGCCGGCAAGACGTGCTTTAACGACTCCGAATAAACTGCGAACCGCACGCGAGTTGAATTGAGTTATTTTGGAGCTACGCTTGAAAATTTTTGTGAATTTTGAGTTTTATTTACTTAAAATAAATGTTTTTCTTTCAAATATTGTGTAGTAATTTGTAATCAACGATATTTTAGAAATAAAAATGTATAAGTTGCTACTGAAATCCTGCCTAAGCCTGCTTTCTACGAAATAGGCTGGGAGTTCGATACCCGCTAAGGGTAAACATTCAGTTTGTTGAAATTCAAAATAACAAATTTTGATTTCAATTTAAAAAAAAATAAAAAAGTAAACAATGATAATCGTTAAAAATACAGTAGTAGTTAATGTTCATCTGTAATGATTTACTTTTTAACAATTTACCGCAGTGAATTTGAATTTTTTATAGTTCAAAGTAAAGAATTGGACTCTAGATGAATATTTAAATAAAAAGTGAGCATTAAGAAAAGAAAACTAAAAAAGAAAGCCTGCACTATTTACTCCTACAAGTTATTTATAAAAAAATATTACAAAAAATTACTTAAAACCTAATAAATTTAAGCAAATTAAACTTCTCCAGTGGAATGAAAAAGTCTTTGATGTGACAATCTAATCTGAATTTGGGGGATAAATCAATTTAGTCGTTATTAAAGGCGTTGGGCCGAATTACTTCTAAAAAGCTTCGAAAATGCTTATTGTGTTCTGTTATTGAAGAACTGCTTAAAACACTTTTAAGCTATTAAAAATTTGTAGTTTCTTTTACAATGAAACTAAGTCCGAATAATTCTTCAGGACAATGTTAATTAACATTAACACAATCAAGGACATATTACACAAGGTCACTTGATCCCAAACTAGGCAAAGCCTATACCAAAGAATATATGTAATAACGCGTCCTCCGCTATGGGTTTCCGAGACTGACATACATACATAAATATATAAATAACACCCAGACACAGAACAAACAGTTGTGTTCATTACACAAATGTTTGCCCTGGGCGGGGATCGAACCCGCGGCCCACGGCGTGAAAGGCAGGCTCACTACCAAACACACCAACGGGCTTGTCAATTATTCAGGTATTTCCATTCGTTATGGCAAATACTTCTTATCTAAAAATCTTTGAAAAGGCTAATCGTGTTTTTTTTTTACTGTGTATGGGCTTACTCTTGACCTCGATCTAGTCCAGAGGCCAGAGATGAGGTCGACGATGGAACGAGCTTGCCCAGAAGAAGCCTATTCAATCGCGACGAACTAGATTAAAACACTAATTTTACAATTCTAACTATTCAGGTACTTTAATTATCATTTTCATCCAAACGTAACGTTGAATGGGTATTTGGTGGTAAGTGGTCACCCGGTGGTGACACTATTAATGAAATAATTTGACACTAATAAGACAGCAAAGCGCGTTACCCTTCCTGAGAACTAAGATGGTATATCTCAATTGTCAGTAATTTCACTGGCTCCCTTAACCCTTCAAACCAAAACACAACTGAACAGTGCAAACACTGCTGCTTTACGGCAGAAAAAGGCAAGGGGGTGGTACTTCCTCAGACGGACTTTGCAGAAAAGCCTCTATCACCTACAATTTATATGTATTCTTTATTGTACACAGTAAAACAATTACAAAAAATGTTACCGATGAACAATGGCGAGCTTATCTCTTTGAAGACATCTCTTCCAGCCAATCAATCATAAATAAGAAACATATAATATTATACAGGGTGTTAATTTAATTGCGTGCCATAGCTTAGGGGGTGGTTCAGTAACGATAAAGGAACTCAAAAAAAATATTTTAAAAAATCCTACTTAAAAAAAAATTAAACTCCATTGAAACTAAACTAACGCGGAGGGCAATGACCCGGAGCACCGCGCTATCAAAAGCGCGCGAAAGAGTTTCAGTTATGTATGTGCCTGCCTTATCTACTGATACTCGCGCGGGCTCGATGGTAGCGCGGTGCTCCGTCCGGGTCATTGTCCTCCGCGTTAGTTAAGTTCCAATGGAGTTCTACTTTTTTTTAAATAAGATTTTTTTCATATTTTTTTTATGTTCCTTTATCGTTCCTGAAACACCCCCTAAGCTATGGCACGCAATCAAATTAACACCCTGTATAGACGGGGACAAGAATGTGTACACGATTATTAATATTAAATAATAGTAGGAAAATATATACTACATAATAATCATACATACATAGTCATAAGTTAAATATACTACTTATACTGACTACATACCATATTTCTTATATACCTATAATATAATAGAATAATACATAATAATATTTTTACAAGATAAGATGGATAAGTAGTGCTCTTTTAGCCTTTTTTACGTATTTATGGATATTTTTATAAATTAGATAAACGTAAAGTTAATCACTAGGGCAAATATCGCATTAATTCTTTCCGGCTCATTTATTTAACAAGCCAAGTTCATAAAAAGCTCGTAAAGATTTGTTTACAGGTGCCTCTTTCCTAGTTTGCCAAGGTTATACACTGGGCGGCATATAAACAAGATTTAGTAGGTTTTGCGCCATGTATTATCGTAGAATAGAATAGTATTTATTTGCTTCAAACATGGTAGTCAAGATGGAAAAAACTTATAACAGATACTCATGTTTCGCCAATATATCAGCATGCAAAATATTAATAAAACATACATTATAACATACATTATAAACATACATACATCGGCAGTTATGTACATATGAAATATTAAATTAGCACAAAATTACAATTACCACCGCTAAATTTTAGATTATAATTTCATTGTTAAAAAGTTTCTAACATTATAAATGATTTGATCACTAAGCCACCTATATAGTTTCGTCTTAAGTAAATTTATTTTCAAATTTCTTATGTCCATTGGAACTTTGGTATATAGTTTTACACACGCTACACTAAACAAACTAGACAAGCAATTGCGGTATTATATCGTTCAGTAGAAGGTGTTTGTTCAAATACTAGCCTTAATTTAGCATATATTAATGGAATTGGTCAAGAAAAACGTCGATACATTTCCTTAGCAGAATTAGATAGACAGGAAAATTTATAGTTAACAAATTTAGTCGAAAAAAGTGGTATAACAAAGTTGTATTTACGGAAGTAGTAATAAATGAACCACGCAGAAGCCTTTGGCGGCTTAACAACACCAGAGTATGTGAGGTTGGTCGCTGAACTTAGAATCCACGTGATATGGTAACGACGAAAAAAAAGGACCTCACTGAGAAAAACCGGCCAAGTGCGAGTCGGACTCGCGCACTGAGGGTTCCGTACCACCACATAAACATAATTGTATTAGTTGAAATTTCAGTAAGTTAATGTGCTAGATTTTTGAGTCCGACACGCGCTTGACCAAATTTTATTATTTGTTGTTATTTAATAACTTATGCACTATAAATATACTAATTTTCAAGTTTGTAAGTGTTCCCGTTTTTAAATAGAACTAAAACAAAAATCGCCTTAGCGACCATCCCACTTGACCCCTCTCTTATATGAATGTTGTTGAAACGGGAGCTTACCACAATTGGTTACCATTAGTTGTGAGAAAAGTTGTAATATTTAATGATTTCAGACTTTTCCCATTATTTGTACTGTGAGACCTAGCTTCTTGCCAAATTTCATAATTTTAGGTCAACGGGAAGTACCCTGTAGGTTTCGCATTTTTGAATAAATGTATGGAGATGAGGACATAAAATGCCATATCTTTTGATTGCGTCGTTTTAAAAAATTGAAATTTTCAGATCTTGTGTAGTTCATGGATACTAATATATGGTATTTATTTCAACCTGATACCTTTACCCGTTCGTGAGATAAAGGGTCTTGACAGACAGACAGACAGACAGACGGACAACAAAGTGATCCTATAAGGGTTCAGTTTTTTTTCTTTTGAGGTACGGAACCCTAAAAATCACGATATTTGCATGCATTTTTTTAAGTACTTCAGAAATACGTAATCTTTACCAAAACTAATGACAAAAAATCTCATGTAGCGAATTTAATAATAAATTACTTTTTTTTAGTTTAGGTATTATATTGAGGCATGACGGAAAATGTACTGTATTTCTTTGCCGCCCAGTATAGCAGCAAACCAAAACAGTGTAAAAGCCTAGTAAATTTTGTTTTCTTCTATCTTTGACCTATTTCCATATTTGGGTCAGATTTGTTTTGAGGAACCGAAATTGTGGGGGGTCTTCGTATATCTGTGCATCCATATAAATAGTTCAAACCTAATAGGCAGGCATTGTTAGTAGTCCTTTTTAGGGTTCCGTACCTCAAAAGAAAAAAACGGAACCCTTATAGGATCACTTTGTTGTCCGTCTGTCTGTCTGTCTGTCTGTCTGTCTGTCTGTCTGTCTGTCTGTCTGTCTGTCTGTCTGTCTGTCTGTCTGTCTGTCAAGACCCTTTATCTCACGAACGAGTAAAGGTATCAGGCTGAAATTAATACCACATATTAGGATCCATGAACCACACAAGATCTGAAAATTAAAATTTTTTACAACGACGCAATCAAAAGATATGGCATTTTATGTCCTCATCTCCATACATTTATTCAAAAATGAAAAACCTACAGGGTACTTCCCGTAGGCCTAAAATTATGAAATTTGGCAAGAAGCTAGGTCTCACAGTACAAATAATGGGAAAAGTCTGAAATCATTAAATATTACAACTTTTCTCACAACTAATAGTAACCAATTGTGGTGAGCTCCCGTTTCAAGAACATTCATATAAGAGAGGGGTCAAGTTGGATTGTCGCTGAAGCGAATTTTGTTTTAGTTCTATTTAAAAACGGTAACACTTACAAACTTGAAATTTGGTATGTTTATAGAGCATAAGCTATACAATAACAACAAATAATAAAATTTGGTCAAGCGCGTGTCGGACTAAAAAAATCTAGCACATTAACTTACTGAAATTTCAACTAATACAATTATGTTTATGTGGTGGTACGGAACCCTCAGTGCGCGAGTCCGACTCGCACTTGGCCGGTTTTTTTATCATTCACGATATTGCAATAGGGCATTTTCAACACGAGGAAAAACGATCATAGTGTCACCATGTAATAATCAGTACAAAAATGATTAAGTCAGTTTTAATACTTCTGTCAAATGCCTGTAACATTCTTTCTTGTAAAAATATTTCATTTATTTTACTATGTCTAAAAAAAGAAATTACCACCCATTGACACTTAAAAAAACGTAGTTGACAGACGTCAAGGGAAACTCCCTATTCTGTTAAGCGACGTGTAATTAGGGTTCCGTACCCGAAAGATCCAAATAGTGCTCTATTACTAATACATCGTCTGTTTGTCTGTCTGTCCAAGGGCTGTGTCTTTTGAACCGTAGTAGCTAGGTTGAAATTATCACAGAATTATGTGTTATTGTGGCGGATTTATTGTGTTAAGAGTCGAATACAGGCAGAACCGGAGGATGGGCAGAAGCATCTTTCTGTGTAACGTACTATCATACATACTGCGGTCACCAACAACAGCGGTCGCCAGCCGCAACGCTTACAAGCGTGGTCTCCAAAGTATCACGATATTTTGCTTTAAATTTTTTCGTCTACAAAATATAATGTGACAGCATTATATTTAACAAAGTTTTATTCTGATCCTTTGTGCAACTGTTTATTTAGATTATTGAAAAAAAAATATCCGTTATCTAATTTCAATGAAATGCTTCCTCCTCCGTATTCTTATACGTTTTCTTATTAATTAAATTTAGCTCAATTTTGGTAAAAGGCACATGAGTGCCAATACAATATTTTTTTAAATAAAGTATCCAGCTTGCATAATTAATTTCAAAAGCCAGCCAGGCTCTTCTTTACCATGTAGAAGCCATGTGATTTCATGACACAGACACATAAGATTTAGAGTCTGAATAGAATTGAACATACCACTTTATTCACATCGTATTTTTTGCAATCATTCGAAATATACTGACAACAAATATGATTTCATTTACGCCTACAAATGTGACTTCGGCTTTGTTAGAAAAGAAAATGGAATCCTTGAGAATGTATATTACACAAGGTTTTCTTTACCTGATATATATTATAAGCAACAACTTTTGTTCTACGACTTTTGCAACTTAGCTTCTGCAAAAAAAATCGAATTCCCTTACTTATTGGATCGATAATTTTGCGAAGTTCCAAAAGTTGCAGAACAAAAATTGCAGCTTTTGACTTCACTAATAGGAGCGCAAATGGATATCGTGTCAAAAAATAACCTTGTCTACCTAGTGTAGCGTTATCGCTCATATTCCTTTTTCGTGTTCGATACTTTTTGCTTCTTTCTCGATGTATTGACTGGCTGTTTGTATTCATTGACAGTGGATTAAAAATTTTGATTTTCCTTTCTCGGTGTTTATTATTTGTTTGGATACAATAAATATTGTGTCAAATTGATCTGAATATTTAGTAAAATTATATAATACATCAAGATAAATCATTTAAAAATCAAATCAAAATATTTTTTAAAAAGTTATCTTCAAGCAACAGTTTTTTCATGCACGTTTTTCTTTCCGTCTTATTTTTGCCTACAATTTTGTAAGTATTTTTGTCTTTACGTAATATTTGTTGCTGGGAGGTTGCCACTCTCTTATGCCGCATTTTTATTCGTGCAGCTAAAGCTGCCCGATTACGGGCAGTAGGTTCCGGCTAGCACCTGCAACACAGCCAAGCCCTGTCTCCAGAGAGACTTTGACATCAGCAGCTTGCACCGTGCTCTCTGCCGCTGGATCTCTTCAACTGCGGGTTTCCTACCAGCACGGGAGGACGCCACGAACTGCGCAAAACCAACTACTACCTAATACCAGATATTTAATTCATTTATATTATTAGTTTTAAGTTCTTTTCCAAAATTCAAAAAGGGCCTCCAGACGCGCCATGATTTATTTAGATTCGAATCTTTGGCAGTAATTTTTAAACTTTTAGTACATTTATCCGCGATACATTGCGGAAGGTACGACAAAGACCATATTTAACTAGTCGCTACAGTAATAAGTTAGGTGGCCACTTAAAGTTATCACTAGACTTTTCCAAGCGATAGTATTGTAGTGATCCTCCTCGAAAGCCTTCTTTTAGTAGAGCTGGCTGGCGAATATTTCTAAAATTGAATTTGATTTCGAATAATGACGTCACGTTCTGAAAACAGTCGCCAGTCAACTCCTGCCCACGGCTGGGTACGGACGTTGCTATTAGCTTTCTATATAAAAAAAGAATATAAAACATAAATGCGATCCCTAGCGTCTCTTTTATAATAACCCCGGTCCTCGTGTTCGCTATAATGGTGGAGGCGCCGCCGTGCCCCTATTGCCATTTTATGTAGTGTTACAGTTACGCGGTCACCGGTCCTAAGTAAGACAAGAGGATGCTAATAAAGAAGATGATGCCCTGTATGTGAAGAAGATGATGCCCTGTATGTGAAGAAGATGATGACATATGATGACCACGACGTATCATACTTTATGAGTGCCAATTTTTATGGACACGGCACGCATAACACGTGCCGTACAACTGTAAGCTATTTTTGTATTGTCTAAAGCAGAGAATCACCCTCATCAAAGTTTTTTCATATTGTTTGTCATGCTTGAATTGCTTACAAACGTACCAATTTCGTAATAATTTGTGTTTGCAAGTCTCCAAGGCGACGGATGGCGACAGAGAAACTGCGCATGTCTTTTGGATGACAATCTGACAAAGATGTCATGTCATATTTTGTTTGTTTATAGTATTTGTTCATATTGCGTAGATAATATTACGTGTACAATATTATTCCTATAATCACGAAATATTGTCCTATAAATAAATATAGATAAGCTCATTATGATTATAAATGCATTGTACGCAATATTGTAAATGTAAAAAAGATATATGTATGATTTTGTACTAAAATCTTTGTTAGCAGGTTTTCACTATAGTTTTTCACTTTTCTAGTCAAAGAACCTCTCATATAGTTAAAAGCGTGAGTTATAAATGTTTTACTTGACGATGTATGTATAGATGAAAGACGTCCAAAAACGTATTCATGGTGTCCTAACTTTATTTTGTACTTAACACTAATTCTCTTTTTCATGTTATACTATGCTCAATGAGTTGTGATATCGAGTGTCGATATCCTTGGATGCGCTTCAGCGTGTCCACATCGGTGATCGCTAACCATGAGCGACACCACTAAGATGGCTATCCTGACTGACGACTGATGGCGGACGTGCTACTTCCGACCATCGCATCGCCAGCAGAGCTAGGCTGCAAGCAGCTCTTCAGCCATCTCAAAAAAGAAGATTGTTTTAATTTTTGCTATCCATGTATTAATAAATTTATTTTTTGGGTTTGTTCATTAGGGTTGTAATTGCGAACGATTGCAACTTTATTGATCAACTGGGAAAGAAAAACGGGGTGTTTTTTGGATGTTTGTAATTATGATTTAATTACAATCATTCCTTGGTTTGTTTATTTTATTCTACTACCTGGTAACAAAAAAAAAATCTGGTAAAAGATTTTTTTTTTAAAGGTATTCTTTTCAGAAGGTAATGTTCTAATAATGGTATGGTATGTCCTATGGATGGTATTATTGTTTGGTAATCTACAGGTAACGTGTTATGATGACGGTAAACAAGTAAGTATTGGTATTTTCTTTAAAGTCTATACTACAGACATAACTTTCTAAAGATTTTTCTAATAATTTCAATAAAGAGTGGGTTTAGTTAGGATAAATGTCACAGTTTTCATTATCGGGGAAGAACATAGGTACAACTATTATTAAATCATATGTATTTAGATAGTGGGTCTGGATCAGGCTCAAGTATCGTGTTTGTAGCTGATATGACTACGTGTATTTTTCTAGCTTTGCTTTCGCTTTACATCGGCCGCAGGCCATATGATGTTAACTAGATTTCAAATTATGATGCTTTTGGAAAAACATCACTTTTTGGGGTTAAATATTAGTTTTTGGGATTAAAAATATAGGTTGGCTTGATGGGATATATTGTTGCCACTAGTTGTTATCTTGTACAACCACTTTTATGCCCATAGGGTTAGTGGGTGGCTTTTGTTGGGTCACAGTATCTTGGGAGCATCTTGGGGTAGCTTTTGTCTCAATTTAGCAACGCCTTTATTTTTTTTAAAAGAGAAAGGTATATCAGTAATGTCACTGACATTATCCAGCCGCAGGCTGCATAACCAGAAGTGTAGCATTTTTCAAGCGTTTTCCTTATGTCAAATTGACTTTCATCAGCCGCAGGCTGCTAGACAAACTCAGAGCGTTTTTTCTATGTCATGGGAACATTTTACTTTTTTAGGATGAGCATAGAGTAGGAAGTTTTCTTTTTTAATTTATGTAAAGGTTCCATGAATTACGAAAGAATGTTATATTATTGGATGTCAAACTTTATTTGTCAAAGAGCATAGTATCAGTTATTTTCTTAGAGACGTAACTAGTAAAATAATTTTAGATTTGATCTAAGATAGTTCTTTTTTCAAAATTTTTTACCATTGTATTTTTTGGTTTAGCAAGTAGTAAAGCGTAACACCTGTTGTGGTGTAATTTTCGGTGGTTTTGTGCACCGTAGTTCATGAGATTACCGAAACTGAAAGCAACAATGTTTTGTCACATGAGCTAGATATTAGCAATATTTTGCAGGGTTATGTTATGCTTACATTTGTAATATTTTCCACCATAGGTAGGTAGATTAGGGAATTTTTTGTACAAGAAATTTCCAAGCTTCACTCGGAAATTTCTTTGCCCGGGGGGAGGATAATGTAGTGATCCTCCTCGAAAGCCTTCTTTTAGTAGAGCTGGCTGGCGAATATTTCTAA
This sequence comes from Athrips mouffetella, assembly GCA_947532105.1. Classification (NCBI taxonomy): domain Eukaryota; kingdom Metazoa; phylum Arthropoda; class Insecta; order Lepidoptera; family Gelechiidae; genus Athrips; species Athrips mouffetella. Next base: position 4,814,727 of record OX383964.1, on the reverse strand, counting down.
AATTGAATTTGATTTCGAATAATGACGTCACGTTCTGAAAACAGTCGCCAGTCAACTCCTGCCCACGGCTGGGTACGGACGTTGCTATTAGCTTTCTATATAAAAAAAGAATATAAAACATAAATGCGATCCCTAGCGTCTCTTTTATAATAACCCCGGTCCTCGTGTTCGCTATAGTATCTAGTAGCTATAGACGGAGCGTTTTACCTGATGCACGCATCGCGGATTCCTTTCAAAATTTATTTGTCTTATTTTTAACACCTATCGTTGATTTTTAATATTTTAAACAATATTATATATTTAAATTTAATCTCCGATCGTACAATCAAATTTAAACTTTATTATGTTGGTTATATAATAGTGAAATTATACAACAAAACTGTGGTCAATCTGTTTTTATTAAAATATTGTGTGTTATATTTCTTTGTTTGCTTGATTAGTTTAAGGTAAGTTAACTCTTACTCTATTTCTATCTAACTGCAGTACATCAACAATTTAATTTACTTTATTTCACTGCACTAGGTAGTTTCTACAAATACATGAAAGTTCAGGTGGGGTAAGTGAAATATATGCGTACTTCTAAAAAAATTATCACGTCATAAAATTGTCAAGAAATAACAACGTAGCAAAATGTCACGAAATCCTCTGAGGAATATACTTTAAACTTAATTTCATTACATCATCAAAACCAATTATTGAATTTGCGTTTACCAGTCTCTTTGTTTTACTTAAATTTTGTCTTGAGATCATGTCAGGAAATATTTTTAATTATTTTTCGTTGATTGACAAGCTAAAATATTATTGCAGCGCTATTTTGGTGTCGCTTTTGGTGCTGATAACAACCCATGAAACGTCCACTTCAGGACAGAGAACTCCCTCCAGAACTGTTAGTTACTCGTTAGGAAGGAGACCATGTTTCTATTATTGACATTTTCAGTACCCACACTAATAATGTTTTTATTCTCATTATACATTTTGGTTAAGTTTCGGTAAGATTAAGTGTTTCACTTTCCCCGTCATTTCATTTATCCCACCTGACTTAACAGACTTTTCTGATTATTAGGATTAATTTTGGACCCCTGATTACAGTATATTGTTCAGAACATAAAAATTAACAATTTTTCCATCAAACAAGGCATGTGCGGAAAAACTGTGAAAATATGAGCCATAGCTGGAGCGATCTCGGAGCGAAGGTTTCTTATTTCGTATAAGCACGCCCTTGGGCATTATACGATAATCACAGAGCTATAACATTCTCAGAAACATGGCTTACACGCCTACTGTCCACGTGAACAAAAAAAAATCAAAATGTCCTTTATTCATTGTAGGATATTCGTCTCTTAATGACTTTACATTTACGTCGCTTCACAAACAGAGTAGCACCATGAGAAAAAAGGTATAATTTTACGGTTGGATGCATCTTGCATTGTAGCTTACTGAATTGTCCGGAGGATTATTTCTCAATTTTTTTACATCATTCTTCGTTTTCAAAATATCGAGCGCCAAAATCAAAAATGGATTTTTTTTTCACTGTATCGGCCATAACTTTTTTCATTTATGACTCTCTTGAATCAGTTGAAATCGGAGCCTACACTGGAACGAAAGAAAATACATTTCCAATACTTGACGAAGTTTTGACATTGGAAATGATTTCGAAATGTCGAAAGTGTACGTATGACCTGCAATTTACGTACACAGTGAATCGAAGTACTAGATTTAGACAGCGATAAGTAGACGTCGTTCGGCTGATATGATGATGATATGCAAGCAACCATACAATGTCGCAATTTACGTACACAGTGACCCGAAGTGCTAGATTTAGACACCGATAAGTACGGATGTACGAGTATATCGTAGCATCCCTTTGAGGCTGCCGTTAAAGACGTACGCGTCGGAATCTTCTAAGGCGTTTGAAAATGTCAACCTGTGTACCAGACCACGCTATTCCCATTATAACGTTCCTAGTCTGGTATTAAATACCTTATAGATTGGTACGCGTTTAGAATTTGTGATTGGGTTTCTAATGTGCCATGTTAATAGGTCCCTTAAGTTATACCCCTATTCATTTATTCCTATCATTAATGAAACTACAGCTTTATATTTTATCACCCCGGATATTTTAAGAGGCATTTCTGCCCATGAATCTGAACAACTTTTTCCAAGAAACAAAAGTTGGAAATCTAAAAAAAATCTGATCTTCCTTTCAAAATATGCCGTCAGCTGATGCAGTTTGTATGGGAAGCCGAAAAACTTTTTTCGTATTTCGACCTATGTACCTTGGGAAAAGTTGTTCAGTTTCTTGGACAGGACCACCTCTTAGAATATCCGGGGTGATAAGAAATTTATCGCAATGCAATACAACAGAAAGTACCTACGTAACTATGTGGTTTGGTCTCTTCTCAATCTCTTTTCTAGAAAAATGTGTTTAATAAGTAACTAGAATGTAAATGGTTTGATAGTATAACGCACACTATCTTTAATCAAGACTCCTAATCTTATTATTTTCAATGATTTGTTTAAATAGATACAAAGTCGCATTTCATTTTCCCCATTTTCGTGTGTTCTAAATTTAAAATAAACAACTGAAAGAACAAATCCGCCAGTTTACAAGTGGCTTACAACCTAGTCAAATGAGTTACTCTTTATTGAACGTAAAAACAGACATCTTTCATTTGTATGAGGTTTTTTAACTATAACGTTAATATTATTGCAATCTTTTTCTAACTTTTTAACAGAACAATTAAATATTTTCAAACTTCAAACGAAATTTAAAATTTATTTGCTCTTCATCAATTTTAAATAGTTTTATTATTTTTTTTCTAAATAAGCGAATTACGGTGAAGTTTTTTGAGCAGCTATCGTGCAACTACTACGAGTAAAATGATGTAAGGTTATTTTTATAAACTACCTTATTCATGACGGATCCACTTTGCTCATCTCTACCTAACCCTTCTTCAAGCCAATAAACAGGATATGACATTTTTCGGAAGGTCATTCATCAAATACAAAAACTTAAAGCAAGGGTTACTCCCTAAAGGTTTGCTCTCGTAGAGACGAGAACGTCTTATTCTTCGCTCAATTTTTTTTTGGGAAGCTTTTGTATCAACACCACAAGACCTTTGGCGGTACAATTCTTTGAAAAAACCTATTTACCGAGCCCATTGACAATTAAAAAAAAAACAGTCAAGTGCGAGTCTGACTCGCGAACCGAGGGTTTCGACTATAGTATTTTTAGAGGCTATAAAATACATTTTCGGACCGCAAAACTAGATTTGGTTAGTTTTTACTGTTATGTTACAATTGAACAGACTAAAGAAATTGAAATTGAATTTGTTTATAAGGGTTTTTTGCAGATTTCTAAAAAACGGTGCTATTTAGAACGTTATATAGAACGTCTATCGACAATAACTAATCCAGATTTTTCCTTTTGCAAACTTCGGAGATTCGGAGGGGGTAGTATTTTTTTAAGAAATCTTTAATCATAATTTAGAAACTAAGTCGTAATAAAATCATTTTTAGGGTTCCGATACCAAAATGGTAAAAAAAGGAACCCTTATGGTGCCGCTCTGTCTGTCTGTCTGTCCGTCTGTCTGTTACACCTCTATATCTCAGCAACCACTTATGCTATCGACCTGAAATTTGAAATTGTTTTATAATATAGTTGCCCAACTTAATTGCACATGAAAAAATTTTGAAAAAAGTATGATTATTAATGTAAAGGGGGCTAAAATAGGGGGGTCCTTCAAATTGTCGCTACTAGGTCGAGTGGGGTATCATATGAAAGGGCTTTACTTGTACATTTTAAAATATATTTTTGTATTGTTTTAAATTTCTTGGTTTTCAAGTTATGATGAAAAATGTCAAAAAAAATAACATTCCCCCCCTTATCTCCGAAGTTTGAGTAAGAAAAAATCTGAATTAATTACAGTTGACAGAGGTTTATGTAAACTTTACAGCAAAAATAAAACGATCTTTCTAAGTTGCACAGTTTTTCAGAAATTTGCGAAAAACCTTTACAAACAAATTTAGTTTTGCGGTCCTGAAAATGGACTTTATTGCTTCCAAAAATACTATAGGTATATCGGAACCCTCGGCGCGCGAGTCCGACTCGCACTTGACCGTTTTTTTTTAATTTACTATTTTGGAATATTCAATTTTCATGATAGAGCTACCCCACTCGACCTAGTAACGAGAAATATCCGCCCCCTATTTGGTTCCTCTTTACAATAATAATATTTTTATAATTCTTTCGTTTGCAATAAAGTAAGGCAGTCATGTTCTAAAACTATTCCAAATTTCAAGTCGATAGCATGACTGGTTGCTGAGATATACAAGTATACTCGTACCATATGGGTCCCGTTAATCTTAAAAGGTAAAGAACTTAAACGAGATATTTATAACCAAGCAATTAGTCTGTGACTATGACAAAGACAAACACTGCTTCGAGCGTAACCAATTAGAGTTATTATTTTGTTCAACAAAAGAAAGTTCATTAACTTTTTGCTCTGTCAATCATAGCTGTCAATATTGCATAAACAGCAAAGACGGAGCTGACGGAAAATATCAGTGTGAGAAAAGGATAAAAGGATGCTTCCTGCTTCTTTTTAGGGTTCCGCAAATGGTTTAAAACGAGACCCCACTAATATGCCTCAAATGTCTGTCTGTCTGTCAGCGGGCTGTATCTCAAGAATCGTAATAGGTAGACAGTTGAAATTTTCACAGATTCTACATTTCTGTTGCCATTATAACAACGTATAATAGAAAACATTTAAAAAATTTGGAGGGCTACCAAATGTGTTTTTTTAGGCGATTGTTACTCGATTTTTTGTTTTAGCTCTATCGTAAAAACGGGAACACTTACAAGCGTGAAAATTGGTGTACTTATAATGCATAAGTTATAAAATAACAACAAATAATAAAACCTGGTCAAGTGCGTGTCAGACTCGCACGTATTTAATATACACTTCTGTGCGACAGTGCGTTCCTGACTATTTTTACCTTAGTAGTACGGAACCCCCATGGCACGAGATCGATCCACACTTAGTTTATACATACATACTTTGTTTATTATTATAGCGCTTCGGTACATTTACTAAGATCACGCGGTATTGAGACTCGCCAATAATATTAAGTGATGTTTTTTAATTTCCTTTTCAATAATAATATTGATTTTCTTTCATAATTGTAAGTTTTATGTGCTTTTAGTAATAGAAAATAGTAGTTTATGCAACTGTCATATAAAACAGGTTATTAAAACACGAGTTTGGGTTTATCACATGAGGCGTAGCCGAATGTGATAATAGCATCAAACGAGTGTTTTAATACCATATTATATGCAGTTGCGTATACTACTTTATCTTCACTCATGCAATAGGTTTCTTTACTTATAAAAATGATAAAAATTAAACAAAAGTAAGTAAACAACAATGGTAACTTATATTATGTATATTACAGTTCTGATATGAGTCTGAAGAAGCCGCCTTAATATATCCGCTAGGTCTTCTTTGAAATATACAAGCAGAACATTTTCTTAACAAGACATGGTTTTCTTTTCGATTTTCATTCTTTCCCAATTCATTGTAGGTTATGTCATAAAATGTCCTAGACTAATTTGGGAGAAGATCATAAGTTATTAAGGATCTTCTGGTGTAACTGCAGTATCCTGACTGCATCACTTTATCTTCTTTTTCAATAAACTTTCTCATTGCTTTCACAAGTAACTTGAAAAAGGTAAATATTTGAAAATGGCGGCAAATCTAATATCTATTTCCAATTTCCAAGTCCTTCTAATTTCAGGCTGCGCGCGCATATTTTCCACTACAGATAAAATAATTGTAACTATAGTAACTGTTACTGTAACTGCTCCAAAATAATAGGTTGTTTATAAGGCACATTTTGTAAATATGCTACTAATATTTGACAGCTACTAAGAAAAACTGTTACATTTATAACCGTCTCTCTAAAAGACCTTATATTCAGTCTTCTTTAAAAAGGTTTAGGTTCAAGAAGAATTTTATCCAAGTGTTATGTTATGATTAAAAAGTTAAATTACGTAACACCTTTGCAAAATTTTCATACAAAAATCGTTACGTAATGGTAACTTTTTAATTTTTTTATGCATACTCTGCGTAATATTCAGCCTTATGTACCAACTTTTTGAATCATAATTCAAAGATTACGACATGAGTGTAGATAAATATGTTAACATATTAAGATTCTTATTATTTCCTAGGAATAACGATGATGTCATATTTTGACCCTTCATCTCACGATCCTTTGATGAGGCGTAAATAATTTGATTTTTAGGGTTCCGATACCAAAATGGTAAAAAAAGGAACCCTTATGGTGCCGCTCTGTCTGTCTGTCTGTCTGTCTGTCCGTCTGTCTGTCACACCTCTATATCTCAGCAACCACTTATGCTATCAACCTGAAATTTGGAATAGTTTTAGAATATAGTTGCCCAACTTAATTGCACAAGAAAAAAGTTTGAAAAAAGTATGATTATTAATATAAAGGGGGCCAAAATAGGGGGGGCCAAATTTAAAATTGTTGCTACTAGGTCGAGTGGGGTATCATATGAAAGGGCTTTACTTGTACATTTTAAAATATATTTTTGTATTTTTTTAAATTTCTTAGTTTTAAAGTTATGATGAAAAATGTCAAGAAAAATACCATTCCCCCCCCCTTATCTCCGAAGTTTGAGTAAGGGAAAATCTGAATTAATTACAGTTGACAGAAGTTTATATAAACTTTACAGCAAAAATAAAACGATCTTTCTAAGTTGCACAGTTTTTCAGAAATCTGCAAAAAACCTTTACAAACAAATTTAGTTTTGCGGTCCTGAAAATGGACTTTATTGCTTCCAAAAATACTATAGGTATATCGGAACCCTCGGCGCGCGAGTCCGACTCGCACTTGTTTTACTAGCTTTGAGTTAGAAGAGACACCGCATAGTTAAACTTTTGACCAATTTTGTATGGCAATTAAAACAACCTAATGACCGTGTCACTCACAGTCATGTTGCATGGTTGTAAAAAAGTAAATTTTGATGTGGGTAGAACACGTCACTCACTTGTTTAGTTCAAGAGACTAAAAATCAACAAGTCAAAATTTAGCGATGCAGTTTTTCTAGTAGGTATTTTTAGGGTTCATGGTAAAAATGGAACCCTTACCTATGGTGCGACTTCATATTCTGTCTGTCTGTCACAGCTGTATATCTCAGCAACCACTAATGCTATCGTCTTGAAATTTGGAACAGTTTTAAAATATGATTTGTAAAATGGGCCTAAATAGAGGGGGGGGGGGGGGGGGGCAAAAAATTTAATACTGTTCATTGGCCAAACTTGTGCATTCCAAATTAGATTTTTGTATTGTTTTAAGACTATTAGCTTTCAAGTTATGATGCAAAAAGTAAAAAAAAATATCACCAAAAATCTGAATTACTTATAGTCGATAGAAATTTATGTAAATATTACAGAAAAAATAAAACATTTTTCTAACTTGCACAGTTTTTCAGTAATCTGCTAAAGTCTTCTCAAACATTATTTCTTTCAAAATTATATTATTATAGGTATATCGGAACGGAACCCTCAGTGCGCGAGTCCGTCTCGCATTTGACCCGTTTTTTTCTCGTATTTCGGCCCACGTTTTTTGAGAAATTGTCCAGTTTCATGGTTTAAACCAAAGTTACAATATTCGGGAGATATAATATTATACTCGAGAGACCACCGTGTTCACTATGTTTACATTATTTAAAACTTATTCAATGAATGAATTAATTGACGCTGCATTCGAAGCAGCTCACTCCAGTCGCTTAACTTTATTGCTCGTTAATTTTATCATTATTTTCGAACATAATGCATGGACCACCCAGTATTTACTACTAAAAGAAATTATTATATTTGATTAATAGATAACATAGTTCTTTTTAATAAATGATTTTTTTATTTCATAGAAATGAAAGAAGTTTATGTATTTTTGATGATTTTATTACTGTTTTAATGGATTTTATAAAATTTTGTTTTGTTCTGTTCTATTACAAAATACCTTTTTTAAATCGCTTTATAATATCTGGCTATCCCATACCATACCAATCTTTGAGGGCATCCTACGTCATCGTGTATACTTTGCTACTTTGGTGCGAGACTTAGTGGCCTATTAAGAAACGTTGGTCTGCCAATGCGCAACCTGGCAGGTTTTTTTTATGTCAATGGCTTACTCTAAACCTCGATCTAGTCTTGAGGATAGAGTGAGGTCGACGATGAGACAAGCTTGCCCAGAAGAAGCTTATTCACTCACAACTTGAATAGATTCGGGTTATATGAAGTCGGGAACACAGGCGCTGGTAGAGAATTCTACTCTTTAGCCGTGCGCATAATAAAAGATGTTTCAAAGCGCTTTCTGCAAATGTGTGGAATATCAACCAAGTGTGGGTGATATTCTGCGGTGCGTCTGGATTTTCGATGGTAGAAGGGGGATGGCGGAATAGGCGGAATAAGCTCAAGGAGCTCTTGAGCACACTCTCCAAAGTACAATCTGTAAAAGACTAACAGTAATGCAAACTTGCGACGATGGTCCAGACTGTGAAACTTGGTTTTCACCATCATCTCATCACCAACGAGCTACTTGGCTTCTTGACTCTTTAGCACTCTTTAGTCTTTTTGGAGGATGGGCAGCAGCATCCTGCTTTGTATCTTACATCTTACTTACTGCGGTCACCTACAACCGCGATCCATGGTGCCAGCCGTAACGCTAATAAGCGAGGTGACTATGGTACTTCCCCTCTACATTTTTCCAGTAAAAGCTAGAATCATGGAGGGAGCTCCCTGTCCTGTAGTGGACGTTTCATGGGACGTTATGATGATGATGAGTCTTTTTGAAACCTTTATAGTCAAGAAAACAAAACAATAGGTCTCCTTGCATCTTTTTGACAGTTCCCTAGTTCGCTTCTCGGACTACAAATATTTTGGTCTGAGTACAAAAAAAATATTAACCCTGTAATAACAGCAATTCTCAGAATTTTAATAAATGTAAGGTAAACATTTTTCTCGACTGTTTCAAAGCGATAAAAATAATTTACAAATACAGCATGGACAATAACAATACACGGAAACGGACGGAACTCATAATAACGGGGGTATTGTAGAAGCCTACTTTCCAATTACTGGTCCGATCTGGATTAATCCGGTCCAAACTGCCTAATATCGACGGATTTGGTTGTATTGTGGATGGAAATATTGTTTTGATTGGATTAATAATTTGTTTGTAAATGCTTAGTATGTTTTGCTGAAATAGGTGAAGAGGGATTAACTAATTTATTTATTTATTGAGTAACGTAAGATACATAAACGGCTTAAAAAAGTTTATCGTTTTATTTTATAATATTATTTTCTTCAAGAAAATTACAAAATATTATTACAACGACCAATTATAAGCTTCCACAAGTACCTATACCAGTAGAAGTAATAGTCATAAATGTGTACACAATAAATAACTAGCTTAGTACCTGGGCGACCGAGCTTCGCTCTATATTAGCCGCCTCAACATTAAAATATCATCGGGTGAGCAAGCTATGCTACCCGCCAACCGCCGGTTTTTGTCTAAAACGCAAATGCTTAAAAACACGGAGAAAACGAATTTTCCTAGACATTAAACCTAGCTAGATCTATTTTTCGCCTCGTCGTCGTTAGAGCCGTTTTCGAGAAACCGATTACAAATATTTATATACAAATATTGCTCGTTTAATAGTATAGGATAAAAAAACCAAGTGCGAGTCGGACTCGCGCACCGAGGGTCCGTACATACCACTAAGGTAAAAATACCGTTAGTTATGGACGCGCGCGCGCAGTTATGCAAAAGAGGAGCGGGGATAGTATGCTACCTTGGGGTACTCCAGTTTTTAGGTCGCACCAACTCGACGACGAGTCCCCGTGTCGCACGGATTGCAATTATTCTACACCCGAAATGTTTTAATGTGTATTGAAAGAAATATTATTTTCTGTTTTTTTAATTCAACGCTTGGTAAATCGAGTCAATTCAAATTTTTAAATCAATTACTGCTGTGTGTATAGCCAAGTATTTGTAAATTATCTGACTGAAAATTTATAAAATAGAGTATTAGTTAGCTAATATATTAGAATAACAAGTGTTTGTGTAAAAATATTAAGTGTTTTTCATAATGTTTTTGTAGTTAGGTGCAGCAGGCCCTAACTAATATTAGCTTTGGACAAAGACGTTTTTAAGCTCTAGATCCTTAAATGCAGTTTTAGTCCGCTTACACCTAGCATCGTAGCATGAACAAGAACTATGCTTGACTACATGCATTTATCTATAAGTTAGTATGAAAAATTTGACCTCTCCATACAAAATGAACACTCTTGTCGAACAGTTTGTATGGAGAGGTCAAAAATTTTTTTTTTCATTTCCTAACATATGTTTCTTTGTATTGAGAAAGTTGTTCGGTTTCGTTGACTGAGCACGCCCTTCCAGTTCTCGGTACACCGTCCCTTACATCCTGTATAAGTATATAGGGTGACTTTTAATTAGTTCTTGATAGAATAAGGAATGAATGTACTCATGATACTGAACAACTTTCCCCAAGGAACATAGGACGAAATACGAAAATCAAGTTTTGACCTCCCATAGAAACCGCATCAGCTGATAGCGTATTTTGTATTGGAGGTCAAATTTGGTTTTTCGTATTTCGACCTATGTTCCTTGAGAAAAGTTGTTCAGTATCATGAGTCATGTACTTTTGGTATCAAGAACTAATTAAAAGTCTGGTGATAAATAAATAAATAACTAAACCACATTAGTTCGTTCAGTTTAGCTTATTCACCTGTTGATTCCTTTTCAACGTTAATTAGCAGGCTCGGGAGTTCATTAGTAGTTATCCACAACTGTATGGGTGGGTATTCTGCACGTTGAACTGGTAATGAACGTGATTGATCGAAGTTATTTTTAGTTAGATTACACGTAGTTAGAAAGTATTGGCTAAATTAGTGTAAAAACAAAATTTCGTGATCTCTTGTTCTACCGAATTTGTCCATATTATTTAAATCGTTCCATCATCGACCTCATTGAGAAGACTGAGGTCTTCAAGACTAAATCGAGGTCAAGAGTAAGCCCATTGACAATAATAAAAAAAAAATTGGTAAATTTTTCGTACATTTTTAATCAGTAAGTTTTTTTAAAGTTGTGATATCAAGCTCGATTTAGTAGAGCACTACAAAACCGAGTAAATATTTTATCTTTCAGAAAAAATAAAACAGGCTGGTTCTCGTTACATAGGTACACATGAAAGTGATATAGTAGATTTAAGATTATGTACCTAGGAAGAAATTATGAAAAATGTTCTACATCACACGTGTATGACCGTGTATGTAAAACTGTGATCTGAGCATTTAATTTCATTCCGTGGTAAGTATGCGATTTTTCGTGTTGCCCCGCAGGACTAATAAGTGATTTCATCCTGCGTAGCGGGAAGAAAGAACCCACTTTCAGCGTAGCGGTATAAAATACGTATAAAAATCAGGGCATTACATTCTATGGAGGAAAAGTAATACAGTAATTTGGACTAAGTATCAAACGATAAAAAAACGACGGATAGAGTGGCTGAAGGTAGCATGAGACCACGAAAAGTGAGAAGAATTTAAATATTTTTTTGTAACAGTAAAGTATGTTATAAAATTTTTACACCACATAATTACGACCTGAGAAAAATTGCCAGTAGGCCTTTGAAATAAGGTTAAAATAAAGCAGTAATATTGATCCATAACAAGTATAATTCACTTTTACTGCTACAAAACAGTACATAAATTAAAGTCATTCAAACAGTTTATTTTGTAACAAAAGTTGAGACAAAGCGTCGCCGCAAAATAGCCTTTTCTGTGGTTGTAACGGCGCCCATTATTTTATTAAAATGCAGAAGGTTTCCATCATTAATTATTACTCTTGAACTGTAGACAGAGTCTGAAGAAAGAATCAAGAATTTGAATGAATTTATTGCCAACATTAATAAAGTTAAGTTGGGTGAAATGGGCTGAAGTTTAAAGAAGAAAAACCGTCTTAGTACGAGCCAGACTCGCACAGCAAAGGTTCCGTACAACAACACGAAACATAAAAAATATGACATAATTGTTATTATTGTGTTGACTTCTTTCTGGATTATTCTTTTATTATTTGTTCTATCACTTTATAATGTAAAAGTATGCTTTGATTTAACACTTGCGTATATAGCCGTTATTAAAAAATTAATAAAAATAATAAACAGGCTTCTTACGACATGACTGTATGACTGTAGTAGACGGTCTTAATTTTTTGGATTTTTAAATCATCATGAAATCTCATGAAACGTCCACTACAGGACAGGGAACTCGCTCCAAAATTCCAGGTTTCACTAAAATAAGTGGAGAGGAAGTAGCATAGTCACCACGCTTGTTAGCGTAGCTTTTAAATATTTCCCTGAAAAAGGGTGATTTGAGGGCTTTGTGACATGCTACTTATCACGGTTCAAAATATGGCCAGGGTAGGCAAAGTGATGAGGCCCCGTGTAATTTTGCATCGGCCCGGAACCCAAAAAACTGGCAATTATGTGCCGTTTCTGATGCTAAGTGTTAATGCCTGCTATTCAGGTCAGGGATTATCTGTGGATCTGAAGAAGCTTCAAACTTTTAGAAATAGGTTAGAGGTATTCTTACCGGTTAATTCTATAAACCGGAAGATGAAAAGGAACGTCCTTCTACGTATCGTCACAGAATTAAGTAAATAAATAAACAGTACGGTCAAACGCTTGTCGGTAGAAACTTTTTCAACTCTATTACCACGCCATAAGGTCCAAAAGTGTTTCTACTGATGTGCGGCCGTGTGTACTATCATACAGAACGGACACTCTCCGCCCCTCTTGCAATCCACCCCGCACCCGAGCGCGCTTGGTGCTTCTCAGGTACAGTTGTACTGAATATGCGGGCCTACGCGCGCTGCTTATTTCAAATTCGCATTCGACGTAAGCAGTGACCGGGGTGTGATAGAGTACACATAAGCAAGCTTGATCTATACTTTAAGTGTGGTATAGTATCGTACTGCGATCACTATCCACCGAAGTCTATGTTGTCAGCTGCAATGCTAAGTAAAACGAAAATGTTTGGAAAAGAATAACTATTCGTAGATCCCATGAGAAGAGCGCTCGCTTTTAATATTTGCAGCACAAGAGTTTGAAAAACGGGCCAAGTGTGTGTCCAGCCGTTCCGTAGTTCCGAGAGTTCCGTAATAATGTGGCTTAAAGAATTATAATTGTTTATCAGGTTTTGATTTTTTCACAAACCTTTCATTCTTAGGCCGGTATTTCACTGACACACCATGACACCAGTCGCCGCTACCAACAAAATGTATACAGCTCTATAGAGAGTTACTCACCTGGTGTCCGTTTGGTTGCGCAACCAATTTGGCGGCGCAACCAGCTCGGATGCTGGTCGCGCTACCACTCTCAGTGAAATATAGCCCTTAATACTGTGGCCGCAGGGTGTGGCGACTCTGGTGTCTTTACTGGTGTCTAGTTACGGATACCACGGTGGCGCAACCAGTCGCGCCACCGTGGTGTCCCAGTGAAATATCGGCCTTAATGACCAGCCAAGTCCAGCGCCTAATTACTATCGATATTTCTATTATTTTCAGTTTTCCGACTATTATTCCTTAACTTACAAAGCATCACATTTTTAATACCAACCATTGAGCTGCTAGAGGAAGGAAATACTCGAACAAAATTTGCGCTATTAAGCTAATTATTTTAAAACGGATCCCCAAATACCCCACACCATGGCGTTGACAAGAAAAAAGAAAATTAGAAACTATTATCGAAAACCAATTAGAAATCCATTACGTCCAATCTTATTTAAACTAAACCACAAAACAACTTAGTAAAGTACAATCGACTACACGTTAGCGAGTGCACCGAGAAGTTGGCTAGGTTAGTGACCAGCACAATTGCCTAAGTTTTCCAGTTTTAGGACCGCAAGACCGAAGAGGTTAAACTTGGTTTATATTAGTTGCAGCTGGAGCTAACTAGGCCATTTACTTGAACTGAATCACTACTGCTTAAATGACTGGTTTACAAGTAATTCTTTGTTTTATGGATGCGATGATTAGATAATGAGTCTGTTATCTGGTGAATCTTGAAATTGATCTCTGACGTCATTAAGTATAAATGAAGGGTGTTATACCCTTACCTATAATATCTCTTTGTATGGGTAGATGCAAATCCGCACTCTCTAGCCACGGTCTGTCTTGAGGCAGTCAACTGATGGAAGCTACCACAATCTTTAATTTTTAAAATTTATAATATCTCGATAATAGTACATTAAGATGCACGTGCGCTTTTTTGGATATTACGGCCGAGGCTCAAAAATTGCAGCCCGAGCCGTAGGCGAGGGCGTAATGGAGCCGAGGGTGTAATCACCAAAGCGCACAAGCTTCTTACGACGTTTTTCAACACATTTGCGAATAAAAACGAATCGAATTCGCTTACCTGTAATTCCTGAGCCTCCATTTTTCGTTCTCACAATACTTTTCAACATGGAATAAATACACCACAAAGAGCTAAGTTTATACTTATTCACCAGCTCATTGAAATAAGCCAAAAACACATTCTCTGAAAACGAATTGGCATTTTGTGCAGTTCTTCCAAAGTTTTCGTAGGCAAGAATGTAGGTACCTATTTTTCCTTTGATTTTGCTGGAAGGAGACTCTCACTTGCATTTTGTGCCCCAGTAATTATTTCCTGTGGGGTTAAATAAAGTTCTTCTTCATTGCTTGAAACCGACAAACGACATTGTTAGTTAGTCACAAAAATCAAAGCAAATGAAAATACTTCTGAAAAATGGCGCGCGGAATTCTTGTTGCGCGCGCATTTCTTTTTTCAAATGAGGAGCTGTGCTGTGACGAAGCAGTGGCAATGCTCCCAAACAGCGTAGTCATTGAAAAACTTTAAATTTATTGATTACAAAATCAATTAATGTTAATTTGTTGTCAAATTTAACTAATCTCATGCAAAAAACTGTTAATGTAATATATTTTCATCAACATTACGTATATATTTACGAAAATGTCATAAATATTTTAGACATTAGAACTCCCTGCTCTTTGTTAATATAAAAAAACAACAAAAATTATATAACTAGTGCTGTAATATATAATGAGAAAAGCACGCGTTTTTAATAAGCTGGATTATGGACCTAAATACAGATGTTTTATGAGCAAATGTGTTGAAAAAGTAATTATAACTTTGTAATAGTACCTGCAATAAGCAGTTATAATCTCTTTTTCAAGGTGTTTCTGTTTGTTTATGCGCTAATAACTAACAAACTTCAGAGGGTTTTAATAATGAATTTTGCAACATAATTATAAGTTTATTGCAATTGGTTAATGAATTGAGAGCAAATGCAAAAACAATACAAAGAACAAAAAAAAAACAAGATGTTTAACAATATTAGATAGACAGATAGATAAATGCTTTATTGCGCACATAACAAAAATATAACTAATTTTACAGGAAACCTTAAACATAATGTGAGCAAAGGCGGCCTTATCGCTACAAGCGATCTTTTAAAGGCAACCTTAAATAATTGGAAAAATATAAACAAAAGCTCTGCGTCAATTGGAACCAAGGAGAAAGAAAACAGCAATTAATTTAAATCAAATGATAAATACATTAAAAGTAAACAAAATAAAAAGACAAAATATATAATCATATAATATTCAATTATAATAAAAATGTATATGTTATAGTCAAAGTCCGATACACAGTCTCTTCGCGGAAGGACTGGTTTATCCTAGGTTTGGCCAAAGCCATCAGGCAATCCCCGAAATACATTTCAATTTCGCCCTTTGCCTGAAGTATTTTTAGTCAAACCCAGGAGCTCCTAACTTTTCAGTCAAACGTCGAAAGTAAATTATTCTGTTTCGGTTTTGGCCTAGTCAATCCTAGAAGCGACTGCAAAACTCGGTCAAACGTTGATCTGAACATGTTTAAACAGGTTCATAATGTCTCTTTAGGTTAGGTTAGGTTAGGTTAGGTTAGGTTATACTTTATTGCACATCGTACAAAAGGCGGGCCTAATGCCACACGGCATTCTCTCAAAGCATCTCAAATATAAAAGTGAAAATCACGTAAGCTGACCAATCAGGTGTCAGAACTGGCAGAGTTAAGCGGTTCTTAAGACTTGAAAGCTGCTTAAATGATAAAATGCTTCCAAATATACGAAGATAAGACACTTCATACCTATATCGGAGTTTGACTCGTCAAACCCCGATTTAATAAAATTGTGTTTTGACGTTTGCCTGACCAAATTAGTCTCTCCCAGGTTTGACGAAAATTGTTTAGTCAAAGGCCGAAAATTTACATTTGTTTGGGCTTTGACTAAGTCATTCAGTCTGACCTGAGGATTGACCAGTCCAACCTAGGAGCGCCGGAGCTTCGGAGTTTGCCTATAACATATACATCAAAAAGACAAATATATAAATATACATAAATACGGTATAAATATATAAAATAAATATACTACATGAAATAAATAAATATATATCTTGTGTTAATAATAGGAAAACTAAACTATTAAAATATAATTTAAGTCAAAACCTACATTTATAAATTATATATTTCGTCGAGAGCGTCTCCGCAAGACATAGTGCCAAGCAGACTGGCAGCATTGCCTCTTTGTACAGCGAGGCTCAAACGCTGGGCCAGGAAGCTGCCAGCCCTGCGGTTGAGGTCTCGATGAGAATATTGTATATGTTTTGTAATTAAGAAGTTTAACTAATTAGCTTAACATATTAGTTTCGTACATTGATGCAGGTAGAAAATTTAATAGGGATTATTTTTTCAATTGACATTTTTCTGTTAGCTCTACCACATTTTATGAAAAATTTGAAAACCGCGACTAGGGACTCGTTTTCGAGGGTAGCGGGGGAACGGGGTGGAAAGAGGATGTCACCGGGCAGGATAGTATTCAGCGGGGTCATATCATCAAATCTCGGTGACAAAACATAGAGTTTCATCTGACGCTCGACTATAGATCGTTAAGAAAATTCCAACTGTCCAGTTTGCCCAAAAAGATAGAAGCTATATACAACTGCAAAGTATCAAGTGGCGGCAAGGTTAGGCACAGCTGTTGAACTACTCTGACTTATGTCATGATTTTTCATTATTATTTGATAAAAAAGTGCGTTTTCAAGGGCTTTTGTTATACAAAGACTAGTTAGTGGAAGCTCGCACAAGATTGAGATAAATGTAAAAAAAACCGGCAAAGTGCGAGTCGGACTCGCGCCCTAAGGGTTCCGTACCTATCTACCATATGATATACTAAAAGCTTTTGCTCTTTGATTTTAAAAACTCCGCGACTATCCACCTGACCCCTCTTTTATAGAAAAGTTCTTGAAACGGGAGCTCACCTTAATTGGTTACTATTAATTGTGAGAAAATTTTTAATATTTAATGATTTTAGACTTTTCCATTTATTTGTACTGTGAGAATTTGCCAAATTTCATAATTTTAGCTCAACGGGAAGTACCCTGTAGGTTTTGCTGTTTTGCATAAATGTATGGAGATGAGGACATAAAAAGCCATATCTTTTGATAGCGTCGTTGTAAAAAATTGAAATTTTCAGATCTTGTGTGGTTTATAGACCTTAATATTCGTTATCAATTTCAAGCTGATACCTCTTTTCTTTCGTGAGAAAAAGGGTCTTGACAGACAGACAGACGGACAACAAAGTGATCCTATAAGGATTCCGTTTTTTTATTTTGAGGTACGGAACCCTAAAAAGAGGCGTTTGCCCAGCAAACGGATGATACAGGCTAATCATCATCATATCAGCCACCTCCCTATCAGACATAGGCCTCCTATTCATATCTCCATGACGTCCGGTCCTGCGCTGTTCGCATCCAGCGGCTTCCCGCGACCTTTTGGGGGGCCTGCCCACGCTGCGTCTTACGGTAAGTGGTCGCTACTCTAATATCTATAGAACCTTTACGCCCAATCGGCCATAGGTTCATCTTGCGATGTGTCCTGCCCACTGTCACTTTAGTTTAGTGATTCTCAGGGCTATGTCGGTTACTTTAGTTATTATCATAATGTATAAGTATACATATTTCTTTTTAACAGTACTTGCACCACGCAGTGAAAATGCAGTACTTTGTATATGTACATCACTATCGAATAAATCACTATCCTCCGCAAGTGCGGACTTAATTTCATAGGGTTGCTGGTGGATAATTCGAATGAATTATGCACGCAATGTATTGTGAGAATGTATCGAATTTTCCAATAATTAAGCTCATTCTGAAGTTAAATTTTAAAAATAAAGTATTAATAAAAAAATTCATGGGTACGCTGCGATTAACGCGGACAGGCGCCGGGTGATCGGATTAAATACATTAAGTTATTTCACCTTTTATATCCCAGGAAAGACGTAACATACCTCACATTGAGCTCTAGCCCTGAAATGGCCAGTTTATGATGCGAGCTTCTCGTCAGTCCTTATCAGGGTGTCCTCATTCTTTCTCGTCTACCGGGTGGGACGTACCACATAAAGGCCCGGAGAGGACCCTCTGAGCTGCTCTCAGTTTCAGTATCCTCGCTCTTTTAGTATGTTCAGCAGAAATCCTAAAATAAAAACCAAAAAAACCACACATGTGCGTTGCCATCATTACCGTTCCATTTGACTTAATATTTATTCACCCCTGAAATTCAGGAATCATGTTATAAATTCTTTACATTCATAATCAAAGTTTGATTTTCATTTCAGTCAAATTCCGATGTCAGTGCTGAAACTTATTAAAATTGTAATTAGGCACAAGAAAATAATTATGAGCCGGAATATTGTTCAGAATTTTGAAATGTTTACTGAAATCAAGATTAACGATTGTACTTACTTACAAAGGATGCTTAATTTGTAATTATGTAAATTATTTACCCTAGTGCTACAAAAAATAAAACAGAAGTCAATATCTAGGTTAGGTTTTTTGGTTTCCGTACTCAGACTTGTGAGCATCAAAGTCAGTAACTCTGTTAAAATGTTTTAAGTGAGTATCTCCAAAAAAATTTCGTGATCTGGTTCCTTTAGAAAAAATAACAAGATAATTTTATTATGATTGCTCAAAATTTATTATTTATTATGTTACAAAATCATGATGAAATCGTGAATGTTTATGATCATATCCAGGCTCTTTTTAAAAATACTTCATTTTATCAAAATCCTCACTATTTGTGCAATTATGATATCTCTTTGATTTCCTTCAATAGTTAAATTTAAACTGTTTCTGTTTTTACAGTAGCAATTTTACTGCCTTGTAAATTTTTCTAAATTTTGGAATATACTTCTTCTCACGTTCAAGTCATGAAATAAAACAGTTTTGCGGTTGCAAAAATCCTTGCTAACGAAAGGCGATTGTAGCAACTTCAACTTCTATTCGAGCATCGTGAGGTAATATAAACACACTTATCCATATACAGTCCTATTCACAGAGTGTTCCTTTTATTTGTAGGATTCCGCGGTCTTTTTCCTTCCTTTCAGTTAAGCTTACAAGGTTTTGACATCAGCCATCTGGCCTCTTAACACCATTAGCTTACCGTGACTTACAAATCGTTTTTCAATTTCTGCATAATCGTTATTTTAGTTCATTCAGCTTTTTAAAGCCAAGCTGATATTGGTTTAACAGTTAACTATCCCCACCTCCTTCTTTTCTATATTTATTTTAAACTTGTTGTATGTCTTCACTTCTGTTCTTCTCTTGGAATTACTCTTACTCTAGCATACTTAGTTTTTATAGCAATACAATACTCCTTACTCTGACCAGCTTATTTTTTCCATGCACCTCCAAAACCTCATCACAATTGCCTCTTATCAGTCTTACCTTATCTTTTTTCTAGTTCTTAAAGACCTTATACTCCTGCTCCGCGTGACCCATAACCTGCACGCATGATACATACATACATAACATCACGCCTTGTTCCCGTCGGGGTAGGCAGAGACCACAGTTCTCCACCTGCTACGATCTTGACATACTTCCCTTGCTTCCTGAACCTTCATCAATCCTTTCATACATGCTCTTCGGTTTAGGGTACTTTTAACCTGGCCTTTATTCAGATCGTCCTGAATTTGGTCCTGGTACGTTCGCCGAGGCCTTCCCCTTCCATCGTTTCCATTCACTCTCGCCTTGTGGATCTCTTTCGTCAATCTTCCTTCATTCATCCTCTCTACATGACCAAACCATCTCAGCATCCCTTTCTCAATCTGAATTGATGTCACTGAACATACTCGTACAACGTGTTAACGGAATTAGCGAAACTGAGGAAATAGTTAGTTCAGAATCGAGAGTAGAATCAATTTCACGGGTTTTTGATAGGGGTATTTTTTTATTATTTAAATTCTTGCCGTTTCTAATATTTCTGTGGCTGGCTACGCGTGCGCGCGGTTCATGAACGATGAGGAGGGGGGGGGGGGGGGGGGAAGTGGGCATGGCGTGCGCGGACGCGAGGCGGACGCGCCATGATAGCTTAAAAATCTACTAGAACAACGATGAAACTTTAAAATTACAATATCTAGAAACAAACTTCTTTTTTTAAGATTTTTTTACGGGAATGGATTTATTTTAATAAAGATCAGTTGGGGTGTGTGAGGGTTTCGCTTATTCTATTAACACGTTGTATAGCGCAAGTGGCAAAGTACGAGTACATACTAGGTTGTAAAATTTGTAATGAAGTATTTTAAAAATCTATCTACTAAGAAAACTCCTTTTAGTAACATCCTGTACACTCTCACCTACCTTCTGCATTCAAGTCAAGTAAACCTTACCCGAGTAAAAGTCAGATCTCAGATTTCCTTTATAAAAAGCTAGGGTTATTATTACCTACACTGTACGGTTTCCCAGGGCGCTTGTTTGTGAGGCTTCCCTGCTAAGACTGTTGTTATGAAGATTACAAGAACTTACTTCCTTGCTTGGCTTACGGTAAGGATGCATGCGTATAGCTTAAGCCACGATCGCACCTAGCTGAATTCAAAGACTTATTCGGCTTACATTGCTGGGAGGCTTGGTTGTGTTAATTGCAGTATCTTTATTTCAACGAGCAATGTATGCCGAATCAATCTTTGAATTTAGCTAGGTGTGATCGTGGCTTTATCTGGTGGGTTTTGTTGTTTATTGTAGGTTGCCGAGTGGAAGTTGCTCTTTCTTTCCAATTAGGAAAGTTAAGCAACTTGGATTGTTGTCAAAATTTGGATAGGTGACCTTAGTTGGAAAAACTTAAATTATCTGCCTGCGTCTGTGTTCCCGAGTTCATATAAACCGAGTCTATTTTAGTCGTGAGTAAATAAATAGGCTTCTTCTGGGCAAGCTCGTCGACCTCATATCTAACCTCAAGACTACATCGAGGTCAAGAGTAATCCCATTGACAATAAAAAAAATCATGAGGTTTCCGTGCGTCTGAAAGCACGTAAAGCGCCAGGTTCTGCCCAAGTTACTGACTGCATTCATTTAGCCCCGTGTTTACGAAATTAAGGTGGCAGTCACTCTGTGTAAAACCTTGCCCAATCCCCTAGCCAAAGTAGGAGCTTCCATAAAACGGTAAGGGTGGGTCTTCCACCAGAGTTGTATGAGGTAGCTAAGCCGTTAGCTGGAAAATTCTGCAATTGCTTTTTTGGATTTATCTATTTTCCTCACCATGCTCAGCGCAGTTCCAAGCTAGGAAAATTAAGCAATTATCGTATTTATATTTTTTATTGTCAACTAGGAAGCCTATTCACTCGCGACTCGAATAGATTCGGGTTATATGACTCGGGAAAACAGACGCAGGCAGAGAATTCCACTCTTTTGGATTTTTCTCAGCTCAGCTTAGCTACCTCTTACAGCACTAATGGAAAACCACCCTAAGGCTAGAGCAACGTTTGTAGGTTGAATAAACATAACTTTTTTTAAAGAAACAAAAGTTTTAATCAAAAAGAGAGGATTTTGATGAAAAATATAAAGTAATTGGAAATATGAGACCCTTGTTTTAGATTTATTATAACTTTTGGCATTATTGGAAGTTTATTCAACCCACGTAGTCTACCCGCCTCCATATCAAATATCTCTCGCTTGTAAACAAAGTTATATATTTATAATATTGATTTAGGCGTGCTAATAAAATCTTTATAGAAATCTAGAGATTATTTCAGAAAATATGATTCATCATCATCATCATGACATCCAATGAAACGTCCACTACAAGACAGGCAACTCCCTCCAAAATTCTAGCTTTTGCTGAAACAATGTGAAGGGGAAGTACCATAGTCACCACGCTTATTAGCGTTACGGCTGGCACCATGGACCGCGGTTGTTGGTGACCGCAGTATGTAAGATGATATGATACATGCTGCCCATCCTCTGGTTCATTAACCCTTAGTTGCCTCTTACGACACCCACGGTTAGAGATGTGTCGGATGATGATTACATTGTTTTACTGGGTGTAAATTGGTACTTTTAATTTTTCCATACAAAAAATGTACGAAATTTTTTTTTTGTAATTTTTTTTGGATATTTTGAATTTACATTTAATTCAAAATTAAAATAAAATCTACCTGAGAAATTAATGTTGGGGTCAACTGCTTCGTTGCCTACTCTACCCGTTCGTTGCGTATTTCTGAGCCAGTGAAATTACCGGCACATGAGACATACCATCTTAGGTTTCAGGGTAGACGGTTACTTTGCTATGTTAATAGTGTCAAATTATTACATTAAGAGGGAATAGCAGTTGGATTTTTCCATACAAATGTTTTCCCCTGTTTTCTTCCTGGGTAATGCCCGTAGAGCAATGATTTTCTTTTTATAAAATCTAGGTCTACTCAAGGCATGCCCCAATGTTTTAATTTTGCGCAAAAAACAATTACAAAAAGAAATGTAAATTTCCAAAAACTCTAAAAAATGGGTGTGTAATAAATCATATAACAACTTTTAATATAACATTTAATTGATATAACAACGTTTCATATAACTTTGTTTTATATAATAATTATTTCATATAATCGACATTTCACATATTTTCATTTTGTATAATTTCAAAACGTATAATAAACATTTCCTATAATTTTTTTTCATATAATCATCATTTCGTATAATACCCATTTTATATAATATCATTTCGTATAATAATCACTTCATATAAAATTCAAATGTAAAATTAACAAACCTGAACAATAAATTCAATTCATTAAATTGCAAGTAAGCAAGCATGCATACAGCAAGCATGCATACAGCAAGCATGCATACAAGCAAGCATGCATACAAGCAAGCATGCATGCAAACAAGCAGGCATGCGCATGCATTCATGTCAACCTAACCTGAAGGGTATGGCGGAATGAAGCGGAGCTCGCTCCTCTCGAACCTAACCAACTGTGTCGGGGTGCCCCGAACTCTTTTGCTCGCTTCGCTCGCCTATTATCAAATGAACTTTATATCAAATGAATTTGATATCAAGTGAATTTTATATGAAAGATATTTAGGTGAAATGATAGTTATGCCAAATGTTAGTATAGAAAACGTTCATTATAGTAAACGTTCATTATGTCAAACAAAATTATGCTAATAGTTGTTATATGAAACGTTTATTATATCAATTGAATGTTATTGAAACGTTGATACACGAAAAATATTTATACGAAATGATGCGCACCCCTAAAAAATGCCCCAATTTGCCGCCCTATTCAGACGACTACCATTCAAATTTTAAATGGTTTTAAAATTAATAAAAACAAAGGAGCATAGATCTACTCTTTCTTCAAATATTGGTATGAAAATTAATCGAATCGGCTCAGATTTGAAGGAGAAAATAGGGGAAAACAAAACGCCGATCTGGTCAAGGTTTTTGTAGACAAAAGCGTAGTTGTTCCTATTTCAGTTGGCTTTTGCCGTTCTTATTTCGATAACTGTAGGAGCTAAAATCGCACTTTAAGTGATAAAATTGATTCGTTCTTGATTACTTTTTTTTTTAAATTCCTAAATGTCACACAACAAA
Organism: Athrips mouffetella; assembly: GCA_947532105.1. Classification (NCBI taxonomy): domain Eukaryota; kingdom Metazoa; phylum Arthropoda; class Insecta; order Lepidoptera; family Gelechiidae; genus Athrips; species Athrips mouffetella. The sequence goes on along the minus strand of OX383964.1, from coordinate 4,790,687 downwards.
TGTCGTTACATCTACGAGTATTATCTAGGAATCGCTCTTACAGATTATACACGAACTTACTAAAACCTTGTATGAAAGTACCTATACAATATCCTACAAAACATTTTATATTCCAAACAAACTTATGCTGTGCCGATCTCGAAGGAAGTAGACTCTTCCTTTTGAAATATTCATTTGCTACTGTTTGCTCCTTGGGTAGTCATGACGTGGCATAAAATGGAACTGGATGAGATTCCAATAGTAAAGTGGAGGATTTCAAATTGTTAGAAACGTTTTTGTGTTGTTAGTGAGAAAAGTAGCGATAGTTTATGCTATACCCGTAGTTTGAAGAAAAAAAATTTTTTTGAAAATAAAGAAAATCTTATACAAAAATATAAAAAATGTTATACACGGAAAAAAATAACTTTATTTCGTAATTATGTCATTTAAATCTATGAACTAAAAGCCGCGATCGAAACGCGAATAAATGTGATTGGGAGACAATTTTTAGCAATCCCATAAATTACATTTTTGTTATTTTAGACAAAACAGCTTTATACATGAATATTGTTCTTCTACTTCACATACTTATCCAATTTAATGTTTTTTATAAATATTAGCCTTCAATTTATTCAATCGTATTAATATCCTACTCCTACTAATAATATAAACGTGAAAGTTTGTAAGTATGGATGGATGGAAGGATGGATAGATGGATGTTTGTTACTCTTTCACGTAAAAACTACTGAATTGATTTTAATGAAACTGTACAATAGTATAGCTTATTTATCAGAATAACATATAGGCTACAATTTATAAACCTGCGCAGACGGAGTCGGGTGCACCAGCTAGTTTATTATATCCCTAGAATTATTAAAAATCACGTCGCGTCGGGGCAAAATTGCAGCGAAACAAGTTGCAACGGCTTAAGGCGATCCGGTATCCATACTAAATTCTTTTGACTTTCATTCTTATGCGGGACATAAAATGCTATTGAAAAACGAGTGTACATACTGCTATTTTTAGTTAAATTTTTCGCTGATTAATACAAAGATACAGCTTATGCACCGAAAGTACTAGTTTTTGTTAGCAATTTTTGGTTTAATATTACCATGGTGGGTGTGCGATCTAAACTAGTACTTTCGGTGAATTAGCTGTATCTTTGTATTAATCAGTGAAAAATTTGACTATAAATGGCAGAATACACTGGTATTTCAACAGCATTTTATATACCGCATAAAAATGCGGGTTATTTGAAATTAGTATGGAAAACGGATCGCCTTAAAGCTTCGCTTAATAATTTGAAAAATACTAGCTCGTTTTTGGAACTTAAAACTGAACAGCATTCCCAAAGAGATATAATAGGAAATAAAACGAGATAAATTTCGATCGTCTCATACATAATCCAAAAGGTATTGATGGTGCAAGCTTTTTATAGGAGAGCCGGTAAAATATTTCGTTTTCCAACCACTGTTTCTTGGGGAAAATATTTCAGATTTGTGTTCTGAGTGATATACTAAAGTATGGCCAGGACTTTTAAAATTCGATCATTAGCATACAAAAGGCGATATGTAAGTTTTTTTGGGTATTTTGAAGACAAATGTCTTTTTCTTTACTCAGTATTTTGCCGTGATTTTGAGGTATGTGTTTCTTGACCATTCAAGTGAGGGAATCACGAAGACCAAAACATGATTAGTGAAAATCGACTCGATAAAATAAAAATCCAAAGTTGCCTCTTCAATTTTCATTTATTCCCTTTTTTTTGTGGAATCTGAGGTGTACTTATAAAGAAATTAGGTATACAGAAAGGTATTAGTAGTTGCTAGGGTTTGCCTAACCTAAAATTTTATTTTAATACTTAGTTTTTACAAAAAGTTGATATTTTATATCAGGCGCTTACGTCATGTAGTTTTGGTAACATGCACAGTATATCTGTCGCAATCTAATGCGTTGCGGATTGCGCACTTTATCCCTTTCTTTAAAGCGAAAAGACTGCGCGCGCTGTGTAATATCTATCTTTTCTCATATCCTCATACGCTTTTTAGGGTTCCGTAACCAAAGGGTGAAAAACGGGACCCTATTCATAGATAGATAGATAGATAGATAGATAAACACTTTATTGTCACACACAAAACACATTAACAATTACAAAAGAGAGTCTTAAATCTAGGGTGACAAAGGCGGTCTTATCGCTGGGAGCGATCTCTTCCAGACAACCTTTGCATGTAGGAAAGTGTGATAGAGAACTGCAGTAGTGTGCCAATCTATAATATTTATATACTTTTACAATACAATATGTACATATACAAATATATATAATATATATATATATATATATATATATACAAATAAATAATTTAGACATAGGAATAAATGTAACATACACAATAAATAAATATATATATATATAACAGCAAAAGGTATCATATAAGTAATTGTTGCAAACTAAGGAACTATTTTATGAAGGAAATGTTTATTTAATTTAGTTTTGAAAACAGCTAGTGACTTGGAGTGACGAATATCTGACGGCAAATCATTCCAGAGACTGACAGCTTTCAACGTAAACGATTCCTTATAGTAACCTGACCGAGTTAATGGAATTTGCAGTTGATTGTCAGTTTTAGATCGTAGATCACGAGACAGATCTGAACTGTGGTATCGGAAACGTTCTTTAAGGTATGATGGAGTACGGGGGTCATGCAGTATGTTGTAGAGAAGTGCAAGGACATGCTCATCACGACGCAATCTGATAGGCAGCCATTTTAACTTGCTCCTGTATTCAGACACATGGTCGAACTTACGCAGTCCAAATATGAATCTTATGCAAAGGTTTTGCAGGCGTTGGAGCTTATTAAGCAGGTCCTCATTAAGGTCAATGAGGCAGACATCAGCATAGTCAAGTATTGGTAAGAGTAAGGACTGCGCAAGTTCAACTTTGGTCTTCACGGGGAGCATGTTTTTCCATCTGCGAAGCGCACCAGCAGCAGCAAATACTTTACGACTTGTTTCAGTAATGTGTGGCCGCCAAGAAAGAGTGTTATCAAATAGAACACCAAGGTTTTTGACAACCTTGCTGTAAGGCAACGCAACGTGACTGAAGGTGACAGGTGGAATGACGTCTATTCATATGCCCTCGATGTCTGTCTGTCAGCGGGCTGTATCTCATAAACCGTATTAGGTAGAAATTTGAAATTTTCACAATTTTTTATGTATGTTGCCATTGCAAGAACAAATAATAAAAATAAATAAAAATAAAATTAATGGCGGCTTCCCTACTACAAACGTGTTTTAGGCGATTTTTGCTCGATTTTTGTTTTAGCTCTATCGTAAAAACGGTAACATTTACAAGCGTGAAAATTTGTATATTTACAGTGCATAAGCTATTAAATAAAAACATATAATAAAAACTGGTCAAGTGCGAATCAGCCTCAAAATATCTAGCACAGTAAGTTACTGAAATTTCAACGAATACAATAAAATTAATGTTATGTGGTGGTACGGAACCCTCGGTGCTTGAGTCCGATTCGCACTTGGCCAGTTTTTTTTATTTAGTTTTGACAGGTGGCTAAGTTCAACTTTTTATTTTACATATCAAAGATATAAATCTGGAGGTATGGTCAAGTGCATATCAGTGGATAAACTTGCACTGCGAATATTAGCGCTACAGCAACGTAATCAAAACGGTGTGAAAGTCAAGGTATTTGTACTCCAAACTCTTTCTCTATTCTATTGAGTTCTTCTGGCGGCGGGAAGAACTCCGCAAACCGTGCCAGAAATCAATTCGTATATGTTTGCTCTGTAAACAAAGTAGTTATAGTCGTTGGTGTTGAGTCTCCCGTAGGCCCACGTCGGGAGGTTATTAGCCATGACCCACACCTCGTCATCCGTCACGTGCAGATCTGAGGGGTAGCTGAACCTGATACTGTCTTGCACGAGGATCCCTACGTTAGCGGGCGTGAGGTCGACTCCGGTGTGCCAGCAAGAAAGCGCGTCGCGGCCGATGTCAGCGAAGAAAATGACGCTGGTGTCTTCATGGTAACCATGCATCGTGCATTGACTGTTCGAACCACGCTCGCCTACCAACGAGAACTCTTGCCAGTAGTTAGGATCGGCCATAGCGGTTCTGTTGCGCAGTAAACAGGTGGACACTGAGAACTCGGCCGTGCCCACCATCGGGTGAAAGTAGGCGGTGCGGCAGTTATCCGCGAGCGGGGCTGTCAGCGTTATCGAGAACACGCCGTCGTTCCACGTGAAGTATTGACCAGAGACCCTCAAGTTGCCGGCGAGCGGGTTGAATTGGAAGAAATTATGCTGGAGCCTCCAGCTGTCGTTGTCCCGAAGAGAGTACACGATGAGTCCATATGTTGCCAGGTCGGGGATGTAAGCATACACGTTGTTACTTGAGCAAGATTGTTCTAAGAAGTCCAGCGTTATTGACGCTAAGCCGGCGGGAGTGTCAGCTGTGATGATGTCAGTACTTTTGAGGGGATATCTGAGGATCTGCTGGTCGGTCTTCAGGTCAAAAACCACTATCGAGGGCTGCTGCAGTTGCTGTCTGTTATTTGGCAGCTCTAACATTCCATTGTCTACCATCCAAAGTCGCCCGCAGTGATCAGCGCGGGTCCTATACACGGAGACAAGCGAAGCCGCGTCACGCAAGTTGGGGTAGGGGCGGAGTCCTGGTGAGCGAGTGTGCCCATCTACGTTTAGGTCCAAGTAGTTCAGGGTTGACGGTATGCCTAATCGTCTTCGAGGTATGGTTATAAACAGCCTGTTGCCAGCGCGCTCCACGCCCATAGGCAGGTTGTTGTATTGGATGAAGAAACGCTGTGAATCATCTATGTTATCTCTGGGCCCAGCACCAGGCGTCCAGTTACGAGGTGGTGGCCTTGCTTGTCTGGTTTCTCGAACGTTGGTGCTATTGTCCACGTCTGCGAAACGATCGTGGATAACCTGGTTCCCGTTGATGTTGTATGTGAGCTGTTTCCACGCGAACACCTCCTGCAGCCGGCCAAGCTGGCGAGCCTCCTGCGACCACACAGCCACCGTCAGCAGCGCCAGGGACCAACACGAGAGGAGAAAGATTCGCATCTTGTTGAAAGTTGCACCTTATTTTATTTTCCCTGCACGACCGATACAACTTGTATTATTAGCACAAAACGCGACTACAGTTTGCCCTACGGTCTAGAATTGACACACTCGATGAATTACTTTTACCAGAATGAATGACCACAACGAATATGTTCTTACTTATAAGCTGTCATTGTACCTCTAGTCAATTAACTAATACTACTTACTAAATGGCTCTTGGATTGTTTCCCTCTATTAGTTAATTAATTTGGACATTAATGTTCAAATTATAATTTTAATTATTGTTGACGACTTAATGTGAATAATACAGTCAACAGCACGTCAAGCTATATTTAATAGACTCTCACAAGCCATCCCACGTCACCGAGCACAATAAATCTGCAACTTTGTGGCGAGAATAGTGGTCTATTAAATCCACATTCTATGCCCATGTGGAACAGGCTCGCTCATCACAGTCATCATTGTTGGTAATTTCTTTTTTGTGACTTTGTAAAATGCGAAAATATATTCCAGATATAGTGACTTAATCATTTTTATACTGGGTGATCGTTTAGTATTAGAACTTCCATTTTCATTTTTCCTAACAAAGCAGCACCATGCAGTTGAATTTTCAAAAAGAGCAGAAAAGCATCCTATTGATTAAATACCTGAAAAAAGTTTTACTATAGAAACGATGAATCGAGTTAAGATCACTGTCTCGAAAACAAAAAGAATCACCATGGACATAAAAATATTTATATACCTGCTACTTTTGTAGTCCTTCAAAACACATGTACATAGCCTGTTTTCTCAAATGACGCGGAAGTACCCATAATTAATTACCCTGCTAAGGGTTGGAGACAGCTGCTTTAGACATTGAAATCCTCACGCATTACACATGCTCAATTTAATTCAGAACCCTTTAAGACATGAATATACCAGGCCACTCAGAAAGTATTGCGAAAAATAGTTTTTATATATGGGAGACTGGCCGGTCAGAATCTTTTTTGAAAATATGATTACTTGTAAGTAAAAATATGTGTGTTCCATTTTCAAAATTTCCCTCCACATTTTTTGCGAGCCAATTCAAAGTATCGTGTCTTACTGAAAAATGGATCTGCGCCGGGAACATTTTAGAGCTATGATTTTTTACGATTTCAAGTGTCGCCTGAAACCGGATGAATCGTTCGATAGACTTCAAATGGCATTTATGGATGAAGGACCCTCCAAGGCAACCGTGTATCGTTGGTATAACGAATTTAGGCGCGGTCGACCAACCTTGCGGGATGAAGAAAGAAGCGGTCGCCCTTTGACGGCTATTACGGAAGAAAACGTGCTAGCAGTGAAAAATTTGATCCAAGATAATAGGCGAATTACATATCAGGAGATTCAGCACATATTAAAGATTGGATCGGGAAGCGTTCACGAGATTCTACACGGGCATCTTCGCGTGAGGAGGATAGTATCGCGCTGGGTGCCGCACTACCTCACCGACGCTCAGAAGCAGGCCCGGGTGGAATGGTGCCGTGATATGCTGAACAAATTTGAAGCAGGCTCGTCTCGGCGTGTTTACGACATCGTAACAGGTGATGAGTCCTGGATTTATCAATACGATCCAGAAACCAAGCGCCAGTCGACAGTTTGGGTGTTTCAAAATGAACCAACGCCTACCAAAGTGAAGCGATCTCGAAGCGGGGGGAAGATTTTGATCGCCAGCTTTTTTAATTTGACTGGCCACTTGGCCTCAATTCCCTTACGAGATCAAAGAAGCATCAACGCCGAATGGTATACTACCAAATGTTTACCAGAAGTTTTTTCTGTTGTGAGCAACAAGCGACCAAACACAGGGCTCCGCGGACTACTGCTCCACCACGACAATGCGCCTGCACACACCGCGCTCAAAACGAGGGACTTCCTGGACAGCACACCAGTCAAACTCCTGGGTCACCCTCCTTACAGCCCTGATCTAGCACCGTGTGACTTCTTTTTATTTCCAAAAATAAAAAATCAGCTCAAGGGGATACAATTTTCGTCGCCGGAAGATGCGCTGGCTGCGTTCGAGCAGGCTGTAAACGAGGTGTCTACGGCGGACTGGAAAAAGTGTTTTGAAAACTGGTTCAGACGCATGAATCTTTGTATAGAGGCTGGTGGAGAGTACTTTGAAAAGATTTAATAAAAATATATGTACCTGTAGAACAATTTTTTTTAGTGTCGCAAATATTTCTGAGTGTCCCACGTATGGCGAAAGCCCTGAGTAACTTGTCAAAAAGTCGTCGACATAAAAAGACACGAACATCGCACGGACTTGTCGAACCACGTTGAGAAATTCGCGTTTCGAACTGGAAAATTCTTGGTGAAAATTCTTAGTAGCGGTTGGCTTGGAAAAAGTTGTCAAGTCTAACGAGTCTCTATAAGCTCTAGTTTTAATAAACCTTTGAAAGGAAGGCTTAATTACAAAATCCGAGCTATGTTTAGATTATTCAGACTTGCTAAAAGCCTGATAATAACTACACAACTTAGTATTTTAGATCGATGTTCACTACCTTATATCGCACTCCAGGCCAAAAGTCCAAACAGACACTTGGGTAATAGGAACTTGGCCAAAATCAAGAATGAAAATTTTACATTCAAGTGTCTGAAACTTTTAATTAAAATAAAGTATCAGAGGTCCCTCAACACTTCTCGTTTTTTAGGGTTCCGATACCAAAATGGTAAAAAAAAATACCAAAATGGTAAAAAAAAGGAACCCTTATGGTGCCGCTCTGTCTGTCTGTCTGTCTGTCTGTCCGTCTGTCTGTCACACCTCTATATCTCAGCAACCACTTATGCTATCAACCTGAAATTTGGAATAGTTTTAGAATATAGTTGCCCAACTTAATTGCACAAGAAAAAAATTTGAAAAAAGTATGATTATTAATATAAAGGGGGCCAAAATAGGGGGGGCCAAATTTCAAATTGTCGCTACTAGGTCGAGTGGGGTATCATATGAAAGGGCTTTACTTGTACATTTTAAAATATATTTTTGTATTTTTTTAAATTTCTTAGTTTTAAGGTTATGATGAAAAATGTCAAGAAAAATACCATTCCCCCCCCTTATCTCCGAAGTTTGAGTAAGGAAAAATCTGAATTAATTACAGTTGACAGAAGTTTATATAAACTTTACAGCAAAAATAAAACGATCTTTCTAAGTTGCACAGTTTTTCAGAAATCTGCAAAAAACCTTTACAAACAAATTTAGTTTTGCGGTCCTGAAAATGGACTTTATTGCTTCCAAAAATACTATAGGTATATCGGAACCCTCGGCGCGCGAGTCCGACTCGCACTTGACCGGTTTTTTTTTATACTAAATCAATCCTAAATGATGCGCTAAGAAGAATAAAAAATGTAAGGGCTTTTGAATTTTTCCTGCAATTTTTGCGAAGGTTGACAAGTGTACTTACTATTCTTATTTATATTTGGATTATTTTCGTAGAAAAAATATTAATTATATTCGACAGAACGTACTCGAAAAATGACGAAGAAAATTTCAGTTTTTAATAACGAGAGCTTTAACTCAAATCCAATTTTGCACCAATGAGTGATTACGAGTACTCGTACCAAGCCATTGCGGGTCTAAAGATCGTAAACAGTTTTCTTCTCAATAAAGCGTCATACTTTTATTTGTTCCAACAGGAAACTGTTTATGATTGATCTCGAAGGACGCCGCTGGCAATGTTTACACAATACAAAAAATATCAGATTTATTTTCCTCTCAATGAAGTAAGTTAGAAGATAAATAGAAAAAATGTGGTTATATTTACAATCGTGCGTATTATTTTCTGGAAACAAATCTGAAGAAATATCTTTGGACAGTCACACACACATAAGGATATTGTAATGTGTAATACTTCTTTCGTCCTTATGGTGCCGGCTAAGAATAGTACCAGCCCAACTCTATCTGTGGGTGTCATAAAAGGCAACTATTGAGTTGACAACAACTCGGAAGACGGGCAGCAGCGTCCTTCTGCGTATTGTACCATAATAGATACTGCGGCCACCAACAACCGCGGTAATTGCTGTGATTTTCTTCAGGTAGCTCCAGCAGCAGCTCCGGCAGTAGAATTTTATTGGGATGTTATAGTAATCATTTAACATTTGGAAACACTAAGATTGAGTTCACTCTTGACCTCGATCTAGCCCTTAGGTCAGAGATAAGGTCGACGATGGAACGAGCTTGCCCGAAAGAAGCGTATTATCTCGCGACTTGAATACATTAGGTACATAATATTCGCTTCCTGAGGCAAAAGTGTTAAACTCAAGCTACTACATTGTGACCAAAAGAATATCTAATCACAGTCCTTATCTAAACACCAAGCCAGAATTTCTACCCGCAAACGCGTGCTCGTAAAAATAAAATATGATAGCTGTGTCGCGCAAAATGTACCCTCGTAAAAACTGAGATTTGTTATTGTGAAGCGTCTCTACGGTTAAATCCGATTCGTCATATGTCAAACGAGTGCGGGCTAGAATTGGAATCAAATCATTGTTGACGCGTTTATTTTTTTTGAAAAAATTTTAGCTTCCTGCTGACCTATTTTAGAAAGATCCTCTTCATTATAACATTCCATTTAACGTCGACTACAAGGAACTACCTCCAGAATTCCAGCTTTTGCTGAAAAACTTTTGAGGGGAAGTACCATAGGCACTTGTTAGTGTTTCAGCTGGCACCATGGACCGCGGTTGTTGGTGACCACAGAATGTAAGATGATACAATACCCTGAAGGATGCTGCTGTCCATCCTCTGGTTCATTAACCCTTAGTCGCCTCTTACGTCACCCACGGGTAGAGATGGGTTGGTACTATTATTCTTTGCCGGCTCTACACGGGTCAACAGATCCTTTAAAATGAATGAAACCGCTATGTGATTAGGTACTTACGATTCGTTCTTTTTTAAATGCAGCAGTAAATATCTGAAATTTGTATATCCATTAGTCTGTTTTAATATTTTTCATTTCAGTAATATCAAAACTGGCACAAAATTTACGTAACATATATTTTTTTTAGCTAAAGATGATGATAGGGTCGTCATTCGTCATCGACCCTACAACCCAAACGATATCAAAATCAAAAAATCTAATCAAATATAGTTTATTCATTCTTAATGATGTCAGCTAAACTACATCGCTTCACTTTATGGTGTATTGTTTAAAAGCTCTTGTTATCTATCAAACAATACCTGACAATAATATTGTGACGATACCGCATTAATACAAAAATACTCTTCTTATTTCTTAGGAAGACAATAATCAAAAGGTTACTACTAATTGTTTGGTATCGAGACCGAATAACAATTGTGAGGGTCTCTCACAAAAACAATTCTGGCCAGGACAAGTTGTTTTTGTTACATCGAAAAGGGACTCCACTCTGGTAGAGCCTCTATTAGTTATTTAATGAGTTATTAAAACTACAGTGTGAAAAGACGTCTATAAAACTTATACTGAACAACTTTATTCAAGAAACATTATGAAATATCCTGTCATCATTTTCTGTCCTGTGGTGTGCAATAAAGTATATTTGTATTGTATTGTAAATATGAAAAAAATTGTGAAATATGAAAACCTCCCATACAAAATGCACTGTCAGCATGCTATTTCTAAACAGGTTGTAACAGAAAGCAAACATAGGTCGAAATACGAAAAACAAATGTTGACCTCACAAAATGCGCCATCAGCTGATTCAGTTTCTGGAGGTCGAAAATTTTTTTTTTCGTATTTAGACCTATATTTCTCAGGGAAAGTTGTTCAGTTTCATAGGCAGATTCAGATCCTTCAGGGTTGGTATATTCTTTCTGTTACACCGTATAGAAATTACCTATGTTCCGTGAGGAAAAATGTTCAGTTTAGGTCTAAATCCTTGGTTTCACTTTTAGGGAGATGTTTTTTCATATCCTGCACATCGTCTCCCCAGAGGTTAACCTTGTGATCTGGTCGATCTGATGACCTGGTGATCACTGGTGTTCCCGAGCCTTAGCCACCATTTCTTTAGGGAGTTATTCCGCTTACTGTCTTTAGTCTCGCCGTATGTCCTGCCTACTGCCATTCTACTGAAACGTCTACTATAGGACAGGGAGCTCCCTCCAAAACTGCAGCAAAAACACTTGGTACTTAGGAGGGGATTGACCATAGTCACCACGCATCCAAGCCTTGAACGTTAGTTTACTATTATTTAATCTGTGGCCTTGCGGCTGGCGACCGCTGTTGTTGGTGATCGCAGTATGTAGGATGGTATAATATACACAGAAATATGCTGCTGCTTATCCTCCGGTTCATAAGACCTTAGTCGCCTCTTACGACACCCACGGGTAGAAAAGGGTTGGTACTATTCTTTGCCGGCACCACACGGACGCTACTGTCATTACAAATATTTAATTTTGAAAAAAATTAAGTAGAAGTAAACAGATGAGCTATGAGGCTTAGACTGCTATTTACCAGTTCTGTGCGAGGGATCTAAGCTGTGAGCTAGAAAATTCCTATAGGATCCGCGAGTTTTCTTGGTCAAATTAAAATTAAATCCTGTTTACATCTAAGAAAGAATCATATGAAATTTATGAAAACCACACAATTTTAAATTTCATACGTAGTTTTACATTTTTTGTTATTAATTAAGTGTTAAGACTAACTAAACGATGGCAAGAATTATGACGTCATCGTTCAAAACCTTCATACAAAACCTATGGAAGATTTTTGTTTTCACGTAGGTCAATTGACTAGGTTGGAAACTTACTGATTGCTTCATTCGGCAGCGCATTTTACAAGCTAGAAAAACGGCGTAATCCTATTGGTTGCAATTTTCCCAGCTCACTGCTTAGCTCCCTTGCACAGCACTAGTGGAAAAGCAGCCTTATACTAAAGGTATAAGAATAAAGGAGAATCCGAAGAATTGCAGATTATTAGAATCTGGATAGACACTCGAACCCAAGTGGGATCAGACTTAATGAAAGCTCCGCGACATTGAGGGTTGGACCTCCGAATGAAAGTCAGTTAGTGTTGGATAGCGTACAGGCTAACTATCGACATTGTCATTTCGAAAAACAACAACTAAAACTATTAGGGCTAGATACAATAACAATAGATTAGATTACAATAGAACCTAAGAACCTAACCTAACCGAGATTTCCAGAAAAAAAAGTGATGAAATCACCTACCAAACCTAGGGCAATCAACTTGGACACTAGAGGTAACTGCCTTTGCTATCAGTTATCCAGAAGGCAAACCACACCCTGTACTAAATAAAAAAATCCCACGTTATTAGAAGTTTTGGAAGCAATCAAATAGACTCTCATTTATCAGTTAATGATAATTGGTGAAACCAGCCATATTACCTCTCTAAGTACGGATATAACCGATGAGAAATATTGACAGCATTGTCGATATTCTTATTTTTATAAGATAAACTGAACTATCGATAGCTAGGCAACACTGCTCCGAATACCTTATTAACGTGTTTAGTCCCTTTCCCATCTCAATATCCATTCCCTCCGTTTCTGTCTAAGTAAATAAACTTCACACCTTTCAAAAGGTCGGGCATTCAGAATTTCTTTCGCTTGGCCGGAATTATAAAAATACCTTTTATGTCAATCGGGTCCGTTTCAGTTGGCTCAGGTTCATCAGTCATGAATGACGTTTGATATCCGGGATTCACTTTTTTTTTAACGTACGTAGACGACATCGTAATTGGAAGCACTATCACGAATTTGACGAAAGAAGAAGTTTTAATATTTGTTAGGATTTTTTCAACTCCTTCACGTACATATTGTCATCGTATTATTAGGGTTGTACCATCGATAACAGATAGCAAAAATCCTGATATCAGGGTTATGTAGTCGCATAAGGCCTCTAATATTGCTCATTTAACGTCATCTGTCATTACGAGCCTTCCGAAGCAAAGAAACATGTGAAATTTTACAATGTCCTACCTAAAACCGGGGAAAGTCTCACTGTCGTTCCTGTTTTCCGTTGTCTCTATCGGGATGTCAAACCAAAACCTCCTACTAAATTACGGAGGTTGCTTTACGCACTAACAGCTGGTCAGATCAGATATCAATGTAACATGGTAGAGTGGATAATGTGACTATGATTGTAAGTGAATTCATGAATACTATCATTAAATTATTCAATTATTCGTAAGGGTAACAGATAGTTGTCAATATGTTTCGATTTATAGTACGTGCCGTTCACCAAAGCTACGTGGATTATTGTGAAAAGCGTATCATTGGAGATTGATGCTACCTATTAAATTTTCTCCGGCGCCAACAATCCCCTCAGCTATGCCAGAAAGCGAGCATTTTCCGTCACGATCGCCCCATTTTTCATTTCCTGCTGACCGTATAGGTTCTAAATATTATATATATAGTCACAAGCTTGTTATATTTATTATAGGGTATAGCGTAAGGTTACGTGGTTACTGTGTGCAGGCAGACCAAAATATTTATCGCAATAGAGTCATTCTCTATCCATTAAACCAAGATTCATCCAATTCGGAGATCGTTTAAAATTTTGTCATGACCTCCTATAATATAAGCTGTTGGTCACAACTATCTCTCTATTTATTTTTGTTATCTAATTGATCTTTCAGCCTCTCAGAAGCATTTTTTCAGCATGAAATCTTCTGCAAATATGGTTAAGCAGGCTTTTGTATATTGTAGGTACTTAATTGGTAGGTACGGTCAGAGATTAATAGTAACTACATTTACAATATCTTAACAAAAAATTCGCATAGAACAAAGAAAAACCTATGAATCTCGATAAAGTACCGCATCAAATATTTATGAATTACAAACTTTTTTTTTATTTATTCATGGTGGATCTACTCTTCTGAGGTAAGTTTATGCTCAGGAGAGCGTCGTCGCTCTAATACATTAATTACATTAGATTTTTTATGCTGCGGTATTGACATTTTCAGTCAGTTTTTCCATAAAATGTATTTTTTTTATACTTGCTTATGTATAATAGGATTGGGGGTTTGTGTTAGCAAGTTGAGAACTTCAGTAGGCAGTTCGTTCAGGAATTCCGGTAGCATATATTCATGTGTACTTTTATCATATTTATGTATTGTTATACATACTTTGAAAGTGAGTATGTAGGTAAGTATGTTACTTGTCGGAGGTAATATTCCTTGATTATGGCGAATTTAAATATGTCAAAAATAGTATGCTCTGCTATATAATAATTCTTTTTCGTTAGGGTGGATAATAGTTTTAAGCATTCTAATTTGTAATTAATTACGGATATTCCAGTTTCAACTACCAAAACCTTGAACTCATCTCCCACTCTTGCCAAATCTTATCTCGAACGACACGTAGATGTTTGCAATGTAGATTTTAAATTCAGTTACGTCAATGCTTTCGTTATAATTAAAGCCTTTAAATCACTTAAAATGAAAAAGACCGCCGATATAGATGGCCTGTCAGTTAAAATTATTAGTGCCGTTATAGAAAGCATTGCACCATACTTATCTAGTATTTTTAATAAATGTGTAGATGATGGTGTTTTTCCTGATTTGATGAAACATAGTAAAATTATTCCGTTGTTTAAAGCTGGTAGTAAATCAGACCCCACTAATTTTAGACCTATTTCTGTTCTACCAACTCTTAGTAAGATATTTGAAAAGATAATTTTAAATCAGGTTCAGAGCCACTTTTATCGCAACAACTTGATGAACCTAAAACAGTTCGGTTTTACCAGGGGTCGCTCAACAGTCGATGCAGGTGTTGAGCTTATTCCAAGTCCAAGGCTTTCGATTGTGTACATCATGATATTCTTATCAGGAAATTACACCATTATGGAATTAGAGACCAGGCTCTAAGCCTTCTGGAGTCGTATCTAAGTGAAAGGATCCAGAAGGTTGATGTAAATGGGAAAAGGTCACTAGGATCAAAAATTTGTATGGGCGTTCCACAAGGCTCAATCCTGGGACCATTCCTGTTCATTGTCTACATTAACGATTTGCCAAACCTTGTAAAGGACAAGAATGAGATAGTACTATTTGCAGATGATACGTCTTTGATTTTTAAAGTCAAAAGACAACAATCAAATTTTGACGACGTAAATAGTACAATCTCTAATGTAGTTGAGTGGTTCACCGTAAATAATCTTTTACTTAACGAAAAGAAAACTAAGTGTGTTAAATTTGTTTTGCCTAATGTAAAGCCAACTGCTACAAGCCTATTAGTGAAAAACGATAAATTGAGTCTTGTGGAATCAGCTGTGTTCCTAGGTATTACCTTAGACAACAAATTACAATGGGGACCGCATATTAATAAATTGTCGAACAGACTTAGTTCTGCAGCATACGCAGTGAAAAGAATAAGAGCTCTGACGGATGTAGACACCGCGAGGTTAGTCTACTTCAGTTATTTCCATAGTCTCATGTCATATGGCCTTTTGTTATGGGGTCATGCTGCGGATGCAAACAGCATTTTTTTACTACAAAAGCGAGCTGTTCGTGCAATTTATAAAATGAAGCCTAGAGAATCTCTTCGAAATAAATTTAAAGAAATCAACATTTTGACTTTTGTGTCGCAATACATTTATGAGAATTTAATATATGCTAAACGGAATATACATATTTTTGATAAAAATTGTGACAGGCACAGTGTCAACATAAGAAACAAGAATCAACTTGCTTCTCATGTCAGCCGTATTCACAAAATTAGTAAAACATATAAAGGTCAATGTATACGCTTCTATAATAAGGTACCCACTGATATTGAAAGTTTACCGTTAGATAAATTCAAAACTGTAATCAAGCAGAAATTATGTAAGAAGGGTTATTATAAAATATCAGATTATCTAGAAGAGAAAAATCCATGGGATTAGACTACGGTTCTAACAGGCTAATTCAAAATTAAAACTGACCTATGTATGTTGTATATCAACCTTGTACATTCAAACATATTTAAAAGAGCGCGTGGGTTTTTATTGTCGCTTCTTTTTTTTCCCACAATGGCGCCACATTGTTTGTGAAGCGATGTAGTTTAGCTGACGTCATTAAGAGATTTTAATATCCAACAATGAATAAACGATTTTGATTTGATTTGATTTGATTAATATTTTTCAAGTAAATTTTATACGTAAAGCCGTAGCTGCTTATACCATAACTTCTAATGGAATTTGCTAGTGACAAGTATAACATTTTAAGTGTCAAGGCAGCCTGTATTTTAATATGGATAATTTAGACTCAAAAACGCAGCGACCCACAGAAAAACGTGTAAGGATCAAATCGATTCGTAGTGAGCTGATCTATCATCCCCATTAATATGAATCTTTTGGTTTTATGAGTTTTTATTACCTTTTCGTGTCCTTTGGGGTCTATCTGTCCATTGTTGATCAGTTACAACTTCCACTCAGTGGATTAAAACTAGCAAGGCGGAGCCAGCGGAGGTTCCCGCAAACCATTACGGCACAGGAAACTAAACTTAAAGGTGATCAGGTGCGAACTTTGTTGATGGTACTTTACAAATATTTATTTTTATGTTCAACTATTTGTCCTAGTTTTAGGACGCAGGGATGAAGATTACCTCGATTATAGTTTTGTTCTATAGTTGTGCACGTCTTAAGAATGCAGTGAGTCATTGTTGTCCGCTGCTGTTAGCCATGCCCCGTAGCCAATCAGGTCGTCTAAGTCATAAGGCCAAGTTCACAATGAATTGAAGGTAGACCTTCGAAAGATACGGTGTATCCTTTGTGCGAGCTACCCCGCACGCGGCCGCACCAGCCCGCTTAGCACGCTGCCCGAGAGAAAATATATCTCGGAGAAATGCCACTTTATTTGAGGAATTATGTCATCTAATCTATCACCTCCAAGCGCGAAGAAATGTCAGTGGAGGAAAATGTTTAGGAAATCCATAAATTACGTTTTTGATATTTTAGACTGAGATATCTTTATACACCAATACATGTAGCCGTCCTTGTCTTTCAAAATGTGTCGCATTGCTCGGAAGTCTAAAAAACGTGACCATGCTTAAAGTCTTTAATCTATGGGCCTAGATAAACTGGTAACTGCAGCGTGCTAAGCCGGCAGGGATCCACTTCTCTTGCGCGTTATTGCATAGAAGCAATCTAAGTGTAGAT
The DNA here is from genome assembly GCA_947532105.1 of Athrips mouffetella. Lineage (NCBI taxonomy): Eukaryota > Metazoa > Arthropoda > Insecta > Lepidoptera > Gelechiidae > Athrips > Athrips mouffetella. Next base: position 4,773,528 of record OX383964.1, on the reverse strand, counting down.
GAAATCTATGAGCAAGCGAAGTTTAGATGAAAGATCAAAGTTTACAAAACTGATAAGATAACAGATCGCTGTGTAATCTGCAGTCTATTGTCTTTTATTTTTTATTAGGTAAATTACATAGGAACTTTCTTAAAAATATATATAAGACCCCGCTAAACCCGTAATAGGTTTGTCTCGAAGTCTATCCGCAATACATATTTATACACTAAAGCTATAAAGAAAATTACTAACAATTAAACTTTACTAAAAAAACCAATATGAATGATAAATGATAACATAAAGCGCATAAATCTACACAAACTTCACAGTGCTGAGTACTTGCATCAAAACAGGTTTGAGAACTTGCTTTACGTCGATAACACAGGATGTCCCAAACGCACGCTCAGGGATTGGTTAGTTGGCACGTTTAATACGGGTTGTAAAGGTTCGTGATAAATTCGTTTAGCTGTTTACTTCTAGGCTGATATTCTCTGACGTGCGGCAGACTACTATACGGGTTTATTGGCCGCATCAAAACATTATCCCCAAACTAAGCCAATGGGAGGGTAAACAAACAATTCTTCGGAGCAAAGTTTTGTAAAAAAAGCTGACTTCGGTGGCTTCTCTTTTTTTATTATATTAAAAACCAAAATTATGGTTTTTTGTCTACTAAACGAGTATTCTAAACAATGATACCCCAATAGTTAAGGTTGATAAAATTTTACTTTGGCTGTATGGGAGCCCTCGAAAACATAAAAATATTTTTTTTTAATTTATATGGCCTTGGGTCAACAAGATGCTTATTAAAAATTTGAAGATTGTAGCTCCTACCGGTTAGGCTGTAAAACCTGTGTGGCAGACGAACAGACGATTCCGTTTGGACCCTTCAAGTACGCGACCCTAAAAATGACGAACGGTGATTTCTTGGAGTGCGACAGTATTTATCATCAGTTATTTACACAGAACAACGATAGGGCGAGAGAGAAGCGAAGAGAGTAAAAAATTTGGTTCCTTATACTATCCAATTTATGTAAGCGCTTATTTTGAATGCACGTCATAAATACATTCGTTGCCATAGAGACGCTGTCACTGGTTTTTTGCATCTTACTCTCTCGCATTAATGGTACTATGTTTATCGCACTCAAATGACGCTAGTAGTGTGGGTGCGGAAAGCGTGTTAGTTTTAGTAAATGGTGACACTAATTTGTATTGAATGAAATAAAGAATTCGTCTCTAGATGCAGAGCAAGACGCATGGACTTCAGAGCTCTGTGAGTGCGGCAGTATTTATCATCAGTTATTTAGCTCCAACAATAGAACAGAAATGTAACATGAAGCGTTGAAGGTTGAAAGATGAAACCGTCAGGAAAGAGAAACGGTGTTATATGCGAGTTCTGGAGTTCACGTGGAATTGTTCAGTTTTAATGAATAAAGTTTAACCAATTTTGAACTGGCAACAGTAATATGATATGATATTGTTTGTTCCTTTAGAATAATTGCTAGATATTAAAATTTCCCAGGGATTTTATTACTGTTTAAGTTAAATGGAATAACTTTTTTTCTACGGATTTCTATACAAGAGTACCTGGTGACCTAGTTTCGCTGTGTATAACCTTAACTAAAGTGCACCAACAGAGGGCGCTGTAGAGTTTTTTAAACGAGCTATTTTGAAGAAAAGCTCCAAAAACGGAAATAACGAATTCTCCCAGACATCATGAAACAAGCAACATTTCCGAAGAAAATAAATACCTACATATAATAAATAATAATATTTGACTTCCGACACAAAATGAGTTGATCACTTGAACACTTAATCAACTCATTGAAAGCCTCATTGAAAACTTTGTAAACTTTGTCGAGGTTTTCATGATAATTATTGTATTACCTATGGATATGGTATCTCTACTATTTATCTAGCGAACTTGGATAATGCAGAAAATCACAGTCTTAATTTGATCGTAATTCGCTAGGGAAACTTATATGTAAGGTACCTTGAAACTTGGCTCATAAACAGGAATAGGATCATTAAACATAAATAAAAAATACCAATTTTTTTTGGCCATAAATGACGAAGTTTTAAAAAAAAACATTTTCGTCCAATATCGATAGGTCGTATGGCAGAATGTGATGATTAGTCATTGCCTATCATAAAAAAAAAACTAACAGCTGTATAAACCGACCACAGACTACTTAGAACAGTTGTCAGTTTTTTTTTAAGACTGGCCATGGCTACTTTTCATTCTGCCATACGACCTATCGATATTTGACAAAAACAAAAATATTTTTTAACTTTATTATTTGCAACCGAAAAAAAAATCGTATTTTTTATTTTTACTTATTGACCTTATCTCTGTCTATGAGCCAAGTTTCGAGGTACCTTACACATACGTTTCCTATGCGAATTATATCACACAATGACTTAGAATACCCTACCTTTTTTACTTAGAAGCCTATTAGTCCGAGTGCTCACTGAAGAAAACGCCGCGAGCTTTTTGCACCACAAAGACTCTTCATCGTAATTACTCAGCCAAGTTTGTCAAGCTAACGAACTCGACGTAAAATTACGCTACGATTACACTTAGCTGAATTTAAAGACTAATTCAGCATACATTGCTGGGAGGCTTGGTTATGTTAATTGCAATATCCTTACTTCAACGAGCAATGTATGCCGAATTAGCCTTTGAATTCAGCTAGGTATGATCGTGGCTTTGCGCTACACGCTACATTTAATACTACGTCGGCCCTTGATTTAGGGGTGAACAAGAATGTTTTGTGTTTTTGTTTGTTGTTCGAGGTGGGGCACGTAAATTTGAGGCTTTTGATACATTATTCATGTAACAAAGAGTTAGGTAGTCTGCCTGCGCCACTTCCTCGCAGGTACTACTAGTAGGCCAAGTTTTTTTTTGTGGATGGGGAGTTTTGTACCTTAATCGAGCCCTAGGGACAGAGATGAGTTCAAATATAAAGGGATTAAGGGACGGTGTACCGAAAACTGAAAGGGTGTGCTCAGTAAACGAAACTGAACAACTTTCCCAAAGAAACATTGTTGGGAAAGAAAAACAACCTAGACCCTTCCATACTTCTTTCGCACCAGCTAGGTTGGCTGGAAGAGATCTCTTATAGAGAAAAGCTCACCTTTATAAACAACTTTATGTTATTTGTGCAGAATAAAGAAAATATACATATATACAAATTGCTCACTCTGATCGAAAAATTTGTATGGATAGATATAAAACTTTTTTCATTTCCCAAAAAAATTTTCTTTGGGAAAATTGTTCAGTTTCGTCGACTAAGCACACTGAGCCGTATTAATTAAAATTATAATTAAAATAATTATTATATCGATTAAAATTAATATTAAAATTAGGGTGTATTTGCACACTGTAGAACGAGCTCATCGATTGTAGGTGACTATAATTCTTAGTACATCTTTTTTCTTAGACAGGTTGCAGTGCAGACCAATCCTACGAAAGCTCATCTCCCCATAAGTAAATCATGAAATTCCGTTAAATTTCCTAATATTTTAGTAAATATTAGCTGTGTATTAACGTGCCACCAAATTTGAGTAAATTTTTACAAAATAACATTCACCAAATTTTGTCTACCAAAATGGATGAATGTACACCAAATTTGCTTCTGGCACTTCGCCGGCCGAGGCCGCGGCACGCTCGCTCCGCTCGCTCGGCTCGTGCGTTGTGGTCGCAAGATACTAACGAACCTAACCGGAACGGTTACCCAAATTTGATGTACGTTCAGCCAATTTGGTGTTCATTCATCCATTTTGTCTGAAGTGTATTGGGGTATAAAAAAATATTTTGGGAATCATTTAATTTGTTGCCGTAAATATTTACCGAATTTCAAATCATCTACGTAAAGCTGTGTCTTTTAATAACTGTTCGCGTTTTTGCCAATTATCTTATTTTCAACGTATGTTTTTTTTTTAAATTGTTCAATTTCGTTTAAAGAGCAATTCAAAAGTTAAACCTTGTATATACCTTATTTTTGACCTACAAACCTACATGTAACATTATAAGCTTATTATAAGCTTAAAGTAATGTAGGAGTCTAAGTAGAGCTCTACTCTAAAGAGCTATCATAAAGGTTTTATATCATGCCTGTAGTATGTAGGTAGCATAATACTCTTATAACACGATCTCTGTGATTTATATGGCGGTGTAGTATAAAGGGTAATAGAGATATACCTACATCTGCGTTGAGTTTCATTAGGGTATGTTTTTATTACAGGCTTTCGGAGATTGAAGGAGATTAATCTTTGTTTTTGAAGGCATTATGTTAACATGACGCGTTCTGGGCCATCTCTAGTACCTACTAAGCTGAAAAAAAAAATCCCGTGTGGTGCCGGCAAAGAATAGTACCTTCTAACCCATCTTTACCCGTGAGTGTCGTAAGAGGCGACTTAAGCCGATATTTCACTGGGACACCACGGTGGCGCCGCTGGTGTCCGTAACTGCAGTAAAGACACCAGAGTCACTACACCCTGCAGCCACAGTATTAAGGGCTATATTTCACTGGGAGTGGTAGCGCGACCAGCATCCGAACTGGTTGCGCCGCCAAATTGGTTGGGCAACCAAACGGACACCAGGTGAGTAACTCTCTATAGAGCTGTATACATTTTGTTGATAGCGGCGACTGGTTGCGCTGCTTTATAAACCGGAGGAAGGGTAGCAGCATCTTTTTGTAATAGTACCATCTTACATACTGCGGACACCAACAACAGCGGTCGCCAGCCGCAACGCTTACAAGCGTGGTGACTATGGTAAATCCCCTCCAATGTACCACGCGTTTTTGCTGGAGTTCTGGAGGGAGCTCCCTGTCCTGCAGTGATTCAGATTCAGATAATTTTATTCAATGTAGATTCTTTACAGAATACTTATTGAATGTCATGCAGAATACAAGGCAAATAGAGCGAGTCTACGCCGTTTTGGATCGTGCTATGGCAGCGTAAAAGAAACGGCAAGAAACCACTGCAGCACGGCCTACTTTAAGAGTGGATTTTTATGGGATGTTAAGATGAAGTCAAAAGTAATGATTTCTTTTTATGAACAGTATCAAAAATATGGCTAGCTTTTTGAAAGACTTTCATTGTACCGAAACAAACCCAAACACGTCGGCAACTTACTTTGAAGGAATCTCATTGATCTGTGAAAGTGGAAATGTATAATGTGTTAGATCAAATAGTATAAACGTACATACATCCATAACATCACGCCACTTACCCGTCGTAGTAGGCAGAGACCACAGCCTTCCACCTACTGCGATATTGACATAGGTACTTTCTTCGTTTATTCTACCATAATATATATATATACTTAATATTGCATTTTCAAAAGATATACTTACTTGAAAAAGACTTTACTAAATGTGTTGGTGGAAAATCCAGTTGCACGATTTTAAGAAGTAAAGTTAAGTAAGCCACACGAAGCTTAGGCAACAAGTAATAAAGATATTAAATCGCCCGCTATCGCTCCTACACTCAGCGGCAGTCTTACCGGCTCTATTGATGGAGGTACTTTTATTACCGAATGATTTGCAGATGTTTCCAGTTGCGTAAGATTACTCAGCGGGGTAGAAAAGATCCGAACAGCCACACTAACAATCGTATACCTAAGGCATGACTATGGAAAATAAGGCTACATTTTATAAATAAATGTAGTAATATTTAAAACGGCTTTGTCTTCTAAATGTCTGTTTATTATTGGGAGAACATAGTTCTGTACATTTATCTTTTAGTTCTTGACATCTTCATTTTTAGAGTTCCGTATTCAACAAGGAACCCTTATAGTTTCGTCATGTCTATCTGTCTATCCGCGGCTTATCTCAAAGACTCTTAGTACTAAAAAGCTGTAATTTTTTTTTTATAATTAAGTATGGATATACATTTCATCCATGCCTTAGAGCAACGCGTCAAACCGCGCAAGCCCGTTTCTTTGCGCGCGAAAATCGTGTTACTCTATGATCCATGCCAATAAAATTTTAATATAAAAAAAAAATCTGGAGTAAGTACCCTCACTACAAGTAAAATGGAGGTGATTTTTTTTTCCTGTCTGCCCCATCGTTTAGGATGTCGTTGGATAGTTTCTTTTTTAAAATAATGCATGTCTTTAATATTATATTTCGATTTACGGATCAGTTTGCGAAATATTTAGTGTGCAACTGCAATTTTTTGTTGCAGTCGAGTGTCCCCCCTGCCAGCAAAATAAAAAATCAGTAGTATATATTATGTTAAAATAAATGGAAAACTAAGAAGGCGTCACAGGTTGATTAGCTACAGCCGAAAAACTGGATAAAAATCGTAAAAAAAACTACTGCGCGTGGCCAGTACAAGATTTTATTTTAACTGTGGACTTCTTTTTCTATAAATAGATGATTTGGAAACAAACATAAATTAGGTACCTTTCCATAGTAGTATAACTTGAGCATGATAGTCATAGTTAGGGAATATTATTGGGTAGGTTTTAAAATGTTCTAATTTTTAACAGCTATCTTCTTCGTTTACGATTTATTACGAAGAAAAGTGAAGGATAGGAATACTGTTCTGTGCTGTGCTACGTCATCTGCATCTCAGCATGCGCCCATCCCTATTCTTGATTGTTGCATTCACTCGCTTGTTAAAATTTATTTGTTTTGACTACATTGTTGTTAAGTAATAGCTTTTGTTCAGTTCAGTTATTGTATTCAATACAATCTCAGAATACAATCAGAGATTGTACTTAAGTCGCAGGCAAAACTGTAAACGGTCGGAAAATTGTAAAACGGCACCGGCACATTGTAAACGGGTCTAGATTACTGGTACGGTCAACCGCTTGTCGGTAGAAACTTTTTCAACTCTATTACCACGCCATAAGGTCCAAAAATGTTTCTACTGATGTGCGGCCGTGTGTACATTTTAGCTTTGTTAGCCACGGAAAACCCAACGTAACTGACCCCGAGCAGGGCTCGGATAGGTTGTGTTAGGTTATCTTACTAACACAACCCAGATACGAGTTATGCGCATTTTGTGAAATTCATCATACAACCCGAGTCTATTCAAGTCGCGAGTGAATAGGCTTCTTCTAGGCAAACTCGTCCCATCGTCGACCTCATCTCTATCCTCAAGACTAGATCACGATCAAAAGTAAGCCCATTGACAATAAAAAATGTCGCGGCATTATGTACAATTACAAATTAAACATTTCTCGGCATTTTGTAGAATACCAAAGCATGATGTAAAGCGATGAATTATACAATTTGCCTGCAACAGATACAATCTCAGAATACAATCATAGACGGTATATAGGTAAGTAAAATCAAAGCTCGTCGCATACCGTGTATCCTCTCGGTCACTAGAGTTGAGATTGAATAATATGAACCATATGGGTCCAGTTATACTGTGTAACACATACTATAAAACACATAAATCATATCTCGTGTGTTTATTTATGAAGACAGCTGCTAAATGCTCTAACAGGTCTATTATTTTGAAAACGGTGACTCGAGTATAAGAATATTCCGTTTCAGATTTAGTTTTTTTAATGAATAAAAACTTTAAAGAATACTTTTTGAACGTATTAGTGGTATTAACATACAAAACACCACACGCAAGAAACCACTGCAGCACTATTATGAGCATAAAGGGGATAATGTAATAAAACAATTCGGTTGTAAATATGGCACATTAAAAGAAAAGGAGGGAGCGAAGAAAAACCTCTGTAAATTAAATTCAAACATTAACAATATTTTTTTACACAAAACAATTAAAGAAATAAACAAACGGTCTCGGAAAGGACAGTAATGCAAGGAATACTTTAGGTCCACGACTATTTGTTGTTATACCTTCAATGTCCAAGACAAACATACAGTACTAAAGGGCATATTTTTACCCGACTGTCTCAAAACAGGAGGGTTATGTTTTTCGAATGTATGTACGTATGTCGATTTCTTAGTCGCGCTCTGCAGCCTAAACGGCTTGAATATTTGAACATGTGAGGTGTCGTTAGATTTGCATTCATTGTGGGAGTGTTATAGAGTACAAAAAGATATAAAAAATTAAAAAGATAATAAAAATAAATACTTCATCGTAGAGCTTATTTACAAATTTTCCAACACAGTAAATTCTTAACTGAACGAATTTTTCATTAATAAAACTAAAATGTACTGAAGTTTTTTCTTTTTCAGTTCATATTTTTCTACACAGTCGGGTATTTTGTTTTTTGAAATATATTTTTTTTATAGAGCTGTGAGCGTTACTCTTCTAGTAGCAAAAGTGTCTGCGTTCAGAATTTTCAGTTTAGAATATTATGTTCCTCCTATTGACATCCATAGTCTATGGATTCGCTAATCCATTAACAAACTTCACACTTGAAAGCGTACACGCAATCCACTCGTTTGATGATAAACGGCCCACATTGTTAATTGTTTGAAGACCTTCAATTAAAAACAAGAATCACAGTATCAGATTCCAGACCACTTGTGGGTACAGATTCTTGTTATTAGTCTGTGTAGTCTGCGCCGATTTTGTAAAATAGATAACTCGATGAAACCTATTAATAATATGATAGGTATCTGATTAGTTATATACCAGTTACATGTGCGACTGAGATGCACAGTGGGGCATAATGTCGAAAATGTGTAGTTTTTTACTAGGTTAAAAATTGTATCTGTTGAACCCACATAGGTAGCTGGTTGAAAATTTCACAGAATATGTATTTTTAAAACAAATAAGTAGGTATATAGGAATATTCGGAATTGGGAAAGGTCAAAGGACTGTGTCATGGGGGTCAAAACGCAGTTGCTTTGCATAACACAAAAACTAGGGCCCTTGTCCAATCTTTTAGATTAATGACTGTCTCCATAAAAGAGAATAAAATTATAAATAATAAATGATGCCCATGTTCCGGTTCAAAAGTGAATTAACCTTCTATTCTGCTTATCACATATTATGGCACAACTATTCTGCGGTAATCAACCACCGCGGTCTATTGTGGCATCCGCAACGTGACCGCAACGCTAACAAGCGTAGTGACTTCGTCCCCCCTAAAATATAGACTCTCTTTTGCCGTGAAATTCTGAGAAAGCAAATTCAATGGGGACAGACCTTAATACGCTTCACTTGAGCAGGTTTTGAACGAAAAGTGATGAATATATGGCCGCGAAAAAAAATTATGTGATAATTAAGCATCTTTTCAAGAATATAGCCGACTCTGAAACACGATTAAACATATTTTGTACGCCATATAAAAAATCCAAAGTCACCTCTGCTTTTAGCTCTTAAACCTTTTTTCTTAAGTACCCATTAATCTATGATGCCAAAACTTTTACTCATTATTCAATACATTATGCATAATAATATACCTTTTTTATAATTCATATTATGGATACAGATTTTGAGAAAAATGCAAAAATGAGCGAAAAACGTAAAATAGCGCGAATCCGCTCCGTTCTAGCACGCGCATTCTGCCCTTTGTTAGAAAGGGAGGTAATTCAGCTCTTATCAGCCCCTTAAGATGATGAATCAGTGATGAAACCTGGAAAGAATACTAAGAAGAAATTATGTTTACTTCCTGTGTCTAATATTTTGAACTACCAGCAGAGTCAAGAGACTACCTTTGGTGGGTCACAGGGTCTACCCACCTAGATAGGATTAAACTAAATTTTGCACTGGAAATGGTTTTGAAAATTTGCAACGCAAAATCTTAGGTAGCCTATGCAACGTAAAGAATTTCGTGCACTTTCAATCAGGAACTTAATAATGTATATCATGGTAAAGTAAATTGATTTGGCCTAAAACACCTACTGACCCAATTCGGAAAGTCATTAATGAAGTGACTCATCGAAATATTTCAACACAGTTCGAGCGTCTTAGAAGTCTTTTAATGTAGGTTAATATAACATGTCATGTACATTAACATTTTCTTATTTCTTCTGTTTTACAGAAGTATATTTCGTCTTAAGAAAAAATCCAATATCGAGGTAAGGGACTTAAAATCCAGGTTCCAGGAAAAGAGCGTGATCTTGCATGCATAAAGGTATTCGTCTAAGTTTTCTTTGATAGAGTTTTCGAAACTACGTAAAGATGCGAGCAAAGATTTCGGACCTCCTTGCTTCGCTCGGAATAGATACCTTGCTAATGAAATTTACTATGGGATTACATCTGCCAACATGTCTCAAATTTAAATGTCACATCATCAATGATCCCTAGGAAATATTCAAAATAACCCGTCAAATTAATAGAAAACGACGCCCTCACTACCTTGTGACGAATTATTTCTTTAATTCTCCTTCTAATTACCCTTATTTTTCTGTGGATGCGAGCATCATGAAAATACGAGTAGTAATACAGTGGGTATACTCGTATTATTATACTTATAACATTGTATTTTTTGTAATTATTCAAAAGATAAACATAGTATTGATTGCCATAATTTTAAAACCGGCCAAGTGCGATTCGGACTCGCGCACTGAGGGTTCCGTACCACCACATAATCATAATTGCATTAGTTGAAATTTCAGTAAGTTAATGTGCTAGATTTTTTGAGTCTGACACGCGCTTGACCAAATTTTATTATTTTATAGCTTATGAACTATAAACATACCAATTTTCAAGTTTGCAAGTGTTCTCGTTTTTAAAATAGAACTAAAACAAAAATCGCCTCCGCGACCATCCAACTTGACCCCTCTCTTATATGAATATTCTTGAAACGGGAGCTCACCACAATTGGTTACCATTAGTTGTAAGTAAAGTTGTAATATTTGATGATTTCAGACTTTTCCCTTTATTTGTACTGTGAGACCTAGCTTCTTGCCAAATTTCATAATTTTAGATCAACGGGAAGTACCCTGTAGGTTTTGCTTTTTTGCATAAATGTATGGAGATGAGGACATAAAAAGCCATATGCTTTGATTGCGTCGTTGTAAATAATTATTTCCACCTGATACATTTACCCGTTCGGGAGATAAAGGGTCTTGACAGACAGACGGACAACAAAGTGATCCTATAAGGGTTCCGTTTTTTTCTTTTGAGGTACGGAACCCTAAAAATGGTCTAAAATGTGGTAAAAATTATGGGAAAACTATGAATATAGTCTCTCGCAATGTACAAGAAAGAGGAGTGATCTCATTAACAGTGACACTTTACTAGGGCAATTTTAATACGTGGAATCCATGGCATATGCATGATCGTGATACAAAACTATTAATTTACATTATTTATTTCGACCAAATAGTAGATACTAAAACTCTTCTTAGACACGAATTAACCCCAAAATGAATTGCGATTGCGCCAAAATGAGTCGTTCAATATGTGTATAATAGATGATCAAACGAACTCCAGGAGACGCATTTTTGAAGCGTTCGAACTTCAATTCGCATTCGGATTGGCAAGATTCGTATACGAATCCGTAAAATCGCAATTTTTGAATATTCATACCTGTGAATTCTGCAACGAGTGGACCGACCCACTCGTTTTGCAATTCTACCACTCGAAAGTATGTATAATCTGTGATGAGAATGACATTGACGTTTCCTTCACACATGACATTATACTGACATATCAACTTTTTAATTTGCGTTCCATTCCCTCGCAATTCATTACCGGTTTTTAAAATCAATGAGTAATTGCTTTCCGGTTTTGATTTTATCTGCGTGAAACGGAAATTGTTTAAAGATTGTAATTTAATGGCAACATTGCTTTCGAATGATTCAAAAATGCGTAAAATCGAGAGCATTAGAAATTAAATTCGTACACGATCCGTTTTCGTATGCGAACTAAACATTCACTTCGAACGCTTCAAAAATGCGTCTCCAGGAGTGAAGTTCGATCGTTATTATATGAGTCGCTTCATTCGAAGATATAATTTGTTTACAAGTAGTAGTCCTTAATTCGCCAGGCAGACGATGCACGCATTTAAGAGTAATTCATTTGATTCTCTTATTTAAAACGATTTCCGTCCGTGTTCACTTCACCACTGTAGCTGACATTCGCTTCATTTTTTAGAGTCTGTACCTATGAACCTTTAAACAAAACTTTGCATTTGGGTGGAAACCACAACTTGTGACACAGTGTTTGGTTTTTTGGGAGGGAGGGTTGTTATATTATTATATCTTCGAATGAAGCGACTCATATAATAACGATCGAACTTCACTCCTGGAGTTCGTTTGATCATCTATTATATTTCGTCGCTTCATTCTTCAGATATAATTTGTTTACAAGTAGATGTTTAGAGGACAAAGTTTTGTTTGGTTACTGTGAAACAACTGTATAACTACTATACAAGATGTTCTAGTTTAACTATCTAAGCCAACGAATTACAAATAGTAATTCGTTGAAAAAATCTGTAATTTGCTGATCCAAGCAGATAATAAATAACCTTTGATTTATACCAAAAGCAAGTATGCAACAAAAATCAACTTATATAATAAGTTACTCATTCAGTACGTAGATGATTTTATAATATCAGTTGTAATATTATAAAATCATCTACGTACTGGTCTAATATATCAAACTAATAAAATTGCTAGACGTGCTGGTCCAGCCAGCTGTTTTCACGAGTCGAGGCTGAGAGAGTTGCAATTTTGCAAAGCGGGGAAGATGCATGTGTCGACAAGTCTTCTCTCAGATAGTGTTTCTGGTAAATCAACCAGCTTATAAATCACAGCTGCTTAAGCTGATTAACGTGGATGTTAATTGATATTTACAATTTTCCTACATTGGCAGTTCTTGATTTTATTTTTTGAACAAAAATATGGACAGAACACGAGTGCATAATATATTCAGTTAAATAATATTAGAACAATATCGGCTAATCTTAGCCCGCAGTGGAAGTTTGATTAAATACGTTATGGCTATCTCAACTCCATTATTTGCAAAATAATATAAGTATTCACTTTTTATTATTGAAAATTTTTGTGCCCCATGAGCATATAGTGAAATCGCTGATCTGTTCATTTTATTTTATATCATTAACTCTAAATTAAGGGACTATTTAGATACACACTTATTTACTTATTAGTTGTGTGTCCCAAGTAACTATTACGAGTACTAGGCCGATTAGGCTTGTGATTGTAAGTAGAAGAAGGTTTTAAACCAATTATTGGTTCCAATTCTATCACCTAATAAGTAAGTAGCAAAGATTACGGCAAACGATGATTGTCAAGAGAGCCGTTGTACAGCTGTTCATACGAACCAAACATCTCGTCACGTTGTTTTGTCAAAAATAACAGTAGTTGTTGGTTGTAGGACTATCAAACACGTTTGCGTTTTTTCTGGGGACAAGCTGTTACCCAAAGCGTATTTTGACATATATTGTTAAATAGGAGCCTCAGACAGCGAAGCTCAAGAGAACATCAGTGCAAGCGAGAGGATCAAGTGGTGCGTGAATGCTACCCGCAGGACCTGTAAGATTAGTTAAAAAGGAACAGTATACTCTGATATGGATTATAAAAGTTTCAAGTGTTGAAGGACACTTATTTTGTATGATATAAATAATTAAGATGGGCTAAAAGGCAGAGAAGGCCTTGTGAAAACACAAAATACTGGTGCCTTCGTCATCAGTAATTTTTCCCAAATATAAAAGGAACCGGAACCGCATAAAATGTCCAGGTCAAAGGATAAAGTATCCATAGCTACAGCGTCTGGATCTAGTTTTCATAAAAAAAAAAAAAAAACATAAATCGCTAAGGATTGTCGCTAAGAGCAAAACTAAGAGTACAGCGAACTTTAAAGCTGTGTCTTAAAAGTTTGCACACAGAGCCCGGGAGTGACTTTCATTGACTCAGCTGGCACCTGCGGCAATTTGTGTTTCGTAAAATTTAAATAAATAAATATTGTGCCAATCGTACCATTGCCAATTTTGACAAGTTATTTGTACAATATGGTATGGTACCTACATACTCTTTTTTTTTTTTTTTTTTTTTGTAACCTTAAAACAAATATTTTACTTCTTCGGCCTTCTTCGTAGCCTTTGGTTTTATTTACTGCTCCACACTAGGTACTAGTTAGGGAGTTGTCTGTATTTAATTTCTTTCTGTAAGACAAGTATCTTGTGATGGCCAGGAATTTGTAGAAACATTACCATACCATCAGATAAGATCTTCTAAAATATCATAATATTCATAAGGCACGGTTGTAAAATCGTAAAGAATTATATAGCGTGACTTCTTTCATATATTATGTTGAAAATTTAAATGTAGAAATTTTCGGTCATCTTAAAAACATAAATTAAGAGATGGGCTTTTCGTAGCAAGGAAGCCGTTTTTCAAAACATAATTTTTGAGGCGGTTGAATGACACGTTGCAATAGGTACATTTATTTCTTGGATTTAGAATAAATCGTTTACAGCTATTGCGTTTTGGTGCTTTAAAATTAGGTATCCAATATAAATTCCAATGGAATGTAACTCGTAACGGTTGTAACGCTGGAAATAGGAACTTATTCTCCAGTTAAAATCAATATAAACTTTGTATATTGGCTTTTCTTGAGGGTAAATTTTAAACGTGGATTTCACGTTACATTAGCACTACACGGAATATTATTTCCTCGTTTTTCCCAGGTAACACTAGGATACTATGGTGTTTAGGGTTCATGCTTATGCATGTATTATAGCAACATTGTGGTTATGAAATATTGCGATTTTCTACTTCGTAGAATTATCCGGACACAGGAAGTGTTGAAAGAAAAACATTGTATTATACCAGCATGTACTTGTGTTACGGTTCTGTGCTGGAGCATGAGTTTTGGATGGATTGTAACTTTTAGTCGATGCTGCTTGAGCTTGGGGATAAGGCCAGAGCCTGCCTGTAACCTCGCTCCCCCCCCCATTTGACGGGTAATGAGGACCCGACCAAGGCTTCTTCTTCTGGGTTAAACGAGCTCCCGACGTTTGAAAAGATGCATCTTTATCTCTCAATAGTTTTATTTGCTTTAACTTTTTTATAAAAACAAGTTTTGTCTTTTACAGATACTTGTACATGCAAGCGGAGATATTTTTATCTAAGCCTGGAATTCAATTAGCAATTTAGTATCGGTGTTTGTAATAATTTACAATAAACCGGTATTAGGTGATATTTGAGAAGTATGTGCTTGTCTATAGGCATGCCTTTTTTCAATATACTTAGGCGTACAAAAGTTCGACAGTGTGTCGTGAATATGATAGAGAACAAGTTTGGCGTATCAAACGTAGACGCCTAAGGTGTCTCGAAGACTCCTCAGGTGTCCAGACCTTAGGTGTCGGTTGGTCCAGGGCTGGCATGATCTTTTGCCTCGTGGACGGTTTTGTTCTCTTTACTATTACTGGCACCCAAAAATAAAATTTTAGAAGTTGGGTATTTTACAATAAAAATAATCTGGTTATGGTTAAGAAACAAAAAGGCTTGTTGTGAAAACTAAAGACAATGTATCGCAGACGACACACATAGATGAACTTGATATTATTGTTTTCATTGACGATAAATTTTGACGTTAAGTCACAGTTACCGCCGTCGTAATTGACTCTCGGTCAATGCCGACCTTAACAATAAAAAGTTGACTCTCAGTCAATAGCAATTTTAATATCGCATATTTTAATCATTATTTGGCCTTAACTCGCAGTTAACGCCGTTAAGATTGACTCACAGTCGATTCCGACGTGAAAATAGATAACTTGTATTTTTATGCATGATTTATGCTGATATGGTTTGACATAACTCGCAGTTAAGCCGTCGTTATTGACTCGCAGTCAATCCCGACAACCAACAGATAGTTTGGCGTTAACTCGCAGTTAACACCGTCGTTATTGGCTCGCAGCCAATCCCGACAGACAATAGATAGTTGAATCGCAGTAAAAATATATTCAGATGTCGATTTTTGTCTACATTATTTGGCCATAACTCGCAGTTAGGGCCGTCGCAATTGACTCGCAGTCAATCCCGACATAATAATAGATAGGCAACTTTATACATCACGTATTTTCGATAATATGTGGCGTTAACTCGCAGTTAACACCGTCGCAATTGACTCGCAGTCAATCCCGACAAGCAATAGATACTTGGTAACCCACAGTTCATATCTACGTAGATATCGCGTATTGTCAATATTATTTGGCCTTAACTCGCAGTTAACGCCGTCGCAATTGACTCGCAGTCAATCCCGACATAATAATAGATAGACAATCGCATTCCATCATATCCATTCACGTAACACATCGTAAATAATATTAGGCGGTAACTCGAAGTTACTGCCGTCGCAATTGACTCGCAGTCCATTCCGACGTAAGTTGTTCTATGATTCACTTGGTAATAAATGTTTAAAACACAAAAAAAGAAAATATATTTCATTTTTTACTTACCCTCGTAACTTTCGCCATTAGACGAAAAAACATCTAACACACATCATACACACGTATACTTAATACGTCGGTAACGTTTAATTTTGTTACTTTCCTTTATTTTTACTTTGTTTGTCGGAAGGTAAGAAAAGATAAAATTGTATGACGTAAACGAAGGCTAAAATTTTTAAGCCTGTGTAGGTGGTAATGAAATTTTGTAGTAATTAACTACAAAAAAAATATATTGAAAAGGTATCAAAATCTCTCGATTAGACAATGTTCTAACGTTTGTCGGAATTATCATAAACAAAATGTCATTATATGGTTTGGAACATCTTATAAAATTTTCCATAATTTTCGTAAAAGTTCTGGGTGCGACCGATAGGTCATAATCATGGTTGTTACGTTGTCATGTTACGTTTTTGTATACAAAACAAGTAACTGGAGGTATCGGGCCGCAAGATACTCGTAGGCTTCTGTTTAGCAAATTTAAGAATAGAACATGTGGGTAATCTTGAAAATTTTTCTCTCTTAGAAAGAATTAATAATCAAAACAACACTTACTGAAAAGTTTTGAATCCAGTACAATTACACTAACACACGGAGCAAAAACTTATTTTATCGAAAATAATTTTAAATATTTGTAATTTAACTTCAATATTACAACTTCAGGTATAATCTATCTACTTCTTATTGAACATTGCGCTTCGGCATGGGACGCGTGCGTTCACTGCCCCGCACGAAAAAGGAATGAAGCGAATGTCAGCTACAGTGGTGAAGTGAACACGGACGGAAATCGTTTTAAATAAGAGAATCAAATGAATTACTCTTAAATGCGTGCATCGTCTGCCTGGCGAATTAAGGACTACTACTTGTAAACAAATTATATCTGAAGAATGAAGCGACGAAATATAATTTTAAAACAAGTACTCGTAGCACGTAAACTATCACCAAATGATAGCGAAGAAGAACACTCGTGCAACTAAACTAGCAATTAAGATTAAATCAGGCATCTCCGGTATAACGATCGGGACGTTAACGACCTAACGTACGGTCAACCGCTTGTCGGTAGAAACTTTTTCTACTCTATTACCACGCCATAAGGTCCAAAAATGTTTCTACTGATGTGTGGCCGTGTGTACAACCAATAGGAACCGGAGTGTATCTTTGAGATCGTAACAAATTTTCCAGGAATTACCTTTGTTGTTTTATTTTATTTTATGGGTTGTTAGTTATTTGTGTAGTATCACTAATTAAATAGGTAATAGTGAACTAACGTGTAGTAGCCTATCCTTACCTACGATAAAATATACTCACTAACGTATGTTACGTACGTACGTAACGTATAGGTACACTCAGCCGCACATCAGTAGAAACACTTTTTGACCTTATGGTGTGGTAATAGAGTTGAAAAAGTTTCTACCGACAAGCGGTTGACCGTACTATATCTCTGAGCCTAACCAACTGTCATCGTCTTGATCATAGATTCACTGAATTTAAGAATGCTTAGTAACAAAAATTATAATTCGGAAAATTATCCAGACAGACGTCACGATATGTGAAATTAACAACAAACAAATGTGATCTAAATTAAAATTTTATGTCGCTATAAAATTTGATAAAAGTATTCTTGTAAAAATCTGAATCTTAAAAAATTACATATAATCTATTTTTTCGTTAATTCCAACGCTTACCAACCCATTTTGCAGCCAAGACACTAAAACCAGAGTGTATTTGACGAAAAGAATAACAATGTTTTACAAACCTATTTATTGTGACATAGATGCAAAAAGAGTTGGTAAGCGTTGGAATAATAGTAGTTTAAGATACAAGTGCCGTAAGTAGGACCATCGGCACGAGTTTGTCATAATCCTTACGGCCGTGAATCTTACGACGTTTTTCAATACATTTGTGAGAAAACAGGTACATAAGTAATATACTTGTTAAGGGAACATCAAATAAATTTTTTTGCTAAGCAAGACCAACAATAAATCACAAATATTAGTTGTTAAAATTAATAGTAAATTTTGAACAATTACTGAAATTATATTTAATTTTTCGTATAAAGATAAAATAACTGTATGATTAGTGTGTAAAACTCCTTGGTAGTATACTTTTTTTACTTACCGCACTAGTTCGGTTTATCATAGCTTCGTTTTGCACCCACCAACAATTTTATTGTCCTATTAAGCTTCCACGTTAACTTCCAATAACAAATTGTTATAACTCAATAAGAAGGTTTGTAAGAGGACTTTAAAAATTGCACTACTGAACGAGTTGAAACTTTGCTTTGTCGAACGAAAGAAGAATTGAAAACACATTTTACAAAGACAGCGGAGGTGGTTTCATAAATTTCAAGAAAGGAAGAAACTAGCAGAATTGCATCTGTTGAACTGAATGGAATGAAATAAAGATATAATTTTAAAAGATAAATGAAAAGAATTAAAAAAATGTATTTACTAAACGGTACTCATGTACTTAGTAGTTAAACTGGCCTTTATGCCCTGCTTCGCGAGGATTAAGAAAAATAATTCGTCATGACTGATACATGAACGCCAAGTTTAGGTGCCTTTGTCGGATAGCTTTTTCTTTCTTTCCGATAGGTACATCCCATCAAGACTTATTGTATCAACCCTGTACATTTAAACGTATTTAAAAGAGTGCGTGGGTTTTAATTGTCACTTCTTTTTTTCCCACCATGGCGCCACTTTGTTTGTGAAGCGAAGTAGTTTATATCCAACAATAAATAAACTACTTTGAGAATGACGCAAAAATTTTAGCTGCTTGTAAATCATATTTATGCTGATTTAACTTGCCTACATTATCAAAGCAAAAAACTTGACAAAATTTAAGATTTCTTGACTTATCCATCAGTGAATACGGCTTAAGTTTTCTTTTATGTAATGTTTGAAATAAATTTTTTGTAATACCCTTGTAGATCAGCTTAACAGAAAAAAAGATAATCAAATAAACATTCTTCAGGATTTCGTCGAATTCGTAAAAGAACATTATCATGCTAGTAGCGTAAAGGAAAAGGAATAAATAAATTCCACTGGAGATACCATTTTATATGAAACGCAAAGAAATATCGTTAGCCCGCAAAAAAAGTGCTTGCATCAAAAGAGTTGATATTTTTTATGACTTAGCCAAATAAAACGTGCCGGGCCAATGTTGGCGAAGCAAAGGAAGCAAAGATTCTGTGACATAATACGCCTCCCTTTCCATACAAATGTATTCAAATGGCGTCTAGCAATTTCTATTCATCCAGAGGAATCATACGAGGAGAATAAATTGTTTGTTCGGTAAGGCATCTTTGCAAGGTCATCTGTCTTTATTGGAATATTTATCTTACTAATGCTCTTATATTTGTTATTGATCTTTGTTGTTAATCTCATGTAATTGGTCAGTATCTTGATCATCTTACAACCAATAATAATTACTGTATCGTCAATATATTATACCTTATTTCTTTCGCTGGAAGGTTATAACTGTTATAACAAATATTATGTGAGTTTTGTTCATCGATTGACATTTTAACAACCCAAAATCCGACTCAAGGTATTCTGTTTCGCTTTTCTTATAAAGAAGTTTCTTCATCCGATTTCCTTTGCCAAAGGACTTTGCCAATTCCAAGATCCTTATCAAAATGGCTGAATAAAGATGAAAGACATTTTTATATTCCGTAACTTGGAAAAAATTCGGCGTGCGAATCCTGGTGGGATTGCTGGCAATCTTTGGCGTGTTGCCAGCCCGGGGTTCACTGAGCTTTGCCCGTATTTTATGATACGACACAGTAACGATGACTTATGCCGTGGAATTACAGCAGTTATGTTTCCTTATGTAATTGTTTGGGATCTTTTTTTACCGCGCCGCTTTGTGGATTTGCATACAGACGCTTTTTACCCAAATTCTTATCTTGATTTATTAATTTTATACATCGCCTTAGATATCTGTCTGTTGCGTTATCCTTTTAATTTTAAATAGTTTTTAAAAATCATATTACAGGACATAGTTAGGATTTTTGCCATTTCAAAATGGACGAAAAATAACATCAGACATGCAGCTATTTTCAAAAATAGGTGAGTGATTTATTCATAGTTACTTCCACAAAAGAAAAATTGTATTAATATTTTCTCTTTCCAAAGTATACTTAGATGATATTTTGCTTTCTCATTAATAAGTATTTCCGAAATTCACCTCCAACCGTATGTATATTATATATGAATACTTTTTTCAACAGTATACATTTCTATGGTATTCTCAATATAACAATTTGTTGAAACATTATTTTCTAAACTGCAATGCGTGTTCTAGTTGGATGCAGAGTACAGTCTAGGTAGATGGGATAAATTACGGGACCATTTGAATTTGCCGGTAGGAAGTCATATTCGTGGACCTTTGCCAGGCGAACGATGTACGGTCAACACTACGTCAGTGAAAACATTTGCAACCGTATTACGATGACATAAAATTCAAAGTATTTCCACTGACGACACGTGCTGTTGGGTTTACGAGTAATGCCTATCATTCGCTTGTTCAGTTGTAAGTTTTTGATTTTTGCATATTGGTAAATTATAGGTAGAAATAGTTCCAGTACAGTTTTTATTTTCGACACTATTTGTATGTCTTGGTTTATAGAGTAAGCAGGACAAAATGAAATTTATATTTTGTTCTCACCGAAAGTAAGTAGTTCAGTATATCGTTTTACAGTATTGAAACACTGTACCTCTTTACCATTACATTTTTTTGTGTCATGGTCTCCTTATTCTTTAAAGCCCATAAAACTGGTACTGGACACTGGACAGTGAACAGGGCCTTTCAGTTAAAACTTTACAGCAAAAAGTTTTTAAATAGGATGTACTCTACAAATATCTACGACCAAAACCACGAAGGACGGATTGTATCACGATTGACTTGTGCACGTACGAAATTTCTGTATAGTTGGTACTACTATTGATCTGATATCCACTTATTATTCTTATTTATTTCTTGATCAGATCCCAAACTCGGATCTCTCAAAACAGTACATACACTATCACTGCGCAAAGTAGACCGATCTGACCGATACTCAAGTTAGGACCAATTTCTCAACTTTGTTCATTAGATATTATCATCACCATCGTAATAATGTTAATTACTTTGGAAGTGGACTTCAGTAACTATATCATGACCTTAATTACTGTGATAGAACTAAACATTAAAACAGCTGCATGATTTAACTGTAGCTTAGAATTATAAGAAATATCGAAGGAAAATGGCCAGAAAATGCGCAAAACGATGGTCTGAACGAACAGGTCTTTTAGAAACTGTAGATGCCTGTCAGTAAGGAGCAGTTCTGCCGGTAGAAACAATTAGCAGGTGAGTAATTAGCAGTAACAAAAATAGCAAAGCAAACAACTTTTTTTTAAATAAGAGGTCTTGACCTTTACAATTGACATTAAAATAAAAAAGTTTTTCAGAAAGGATCTTTTCAAAACTTGTTCCATTCCATTGAAAATATCATTCGACTTAAAAGACAACTTTGAAATAATATTGTTTTTGTGATCAAAAGTTTTAAGTAACATTATTTATGAAAGGTATTCAATTCAGAGACGTATTTGAAACTAAGTTGCCCAAAGATTGCGCTTCTTTAAAAGGGTTGCTTTTTCTCTATATTAATACTTATTTATATAAGACAGGGCAAAGTAAGTTTTATTTCCATTTTATTAAGAAAGTAAAAGTAAAAGATTCATCCACTTTTATACCACAGCTGAGCTTAAAACTTGTCTTATTTTCATAGACCTCTGCCTCCATACTTTTTAATATTGCAGCTAGGGTTAATACTATCTGGTTAGTACTAGAGACCTGATTAAGTTACATTTTTACGATGGGCCGGCAGTGTTGGCCTCCTGAGTCCCGTTCTGAAGTAAATTATAGTAAAATCTATAGGATTTGTGGTCTATGTTGGCGTTTTATTAGCAGTGTAATACAATTAAGTGTGGGTATTACGTTACACATGTATCTTTTAGTTGTTTATAGGTAAATAGTTGTCCGATTCAATATAATTTCTAAAAGAACAATCTGCTGCTACAGGTGCTGTAAAAATTATTCCTAGCATGATAGAAACTGCTGTATTTTTTTTAAATGGCGTCTCCTCTCATAGCAATATTGAAAATTTTGTAACAAATAAATGCGAACCATCACAAAAAATATTCAAACGTAAAACATTTCCAAGCCACGACAGATTTTCTTGTCTGCAAGATTGTCCAATCAGACTTTTCTAGTACTAATAAGCCACTGATTTTTGCAACCCAAAAGAAAATTTTGATCAGGAGTTTTTCACCAGTTTTGGAAAATATGATAAAACGAATTTGCACAATAGTTCATCATTTCAAGAGACACTATCTTTGGATAATAGGTACCTAACTATAAAAATGTGCCATGACTTTAGTGCTAAGTTTCACATATAAATAAATTGTTTCGCTCTTCATGCATGTAGAATATGTCATCATCAATAATAAAATCATATAATATATCTACAAAATATGTCATACAGATTAAGATGCCATGAATTCCAGTAAAAGGTAGATAGGTCTTTTTATTTTGCTCAACTGTTTTTCTCATATTTTTGTTTTCATCATGAATTGATAAACCGGAAGCATAAATATAGTGTAAATTTATACAAACGATGAAATATGTGGTGCATCGCAAAGTAAATAAAGTTATAAATTAAAATCCGCAGCCACATTGCGGAAAAGCGAAGTATTTTACAGTAATATCATTCGAGAACGAAAAATGCGGTTATGTTATGCGTACCAGAAGCCGAATCGGGGCGAAAACGAGATGTCTTTGTAGATAAGGGATAATTAGAGGATAAAAAAAAAACATATGAAATGTTCTAGACCGGAGCCTGGTGTTCAAGAGGTCATTTTCAAGCATTTTTTTTTTAAGCTGGTCTGTTATAGCTAATGTCCCTTGGTTTTCTCTGTCTATCTGTCTGTTATGCTTTCACGACTAATCCGATGAACCGATTTTGATAAAGCTTGGTAAGAAGATAGCTTGAACCATGGGAAAAGTCATGTTTTCCGGAACCCCACGCGGATGGAGTCGCGGGCAACAGCTAGTTATTTAAATAAATAAATGGTACAGCAGCACTGCACTTACTTTCTCGCAATACTCAAGGAAAAACTATCAACCGCAAACTTAAATTTGTAATGCCATACACATAGTATGGAAATACAAACTTTTATTTACGTTTTTCCAAAAAATGTTCGAATGAAATATACAGATCAATTCAGAATTCAAATTGTCAAACATTAAAACAAACAAACTTCAAACGATTTCGAGTAAATCACGTTTAACTTTTGGTAGTACTGTAACACCCTTTATATAAATTTTCACAGATCAATGGATACTACCGTAGGATACTTGCATGGAGATTTTGTTAATTTCCCAACACATGTTCCTTATGGATAATTGTTCAGTTTAGTCTACTGAGCAAGCCCTTTCAGTTTTTTGGTAAATCCTGTGTACTAAATTTTATTTAAAAAAAATCATAACGAATATCCAGTCAGGTAGACAACCAATCCAGGATTAATATTATAGAAATTTTTTAATAAACTCAGTGGAACCAATTTAGGGTAAATCACATATTTACGATTTGGTGGTACAGGAACACCCCTTTTATGAAATTACACAGATCTTTTGATACTAGCGCAAGATATCTTACATGGAGATGCTTAATCATGCAAAGTTTCATCAAGATTCTATGAGCCGTTTTCGAGAAAATTACAATTTTTAATTTTCGTTGTATGACAGCTACCCTCAAAATGAGAGCCAGCAAGAAACCACTTGAAACCCTTCGATGGATTTGCATAAAACTCCTAAATTCAAAATATGGTGTCAATCGGACCATTCGTTTAGCCGCTAGGCCAAAGCGTGACGGACAGACCGACCGACCGACCGACCGACCGACCAACCGACCGACGGACGGACATTTTTGGGAGACTTGTTTTTTATTATGTATAAGTGATATAGAACACATTTTTGAGAAAATTAGAAAATCTTTTTTTTTTCACGAATACAATACCTTTCTCGCTCCGCTCGAAAGTAAAAAAGGACGGGTTGCACTCCGGGAGTGCCGGCAGAAGTGAAAACTTGCATTTTTGAATATTATTCTTTTTGTAAGGGTCAATCGCGGCATTGCTCGCGTACTTCTTTGATGTCACTGAATAAAAACCCGTATTGTAATAACAATACGGCTGACAGTTGACGCTTTTTCGATCAGGCTGCGGATCTGACGCGAGACCTGACGCGAGACCTGACGCGAGACCTGACGCGAGATCTGACGCGACATCTGACGCGAGTTTAATTTTTTTTACCCATCTAAAAAAGTGCCAAGCGCCGCTAAAGAAGTTTTTACTTCAAAACAAGAGATTTATATCTAAGATCTCTTGTGCACAGTTTCACGCAGTTTCAGCTAAATCCATTAAATAAGCTGTGCCTGTGTACGAGTATTGCTAGAGTTTATAACAATAAGATCAATTCTTGTTAGCATTACTCAAAAGTCAATATTTAACGTTGACATACGCAAAATTATTGCTTGCCTATCTATGTTGCCTATCGAATGACTTCAGCGAATATTCAAATGTTCAAGAGCACACAGTACACGTCATAAAGCTTATGCTAACTGAACCGACAGGGATTAGTTAGCATTAAATACGTAACGTCATTAGAATTGTGAATTTACGCTTTTAAGCTGCCAATTAATTCATAAAACTACTAAAATTTAGAAGTTATTTCGTTACGACCTAAGTTTCTTCTATATGCAACAATGTTTGTCAACTATTTAGTTATTAAAATATTTATAAAGTGGTAGGGCTTTTGTGCAAAGTACGCAAGGGGAAGTACCACCCCGTTGCCTTTTTCTGCCGTAAGGCAACTGTGTTTGTACTGCTGTGTTTTGGTTTGAAGGGTAAAGGAGCCAGAGAAATTACCGGCACATGAGACATACCATCTTAGTTCTCAAGGTGGGTAACGTGCGTGATGGTAAGTGGTCACCACCGCCCATGTCACCCACTGTCTTATTAGTGAAATAATTTGACACTAATAAGACAGTGGGTGTCATGGGCGGTGGTGACCACTTACCATCAGGTGTCCCACCTGCTTGTTTGCCCACTTGTGTTATAAAAAAAAAATAAAGTACCTTACAAATAGATATCCTAAATTATAAAATCTTATTGCAAGGAAAGCGTAAATTTTAATAATTATGTTGCTGCATTCAGTCTCCAAAACATTTTGGCATTTACATCATACTTAACGTATTGGGCGAGAACTTATTGGGTCATAAATTGAATCCATATGAACTCTTTCACTTCTATGGGTTGGCTGGAAGAAATTTCTTGTAGAGATAAGCCCGACTTTGTAAATGTCCTTTTGTATGTAAATTTCTATTTGTTAATTGTGCAAAAAGAATAAATTATATCATACTCTCAAAGAAAATTTATTTCCTTATCTTGACGAGACCAGATTGCTAGCAACTCATCTCTCTTATCAAATAACTAATCAAAGAGCTTTATAAATTTCGCGAGAGATGGCCATTACCTTGATTAAATGTATCACTCTTATAATATGTCCATTATACAGAGTGTCCCTTGGTCGGGGAAACTGTGAAAGGAAATTATCAAAGGGAATATTATTTTCTGAGTATTTCTTTTGCCTTTAGATCTTTGATATGTGTATTTTAATGTTTGTGAAAACTACGGTAAAAGCTTGTTTGATTTTTGTAGAAAATATGAATAATAATATTGTAAACCATGAATTGCTTGTAGATACTATTGAAGTTGAAGCTTTTATTAACCATACAATATTTTCACTACCTTAGATTAACTCAAAGAAATCTTTTATCTATATTATTTCGCCTTTGTGTCTTGCTTTTAAGCAAAACAGGAAATATGTTCCAATACCTTCTTGAGAATTTACTAATAATAGCTCAAGACTGAGACGATTGGCATAACAGAGGGGAGGCAGTTGGCCAGCAATGGGGCACTTCATTGGTTATTTCATTAAATGTGAACTATTAAAAGTTTATCCAATAATAAAAAATAGGCCTATATTTTTTATTATTGGATTTGGATTATTTTGGATTTAGGATTGGATGGTGCTTATCAAAAACCTTAGGCTTCCTTTAGACGCTCAGTCTGACTCGTTGACAGTATTAGACTGATGTATGATTGAAGACAAAAATCAAGTATTTATATACTCAATTTCTGTGGTGGCCTTTAGACGCTATATCTGACTGATGTAAGACTGACTGACTATCGTCTGACGGATGCTGGGCTGAGCATGTAAGAACGTGGCTCAGTGACTGACGTCGAATATCTGGACACTTTGATGTTTTCTTCAATCATACAACAGGTAAATGCTGTCAGTCATACAGTCAGTCAAGTGTCTGTAAGACGACAATCAGCGTCCGTCAGACGACAGCCAGTCAGTCATACATCAGTCAAATTGAGCGTTTTAGAGCCGCCTTATGTTCAATTATTCTTAATTTTGAAATCAGCGCGCCCTATATAACTATTATCCTATAAAGTAAAGGTATCGAGAACTTTGGTTTAATCCTGCCCCAACCTGTAAAGGCCTCTTTAAATAACGCTTAATTTTGCTAGAAAGCCCCATTACATTTTGTGTCATATTTCGAACCCTTTGTTGAAAAGACTTTGTTTAGGACACAATTTATGTTTGTCAATGTTTGGTAAAGAAATAATGTTTAAAATAAGCTAAAGAATAGAGTTCACAAAGAAATATCCCATACGTTTTTCCCAGACGAAAACCATATTCTATAGGATGTAGTGGACAACCAAGTTGGCCAATAACCGGAGTGGCCATTCTAGTTTTCATAGATTTCAAGCCGCATAATGGCATCTGATGATCCGTGGGTGTCGTAAGAGGCGACTTAGGGTTAATGAACCAGCTAAAATGGGCAGCAGCATCCTTCTGTGCATCGCATCATCTTACTTTCTGCGGTCACCAACAACCGCGGTCCATGGTGCCAGCCATAACGCTAACAAGCGTGGTGAAAATGGTTCTTCCCCTCCACATTGTTTCAGCCTAAGCTGGAATTTTGAAGGGAGTTCCCTGTCCTGTAGTGGACGTTTCATGGGATGTCATGATGATGAATGGCATCTGGTTTGGGTAAATGACTTAAACAACTAGTATAGTCGACGTTATTAGTACCTAATAGTAGCCGGGACCAACAGCTTGAGGTGCTATTCGAAGCACGGAATGTGTTTTAATGGGAACACAACTAGCCGTAACCATTAACCAACACGGGTCCTCAGCACAGCCGCTGGCCACTCAGCCAAGCTTCAATTTAGTAGGTACACACGACTGCACATCAGTAGAAACACTTTTGGACCTTATGGCGTGGTAATAGAGTTGAAAAAGTTTCTACCGACAAGCGGTTGACCGTACAATGAGTTTTAGTTTTTAATCAAGCATTCAATATCAAGCATCTTATCTGACAAAATATAAAATATTTAATCTTTAACTATGAAATTGCCGTTTTGTATGGCGAATTTCAAGTAAACTCAGTTTTCAGTAGACATTTTTGCATTTTTTTTAGGAATTAAAAATTCATTTTTTTTTAAGCATGATTGGGAAGACTTTAAGCTTATAGAAGGTTAAATTTAATTTTCGAAAAATATTATCTGCAAAAAAATATAACATATCTGATGATCAAACCGGACGACATTTAAGACGAACAATTTTCTAACTTGTAATTTTAAATATGAAACTAAAAATATAAACTTCATTTTATTCGTAAATTGATAACCTTTAAGTTAAAATATAAAACTAATGAAAAAATTGCTTTAGAATTATAGGAATTATGATCTCATTAATCTGTAAGAAAATTTTAGCAATATCATAGTTAAAGACCTATTATTAAAATTAAGTAGTACCAGTTACTAAAATTTTCAACATGTTCCAAACTAATAAAATTATCAAATTGCAGCATCAGTCATTCATTATAATCAAGACATAAAAATCAATTTACAATGCATTTGCTCAAATTCACGTCAATTGTAAAGTAGCAAACCGCGTGGAAAGTAGAAAATTCCAGCACGATCTGCCAGCCGGTGCGGGAATGTTATTTTTTTATTTAAATGTACAGAAATCACTTAAAACTCGTTGCTCATTTCAGAACAAGGAGTTTAACCCTTAAAACCACAGAAAAATAAGGGTACTTAGAAGGAGGATTAAAGAAATAATTCGTCACAAGGTAGCGAAGGCGTCGTTCTATGGATTTGACGGGTTATTTTGAATATTTCCTAGTGATCACTGATAGTTTGACATAAAATATTGGGACATGTTGGCAGATGTCATCCCATAGTAAAATAAATTAGCAAGTTATCTATTCCGAGCGAAGCAAGGAGGTCCGAAATCTTTGCTTAAAACCCCTTGCTTAGGTAACACTTAAAACTCCTTGCTCATTTCAGAGCAAGGAGTTTTAAGTATTTGAAAAATTATTAACTAATTACGATAACAGACAAATTTTCAGCTAAAAAAATATAAAGTTTGCAACTACAAACTGTTTTTAATCAAAAATTTTAATAAATAAAGTGAGGCTAACGTAAGAAGTCCGTTTTGACGTTTTCTTATCACCAACACACAGGGTTCATATTTCTATCATTTTCATTCTTAAAAAAAAGTATTGAGTTAATATGGTCTTTTATTTTCATAATGCATTATAAAACGTTGTTGGATACACTTGCTCAAGAGTAAATTCTGACTCATTTCTCATACAACACCAACTCTTCAGAATTTCGTTATTTTCCGCACTTGCATCGAAAATAAGTATTCCACAACTCAAACAGAAATAGAACAAGTTATCTACATTCCTCAGAATAGTATTTCTTAGAACAGTTGTCCGCTTGTCAATCCAATTCAAGGACTCCGAAATACTCCAAAGTTTGTAATGGGCTGTAACAAAGATCTTCTCTTAGGTTAATTGAACCGCAGCGGTATTACACTTGTTAACAAGGGGTCTAATTTGAACGGTCCGTGTTTACAAAACTATGCGCTTGATTTGTTAGCCTTGAATTGTTTGAATGATACAAGTTTTGAAGATGGAAGGGCTTTTGCGCAAAGTCCTTTTAGGGAAGTACCACACTGAAAAAACGGAGAGCCAACCAAGATCAATTTTCTCTTCTTTGGCATTTTGTGATTAAATCGAAAAATATATTGATAGATTCAGTAAAGCGTCTTAGTCAATTTAAATTTATGATCTTTAATTAAATAATCAAATTGATACAATCCAAAAAGGTCTTTGCAAGCTCAAATGGAGTCAAGATGCTTGTTTGAAACTATCAAAATCTTGATTGAATCAGCAATTTTTTTTTCAGTGCACCCCTTGCACTGTTGTCTTTCGTAAAGAAGTCGGTGAAATTACCAGCACATAAGATAATAGTATACCTTATTAGAGTCACTAATAAGACAGTGGGTTTATGGGTGGTGGTGACCTCTTACCAGGTGGTCTAACTGATCGTTTGCTCACTTGTCCCGTGTGGTGCCGGCAAAGAATAGTACCAACGGTACCAACCCATACATACCCGTGAGTATCGTAAGAGGCAACTAAGGGTTATAAACTGGAGGATGGGCAGCAGTATCCTCCTGTGTATCTTACATCTTACTTACTGCGATCACCCACAGCCGCAGTCTATGGCGCCAGCCGTAACGCTAACAAGTACGAGTACGTAACGTCCCCTCTACATTTTTCTCTTTGAGCTTTGACGTTTCATGGGATGTTATGATGAACATAAAAAAAATATTTTTAATGAATTTGTTGGAATGTTTATCTATTTTCGCTCATCACATCTCAGTCAATAATATAATTATTTCAACTAAACCTAAGTTAAAATTAGTTGTATTGTTGTGAGGACGGTCTAATATTTGATTGTTGTTTAATGCCTCGTGTACAGGTGAAACACGTGTAATGATTTAAACTGGCAGATGATTTTGTTTTTAGGGTTCCGTATCCAAAGGGTAAAAAACGGGACCCTATTAATATGTCTCCGATGTCAGTTTGTCAGCTGGCTGTATCTCATGAACCGAGTTGTCACATTTTATGTTATTCTGCTAAAACAACAAATAACAAAAAGAGGTTTCCATACTAAAAACGTGTTTTTAGGCTATTTTTGCTCAATTTCAAGTTTTAGCTCTATCGTAAAAACGGTTACACTTAAAAGCTTGAAAATTGATGTGTTTATATAACACAATTTAACACATCAAACATCAAACACAGAATAAGAACAAATAATAAAACTGGTCATGTCTGTGTCGAACTCGCGTGACTGCGCGTTCATAACTAATATGGTATTTTTACCTTAGTGGTAAGGATCAATCGGAGCGCGAGTCCGACTCTCTCTTAGCCGTTTTTTTCGGTCATTGCCTATGTTTTCTTTTATTTACGAGCTAGTGCAGTT
Source organism: Athrips mouffetella (assembly GCA_947532105.1). NCBI lineage: Eukaryota > Metazoa > Arthropoda > Insecta > Lepidoptera > Gelechiidae > Athrips > Athrips mouffetella. The sequence goes on along the minus strand of OX383964.1, from coordinate 4,742,791 downwards.
AATTTGCATGATAGTCGCATAAGGTCGTATCGCTCTGTTACGAAACTCAAAAGATAATCCATGGGTTATCTTATATACTACCTTTCCGCATGCGGTTTCACCCGCATTGAATGCGTTTTCCCATGGAAATGAAGTGTTTTTCCGCGGTAAAAAGTAGCCTTTGTGCTATTCCAGGACCTAACCTATATGTGTGCCAATTTTCATTAAAATCCATTCAGTACAACATCCATCCATCCATACTTACAAACTTTCGCGTTTATAATAATAACTAGCTATTGACCGCGGCTTCGCTCCCGTGGATTTCGTATTTAGGTTGTTACCGGTTTTCCGAAGCAATGAGATATTTTAGTCCAGGGAAATCATTATTTATCCCATCATTTCGGGGTAATTTTAAACTAAGGAGAAACAGGACTAACCCTGCGCAAATCAATGAGTATAATTCAAGATCCAGCTGAATTTTATATAATATACAGACGTTACTCATAAATTACTCAAAACAGAGGAACTAAGCAGCAGTATCCTAACAAATGTAAAGAGAGAGATGGAAGACAGCTTTATGTAATATTTCAAAACAGACCCAATTCGCAGAAGTAATTGAGAAAAACTAAAACCCTCTCCCTCTCTCACCTCTCCCCCCTTCCTCTCCTCCTCCTCCCTCTCCCTCTCCCTCACCCCTCCCCCTCCCTCTACCTCTACGTGGTCCTGTACCTCTCTACCTCTACCTCTCTACCTCTACCTCTCTACCTCTACCTCTATCTCTCTACCTCTCTACCTCTCTACCTCTGTACCTCTCTACCTCTCTACCTCTCTACCTCTCTACCTCTCTACCTCTCTACCTCTCTACCTCTCTACCTCTCAACCTCTCAACCTCTCTGCCTCTCTAACTCTCTACCTGTCTACCTCTACCTCTCTACCTCTCAACATCTCTACCTATCTACCTCTCTACCTCTACCTCTATCTTTCCCTCTCCCTGCCCCTATCCCTACCCCTAACGCCAATTTAACCGCTATCCATAACATAAAACGACACCCATATTTATTTTTAGACATTTCAAACCTATCGCACCCCAACCCCATCCCCAGGGGATGATGGTATTTCACGTCCACCACGTTGGATTTCAAAGTTGTTGTAGCTTTCGTAATCAGCGACCCGATAAACCATACAAACGACACCCATATTGATTTTTAGACATTTCAAACCTTTCGCACCCCAACTCCATCCCTAGGGGGATGATGGTATTTCACGTCCACCACGTTGGATTTCAAAATTGTTGTAGTTTTCGTAATCAGCGACCCGATAAACCATACAAACGATACCCATATTGGTTTTTAGACTTTTTCACCCCATTTACCTTTTTTAAGGGTTGAATTTGGGGTGGAATTTCAATAACAGTGATGAACGTTGCATAGAATTACATCATTAATGCCTAAATATTAAATTATGTGGATTTTACTTTAAAAATAAAGAATTTTAAACTTTATCCCCCTTTTCACCCTTAAGGGTGTCGAATTTTCAAAAACCCTGAGACACATAAATATAAATTTTTAGTCGTCAGCCTAAATACAAATTTTGAAGATCCTAACTTCAAAGCTGATGGACTTTCATACAAACTTTCAATACTCAATACTCAATACATTTATTGCCTTCATATGGTACATAACAAGATGGTATTATAAATAAGGTATCTCATATGAGCCCATTTTTGAGGCATTGCAATAATTGAGATAGACCGAGATTTTAAATAGTTATCAACAATATTTAATTATGTATTTATATAATGTAGGTATATTTTTTTAGTTTATTTATTTTTATCATTGAAATATTCGTTTAAATTATAGTAAGTTTTATTTATTAGGTATTCTTTTAATAGTTTTATCATCTTATTATAAGAATTTTCTATTCTTATATTTAGCGGTAGATGATTATATATTTTTATTGATACACTTAAAGGGCCAGAACTATGTATTTTTAATTTAGAAGGTATATTATTAATTTTATTTGTTTTATACCTGCGAGGGTACAGTCGGGGCTGATTATCTTCCATTTCGTAGAACTGCGGGTTGTTCTTAATAAATTTGCAAGCTTCTAGAATGTATAGAGAGGTTAAAGTTAAAATTTTCAATTTAGTAAAGGTCGACCTACAGCTTTCATCATTATTTAAATTTCCTAATATGCGTATACATTTTTTTTGTAATATGAAGAGATCTGATACGTTTGTGCTATTGCCCCAAAGAATAATGCCGTAGGTTAATCTTGAGTGCATATATGCATAATAAACCGAGAGGGCAGTTCCTAAATCGGTGGTTTTTTTCAATTCACGGAGAGCGAACGTGAAGCTTGATAACTTAGACTTTATTTTTTGAATATGATTTTTCCAGTTGATATGGGTATCAATATTCAGACCTAATAAGCTAATTCATCCCCTATTTTACCCCCTTTAGGGAAGGAATTTTGTAAAATCCTTTCTTAGTGCACCCCTAGTTCTCATAAGGAACCTACATGCCAAATTTGGAATCTCTAGACCCAGTGATTTGGGCTGTGCGTTGATATGTCAGTCAGTCAGTCACCTTCTTCTTTTATATATAGATAGATAAAGTTGCATAGTTCCATTTCGTTACTCGTACCTACTTAAATTTTCTTTCCATCAAAGGGAGTTTAAAGTCGGTCAATGTCACCACAATTGAGTGCAGACGATTAAAGGCAAGAGTTTAATTAAGAAGCATCTACCATCTTCATTGTATGTGGAGTCTTTCAATCATTGAACTGTAATAGGAGTTGGTTGGTTGTTATTGTCAGTTTGTAACGAGGCCAAAGATCAGCCATTTCCTTTAATCTTGAGGGCTTGGCTTTAATTGGTGGTTTCGGGAAGTATGATGAAGAACAAGGGTTAAGAAATGGTTAGGGAGAAATTTGTATAAATAGTAGTAGGTTTATATAACTATATTCTTTGTGGCACTACAATGATTGTTGTCTTTAAGATATTCAAATGTAAGCATGACAAAAAAAATCATTTAATTCTAAAAGAAAATAATTTATATACAAATAAGTTTATTATTCTAAACCTTCCTTTTACTACACATAAGAAATAATAGTTACAAACCTGTTACTCCTTTATTGATAATTAATCACAATTTGTTTTTTGTCCACAGGTGTCCGTCTCCCACATCCGCCGATTAAACGAGTAAGTACACAAGTGCACTAACTGTGTAGTTGTTTCTTTTTAGGGTTCCGATACCAAAATGGTAAAAAAAGAAACCCTTATGGTGCCGCTTTGTCTGTTAGTCTGCCACACCTGTATATCTCAGTAACCACTTGTGCTATCAACTTGAAATTTAGAATAGTTTTAGAATATAGTTGTCCAACTTAAATGCATATGAAAGAATTAAAAGAATTAGGATTATTAATGTGAAGGGGGCCCAAATACGGGGACAAATTTTCAAATATTAGTACTAGGTTGAATGGGGTATCATATAAAAGGGCTTTACTTGTACATTTTGAAATATATTTTTGTATTTTTTTACAACTCTTAGTTTTCAAGTTATGATGAAAAATGTAAAAAAAATACCCTTATCTCCGAAGTTTGTGAAGGAAAAATCAGAATTAATTACAGTCGACAGAAGTTTATTTAAATATTACAGCAAAAATAAAACGATCTTTTTAAGTTGCACAGTTTTTAAGAAATCTGCAAAAAACCTTTACCAACAAATTTAGTTTTGCGGTCCTAAAAATGGACTTTATTGCTTCCAAAAATACTAAAGGTCCTATATCAGAACCCTCGGCACGCGTGTCCAACTCGCACTTGACCGTTTTTTTTTAAGATGACCTTGTTGTTCTCCTTATTGGCTGTCACAGCTTCACTGGGCGGGTGGGGAGCGGAAGGCTCTACCCAGATTAAATACGTTAGGCCACAAGCCTTTGGGGGCTCGTGAGGCTTGGACCTTAGCTTAGGTTGTTGACGGGGATCCGGGAGATGAGTAGGTGTACCCTTACCAAGCTTAAATGTAGTTAAAACCGGTATAAAAATTATAGCACCGCTTTGTTTAAGATGTATGAAAGGATTGATGAAAGTACAGGAAGCAAGGGAAGTATGTCAAGATCGTAGCAGGTGGAGAACTGTGGTCTCTGCCTACCCCGACGGGAATAAGGCGTGATGTTATGTACGTATGTATGTTGTTTAAGAAGTAAAGCAAATACTGTTAATCCCGGTTACACTACCCTTATAAAATGGCCCCTGCATCTACCATTATTTTTCCTACAAGTTAAGCTTTTTCAGTATAGAATCTACCAGTCAGGTCTTCACTCAGTTAGATCTTCTACTTTATTTTACCGTAATTATTTCAGGTAGGTATCACAAAGCTACACCGACAAGAGCATGGCTCTTAAATACTGAATGAATGAATGAATCCAATATTCCAGCTCGGTGTTGAGGGCGCTGAGGACACAGTCGGCGGTGTAGTAAAAAAACCTTTATTCATTTATTTAGGTACAGTCTCTCGAATGTACGGCCGAGATTTCACTGGGACACCATGGCGGCGGCGCAACCAGTCGCCGCTACAAACAAAATGTATACAGCTCTATAGAGAGTTACTCACCCGGTGTCCGTTTGGTTCGCCAACCAATTTGGCGGCGCGACCAGCTCGGATGCTGGTCGTGCTACCACTCCCAGTGAAATATAGCCCTTAATACCTGTGGCCGCAGGCTGTGGCGACTCTGGTGCCTAGTTACGGACACCACGGTTACTGCGCTGTGCCCTTGTCTTATGATCTATTTTATTTTTCGTTTATTCCAACGCTTACCAACACATGTTGCTGCTCTGTGAAAAGCAGTCGGATAAAGATATCAGAAAGAACAAGTTATTATTTCCGTGAAATATACTCTAGTTTTAGTGTCACGGCTGCAAAATGTGTTTGTAAGTGTTGAAATAAATGTAAAAATTTATTATTTTCAGCCTACAGACGAAAGTTGTACTGCGAGAGTCAACGGTACCCTTTATTTATCGCTAGTACTAAAAATATATCGTAATTTTCAGATATCGCAGTAAAAAGTTTAATCCTTATGCCATTTTAACTGATGTTTTACTCATTTTTTTTCGGTTTGTATGTAAGCCACAAATACACAAAAACATGTCTGAATTCAGTGGTAAAACAGAAAACATGAGAACTGTTTGAGTTTGATGTTTGTGATACGAGTGGGATGTGACGCGGCATACTGATACAAAAATTTGAAATTCAATGTTATGTTGCGTTTGACGGAGAACGAAAGTGACTTTAATCAAATAATGAATTAGAAATATGTATTATTTATAGAAAATATACAATATGAATACTTGAATATCATGCCTTTTCCTGTAGAGGTGGGTCTAAAATCTCTAACACATACTTCCCTGTTATACGATTTCGTCATTTTGTCCCTGCTCATCTACACTCTTGTCACAGAAAAAAGTAATAGTACGGTCAACCGCTTGTCGGTAGAAACATTTTCAACTCTATTACCACGCCATAAGGTCCAAAAGTGTTTCTACCGATGTGCGGCCGTGTGTACTATCATACAGAACGGATACCCTCCGCCTCCTTGCAATCTACCCCGCACTCCTGCGCGCACCCGCCAGCGAGATTCTCGTGGTACTTATGAGAATCTTTTGTGCTGAATATGCGAGCCTACACGACCTTCCAATTTCAAATTCGCGCTCGATGTATGTTGTGTCCGGGATGTGCTCTTGTACGGTCAACCGCTTGTCGGTAGAAACTTTTTCAACTCTATTACCACGCCATAAGGTCCAAAAGTGTTTCTACTGATGTGCGGCCGTGTGTACACTTGGCCGCAACACTTTGACTTTGGGCGGGTCTCTGGTCTCGGGCGTTTGTAGCGTAGCACTGGTTCAGCTTATACTGGTTTTGATTCTACTTGCTTACTGCCGTGCATATAGGGTGACTTTTATTTAGTTCTTGATAGAAAAAGGTATGAATTTACTCATGATACTGAACAACTTTTCCCAAGGAACATAGGTCGAAGTACGAAATTCAAGTTTTGACCTCCGATAGAAACTGCATCAGCTGATAGCGCATTTTGTATGGGAGGTCAAATTTGGTTTTTTGTATTTCGACCTGTTCACATTTAAAGTAAAACCCTATTATATGATACCCCATTTGACCTAGAAGCACGACAGTTTGTTGAAGTCCCCCCCCGCCCCCTCATTTAAAATAATACCTTATATATATTTTTTTACTTTTTCATTTGCAATGAAGTTAAAAGCTTATTTTAAAAGTTTTGAAAATTTTAAGTCGATAGCGTGAGTGGTTGCTGAGATAATCAGTTGTGGCAGTCAGACAGACAAAGTCACACCATAAGGGTTCTTTTTATACCAATTAGGTTCGCAACCCTAAAACAATAAAAAAAACCTTATCTAAGATGTACACCAAGTAGACCTTTTGCTTGCTTGCCTTTCTAATGAAAGCTTTTACAAAGTGTTGAAAACGCCCGCTTCAGCCCTCAACGCTTTTGTGGAGACACCTTTTTATAACATTCACCTTAATAATGCTTGTGTGTAGACCCTATTATCCAAAAGAGGTATAACAAAAGGAACTTTTCAAACAAATAAGCAAATATAGGGGATATTCTAAACTAGATAGACAGATAAATTCTTTATTTTCACACAAAAACAAAACAATACACAGGAGACTCTTAAAACTAGGGTGGACAAAGGCGGTCTTATCGCTTAAAGCGATCTCTTCCAGACAACCTTAGTTGCTTGTAGGAAAATGTAAATAGTAACTGCAATAGTGTGCCAATGCCAATATATAGATAACTAGCTGTTGCCCGCGGCTTCGCTCGCGTGGATTTCGTATTTATGTTGTTACCGGTTTTCCGAAGCAATGAGATATTTACCCGTCATTTCGGGGTAATTTCAAACAAAGGAAAAACAGGACTATCCCTGCGCAAATCAATGAGTATAATTCAAGATCCAGCTGAATTTTATATAATATACAGACGTTACTCATAAGTTACTCAGAACCTTAGAGCAACGCGTCAAACCGCGCTAGCCCGTTTAGGAGACGCCTTTTACGTAGCTTCCCCTCTGCCAAAGTACAAGCACAAAAGAGCATATGCGTTCAACAAAACTAGTTGCACTCGGATTTTTAACTAGACCAAGTCTAGTCGTCGTCGTGAACGGTCACAGTACAAACATGCTTTGTTAATGTGTTTTCTGCTGTAAAAAAAGATCTGTGATATGAAGCTTACAAAAAGAACGTGTTTCATTTCACATCGAACAAATTGTTACTGTATAATTGCTATTTAATTATGTAAAAACACGAAATTCGTATTTTTAGTCTAAATCAATCGTCGGATTTGTTTGACAACACCGAAGATCTTGATTGAAAGAAGATACTGAAATAAATTTGTACAAAATTCGTATGGTATCACTGGTTATAGTCAGAAAAATTGATTTGATACTTGTTAATTTATTTTATTTTTTGGCATATCAATTGTAATTTTCTGCTGGACGTAGGTTGCATGCAAACTCGATTTATTTGCGGGCAACATTCTCATTTGTCCTGAAAAGCTTTAGACACAGAATAGGTTACTAGCTTTAGATATTGTGCTCTTCGTTTCTTGCTGCATGCACTTGACTATTTGTGCTGATCCTTTTCATGGTAGCCTATAGTTATTAATGTTAGTCTCTAAACTAGCTGCCGTCCCGTCCCCTAGGGGTGCCTACGGGACTTTTTACTAAGCCCTGTCAGTCTGTCCGACCTTTATCTTTGGAACCGTAGTAACTATATGGTTAAAATTTTTACAGAATAACTATGTGTGATTGTAGCGGATTAGCTAACAAATAATAAAATCAATGAAAAGTAAAATAATTAGGAGGTCTCCATGCAAGAGACATATATGTATTGAGTCACCCTGCTTGAAAGCGTTGCGGCTAGCGAACGCTGTTGTAGTGACCGCAGTGTGTAAGACGATACGATGCACAGAGCTGGGATGCTGCTGCCAATCCTCTGATTCATAAGCCCTTATTCGTTTCATACGACACCCACGGATGATACGTGTCACATTAGTGGTACGGATCTCTTAGTTTAAGTACCGGATACACGGTCGCCAACCAAGCCCCGACAGAGGTGACCTTGGTCGGTTCCGACCGTGTAGTCATGGTCGCCAACCAAATTTCTAGTGACCTTCCAACGTCCTTGGTTGTGAAAGCAGCTTCCCAAACTAAGGTCAAATAGAGGACGTTGGTTACGTCTCCGACCGTGTAGCTGGCAGTTGGCGACCGCACAGATTATAAACTGACGTTTCTTGTCTTTCCCGGTAATTAAAAACAAAAGAAGACAACGAAATTGATAATTTTGTGACAAAGAAGATATGAAAAGTCTTCTAAGCAGTGATTTGTTTTTAACCGAACTACAAAATACAAGAACTGTCAGTGTCAACTGTCATTTTGTATCAACACATCGTGTTTTTTAATCTATATCAATGCTTGTTGTCAACAAGTCGGCGACCGTGTAGTTGAAACGGACCCAAATGGTTGCAAACCAAGGTGACCTCTCTCGGGAGCTAGTCGCCGACCGTGTATCCGGTGTTTTAGTAGTCTGACTTGCACATGGCCTGTTTTTTTTAGTGCTTTAGATGTGTGTACATACAGTCAAGAGCAGATCTATCAATTTTGAATTAAAAAAATATTATTTTGTCCCAAGAACTGATCAAAATCGTCATGCTAGACTACCGATTTCACTCGATAAGTTCACAAAAATACTCTTAATCCTAACTGAAAATGTTAACTCTCTCTTACTGTTTCTGTTTAAATTCACAAATCATTGTACATCTCAGCTTTCGTGCGTTGTTTTTCAATGTTTTGAATATGTTTTCGATGAGAAATTACTTCAAATACTACAAAATTTTGTCACTTTGACACATCAACAATACAAGTCAAAACAGCCAATGGGGTTGTCAACTATTTTTTGGAATGAAACCTCATTCCCTACCTTTCTATGCTACACTAAGGTTGAAAGATAAATCTGACTTTTTGGTGAATAATTTAGCGATGTTCAACGTACAAAGTACGTGTCGATAAATTTGAGAAACGGAGTAGAACACAACACATAAAGCGAGGTGGTCCCAAAAATTATGTCTCTATCTGTTATTTAGTAGAGTACAATAAATAACCACACTTTTGCACATTATGAAAAGTATGAATAAAATCCGAAATGGTACGGGAGCCGAGAAATGTTTTTTCTTGGTTTTCACGTGATTTTCAGGGAGAAAACGAAATATCTCAGTAGATGGGGGACAATGAGAGGATAGAGAAAAAACTTGTGAGAACTTTTAGACCAGAGCCCAGAGTTCAGGAAGCCTTTTCCAGATTTACAGGCTAAATCCAGATTTGCTTGGCTGGCAAATGTTTTTTATTATCACCATAATCTATTATTTTATTATATATATTATTCCATTATAATTAATCAGACAAGCCTGAAAAATGTGGAATAGACGATTTCTTTGTGATATTCATGAATGGCGAACAAAAGTTATTGCCGGTGATAGAGTAGCTTACCATGATACTGAAAAATATTTGCTAGATAAGAAAAAACAGCAGCTTGAAAATCTGAAAGAGTACTCTTAAACACCAGACTTCTGTCTAGAACATCTCATATGGTTTTTTGTGATCGTCTAACCATTCCCTATCTACTAATACATCTTGATTTCGCCCTATTTGTTACGTGAAAAAAAAAACCTTTCAAGTCCTGGCCCAATACGTCTACTGTACTCCAAACAGATGTTAATTTTATTTCGGTGAATGAATCATACTGCAAAATTATTGATTTTAAAAATTAAATTGGCAAAATGTGATAACATTTAACAATCCCAATGAAATTATTCAGCGACTGTAAACGTCAAGGCAACAACATTTTGTTGTGGAAGAAAAGTTAATTCGCTAAAATTTACTTTAGTCAAGTACGAGTTTTTTTGTTCGATCCTCGCGGGCAAAGTCTCGGCTAATAGCTAGAAATGTTATTCATAAAGGTGAAACTTTGTATGTTTCTTACTCTTTTACGGCCTTACTGCTGAACAAAACTTGATGAGTGGCAGAAATATTTCTACTTACTTTTACTGCGAATCCTAAGCAAGACGAAGTCGCGGGTAACTTGTAAAGACTAATTTCTTTACTTTTATTGTTTCTTCTTAATAATTCTAAAAATCTTTCGATATGTCGATATATGTATGCAGAACAGCACTTTAGTAATAGGTTTGCCAGCATTTTCATGTTCCGATTCCGAAACTTTTGAAGCCTTTACGGAACTTCAAGCTAATTTATACGAGACAAAATTGAGGCACCAAAAGCTAAGAATAAATCGACATATTATTAATATATCATTATTATTTGTTTGTATATTAAGGTAAAATCACACCACACGTACAGGGCCATTAAGGCGAGGCTGTACGACAAAGAGCATATAACAACATTGGCGGTACTACTGTCTGCCTCTTTGTAAAAGTCACAAATTCTTCGGAAATCATGAAACTAATGTCAATTTAAAGTAAATAAGATTATAATCACTAATTCTTGATTGTCAAACTGTCATAAGATGCGCAAATCCTCAACATTGATGTGTGACTAGGGGGAAGTAGGTTTTCGTACGTACGTTCAGGGCGTACATGGTGGTCCAATGGATTTTATTTGACTATCTGACTATCTCTTAACCTTTAATTTGGTAAAAATGAATATTTCCCACCCAGCATTTGACATTTTGCGGGCCTCGGTGAAAAATATAACATATCCCCAAATTTTTTATATGGTATGGGCAATAGGAATAAAGCTCCCACATCGCCTTAGTTTATGTGGGAAATATGAAACTGAACTACACTACAGCATAGCCGCTCGGTGGCCGGCCTTATATACCCATGTTACTCGTTCTCGAATATTCTGGACTCACTTTTAAATTTAGGTTTTTGTTGGATCTTTCTAGATTTTAGCTCTCTTTCTTCAGCTTCTTTTCTTACTATTATTTCAAGAATGTTCTAAACAAATGGTAAATGATAAAACATCCATATGGATGGGAAAAGCTGGCTTGGTAGCCCAATACCCTATCCATTGGACCACGGGGCTATCAACTTTGTTGACGAAATTTTCAAACAGTTCTCTCGTATGACAGTCGCCAACCTGACGTCATGTTCGTGGCAATATGCATGCATGTACTCATGACTACAACTTTTACTATGAAGTAATCAAAATATTTATTCATATTTCGACCTATGTCCCTTAAAAAAAATGTTCAGTAACACGAGTACATGCATCTCTTTTGCTATTAAGAAGTAATTCAAAGTTATTCTGTATATATATGTCAAATGTTCAGGTAGGGATCCGTATATTTGTCGTATGTTCCACCGCTTGTGAGGCAGCACCGCCCTCTCATATGTTATAAGACCTGCCTATGAATACGAGTACCCCCCCTGCAGAAGCTATCTTTGCAGTAACTGACCTGGATCCGTAATTTATTCGAAGTCATTCAGAAAGACAAATCAAGGCTCGAATACTCTAGCCACCAACAAAAACAGAATATGAATTTAACCAATTGGTATAGTTCCGATTACGTTACAGGAACTTTTCTGTTTTTTTTAGCAAACATAGCGCAACCAACCAAAATAAGCGTCTGGCAGCACTGATTCACCTCCCCCCGGCCCCCGCAAAAAATGCCAGAACTATTTGCATGAAAATATGATGCTTTGCCTACTCTTTTCCGGGCTTTGCGCGCGAAAATCGTGTTACTCTATGCTCAGAACAGAGGAACTTAGCAGCAGTATCCTAACAAATGTAAAGAGAGAGATGAGAGACACCTTTATGTAATATTTCAAACCAGAGCCAATTCGCAGAATAAATTGAGAAAAACTAAAACCCTCTCCCTCTCTCTCCCTCTCCCTCCCCCTCTCCCCCTGCCCCTCCCTCACCCCCTCCCCCTCCCCCTCTCCCTCCCTCTCCCCCTTCCCCTCCTTCTCCCTCTTCCTCTCCCTCTACCTGTACCTCTACCTCTCTGCCTCTCTGCCTCTCTGCCTCTCTGCCTCTCTGCCTCTCTCCCTCTCTACCTCTCTACCTCTCTACCTCTCTACCTCTCTACCTCTCTTCCTCTCTACATCTCTACCTCTCTCTACCTCTCTACCTCTACTTCTCCACCTCTACCTCTCTACCTCTACCTCTCTACCTCTCCCTATCCCTGCCCCTATCCCTAACGCCAATTTAACCGCTATCCCTAACATATAAACGAAACCCATTTTTATTTTTAGACATTGAAACCTATCGCACCCCATCCCCATCCCCAGGGGATGATGGTATTTCACGTCCACCACGTTGGATTTCAAAATTGTTTTAGTTTTCGTAATCAGCGACCCGATAAACCATACAAACGACACCCATATTCACATTTCAACCCTATGACACCCCAACCCCATCCCAAGGGAATGATGGTATTTAACGTCCACCACGTTGGATTTCAAAATTGTTGTAGTTTTCGTAATCAGCGACCCGATAAACCATACAAACGATACCCATATTGGTTTTTAGACTTTTCACCCCATTTCCCTTTTTTAGGGGTTGAATTTGGGTAGGAATTTCAATAACAGTGATGAACGTTGCATAGAATTACATCATTAATGCCTAAATAATAAATTATGTGGATTTTACTTTAAAAATAAAGAATTTTCAACTTCATCCCCCTTTTAACCCTTAAGGGTGTCGAATTTTCAAAAACCCTGAGACACGTAAATATTTATTTTTAGTCGTCAGCCTAAATACAAACTTTGAAGATCCTTACTTCAAAACTGACGGACTTTCATACAAACTTTCATCCCCTATTTTACCCCCTTAGGGGTAGAGTTTTGTAAGACCCTTTCTTAGTGCACCCCTAGGCCTCATAAGGAACCTACATGCCAAATTTGGAATCTCTAGACCCAGCGGTTTGGGCTGTGCGTTGATATGTCAGTCAGTCAGTCAGTCAGTCAGTCACCTTCTTCTTTTATATATATAGATATTTAATGTAAGTACAATAAAAACGAAATATATATATAGACAAATAGAAAACATATAAATATATACAAACTCAGTTGCAAACTAAGGTAAAATTTTATCAAGTAAGAAGTTATGCAGTTTAGTTTTAAAAATAGGTAGTGACTTGGAGTGACGAATCTCTTAAAGTGAAGGATTCCTTATAGTAGCCTGACCGAGTAAAGGGTATTTCCAACACATTATCAGTCTTGGATCGCAAATCTCGAGAGCGGTCAGCACCTAGGTATCGGAAACGTTCTTTAAGGTATGAGGGGAGTACGGTACGAGGGTCATGCAGTAACTACTAGTAAACTAGGTCATCTGATCATAAACAGAGCAAAGCTAGTATGCCCAACAGCACGTCAGTAGAACAACTTTGGACTTTAGTAATAAAGTTTCAATTGTTTCCACTGACGTGCGCCCGGGTGCACTAAGAGTATGGATTTTAGAGATCACCTAAATATTCGAAAATAACACCCAGAACACACCTTAATGCTTGACCTAATTGGGAATCAAACCTGGTACGAGTACTTAACTACAGCGTAGTAGGCTGGGTCACTACCAACTATGCCCATAGGCTTTAGAATATGATTAATTTAAAAATTTAATGGTTTTCACCTCGAAAAATGGGTGTAACTTCGAAATAAAGTACGCTTTATTTACTGAAGTTTTTTATTAAATTTTTCCCTCTGGTTTGAAATGTAAAGGTCAGACAAGTCTAAGTGAAAGGTCTAAGTGCTTTGTGTACCCGATTTGGGGAAAACCAAAACAAGTGTCGTCATAATTATCAATATATATTATAAAAGAAAGTGTACAATGTGCGTGCCGCTAAAACTCGGAAATGAGTCCCAGTACGATCAAGGGAGTTATATGGTGTGGTAGCTCTTTATCTCCCGTCCATGAAGAAGGTTCCTGTTTTTACCTGAAGGGCGTGCTTTTGAAGATATAACGGCTAGAAATTTCTAGAGCAGTCCAGAGCATTCGAGAGCATTCCACGACATTCTGGAATGTTGTGGAATGTTCGGGAACATCCCAGATCATTGTGGAACATTCCAGAACACTCAAATGTGTGGAGTGTCCTGGAACGTTGTGGACCATTCGAAACCTTTTTTGTATGAGTGTAGCTACCTATTGACAGGGGTATATAGAGCAAGATCTGTCGTGGATTTGAACGTTCTAGAACATTCTGGAATGTTGTGAAATGTTTGGAAATTGTCTGGAATGTTCGGTAATGTCCCAGATTATTATGAAACATTCCAGAAGACGTTGTGGAATATTCTGGAACACTGTCAAAAGTTTAGTCTTTTATTCCAATTACCACGTAATCTCATATCAACTCCCTGAGCGAAGCCGGGTACTCCAACTAGTTGTAAAGTATTTCTAAAACAATAGCCCAGTGCACAATATTCAATTCATCTAGACAATGATAAAATGCCACAGCATTTCGATAGAAACGCTAAACTTAGCATGTAGAATTTAAGATAAGCATCACTTTACACAGGAAAAGCAAGTTGCTAAAATTTGAAGCGTTTCGAATAACAGAATCAGAATAAATAAAATTTGACTATCTAACAAAATGATTAGGCATAGATCACAGTTCTACACCTGCAACGATCTTGACATACTACTTCGTCTACCAATGAAATTATCATGCTACCGATATGCGAGTCTTACATATTAGTAAGAGGTATAAATACCTATCGCAATAAACTTTCCCATTACGTGGTAAACGCCATTTCATAATTGACGCTTACTCCCTAAATACATATAACGAAATTCACGTCAGTCCAGAGAAATGGCCGCAGTAATCCGAACAGCGTTTGGGACGCCAACTGCCGTGCGTGGTCCAGAATCCTTGATTAGTCTATAAGTACTATAATAAAACCGTTACAGGAGTTCTACTGTTCATTAAGAAATAAACACGATTTCTGAATAGGTATGATGCCTGGGTGGAAAACTTAATAAACTAGGTACTGTTTCTGTTTTAAAATACCTGACAATGTAATGCAATTACCTGAGAGAAAGTTTAGACAATGTGTAAAGCACATGTTATGTAAAAAAGCTTACTATAGATTAGATGACTATATCAATCACAAAGAGATGGTGCTCTGATATTCCAGCGAAACACAAGAAAGACATTGTAAAAAGCTGACTCTTAAAGCAGGTCGTGCTGCAGTGGTTTCTTGCCGTTTCTTTTACGCTGCCATACGAGTAGCACGATCCGAAACGGTGTAGACTCGCTCTTTCGCATTGAACTCTGCATGACATTCAATAAGTATTATGTAAAGAATCTATATTGAATAAGTTTAACTGAATCTGAATGCATTTAAAAAATAGACCAGTTAAATTGCTGAAATAATAGGTAACATAGTTTACTTGTAATGTCCTGATATTTTTGATTTCCGCACCTCAAAAAGAAAATAAAAACGGAACCCTTATACTATAAGGGTTAAATTTTCATACCTATAAAAGGCTTATAGGATCACTTTGTTGTCAGTCTGTCTGTAAAGACTTGACCCTTTTTCTCTAGAACGGGTAAAGGCTATCAAATACTAAAATCCATTTAAATTGAAGGTGTGAAAATAAAATACTATTAAAATAAAAACGGAACCTACATTAAAAAAATTCAAACTGCAGTAAATTTTCCTATTCATAGTAATTTCACTGAAAATATTTGATTTTATTTTACTGTGGTTTTTAAACTGTTTTATTTTTTTTATTAAACATATTTTTAAATTTATTTTTGTTACTTTAATGTTTAGCCTCATTAATGCCCACTCATATTTGGTTAATATTCCACACATCCGCACAAAGCGCTTTGAAACATCCTTTATAAATTATAATGCGCACGGCTAAGGAGTGGAATTCTCTGCCAGCGTTTGTGTTCCCGAGCTCTTACAACCCGAATCTATTTAAGTCGCGAGTGAATAGGCTTCTTCTGGGCAAGCTCGTTCCATCGTCGACCTCATCTCTGTCCTCAAGGCTAGATCGAGGTCAAGAGTAAGCCCATACATAGTAAAAAAAAAAAATACTCGGCACAATGTTCTAACGCAAATTTAATTTAATATAAATAATTACTTATTGTTTTCTAGAGCTATCCAAGCACAATTTTCTCACTTTATCGGGAAACAAAGCAGGCAAACCTACGGAAATACACCAGTTTCTATTGTTACAATAGTTTCTACCTTTGTACGGAATTCGCCGATTGATTTGACGGTTGTTGTTAACAATTTGTGGTGTTTTGATGTTTTCCTTGGTGAATTATATTGGATTTTCTATTTGACCCATTTTAGGATGCGCCAATGAGGAAACTTTTGGTTGATTTTGAAAATTAGAATTATTTATTGCGACTACTGCTAACTTCACGTGGCACATAGAAGATTCAAGAGCACTTTAGGCTAGTTTCTACAAATATTAAATTCTGTTAAAAGGAACAATTCTTCTTATTATTTTCTGAAAGTTTTTAGTTTTCTGTCTCTTTCCGGCTCGGATTCTAAAACTTCTATGTTTACAAAGGAGAGTTTATCTCTATAAGAGATCTCATCCAGCCAACCTATCTGGTGTGAAAGCAAGTCATCACAGCGGACACAAGAATGTGTATTCATAAAACAAAAGAAACCAAATTAAAAGAACGTACACAATTGAGTGTTTATGACAATATTAGTTACATACGGGTAGAATTGATAACCACCTTTATTTTGAAGTCAGTTAAAAATAACCTCATATTCGAAACCATAAAGTATATCAAGCTAACGGCGCCTCAGAAAGCAATAGAAATGAGTTAATACTAGTTTCCTAACAGCAAAAACTTCCGATATTGTACTTAATCTGTATTATCCTTTTTTTTATTACATCGGTGTCGGAAGCTATAAGACATCCATAATGCGGGTCAATAAACTAAGAATTATGTTACAAACTACCACAATTCTAGAAGGTATTGCCAGATTGCTTTTATAAAAAAATAAAATAAAATCAATTTATTTCGGACATTGCCCATAGAATGTTAATATGATGTTATAACATGTTAGTAACCATTAAAATCTAAAACCCTATAACTAATTTTCGTGCCTTTGGCGAGGTGGACGTGGGTCCAGTGCTGCATGATAGCACTTTCAACGTCCAGTCTCGCCGCAACAGTCTGCAAGAGGCTGTTGGAGCTGCCCCGCACCCGATGAATCAGGGATGCTATGCGTTTTCTTACGATAGCTGAGAAGCTATCAACTCCAGCTTCTGCTAGCATCCCATCTTCTTTATTTGGGATAATTATAAAGTTATTTATCAGACTGATACAGGCATTACTGATGCAAAGAAAGGCAATGCAAAAAAAAAATTAAGAACACTAATTCATGATTCATCATAACATTCCATGAAACGTACACTACTGGACAGGGAGCTCCCTCCAAAACTTTAGCAAAAAAGTGTGCCTACTTAGGAAGGGAGTTACCATAGTACCACAGTCGCTTGTAAGCGTTGCGGCTGGCGACCGCTGTGTTGGTGACCGCAGTATGTAAGATGATACGATACACAGAAAGATGCTACTGCCCACCTTCCGGTTCATAAGCCCTTAGTTACCTCTTACGACACCTACGGGTAGAAAAGGGTTGGTAATATTCTTTGCCGGAAACACACGGACGAACTCATGATTACCAAAACGTAACCCCAACCAAATGAACGTAACATTGACGACAATACAATAACGTTAAAGAAATCGATGTTGCATTTTTAATTATCATAATGTCAGCCTTTTACAGCTAGACATAGGCCTCCGTCAACTAGTCCTGCGCTGTCCAAAGCCAGCGCTTTTCCACGACCTTGACCAAATCATAAGTCTACCTTGTGATCTTTTTGCGCAATTTTGATAAAACCAAATTATTGTGTTTTCAATCAATAAAAGATTTAATCAAAGAGAAGATATACTATTTATACCGAAAATAGGATAGCTGCTAAAATCCCCAAAAAATTAAAAGCTATCAAAAATTTACAAAATACCTTACTATAGATCTGGCAACACCAATACTTTGTAACGAATAACCAAAGACTTATAAGTTCTTTCCCCGACTGTTCCGGATAGTGTTTGCCGATCGAACTATTCTTGGGGTTCATAAAAACGTTCATAATTTTCATTTACGTTCGTGGTATTTTGAGTCGGAGCTACGTAGAGCGAGTGCGTTATTGGTACGTTCAGTTCAGAAATATACTTCTATACATGCCAGTATGAAATCAGTGGTACTTATTTGCACAATGATAAAATCTACAAAAAGAAATTTCGCATTCAAATAACAAACATGAGCGAGCATAGTCGAGGATGGGCAGGAGAAGGGATTGGTCAAGCATGATTTTCAATCTAAAGGGAAGGAAAAATTGGAGTCGTTTGAGTGAGTGGTACAAATAATGCATGCGCCTGCTCACTTCGATGACCTGAGCAATCCAGGACAAGGTGCCGTCTATAAGACCTAAGTTCTTGGCTTTGCTTGTAAAGGGAATGCAAACGTTATCGCAGTATACCAAGGGGAGATCAGTAACATGAAGTCTGCTGCTTTCAATAACCATCACTTGTGACTCGCTGGTATTCATAACATAAGTAAACCAAATGTTTGAGTCAATGCCTCTATGGCTGTAGGGTCGTTATTTATGGCTGTGACTGCTTCTCTAGCCTCAGTTAGCGAAAAGTATGTACAGGGTTTTTATGAACCCCTAGCCAAATTTTTGTGTGTTGCTCAGAACATGAAACTGAACAACTTTCCCAAAAAACATGGGTCGGAAAACGAGAAAAAATTTTGGTCGTCCCATACAAATTCCACTGTTACTGGTGCTAAGTTTGTAAGAGACTCTGAGTAACGTACTAAAATTTGGCTAGGGATCCAAAAATAACCCTGTATATGTTTGTAAGTGTGGTGCCGGCAAAGAATAGTACAAACCCATACATACCCGTGGGTGTCGCAAGAGGCGACTAAGGGTTATACACTGGAGGATGGGCAGCAGCATCCTCCTTTGTATCATACATCTTACTTACTGCGGTCACCAACAACCGCGGCCCATGGTGCCAGCCGTAACGCTAACAAGCGAGGTGACTATGGTACTTCCCCTCCACATTTTTCCAGCAAAAGCTAGAATTCTGTTTCCTGCTTCCTGTCCTGTAGTAGTGGACGTTTCATGGGATGTTAAGATGATGTTTTTAAGTCATCTGCATACAGATGGTAGGGGGAAAATATTATTAATAAAGACAGAAAATAGTAGCGGTGAAAGAACATTACCTTGTGGTACCCTAGCTTGTGATTGAGACTATTCCGATGAAGCGTTATTGGTCCTCACGCATTTCTGACAACCGTGAGATAGGAACGAAATCATTCAATCACACTATTATAATTATTTATAACAATCTGTGCCTCGGCCAAGTAAGCCAAAATTTTGTGATAACAGCCCAACGGTGAAATCTGCCTATTTTGTTTCCATTAATGTTGCTGCTTTTGGCAACACAAGGATGTCCAAATGGTTCCTGTCAGGACAAGTCATTGTCTCTCCTAATTACAACAATATCTGACCACGATAATTTTGTTAATATATTCCTATCAATGTTTGTTGTTTGGGCCGCCATTCATTTTCTTGATGTAATACTTACTTATTATTCTTAAATAGAAATGTATAAAGATTTTTTTGTTTCTATAACATTACACGAAGCTAATAAATTCTCTTACTTTATAGCTCCTAGGCTTCATTGAATCATCCGGATTACTCGTTACACTTTTTATTTCACATTGGACCGTTATGGGTTTATCCCCTAGGGTTTTATCTGCACAGAGTAAACATTCAATTTTATTTTTTTCTTTAGGCACAATCAACCGCACGTCAGTAGAAACTTTTTCAACTCTTTTATAATGCTATATGGTCCAAAAGTGTTTCTACTGACGTGTCGTTGAGTGTACCTATATGAAAAAGGGTGTTGGGTAAACAGAGCATTCTTTCAAAGAGGTGTCCCAGAGAAACCCAGTGTCGTTTACTATTAACTATTATGTACAACTTTCAAAGCGACCTTTCATTATTTTTTTCATTATTCTTAGAGGGCCAGTTAGCCATAATAACATCCCATAAAACGTCTGCTGCAGGATGGGGAGCTCCCTCCAGAATTCCAGCGAAAGGCTGACCAGCCTCCGATTAAGTCGCCTCTTATGACACCCACGCGTAGAGATTGCCTGGTAATCTGGTTCTTTAGTTTTATCACCACACGGGCGGGTCAGATTGTATTTTGGAAAGTTGTTCAGTTTCATTGACTGAACATGCCCTTTCAGTTTTCGGTACACCCTCCCTTGCACCCTGTATATATTTGGTGAATTATTATGTAGAATCTTAAACCTGGTGACACACTTAACGTTTAGGTTGCAAAATTCAACACGAACTTGACTTGAACCTGCGACTTTCGGCGTTTCATTTTTCCTCTTAATCCAACCGAACAAACCCTTTTTAGCCAAAAGGTTAAAAGTCTTAGTAAAGACAAACATAATTTAGCTCTAAACAAACATAACGGCCTTAAAATCATTCCCTCTGTGTTATTGTTCGTGACTTCACCTTAATAGCGTTTTAACACCTCAAATAAAACAATTTTAGCCCCACAATTTTGTCGTAATCTTTGTTTATACAGAAAATGCCTTAAAAAGGGGAAGAATTTAATATGCCATTTGAAATGTTTATAAAGGCAAAAGTATTTTCAAATTCGAGTTATCTTTTAAGGCGAATGGTGCCCTAAAATGAGTTTCTTTGATAAAAAAAAAATCCGACAAAAAGGTCGTCGTATTGAGTTGATTAAAATATGTTAGTTAAGGATAGTTTTCACTCGATGGAAAAAATCTCAAAGCTACCCCGTTTTAGGGTTCCGTAGTCAACAAGGAACCCTTATAGTTTCGTCATGTCCGTCTGTTTGTCTGTCCGCGGCTTAGCTCAGAGACCTTTAGTACTAGACAGCTGTTATTTGGTGTAGATATACAATTCATCTAGGTCGGCAAATTGGTAAAAAAAAATTTTTTTTTTTTCTTTGGGTCTCCCCTACTAGTAAGTGAGGGCGAACATTTTTTTTTCTCATCTACCCCATCGTGTGGGGTGTCGATGGATAGGTGTTTTAAAAGTAGTATGAGAAAAAAACGTCTTCAAGGTGGTAGGGCTTTTGTACAAAGTCCGTCTCGGAAAGATGCCCTTGCCATTTCCTGCCGTAAAGCAGCAGTGCAAGTTCTGTGTTTCGGTTCGAAGGGGCCAGTAAAATACTGAACACATGAGACATTCCATCTTAGGTCTTAGGGTGGACAACGCGCTTTACCGTCTAATTGGTGTTAAATATGACACATTGGTCGGGGGTGACCAATTGCCATCAGTTCGTTTGCTCGAAAATAAATTCCTGCTACAATGATTAATACGAAAAATTTTGCAATAAAATCGTTACAAGTTGTTTTGCTGGAGACTGTATCTTCATTTATTTTCTTTCTGACTTATTCAGACTTAACGCTCCATTAAGCAAGGAACCATTATTTTGCTAACAAAAAAGGTTTTCGGTAAACAAAAACAAGATTATTATAGCATGTAAATAGCAAGTTCAAAAAGAGTTATTCTAATGAGGTCATAAAACAAGATTTTTTTCTGGTAGTTTGTTATTTTGTTCGGCAAGATTTTCAAAGTTCAAAGTTCAAAGGTTGTTTCAAAATTTCTTTTCCCTGTCCAACCCTATTACGCGTTTCTTTGAATGGATCCAAATATTTTGTTTTTACGTCATAAGCTCGGAAAATTTTTCTTTATCGGTCAAAATCGCGCCTAGCGTCTAGCGTCTGCATGCAAAAGTCGTTTTTGGCCGCTAAACTATAAATATGGTATAGGTGCTATTCGTTAACTTTTCGTTAGCACCAAAAAATATCTTAATCAGGCAAATGTACATAAATAGTTAATTTAATTTTAGCATGTTACTCAGACTACGAAACTGAACAACTTTCCCAAAGGAACATAGGTCGAAATATGAGATGCAGTTTCTATGGGAGGTTAAAAATTTATTTCCGTATTTCAACCTATGTTCCTTGGGAAAAGTTGTTCAGTTTCATGGTCTGAGTAACATCGGTACTAAAATTATGATCACTATTTCATTAGACCTTACACAACGTGTAACGGGAAGGTGTGATAATACTAAAGGGTGTGAATCTGCCCAGGAAACTGAACAATTTTTCCCAAGGAACATAGGTCATAGACCAAAATAAATTTTTGACCTCCCATAGACACTGCATCAGCTGATTTTGTAAGGGCGGTCAAATTTGGTTTTTTGTATTTCGACCTATGTTCCTTAGGAAAAGTTGTTCAGTTTTAAAGGCAGATTCACATCCTTCAGTATTATCAAACCTTTCCGTTACACGCTGTATGAAGAAGAAAATAAAATAAAATAAAAAAATAAACACACAGTCCTCATAAACATGCAAATACAAAAATTCAGATTGAGATAACCCGAGTAACTCCAAAATGGCAGATTTTCGAGTGCAACGAAGCCACCAAATATTCAAGGCACGGTTTTAATAAAAGGCAGTATTTGAGATATTTGCTTATAACATCTCGCAATTCCATGCCTAACTTATACAAGTCTGTGTTCGGAGAATCGTCTCAGAACTTTTTCTGAAATAGACGTAGACAGACAATACTGCAGTTAAGGCTAGAAATTATAGTCACGTAGCTTATTTTGAGTAGTAATGACATGAAAGTAGTGCTTTGCACATAATCTCACTTGGTATGTAAGTAGTTTCGTATAGAAGTTTAGTCTTCTTCTTCTTTTCGTATCAATGGCAAAAGATTTTATAGTAACTTAGCCCAAAATGTGGCTACAGCAATAGCTCTTTGGTTGCCTTCAAAAAGGTCCTCCTTGGTGCAAGAAACTGAGGAGGTAGGGCACGAAAGCAAATGTGTCATGGATTGCAAAATGCCGCATTCACACTTGTTGTTATCAGAGACGCCCCACCTCTTCTTCAGTTCTCCGCACCCGCCAGCGCCCGATCGCAGTCTATTAAGTGACTTCCATATGGGCCAGGGAAGATCATGTCCTGGTGGAAGATTTTCGGCAATGGGAAGTTTAGTAATATTAGTTTAGTACTAGCTTGTTAAGTACACAAACTAGCTCGCTTTTTACAAATGAACCAACCCTTTAAAGAGAAGGGGTCTCACTTTAAATAATAATTTAGTTTTCTTATATCTCGCTAGCAGCGGAAGTTTCAGGTAGCATGACTCCGCTTTGTTTATGAAACTGTAAAAGTTTCTAGACTTGTCGAGTAGCCTGACTGGTGATCCGTTTTCCATACAAAAATTCAAATGACTTGCATTCTTACGCGGGACATAAAATTCTGTTGAAAAACGAACGAATACTGCTATTTTTAGTTAAATTTTTTGCTAATTAATACAAAAATACAGTTAATGTACTGAAAGTACTATTTTTGTTAGCAATTTTTGGTTCAATATTACGATTGTGGGCGTGCGGTCAAAACTGTACGGTTGTGCTTTGTGTGCATGTGTGAGTGATCGTACTCATGTAAACACGGACTGACGAGAGTAATTGACTTTAGTGGACATATGGAGATATTTTTCTTATCTTCTTAATTTGCACGATGAAATTTAAGCGAATCAACTTTTTGCACATATGTAGTTGGTACTTATTGCATAAAAAAAAATAAAACCTTATAATCTATATCCTTATAAAAAATAAAAAATTGGATTTATAATTCCTAAGAAAAATGCAAAAATTTTAGTACTGAAAATTGAGTTTACCTAAAATTCGCCATACAAAACGGCAATTTCATAGGTAAAGACCTATTATTTGCAGCAGTGGCTCCATCTAGTTGCGTTCGGGGCTAAGCTGGCCGTCACAGATCACCTTAAGTGGTCTAGTGTTATAGGAAGTTTATTTGCTTGTGTTATTTTGTAGACTGTGCCATTAGACCGGGGCACACTCCAACTGCGTTTACAAGAGTGCGAATTAAAAATTTGAAATTGGATACAACCGAAATGCAGGAGCACAACGCGAATTGAGCAGGCGGGTGCGCGCGGGGGTGCGGGGTGGTTTGCAAGGGGGGCGCAGAGTGTTCGTTACGTATGATAGTATTACTTTACTCTGTGACTGGGGCCTTGTTATTATTAGTGTAAGGGTGTTAACATTTCTAAATATATTACCATGCTATAAAGTCCAAAGGGTTACTACTGACGTGCTGTTGGTTGTACGTTGCCGACTTTTAAATAATTTGTTAGGCCACGTTTTGAAAGTTCCCACGTCATGACTTTCGGGGAAACCGCAAAAGGAAGTTCATTTTCGCTGGTTGACATTCATTCTATTTGTCTTGTGTATTGAAACGTGGTAAATCCAAAGATTTACTTTACCTTGCCACAGAATAAAGTAATAGTACTATCAAACAGAATGGACACTCTCCGCCCCCCTTGTAATCTACCTTGCTGGTAGAGGAGCCGAGAAGGATTTTTCACGTGATAATCAGGGCGACTAAGAGATGTCTCAGTAGATGGGGCTTTATGAGAGGATCACGAAAAACTTTATAAGAAGTTTCAGACCAGAGCCCGGTGTTCAGGAGGTCATTGTCTGGAAATTAAAAGAAACAAAAAAACCTGATCTTCACCAAAAACAATTCTCATGCCAAAAGATGGGTGCTGATGAGTAGTGATATAAAAACTTTGACCAGACACTGGTTTGCCAAAAATCTGAAGACTGTTGGCAAAGCGGACCATTAAATTGTTTTATATTATCAAGGCGAAAAACAGATGTCTCAGTAGATGGGGCTTTATGAGAGGATCACGAAAAACTATGTAAGAAGTTCTAGACCGGAGCCTGGTGTTCAGGAGCCGATTGTCTGGAAATGACAAGGAACAAAAAAACCTGATCTTCAGCAAAAACAATTGTCATGCCAAAAGATGGGGACTGATGAGCAGAGATATAAAAACCTTGACCAGGCCAGACACTGGTTTGCCAAAAATCTGAAGACTTTTGGCAAACCAGACCATTAAATTGTTTTCTATTAAGTACCTGATAAAATTTAACGCGATAATCAAGGCGATAAAGAGATGTCTCAACGCGACCTCTCCAGTTTGTTTAAGACATTGCAGGATAAACCACCTGATTTCCCGAAAAGTTTGATGATTCCGTGCTTCGGAAGGCACGTTAAGCCGTTGGTCCCGACTACTATCTATGGATGTAGTCATTAATGAGCCGTGTCAGAGGCCTTTGGCAGCTCAATAATTCTGACAGCAGGGTTTGTGAAGTCGGTCATCGACTTTGCAACCCACACGATATGATGATGAGCAAGGTAAGTACAAACATTTTAAATATATGCTCCAAAATTTTGAGACTGCAAGGTAATAAACTACATAAATATATTATCCTTCCATTAAACACAGACTATACAGTCGGTCTAGAAAGTTCGGCGATTTCCTTTACACGAGGGAATACAAAAGCCATTAATGCTGCAGAACAAAGAAGTGAAACTAAACTCAACGAGTGTACGCCAAGACAGTAAAGAAACGAGCTTTTATTAAGCTATTTTCAAAATGGCCGCCGCTGTGAAAACTTTTTGCTGATGATTTTTTTTTATTTTATGGTTTCCGCATATGCAAGGTAAATTTTGCAACGAGAAAAAACTATACAAAGTTGTGATAAAACTTTTGGCTTCGGCCTTTTCCCAGCAGTGGGACATATAGGGCTACAAAAAAAAAAAAACAATGCTGCTAACTAGATTTATGTTAAAAAAGGTGCTTTTTTACGTTCCTCGAACAATCACTGAAATATGCTAGAATTTGAAGCCACTAAATAGCTTCAAGAACCACTGGATCATGCGACAAAATTACAAAGGTGGCAACACTGCTTTGTAGACCAAGAGGCTCTTTGGTTCTTGTTTGAAAGAACGCAGCCACTTCATAGGTAAGGACTTAATACACCGAGCTCTACTAAATTGCACTTCTTAGAAAGTTTGCCGCCAAATGATTTGCATTTCGCACGTTTTGGCGAAAAAAGTTTGAAAATGGAATCGTGTTTTGAATTCTCTTTATGAATAAGACTGTCTTTTTGCTCTGAATCACAATTTTCGGAAAAGTCTTAAGTCTTGGGGGAGATAGTCTCAGTGATTATGACTTTTAAAAAGAATATTTTGTATATTTAGATACTCTGCAGGCGAGAGTAAAAAGTTCACCAGGGTTTCCGATGTTGCAAAAATTTTTTTCACTTCTCATGCTCTGAAAGTGCTTATTTGTGCAGGATATAGGCTGCACAAAGTCGAATTTTGTGCACTAGGGCAAAAAAATAATCTCGGTGGTGGCCTTCGGCTCGGGCTGCTAAAAGTCTCGGAAAAATGGTTCGTTTTGTGCACTTGTTGTAAAATCTATTATTGTTTTTTAAAAGCTTTTATTTAGTTTCACATGTCCCGGTGTCTGTCCCTAATGGAATCTTGCAAGTTAAAGACAAACCTTACGGTTTTCGATTGAGCTGCGTATGTAAATCGGATGACAATGCAATGTTATTATGACGATGATCGAACCGGAAGGTGGCCATGGGAACTGTGTAATAGTTTATATTTACATATTTGATATCATTAATACAAAAAAATTAAAAATATAAATAAATAAAGTTAATAAAAAGAACAAGCTTTTATTAGATTAGGACAAAATTTCTTTCTCAGCGTTTGTCGGATGAAAAAAGCAGCTAACAGTAGGTACTTACTCGTACTCCTAAACAATAACTTTCCTCATTGTTATTCTTTTTCTGTCCGTCCTTGCCCCAAATACACGCTGACATAGCCTCACGTACAAAAATATTCTCTTAATGTCATTGTAAGCGCAAAAAATTGTGGCTTCCAACACTTCTTCGTAACGTTGCAAAAAGACAGTTAATATACTTTATGAATTACCTAATATATTCTTTCTTTCTTCTTTTCACATCATTACTCATTAGTTATAAATAACATCTCCACGCCATAAAAATCCTCTGCTAGACAGTTCCCTCCAGAATGTTACAATGGAAATCCGAGGTACCAAGTACGAGGAAGTACCAAGTCAGTAAGCTTGATTGCCTTGTGGCTGACATCATGAAATTGGTTGTTGGTGCCTGCAGTACCTGCTACCAGGAAGACGCTGCTGCCAATCCAAAAAATATCTTGTTCACCTTTAAAAACACCTAAATGTAGAGATAGGGTGGCATTATTTTGAGCGAATTTCAATTTGCGGTTTTTGTATGTCAAGTCAAAATCGTTTAGTCATTGTTGGATATTAAAATCTTTTAATGACGTCAGCTAAACTACAAACTATGTGTTTAAAGTATGAGTGTAGGCTTTTTTCGTTAAGCTTGTTTAGTTAGAAGAGTAAAATATCGCATTTATTCATCCTGGGATATTATTTTGACAATAACATATTAACACTTTATGATCGCTTCAGTAACAAAATGGGGCGCGCCATGTGAGGAAAAAAGAAACTAAAATATATGCGTAAGTTCAAATGAAAGATCATTATTTTTTGCTAGTGGATTACACCATTTCTATAAAACAAATCTAAACAGTAATTTTATTTTTGTTATAGGTGAGCATTTGACCCCGATCTCTCCTGGTGGTAAATGACGGTGGTGTTGAAGATTTAGCATGCTTATTTAGATAATGACTGTTCAATCTAGCCATGAATGATCCAGATTATATTGTTCGGGGAAAATATGGGCAGGAAGGGATTGCTAATCTTTAGCTTTGCGCATTAAGAATAAAAGCAAGCGCTTTGTACTAATAGGTGGTATGTCGACGACAAATAATTGGAGCCCCAACCTTCGTCTAGCCCTACGAAGGAGAAAGGGGTTGGTGGTACCAGGTCGTGCAACTCAGACGCACGCTTAACGAAATGTATTCTGTATAATACCGACAATCAGGGTACTTTGCGATAGTGTTCAAGACTCTTGAAACTTGCCTAGGCTAGAGGGTCATCACCAATGTGCGTCCTAGCACGCTTGTCGATTGCATTAAGATTGGCCGGCTGCTATTTTGCAGACCTATTCCATAGGTGATGACAGTACCCCATAAGCGATCGGGCTTAAGCTTGATAAGATAAAGCTGTAGAAGCTGTCTCGGTGTGAAATACCATCTAGCCTTGTAAAATATGCTAAGTTTCTCAGCTGCAGTTTTAGCAAACAACTCAATTAAACGCCTTAGATTTGACAATTAGTGAATGCGGTATGCGACTCAACGTCTGGAATTCCCGTAGCACAGCTTACAATCTGAGAGATTTAACGTTACAGCTATTTTGCACGCTTCTTTGGTCTCAGCGTGGTCCTTCTTATGGTATGGGTATAGCCACTCTTGGTGTTGAGCATTATTAAAGTCTCCCAGAACGACTAGCTGCGTTGCGGGATATTGTAGCATAACCTCATCCACCGAGTCACTGTTCGAAAAGCCTGGAATCTCTTGATCGCTGTCATCTGTGAGCGGTACACACCTCCATGTCTTCCATTGCGTAGATTACGAAGCTATTAAAACGCGTGGCTCAATTGTTTACACATACAATACAACCCATGTTTTGTAAAACGAAAAAATTGATAACCGAAAAATTTAGGTCAAAATTTTAGGATTTTAAAATCCGCTCAACGTAACTCATGCGTGACCTATTTGACTAGTACGTCACTCAACTTTTGAATCGAAAAGCTACATGTGTCCTAGTTAGAAAAACGTAATCTCACACGAATGTCAATCAGATTTTGATTGGAATATAAAACCATTGATGTATTAAAAAAAACCGGCCAAGTGCGAGTCGGACTCGCGCACTGAGGGTTCCGTACCACCACATAATCATAATTGTATTAGTTGAAATTTCAGTAAGTTAATGTGCTAGATTTTTTGAGTCCGACACGCGCTTGACCAAATTTTATTATTTTTTTGCGTTATTTTATAGCTTATGCACTATAAACATAGGTACCAATTTTTAAAATTTGTGAGTGTTCCCGTTTTTAAAATAGAACTAAAACAAAAATCGTCTCTGCGACCATTCAACTTGACCCCTCACTTATATGAATGTTCTTAAAACGGGAGCTCACCTCAATTGGTTTCCATTAGTTGTGAGAAAAGTTGTAATATTTAATGATTTAAGACTTTTCCCTTTATTTGTACTTTGAGACCTAGCTTCTTGCCAAATTTGATAATTTTAGGTCAACGGGAAGTACCCTGTAGGTTTTGCATTTTTGCATAAATGTATGGAGTTGAGGACATAAAAAGCCATATCTTTTGATTGCGTCATTGAAAAAAATTTAAACTTTCAGATCTTGTGTGGTTCATGGACCCTAATATATATTATCAATTTTAACCTGATACCTCTACCCGTTCGTGAGATAAAGGGTCTTGACAGACAGACAGACAGACAGACAGACAGACAGACGGACAACAAAGTGATCCTATAAGGGTTCCGTTTTTTTCTTTTGAGGTACGGAACCCTAAAAAGTATAAAACATTCGCTATGATGTAAAATTACATACCTAGGTTATGGTGCTCCAAAAGTGGCACTTTAAAAGTAGCCTAATCGGTACAGCTCAGCAATATGTCATCCGTCATAAATCTCACTTAACCCCGCGTCACACAGAGGCGGTAGCGGAAGCGTTCCGGGGCCGGTATTTTTTGTAAAGTATGAGTTCTTATGCACCCTGTCACATTGAAAAGCGGTCGCGGCGCGGTATTTTGTTCCCGCCAAACCGCCCCGGACCGCTTTCGCAATCATACCGCCTCTGTGTGACTTGAGCTTTAGTGCTACTTATTTCCAAAGCAGTAAAAATTTTTGTGCCATTCGAAATAACTGTGCCGCCACGAATAAAACCACCTCTATAGCTGTATAATATACAGGGTGTTTGTAATACGTCTGCTAACCTTTTTTTTTAATTCACAAAGAAAATACTTCCCATCTATTATAGTAGGTCAAAATTATTTTTCTATATTTCGACTGACGTTCCTCAGGGAAAGTTGTTTTGTTTCAGGGGTAGAATAAGCACCTGAAAGGTTTGCGTCATATAACACTGAACAAATCGATGTATAGTAAGTTGTCTAATTTAATTGAAAGAAAAAGGCAAATTAGCTTGCGCATTTTGCACACTGACCACTTTCGTATCATCACCATTTTTAACCGACTTCAAAAAAGGAGGAGGTTCTATGTTCCACTGTATGTATTTTTTTTTCTCCCCAGACCAATAAACTGGTCCGTTGGATTATAATATTTATTTGGTAATTGATTAATATGTATTTGGTTGGTCAAGCATGTATGAAAGGATTGATGAAAGTTCAGGAAGCAAGGGAAGTATGTCAGGATCGTAGCAGGTGGAGAACTGTGGTCTCTGCCTACCCCGACGGGAACAAGGCGTGATGTTATGAATGTATGTATGGTTGGTCAAATGTGGTGCAGTCAAGAGCAATCGAATCTTGATACAGAGGATTTTGTATCGTTCTCATTTAAATTACTGTAGGACCTACGTATGGTGGCGCCACGAGTGTCAAGCCTGATCTGCTCATTCTTTCCATGGGCATTGTATAAAGCGGCTACAAAATCGTTAACAGAATCGGAGGATGATCCGCAGCGTATTTTGTGTTTCATACATCCAGCATCAACATAACATCCCATGAAACGTCCACTACAGGACAGGGAGCTCCCTCCAGAATTCTAGCTTTTGCTGGAAAAATGTGGAGAGGAAGTACCATAGTCACCTCGCTTGTTAGCGTTAGGTACGGCTGGCACCATGGACCGCGGTTGTAGGTGACCGCAGTAAGTAAGATGTAATATACAAAGGAGGATGCTGCTGCCCATCCTCCAGTTAACCCTTAGTCACCTCTTACGACACCCAGGGGTATGTATGGGTTGGTACATCCAGCATACTGCGTTATTACTGTTATTACTTTGGAAAGGCCTTTGACCAAAGGTAAAAAACCGGTCAAGTGCGAGTCGGACTCGCTCCGAGGGTTCCGATATACCTATAGTATTTTTGGAAGCAATAAAGTCCATTTTTAGGACCGCAAAACTAAATTTGTTAGCGCGTGCTAGTGCAAAAAAAAAGATCGTTTTACTTTTGCTGTAAGTAATATTTACAAGAACTTCTATCGACTTTAATTTATTAAATTTTTTCCTTTCACTAACTTCGGAGATAAGGGGGGAAATGGTATATTTTTTTACATTTTTCATCAAATACAAGAATATATTTTAGATTGTACAAGTAAAGCCCTTTCATATTATGATATCCCACTCGACCTAGAAGCGACAATTCGAAATTTTGCACCCCCCCCCGATTCTAAAGCTATTCCAAATTTGGTGCCGCTCTGTCTGTCTGTCACACCTCTATCTCTCAGCAACCATTCATGCTATCGACCTGAAATTTGGAATAGTTTTAGAATATAGTTGCCCAACTTAATTGCACATAATTTTTTTTTAAAGTATGATTGATTATTAATGTAAAGGGGGCCAAAATAGTGGGGGCTAAATTTCAAATTGTCGCTACTAGGTCGAGTGGGGTATCATATGAAAGGGCTTTACTTGTAAATTTTAAAATATTTTTTTAAAACTCTTAGTTTTCAAGTTATGATGAAAAATGTAAAAAAAAATACCATTCCCCCCACCTTATCTCCGAAGTTTGAGTAAGGAAAATCTGAATTAATTACAATTGACAGAGGTTTATGTAAACTTTACAGCAAAAATAAAACGATTTTTCTAAGTTGCACAGTTTTTCAGAAATCTGCAAAAAACCTTTACAAACAAATTTAGTTTTGCGGTCCTGAAAATGGACTTTATTGCTTCCAAAAATACTATAGGTATATCGAAACCCTCGGCACGCGAGTCCGACTCGCACTTGACCGGTTTTTTATAATTTTGTTATCGGAACCCTAAAAGAAGCAAAACAATATTGTGTTTTCATCATTGACGTAAGAAAAACGCTGCGCTTCTAAACGCCCCCAGGCGTAGTTTCCTAAATCTTTGGTTTTCATTCATAATCTATGGCATAATGATAAGAATCCCCGAAAATAACTTATTGTCAAA
Source organism: Athrips mouffetella (assembly GCA_947532105.1). Lineage (NCBI taxonomy): Eukaryota > Metazoa > Arthropoda > Insecta > Lepidoptera > Gelechiidae > Athrips > Athrips mouffetella. The sequence goes on along the minus strand of OX383964.1, from coordinate 4,710,726 downwards.
GTTATAACTCTACGTCAGTGATTTCATTCAATTGTTAACAAGTCTTTGTCAACAATCTATATAGAGAGCCAAAGTTATTGCTTCCAAAAACCATTTCTCGGCAATCTTAGGACAAAATGCTTAAAGGGCTTTGTAATATCTTTTAATCTTATCCTGGTTGGTTTGTGGTTTAAGTCAAAAAATTCAGCGTTTTACACTTAGTATCCACCTTCAGTGAAGCACAAAATACAGGCATCAAAATTATAGAAAAATTAAAGGCAATAGAAATTACAATTACAGACAAACAACAATGTTTTTTTTTTCATAAGAATGACGACGTTTTCCTAATCGACTTTTTCGGTCAAATGATCAATTTCATATTTTTGCTATGCAACCCACAGAATGCAACCCATCTCGGAGAAGGACTTCGAAATAAAATTATCTAATTCCAAACAAACCACGTCTTAGGCAACAAGACCTACGATGATGAAAATTACGAACTTGGATTTTTTAAGCCTGTACTTACCGAAAAAGACTTTTTAAAGTAGAAAGGTTGTTTGCTAAAGCAATAAAGAACCGAAGAAAAAAACTGACACGGTACCACAATGTTTAATGAAAAAAAAATTGTAAAAGGATAGATTGAAGGAAAGAGAGGAAGACATAGGCAAAGCTACTTTGACAAAATAAAAGAAATTTTCAAGAAGCTGGGCAGAATGAAATTAAGAAGCTGGGCAGAATGAAATGACTGGAAGTTACTCCATACGCAATAGCCAGGCTTTTAATAGAAGAACAAATACACAAGTCTATTTACATGTTTGCATGTATTGTGGGGGTTCTACAATGGATGATGGGATCTTGAAAGTGCTAAGTTACGAATTCCTTGTAAATTGCCCCACAATTATTAGGACGCTGACTTCGATAGAAAGCAGCTGCTGCCTAGATGGCGTTACTGTTGAAATGAGGTCACGTTTCTAACGCTCAAAACATTCTTTTCTATGCAATATAGAAATATGGAAAATAACTACGATATAAGGATCTCCAAGATAGCGTATTTTTTTCTCATGTATAGACTTCATTTCTGGAATAAAAAGTCGACGAGAATGTTACCTACATTTTTGATAAGAAATAATACACTTATATTATAAAACAAAAGTATGATTACTTGGATTTGATCTACAGAACTTAAAAAGTTTTGTAGTAGTGTTAATTTATCCTAAACTGTTTTATAGTTATACGATATTTTTATCTAGTTTGAAGATAAATTAAACAAACTCGTCAAAAAAGTAATAAATGATAATTTACACTTACATTATAAAACAAAAGTAATCACATTGGATCGACAGAATATAAAAAGTTTTTTAGTAGTGTTAATTAATCCTACCTTGTGTTATAGTTATTCGATATTTTTATCTAATAATAAAGATATATTATATAAACTCGTCAAGAAAGTAATAAATGTTAAAGTGTCTGCACTGTCTGCGAAACTTCTAAAACAACATTAAAAATAAAGGTATAACTAACTTATCAGACGACACTATCGATCTTATTGTATTTGATTTATTTTACTTACGATATGTTCTTGAAAAATTTCAATTTCATCATAAAATCGTCAATTTATGAAACAAACTGAATTGTTTTTTAATAGGTTACGCAAACGTGTATAGCAACCCGAATGATGAGAATATGCCCATGAAACTGAACATAAAGTCAAAATATAAAAAAAATATTAACTATCTCGGCTTGAAAACTGTATATCAGATGACAGCACATTTTGTATGAGAGTGCAAAAGTTCAGGTTTTTAAGTTCAGTATTTTTGACTGTGCGTTGATTTATCAGTTGGTCAGTCACCTTATCCTTACTGGGGCCGTAGACAAGCGGCCTTCTACTATCGTTAACGCTAGAAGAATAGAATAATAAATGGTACAGCAGCACTGCACTTACTTTCTCGCAATACTCAAGGAAAAACTATCAACCGCAAACTTAAATTTGTAATGCCATACATATAGTATGGAAATACAAACTTTTATTTACGTTTTTCCAAAAAAATGTTTTAATGAAATATACAGATCAATTCAGAATTCAAATTGTCAAACATTAAAACAAACAAACCTCAAACGATTTCGAGTAAATCACATGTGGCTGAGCATAAAGCAAAATGGCGGTAACGTGGACTGTATGATTGAATATTTTTGATATGAATTTTAGAAAAGACACGTCACGCAACGAAAGGAGATGAACTGCTTTCGGAAAGAAGTAGGTATTAGGAGAGGCAGTCCATAATTATGAGGAAGGACACAAACCTTGAATCCTGTTTCTCTCGCCGACATGTGCTGGCCGGCATGCGGCGTGGTGGCTGCTAAATCCTGATGATCCTGAGCTCTCAGAGCTGCACTTGCGTTGCACTTCTTCACAAAACACAGGTCACGCGCGGACAGTCATTTTTTCTTAGAATTTACACATTTTAACATAGCAAAGTATTTTAAATTCGGGACGATCACGTTTTGCGGCTTTCACCGGAGCTCGCATCCACGGAAGTTTTTGTCTGGCCACCTCTCGGACGAACGTTAAACCACGACATCCAGTCAGTGTTTCTTCTCGCTTACTCGTATGTAGAAAGGTGTTGTGTGGGAGTAGGATAGGAAAGGGAAATGCGTGACGGTGTCGAAGATTTTATTTATTATTGACGCGGCAAAATATGAAATTGACCGGCGCAACCATTTCCCCCCGGCTTGAAGGATAGCCTTCAAAAAAAAAAAAAACTTAACTAAATAATCTATCTACCTAATTATATATATACCCTAACCTAAGATTCGAGAATCAACTACTAGCTACATGGGTAATGGACAGAGACGTATAACCGGGCGCAAGTACGAACCAGTAGTAGTCTTTACACGAACAACGCGTGTCACCCCATCGGAAGCTGGAAACACTTCCTCAACGACCCCAAGAGGCCAATGTAGCGGAGGTGCATTCTCTGTATTAATAATAACGACAGTTCCTATAGTAATAGGATTCGCTGGCGTGTTCCATTTTTCGCGAGACTGCAACGTGTGCAGATATTCTGCCCTCCACCGTTTCCAGAATGATTGCACTAATTTGTCCAATAAAGTATGGCGAGACCTGACATGAAGTCTGTCTTCTTCTATGTCAACGGCCGGTAAATATTTTAAAGGTGTCATATTCAAAAAATGAGCAGGCGTCAACGCAAGGGGTTCTGAAGGATCGCTAGAAAGCATTCTGCAAAGTGGACGTGTGTTCATTACAGCCTCTACTTGCGCGAGCACAGTAGTCATTTCCTCGAACGACAGAACTTGATCCCCGATGACACGGAATAAATGCGTTTTAAGGCTCTTGATGTTGGCCTCCCAATTTCCACCGAAGTGACTGGCAGCAGGTGTATTTAATGACCAAGTTATGCGATTTTCGGCCAATATGTGGGCGAATTCAGTATTAAAATGTTTAGAGATCAACAAGGCGTGAAGTTCAGAAAGCATGCGTTTTGCCCCAACGTAATTTGTGCCGTTATCAGAATACATTCTACCTACAGGGCCACGACGAGACAAAAATCGCTTAAACGCAGCCATAAAGCTTGCCGTGCTCAAATCACCTGCTAACTCTATATGTACGGCGCGCGTTGTCATACAGACGAATAGGCAGATATACGCTTTTACAGACCGAACACCACGGCCACGGGTAATGGTTACCTTAAACGGGCCGGCAAAGTCGGTGCCGGTGTGCATGAAAGGCTTTGCGGTTTGAACGACACGACAAGATCTGTGCTCTGACATCTCTGGAAAAGTAGATTTAGGACGCAGCCGGAAACAAGGGATACATTTGTGTATCCTGTTACGAATCAAATTACGTGCTGATAAGATCCAGTACCTCTGGCGTAGAATAGACATAAGTAAATCTGGACCAGCGTGGCAATTGACCTTATGGTGATAATCGACCAATAAATTTAAAATATGGTGTTTATGCGGTAAGACAATCGGATGTTTCTGGTCGTAATTCAGTTCTGAATTTATTAAACGACCACCAACCCTAATGAGACCATTTTGTAGGAACGGCTTAAGTCGCTGGAATGCACGGCTACAAGGTTTTCCATTGAGCAGCTTGATGATTTCTTCCTTGAAGCACACGGCTTGCAGTTCCAGAAGTACCTTGCGCTCTGCGTAGCTAAGATCCTCGGCAGAAATAAACTCTCGCTGTGGCAGCATCTTTGCGAAACGGCAGACGAAAACAATGCAACGGAGTAGTTTTGACCAGGAGGAAATTCGATTCGCTAAAGCGATAATGGGAGACTCATCAGGTTGGAGCGATACCAATAATGAGTGTTTCTTTTCTTCTGGCGGGTTACAAACCGTAGAGGGATTGAAAGTGACAAGAGGCCACTCAGAAGGGTCTAACATAATCCAGGGTGGGCCATGGAACCAAAGTGGGTGATGAATAATTTGGGCAGGAGTAAGTCCTCGCGAGAGACAGTCCGCGGGATTATCCGTACCCGACACATGATAAAAGTTTGGTGGAGACAATAATGTCTGAATTTTTGAGACGCGATTTGCGACAAATGTATCCCATCTGTGAGGAGAAGCGTAAGTCCAGCACAAAGCGACTGTCGAGTCTGAGAACGCATATATTCTACTAATAGGAAAGCGATTATTGCAGGCAGCAACAATATTGCTAATAAGACTCGCAAGCAACAGTATGGCACAGAGCTCAAGCCGAGCTAACGAAACGATCTTGCGGGGAGCTACCTTTGACTTTGCACTAATAAGATGCACTGATTTATCCCCACAATTATCGACGTGAAAATATACTACGCCTCCATATGCCTTCTCGCTGGCATCTGCAAAGCCAGCGATTGTAACCACGCTACCCTTTGTGATTCCAACATGCCGCGGTATTTTAATTTCTTCGAGAATCGGAAGTTCTTCCCTAAATCGAGACCACAATGAAACGATGTTGTCTGGGGGAGCGTCATCCCAATCGCAGTTGCAAATCCATAACTCCTTGATAAGAAGTTTTGCGTATAAAATGACAGGGGCTACAAAACCCATCAGATCCCATAATCTGGCAACACACGATAAAATCGTGCGTTTGGTGCACTTTTCGGCAGGTTTACAAATCTTTAAACTGAACAAGTCTAAATTGGGCGACCAACACAAGCCTAGCACCTTGTGCGTTTCAGATTCGTCGAATTCCTTGACGGATGAAAGACGGTGTGTTGGAGGGATGGAGTTTAGTACATTTGGCGAATTACTCGTCCATTTAACGAGGTCAAACTGTCCAGCTTTCATAAGCGAGATAACTTCCGCAGCAGTGGAAGCAGCTTCGTCTTCGCTATCAACGCAATAAACAAAGTCATCCATATATAGACTATTTTGAACCGTCTCCTTGGCCTTGGGAAAACGATCTCCTTCATCTAAAGCAAGCTGCTTAATGGTGCGCAGCGCGTGGAACGGACTAGACTTGAGGCCGAAACAAACGCGGTTAAACTGATAAACCTGTAAGGGCGCGTCAGATGAAAACCGATATAGGATGCGTTGAAATCTGCGATCGCAGTCTCGCATACCGATGCAGAGAAACATTTGCCGAATATCGGCTGAAAGTGCGACAGAGAATAATCGAAAATTTACAAGTATGTCAAATAAATTTCCTTGCAAATTTCGTCCATTATGTAGTATGTCATTTAGAGACACAGATGTGCTAGTTTTAGCGCTACCATTTAGCACAATTCGCAACTTAGAGGTAAGTTTATCTGCTTTAAATATTCCATGGTGTGGGATAATATAAGACGGAGCGTCATTGTTGCGCTTATCGTCGAGAGGCGCGGGTGAGATATATCCCTTTTCTAAATATTCAATGATGACGTCATCATAAGCTTGCTTAAGTTGAGGTGAGGCTTCCATTTTACGCTCAAGGCAGAAAAAACATTTTTCGGCCAAACGCCGAGAGTCACCTAGCGAAAACACATCTCCCTTGAATGGGAGTGCGACAGTGTAACGACCATCGCCACTGCGCGTAGTAGTTTGAACGTAAATCTCTTCACACTCTTTATCATCCGGGCTTAGTATCGGCGGGGCATCAACCTCTTCAATTTCCCAGAATTTGTGAACGACGGACTCTAAAGGCTCAACAGCGCAGCAGTACGAAACAGTGGTGTGAGTATCTAACTTAGCGGGAGCGGAACCCACGATCACGTATCCTAGTACTGTCTCTAGTGCGTGCGGAGTGATATAGGCGGATTGACACTGAACTTTATTTTGCAACAGGAGATGCGGAAAAACGGAAGCACCAACCAACATATCAATATCTCCGGGCACCGCGTAAGTATCGTCAGCTAAAGGCAAATTACTCAAGTCCGAAAGCAGTGATACATCGATATTGACGGTTGGCAAGCGCTCGGTCACTTTATCTACCACTAAGGAATCTATATCAAATCGTATATTACGATTAAAGCGTGAATAAAATTTTATCTTTACGGAACCCTGAATAGTTTTGGTAGATCCTCCTATTCCCTTTACAAAGGAAGACGTCGGAGTTTGATAAGAGCTCAGTCCAAGTCGATTACAACACTCGTGTGTTATAAAATTGCTCTGTGATGCGCTATCCAATAAGGCTCTAACATAATGTTCTTTACCATCTGCGTCGATCATTAAAACGCGGGCAGTGGCGAGCAACACGGTGGTTGGAACGCGAGTTATATTTTTATGATAATGTGATAACGTACACAATGCGACGTCCTCAGCATTAGAAAAAATGGGTGGTGACGGCAGCGGGGACGCGCTAAATTCTGGCGAATGTCCCGCGCCCGCGCCTTCGTCTGCCGTCGGCTGCGGCACCACAGGGATTGCGTCAGCGCACGGGGTAGTTACCGCGAGCGACGGGCCATCGAGTGTGCTCGGATTGGATGCGGCATTTTTATTTTCAAAGTGTAACATAGTGTGATGTTTAAACTGACACTTATGACACTGGGTTTTAGAGTTGCAGTTAGAAACGCGGTGATTTTTACTCAAACAGTTAATACAAAAAGTATTTGATTTTACAAATCTAAATCGATCATTAGGCGTTAATTTCATAAATCCTGGACATTCATACAAATGTTCATGATGAGCATTGCACAAAGAGCACATAGGCTGGTTATGAGCTGTTGCAGCGTAAGCTTGTGTTGATGATCTAGGTGGCTTTGGTGGCGCATCCATTCGCCGCTCGAAATTTTTCTTACCAGCTTCTTGTTTGATCGAAGAAGTGCGTTGCAGTATTTTAATATGATCGCGAACAAATGATACTAGAGTGTCGAATGATGGGATTTCAGAGCCACGGTTGTCTAGTTCGAAAGCACGTGCGGTATCGGGATCTAATTTCTTAAGAGCAGTATAAAGAAACATAAAATCCAATAACTTATCAAGTTTTAAATTGTTTAACGCAGAAACTGCAGTCGCGAATTTATCTAGAAACTGTTCAAGGCCACTCAAACTTGATGAAGTTAAAGGCTTCATCTCAAATATTTGGTCTAAGTATGATGTTGCCAGAACTCGTTTGTCTTCGTACTTGTTTATCAAAACTTCTAAAATTACCTTGTAATTATCAGCACTCGGAGTTATCCCTGCAAACACAGATTGCGCTTTGCCCTTTAATTTTCCAAGTAAATAATGCAATTTTTCCGAATTCGATAGCACAGGATTATCATCAACAGTATTTTTGAAGGCTGTGTAGAACAACGGCCACGTTTTTATATCACCGTGAAACTCTGGCAGCTCGATCGGTGGTAATCTAGGTCTATTACCATCTAGATGTGGGTTCCCATTGGAATGCGTTTTGAATGATTTTGCGACACGCTTGACGCGACAATACAGGTCTTCAAACGCAAGCAGAGGCTGATAATTAACTACGTATTTTGGATTCATTTTTAATTCTATAGAATTAATTCCATCCAAAGTAATTTCAAAGTTGCAGCGTAATGTATCAATAGTTTCTATCTCACACAAAAATGTTTCCTTAACCTGCTCATCAGAAAGATTAGCCGATCTGTCTGCGATAGTTTGCATGCGAGAAAACATTAAGTCTCTTTTTGCGGTTAAAAGTACTAGTTTATTTTCATCCGCCATGATTCAATAACAATCACTACCTACTATTATTGACACCAAGCAATAAATAAAACAACTTTATTAAAGGTACCTAAGTACTAAGGTGGTTATCTACCTAAAGGTACGGTGTGGTGCGGTGCGGTGCGGTGCGGTGGAGAACAGAATAAACCTACACAGGTTACGTCTGGGCGGTGCGGTAATAAGTTGTAGGTACCTAACTAAATCTCAATGATAAAGTAGGTAGGTACCACGAAACGAAAAATAACAAAAACCAGAACGTACTTGCAAGATTATAAGTATGTCATATTTATTATAGTAAAACGATAAAACTAAGTCGTGCGTTTAAAATACCTACAAAGGTGTCTAATCTATAAAAACGTACAAAACAATGCGTTCCCAAGGGTAATATCGTAAACGATCGCTGCACGATATCGTGTCGTATCGTCTAATTCACTAATTTATTTATTAACCTACCTACCTGCTACTTTCGTACAAGATTCTGTCAAGACAAATCGAAGCGAGTGAGCGAAACTAAAGTGTAGGTATGCGTATACGTAAATTTACCGAAACGATATTACTACAGAAATAGTTGTTTTGTATACATTTTTCTAGAATCCATAGTTCGATGGATCCAAATCCGGCTCGAAGGACCAAATGGCTGAGCATAAAGCAAAATGGCGGTAACGTGGACTGTATGATTGAATATTTTTGATATGAATTTTAGAAAAGACACGTCACGCAACGAAAGGAGATGAACTGCTTTCGGAAAGAAGTAGGTATTAGGAGAGGCAGTCCATAATTATGAGGAAGGACACAAACCTTGAATCCTGTTTCTCTCGCCGACATGTGCTGGCCGGCATGCGGCGTGGTGGCTGCTAAATCCTGATGATCCTGAGCTCTCAGAGCTGCACTTGCGTTGCACTTCTTCACAAAACACAGGTCACGCGCGGACAGTCATTTTTTCTTAGAATTTACACATTTTAACATAGCAAAGTATTTTAAATTCGGGACGATCACGTTTTGCGGCTTTCACCGGAGCTCGCATCCACGGAAGTTTTTGTCTGGCCACCTCTCGGACGAACGTTGAACCACGACATCCAGTCAGTGTTTCTTCTCGCTTACTCGTATGTAGAAAGGTGTTGTGTGGGAGTAGGATAGGAAAGGGAAATGCGTGACGGTGTCGAAGATTTTATTTATTATTGACGCGGCAAAATATGAAATTGACCGGCGCAACCAACATGTTTAACTTTTGGTAGTACTGGAACACCCTTTGTATGAATTTTCACAGATTAATGGATACTACCGTAGGATACTTGCATGGAGATTTTTCAAATTTCCCAACACATGTTCCATATGGATAATTGTTCAGTTTAGTCTACTGAGCAAGCCCTTTCAGTTTTTGGTACACCCTGTGTACTAAATTTGATTCAAAAAACTCATAAAAAATATCCAGTTAGGTAGACAACCAATCCAGGATTAATAGTATAGAAAATTTTAATAAAATCAATGGAACCAATTTTGGGTAAATCACATATTTACGATTTAGTGGTACAGGAACACCTATTATTTAAAATTACACAGATCAATTGATACTGGCGCAAGATATCTTGCATGGAGATGCTTGGTCATGCAAAGTTTCATCAAGATTCTATTAGCCTTTTTTTTTGAAAATTTCAATTTTTCATTTTCGTTGTATGACAGCTACCCTCAAAATGAGAACCAGCAAGAAACCACTTAGAACCCTTCAATGGATTTGCATAAAACTCCTAAATTCAAAATCTGGTCTCAATCGGACCATTCGTTTAGCCGCTAGGCCAAAGCGTGACGGACAGACCGACCGACGACGGACCGACCGACCGATCGACCGACCGACCGACGGACGAACATTTTTGGGAGACTTGTTATTTATGATATATAAGTGATATGGAACGCATTTTTGAGAAAATTAGAAAAACTTTTTTTTTCACGAATACAATACCTTTCTCGCTCCGCTCGAAAGTAAAAATGTATGGGATTGACATAAGCTAACGAAATGTTGCGTGACAGCTAAGGTAAATCCGATAAAATTTGATTCTATTCTACTGGCGTCTACGACAGTGAAAAGCATGGAGCAGAGGAGGGAGAGGAGATGTTGATATGAGTCGGGCCGTGTTAAGATCCCTAAAAAGCTTGAATAGCTTGATTTGGTGTTTTGCTTAAATGAAAGTTGGTGTTACGCGTAGTTGGTATTTGGTGTAAGTGGTATTTTGCGAGGTTGGTGATTTTCGTACAGGTGTTTTTATGCGTCTAAAGGGCCATGATGTCATGAAAGGGGGCAAGGTTTATGTAATTTTTTCTCTAAAAATTTTGAAGTTTAGCAACGTCACACCCCGGATACTACATACATCGAGAGTTGAAATTTGAAATTGGAAGGTCGCATAGGCCCGCATATTCAGTACAAAAGACCCTCAGAAAGACAAGGAGAATCTTGCGGGGGTGCGGGCTAGATTGCAAAGGGGCGGAGAGAGTCCGTTCTATGTGATGGTACTATTACTTTATTCTGTGGTAACGTGTCCCGCCCCACTGACTCAATCTTCACCCTCTCGCGGCGTCACGCTTTGTTTTGTAAAAAAAATAGATAAAGGCACCTCCTCTACCTTCTCTGCTCCGTGACGGAAAGCCACTTGTCTGTAAGCCCTTGGCAGTCAAATATAAACTAATCTACTGTAATGTAAACCACTTGCATTGAAACGTAAACTTGTAACTGAAAAGCGTACGCTTTTGAGCAAAACAAATTTGATTATGTGAGCTTTTGTTCAATTTACTGAGCTGTACTTCAAGTCTCTAATGGTTGTAGAAGAAAGGTATTTTAATTTATTATTATTCTCAGAGAACTAATATGAAAATTGTTTCTTAAGGTCGCACTAATGCGTTCGTTAACCTGAGAAATTGTTGTATAAAAGTCTTTTAATTATTAAGTAAGTATTTGAAAAACATTTGCTCTTTTGTTATTGCAACGTATAAGTCAATATTTATTTAATTAATTTGCACAGACTAACTCTAGCCCTGACGGCTATCTTCTGCGCATTGGTGACAAGCGGCTGTAAGGATGTGTTCGTGTTGAAGTATTTAAGAAAATTGCTCTTTCACTGTGTTTACTTGGCCTCTGAATAAAATCTGGGCATAGATATATACATAGTCATATTTATCCATAGGCGTGCGCCGGGTTATGCTCGCAATTGCAGACCATGTACGGTCAACCGCTTGTCGGTAGAAACTTTTTCAACTCTATTACCACGCCTTTAGGTCCAAAAGTGTTTCTACTGATGTGCGGTCATGTGTACCATTGCTAAGGCAAAGAAATTTCCTGAAAGACACGGAGAAAACGAATTTTACAAACCATGAGACCTTGCTATATTTTTCATTTAGGTAGTTGTTAGAGTTGCTAAATTGGGTTGGGTTCATCATCATCATAACATCCCATGAAACGTCCACTACAGGACAGGGAGCTCCCTCCAGAATTCTAGCTTTTGCTGGAAAAATGTGGAGGGGAAGTACCATAGTCACCTCGCTTGTTAGCGTTACGGCTGGCACCATGGACCGCGGTTGTAGGTGACCGCAGTAAGAAAGATGTTAGATATAAAGGATGATGCTGCTGCCCATCCTCCAGTTAACCCTTAGTCGCCTCTTCGACACCCACGGGTATGTATGGGTGGGTATACTATTCTTTGCCGGCACCACACGGGACAGTTGGGTTGGGTTAGGTTATATTTATCATTATTTTATCTAAAAAGACCTAGGGATATAATTAAAATAATTAGGATTTTGACTGCATAGCGATAAAACTATCCTGCTGCCACATAAAACAATATTGCTTGTTTATTAGATTAAATAAAAACAAACATATAAATATTGGGGGACATTTCACATTAGGTCATCTGATTCCAAACTAGGCAAAGCCTGTACTATGAGTATCAGAAACTGATATGTATAAATAAATAGATAAATAACACCCAGACACAGAACAAACACTTATGTTCATGGCGGCCCACGGCGTGAAAGGCAGGCTCATAACCACACCAACGGGTTTGTCAGAATAGGATATGACTTATGATATTTATATTTTTTTCGTGGATGGACACCATTAGCTTAATTTAATCCATCAAGACGACACATGTCTTGTTTACGAGGATATTTTCTGGAACATAGAACTAACTAGTAAGACGTCACAGACCTCCATTTATTATGTGTCTAGACTCTCCCAGTCTTAGCGTTTAATTACAGACCGTTTTGAGGGTAGAAACCACTTCTCACATGTCAATATCGGTATTTTCTTGTGAGTTTAGGGGTACCTTTACATTTAAACAAATTTTCACAACGCCATGGAGAAATTTATTATTGGATGAGATTTTAATTTATTGTTAACATTATTTCAACTTTGGATTCAGAACCGCAAACTCAAGTCTGTTTTAAAATTTTAAGAATTTTGAAAGTTTTTTGCAGAATTCTCAAAAATGGTGCTTCTAAGAGAGATTGTTTTACTTTTGCTGTAATATTTACATAAACTTCTATTGACTATAATTAATTCTGATTTTTCATTTGAAACTTCGGAGATAAATGGTGAATTGTATTTTTTTGAATTTTTTTGTAATAACTTGAAAACTTTGACTCGTAAAAAATTAAAATACCTATTTTGAAATGTGTAATGATACCCCACTAGACCTAGTAACGACAATAAAAAAATTCGCCCCTCCCCCATTTTGGGCCCCATTTGCAATAATAATAAAAATATTTTTTTAATTGTTTTGTTTGCAATAAAGTTGGGTATGCAAATTCTAAAATAATTCCAAATTTCAAGTCTCAATATGGTGAGTGGTTGCTAAGTTGCAAGTCAATAGCGTGACTGTATGACAGACAGACAAACAGGGTTCCGTTTTTACCACTTTGGTTCGGAACCCTAAAAAGGCTTTGCATTAAAGTCATATTGACTTTGACCCAAAATTTGTTTCAGAAGTTTTTTTTAAGAGATAGTTTTCAGAATATCTTGTTTAAAGTTATTTTACAGGTATCTTGTTTCTTAACTTGAGCTTTAGATAATAATACCTTCAAAAGAGAAATTCCAAAGTTGGAGTATCAAATAAAGTCTTTTGAGGAGTTAGGATTAGTACTCGTCTCTTAATTTGTTTTACGTACAGTCAAGGGCAGGCCAAGCTTGATACGTGCAAAACGATTTAGGTTCCAAAGGCAATTGAAGTAAGAACAGGTATACAAGTCCATTGTGTTAAGCTTAATGTGCTCTTGACTGTACTGCCGTCCGATAACTATAATGCCGCTAACCCCAAAAACCAAAATTCGAGAAAAGCGCGGGAGAAGTTAAAATCACTGCTGTTCAAAAACCATTTTACCGATTTTAAATGTTAAAATATCATAAAATAGGAAATTTTAAGGGCTATAAGACGGTTTTAAATTAAAACCAAAATATTTAGCATATTTTGAGATAATGCTATAAAACTGATTGCAGTTAGTATTCATTGCATAAATTGATAACAAAAGCCACAGCTATAACGCCATTAGGACAACCCTAGCGGCATTCTAGTGATTGGTTTTGCATAAATTTTAGGAACTTGTAAAGCATTAGAAATATTGTTTTTGTTCCCAATCTATATTGCCGTTAAACGTTTTCAGAATTTTATTGCTAAGTTTTTTATTTTTAGCTTATCGTATAATGCAAAACTAAAATGCGATTAACGTAATTTAACTGCAATTTAGTCTAAGAAAATACGTAAAACTTTCATACGTTTAAATTTCTATTTATTTTATCAGCAGTTACTACACTTTAATGCAGCTAAACACTAAACCATCTATCTTATCGGCAATTTAGCGATGTATATGTTACATCATGATTGAAAAAATACAACAAAATGCATCTAAAGTGAAAATTTTACTAAAGGTATTTAGTTAATTTCAGGTTGATTACTGATTATTTAAATGAAATAATAAATAACAGGTCATAATTTGAAATGATTATTTAATCATTTATTTTTTTTACTTAAAAAATAGTTATTATAAATGAGATCTTTTTGGAAAAATTATTACACTCACAAAATATAGTTTAACTCTGGACAAGTATTTAGTAAGTCCATGGTTTAACATAACGATCAAATATCTCGGTCCTTTAAAACGACAAAGTCAAAGTGTGAACTTAAAAGAAAGAAAGACATGTCGAATAAATGTTTAGAAAAACTTTTAAACTTTACAATAATACAAATGAAAATAAAATACAAGCTATCACTTGTAACGTAACAAAAATATAAACTTTCTATAATAATAAATTGTAAGGACACTTCACAAATAAGACTATTCCAAACTTTAAAACATGAATAATTATAAACTCTATTACTCCCAAACTCTTAATTAATTCTAATTTGTACCTTCTTAAAAATCAGTCACAATAAGTGTTCTCAAATGAAAAACTTTTATACTTAACTAATAAACGTATCTGTAATAGGAACATTTTTAATCAACAAATAGGTAACAAATAAACTTACACTACTTTTCCAACTATTAAGTAACTAGCTGTTACCCGCGACTTCGTCCGCGTAGATTTTATAAAAAAACAGAACTCGAACTTAATTGAAACATATTTTACGGAGCGCTTATCCTTCTTGATCCCTACGTAAAAGATGCATTTGTACTTATCCAAGTTGAATAAATGCATTACTACAAACTTAATTATCTTTTGATTTTATTTAACTGGTAGGTAGTGCGGAATTTTCATTAACTGTTACAGGCGAACTTAAAAAAGAAGGCAATAAAGGGAGTGAAGTGAATGGGTAGCGAGGAGGTATTCATAAAAGTAAAAAAGGTCCCTATTCCTCCCTATCTATCCTTTTGTATCCCCCCCCCCTACATTCCCACTCCCCCTCCCTCACCCTCTCCCACTCTCTCTTCCTCTCCCTCGCCCCTCCCTCTTCCCCCCCTCACCCTTCCTTCCCCCTCCATTTCCCCCCTTCCCCCCTCCCCATCACCCTCCCTTTCCCCTCTCGCCCTCCTCCCATTCCCCTCCCTTTCCCCCTTCCCCTCACTCATCCTCCCCTTCCCCCTCTCCCTCCCTCTACCCCCCCTCCCTCTACCCCCTCCCACGCCCTCTACCCCTCCCTCCCCCTTTCTCTCCCCTCATTTTCCCCTCCCTTACACTCTCTCCCTATCCCTCCCCCTCTCCCTCTCCCTATCCCTGATCCTACCCCTATCCCTGCTTCTACCCCTAACGCCATCTTAACCGCTATCCCTATCCTTATATAAACATACAACTGACACTCATATTGATTTTTAGACATTTCAAACCTATCAACCCCATCCCAGGGGTGGTGGTATTTCACGTCCACCACGTTGGATTTCTTCCCGTGTGGTGCCGGCAAAGAATAGTACCAACCCTTACATACCCGCGGGTGTCGTAAGAGGCGACTAAGGGTTAACTGGAGGATGGGCAGCAGCATCCTCCTGTGTCTTACATCTTACTTACTGCGGTCACCTACAACCGCGGTCCATGGTGCCAGCCGTAACGCTAACAAGCGTGGTGACTATGGTACTTCCCCTCCACATTTTTCCAGCAAAAGCTAGATTTCTGGAGGGAGCTCCCTGTCCTATAGTGGACGTTTCATGGGATGTTATGATGACGTTGGATTTCAAAATCATTGTAGTTTTCGTAATCAGCGACCCGATAAACCATACGAACGACACCCATATTGATTTTTAGACATATCAACTCTATCGCACCCCAACCTTATCCCCAGGGGATAATGGTAGTTTACGTCTACCACGTTGGATTTCAAAATTGTAGTAGTTTTCGTAATCAGCGATACTTAGTTGAATAAAAAAAGCCCCAAAGTAGTTTCGGTGTGCTGTAGCAGATACAACCCCGCTAGAGTATTATTGTTTGTGTAGATAGAATATTGTATGTGTAGATTCCCACGGGAATGAGATATTTTCCCGGGGTAAAAAGTAGCCTATGTCCGTCTCCAAGTTACCATCTATCACCATACCAAATTTCATCAAAATCCGTTCAGCCGTTTAGGCGTGAAAGAGCAACAAACAAACAAACAAACAGACAGACAGACAGACAGACAGAGTTACTTTCGCATTTATAATATTAGTATTAGTATTATATTATCAACTCTATCGCACCCCAACCTTATCCCCAGGGGATAATGGTAGTTTACGTCTACCACGTTGGATTTCAAAATTGTAGTAGTTTTCGTAATCAGCGATACTTAGTTGAATAAAAAAAGTCCCATCAAAATCGGTTAAGTAGTTTCGGTGTGCTGTAGCAGATACAACCCCGCTAGAGTATTATTGTATGTGTAGATTCCCACGGGAATGAGATATTTTCCCGGGGTAAAAAGTATCCTATGTCCGTCTCCAAGTTACCATCTATCACCATACCAAATTTCATCAAAATCCGTTCAGCCGTTTAGGCGTGAAAGAGCTACAAACAAACAGACAGACAGACAGACAGACAGAGTTACTTTCGCATTTATAATATTAGTATGGATATAATATTGTAAACGATCCGCTATAAAAACTTAGAGATAACCATAATCAGTCTCTACGAGAACTTCTTTTAATTTAAATATAATCAGTCTCAGTCTCTGCGAGATCTTTTTTTAATGGGTTTCTTTGCATTTTCATCAACAGCTATTATTGGTAAGTTTTTCCAAAAAAGCTGTTTATTATGGGTTGGGACTATATTTGTTAAATTTTTTATCAAATCAGCTTTTCGTGCGGATTGTATACCCTTTGGTTCCGTGCGAAATACCAGTTCCATAATATCAGGCGTTTTCAAATATTTTTCATTTAAAAACCGCAACACAGTAAAATTATCATCGTCAAAATCATTTTTATACTTGATATCGTAACTTTCTCGTACAAAACGTACCTGAACCATATTATTCAAATATGCTCGTGGGTTTGCGTTTTGAATTCTTCTGTCCGAAATAAAGTTTGGCACATCCAAAAAATCTTCTACTGCCATAGATTTCACAACGACTTGCGACTTATTAATTGATGCCACTGTATCTACAAAATCTGTGAAACCATACAATTTGTTTTTGTTTTTCATTGCCAGCTCTACTTGATGGTGCACTTGGTCACAGGACATAAATGTGTGACCTGGTTCAAAATAATAAAGTGTTATTTCTTTTGTAGCAATTGTTTCGCTGTTAATTAAATGAACGAGAAATTCATATAGGAGCCAGTTCTTATTCTGTGCGCTGCAGTTATCCAACCATACATGTAAACTAGTGACATCCCATCTTGTACCACTCGATATAGACTGAATAGTTTCTTTCCCAGAACCATGAAATTATTTAATTCATTGAATCATAACAATTCCTTAGATCTGTTTGCTGGCAGTATAGATGCAACTAAAGGCGTTATGGTTAGTGTTTATAACAATACTTGAAATTTAGATTTTAAGCAATAATGGTGCTTACCTTCTTTTCAATTAGTTACTTAAGATTATTTTTTTATATAATATTTATTTCTTTTAAATTGTGGAAGCTTGTAATTGGCTCCTAGATATTTACTAAGTGTATTATTTTGTAAACACAGCTGTAAGCTACCCAAATAAAATAAAATAAAAAATAAAATCTCTATTATGAAGAAGGAATTGGTAGAAAGTAGATATTATGTCATTTTGTTTTCGTCCTGCAATGCCATCATGCCAAAGAACGGTGAGCGGCTTTGATTTTGTTGTAATTTTGCCAAGTGGAGAAAACGTTTCGTTGTATACTACTAAACGTTGACAAAAGATCATACTTTTGAATGCTTCAAGCCTAGGCAACATGATGACTTTTTCTAGATCTGCGCTAAAATATTTTGTAGAATTATCTTCTGTTGCGTCTCTGTGTTCACTGTACAATTTTCTAGCCTTTTTATATTTTTCATGATGTTTAGCCCATTCCGCACAATCATCACAATCTGCAACCATCTGGCTGGTGGCATCATGAGAAGTTTCATTTTGATGCAAGTGGTAATGCTCACATGTTTCACATTCCTCATTACCAAGCCGTGTAAAACTTATATTCATTTCCTTTATATTCTTTCTATAATATTCATATGAAACCTTTTTATCCGGATACTTTTCACAAAAATGTTTGTGCATCTCAGTAATAGTTAGATCACTTGGCAAGTATCGCCGTAAAGGAGCATGTTCACGGCGGTAATGGTGTTCTAATGGTTTAAAAGATTCAACATGTTCAATCACTAATGATCGATCGAATTGAGGTGTTTTCTGGTGCTTCCCGCGCTTATCTACAGATAATTAATTAATTTAATAATTATCGAAATCGTTGTATAATATTCTGTCGTTTGTTTTCTCATATCCTAAAGTAGTTATAAAAAATATCTTGCATACTTCTATTCTAGTAGAATCACTTTTTTTAAGAGCGAAAGTTCGTTTTGGATTTCTTTTAGGCTCTTGTGTATATTTTCGCTTTGGTATTGCTAATGAAGTGTGCGCTCTGACAAATGAGTGTCGCTCTTGCCACGACATGTTCCAGTAGGTTGTATTTATTTGTTCTCGTTCTTCGTGGCTGAAAAGAGAAGTACATCTTTTCCTACATTTTTGGTTACATGCATTTTTAACGCCATAACGTTCTAATATCTTTTTATTTTTTGCGTCCATTTTCCGCTGAAGTCGTGTAGTTGCATATTTTTTCCGTTTTTTAGGGGGTTCTAATATCTCAGGTTCCAAACATTGCGTGGTATCCAAATCATTCGTAGTTAAAGTTTGAGAAACGCCAAAATCAGTTATATTTCTTCGCTTGTGCGGTCGTGGCGATAATGGTACATCTTTTGCAGTTTGAAAACAATCAAATGAAATTCTGCGTTTATTTGTGTTTGGTTTGCTGTTCTCTGTAATGCATAAGCTTTTCAAAGCATTCTTTTTATTTTCTTGTTTCTCCATGGTATCTTGTTTAATTGTTCTTAGTTGAGTTATTTTTTCTTGCTTCACTTCTAGGTGACTAATTTTAACATCATTACTTTTCAACAGTTTTTTGTTCTTTTTATTATTAAAGCTAGATCTATGGTTTTTGCAATCGACATAAGTAAAATCATTTTCAAAATGAACGTAACAAAGTAGTCCCAGACATTTCCCACATGAACTATGTATTTCTTGATAACAATTAATATACTCACATAATAACGCTTCAAACTTTTCCGGTGATTTATTTTTATTATTTTTCTTAAGCTGTACTGGTTTCATTAATTCTCTTCTTTGTTTGTGATTTCCTGTATTTGTTGAAAAATTGATGATATTACAGTCATTTTCTTTATTATGCTCTTTTTCAGTAGAAAATGGATGATGTTTTATGCAAGAAATAGCTAAAGCTGTTTGACTGTCAAAATGATCTGGACACAATAGACAAAAACATACTTCACAACTGCTAATAGCTGGTTCAATGCAATGTTCATATTCACAATGCTGCGAATAACTTGATACCATAGATTTTTTGTTAGTATCTTCAATATCGTCTACTATTATTGTTTCACTAGATTGTTCACTATAGATATCTGTGTCTGGAATGTAATCTTCATCTTTGCTGTCGTCTGACGCTGCATACGGATCTTGTTCTTGCATTTCAGTATCAATGTTTGCGTCAGATAATGAAAGTGTCTCGTCACAGTACAAAAAACCTGCAGACATCTCGTTTTCAATTTCATTCTCTTTTTCTTTTTGTTTCTCGTTCTCCTTCTCACTCGTTTTCTGGTTCATTTTCTTACTCTCTTTCTCACTCCTCTTCTCGCTCTCCTTTTCACTATCCATTTCACTATCCTGTATGTTCTCCTTCTCGTTATCTTTCTCACTCTTTTTTTGGTCTCCTTTACGTTCTCCTTCTCGATCTCCTTTTCACTCTCTTTTATGTTCTCCTTCTCGATCTCATTCTCACTATTCTTTACGTTCTCGTTCTCGGTATCCTTCTCACTCTCCTTTACGTTCTCCTTCTCACTCACCTCCTTAATCTCCTTCTCACTCTCCATTTTGTTCTCTTTCTCGCTCTCTTTTTCACTCGAATTTGCGTTTTCCTTCTCATTATTCTCAGTTTTCTTCTCCTTCTCCTGATTTTCTTTTTCGCATGTTTCACAGAATCCGACGTTTACTAGTTGTCGATGTCGATGTACTGGTTTTTCTTTCAATTCTACGGTATTATTTACGGGCTTTATATTTTTTTGTTTTTGAATAGATTTTATTTCGTCCAAATAGTTTTCTATGTTATCAAATTTTTTTAATAAGTGTGGAGAGTGCAAGGTGGTTTTGTATTCATTTCTATAGTCAAAAATTGCACCATGTTTTTTGAAGTCGTATGGCCGGGAAAATATAGATTTTATGTCAGTCTTTTTAATATTTGGTGATCTTGTTTTGTGTAATATAATATCCTTTCTTGTATACATGTTCTGAAAAAAAAAAAAACATTTAACCATTAAACCAACCATAACAAAACAATCGACCTAAGGTGATTGTTATTTTATGTTAATATTATTTTCATTAAAAAATCAATTCACAGTTCACATTATTTGTAAGTTAATTACTCAGGGACGTTTCATTAAATCACTACAAATTTATATAAGTATGTATGAAGACAGAATCTACAGTTATGGAGAGTTTATGTATGATAAACCCAAGCGTCCTGTCACCGATCAGTAGGCTGGCACATCCGTACGCAACGTAAAGGTAGCCATACACGTAACGATATACTTGCGCAAGTTTAGATTGCATTGTTATATCCTGTAGCTAGCATTTCAGTAGCCTAAACTAAATAATAGCATTCTAGTCTAAACATGCGCAAGTATATCTTTACGTGTATGGCTACCAAGTAAAAGCTTTTCAATCCCTCTCCGGCTAAAACCTAAGCGTTTTACTTAATTACATGTTTTTGTCCGATAAAAATGTCTAATAAAATAATATGTGATAGAAGACCCAATTCGTAAGAAAAAACAAAGGTTGTAATATAGATTTTGTATCACGTTTTGATCGTACAGTACGGTCATTCCCTGCCACCCGCGCTCGGTTACCTCACAGTTACCGGTTGGCAAGGACGCGACGACGCGGTGCGCAGAGTGGAGGTCACGTAAAATATTCAAATATTAAACAAATAATTTACAAATACTTTTGTAATGGGCGTGTGTTGTGCTGTGTTTAAAGTGTTTTACAGTTATTTTTAAAGTGTTTTATGTTTTAGTAGAAAACCAACATACAATAGGTACTTATGTTTAGTATTTCATTTACCCTATCGGTTTAAGACCTAAACCTATCAGATCACACTGAAAACAACACAATATCTATATCAACAAAAAATCATATTTTCAACTTACGTAACGTTTTGGTGGCCTGAATTTCCTTACAAAAATTTAGTTACTTCGTTTATACTGATTCAAAATAGGAAACTATTGTAAAAAACGAGCTTAGATACCCACCTTACAGCATAATATGATTCTTATTTCTTCCTAATTCGCGCAATAAGTTTGTTTTGAGTCATTGAGGTCATCGAACTTGAACGCGCGGCGTTTTCTGCGCATGCAACCCTAGCATTACTTATCTCACTTACACAAGCATGGTACGCGTTCACCTACATGAGCTTAGATTGTGTGCGTAGGAAGTGTAGGAACGCGTTTGTTCGCCAGTGACCGAGGTAGTTTGTTAGGTAGGTAGTTTTTTCGCCAGTGACGTATGACTAAAACCGATGTAAACTGATCTCCAACTGCAGTAGTTGCAGTATTGAGGCGAATACCATTTTAAACCGAACATTCGACATCCCAGAAACGGAACACAACGCGCTCAGCCACCAACACTTACGAATTGAATTGAGATGGCAAATATTTATTTTATTGTCCTAGGTAATTTTAAAAACGTCTTTTAAAAGAAATTTTACTAGCTTAAGATTTAGTTTTTCAAAATAAAATGGGCAGTAAAACTTACGTAGCATGTAGATGTGATTTGGCGCCAAATAACTTCCCGCGTAAGCGCACTTCGGTCACCTCTGCTGATGCGTGACACGTCCGTCTCGTCTAGACTCCTGCGCCAAACTGCGATCGGATTCGCACACTCCGCGACCGTTGAATGAACGAGAGTTTATAACCGCATTTTAGCTAAGTAATGTGGGATAGTCGCGTTTTAGTCTTGACTAAGTGTAAAATTATTTCAGTTTTTATTTTAATTTGCCGTCATAAGCCCTTTAATAATTGCAAAGTAATGATAAAAAAATTCGAATCAAAATGCTAAAATGCCGCTATTGCATTTTAACTACATTATTGCTTAGTGTTTTCACTTAACGGCATTAAAGCTTTGGATTGTTTTATATTAATGAAAAATATAACACAGCTATAACGAGTTTAAAGTACTTTAACCTCATTATTGTTAGTGAAAACAAAGTAACGGCAATGTAGTCATGCAAATGCTTGCTAAAATTGCTTTTAATCGCGTTTTAGCCATGCATTTACTATTTACTGCATTTTAGCATTGTTTACATTCAAAATTTAGGCATATAACGGCATTTTTCTTTTCATTATCTCGAAAACTATTATAGATAGAAAAATACGGGTAAAATCAGTCGATAGAACTTTTTTTTCTGATTCAGAATATATTAAAAAGTCGAAATTGACAAAGTGTGGGTTAGCGGCATTATAGCTATCGGACGGCAGTGTACAATTAAACTCGTCTTTGTTAGTAGTCTACTGTAACTAGAAGTAAGTACACACTTGATCAACCATATACTAAATTAGCAAAAGTCAATACATCTTTCGTTGGTCTCTGTGTACGATACTACAACAAAATGCCTGACAATGTAATGCAATTACCTGAGAGAAAGTTTAAAAAATGTGTAACGCACACGTTATGTAAAAAAGCTTATTATAGATTAGATGACTATGTCAATGACAAAGAGGTGTGGTGCTCTGATAAACACAAGAAACAAAAAAAAAAATCCGACGCTTAAACTAGGCCGTGCTGCAGTGGTTTCTTACCGTTTCTTCTACGCTGCCATAGCACGATTCGAAACGGTGCGGACTCGCTCTATTCGCATTGTATTCTGCATAACATTCAATGAGTATTCTGTAAAGAATCTGCATTGAATAATAATAATAATAATCTGAATCTGTGTGGCTGTACTTCCACGCGTAAGACTAGAAACTTACATGTTTTTAATGGAGTAAGAAAAGCCCATTTGCACTAATACTTGGCCAAGTCTTCGACCATAATTTTTTAGTACAGCGAAAACACCCCATCGTTTGGCCGCCTCCAGTTTCCTAGAACTTCTCTTCTGCTTTTCTAACTAGAATCGAAAGTTTCTTCAACACATTCGTTTCAAATTCTTAACAAGTTGTAGCAAGTAGATAGCCTTTGTAAGGGACAAAGCATAGAATAAATACTAAAGCATGCAATATGAACTATCTACATATTTCATCATAACATCCCATGAAATGTTCACTACAGGACAGGGAGCTCCCTTCAGAATTCGAGCTTTTGCTGGAATAATGTGGAGGGGAAGTACCATAGTCACCATGCTTGTCAGCGTTACGACTGGCACCATGGACCACGGTTGTAGGTGACCGCAGTAAGTAAGATGGTATGATACACGGGAGGATGCTGCTGCCCATCCTCCAGTTTAGACTACCTATTTATTTAGTAAGATATATTATTGCCCAACATTATCTAAACAGGAAGAGAAGTCCACTGAGATACAGTGAGAACTAGTTCAGTGGGCCTCACAACCTGTTTGTGATGCCTTGTTTAACACTGCATAGTACCACAATCTTATCTGACCAGGTGGTATTGAAGGTGACATCATCTAACGTCTACATTAATGGTTCGGAAATAACAACTCAGCCACTTGTGGGAAGTATATAGATTTATGACTTCTCAACAGTTGTTTTTGAATGCAATAAACATATTTTTGTTTTATTATTTATTAGTTTTTTTAGCTCGGAGAGCAACAGCTGCACTGCCTTACAAAATTTGAAGGTTTCTAGAAAATAATAATTTCAAGAAAAAACAGCCTCCGTTATCAAATATAATTTACGGTCAATGGTGGATTTTACCAACTTTATGTGAAATAATAACAATAAAAAACCGGCCAAATGTAAGTCACACTCGCGCAGCGAGGGTTCCGTACCACCACATAATATTAATTGTATTAGTTGAAAATTCAGTAACTTACTGTGCCAGATTTTTAAGTCCGACTCGTTCTTGACTAGTTTTTAAATTGTTACGCTTGTAAATATTCCCGTTTTTACGATAGACTTAAAACAAAAAATCGAACAATAATCGCTTAAAATACGTTTGTGGTAGGAAAGCCTCCCTTTTGTTTTTATTTGTTGTTATAGCGGCAAAAGAAATATATAATGTGTAAAAAAATCATCTGTCTAGCTATTACGGTTCATGAGATACAGCCCACTGACAGACAGACAGACATCGGAGGCCTATTAATCGGGTCCACTTTTTCACCCTTTGGGTACGCAACCCTAAAAAGGACAGAAAAAGGTAAGTATGCCACCATAAACAATACGTTTTATAAAGCATGTCAGTTTAGTTGGTGTTCTATGCGTTGAGTGTATTCTATGGTTCCAACATTGCGGCTGGTCCTTTCAGGCGAAGTATTTGTTCGGGGATCAAGTCTGTGCCGATTGGATCGTCGCCAAATCTCTTTCTTTGCATAGATAGTCTTCTATTTGTTCACAAGTCTACGCTCGTATTGCTTGTAAATCCGATGAGGAACGCGGCAAAATTTATGTAGTGTACTTCTTGTATTGTGCGGAATTTATCTTTGTGCAAAAATCTTTTTATATAAAAGTATATTTCTCTATGGAAAAGGAACGCTTCTTGAGCATTTTACTGTGCTTCTAAAACAAATATTAAAAGTGCCATTATTTTCGTTTTTAGGGTTCCGTACCTCAAAAGAAAAAAACGGAACCCTTATAGGATCACTTTGTTCTCCGTCTGTCTGTCTGTCTGTCAAGACCCTTTATCTCACGAACGGGTAAAGGTATCAGGTTGAAATTAATACCACATATTAGGATCCATGAACCACACAAGATCTGAAAATATAAATTTTTTACAACGACGCAATCAAAAGATATGGCATTTTATGTCCTTATCTCCATACATTTATTCAAAAATGCAAAACCTACAGGGTACTTCCCGTTGACCTAAAATTATGAAATTTGGCAAGAAGCTAGGTCTCACAGTACAAATAATAGGAAAAGTCTGAAATCATTAAATATTACAACTTTTCTCACAACTAATGGTAACCAATTGTGGTGAGCTCCCGTTTCAAGAACATTCATATAAGAGGGGGGTCAAGTTGGATGGTCGCTGAGGCGATTTTTGTTTTAGTTCTATTTAAAAAGGGGAACACCTACAAACTTGAAAATTGGTATGTTTATAGTGCATAAGCTATAAAATAACAACAAATAATAAAATTTGGTCAAGCGCGTGTCGGACTCAAAAAATCTAGCACATTAACTTACTGAAATTTCAACTATTACAATTATGTTTATGTGGTGGTACGGAACCCTCAGTGCGCGAGTCCGACTCGCACTTGGTCGGTTTTTTTACAAGTGATTTGGTTTCTGAATCGACTGACTTACTAGTAGCTGATGTGAAAAAAAAGTTACTGGATATAGAGGAGTTTGTATTTTTTTGTTAGACTACATGGAGATGGCCGGAGACGTCTTGCAGACTCAAGATAGCGCTTTGTAGAAAAAAAAACAATGAGACCAGTAGTGGCTTGGCGTGCCTTTTGAAGCACAAGAAATGCTCTAATTCCACTATCACTAGCGATGACGCACTTAGAATTCAGACATTCTATGTCACAGTTGCTTGTTCGATTTATCTCTCAGTATTCAGACGCTGTTGTGGTTGTGGTAAGCCAGGCCAAAGGCTAGTGGCAACATGTTTGATAGCACTACTATACAGGGTGTGAGGGACGGATTGGCAAAAACTGAAAGATTATGATCGATCGATATAATATAGTGCAATTACCTGAGAGAAAGTTTAAAGAATGTGTAAAGCAAACATTATGTAAAAAAGCTTACTATAGATTAGATGACTATATCAATGACAAGGAGGTATGGTGCTCTGATATTCCAGCGAAACACAAGAAACTCATTGTAAAAAGTCGACTCTTAAAGTAGATCGTGCTGCAGTGGTTTCCTGCCGTTTCTTTTACGCTGCCATAGCACGATCCAAAACGGCGTAGACTGGCTGTATTTGCATTGTATTCTGCATCACATTCAATAAGTATTCTGTAAACAATCTACATTGAATAAAATTATCTGAATCTGATCAGTCGAGGAAACTGAACTGTCGAGGAAACTGAACAACTTTCTCCAAGAAACATATCACCTGAAAATAAAAAAACTACTACTCCATACAAACTGTCTTTATAAGTTCTGTATTTATCTGCGAATACCTATAATTGGCTATGTTGTTATCTTACTGTATTTTTTTTATACTTTGTATATCTTTGTGTTGTCTGTTCCGAATAAATAAAACTGTCCATTTAAATTTGTAATTTTGTAACGATTGGCCGATTTTTTTAAAATGTTTTTTGGTAATAGTTGTTTAGTTTCGTTGACTGATCATGATCTTTCAGTTTTGCCAACATATTCTATACACCCTGTATCTTCAAAGTAGAGTAGACTCTACTCCGATAGAGCCGTTACTTGGTTTTCTAAGCTAAAACTAAATGTGGTTAAATTCAACTATTAACACTTACAAAGGAGATGGATTTTTTCGGTCTTTTAATCAAATTCCGAAAAAATCTAACCACTATGTAGAAAAAAAACATAGATTGTAGACTTAAAACTGAGCCTACATGCCCAGTTGTGGGACTTAAACGCCCACCATTTAGGAGAAATAAATTTTTAAAAATTAGCTAATTAGTCCACTCAGAAAGTCTATAAAACGCATCTGCCACTATCTATCTCTTTCTAACGCCTAGTCATTAGAAAGAGTTACGTTAACTGCTAAGTAGGCGTTAGAAAGAGATAGATAGTGGCAGATGCGTTTTATAAACTTTTTGAGTGGACTAGTTAGCTGATTTTTGAAAATTAATTCATCCTAAATGGTGGGTGCTTAAGTCCCACAACTGGGCATGTAGGCTCAGTTTTAAGTCTAGAATCTATGTTTTTTTTCTACATAGTGGTTAGGTTGCTTTGGAATATTTTTAAATAAAAGACCGAGCTCCATACATTTTCCACCCTGTCCTTTATGAGGTGAAAACTTCTTTAGCGGCGCTTGGCATTTTTGTAGATGGGTAAAAATGTTTAACTCACGTCAGATGTCGCGTCAGATCTCGCGAAAACTTCTCTAGCGGCGCGTCAGATCTGACGAAGATTGTCTATATGTACCTAATATAAATTGTCATGTTTGTCTACGATAGCGCAATAAATGAATATTGTATTTACTTTTATACTGATAAATAAAACAATTCGTGCGAAATTATTCCCTAACCATTCCAAAATATTCAAAAATGCACAACGTTGATGTTTAAGTTTTCACTTCTGCCGGCACTCCCGGAGTGCAACCCGTCCTTTTTTTAAAATTTATCATATGTATTTTGTTGTAATGCATATTATAGCTTAGTCGTTCAAAAAGTCATACGAATTCATAATCTTATGTTATAATTTCAAGTAAATTAGAATATAGCCTGTGTTATAGCTTAGTCGCTTATTGTGGTTATAATTATATACATGTGGTCTGGTCTGGAGCCGATATCGACTTCGTATTATGGCAGGTTAATGATGCTAATTATTTGCATTAGTATAATCAAGTAGATTACTACTAATGACGCCATCTTGGAATATTAAATTAAATAAACACAATAAACAAAATAATAATAATCATCTAAATCGACCACTGCTGGACAGTCCCAATCCCAATCCCTCCTGAATTCTAACAAAACTGCATGGTACAATTTAGAGGGAAAGTACAATTGTCACCACGCTTTTTAGCGTTGCGACTGGGCTGGCACCATGGACAGCGGTTGTAGGTAACCGCAACAATTATGTAAGATGGTGCGGTACACGGAAGGACGCTAGGCTACTACCCATATGGGTTCTCGAGTTCATAATCCCTTAGTCGCCTTTTACGACACCTACGGGTAGAGATGGGTTGGTACACACGGCCGCACATCAGTAGAAACACTTTTGGACCTTATGGCGTGGTAATAGAGTTGAAAAAGTTTCTACCGACAAGCGGTTGACCATACTATTCTTTGCTGTCACCACCAGGGCAAAATAAATAAATGGTACAGCAGCACTGCACTTACTTTCTCGCAATACTCAAGGAAAAACTAACAATCGCAAACTTAAATTTGTAATGCCATACACATAGTATGGAAATACAAACTTTTATTTCCGTTTTTCCAAAAAAATGTTCGAATGAAATATTAAGATCAATTCAGAATTCAAATCGTCAAACATTAAAACAAACAAACATCAAACTATTTCGAGTAAATCACATGTTTAACTTTTGGTAGTACTGGAACACCCTTTATATGAATTTTCAAAGATCAATGGATACTTGAATGGAGATTTTTTTTCCTAACACATGTTCCTTATGGATTATTGTTCAGTTTAGTCTACTGAGCAAGCCCTTTCAGTTTTTGGTACAACCTGTGTACTAAATTTTATTCAAAAAATCATAAAGAATATCCAGTCAGGTAGACAACCAATCCAGGCGTAATATTATAGAAAATTTTAATAAACTCAATGGAACCAATTTTGGGTAAATCACATATTTACGATTTGGTGGTACAGGAACACCCCTTATATGAAATTACACAGATCATTTGATACTGGCGCAAGATATCTTACATGGAGATGCTTGGTCATGCAAAGTTTCATCAAGATTCTATGAGCCGTTTTTGAGAAAATTACAATTTATCATTTTCGTTGTATGACAGCTACCCTCAAAATGAGAGCCAGCCAGAAACCACTTAGAACCCTTCGATGGATTTGCATAAAACTCCTAAATTCCAAATATGGTGTCAATCGGACCATTCGTTTAGCCGCTAGGCCAAAGCGTGACGGACAGACCGACCGACGGACCGACCGACCGACGGACGGACATTTTTGGGAGACTTGTTTTTTATGATGTATAAGTGATATAGAACACATTTTTGAGAAAATTATAAAAACTTTTTTTTCACGAATACAATACCTTTCTCGCTCCGCTCGAAAGCAAAAATAATAAAACATTACATTGATTCTTATCAGTTCTACATATCAATGTCTTACAAAGGAATTTTCTCATTTTATATTGGGATTTTTTTTAATCTTATTAAGTTATCCAAGAGCTTGCGGCCCTATCAAAACAACTTTTACTTCACGAGTTTAAATTACCTATTCCGAAAATAATTGCAAATTATTTTGTTTCATTCAATCATTTCACAAATTCCCATTTTTCACGATTATAGAATTTATCAAAACCCTATACTTATTAATGACACTTAAATATCATCTTTCTGTAGGAGGGAGAAGCTTCTAAAATACGGTTAAAATACGGTTATTTCAGACTTTTCCCATTATTTGTACTATGAGACCTAGCTTCTTGCGAAATTTCATAATTTTAGGTCAACGGGAAGTACCCTGTAGGTTTTGCATTTTTGAATAAATGTATGAAGATGAGGACATAAAATGCCATATCTTTTGATTGCGTCATTGTAAAAAATTTACATTTTCAGATCTTGTGTGGTTCATGGATCCTAATATATGGTATTAATTTCAACCTGATAACTTTACCCGTTCGTGAGATAAAGGGTCTTGACAGACAGACAGACAGACGGACAACAAAGTGATCCTATAAGTGTTCCGTTTTTTTCTTTTGAGGTACGGTACCCTAAAAAGCACCGCTTCAGTCCGCTTATTATGTACCTTTGTGCATGAAGTTAAATAAATAATCACTAAAACGAATGTGATTACCCACTATACAAAGCCTGTATACATACGTCATAAACAGATAAATAACACCCAGACAGAGTACAAATACTTGTGTTCATTGACCGCAGAATTTAAGATGATACGATACACAGAAGGATGATGCTGCCCGTGCTCTGGTTCATTAACCCTTAGTCGCCTTTTACGACACCCACGGGTAAGGATGGGTTGTTACTATTCTTTGCTAGCACCACACGGGGCTTGAATCAATATAAAATTGTGGTTTTTAAACAAATGCTCTTTGTTTTTACTGAGTTTTACTTGAACAAATTACTTTTACCACCTCCACCAAATCGCTACTACAAACGGTAGAAACCTTTAAATTTAACGTTCAGTCAAAAAGCGTTAAACAAGTTCCGATAGTTGCACGTCTCGTGGAATTCCCCAAACCATTGCTATTTACGAAACTACAGTGCACAGCAAAGGCTTCGGAACCGCGACAGAGCCTCTTTAAGGAACGCTGGCGCCTAGAATAAATACTGGCGCCAGAACAAGATTTATTCATATTTGATGCAATCTCCAAGCCATGAGAGCATGGCTAGGCTTTTCAAGTGTAAAGAAGGATATGAACAAGGTGTAAAATTACATTTCCAGAAAAGTTAAGCTGTAAGTTTTGAAAGTGAAAAATACTTTGCTCATAGAACATAGGCTCGAAAAATGATATTTTCTTTTTAGTTCTCATAGAAACTTCGTTGGTTTCTCAAAATTGGGTGACAGTCGTTCAATTTCATGTCTGATTATACACTTTTAATTTTTGGGAAATGTGTCTGTTTTATTGAAAGGTTTTATTGAAAGGTTGGTTCTACGAACTGTCGAAGCTATAAGTTTGCTATAAGTTTTTTAAACGACCACGATACCACAATAATTTTATTCTTTCGGTTCATACAATACAACAAAGTCTCAACACATTAGCTAATTACAAAAAGTACAGTAGACACGACCTAAAGAAAGAACCTACTTCTATTTTTGTATCGATTAATACAGTCGACTGTGTATGTTTTTGTATTGAATCAGAATTTATTTTTTCTTTAACAACGACGCGAGCACTGAAATGATCTAGGAAACTTTACCGCGATAACAGTAAACAACCAAGTCAAATACGCAGGAAGCGAAGCTTCCACCTCTTTTATCGTCTCCATGTACTCTTAAGTGGCGCCCAAGCTGACTCTGGACACTACATACATCGAGCGCGAATTTGAAATTGGAAGGTCGCGTAGGCTTGCATATTCAGTACAAAAGACCCTCAGGAGTAGGTACCACGAGAATCTCGCGGGCAGGTGCGCGCGGGGGTGCGGGGGAGATTGCAAGGGGGGCGGAGAGTGTCCGTTCTGTATGAAGTACTATTACGTTATTCTGTGCTCTAACTAAAGCCGGCACTGTACTCCAATCCTTTACACCCGATCCCAGAGGATATAGTATATCCTGGATTTTTGCTCGCTCCCGGCGCAAACTGCTAAACTTAGGCGCACTTTCACGTTAAGTGCGAAGTTTCTTTTTATATGATTTCTTGTTTTAAGGAGACATTTTAACAAATCGAGGTAGTGATTGATAGTTGAACTATTTTATGCACACTAATCTATACAGATAGATTTAGATAAATTATTCTTAGTAGAGATTCTTCAGAGAACATTTTATCAATAGTAGAATAACTAATCAGGCTGGAAAATAATAGTTTTACGACTAGGGCTGCTACTATGAATCCAAAGCGGAGTGGAAGGATTCTTAAGTGTTATCCTGAACATTGCAAGAGATAAAATTTTTATTTACTTAGTTGTATTATTACCTTGTACAAAAGTAATTTCTGCTGGCTGGTGCTACCTTTATTGGCAATTATGATTACACAAAGGCTTCAGATATTCCTTAATATCAAATTTAAATTGATTGCTTGTATCCAGTGGCTTTATTCAAATTAATTTGCCAGGAAACATATTTTCGGGCTTATCGGAATCCTCATAACGATACAAAAGTACTTTCGAATAAAATTTGTTTTCGGATTATCTAGGTACCTACTTGTACAGGTTGTAATTATTGCAGGTTTACATTTAGCTGTTTAAGAATGTTATTATTACATTTGATTTAGGTATTTTTGGATGCATAATTCGGTACAATAATAATTATAAATTATGTGTATTCTGCCCGTCCTAATCTATGATGGTGCACAAAGAGCAATGGAACGCAGAATTCTACGGATTGACCGAGTGCGGAATACTACGCTGCGTTCCAAGACAGGAATAGCTGACGTGGGTCGAAAAACAGCTAGACTTAAGTGGGACTGGGCTGGACATATAAGCCGAATGCATCCGCAACGGTGGGCGAGAATCGTCACCCAATGGATACCGCAGAATTGCCAACGCCGCAGGGGTAGACCACGAAAAAGGTGGCGTGACGATTTAGACTCGTACCGTCGCGATTGGCCAGAATTCGCTATGGACCGCGACAGTTGGAGGGCCGAAGGGGAGGCCTTTGCCCAGCAGTAGGACAGTATAGGCTAGTGAGAAAAAAAATTATAAAACTTATATTATATTAACTTGTATTATGAAAGATATCTTAATAAAGTTAAGAATATTTTGTTGTAGTGCACACTGACTGAAAAACTGTTTGCGTAATGAGTGTTTTTCATATAGGGAGGTAAGGTGTTACTTTCTCCATAGTTAGTTAACAATAACAAACTTTTCAAGTTGCAGAAATAAAATGCTTTTTTTTGGTTTCAGGTACTCACTTCGAAGACATCTTGTTGGCAGGCACCACTGCACTAGCGTAGGAGTGGCGAAGTTAGTATTTTTTTATGAGAATTTATCAGTTTTTTTCAAGTTGGATAATTTCAGTTGGTACGCAGTTTTATAACGGGTGTAAGGGACAGCTACCGTATTCCGAAGTGAAACTACGATAATATCGCGCCGATAATTAGTCTATGGTTCGGCCTTTGACAAAGAAATTCCCATACAAAGTAAATTTCCGAACGTAATTGTTGTTGTCAAGCTCCGATACAACATCGGAATACGCACCCATGTTGGCAAATACTGAAAAGGCATGATCAGTCAACGTAACTGAACAACTTTCGGTAAATAAAACTTTGCGGAAATGAAAAAAAAAATCGGCCTCTCCATACAAACTTGCAAACTTGATTGGAAAGTTATTTTTTTTTCATTATCGGTAAGTTTTATTTATTGAAAGTTGTTCAGATATATTGACTGATCATGCCATTTCAGTATTTGCCATCCCGTCCGTTACACCCAGTATAATATAGAAACAAGGTGTATCAATGAAACTTTATCCTCAGAAAAGTCATAAAAAATTAATATGAGCATATTTATTTTACTTTTTGGCTTATATTTAATTAAGATTACACTCTTAAGGCTTTTTCCTTATATTATAAACGTTTTTTATTTTTTGCAAAAAGTGAAAATCTTATTAAGTAAATATTTTGCTGACATTATAATGAAAACGCAATTTAATTTTAAATGAACAAATTTTCTTTCACAAGCTTATGAAAGGAATATTTTAAGGGCGTCCTTATTAAGTACCAGGAATATTGAGGGCCTTTTGGGTACAAAATTTGATTTATTTCATTCAATAAATTTATATTCAATTGGCAGCTTTCAATTGAAATCTAGTTCACTGTGGAACTTTGTTAAGTAATAGAGTTATCACGTTTTGACGTTTGCAAGGACCTTATTGTGTAATTGTGTATCATAAACTGACCAAGCTTGCTAGGAAGTAAATTAACAGGCCCAGTGGAAGGTTTCTTCTAGAAGACCTGTCTGAGTTTAGCGATACTGGCTGCGGTACGCAGTGCTAAAATTTAGTATTAATCTTATGCTATAACTTTTCCTTGTTCCGCTGAGGCCGTCTTCTTCAATCAAAAGGGATCAAGGAAAGAATAGGAGGAGAGGTTGTAGAAGTCTTCTGTTCTTCAATACCGGTGCAATCCAACTGGTGACAATACACAAGCTCTACACAAGTTTTCAAAGTCACTGCCCTCAAATTATCCGGGCTATTTCCGGAGGCAGTTCAAATAGTTTACAAATTGGTTCCAAATTATCATGAAAATTAGAACGACGGACGACAAAAGGAGAACTCCGTACGTGACAATCAACTTGTGTCTTTCTTACAACAAATACAGTTCACAACAGCAGTGGGCGAAAATAACCAAGGGCTCTACTGATTTTACGATATATTACAAACAAAATGGTTTCAAATACAATAAAAAGCGAGGTTGTATGATAACTTCCAAAAAACTCGTCCGCGCGGTCAATATGTGAATGACAATAGAAGGTGACAATTGAGCTACATGACAGCTGTGCTGCCAGTCCAATATAGGAGCTACTAAATTCAATATAAAAAGTGTATGCAAAATCGAACAAATTGATTAAATCAAAATTGTCCATAATAATAATACATTTATGAAAATTTTAGATTACCTTACAACACGAACAACGAGTTTGCTTTTCAAAATATCTTGCTTGTATTTTCTCAAACATTCGATCATAAATTTTGACAACCTTCTTTGAGATAAACCGAAATAGCTGTACTGGATAAATACAGGCTAGCGCCGGTCGGGAAGGTGTTTTGCGGCTGAATAATTTACTATGAAAACTCATAAGAGTTCTGTCGAGTTAATTAAAAGTAGAATGTACTGCAACAAGCATAAACACCTAGGAGATAACAGATCAAAAATTTTGTTTGAATTTCGAACTGGCTTGCAAAAAGAAAGCTATAAGTTGTAAAAAATAAAACAAGCACAGATTCCAGAACCAACAGCGCAAAAAGCAGGATAATTACCAATCACGCCAACAGGCCGGTTGATAATCTATGCTATATTCAAGACTTTAAAACTTGATTATGCTCTGCCCCTAAGTTTCAATTAACATTCGCCTGCCTTATCCAAGCCATTAATCTAATGACTCAAGCTAATTCAATGTTGAAAGCCAGTTTTCAAATGAGATTAAGTTCTTAGTATAATCTTTTATGGTACGATTCGGGTAAGAATTGGACAACGTTGAAAGTAAACATGTTTGAACTTATTACTGAACTAGCGATTTCGTTGGTGTGGCGTTGGGACTTATAAGGTACCTATACACAAACAAAGAACTTATTCAAATGGGATTTTCGATTAAGCTTATATGTTACATGAAAGTACTCCAAATACATTCAAAAATGGTTCAGTTATTGGCGGATAGGCCGATTGATACTTGATGCTTTCATTTCAATGAAATAATGCTTTTATACTTGGTAGTGATCCAAACACATAAAAGAAAAGGGAATCATCGAAAGAAAAAGATCGACGATGATTATTGAAAGAAGGGACCTGAACATTATCAATTAAAATAAAGGTAAGTGGCTTGAGAGGGAAACAAAGATGCACTTATTTGCACTAAAAATCATTGTATCACATCAAGCAAGAGGTTTATCCCTTGCAGAGGACAGAGATATATGGAGGTCACTTTATTAAGAGCGTAGCTTCTAAAAATTTACGAGGAGCGATATTATTTTGGAATTAATTCGATTCTATGGTTAATCAAACTGATTATTCCCAAAGCTGATTTCAATAGATAATTAATACAATCAATAAATCCACTCCCACTACATACATCTTCAACAGCTGTATATATGCATACCAAATTGTCCTTGACGTTAGTGCTTGTACATGTAAATCCGATCTCAGGCATCAGACTAATTGTCTTCATTAGTATGGAGGATGAGTAATTCATTTGAAATTTGATAGCTTTGCGTCATCTACTTACGAAACATACAAGAAGATGAAGTATCGCTAGAACTTGCGGATTCGCATGATGCTCCGACAATCAAAATAATGCAAGGCATTTCAGTTTTTTTGGGTGGCCGATTGATAGAAGTCCAAAAGAAAAAAATCAATGCCTCCTCTCTTGTAACTTCTACCGAAACACATTAGTGCAAATACTGATGCTTTACGACAGAAATAGGCAAGAGGCGGTACTTTCCCAAACGGACTTTGTACAGAAGCCCTATCACCTTTAGAAATTGCAGTAGGAATTACAAAAATAGGCAGATTAGTTTTTTAGAGCCTAAATGAAGATTAAGGATTTTGCCCTGTCAACCTTTGAACACCGATTTCAGCGAAAAATACCCTTAAAGAAAAAAAAAAGCCTAGAGACCTGCATTTTTTTCAAAACCAGCCACAGACTATGACTGGTCCTTTATGTATTTTTAAATTGATGGTCAAAATTTTAAACGTCCCACTAAATTTTTCGAGAATTTTATATCTACTTTTTGAGTTACGAGCATGACCGGGAAAGTTAGGAGGTTCATTATTTAATGTGTGAGAGCAACGTTCAATACAATCATGATACAAAAAAAAAATAAAAATATCCAGTACAAAAAAAGGAATTTTTAAATTTCTTCAGCGGAAAATTTAAAAAAATAATATAAGAATGTATAACTCGAAAACTACAAATAATCGCGGAACATAAATGGAGGTGATATGGATAACCCTTATCATGAGGCAACAAAATTGTTCTTTTGGACGCCTATCAATGGGCCACTCTTATTTAAATGTGAAGGCTGCAGGGATCCTAGAATAGGAAACTTATAATCAAATTATTTTTAACTGGAAAATCATGAAATATATTTTAATTTACTACCGTATTGAAGTATATTCCAATTTGGAAACCAATGACAGGTTCAAAATAGAGGTCATTGTCTGTTAAGTTTTTCATTTCCGTTTTGTTCCAAAATATGAGCTGTAAGGAAATGTGAATGGATTTTCATTGTGCAACTGTTTTGCTTCAATAATTTTCATTCTACACTGGCTTAGGCAATGGCTCATATAAAAAATAAGTTTCGTGTTAAAAAGACTTGAAAAAGACCCTCATTTACGTTTAGTTGCATAAATAACTATTTAGTGGTGTCGATTCTGGCAGACCCAAACCAAAACTAAACTAAATTTGACAGGTCTAAAAGTGTTGCTGTCTTTGTTACTCCCTACAGACTGATAGAGGACAGCATCATTTTTAGACCTGTCAAATTTAGTTTAGTTTTAGTTTCAGAATCGACACCAGTACGTACTGAATGACAGCTTTTGGAGACGCATAGGCCTCCATATAAATGTAGCGTGCGGGAGATCGGTGAGGCAAGAAAACTTCATGAATTGGTTATTTACAGGTGTGGTATTATTTACATAATATACAAGATAAATTACAACCGTGAAATAATATCCATTACTTATAATTTACAATCTAAGCTCTCGATGATTCGAGCATTGTTCAGGAGCTCTAAAGAAGTGAGAATCGTCGGAAGTTGACAGCTCGCCTTCAGAGCGCGGTTCTACAATCAAAGTGGCCAGCACCACGCTCTGTTTCAATAAAGAGGTGCGACATTGTCGCCACAAGCTTTATATAGCTTTTAGCAGCTTTTTTCAGCCTATGAATAGAAAGGGCCTTGTGCATTCCTAGTTTAAACTTGAATTGAGAAGTAGATTTTCACAAATAAAAATATTGTTGGGATAATGCTTACGTAGTTGGATATTAGGAGCTAAGAACTTTTTAAATCACTATCATAATAATTGTGTAATATTTATAGGGTAATATTTTATCAGCTGTAATTTTCACTTAACTTTTGTAACGTTTAGTTTAATATATGCCGTTCATCATCATCATATCGTGTGGGTTGCAAGGTCGATGACCGACCTCACAAACCCTGGTGTCAGAGTTGTTGAGCCGCCAAAGGCCTCTGACATGGCTCATTAACGACTACATCCGTAAATAGTAGTCGGGACCAACGGCTTTACGTGCCTTCCGAAGCACGGAATCATCTAACTTTTCGGGCAATCAGGTGATTCATCCTGCAATGCCCTAACCAAACTGGGGAGGTCGCACAAAGAAATTTTTGTTTGACAGTGTCCCCACTGGGAATCGAACCCAGAACCTCCGGATCGAGAGCCGAACCCTCTAACCACTAGACCACGGAGGCTGTTATATATGCCGTTATGTCTATGATTCTCTGCAATTGTAATTTCTTGTAAGATCTGAAATAAAAATCTATTTATTCTAAGCGTGGCGTACTTTAATGTCGGAGGCCAAGAACCACTTTGGTTCACTGAGCCAAAAAGATTGATTGATTGAATTTATTTAACATGATTTAATGTTTAATGTCAAAATGGTAGAAAATCGTCTAGATAGCTCTAGCACATGGCTTTGCCAACCCAATTCACAGTGAATGGGACGGTACGGTAGAAGCAAATGCCTTTGTCTGATGAATGTATTGAAGCTGAAATTTCAGGTACGCGTACTACGAGTACTACACAAATTTGTTAATTCTATATTCAGAGTTTAAGAGAACACGATTTAACTAAAAAACGATTTTGTCATCTTCCGTTGTCGTGGCAGAAATGCAAGTTAGTACAAGCTTAGGCTATTACACAAGTAATAAATTACACAAATAATAAATTACACAAGTAATAAATTACACAAGTAATTTTGATATTTGATTGATTTAGATTTTGAACGTGATTTATGCCACTGCTTTTTTGCTTCAATGGTTATAGGAGCTAATTACCAGTAATGAGAAGTTCGACATTGACACGTTTTTACGTTCCAATTCCTATATGAAAGGTGATAAAATTTTATAAATTTGAAACAAAGTTTTTTAATAAGCTAGTTGACAATGTTAAGTGACAACCGAACTATTCTTTTTTGAATGACAAAATTTAATAAAATATCATCGTCACGCATACAAAATTTTTAGTTTTAGAGAAAAAGGATTACTTTTCACAAAATTTTTAAAGCCCTGTTTCTAAGATGCAAGCAGTTTTTTGACTTAGTTTTCGACCCAGCAATACCTTCTTGTTAGATTTTGTGTTCAGAAAACGTCCTAATGTGCATTCTCACTCAATGTCCTTTGACCATCTCTATCTGTAATTAATTCCTTGGAAATTCACATTTCAATGGAAGCAATCGTGACATCTGTGTCTGAACATAACGTGACAAAGGGATTCATTTCACAATCACCTTTCGTGTCATGTGTGCCTGGTAGCTTGGTATTTCGTCAATTAGATCTGAGATGCCTGGGGATGCATTCACTGATTTCACCTCAGAACAAAAACCTCCTTGCTTCGGATTTCACCCTAATGTTAATGGGATTTGTTGAGCTAAATCCTTGATTGCTCTTGTGTTTTACGTAGTAAAATGTAGATATATATATATATCAAATCAAATATTCTTTATTCTTTTTGACGTCAGTTAAATTATACCGCTTTACTAAAAATAAAAACTTTAAGAACGAGAAACTTATTAAATTTTGCATAGTATTACAACAATCACAGATAAAATAATAGAAATATGTACTTCCTATTCTAGTAAAAAGCCGACTATGGATCTTTTCAATTTCCGTTCTTTTCCGTATTTTCCGTTCTTTTTAATAGAAAAGGAAATGTCTTTGTAAATTCGATGATACATGATGATGATGAAGATTCCAATTTATAGTATTTTGAAAGATATACTTAAATTATTTCGTGACAGTCGTTTGTAAACAATATACGTTGTTTAATATTGAAAGCAACATACGATTTTACACCTAACTTATTAGAATATTATGATATATTATATATAATAATATTATATACAGATGGCGCTGTAGAGTTTCCTGAATCGCACTATATAATTCTTTCCGAAAATATAGTCACGTGATGTGACGAGTCAAGTGTGTGTAGGGTCACGTGACGTATAGGGTTGCGTAGTTGCTTCATGATTTATTATTGTTAATGATTTGTTTATAATTTTAACGACCAGGACACTTGACTTTATAAAAAAACTCTTTGAAGATTATATTTCACAAACAGATAGCTAAATAAAAATTAAGGTCAATACTTACTCACAATACTTTTACTCACTATACTATAAATATAATACCCGCTTTACGTGTACGGGAGGTACGTAGGTCAAAAAGCACGTAGAAACAAAACCAGTACGGTCAACCGCACGTCGGTAGAAACTTTTTCAACTCTATTTCCACGCCATAAGGTCCAAAAGTGTTTCTACTGACGTGCTGTTGAGTGTACGTCTGAAACCAGGGTCGAATTGTTTGCACCGACGTGCGACCGTGTGTACCCTAGAAAAATTGTATATCTTAACCAAATTTTATGTCAATGTCTCTGAGCTAAGCCGCGGAAAGACAGACTGACGGACACGACGAAAAAAAGGTTTCTATGTTCATTAAGGAACCCTAAAAAGGAAGAAAACTAGACCAGATCATAGAAATAAATAAATCGATTTTTCACCTTCAGAAACCCCTGTATTGTAAATTTTAAAATTATTTTATTTTTTAAAATAAGGGTTCCTTGTTGATTAAGGAACCCTAGAAAGGAAAAAAACAAAACCAGTACGGTCAACCGCACGTCGGTAGAAACTTTTTCAACTTTATTACCACGCCATGAGGTCCAAAAGTGTTTCTACTGACGTGCTGTTGAGTGTACGTCCGAAACCAGGGTCGAATTGTTTGCACCGACGTGCGACCGTGTGTACCCTAGAAAAATTGTATATCTTAACCAAATTTTATGTCAATGTCTCTGAGCTAAGCCGCGGAAAGACAGACTGACGGACACGACGAAAAAAAGGTTTCTATGTTCATTAAGGAACCCTAAAAAGGAAGAAAACTAGATCAGATCATAGAGATAAATAGATCGATTTTTCACCTCCAAAAACCCCTGTATTGTAAATGTCATAGAAAACGTTAAAGCCGTTTTGCAAATTGCTCTTTTACTTAAATAAATCATAAAATGTATTAAAGTTCATTTATTATAATTTGTTACCTCAATAAAATAACTCCAATTTTTAAGTTAGTTTTCTAGAAGACGTCGAATAATTATTGTTTTGAATAAATTTGTATTTGAGAATTCTTCAAGTTATAAAGCACAAGTATTTTGAAACCTTAAACGCTCTCAAAATCTTTAGTTGTTAATTTGGCTGACTTCGCGAAATTCTTAACAGAGTCTTCACTTTAAGTGACTTTATCTTGTAAACTTGATATGCTTACCATCAGTGATGCCAAGCTATCGACATAGTCTTTATCGATAGCAGCTGATTCTGATGTAACAATTTTGTGATTAAAATTGTCATTACAAAGAAAATGTTTTTCAAAATATTCTTTTAAATTAATGATTATAAAATTTATTTTAAATTTTATTTTGTTTCTATTTAATGTCAATAAGAAATTATTGAAATTGGAAAAACACACTCCATTTTATGTTTCTAACTCGGTTTACCGTGACTGTTTCCTTTTAATTTCCTGTAGTACTTGAAAAACTTTAAAATACAGTGCAAAATAAAACTATCAATACTCAATTTATTACATTACATTATGAAGTATACGACGCACAAAATAACTGTGGCCCTGGCATTGATGCGCAGAAGAAAAAAATGGCCCGTTTTTGCACATTTTTGACTTCTGCGCATCAATGACAGGGCCACAGTTATTTTGTGCGTCGTATATTTTACTATTTTATTATGAAGTCTGATATTACGTCTCAAGAAGAAATAAATAGCGTCTCGTTGGGGAGAATTCGCAAGGTAAATGCTGCTTAAATAAGGCATATGAATCGACTTTACACCCTACAGCACGTCAGAAGAAACATTTTGGACTTTACGGCACAGTAACAAAGTTGCAAAACGTTCCTACTGACGTGCGGCTGACTGTAGCCGATAGAATAAATAGCTGTACTTGCACGTTACATTTATGTAACAATATCTTATAAAAATTCTCAACAATACATTTTCATAGCCCCCATATCGATAAACAATCGACATCTTCAAAACAACACTTACAAGTTGAGTAGTCTTTTGTCAGGAAGTGGTAAGAAGACGGGTGACTTATTGCCATTGTTCTGATACGGTATCATGTCAAGCAGAGATTAAATGGCGTTTCGTTACAAAGGGAAATATATATAGAGACCCTTTCCAAACTGGCTTTACAAGTTAAGAGTCTATTGTTTTGGCGATGGAGTCACAAGAAGCTTCTGCTTTCTATTTACTCCACGATTACGTAAATGGATAATGTCAGTAATTGTTATATCGTATTAAGTAACGTCTATTTCATATTACTTATGTGTGACAAATAACTTAAAAAACGACTGTGTTAAGGATAAAGGTTTTCTTTGAATCTTGTAAATATCTTTTTGTCGCATAAGTTTTATTCGCTGCTAAAGATCAAAACAAAACTATTAATGCATTTTTGAGGTTCCTTAGAGATCATAAAAATAGACAAAGCACCATAGATCGAACTATCGAGTCATGAAAACGTGTCTGTTCGCCATAAACGTTAAAACTTTGTTTGCAGCCACTATCACTGCTCGGTCGCTAGTATTTATCGTATATGGCACTGTCTAGTCTATGTAACGATACCTGCCTTCTATAAGTGTTTTTTATTTTTGTTACATGATTAACAAAATTTAAAACCAAACATCTCGGCATCTGTTTCCAAAACTTAATTGTTTGCAAGATCTTAAGTTTTTGCAATATTTATTTTACGAACCATCAGAAAATCATCAACGTAAACTAGTATAGACTTTAAAATCCAACGAGAAGGATTGCAAGAAAGACTTTTGTGGTGATTCACGTTATGATTGATACGGTCTCTTCGGATGATATTTCATTTCTTACCTTCGATAGAAAATGGTAGTGCAACGCTACAAAGGAGCTCAATGATCAGTTGGATTCAATATCTCTTTCGATAGCTCTAGTTTCTTACTTGCTTGAGATATTTCTTTGTTAAAGTCTGTATAATATGTTTGATTCGATTTACAATGTGTCGGGAATATGTTTTGTGTAGTGTAGATTCTTTATTGTCGGTCATTGACCTTACAACCCACACGATATGATGATAATGATTATTTTAAGATTATCCAGTATATCTAAAAGTTAAAGGTGGTAGGGCTTTTGTGGAAAGTCCGTCTGGGGAAGTACCCAGTGTTTGCACTGCTGTGTTTCGGTTTGAATGGCAAGGGAGCCAGTGAAATTACCGACAAATGAGACATACCATCTTAGTTCTCAAAGTGAGCATCGCGCTTTGCTGTCTATATTATTATTATTTATTTATTAAAAAAATTCAAAGTTCAGCTCAATATTTTTTACTTATAGGTACGTTGTCTCACAAGAATGATTAAAAGCAGGCTGAATACTGACAAATCTTACTTATTTTTTTCGTTTAATACGAACGCTATTGCATTCAAACATCAGGCACTTACTGCGTATCCATCACAATTTGTTTTGTTGGAAGACCACTGCGAAAATACTTAAAACATGAAGCTGTTTTTCATATGACTAAAAAAACGTCACACTATTACAGAATATGTCACTACATAGAAGTGCCTACGAAATACATCTACAAATCCATTTCCGCCTTCCTCACCAAAAATTACATGTCAAAAGTTCTACTTAATTGACAACGCAACAAAAAGCCCCTTTTCCAACCGAACGGTTTTCTTTACTTCTTTTTGGCGTTTTTTCACTGTACTCAACCTTTCCGGTCCGACAA
Source organism: Athrips mouffetella (assembly GCA_947532105.1). Lineage (NCBI taxonomy): Eukaryota > Metazoa > Arthropoda > Insecta > Lepidoptera > Gelechiidae > Athrips > Athrips mouffetella. Next base: position 4,667,181 of record OX383964.1, on the reverse strand, counting down.
CTGTCGATCTAATGGAAGTAACGGTATAAAGCTTTTTCGATATATTTATTTTAGACACGAAAAATCTATATGTGAAATACTCTTGTACACCCAACAACACATCAGTAGAAACACTTGGACTTTATGGCATGGTAATAGAGTTGAAAAAGTTTCTACCGATATGCGGTTGACCGTACGAACAACATTTAGATCTCTACAGCCGAAGTAATAACAGATAAGATAAGAAATAACTTAAGAAATAACTTGATAAGAATAACAGAGCTATAAGTGTTTCTATCGCTCTGATATCTTAAGGATCGCTCCGTCTAGCTTTGAAATTTGCCTTCCTAAAGAATAAAAAAAAGTAATAATGTCGTCCAGAAACTTATTAAAAAAATATATTTAAAATTAAAAAAAAAAAAGTTTTATTTATATTTTTTATCTGTAGATAACTTTAAAAGTAGGTTAATGAGGTAATTTTTTTGTTGAAATTTATGGTAGGAACGATCCACCAGCCATCGTTCACAAGACAGCTTTTGAAAGCATCAATTCTAAAATAATAATTAAATAAATAATAATTACTTAAATAATTTAGAATATAAAAATATAGAAGATTTACTAAAAATTGCATAATTCGACCATTAATATACTTTAATCAGTTGCTCTTCAACAATTAATCCAATCCTATCCTAGTAAGAAACACGCACACTTCACACCCTCATACACTTACACACCACACCACTCACACTCACCATTACACTCGTACATATGCTGCGCAAACATTCTCCCCACATCACCACACACAACAATTAAACACAACTCATAGTTTTAATTTAATCTAACTGTTTCTCATCTTCCTTTTATGAACAATTTAGATTTAGTAAGTTTGTACCAAATATAACCACGTCCACTCACTACATAAGTGTACTGTTGTAACCAGCTTTGAACACTGCTTCCTGAAATACAGGTCTCCTAGTTCAGGAAGTAGGGTTTGTATTTTACTTCAACTTGTACCCAATTATAAATGTACCCTAGAATTAAGATCCATGCTGATTTTGGTAAATAAAGATTTTTATTATTATTATTATTTATTTCTATCTACAACTTCTCCACACAAATTTTCAGTCTATCTCTTTTCGTTGCTATGATATTCACTCATTCATAAACAATAGAAAACACGACTTAATTAACATTAATTATGAAATTTAACAAAAATTTTAGTAGGTAATAACGTCACTTTTATTTATTGAATTTTCAAAATTCATTAAAATTATAACTATATAAATTTTTTTTTCATAATTTCAAATTCAATCAAAGCGCCTTTAATTTTTAAATGGCAATTGTTTTTAAAAAATTATTACATTTTATTGATATTTTTTGTCTAATATTCGCATAGTTCGTTTCATTATGGTTCGACCATGCAAATTGTAATCTTAGGTGAGTATAGCCTTCTCGATTGAGATTTTGACTGATAGTTACACAGAAACATGTGCACTATTGTCTGAAAAAGTTCATCTTCTACCTAACGCAATCTATTAGGAAAGTGTTGTAAAAATAGAGCAGCACTTACGCACGTGAAAATATTACACGGACTCCGTACACGCCTTACACGCACTATTTTGTTGCAGACTCCATGTCATGGAGTCTGCAACAAAATAGTGCGGGATCGCAGATGTCTAAACAACAGTAGTGGTTAAGTCATCATAACATCCCATGAAACGTCCACTGCAGGACAGGTCGCTCCCTCCAGAACTCCTGCAAAAACTCGGAGTACTTTGGAGGGCATTTACCATAGCTGGCGACCGCTGTTGTTTGTGACTGCAGTATGTAAGATGGTACGATACACAGAAAAATGCTGCTGCCTATCCTCCGGTTCATGAGCCCTAAATCGCCTTTTACGATACCCACGGGTAGGGATTAGTTGGTACCATTATTTTCCGGAACCACACCGACGGATGGTTAAGTTACTTTAGTTATTTCCATAGTCTCATGTCATATGGCCTTTTATTATGGGGTCATGCTGCGGATGCAAATAGCATTTTTATACTACAAAACGAGCTGTTCGTGCAATTTATAAAATGAAGCCTAGAGTATCTCTTTGAAATAAAATTAAAGTTATCAATATTTTAACTTTTACGTCGCAATACATTTTGGAGAATTTAATATATTATGTTAAACGGAATATACATATTTTTGAGAAAAATTGTGACAAAAAACATATTTAAATAAACGTGGGTTTTTATTGTAGCTTCTTTTTTTCCCACCATGGCGCCAATTTGTTTGTGAATCGATGTAGTTTAGTTGACGTCATTAAGATTTAAAAACAATTTTGAGTTTAAGTTTGAGTAATGAAATGCAATTACTATGTATCGATCTTGCCTTTTGGGCTTGGTCATGTTGGTCAAGATCAGTGATACCAATTAAAAAGAAAAACCTTTTATTCGATTTCATACCCTAACACACGATCAGTGTTGGTTGATTGTTCACCAGTTCAAAGTAAAGTGGAGAAATGTCTCTATCTGCAAAGAAATCTCGAGTTTTTTCCTCGGAAAGGTGCAACTATTTATCATTCAGACAGTGAGTCGATGGACTACCTGCTCGTACGTTTCTAAAGAAAACTTTGGAAGGAAAGTTCTCGTCCAATTTGTTAGAGAAAATTCTTTCCGTGTCCGTGGCAGCATCTCTTTTTATGGACTGTGGTATTTTTAAGTACCGTTTGGGTAGTTTTTATGTAATTAGGTTCTTTGCACTTACATACGGGTCATGTGAACTCGGGAACATAGACGCAGGCAGAGAATTCCACTCTTTAGCGATGCGCATCATAAAAGATGTTACAAAGCGCTTTGTGCGAATGTGTGGAATATCAACCAAGTGAGGCAGATATTCTGCGGTGCGTAATAATAAAAACTGGTCAAGTAAGTGCTCGCGCGTGTTTATAAACTTCTGCGCGACTGCGCGCTAAGACCACAGATTACAAAAACTAGATATCTATGACTAAGACGGTATCCCCGAGTATGACTCGCGGTTTGTCATTCTATTCCCCCGAAGAGAAAGGCAACGGGATTTTGCCTCAGAATCGGACATCGTCAGATTGTCATGTTTCTAGATAGCCTTAAGGACGCTTCAAACAATAGTGAAACTCCCATAAGCCAATCTTTTTTAGTTTTTGAATAATCAACATTCGAAATCTTATTTCAGAAACTTCAGAAAAACCATAGAAATGCTAATATTGTTCAAATTAGTGCCTTTTTCAACTTTCTGATGATGCGAAATCATTGCGTTCTTATTAATATTAATCATAAACCAAAAAATATTAGTTTAAGTTTACTAAATGTGGATAAAATTCAACTTTTATTGATAAACTTCTATAATTTTTTTTACGAAAATCCATGGGTATCCGGATTAGATTGTTTCAAGATAATCTTATTTATATTACCATCTTTCAACCATATTAATATGAAATCCGGAAATAAATGGATTCTGGTTTTACAGAGAAATATTTTTTTGAGTTAGGGTTGTCACCTTACTAAAGCGCCTGACTATAACATCATAGCAAAATCCCATAAAAGTTTTGCTTTTAAAATTTTGCCAGGTAGTAATAAATATGGATTGGATGGTCTAGCAATGAAGTAGCCATTATCTACAAACTTTACGTCACATTTAATTAGTTTCTGGTGTATTTCAGCGATGACTGCTGTAATTCATAAGCTGTATGTGGGATCTAATCCATGTTCATCTCGATGATCCTGCTTAATTTTGAGAAGGATTAGATGTTTAGTGATAAAGAGATCTTGGATCCATATAGATTTAAGTGTATTTCATCGATAACAGCTATATTTAATTAACTGATAACGGGTGATTTAATCCACTTCTTTCACGATGGTCCTGCTTGTATGTATGTTCAGTGTTTTGTGAAGAACTATGTTCTTCCACTGTATTTCAGATATGGCGGATGTATTTCTTGAATCGAAAATTGAAGCAAAATGTTTTATTTTGTCCATTTCCATGTGAATATGTTCGTTAAATGGATTGACCCAGTTTATATTTTTATTTTGAGTTCGGGTTAACATGAGCTTTTTATTCCGATGATGGGCGGCTTGTGACAGGAAGAGGTTCACCCTCGTCAGGCAATAGCTGAAACTCTGAGTCAATACAGGTCGTCTGGAGGAGCGGGGGTGAGGAAACATGTAAAAAGTCAAAGTTTTCCTAAAACGCTTTGAAATTATTAAAGCCATTTTCACACGACCTTGATGACTTACCAGCCGATGATGAAGAAGACACTGATATTTTGGAGAATTTTGATGAAAACTTTAGTGCTGTGCTCGAATCAGAAGAAGTGCTTTATGAAGAAGGTGATAGTAATTAGTTAATATTTTTATTATAATAATGTAAATTAAAAAACATAAGTAATTAAATAAACGTTTTAAAAAATAAATTCTTCGTCTTCTTGCTATACAATTATTACCCATTAAGATTTTATTAAAAACAAATTACTTTCATTTAACCAAACCTAATAAAATTGTTTAAACCGCCGAACCAAATTCGATGAAAATTATACTGTTTCCTAAACTAAAAGAATCTTAATCAAACAAAAAATATATTTTGTGATCGCGAAAAAATTTGTGCGTGACATAGGCAGTCGGCTCCGACAAAAGGGATGTGACCCCCGCTCCGAGTCGTTCCTGGTGCAAAGGCTTTCCATAGCCATTCAACGTGGTAATACTGCGAGCATTATGGGCACTTTTGCACCGGGAACGTCAAGGGGCGTTTTGTTAGACTAATACATTATTGTATTTTAATTATGAGTACCTTCTTTGACTTTTGTATTATTGCAAATAAAACGTCTATAATATTTTGTGATTGTATTCTTATGATTATTTTGCAATAACAATAAAAGTATAAACATAAAAGGTCGATCTGACAAAAAAAATTGAAACCAAAATTGAATTAAATAAAAAAATATTTTGTGACAACCCTAGGATCAAAATTATCAGAAAAACTTAGAAACTCATTATCTTCTAAATCCATCCGTATTTTTTTTTGTATTTTTTAGGATGTTTTGTGGAATTAATGAGAGAAAATATTTCTTTAAAAAAGTAATCCGGATACCTAATAGGCTGACTAAAAATAAATAATTACGTTTTTCTTAAAAAAAAATTTTTTTGGGCATGTTTAAAGTTTTATCACTTTGATTTTTGTACAGGCGGGAGGTTTTTGTTATACTTTACCTATGTGCAGTACAATTTCATCTAATATTAAAAGCGTTATTAAGAAAAACATTTTTTTTTTTTTAATTTTACCGCGTCTGTACCCTTCAGATAAATGTCCTGATTTTTCCGAAACTAAAAAGAACTGTAACGTGAGAGTTGCGCCATTGTTTTAAGCGTCCTAAAGGCTATCTAGAAACACGACAAACTGATGATGTCCGATTCTGAGGCAAAATCCCACACTGTTGTTATAGTGGCCTGTATATTAATCTTGTATAGTTTCTCCTAGATTATTTGTTATATCTACGAGGCAGAAAGCTAAATCATCAAAATTTCTTGAAAATCAGTCTTGTAGTACACACGGCCGCACATCAGTAGAAAAACTTTTGGACCTTATGACGTGGTAATAGAGTTGAAAATGTTTCTACCGACAAGCGGTTGACCGTACAAGACTAAAAGCTTCTGATTTTCAGTCTTCAGTTATCTTTTCGATTTACTTGCTACCACAAAATCGTTTTGCTCGAAAGTGTCATTTTTGATACGGCTTTTAATATGATCGTAAACATAGGACCCTAGATAAGTACTGTAATATTAAATATTTGACACAAAAAACCAGGTGGTGAGTATATCAAACAAATCCACTAAAGCAAACATTGCGTGTAACTGAACGTCAGTTTGATAAGGCGAATGATGGATAGTGCCATAAGCGCAAAATGAAAAATGAGAAAAATTTCAAAAACGCTAAATATCAAATGCGCAAAACGTTTATCATCGTAGTGCACTAGCTATGCCCGCGGCTTCGCTCCCGTGGAATTCAGACAATGTGCAGTATTGTGCAGTCTCTCCCTCTCCTCCTCCCCCTCCTCCTCCCACTCCTCCTCCCCCTCCTCCTCCCCCTCTTCCTCCTCCTCCCCCTTCCTTTTCCCCTCTCTCTCCCACTCCATCTCCCTCTCCCTTCTCTCCCTCTCCCTTCTCTCCCTCTCCCCCTGCCCCTCGGGAGGGATCACGGCAAAACTGTAGGATTTTCATACAAACTTTCATCCCTTATTTCACCCCTTTGGGAGATGAATCTCAAAATTGCTGAAAAACGTGTTAATTAACTTCTTAATATTATATGTTATTATTAATAAGTCTTTACCTATGAAATTGACGAAATTTTCTTACAGATTAATGAGATCATAATTCCTATAATTCGAATGCTATTTTTTCAATTTGTCTTATATTTGAAGGTTATTTATTTACGCATAAAATAAAGTTTTTATTTTTAGTTTGATATATAAAATTAAAGGTTTGAAAATTGTTCGTCTTAATAGTCGTCCGATTTCATCATTAGATTTGTTATATTTTTTTACAGATAATATTTTTCGAAAATTAAATTTAAGTTTCTGTTAGCTTAATGTCTCCTCAATAATGCTTAAAAAAATAAAAAATAGGATTTATAATTCCTGAGAAAAATGCAAAAATGTTAGTACTGAAAATTGAGTTTACCTAAAATTCGCCATACAAAACGGCAATTTCATAGGTAAAGACCTATTACATTACTTTATTTAGAGTGCACGATGATGAACGACGGTGTACGGACAAATCCTTACAGATTTTTGCTACACCGATGTGTATTATGTTTTAGATTTAAGTATTATGTAAGTCTTTTTTAAATTAATACAATAAATAATCCAAATTTCAAACACCTCATGTAAAAACTGTAGGATTTTCATACGAACTTTCATCCCTTATTTCACCCCCTTGCGTGATGATATCTCTAAATTGCTAAAACACATGTTTCTTTGTTTCTTATTAATAACTAAAATGCAAATTTTTAAGTACTGCATGTCAAAACTGTAGGATTTTCATACAAACTTTCATCCCTTATTTCACCCCCTTGTGGGATGAATTTTGAAAAATTCTAAAACACGTACTTTTTTATTTTTTACCAAGACCTCAGAACAGAAATTTCCTATAATTCTCCCTTTAAAAATTAAAGACTTAAAGACCAACATACGGAAAAAAATCATCCCCTTTTTCACCCCCTTGAAGGGTGATTTTTAAGAAATGCTTAAACACGTATTTCTTTATTTTTTTACCAGAAGCTTAAAATCAAATTTGTGTGATTCTAGGTCAAGAAAAAAAAGATTTTCATACAAACTTTCATCCCTTATTTCACCCCCTTGGGAGATGAATTTTCCAAAATCCTTTTTAGTTAGTGGGTAGTTTTGACGTGCATAGAACCTTTGTACAAAATTTTAGATCTGTATCTTTAGCGGTTACGGCTCGGCGTTGATGAATCAGTCAGTCAGGACAAACTCTTTTATATGTATAGTGTATAAGCTACATAATAGTAACAAATAAAAACTGGTGAAATGCGTGCCGGACTCGAGCGCATTTAATACACTTCTGCGTGACTGCGCATCCAAAAATAAAATGGTATTTTTGCCTTAGTGTTTCACACGTATTTTAATTTAAAATTAATTTTCATAGCGATTTAAATTTAACCTATAAGCATCCATGAATGAAAATGACATACCGAAACTGGATAAAGATGAATATAGTTATACTTACGTTGGTATATACCTCAGATTAATGTCCTCCTTATATACCTACGACATATTGACGTACCTACCTTTTACAAAAATATTATAAATATTACGGTATAAAAAATTATAAATATAGGCCGATAAAGGGGAAAAAGATATATTCATCTCAAATCATTCAAAGTCCTGCTTTAACCGTGCAACGAATGCCATCGACGACATGTAATATCCTTCGATGGTATTTTCAGTCTTTACAAATGAAATATGAAAATAAATACCCTCCTCTTCGATATTCAATAAAGTATTGGACTCTATTTAAATATCATTTTTCATTTTCACAGGCGTTGATTTAAATCTGGTCACGTAACATATTATTCACGGCTTTCCAAACCGAAATGAAAAACGAAATAATCTTATTTTACACAAACAGGGAGAATGCTGGCCTAATTTTTCATTAGAATTCCAATAATTTTTCAAATTATTTAAAAAAAAGTCTTTTGAACGAGTCGATGTTTTATGAATTAATTAATTAATTTCATTGGTGCTTAGGATTGAAGTATTACAAGTTTCTGTTAAAGTATATAATTTAATTTCTGTATTTCTATAAAATCTTTTTGAGTGGTTTCATTTGATCAAAATTGCTAAGTACCTACATCGATATCTAAAGCTTTTTGAAGTTAATTAATAACCAACTTACGAAATCACAAAAATAATCAGATGATTTTAACATTAAATAAGTAGGTAAATGGAAATTTAATCTATTATTTGAAGAATTTAAATAACTTGAGATATGAAAAAGACAAAACTATTTATTTTGTAACATGTTCCGTCAAGTAAATGTTCACGTATGTTCTTTATTAATGACATGATTTGTTTAGCAAACTAATTAGTCTTTTTGGAAAAATACAAATAAAAACTACAAGTCTTTTCCACTGCTGCGAAGATGCAGTATGCAAAATAATTGACAACTCGGCGCTCATCACATGTAGTGCGGTCAGTTAGCTGTTTCACGTAGACACGAATTACAATTTCACCAAATTTTTTCCAGGTACTAGTTAGGTACATAGCTCTCAATTTTTGATAGGAGCCAATTCTTGTATTTTCAAAAAGAATCTATAGAAAATTCAAGAATTGGCTCCTATCAAAAATTGAGACCTGGAAAAAATTTGGTGCAATGTAGTGAATTTGGCGATATAAGAATATAAGAGACCGGACTAATGGACATAAATCCAATCCTATCCTCTTTGCTTCCAAGCTTTTCGCCATTGTTCCCTTTGTGCAAATGTGAAATACCCGACTTTGCAAAATCAAAATGGCCGAAACATCCTAAATCGAACCAAGACCAAAAGCATCCTATTCGAAACCCGCATAAAATTATGATCCCCACCTAACCAAGAATTTACTACCCGTAGAGTTCAAAGATATATAGCGAGTAGCAAACGGGAATAGAAATGTTCGTGTACATAGAGATAGAAAATAAACTGTAGAGTGGTCAAAATAGTGGTTTGGTCATGTAGAGAGGATGAATGAACGAAGATTGACGAAAAAGATCTACCAGGCGAGAGTGAATGGAAACGTTGGAAGGGAAAGGCCTAGGCGAACGCACCAGGACCAAATTCAGGTCCTTCTGAATAAAGGCCAGATTAAAAGTACCCTAAACCGACGTCCGATGTCAAGATCGTAACAGGTGGAGGACTGTGTTCTCTGCCTACCCCGACGGGAAAGAGGCGTGATGTTATGTATGTATGTGGTCAAAATCATGACACAAACAACACTGAGATAGGAACAAAATTGGTATAAACCCGTGACATCTTTTATTATTAACCAAACTTATTATTCGTACTTTTTTTGCAGATTACAGCAAAGTGGTGTTGTTTTTTTGGTAATTTTAAAGTTTAAGCCAATTTGGTCACATTTTAAATCAAAATCAAAATTCATAAAACTATATGAGCACGTCGTATCAGAAATAATGGGGCATCTCTTACTTTTTTTTCTGGCATTTAATTACCATGTTCAAACCACTATTGTTGAGTGTGAATGTGCTTCAGTCTTCACAAACGTCAAATTTGCGCAAACTTAGGTCCTCATGAAGATCATGACTATAATGAAAACATCTGCACAAACTTCTGTGCAGATAACAGTCAGTGCCTTGTCTTGTGGATCCGCTCTATGGATAGTTGCATTGCATCGAACACCACTATTCATATTTCATGCTATTTGGGTGACCTCAAACTGGGTATTGGAAAACTGATTTATAAAAGACAGAGACTGGATAACTGCCTTTATGGTGTAGTAGTTACGGGTTTTCTCGGTCTGGAGCTCAGACCAAGTGGTATATAGGTGGTTTGTTTAAATTCGACTGCTGAACGGCCAGAAAAGCAACTAAAGATAAAATTTACTATTTAAAAGCATTACCAATATGATAACGTCCGTGTGGTGCCGGCACAGAATTGTAGCAACCCATCTATACCAGACCAGTGGGTGTCGTAAGAGGCGACTCAGGGCTTATGAATCGGAAGATGGGCAGCAGCATCTTTCTGTGTATCGTACCATCTTACATACTGCGGTCACTAACAACAGCGGTCGGCAGCCGCAACTCTTACAAACGTGATGTTATGATGATAATGATAAAACCAGTTATACCATTATTGACGGTGTGATCTTTTTGCTGGAAAACAGTAGATAAGATTTTTAAACTGACGATAATAGGTCTATGCTCAGCAGCTGAATATTATGGAGCATAAACCGTTGTGTGGGGATTACTTGTAAACTATTAAGAATGATTGATAAACCATTGGGAGCAAAGATTTAAATGCTCAAGCAACAAGGTGTCATCATACCCCAGCTCCAGCAAAAGCGCGTGGTACCTAGGAGGGGATTTATTATAGTCACCACGCTTGTTGGCGTTGCAGCTGGCGACTGCGTTGTTGGTGACCACATTATGTAAGGGTGTTCGATACACGGAAAGATGCTGCTACCTATCCTCCGGTTCATAAGACTTTGTCGCCTCTTACGACACCACACAGTCAAGACAGGAGACTGTCTCAACACTTGCCTGCTAAATATTAAGAATTCTTAAACTTACTGCGTCATACTTTTCATACAAAATTGCAAGTGGCTATTTTCAGAATGGAGAGCAAATTGAATTTCATAGTGTTATGTCAGTTCAGATTACCGGTTTCCTTGTTCGCTTCTGGCAAACATGATTCCTCCGAATTTCATTGCTCGTAAAAATCTACTGGATTCTAGTATATTTCTATTTTGCACCCTGTAATAAAATGAGATGAGATGCCCCGTGTGGTGCCGGCAAAGAATACTACCAAGTACCAACCCATATATACCCGTGGGTGTCGTAAGAGGCGACTAAGGGTTAACTGGAGGATGGGCAGCAGCATCCCCCTTTGTATCTTACATCTTACTTTTTGCGGTCACCTACAACCGCGGTCCATGGTGCCAGCCGTAACGCTAACAAACGTGGTGACTATGGTACTTCCCCTCCACATTTTTCCAGCAAAAGCTAGAATCCTGGAGGGAGCTCCCTGTCCTGTAGTAGACGTTTTTTTTTTCTTTTTTTTCATGGGATGTTATGAATAAAATGAAACCAAGCGTCTTAGTGATTCATATTGCTTATAAAAAATCTAGCTCAATTTCATGTCAGACTTATTAGTAGAGTATTCTCTACTAATTAGGTATGTTTGTTTTTTGCTGATTCCCATACATATATATTATATATTTTAAATATTTTTTTTTTTTTTATAGAAATATTATTGCAGTTCGCTCAAAACTCCTCTAACGATCTTGATGAAACTTTGCATGACCTACATTCTCCATGCAAGGTATTGTACTGATCTGAAGTCCCCTCATATAGGATCCTCAAGTCAGATACATGAAAGTTTTGGCCAAAGTTGATCGTCTAGAATAATACCCTTTAAGAATATTATATTTTTCTCTGAATCCTACGTCATACCGTCTTATATCTTTATAATATTTTGTAATTTACAGATTCTGCTCGGTGGAGAGTGGCAATAGAAGAATGAAAAAAAACACACTTGTTATTTTAATACTTATATTAGAATATAATCCTATTCTTTACATGTCTAAATTGTGTTATTTAATTCTATATTGATCCACTATTTATTTAAATTTAGTTTCATATTGATTGGAGTAGCTCATCTGAATTCATGTAGATTCATCAATTTAGGGAAGGTTTTATCTCATTTACTATGCAATATTAGAGCCGTTAAGTTTCTGAAAAGAAACCTATGTTAACATAAATGAAGTAATAAAAATAATGTGGGGACAAATCCCAGGTTCGGAGCCCCACCATCGCCCCGAACAAGCTCGTCCTAGGCTCCCCTACTCTGAGTCCTAGGTCCGAGGCATATCATCACCCAGTACACGATGACATGACGCTAAACTACCCTAACAATCCAACTGGATCGTCGGGATTCTGATCATCCTCGCGGAGCTGGAAATCCCACCGAAAACTTAAACTACAGTAAAGACTAGGGTTAATGTATGTGGAGAGTGGAACTAACTAACCACAGTACAACCCAGACGGTGATGATGTCTCCCCCCGGTATGTTCATGCCCCGCGTCAAACCCGACTTCCACGTGGCCCACCTTTAAGGGACAATCACTGACTCATCCAGGGTTCACAGGGTATTTGACTATTTCTTTTAGCCACCCATACCAGAGCTGGTCACCGAGCCCGCCAGGCACACAAAGCATACAGTCTTCCTTTAGGAAAACAAGGCACTCCTACAAAATGAGCTCTTCCTGTAATCCCTCCGGGCAGACATTGATCGACAACATCGAATCCCTTAGTTTGTTTTGAAATAAGTTAAACTGAAAATAATTAGCCAGCTCCACACGTCCAAGTGTGAAGTCTGTACTAGATACGGGTATAGTATTATTGCTTGCATGGCCAGCCTAGATCAATAACGGTTTTATAACGAGAGATATAAAGAGTTTGAAGGGCAATTTCCCTCCCCCCAGTCACTGAGTGACTTTATTGCTCCAACAAGGTCTCCATATATCCTTCATAGCTCTCACTTGTGATGCGTAGCTAAATCTCTTTTCCGTTACCAACCCACGCAGGACAAGAATTATGTAGAGTAACCCCAGTCTAAACACTCATTTAAATAAAATGAATTGCATCTAAACTATAATGGGATTACCCAGCATATTTCGAAGAAAAAACATATAAGTAGTAAGTATGACAAAAGATTACTGAAGGTAATCCTTAAATAAAAGTGAAGTATGATGACCAGAACCGAGAAGATACGGGATAATAGTATCTAAGCTAGGTTGGGCCAAACATTTATGATTTAAGATCTTAAGGGAAAATCAAAGGCATCGAGTATTCAAAACCAAGAACACTGGGAGAATTTAGCGTAAACAACACTAGCTAAAACTCGATGTTCCTTTAAAAGAGGACTCAAAAGAAGTATAAAAATGGGATTATTGTATATACTTAAATATTCGGAACATACAATGAAGGAAACTAAACATTATAATTTCCGTTCCATTATTGTTTTCAAGAATCTATTTAGTAATATTAAAGGTGGTTTCACACTGAATCAAAGTATAATTTTAAGTATGTTAAATTATGACAAGTTTTTTTAAGAAATATAAAACTTAGAATCTTATAAGGTTTAGATTCCTGTATGATTCAATGAAGATTAAATAGTTTATTTAACTACTTTAGGATGACACACATAAAGTTCAGAGGTCCCCCAAGGTCGGAGTGTCGTACAGCCGTCGCAGCCTTGCGGGCGAACGTCGTCAACACACTTTACAAGAAGCAACCCACGGACGAATGTAATGTCTCCATCAAGAATATTCCTCCTATTGATTCAAGACAATTCTAATTTATTCCTTATAAACAATTTAATGTCACTAGATTAAATTAGAATGTCCCTACACAAAAGGAGAAAGTTTTAAATTATCTAACTACTCTACATTTGGTAATCCAACGCTAAGATCTGGAGGTCCTCCCGCGATATATGCCACTCAAACGACGCAACCAATAATGGGCGAGCGTTGTCAGCACATAACACAAGAAACACTATTTTCAAAATCCAACGTTAAAATACCTTGCTAATATCCTTCCATTTGTAATAGAATAACACCAATTCATCCCACACATACAGATGAGAGAAATCAGGATGAAACAGCGGAATCTCAAACAAATAGAAAGAGAAGAACTTTAGTACTAGACCCTTTTAGGCTTATGCAAATATCTCTGCAACGTGTATTATGCGACCAACACGTTAAATATGGCGAATATCAGGAAACATCAAAGTTTATATTAACACTCCAGTTTCATACACCGCAAATCTACCGTTGCTTGTATTTTTGAATAATAAGGAACATTTAAAGTCAACCAGAAACTCCAGTGACATCTGACACACATCCAACATATCTAATATGGCAAACATCAGATGCCCAAAAATAAACCTGAGAGCAAGTATTTCTTAATTTCAAAAGCTGGGACTCCTAAAGAATGATAGTTAAAGGAAAGATAAGCACCTCCTATGAACTTGAGTACTGAAATGTAGTAATGCTCTCAGCATGTTCCAATTTTGGGAAATTGAGGCAAAAGATTCAAAATCACTATCAAAACAATTTATTATTATTTGAAATAATATTATTTATTATTTTCACTCTACTTAAACTTACCCTTTATTTCACAATAAAATGTCACAAATTATATCCAAGCTTCAGTTGGAAGATATTTTATTTTAAGATTTTGAACTGACGTTCTAAATTCTTTTGATCTGACAGAGTATTTATTTTAGATTTTATCAAACGAAGACACTAGCATATAAAATCTGGAATTTTGATTTAGGGCCAAAGATTTTATATAATTTTCTAAAAAAGGTAACTATTTAATATTTTAATATTTATTGCCATTTTGATTATGGTCTTGATTTATTTTTTGTTAAAGAGATATTTTTTTTTATAAAGATTTCAAAATTAGCATCTAGCTGTGGGTAAAACTATATCTCAGGTATTTAAACTTTATTTCGGAGACAATTCTATCTAAAAAATATACATCGTCTAAAGTCACTTTGAAATGATGGTAAAAAAAAATATACATCATCTAAAGTCACTTTGAAATGATGGTAATCCATCACATCAGAGTCCAGTTTCTATGTTTACATCATGGACTGTTTTAATCAATTTCTCTGTAAAAGGAAAAATTAAACACAATGAAATTTACATTACCTTTACATTCCAAGCAATACATTTCAAGCCTTCATGCACTGTCATTTTGTGAATTGCTTTTCCTTAGCATTAGAGTTCTCAGTAAATCCTGTGGAACTGTTTAGAAATAAAACATTACCCTGCCTAGCTATACGCGAACAAAACATAAGTAGAACTAGTTTACTCTTAATTATGGGAAAAGGAAATCTTTATTACTATCTACAAATAACGACTCAGATTAGAAACACAGTTTGTTATAATTTTCACAGAGTTATTAATGATTACAAAAGAAAATCGTTAAGAGAGAATAACAATTTACTTAATGTATCACACTGTATAAGTTTCTTATGTTCTTGCATGTAGATCTGTAAGGCTGCAAATATTCTCCATCTAACTCTTCCTCTTTTGACATTGGAGTCTGATTTCCTCAATGTTATTTAGCTCACACAACCTGGAAGAAAACTATAAATTTCATTAAGTCACATTTCCCCTTATTTTAATACATACAACAACTTTGAACTAAATATAAATAAAATGGAAAACCACAAAATTGAATACTTACATAATGTTAGATTCACACCTCTTATTCTATACACATTGGAATCAAATTCTGAATGATAGCGGCTTGAATTTAAATGCAAATAAACCTTCCTATTCTATATCCTAAACGGAGCAATACCTATCTTTGTCCCAATTGAAGGAATCCGCAATCAAGGATCACAGTCTCCTTCAAAAGATTCATCACATCAGCTATTTGATGGCTATTTTCGCGAGCTACAAAATAAAAGATTATGACTCACAGAAATCCAGTTTCCTACCGTCTTTCTTCCAAAAATCTGTTGGACGGCCCAAAGATCCTTCCAAAATATGTGAACGCTTCACGATTTTGCGTGTCATCCTTTTATATGAACTTCATCTTTATATTCCAACTATTTTTTTGTCCATCAGCTTCATCTGCAACTTTTACAAACAAGTCAAAATTCTATTTCACCTCCATTGCCCTCACTTTTCCCCAAAAACCTGTTTCCTTATTTTTCCTCTGTTGCTTTCGTCCAAAATTTTTAGCAACTATTTTTTATCCCCGAAAATCACTTATTCGCTTCACCAAAACTCCCCAACTTGACCCGCAACTAAATTTTTAGCAATTATTCCTTTTTATCCAGAAAACCACTTCTTCCCTTTTCATTGTCCCTTTCCCAACTTGTCACCGGTTGTCTTATTTTTCTTCTCCCTGTTTCTCGCTAAACTCCTTGACAGTTCCTCTAAATAGTATTTTATGCATTAAAAAATTTTTAGGGTTCCGCAAGTGCACAGCCTCCCCCAAAATTTTATTATTTCGAAAAATCTAAGAAAACATTTTTTTTTTCGAGAATTCTAAAATTTTCAATTTTAAGTTTTTTTTTTATTATTATTATTATTTTATTATTATTATTTTTTATTATTATTATTTTATTATTAACACTATTAGATTATTATTACTATTATTATTATTTTTAATAAAAACTCCTATATTGGCCCTTAAATTTTTATTTACAAATACAATAAACAAAAACAAATAACTAATCTACTAATATTGTAAACCATTAAACTAAATTAATTTTTATTCAAAATTATTAAAATTATTTAACATGTTTATCTAAATTTAGATTTATTTTATTTCAACCCTGATTATATAATCAAATTAAATTTGTATTAAATTATAAATTATTATAGTTCATTATATTTTTAAAACGAAGTCAATTTAATAATGCCAGTCAATTCACTAACAAATTGGCTCACTATATACTATAATCAAAATAACCATCTAATATTAACTATTAAATTATATCTAATAAAATTATATTAATTAGGTTGTGACCAGGAATATCTCAATTCCTCTAAAATTAAAATTTATGAAATAGTCCCGTTTAAATCCCAGTAGCTAACATCCTAAGTATAATATTTAGCCAAATAGACTGCATTATAAACTCCTTTGACACTTTGAGTTTCAGGGTCAACGAGAATATACACATTAGCATATTTTATTCCTCCAAATCGATATGGTCCATCATATAATAAATCAAATTTCTTAGTTTTATTTCGCCTAGAATCCGATTTATTAAGCCTCCTTAATTTTACCAAATCACCAACTTGAAAATCTATCAACTTATGAGTTCTATTGAATCTATCCTGCCGCTTCTGACTCGAAAGTCTAAGGTTTTCTCTAACTTCCTCTCTAATTTGGTCTATCGTTTTATTTGTAAGTATCCGTGGTAGAAAACGATCTACTTTAAGTTTCTCTGAATTTCCAAATAAAATTTCATTAGGAGAAAATTTCGTACTCTCGTGGAACGTATTATTATACAATTCCTCAATCTCCAACAAGTAATGATCCCATCTAGTATGGTCATCATGACAATAAATTCTAAAGAATTTGTTTAATTCTTTATTCACTCGTTCTGTAGTGTTAGGTCGAGGATTACGAATAGTAGTATACAAAGTCTTAATTCTCAAAGCTCTGAGTCCATTTTTCCATTTGTGACTAATAAATTGTTTTCCGTTATCTGTCATAACAGCCTTAGGTTGTATTATTTCAGTGAACACTCTCATACAATAAAGCACTGAGTCTGCTGAAGCTCCACGAAGTCCGAAAAGTTTAATAAATTTACTAAAAGAATCCTGTATTACAAATATAACCAGCCTCAGTTTTAGGTAGTGGTCCGAAGATATCAGCCATTACTAATTCACCCGGATTTTCAGTTAAAATCGATTTAGATTTCCCTACCCCTTTTATATAGTCAGGTCTAGAAAGCTGACAAACATGACACTTCTGAATACAAGACTTCACTGTCTTACTCATATTTATCCAATAACACCTTAATTGTAAGTATTTCAAAGTTTTATATGCGCCAAGATGACCCATCTCTATATGTACCTGTTTACAAATCTCTTCTTGTAGAACTTTGGGCATAAACAAAACGTAATCTCCGCGTACAGTTTTAAAATAAAGTAGATCATTATTGACAAGACAGCGCAAAGTTATACGTGTAAATCTATCTGTTCTTTCGGTAACTCTAGAAACATTTATTCTCTCCCTAATCCCACATATGACGTTATCAAGCCGTTGATATTCCATCATACGTTGTAATTTATTTTTCAAGTCACGGTCAGTAGAAACACCTACATACATAACAGTTGGATACCACACCTTCTCTTCTTGAAAAACTCCCCCTGGCGGATATCTAGATAAAATATCTACCCCAATATTTTCTACACCTTTTACATGTTCGACTTCGAAGTCAAATTGTTCAAGAAATAAAATCCAACGTGTTACTCTACTGTTGTATAATTTCATTTGTTTCATGAAAGTTAATGCCTTATGATCTGTACGAATAACAAATTTCGCTACTCTTAAATAAGTCTCAAACTTCTTCACAGAATAAATAATAGCCCACAACTCTTGTTCAGTTACAGTCCATCGTAATTCAGAACCCCGTAGTGCACGACTACAGAACCCCAAAATTTTAACCTCACCATTATTTCCAATCTGAAACAATGATCCGGCTATTCCGATCCCTGAACTGTCGGTCTGTAAATAATATAATTTATCCTGATCAGGATGGCTCAATAGAATCGTTGTAATAAATTCTTCCTTTATATTATTGAAAGCTCGATCTAATTCTTCATCCCAAAACCATGTTTGGTTTTTCTTTAATAACCTAGTTAACGGAGCAGTCAAAATACTATAGTTCTTAATGAAACGTCTATAATAATTACAAAGCCCCAAAAATCCTCTTAACTGTTTTTGTTTTTTTGGAATAGGGAATTCCTTTATAGCTTTTATTTTATCCGGGTTAGGTTTAATTCCCGAAGTTGTAACTATATGTCCTAACATTTTTACTTCACTGCAGAAAAAGTTGCACTTTGCAAAATTACAAGTCATTCCAGCTGATTCTAAACGATCCAAAACTATATCAATATGATCCAAATGGTCTTGCCAAGTCCCACTCGTTAGGGTTGCAAGATCATCCAAATAATTGACACAAAACTCTCTAACACCAGGTCCCAATATAATGTCCATTGCGCGACAAAAGGACCCTACTGACGTCTTAAGTCCTTGCGGAAGCACGTTGTATACGTAAGACTTTCCATTAACTGTAAATCCAGTATATTTTTTTACTATCCTCAGTCAACGGTATTTGAAAATAAGCGTTATTTAAATCAGTGTTATAAATTTTACACCAAGAAAAGCATTAAGTATGTCAATCTGTAAAGGTGGTGCTTCTACTTCTGGAACCATATATTTATTGATTTCCCTAGCATCAAGTAATATTCTAACAGATCCATCAGGTTTTCCAGTGAAAGTTAGAGGACTACAAAAATTTGTAGTTTTTCTCGATATAATCCCTAATTCCTCCATCTCCCTCAACTTTTCTTCTACTTTTGCCCTATGTGCGTATGGTATAGGATAGGTTCGTTGTATCCTTGGAGTACCCTTAATCATTTTAATGTCATGAGTATAACAGTTTGCTCTTCCAAGTTTCTTTGTAAAAACTTGCATATGGGATCTCAATACATAAAAAATTTGTTCCTTCTCTACATCAGACAAATCCATTCCCAACCGAATACTTTTAAACAAATCTAATAATTGCTTTTCTTCTCCGTCTTCCTTTTCGTTTTGTTCCTCTACTCCAGATATTAGATTTATTCGATTCTCTTCTAAAGACCCACTAGAAAGATTTCAAAACGGAATAGTAATTTCTCCTTGCCCAACGATACCCAATTCTAATGTTTGTGGTTCTTTTAAATGCAAAACAGCGTTATGCGCAACTAACCAATCTACCCCAAGGATAGCAGAACAAGTTAATTTAGCAATCACTAAAAATCCCGTATCAATATCAAACGAACCACACGTCAAAGGAATAGAGACTAGTTTTTTTATTTGGAGACTCTTTTGTCCAACGGCTCCCCTCACACATATTGGTCTAACTGGTAACGCAGGGAATTCTTACTTTAATTCTCCTTGTAAACTCTCTAAGTATTCTTCCGAAATACAAGTTACTTCACTTCCAGTGTCTACCAAGAGAACTATAGATTGCCCCAAAATTTGTAACTCTATTTCTGATTTAAATTTGGGCCCCTCATTCTCAAAGCAAACCTCTTCATCATATAAAGAGTTACCTTCATATTCTTTAATAAACTGGTTATACATTGGTTGATTTTGTTTAATCACGGAAACGTCAAAAACTTTAATTAAATCTAAGACTGTTTGTTTATTATTATATTCTTCTGAAGAATATCCTAAACCTTCTCTATTACATTTCGTTCTAGTATTGTTCGGGGAAACAGGATATAAGATCCCTTCTTGGTCACAACCCAATCCTACCCCTGGCTTCCAACCTTGCTTTAGTAAATATTTTACAGGAAAAAGATAATTTAAATTTTTGTTAATTGCAGCCACCTCCTGCTTATTGGAGATGGCCCCAACTAGTTTAAATCTTCTACTTGAATTATTTCATTAGTGATCCTTCCCCTTGAAGTCTCCCCCTCTATGTGAGCCACCACTTTTGGTTTTTTATAAAATGGTTTGTCTTTATTTGATACGAATGGACTTTGACGCTTTGTTCCCCTATCAGCTCCAATAGAGGAGTCAAAGGAAGAAGATCCACATTGTTTATTCACGTCATCCAATTCACGAAGAAACTCTGTTGCTTCAATCAAAGTATTTCCTTTCTTCATCCGCCAAGCATATTGTACATCCTTCGGGAAGTGTCTCATCAAATCCTCCACTATTTGCCATTCAGGAATTGGTCTAGACATCATCTTTGCTTGCCCTGCTAAACTAACGAAATGTTCTAGCATTGTTCCATTTTCCTTAGACCAAGTGCCATTTACAATCATTCTTCTCAAAGTGTTTTGTTCGGCTTCTCCCCAATAAGCATCCAAAAAATCTCTTTTGAAATCCGACTGTGTAAACCATCTTTGTCTATAAATTCTGGCCCATTTTCGAACATAACCTTCTAAACAACTGATTATAGTTTCAATTGTAGCATCTTCATTAGGCATCCTCCGTAAATAATTCTGAAGATCCTCCAAAAACGACACTGGATGTACCCCAAACCTTCCAGGAAAACGTGGTTTTTCGACTCTTGTATCATATATTAATCGGTGCTTCATGTCTTTCAGACGAAGTTGATGCAGCGTTAGTTTCCCGAGCTTGCGACAGCTGATTCTCTAAGTTCGACACCTTCTGTGTCAGAATTCCCATGTTTCTTCGAAGTTGGCGAAACATAGTGGAGTTGCGTAAAGAAGGTCGTGGACGTTCTTCTTGCTGACCTGTCCTTTCTATTTCATCTTGTCTCTGAGATGATCTAAGATTATAACGAGGAGGCATTTTCTTTTCTTTGAATACTGAAAGTTTATTACAAATTATTGGTTGGACCTTTGTTTAAATTAAAGAATAGAAAATTTATCTAATATTCTCTCCTCAATTTCCCAAAACTGTTGCTTTATGGAGCTAATATTTTGATCTCCATCGATAATCTCTATCGTCTCAAAATCTTCCTTTATGTTAGGGTTCAATAACCATTCCTCATGAATGTTGTGAATCCTCTCTATATAATCTAACGTTATCCCTGTCTCTTCAGGTCGACCACGACTTAGGGCTCTCTGATAAGAAACCATAGGGGAAGTCCTAAGATAAACTACTAAATTAATTTGAGTAACAAATTGTTCCTTGAAATAAGAATAGGTTTCATCTAAAACTGCAAACTCAGCCGGGTGCAACAACTCACTCTCTTGCAATTCCCTAATAAAACAATTTTTGGCTGAATAGATGGAACGTTCCATAACTTTAATCTTAGCGCTAGATTCTTTCGTATGATTCTCTAACATTGTTAGAAGAACATAATTTTGAAAACAGAAGCCCCACCTCTTAGGGTTTTCCTTAAATAACTGGAAGAGATTGACGCCAGACGAATTAGTCCATTTATCAATTAGTTCTGGTATTATCTCATAATCAGAGTTCCCTCCCAAAGTTGCCAACAAACTAGACTTCCCTGACCCTATGTTTCCTTCTATTGAGACTGTAAAATTTCCCATCTTTATTCTGAAACAAGGAATGCATCATATTTTCTATGGTCTCCAAAACAAATAACCCTAAGCTAAAACCAATTCTATCGTCCCGCTTAACACTACACATTAGAACTTTAACTTAGATAGACTTTACTCTCAAGTTTCTTCAGTTCAAAAACTCGAAATTAGTGTATTTTTCATTTTTTTTTCACTCCTCAATACCTCTCTTGCTTGAAACCAGCATATCCTGGTCACGGCACCAGCTGTACTGATCTAAAGTCCCCTCATATAGGATCCTCAAGTCAGATACATGAAAGTTTTGGCCAAAGTTGATCGTCTAGAATAATACCCTTTAAGAATATTATATTTTTCTCTGAATCCTACGTCATACCGTCTTATATCTTTATAATATTTTGTAATTTACATATTCTGCTCGGTAGAGAGTGGCAATAGAAGAATGAAAAAAAACACACTTGTTATTTTAATACTTATATTAGAATATAATCCTATTCTTTACATGTCTAAATTGTGTTATTTAATTCTATATTGATTCACTATTTATTTAAATTTAGTTTCATATTGATTGGAGTAGCTCATCTGAATTCATGTAGATTCATCAATTTAGGGAAGGTTTTATCTCATTTACTATGCAATATTAGAGCCGTTAAGTTTCTGAAAAGAAACCTATGTTAACATAAATGAAGTAATAAAAATAATGTGGGGACAAATCCCAGGTTCGGAGCCCCACCATCGCCCCGAACAAGCTCGTCCTAGGCTCCCCTACTCTGAGTCCTAGGTCCGAGGCATATCATCACCCAGTACACGATGACATGACGCTAAACTACCCTAACAATCCAACTGGATCGTCGGGATTCTGATCATCCTCGCGGAGCTGGAAATCCCACCGAAAACTTAAACTACAGTAAAGACTAGGGTTAATGTATGTGGAGAGTGGAACTAACTAACCACAGTACAACCCAGACGGTGATGATGTCTCCCCCCGGTATGTTCATGCCCCGCGTCAAACCCGACTTCCACGTGGCCCACCTTTAAGGGACAATCACTGACTCATCCAGGGTTCACAGGGTATTTGACTATTTCTTTTAGCCACCCATACCAGAGCTGGTCACCGAGCCCGCCAGGCACACAAAGCATACAGTCTTCCTTTAGGAAAACAAGGCACTCCTACAAAATGAGCTCTTCCTGTAATCCCTCCGGGCAGACATTGATCGACATCATCGAATCCCTTAGTTTGTTTTGAAATAAGTTAAACTGAAAATAATTAGCCAGCTCCACACGTCCAAGTGTGAAGTCTGTACTAGATACGGGTATAGTATTATTGCTTGCATGGCCAGCCTAGATCAATAACGGTTTTATAACGAGAGATATAAAGAGTTTGAAGGGCAATTTCCCTCCCCCCAGTCACTGAGTGACATTATTGCTCCAACAAGGTCTCCATATATCCTTCATAGCTCTCACTTGTGATGCGTAGCTAAATCTCTTTTCCGTTACCAACCCACGCAGGACAAGAATTATGTAGAGTAACCCCAGTCTAAACACTCATTTAAATAAAATGAATTGCATCTAAACTATAATGGGATTACCCAGCATATTTCGAAGAAAAAACATATAAGTAGTAAGTATGACAAAAGATTACTGAAGGTAATCCTTAAATAAAAGTGAAGTATGATGACCAGAACCGAGAAGATACGGGATAATAGTATCTAAGCTAGGTTGGGCCAAACATTTATGATTTAAGATCTTAAGGGAAAATCAAAGGCATCGAGTATTCAAAACCAAGAACACTGGGAGAATTTAGCGTAAACAACACTAGCTAAAACTCGATGTTCCTTTAAAAGAGGACTCAAAAGAAGTATAAAAATGGGATTATTGTATATACTTAAATATTCGGAACATACAATGAAGGAAACTAAACATTATAATTTCCGTTCCATTATTGTTTTCAAGAATCTATTTAGTAATATTAAAGGTGGTTTCACACTGAATCAAAGTATAATTTTAAGTATGTTAAATTATGACAAGTTTTTTTAAGAAATATAAAACTTAGAATCTTATAAGGTTTAGATTCCTGTATGATTCAATGAAGATTAAATAGTTTATTTAACTACTTTAGGATGACACACATAAAGTTCAGAGGTCCCCCAAGGTCGGAGTGTCGTACAGCCGTCGCAGCCTTGCGGGCGAACGTCGTCAACACACTTTACAAGAAGCAACCCACGAACGAATGTAATGTCTCCATCAAGAATATTCCTCCTATTGATTCAAGACAATTCTAATTTATTCCTTATAAACAATTTAATGTCACTAGATTAAATTAGAATGTCCCTACACAAAAGGAGAAAGTTTTAAATTATCTAACTACTCTACATTTGGTAATCCAACGCTAAGATCTGGAGGTCCTCCCGCGATATATGCCACTCAAACGACGCAACCAATAATGGGCGAGCGTTGTCAGCACATAACACAAGAAACACTATTTTCAAAATCCAACGTTAAAATACCTTGCTAATATCCTTCCATTTGTAATAGAATAACACCAATTCATCCCACACATACAGATGAGAGAAATCAGGATGAAACAGCGGAATCTCAAACAAATAGAAAGAGAAGAACTTTAGTACTAGACCCTTTTAGGCTTATGCAAATATCTCTGCAACGTGTATTATGCGACCAACACGTTAAATATGGCGAATATCAGGAAACATCAAAGTTTATATTAACACTCCAGTTTCATACACCGCAAATCTACCGTTGCTTGTATTTTTGAATAATAAGGAACATTTAAAGTCAACCAGAAACTCCAGTGACATCTGACACACATCCAACATATCTAATATGGCAAACATCAGATGCCCAAAAATAAACCTGAGAGCAAGTATTTCTTAATCTCAAAAGCTGGGACTCCTAAAGAATGATAGTTAAAGGAAAGATAAGCACCTCCTATGAACTTGAGTACTGAAATGTAGTAATGCTCTCAGCATGTTCCAATTTTGGGAAATTGAGGCAAAAGATTCAAAATCACTATCAAAACAATTTATTATTATTTGAAATAATATTATTTATTATTTTCACTCTACTTAAACTTACCCTTTATTTCACAATAAAATGTCACAAATTATATCCAAGCTTCAGTTGGAAGATATTTTATTTTAAGATTTTGAACTGACGTTCTAAATTCTTTTGATCTGACAGAGTATTTATTTTATAAGACACTAGCATATAAAATCTGGAATTTTGATTTAGGGTCAAAGATTTTATATAATTTTCTAAAAAAAGGAAACTATTTAATATTTTAATATTTATTGCCATTTTGATTATGGTCTTGATTTATTTTTTGTTAAAGAGATAATTTTTTTTATAAAGATTTCAAAATTAGCATCTAGCTGTGGGTAAAACTATATCTCAGGTATTTAAACTTTATTTCGGAGACAATTCTATCTAAAAAATATACATCGTCTAAAGTCACTTTGAAATGATGGTAAAAAAAAATATACATCATCTAAAGTCACTTTGAAATGATGGTAATCCATCACATCAGAGTCCAGTTTCTATGTTTACATCATGGACTGTTTTAATCAATTTCTCTGTAAAAGGAAAAATTAAACACAATGAAATTTACATTACCTTTACATTCCAAGCAATACATTTCAAGCCTTCATGCACTGTCATTTTGTGAATTGCTTTTCCTTAGCATTAGAGTTCTCAGTAAATCCTGTGGAACTGTTTAGAAATAAAACATTACCCTGCCTAGCTATACGCGAACAAAACATAAGTAGAACTAGTTTACTCTTAATTATGGGAAAAGGAAATCTTTATTACTATCTACAAATAACGACTCAGATTAGAAACACAGTTTGTTATAATTTTCACAGAGTTATTAATGATTACAAAAGAAAATCGTTAAGAGAGAATAACAATTTACTTAATGTATCACACTGTATAAGTTTCTTATGTTCTTGCATGTAGATCTGTAAGGCTGCAAATATTCTCCATCTAACTCTTCCTCTTTTGACATTGGAGTCTGATTTCCTCAATGTTATTTAGCTCACACAACCTGGAAGAAAACTATAAATTTCATTAAGTCACATTTCCCCTTATTTTAATACATACAACAACTTTGAACTGAATATAAATAAAATGGTAAACCACAAAATTGAATACTTACATAATGTTAGATTCACACCTCTTATTCTATACACATTGGAATCAAATTCTGAATGATAGCGGCTTGAATTTAAATGCAAATAAACCTTCCTATTCTATATCCTAAACGGAGCAATACCTATCTTTGTCCCAATTGAAGGAATCCGCAATCAAGGATCACAGTCTCCTTCAAAAGATTCATCACATCAGCTATTTGATGGCTATTTTTGCGAGCTACAAAATAAAAGATTATGACTCACAGAAATCCAGTTTCCTACCGTCTTTCTTCCAAAAATCTGTTGGACGGCCCAAAGATCCTTCCAAAATATGTGAACGCTTCACGATTTTGCGTGTCATCCTTTTATATGAACTTCATCTTTATATTCCAACTATTTTTTTTGTCCATCAGCTTCATCTGCAACTTTTACAAACAAGTCAAAATTCTATTTCACCTCCATTGCCCTCACTTTTCCCCAAAAACCTGTTTCCTTATTTTTCCTCTGTTGCTTTCGTCCAAAATTTTTAGCAACTATTTTTTATCCCCGAAAATCACTTATTCGCTTCACCAAAACTCCCCAACTTGACCCGCAACTAAATTTTTAGCAATTATTCCTTTTTATCCAGAAAACCACTTCTTCCCTTTTCATTGTCCCTTTCCCAACTTGTCACCGGTTGTCTTATTTTTCTTCTCCCTGTTTCTCGCTAAACTCCTTGACAGTTCCTCTAAATAGTATTTTATGCATTAAAAAATTTTTAGGGTTCCGCAAGTGCACAGTATCCTGCCGATGTATCCATTGGTTTGTGAAAATTCACTTAATGTTCCCTTACTAATAAAATGTAAAAATGTTATTTACTCAAAATTCTGCATAGGTATTTTAATGTTTATTTTGTTGTTTTATTTAATGTTGTATCATTTGTATTCTGAATTGGTTATCTTCTTGACTGCATATTTAATTTAAACATTTCTACAAAAATCTAGTATAGGTAAGTTTGTTTTTTCATATTATTTGTATGGAATATGGAGTTACAAACTTAAGTTTACAGTTGGTTCTTATTTGTGATCTAGCAGTAAGAGCGTAGGCTCATGATCCGCTGGTTCTGGGTTCGATTCCCAGTGGGGACACTGTGTAAGAAATATCACTTTGTGTGACTTTCCCAGTTTGGTTAGGACCTTGCAGCATTAATCATCTGATTATCTGAAAAGTTAGATGATTCCGTGCTTCGGAAGGCATGTTAAGCCGTTGCTCCCGGCTACTATCTAAGATAGTAGTCAATAGATGAGCTATGTCAGAGGGCTTGGGCGGCTCAACAACTCTGACAACAGGGTTTGTGAGGTCGGTCATCGATCTGTCAACCCACTCGATATGATGATGATGATTGATGACTCCGCATATAGCGAGAAAGTAAATACAGTGCTGCTGTACCGTTTATGTTTTATAAAGCACCTACATACTGTCTTTAAAAGCTGCACGGTTTTCGAAAACAAAAATAAAAGCACTAATTCAAATTCACAACCATTGAAATCAATCAACATCACAAAAAAGCTATGATAATATACTAGGTTATTTTTTTGGAGATATGCGTATGCCCACCTAATTACAGAAGTCAAAAGCAACAACTTAAGCACAAATAAATTTCGACTCCCCATACTAAAGTGGTCACGTGACCGACCCATTTTGTATGGGAAGTTGAAAATTTTTCGCGAAGTTGAAAATTTTTCCTGATATACGCATATCAGGTCCAAAAAAATAACATTGTATAGATTTTCTCAGCCTTTTACAACAAACACTAGATCTATTTTCCACCCTTTTAAAACAGACCTTTATATATAGATAAATAGGCTTCGCAAATACGGTGAAATATGTTTATCTTAAGCCTTCTTACGATAGGTCTACTTAGAGTAATGCTGGGATCAGTGTTTATCTCGAACACTTTCTTCCTTTGTTCTTTAAATACCGTGTTATATTTGCAGCTTTTCAGTTACATAGCGGAGAGACAGTTTCAAATCTTATAATTTTAAACGGAACTTATCACTATTTAGTAAGGTATGTATATAAAATTGTCACCTAATTGGTCCATTTTAAGAATAAAAAAATGCGCCATGTTCCAAAAGTCGTCAATAAAAGTTTTATTATACTGCGTACAAAATAAATTGACCGCTAAGCAGAAGTAAAAAAATGAGTCGCGGGGGTGAGCGCGGCTCCCCCCAAGGGGCGAGCGAATCGTTCATTGGCTCTCCGCCTGTCACCCATGCGCGGAAAATAACCGTCATAGACAAACTTGTTCTGAACGCGCTGTAACAACATGATATCAGTTTCGTTTCTATAAAAATATTAGCTCTTATATTTTATGGAAAAACCACGTCAAAGACGAGAAAGAAAAATATCCGGGTATAAAAATAGTTATGAGAGCAAACTCATCAAATACAAGGACAAAGCAAGTGTTGACTGAACGCTTGTGGCTACTTGGGCTACTTCGATGGGACCTATGAAGTGGCAAATTTCGATTGACACCACCCACGGTATAAAATAGTATGCAAGCAAGAGTCAATCTTTACTTGTCGGGTCTAGTCCCTTCATTTTGCTAGTGTTGGCTCCTTCGCTTTCAGGATCAATCGAAGGGATTTGTAATTGGATGAGAATTTCCTTTTGTCAATCAACTTAATAAGCGTAGAAGGAAAACTGGATCTCATAGGCTTGAACATGAGATTGCTCCCAATAAATATACCCAATATTACCTTTTGCCGGAAATCTGCCAGGCTAATAGAAAACCCTTATTCTTCAGTTGAAATACCTCAAGATCGAGGATGGTATTAATTTCTCGCTATGTGGCGATACTTCAAAGTGATAGTCAAATTGTTTATTGCAACCTATATGGTAGAAAGATGGTGACATAATATTTTTAGTATTAGAAACACATATGGACCCGGAAGGGCACGGCAAGGTTATCCTGAAAACTATATTACAGTTTTAATTTGAAAATTATTAAGTGGAATTGTAATTAAAATTATTAAATTGTAATTAAATTCAAAACGACAAACTAGAAAAATTTAAATTAAATAGAAGTAAAACTAAAATACAATTGGGAATAAAATAAAAATAATTAAAGTTAACACAAAATTGAATTAGAAAATAAAAATAACGATTAAAATAGAAACAATGAAAATTTATTAAATCAATTAGTTATTTAAAACAAGTGGTATACGTAAATATAAAAGCTAATATTTGA
This sequence comes from Athrips mouffetella, assembly GCA_947532105.1. Taxonomy (NCBI): domain Eukaryota; kingdom Metazoa; phylum Arthropoda; class Insecta; order Lepidoptera; family Gelechiidae; genus Athrips; species Athrips mouffetella. The sequence goes on along the minus strand of OX383964.1, from coordinate 4,637,810 downwards.
AAGTCAATAGGCATTAAGCATATTCAAACTTTACTTCGCCATAGATCGTGAGCATTCGTTGAATTTCAGCATTCGCACTATAAAAGGCGTGTTAACCTGAAGCATGCAAATATAAATCTTTTGAAGTAAATACGTTATAGAACACAAAGCCAAAATAAATTTTCAAATATCTAGCTAGCAAAATCTTCCCGTCAACTTTCTCATTTTTATCTTCGGAAAACTTGCGAATCCTCTATAATCCCCTGCGATGGCCGAGAAGATCCTATAAATCCTCGATTCGGCAGGTAGGTCGAGGCCAAAATAATTCAGAAAGCGGCCTCCATGTAACGACCGTCAGATATGGATAGCCACGAAGATTACTCAATCCCTTCGGCACTTTGTCAGGGAAGTGGTTTATTGAATAGTCGCCATGCTATTCGATAGATTGGTAGCTGAAAATATAAAAAAAATACCAAACTTTCAAATTTGTTTCCGAATTAAATGAGCAAGGAACAAAAACTTGTTTATAAGCATCTTAACTAGACTTTTCAGGTTATAAAATAACTTCTTAAGGTTTCTAGAGTGTAAAGGCATCACATTGTTATTTGTTTTTATTTTCATAATAATGTTGTCAAAATCAAGTACAATTACAATAATAAGAACATAAATTTTATGATTACCCAATCATAAAATTTGATTTGATCTGATTTAGAATTCATATTTTTGTTAATAGTCTAGCAGCACCAACTTTTTGCCAATATTTAATTAATCTGAAATTTTCTTGAACGAATACTGCAAAGTCATTGCTACTATTTATGATGTAAATTTATGTTTGAGTTGTAGTTTTTAAAAGTAAATTGCAGAAATCGAAAGATCGTTGTACTCTAGAGATGTCCCAGACGGGCTGCGGTGAAATAACCTTTGATGTAGCCTTTGATAGATAGCGTATAGTTGTATTGTTGAAGACATTAAATGTTTTAAAAGATTCGTGATGAAACTTTAAATGTCAGGGATTTGGCTTGAAAGTTACAATTTTATGTCTGCTCTTTTTGAAGTACAAAAAAACTATAACTGAAAAATATGAGCAACGCTTATGTGTACTTCAATAGGAATTAGTCGCGCAGTCTAGGTGTCTGTCGATTTAACACGATACCTGAGTCTGAGTTTGACTGAACGTTTTAAAAGTAAGATATCTAATAGAAAAACTTTTCTATGAAACAAGTTCGCTCGCGTTACATAGTCTTTGTGTCATCCTAATGTCTTTTTTCCGAGATAAAATTGTAGCCAATGTGTTAGACCAGTGATTGATGTATCCACCACCCAAACCTCATCGAAATCAGTTCAGCCATTTAGGTATGATAGTAGGACAAACAATCATCCATACTTTGGCATGAAATTTTCAATATTTATAATATTATAGTGAAATGAGATGAAAGTTTCAGTTCCAGTTTAAAACTTTTCATTGAAGTCATAAAAACTTATAACATCCCATGAAACGTCCACTGCAGGACAGGGAGCTCCCTCCAGAATTCCAGCTTTTACTGGTTGAGAAGGGGAAATAAAACCATAGTCACCAGACTTGCTAGCGTTGCGGCTGGCACCTTGGAGCGTGGTTGTTGGTGACCGCATATAGAGATGGTACGATACACAAAAGGACGCTGCTGCCCATCTTCTGGTTCATAATCCCTTAGTCGCCACATACGACACCATCGTGGTTCTATTCCTTGCCCTTACTACACGGGTCAAAGTATTCTGTAGAAAATACTCCGAATATGCAGCAGAATCGAAATCAAAATCACGATTAAAAAGTATCTATTGTCAAAATCTCTTAAACGTTTTACAAAGCCAAAAGTTAGTATACTTGGCAAGAAGCTAAAGGAGCTCCGTAGAACATAGTTTCAACTGCAAACAGCTCTGGCACAACACCAGTTATTGATAGTTCGTGAGCCCTATAAACTGTGCTGGCACTTAGGGTTGAACGTTACACGATATAAGCGGTCTTAGGTTGGACTTGATGATAACTAATCTATGAGATTTGAAGATAAATAAATAAATATTGGGATGCATTTCACACATGGTCATCTGATCCCAAACTAGGCAAAGACTGTACTATGGGTACCAGGGACTGACAGCCAGACACAGAACAAACACTTGTGTTCATCACACAAATGTTTTCCCTGGGCGGGGATCGAACCCACAGCCCACGGCGTGAGAGGCAGGCTCACTACCAACTACACCAAAAGGCTTGTGTACATAAAAGTATATATAACTTTCGATATGTACATAAAAGTATGTATAACTTTTTGAAAATTTACTCTGAAGTCTGAACGATACAACTTTTGTTCTTCGAATTTTAGAAAAAAATCTAAACAAATTTTATGGTCGTTTTAGTAGTAATAGCTTTGGGTAAACAAATGTCATAGGATATAAGATGGCGTACTTTTGGAATAGGACTGGGTAGTGTCACAGTACCTCTTCTCTTAGGTATCCTAAAAAGTTTTGATTGGCCGTCTCTTTGCGTATCGACTACCATACTTATCGTGGACTGGCTGCAAGTCGCGAGTGAATAGGCTCCTTTTAGACAAGTTCGTTCCATCTTAGGCTTCATCTTTGTCCTCAATACTAGATCGGGGTCAAGAGCAAATCCATTGACAAATTTCAATAAAAAAACCTCATCCCCAAGATATATTTTGCTGTGAATATTATGGGGGGAAATGGTCCCATTACAATTTAAAAAACTTATGAGAAGTGTTTTAATTAAGCTGTGAAAAGAAAAAAGTACCTAAGACTCTGTATTTTAAATTTGAACGTATGAATACTGCAAGATAGAAAGGAAGCAGAGCGTTCCGCGGAACTTGTGAGATGCATGAAATTTTAAAGCTTGTTAGTAATAAACGTCTACAACACACTGTAAGAGTACAAGAAAATGTTTCAGCAAAATATACACAAAGACTACATACATACATACATACATAACATCACGCCTTGTTCCCGTCGGGGTAGGCAGAGACCACAGTTCTCCACCTGCTACGATCTTGACATACTTCCCTTGCTTCCTGAACCTTCATCAATCCTTTCATACATGCTCGTCGGTTTAGGGTACTTTTAACCTGGCCTTTATTCAGAACGTCCTGACACAAAGACTGATAAAAAAAAAAAAAGTTTTTAAAATAATAGTTTAGCAGACTCTGTTGATTGGAATCAATTATGATTGAAGAAGATAATTTTAAAATATTGAAATGGTCTGCTGTAGCGAAACCACACCGTGGACACTACATAGTTCGATAAATTGAATTTGCAAGGTCGTGTAGGCCCGCATATTCAGTACAAAAGACCCTCAGGAGGACCACGAGAATTTCGCGGGTGGGTGGACGCGGGGGAGCGGGGTAGATTGCAAGGGGGCGGAGAGTGTCCGTTCATTATGATGGTAGGTACTATTACTTTATTCTGTGGCGAAAGATTTCATTGGTCAGTTGATTGACATGCTACATGCGTAAAAAAAATTGATCAAATTAAATATTAACTATGTATAACTAGGATGTAAACGATAGTAATGATGTAAACGCCTTCCGCCAAGACTTGAGGGTGGGAGCTTGCACAGGACCGTGACAAGTGGAAGAAGGGGGGGGAGGCCTTTGACCAGCAGTGGGACACAATAGGCTACGAAAAACAATAATAATAGGAAATTTTGATACCATTTTATGACGTCATTAAAAATACATTGCTTACCAAACAAAGTAGCCATGGATAAAAAGCAACAAAAAGAATTCCATATGCTTGTATGTAGCCTATCCGTAAAGATTGTAAACGAATTTAATGAAGCCCAAAAAACAACGTAAAAATCATCACGGCATTAAATCTTATCTACGCAACCTTAACTTACTTTCAATGATACGGGCGAAAAATCACCTTAAATCACATACGAAAATAAAGAAGTAGGCAGTAAAATGCGTGAAAATAAAATAAGCATTATGCTGAATTCCAATTATTTATTTAAAACCGCTAAAATTTATGAAAATGATCTCAATTTGCGTATCACCAAACACGCCATTATTCATGCATTCGGTCAAAACAACAAAATGAACAGGCAGAATGCTCTGACAAATAATGAATTCTATTCGAATCCCTTCCCTCGTGATCCTGTAGGATTATGAATCTGACCTACATTGGGAGAAAAGAGGCATAACTCGGATATTTTTTATTTGAGATTGACTATCTCCAACGTGAAATAATTTATGAACCATCTGGATTGTCAATTATCAGCAATTTTGTCAGTGACAAACAAAGAGATTTGAACCTCGCTGCGCTCGGTCGAGACAACAATAAACCTTGCAATGTTTAAAATCATTTAATAATCCTCTCAGCAGGTTATCAGAAAACTTTATAAATTAAGATTTTTTAAATGCTTTTTTTTTTTTCAAATATAACGGCATCAGAATCTCCAAATTTTACACGTAGACGCCTACGAAGAAATAATGTTTGCAAAATTCCTTGTGTTATACTGTAAATGGATCGTACTTTGTAGATATATTAGCTTCTTTTTTACAAATTAACTACAGTCACTAGATTATATAGTAAGTTACTATAGCAGTAATGGTACATAGCTTTTTTCTTATCCTCAAAAATAATCCGTTTCGTCTTATACCCTTCTTTCTTAAGGCTGAGGCTGCGGTTCAATGCATATGTAATCAGCCTTATAGACGCCATATGTCTTTGTTTGTCCTTAGTACATGAAAGGGACGGCACGTATTGGAAAACTTACAAGCTTCGAGTAAATAGATAATGCCTGCGGTATAAACTTTCCAAAAGGGTTGCTTGTTCTTGTTAATCCAATATTCCAGTCTTTTGGTGTACTTCAAGTTTGTTTAACTTGATCCAAGCAATTATGTGGAATTTACACTTAAGTGGTTTTATGCAAAATGAAAATGTTCTCAATTCATTGTAGTATAGCTTCACAAACCAAGTGGTACCATGTGGAAAAAAAAATAAGCGACCGAAACCCACGTGCTCTTTCAAATATGTTTGATGTACAGGGTTGATACAATAAACATACTCGTAAGTCAATTTGAATTAGCCTGTTAGAATCGTATTCTAATCCCATGGATTTTTGAGAGTGCTCATAACCTTTCTTGTACAATTTTTGCTTGATAACAGTTTTGAATTAAATTTAACACATGACCACATGATGATGATGATGATTTAATAGAATGAGATGAGCTCCTTTCAGAAATTAAGAGTAACTTATCTTTAGTAGAGTAACGTAACTTATCTTTCCAGAAAACCAGATACAAGTTTATGAGATTTAGTTTTGATGTACCATATTTTAATATTTTTAAAGTTAAAGAACAGGAAAATTTGCTTCATTATTAGTTTAATTAAAACTTTAGTAACTTGCAAAATTTGTTAGTTAAAAAAGTTTTTAATTTAACTCACAAGCCTTCACAAAAAATAACTCGTAACTTCGGTGCCGGTCACTTAAACATGTGCGAATAATATACGCAAAACCGATTAGATTTTGTAGATACACACGGCCTCACGTCAGTAGAAACACTTAGACCTTGAGTGGGTCTCTGGTGTTATCGTTTGTAGCGTAGCGCTGGTTCAGTTTATGTTAGTTTGTTTATGCGTGCTTGCTTCCATACATTTTATAAATTCATTATTTGATATCTTTCTCGGCAAAGGATCAAACACGGGACACTCAGCATTCATATGCTCTCATAACATCCCATGAAACGTCCACTACTTGACAGGGAGCTCCCTCCAGAATTCTAGCTTTTGCTGGAAAAATGTGGAGGGGAAGTACCATAGTCACCTCGCTTGTTAGCGTTACGGCTGGCACTATGGACCGCGGTTGTAGGTGACCGCAGTAAGATACAAAGGAGGATGCTGCTGCCCATCCTCCAGTTAACCCTTAGTCGCCTCTTACGACACCCACGGGTATGTATGGGTTGGTACTATTCTTTGCCGGCACCACACAGGACATATGCTCTACCAGAGCTAATCTTGTTTACTATTATAATATATAAGCTGGTGCCTGCGACTTCATCTGCGCAGGTTTATAAATTGTAGCCTATGTGTTATTGTGATGTATAAAACCATGTATACTATTTTAAAGTTTCACTAAAATCTATTCAGTAGTTTTTACGTGAAAGAGTAACAAACATCCATCCATACTTACAAACTTTCGCGTTTATAATATTAGTAGGAAGTAGGATTCTGCGCCAGAGCGTCTTCTTTTCCCTCTTCGATTTTGAATTCACGACTTCAGTGCAGAAAGCACGATTCTCTTAGTTCGGCTCGTATTGTATTTATGCGCATTTTATTTTTATAACCACAGTAAAAGTCAAAATCTTATAAAACCTTTAAACGGTGGGCATTACTTTTTTCTTTTTACTTTTAACATAGGTATCAAAACATTTCGGGGTGTTTAAAAGGTCAAAGAAGGACCTTTACTTCAGCTCTTAGTTTTAAAGTCTCAGAAAAGGCTCAGAACAGAACCCACTTAGTCCTCAGACTAAGTTTATATGTAGTTTCTAAAAGTCAAATGCCTATTGAATAAGTCTTTAAAAACGCAACACACTTCACGTCGTCGCCACGACACACAAACAAACACACTATGCAAATTTAGAAAAATTCGAGTTTATTTGCGGTACCTATTTCAGTCCAGTAGGTCGTTAAGGGTTAAAAGAATATTAGAAGTAAGATATGGCTTGTATTATTGCCTGGGCTGGACAGGGCTGGAGCATTCTAGTTTAAGTAACATCTATATCCGAAGATGTGACGTGGGCATACCCTCTTGATTCTAGCTGTGGGAAGCCGCAAAATGTGGGTAGTTCTTTTGGGAAGGCCTTTGTCTATCGGTTGATGTTTTTGGCTGATATGATAACAAAGGATGATAATGTTAGCGCTATTGACGATAATCCTTACTTCAGTCAATTCAAAATCATAATATCGTGTAAAATGTAATGTTGATGTGGACCTCACAAACCCTGGTGTCAGAGTTATCGAGCCGTCAGGTCTCTGACATAGCTCACCTAGCGACTCACCGGATCTTACAGCTTAACTAACATGCCTATCTAAATTACTTGTCAAACCATCATATAATTCATGCGATATCTTAAACAAACTGGGTACGGCCTTACTGAGTGAGTTTTATTTGACAGTGTCCCCAGTACCAATCAGAACCTTCATTTCAGGATCCGAACAATATACCTCTAGATTACGGTGGCTGTTTAGTTAAAAAGCAAACATAGAATCCTGCAGAAAATCTTGCCTGTAGAATAATATTTCCAATTTCTACATTATACGTTCCCGCAGATTTGCCTTGTAAGCATTAGAACCCACAAAACCATGTATTACAAGTAAGAAAGAGCCAACAAAGGGTCGAGTTAAAGACTGGCAAGAAAGTAATTGAGCTCGACACGTGATCGGACATTCAATGAGACGGCCCTATACTTGGGATAGAAAGGATTTGCGACTTTCTTGGGTTTTCGGGCAAAATGTAGGAAAAAACATTCAAACATGGGTCCCAAACTTAGATACATTCTATTTTGATTTAAAACGTGAAACTGATAAACTTTTTTGACAAACATCCTTGGCGCAGGAGGTCGTGTTGCTCCAAGTCGTAGGCCGGATAAAGGAAGGAAGGGATAAAACTTGACTTATCTAGAACTCAGGTTGAACTCAACCTGATCCTAAACTCAGCCTAAACTAGGGAGGGAATCTGTGTTAAGACCTACTGGCGGCGGCGGGCATTCTGAAAATATTATGAAGAAAGTAATTCTTGAAAGGTTCTTAATCCTACCTTAAAAGTTGAAACTAAATAGTTATAATTATTGTGAAGGTCCATGTGATAGACAACTATACAAAAGAATTTGAACGTCCTTCTTCCTAACTAACCACGGGTGTTTGTACTAAAAAATGCACAGCACCAAAACTTCTTGTTGAATTTAATGAAATACTGTAGGTATTTGACAAATCCAATGTTTAGGTACTACGGAACTATAGTTATTATTGGTGGTAGCTTAGATTAAGCATTTACGTGACGTCTACATAAACAAAGAGCCCGATAACGCGTTTTTATCTGCCCAATATGTGCGTTTATTTGAGTCAAGCCATAGAAATTGCAAAAGAAAAATTTATCTGCCATATTTTGCAAATTATCAACAATTGGATTTTCTCCTATGCAAGTTATACAAATTTATAGTGCTTAAGATATTATCCCATACCTTTAACAGAAAATATCAGTTATTTGAAACAAAAATAAAAGTGAAATAAATGTGGTGCCGGCAAAAAATAGTACCAACCCATCTCGGATACGTAAGAGGTGAATAAAGGCTTATAAACCGGAGGCGGGCAGAAGCATTTTTCTGTATATCGTACCATGTTACTTACTGGGGTCACTAACAACAGTGATCGCCAGTCGCAACGCTTACAAGCGTGGTGACTATGGAAATCCCTCCCCCTCCTAAGTACCACGCATTTTGCTGGAGTTCTGGATCTTCTTGTCCTGCTGTGGACGTTTCATGAGATGTTATGAACTCAGATAAAATAAAAAACTGCAAAGCCAGATTTTCGTCTGTTCAATTTAAGACTGCTTTCTTGCTTGCACTCATTGGTGGTCTTAACTATCATGTTATGGGTGGTAGTAGCAGACACTCAATAGTTACTTTATTTTCTGAGATTATTTATCGGTTAACCTCAAAGGAAATCTCAAATTTAATTGCAATTTCTTTCATAAGGAAATCTGAGTAATAGCACCGGCCCGTTATAAATGCTTAGTCTTCAATTTATTTCAAATTTTTATCGCCTTGACCCTTTCAAGAGAAGGAATAAAGGCGAAAAATGAAAGGAATATTTCATTTCGTGGCGAGCCCATTAATCTACGCTTTTCGAGTTATGATGGGAATAATTGATACAGAAACGGCTCCAGCCATTTATTTTTGGGTAGGGAAGTTATTACGAGAACAAAAAATGCCCTATTTTTCTTGATTGCTTCATAAAATATTGGCTCGACAAAATGATAAGTAATATGCGGTTTATTATTCAAAGTGTTCAAATTCTTGTTACATTTTTTTACTTTCCATACCAACTGTTTGATCAAGGTTGTTTAGTTTCATTGACTGAACGATGCCTTTCAGTTTTCGGTACATCGTCCCTTACACCTTTATAATACTGGAAACTCTACTTGAGGTTTCTTAGAAACGGTTCTTTTTTTAGGGATAAAATTATAGCATTTATTATGTATATATTTAGTGTACCTCCGTGTGGTGCCGGCGAAAAATAGAACCAACCCATCTCTACCCGTGTGTCATAAAAGGCGACTAAAGGCTTGTGAGCGGGAGGGTGGGCAGCAGCAGCTTTCTACATATCAGACCATATTACTCGTACATACTGCGGTCACCAACGACATCGGTCGCTATCCGCAACGTTTACAACTATGAGGTGACTATGGTAAATTCCCTCCAAAGTACCACGCGCTTTTTCTGGAGTTCTGTAGGGAGCTTCCTATCCAACAGTGCACGTTTCATGGAATGTTATGATGATAGTAGCATATAAATGTTGTAAATTGAAGTTTTAACTTCATCATAACATCCCATGAAACGTCCACTACAGGACAGAGAGCTCCCTCCAGTATTCTAGCTTTTGCTGGAAAAATGTGGAGGGGAAGTACCATAGTCACCTCGCTTGTTAGCGTTACGGCTGGCACCATGGACCGCGGTTGTAGGTGACCGCAGTATAAGTAAGATGTAAGATACAAAGGAGGATGCTGCTGCCCATCCTCCAGTTAAACCTTAGTCGCCTCTTACGACACCCACGGGTATGGGTTGGTACTATTCTTTGCCGGCACAACACAAGTTTAACTTACAATGATATAAACATATGCCCATGAAAATAAAGTACTTTTAGATCATAACACAGAAGAAAAGTGTTGATCTCTTAACAAAATTAGCTATTAGTCCAGTCGCTTTACGTCTTATATCGCCTTTACGTGGACATGCCTTATAAATGCACCAAATTTTTTTTCAGGTACTAGTTAGGTACACTTCTCTCAATGTTTGACCGGAGCCAATTCCTAGATTTTCAATGGAATTGACTCCTATCAAAAATTGAGAGTTTTGTACCTAACTAGTACCTGAAAAATTTTTGGTGCATTTATAAGTCGTGTCCACGTAGAAATACTAAGCGGCCGCAATATATTAAATGACATCGTATCTATTGACAGCTTCGACAATGAGTGACTTGTCTTTTATGGGTTTTGGATTAATATACAGGTTCATATCAAAATATTCTTCGCAGGGCTTTTATAATTTGTTAAAGACCTCAGTGCAGTCATATCCCAGTAACGGAAGTAACCTAATGTTGGGTCCAGATTACTCATTCTGGGTAATAAAAACAGTCTGTCGCTACACGTGATTATGAGCACACTGTAGCCATATCTACCGTCTGACTGTTTTCATTTCAGCTGGAATTGTTACGTGTGTGATAAAAGGTCATGTTATGAAATAAGCTATAGTACCCAAATGGTCAATCTATTCTTATCACGAGACTTTTCGAAATATATGATAATAAACAACTAAAATAAATTGGAAACAAAAAATCTAAAACAAATGAATATCCTCATAAAGATGATGAAAAAAAAAACAAGAAACCATCTTTTAAGATTATAAACTTTCAGTTACTCGTTAAGATAAGTAATCTTCAACAACTTAAAGAACTTATAATAGTTACAACATTTAATTATTGTGACGCGTCATACTTAAGCTTACGTACAAACTGACGTTTACATCTTCTTCTTTTCTACCTTTAGTCTGTATATATAAAAGAAGAAGGTGACTGACTGACTGATTGACATATCAACGAACAGCCCAAACCGCTGGGTCCAGAGATTTCAAATTTGGCGTGTAGGTTCCTTATGAGGCTAAGGGGTGCACTAAGAAAGGGTTTTGGATGAAAGTTTGTATGAAAGTCCGTCAGTTTTGAAGTAAGGATCTCCAAAATTTGTATCTAGGCTGACGACTAAAAATTAAGTTTTATGTGTCTCAGGGTTTTTGAAAATTCTACACCCTAAGGGGTGAAAAGGGGGATGAAGTTGAAAATTCTTCATTTTCAAAGTAAAATCCACTAAATTTATTGTTTAGGCGTAAGGGTTGTAATTCTGTGGAACGCACATCACTGTTGTTGAAATTTCACCCCAAATTCAACCCCTAAAAGAGGGAAATGGGATGAAAACGTGTAAAAACCAATATGGGCATCGTTTGTGTGGTTTATCGGGTCGCTGATTACGAGTACGAAAACTACAACAATTTTGAAATCCAACGTGGTGGACGTGAAATACCATCATCCTCTGAGGATGAGGTTGAGGTGCCATAGGATTGAAATGTCTAAATATCAATATGGGTGTCGTTTGTATGGTTTATCGGGTCGCTGATTACAAAAACTACAACAATTTTGAAATACAACGTGGTGGACGTGAAATACCATCATCCCTTGGGGATGGGGTTCGAGTGCGATAGGGTTGAAATATCTAAAAATCAATATGGGTGTCGGTTGTATGTTTATATAAGGATAGGGATAGCGGTTAAGATGGCGTTAGGGGTAGGGATAGGGGAAGGGATAGGGATAGGAATAGGGTTGGGGGCAGGGATAGGGGTAGGGGCAGGGAAAGGGAGAGACAGAAAGGAGGGGGAGAGGGAGGGGTAGAGGGAGGGAAAAGATGGAGGGGAGAAGATGGAGGGGAGAAGAGGGAGAGGGAGGGGGATTTGGAGAGGCAGGGGGAGTGGGTGGGAGGGGGGAGAGGTAGGGGAAAGGGGAGTGTAGGGGGTGGGGGAGGGGTAGGGGGAAAGGGGGATGAGGGAGGGATAGTGAGGGAGGGGGGAGGGGTATAGGGGGGAAGGGGAGTGTAGGTGGGGAGGGGGAGGGGTAGAGGGATGGGGGAGGGAATGGGGGAGGGTGGCGAGGGAGGGAGGGTAGAGGGCGAATGGGGGGAGGGAAGAGGGGGGATGGAGGGAGGGGAATGGGGGTGGGGTAGGGGAAGTGGGATGGGGGAGGGTAGAGGGGGATGGGGGAGGGTAGAGGGGGCGATAGGTGAAGGGGGGAGATGGTGTGGGGAGGGGGGGAGGGTAGAGGGGGATGGGGCAGGGTAGAGGGGGCGATAGGTGGAGTGGGGAGGGGGGGAGGGGAAGTGGGAGGAGGAGGGGGAAGGGGGGATGTGGAGGGGGGGATAGAAAAGGATAGGAAGGGAGGAATAGGGACTTTTTTGACTTTTATGAATACCTCCTCGCTACCCATTCACTCCCTTTATTGACTTCTTTTTTAAGTTCGCCTGTAACGATTGACAATGAAAATTCCGCACTACCTACCAGTTGAATAAAATCAAAAGAAAATTAAATATAGCATTCAACTTGGATAAGTACAAATGCATCTTTTACATAGGGATCGAGAAAGAAAAGAGTTCTACAAAATATGTCTACGCGGACGAAGTCGCGGGTAACAGCTAGTATAATATAATATGTTAAAAGTTATTTCACGATTTCACGTCAAAATGTAAGTCTCTCTAAGGTAGTTCCCGATGGCTTGACACTTGGAGGAGGCTTGACAAGACATTGTAACTTTACTACCTACATACCAATTTCCACTGCTAGTTGATCTAGCTTTTGGCAAAGGGGATGATATACAGGGTGTAAGGACCGGTGTACCGAAAACTGAAAGAGCGTCCTCAGTCAACGAAACTGGACAACATTCCCAAAGAAACATTTCTTGGAAATAAAAAAAAATTACCTTCCCATACAAACTGTTCGACCAGAGTTAGCAATTTATATTGGGAGATCAAAATTATTTTTTATTGTTACTTTTTGTTGTTGGTACTTCTTCTGTGCCATTAATTTCACTGGCTCAGCAACTCAGCATTGCAAACGCGACTAATTTACAGCAGAAAAAGAGAAAGGTGTGGTACTGCCACAGACCGACTTTAAACATAAAGCTCTATCACTAATAAAAGCTCTACCATTTCCTGGTATCATAGGTAGATCTTAAAAAACTGTTTTGAGGAGTGTCTATAGACGTATGTAATTTAAATAATGTATTCTCCTTCTTCTCCAGATCACGATGCGAGCCACCCTCACTCTCCTGACGGTCTACTTCCACGCTCTTCTCTCCAGTGGAAGTTCAGATGACAGGAGATGGTTCGTCTCTTTAGTGGACCTGGTAGAGCTGGATTATGAGGATCATTGTGAGCTGCGAGCGGCGGCCTCTTGGGATGAACTACTGGGCAGCAGTAAGGGGTTGGCTATGAAGGTAAGGGTAGTAATAAGGGTAGTAATATGTATAATGCACGGTCTTTCCACGGAATAGTTATGTCGTGGGCCAATCGTGGATCTGGGCCAATCGTTGAACTGGACCGATCGAGATCTGCCTGGGCTCATCACGATGTGCCGGAATTTCGTGATCTGGCCAATTATTCCATGATGTGCCCAATATAAAATTGGGCAGATCGATGAGAGCAACCTATTTGTCGATTTGCTCTACTAGTCACTTGGCCACATCGAGATATAGCTGGGCACATCGAGATATGGCTGGGCACATCGAGATATGGCTGGGCGCATCGTAATGTAGTTCCGTTTCGCGACGCTTGTGGCGCTGTTTGCGCTTTGCTAGTGTTAGATAAGGTTATTTAGGTTAGTTTTTATTATATACTAAAATTGTGGCACTATTTGCGTTCTGTTAGCTGTGTATTAGGTAAGGTTAGTTAGGTTAGCTTAGGTTTTATTATCTAGTAAAATAATTATTATCTAGACTTCATTTTATTTGCTTCCACTTTGGTCACGCTACAGAATCGATTTGCCCAAGCATGGCTGGGCAAATCCTCAAAAGCTATGCTTTGAACGATATAGCGGGTATTAGATAGGCAAATCAAGAAATGTCGGCGTATCATGATGTGCCCAGGCAGATCTCGATCGGCCAAATTTCATCGATCGGCCTACGATATTTTATATCATCATCATATCGTGTGGGTTGCAAGGACGAGGACCAACCTTACAAATCCTGGTGTCAGAGTTGTTGAGCCGCCAAAGGCATCTGACATGGCTCATTGACGAATACATGAGAAACCAACGGCTTAACGTGCCTTCTGAAGCACTGAGCACTGATCATCTAACTTTTGGGACAATCAGGTGATTCATCCTGCAATATCCTAACCGAACTGGGGAAGTCGCACAAAGGGATTTTCGTTTACCAGTTTCCCCACCGGGAATCGAACCCAGAACCTCCGGATCGAGAGCCGAGCGCTCTAACCACTACACCACGGAGGCTGTTACCACCTGCTATCGAAAAAAGTTATACTTACGTATAAGTCTTGCTTAGCTCATATGTACTGAGTCGGCTTTCAAGTTTATATCATTTGAGAAGGGGAATGGTTATTACAAAGATCGACTGCTATCTTACCTCCGAAACCCAGAACTAGCTTAGCTTAACCACCACTATCAGTGAAAGTACCTGGAACCGATGGATACCGTACTTTCTGAATCATGGAAAACTCTCGAATCCTCTATACCACTGGCAGTCTAGGCTCTGACCCCACGGTCGGCTTCGTACGCTAACAAAATTTTTGATTAAAGCCTAAAATAAAAAAAAAACCGGCCAAGTGCGTGTCCTGCCACGTGCAGTGTGGGGTTCCGTAGTTTTTTATTTTTTTTATCGCAAAGTAGGTGTTGCCTAAGTTTAACTTTTTACCTCCTAATACTCAGCAAAGTCCTAACGCCTGATTGCTATTGCTATTTACATTATTTGCAGTTTTTTAGCTATAAGCATACTCAACTGTGATAGTTTTGCTTTTTATTTCATCATATGTACTACTTTAGTTTTTTTTCTTGTGAAATATTACGCAAACGGATCCCTAAATTGAACAATGATCTCCGTAAAATCGCATTATTTTTAAAAGACCTATCTAACGATATCCTACACGATGGGGAAGACGAGAAAAATAAATTACCCTCACTTTACTAGTACCCTAGAGAAGATCCCTATTTTTTTTTTATTCCAGATTTTTTTTCTACTCTCTGTTGGCGTGAATGAAATCTATATTTGTACTAAATTACAGCTGTCTAGTACTACGAGTCTCTGAGCTAAGCCGCGGACAGACAGACAGATGGACATCATGAAATTATAATGGTTCTTTGTTGACTACGGAACCCTAAAAAGCTACAAACTTACCTACGCAAATCACAAGTTCATGACCCATAAAATCGCCTTTCTGGCATACATTCGCTTCATTCCTTTTATCCAAAAAGAACTCGTTTTCCATAGGTTTATTTGTAAACATTTCTCGTCACATCAGTCCCCTGTTTTTGAATCAAACAGCTTTGTTTTCACATCCTTGACATTTTCATGTACGTTTTATTGGAGGTATAGACTACGGCATCAGATGCTCTTACTTTAGATTACAAAAAACTTTTATAGGACCAAACATCTCATGAACCGAAAAAACGTGAATCCTCATGAATTTTTGTTGAGGTTTTGAAAATTTACCTCCACGGAGACAGGTACATACGGCTGCACGTCAGCGGGAACACTTTGACCTTAAGCCGGTCTATGGTTTCGGTCGTTTGTTGTTTGTGCTTGTTTAGCTTACACTGGTTTTGTTTTCATTTGCTTATTGCCGTGCGTAAAACGTAAAAAAATCCGGCCAAATGCGAGTCGGACTCGCGCCCTAAGGGTTCCGTACCTATCTACCATATGATATACTAAAACCTTTTGCTCTTTGATTTTAAAAACTCCGCGACCATCCAACTTTACCCCTCTTTTATAGAAAAGTTCTTGAAACGGGAGCTAACCTTAATTGGTTACTATTAGCTGCGAGAAAAATTGAAATATTTAATTATTTTAGACGTTTCCCTTTATTTGTACTGTGAGACCTAGCTTCTTGCCAAATTTCATAATTTTAGGTCAACGGGAAGTACCCTGTAGGTTTTGATTTTTTGCATATATGTATTGGGATGAGGACATAAAATGCCATATCTTTTGATATCGTCGTTGTAAAAAATTTAAATTTTCAGATCGTGTGTGGTTCATAGACCTTAATATTTGTTATCAATTTCAAATTGATAACTCTTCTCGTTCGTGAGAAAAAGGGTCATCACAGACAGACAGACAGACAGACAGCCATATCTTTTGATTGCGTCGTTGTAAAAAAAATTGAAAAAAAAAAACATGTAAATGAAGAATAATGAGATATGAAAACTAGTTTTTAGGGTTCCGTACCTCAAATGAAAAAGAATAATGAGATATGAGAACTAGTTTTTAGGGATCCGTACCTCAAAATAAAAAAACGGAACCCTTATAGGATCACTTTGTTGTCCGTCTGTCTGTCTGTCTGTCTGTCTAGCCCCTTTTTCTTACGAACGAGAAGAGGTATCACATTGAAATTGATAACGAATATTAAGGTCCATAAACCACACAAGATCTGAAAGTTTAAATTTTTTACAACGGCGCAATCAAAAGATATGGCTTTTTATGTCCTCATCTCATTTCGATGGGAAAGAGGCGTGATGTGAGGCGTATGTATGTATGTATCTCCATACATTTATGCAGTAAAGCATAACCTACAAGGTACTTCCCATTGACCTAAAATTATGAAATTTGGCAAGAAGCTAGGTCTCACAGTACAAATAAAGGGAAAAGTCTAAAATCATTAAATATTTATATCTTTCTCACAACTAATACAACTTTTCTATAAAAGAGGGGTCAAGTTGGATGGTCGCGGAGTTTTAAAATCAAAGAGCAAAAGCTTTTAGTATATCATATGGTAGATAGGTACGGAACCCTTAGGTCACGCACGAGTCTGACTCGCACTTGGCCGGTTTTTTTTCCGAATCTTAACGTGATCAAGGCGAAACTTTTCGGGAAGTTGAGCAGAAGGAATTTTAAATATTTTTTCTTCTATAGTTGGCTTCGGAAATATAATGACTAAAATTTCGCTACAAATCGATGTACGCAAAATTTTGATCTCAAATTTTGGACTTTGTAAAAGACAATATTTACAAGCCTTACCTATTATCCTTATGTAAAACAACCACACTTACCGTGTCACTCTTTCGCAGTTAGAACGAGACAAATCATACGGAATCTTCGCTCGGCAGCAGACCACGGATCTGAAGAGTGCTCTGGCCAGCCACACTTTTGGTTCAGAAGATGATATCCTCAAGAGGAAGGTCAAGCTTCTTCTGCAGCCTGGTGACACGTTGCTGCCGACAGAGCAATGGATGAAGGTAACTGAAAAAAAAATGTATTAATAGTTTTGTGTGTTACATCCAGTAGCTTTATTCGAATAGATCGTAATTCACAGTATATATGGTGGGTATATATTGCAGCCTGAGTATTCTCGGACTGCTGTTACTAGGCATGTAGCCAACTTCTTTGCAGTTGTCGGGGAGGCCAAGGAGATGTAGCAGAAAGGGTTTTACAATTAGATCTTAACAGGTCGCAGTGGCCATTGGGAACTTGTGGCTCAACCAGTTTACTCCGAAAACAACATTAAACACCTTGTTGAGGATACAATATCGACCGCTGTAGAGATTGCAAGGCGTTCGTGCAGCAGTATGATGTGTTTTTTATTATTGACCCATTTCACCTTTATGTACCGTAAGCATTTGACTACTATCTTACCTGATGGTAGATGACTATGGAGGCGAAGATATTGCTTTTAGCAAAAATAAATAACTAATGCTCTCCTGTCACTTTTTTAAGTTTCCAAGTCGGAACCATTAAGTACTCTTCCTTTGTTTAAAATCTTTGCTAATCAACGGACAAGACTTGGAACAGATTGAAAATATCACAACGGAATGATTTGTTTACGATACCTTGAAGAAAAATGTATTTAATCTTGTTAAAAAAATACTATTCGTCGACGTGTAGAACGTCGATAATAATAGCTAGTTTTTCTTGATCGTTTTTTTCTAAGTTACACTCTGTGGTACGAGTAACACCCTTTATTGCATTGCAGCTGGTCACGTTTGGAGATACGGCGATAAACAAAATCAAATTTGCTACCAACTACGATTGCGGTGCCAACGCAAGCTGTACATTGAGAGGTAAGTTTTTATTTACTTCTTGGTAAGTGGTTTTTGTATAGGAAACAAAGCCATTCGATATCAATCAAAATACGAGTATAATGCAACGACTGTGGTCCCAAGGCGGAACCCAACCCCGCCCATGAAGCCATAGCCCGGCTTGATACCGCCGTGGATCTCGCGGTCGCAAGTGGGCACTCCCCCCCGTCGCTCATCGTATCGCCGAGGAGAAGCCGCGCCGCCCAGGCGACTATTTGGAAGCCTCCAGACTGCCTGCCGCATTGGATGCCGAGCACCCAGAATCTGGTGTACACTCCGATCTCGACGCGCGACCCGCGTCTCCAGAGGAGGGCTAAATCTAATAACCCTCCCCCTGCACCCAGCATGGTTCCTCAACCGGCACCCCGTCGAACTACCCCACCAAAACCGACGATGGATACAACTACGCCGCCGCCGTCCACTTCGGCAACCCCGATCCCGCCTCCCGTCTCTTACGCGAAGATGGTCGCCGCCCCCTCGCCGCCCCCTTCGTCGAGGAAGTCGCCGGCCACCACTACCGAGCAGCCAGCCGCCAGCAACACCCAGTCGGTGCGGAAGCTACCACCCATTGTGGTGGACCACTTCCCCGACTGGGCATACCACCTGCGCGTGCTCAAGGGGCAACTGGGTCACGCGCCGAACGTGCGTCCCTTTGGCAAAGGGATGCGCTTCTTGGCGCGCTCCGAGGGAGAGTTCCGGGCCTACCAACGTTACCTCACCGCGCTGGAAAGGCAGACCAGACTCTCCTGGTACACCTACGCGCCCAAGCAGGAGAAGCCGCTCAAGGTCGCCATCCGCGGCCTCCCAGCTGATGCCAACCCCGACACGATCGCCGCCGAACTACGTGCCTTGGGCTACAAACCGGAGTTTGTACGCCCCATCCGAGCCCGCCAAGATCGCCCAGGCTGCGTGCACTTCGCGCAGCTCACCCGCACGCCTAACCTCACCCCGGGTATATACGCAGTTACAGAGCTTCTGTGTATTCCCGGCGTGAAGATTGAGGGATGGCGTGCCAAGCAAGGAGTCCCGCAGTGCCACCGATGTCAGTCGTTCCACCACAGCTCCCACAACTGCCACCGGAGGCTAGCCTGCGTGTGCTGCGGGGGTGAACACACCGCGAAGGAGTGCCCACGACCTCGCACCGAAGCCGCCACCTGCGCCAACTGCAGGAAGGACCATCCCGCCAACAGCCTCACGTGTGCGGTCCTGCGCCGTGAGACCAAAAGCGGGAAAGCCAAACCTTCTACGAAGACTCCCGCGCAGCCAGTCGCACCGGCGCGCGTGATTGCGGTGCCCTCGGGAGAGTCAAACGCGCCGGGGTCACTTATGGCCTCCGCGAATGAGCCCGGGGGGACCACGAAGAAGAGGAAGGGGAGGGGGAGGAGGAGAAAGGGGACCTCCGCCACCATCCCATCTCAGCCTGCAGCTCCGATTGCGGTCGTCGCCCCGCCCACAGCGGGGAAGAGCACGAAGCAATCGGAGGCGCCACCTACAGCCGCTGCCCTCCAGTTATCGCTTCCGAAGCCTTCGGAAGCGGTCGCCGCCCCACAAGCCGTGGGTACGAAGGCGGAGCACCCGAAGGAGGCGATCGATTTCGCCATAGGACTCCTGCTCGATCTACTGCAAGCAGTACGGGCGGGCAGGGACCCAACGCGGATCGTCATGGAGGGTGTCTCCATTCTGATCAATATGCGATCAGGGTGTTGAGGCCCCTCCACTCCTCACCAGGCAGCCCACGTCCACTACTCCTCGGCGAGTAGTCAGGACTGTGGGCCCCTC
The DNA here is from genome assembly GCA_947532105.1 of Athrips mouffetella. NCBI lineage: Eukaryota > Metazoa > Arthropoda > Insecta > Lepidoptera > Gelechiidae > Athrips > Athrips mouffetella. The sequence continues at coordinate 4,617,948 of OX383964.1, read as the reverse complement.
CACCTACATCAAAGTCGCCGCCTGGCTTGTAGGCGCTCACTAGGCCTCCCCCAACGGGGAATCACCTGGTGGGCTGCCTCGCCGGCGGCGTGAAAATTCATCTTCAGGGCACTGCCCACTATCACCGCCGGGTCTAATACCCGGTGAGAAACTGCTCGGGTACGAGGTTCGCCTCATACACCCGCACCCGGACCCGCACAAGGGTCGAGGAAGACACTTCAGTCAGACTGTGGTCCACAGGCAACCAATAAAAAGAAAATGTTTTCTTGCATGTGAATTGTAATCACTACTCAATAACTCTAATATTATACAACAGATGTTTTGTAACTGCTGTTTCTTTAAAATATTTTCGACGTCTTTTTTTAGTTAACCTTTTTATTTGGATCCTTAGTTATATCTTTTCAAATAATATGTAGGTAGATGATTTATAAACAAAAAGCTTTACACAAAGCACTGCTCTTCTTTTGGTCATGATTTTGTTGTAATTTTTCAAACTGTTCATATTTTATTATTTATAGTTTACGAAGTATTATAAGTTCCGATTTAGTTTAACGTTTTACTTATTTAACAGTGAAGACTAAAACAAAAAATGTGGAATCTGCTCGAGGCGCGTGCCAGTCTTAAACGCTCACATTTTTTGCTAAGAGGGGTGTCGGTAGTTTTATCACCCTTTTGTATAGGAGTTGTTTAGTGATAACACTTATCGGGTCAACTTTCGTCAACTATACCTACGGATGTTTCCTGTACCTGTGTGAGTGCACCCACTTGTACCATTTTACCTAAGTTCGGTAGAGTCTTATGAAAACAAATTGACTTTGCCGCGGCCTGTTGTTTGGCTTTTACTGAGCAATGCCCTCTTTATTTATAATGATCTTTTTATTCTTTTCGTATCAATGGCAAATTATTTTATAGTAACTTAGCCCAAAATGTGGCTACATCAATAGCTCTTTGGTCGCCTTCAAAAAGGTCCTCCCGGGTGCAAGAAACTGAGGGGGTAGGGCACGAAAGTAAGTGTGACATAGATTGCAAAATTCCACACTCACACTTGTTGTTATCAGAGAAGCCCCACCTCTTCTTAAGTTCTCCACAGCTGCAAGCGCCCGACGGCAGTCTATTAAGTGACTTCCATTAAGGCCAGGGAAGATGTGTGTACCTATAAAGCGGACATGGTAAAAAATATGTTAGGTAACGGTCGGTTTAACCCCGTATATGGTATTTGGGTCCTGTACTGATGATGATGATGAGAAGTCGTCGTTGAAGAATATTATCATGTTATCTCAGCCCATTTTTTTAAGTGAAAACTTCTTTCATCTACACTCATTTCGTAATCTTTGAATTATGATTCAAAAAGTTGGTACATAAGGCTGAATATTACGCAGAGTATGCATAAAAAATTAAAAAGTTAGCATTACGTAACGATTTTTGTATGAAAATTTTGCAAAGGTGTTACGTAATTTAACTTTTTAATCATTACATAACACTTGGATAAAATTCTTCTTGAATCTAAACCTTTTTATTAAGACTGTATATAAGGTCTTTTAGAGAGACGGTTATTAATGTAACAGTTTTTCTTAGTAGCTGTCAAATATAAGTAGCATATTTACAAAGTGTGCCTTATAAGCTACCTATTATTTTGCAGCAGTTACAGTAACAGTTACTATAGTTACAATTATTTTATCTGTAGTGGAAAATATGCGCGCGCAGCCTGAAATTAGAAGGACTTGGAAATTGATATTAGATTTGCCGCCATTTTCAAATATTTACCTTTTTCAAGTTTTTTGTGCCCGTGAAAGCAATGAGAAAGTTTATTGAAAAAGAAGATAAAGTGATGCAGTCAGGATACTGAAGTTACACCAGAAGATACTCAATAACTTATGATCTTCTCCCAAATTAGTCTAGGACATTTTATGACATAACCTACAATGAATTGGGAAAGAATGAAAATCGAAAAGAAAACCATGTCTTGTTAAGAAAATGTTCTGCTTGTATATTTCAAAGAAGACCTAGCGGATATATTAAGGCGGCTTCTTCAGACTCATATCAGAACTGTAATATACATAATATAAGTTACCATTGTTGTTTACTTACTTTTGTTTAATTTTATCATTTTTGTAAGTAAAGAAACCTCTTGCATGAGTGAAGATAAAGTAGTATACGCAACTGCATATAATATGGTATTAAAACACTCGTTTGATGCTATTATCACATTCGGCTACGCCTCATGTGATAAACCCAACCTCGTGTTTTAATAACCTGTTTTATATGACAGTTGCATAAACTACTATTATACCATTCCCCTTCTAAAAAGATTATTTTATTCACTGAAAACAGTGAATAAAAAGCCCTTTTAATCACGATTTTGGTGTTTGAATTTAGAACACATCAATATATTCGACCTCCAATCTCTCAACCTTATGAGCAGCGACTCAATATGAAGTACCAGGAGTACATGAATTTTCAAGAGAAGGACAGCAACTGGAGGCTTGGACGGGCATAAAATAAAGAGTACCTACCAGGAGAGCATAAATATAAGAGGTGGTCAGCAAACGGGGTGGTCAGCAAATTATACCATATTCGAGAAAATATGATGAATGTATATATATATTCTTTATTGCGCACAAATAACATAAAGTTGTCAAATGAAAATTGTTCACAAAGGCGAGCTTATCTCTTTTAGAGATTTCTTCCAGCCAACCTATCAGGTGTGGAAGAATGTCATTAAAACGGGCACAAGGATGTGCGTTAATAATCGTGATAAGAAATGTATGAAATGTATATTCATTTTATGATATTTAATTAACTAATCAACAATAAATTTGTCATTTAAGTAACAAGATATAAATTTTGATGGCTGTTTGGAAGTTTAGTCTGTACTTCTCAAAAAGGCGTATAATCTGTGCCCGCTAAAAAGAAGTAATGTGATTTCGATTTTGTTACATGAATATATTCGACCTCCATCTTAATGCTACGCTTAAATCTTTCTTTTTCTCGAAGTTATGGTATAAAGTATAGTATGCAACTCTTGAATAAAAAGGGATTTAAATTGAGGGCCATGAACCTCTCGCGTCACTTAGGATTCTAACACTTGAATCACTCGCTACGCTCGTGATTCAATCGTCATTAATGACTCCCTGCGGTCGAGATTCAGTCGTTAGAATCCTTCACTTGCTCTTGATTCATCTCTGGCCCTCACTTTAAATCCGTCTTTTATTCACTATTTGCATAATATACTATAGCGGCGCTTGGCACTTTTTTTAGATGGGTAAAAAATGTTTAAACTCACGTCAGATGTCGCGTCATATCTCGCGTCAGTTGTTTAAGTTTTGAAGTTTAGCGGCGCGTCATTTCGTGCGAAATTATTCCCAAACCATTCCAAAATATTCAAAAATGCACAACGTTGATGATTAAGTTTTCACTTCTGCCGGCACTCCCGGAGTGCAACCCGTCCTTTTTTTTGTTGTCACTGGGCTTACTCTTGACCTCGATCTAATCTTGAGGATAGAGATGAGGTCGACGATGGAACGAGCTTGCCCAGAAGAAGCCTATTCAGCCGCAAATTGAATAGATTCGGGTTATATGAACTCGGGGACACAGACGCAGGCAGAAAATTCCACTCCTTATCTCATCTGATATTCAGGTCTCTTTCCATGTTTATTCCCGTATTTTTATGCTTTATGCGTTTTTGGTCATAGATACTTAGGTTTTCCATGTCGAAATTCAAAATCCGACGTATAAATAAAAGTTTCTGATCCTTAATCAATGGATAAAATTTTATTTATGTATCATTATTTAAAATGGCTTTATTTTTACAATACAGAAATATTTTTTTCTTAATAATCTGCTTCATTAGTCATCCTTAACAGTCACAGAAGAAGGAAAATAACAAAATGGCTAATCTCAACTTCATTGTATAATTTTTGAGGTCGTTTTTAAAAAAAAGGAAAGTTTTCAGCAAATCCTTTTTGAAAAGTCGGTTCAGGGTAAACTTTGACGTAATTTTCTCTGTTTAGGAGACAAAGTTTTTGATGTAAAACAAACAGATGGTAATTAGTGGGGAGTTCTGTAAAAACAATTATGAGATGTCCTTCTGTCGTGTTTTCCAGTAAATGAACTCCTAAAACCGCTTGGAGACTTTCTTAAATTACGAGCTCTTTGCACATTTTGTTGTTGCTAATAATTTGTTGAACTGTAATCAAAATATTGAAGCTTTATTAGAATTATAACAGCAGAACGGAGCGTCGCGTTAGATATTGTAGAGGTAGAGACACCTGTCGCTAAGTACGCATAACTTGTCCTGTTGTCATTCAATGGACAAGTAATTTTGGAGTTTAGAAAATCTATGAGATTCCTATTAGATAACTATAGTCCGGTCCCTTATAGTCTTATATCGCCAAATTGCACTAAATATTTTCCAGGTACTAGTCAGGTACACAGCTCTCAATTTTTGATAGGAGCCAATTCTTGAATTTTCTATGGAATTTTTTTGAAATTCAAGAATTGGCTCCTATCAAAAATTGAGAATTCCTAACTTGTACCTGGAAAAAATTTGGTGAAATTGTAAATCGTGTCTACGTGAAACAGCTAACTGACCGCACTACTAAGGTCATTCTGAATTTTGAGAATCTTAGATCAAACAACGAGTGTTAAAAAAAACTCCTCATTGACATTGCTTGATTTGTATACTTTTGAACAAAGACTACAGATCAAGATCATAGATCTCTCAAAATTTATAAATCAAGCAATTGTAAACTTTGTGGTAAAGAAATTTCTTACCAAGCCAACAAATTAAATCTTAGAGATTACATTAAAAACTTAACAGAAAGTCTAGAACCCAATAAACCCCCTATCGCCTTAACTCGTCAATATTGGAAAGTTAGTTTTAGAGTTTGTTTTTAAGCAAGTCTGTGAACATGCGTCCCCAAGTGCTCGAGGTTTTAAAGTTTGCCCTGGATTGCGATCTAGTGAGATATTTGCTTTAGAAATCACGGAGGTGGTTTATAGTTTAGTTGGTTGTATTGTTCTCTTACCACTCTTTCAGGATTAAGAGCTACGTTTTGTAACTGGATTATTTTTCTCTCCACCAGTTGCTTGACAATAGGGAACATGCACGATTTTTTTTTATTAAAAAAAATTATTCTCATTCATGTAATAAACAGACTTGTAAAACTATTTTTCGAATAACTATAATATTAAAAAAGATATAAGCCATCAAAGATTTGTTTCTGTCTCTTTCTAGCAAAACGAAATTTAATATGGAGTTTATATGGCCGTAGTGAATTTTGACGTCACTATTCATGTCGAATGTCTCTGTCTAATTGGTAGTTTTAAATGCTTATATCGGCCGTATTTCTTGGCCGATTTAAATTTTAATTTCACTTTTTGTTATCTCTACTACGGTATTTTCATATTTTATTAATAAATGCGACTAATAAAATTTATGTATGTTGCCTATTTATTTCGACTCGATATTTATTTGATTTTTTTTTCTCTTTTTCTCCTTCTGTCTCGTTTTTATTGCCCTTCAATTAGTGGTTTTCAACTGGCTTGTCTTCTCCTTTACTATAATCAAAACTTCTTTATTTGTTTCCCTTTCTCTATACCTAATCTGATTAAAACCTTGATGCTTTATTAAGGTGGTCTGAAAATGTTGAGTTTGGGGCTTAGGAGTATTTCAGAACACATTTTATCGGTAAAAACCGCGGCGTTTAAGAAGACAAAGACAATTTTAACTAGGAATCTACCATGAAATTGTGAAGGTGATTATAGCATTGCAAATAATTGATATTATGAATATGAATGACTATTCTTAGTTCAGATCCACCTTATATGACGCTACTATTATGTGATGCTGTTTCAACGAGAATTCAATTCTCTATCTTCATTGCGATTATTATTTTCATGGTCTGAATGTACGGTGTCAGTTTTTGGGATGTCCTTTTCAGAGTTCCGTACCCACAGGGTGAAAAACGGGACTATTATAAAATGTCTATCAGTGAGCTGTATCTCATGAACCGTAATGGGCACACAATTGAAATTTTCACAGATTATGTAATTTTGTTGCCGCTATAAAAACAAATAAAAAAAATTAAGAGGGGTTTTCCGACTAAAAACATCTTGTTCAATTTATGTTTTATCTCTATCGTAAAAACAGGAACTCTTACAAGTATGAAAATTGGTATGTTTCTTTTAGTACATAAGCTACAGAATAACAACAAATAATTAAAACTGGTCGATTGCATGTCGGACTCGCACACATAAAATACCCTTCTGCGTGACTGCGCGTTCATAACTAAGACAGTATAACGGTAATTACTGGTACGGAACCCTCGGTCGGAACTTGGTCGGTTTATTTCTATCTTATGATAGAAGAAAAAAAGATAATCCCGAATAAACAGTAAAACAACAAGTCTAAAGTTTTCACCCAAACTGCAATTGCCGAATATAAGAGGGTGCAAGTTGGCGTAATATCCAAACTATTTATGCAGTCAGTTAACATATGAGATAACTTTGGCCGTTCCAGCTTAAACTGCATAGTTATAGTTAAAGAGATCACTAAACTTTATCTGCATAGACACTTGTGAAAATGAGCTGCAGAATGGGTTAGGCTTGCATTCCATTGGAATTGGCACATCTGCACTGGACTTATTTAAATTTATTATTATTTTTCAGTAAATGAACATTCAGGCATTTGATTTACTTATTTACTCTAAAATAAAAGAAGATGACTATAGTGACTAAAATCTAGAAAGGGATGCTGAGATGATTTGTTCATGTAGAGAGGATGAATGAACAAAGTTTGACGAAAGAGATCTACCAGGCGAGAGTGAATAGAAACGTTGCAAGGGGAAGGCCTCCGCAAACGTTCCAAGATCAAATTTAGGACGTTCTAAGTAAAAACCAGGTTAAAATTATGTACCCCAAGCCGACGACCGTGTATGAAAGGGTTGATGAAAGTAGATCGTAGCAGGTGGAGGGCTGTGGTCTCTGCCTACCCCGACTGGAAAAGGACGTGATGTTGTGTATTTAAAAATGTTATAAATTTCTTATCACTTTCAGTGCACATTCATAAGAACAATAGTGATAAGTAAGAAACAATATTACTTAACGTTCTTAAGCCGATTTTGATGACGCTCCATACTTTTGTAACGTATACTGTCTGACCTTGGTACTTCTTCCACAGAACTGCAGAACAGCCTAGCAAGACAACACGATGAATCAACTACTCTGCGTATGAAACAGTCTTGGGAAAAGAACCTCCCGAACCTCACTGAGTATTTAGAAAACATTCTGCCTCTGCTGAGGAACGCTTCTAAGGAAAATGGTAAATACCCTTGTCCTACTCATTTATTTTATATAAGAGGAAGGGAGACCAACAGACGGGTCACCTGATAGAAAGTGTTCACCGTCGCCTATGGACTTCCGCAGCTCTAGGGGGATCACAGGTATGCTGCCGGTCTTTAAGATATTTGTAGGTTCTTTTCTTGAAAGCTTCCACAATGCGTTCGTACGTGGCAAGAAGTTTCTTTTGAAACGTACGGTGATAGACAGTTAGTAATCCAGGTGACTCATATTAACTGCCATCATCAGCTTTTGTATTTGTACTGAAATAGCCCAGTAATTTGTGAACCAAGCGGTGTTCACCCAGTGAGGTGAGATTGAATCTTTTGATATTAGGACTATCAAATGAGGTATAGGTAATCTTTGATCTACTTAAGAGGATTCACCTACCAAGCAACCAGGTGACTCATAATAATTGCCATCATCAGCTTTTGTATTTCTACTGAAATAGCCCAGTAATTTGTAAAACAAGCGGTGTTCACCCAGTGAGGTGAGATTGAATCTTATGATATTAGGACTATCAAATGAGGTATAGGTAATCTTTGATCTAATTAAGAGGATTCATCCACCAAGCGACAATTAACTAAATGGTAATCACAAACTAATGAATTAGCCGTTGTCTCTTAGCATAGTTTCCGACCACAACACCATTTTAACTAGTTTAACACCAGTATAATGAACTAATCCCTTGAATAAATTGTGAGCGTTTCCACCCAGGAAGTTCATTAAAATTCATGACATAAGACCCAGGAAGGGCCAGTCCATAAGGGGATGGTTTCGTCTTTGGCAAAGATCCTCTATGACCCTGAAGAAAAATTAAAACCAATTAAATAATTTTTAACTTACATGAAATGACAACAATGAAACTATGGATTTACAAAATTATGCCTCAATTTGAAAAACAGCATAAAAAATCTATGCGTTGTTTTAAATGCCATTGGGAGAGTTAAATTAAATTGAGAGCTGCGGTTAACTTTTAAAGTTTTAAATAAATATTAAATATTTTCTTTAAATTTTAAAGCATCACGTGAGACAATATTTGATATTTCAGTGAACTTTGTTTTGCTATTGTTTGCGTTACGGCAAAGTTAATTTATTTCGTCGCAAGCTCGCTAATTTCATATTATGCATTAGATGAGATAATTGAATCTGTTTCATCGTAGAACAAACCATATTATTGGGTCTACAATCCCTCTGTAAGCTCCTTAGTATCCTTGAACTATTTTGATTAATATTATGCAGAATAAGTAATCTTCAGCTTCCAATGAACGAAATGGGATCTAAATTTAACAAGACAAACATGAAAATTATCATTATTGCTAGATTGACTTATCTACCGAAGTACATAAGATGCCCTACGCTTCTCATAGCAAGGCGTGTGCCATGTGCGTAGTGATGTAGTATGTATGAGTCTTCTAAATCACAACACTGGTATCGTTATTACGAGTATGTAGTTCAACGGATAAACTCACGTTTTACATTGACGGCATAGTACCGACAGGTTTCGATCCTGTTCGAGGATCTTATTCAGGGGAGGTCAGCCGTTTCACGGATAGCCGAGTGTCGCCGTATTGCGCTGAACACTTTTGGTCGTATGCGCTCAATATAAAACGTGAGTTTATCCGTTGAAGTAAATAATTATGTGTAACACTCACGAGTCGTTTAGTGATAAAATTGCGTTCTCGAAGCAACCAGTCACTATTATACCGCATTATTCATGTGACATAAAACTGTTGCAGTTGGACTACCTACTTGTTCCTTGTCGGCTGTTGTTCAGATTGAGTTAGTTGCATTTAAGGCAAGCGGGCTTATTTGTATAGGTTGTATTGTACTGGCAACGATTTCAAGCCAAGTTTTTTAAAATTATCCCAGAGACGGGATGCATTGGGCTTGTTATTAACTATCTTCACTTAATCATTTAACTATCTTCACTTAATCATTGTAATTGTTACAGACTTTAACATGGTAGAAGAATACTGGGACTTCCTAGCGGAGTACGAAGGGGCGATAATCAAAGCCAGGGAGCTTTGGGATCACATCAGGCCCTTGTATGTGAAACTTCACAAGTACGTCGCTCTAAGATTGAAAGGGCCTGACTCTGTGGGGAAGCCTTTACCGGTTCATTTATTAAGTAAGTGATAAGTTTACATAATATGCAGGAATCCAAAAACCACTGTTCAGACTGCTCGAAACTATGCAACAATGCGTCATAGCATCAATGGATTTTCTATTGTACCTACAAGGTTATGTTTTATATTACCTCTCAAATATTACTAGGTATGTTACTCTGACCATGAAACTGAACAAATTATTAACGTCCAAAAATTAGAAAAAATCTGTGTCATTCTCATAGAAAATTTACCCAGGTTTCTTGAGAAAACAAAAAAATGATGAAATTCTGGGAATGATAAATACTACCAAACTCTAAGCCGGTTTTAGTATTGCCTTGTATGTCAAATGTACAAAATACAATTAAAACAAACTTTGTATAATTTATTTATTATTATTATTATTATTATCATTTATTAGATTTATTCTAAACTTCAATGGGGCCCTCATATAACGGCTCTTTCTGGTCGATTGAGCTCGGCTGCATTATGCTGTTAGAAAAATCAGACAACTTACTGATGTAGCTACTGCAAGGCTGGTTTACTTTAGCTACTTCCATAGCATTATGTCTTATGGCATGCTGCTTTGGGGCCGAGCAGCTGATATACATTCAATATTCGTTTTACAAAAGACTCGCGATTCCCTGAGAGAACTGTTCAAGGAAATCAACATTATGACAGTGCCATGCCAGTATATCTATGAAAATATAATGTATGCTAGAAAGAACATTCATCAATTACCAAAAATTTGTGACAGGCATAATTTTAATACTAGAAATAAGCATAAAATTGATCAACCATATACTAGATTAACTAAAGTCAATACATCTTTCGTTGGTCTGTGTATACGATACTACAACAAAATACCTGACAATATAGTGCAATTACCTGAGAGAAAGTTTAAAGAATGTGTAAAGCAAACGTTATGTAAAAAAGCTTACTATAGATTGGATGACTATATGAATGACAAAGAGGTATGGTGCTCTGATATTCCAGCGAAACACAAGAAACACATTGTAAAAAGCCGACTCTTAAAGTAGGCCGTGCTGCAGTGGTTTCTTGCCGTTTCTTTTACGCTGCCATAGCACGATCCGAAACGGCGTAGACTCGCTCTATTTGCATTGTATTCTGCATGACATTCAATAAGTATTCTGTAAAGAATCTACATTGAATAAAATTATCTGAATCTGAATCTGAATCTGATCAGACCACAAAATCCATTTATGTTAGTAAATACTTAGCCTATGTTAGTGAACAATGTCATAAATTTATTTAATTATAAGTCCCACCCAGTGTTTGAGAATGGGACAGTCGATTTTATCAGCAATGACCGACAGGACACTGTTGGCGTAAAAGTCATCAGTTCGCTCTTGTGCAAACATTTGCGATGCGCTAAAAAATCGGGGCAGCCCCAACAGCATCCTGAAGGCATTGTTATACTGAACCCGGAAAGCATTGTACGCCTTTTGAGTATAGTTGACCCACAAGCTGCTGGTGTAGAAAACCTGACAAAATGCCTTGAAAAGGGTTATTTTACCTTGTTTAGTACACCGAGCAAACCTGTGAGCCAACATATTACTTCTAATGGCCAATGCTCTCCGTTCTCTTTCGATGTCCAAGTCATCTTTCAGTTCACTAGTAAGTATGTGACCTAGATATTTGAACTGACTTACAGTTTTTAATATATTGCCAGCTAGTAGTACAGGAGGCACATTATTTGGTTTCTTACTACCAGACACGAACACCATAACTTCACTTTTATTGGCGTTGTACATCAGCCCATGTTCTGCCGCGTAGGATTCACACACCGCAACCATTTTTCTAAGTGCGCTTATCGAGGGGCTCAGCAGCACCATATCATCGGCATAACTGATGTTATTGACACTTACACCGTCAATATAGCACCCAGCATGCATGCTGCTGAGCCTCTCGATTAATCCGTTCACGTACAGACTGAATAAGTTTGGTGAAGTCAAACCCCCCTGCCTCACACCACATTCCAATCTGTACGCGTCTGAAAGCACATTATTCTACCTTACATGGTTAATTTGGTTGTTGTACCAATACCTAAGAATTTTTGTAAATTCCGCTGGAAGAGTTGTGCTTTCAAGCTTACTCCACAGAAGGTCGTAAGACACCTTAAGAAGTTATATCTTAAGAAGTAACATATGACGAAATCCAACATGACTGTTGAACCGCAAGTGTAAAGATGTGAAAACAGTTTTGTAAATAATACAAAAAAATATCAACATGCCGTTATCTATAGCGTCAATTCTTTGGCTTTAGATATTTCTTTGGCTTTTGTAGACGATTTTTTTTCATAATTAATTAAAATATTTTGTTATCTCGAAAAGCGTCAGAAACATTTACCATTTTGGCTCGCAATTCCCATGACATTCATAAATAATTCATAATGAAACGAACGTACCGTAATCTCCAGCTACGGTCACCAATTCCCACTACACTTTAGGTTTACAAATGAAAATAATTCCAGTTGCAAGCTACTTCAAAATTTAGTGGAACAAGTTGGGTAGTTTGCTGAAAAATACACTTTAGAGTGGGAATTTTTAGAGTCTTCATAAATTTGGTGTCTGGCTCTCGCCGTCGCAGTAAACTAACCGTAAGGCGATTTGCCAAGGAGTTGAAATATTTGGATTGTTATACACTTGGGGCAGGTTAGGAAGTTGTATTATTGCTAAACTTCCTACATTGCTACAGTCCAGACAATTTATAACTTTTCTCAAACTCTTGTAGACACATTCAATTGTCGTATAATAAAATAAAAAGTCATCGACGTATAGTTCAAACGAGATTTTATTTTCAGGGTCATTGACTGGAGACGACTGGTCGAATCTTATAGAAATTTTGCTACCTAAACATCCAGATGTGTATCAAAAGGTGCTTGCTAATCTTCAATTGAAAGTAAGTTAATAAATAGGTACTTACCAAAGAAAAACGTATATTAGTAACAAAATTTATGAAAAGATCATTTTTAATTTATTTTGTTAACTTGTTTTAGGAACTTGGCGGTCTAAAGGCTTTTAAAGAAGCATCTAAACTCATTCAAGAATTAAACGTGGGTGATTTGGAACCTCAAATGTGGGAAGAGTCCGCATTCAATGGCTCCTGCCCAACCATTATAGTAGATTGGTGCAAGCCTAACAAAGTTCGAGTAGTCTCCTGCAAAGACGTTAGCATAGGAAATTACTTAGAAGCACACGAGGTTTCCATGAAGATTAAATACAAACAAATCACAGCTCTGCATAGTAACAACACGTACATCCTTCGTGAAGCTTCGCGATACTCAGGTAGAAACTTTACAATCACGTTTCTCCATTGGATATTGAACCTTGATGGAGAATTAATCTCTTGTTTGTTGCAGCTGTTTACGAAGCTATACCTGGATTTGCATCTTTACTCGCTCTGGACCCTCATGCTTTGAACAGAGCCGGCCTGTACCCTTTAGAACGGTTTAATTTCAACCCGAATCACCACCGCCTTGTCTTACAAATGCTTGTGGCATTGAGGGACTTACCAAAGTAAGGTTAAAGAAACTTCAACAAAGGATGTTCAATTGACTTCCCTTAACTTCAGACTAATTCAATTCGTTTCTGTTACAGATTGAACTATTATTTAGCAGCGGATGAATGGAGGCTAAAAGTTTTAATGGGGAAGATTCCGCCGTCAGAAGTAGCTAACAGTTGGGGTGAATTCCGTAAGAACTTTTCTTTGATGGAGACTTCAAACGTGGATGTTTTAGGAGATCCTTACATACTTCTGAACAAGCCTTACATCGGGTATGTTTCTTTCATTTGTTCTTGTTAAAAAGTTTTAACGTCATCACTAAATAGTATATTTTATTTTCAGAAAGTTTTTGGGTTTAATATTGAAGTATCAAATCTACCAATCGTTTGCTGAAGAGCAGGCTATAGATGAATCTGACTTAGTGAAACATGTTGCCGAAAATAATGTCCGTCTTACGTAAGTATGATTTTTAGAATTAGTTTTTAAGAATCATAGAATCACATTTAATTAACAAATATTTGTTGTTTCAGCGATGCTATGATGCAAGGATTTGGTACATACTGGCCAGAAATGGTGAGTGACTTACTAGCGAAACGTGAGAATGGATTAGAATATACTGGTTTAACAGACTATTACCGTCTCTTAGACGAATACTTGGACAACCAGCTTGAGCCATCAGAAAATAATGAAATTGACGATTATGTTGAACCAGTGTTGCCAGAGCCAGCAGAAAATGAGATTCCAATGACCCAAGAAAAGTTACCAGAATTTGAGCAACCAACAGAAACTCATGAAAGTATTTTAGAGAACGTTATCGATGTAAATGGAGAGACGCATTCAAAGTTCAATGTTGAAACGTCTACAGTAGCAGTGATGGAAATAAAGAATGCGCCTGGGGACCAAATGGAAGAAGAAACTACGAAAGAGGCGTCATACAACACGTACTGGTGGATAGGTATTGCTGTTGTCCTAATAGTGATCATTGTATTGATAGCAATAATAGCGAGAAAAAGACAAAACCACAGAAAACAGTTGGAGAGACAGAGAAGAGATACCACGGGTGCCTGATTTGAGGAATATCGGTTCTAGAAGTGGAACCGATATTTTAAAAAACAAAACTATAGTGGAATTGTGCCAATTGGTGATACAGAACGGAGTTTCAAGTGTATTCAGTGTTATTTTAAGTTCGTGTAATCGGCTTACTTTAGGGACTTTAGTTTTCACTAGCTGTGGTTTATTCTTAACTAGTTTTAATTGTTCTTACACTGTGGTGCTGTTTTACTAAATTCGATCACAAATAATGCATTTATTTCTATCTTTTTACTATCATCTGAAATTTTATTACTCTTCTTGAAATACTTTGTACAGTTAGGTAGGTTAGATAGTAAAGGAAAGAAAAGTATTTTTGTACATATCACAATTTGCAAAATAGTATATAAAAGATTGTTACCAAAAGTGTCTATAGTTAATCTGTACATTTCTAGTTAGATGTAATTTCGCTGTGCCTTAAGCGTCTCAATTTCTAACAAGTAAGATGCATAAATAATATAATAGGAATGATCAAATTTGTATAAATTATATGTTATTTTATAAAAGTCTCTTTAAAATATGTAACGACTTCAGACCAAACCTTAAGAATTTTACTTTTTCCCATTCTTATAAAAATGTTACAATGTGTAGATTTAATAGGTACTTACTCTTAGGTTTGAGGCAAAAGCATTTAATACTATCAATATTATTTTTATTCTTATTAACTTATTTTCACTGTCTAGAAAAGGACTTTAATGTGATGTTGATGATGAAGGAGTTTATTAAATATTGTTTTAATTAAGTCTTAATAAAACGGTTTTAAATGTACTGGTGTGTGTTCTGGATGCTATTGTAATTTTTTTTACTGTGCTATATTTTTAAAAGCAAAATATTTTTTTTTGCAATGAATTGAATCTGTTGCAAACGAATAGCTCCAACAAAAATAAACATTGGTCTCATCAGCTAAGAGTTTGAATTTGCTTGCTCCAATTTGGTTTGAGGAGTCAAATAATTGGTACTCGGATTGAAACCTTTTTCTTTGTGCGCGACCTTCTTGCGAGGTGTTAGACGTCGAGGGGGGCTGGCGTTGTTTGTAGAGGATTCTAACTCTTTCGCGTACAACGTCATATACAAAGTTTCTTCACCCCTCCAACGTATGTCCATCAAGCATGGTTGCGTTCGCGTCACGCACGGAATTGTTCGTCTATACTATAAGAACCAAATAGGAGTCTTACATGACTGTATGCGCCGTTTTTTTATATGTAAACAATGTTTAATGCTTTTGCTCCATAGCTGCATTTAGTCTGTTTGACTATTTATTGGTGAGATTCAGAAAGATCCTTTAGTAAATCTATTACTGACACTGTATTCGTTTTAATTTGTAAAAGTAATAAAACAATACTTGGATCTTTCTGCTGCGCATGTTATTTCAGTTTATTGTGATCATGTTCTGTCGTAATATTGATTAGAAAATTCAAGAACGTTACAAATTTCTTCGTAATTGAATAATTTATGTTGTGAACACTCTTACGTCGTACGTAAGACGACTTTGTAAGTGGCTCTCAGATTTAAGAACTTTGAATAAATTCTCTAAAAACTTACTTACATAAAGTGTAAAATCATTATATTTTCCATACGCTTGATTTTATGACTGCCTTAGGTTTTAAGTTTTCTGATATGTAATTAAACAATCTTAATTGTGATAAGGAGAAGCACCCTGTACCCTCATAATTTATGAGTGTTGCCTTGTAGCATTTTTATATCGTTTTGCAGTTCGTTTTATTTACGACAGGACAGACAAGCTTATTTTTATGTTTACATTGTCTACAACATATTAATGGAATAACCAAAAGTAAAAAAAAGTTAAGTTACAATCAAGACTGGAATCGATTCCACTACTTTTTAATGTTTTTGTTTTTGGCGCTTATACAACGTGATTTTGAAATGTCTGACTATACTTGAGTATCGTACTTAGGACATGAAACTGAACAACTTTCCCTGAGAAACATAGGTTGAAAGATGAGAATTTTTTTGGTCGTTCGATACAAATTCCAGTATTGACGGCGAAAGGTTTGTATGGGGAAGCCAAAATATTTTTTTCATTTACCAACCTATGTTTCTTGGAGAAAGTTGTTCAGTTTCATGTACTAAGTACCATATTGAAGTATAGTCAGGCATTACAAAATCACGTTGTATGTACAATTGAACATGTTACGGCACTACTGCTACTCTCTCTCTACCAACGTTATAAAGCTTTTGGTTTAGTTCAATACAAAATATTGAGGTAAATCAAGAGTAAATGAAAGATTTGGTTATTCCGCTTATGTTAATACGTTGCAAAGGTATATTTCACTTCGATGTATTTTTTAAATATCGTGAAAATGTGTTACAAAAGTGTTGTTATTTTAATAAATTAGAAAAGAGGCTTTACATTTTGTAAAGCGTGAAATAGAATAAATTGTGTCAGAATTGGATACCGAAATAATCAAAGAAATTTGACCTCATATAGAAGTAATATATAAGAAATAATTCGTCACAAGTAGGGATGTGGGCATGCTTTCATCTATCGATAGTCGATAAGTTACACAAGGACAAATCGATGTCGAAACTTTGACCAAAAAGTTGAAGTACTAAACTTTAATAAAAGGCAAATCTGTTAAAAGCAGTGATTAAATTCATTAAAAAAAATACTTTTTGCATTTTTTACTAAAGGTGATTTCTTACGTAGGTGTTTTAATATTAAAGATACCAAATTTCTTACTTACTTACTTACTTACTAAAAGTAATGGACGGTAGCGGTGGAGACAAGAGGGGTAGGAGGTGTAAAGGTTCTTTTATTTTTTATTTTCATGAATATCTCTAGCTTACATACAAATTATGTAGGATTTTAAAACAAACTTTTATGCCTCAATTCAATCCCTTTGGGATGGTTTTGCAAAAATGCTGAAATACGGGTTTGTGTTTTTCTTCTAAGAAGCTCAAATCAATTTTCAAGCGAAATTTCGTGTATCTTATCTTGCCTTATAACGTGGAGCTGAGTTCCTTATTGGACCTTAGAGCACAAGGAGCCTGTAGTCTTCTGGTTTCGGATAAGCTTGACCCAGAATCTTCATACGCTTGTGAGCCAAAGCGTTGCATGAGCACAAGAATTGCTTGTCAGAATTGTTTGTAGCGAAAAACTTTAAAACCTTTTTTGTAGAGAATTTTGTGTAGATTAATTTAGTATTTTTATTAATTTTCTTACAATTTGTTGATTCAGGATGATTCATGCTGATTGAGACATTTCAATTTGGCGAAGACACACAAAGTTATATTTGTTTGACAGTGTCCCCATCGGGAATCGAACCCAGAATGAAAACAAAACGCGTTGAATGTTGTAAAATATAATAAATGGTACAGCAGCACTGCACTTACTTTCTCGCGATATGCAGGTAGAACTGTCAACCGCAAACTTAAATTTGTAATACCATACCTACACATAGTATGGAATTAAAAACGTTTATTAAGGTTTTTCTGAAAAATGTTCTACCACATGAATTCGGAAATTGTAAAATATTAAAACAAACCAACCGTAAACGATTTCGAACAAATCACATGTTCAAATTTTGGTAGTACTGGAACACCTTTTATATGAATTTTCACAGATTTTTTAATTTCAAAACTCTGTTTCTTATGAATAGTTGTTCAGTTTTGTCGACTGTAAAGTTCTTTCAGTTTTTGGTACATCCATGTACTAAATTTTCACAAAATCCAATCAAATTGAACATCCATTCAGGTAGATAACCAAAACAAAATTAAAATTATAGAAAATAATACAAACTTAATGGAGTCAATTAGGGTCAATGTAGGTACCACTAGTTGACCATTTAAGCGGTTTTATAACAAAATTCATAAAAAAACTAAATTATTAGTTCTACTTCCAGAGTCACTTCGAAAAGTTCGACTATGAATTAGTTAGGCTTGTGATATAATAAGTGTTAAGGACTTTACAAAATATGCTCTTAAAGTTTTTTTTTTTTTTCAAATGTTACATTGCATGACCACTTAGAATAAACATACTAAAGTACTAGCTAGACAAACCCATAACTTTATTGTAAGACGCCAACATAGTTAAATTCTATATAAAATCGCGGTATTTTTAAATTTTCTTACTTTCAGTTCAAATTTAAGTTTTGGTCAGCTATTGGTGCTTGGTCATCTAGTGGTGCACTGATCCTATGAGTAAATCACAAGTTTACGTTTTGGTAGTACAGGAACACCCCTTATATGGAATCACACAGACAAACTGATGATGGCGCAAGATACCTTGCATAGAGATGCTTAGTCAAGCAAAGTTTCATAAAAATAATTTGAACTATTTTGCTCAAAATGAAAGCCAGCAAAAAACCATTCGGAAATAAAAGTCTTAAATTAAAAATATGGTGTTAATAGGACCATTCGTTTAGCCGCTAGGCCAAAGCGTGACGGACAGACCGACCAACCGACAGACGGACATTTTTTAGGGGACTTGCTTAAGTGATATAGAACACATTTTTGAGAAAGTTTGTGCAACTTTTTTCACGAATACAATACCTTTCTCGCTCAGCTCGAAAGTAAAAATACTACTATCGATAAAAAATACATCACTCATAAACTCCAACATGATCCCACAAAAAACGATAAATTACAGTAAAATACGTAACAATTTCCATATTATCTGACTGTAGAAATGATAAGTTGACATTTTTTTATGCAATATTTGTGATAATAATCCACAAACATGAAAAATACTGAATAAAACTTACAGATGAAAAGACAAAATTTCTTTGCAATTTTCGTTTTGTTGTTTTAAAGATGTACAGCCATCAACTACACACGTTATTATTAAAAAGAACAATCACTAATATGGAGAGCAACTTAAGAATAAATTCACGATATTTTGAAGTTATTCACTACATGTTTTTTATAATTTACACATTGTTTACAACATATAATTTAGGAAATATTTTCAACCGTTAAAATCCCAACAAGTTACAATAATCCTATAAACTTTGTAAATGCAATGAACGCGTCGTTCATCTAATTTGGTAGGATGTGATCACTGACCACTTGACATGGCATGAGACATGCTAGCAGTTGTCATCCCATACTGAAAAAAAATAGCATGGTTTCTTCTCCGAGCGAAGCAAGGAGGTTTTTGTTCTGAGGAAATAATAAATGTTTTAAACATAACAAGACTATTTCCTTTGAACCTTTCTTTTTCAAATAAACAATAAAAATAAAGTGTGAAGTTTCCTGACAGTCGCATTCAAAGATTTCGGACCTCCTCGCTTCGCTGACATCTGCCAACATATCACAGCCCCATCATAGATGATCCATAGAAAATATTCAAGGTTCGTTTTTTAACATTTGAAGATGGCGGTCGTGTTTCTATTTCAATTTTAGTTTTATTTGTTTATTGAAGAGTTTAATTAATAATTTGATTGGGTGTTATGCAGTAAACGTCTTTGAAAATGAACATCTATTAGAAGATTGGAATACATGCATTTATCAAGATTTTTGGATGGAGAGAAGCGGCCCATCGAGACTTCAATAATTTTCCCCATCAACTTATCGGAGTCATCATAGTACACAGGCCCTCGTCCTCGTGATGTGGATTCCTGTGTAAATCTTTCACTTGACATTGGCGAACTCGCCATAATTTTATAATAATTTGTTAACTTGACATTGTGCAAAATACATCTGAGATGTGACGCCATTAAATAAATATCTATCTATCTAAAATATTCAAAATAACCTGTCAAATCTATAGAAAAACGCCTACACCACCTAGTGACGAATTATTTCTTTAATGCTCCTTCTAAGTACCTTTATTTTTCTGTGGTCGCATTATTATCCTTTCAGATGCTAATAAGATTGCTGTCATCCTTGGGATAGCTCAGCCAAATATTAACTAGCCGCACTTGACTCGATAGATCGCAGAGCCAAGAAGCTTGTTGGTCATGAGATGCTGGTGAAAACCAAGTGTCACAGTCTGGCCCACCGTCGCAAGGTTGAAACTTGATTTTACTTAGAGTTTGCTCAAGATCTCTATGAGCTTATTCCACCATCCCCCTTCTACAATCGGATGTTCAGACGCACCACCGGATATCACCCACACTTGGTTGATATTCCACACATTCGCACAAAGCGCTTTGAAACATCTTTTATTATGCACACGGCTAAAGAGTGGAATTCTCTGCCTGCGTCTTTGTTCCCGAGTTCATATAACCCGAATCTATTGAAGTCACGAGTGATTAGACTTCCTCTGGGCAAGCTCGGCCCATAGTCGACCTCATCTCTGTCATCAAGACTAGATCGAGGTTAAGAGTAAGCCCATTGACAATAAAAAAATATGTTCCTATTAAAAAGTTCGTTAAAAAAATAATAATTAACTAAGTATGTAGTTGGATATAGGTAAACCTTACCTGTGGACGTAAGATAAACACGAACATCGCTTTTCGGGGTTTTCCAGTAGTTTCGTCAGCGACGTTTTAAGAGCGAAACTCAATTTTTTGTACTACTCGTAGTACTTACATCTAAGGAGGAGATAGGTACCTAAGAACTAAGCAAAACTTGAAATAAAAGACTCACAAATCAATAAAATTCACATTCTCATCATTTCAGAACACTCATCACAGTTTGTACTTCCTTTAGAAGCATATGTATGATTAGGCTTATGATTATGAGGAAGCCATATTATTACAACACTCCCCAAGAAAATGGCTATATCTCACAAGCTTGTTAAACACATTCTTATTCTTAAATTGAAAACTCGATTGGAAGTACATTTTGTGTTTGAGTTTGAGAGCTTTTTGAGAACCGACCATACCAACAGCTGCTCTAAGAGAACTGAACATAATTAACAGTACCTGGGACCTGGGTGACCGAGCTTCCCTCTATAACAGCGGCCTCAACATTAAAATATCATCGGGTGAGCAAGTTATACTACATGCCAACAGATAGCGCTGAAGGTTTTTGTCTAAAACGCGGTATTTTGAAAAATGTATAAACTTAAACACTCAACGTTCAAATGTCTAAATACTACATGTCAATCAAATAACTGTATTCATGACCTGATCATTCTCAGACTTAATTTAGGCACAAAAGGCACAACGGGGGTAGGGAAAAATCCTACAAGCAAGAATTTGAAGATCGTGACCACAGATCGTGACAAATTATGTGACCAAAGTTTTTTTGTATCGTGTTATACAGGGGAAGGATGTTAGGGAAGGGATAGGTTGGCAAAAACTGAACAACATTTACCATGAAACCAGAAACGTAAAAAATGGGCCTCCCCATACACATTGTCCAATAAAATTTGTAGTTTTGTATGGAGCGGCTAATTCAATCTTTTATTTCCGGTGATATGTTTCATGGAGAACGTTGTTTGGTTTCATCGACTAATTATGCTCTTTCTTTTTTGCCAAACTGTCCCGTAAGGGACTCCCTGGTACACTTTGCATATATATTTTTTTGTGTTTGTGCGTCGGTTTTTTGTTGCACTCAACGTCATTCATTTTACACTCAACCTTCAGACGATTAAACACGAATTTAAGACTGTGTATAAAAACTGCATAGTGTTGATCTGCAGAGCTTAGTAAGACCAATTTTGGTTGCCTGCCAAGAAACACTAGTTTCAAAGTAGGCAAGTAAGTACCTGTCATAAAGAGGGGCTTCCTCTAGCCAATTGTTTTGAAACAATTGAGAAGAGAGATCAGATATTGTAGTTTTGGTGGAGGTTTGTGTTGTGTCCTTTATATCTCGGTGAGAGATTTATACAGGAAGAGAATACAAAAACGATTTCAGAATAGTTAGAATAATAATCGATATTCAACCTTCTTCTTCCTCGGTCCCTCACTGATGAGGATCGCGACCACATATGGTTTCCTTCCACAAACTGCGATTATATAATGTATGGACCGCACGCTGCATGTGGCCTTCCACTGCCTTCTTCTTGTGTCTGACCATCTCGTAGGTGCCCTTGATCACGTCTGCCTTCCATTTGGCCCAAAATAATCTGCTCCTCCAAACAATGCTTTGAAGACCGCATAATGTGTCTGAAGAAATGGAGGGCACGCTTTCGACATGTAGTGGAGAGCTGCGTTGTAATGTTAAGCTCTTTTAATATGGACTCATTAGTTGGCATGGCAGTCCAAGATGTGCGGAGCAATCTAGTGATGCACCGTACAAAAATAATGAAAATACCAGAGCTCGAACCAAGCGCACTTTATTCGTACGTCGAATACCTCTGTCCTTTAAAATCTTATCAAGGGTAGTCATACTACTTTTGGCTATACCGGTTCTACGACATATTGCAATGGTGCAGCTGCCATCACAAGTTATCATCGATCCAAGATACACGAACGTACTGACTTTTTCATAACCATCAAGTGCATCGGTGTCTGGATGTATTTGCGCTGTGTCTACCATTATTATTTAATTTTTGAATGGTTGATTTAAAGACCTAGTTTGAGACCAATATTCACCAATCTGTTTAAATGTTGACTAATTAATTTCTTTCTATTATCACCATATCAGCCGGAATTCTTACACTATTGAATTAAGGTCTCTATCTAAGGAAATCCACAACGACTGGTCCTGCGCTGCCCACATCCTGCGGCTTCTAGTAATCTGAGGATCTTACCAACCAAAAAACTCTAATAGACCAATTTTCAACCATGTCAACCAACCCCAACTTCTATCCTTGTGGTTGTAAATGCAATGCAAATGATTTGCTTGGCGTCAAGAGCCTAATGACTTGCCTGGATAATCGGTTCAATGTACGCAAGGCAGCAAGCACTTGGAAATAAAACCAATATAAGCTGAACCACCGCTAAACTACAAACACTCGGAACCAGAGACCCACTCAACGAAGCTACATTATGACCGTTATATCTGTTCAGTCGATAGTTGATCCTCTTTACCAATTAATTATAAAAAAAAATGTTTCAATTTTGACCTCCAAACAGAAATCTCGGTCATACTGTAAACGATTCTTGGAATAAACCGTACTGAAAGCTTGGCTCCTGGCACGAGGCTAGTCGCCTGCTGAGTTCCTAGTTTACCCATTCCACTGGCTTAATAATGGTAGGCTCAAATTGACTCAGCACTTAATCTCTGCCTTCAGTGTAGTTACCGTGGCCTAGAGACACGTGATGTTGTAAACGCCAATAAAATGGAATAAAAATCTATGGGATAGACTTAAGTTGTCTCGGAAAATTTTCATACAATTTTATTCTATTCTATTCGCGTGTACTGTATAGTTAATAGTTGATATGTCGCAGGCAAATCATATAATTTGCCGTTTACAAGCGGCGGGAAAACTGTAAACGGTCGGCAAATTGTTGCCATAAACAAATTATGTGCCGTTTCGTGAAATGCCGCGGCATTATGTAAAATACTAAATTTAAAAAAAATCTGCATTTCGTAGAATGCCAAGGCAAACTGTAAAACGACGAATTATACAATTTGCGTGCGACAGATATATCAAATAAAAAACAATATTTGTGCAGTTGAACGAGCTTTTATTATAATAGTTATCCAGAAAACATACTACTTTGAAACCTTATTCCATGCTCAACTTTACTTCTAAACTGAAACAGGATAAGCTTAGATAGCGATCCTCATAAAATGTTGACGGTCACTTCGGCGTGGCCATTCCAAACCATCTCATGTTTCCCGATACATACGGCAGATAAGGTACCATTACAGCTATCAGAAGTGGAGTACTGATATAAGCAGGCTTTATAGTTACAGCTCTTCGTGTTGAGGCAATTAGAAATGTTTACAGCTTGTTCAAGATTTTTTTTTCAGGTAGTGTTTCTTAATTTACCCGATACTTAAATAAAAAATGCGAAAGTGTATATAAAAACGTATAAAGCATATATCAGTGAAAAAATAATCAATCACGACATTTAAAAGTAAATTAGCTAATCATAAGGATAAATTGTACATTAAAGTCCGTCGGATGGAAAGCTGTTTCTTTTTTTTTTTTTTGGAAAAGGTCTTACCATAACTAAGCCAACATGCAAAATTTCAAGCTGCGAAAATTTCTAGTTCTTTAGAATAAAAATATTTTTATAAATACAACGTTTTTCACGTTTATACGTAAGTTTCATAACATTACAACCCACCGAGTAGTCTAATTTCAAGGTTATGTTGGCTGAGTAAATTTAAGACGTCATGGGCGAGTTGTGAATGAGGTCAGATCATCCCTGGCGAATGCCAGAAACAAATTACGCGTCGTTGTATAAACTCTAGAAATTTACGTTAGAAAAAAAAAAAAAACTAGACCGCAGCTGGGTAGCCGACGCCTGAAAAACTTTGGCTGAAACAGAATAAGGCTAAAGCAATGATGGTGTTTCGCTATTTCTACATAGTCGCGCAAAATTCACAACCACAGGCAGCTAGCGAAGACGCAGAATCGAATCCTGTCTGTGGTTGTGAATATAGAGATTTATTATTTCATACAGGATGTTTTCTTTAAGTCTACAAACCTCTCAGGTGGGTGTTCTACCCATGAAACTGAACAACTTTCCATAAGTAACTCAGGTCAAAGTACGAAATAAATTTTGCAACATCCCAAAGAAACTGCTTCGCGTATGAAACTAAACAAGTTTCCCTAAGGAACATTTGTATGGGAGGTATTTTTTTTTCATATTTCGACCTATGTTCTTCAGTAAAAGTTGTTCAGTTTCATAGGAGCAACCACCTGAGAGGTGGGCCAATATACAAGGTTATTTTTTTGGCTTTGATTTCCTTTTGCCCACTTATTAGTGAGGTCAAAAGCAAAAACTTTTGTTCTACGACTTTGCTAACAACGCACAAAAATTTTCGGCTCTTCATACTAAAGTGGTCACGTGACCGACCCATTTTGTATGGGAAGTTGAAAATTTTTCTTGCGTTGTTAGCAAAGTCGTAGAACAAAAGTTGTTGCTTTTGACCTCACTAATAAGTGGGCAAAAGGAAATCAGGTCCAAAAAAAACACGGGGCATGAGCGGGTCGTGCCTGTAACTTTCAAACAGGGAACCCTGTAATCTGTGTGTAAATATAAGACTAGTACAATGTGGCTGGCGGCCGTGCCATACCCTTCTTTCAGTTAATGTATCCCACCAAAGAGATTTAAACCTCGCTGAGTATCCCACACTATTCGGGCATGGTGGGATACAACAATCTGGAGGCACGGCGGTGCTTCGCACTAGCCGAGTATGTTGTGCAGATGTTGATGGGATTGACGTTGACGTACAACCCTGAGCTGCTGGCTTTACTGCCCTGCGAGGTGGCAGACAGAAAAGATATATTTGCATGATAGGTCTCGACAAGATCTTCATTTCGAGTGACTGCTATCAAAACGAAAGAGGTCATATCTTGGAAACTAGTCATCCTAGACTACTAGTTTGTGTGGACAAATGATAGTTCTCGACAAGATCTACATTTCGAGTAACAGCTGTCATTACGAAAATGGCCATATCTTGGAAACTAGCCATCCTAGACTACTAGTTTGTGGGGACAAATGATAGGTCTCGACAAGATCTTCATATCGAGTGATTGCTGGCAAAACGAAAACGGTCATATCTTGGAAACAGGCCATCCTACTCCTATTCTTTTTACGATTTAGGCCGATATTTTAGTAAAGAGACGAGTAAAATTGATTCTTTATCTTGTTGCACTAAACTTCGGAGGTCTGGTTGGCTGGATTCTCGTAAGCCGATTGCAATGATTTTTTACTTAATCGACGTCTTTTAGCCTGTACTCTGCTTTTAACTTTATTTCGTTCGATTTTTGATGTATTCTTCTTAGTATTCTTCGATTGTGGGCAAGCCATGGCTATTAGCAACATTTCAACGCCTCATGTTTCCAAAATTCACGAAATATTTTTAAAATTTATTATATCAAAAGATTCACTATTTAACGCACTTTACTTTTTGTCTAAAAAGTCACTTGTATACGATGTCTAATAATTTGTGATGTCACTATCGTATACAAATTTAATTAGTCTTTTTGTAATTGCGCCACTTTCTTCTAGCTATAAACACCTGTGGCTTTGTGCTCGGCCTGCGGGCGACTGAAGGGGACGCGATCGCGGTATTTGATTATTTGTGATCGGTTTTCGTCAGCGCGATCCGGCCGACCGAGCATGGAAGATAGGGTTTTATTTGTGATCGGTTTTCGTCAGCGCGGTTAGGCCGACCGAGCATGGAAGACAGGGTTCCCTGTCAAAAAACCTAGTATACCAAACATCCTGTAGAATGTGTACTTCTCTCGCTACAAAGTTGCAAATTTCTTGTACTAGATGTCATAGGATAACTTGCAGAGCCCTCAGAATCTAAAATGAGGCCTATAAAAACAACAACTAAATGTGGTTTTTTACTTTCGAAAACGCCAGAGAATAAAGATACATAAAACGTAAAACGTAAATAGAAAGACACTAATTCGTTACCAAAAAGTTTCTATTATTTTTCTTAGTCAGGGCATATCAGTTTAGCAAAAACTGAAAAGGCTTGCTCTGTAGACTAAACTGAACCGATTTCCCTAAGAAACATGCGTTTGAAGAAAACAAAATCGAGCTCTCTTTAAAAAAAATACCGCTTGGTTCTAGCAGCTTGTATGGAAAAGTCGATAGATTTAAATTTCCAACACATGTATCTTTTATAAAGAACCAGGACTGTAGCAAACCGAAGAAGTCAGTTCAGACAGAAGTAGCTATCCGTTTCACGAGTACCAACACATTTAGCAGCCATAGAACCAGACAAAGCACCACGAACCAGACGAAGCAGAGTATATTTGACGGAAAAAATAAAATTGTTGTACAAACTTGTTTTTGCTGACAGCTTTAGCTGATTACTATTGATCATGGAGCACAATAGCCTTGATATAGCTGCAAAATATGTGGTAAGCTTTGGCACTGACTTGTGAAACGGATTATAAGTCCTTGTTAACTCTACACCTGGCTGAATTGACACATTGCTCCGGAGAGACCTCGGCGATATCTGTCTTGGTGAAGCGACGACTTGTAAGGAACGTCTTGTTATTGGTTGAATTAGTTCACTTGTGAAGTGTTTGTAGCTCGTGCAATAAAATCACGTTCATTTTTTGAGCGTGATACAGGAAAATGTGAAAAACCGGCTGGTGCGGTTAGGGTTTCGTACTACCCTGTGTATGACGACTTTAAGAGTAAATTTGTAAATTGTATAATCTTTTAAATACCATATACTATGGCTACTTGAATTAAGAGCCCGCGGGTGTCGTAAGAGGCGACTAAGGCCTGTACAGTGGCATAAATAAAAAAAAATCGTTTATTGCACATAAAAAACAGTTTAAATTTTACACTTACAAGTTCCGCCAAACTATAAAATAGTTTGTTGGCAGACAAGGCTCCCCTTATTTTAACAAAACCGTTTATTATATTAGCTACAAGATAACTACAATTATAAGTAACTAAGTAATACAGACAGATTCAAGTTTATCCTCTAACATGCCTTTTTAATTTATTTTTGAAAATATATTTTGTGGTGCTTTTTCTAATCTCCAGCGGTATAATGTAATAGATTTTGGGAACAAGATACAATCTGGTTTGCTCACCATAATAGCTAACAGTACTAGGAACAATTAGTGCCTCATTATTCACCTTCCTAGCTAGACGTGGACACGTTACAGGGTTTTTATAATCAGTACATACAAATTCCTCCAACGCTATCTGAAACGATACCCTCTCATGGACTGGCAATATTTTACACTTCAAAAACAGTGCATTATAATCTTGACTACACAGTTGTTTTGTTTTTTCATGTACCAAGACTTTCATAAACCTGATCTGTATATTTTTTATTTTATAAAGGTAGGTTTTGAATGTTCGCCCGTAGGTGCTGAGCCCATAGGAGAGTATCGAATCAGGTAGTGCATAATAGACTGTATACAAAGTCATCATCGTGCATCTTTTTGTGTATCGTAACCTCTTACGCACTACGTTCACTAACAACAGCAGTCGCTAGCCGCAATGCTTATAATCGTGGTGAGTATGGTAAATCCCCTCTTACGTACACGCATTTTTCCTAGAATTCTGGAGGGAGCTCCCTGTCCTGCAGTGGAAGTATCATGGGATGTTATGATGAGACTGTTAATAATATCAACTATTAATATTCTTATTTGCTATTAATATCAACTTGATAACTTCACAAGTTGCTGAGGAAATATTGTTAGGCAGATTGGTTGTTATTACATTAGAAATGTGAAAAAAATACAGAAGTAATACATATTATAACGGAATAAAAAAAATATGAATAATAATAATAAAATAATTTAAGACCATACATGGAACATACTAGCTGGGTAGCATAGAGCTCCTTTTAAATTTAGAAAAAAAAAATGCCTCCATTTTTAGTTTCCACAGTGGACTTGTTGGTGGGAATTCAGCCTACTCTATTGGAGTTTTGGATTTTTGTGCATGTAGTGATTTAGTGAATAATAAAGATAGTGTATTTAAGAGTAAATTGACTACGGAATGCGCAGCTTACCCTTAACACTGGCTGTTCGCCATATTCTAACTTCTAAAAGCTGAACAAATTCCAAATACTGAAGTTTGTTTCAGTACACGACACTGGCATAAATGTCCCCAAATATGGGTTGACTGCTAAATAAAAATTAAAATTCTGTAGTCTATGGTGAAAGTATCGTAAAAAAAATATCTCGGGCCTAGTATCTATCGCTCCGCTCAGGATTCTACTCTACTAGAACACCACGTATACAGGGTGTCCCAGGAAACACTGTCAAGCGGTGGTCCAGAGGTGGAACACCCCTTGGGCTACCCGAATCATCCCCATGTATGTTCCGCGGTTATTTGTAGTTTTCGAGTTATAGTTAAGGCCGCCTCGTTGTGCACCTATTTCTAATATAATATTTGTACGTTTCACTAAATTTTGTGTGCAATAAAGATCATTGTATTGTATTGTATAAATTATTTTATAAATTTAAAAAAAATTCTGCCAAAGGAAATTTAAAAATTCATATCTTTTTTTTACTAAAAATTTTTCCAATTTTCTTTTTGTGTCATGATTGCCTTGAACGTTACTTTCATACATAAAACAAAAAAAACCTCCTAACATTCCTACTTGTTACTCAAAAAGTAAGGTATATAAAATTTTCGGACAATTTAGTGGGCCGATTAAAATTTTGATCATCAATTTAAAAATACAAAAAGGATGTTCCATAGATTGTAGTCGATTTTAAAAACTTTTCAGGTTTTTAGGCTACCCATAACATAAAAAAATTTGGTGCTTAATGGGGTATTTTTTGCTGATATTGGCGTTTAAAAGTTGAGAGGGAAAACCCCTGAATGTTAATTTAGGCTCCAAATAAACAATTTGTCTATTTTGGTGATTCCTATTGCAAACTGTGATGGTGGTAGGGCTTCTGTACAAAGTACGTCTGGAAAAGTACCGCCTTTTGCCTGTTACTATCGTAAAACAGCATTGTTTGCACTATTGTGTTTCGGTAGAAGTTTTAAGACAGCTGTTAAAATTTCAGGCACATGAGCGATTCTATTTTATTTCTTAGGGTGTACCTTCAGGATTTGGTTGTTTTTTCCGTAAGAATGACTAATTGATAGGGTATTTTGCAAGTATTTTGATACTTTTATTGGTATTTTTCGCTGAAATTGGCGTTCAAATCATGTTAGAGAAAAATATGAATCTTAATTTAAGTTAAAATAATTATTTTATTAATTTAAGTTACCTAATCTTTTGGCAAATTTTGATAATTGTGAGACAGACTTTACAGAATAGCCCCACCACCTTCAAAGTTGCCACTACTCCAGTAAAATTACGAGAGATTGTATGGCGAAACGGAAATAATTGATAATAGCCGTGATTCTTTTTCAGATCGATATATTATATTTCTGTGTAAAGATTTTTAATGGAATCCACCTAAATTTACTTCATTTATTTATTTATTTTGCCGTCCAAACATTAAAAAAATATGGAATTTCGGAAAAAAATGTTAATAGATTATTTTTTTTATTTACGGCTTGCTATATATTCGGAATTTCATATTATACATGAATCCACCTAAAAATATTAGCTTTTTCGTATTGTTTAACGTTTATAGCACGAAATTTAAATAAAGCTTATCTTCGCAACCAAAAATAGTAATAGATCCGTTTTGCTTTCTAATAATTTAAATAGTGCTATACAGCGTGAATTTGTATTGGTTTCGCACCCGAAGCCCAGTGATTCTGCTCATGAAAACAAGTAACTATCCCGAAGAAAAAAAATTTTTACTCGAAAAAATTTTTTCGCCTCCCCATACAAAATGAGTCGATCACGTGACCACTTTACTATGGAGAGGCGAAAAAATTTTTTCGAGTAAAAAATTTTTTTCTTCGGGAAAGTTGCTTGTTATCATGAGTAGAATCACTGGGCTTTGGGTGCGAAACCACTACAAATTCACGCTGTATAATCACATTTTTGGCAAATCCAACATAAATGTTTACAAAATAATTGTAAACCAGCGATTACAAAAAACTTTTTTTTTATTTAGTATGGCATTTTTGTGAATATATAAAAGAATCACTTACATTTAAAAAGGTTGAGTTTAGCTCAGTTTATTTCTATTATTTTACCTCGACTTTATTGGACCTTATATGTAAACATAAATGGAGATTTTATATTTTGAAATAAATTGATATTTTTAAATATATTTGTGGTGGATTTTGATGCCTATATGTAAAGTATACGTTTATCTATGATATAAAGTATATGATTGTCTATTACTATTTTTGCCTTAGCTGTTATTCGAAAGAAATATTCCGCTTTAAATTTTAGGTGGATTCGTAAATATTGCGTCTTAACATCATATTTAAATACGATATACACAAAAAAGTAGCTATTAACATTTAATGTTTTGCAAAACCGTATTTTTACTGGAGTACACAAGAATAACGAAAATTGTAAAATTTATTATTTTTAACCTAAATTAAGATTCAGGTAAGAACGCCAATTTTAGCGAAAAATACCATTTTAAGTACCAAAATACTTTGAAAATACCCTATCAAGTAGCCATTCTTGAAGAAAATACAACCAAATTCTAAAGGCCCATCCTAAGAAATAAAATACAATGGCTCATGTGCCAGAAATTTTACCAGCTCTCTTAAAACTTCTACCGAAACACAGGAGTGCAAACATCGCTGCTTTACGACAGAAACAGGCAAAAGGTGCTATTAAAAGTATTATATTAGTTATTATTAAAAGTAATGTTCAAGGCAATTATGACACAAAAAACAAATTGGAAAAATGTTCAGTAATAAAAAAGATATGAATTTTTAAATTTCCTTCGGCAAAAAATTTAAAAAATTAATAAAATAATTTATAACTCGAAAACTACAAATGATCGCGGAACATACATGGGGGTGATTCAGGTAGCCCAATGGGTGGTCCACTTCTTAACCACCGCTTGACAGTGTTTCCTGGGACATCCTGTATAATAATATGCTGTAGAATCCCACGTTATGCTCGGGACTTTACTTTAGAATCCTTTGCTTCTCTCGGGATCCAACTATTCCCTCGAAGCGAATTTCCTTTTCTTTTTCACTTGTTAGGTTAGTAAACTACTATTTCACTGCTGGGGAAAGATACAGCAAAGGCCTTCCCCGCCGTAATTTATTACAGTCATAATAATTATTACGTTCCACTGAACATACATAATGATAATATTTACCCTTAGTTTCGGGACATTCAACTCGATGTACGCACGGAAACAAGCACGTAGAAACAAAACCAGTACAGCGTGTAACGGAATGTGTGATAGTACTTGTAGGATGTGAATCTGCCCATCAAACTGAACAACTTCTCTCAAGGAACATGGGTCGAAATAGGAAAAACCTATTTTGACCTCCTATACAAAATATGCTATCAGCTGATGCAGTTTCTATGGGAGGTCAAAAATTATTTTGTTCTATGACCTAAGACCCTGTCCAGAAAGGGCGAATTCGCCGCGATTTACTCACGCGTGTTTCGTGCGTTCAACTGGATGCAAACAAGGCGCTCCTAGTATCTCGACTCGCGCGAGCCGAGAAAATTCGCGCGATGCTTGTGGACGCAATGTATTGACCCCCAGTACCTCGCCTGTTCGATAATTGACTGTTTTTCCACGATTCTAAATGTATTAGAGTTAATTGAAAAGCACTGGTTCGTTTCACACTTTTATTTCCACTATTAAACTAATTAATTACAGGTTTTGTGCAGCACGCGCTACATCTTTCACACAGTGCTGGGCAAGAAGAGCAAGACAGATGAATGAAATTATTATGAATGATGATGGATGAATGAATAATAAACATCGCCTACGCGCGTAGAAACTCGCGCGTAATAATTCGCAGCGAATTTTCCCTTTCTGGACAGGGTCTCAGTTTCTTGAGAAAAGTTGTTCAGTTTCATGGGCAGATACACCTTTCTGTTACACGCTGTATAAGCTGAACCAGCGCTACACTTCAAACGCCCGAAACCAGAAAACCGCCCAAGATCAAAGTCTTTCCACCGATGTGCGGTCGTGTGTACCAGCACTCCAGCAAACCACCGAAGTCAATTCCCAACTTCCACTAACAACTACTACACACATGACTAACGCAGTTCTCTAGAGACCCTAGAGTATTTATCTTGTAAGCAACAGTTACACAGAGGCGGTAACGGAAGTGTTCCTGGGGCGGTATTTTTTGTAAAGCATGAGTTCTTTTTCACCCTGTCACATTGAAAACCGGTAGCAGGTTTCTTCCCGCAGATCCGCCCCCGGATCGCTTTCGCAATCATACCGCCTGGGCTGTAAGGTTAGCGGGCTAGTTACGAGTATGCTATTTGAGACTGACTTACTGAAGACTTCTGTATCTGCATTAGTGGATACGGGAACGGGTAAAAGTGACCCTCGTTACCCGAGCTGCTTCTCACTAGGCACTAGGCCCGGTGCTCATGTTGGGCTTGAATGCCCTGGGCCCTGAGACAATTGGCTTACTATAATCGTAAACACTATACAGCATGATTTTTTAAACACCAGAAAAAATTAAGGCCCATGAAACTAAAAAAACTTTTCCCAAGGAACATAGGTCGGAATACGAAAATGACCTATAGCCGTGTGATGTACGTACTACATCTCGGATCACGCGACACGCGAAGCCGGCAAGGGGGTGGTGTTATGTCTGTGTTCCACGTACACTCAACAGCACATCAGTAGAAACACTTTTGGACCTTATAGCGTGGTATAATAGAGTTGATAAAGTTTCTACCGACGTGTGGTTGACCGTACCAATATTCGGTAGTTTTACTTCTAGTTGCAACCCAAATAATAACAGGGCGTCGTAGTGGACTTAACAAGCCGAAAAACTGGATAATAAAAATACCATTAGCACTCAGGCGCTAGGACTTTGCAAAGCGTTAGGAGGTAAAAGTTTATCTTATATGAACTTTATGACCTATATATGTATATAAAAGTCGTAAAAACAACTACGGATCCCTATTCTGCGCGTGGCCCGACACGAACTTGGCCGGTATTTTTAATTTAAGAAACGAATTATAGATAGGGTGATGGCCTCCAGCATTTCTATATAATTTGCACATATGGCAGACGTGGATCGTTCGATTTAAGACGATGAGTAGAACCACAGAAAAATAGTCTGCCACCTTGGTAGCGCTGCGTTATCAATTAACAGGGCTTTAAAAATGTAAAAAAAAATAATGAGCTAAATCATTTGCTCATGTCTGCCGCTTGCACTGATGGTCAGAATCATCCTCAAAACGATGAAAGTTGAAGAGGCAGACCACCACACCTCTGCGTTTTGAAGGAATATTTTTTTTAGTTTTTTGTTATGATATTAAAACGTGTATATCATTTGCTCATGTGGCAGACATAGATCGTTCGATTAAAAACGATGAGTAGAACAACAGAAAAATAGTCTGCCACCTTGGTAGCGCTGCGTTATCAATTAACAGGGTTTTAAAAATGTAAAAAAAAAACACGTGCTAAATCATTTGCTCATGTCTGCCGCTTGCACTGATGGTTAAAATCATCCTCAAAACCATAAAAATCGAAGAGGCAGACCTCTAGACCTCTGATTTACCAAAGGCAGACCATTTGATTCATAGTCTTATATATAGGGTGACTTCATAGATTTATATAGTCAAGATAGGGTCATGGGAACAAGCGGTTCAAAATTTCCCCATACAAGAAATAAAAAAGCGCCATCTGTGAAAGATCGCGTGAACTACGTAGTGTAGTACTTCAAGGAGGTCTTTGTTCTGAGGTCGGTGTTAAATACACGGAATGGAATTAATATGGCGGGAAAAACAAAACAAAGTCTTTACTGTTTATACGTGACTTAGGCCTGGTTTTTCAGTGTTATTCATTAGATAATAGTAAAAAACAATAAAAGTAAGTAATTTTTTAACTAAGAAAATGAATCATCGTTTCATTTTTGTATTAGTAAGTTTGTTGTTTTTTATTTGGAAAACTTACATCTGTTTATTGAAAAGTCGCGTCTTACACGAATTAATTGATACATTTTTACTTATTTACTTTTTACATCTTAAATCTTTTGCTTTATTTACTTCTTCTATCATCGTTAGTGCACACTTTTATGCAACAGGCTGGCATTTTTGTATGTAGTCGCGCGTTTCGCGTGGTCCGCTCCTCAGAACAAAGATCTCCTTGCTCGTCCGCTCAGATAAAGTTGACAGTTTGTGACTGACATTTGTTGGTCCACAATGTCAGATTGTGGACCGACGAATTGGGGACAGTGTAACGTGCCGATGGGCCAGATTAAATGGGTGACTTTTAATTAGTTCTTGATAGAAAAAGGTATGAATTGATACTGAATAACTTTCCCTAAGGAACATAGGTCGAAATACGAAAATCAAGTTTTGATCTCCCAAAGAAACTGCATCAGCGGATGGTGATGGAGGTCAAATTGGGTTTTTCGTAATTCGACCAATTTTCCTTAGGAATAGTTTTTCAGTATCATGAGTACATGCATATCTTTTGCTATCGAGAACTAATTAAAAGTCACCCTATACAACGTGTTAATGAAATAAGCGAAACCCTCATACAACCTAACTGATTTTTATCAAAATAAATCCATTCCCGTAAAAAAAATCTTAAAAAAATTTTTTTTTCTAGATATTGTTATTTTAAAGTTGCATCATAGTTCTAGTTTTATCGTTGTTCTAGTCCGCGCACGCTTCCCTCCCCTCCTCACCGCTCATGGTCCGCGCGGCACCGGTCGGCAGCGCGCTTATCCATAGAAATGTTTAGAATAGAAGCGGCAAAAATTTAAGTAATAAAAATTTAAGTAATAAAAATTTAAAAAAATCACCCCCATCAAAAACCCGTGAAATTGATTCCACTCTCGATTCTGAATAAACTATTTTCTCAGTTTCGCTCAAAGATTTCGGTCCTCCTTGCTTCGCTCGGAATAGATACCTTGCTAATTTATTTTAGTAGGGGATGACATCTGCCAACATGCCACAACCCCATCATCGATGATCCATAGAAAACATTCAAAATAACCTGTCAAACCATAGAAAAACGCCTACACCACCTAGTGACGAATTATTTCTATAATCCTCCTTCTAAGTACCTTTCGCTTATTCCGTTAACACGTTGTATAGGGTACTTCCTAATCAACTGCGTTCCTTTGAGTGTGTTACTCTGACCATAGAACTTAACAACTTTCCCTAAAGTACGACAAAAAAATTACAAAAAAAATACTTCACTTAGTTCTTGGTTATAAACTGCTACGGTTAATTTATAATTTTTAGCGCTAATAGAAACCTTGAAATACTTTGAAGGAGGTGTTTAGTTTTTGTTTTTGTACAGGCACCAAAAGGTGGTTGGTAACCCTAACTGATCTAAATTACTGACCTGATGATCACTCCTTCAAAGTGGTAAGGACAAACGACTGAAAGGCCTTCCGAAGCACGAATGACGTAGTGTTGTCATATCACTACAATCATGATGTCTCTAAAAAAGTTCGAGCATTTCATGGATAGTCTCTAAAATTGATGGTCAGTAATAAGTAACCAACTTATAGACAGGTACGCACATCGGTGGAAACAATTTGACCTTGAGCGAGTATTTTCTTTAAGGCGTTTGTAACGTAGCCACAGAATATTCAAGCAATATTTATATTTGTAATCGGTTTCTCGAAAACGGCTCTAACGATTTTGATGAAAATTACTATATGGGTTTTCGGGGCGAAAAATCGATCTAGCTAGGTCTCATGTCTGGGAAAATTCGTTTTCACCGTCTTTTTAATCATTTCTTTGCGCGTTTTAGTGCGTTTAAGAAACTTACAGCGCCTCCTGGGTTTGAGTAGCATAGCTTGCTCACCCGATGATATTGTCAGGTTGAGGCGGCTATTCTAGAGCGAAGCTCGGTCGCCCAGGTACTATAATAGTAAACAAGTTCAGCGTAGCGCTGGTTCGGCTGACTACAGGTTACACTGGTTTTGTCTCTACGTGTACAATGCCGTGCGTTCCATGGCATGGCATCTCTAAGATGTTCAATTTCCTGTGTAGAGCTTTCACCTGAGAGATTTTGCATTATTTACCTAACGCGTTGTTTTTAAAACACGTAGGTAATCGTGCCTATAAAGTTTGAGCGTTGCTTTCGATTTCCCTGGGATCCCATAATGAGATCCTGACTTGGTGGCCATGGGACAACTTCAGAAGTATGTTTGGTCGGATAAAAAAAGAATTTTGAAAATCGTTCTAATATTTGACAGAACGTTCTTATTGTTGTGCCACTAGCGGTCACACACCACGACTAACGTTATTTAATTTTAGAGATCGCAAAGAAAGACCAAATTCCACTGGGCCACGAGCGCTTCAAACTTTCGATCAATACGTGACTAAAATTTTGAAGAATTATCCTCCAACTCCTAACCGTTAAGGAGTTGGACCTTCCATCATCAGACCACCAACATGAGATGATGATTACTAGACGCAAATACTTGTGTAGCTTTGAAAAATATATGAAAAACGTTATACGTGCCTATAAAATTTGAGGGTTGCCCTCGATTTCCCTAGGATCCCATCATCAGATCCTGACTTGGTGACAATGGTGATCACCTCAGGAGTATACTCTTTCGGATAAAAAAGTAATTTTGCAAATCGTTAACACTTGACGGAAAAATAGGTGGACATACATAAAAAAAAAACCGGCCAAGTGCGAGTCGGACTCGCGCACTGAGGGTTCCGTACCACCACATAAACATAATTGTATTAGTTGAAATTTCAGTAAGTTAATGTGCTAGATTTTTTGAGTCCGACACGCGCTTGACCAAATTTTATTATTTGTTGTTATTTTATAGCCTATGCCCTATAAACATACCAATTTTCAAGTTTGTAAGTGTTCCCGTTTTTAAATAGATCTAAAACAAAAATCGCCTCAGCAACCATCCAACTTGACCCCTCTCTTATATGAATGTTCTTGAAACGGGAGCTCACGACAATTGGTTATCATTAGTTGTGAGAAAAAATGAAATATTTAATGATTTCAGACTTTTCCCATTATTTGTACTGTAAGACCTAGCTTCTTGCCAAATTTCATAATTTTAGGTCAACGGGAAGTACCCTGTAGGTTTTTCATTTTTGAATAAATGTATGGAGATGAAGACATATAATGCCATATCTTTTGATTGCGTCGTTGTAAAAAATTTAAATTTTCAGATCTTGTGTGGTTCATGGATCCTAATATATGGTATTAATTTCAACCTGATACCTTTACCCGTTCGTGAGATAAAGGGTCTTGACAGACAGACAGACAGACAGACAGACGGACAACAAAGTGATCCTATAAGGGTTCCGTTTTTTTCTTTTGAGGTACGGAACCCTAAAAATACATACAGTGGAACATAGAACCTCCTCCTTTTTTGAAGTCGGTTAAAATTAGGCTTAGTTTCCATACTCCTGATAAGCCCATGTATTTACTATGCCTCTGATTTTTTATTTTTAGGGTTCCGTACCTCAAAATAAAAAAAAACGGAACCCTTATAGGATCACTTTGTTGTCCGTCTGTCTGTCTGTCTGTCTGTCAAGACCATTTATCTCACGAACGGGTAAAGGTATCAGGTTGAAATTAATACCATATATTAGGCTCCATGAACCACACAATATCTGAAAATTTCAACTTTTTACAACGACGCAATCAAAAGATATGGCATTTTATGTCCTCATCTCCATACATTTATGCAAAATAGCAAAACCTACAGGGTACTTCCCGTTGACTTAAGATTATGAAATTTGTCAAGAAGCTAGGTCTCACAGTAAAAATAATGGGAAAAGTCTGAAATCATTAAATAAAAAATAAAATAAAAATTGTTTATTTCAGACTTCTTAGATCCATAGAAATGTTAGTAATATCTTAAAACTATGTTAGACTATATAAGACAAAAAATCTAGCAAAAGCTTCCGGGGCTAGGGCGATCAAAGAAACGATCTTGTTTCTGTGATCACCCTCCGCACCAGACACTTCCATAGCGGCGACGTATATCTGTCAGCTATGGTCAACAGAATGATGTTACGACTACCCCGCAATCTGTTGATCAGGGATGCTGTTTTTTTGCGTATTATGGCTGCAAAGCCATCTGTTTGATACTCAGCAAACATCCCTGACGCACTACAGAAACGGGGCAGTCCCAGCATCATTCTGAATATATTATTATACTGGACGCGTATGGAGTCCAGCGACCTCTTAGTATGCCTAACCCACAGGTTCCCCGTGTACAAGTTCTGGCAGTATGCTTTAAATAGCGTAATTTTCACTTGTTCAGTACAACGGGAGAACCTGCGAGTCAGCATATTGCCTCTAACCGCTAAAGCCCTACGCTCCCTCTCAATATCGTCATCGTCTTTAAGGTCTTCGGTAATAATATGTCCCAGATATTTAAATTTTGTCACTCGTTTGACGTTCATGCCATTACTACTTTAATAAACATTCAACTTTAAATATTACAACTTTTCTCACAACTAATGGTAACCAATTGTGGTGAGCTCCCGTTTCAAGAACATTTATATGAGATAGGGGTCAAGTTGGATGGTCGCGAAGGCGACTTTTGTTTTAGTTATATTTTAAAAATGAGAACACTTACAAACTTGAAAATTGGTATGTTTATAGTGCATAAGCTATAAAATAACAACAAATAATAAAATTTGGTCAAGCGCATGTCGGACTCAAAAAATGTAGCACATTAACTTACTGAAATTTCAACTAATACAATTATGATTATGTGGTGGTACGGAACCCTCTGTGCGCGAGTCCTACTCGCACTCAGCCGGTTTTTTTTAAAGCATTGGCTACTTTCAAAGCAACCTTTTTAGTAAGATGCTGGCTGGTATTTTGATACATAATTTTTTCATGTTCATTTGTTCAAAGTTCTGTCAAGATTTGAATGGATGACATCAATCAAAGACATAGCAGTTGCAGTCTCAGGAGACGCATTTTTGAAGCGTTCGTATTTGCAAGATTCGTATACGAATCAGTGATATCGCTATTTTTGAATATTTATACCTGTGAATTCTGTCTGACCAAAGATTTTGGAAACTACGCCAGGGGGCGTTAGAAGCGCAGCGTTTTTCTTACGTCAATGGGTCTGACCCACTCGTTTTGAGCACCCAGTAGACGTTGGCCCAACCGTTTGCCGCGCCGGCTCGGCAAGCTTGTTGACAGTACAAATACAATACAACAATACAAATATATTTATTTCAAGATTTAGTTTTTACAATAGTTGAATTGACCATGGTCCCCACACTAGGCAAGCCTGTATCGTGGGGTCCCAAAACAAAAACGTTACATTATAGTACAAGCCTCATAATCTAATTGAAAATTTACCTTATAACAACTACAAACACAGTTTACAAGTAAGAAGAAAAATAATTTAATTTAATTTTATGACTATCAGTATTACCAAAAATTATACGATAAAATAATAATGTTATCTTATAAAATATGTTTCACATTTTATACAAAAATATACATAGACACACATACATATACAAACAATTACATACATATGTTTATATAATAAATATGTACATACAAATGATATATACATCATATCATGTTATAAACATCACATACAACAATATAAGTGTTGCGATTCATTACATTACACTAACGGTGCAAGTAGCGCTTCTGTTTCAGCGTAACTTTTTTGTAATAACCAAGATTTAATTTTCTGTTTTGCATCTACTTTGGAACATTTAATAATCTTACAGTGTTTCTCAGCTTTATTGTACAAGAAGGCTGCAATGTACGGACTAAAACGTCGGGCAAAAGTAGTACGTATGTTGGGAACTGGCGTTTGACAAACACGACGTTTTACTATGTTGTCGTAATCATCGGACTGTAACACGGAACCGTGTTTTAGGAGTGTTATCCTAAGTATAAATAATTTCCTAACGCTTAGCACTCCAGCTTCTCTATACAACTCTAAAGTTGGATACCTGCGTGGTTTTTTTAGCATGGTCTTAATTACAGCTCGTTGAGCTCTTTCAAGTCGTATATTATGTGTTTTTGCAATGCCCCCCCAACTAGATATACAGTACGTTGTAATAGACTCACAAAGTGCGTAGTAGGTCATTTTCAGAATATCCAGATTCGTAGAATTTCTGAGTTTCCTCATGATATTAATTATTCTTCTTACTCTTCCCGATAGGCATGCAACGTGTTCCTTGAAGTTTAGCTTCTGATCTACAAGTACACCCAAATATTTGATAACCTCAGTTTTAGTCAAGGTTTCACAACTGCATGTCATATTTGCTTGAAAGTCACAAGAGTGTATTTTAAGATCTGGGAGTAAGGGCGGTTCCGAAGCTTTAGTTTTGTGAAAATACATGCTTTTAGTTTTTGTTACATTAAGAGTTAGGAGATTTTGAGACAACCAGCCATAGACCTGAGACATACCAAGTTCCGCATTTGAGTGTGCCTGAGACCAGCTCTCTCCGTGAAAGACCAATACAGTGTCGTCTGCGTAGCAGATTGTTGCTGAATTTTTAAGAGGCAAAGTGTGAATGTCGTCCATATACAAAATAAACAGGGTAGGTCCTAAGATGCTACCCTGTGGCACTCCGAAAAGTACAGGACGATAGTCGCTGAAAGTTTGGTCGACCCTTAGACACTGTCTCCTGTCCGTGAGGTAACTTTTAAACCAGTTGAGGGCTACGCCTCTAATGCCAGCTTTTTCTAGTTTGTTTAAAAGTATCGGAATGGAGACAGTGTCGAATGCCTTCGCCAGGTCCAGGAACACTCCAATGCAGCATTGAGATTTGTCGAGGTAGG
The DNA here is from genome assembly GCA_947532105.1 of Athrips mouffetella. Classification (NCBI taxonomy): domain Eukaryota; kingdom Metazoa; phylum Arthropoda; class Insecta; order Lepidoptera; family Gelechiidae; genus Athrips; species Athrips mouffetella. The sequence continues at coordinate 4,576,611 of OX383964.1, read as the reverse complement.
ATGCCACTGTAGAAGTCAAGAGGTTTACGGCGTCCTCCGTGGACTTGCCCCTACGAAATCCAAACTGATTGTCTGAAATTAGTTTGTTTGACTCCAGGTACTGAATAAGTCGCTTATTTACTATTTTTTCTAATAATTTTGAAAACGCACCCAAAAGTGATATTGGACGATAATTATCAGGTATATCTTTTGCACCATTTTTGTGTATCGGGCACACTACCGCCAATTTCCAGATTGCTGGGAAAACTCCAGTCGATAAACTCATATTAAAAATTTTTGTAAGGGGCTCAATTATAGCATTACGGATACTTTTGATAAATGAGTTGCTAAAACCATCAATACCAGGAGCTTTGTCCTTCTGCAGAAGATTTAACAGCGCCTCCACTTCACCAGTGTCTGTAGGCCTCATAAAAAACGAGTGAACTGGTGAGAGCTTTGCACTGTCATTTGCGGACAATGGACGTTGATTCTGATTACACAGTATTTTTTTTGCCAATTGTTCGCCGATGGATGAAAAATAAGAATTGCAGATATTAAGCGATTCCTTAGAATCAGTCGCACCTTCTACGGACAAAAGTTCGACGGGCTCTTTTTTACTAGACGTTAGGTAACAGATATTATTAATTGTTTTCCATAGTCTTTTTTTGTTATTCATATTTTCAAGCAACTCATTTCTGTCGTATTCTGCTTTTACTTTCCTCATAATATCTATATAAAAATTTCTATAACGCGTGTATACTAGGTTAATAACCGAATCATTAGGATTTGCCTTCGCAGATAGATGAAGACGATCTCGATGCCGCATACACCGCATAAGGCCGGGCGTCACCCAAGGCTTTAGATTGTATTTCGATCTACTAATCTTAACCTTGCGTGTGTGTTTAGCGATTACTCCCGTTAAAATGTTCATAAACACTACAGCGTTTTCGTTAACGTCTGGCTTATTTAGTACAATAGACCAATCAATCCCTAATAGTTCTTTCTCAATTGCCTCTATATCTCTTTTAAGAGTAAATCTGCTGGGTCGCACAGGTTTATTTTTGTTTAACTTTAACCCTAGCATTATAATGTCGTGATCTGTGATGTCCATTTTACATATTAGACCTAAAGATGGTTTGTCACTTCTTACGAAAAAGTGATCTTAACCTGCTCTACCCCTAGTAGCTTTAGTAATCGCGGGTAAAAACCCATATTCTGCAGTTAGACATAGGTATTCCAAACACTTGAGGTCCTCTTCTTCGTATAATATCAATATTTACGTCACCGGTTAATAAGATAATAAGATAATAAGATCTTGTCTATCATTAAAAGTATCTAGTGTGGACTCTAGCGATAAGAGAAAAGGTTCAATATTTCGGAAAGAAGGGGAGCGATAAATGGCGAGAATTGAAACAATATTTGGAATACTAATCACAAGACAGTTTGCCTCCTCAAACACGGGCTCGTGGACCACGGCATCCCAAGAATCTCTCACATACACAACTACGCCACCGTTTTGATTGATATATTTTTCGGTTTTATAGGAGGTATAGTTTGGAATCTGTGGAATAATAGAAATATCATTAATTCTGCACTCGGTCAAGCAGATCACGTCATATTCTACACGCAATCTATTAAGTGCAACTGTAAAATTATTAAAGTTTTTGTTAATACTGCGGATATTTAACGAAAGAATTTTGAAGTTGTAATCCGACGTAAGCACTTTCTCACAATGCTCAGCCTCATCTAATATTTGGCAGTCAATTCCTACTGAATCTATATTATCCCCCAAAAAATCAGTCAGAGTTGTAAGTATAGTATAAAAAATAGATGGATATGTACCTTGAATTTGAGATTGTTATGATTGACTGCCAAACTGCCAGAGGTAAGAGAAAACCTAATAAAGCTGACAAGAGAAAAATCTTGGATGGCGTTAAACCCACTATTGAATAAGTAGGTATTGATATTATAAACCTTACGATTTTTGTGTAAGAGGTGTGAGACGCATAATAATAATATAGATAATATATGATAATAACAAGCATGCATACAAATTGACAACCAACTTATTTTTAGTGGACTAATATTTTTAAGAAAATGAATCTTCATGGTCGAGTGGAGTAGCAAGCTGATCAAGAGTCCGAACAATGTTCGGTGGCTTGCCGTCACGTTTTCTGATAAAGATGACACCATGACTACAGAAGCATTGCGCGAACCCATGGTGTTTGCTCCGTAGTCTTGCCTCTCGAAATAAAAACCGGTTCTCCCTCGTGAGGCGCTCATTGAAGAATACTTTCATGGCGGGACCGGAGATTTCAAGATCGTTACTTGTTAGATTGCGCCTTGACTTGACCGCTTTTAACATTTCATCGCGTTTGACTTTGCGGACAAAGCGGACAACAACAGGGCGGGGTAAATCTGGTGTCTTTTCAGGATTATTCGAACTGGGGCGGCGTGGTCCAACTCTAGTGATCCAGTCAATATCACGGTCCTCCAAATCCAATCCAACTTTCCGTGCTGCCACATAGACAGTATGATGTAGATTTTCACTGGGGGTTTCGGGAATACCCAGGACTTCGAGCTCATTTTGGAGGTGGTATTGCGCCTGGCTGTTTATTTCAGATCGAAGTTGGGCCACTGTGGCCCTCAGAACCACATTTTCTTTTTCACGTTCTTCCAAGCTCACAATTCGAGTCAAATTGTTGTTTATGGCAGCATGTAGTTGTTCTTTAAGCATGTGAATTTCTTGTGTGAGATTCAGTATCGCGGCCGTTAAAACCTCTAAGCCAGTAGGTGGCGCTGAAGCACTTGTTGTTGCCGGAGTTGCTGCAGCCGTTTGTGAACCAACATAAGAGGGCGATGATGTTCCGTCTAGAGCAGTGGGTATTGTAGCTTCAAGGTTAGCAGAAGATGATTTAGAGCCAGGTGCAACTGCTATGTTTGTAACCTTGGTGGTGGTTGTAACTGTAGTTATTGGCGTGTTTGCAAACGTGAAAATGGGATCTGATATGGTTGTTATAGTAGCAGGATTTTTCGCTATCTGTTTACGATTACCTCTGTGAGTAGTGACGTTTGGCGATATATACGCATCTTTTGTGGGCGTATCAGATTCATTGCTTCTTTTATAGAGAACGCGACATGCAGGACATACCCATTTCTTGACCTCTTCAGCAGAAAGCGAAGGGTTGTTAGCGCAAGGCTTACAAAAATTTTTCTCACAAACGCTTAAAGTGCACTTCATGTATATGATAACATCGTCATTACATCCTTCACACTTCATTTTGGCAGTTAAAGTATAATAGGGGAAACAATCCTCCGAAAGTAACGCAGTTGAAAGGTAAATATGGTCGCGTACTGTAGCTGTCTACTCTTTGACAAGTTCACGGAACGGGTTAAGCACGCGTCACTGCTACCTGCGGCTGATCGATAATGGAGCTTCCGCGCTGCACTTAACCGCGCGAATCCTGTGAGCTCACACTTTGCACCACTAATCACATGAACACTTGATTGCTTGGCAACAGATTTTTGCGATATAAAATTAACTATCTAAACGACTGATTTCATTAAAACTTCATAGTACACTTAAACTTTGCACTTCAAACCAGTTGAGTAACTATTTTGATGTTGAAAATTTAGAATTTTAATGTAAAATACGGCACAATTTAACGAGACGTTTAGGTAAACAGTGTTGACGGTTGGACAGAGGCGTCAAAGATCAAACAGCTTTCACACGTTGGTGCGGCTCATTCCGTGTAGGTCTGTGAAGCAAGCAAGATGGACGTATACGCGGAGACTATCGCTGCCGCTGAAATATACTTATACAGTGCTTTTAAGTTTTGTTTCCAGCTGCACCATATTTGAAAAAAAAAATGTTATTTTTACTTATTTAGAATAAAATTAAACGTCCCTCTGCTCCTACGCACTTATTTGAAATAAAGGCACGGCCAACGTGTGAACGCCTTTTGCGGCTCGTCGTGTAGAGCCCGTGTTGGATTTCTACCCTTGAACATTTCTACCACTCGGAAGTATATTTAATCTGTGATAAGAACGATATTGGGTCCCCGCCATGGTCAAACAGTTTTGCGATCAGACTTCGCGATCATTATTATTTCTCTTTCTTTCTTATAGCTGCATCTCTACCGGATCGCAGGATCGCGGATTTAACGTGTGCGGGCACCCGACGTTTCCTTCACACATTGGGTGCCCGCACACGTAACATCCGCGATCCTGCGATCCGGTAGAGATGCAGCTATAAGAAAGAAAGAGAAAGCTATAGGACCATAGACACACCATAGATACACCTGGTCTATGGTCCTATAGCTTTCTCTTTCTTTCTTATAGCTGCATCTCAGCGGATCGCTGGATCGCGGATCGCGGATTTAACGTGTGCGGGGACCCATTGAGATATCAACTTTTTAATTAGCGTTCCATTCCTACGCAATTTATTACCGGTGTTTATTTTTTTCTGAGTGAAACGAAATTATCTATGTACAAGTGCGACAAGGCTTATTATGAACGTGGCGAAAAAAGGAACTAACACCGCCACCTTGTGAAACGTCACTTTTGAGTGTTCTCCTTATACAAGCCAGCGCCCCCACCCGCGTTCATTATAAGCCTTGTCTACTTGAAAGAAGAAAGTGAATTAGGACGCACCCTATATTGGGGATATGATTGATTTAGTACGAATTTATAAAAATTAATATTTCTTAAAATCAGTGAGTAAATCGTCTGCCATTTTTTTGTTGTCTTCAGTGAAACCAAATGAAGCGAATAAAAGCAACTAGAATGATGAGCAAATGGTTTAGTAGAGCCTTTTTTTTTTACATATTTACTAGTACTTCCCGTGATAATGCAGAGCCCTATACGTCTGCCTCTTCGATTTCTTTAATTTTTAGGATGTTTCTGACCAGCAGCTCTATTGGCAGACATGAGCAAATGATTTAGTACCCTTCTTTTTTTTACATTTTTGAAAAGCTGAAACTCAAAAACGCAGCGACGGACAGAAAAACTTTACTGAACCAAATCAATTTGTAATAATCTAAACTATCATCTCTAGCGGTATGAAATATGTGCAAATCATATAGCGAAATATTTTTCATCTCCCTTACTATTAGTTTAAAACAGTCTCTGCGACTGGCAAGCATATAACAAACAGTCTGTGACACTACTGTGCCAGACCGACCAAAGATTTCATTAAGGTAATTGTCGAGACCGTTAAGATGATAGGTACGTTCTTTGATAAAATCCGTTGAGCAATCTATTCTCATTTCATTCCTTTATCGAGCCCACCTTCCTTGGCAATCTAAGTAATGATGCCAAATAAATTGGCATTAGGGAAAATATTTTCTTGTTACAATGCGGTAAATGCCTACTTTGCTATTATGTTTTTCCCTTTTCTACCTTTTATTATAGCAGAAATTATGCATTATTAAATTATGGTTCGTTGGAATGCAGTTAAGTTTGTATCGAGGATGAAGGTTCTCGAAAACAAGTATTCCGTAAATATGCCAACAAAAAGGAAATAACAAGGAATATATTTTCTCAAGGAACATAGGTTGAAGATAAATATCAACTTCCCATAAATACGAGTAGAAACTGCATAAATTGTTAGCGGTTTTTGTATAAAAGTTGTTCAGTTTAGTTGTTCAGTTTAGTCCTCAGGGTTGTTTATACTCATTCTGTTCTTCATTTGCATTTAGTCTCTGTTACTTATGCTGAAGAAGTTGATACACAAAATGTTGTAATAGCAAACTGTTGAATGCCAAAATGTTGACGCAACGCAACGCAAAGAATTAATACTCTAAGATCGTCAATGTCTTAAGCGCCACTGAAATGAGTTTCCATCTTGGTAATTCTTAACAGAATTCCCTCATAAAGAAAACGATCAAGTAAAGTCAATTGATACATGTTCACTATTGAAACAGCACATTCCCACACGATTCGCAGTTCACATTTATAAAAATTTCGCTTCCATGAAACGCTACAAAACGCAGCTTTTACATAACGTGTTGAGACGAGAACTGGTTCTCAATATAATAAAAGAAAAAAGTTTGATAAAGGGAAATAAAAAATAAAAATTCTGATTTTACGGTTTTCTGGTAACAAAACCATCGTAGAGTTTTCATAACGATAGTCTGAACCTTTACAGTACCAACCCATCTCTACTCGTGGGTGTCGTAAAAGGCGACGAAGGGCTTATGAACCGGAGGATGGGTAGAAGCATCTTTCTGTGTATCTTACCATCTTATATACTGCGATCATTAACAATAGCAGTAACCTGCCACAACGCTTACAAGCATGGTGGCTATGGTAAATCCCCTCCAAAATAGTTCGGAAGGGAGCTTCCTTCATGGGATGTTATTGAACATGAGAATACTACAGGCCCTTTGCCACTTTGAAGCCAATTTGAAGACAGCGGAAGGTAAGAGAGGAGTACTAAGGCAGGCGATGCACAAAAGATCCCAAAGCTGCTTCGGAGTGGTCTGAGGTCCACCAAGTAGGAACTCATCCCCACGTTATAAGTTACGATGGAAATGTTGATTTAACAGTAACGGAGTTTGGCTGTGGTGAATAAGAAAAAAATTATTTTGGTCCACCATTTCACAGAAAAATTTAAGCGATTTAGGGGTGATCGAACAATTTTAACATTTAATTGGGGTTGTTGGGATTTATCAGATACTCGAACATATTTCACGTAAACAAGTGTTATATAACCCGAGTATGTTTGTATTGCCTAAACCCGTAAAGTTTTGTTATTCGGAATTCAATTGAATTAATTAGTTTCGTTATAAAATTAAGTCGTTATATTTTATACAGGGTGTTAATTTGATTGGGTGCCATAGCTCAGGGGCGGGATCAGTATCAGTAACTGAACAACTTTTCCCAAGAAACAATCAGCTGATGCAGTTTCTATGGGAGGTCAAAAATTGACTTTCGTTTTTCGATCTATGTTCCTTGGGAAAACTTTTTCAGTTTCTGATACTGATCCCGCCCCTGAGCTAAGGCACGCAATCAAATTTACACCCCGTATAATGTATTTGTTTGTATTATTTAAAATAATATATTTAAATCAATATATACTAGGTGTCAAAGAAGGGTTAAAGAATTTATGGCTGAGTGTAGAAAAACTACTAGAAAACGGATATAACCACATAATATTACAGGTTTTTTAATCATAATAACGTACCACCATATTCACTTATAAATTTATATTTAATTTTCGTTGACCAATGAGTTCATTTTGTGGTTCATTGAGGAAAACTAAAATTCTAAAAAGATAGTGTCACAAAAGTACGTCAATGAATTAATTTTATCGTTTTACTAATAATTAAGATACAATGTAGGAAGCGAATTTTTTAAATGTATTTAAATAATCTTTAATTATTAATAATATAGTTGAGGATGCAGAAAAAATGCAAGCTGATCTCAACCGTCTCGCTACTACTACTAATTAGAACTTAATCCCTCGAAGTGCAGGATGGTTAATAATTACATTCAGCCGTAAGCGTACTCTAGACTATTCCTATAACTTTAATCACGAAGCACAAAAGAGCCTTGCTATGCGTTATTTGGGCGTTTTATATAATTCCAAGATGCATTTGACGAACATTTTGACAATATTATACGCAAAGCAACTAGAGCACTTGGGTTTCTGATGCGTAATTCTAAAGATTTCAAAGACGCCAAAACTCTAAAATAGTTATTTGTTATGCAAGGCAGCAAAAGGTTTATTTGGCGCGAGTGCCTCGTATTGAAACCTGAGCAAGCGAAGGATTCTAGGATTGAACCACGAGAGAAGCGAGTGGTTCAAAAGAAGAATCCTGAGCGTGGCGAAGGTTTCAAGGCACGAGACGCAAAATAACTTTGCTGCCGAGCGAAACACAAAATTTTTCACCTCATTAAAGCGAGGAAATGTTAACATAATGAAAGAAAAGCAATTCAAATATAAGAAATAATTACTCATACGTTTTAACGTAAGGGCATAATACCTACATAATGGTACCGACTGCAACAAGCAAGTGGAAGAAGTGGAAACATAACCAGTATAACCTGAACCAGCGCTTAGCTACAAACCTCCGCAACCAGAGACCAGCTCAAGGTCAAAGAGTTTTCACGGACGAGTGGCCATGTATAGGAATACTAGACATTAAAAAGGAAATCACTATAATTAAATTATGATTATTTTTGGGACTGTTGTGCTCATGTTCGTGACTCTACCTATAAACTACTTGATAAATTTGCAGAACACTTTTTTAATTAATTAATTTGAAAAAGTTAACAGTTATGTACACAAGCGTAACTTAATGGTATTTAACAACAAATGTTAGGTTCATACATAACCAAAGACACTTTTCACTGTTCATTTTCATTGGATTTCAATGTGGAGACAGAGGACAGGCAGTGGCAGGCAAATCTATTTTGTATTGCGTTGATTTGAAGTCAAAGGGCGATTCCATTAATCTGGACAAAAGAACAGAAAAACTACTTTTCCTTATCAGCCAATACCTTACCCACCAGGCATTCACTATTAATAATACTATTTGTTTCTTTCCTATAGCTGCATCCCTCTTTCTCATCTTGAAAACGATAGTGCGTGGCTGGTTTTACAAGCGGCCAGTACTGCAAAATAATAAGTACATCGCGTTCGAATTTTATAAACCTTTTGCCCGCTAGGGGCCAAAAATCGCTTTTGGCCGCAGAATTTAACCGACAAAACAAATGTTTCCGAGCTTTGGAGGTGAAAAATATTTTATTGCCCCTTGGTACGTAGTCATTTAGGGTACGCTTCTCTAGTTTGGAATCCAGTCTACGCGGTGTACGTTGACAGACTCGAAAATGCATAAACCAAGTTTATCAGACATCTCTGCTATCGAACATTCCATTGTCTTCTGAAAAAAAGTATCAATAGGTACGAGTATGTTATAAGCACCACTTTCTCACATTGCAGGCATTGTCTATGTAATTGCTGACATGGTATTTTCACAAATGCCTTCGATTACGCGGAGTTGTTATCTTTGTCCTGTAGTGGACATTTCATGGGATGTTATGATGATCATGATTATCATTGTTTAGTTTTAATGTCCCTTACAGAAATTTGCGATCTCTTGCGCCCATCAATGTTGTTGCGCACGAGAAGAACGATAGACATAAAACGTTTGTAGTGCGAGCGAGCAAATGTTCAATATGCTGAGTGAGGAGAATGGTTTGAATCTTAACAAAATATCCTGTTCCATGGTTGCAGACGCCTGACACTAACAAGAGAACAAAGCGCGTTGCCCACTCTGAGAACTATGATATGTGCCCATGTGCCCGTAATTTAACTGGCTCCCTTGCACTTCAAACCGAAACACTGCACTGCAAACACTCCTGCTTTACGACAGAAAAAAGCAAGAAGGTGGTACATCCCCACACGGACTTTGCACAACAGCCCTACACCTCCCGGATAAAATAAATAATCTAAGCATATCGTACCATCTTAAATACTGCGGTCACTAACTACCGCGGTCCATGGTACCAGCCGCTACGCTAACTACCGTGTGGTGACTATGGTACTTCCCATCTAAATTTGCCTGTCCAGCAGTGGACATTCCATGGGATGTTATGATGAATCTTTAATTAAATTAATAACAAGTGAAATTACTTTTCACCAGAATCAATACCTAATAATAATATCTGTATGAACGATCTTTGGATAAATTTCATCAACAAATTCAAATCAAATACAGATAACAAAGTTGGTAAAGAGATAGCAGAGCTGCAATATTTTCTAAACAACAAACATTCTCGAACTGTCGAAGATTTCGACAACAAGGAGAAGAGAAATGAAGTAAACATTTGACACGATTTCGGAGTTTGAACTGGAATGTAAACATGAAGGAATAAATAAGCAAACGTGTTGCTTCATTTTTTCATCAGTTGAAATTGATTTGCTGTACAAATGAATAGGTTTTGACGCGAATTTTTCATTTAAGAAAAGTAATTAATATTACAGTTTATTCTAGTTGTTTCTTTCAGCATTAATAACAATTTGTGTATATTTTCCGGTTTATTCGGGAATTTTTCACAAATAATAAAATAGCCAGTGCAAAGAAAAAAAAACAATACTAATAATATCATAATAATATTTGCGTGAGTCGTAAAGTCAGTGATCTAATCCAGTTAAACGAAAAACAAGAAAAGAGACTCCATCATATTAGTCGAAAGACGCCCAGGACTGGACAAAGGTCTTATTACAACGATTGGCTCGTCAAGCTTCTTCACAAAACCCAAACCAGATCATCTAACTTGTAGGGCTTTGCCCTTTGATTTATATGATGTGAACCTTTAATCTTTAAAAACTAGGAGTTACATTAAAAATGTTAATTTGGTTATTTCTTGCAACAATAGTAAGAGCATCAAATGTACCAGTTGCACTCTATTCAAATGAATCTATTGCGATTAAGTCAGCACCAAAACTGAAGACTGATGAAGATGAAATTCACTTTTTACTTTACACAAGGTAAGTCATCAGGATATACCGAAATAGGCATTGCCGTCCGTTTTCTAGGACAATGGGTGAAATAGATCCATTGATACTCGTGACCCGATCAAGCGTCTGTGGGCACGTGCGGTTTCCCCACAAGAAATAATAAATATTAATAAATTGCCCTTTGTGGTGCCGGCAAAGAATAGTACTAACCCATCTCTACTCGTGGGTTCGTAAGAGGCGACTAAGGGTTAATGAACCAGAGGATGGATGGGCAGCAGCATCCTACAATCTGCGGTCACCAATAATCGCGGTCCATAGTGCCAACCGTAACGCTAACAAGCGTGGTGCCTATGGTATCTCCCCTCCACATTGTTTCAGCAAAAGATGGAATTTTGGAGGGTATTCATGTAGTGGACGTTTTATAGGATGTCATGATGATGATGATAAATAAAAGGTGACTTATGAGAAATTGTCGAGTGTAGGCACAAAAAGAGCCACTTGTCGTGTTAAAGACATGACAGGTCTCCTTTTGAGTATCGTCGAAAGCAAAAGTAGTAAGGGTTTCGCTATGTTTTGTAGGCGATGGGCTCGCGATCTGTCTCTCTCGGAACAGCTAAACTAAAAAGCTGAGAGTGATTTTGGTATGACAATGGCCCTCCTCAACCCAAAAGGAAAACAAGCGTGATCAAAAAGGCTAACAATAAAAAAACTGTGTTGTTTATTTTCTAAGACAATTTCAGAATAATAAAAAGTATAAGTATAGAAACTACATAGCTTTTGCAAACAACAGTAAGTTATTGTTACAGGAATCATCCAAATCAATTTCAAGAAATTAAAATACGCGACACAGAGAGTCTATTTAAATCAGATTTTAATTTCAATCAATCATCAAAAATTATTATCCACGGGTGGATTTCTAGCAATGAAACAATGTTAGCGATCGAGGATTTGAAAAATGGTGGGTATGGAGTTATTGGCAAGCCAAAATAAATTAAATTATACTAGTTACAAGTATTAATCAAGCTCTATGTTTTACGCATAACTTATATTTTACAGCATATGTTAACAATACATATTGTAATGTTATTATAGTCGACTGGAGTAAACTTTCTAGCGGAATATACAAGACCGCCCATGGATTTGCACATACAGTATCTGCGTTTGTTATAGAATTTATACTACTACTCATGAAATACGGTGTATCTGTGAGACAATTGCACCTTATTGGTCACAGTATTGGTGCACATATAGCTGGAGATATTGGAAAATATTTTCGTGTACATCAAAATAGGATGATTGACGCTATTACAGGTGAGAATATTTAAATTTGTTACGTGTGTTGTCCCTCCATATTTTCTCTTCTTTTTATTTGTCGTAAGGTAGGACATGCATTCTTGGATGGAAATAATCTTATTCGAATTTTTTTGTAAGGTAAAAATCTGTGCTGAAGACTCTTTTCAGGGTGTAACAGAAACGGTATTCCACCCTGAAGTATGTGAATCCGCCCATAGAATTAAAAAATTTTGACCTCCCATAGAAACTGAATCAGCTGAGATAGTGTGCGGCATTTTGTACAGCACGTCAAAAATTTATTTTCGTAGTGTTGACCTATGTTTCAGGAAAGTTGTTCAGTTTCATGGGCAGAATCACATCCTTCAGGGTTGATATACCCTTTCTGTTGCACCTTGTATATATTTCTGACAAATAAAAGATGAATAAAAAAAAAAAAATAATTAATGTAGCAAATATGTCCAACACTTATAAGGTTCGACGAAGAAGTAAAATAAAAAAATCTATGATTAAATTATAGGTCTAGATCCCGCCTACCCACTTTATAAGTTTAGTACACATATATTAAATAAGGAAGAAGCAAGACATGTAGAAGTTGTCCATTCCAATTCTGGTTTCTGGGGATATCGCAGTCCTTTGGGCCATGTTGACTTTTATCCTAATGGAGGAAGAGAACAACCTGGGTGTCGACGTGATCTTAGAGGTTTGCAAGATAATTTTGTATCACTATCTTTTTTACGAAGCGTTGGCAGGCCCCCCACAAGGTGGACCGATGATCTGGTCAAGGCCGCGGGAAGCCGCTGGATGCGAGCAGCGAAGGACCGGTCGTCATGGAGATCTTTAGGGGAGGCCTATGTCCAGCAGTGGACGTCTTTCGGCTGATATGATGATCTTTTTTACTTGTCTTTATTTCACCTCTGTGGAGTCAGTTACTTAACCAAGTGACATCAGTCTAGCAATAACTTTGACCTGATTTCACCTGGGCATACCACGCAAGATTTTTTTTTCTTCCGTGATCCACGTGAGTTCACCTAGAACACCACAGGTAGCGTGTGTGAAGTATTACCACGAAATCATCAATTCATATTTATCATCATCTAGTGACTTAATATTTTTCTAAAGGAAAAGGTTGTTTGATTTCTTTATCAAAATTATCTGATTTATCAGAGGATTTCCCAAGTATTTTCACTTTATTTAGTCAAGAGATTTATGCATTTTAATAAATCGCTCTTAATATCCTTCCGGAGAGGTATCAGCTGTCAAGGTGCAACCATCGACCTGAATCTCAAAATCATGCCTAATTAATAAAACTATCAATCTCAAGTACGGCATCTTAGCTGCATACCTCAAACGTCTAATGAAAAAAGGAAATAGTAGTAGTAATAAGAATAGTAGTAGCAATTTTTAATGATTCTTCTTTCATTAAGTTAAACTACAGCCTTAAACTATTACAACTAAATAAATATAACTGTAAGAAAACAGTCAAGACTTACCTGCTACAATTAACTTATGCAGAAACTGAAGAGTTATTAAAAACACTGCAATAGTTTCACTACCTCTACACACACTTCTCACTAGCACAGTCTCACACTCACCATACACACACTGACACACACTCACTATACACACACTTCACACAGAACACTCGCCACACACATGCATACACCTCACAGCTGTTCGCTTTCGTGTAATGGGGTGGAGTCCTGGTGACCTGCAATACAGGCCTCGTAGCGTAGCTCGGGCACCAGTTCACCACAACACAAACTTAAAACTGAAAAACTAGATTGTGCACAACTATTTAATTTTATTTTTAAGTTTACTTTGTGGTGAAAAGAAAGATTTTTATTTATTAGCATTGTATGCTTGTGAAACGTGGACATTAACTAAGAGAGACAAAGAAAGATTAGAGGCATTCGAAATGTGGTGTTGGAGGCGAATGGAGAAAATAAGCTGGACAGAGAAAAGGACGAATAAGGAAGTATTGGATGGAATAAATCAAAATAGAGAAATTATAAATGTAATAGAAAACCGAAGAGGAAAAATGTTTGGTCACATCATCAGGCACGACACATTTATAAAAACTATTGTGGAAGGAAAGGTGGAAGGAAGAAGAGGCCGCGGCCGGCCTAGAATAGAGTACTGCCAAAGGATGAAAGAGAGGGCGGGGGTAAATACTTACGGAGAACTGAAAAACCTAATACAAGACAGAGACAGATGGAGAAAGCTACACCGACAAGAGCATGGCTCTTAAATAATGAATGAATATTTATTTATTTATTAAAAATCAATAACAAAAACTGATATTTCGTGATATTATTTGTGTTTTCTTGAATAAAGTGGAAAACATCATCATTTTATTTAGTTTTAAGCAAGTACTGTTACTATAATAAAACGCACTCTTTGAAGTACAAAAAAAATATCGTCACCGATTAACAGCAGTCATGCGATACGAGTATCAACTCACACGTTAGTTTTCGTCATTGATTTGATTAATTAGCGAGTGTTTTGTCAACACTCAGGTGATATTTGCTTTGATGACAGCTACCTAAGTTTTGTTTATTAATGCAATGCTTTCCGGATGTATGGCTTCGTCATGAGGACTTGCCGTGACTTTAAATGCACGTCAACCTATATTCACTTTTATAACTCTTTAGTTCGCCCTCAACTCGAATTCTCCTCACAGATTTGGAATCCCTATTATAATAAATATACTGATAAAATTGAAATCGTACAACGAATGATTTTTCGTTCAATGAATTTTAAATATTTCCGTAAGAGAATATCTTACGATAAATTAAGGACTACTTACACCGTAATGTCACTTCATTTTAGACGAACTTTGTTAGATGTTATTATATATTCTTTATTGTGCACAATAAAACAAAACAGTAGTGATAGAAGAGGTTCACAATGGCGAGCTTACCTCTATGAAGAGATCTCTTCCAGCCAACCAGAGTTTAGTGTGAAAAAGTATATACGGGGACAAGAATAAGTACACATCAAATAAAAATAAGAAATAAGTATAAGTACATATATAATATTATAATAATACATAGTAATAATTACATACATATACCTACTATAGACTACATATATTAATATAGCTACAACATAATAATACATATATTATCAAGATAAGTTCGATAAGATGTGCTCTTTCAGCCTTTTCTTGAAAAAAGTGACGGATGGGCTGTCTTGAATATATTTGGGAAGCTTGTTCCACATTAAAGTAGCACGCACGGAAAAGGAATTGAACAGGAATTTTGTGTTGGCACTAGGACATTCCAGCATCTTAGTGATACAGGGACGCCTAGGGCGGGGATCAGGTGGCAAGCGTTGGAAACGGGATCGAAGGTATTTAGGTGTTATGCTCTTTAAAAAAAATTGCAACAATATGCTAGATTGTCCAATTCTTACTGGGTATGTAGCACTCCGTGTCGCTCTCCGACCGCAACGTTAAGCTAATCCTCATAAATTTTTTGTAACAGCCTTCTGTAACACTAATGCTGGAAAACACTCTCCAGTTAGGCGTATCATTGCTACATATAATGATAATTTCACTCATTTAGACGAATACATTTAAGGGTTTGCTTTTAAAAAAGTTAGCAAAATTATAATTATTAATTTATGTAATGGCTAGTTTTTTAGTTTATTTTGCGAATCTATTAAAGCTATTCTGTTTAAACCTAGTAGTTGGAACTTTATACTTTTTATTTTTTATTATTAAGTTACTTATCTGTTCGTATCTCTTAACTTTCACTGCCGATTAATGTTGTCTAAAGTTGTATTTTTTAATAATTTTAATATTTTCGCAACTACAGTACCGAATTGTATATTCAACTCGTGAAAAGTGTTGTTGGTTATGTATGAACCTAACATTTGGCTTGTGTACATAACTGTTAACTTTTCCAAATAAATAAAATAAAAATAAAAGAGCAATCTCACACTTGAGCGGGATTTATTAATACTAGCCTTAGACAATCCAATTCATATAATTTTATTCACTGTAGATTCTTTACGGAATACTTAGTGAATGTCATGCAGAATACAATGCAAATAGAGCGAGGCTACACCATTTCGGATCGTGCTATGGCAGCGTAAAAGAAACGGCAAGAAACGCCACACAAGAATGTCACAATCCCTAACATAATCTTTCCTTTGTTTTTTTTACATGTTTAAATTAGTGGCTCTTATTGCAACTACCACCAACTAGTCCAACAGCTAAAAAAAAAATCCCCCAAAACTAAATCTTTGATTTGAAAAAAATTGGTTGCAGTTCATAGTATAAATAAATAGTTTCAGTTTCTAGGATATTTATCATGACATACTGTATACAGGATGTAACAACAAGAGTTTACCAACCGTGAAGGATGTAAATCTGCCCATGAATCTGAACAACTTTCCCTAAGGAACAGGTCGAAATACGAAAATAATTTTTGACCTCCAATACAAACTTAATCAGCTGATAGTGCATTTTGTATTGGAGGTAAATTATTTTTTCCTATTCCTTGGGGAAAGTTGTTCAGTTTCATGGGCAGAATCACATTCTTCAGAGTTGATATACCCTTTCTGTTACACCTTGTAATTATTTGTCTCTTTTATTTTAGAGATATGTTCACATGACCGAGCTCTTCAATATTACACATATTCTATCAGAGGCACGAAGTTTAATGCCGTACGTTTTATAGTGCGAGAAAAAGTCCACTATAGTAAAATTGATACCCTTTATATGAACGGCCTTAAGTTAAATTATGGGTAAGTTTTGTGTCAGTAATTTTTTTTACGGCTTTATTATTATTATTTATTAAAAACAAATTTATAAAATTAGTAGTTTAATGTAATGTAAAATCTCAACAATAGGAAATACGTTGTTACTCTTTTCATTGGTTTTAAGAAAGAGTTTGATACGCTGGACCACGGACTCCTCCTTCAAGCTATGCAAGAATGTGGTGTCCGGGGTCCAGTGAACAAATGGATTGAGAGCTACCTTGAAAATAGAACACTGCGCACTGCAATTGGCGGTAAGACCGAGGAAGAAGCCGAAGTGAATTATGGTGTGCCCACTGGATCTGTGTATGGCCGTAATAAGAGCCACGACATCTGACATCTTGCCGTTTATAGGATCAAATTTTTGAGGCTACTCCAAACGATCAAATCAATGGAATAATGTAACCTTGTGTGAATAATTTTTTTTTTCTTTTTCTAAATTACAGGCAAAAAGGTAACTACTGGTTTAGAACTGGACATCGACCACCTTTCATATACAATCCGGATGATGTTCATGATGACAAGGTGGATCATGAATACTTAAAGAAACTACGTGACAATAATGAACTTTAAATGATTAGTTTCAGAAATTACATTGATGATTGAACTAGCATTGCCGATCATATTGCTAAAACATTTTGATAGGTTTTGATGTTGTAATATTTCTTTAGCAAATTTTATGTAAATCATTGAAGAAACTTAGCTGGCTTGGCTCTTTGAATCTTATTCACCTAAGTTTTAATACATAACTGTATGTTAACCTAAATGACAACTGCTTGCTACGGAGAATGAAAAACAATATTCGAATCGAATAGCAATTAATGTAAAAAAATAAATAAATGTTAATGAATAAAAAATCATTTAATTCGGACATTATTTATATAAAGTTAAAAAAAAGATGCACAGTGTTAAAGAAAACAGGACTCTAATATGACATTATATTCAACTGTGGACTTATGATTGGATAGGTTTTTGTGTCAGAAATATTCAACAATAAGTGTTTAGTTGATCGTTTTGTTACATTTTCACACTAAGAAAGCGACAATGTAAAGAAATTTACAGTTTTCTGGCGATGGGCTTTCAGTGCAATCGCTAAAAATAGCTTTAGTCCAACCAAGGATCTGTCCATTACAAAAGTGAAACGAACGTGATTTATCCTACTAATATTATAAACGCGAAAGTTTGTAAGTATGGATGGATGGATGGATGTTTGTTACTCTTTCACGTAAAAACTACTAAATGGATTTCAATGAAACTTTACAATAATATAGCTTATACATCAGAATAACACAAAGGCTACAATTTATAAACCTGCGCAGACAAAGTCGCGGGCACCACCTAGTATGCCATATTATTCTACTTTCTACTTACTTTTATAAAATGTGACCTTCTGAATTCTTACCTCCTTCTTACTTTTATACAATGTGAATTTTCATTGGTTCCGGCCATGATAACAAGCAACTTTCCAGAGGAATATATATATTTTTTAACTTTCCATACAAAACGAATCGATTCGATCACGTAGACTTTAGTATGTAGTCAGTTTTTTTAATATTCTTTTGGATTGTTGTTTATTTTCATGAGTACAATAACTAAAAGATTCAGATAATTTTATTCAATGTAGATTCTTTACAGAATACTTATTGAATGTCATGCAGAATACAATGCAAATAGAGCGAGTCTACGCCGTTTCGGTTAATAACCAATAAAAATCGAGGTGTATTATGTCTTGCTTTTAAGAAGAGTCAGAAGTTGTCTCACAAGGCTCGTCTGATAGAGGTGTTTTGGTACCAATACTGATGTAGGTACGGCAGTGAAAGCTGGGTAAGGCAGAAAAAGCATGAAAGTAGAATAAATGTAGTAGAAATGAGAGGGTTGAGGAGAATGATTGGTGTGAAATTGAGAGTCAGGATTAGAAAAAGTGTGATACTCGTAAGAGCACGTTGTGGCGTAAAGGAAGACGTAGTGACTAACATTGAGAAAGGGATGCTGAGATGGTTTGGTCATGTAGAGAGAATGAATGAAAGAAGATTGACGAAAGAGATCTATAAGGCGAGAGTGAATGGAAACGTTGGAAGAGGAAGGCCTTGGCGTACGTACCAGCACCAAATTGAGGACGTTCTGAATAAAGGCCAGGTTAAAAGAACCCTAAACCGATGAGCATGTATGAAAGGATTGATAAAAGTACAGGAAGCAAGGGAAGTATGTCAAGATCGTAGCAGGTGGAGAACTGTGGTCTCTGCCTACCCGACGGGAACAAGGCGTGATAATATATATGTATATGTTGCAGCCGGATTGAAGAACCCGCCATGTTACTATTTGGCGCCGCCGTAATAAAAAATGTCGCTGTTCTGCAATCCGCCTACCTTTCGTTCGGCCGGATTACAATTTGGCTGAAATAATATACGCCGCATTGAATGGGCACTTTGCGTTCGTCAAAGCGGCGTAGTAACGTGGCGCCCAATTGCAAACTGGCGCTTTGTCGTTGCGCTGCTTTAAAAACGGCCCGTTATTTGTTTCTGGCACTCGCCGGCCGCTCTCACGGTACGCTCACTTCACTCGGCTCGTGCGTAGACCAAAATCAATTTTTTACCTCCCATAGAAACTGCATTAGCTGATAGTGCATTTTGTATGGGAGGTAAAATTTGGTTTTTCTTATTTCGGCCTATGATCGTTAGGAAAAATGGTTCAGTTTCATAGGCGGCGTGAATCTGCCCATGAAACTGAACAATAATAAATTGAAAAAATACCCTTCAGTAATATCTACATCTTTCCGTTACACGCTGTATTAATCTATACATATAATAAAAGAGTAGAAACCGCGTGTCTGTACTTTTGATAAATTTATAAAAAAAATAGTGTGGGCGATAAGAAACGACTAATAAAACTCAAAAATATGTTTTCTGAACTTTTTGTCTGTCTGTCTGTATGTTTTCGATAAACTCCGAAACTACTGAACGGATTTTCTCGCGGTTTTCGCAGATATATTCAGCTTAGCTCTGAGCAACATATAGGCTATGTTTCATTCAAATCGGTTCACTCAATCAGAAGCTACACTAATGTAAAGTATCAAATTGCCTGTACGATAATAACTCACAAACCGATTCAAACTGAGTTTTCAATTACGAGTTTGGCTTACTTTTGTGCAACATAAAAGTTTAGTTTCATTGCAAACGGTTCACTCAGACAGAAGGTACACTAAGTTTCATGCGGCGGCGCAAATAACTCACAAACTATTGAACGGATTCAAACGGGGTTTTCAATAAACTGTCAAGCTTACTTCTTTGCAAAATATTAGCTTACTTTTATTGAAAACGGCTCACTCAGACAGGTGCGCGAAATTTCCAGCGGAGGCGCCAATATCTCACAAACAACTGAACCGATTAAAACGAGGTTTTCGGTAACGTATTTGGCTTACTCCAAGCAACATGTATGCTTAGTTTTATTGCAAACAGTTCATTCAAACTAAGTTTCAAGCGGCAGTACCAATAACTCACAAACTACTAAACGGA
Source organism: Athrips mouffetella (assembly GCA_947532105.1). Taxonomy (NCBI): domain Eukaryota; kingdom Metazoa; phylum Arthropoda; class Insecta; order Lepidoptera; family Gelechiidae; genus Athrips; species Athrips mouffetella. The sequence continues at coordinate 4,556,595 of OX383964.1, read as the reverse complement.
TTTAAATGGGGTTTTCAATAACGTGTTTAACTTAATTCTTTGCAATGTATTAGCTTACTTTCATTAAAAACGGTTCACTCAGTCAGAAAATGCCCGAAGTTTCAAAAGGCGGCGCCAATAGCTCACAAACTACTATACCGACTCCAACTGGCATTTCCATGACGTGCTTGGATTAGGTACTTCCGTGCAACATATAAGCTTAGTTTATTTGAAAACGGTTCACTTAGATAGAAGTTACGCAAAGTTTCAAGCGAAGGCGCAAATAATTCAAAAACTTTTGAGCGGATTCAAACGTGGCTTTCAATAACGCGTTTGGCTTACTCTTGTGCAATAAATAAGCTTAGTTTCATTGCAAACGGTTCATTCAGACAGAAGGTTCGCGAAATTTTAAGCGGCCGCACCAATACCTCACAAACTACTTGAACGACTTAAACGGGGTTTTCAACAACGTATTTAGGTTGCTTTCGTGCAATATTTGAACTTTTTTTGTTGTAATCGGTTCATTCAAACAGACAATAGGCGAGTTCAAAGTTTCAAGCTGTGAAACCGAGCTGAAATCAAACAAGGCTTATAATTTTGTACGGAAAAAAGCCAAATACTTTGTTGAAAATTCCGTTTGATCCGGTCCAGTTGTTTGTGTAAAAGTCGTGGGTACAGCTAAAGATTGGTAAAATCTAGATTTAGTTTTATTGTAAAAATAATAATAAAAAAAATCCTGTTTCGGCGGTGCAACAAATGTAAAAAAAATTATGAAAGTTCTAAAGTTTTGAAAACTTAGGAAGTAGGTACTTATAAACGAAATACTTCAAAAAATAAAGAGAGAAGGGAATCATTGTTTTTTAGGAATTGTCTTTTAAGGGGAGAGATAAGTTACAAAGATTGTACGGAAGCGAAATCCAACAGTTTTGTATGTAGGTACATGTAGAGTTAAAAGCTTGGGAAGCTAGACACGTTGGACTTTGTACCGCTCTTTTTTCAGTAGCCACAGAAGCTAAAGTGACTGAGCCTCAGATTTAGTTAGGCTTTGTTTTGTACAAGAAATAACAAAACCCGTATCATAGTTACTCCGCGTGGAATTCGACTATGATTTTACACTTACGAGGATAGTGGGCAACCTAACAGTTCACAAGTAAACAAGAGGTGTTGAATCCGTATTATCGGTACTCTGTATACCTAATAATATAAAGGCGAGAACTGCACTGTCTGTCTGTCTGTTACGCTTTTATGACTAATCCGATAAACCGATTGTGATGATAACTTATTAGTACGAAAATAGTTTGAACCATGGGAAAAGTCAATAGCTACTTTTTCTGAACCCCACGCGGACGGAGTCGCGGGCAACAGCTAGTACGAAAATAAAAACTTTAAAATATTTCTACAGTTTTTTAACATGTGTATTTTATTTATTATTAGTTTTAAGAATTTCAAGTTATCTACTTATATGTAAGTATGTTACTTTGTTATCCATATACATTTTTGCAATTACAACGTTTATTGGACAAATAATGATAATTCGTATAGTATGTTGTAACTTCAAAGTCAGTGTACTCATAATCCAGTTAATTAATAAGATAACTACCCAAATTAGTCTACCTATTATAATGCATATTGCATGTCGCGTTGTTACCTATCTAACACTTTATATGTTGTGCTCCGAACTTTCAAGTGCTTTGAATAGCCTATAGCTTGTCTTTATCATTGAGTCCTAAACATAAATTTGCAACAGTATAACCACTTTCCAAGTCCTAGCAGTCTCATTCAAATACAACCAGAATTAAGCTTTCTACTTCATTACTGTTTAACAGTTAGCATTAAACGGTAGCATCTTATTAATTGTGTTGGCTTCTGTTATTATTAAATCTTCTAATAAAGTAAGAATTTAAAACAAATCAGTGTTCCATCTTCTTCTAGCTACATTTTGACAAAATGTTTCATGTGTTAGGGATTTTTTTTATTTGGCATTGTTTGATTAAGACTTTTAGTGAATGTGCAAGCACACTTCAATGGAAGCAAGTTGAACCTATTTATTTTGGGAACCAATATCAAAACCCAGTGTTTACAAACTATTTATTTTGGAATAACCAAAAAGATGTTAAGTATTTTTTATATACAAGGTAAGAACTATTTGTATTTTTTTACATTTATTTTGAACATCACGGTATTCATGCCAACCAAAAGATATCTACTGCTGTACAAAAGTTTCCCTAATTTGAAAGTTTGACTTGGGAGACTGTTCACCTTCCATAATGTTTTCCGGTAGGTGATAATCAGTGATAGGAATAGGTAGTGCCTATTTGCCTAAACTTCAAAGAACTGAGGCAAGAAACGGAGACTTCCTTAGACTAAATGTTTTCCGGGACATCTGTCCCGAAATTCGGGACAACACTTAAATACATTAAAAATATGTTATTTGGAATAAGTAATTTGTCTTTATTTACCTAAAGTCACTTTTCATCCACATTATTAGAAAAAAAAAGTAAGATTATGTCAGTTCACATTTGTTAGTGTAAGGTCAGAACCATGGTAAATCGTTAGATTACATTATATGGTGTGATTATCCTAAAATGAAACAGTTAAGGACTGCTTGGATTTACAATTGATCGGGCTTTAAACATTAATATACGAGTATGAATTGTCACGGATTAGTTGTATCTATCATGTTTCACAGGAGGAATCCACAAGATTATCAAGAATTAAAAATAAACGATACGGAAGGCTTACTTGCGTCAAATTTTGATTTTAGTAAGAAAACAAAAGTAATCGTACATGGATGGTTGTCTGATGGAACTGGTACAGTCCCAGAGGATATAAAGAATGGTGAGAATCGTAATATTTTCTACGCCAGTGGGATACACTTTACCCGTTCGTTTGTTTTTTCGTCTACCAAAGCTTATTATTTTGGTTTATTTTTTTGGGAAATCCTATAAAATATATTAAAAGTGTTTATGTTCTCGTGAAATAGAGATAAAGCGTGTGAAAGTAAAATTTCATAGTATCTAATTTAGTGGTAGACAAGTGGTATATTTTATTCTCAATATTGTCGGATAGGATTGATGACTGATCCAAATAAATCCAATTACGATATTGATTGGCCTTCTTCTACATAGTCATACTAAAGTAATACTTTTTAGAAAATAATTTATTCACCAAAGTATCTTTGAACAATGTTTAACCTACCATAATCTCAACACAACAATTAAATTGAATCAAAATTGATAAAACCAATTTTTTTTTCTTAATTTAATATTTTTATTTTCAGCTTACTTGCAAGTAACTGATGACAACATTATAAATGTTGACTGGAGTAAACGCGCTGACACTTTATACACAATAGCTAGAAGCTACGTTCCTACGGTCAGCAAGTCTTTGACAGAGTTCCTCCAATTCCTCGTGGCTAATGGTCTCAATACATCTGATCTTCATCTTATTGGACATAGCCTAGGAGCTCATGTTGTTGGTGTAGCCGGAAAGTATTATCGGAACGAGATGAAACCGATAAAAATTATTTCAGGTGATGGATTTTTAAATGGATTATTAGAAAGACATTTTTTAAAAATTAGCATATCCTCTGTAATATCCCAATAAGTTTATGCGTGAGTCTCCAGTGCGGATGACAGACATTTAGCGAAGACTACTGTCCGGCAAACGCTCTTGTCTGATTTAATTACCTCCTCCCCTCTGAAGAAGTGGCGCTCACTAAGCTGTTGAACTTAAAAGGAAATTATAAACATCATCATGTTTCTGATTTTGTCTATTGAAATGTCCTAGGAGAACTAAATAAAAGACAAGTTTGTGTGTCATCATTATTATTATAATATCCTATGACGTATCCACTGCAGGACAGGGAGCTCCCTCCAAAGTACCAGTCACCATACTTGTTAGCATAGAGCAGCTCAAAATTATGAACCCGGCTTGGTTCGGTTTTTTTGCGTTGCTCGTAGCTTTTTATCGTTGTGGTTGGCCCCATGGACTGCAGTTGTTGGTGACCGCAGTATGAAAGATGGTACAATACGCAGAAGGACGCTGCTGCATATCTTCTGGTTCTTTCTTTAGTCTCCTCTTACGGTTCAGGGACAGTTTTTCTGATTTTCAAAGAAAAGTAACCCTTAAATTCATCACAACTCTACTCTATTGCTTATTATAGTGGGGTAGGAATCAAATTGTGCTACAATGAGTTTTAAATCATGATCATTAATTTTCAGGACTAGATCCAGCAAAACCCTTGTTTGAATTTAGTAACGAAGACAGTCGGTTGGATAAATCTGATGCAGTCCACGTGGAGGTCATTCATACGTGCGGAGGTTCCTTGGGATTTCCTGAGCCTTTGGGACATTTGGACTTTTATCCCAATGGAGGCAGAAAATCGCAGCCTGGGTGTGGGTGGGACATTGTTGGTTCGTATCTGTGTGATGATATTTTTCAGATATGTAGTCAAGACCATCAAGACACAAATTTCTGTCGATATTGTCTTTGCTTCTGTAAAGTTTTCATAAACACCAACGAACAAAAGAATCGTTAAAATCGGTTCACTACCGGCGGATATACCGAGTAAAAAATACACAAAAAAAACATACAGTCGAATGGAGAACCACCTCTTTCTTTTGAAGTGAGTAAAAAAAAAATATTTTTCCTCTACAAAAAATGTCGTTCTGGCAATACTAGTTAAGCCTCTTTCATTATATTATGCCATTAAGAATGCCAATAATTTGAGATTTGATAGTGCTGTGAGACGCTTGAATACTCTTTGGAATAAAAAATAATTTTCAATTTGTTTAACTTTTCAGGTTCATGTTCACATCATCGAGCAGTATTGTTCTTTGCCGAGTCCATAGTATCGAGAGTTCCTTTTACTGCTGTACAATGCTCCAGCTATGACGAGGTTTATGCTACTGGAAAATGCAAGACACAGAATGCTAAACAACTTAATATGAGTGGGCTTAATTTGAATTATGGGTAAGTTACACAGTTTCAGATTGTCTCGTTCTGTCCTTTTCTGTTTTGCTGACAAAGTCAGATTCAACAATAATCCGTAAACCGTCCTTAAAACATACCTATGTAAAACGTCCTATGTGCAGAATAAATATTGATGAGAATTCCTTTACCTTAGAGCCTTATCAAACTAGCGAGCCGCGAACGAGCGAAGACGCCGCGGGTGGGCATCGAGTTTGTGGCGTGCGATCCGAGTTTTGTACATTCAGTGCCAGAATGGATTCCGACGAGGAAGCAACTGCTGTTAGCTTTGTTACTCCGAAAACGGAAACGAAAGCAGATAAAACAACAAATATGGGAGGATCCATTATCAAGTAATCGACTAGGAGAGAGCGACTGCTATGTGCTGTTTTGAAAACGAATGAGTTTTCATATAAAATACGAAGCAACTTTTTCCCCGACCTATAACACATATTACATGAATTTGAGGTTATGATTTTAATTAAAAAACACCTGATTCTCGTACTTCTATGCGTGTTTTGATTAGAATTTTAGAGAAAGCAATCCCGATAGAACGGTATTTTTCTTCCTAGTTTCGACAGACTGCGACCGAACGCGAGCGTACAAAATGGCGTCTACGAGTACAGCGCTGTTCCTAGCACATGCCGCGTACTCGCCCCGCCCTCCACTAAGTATGAGGTCTTTAAGAGATTGTTCTTAATGTGTTCATAACAATGAAGATAATAATGGACAAAAGCCGTGCATAACGATTACTAATTTAATAGTCACCTAAGTCAATTTGTCGATCTCAACTCAATCCACATGATAAAAAGTAAGGACAAAATATTTATGAAACACGTTGCTAATGTACAAACAAATGATCACTACATCATAACATCCCATACAACGTCCACTGCAGGACAAGGAGCTCCATTTCACTATAGTCACCACGCTTGTAAGCGTTGCGGCTGACGACCGCTGTTGTTGGAGACCGCAGTATGTAAGAGACACAGAAAGATGTTGCTGCCCAATCTCCTGTTCATAAGTCGTTAGTCGCCTCTTACGACACACTCGGGTAGAGACACTTTACCGGCACCACACGTTCGATATAAAAGATACAAAACTATTATTAGGAGTCTAATTTGGTGTCTGTAGACACAAAAAAGCCTGTATGACAGTCCATCAGACCTTGGACCCTTCGGACACGTATTATAAACTTAAAAAAGTGCGTAATAAACTTAACTCAGAAAGTGATTATAAAAGCTCTATTAGACCTGACATTAAATAAATAAAAATATATATTATATTGCAAGCAAGCACGCGATAATTCGGTTTTATGTAGGTACGCATTTGCAGATAAATACATCTTGCATGCTCTTCGTGATAAGTACGAATTTTATTCAATTTTTTTATAACGCAGTACGTTTATTGTTTGTGTTTTAGTTTTATAACTAAACAACCAGGTGTTTTTACAATCGCGAGCAACTTAAATAGACTCACTTTCACAATTTTGACATAAATATAAAATATATACGCATTATGGTAAAAAAGAAATAAAAAATTATTTTAGCAACGATTGCAGAATTTTGGTCAGTTACGAGTATTAGTAAAGGCATCCGCCCGATAACAAATTTATCTAGATTGAGCTGGGGGCCATTAGAAAATGGCCACTAAATTTAAAGATGACGAAAGCAAACGTCATTCAATGTATAAGATGACACTTATATCCACCTCCTGGTGAACACCAAGTTTCACAGTCTGGCCCTCCGTCGCAAAGTTGCATGTCTGTCGGTCTTTTACAGATTGTACTTCGAAGAGTGTGCTCAAGAGCTCCACGAGCTTATTCCACCATCTATCTTCTACTATCGGGAGACCAGTCGCACCGCAGGATATTACCCATACTTGGTTGATATTACCCACATTCGCACAAAGCGCGTTGAAAAATCTTTGATTATGCGCACGGCTAAAGAGTGGAATTCTCTGCCTGCGTCTGTGTTCCCATGTTCATATAACCCGACTCTATTCAAGTCGCGAGTGAATAGGTTTCATCTGGGCAAGCTCGTCCCATCGTCGACCTCATCTCTGTCCTCAAGACTAGGTCGAGTTCAAGAGTAAGCCTATTGACAGTAAAAAAAAAACGTTCGCTTTTGTGGTCTCTAAATTTAGTGGTTTTCTAGACCCTTGATTTGGTTGCTCGCTAATGTAGTTTTCTCAATTGAATAAAGAAGGCTTTACGGCGGGGTGTATTCTCGATCGTAAACTTATATCTTCACAATAAACGCTTTAATTTATTCCTGAATGAAGCTGTTAAAGAATTTATATCTTTAATTTTTCAGAGAACTAGGAGTGTATTATTTGAAAACCAAGGCGGATCCACCATTTGCATATGGCAACCCTGACAACTGGGATGAACCATCAAGACCTGGATACTTTGACTGGATTTGGCTACCATATTAAATAATATTTATATGCACAATCTCTACCGTGGTATTATTTCTCTCTTCCTAGCAGAACATCTAAGATCTAGGTGTGATAATAATGTAGGTTGTAAATCTTTCCATGAAACTGAACTTTTCCTAAAGAACATAGGTTAAAATAAATATAACCAAATTTGACCACTCATACAAAATGCGCTATGCAGAAGAAAAGAGAAGAGAAAAGAAGAGAAGAGAAGAGAAGAGAAGAGAAGAGAAGAGAAGAGAAGAGAAGAGAAGAGAAGAGAAGAAAAATTCTTTGAGGAAAAGTTTCATGGGCAGATTCATATCCTTTGGTATTATCACACCTCTCTGTTACACGTTTTAAAAGTTTTTAGGGTTCCGAACTAAATGGTATAAAAACGTTGTCGTTTTCACATAATATCTTAGTTTTTAAGGTACGATAAAAATGTCTAAAAGATACCATTCTCCCTCCCTCCCTTATCTCTAAAGTTTGCAAAACCATGGATCTATATCCAAATGCAAATAATATAGGAAAAATATAACGATCTTGCTAAGTAGCAGTCTTTTAGAAATCTGTAAGAAACCTTTAGAAACAAACTTGTTTATTCGCATCAAATTTAATGCAGGCTTTGTCTTCAATTTACGCCACTTACCCACTTAAAAAAACTTTAAGGAATAGCATTTCTGTTGCCTACGCAAAAATTGGCTTTTATAAGCTTTTTTTATAAAAGCTGAAATCATTTCTGTTGCCTTTTCATCTTGTGTTATTTAATTCCATAACTTCTATCTTTATCATCATCAGTCAAATTTGAAACCTACACATATTTCTCTTCATAAAATTATTTGCTAAGTTCAAAGTATAAAAGTAATGTGTATAAGGGTTCGACAGTATTCTCTTTCATCATTTATAATAATTTACAAGTCAACAAAGACATCGACAACGTCCTACAATACGAGCTATTACTTCTCTTAATTTACTTCTTAAGGCTCTCCCAGATGCCGACCTGTACGGATCCAGTTCAAATGTATTTGTAAAAGACTGTATCAAGTTTCTTAATGTAAACTATCCGATTTGTAATAGTTCAAATGATAGATTTATTTAATTTAATTTATATTTTATATAAATTTTATATGATATCATGTTATGTACGACTATACATAAAGTGCTTTGGCATTTTGCTGTCAACTATATTTGTAAATTTTAAATAAAATAATAATAATAATAAAATCGGGATAAGGCAGACTTTTCGATAAAAGCTTATTGTGCTCAGCGCGAAGTTGAAGTCATTTGATGGATATAATGGATCCTGTTCACTACGCATCCGGCTTTTGCAAGTCAAATTCGTGTTAATAAACTATACAAGCCCTGCTTAATATTGATCCTTGACCATTAAAGCAAGTACATAACATCACGCCTTTTTCCTGTCGGGGTAGGCAAAGACCACAGCAGCTCTCCACCTGCTAGAATCGTGCTCAGATTCAGATAAATTTATTCAATGTAGATTCTTAACAGAATACTTATTGAAATACTCTTTACTAAATAATTCTCCTCCTTTCGCTTCCTCGACTTTCATCAATCTTTTAGGTCAGTTTAGGATATTTTTAACCTGGCCTTTATTTGGAACGTCTTGAGTTTGGTCTGGGAACGTTTACCAAGGTCTTCCCCTTTCAACGTTTCCATTCTCTCTCGCTTGGTAGATCTCTTTCGTCAATCTTCGTTCATTTATCCTCTTTACATGACCAAACAATATCAACATTTTTTTCTCAAATTGTTGTCACTACATCTTTTATGGCGTAAACGTTGTCTTATACTGTTTCTAATCCTGGCACTCAATTTCACGCCAACCATACTCCTCAACACTATCATTTCTACAGCTTTCTATTTTTATTATTCTTTTGCCATTACCACCTTTCTCTGGTGTACATCAGTATTAAACACCTCTAAGAACAGCTAGACGAGCCTTATTAGACACTTTTTGATTACTACTAATGCCTCCTTTAGACCAATTTTGTTATTGCAGCTTGTGGTGAATAGTGTTTGCTCTAAAAAGTAAGTATATCATCGTCTGTGTCGAGGAAAATAGTATGAAACTTGATATTTTGCTTCGGAAAAAGCGTACTAAGCTGTTGATCTTAGCTGCTATCAAAGGCCATTTTTATAAGGCCAGCGAAAATTGGTTTATGTTATAATGCCTTATTTGTATGTTTAAATGGACAATATTGTTTTTTGTCAAGAAAACCTAATAGGTAAATTAGTTCACGTAACAAAAACAAAACAATCACCCTACTACAAATTACTACGTCAAGGGTTAAATAAAATGTTTGTGTTAAGTTTGTTTTTGTTGATAGGTTGTTTTAAACGGCTTTAATATATAATGTTTAATATATTAAAATATTTTTGAACAATTGAGCAGGGATTGTAATTATCAACGAGAAAACTATCTTTGCGGTGAATAAGTACTTGCACTTTGATTTCTTTTGAAAATCCGTTGGTGTGATTGGTAGTGAGCCTGCCTTTCACGCCGCAGGCCGCGGGTTCGATTCCCACCAAGGACAAACATTTGTGTTGTTTAGGGTTCCGTACCTCAAAATAAAAAAACGGAACCCTTATAGGATCACTTTGTTGTCCGTCTGTCTGTCTGTCTGTTTGTCTGTCAAGACCCTTTATCTCACGAACGGGTAAAGAAATCAGGTTGAAATTAATACCATATATTAGGATCTGTGAACCACACAACATCTGAAAATTAAAATTTTTTACAACGACGCAATCAAAAGATATGGCTTTTTATGTCCTCATCTCCATACATATATGCAAAAAAGCAAAACCTACAGGTTACTTCCCGTTGACCTAAAATTATGAAATTTGGCAAGAAGCTAGGTCTCACAGTACAAATAATGGGAAAAGTCTGAAATCAATAAATATTACAACTTTTCTCACAACTAAAAGTAACCAATTGTGGTGAGCTCCCGTTTCAAGAACATTCATATAAGATTGGGGTCAAGTTGGATGGTCTTGGAGGCGATTTTTGTTTTAGTTCTATTTTAAAAACGGGAACACTTACAAACTTGAAAATTGGTATGTTTATAGTGCATAAGCTATAAAATAACAACAAATAATAAAATTTGGTCAAGCGCGTGTCGGACTCAAAAAATCTAGCACATTAACTTACTGAAATTTCAACTAATACGATTATGATTATGTGGTGGTACGGAACCCTCGGGGCGCGAGTCCGACTCGCACTTGGCCGGTTTTTTTATTTAACAAGTAAGCAAGCGAGCTTGAGGGCCACCTGGTGGTAAGTGGTCACCACAGCGCATAGCGTGCACTCATTAGTATCATATTGACACTAACAAGACAGTAAAGCGCATTATCCACCTTGAGAACTAAGATGGTATTTCATGTACCAGCAGTTTCACTGGCCATCTTGCCCTTCAAACCAAAATACAGCAGTGCTGCACTGCTGCTTCACGGCAGGAAAATCCAAGTGTGATGCATGCATGTGTGATGACAAGTGTTTGTTCTGTGCCTGGGTATTTATTTATTTGTTCATGTATGTATTTGATACCTACAGTACAGGGTTGCCTAGTTTATAATCAGATTATCTTGTGTAGAATACCAGACGAAGTGCGCGATGCACCTTCCGACCAGATATTCAAGAATAGATTGAAAAATTGGCTTTTACGATTTTCAAGATTTTAGAATTATACAATGAATGTAATTTAATTATATATAAACGCATACACCTTCTCCGTTCCGTCGTGGGTAACAAAATGACTTGTAACAACTGTTATCAATAAAATTTTTATTTTCATTTCATATATACCCTATATATAGTATACTAGCTTTCCGCCTGCGGTTTCACCCGCATTAAATGCGTTTTCCCGTAGGAATGAAGTATTTTCTCGCGCTAAAAGTAGCCTATGTGCTATGTCAGGACCTAACCTTTATGTGTGCCAAGTTTCATTAAAATCTATTTTGTAGTTTTTGCGTGAAAGAGTAACAAACATCCATTCATACTTACAAACTTTCGCGTTTATAATATTAGTAGGAAGGATTGTTAACCTTATTTTTAAAGATCCAGGCTCATCGCTGGTAATTTCTATATCCAAATTCTTACTTCCATGTTTTTAGAGTTTAATTAAATAAATGAATTATATTCATTTTCATTTATAAAATATATTTTTTCAAGCTTATACTGTCTATATAAATTGACCGCTGCCATAGCACGATCCGAAACGGCGTAGACGCGCTCTATTTGAATTGTATTCTGCATGAGATTCAATAAGTATTCTGTAAAGAATCTACATTGAATAAATAATCTGAATCTGACCTTAATTAATAAATGAAGTAAGCAATTTTCAATCTTATGAAAGAAGCCTAGTATAAAAGAGCCATTATGATTGAAAAGAAAAACCGCGAAGAAAACCTACAAAGTTTCTTGTAAGTAGAAATTTATAAAAGAATAATCGAATATTGATTGATTACTGTACGATAAACAAACTGAAACTTTGTATATCAGAAGAAGCTAAACGTTTAACAACTCCAAAGTTAGAGTATATGTTGCAGGTAAATTGTCAGAGCCGTTAAAATATTATTTACCTTATAATGTTGCATGGAAGTAAGCCAAATACGTTGTCGAAAATTTCGTTTAAATCAGGGTGTCTACTCTCAAAGTCCGAAATATCGAAACGATACTACTCGAAACATGCAAATGCAAAACTTTGTCCCTTGACAATAGAGCAGAATATTGGTTGGATGAATTTTCATACTGTATCCAATCAATATTCTACTCTATTGTCAAGGGACGAAGTTTTGCATTTGCATGTTTCGAGTTGTATCGTTTCGATAAATCGGACTTTGAGAGTAGACACCCAGTATTGTTGTATGTGTATAAGTCGTGGGCACAGATGGATTAGTAAGTAGTAGTAATTTTGATTTAGTTTTAGCCAGCAGTAAATAAAGTTATTAAATCCTTTTTTTTGTTGGATGATCATGAAATTTGATTTCCCTATGATTTCCTTACAGTAATTTATCGAAATGAATAGTGACTGAATATTACAACAAAAATCATCTTTGTATGTTCTTGAGCTAAAACTACTTTTTTTAAGAAAGTGTATTTTTTTTTTAATATTTTTATACAACGTGTAACGGATAATAAAGGATGTGAATCTGCCCATGAAACTGAACAACTTTTCCCAAGGAACATAGGTCGAAATATGAACATGAATTTTTGACCTCCCATAGAAACTGCATCAGCTGATTGCTCATTTTGTATGGGAGGTCAAAAATTCATGCTCATATTAAAACCTATGTTCCTTGGGAAAAGTTGTTCAGTTTCATGGGCAGATTCACATCCTTTATTATTATCACACCTTTTCGTTACACGTTGTATAATCCTAATGGGATTTTGATGTAGAACCAGCTATTACTCGTAGAAGGATCATTAGTTTATTAGCTGTGACGGTACAGTTCTTCCACCTTACTATAGCATAAACATAATGAGGAAACTGTAAATCTAGAATTTTCCTAGAATTAATAGATCAAGTTGTGACTGTTTGCTTTTCTAAAATAAAAAAATAAAATAAATACACTCTGGAGTATATGCGTTGGAATTTTCACATAAACTAAATGGAGTTGGTTAAAAAAGAGCATACATAGGTCAAACACATAACTTTCTTTTTGGGTTTCACTGCAGTTGGGTAAAAGTAAGCAGGCCTTGAAGTCTCGTCTTCTTCCTTAGAACCGAAGATACCTTTCTGACTAGACTAAATCATCGTGCTATCACGGTAGAATAACAGTAACTGTAGACCAAGGAATATACTACTCTCTAACCGCTGTAGTCCTACCGTAATAGCATTCAGATCAGAATAACTTTAAGAATATTATAGAATTAACCGTTCAATCGAGAACTGGAGACGCATTTTTGAAACGTTCGAAATGCATCTTAAATTCGCATATGAAAACGAATCGTCAACAAATTTAGTTTGTAATGCTCTCGATTTTACGCATTTTTGAATAATTAGAAAGCAGTGTTGCCATTAAATTCAAATCCTTAAATAATTTTCGTTTCACGCAGAAGAAATAAAAACCAGAAAACAAATAACCCATTGATTTTAAAAACCGGTTATTAATTGCGAGGGAATGGACCGCAAATTAAAAAAACATCAATGTCGTACTCATTTATTACAGATTATACATACCTACGCTAGATTGGTAGAAATCCAAAACGAGTCGTCAGACCACTCGTTGCAGGATTCATAGGTATGAATATTCAAAAATAGTGGTTTTTACGGATTCATATACGAATCTTGCCAATTCGAATGCGAATTGAAGTTTGATCGCTTCAAAAATGCTTCTCCTGGCTGTCAAATGGACACAACAGAGTCGATTGGTGAAATGGAAGGCATACACGCCTTGGGCAGCGTTCGGGAAGCTCCGCAATATCTTCAGGTCCAAAATACCGCAGTGTCTCAAGAAGAAAGTCTTTGACCAGTGTGTGTTGCCAGTGATGACATATGACACCGAGACGTGGCCGCTCACGATGGGCCTTATCAGAAAGCTCAAAGTCACCCACAGGGCTATGGAAAGGGCTACGCTCGGAGTCTCTCTGCGCGATCGAATCAGAAATGAGGAGATCCACAGAAGAACTAAAGTAAAAGTGGCAGTGGGCAGGGCACGTCGCAAGAAGAACCGATGGCCGATGGGGCGTGAGGGTTCTAGAGTGGCGACCACGTACCGGAAGACGAAGCGTTGGCAGGCCCTCCACAAGGTGGACCGACGATCTGGTCAAGGTCGCTGGAAGCCGCTGGATGCGAGCAGCGCAGGACCGGTCGTCATGGAGATCTTTAGGGGAGGCCTATATCCACCAGTGGACGTCTTTCGGCTGATATGATGATGATTATATTATGATAAGGATATCTTTGATTTGACGGTCAAGCTAAAGAAAATCTTCACGAAAAATCCCCTCCGGACCCACCATACCCCCCCTGGGCCAATCCAAACAAATTAAACCCCCACATCAAAGTTCGTCAGCACCTTTAATAAGGTTCCTTCTGAAAGCGGAAGACATTTATCAAACGCTTAATAACTATGCAGCATCTGGCACACTTCGATATAAACTTTACGAGTTTCGAGCTCACTTTATTGCGCGCCCCTTTACGATACCTTTATGTTTAAATTAAGTCTTTGATTGCAGATTGAAATGGTATTGGAAATTATTTTCCAGGTAATAATTTAAGCTGAAAAGTAGGCTTTTAGAATTTGCATTTGTTCGCGCAAGTCATATTTTACAAAATTTTCAGAAAATAAATTTAACAGAGATCACTCAAACGTTAAAACATTATATACCTAAAAGAGCTGTTTTTGTGTTTTTTCGAATTTAATTTCCAAGCCCTTATGAAGAAAGGTGCGCCGAGCTTGGCCCTGAATAATGTGGTGATACACTAAACACTGAGCACTGCTGGACCGTAACGATAGGAATTGAAAGGATATATAGAAAAATAGCAGAGGTTCAAATAACATTACGGGTGCCTACATTAAGCTCCTGATTATAATAACAAACTTTTTCAGATTATCTATAAAAATAAACTTGTGATTTCTGGGTTTCTATCTTCGTTACATGAATAAAAATAGTTTTAACAAAAACTACGCACCTCCTTCAAATATTGCAAGGTGTCTATTAGCAATAAAAAGTATAAAATAACCATAGTACTTAACAATCAGTAACTAAGTGAAGTAATAGAAAACAACCAAGCCTATTTTTATTTCAATTATAAATTTATAGGTACATTACGAGTACAACAGTACATTTTGGAGTCGGTGCCAGCCAAGAAGTTGCATTGCTGGTAACAGTATCTAATGTGGTGTCTTTTTTTACAGAAGACGTTGAACTGCTTTTTTATTTACCTTCAAGGGGACCCCATATTAAATTTTCAATGTTTAAGATTTGATGAAATGCATCTTGATGTCACTAAAAAGCCATGAGCATTAAACGCTGTATACCGTTGAGTAGGGACCAGGTTTAATCTGAATCTCTTGAATTGTTGGTCTGTACCCCCATCATAAAAAAAAGAAAAGAGCCGACTGGCGGATTTTGGTGTCGGAGGCTCAGATTCTCTTTGGGTCCCTGAGCCAGCGAAAGTAAGTAAGTAAGTAACCCCATTATAGGTACGTATGAACAATTGCTTCTCTAATCTCTTCCATTTTAAATTTCGACACATTATTAACTATCGGGAAACTGCTTATATATTATGTCCTTATTTTATTTACAATCTTGCTGTGGCTTTTGTTGTCATCACGACAACTCACAAAAAGTCTACAGCTGGGCCAGGAAGCAACCCCATTCGTAATTTAGTATATTGAAAAGGTACTCTGTTAGGGTTATGGGTAGCACAATGTGGTAGGTAATCGTAGTACCTACGTTATTGGTACAGTACGCTGAAAAAAGCTTGGCCCATTCTCTCCTTCAAGATCTCTTAGTCGCCTTTTATGACACCCATAATGTGGTACTATTCTTAGCTGTAAACTTCTTTAAGGTTAAAGCACTTTCAAATCTATTGCTGTCACTTTCTGTTTTGATGACTGAAAAAGTGACAGCAATATATTTAAAGGGGCTTTGCTTTGAAAATGCTTTGTGAAACTGGCCGTTAGACTTTTCAGTCAGTCTACAATTGACAGAACGCATTAATTGTTGTACCACTAGCGGTCACCCATCCAGATTCTGACGACACCACGGCCAACTTATCTTTCGTGATCGGAAAGAAAGAGCAACTACCACTTGTCCACGAGCGCTTCAAACTATCGGTCAATACGTACCTATAATTTTAAAGAATTATCTTCAAACACCTAACCGTTAAGGAGTTGGACCTTCCATCATCAGATCATCAACATGAAAAGATGACTACCAGACGCAAATACTTGTACAGTTTTGGAAAATGTATGAAAGACGTAATACATGCCTAAAAATTTGAGGGTTGCCCTCGATTTCCCTAGGATGCCATCATCAGATCCTGACTTGGTGAAAATGGGACCACCTCAGGAGTAAACCCTTTCAGATAAAAAAAAATTTGCAAATCGGTTCACAACTGACGGAGTAATCGGTGAACATACATAAAAAAAATACAAAGAGTGGAACATAGAACCTCCTCCTTTTTTGAAGTCGGTTAAAAAATAAAATTTATTTTCATGGTCGTCATTTCAACGTAATTTAATGTAAGAAAAAAGGAAAATCAATACTATCATTGTTTGATTTCGTGAGTTACTTTGGTGTGTCGGTTATAAATAGTACCACCTCATGTCTTCCCGTATTTGTCATAAGAGGCGACTAAAAGATTGGGCTGCAACCTTTTACAAATCTTCCCTAAGGGATCGTAGAGGAACGACCAATCTTGCCATGGTCAAGCATGATGATGAGTGGTGACTATGGTAAATTCCTCCAAAAATTTTCCTCTTAATTTTATAACAATTTTTTGTGTGTATTGTGTAAATTAGTTATATTTTTGTTATGTGCGCAATAAAGCATTTATCTATCTATCTATCTAACTTTGGCACACAAAAAGATTTCAAAATTATAAAATATTTCTGAAGAACATAAAACTGTCTTAGTATTGAATCCGCATAACCCTTTTGTTGAAAGTATCCATAAATTAATGTCCAGACTTCCAGTCTTTTCGTGCTTAAGAGACATTAAATATCCTTGTGGGTTTAAGCCGATTTACTAGCCTTTCATGAGGAAAAATTGACGCACATTAGCGCTTGGTTATGGACGAGCTTTGGGCACGTCGACGGGAAATTACCTCGGATCTTGTACACCCCAGGAGTATTGGAGCAGGTGCTAGAATTCTTGGACAATATCGGGAAAAATTCGCACTGTCATTTTATACTTCGGTACGGCCTTGAACTTGGAGGAACTCCAACTCTTTGAATTTTATGGTAAGATTTGGTCATTGGAGTACAAAGTATTACTTGGAAACTGAACAACTTCCCCCGAGAAACGTAGGTTGCATAATTGAAAAAATTAATAGTTTCCCTTTAAAAACTTACAGATTAGGAATTACAGATTACAGACATTTCATTATCTTGCCGTATATCCAAGCATTTATTAATTCTTATATCAAATTTTCATTTAAAAACATTAGATTTATCACCTACCCTCCCAGCTATTAATTTACCTGACACATAGGAACAATTTATTAGCATAATTCCCAATAACCAGTCATTATTCAAAACAAGGGTATTGGTACTATCGGTAGAGGTAAGGGCACAAAAGGGTGATTCCACACTGGCGGGGAAGGCGATATGTAAGTTTTTTTGGGTATTCTAAAGAGAAATATCTTTATATTTACCCAATATCTTGCCGTGATTTTCAGGTATGTATTTATTGACCATTAAAGTGAGGGCATCACCAAGACCAAAACATGATTAGTGAAAATCGACTCGACAAAATAAAAATCCAAAGTTGCCTCTTCAATTTTCATTTATTTATCTTTTTGTGGAATCGGAGGTATTTTAAGTAGTGAAATTAAGTATACAGAATGGTATTTGTAGTTGCAAGGGTTTGCCCAACCTAAAATTTTATTTTATTACTTAGTTTTTACAAAAAGTCGATATTTTATATCAGGCGCTTACGTCATTTAGTTTTGGTAACACGCACAGTATATCTGTCGCAATCGAATGCGTTGCGGATTGCGCACTTTATCCCTTTCTTTCAAGCGAAAAGACTGCGCGCACTGTCAAATATCTATCTTTTCCCATAGCCTCTTAACCAATAAAATCAAGGCAGCGGCGGCTCTCAAATTAACAAAACAAAATACTAGGTAATTTTTTGTACCTCATATCCGTTTACACTCTTGTTAGTGAGGTCAAAAGCAACAACTTTTATTTTACGACTTCGCTAACAGCGCACAAAAACAAAAAAAAAACAACGTGCCATACAGAGTAACGCAAGTGACCAGCAGCATTTTGTATGGGAAGTTGAAAATGTTTTGTTCGTTGTTACCCTGTTTTTTTAGACTCACCTTTTCATTTTGCACCAGCCTATGTAGGTCGCTTTTCAGTATGCGATGAGGTAGGGCTGCCAACTGCCCGCACTCCGCCTATAAGATGAATCCTGCAAAAGTTAGTGTTAATTATTGACATACATTTTAGCAATATCGCAATACGTGCTGCAGTTAAGGAGCTCTTCAAACCACTTAATTGTATTTTTAAAAGGTTACTACTAAATCAAATAGATACCCGTGTCCAAAATGCCTTAAGATGCTCAGCAGCTCTCCACAAAGTCCTAGTGTCCAAGATAATTAGCAGGAAAACCAAAATTCGGATCTACAAAACGGTTATTAGACCAATTTTGATGTACGGATGCGAATCATGGACACTGACTCAAAAAGAGGAAAGTAAGCTCTTAGTGGCAGAGAGGAAGATTTTCCGGAAGATCTTGGGACCAACTAGGCGTGATGATGGCACTTGGAGGTCACGAAAAAACCAGGAGATAGAAGACCTAGTGGCTGAACCCAATATAATTGGAGAGACCAAGTCAGCCCGACTTCGCTGGCTGGGCCACGTAGAGAGGATGGAGGAAGATCGTGCAGTCAAAAGAGCGTACCTGGGACGACCGACGGGAAAGCGGCCGGTCGGACGTCCCAGGTACCGCTGGAGTGACGAAGTGCAGAAGGACCTGAGCGCTCTCCAAAGACCTGATTGGCGTGAGGAGGTGCAGAAAAGGGCCGACTGGCGGCTTTTGGTGTCGGAGGCCAAGATCCTCTTTGGGTCCCTGAGCCAGCGTAAGTAAGTAGTAGTAAGTAGTACTACTAAAGTCTGCCTGCAACCGCTGTACCGTGCCTTAGGTATACGCGGGGAGGTGCAGGTGTGGGAAGGAAAGAGTAAGAACTACTTGCCGCTGTGAGCGATGACGAGCGATGGCCCCCCGTCTCGCCGCTCACATACCTACGAGTTAGGCGCGGTACAGCGGTTGCGGTCAGACAAAAGTATTACTTAAAAGTGTTTAGACCATTTTCTAACTAGCAATTTACAATAGCAAAAAAGTTTGGATAAAAATCTCCAAGTACCAATCACAACAAGAGTGCCTCTTTCAAGAATCTTTGTGATATACTCGTAGCTAGACTTTTACCTCCCTAGGCAGCTCTGGAACGACCCGACTTAACTACTAAAGTCTGTCTGCAACCGCTGTACCGTGCCGTAGGTATGCGCGGGGAGGTGGAGGTGTGGGAAGGAAAGAGCAAGAACTAGTTGCCGCCCTGAGCGATGGCCACTCCGTCTTGCCGCTCGCATACCAGGCGCGGTACAGCGGTTGCGGTCAGATATGAGTATTACTTAAAAGAGCTTAGACCATTTTCTAACTAGCAGTTTACAATAGCAAAAAAGTTTGGATAAAAATCTCCAAGTACCAATCACAACAAGAGGGCCTCTTTCAAGAATCTTTGTGATATAGCTAGACTTTTACCTCCCTAGGCATATCTGGAACGACCCGACTTAACTACTAAAGTCTAATTGGGTGATTATCTCAAGCAGGTCTTCAGAGAAAATGTACTTATACTTACTGAAGGCTACATGAATCAAGCTTCTTGGAATCAAGATTAATTACAATTTAGCAGCCATACTTAGGCTGAATAAGAAAAAATAAGAAATTAAGAAAATAAAAAGTAAAATTGGAAAATGCTTATTTGACACGAATCATTTAAAGGTAAGTAATTTAAGGTTTATCTGAAAAGTAATCCAAAATGATACAGCAAAGCTATCAACATCACAAAACATCCCATAAAACATCCACTGCAGGACAGGGAGCTCCCTCCATAATATAGCTTTGCTGGGATGTACCATAGTCACGCTTGTTAGCGTTGTGGCTGGCACCATGGACCGCAGTTGATGGTGACCGCAGATTGTAAGATGGTACGATACACAGAAGGATGCTGCTGCCCTATCTCTGGTTCATAATCAGTTATTAGCCGCCTGTTACAACACCCACGGGTAGAGATGGGTTGGTATTATTCTTTGCTGGCACCACACAGGCGACAGATACAGAAAAGTTTGTTAAATAAATACGAAAAATGGGATTCTATAAGTATCTAAAATATATGTAAGTAATGAATAAATATGTATGTAATCAAAACCAAGAACTATTGGATTTATAAAATCGATATTTTTGATTTCCTAATATCAATGGAAGCAAATCTATGATTGCACCCTCTTTAAAAATGTGGTTAGTTTATTAAATACTTTTTAATAACATAACATACCCAACTCTGCATTTGTACAGCATATTAACTCGAGATTATTATTTTCCTTGATCAAAACAGAGATACTACTTATTAGAAAAAAAAATACTCCTTTGACAACTAAATACAGCCTGGAGATGCGATAAAAGCTGGGTTATTTTGACTAAATTAATTTATATTTATTTAATTTATTTGATTATTTTGATAAATAAGATGACTTTAGTACATCTTGGCTGACATTGACATTTTGTACAACAATAAATGAGTAAAAATTATAAAAAAATTAATACAACAAAATACTATTTTTAGACTAACTATACCTAGTTTTGTGTGAATTATTCGAGAGCATAGATACAACTACATACATGATATGTGTAACGCCTGTGTGAAACCATTCAATTTATCGAAGAGGGTCAGTGCTTATCCGGGATTTATAAGGAGACCGTTTAAATGGACCGCAATTTACACCGATTGGGTGAAGTCAGCATTTTCTCCTTAAAGAAAGTTTTTGTTGAACATAAAGAAAGGTTTTAGGGAAGGTTCAATTGTCCCGCGTGCCCGACCACCTGCTCGCGTGAGGACTTACTTGATGGTAACCAGAGGGCTACCAAGGTAGCCGCTTTCTGGGCAAGTAAGATTTAGCCCGTGTTCTTGCCGACACGAAAGAAGAAGAAGAAGAAGGGAAGGTTTAAAAAAATTAAGGTTACTCTCAGGGTTTATTGCTATAAAAACTGGATAAATTTATATTGTAGCTATTTGTCATCCCATACATTTTATAAAGTTTGCTTTCTTCATCTCTAAATAAATGGTGTAAGGGACGGCGTACCGAAAACTGAAAGGGCGTGCTTAGTCAACGATACTGAACAACTTTCCCAAAGAAACATATGTTGGAAAATGAAAAAAGACTTGGACCTCTCCATACAAATTGCCCACTCTGCTCTGGTCTAACAGTTTCTATGGAGAGGTAAATTTTTTTTTTCATTTCCCAACATATGTTTCTTTGGGAAAGTTGTTCAGTTTCGTTGCCTGAGCACGCCCTTTCAGTTTTCGGTACACCGTCCCATGACACTTCGACTCCCCTGGTTACCGTGTCGAGGAATATGCGAGTCCAGTGCCTAACAAATAATTGGACGTGCGTATACTTGCGTAGAGGACTCACTCTATTTGCATTGTATTTTTCATGTTATGACCTTCAGCATGTATTCTGAAAAAAAAAAAAAATTACATGGAATAAATAAAATCCGAATCTGCAATTTTTTCACACTTACGGAAAGAGACAGGCCGGCATTAGGTATGCATGGAAATAATGTTAATTGTTTTGTAAATTTAGAACATTCACCACTTTTGACAAATTTAAGGCAGGATAAATGAGGAACGCCAGATAAGTAGCAAATATCCTGAATTTACAAATATGACTTAACACGTTAGATCCCACTGCTGGGCAAAGGCCTCCTCCGAGGCTTTCCATTGGTAACGATCTTTACTAACCTCTTACCAATTCTTTAAGAAGGCATCAAGGTCGTCACGCCATCGCTTTCTTGGTCTACCTCGGCGTCTGGACCCGTCATGAGGTATCCAATGTGTGACTTTCTGTGTCCACCTTTTAGGGCACATTCAACAGACATGGCCAGCCCAATCCCACTTAAGTTTAGCGGTCTTCCCACAGAACTATATAGGGTCTTCCTCCCCACGTCGTCGGCAATACGAGTTTTGGAACGCAGTATGGTGTTCCCGACTTGGTCGGTTCGTTTTATAAAGGTAATGTTTAATTACCTAATGAAATATTACCCATCTTACACACGACTGAACAAAATAATTTGATTGGCTACCGTACTAAAATACCCAATATTTATTCGTCCGATAATAAATGAGAGGGATATATCCTTTGGCCATTGAGAGTCCTTACATCTTTGGGAAGTAGGTTCCGCAAAGATTTCGAACCTCCTTGCTTCGCTCGGAATAGATACCTTGCAAATTTATTTTACTATGGGCTGACAGCTGCCAATATGTCCCGACATTAAATGTCACATCATCAATGATCCTTAGGAAATATTCAAAATAACCCGTCAAATCCATAGAACGACGCCTTCACTACCTTGTGACGAATTATTTCTTTAATCCTCCTTCTAATTACTTTTATTTTTCTGTGAGGTTCCGTAATGATTATTATTTTACCATAGCAACAAAATGATAAGGGACCTACATCATACTATGATAATAGATCAGGAATTTGGAAAACTTATTGCTATTTAACACAAAATATAATGTTTGGTATATCAAATTCTGATTGGATGCATTACCAATACAGGATGGTGGGTGTGTGGCTGACGATGTACCGTAAACTGACTTAAACTGAACAACTTTCAAAAAAAAAACTTGTTTGGGAAATAAGAAAAATGGAAAAAATAATCTCTATAAAACTTTTCGATCAAAGTGAGCAATTTGTATGAAGAAGTCATTTTTTTCATTTCCCAAATAAGTTTCTCCAGGAAAGCTGTTCAGTTTCGATGACAGACCACGCCCTGCCCAGTTTTCAGTACACCGTCCTTTACACCCTATATATAAATACAAATTGTATATAAATTTCATTTACTTGGAAGACGGAATACACAATAATACTACGGATTGTATGAAGAATAATATCCTTATTTAAAAATAATGAAAAAGAATAAATTCGTTATTTAAAAAGCAAAAAAAATTACCGTTGATACAAATTAAGTGAAGATAATTCGTAAAATTTAAACGAGGCAAAGCATTCAGTACCGGATGGTTTTCTCGTGTAAAATATCGCATCCGTTTCGCTCGCTCCCTTCCGCAGGATTAAAAGGCAAAAATTCACGTGGGTTTCATAATTTCCACAGACTAGAATACTATAATGCAATAATTTTTAACCATTGCCATTCAAACAAAGGTCTCTGATTCATCAAAAAACTGTGAGAAAAACGCATACGTTTTCACTTTTAATTCGGAACAAACGCGAGTATGTAAAAATTGTACATTAAGATGCAAGTGCGGTATTTCGTTGATTACACTTGAGGTATGAGAATTGCAGCCCGAGCTGCAAGCGTGGGCGTGATGGAGCCGAGAGTGTAATAACCAAAGCGCCTGCGCTTCTTACGACATTTTTCAACATATTTACGAATAAAAACAAGTAAAATTTGCTTACCTTTTTTCCCGAAGGAAAATTCGTAGACAACAAGCTTGTACATTAAGATGCAAGTGTGCTATTTCGTCGATTACACTTGAGGTTTGAGAATTGCAGCCCGAGCTGCAGGCGTGGGCGTGATGGAGCCGAGAGTGTAATAACCAAAGCGTCTGCGCTTCTTACGACATTTTTCAACATATTTACGAATAAAAACAAGTAAAGTTTGCTTACCTTTTTTCCCGAATGAAAATTCGTAGACAACAAGCTACGTATTTTTTCTAAAATTTCTACGTACACCCGATTCTCCAGACTTCTTACCTCTTTTCCTAAAAAAAAAATAAACGTAGTATTTTACCTTAGATTTCAACGTACACCCGATTCTCCTGACTTGTGTTTTGTGCCTTTGTATTTTCTACGTTGAGGAACTACCATAGATATCAAAAAGGGGAGATTTGTTGCCGGGCGAAATTTATTCGAGTCCCGATGTCGCTGGAAAAGTTCACAACTACATGCACTCGGAAATAAGTACACAAGTTTCACGCATACATTTACAAAACACACATTGAACGGAACGCTCCCATTAGCACGCACACATTGCGTACTGTTGGTGTAAAGCACCTTCATGGTTGACGCCACTATTAGCTGGCCGTTTTTATAAGTGTTTTATATATTTTGATAGATGTCTGTTATTGTCGTTCGATTTTGTTCATCACACGGCTCTCATGCCTTTTGTATCTTTCCTAATAAACCAGCTTATTCTATACCATTGTGCATCGCTCTGCCCTTCCCCTGAACAAGGGTTATGGGCCCAGAGCTGGTAAAAAAATAGTAGTCGTAAAAATATTTGGTAAATTAGGTATAGTCGGATCCAAAAATGTCTTCGAGTATACGTATCCAAACATTGACAAGAGACAACTATGATACCTGGAAAGTGCAAGTGGAGGCTTTATTGATCAAAGGCGATTATTGGGAGTATGTTAGTGGTGAGAAGCCAAAGCCCAGCGACGGAGATGCCATTTTGTCAGCGTGGAAGGCAGCTGACAGAAAAGCTAAATCCGAGTTGATTTTATCGTTGGATCCAAGTGTTGTTCATCATGTAAAGAAGGTGGGAACTGCACGAGAAGTTTGGCTGAAATTGGAGAGTATGTTTGCGTCGAGAGGTCCTGCGAAAAAGGCAACGCTGTTGAAAAGGCTGATGTTGCAGAAGATGGGCGAAAATCAAAATGTAAGCGAACATCTCGATTCTTTCTTTGAAGCTGTAGATAAGCTTGAAGAGATGGGCATCCAAATCCATGATGATTTATTGGCAATCATGCTTTTGTATAGTCTGCCTTCTAGTTTTGAAAACTTTCGTTGCGCTATAGAGTCTAGGGACAACCTTCCTAAACCCGAACAACTTCGAGTAAAGATCGTCGAGGAGTATACCTCGAGAGGAAACGCTCAAGTTGAAGATATCGAAGGTGCTATGTATGTGGGTAGACGTCAGAAAAACGTGAATGGATCTGGAGCTAGAACAAGTAGTCAGAAGAAAGGGAACGGAACTGGAACGAATTTTAAGTATAAATGCTTTAAATGTCATATATTTGGACACAAGGCATCGGATTGTAAAAAGAAGAAGAAAACTTCGGAAACTAGGTGCGCTGAAAGTTGCGCAGAACCAGATGGAACTGTAGAATGTGAAGCATTAATCATCAATCAAATTTCAGACTGCCTGGCTGTAGGAGTTAAGCGCCGTCAAGAATGGCTATTTGATAGCGGATGCAGTGCTCACATGTGCAACGACGCGGCAAGGTTTGAGGAGGTACTGCCTTCGAGCCAAAAGTTAAGGTTAGCCACTGAATCTTTTACAACCGTGCAAGGTAAGGGTACAGTTAAGATATTAGCATGCAATGACGACCGTACGCGCTTCATAAAATTTGAAGATACTTTACTAGTTCCCGACTTACGAAGTAATTTAATTTCAATCGCTAAGCTCACTGAACGAGGCTGTGTAGTCACTTTTAAGCGTGATGTAGCATACGCAGTCAAGGATGGCGAAGTAAAGCTGACCGCTGACCGGCGAGGTAATTTATATTACTTGAGGGAAATGGACGCTTCAGCGTCTGTGGTATCAGGAAGTAAGAATGTCGATCTGTATAGATGGCATGAGCGTATGGGACATTTGAATGGAAGAGATCTTATGAAATTACTTAAGAAATCAGGTATTGACCCGGTAAATACTGATTGTGACTTGCGTGATTGTGATGTGTGTGCTAAAGGGAAAATGGTTTCGTTGCCTTTTGTGAAGTCCAGTGGATCCTGCAATGAGAAGTTGCGAATAATTTATTCTGATGTGGTAGGTCCCATGAGAGTTCAATCGAACGCGGGAAATAAATATTTTGTTACTTTTATTGACGACTGTACTCGTTGGTGTGAAGTCTTCATGCTAAAAAATAAAAGTGACGTATTGTCAAAGTTCAAGATTTTCAAGTGTCAGGTTGAAAATATGTCAAATAGGAAAATCAAATGTTTACAATCGGATAACGGTGGTGAATTTGTAAATAAAAATTTTGATTTATATTTACAAAGTGCGGGAATTACGAGACGACTAACAACGCCGCATACACCCCAAAGTAACGGAACAGCTGAACGTATGAATCGTTCATTGCTTGAAAAGGCAAGATGTATGCTTTTATCCTCGGGACTAGCCGCAAGTTTTTGGGCAGAAGCCGTTGCGACGGCGTGCTACATACGTAATAGGTGTCCATGTAGTAGCTTGAACGGTGAAATTCCCTATGAAAAATGGTTCGGGAGACCTGTGAATATCGAATATTTTAGATCGTTCGGTACAAAAGTACACGTCTTGAACAAAGAACCAGGAAAGGATAAGTTTGCACCAAGAAGTTCACTCGGCATTTTTGTTGGTTATCCAGCTGAATCTATTGGATATAAAGTGTGGATACCTGAAGACAGAAAAATAATAGTGTCGAGGGATGTTCGTTTTCAAGAAGGTAAGCTACCTGAAAATAATGATAATATTTTAAAAGAGTCACTCATTGAACCACACTGTGAAAAGAATAGTGATAAAAAGACTGTTGAAATAGAAATTCAAGCGGGACAGTCGGGTTCTTTGACGGGACAACCCTTAAGTGTAGAAATCTCATCAGAAAGGCCACCAGATTTGCCATTGAGCGATGAAACAAGCGGTAGTACGTATACTAGTGGAGACGGTACTAGAGTTAGTAATGATAGTGATGGCAATGAGGCTTTAGAGAGGAATATCACTCTAAAAAGAGGTCCTGGAAGACCAAGAATTGAAAGAGGGCACGTCGGGCGTCCTCGAAAGCTGTATAATATGGTCGAGATTGAAGAAACTGAAAATAATGAAAGCGAAGCATCAACAGAGGAATACGCCGACACTGATGACTTTGCTGGAGTTATTGAGATCACGTTAAAGCAGGCCTTGAGTAGTGATGAAAAAGACAAATGGCAAGAAGCGATATTATCTGAGATAAGGAGCCTTGTAAAAAATAATACATGGAACATTGTGAAGAGGCCTCCTGATAGAAATGTCGTAGGTTGTCGATACGTACTGACAACAAAGTTAAACGTTGACAAGACAGAGAAAAAGAAGGCGAGATTAGTTGCGAAAGGGTATAGTCAGCGAGAAGGGCTGGATTATAATAAGACTTTTTCTCCAGTTGCGCGAATTGGAACTGTACGTCTGTTGGTTGCTTTAGCCGTTGAGATGGGAATGGACATAGACCAAATTGATATCAACACGGCATATTTAAACGGAGACTTAAACGAAGATATTTATATGAAGGTTCCAGAACTGTTGGAAGAAAGTCTAAAGAAACTAATCGAAATAGATAGTAAAAGTGAAACAGGAAAAAAGGCAATAAGAATGCTTGAAGAAATAAAAGCAGGTGGTGACACATGTCTTCTAAGGAAATCACTATACGGTCTCAAACAAGCTGGACGACAGTGGAATATTAAGCTGGATTCAAAGCTGAAAGAGATGGGGTTGAGACCTACTGTGAGTGAACCTTGCTTGTATCATAAACATACTAAAGATGGAGCTGATCTTTTTGTAGTTATCTATGTCGATGATATTTTGATCTGCTCGCAACGGAGAGATGTGATAGATAAGTTCAAACAAGAACTGGCCAAGAAATTTGAGTTAAAAGACTTTGGTCCTGCAACTTATTGTCTTGGGATAGATATAAAGAAAAGTGGTAATGGTTACTACTTGTCACAAGAAAAATATATTAAAGATATATTGAAAAGATTCAACATGGAAGACTGTAATCCTGTTCAGACTCCAATGGAGACAGGAAAACAAGTGATAAGTGAAGAGAAAAAGGTTGCAGAGAAATCTTTTCCTTATAGAGAACTGATCGGAGCACTCATGTATTTAAGTGTGGCAACTAGACCAGAGATTGCTAATGCTACGGCAAAACTTGCACAGTTTGCAGAAAATCCACAAGATACCCATTGGAAAGCTGCAAAGCGGATCTTGCGATATTTAAAAGGTACAATAACGCATGGTTTGTTATTTAAACCGACAGGGTTATGTATTCAGGGGTATTCGGATGCAGACTGGGGTAGTTGTGTAATCGATAGACGATCATTTACTGGATATGTTTTTGTACTAGGTGGTGCAGCCATATCTTGGACTTCACAAAAGCAACGCATTGTTGCGACTTCTACGTGTGAGGCTGAGTTTGTGAGTTTGGCGGAAGCTATGAAAGAGGCTGTATACTTAAATAGTCTGCTGAAGGAGCTAGGTCTTCACACATTGTCTAAGGTAAGAATGCATGCTGATAACTTAAGTGCTATCTGCCTTGCTGAAGATCACGGTGTATTTCACGCAAAGAGCAAGCACATTGATATTAGACATTTCTTTATTAGAGATGTGCTGCGTGACAACAAAGCTATAACTTTGGAATATCTGGCGACTGACAAGATGTTGGCAGATATCCTCACCAAACCTTTGCCTCGTATAAGGCACGAGCTACTGACGGCTGCGTTAGGGCTGCGTGACGTTAAGCCATGAGTTGAGGGGGTGTGTTGGTGTAAAGCACCTTCATGGTTGACGCCACTATTAGCTGGCCGTTTTTATAAGTGTTTTATATATTTTGATAGATGTCTGTTATTGTCGTTCGATTTTGTTCATCACACGGCTCTCATGCCTTTTGTATCTTTCCTAATAAACCAGCTTATTCTATACCATTGTGCATCGCTCTGCCCTTCCCCTGAACACGTACACTGCGTAAGATAACTTTACACCTACGCTAGTGATTGCTAGTCGATATATTATGATGAAGCCCATTAGCAAGTATTGCTTGTCGTGAAATTAAAATGTAGAAACAGATATGTTGATAATGATTTAACAAAACATGTTTTACTGTCCAGTGAAAAGTAGATAGGTACCGACTTATTCAAAACTTGACGTTTTGATAATTTTTGGGTTGCATTTTTTGTAACCTGTAATGTATTATGCTTAGTAATAAAATTCACTGGACAAAGTAATTAAAAGGTTTGGTTTTGACCGATTGTAAGTTTTGACTGTTACATATACGAGGAAGCCCAGTGATTCTACTTATGATAACAAGCAACTTTCTCGAAGAAAAAATGTTTTACTTGAAAAAATGTTTTCGTCTCCCGATAGCAAAGTGGTCATGTGATTAACTCATTTTGTATGGGAAACATTTATTTCAATAAGAAAAATCTTCGGGAAAGATGCTTGTTTTCATGAGTAGAATCACTGGGCTTCGGGAGCAAAACCAATAAAAAATCACGCTGTATACCGTATACAATTAACGACCAATAAATAAAGAAATAAAATATAAGAAATTTATTTGCATATGATTAAACCGTCATCATTAATATCAAAAATGACAAAATCTTATCGACTTGGACACACTCCTGGCGCATCATTATCTCACGACTGTAAGCAGCGGCCTTACCAAGCGAATGAACGTTTTTTGTTAGCTTGAATGTGTTAATTATACACTGCGGTATTAGAACTTGATGTTCGAATAATCGTGAGAACACAGCAAGCATTGTATACTGTTAACAAATATTTTTTTAATATCGTTCATCCACATAATACAAAAGTTCCGAGAACAAGAAATCAATTTACATATTTTTGATTTTGAAGTTTTAATAAGAAAAACAGATTGTTTTCAGTTCTTATCGATGGTATGTGATTCAATTTAACTTAAAGTTTATATACTAGTTTACTACTAGTTATTAGTATTACTAGTATTACTACTAGTTTCACTTCGATTTTTACAAATGACTACGGAACAACTCGGCATTGTCATAAAATACTCGGCCGACGGTCAAACTTCAACTGAACATAATAATTTCTGTCACGAGCGGTGTGTTCTGTTTTTGCGCATATTCCAGCGACACCGGCCCCGCCCCCTTACCATATCTCCCTTTAGTTTCTGTAATCTGTGGGAACTACATTAATTATGATTCAAATCATCATGACATCCCATGGAACGTCCACTGCAGGAGCTACATCCAGAATTCCAAGATTTTGCAGAAAAAAATGTGGATGGGAAGTACCTAGTCACCACGGTTACTAGCGTTGCGGCTGGCACCATGGACCGCGGTTGTTGGTGACCGCAGTAACGATACACAGACGGACGCTGCTGCCCATCCTTAGTCGCCTCTTACTGCACCTACGGGTAGATATGGGTTGGTACTATTTTTGGGCGAAATTTCAAATACCTAGGCATTATCAGATCTGTGTCTTCGCCAAACGTTATCCATTTGTAGAATGGAAATTACTACGTGCACGTTTTGTAAAAAAAAAAATGCCTAAATTTCGGTTAGGTAATGGTTTCTCTGATTAATTTCTCTACTGTGGATGCTAAAGGCATTAAATAAATATTTATATTATTAAAGGAAAGGAGGATGCTCCTTATCATCAGTCAAAGAGGCAGACATGAGCAAATCATATAGAAATTTGTCCTTCATCACCCTTACTATATAAGTAAGTAACTATCTGTTGCCTGCGACTCAGAACTCGAACTAAACTGAAAAGCTTCAGTTAAGAAACGCTTTTCCTTCTTGATCCCTACGTAAAAGATGCATTTATCCAAGTTGAATGCTATCTTACTACAAATTTAATTATCTTTTGATTTTATTCAACTGGTAGGTAGTGAGGCATTTTCATTGTCAATCGTTACAGGCGAACTTAAAAAAGAAGGCAATAAAGGGAGTGAATGGATAGCAAGGAGGTATTTATAAAAGTCAAAAAAGTCCCTATTCCTCCCCATCTATTCTTTTCTATCCCCACCCCTCCACATCCCTCCTTCCACTACCCCTCCCTCTTTCCCTCCCTCTCTCTCCCTCACCCCTTCCTCTTCCCCCCTCATCCTCCCTCTCCCCCCTCCCTTTCGCTCCCCACCTCCCTTTTGCTCCCCACCTCCCTTTCCCTCCCCACCACCCTTTCCCCCTCCCTCTTTACCTCCCCCTCCCTCTACCTCCCTCCCTCTTCCCTCTTACTCTCCCTGTCGCAATCTCTCCCTCCCCTTCCCTCTAACTGTCCCTCTCGCACACTCTCCCTCCCCCTTCCTTCTAACTCTCCCTCTCACACTCTCTCCCTCCCCCTTACCTCTAACTCTCCCTCTCGCACACTCTCCCTCCCCTCCCCCCTCCCTCTTCCCCCCTCACCCTTCCCCTCCCCCTCCCTCTTCCCCCACTCCCTCTACCCCTCCCTCCCCCTACCTTTCCTTCACCCCCTCTCCCTCCCCCTCCCTCTCCCTCTCCCTATCCCTGCCCCTAACTCTGCCCCTACCCCTATCCCTCCCTACCCCTAACGCCATCTTAACCGCTTTCCCTATCCTTATATAAACATACAACCGACACTCATATTGATTTTTAGACATTTCAAACCTATCGCACCCCAATGTAATAGGTTACGGGTTACCAGGGGATGATGGTATTTCACGTCCACCACATTGGATTTTAAAATTGTTGTAATTTTCGTAATCAGCGACCCGATAAACCATACAAACGACAACCATATTGAATTTTAGACATTTCAACTCTATCGCACCTCAACCCCATCCCCAGGGGATGATGGTACCTATTTCACGTTCACTATGTTGGATTTTAAAATTATTGTAGTTTTCGTAATAAGCGACCTGATAAACCATACAAACGACACTCATATCGATTTTTAGACATTTCAACCCTATCGCACCCCAACCCCATCCCCAAGGGATAATGATATTTCACGTCTACCACGTTGGAGATCAAAATTCTTGTAGTTTTTGTAATCAGCGACCCGATAAACTATACAAACGACACCCATATAGATTTTTAGACATTTCAACCCCATCGTACCTCAACCCCATCCCCAGGGGATGATGGTATTTTACGTCCACCGCGTTGGATTTCAAAATTGTTGCAGTTTTTGTAATCAGCGACCCGTTTAACCATACAAACGATACCCGTATTGGTTTTTAGACATTTTTACCCCATTTCCCTCTTTGAGGGGTTGAATTCGGGGTGGAATTTCAATAACAGTGATGTACGTTCTACATAATTACAACCCTTATGCCTAATCAATAAATTTAGTGAATTTTACTTTGAAATCATCATCATTCCCCTTTTCACCCCTTAGAGTGTAGAATTTTCGCAAACCCTTAGTCACATAAAACTTAATTTTTAGTCGTTAGCCTAAATACAAGTTTTGAAAATCCTAACTTCGAAACTGACGGACTTTCATACAAACTTTATTCCCCCATTTTACCCCCTTAGGGGTGGAATTTCGCAAAATCCTTCTTTGGTCGAAACTGTATAAGGTATAAGGTATCTACTTGCAAAATTTCA
The DNA here is from genome assembly GCA_947532105.1 of Athrips mouffetella. Classification (NCBI taxonomy): domain Eukaryota; kingdom Metazoa; phylum Arthropoda; class Insecta; order Lepidoptera; family Gelechiidae; genus Athrips; species Athrips mouffetella. The sequence goes on along the minus strand of OX383964.1, from coordinate 4,524,015 downwards.
AGTCTCTAGGTCCAACCGTTTGGGCTGTGCGTTGATATATCAGTCAGTCAGTCATTCAGTTTATCCTTTTATATATTAAGATTGATAGCAAATTCACCTGGAAAGTCTTTGACGAAACGAATTCGCTCAAGATATTAACTTTCGAAACAAAAACACGATAGACACAAAACTAGGTAGCATAAACCACACAACATCATCATCAACATAGCTGCTGGAATACGTTCACTGCTAGAAAAGCTGACATCTTCACAGATATTTGTCTTGTGCTACCCGCGTATCCGCATCCAGCACTTCCTGTGAGATTAACCAGTGTTTTGGCCCATCTTTTGGGCAGTCCACATATTTTTAACTTTAATATTTGATATTATGATGATGAATTAACTATCTATTATCTATACATCTACACATATAATAAAAGAGTAGAAACCGCGTGTCTGTACTTTTAATAAATTTATAAAAAAATCAGTGTCGGCGATAAAAAAAGACTAATAAAACTCAAAAATATGTTTTCTGAACTTTTTGTCTGTCTGTCTGTCTGTCTGTATGTTTTCGATAAACTCCGAAACTACTGAACGGATTTTCTCGCGGTTTTTGCAGATAGATTCAGCTTAGGTCTGAGCAACATATAGGCTATGTTTCATTCAAATCGGTTCACTCACTCAGAAGCTACACCAATGTAAAGTATTAAATTGCCTGTACGACATAACTCGCAAACCGATTCAAACTGAGTTTTTAATTACAAGTTTGGCTTACTTTTGTGCAAAATAAAAGTTAAGTTTCATTGCAATCGGTTCACTCAGACAGAAGGTATGCTAAGTTTCATGCGGCGGAGCAAATAACTCACAAACTATTGAACGGATTCAAACAGGGTTTTCAATAAACTGTCAAGCTTACTTCTTTGCAACATATTAGCTTACTTTCATTGAAAACGGCTCACTCAGACAGGTGCGCGAAATTTCCAGCGGAGGCGCCAATATCTCACAAACAACTGAACCGATTAAAACTAGGTTTTTAGTAACGTATTTGGCTACTCCATGCAACATGTATGCTTAGTTTCATTGCAAACGGTTCACTCAGACATAAAATTCACTAAGTTTCAAGCGGCGGCCCCAATAACTCACCAACTACTAAACGGATTTAAACGGGATTTTCAATAACGTGTTTAGCTTAATTCTTTGCAATGTATTCGCTTAGTTTCATTGAAAACGATTCACTCAGACAGGAAATGCCCGAGGTTTCAATAGACGGCGCCAATAGCTCACAAACTACTGTACCGATTCCAACTGGTATTTCCATGACGTGCTTGGATTAGGTACTTTCGTGCAACATATAAGCTTAGGTTAGTTGAAAACGGTCTACTCAGATAGAAGTTACGCAAAGTTTCAAGCAAAGGCGCTAATAACTCACAAATTTTTGAGCAGATTCAAACGTGGCTTTCAGTAACGCGTTTGGCTTACTCCTGTGCAATAAACAAGCTTAGTTTCATTGCGAAAGGTTCACTCTGACAGAAGATACGCAAAGTTTCAAGCTGCAGAACCAAGAACTCACCTACTGATCTGGTTAAAAAGAGGTTTTCAATGACGCGTCGGGCTTCTTTCTGTGCAACATATGAGCTTTATTTCATTGCAAACGGTTCACTCAGACAGAAGGTTCTCGAAATTTTAAGCGGCCGCACCAATACCTCACAAACTACTTGAACGACTTAAACGGGGTTTTCAATAACGTATTTGGGTTGCTTTCGAGCAATATTTGAACTTTTTTTATTGCCATTGGTCCATTCAAACAGATAATAGGCGAGTTCAAAGTTTCAAGCTGTGAAACCGAGCTGAAATCAAACAAAGCTTATAATTTTGTACGGAAGAAAGCCAAATACTTTGTTGAAAATTCCGTTTGATCCGGTCCAGTTGTTTGTGTAAAAGCTAAAGATTGGTAAAATCTAAATTTAGTTTTATTGTACAAATAATAATAAAAAAATCCTGTTTCAGCATGGCTGGCGGTGCAACAAATGTAAAAAAAATTATGAAAATTCTAAAGTTTTGAAAACTTAGGAAGTAGTAAGTACCTACTTCCTAAGTTTTCAAAACTTTAGAAACGAAATACTTCAAAAAATAAAGAGAGAAGTGAATCATTGTTTTTTAGGAATTGTCTTTTAGGGGGAGAGATAAGTTACAAAGATTGTACGGAAGTGAAGTCCAACAGTTTTGTATGTAGATACATGTAGAGTTAAAAGCATGTGAAGCTAGACACGTTGGACTTTGTACCGTTTTTTTTTTTCAGTAGCCACAGAAGCTAAAGTGACCGAGCCTCAGATTTAGTTAGGCTTTGTTTTGTACAAGAAATAACGAAACCCGTATCATAGTTACTCCGCGTGGAATTCGACTATGATTTCACACTTACGAGGATAGTATGCGACCTAACAGTCCACACGTGTGTTTAATACAAGAGGTGTTTAATACTCTGTATACCTAATAATTTTAAGGCGAGAACTGCACTGTCTGTCTGTCTGTTACGCTTTTATAACTAATCCGATAAACCGATTGTGATAAAAACTTAGTACCAAGATAGTTTGAACCGTGGGAAAAGTCATTAGCTACTTTTTTTCTGAACCCCACGCGGACGGAGTCGCGGGCAACAGCTAGTACTAAAATAATTATGAAATAAAATCAATAAATATAAAATTAAAAACCCGACTACGGCAATAAAATATGTCATATTGTTTTTTACATACAAGAGTTTGGCACTAAAATATTTTATAGCTACGCCGGGGTCGGAGCTCTCACTCAACTCAACAACAAAGATTTCTAAACAATTCTAAGTAATATCATGAAATATAATATATAAATAATATGATTGTAAATATGATATATAATTGTAATATGATGATATACCTACATTTGTATATGTATGTATATCAGACTATTATGAACGATAATATTTATTCTAAAGAGCTCTGACCCCGGCGTAGGTATAAAATATTTTAGTGCGAAACTCTTGTATGTAAAAAAACAATATACCATATTTTATTGACGTAGTCGGGTTTTAAATTTTTCATTTGTTGCATAGATATAATGTCCTTGAAATCACGAATACAATATATTTAATGATGGAGCGGAAATAGGCAAAACCAAGAACTTCGTATGATTGATCATTGATCTTCGACCCTCACGATACGAGTATGACAATGTTCAATAAGACTCTACAGTACCTAAGTATTTACCTCACCAGAACATCCTTTGAAATGTCCACTACAGGACAGGGAGCTCCCTCCAAAAATCTAGCTGGAAAAACCTAGTGGGGAAGTAAAGGGTGTCTCAAAACCTACCGTACCTTTAATTTTCTAACAAAACTCACATTGCAGTTGAATTTTTATAATATATTATTTTCGTTTTGAGCTCAAGAATTGTCAGTGAATTCGCAAAGGAAACTTATATGTAAGGTACCTTGAAACTTGTTTCATAAACAGGAATAGGATCATTAAAGATAAATAAAAAATACCAATTTTTTTCGGCCATAAATGACGAAGTTTTTTAGAATATGATGAGTAGTCATTGCCTATCATAAAAAAAATAACAGCTGTATAAACCGACCACAGACTACTTAGAACAGTTGTCAGTTTAAGTTTTTTTTTAAGACTGGCCATGGCTACTTTTCATTCTGCCATACGGCTAATCGATATTTGACAAAAACAAAATTACTTTTTAACTTTATTATTTGCAACCAAAAAAAATTTGTATTTTTTATTTTTACTTATTGACCTTATCCCTGTCTATGAGCCAATTTTCGAGGTACCTTACATATACGTTTTCTCTTCAGAAAACCCCAAAGAAAAAAATGTGTAAGACCACACTATAATGTATGATGATGACCGAAAAAATGTGCGACATTTTCGGATCGTTGTTGCAAAATTCTCACCATTTCGTTGTGAATTTTCACAATTTCTATGCATTGCTCGAATGAAAAACTCTTCATAACTGAACCTCTAACATTGCTGATAAAAACTGCTATATACGTGTTCTGTTTTTAATGCAACAAAAATTATTCTAAATTCCACTAGGTTTTGAGACACCCGTTTTCACCTCGCTTGTCAACGTTACGGCTGGCACCATGGACCGCGTTTGTAGGTGACCGCAGTAATTAAGATGGTATAATACTCAGAAGGATGCTGCTGCCCATCCTCCAGTTTATAACCTTTAGTCGCCTCTTACGACACCCTGGGGTATGTATGGGATAGTACTATTCTTTGCCGGCTCCACAATTCTATATTTCAAATAACTCAATTTTTCTGTTTATAGCTTTATTCGTAAAGGTCTTAGGGCCATCACACATAGCTCCGGCACGGCGCCGTGCCGTGCTCCGGTGCGGCGCCGGACTACGGCACGGCGCCGTGCCGTAAAAACTCACGGCGCGCGCCGTGGAAATCTACGGCACGGCGCCGTGCCGTACTCCGGTGCGGCGCCGTGCCGTGGAAATAGCAGTGTGGCCAGTCATATGCTAGTTTCTGCGATTTTAGCAGGATTCGGTCTCTGATTATTTTGACGATTGAATACAATGGATTGCAGCTGCAAGTTTACCTAGTATAAACTTAACTGAAATAATTTCTAATTTGTATTGAATCTGAATCAAATGGAAATTAAATGACAATTATATTGAGATTGAATTGGAATAGGATATAATCTAATTTCAATTGAAGTAGAATTAAATTGGATCGGAATTAAATGTAAATGATTAAAAATTTAATTGGAACAGTGTTGGAATTGAAATGGAACAAAATTGGAACTAAATCAGAACTGAATAAAAATTTTATTGGAATTGAATTATTGAAACTTCTTTAGCGGCGCTTAGAAAATTTCATATGGGAAAAAATGATAGATTCAGATGGCGCGTCAGAACTCAGATCAAGTATAGAAATGGATTTGCAACTAATCATACCAAGTTAGAGCAGGCTCAATATATAGGGTGACTTTTAATTAGTTCTTGATAACAAAAGATATGCATGTACTCATGATATTGAACAACTTTTCCCAAGGAACATAGGTCGAATTACGAAAAACCAAATTTGACCTCCCATACAAAATGCGCTATCAGCTGATGCAGTTTCTATGAGAGGTCAAAACTTGATTTTCGTATTTCGACCTTTGTTCCTTGGGGAAAGTTGTTCAGTATCATGAGTACATTCATACATTTTTCTATCAAGAACTAATTAAAAGTCACCCTATATACAAAAGTTCTAAAGTGTAATAAACACCAAAACATCTTTTTTGTCTTTATAGCGTCAGATCTCAGATGAAGTATAGAAACGGATTTGCAACTAATCATACCAAGTTAGAGCAGGCTCAATATATACAAAAGTTCTAGTGTGATAAAGACCAAAAGATCTTTTTTGTCTTTGTCATAGTCTCGGCTTTTTTAGTTGTGCACAAGCTGTCAAACTAAAAATCGCTATAACTCGTAAACTACTGACCCTAGACTACTCGTGTGCTGAGACAAATGATAGGTCTCGATGAGATCTACATTTCAAATGACAGCTGTCAAACTAAAAATCGCTATAACTCGAAAACTACTGACCCTAGACTACTCGTGTGCTAAGACAAATGATAGGTCTCGATGAGATCTACATTTCGGATGACAGTTGTCAAACTAAAAATCGCTATAACTCGAAAAATACTGACCCTAGACTACTCGTGTGCTGAGACAAATGATAGGTCTCGATGAGATCTACATTTCGGATGACAGCTGTCAAACAAAAAATCGCTATAACTCGTAAACTACTGACCCTAGACTACACGTGTGCTGAGACAAATGATAGGTCTCGATGAGATCTACATTTCGGATGACAGCTGTCAAACTAAAAATCGTTATATCTTGAAAACTACTGACCCTAGACTACTCGTGTGCTGAGACAAATGATAGGTCTCGATGAGGTCTACATTTCGGATGAGAGCTGTCAAACTAAAAATCGCTATAACTCGAAAACTACTGACCCTAGAAAATGGCAGACATTGCATTGCCAGGTAGATAGACAGCTAAGTATCCCTAAAAGTTTTCATTTTTTCTTTTTGAGGTACGGAACCCTAAAAAGAAATGGAACTATCATTTAAAAAAAAGGACGGGTTGCACTCCGGGAGTGCCGGCAGAAGAAAAAGATTTTTTTGTAGTGTGACAGCAGCCATCCGAAATGTAGATCTCATCGAGACCTATCATTTGTCTCAGGACACGCGTAGTCTAGGGTCAGTAGTTTTCGAGTTATAGCGATTTTAAGTTTGACAGCTGTCATCTGAAATGTAGATCTCATCGAGACCTATCATTTGTCTCAGCACACGAGTAGTCTAGGGTCAGTAGTTTACGAGTTATAGCGATTTTTAGTTTGACAGCTGTCATCCGAAATGTAGATCTCATCGAGACCTATCATTTGTCTCAGCACACGAGTAGTCTAGGGTCAGTAGTTTACGAGATATAGCGATTTTTAGTTTGACGGCTGTCATCCGAAATGTAGATCTCATCGAGACCTATCATTTATCTCAGCACACGAGTAGTCTAGGGTCAGTAGTTTTCGAGTTATAGTGATTTTTAGTTTGACAGCTGTCATCCGAAATGTAGATCTCATCGAGATCTATCATTTGTCTCAGCACACGAGTAGTCTAGGGTCAGTAGTTTTCGAGTTATAGTGATTTTTAGTTTGACAGCTTGTGCACAACTAAAAAAGCCGAGACTATGACAAAGACAAAAAAGTTGTTTTGGTCTTCATCACACTAGAACTTTTGTATATGTTGAGCCTGCTCTAACTTGGTATGATTAGTTGCAAATCCATTTCTATACTTCATCTGAGATCTGACGCGACAAAGACAAAAAAGATGTTTTGGTCTTTATCACACTTTAGAACTTTCGTATATATGAGCCTGCTCTAACTTGGTATGATTAGTTGCAAATCCATTTCTATACTTATCTATCATTCTTTCCCTCTATAAAATTTTCTAAGCGCCGCTAAAGAAGTTTTCACTTAAAAAAAAAATTACCTTATTCAAAATTTGAATGTTTATAAATACTTCAAAATTATTGTATAACTTAACAATGTGGGTAAACCAATGAAAAACAAATTATATATCGTATTTAATTTTGGCCGAATAATGATTTCCGTTCACTGATTCTGCTCTTTTATGGCTCAATTTCTGTTTATTAATTTCGCATAGTTGACAACACTGTACTTTTACGGCACGGCGCCGCACCGGAGTACGGCACGGCGCCGTGCCGGAGATTTTCACGGCGCGCGCCGTGAGTTTTTACGGCACGGCGCCGTGCCGTAGTCCGGCGCCGCACCGGAGCACGGCACGGCGCCGTGCCGGAGCTATGTGTGATGGCCCTTACGTGGGCTGAGTGTATATTTATAGGCTTATTTCGTCTCCAGCCCGCTTTACAAAGTTATAATTACTTACTAACAGCGATTCGCAAAGTAATTGGAAAAATATGGAGCCAGGCTTATAAGGTAGCTACTTGAGTAAATCCAACACGTAATTTGATTATGATTTATGTAAGGTCCCTTAAAATAGGCAGATTTGGAGAGAAAATTATATTTTTTTTACTATAATATTGGCTAAATGGACTTATTCGTAGGAGGTGTGTGATGTATATTTTTAGGGTTCCATACCTTGAAAACTTAACTAAAAGTATTATTTTAAGTAAGCACCTATAAATTATTTAACTATGTAGATAATCCCGACATTTGTAGGTAATCCGTGAATTAACAATTAAACAAGAATCAAACGGCAAGCTTGAAACGGATTGGTTCCCAGGTATTTACATGTTTGAGTTTCCTGTGTAAATTGTTCCGTCTGTGTCAAACTCTCTGATCTCGAGACGACGTTTCAATGTACTTAATATCTTTATTTACAATTAGTTGTTATCCTTCTCAATTTCTTGGTAATCTTGCTTGTATTGTTAAATTATTTTTTAATAAATTCTCAGCTTAAACTTGTTACGCTTCAATTTTGCTAGTTTATTTTTTATATATGTTACTTATAGAAGTTTTTGATGATGTTATTGTTCTTTCCTTAGCGCATGACAGCGCATCTAAGCATCGAGCCTGCGCCTGTTAGAATTTTAAGGATAGAAACATGTGCAGTTACAAATAAAAGCTTTTTAATATGAGTTTTCTATTAAAGGAATACTAGGTCTTGAGTTATTTACCTATTGTGCTCTAAAATACGAGGATACAGCCAAGCTGTCTTGTACTACCTACCTAAATTAACCACGCCTTTTCGTGGATTATAGCTACATAGGAAGGGAATTTTAGAACAAATGATAAACGAAATAAATGGTAGTTATAAATGTACTTGATTATTCAAAGAAACAGCAGTAAAACAGTTACTAATCTAAGCAGAGTTGAAAATACAGTTATCTACATTTAAAGACAAGAAAATAACACGTTTACAATGAGATTTACTTCTATTACAACAACATATTTTAAATATTAAAGAAAATTACTTAACTCAGGACTAGGGATACTTCCAGTTTCGCCGACACTAATATAAGAGAGATTTAATGCTCTGATGGAGCTTTTTATCATACAATATGAAATTAAGTTTGTACAGGTAGTGAGCAATACAATTGTCCAATCAGGAATGAAGTGAGTGATATTAGCCACATATTAACCAATAGAAATCATTCTAGTTACATTAGCCAATGAGCTACATTGAACAGCATCAAAATTACTACTTTTACATACGATTTGGTATATTTTACTAGATTAATCGATAACAATATTAATACAATATTTTGAACACATTATAAACCTTGCAACACATGTCATTTTTATGATTTTACTTCATACAATACTTTAGTTAATTACATTCTACAACTTCCGTTAGGAAAGAGATGAAATCAATACTATTACAATAAAATTTATTACTCCTAACTATCTATTATCTCTGAAATACAATTTAGCCATTTAGCAATATTTTTAGACATATTTTCAGGTATTATAATCTATCACGGCCATACTGACAGTACTTCGTCCCCGGAGTACTATCAGGACAAATATCTAGTAGGTACACATATCTATAACTTTAGAAATACTTTACTAAATTAAATAGTGATTATACAAAAAACAGTTTAACACAGATTCAATAAATTTACGGCCAAGTTTTATTTTAAAACTCCTGCTCACATTAAAATAATAATGATGAAACCTTTACAACATTCTTAAAGATTTTGTTAAAAAGCTGCTTGCTACATTTTAGCCCCGTCTATTGTTACCATTGAGATATGGGCTTAGTTAAAACGGTTAATGCCAGATACATAGACATGCCAACCATATTCACTAACCGAAATATATGGCACCAAGTATCTTACCTAGCAGAACTTGCTTTCACAAAATAAATTTCAAGATTTAATGGGTAATGCCAGACACCTAGGCATGCCAGTCACATTTACCCGCTGCTTGTGAGATAACTGACACCAAGTGTTTGGCCGACCAGCGGTTACCCTTTATAAAGAATGAATTACCAGATACATAGACATGTCGGTCACATTCACCCGCTGCCAGTGAGATCGATCGACACCATGTATAAGGCCGACCAGCGTATCTCCAGTACATGAAACAACGTCAACAATTTATAACAAATGCATATAATACAACAACGTTTTTTTCCTATTTCATTCGTCACAGTATTTTTCCACTATCCGTTCGGCCAATCTGAATCTTAATGCTAACAAAAAATAAATTGATATTCGCAATAAAAAGAAAAATTTTATCAAACAAATTTTTGCAAGATGACAAAGATTAAACAATATGTTTGAAACATTTCCACAAAAGAAATTTCATAAGATATGATTCCCGCCTTTGTGTATGTCGTTAAGTTATGATTTTACTGTAAATATTTTGTGCACTAAAGAGTATGAACGAACAATACATTTCTATTGACCTCTAAATGTACACATTATAAACTAACCACCTGAATAGTTTAAAATAGTATCAATTTGTACTTTTTGCTAAAGCGGTCACAATTCATAGTTCATTTATTGTCAGAAACAGGTACATAAAGTGTTTAAATTTATATAAAGTTTCACTGTATCTTACTGTGTCAGCATGCAATATACATACAACAGTATTCCAATTAGATTAGGTAGGTATGTCACAAAGTTATTAAATATCAAATCTAAGTTACAATGTCCGAACAGAAAGTATTAAATAACAGTCACAAAATAGTACTATTAACGTCATCATTAATTAAAAAGGCATTAAAATTATAGTAACATCCATCAGTAAGCAAAGCATGTAAATTTGTTCTGAATTGGTGCAATGGTAGATCCTTTATCGTATTATATAGTTTTCGAGCCATACCATTACAGAGTTACTATAGAATAACAAGTTCGGGTGCTCAGGTGGTCTTACTTCTGCCTTACGGATGCCTAGTCTCTGCCAGTTCAACAGAGTTTTTTTTTTCTAATTTTTAAAATGGGGAACACAACTTTTTCTTTGTCCTATGCCACATATGGCTCTTACACATTTTTTGTGTTCTAAATAATAGTAAAATATGAACCTTTGCCACGTTTCCCCAGTGAAATATACCATATCTAAAATTGGAAACCACATACGCATTATATGCACAAAGTACAGTTTTTCGAGATGCTGGTTTTGTGACTGTTTTAAAACACATTTACTTATTTTTGTATTTATATTATCAATATGTGATCTCCAACCCAAGTGTTACCCCTAGGAATATAATTTTATTACAATTTCCATTATAATTTACCATTAAATTCAGGTCCTGGACACCTAAGTTACAGATGCAGAACCTAGTAAAGGCTCCAGTCTCTTCACAAGCTAAATTTCTTGCTAGCGTAATTGGTGTTTTCTTTTAAAATTGCATGTAAACTAATGTATGTTTATTGATATTTCCGAGAGAAATTAATTAATTTACTATTATTATTATTATTAAAAACTTACTCGTAATTTTAATGTATTTAAAAAGATATATTGCTGAACATGCAATTTATTAAAGTACCCACTAAAACATATGACATCAACACAATAAAAAAGGCTCAAAACGCTTTTTATTCACTACACAATATAATATTCCAATCGGTTATTTCATGTCCATGTCAAAAATTAAAAAAAAAACACTTGTTAAGCCTCTTAATAATCTCTTGATAGGAGTAATAACATCTTCCGGCATAATGTCATTATTTTGTAAATCCTCCATAACACTGAATTTTTATACTTAGGTCAGTTTGCCTCTTACTATAATGTTAGCATTTTCTTACTTCAAACTGTACCTAACACATTTCAGTGTTTATCACAATGAGAGTTTTACCTTTGCAATCGAAATAGTTTTCCATACTTGTAAAATACTAGATAAACGTTACTTAGTTTAAGGATCTTGATGTATATTGAAGGTAGAATTATAAACATATTTGAACAATTTGACGTTAAAACGTATTCTTGTTGATATTTTGTAATATCAATCATTAGCCAGGATTGCTTAGTATAAATTAATTGGCATCATCATAAGTCCTTTAGATGAGCAGTATCATCAAAACTACAAATAATTTATTATTTTCGAGTTGGGTAGGTATTTGCAAAAATCGGCACCAGTTCGCTGTTTATCGTAACAACGAAATAAAAGGAAAAAAATCTCAAAAGTAGGTAGTACTTAAAAAAAAGTTCAACAAAAACAGTGGTTATATTTTAGGGTTCCGTAATTCAAAAGGAAAATAAACTGAACCCATAAAGGATCTCTTTGTCCTCAGTCTGTCAATCATCGTTCTTTTTTTAGTTTCACGTCGTCAACACAATCAAAAGGTACGGCCACAAATTATGTACCCATCTTCATACATTTATGAACCAAACTAAAACCTATGGGGTATTTTCCATTGATCCAAAATCATGAAAGGCAAGAAAAACTAGCACCATAAAAATCGAATATTCATCAAATATTGCAAGTATTCTCACAAGCAAATTTAACCAATTTCAAGTAGGCTATCATTTATTTCAAGTACATTTACATTAGAGACGGGACAGCCTTACTAAAGCTGCTGTAGTGGTCCTGGACAGGTATGGAACCCTTAGTACGCGAGTCCGACTCACACTTTTAAGGCCGCACGGTTGTTTAGATTTAATGAACGACGGTATATATTTGTCAACGTAATAGCCTAGTGGAGTGAGCAGTACAAATCTCTTTACTGCGCTTAGGCGTACTTAGGTTGAATTAAGTACATTTTTTTTTTTTTTATATTTTTTATATTTACGGTATATATATTTTTAAGTATTCATCGATAAAGAAGTAAACTTCAAATTTTTTTGTATGCACAAAGTTAATATAAAAAAAAATTGATTTAAATTCATAAGACGGTCAAACTGAGCAAAATACAGTGTTGCAATTGCAAAGCCTTTAGGCTTATTGTGAAAAGACAAATATAGTTGTCGCAAAATAACTAGAAGTCTGATCTACCCACCCAAAATTTTCGGTTTTCGGGTAGTGCGAGGAAATATTGTGTGAACTTTTAGTGTCGAATACATTCATTATTGAATATATGTGTATTTATTGCATAAATTGACCAAGTTTTATTCGTTTCTTACGTTACTTTTAATCAAAAATGAAATGCAAATACAGGACATGCCACTGTGACCGATGTTTTGTAGCCCAAAATTTGAGTGTTGGAGAGAGAATTTAGTTATCTACAAAACCGTATCTGAGTTAGGGAACCAGACAAACAACATTTAAAGAAACGTAAGTAGACAGGTATAGTCCAGATTTTGAAGAAGTTAGGTCATTGATCTTACATTACAACACCCACGATAAGATATTGATGAAAGATAGAAAACAAAAATTTTATGTAGGTACACTAAATTAACCGAATAGAATTCGGTTTCTGCACAAGTTTTTAACTAGATCAAACAGGTTACATGTAGGTCGTAAAAAAAAAGGAAAGGGTGATCGTCATCGTCACAGTCAAAATTTTCTTTAACTTTTTACTTTTAAATGACGGTTTAAATACATTTAATATTTGAAAGACCACTTTTAGCTATTTGAGCTTGCAAAAATGTTAGGTAAGAACGCTGAATATTGTTTTGAATCAGACATTTTAGGTACACGAAATATTTCTTACTTCTAGATATAAATTCAGTTTTAAATTATCAGGTTTTTAACTAAAGTTAAGCAGGCCTTGTTGGGGCCTTACCTGTCTTAGCAACAATAACGATGCTGCTCCAAATGATTTTCTGATGTACCTCGATGTTGGTGGACCAGTAGTTACTCTGCGCAGCAGTTGCTTGTAGTTGGATCATCTTTCCCCTGGCCGGACATCAGGCGCAGCATCGTTGATCGCTTTGAAGAGGTCGCTAGGCAGCCGCATCCATCCTGGAATTGTTTACAGAAAAATATTTTTAATGCAGTGCTGGGTAGGATCGCACTTCTGATGTTAGAATTTTAAGGATAGAAACATGTGCAGTTACAAATAAAAGCTTTTTAATATGAGTTTTCTATTAAAGGAATACTAGGTCTTGAGTTATTTACCTATTGTGCTCTAAAATACGAGGATACAGCCAAGCTGTTTTGTACTACCTACCTAAATTAACCACGCCTTTTCGTGGATTATAGCTACATAGGAAGGGAATTTTAGAACAAATGATAAACGAAATAAATGGTAGTTATAAATGTACTTGATTATTCAAAGAAACAGCAGTAAAACAGTTACTAATCTAAGCAGAGTTGAAAATACAGTTATCTACATTTAAAGACAAGAAAATAACACGTTTACAATGAGATTTACTTCTATTACAACAACATATTTTAAATATTAAAGAAAATTACTTAACTCAGGACTAGGGATACTTCCAGTTTCGCCGACACTAATATAAGAGAGATTTAATGCTCTGATGGAGCTTTTTATCATACAATATGAAATGAAGTTTGTACAGGTAGTGAGCAATACAATTGTCCAATCAGGAATGAGGTGAGTGATATTAGCCACATATTAACCAATAGAAATCATTCTAGTTACATTAGCCAATGAGCTACATTGAACAGCATCAAAATTACTACTTTTACATACGATTTGGTATATTTTACTAGATTAATCGATAACAATATTAATACAATATTTTGAACACATTATAAACCTTGCAACACATGTCATTTTTATGATTTTACTTCATACAATACTTTAGTTAATTACATTCTACAACTTCCGTTAGGAAAGAGATGAAATCAATACTATTACAATAAAATTTATTACTCCTAACTATCTATTATCTCTGAAATACAATTTAGCCATTTAGCAATATTTTTAGACATATTTTCAGGTATTATAATCTATCACGCCGAATGGCATCAATCTACCTCAGCTTTTCGGAACCGATCCATAATCAATCTACAATGGTAATTGACGCTGGTCTGACACACAGTATAGAGACTCGGTTAGTACCGACTGCCTGCGCCAAGTACAATTAAGAGCACATCAAGCTTGGCTCATTGAACTTTGCACGGTACTTATTTCAATAGACGTATGGGCTGAAGTCGCACTGCGACTGTCAAGCTTGAACTGTCGTTGACTGTACCAACGCGGACCGGTATACTTCACAAATTCTTCAAATATATTATATAGGATGATTTTTAATTTATTCTTGATAGCAAAAGATATGCATGTACTCATGATACTGAATAAGTTTTTCCATGAAACATAGGTCGAAATACGAAAAACCAAATTTGACCTCCCATTTAAAATGCGCTCAGCTGATGTAGTTTCTATGGGAGGTCAAAACTTGATTTTCGTATTTCGACCTATGTTCCTTGGGGAAAGTTGTTTAGTATCATTAGTACATTTATACTTTTTTCTATCAAGAACTAATTAAAAGTCACCCTATATACTTGTAGTTGTTCAGAAAAACGTTCGTAGATAGGCGCAAGCTCCATTGTTAGGGTTCCGTACCCAAAGATTTCCAACCGGACCCTATTAATAAACTTTTGTCGTCTGTCTAACTTTTAAAGGGCCGTATCTTTGAATCGTAGTAGTTTTATGGTTTTTCACTGAATATGTGTAACTATGGCGGATTACCTAACTAATTAAAATAATAAAAACAATAAAAAGTTAAAAATAAGAGGGGGCCTCATACAAGAAACGTGTTTCTTTTTTTTGTTTAAACTTTATCTTAAAAACGGGATTACTTACAAGCGTGAAAATTGGTATGTTTATTGTTCATACGCTATAGAAAAACAACAAATAATAAGAGCTGGTCAAGTGTGAGTCGGATTCAAGTGCATTTCATATACGCGTGACAGTGCGTAGCTGACTAAGACGGTATTTTTACCTTAATAATACGGAACCCTCGTTGCGTGAATTGGACTCGCACTCGGCCGGTTTTTACGTATATCTGCTCTAATGGCCTAATTCTGATGTTTCACGTCGACTTTATAATTTATTCTTCACGCATAGAACGGTAAATGAATCTAGAGTTTATTAGCGGACATTCCTGAGGTGGACGGTGCTTTCCTGAAAACCGTGTGCGGAATTTATAATAACTATTAGCATTCGGGTTAAGGACAGTTGAGTTGGTCTTAAATTAGACTGGGTATAATATTTTTCTCACTTTCGAAAACTAAGCTTATTGCGGGAAAACTACGGAGACTAGTTGGATTTGGTATGTTAAGCTGTTAGTCCCGGTACAGAAGTAGTCATTATTGAGCCATTTAAGAAGCCTTTTGTGGTTTATTAGTTACTCTGAAACCAGGGTTTGTGAGGTC
Organism: Athrips mouffetella; assembly: GCA_947532105.1. Lineage (NCBI taxonomy): Eukaryota > Metazoa > Arthropoda > Insecta > Lepidoptera > Gelechiidae > Athrips > Athrips mouffetella. The sequence goes on along the minus strand of OX383964.1, from coordinate 4,508,278 downwards.
AGTCCTCATCTGGGTCATCTTACGACATAGATAATATTTGATGATGAATAAACCACCTACTTTATTATTTATTTAAGTTTGCATCGGATCGTATAATAATATGATGATGATGCAGGTCTACAATCGATTAAAAAAAAAATATGCGAGGATTTACGTTATGATTATTTTCGGTAGTAAGTAACTTTTTTTACTTGCTATGGGCTTTCTTTTGACCTCAATCTTGCCATGAGAACAGAGATGAGGTTGACGATGAAACGAGGTTCAGGGGAAGCCTATTCACTCGCGTCCTGAATAGATTCGAGTGACTATTAGAGCAAATACTTACTTACTTAATAATCCTATACACTTCAAGATCCATGATTATTTTCTTGGAGTTAGAGGCGTCACAAAAATTCAACAAAAAAGCGAAAAACACTGCCAAGACTATAGTAATTTAAGATTTAATAATATTTTATCTTCACCGTGTTCAATGTAATCGTTTTCGTAGTGCTTAACAATTTTAGCATAAGCGCGTGGCTCATTTTACCAATTATTTTCATTAAAGCCAAAAATTTAGTTATTTCCTTTGTATATTTTCAAAAAATATTTTTAGAGAAAGTAGTAATTACAAAGTCCTTAATAAAAGTGCAGAAGAGAGATGAAAAGTCTCTTGATGTGATGACCTCACGATAAAAAAAGCCTTACAAAAATATAATTATCAGCATAAGCATAAATACATTTGTTTTAGTAGTATAAACATTATTATTTTTCATATATTGTTTTGTTTTGTTTGTTGTAAAATTTCTAGTAAAAATAAAACACACAAGATACAACAATTGCTATGTCTGATATTTAATTAACATGTACCAAAAATTAAATTGTAATAATTTTATTATTAATAAAATACAGTCAAAACCAAACAAAACAGTGTGACAGCAAAATGAAAACAAAAAAAAACCAGTAACACTCAAAATAAAAGCTCGAGTTGAAAGATCGGGAAGAATCGATTATGTCCTCAAAATGTGAAAGAAAAATCTTTGCACAATGGACCGCGCATCATTTATCAATTCACCTGAAAAGATCCGAACACGCCTTTGTCGTTTTCCATTTGAGAAAATACCCACTAATGGAGTCAACGTATGTTACATAAGGTTTTCTTGAACTTTTTTATGGTTATTTAAAGACTTTTTGTGGTTATTGAAAGATTCACACATAATCTAATTGAATTCTAGATTAAGCGTCTTCAAAATGTATAAAAAAAAATTAATTTTTCGTAATAAACAGTCTTAATTTTTTTTTTTTTTTTATAATTTTTATTTTACATATATTATCTTATTAAAACCGTTTAACTGGTTCATTATCTAAACACAAATCCAAATGATGCAAACCATTCCCTTTATAACTCTCTGTGTTGCGCTTTCCTTAAAGTCGCTCGTGACTATTTAATACCCAAGTAAGTACAACTTAGCTTTTCTCTAGTTCTTTTCTACAGTACCGAGACCTAAATGCAATTTGTTAGATTTAATGACTGCTGTTGACTCCTAGCGGAAGTAAAACAAAGGGTCTATTCTATAATGACATGGTTCCTCATTGGCACGTTAAAATTGAGTTTTTCAGAAGAACGTAACACATTGACATGTTTGTAAAGATATGTTACTAATATAAGCTTTTGTGACCAGTATTAAGTTTGTTATAAATAAATGAAATAAATAACGACGAGGGTGGTCCATGAAGACCGACTTCTGCTTCATTCCCACCTCCCACTATTGCACATGAGTACTCATGTGCAATAGTGGGAAGTAGAAATGAAACCGATACGCACGTAAAAGATAGGTACTTTTTTACTGTAGTGGGACAGTGTAGGCTAAATAAACATATAAAGGCAAATACTATTTAGGTCATGCGATTTGAAACTTTCTAAAACTTAAATTTTTAAAGAAAAAAATCCTATGCACTCTGTACCCAATCCTCATCGGGCAGAGGCCAGCAATTTGAATAAACACAACTTTGCAGTGAAAGATTGTATACACATTTAAAAACTAGAGAAAGAAAAAATAGAAATAGAAAAAAATAGAAATAGAAGAAGTAGAGAAATTGCGGCAAAGCGGATAATACTTGTTGACTCCTTGTGAAGGTGAAACAAAAGGCTGTTTCTCGCGATCGCAAAAATTGCTTGGAAATTGCGACTCGAGAGGGTCGAGGATTTTTTGTTCAGGTTGACTTGAAAATAATAATGCGCTGTTTCCACCGTTTACGTTTTCATTGTTATAAAGACAAACAAGTTATATTTTACTTGTTAAAAAGCTGTCTCTTGTGAAGCAGTTTATTTGGACGATATTTTTCTATTTACTCAAAATATTATTCTCCTATTAGGTATTCTTCTATTAGGTTGCCTGGAAGAAATTGTTTTTTAGCAATAAGACCGCCTTATTGTGCTCCAATTTTATGTCCACATATGTTTTTGTACTTGTTGTTATCTGTGTGCGATAAAAGAGCATTGTATTTTATTCTCTTTTTTAAAATTAACTTTTGTCGAATCAATTTTGAATATCTTACACTAACTTTTAAGTCTTGTATATAAACTTTTTTGTCGAATGCTTGTATAAGCACATATAATTTTCTGGCAAACAGCGTATTTTCCAAACATACAAGTAACAAATAGTCGTCTAGAAAAACTGCCAAGTCACTCGTTTCGAAGTAGGCGTTATCTTCGCTAGATTTGTTGGCCGACCTCTAAGGGCCCTCCAATTTGGCGAAGCCCCATTTAAGACGCCCGGCGCTTTTATCTAAAGGTTCTATAGAAACTAGTTCTGATAGAGTATTTTTAATCAAAGAGGCTTGGTAAGAGGCTGAAAATGTAACTTACCTTTACTTAGAATTTTCTTACGGATATTGGATTTTTATTTGTAAATAAAAGTTACATACTGTCGAAAATGATTTTTATTTTAACACTTCCTGTGTTCGGATAAATCTACAAAGTAGAAAATCGCAAAATTTCACAACCACAGGCAAGATTCGAACCTGCTTCTTCTGCGTAAGTACCGCAGACCAAAGAGATTTTAACCTCGCTGAGCGTAGCGAGGTTCAAATCTGTTTGCCGTAGACGCTGGACGCTGGACGCTGTAACATATTGGTGTCGATTCTGGCAGACACAAACTAAAACTAAACTAAATTTGACAGGCGTAAAAGTGTTGCAGTCTTTTTTTAGAACCTATAAGGGGTAAAAAAGACAGCAATACTTTTAGACTTGTCAAATTTAGTTTAGTTTTAGTTTGTGTCTGCCAGAATCGACATCACTGTCTTTCGATTTAAGTATCATTATCTAGGTTGCATTTTTTGTTTCGATTGTTTAGTAACGTTGTTGTTCGTGTGATGCCAACTAAGCATATAGTACACACGGCCGCACATCGGTAAAAACACTTTTGGACCTTTTGGCGTGGTAATAGAGTTGAAAAAGTTTCTACCGACAAGCGGTTGACCGTACCACCCTATCTCTAGCCTTGGGTAAGATTACTAAAGTCTTTTGAAACAGAGTATATAATCCGTTTTATGAGTCAATGCCAACGCATGCGAACACATTTTGAAGGCATGACTCTAAAACCAGACTATACTTGACGGAAATAAGCTTTAGTTGATGGATGATTATTGATATAGCTACAAAATGTGTTGGTAAGCGTTGGCATTGACTCGCGAAACGAATTCTAGATATCAGCGTCATTCTGCGTATCCTACCATCTCACATACTGCGGTCAACAACAACCGCGGTCTATAGTGCCAGCCGCAACCCTAACGTGGTGCCTAGTGCGATTCCCCTATAAAGGGCCCCATACAAAGCTCTGCCTGCAGGGCCCTGCTTGCAGTGCCACTGCCAATCGTACTTTGTGTGGGCTTGCAGGGCCGACAAAATCGCCGTTACATCGGCCCTGCAAGACCACACACAGTACGATTGGCAATGCGCACTGCAAGCAGGGCCCTGCAGGCAGGGCTTTGTATGGGCCGTTTAAGACATACCACGCAATTGGTCATAAAATTTTGGAGGTAGCCTTCTGTCCAGCAGTGGCATGGGTGTTATGATGACGAAGAGCAGAATCGGCTTGTTTTAGTGATAAAAAACTGGTCAATTGCGAGTCAGACTCGAGCAACGAGGGTTCCGTTCCGTTAAACCTTAAGTATTTTTAAAAGCAAAAAGTATTTTATAGGACCGTAAAACTAAATTTGTTTGTAAAGGTTTTTTGCAGATTTCTATAAACTGTGCTACTCGTATTTATTTTCAGGTACATATTTTCAGGTATTATAATCTATCACGCCGAATGGCATCAATCTACCTCAGCTTTTCGGAACCGATCCATAATCAATCTACAATGGTAATTGACGCTGGTCTGACACACAGTATAGAGACTCGGTTAGTACCGACTGCCTGCGCCAAGTACAATTAAGAGCACATCAAGCTTGGCTCATTGAACTTTGCACGGTACTTATTTCAATAGACGTATGGGCTGAAGTCGCACTGCGACTGTCAAGCTTGAACTGTCGTTGACTGTACCAACGCGGACCGGTATACTTCACAAATTCTTCAAATATATTATATAGGATGATTTTTAATTTATTCTTGATAGCAAAAGATATGCATGTACTCATGATACTGAATAAGTTTTTCCATGAAACATAGGTCGAAATACGAAAAACCAAATTTGACCTCCCATTTAAAATGCGCTCAGCTGATGTAGTTTCTATGGGAGGTCAAAACTTGATTTTCGTATTTCGACCTATGTTCCTTGGGGAAAGTTGTTTAGTATCATTAGTACATTTATACTTTTTTCTATCAAGAACTAATTAAAAGTCACCCTATATACTTGTAGTTGTTCAGAAAAACGTTCGTAGATAGGCGCAAGCTCCATTGTTAGGGTTCCGTACCCAAAGATTTCCAACCGGACCCTATTAATAAACTTTTGTCGTCTGTCTAACTTTTAAAGGGCCGTATCAGGAATTTATAATAACTATTAGCATTCGGGTTAAGGACAGTTGAGTTGGTCTTAAATTAGACTGGGTATAATATTTTTCTCACTTTCGAAAACTAAGCTTATTGCGGGAAAACTACGGAGACTAGTTGGATTTGGTATGTTAAGCTGTTAGTCCCGGTACAGAAGTAGTCATTATTGAGCCATTTAAGAAGCCTTTTGTGGTTTATTAGTTACTCTGAAACCAGGGTTTGTGAGGTCAGTCCTCATCTGGGTCATCTTACGACATAGATAATATTTGATGATGAATAAACCACCTACTTTATTATTTATTTAAGTTTGCATCGGATCGTATAATAATATGATGATGATGCAGGTCTACAATCGATTAAAAAAAAAATATGCGAGGATTTACGTTATGATTATTTTCGGTAGTAAGTAACTTTTTTTACTTGCTATGGGCTTTCTTTTGACCTCAATCTTGCCATGAGAACAGAGATGAGGTTGACGATGAAACGAGGTTCAGGGGAAGCCTATTCACTCGCGTCCTGAATAGATTCGAGTGACTATTAGAGCAAATACTTACTTACTTAATAATCCTATACACTTCAAGATCCATGATTATTTTCTTGGAGTTAGAGGCGTCACAAAAATTCAACAAAAAAGCGAAAAACACTGCCAAGACTATAGTAATTTAAGATTTAATAATATTTTATCTTCACCGTGTTCAATGTAATCGTTTTCGTAGTGCTTAACAATTTTAGCATAAGCGCGTGGCTCATTTTACCAATTATTTTCATTAAAGCCAAAAATTTAGTTATTTCCTTTGTATATTTTCAAAAAATATTTTTAGAGAAAGTAGTAATTACAAAGTCCTTAATAAAAGTGCAGAAGAGAGATGAAAAGTCTCTTGATGTGATGACCTCACGATAAAAAAAGCCTTACAAAAATATAATTATCAGCATAAGCATAAATACATTTGTTTTAGTAGTATAAACATTATTATTTTTCATATATTGTTTTGTTTTGTTTGTTGTAAAATTTCTAGTAAAAATAAAACACACAAGATACAACAATTGCTATGTCTGATATTTAATTAACATGTACCAAAAATTAAATTGTAATAATTTTATTATTAATAAAATACAGTCAAAACCAAACAAAACAGTGTGACAGCAAAATGAAAACAAAATAAAACCAGTAACACTCAAAATAAAAGCTCGAGTTGAAAGATCGGGAAGAATCGATTATGTCCTCAAAATGTGAAAGAAAAATCTTTGCACAATGGACCGCGCATCATTTATCAATTCACCTGAAAAGATCCGAACACGCCTTTGTCGTTTTCCATTTGAGAAAATACCCACTAATGGAGTCAACGTATGTTACATAAGGTTTTCTTGAACTTTTTTATGGTTATTTAAAGACTTTTTGTGGTTATTGAAAGATTCACACATAATCTAATTGAATTCTAGATTAAGCGTCTTCAAAATGTATAAAAAAAAAAATAATTTTTCGTAATAAACAGTCTTAAATTTTTTTTTTTTTATAATTTTTATTTTACATATATTATCTTATTAAAACCGTTTAACTGGTTCATTATCTAAACACAAATCCAAATGATGCAAACCATTCCCTTTATAACTCTCTGTGTTGCGCTTTCCTTAAAGTCGCTCGTGACTATTTAATACCCAAGTAAGTACAACTTAGCTTTTCTCTAGTTCTTTTCTACAGTACCGAGACCTAAATGCAATTTGTTAGATTTAATGACTGCTGTTGACTCCTAGCGGAAGTAAAACAAAGGGTCTATTCTATAATGACATGGTTCCTCATTGGCACGTTAAAATTGAGTTTTTCAGAAGAACGTAACACATTGACATGTTTGTAAAGATATGTTACTAATATAAGCTTTTGTGACCAGTATTAAGTTTGTTATAAATAAATGAAATAAATAACGACGAGGGTGGTCCATGAAGACCGACTTCTGCTTCATTCCCACCTCCCACTATTGCACATGAGTACTCATGTGCAATAGTGGGAAGTAGAAATGAAACCGATACGCACGTAAAAGATAGGTACTTTTTTACTGTAGTGGGACAGTGTAGGCTAAATAAACATATAAAGGCAAATACTATTTAGGTCATGCGATTTGAAACTTTCTAAAACTTAAATTTTTAAAGAAAAAAATCCTATGCACTCTGTACCCAATCCTCATCGGGCAGAGGCCAGCAATTTGAATAAACACAACTTTGCAGTGAAAGATTGTATACACATTTAAAAACTAGAGAAAGAAAAAATAGAAATAGAAAAAAATAGAAATAGAAGAAGTAGAGAAATTGCGGCAAAGCGGATAATACTTGTTGACTCCTTGTGAAGGTGAAACAAAAGGCTGTTTCTCGCGATCGCAAAAATTGCTTGGAAATTGCGACTCGAGAGGGTCGAGGATTTTTTGTTCAGGTTGACTTGAAAATAATAATGCGCTGTTTCCACCGTTTACGTTTTCATTGTTATAAAGACAAACAAGTTATATTTTACTTGTTAAAAAGCTGTCTCTTGTGAAGCAGTTTATTTGGACGATATTTTTCTATTTACTCAAAATATTATTCTCCTATTAGGTATTCTTCTATTAGGTTGCCTGGAAGAAATTGTTTTTTAGCAATAAGACCGCCTTATTGTGCTCCAATTTTATGTCCACATATGTTTTTGTACTTGTTGTTATCTGTGTGCGATAAAAGAGCATTGTATTTTATTCTCTTTTTTAAAATTAACTTTTGTCGAATCAATTTTGAATATCTTACACTAACTTTTAAGTCTTGTATATAAACTTTTTTGTCGAATGCTTGTATAAGCACATATAATTTTCTGGCAAACAGCGTATTTTCCAAACATACAAGTAACAAATAGTCGTCTAGAAAAACTGCCAAGTCACTCGTTTCGAAGTAGGCGTTATCTTCGCTAGATTTGTTGGCCGACCTCTAAGGGCCCTCCAATTTGGCGAAGCCCCATTTAAGACGCCCGGCGCTTTTATCTAAAGGTTCTATAGAAACTAGTTCTGATAGAGTATTTTTAATCAAAGAGGCTTGGTAAGAGGCTGAAAATGTAACTTACCTTTACTTAGAATTTTCTTACGGATATTGGATTTTTATTTGTAAATAAAAGTTACATACTGTCGAAAATGATTTTTATTTTAACACTTCCTGTGTTCGGATAAATCTACAAAGTAGAAAATCGCAAAATTTCACAACCACAGGCAAGATTCGAACCTGCTTCTTCTGCGTAAGTACCGCAGACCAAAGAGATTTTAACCTCGCTGAGCGTAGCGAGGTTCAAATCTGTTTGCCGTAGACGCTGGACGCTGGACGCTGTAACATATTGGTGTCGATTCTGGCAGACACAAACTAAAACTAAACTAAATTTGACAGGCGTAAAAGTGTTGCAGTCTTTTTTTAGAACCTATAAGGGGTAAAAAAGACAGCAATACTTTTAGACTTGTCAAATTTAGTTTAGTTTTAGTTTGTGTCTGCCAGAATCGACATCACTGTCTTTCGATTTAAGTATCATTATCTAGGTTGCATTTTTTGTTTCGATTGTTTAGTAACGTTGTTGTTCGTGTGATGCCAACTAAGCATATAGTACACACGGCCGCACATCGGTAAAAACACTTTTGGACCTTTTGGCGTGGTAATAGAGTTGAAAAAGTTTCTACCGACAAGCGGTTGACCGTACCACCCTATCTCTAGCCTTGGGTAAGATTACTAAAGTCTTTTGAAACAGAGTATATAATCCGTTTTATGAGTCAATGCCAACGCATGCGAACACATTTTGAAGGCATGACTCTAAAACCAGACTATACTTGACGGAAATAAGCTTTAGTTGATGGATGATTATTGATATAGCTACAAAATGTGTTGGTAAGCGTTGGCATTGACTCGCGAAACGAATTCTAGATATCAGCGTCATTCTGCGTATCCTACCATCTCACATACTGCGGTCAACAACAACCGCGGTCTATAGTGCCAGCCGCAACCCTAACGTGGTGCCTAGTGTGATTCCCCTATAAAGGGCCCCATACAAAGCTCTGCCTGCAGGGCCCTGCTTGCAGTGCCACTGCCAATCGTACTTTGTGTGGGCTTGCAGGGCCGACAAAATCGCCGTTACATCGGCCCTGCAAGACCACACACAGTACGATTGGCAATGCGCACTGCAAGCAGGGCCCTGCAGGCAGGGCTTTGTATGGGCCGTTTAAGACATACCACGCAATTGGTCATAAAATTTTGGAGGTAGCCTTCTGTCCAGCAGTGGCATGGGTGTTATGATGACGAAGAGCAGAATCGGCTTGTTTTAGTGATAAAAAACTGGTCAATTGCGAGTCAGACTCGAGCAACGAGGGTTCCGTTCCGTTAAACCTTAAGTATTTTTAAAAGCAAAAAGTATTTTATAGGACCGTAAAACTAAATTTGTTTGTAAAGGTTTTTTGCAGATTTCTATAAACTGTGCTACTCGTACTTAGAGATATCATTTTGATATTTTTGTAGTAATTTATCATCATAACTTGAAAATTAAAAGTCGCATACAAAAACCTTTTTTCGAAATAAAAAAAAACCACCTGTTTAGCCCACCGTTTACGATCACAATATTTTTTTTTTTTAAGTTGGGCAAGCATATTTCAAAAGTATTTCCAAGTCGATAGCGTGAGTACATACGAAGTTGCACCGTAAGTATTCTTTTTTTTACCATTTTGGTTCGGTACCCTAAGAAGCCAGCTTTCTTCTTATGATCTTTTGATCAACGTCGCAATTCAAAACTGCTATATACAGGGTGTAAGGGACCGGTTTTTGAAAACTGAAAGGGCATGATCAGTGAACGTAACTAACAAACAAATTCCAGTAAATAAAATTTTCAGGACATAAAAATTAAATGGTACAGCACCTCTGCACTTACATTCTCGCGACTTGCGAGAGTCAACATCATCAATCATGTGGGTTGTAAGATCAATGACCGACCTCATTTACCCTGGGTAGAGTCTGGCCAACGAAAGCTCAAAACCGCGGGAAAAGTAAAAATAACACGTTTGAAACCCTAAAAATACTGCAAAATAACAATTTAATACTTTTAGTTGGTTTTCAGGTAGTAACTTGTAGTCTTGAAAACCAACTGAAAGTATCAAATTGTTATTTTGCAGTATTTTCAGGGTTTGAAACATGTTATTTTTAAATTTCCCGCGGTTTCGTTTGGACAGCTTTCGTTGACCAGACTCTATCAGAGTTGTTAAGCCCTTCAAGCCCTCTAACATGGCTCATCTTATGACTAGCCGGAACTAACGGCTTTACGTGTCTTTCGAGGCACGGAAACTTATTACTTTTCGGACAATCAGATTTTCATCCTACAATGTCCTAACTAGACTGGGGAAGTCACATCATCATATCATCCCACGAAACGTCCACTACCGGACAGGGAGCTCCCTCCAGAATTCTAGCTTTAGCTGAGAAAAATGTGGAGGGGAAGTACCATAGTCACCTTGCTTGTTATCGTTACGGCTGGCACCATGGACCGCGGTTGTAGGTGACCGCAGTAAGTAAGATGTAAGATACAAAGGAGAATGCTGCTGCCCATCCTCCAGTTAGCCTTTAGTCGCCTCTTACGACACCCACGGGTATGTATGGGTTGGTACTATTCTTTGCCGGCACCACACGGGAAGTCACACAATAGTAGTTTAAGATACAAGTTCCGTAAGTAGGGTTATTACAAACGAGTTGACGTTTTGTAAGCCCGAGACGAAGTCGAGGGTTTACCATTGGCACGAGTTTGTCATAACCCTTACGGACGTGTATCTTACGACGTTTTTCAATACATTTGTGAGAAAACAGGTATAAGTCATACACTTGGTAAAGGAACCAACCATGGGTACTGTCAGCCTCTTATCGATTTATGTTCTCCTGGTACTCTCCACTTAATTAAATATAGGTAGGCAGTCGTCACCCAAGTAAAAAGTCGCCACTGTAGTATTTACAAAATAATTTTATGATCAGAGTGTAAAAACTCCTTGGTATTATACTTTTTTTACTTACCGCACTAGTTCGGTAAGTAACTACTTACGAGCAATGTTTACGTCCTTGTAAGTACGTTTTTCGAGCAAATGTATTGAAAAATTATATTTGTTTGATAGTGTCTCCAAAGGGAATCTAATCTAGAACCTCTGGATCGGGAGCCAAACGCTCTTACCACTAGACTATGGAGGCAGCAGAAAGTAAATAAGTATAATGTGCAAACTTCAGTTTGTAATTCTATACAAACTTACCTGTGTTAGATTTTTGTAAAAATGTAAAAATAAAATGTGCAGTTATGTAGACAACCAATTTAGAATCCAAATTATACTCGTAAGTATATTCTACATACATACATACATAACATCACGCCTCTTTCCCGTTGGGGTAGGCAGAGATCACAGTCCTCCACCTGCTACGATCTTGACATACTTCCCTTGCTTCCTGTACTTTCATCAATCCTTTCATACATGCTCGTCGGTTTAGGGTACTTTTAACCTGGCCTTTATTCAGGACGTCCTGAATTTGGTCCTGGTACGTTCGCCTAGGCCTTCCCCTTCCAACGTTTCCATTCATTCCATTCATTACTACCCCTTATATAGGGTGACTTTTAATTAGCTCTTGAGAGTAAAAGATATGCATGTACTCATGAAACTGAACAATTTTTCCCAAGGAACATAGGTCGAAATACGAAAATCCAAATTTGACCTCCCATACAAAATGCGCTATCAGCTGATGCAGTTTCTATGGGAGGTCAAAACTTGATTTTCGTTTTTCGACCTATATTGCTTGGGGAAAGTTGTTCAGTATCATGAGTACATGCATACCCTTTTCTATCAAGAACTAATTAAAAGTCACCCTATATAAATTTTCTATACCAATTCTTGGTTATGCAAAATTTAATCAAGATCGTTAGAGCCTTTTTTCAGCAAATTGCAATTTTTCATTTTCGTTGTAAGACTGCTACCCTCAAAATGAGAGCCAGCAAAAATCACTCAGTATCCTTCGATGTATTTGCATAAAACTCTTACATTTAAAATGTGATGTCAAACGGACCATTCGTTTACCCGCTAGGCCAAAGCATGACGGACAGACCGGCAGTCCGACCGACCGACCGACGGACAGACATTTTTAGGGGACTTGCTTCTTTAGGTGATCCGTTTCCCATACAAAAATTCAAATGACTTGCATTTTTACGCGGGACATAAAATCCTGTTGAAAAACGAACGAATACTGCTATTTTTAGTTAAATTTTTCGCTAATTAATACAAAAATACAGTAATGTACTGAAAGTACTATTTTTGTTAGCAATTTTTGGTTCAATATAACGATTATGGGCGTGCGGTCAAAACTGTACGGTTGTGCTTTGTGTGCATGTGTGAGTGATCGTACTCATGTAAACACGGACTGACGAGAGTAATCGACTTTAGTGGACATATAGAGATATTTTTCTAATCGAAATTGTTGTTAGGCGTTGAAGTTGCACGATGAAATTTACGCGAATCAACTTTTTGCACATATATAGTTGGTACTTATTGCATTAAAAAATAAAACCTTATATTTGCAGCAGTGGCTCCATCTAGTTGCGTTTAGGGCTAAGCTGGCCGTCACAGATCACCTTAAGATGTATAAGTGATACAAAGTACATTTTTGAGAATATTAGAAAACCTTTTTTATTTGCACAAATATGATACCTTTCTTGCTCCGCTCGAAAGTAAAAATCGGCCTCTTCATACAAACCGTCCAATAAATTCTTCATTTACTGAAAGTTTAATTCACTAAAAGTTGTTCAGTTACGGTGACTGATCACGTTTTTTAATATTCGGAAAGCTCTCCTTTACCTACACTCTTCATTAATAAGTAGGATATTTACGTTTACATTGGCAATACTGTTCACTGAAAAGTGACTCGCTTGGGACTATTAGTCATTGGAAGTGATTTATCTTTGGTCATGGCATACCTACGGGACCAACGCTAAATCAAAAACGAGTAGACATTTTCTAATGAATTGTAATGATTGATAACAATTTGTTTTCCTTAAGATTCTATAATAAGGTACCCACTGATATTAAAAGTTTACCGTTAGATAAATTCAAAACTGTTATCAAGCAGAAATTATAAGAAAAGGCTTTAGGCTGCTGTTCTAACAGGCTAATTCAAAATCCAAATTGACTAATGTTTATTGTATCAACCCTGTAGTAAGGGTGATGAAGGACAAATTTCTATATGATCTGCTAATGTCTGCCTCTTTGATTGATGATAAGGAGCATCTTCTAAAAGATACAAAAAATATTGGCGGACATCCACACCCCTGCGTTTTTGAGGAATTAAGTTTTACTATTTTGAAATTTGACACTGAAACGTACACCTGGCAGACTATGACTATCTGATTAAATACAATGTATAAAAACCCAGAAAAATAGTCTGCCACCATAATAGCCCTGCGACGTTACAGCTCTTCAAAATGCAAAAATTCACTGCTTCGTCCCGTGATAATGCAGAGCCCTGCATGTCTGCCTCTTCGATTTTCTACATCTTCAAAAGTATTTTAAACAGGAGCCACAAAGGCAGACAAAAAAAACATTATTTAGTATCTTATTTTCATTTTTTTTGCTTTAACTCAAAAACGCAGCGACGCACAGAAAAACTTGTGAGGACCAAATCGATTCGTATTGAGCTGATCTATCATCCCTATTAATATGAATCATGAGCAAATCATATAGCACCCTAACTACTGTACATTCAAACATATTTAAAAGAGCGCGTGGGTTTTTATTGTCGCTTCTTTTTTTCCACCATGGCGCCAATTTGTTTGTGAAGCGACATCGCTTCACAAACAAATTGGCGCCATGGTGGAAAACTACATAGTTGAGCTGACGTCATTAAGAGATCTTAATATCCAACAATGACTAAACTAAAAAAAAATAAGTCTTAAAATTGTTACTTTAAATTCAAATGAGCAAATTCTATGGCATTTAAATTAAGCTCAAGTCACATAGAGGCGGTATGATTGCGAAAGCGGTCCGGGGCGGTTTGGCGGGAACAAAATACCGCGCCGCGACAGCTTTTCAATGTGACAGGGTGCATAAGTACTCGTACTCATACTTTACAAAACATACCGGCCCCGGAACGCTTCCGCTACCGCCTCTGTGTGACGCGGGCTTTAATGCGTTATTTTAATAAATTTGGTTTAAGTATTATTTATATATATTGTAAAATAAAAATTTGGCAATTACTCGCAACTTTATCCATGTTCTGTTTAAACATAAAAGTTGAACGCATTAAGAGTACCTACAGTAGAATCCGTTTAGAACAAGGTGCCTTATAAAGACCGACCGCTTGTAGCGACGCATATGTTTCGTTGATTTAGTACGACGTCCGGATAGTACGACCTATCACCGGTCCTTTGAGTGTCGTTATGACCGGATTCTACTGTACAATTACATTAGAGTGAGAGACTTATAATTGTTTTACTTCAGTAGCAAACACACAAATTGCCAACTTTTGGTATGAAATTCGAAATTCAAAGTTTATTCGGATCTGTAATGCAATCAGGAAGTCACAATAAAATGCTCTTCGACAAACAAGCTTCGTCTTGCAAAGAACTGAGAAGTCATACTTCTAAGTAGGGTGACCATACATCCCTTGTTGACAGTTTGTTAACTTCTATTTTTATAATATTGTAAATTGATTTTGTCTGTACGTTAAAGATATTTATAAGAAAACTAGCGACCCGCCCTAGCGAGACTAGCGGCTTCGCACGGGTGAAAGAGCTACATATAATTGGTCATGTGAAAAACACTCAGCGCTCAAATCTAAGCCTGCAACGTTGAAAGTTTGACCCTGCCTATTATCAAAAGATATTGTGCACTTGCGGAACCCTAAAAATTTTTTAAATGCATAAAATACTATTTAGAGGAACTGTCAAAAGTTTAGCTCGATATGATTAGAAAAGAAATATGACAACCGGGGACAGTTGTGAGAGAATGGGGGGGTGAAGTGAGAAAAAATTTGGAAAAAACGGAGAATAATGGATGGATGGAATCGGTAAACGCTCCAAATATTCTGGTTGTATCTTTGAGACGTCTGTGAGAGGAAAGACGATAGGAAACTGGATTTCTGTGAGTTATAATCTTTTATTTTGTAGCTCGCGAAAAATAGACATCATACAGCTGATGTGACGAATCTTTTGAAGGAGGCTATGATCCTGGATTGTGGGTTCCTTCAATTGAGATAAAGATAGGGATTGCTCCGTGTAGGATATAGTATAGGAAGGTTTATTTGCGTTTAATTTCAAGACGCTAACATTCAGAATTTGATTCCAAGGTGTATAGAATAAGTGGTGTGAAACTAACGTTATGTAAGTATTCAATTTTGTGGTTTTCCATCTTTTAAAGTTAAAGTTGTTGTGTGTATTTGAGATAAGGTGAAATGTGACTTAATGAAATTTATAGTTTCTTCCAGGTTGTGTGAGCTAAATAACGTTGAGAAAATCAGATTTCAATGTCAAAAGAGGAAGAGTTGAATGGAGAATATTTGCAGCTTTACAGATCTACCTGCGGGATCATAAGAGGCTTGTACTGTGTGATACATTAAGTAAATTGTTATTCTCTCTTAACGATTTTCTTTTGTAAACATTAATAACTCTGCGAGAATTATAACATACTGTGTTTCTAATCTGAGTCGTTATTTGTAGATAGTAATAAAGATTTCCTTTTCCCATAATTAAGTATAAACTAGTTCTGCAAATGTCTTTGTTCGCGTATAGCTAGGCAGGATAATGTTCTATTTCTAAACAGGAACAGGAATTACAAAGAACTCTATAGACATGGAATAGCAAACCACAAATGACAAAACGTGAAGGCTAAAAAAGGTATTGCTTGGATTGTAAAGGTAATGTAAATTTCATTGTGATTAATTTTTTCCTTTACAGAGAAATTGATTAAAATAGTCCTTGGTGAAATCATAGAAACTGGACTCTGATGTATATTTTGTCATCGTTTCAAGGTGGCTTTAGATGTTGTATATTTTGTCATCATTTCAAAGTGACTTTAGACGATGTATATTTTTATCATCATTTCAAAGAGACTTTAGACGATGTATATTTTTTATATTTTTTTTAGGTAGAATTGTCTCATTTGACATTATTGTCAAATAGTCAACAAATAAATCATTTTTGATTTAGTTTTACTCAAAGCTAGACGCTATTTTTGAAATCTTTATAAATTTTTTATCTCTTTAACAAAAAATAAATCAAAACCCAAAATCAAAATGGAAGAAAATATTAAAACATTAAATAATTACTTTTTTTAGAAAATAATATAAAATCTTTGGCCCTAAATCAAAATTCCAGTTTTTTTAATATACTAGTGTCATCATATGATAAAATTTAAAAAAAATAATACTTTGTCAGATCAAAAGGATTTAGAACGTCAGTTCAAAATATAAAAAAAAAAGGGTAAGTTTAAATAGTTTGAAAATAATAAATAATATTATTTCAAATAGTAATAAATTGTTTTGAAAGTGATTTTGAATCTTTTGCCTCGATTTCCCAAAATTGGAACATGCTGAGAGCATTACTACATCTCAGTACTCAAGCTCATAGGAGGTGCTTATCTTTCCTTTAACTATCATATTTTTAGGGGTCCCAGATTTTGAGATTAAGAAATACTTGCTCTCAGGTTTATTTAGTTCGACCAAGCATGGATGGATGCCCTCGTGACATGTGTCTCCGATGTCCACTATATTAGTTGTGGCATATGTATGTCGCGTGTCTCTGGAGTATCTGTCTAAGACTAACTGATAATATCAACCTTCGGATTTATTTATTTTAATCATTTCTTGGGCCGGAGCCCTCAAGCCTAAAAGGGTCTGATACTAAAGTTCTTCTCTTTCTATTTGTGTGAGATTTCGCTGATTCATCCTGATTTCTCCCATCTATATGTGTGGGATGAATTGGTGTTATTCCAGTTCAAATGGAAGGATATTAGCAAGGTGTTTTAACGTTGGATTTTGGAAATAGTGATTCTTGTGTTATGTGCTAACAACACTTGCCCATTATTGGTTGCGTCGTTTGAGTGGCATATACCGCGGAAGGCTGCGACGGCTGTACGACACTCCGAACTTGGGGGACCTCTGAACTTTATGTGTGTCATCCTAAAGTAGTTAAATAATCTATTTAATCTTCATTGATTCACATAGGAATCTAAACCTTAAGATTCTAAGTTTTATTTTTCCTTAATAAAACTTGTCATAATTGATCATACTTAAAATTATTCTTTGACTCAGTGTGAAACCACCTTTAACATTACTAAATAGATTCTTAAAAACAATAATGGAACGGAAATTATAATGTTTAGTTTCTTTCATTGTAGATATGTTCCGAATATTTAAGTATATACAATTATCCCATTTTTTATACTTCTTTTGAGTCCTCTTTTAAAGAACATCGAGTTTTAGCTAGTGTTGTTTACGCTAAATTCTCCCAGTGTTCTTGGTTTTGAATACTCGATGCTTTTGATTTTTTCCCTTAAGATCTTAAATCATAAATGTTTGGCCCAACCTAGCTTAGATACTACTATCCCGTATCTTCTCGGTTCTGGTCATCAAACTTCACTTTTATTTAAGGATTACCTTCAGTAATCTTTTGTCTTACTTACTTCTTTTATGTTCTTCTTCGAAATATGCTGGGTAATCCCATTATAGTTTAGATGCAATTCATTTTATTTAAATGAGTGTTTAGACTGGGGTTACTCTACATAATTCTTGTCCTGCGTGGGTTGGTAACGGAAAAGAGATTTAGCTACGCATCACAAGTGAGAGCTATGAAGGATATACGGAGACCTTGTTGGTGCAAAAAAGTCACTCAGTGACTGGGGGGAGGGAAGTTGCCCTTCAAACTCTTTATGTCTCTCGTTATAAAACCGTTATTGATCTAGGCTGGCCATGCAAGCAATAATACTATACCCGTATCTAGTACAGACTTCACACTTGGACGTGTGGAGCTGGCTAATTATTTTCAGTTTAACTTATTTCAAAACAAACTAAGGGATTCGATGATGTCGATCATTGTCTGCCCGGAGGGATTACAGGAAGAGCTCATTTTGTAGGAGTGCCTTGTTTTCCTAAAGGAAGACTGTATGCTTCGTGTGCCTGGCGGGCTCGGTGACCAGCTCTGGTATGGGTGACTAAAAGAAATAGTCAAATACCCTGTAAACCCTGGACGAGTCAGTGATTGTTCCTTAAAGGTGGGCCACGTGGAAGTCGGGTTTTGACGCGGGGCATGAACATACCGGGGGGAGACATCATCACCGTCTGGGTTGTACTGTGGTTAGTTAGTTCCGCTCTCCACATACATTAACCCTAGTCTTTACTGTAGTTTAAGTTTTCGATGGGATTTCCGGCTCCGCGAGGATGATCAGAATCCTGACGATCCAGTTGGATTGTTAGGGTAGTTTAGCGTCATGTCATCGTGAACTGGGTGATGATATGCCTCGGACCTAGGACTTAGGGTAGAGGAAGCCTAGGACGAGCTGTTTGGGGCGAAGGTGGTGCTCCAAACCTGGGGATTGTCCCCACATTATTTTTATTACTTCATTTATATTAACATAGGTTTCCTTTCAGAAACTTAACGGCTATAATAATATTGCATTGTAAAAGAGATGAAACCTTTCCTAAATTGATGAATCTACATGAGTTCCGATGAATTACTCCAGTCAATATGAGACTAAATTTAAATAAATAGTGATCCAATATAAAATTAAATAACACAAATTAGACATGTAAAGATTAGGATTATATTCTAATATAAGTATTAAAATAACAAGTGTGTTTTTTTTTCATTCTCCTATTACCACTCTCCACCGAGCAGAATCTGTAAATTACAAAATATTATAAGGATATAAAACGGAATGACGTAGGATTCAGAAAAAATATAATATTCTTAAAGGATGTTATTCTAGACGATCAACCTTGGCCAAAACTTTCACGTATCTGACTTGAGGATCCCATATGAAGGGACTTCAGATCTGTACAGCTGGTGCCGTGACCAGGATATGCTGGTTTCAAGCGAGAGAGGTATTGAAGAGTGAAAAAAGAAATAAAATGAAAAATACACTAATTTCGAGTTTTGAACTGAAGAAACTTGAGAGTAAAGTCTATCTAAGTTAAAGTTGTTAAGCGGGACGTTAGAATTGGTTTTAGCTTAGGGTTATTTGTTTTGGAGACCATAGAAAATATGATGCATTCCTTGTTTCAGAATAAAGATGGGAAATTTTACAGTCTCAATAGAAGGAAACATAGGGTCAGGGAAGTCTACTTTGTTGGCAATTTTGGGAGGCAACTCTGATTTTGAGATAATACCAGAACCAATTGATAAATGGACTAATTTATCTGGCGTTAATCTCTTCCAGTTATTTAAGGAAAATCCTAAGAAGTGGGGTTTCTGTTTTCAAAATTATGTTCTTCTAACAATGTTAGAGAATCATACGAAAGAATCTAGCGCTAAGATTAAAGTTATGGAACGTTCCATCTATTCAACCAAAAACTGTTTTATTAGGGAATTGCAAGAGAGTGCGTTGTTGCACCCGGCTGAGTTTGCAGTTTAGATGAAACCTACTCTTATTTCAAGGAACAGTTTGTTACTCGAATTAATTTAATAGTTTATCTTAGGACTTCCCCTATGGTTTCTTATCAGAGAGCCCTAAGTCGTGGTCGACCTGAAGAGACAGGGATAACGTTAGATTATATAGAGAGGATTCACAACATTCATGAGGAATGGTTATTAAACCCTAATATAAAGGAAGATTTTGAGAGGATAGAGATTATCGATGGAGATCAAAATATTAGCTCCATAAAACAACAGTTTTGGGAAATTAAGGAGAGAATATTAGATAAGCTTTCTATTCTTTAATTTAAACAAAATTCCAACCTATAATTTGTAATAAACTTTCAGTATCCAAAGAAAAGAAAAATGCCTCCTCGTTATAATCTTAGAACATCTCAGGGACAAGATGAATTAGAAAGGACAGGTCAGCAAGAAGAACGTCCACGACCTTCTTTACGCAACTCCACTATGTTTCGCCAACTTCGAAGAAACATGGGAATTCTGACACAGAAGGTGTCGAGTTTAGAGAATCAGCTGTCGCAAACTCGGGAAACTAACGCTGCATCAGCTTCGTCTGGAAGGCATGAAACACCGATTAATATTTGCCCGGTGATTGATACAAGAGTCGAAAAACCACGTTTTCCTGGAAGGTTTGGGGTACATCCAGTGTCGTTTTTGGAGGATCTTCAGAATTATTTACGGAGAATGCCTAATGAAGATGCTACAATTGAAACTATAATCAGTTGTTTAGAAGGTGATGTTCGAAAATGGGCCAGAATTTATAGACAGAGATGGTTTACACAGTCGGATTTCAAAAGAGATTTTTTGGATGCTTATTGGGGAGAAGCTGAACGAAACACCTTGAGAAGAATGATTGTAAATGGCACTTGGTCTAAGGAAAATGGAACAATGCTAGAACATTTCGTTAGTTTAGCAGGGCAAGCAAAGATGATGTCTAGACCAATTCCTGAATGGCAAATAGTGGAGGATTTGATGAGACACTTTTCGAAGGATGTACAATATGCTTGGCGGATGAAGAAAGGAAATACTTTGATTGAGGCAACAGAGTTTCTTCGTGAATTGGATGACGTGAATAAACAATGTGGATCTTCTTCCTTTGACTCCTCTACTGGAGCTGATAGGGGAACAAAGCGTCAAAGTCCATTCGTATCAAATAAAGACAAGCCATTTTATAAAAAAACAAAAGTGGTGGCTCACATCGAGGGGGAGACTTCAAGGGGAAGGATCACTAATGAAATAATTCAAGAAGAAGATTTAAACTAGTTGGGGCCATCTCCAAAAAGCAGGAGGTGGCTGCAATTAACAAAAATTTAAATTATCTTTTTCCTGTAAAATATTTACTAAAACAAGGTTGGAAGCCAGGGGTAGGATTGGGTTGTGACCAAGAAGGGATCTTATATCCTGTTTCCCCGAATAATACTAGAACGAAATGTAATAGAGAAGGTTTAGGTTATTCTTCAGAAGAATATAATAATAAACAAACAGTCTTAGATTTAATTAAAGTTTTTGACGTTTCCGTGATTAAACAAAATCAACCAATGTATAACCAGTTCATTAAAGAATATGAAGGTAATTCTTTATATGATGAAGAGGTTTGCTTTGAGAATGAGGGGCCCAAATTTAAATCAGAAATAGAGTTACAAATTTTGGGACAATCTATAGTTCTCTTGGTAGACACTGGAAGTGAAGTAACTTGTATTTCGGAAGAATTCTTAGAGAGTTTACAAGGAGAATTAAAGTTAGAATTCCCTGCGTTACCAGTTAGACCAATATGTGTGAGGGGAGCCGTTGGACAAAAGAGTCTCCAAATTAAAAAACTAGTCTCTATACCTTTGACGTGTGGTTCATTTGATATTGATACGGGATTTTTAGTGATTGCTAAATTAACTTGTTCTGCTATCCTTGGGGTAGATTGGTTAGTTGCGCATAACGCTGTTTTGCATTTAAAAGAACCACAAACATTAGAATTGGGTATCGTTGGGAAAGGAGAAATTACTATTCCGTTTCGAAATCTTTCTAGTGGGTCTTTAGAAGAGAATCGAATAAATCTAATATCTGGAGTAGAGGAACAAAACGAAAAGGAAGGCGGTGAAGAAAAGCAATTATTAGATTTGTTTAAAAGTATTCGGTTGGGAATGGATTTGTCTGATGTAGAGAAGGAACAAATTTTTAATGTTTTGAGATCCCATATGCAAGTTTTTATAAAGAAACTTGGAAGGGCAAATTGTTATACTCATGACATTAAAATGATTGAGGGTACTCCAAGGATACAACGAACCTATCCTATACCATATGCACATAGGGCAAAAGTAGAAGAAAAGTTGAGGGAGATGGAAGAATTAGGGATTATATCGAGAAAAACTACAAATTTTTGTAGTCCTCTAACTTTCACTGGAAAACTCGATGGATCTGTTAGAATATTACTTGATGCTAGGGAAATCAATAAATATATGGTTCCAAAAGTAGAAGCACCACCTTTACAGATTGACATACTTAATGCTTTTCTTGGTGTAAAATTTATAACACTGATTGATTTAAATAACGCTTATTTTCAAATACCGTTGACTGAGGACAGTAAAAAATATACTGGATTTACAGTTAATGGAAAGTCTTACGTATACAACGTGCTTCCGCAAGGACTTAAGACATCAGTAGGGTCCTTTTGTCGCGCAATGGACATTATATTGGGTCCTGGTGTTAGAGAGTTTTGTGTCAATTATTTGGATGATCTTGCAATCCTAACGAGTGGGACTTGGCAAGACCATTTGGATCATATTGATATAGTTTTGGATCGTTTAGAATTAGCTGGAATGACTTGTAATTTTGCAAAGTGCAACTTTTTCTGCAGTGAAGTAAAAATGTTAGGGCATATAGTTACAACTTCGGGAATTAAACCTAACCCGGATAAAATAAAAGCTATAAAGGAATTCCCTATTCCAAAGAAACAAAAACAGTTAAGAGGATTTTTGGGGCTTTGTAATTATTATAGACGTTTCATTAAGAACTATAGTATTTTGACTGTTCCGTTAACTAGGTTATTAAAGAAAAACCAAGCATGGTTTTGGGATGAAGAATTAGATCGAGCTTTCAATAATATAAAGGAAGAATTTATTATAACGATTCTATTGAGCCATCCTGATCAGGATAAATTATATTATTTACAGACCGACAGTTCAGGGATCGGAATAGCCGGATCATTGTTTCAGATTGGAAATAATGGTGAGGTTAAAATTTTGGGATTCTGTAGTCGTGCACTACGGGGTTCTGAATTACGTTGGACTGTAACTGAACAAGAGTTGTGGGCTATTATTTATTCTGTGAAAAAGTTTGAGACTTATTTAAGAGGAGCGAAATTTGTTATCCGTACAGATCATAAGGCATTAACTTTCATGAAACAAATGAAATTATACAACAGTAGAGTCACACGTTGGATTTTATTTCTTGAACAATTTGACTTCGAAGTCGAACATGTAAAAGGTGTAGAAAATATTGGGGTAGATATTTTATCTAGATATCCGCCAGGGGGAGTTTTGCAAGAAGAGAAGGTGTGGTATCCAACTGTTATGTATGTAGGTGTTTCTACTGACCGTGACTTGAAAAATAAATTACAACGTATGATGGAATATCAACGGCTTGATAACGTCATATGTGGGATTAGGGAGAAAATAAATGTTTCTAGAGTTACCGAAAGAACAGATAGATTTACACGTATAACTTTGCGCTGTATTGTCAATAATGATCTACTTTATTTTAAAACTGTACGTGGAGATTATGTTTTGTTTATGCCCAAGGTTCTACAAGAAGAGATTTGTAAACAGGTGCATATAGAGATGGGTCATCTTGGCGCATATAAAACTTTGAAATATTTACAATTAAGGTGTTATTGGATAAATATGAGTAAGACAGTGAAGTCTTGTATTCAGAAGTGTCATGTTTGTCAGCTTTCTAGACCTGACTATATAAAAGGGGTAGGGAAATGTAAATCGATTTTAGCTGAAAACCCGGGTGAATTAGTAATGGCTGATATCTTCGGACCACTACCTAAAACTGAGGCTGGTTATATTTACATTTTTGTAATACAGGATTCTTTTAGTAAATTTATTAAACTTTTCGGACTTCGTGGAGCTTCAGCAGACTCAGTGCTTTATTGTATGAGAGTGTTCACTGAAATAATACAACCTAAGGCTGTTATGACAGATAACGGAAAACAATTTATTAGTCACAAGTGGAAAAATGGACTCAGAGCTTTGAGAATTAAGACTTTGTATACTACTATTCGTAATCCTCGACCTAACGCTACAGAACGAGTGAATAAAGAATTAAACAAATTCTTTAGAATTTATTGTCATGATGACCATACTAGATGGGATCATTACTTGTTGGAGATTGAGGAATTGTATAATAATACGTTCCACGAGAGTACGAAATTTTCTCCTAATGAAATATTATTTGGAAATTCAGAGAAACTTAAAGTAGACCGTTTTCTACCACGGGCACTCACGAATAAAACGTTAGACCAAATTAGAGAGGAAGTTAGAGAAAACCTTAGACTTTCGAGTCAGAAGCGGCAGGATAGATTCAATAGAACTCATAAGTTGATAGATGTTCAAGTTGGTGTTTTGGTAAAATTAAGGAGGCTTAATAAATCGGATTCTAGTCGAAATAAAACTAAGAAATTTGATTTATTATATGATGGACCATATCGAATTGGAGGAATAAAATATGCTAATGTGTATATTCTTGTTGACCCTGAAACTCAAAGTGTCAAAGGAGTTTATAATGCAGTCCATTTGGCTAAATATTATACTTAGGATGTTAGCTACTGAGATTTTCACGGGACTATTTCATAAATTTTAACTTTAGAGGAATTGAGATATTCCTGGTCACAACCTAATTAATATAATTTTATTAGTTTTAATTTAATAATTAATATTAGAAGATTATTTTGATTTTAGTATATAGTGAGCCAATTTGTTAGTGAATTGACTGGCATTATTAAATTGACTTCGTTTTAAAAAAAAAAAAATTAATGAACTATAATAATTTATAATTTAATACAAATTTAATTTGATTATATAATCAGGGTTGAACTAAAATAAATCTAAATTTAGATAAACATGTTAAATAATTTCAATAATTTTGAATAAAAAATTAATTTAGTTTAATGATTTATAATATTAGTAGTTTAGTTATTTGTTTTGTTTATTGTATTTGTGAATAAAAAATTTTAAGGGTCAATATAGGAGGTTTTATTTTAATGAAATAATAATAATAATAATAAAAAATAATAATAATAAAAAAAAATTTAACTTAAAATTGAAAATTTTAGAATTCTCGAAAAAAAAAAAAACAAAAAATTGTTTTCTTAGATTTTTCGAAATAATAAAATTTTGGGGGAGGCTGTGCACTTGCGGAACCCTAAAAATTTTTTAAATGCATAAAATACTATTTAGAGGAACTGTCAAAAGTTTAGCTCGATATGATTAGAAAAGAAATATGACAACCGGGGACAGTTGTGAGAGAATGGGGGGGTGAAGTGAGAAAAAATTTGGAAAAAACGGAGAATAATGGATGGATGGAATCGGTAAACGCTCCAAATATTCTGGTTGTATCTTTGAGACGTCTGTGAGAGGAAAGACGATAGGAAACTGGATTTCTGTGAGTTATAATCTTTTATTTTGTAGCTCGTGAAAAATAGACATCATACAGCTGATGTGACGAATCTTTTGAAGGAGGCTATGATCCTGGATTGTGGGTTCCTTCAATTGAGATAAAGATAGGGATTGCTCCGTGTAGGATATAGTATAGGAAGGTTTATTTGCGTTTAATTTCAAGACGCTAACATTCAGAATTTGATTCCAAGGTGTATAGAATAAGTGGTGTGAAACTAACGTTATGTAAGTATTCAATTTTGTGGTTTTCCATCTTTTAAAGTTAAAGTTGTTGTGTGTATTTGAGATAAGGTGAAATGTGACTTAATGAAATTTATAGTTTCTTCCAGGTTGTGTGAGCTAAATAACGTTGAGAAAATCAGATTTCAATGTCAAAAGAGGAAGAGTTGAATGGAGAATATTTGCAGCTTTACAGATCTACCTGCGGGATCATAAGAGGCTTGTACTGTGTGATACATTAAGTAAATTGTTATTCTCTCTTAACGATTTTCTTTTGTAAACATTAATAACTCTGCGAGAATTATAACATACTGTGTGTCAAATCTGAGTCGTTATTTGTAGATAGTAATAAAGATTTCCTTTTCCCATAATTAAGTATAAACTAGTTCTGCAAATGTCTTTGTTCGCGTATAGCTAGGCAGGATAATGTTCTATTTCTAAACAGGAACAGGAATTACAAAGAACTCTATAGACATGGAATAGCAAACCACAAATGACAAAACGTGAAGGCTAAAAAAGGTATTGCTTGGATTGTAAAGGTAATGTAAATTTCATTGTGATTAATTTTTTCCTTTACAGAGAAATTGATTAAAATAGTCCTTGGTGAAATCATAGAAACTGGACTCTGATGTATATTTTGTCATCGTTTCAAGGTGGCTTTAGATGTTGTATATTTTGTCATCATTTCAAAGTGACTTTAGACGATGTATATTTTTATCATCATTTCAAAGAGACTTTAGACGATGTATATTTTTTATATTTTTTTTAGGTAGAATTGTCTCATTTGACATTATTGTCAAATAGTCAACAAATAAATCATTTTTGATTTAGTTTTACTCAAAGCTAGACGCTATTTTTGAAATCTTTATAAATTTTTTATCTCTTTAACAAAAAATAAATCAAAACCCAAAATCAAAATGGAAGAAAATATTAAAACATTAAATAATTACTTTTTTTAGAAAATAATATAAAATCTTTGGCCCTAAATCAAAATTCCAGTTTTTTTAATATACTAGTGTCATCATATGATAAAATTTAAAAAAAATAATACTTTGTCAGATCAAAAGGATTTAGAACGTCAGTTCAAAATATTAAAAAAAAAGGGTAAGTTTAAATAGTTTGAAAATAATAAATAATATTATTTCAAATAGTAATAAATTGTTTTGAAAGTGATTTTGAATCTTTTGCCTCGATTTCCCAAAATTGGAACATGCTGAGAGCATTACTACATCTCAGTACTCAAGCTCATAGGAGGTGCTTATCTTTCCTTTAACTATCATATTTTTAGGGGTCCCAGATTTTGAGATTAAGAAATACTTGCTCTCAGGTTTATTTAGTTCGACCAAGCATGGATGGATGCCCTCGTGACATGTGTCTCCGATGTCCACTATATTAGTTGTGGCATATGTATGTCGCGTGTCTCTGGAGTATCTGTCTAAGACTAACTGATAATATCAACCTTCGGATTTCTTTATTTTAATCATTTCTTGGGCCGGAGCCCTCAAGCCTAAAAGGGTCTGATACTAAAGTTCTTCTCTTTCTATTTGTGTGAGATTTCGCTGATTCATCCTGATTTCTCCCATCTATATGTGTGGGATGAATTGGTGTTATTCCAGTTCAAATGGAAGGATATTAGCAAGGTGTTTTAACGTTGGATTTTGGAAATAGTGTTTCTTGTGTTATGTGCTAACAACGCTTGCCCATTATTGGTTGCGTCGTTTGAGTGGCATATACCGCGGAAGGATCTCCTGATCTTAGCGTTAGATTACCAAATGTAGTGTAGTTAGACAACTTAAAACTTTCTCCTTATGTGAAGGGACATTCTAGTTTAGTCTAATGACATTAAATTGTTTATAAGGAATAAATTAGAATTGTCTTGAATCAAAAGGAAGAATATTCTTGATGGAGACATTACGTTCGTTCGTGGGTTGCTTCTTGTAAAGTGTGTTGACGACGTTCGCCCGTAAGGCTGCGACGGCTGTACGACACTCCGAACTTGGGGGACCTCTGAACTTTATGTGTGTCATCCTAAAGTAGTTAAATAATCTATTTAATCTTCATTGATTCACATAGGAATCTAAACCTTATAAGATTCTAAGTTTTATTTTTCCTTAATAAAACTTGTCATAATTTATCATACTTAAAATTATTCTTTGACTCAGTGTGAAACCACCTTTAACATTACTAAATAGATTCTTAAAAACAATAATGGAACGGAAATTATAATGTTTAGTTTCTTTCATTGTAGATATGTTCCGAATATTTAAGTATATACAATAATCCCATTTTTTATACTTCTTTTGAGTCCTCTTTTAAAGAACATCGAGTTTTAGCTAGTGTTGTTTACGCTAAATTCTCCCAGTGTTCTTGGTTTTGAATACTCGATGCTTTTGATTTTTTCCCTTAAGATCTTAAATCATAAATGTTTGGCCCAACCTAGCTTAGATACTACTATCCCGTATCTTCTCGGTTCTGGTCATCAAACTTCACTTTTATTTAAGGATTACCTTCAGTAATCTTTTGTCTTACTTACTTCTTTTATGTTCTTCTTCGAAATATGCTGGGTAATCCCATTATAGTTTAGATGCAATTCATTTTATTTAAATGAGTGTTTAGACTGGGGTTACTCTACATAATTCTTGTCCTGCGTGGGTTGGTAACGGAAAAGAGATTTAGCTACGCATCACAAGTGAGAGCTATGAAGGATATACGGAGACCTTGTTGGTGCAAAAAAGTCACTCAGTGACTGGGGGGAGGGAAGTTGCCCTTCAAACTCTTTATGTCTCTCGTTATAAAACCGTTATTGATCTAGGCTGGCCATGCAAGCAATAATACTATACCCGTATCTAGTACAGACTTCACACTTGGACGTGTGGAGCTGGCTAATTATTTTCAGTTTAACTTATTTCAAAACAAACTAAGGGATTCGATGATGTCGATCATTGTCTGCCCGGAGGGATTACAGGAAGAGCTCATTTTGTAGGAGTGCCTTGTTTTCCTAAAGGAAGACTGTATGCTTCGTGTGCCTGGCGGGCTCGGTGACCAGCTCTGGTATGGGTGACTAAAAGAAATAGTCAAATACCCTGTAAACCCTGGACGAGTCAGTGATTGTTCCTTAAAGGTGGGCCACGTGGAAGTCGGGTTTTGACGCGGGGCATGAACATACCGGGGGGAGACATCATCACCGTCTGGGTTGTACTGTGGTTAGTTAGTTCCGCTCTCCACATACATTAACCCTAGTCTTTACTGTAGTTTAAGTTTTCGATGGGATTTCCGGCTCCGCGAGGATGATCAGAATCCTGACGATCCAGTGGGATTGTTAGGGTAGTTTAGCGTCATGTCATCGTGAACTGGGTGATGATATGCCTCGGACCTAGGACTTAGGGTAGAGGAAGCCTAGGACGAGCTGTTTGGGGCGAAGGTGGTGCTCCAAACCTGGGGATTGTCCCCACATTATTTTTATTACTTCATTTATATTAACATAGGTTTCCTTTCAGAAACTTAACGGCTATAATAATATTGCATTGTAAAAGAGATGAAACCTTTCCTAAATTGATGAATCTACATGAGTTCCGATGAATTACTCCAGTCAATATGAGACTAAATTTAAATAAATAGTGATCCAATATAAAATTAAATAACACAAATTAGACATGTAAAGATTAGGATTATATTCTAATATAAGTATTAAAATAACAAGTGTGTTTTTTTTTCATTCTCCTATTACCACTCTCCACCGAGCAGAATCTGTAAATTACAAAATATTATAAGGATATAAAACGGAATGACGTAGGATTCAGAAAAAATATAATATTCTTAAAGTATGTTATTCTAGACGATCAACCTTGGCCAAAACTTTCACGTATCTGACTTGAGGATCCCATATGAAGGGACTTCAGATCTGTACAATATCTTACCGGAAATTGTAGGCGTTTAATTGGAAAATCAACCAGTACCGCCGCAACCGCTATGTCATATACGAGTATGTCGCCCTTCATTTTAAATCTGTAATATCTTCGAAAGTATTTATTTAAATTACATGCTGTGAAGGGCTATATTATATATATATAAAATCACAATTTATAATAAGGTACTAAATTGGATAAGGACTAAAGCTGTGTTGCTTAAAACCGCTTCGTAAATAAGCTAGTATTTCTCGAAGGCTAAAAAATTGTTATTGTGGGTTATCCCTAAGAGATAGACATATACCATCGCGGATTGTTTTGAAGACCTTTTTAAGGTTTGCAAAATTGTAGTCCATTATTTTGATCTATCTCTCCTACGAGCCAGCCAGCCAGCGTTTGCAAAGTAAGCGCAAAAAATGTGTTTAATTACGAAATCACATTAGAAACCTCCAAAATTATCAGTGTTTCTCTACGATATTATGCATGTATTATACGTAAAAACCTTACTCTTGAATCACTCTACTCTCTCTCTTGTGATGCAATAAAGAATATATACATACATACATACATACATACTCTATCTAATACCAAAACCGCATCAAAATCCGTTGCGTAGTTTTAAAGATCTAAGCATACACAGGGACAGACAGACAGCGGGCGACTTTGTTTTATACTATACTAGCTGTTGCCCGCGGCTTCGCTCGCAAGGATTTTGTGTTTATTTTATTACCGGTTTTCCGAAGCAATGAGATATTTTCCCGTCATTTCGGGGTAATTTTAAATTAAGGAAGAACAGGACTAACCCTGCGCAAATCAATGAGTATAATTCAAGATCCAGCTGAATTTTATATAATATACAGACGTTACTCATAAATTACTCAGAACAGAGGAACTTAGCAGCAGTATCCTAAAAAAAGTAAAGAGAGAGATGAGAGACACCTTTATGTAATATTTCAAAACAGAGCCAATTCGCAGAAGTACAATTACTTCTTCTAAAAACTAATACCCTCTCCCTCTCTCTCCCTCTCCCCCTCCTCCCTCTCCCCTGCCCCTCCCTATCGCTCTCCCTCACCCCCCCCTCCCTCTCTCCCTCCATCTCCCCCTTCCCCGCCTTCTCCCTCTACCTGTACCTCTACCTCTCTACGTCTCTACGTCTCTACGTCTCTACGTCTCTACCTCTCTACCGCTCTACGTCTCTACGTCTCTACGTCTCTACGTCTCTACGTCTCTACGTCTCTACGTCTCTACGTCTCTACGTCTCTACGTCTCTACGTCTCTACCTCTCTACCTCTCTACCTCTCTACCTCTCTACCTCTCTACCTCTCTACCTCTCTACCTCTTTACCTCTCTACCTCTCTACCTCTCTACCTCTCAACCTCTCTACCTCTCTACCTCTCTACCTCTCTACCTCTCTACCTCTCTACCTCTACCTCTACCTCTCCCTATCCCTATCCCTGCCCCTATCCCTGCCCCTATCCCTACCCCTAACGCCAATTTAACCGCTATCCCTAACATAGAAACGACACCAATATTTATTTTTAGAAATTTCAGACCTATCGCACCCCAACCCCATCCCCAGGGGATGATGGTATTTCACGTCCACCACGTTGGATTTCAAAGTTGTTGTAGCTTACGTAATCAGCGACCCGATAAACCATACAAACGACACCCATATTGATTTTTAGACATTTCAAACCTATCGCACCCCAACTCCATCCCCAGGGGGATGATGGTATTTCACGTCCACCACGTTTGATTTTAAAATTGTTGTAGTTTTCGTAATCAGCGACCCGATAAACCATAAAAACGACACCCATATTCACATTTCAACCCTATCGCACCCCAACCCCATCCCAAGGCAATGATGGTATTTAACGTCCACCACGTTGGATTTCAAAATTGTTGTAATTTTCGTAATCAGCGACCCGATAAACCATACAAACGATACCCATATTGGTTTTTAGACTTTTTCACCCCATTTCCCTTTTTTAGGGGTTGAATTTGGGGTGGAATTTCAGTAACAGTGATGAACGTTGCATAGAATTACATAATTAATGCCTAAATAATAAATTATGTGGATTTTACTTTAAAAAGAAAGAATTTTCAACTTCATTCCCCTTTTCACCCTCAAGGGTGTCGAATTTTCAAAAACCCTGAGACTCGTAAATATTAATTTTTAGTCGTCAGCCTAAATACAAATTTTGAAGATCCTAACTTCAAAACTGACGGACTTTCATACAAACTTTCATCCTCTATTTTACCCCCTTAGGGGTGAAATTTTGTAAAACCCTTTCTTAGTGCACCCCTAGGCCTCATAAGGAACCTACATGCCAAATTTGGAATCTCTAGACCCAGCGGTTTGGGCTGTGCGTTGATATGTCAGTCAGTCAGTCAGTCAGTCAGTCAGTCAGTCAGTCAGTCAGTCACCTTCTTCTTTTATATATATAGATAGTGATGATTATCACATTATGTTATTTTGATGCCCTTCAATCGGAATACTGATTTTTGGACTTTCTGTCTGTTTTGATAGGATATTAAAAATCTCTTAATGACGTCAGTTACATTTACGTCGCTTCACAAACAAAGTGGTGCCATGTTGGAAAAAAACCGGCCAAGTGCGAGTCGGACTCGCGCCCTAAGGGTTCCGTACCTATCTACAATATGATATACTAAAAGCTTTTGCTTTTTGAATTTAAAAACACCGCGGCCATCCAACTTGACCCCTCTTTTATAGAAAAGTTCTTGAAACGGGAGCTCACCTTAATTGGTTATTATTAGTTGTGTGAAAAATTTAAATATTTAATGATTTTAGACTTTTCCCTCTATTTATACTGTGAGACCTAGCTTCTTGCCAAATTTCATAATTTTAGGTCAACGGGAAGTACCCTGTAGATTTTGCTTTTTTGCAATTAGTAGTTTTTACGTGAAAGAGTAACAAACATCCATCCATCCATCCATACTTACAAACTTTAGCGTTAATTATATTAGTAGGATGTACAGGGTCGACACAAAAAACATAAGTCAATTTGAATTAGCCTGTTAGAACCGCAGTCTAATCCCATGGATTTTTCTCTTCCAGATAATCTGATATTTTATAATAACCTTTCTAGTAAAATTTTTGCTTGATTACAGTTATGAATTTATCTGACGGTAAACTTTCAATATCAGTGGGTACCTTATTACAGAAGCGTATACATTGACCTTTATAAGATTTATCTTGTGAACACGGCTAACATGAGAAGACACTGTGCCTGTAAATATTTTAGACAAAAATGTTTATATTTCGTTTGAAATACTCAAAATTTTATAATTTTGTTTGATTATTTGTTCGAGCATCACGAAAAAACTACAAAACCGATTTCGATGAAGGTTTTTGTTTGATAGCTTATACAGGGTGAAATCGAAATCATTCGACAAAATTTTAGGGTGAGGTCAGACCATGATGTTCCTTGGGGAAAGTTGTTAATTTTCATGGTCTGAACTCACCCTAAATCTTTGTCGAATGATTTCGATTTCACCCTGTAGTTTGAATTAAACACCGCTATATATCTTATTTAACATGCGATCAAATTCGCGGGCAAAAACTAATTCATTATGAAACTATCACAGTCTTTTTAATTATTTTAAAACATCGAAACCAGATGGTTTGAGATTTTTTAGAACTCTAAATCCTTACTTATGTGTATAATACAGCTGACATTATCTTTAAGTTTCGTGTGTATATGAAAATTCGTACATCATTATAAATAGAGATTTGCTTCTTACTCGTAATAATGAAAATTAAAAGTGGTATAATTTAATTAACAATGATGGAAGTTATGGTTGTTAAAACTCCTATTAAAATATAAACTAGTAATTAAAAACTTATACGCGCAACATAACAGTTTAAATATTCAGTTACATGTTTAGGCATGGTATGATAGAATAAGTATATTCAGATGGGAATTGAGAGCTATTTACAAATTGTTTCAGAGAACGTTTGAAATATTTACTAACGTACTTTGGAAAAACAAATAATTGATACGATTTTCATGAAATAAATAGTTTCAAATAAAAAGAAAGTAATATCCAGTAATTTACAGGGTGAAAAAAGATATTTTTAAACAACTTTTCTAAAGGAAGGTCGAAATTTGAAGAAAATGTTAGACTTTCGATAAAAATTGCATGATGTTATTTCATGAGATTTTTGAGATAGTTTGAAAGAAATTTTAAACCGACAGTCAGTTTCAGGAAGCTTTTTTATAGTTAAAGCTTTGTTTTGGTACTCTATTTGATTTTATGACAAAGAAAGTGACAAGTAAAGCCATACATTTAAAAATAGAAGCTTTGTGCTACTGTTTGTTTATTTTTTCAGTAGATCGCAGAGAATCTAATTTCATTTATTAAATAAATGATTGTTGATTGGATAGTTTATTTTTTTATAAAAGAATCCGCAAGTTAACTTGGTCAAAAATACAATAAAGTTCTATAAATTTCTACATCTTCAATAAAGTTCTACATCTTAAAATTCCGGTTCAATTCCTTCTCTGTACGAGCTGCTCAGATGTGGAACAAGCTTCCTAAAACCATACAAGAGAGTCCCTCTACCACAACATTCAAAAAAAGACTGAAAGAGCTCTTTTTATCAAACTTATCTTGATGTATTTATCCTATAGTATTAAACGAGCAATATTTGTAACATATATATAAATATATATATTTGTAATCGGTTTCTAGAAAACGGCTCTAACGATTTCGATGAAATTTAGTATACAGGGGCTTTTGGGGGCAAAAAACGATCAAGCTAGGTCTCATGTCTGGGAAAATTCGTTTTCACCGTTTTTTTGAATATTTCTTAGCGCGTTTTAGTGCGTTCAAGAAATTTACAGCGCCATCTGTTGTTGAGTTGCATAGCTTGCTCACCCGATGATATTTTCAGGTTGAAGCGGCTATTATAGAGCGAAGCTCGGTCGCCCAGGTACTATATATTTATTTATGTAGTATATTTAGGGTGTTTATATTATTATGTATTTATGCAAGCAAATTTATTGTATATAGTATTATAATTATTTATGTATTATTTATGTCTAATATATTTATTCTCTTACTTCCATATGGTTGGCTGGATGAGATCTCTTTCAAGAGATAAGCTCGCCATTGTAAACTACTTTTTCTGTTATTTGTGTCACTGCGTTGTTGTATGCAATAAAGAGTATATATAAAGTTCCTCATCTAATAAAGAATGGTTTAAATTGATAAAAAGCTAATAATAGGTTCATTTCCGAAATTTTCTTACAGATTAATGTGATCATAATTCCTATAATAGCCTGTCTGACACTTTGTATTTGCG
The DNA here is from genome assembly GCA_947532105.1 of Athrips mouffetella. Classification (NCBI taxonomy): domain Eukaryota; kingdom Metazoa; phylum Arthropoda; class Insecta; order Lepidoptera; family Gelechiidae; genus Athrips; species Athrips mouffetella. The sequence continues at coordinate 4,473,549 of OX383964.1, read as the reverse complement.
TACTGGTACGGAAACCTCTGTGCGCCAGTCCAACTCGCACTTGGTCGGTTAGTTATTTACTTAGCAACAATATATCATTATTTTAAAAGACCCTCTTGCTACGTTTTTTTTTACGTTATTTAGTAAAATCATACTAAAAAGTAAAAAAAAAAAACACAAAAAGCTAGACTGTCTGTAGTAATAAAAACTTTTTTCATATAAGTATTTTTTTATAATTATTAAGTCATTCTCTTTCAATTGGCATCAAAATCATTGAAATCGGTGCACTTGTTAGGTCTGTAGAATTTTTTGAAGTTATTTTTTTAAAGTGGCGCCATCTCTGTTCCGCGCGACTGAAACCTCCGCTGCTGCGGGAAAAATTGCTTATATTTATCCCCTCTATCACTGTGCAAAGCGGCTTCTAATCTTCCTCAGGTGCAGCTTTTAACTCATAAGGTCTATAGCTATAATTCTAAAGATATTTTTTTCATTTGTCTTATTTTTGAAAGTTGACTTCAAGGTTATCAATTTAAGCACAAAATATTTTTTTTATTTTATGTTTGATAAACAAAATAAAAGGTTCGAAAATTGTTCATCTTAAATGTCGTCCAATTTCATCATTAGATTTGTTATACTTTTTTACAGATAATATTTTTTGAAAATTAAATTAAGCTTAAATTTAATTTTCGAAAATTGGGAAGACACTAACTAAGCCTTAGTGTCTTCCCAATCATGCTTAAAAAAAACTAAAAAGTAGGATATTTAATTTCTAAAAAAATGCAAAAATGTTAGTACTCAAAATTGAGTTTACCTAAAATTCGCTATAGAAAACGGCAATTTCATAGGTAAAGACCTAATAGTCTAAAATTATACGTACTATTACATTTTTTATTTAATGCTATAAAGTTACTAAACGTTGGACATAAATAATGACGGCATCGTCTAAAACTTCATACAAAATCTATGGAACATTTCTGTTTTGTTGTTTAATAAAGAGTAGCTCATTTGACTATAGTCTCACCGCAACCGCTGTAACGCGCCTGGGAAGTTGGGGGAGTGGGAAAGAAAAAAGAACTAGTAGCCGCCGTGAACGATGACGAGCGATGGCATCACCGTCTCGCCGCCCGCATACCTAAGGCGCGGTTCAGCGGTTGCGGTCAGAACATAATTTGTAAACTCGAGAAATGTCACATTGTCACCCTAGTGTCCCGGCATCGTATGAATAAATGCAACATCGCTCTTGGTGCCGCTAAAATGCAAACGTTCAGCTTACTTCGTAGTTCAGGAGCTCAACTACGAAACGCTAGAGGGCGCCCGCTACTTGACAACGTACGAGAAGAAAACATTGCATTCTTTTATTTTAGCTAACAAAAAAATATAACAACCATGAATGACGTGCCTAAGTTTAACAACTTTTGAAAATTTCTTAGCCAATCAAGTCCGCTTATGTGGAATAACTAAGGCTGTAAGCAAAAAAAAATATACCCAACTAGTACGGGGCTATCACCTGCGTTCGATGACATAAGGGACTTGACCGAACTACATTAAGTACCACGAGTTGAAGAGGGTGGCTCAACGCCGCGACGAGTCTCGACTGCTGACCTCCAAACTTAATTTTGATGATGGGCACCCCATGAAAACATAACGTAAAAAGAAAGTTTACCCGTACCGATTGGTCCCGTTAATAGGACGTTTGAGCTGAGGCTTCATACTACTAACCAATTTAACTATGTCTTTATGCTTGCTGACCCTGATTTTCCGATTCGTAATAAAAACACAAAAAAAATCTGAATATTAATTATACTAACTGGTGATCTGGCTCTTGAAGTTTTCAAACTAAGTCACCCTGTTCAATAAGACTGCATAAATACCTATGAAAAGAGAGCCAAGGCCAAAATCGAAGCCAGCAAAACAAGCTACTAAAACAACAAAATAAAATGTTCAGACAAAACACTGAAGGCCAAAAGTGTAGTTTCTTTTTTTTGCATGGAAATGTATTCATAAGATTGTTACACAAGAACCAGAGTTAAACAAGAGTCAAGAGTGCTGAATATTTTCTTTACACGCCAGAGAGCGTTCGTAAGCGATGTTGCCAGCAGTATCTTAATTTATACTGACCTAAGGTATCAGTAAGCGAAAAAAAAGCTCTGAAATTACCCGGAATTCTGACCTTATCTTTATTATCTGGTGCATATTTCAGCAATTGAAAAAGTCAACGTTTTGACAGAATCGCCATGTTAGAGAAAACATAGACGTAAAGAAGGTATGAACCGATTCAAAAACTGAAAATTAGGACAAACCAACTCAATTTCACAATTTTTCCAACTGCTGTAAACAATAAAAGATTAATTTATATATTTTAATAAGTCCTTATACTTTAAAGTCTTACACTAGAAAATATCTTTTGGGTACTCCTTAGACTCATTGACGTTATGCAAATGCAATCAGCACAGAAAAACTTAACATTTAAAAACGAACGGTTGTGAGTTTTAAATTGCATTAAAAGTTCATCAAAACAAAGTGAAAAAATATAAAAAAGCAATGTAGAATAAAAGCAAGAAAACAAATAAATCAACAGCAAAAGCAGTAGCGATAGCAGCAAAATGCATCTAGCAGATTTTAAAATTAAAGCCTTAATATTATTTTGTTTAGGAAATTTTGCAAATGCATCAGGCAACACTGCTTCCAAGATTAAATGTTGCGTATAATTTAACGAGCCCTCTAAGGGAAACAACATTTTCTCCAAGATGGACGAGACAAAAATTTATTGGAATACTTTTTCCGGATTTATTGTAGGCTTTTTGCGACGCTTGGGATTGTGTTGGGCTGTTATCTGTTATGTTTGAAGGTCCAACTAATATTTCGTTAGTCTTCAAGGTTACTTCCATCAAGCATTACAAACTTAAGAGAAAAATGACGGGTTCTTTCAAAGTAAAATTTTAAACTCGGGAACTTTTTCGAAGAATGTTTATCAACTCCTAAACTCCCATTATGTGTATTAGAAAAGTAAAGACGAAAAGCACTTAAGTTAACAATCTACAGACATGTATTATAAAGGGTGTAAGAAACAGGTTTCCGAAAACTGAAACTGAACAACTTTCAGTCAATAAAACTTTTGGGAAACGAAAAAAAAAATCTGCTTCTTAAAAAGAAATTGCATACTTGATTGGACAGTTTGTGTTTAGAAGCCGATTTATTTTCATTTCCTGTAAGGTTTATTTACTGAAAGTTGTACAGTTACGTTGACTCTCCCCATAGACTCTCCCTTACATCAAAGAATATATAATATAACGCTAACGCCTTACACCCTGTATTTAAACCTTATCCAACGCCGGAATAAATTTTAAAAGAATTTCCTTTTCCTGTATCAAAAATTGCACTGGCTCAAATATTGTAAACGTTAATATCGCTTTTATTAAAATGTTAATGTTTGCTAACATTCGTAGCTCGCTTTAGATTTATTTATTTTTATTTCTTATTTTATTTTATTTGGAATATTAACAGTTAAACTAAATTATGAAAATAAACAAATGAGTATACCTATACTAATAACAAATCTTCTACAGGGTGTAAAGTACACATAGAAAGAAATGCATAATGTGGAGAACATGTATAATCTAATTATACAACGTGTTAACGGAATAAGCGAGACTGAGAAAATAGTTTGTTCAGAATCGAGAGTAAAATCAAAGATAGGGAGGTTTTTTTTTTCCGAACTAAAAAAACTACAAAAAACGCTCAGGTTTAACTGCAAATTGCTCTTTACTATATTAATATTATTTCGTATAACTTATACCATACTAAACTTTGGTATAAATAAAATGGAAATCGCCTACGTTTGTTTAAAAACAATTCGTTTTAATACCTTAATTGAACGTACTTAAAACTGCCAAATTTCTCCATAATCCGATGCGCTGGCCTTTCAAACGCAATAATAGTATCAAATAACTTGAAAATACAAAAAGTATTTATATTGTTTAGTTTCACCTACAAAACAGTGTCGAAAAATCTGGACGCCGAGTGAGATATTCCACTTTTCATTTTTTTGAACGAAATTTTGTGACATACAGCGCTCCGAACTCACCACACCCCTAAATTAAAATATTATCATAATTAAAATACCTAAAAATTTTTTTTTAATAAGAAAAAAAACATCCCTATTGCTGAAAGCTAACTAAAGCTTAAGAGTACTTTTTTGTTGACTGTATAGTATAACTGAATTCTACAACATTTTTACGATATAAAGTCAGAATATGTTTTAAAACCATAGCAGTTATTGCGGTGATATTATTTCTTACACAAACTAGGTTTTTTTTCTTAGCCTACTAGATAGAGTCACAAACTAGGATATCATCGGAAAATTATTTTTGTATAAGACGTCATGATAATAATAATATATAATATTACGCTAACTCGTACCGACAGACCCATAAAACTTTGTTGACAGAAATCTTCAAGGCGTGAGGCCTCTGACAAGGATTAGGGTTGACGTATGCTGAGAAGCAGATAGCGCCGCGCAGAGCAGGGTGTCTACTCTTAGTTTTCGATATATCGATACGATACTATTTTGATACAGTCGAATTCATTACTTCATGCACTGAAAATAGAGTAGAATATTGGTTGGGTGAATTGTCAAATTGGTAGTGAGAAGCATCCAACCAATATCCCTTTTTTTTACACGGGGAAATCCGTCATGGATACACTGCCTTCCGGCGGAATGACAGTGTTACTGACTAAAACTCCGTGGTGGCAGGCATACGGCCGGTACTCTTCGTGGCTTGTCGCTGCTAAAGCAGAGACCCACCTTAGGGAAGTTTTGACTTCCCCCTAGCACCGTCTGGGTGCCACGATAGCACACGGCCTATGCGTGCGTTACCGTCCGCCTTGGAGTCGCTCCTTGGTTATTCCGAGCATCCGAGCCCCCGCTCTGAATAAACACGACTCCATAGGTTTCCTTTTAGTTGCCTCTTACGACAGGCAGGAAATACCGTAGCCCTATTCTAAGCCCGGGTCTACAGGGCTCGTCCAACCAATATCCTACTCTATCGTCAAGGGACGAAGTTTTAAATGTGCAAATTATGCATGTTTCGAATAGTATCATATCGATATGTCTAAAATTGGAAATAGAGCTCTTGAACAGTATTTATATTTTTCAGTTTTCTTTGTCATAAAGCGAGAAGGTTTATTCTTTAATTGAAAGACTTTAATTAAAAGACAATAGTACATTTTGATGCAAGAAAATATGTCATTACTCCATGAGTCTCAAGGGATCTTACCACGTGCGTGCCGTGTGGCGAGTGAAAATGACATTTAAATTTCGTTTATTTTATTTTTTTCAAACTGCGACTGTCAAACAGCTACTGTATGTACCACTTTTTAAGCAACTGTATTAAATCTCTGTGTATTGACATTAGTGCTTGACCAGGGAGGCGCTTTTGTCTGGATTGGTAACGCAGGTAGATCTTCAATTCAACCTCTTCAAAGATGAAAAACTTGTTTCGGCTGTTATTTCTGCAGCCACGTTGCAACACAGCAACTTTTAGTTAGGAAGAAAAATTCGGGATTGCACTGATAAATCGTCTCTATTGCGGTCGTGGATTTCCTCTCTGTCTGGACCACTTGTAGTACCATCTTACTGTTTATTTCTTAATGTTGGGCTAATTTCATAATAAAGGCATCGAGTTCCTGAACTTGCTAACCCCCCCCCCCTCTTATATACGTCCTTGTACCGAAACTGAAAAAGCGTGCCCAGTCAACGAAACTGTACAACTTTCCTAAAGAAACGTTTTTGGGACATGAAAAAACTACCTCTTCATGCAAATTGCTGTCCCAGACACCCTTTATAGCTTTTCGTAAAAATTGCAGCGCATTTTGTGTAAGAGGTAAAAAATAATATTTGGCAACAAAAATATAATGACCAGCAAAATTTGTTTTAAGACTCCAATACACTGTAGAAAAAAATATGTGAGTGTTCACCAAAAGGTTACTCAAAAGTGAATAATAGGTTTGGTTAAGTTTATCATAGGTCCGTTTTTATCCTACATAGGACCGGTTAGGTTATGGTAGGTTGCCTTTCAACCACAATGCACCGAACTTAGTTCACTATTATTTAGTCTGTGACCAAACTAATGGAGCGAGCGTTCTGTAGTGATTTTGCGTGAAAAAAATTGGTAAACATTGAATTTAAAATGGGGTATAAATTTTGCTGAACATTTACTCCATTTGTTGGTCAGTTAAACTACAGCCAAAATATTCAACGATTTTATTTTGTGCCACGAAATGTTGTTTAGTTTCTCTACGAGGATGATACACCCACCATTTTTATTACCCTTTGGGAATGTTACTAAATATGCTTCTACTAAACCCTGACAAGCATATATTATACTTTACGATGAGAAGCACACTTCCATAAATTTAATCTTTAACGTTTTGGGTCGACGAGGGGCCAACGGTCTTCAATGTTCACACTTCATTGCTATCACTCCTACTTAACCATAGCCTAGATTTTCTCCTAATAAAACTACCTTTAACATTTCGGTATGTAAACAAAGAAAGGGAAGTTTCAGTGTCCTGTGGCACCAAAAAATTAAGTGGTAGTCGCAATGTGGAAATTCATAGGCCATAATGTCAGCTACAAAAGAGATAAACGGCTGATAACATACCAATCTTTGTTGCGAATTTATATCTTGGTTGTAAAACAAGCTGTCTACTAAGTACTTGAATGAAGAAAAAGGGGAAAAAGAAAATAATGTACGAGTATAGTCAAGAGTAGACCAAGCTAATTTACACTTTCAGCGCAAATCTAATCCCAACGTTGATTGATATGAGAACTTCATAAAGTGCAATTGTATCAAGATTAACGTGCTCTCGTTTACTATCTAAATTGTTATTATTTATATACCTTGTTTTTGATTTTTTTTTCTCCTATTATTGCTTACAAAAACATCTTAGGTCTCGACTTTTATAAGATAGGGCAATTTCCCGGACTAGGTACCAACTTGTCCAAGTCTTATTTCGTTCAACCGTGAAATTCCGCCCAAGTCTCATTGGGTCAAAGTCTTATTTTGTCCAAGTTTCATACAGTCTAAGTCTGAATCCTAGCTTGTCAAATGTGCTATCAAATGGTGAAAATGTTATTGACATTTTTGTATCAATTCGGAACAGAACCTCTTTGGTTGGTAGTCTTGTTTACATTTCAAGCATATTTCTTTTTTTATATTCATAATAATTTTAATAGTACAAATAATTTTAATAAATCATAAATCTTTTACTGAAAACAGTACATTTGCTTAGATAAAAATTATCATTACAGCGCCCCCTGGTGACTTGGCGCCACAACTCTAATCTACAAACCATCATTGATAAATTATAAATCCATTACTGAAAACCGTATCTAAATCAGTTAAGCCGTTTTTAAGATAAAAGGCAACATAACTTTGCACACACAAACGAACAAACACACAACATCTCACCCTAAACGCATACACCTTCTCCGTTCCGTCGTGGGTAAAAACAGCCATTTTGTTCGCCTTTACGAACTGTTCAGCGATTTTCGAATAGATGGGATGAAAAAATAATTTAAACTATAGAGTTTAGTTAAAGTGAATACAAACAGAGTATGTTTTATTAGAAAAATATCCAGTATTAAAAACTACAATGAACAACTTAATTGTCGATAGAAAAGCCTTGTATTTATTTTTCTCATAATAATAACAAAATTTTGCCAGCATCTGACAAAAAATAAAAATGTGCACATTTATTAGCTACATGCCTTGGAAAGAATTCCAATTATTTTTATACATGAGCAAGCAAGGATCTCGAAGACAAATATAAAGTCAAAGATAAAGATAAGTAATGAGAACTTATCGTGAAATAGAAACGTTGTTATAATAAAAATATAAGTTTATTCTTAGCATAAATATGTAAAATTAAAAATCTTAATACTCAACTTTTTCCTTCGCTTCACTTCGCTCTTATCTTTAAAGTGGCTTAGGGCGGGTTGCACCATGTAACTTAACCACATTTACACGCCTCATTTTCCTTTATAATTACCTAGACTTTCTGACAAAACAGGACATTTGCCTTCTCCTTAAGAGTCCGTGTAGCTACATTTGTTCCTTTCCCTACCACTTCCCATAAACTTACTCTCAAATTATGGTTAATTACTCGTGTCGTATCAGACATTATTATATTACATCCCTATATCTTCCGCTTTGACATGTACTTTCACTTGTCTTTAACAAGCTTATTCCTTCTTATAAATGTATCATACTACCTACTCATTCACAATAACGATTACTGGAAATTAGCAGTAACCGCAGTGTTATGTGATAATATGCTTTCCAATGTACAGTTTCATCGCACTTGGACCGGATGAAACTTGGACCATTTGAGACTTGGACGGTATGAGAGTTGGACAAAATAAGACTTGGACTTAATGAGACTTGGACAGAATTTCGCGGTTGGACGAAATAAGACTTGGACAAGTTGGTACCTAGTCCATCATAACATCACATGAAAACGTCCACTGCAGGACATGGAGCTCTCTTCAAAATTCCAGCATAGACCTGTGGTACAATGTGAAAGGGAAGCACCTTAGTCATAATGCTTGTTACCGTTGCAGCTGGCACCATGGACCGTGATAGTTGGTGACCGCAGTATGTAAGATGGTACGATACAGAGCGTTGCCTATGCTTTTGTTCATAAACCCTAAGCCGCCTCTTACGACACCCTCGGGTAGAAATCGGTTAGCGCTATTCTTTACCGGCACCAGAATGGCTAAGATACCTACATTAGCACGGGCAATTGCCTTCTACGGGTGAAATTGAAAACATTCGGCAATTTTGAGATTGATTTCAGACCGCAAACCAGAACAATGAAAAAAATTTAACCTGTCATAGTAAAGTCAGTCTGCTGACCATACATTTTGTATGGGAGATCAATTTATGTATGGGAAAGTTGTTCAGTTTCGTGGTCTAAACTCAATCTCATAATTTGTCGAATGTAGATGTGATGTTTTTATTTTTGAACGGCACACCACAATCATGATATGACAATCTTACAAAACTTCACACATGCATGCACATTACTTAAGAGAAAAAAATCCTGCTTGTGTATACTTATTACTTGTATTAAAAATTACTAGTTGTGCCCACGACTTCGATCGTGTGGAGTTTGGAATTTTATATTCAGTGTACATAAACAATTGAACCGATTTAATAGGGGTTTCCAACAACGTATTAAACTAACTACCGTGCAACGTATTTGCTTTGATTCATTTCATTAGATTCACTCAAACTTCTGTATGAGTGAACCGCAGCCACGTTGTAGCTTTTGCTACAGTGTAGCAGCTACACGAACAAAAAGTCAAACTTTGTACTGGCATATCTTCTGTTTAATTAAACCGATTGTAATGAAAGACAGCATAATTATAGTTGCGCGGAAGTGAGCCCAATACGTTGTTGCAAAATTTAATTGAGCTGGTTCTGTAGTTTGTAAGTTATTGGCGCCACCGATTTAAACTTCGCATATCTTCTGTTTGAGTGAACCGTTTGCAACTAAACAAAGCTTGTATGTTGCAAGAAAGTAAGTGAAATACATTATTGCTATCATTGTTTGAATCCGTTCGATAGTTTGTGAGTCATTGGCGACGCCGCTTAAAACTTCGCATATCTTCTGTTTGAGTGAATTGATTGCAATTAAACGTAGCTTGCATGTTGAACGAAAGTAAATTAAATACATTTTTAAAATTCTCATTCAAAGCCGTTCAGTAGTTTGTGAGTTATTGGTTCACAGGTCGCTTAATAATTTTTAATTCGTGTAGCTTTTGTTTGAATAAACTGATTAAAATATCTAAAGCTTAGATGTTACCCGGAAATAAGCCGAATACAATATCGGAAACCACGTTTTAATCGGTTAAGTAGTTTTGGAGTTAATCGTGCACAGACAAATGGACAAAGACACATAAATTCCAAAAAATACCGGCCAAGTGCGAGTCGGACTCGCACTCTAAGGGTTCCGTACCTATCTACCATATAATATACTAAGAGTTGCTCTTTGATTTTAAAAACTCTGCGACCAGCCAACTTGACCCCTCTTTTATAGAAAAGTTCTTGAAACGGGAACTCACCTTAATTGGTTACTATTAGTTGTGAGAAAAATTTAAATATTTAATGATTTTAGACTTTTCCCTTTATTTGAACTGTGAGACCTAGCATCTTGCCAAATTTCATAATTTTAGGTCAACGGGAAGTACCCTGCAGGTTTTGCTTTTTTGCATAAATGTATGGAGATGAGGACATAAAAAGCCGTATCTTTTGATTGCGTCGTTGTAAAAAATTGAAATTTTCAGATCTTGTGTGGTTCATAGCTTTTAATATTCGTTATGAATTTCAACCTGATACCTTTTCTCGTTCGTGAGAAAAAGGGTCTTGACAGACAGACAGACAGAAGGACAACAAAGTGATCCTATAAGGGTTCCGTTTTTTTATTTTGAGGTACGGAACCCTAAAAACTACCCGAATGTGTTCTATTACCTTTTTTGTGACCCCTAAATAATATTTTCGCAAAAAAATTTAATGTACACAATCGGCGAGCTTACGATTTTATTCATAGGGCAGCTATGTCAACCCACAGTCGTCTTTATCGACACATACGAACATATGAACTTGAATGTAATTTAGAAAGATGTTTTTATAACAGCCGTGTTCTTTGTTTTTACTTCGCGGATTTCTGTAATGGAAAAATAAAACTCTTGGTAAAGAGGATTACGTTCTTTGATGATTTCCGAATTTGGCTTTGTATTGTGTTAAAAAGGAATCATTTTGTATTCAGCTTTAAAGATCCCACAGATTGTAGAAGCCAAGGCAGAAGGCTCGTAAGTTTTTGAGATCACAGATTAATTTATTTAATAGAAAATCTTTAAAATTTATAGCAATCAGAGATGTAACGATCCTTTCTTGTGAGTGACTTATTTTTGTTTTTTACAATAATCATGGAAATAAAATGCTGTTACTTATTTATAAAAAAACCGGTTGAGTGCGAGTCCGATATACCTCTAGTATTTTTGAAAGCAGTAAAGTCCATTTTTAGGAACGCAAAACTAAATTTGTTTGTAAAGGTTTTTTGCAGATTTCTAAGAAACTGTGCAACCTAGAAAGATCTTTTTATTTTTGTTGTAATATTTACATACATTTCTATCGACTGTAATTAATTCAGATTTTTCCATTCACTAACTTTGAAAATAAGGGGGGGGATGGTATTTTTTTTGTCATTTTTCAAAATGTTCAAGTATAGTCCTTTCATATGATACCCCATTAGACCAAGTAACGACAATTTGAAATTTAGCCCTCCCTATTTGGGCCCCCTTTACAGTAAAAATCACAATAATTTTTAAATTCAAGTCGCGAGTGAATAGGCTTCTTCTGGGCAAGCTCGCTCCATCGTAGACCTCATCTCTGTCTTCAAGACTAGCTCGAGGTCAAGAGTAAGCCCATTTTCTATAAAAAAAGAAAAAAAAAATATTTTGTGTGCAATTAAGTTGGGCAACCATATTCTAAAACTATTCTAAATGTCAAGTCGATAACATGAGCGGTTGATGAAAAATACAGGTGTGATAGACGGACAGACAGACAAAGTCGCACCATAAGGTTCCTTTATTTTACCATTTTGGTATCGGAACCCCAAAAAGAACATGGGATTGTAATGCTGCAGGCTAGTTAGATTTTTTTTAATTAATTATTATTATTAATTGTACACTGTCAAACATATGACGCCACTTTGTTTGTGAAGCGATTTAATTTAACTGACGTCATGAAGTGGCATTTAAAATATCATAATATCATTTGATTTGTAATTAATAAATGTAAGTTCCTCTATTCTTTAATGGTAAATTAATTTTGCGGCTGCTGAAGTCTCCTTAATGTCATTTTAAACTTCTGCAGTTTTTAAAATGCAAATGTCTCTCCACCAGTAAAAGTCAGATGTAAAGTAAAACACATAGAAAAATGCAAGCAAATTTAATGGTCGCTACTACGCCAGTGACCAAAATAAACTGACCCTCTAAAATGTGGTAACGAATTCTAGCGTAATTTTTGCTGTAACATCTATTATATCAACTGACTATAAAATAAATTGAAATATATTCGAATTGAAAAACTATAAAATGTGATTTTTGTCATTTAATCTCTATCATAGCGATTCTAATAGGTTGGCTCTTAACTCGTCTCTTGCTTACAAAAGATTTTCTTTTTTGAAGATGTGATCTCTTTTTGCTGAATGACTGCGAACCTAAATGTGGGAAACTATGTTTTTTTAGTATAGATTTGTCTGTTTTCGATGGAAATTCAATTCCTTGCATACGAGTACAAACGGGTGCAATCAGCTGACGAGCATATCGGTTAATTTACAACATAACTTTTCCTTAAATACTGTTGCATCATTATCATCATAACAACCCATGAAACGACCATTGCAATACAAGGAATACAGTATTACTTTAAATCTTCAAGTATATAAGCCCATGTAATTTTGGCCCCGTGTTTCCGGAGCTTTAGTTCAAGTGGTCGCGTTAAATTTTTGGATCAGTCAGCGGATCCTGTTCAAACTGTCTCGTGGAGAACGTGACTTTTTTAGTTTTTGAGCTCAAAGTCCTTTGAAAAGCCTCGGGTTTAGCGTTGGCGAGTTTCCTAGCACCATAATAATTGCGCTTTACTTTTAAGTTATTGCAGACGACCGATTTTTAACATTCCAGCCACTAATACCAGCATCATCGGCGTAAATACGAAAACTACAACTCCTCTAAGACCTATTAAGCTAAAATTAAATCCCAAAATTATACAAAAAGAGTTACCTTCTTGTCCGGGATTTAAAGACTCAATAACTGCTTTAATTCTAAATAAATTATTTTGTGTAATATAATTATTGCGTATATTATTATAACAGGTAACTCCATGCTGTTATTGTTTAATATCATTTATCAGCATCAGTTATTTAATATTTGGAGATAGATAACAGCTAAGCATGTTCCTAAATCAAATCAAATCAAATATTTGTAATATGGCTTCTGTCAACATGGACAATTTTGCCAGTGTCGAAGTTGGAGAATACACGGCACTACAATGACCAGATAAATGGACGGTCAATTAGCATAATCTGGCTGCTTCAAAAATACCCGAAGGAGAATCATAGATGTTTTTATCACTTATTTTTGACTTATTTCATAACAAAACAAATAAAATATGTGTAAATACAACTTGTGTTTGCCGAGTTTTCTATTATTGCAATGAAACCTCATTGCGGCCACAGACTACATACACAGCGCGCTGTCATGGTGCGCCCATAAAAATTAAAAAGTTGTTTAATAGGTCTCCCGCAAGGTCTCCCGCGATGATTGTTAGAAAATTTAATACAGATAAAAAAATGCTGCTAAGAGTATTTCTAGGCACAGATTGACTTTTGTAAAACTTAACCGGGATTTATGGCCGTCTTGTCATAGAGTCTTCAATATGACGGACTCTACTTTACTCTATGGAATACAATAAACATGCGATCGACATGAGCTGTCACATAACGTTTCATTATAGTTAATTTTTTAATGGTGCAGTACTACCATTTGGTTTTTAGTGTGTAAGACACATAGAATACATGAAACCATGTATTCTATGGTAAGACACGTCGATATGCGAAATCACAGCTTTTCTAATGGAGTTTTCAATTGCAGATGGTGACTTTTTTGTCATTCGGTTGTGCGCTTTAAATGAAACCACTAATTCAAAAACATAGAGCGTTGCAATGACAAAAAACCGGCCAAGTGCGAGTCGGACTCGCGCACTGAGGGTTCCGTACCACCACATAAACATAATTGTATTATTTGAAATTTCAGTAAGTTAATGTGCTAGATTTTTTGAGTCCGACACGCGCTTGACCAAATTTTATTATTTGTTGTTATTTTATAGCCTATGCCCTATAAACATACCAATTTTCAAGTTTGTAAGTGTTCCCGTTTTTAAATAGAACTAAAACAAAAATCGCCTCAGCAACCATCCAACTTGACCCCTCTCTTATATGAATGTTCTTGAAACGGGAGCTCACCACAATTGGTTACCATTAGTTGTGAGAAAAAATGTAATATTTAATGATTTCAGACTTTTCCCATCATTTGTACTGTGAGACCTAGCTTCTTGCCAAATTTCATAATTTTAGGTCAACGGGAAGTACCCTGTAGGTTTTTCATTTTTGAATAAATGTATGGAGATGAGGACATAAAATGCCATATCTTTTGATTGCGTCGTTGTAAAAAATTGAAATTTTCAGATCTTGTGTGGTTCATGGATCCTAATATATGGTATTAGTTTTAACCTGATACCTTTACCCGTTCGTGAGATAAAGGGTCTTGACAGACAGACAGACAGACAGACAGACGGACAACAAAGTGATCCTATAAGGGTTCCGTTTTTTTCTTTTGAGGTACGTAACCCTAAAAACAATCTATGAATGAAATTCCGGTATTGCCCCGTTTGGAAACTGAGCTTGGAAACTGAGTAGAAAAGACATCTATTTTGATCACTTTTTAAGTAGTTATTGATGTCATAACAACGGAGTTCATATAGTCTAGGCAACGAAGCGGATCGTTGTATGAAGACCCCCGCATTAAATCCTCAGTCGATGAAACTTTGCTGGGGTATTAGACTACATGAGACAAACCTTTTATATAAAAAAAAAATAAAATCGGTACTTTTAATTTATCCATACAAAAATTACAAAAAAATGTATGTTTTTTTTTATATATTTTGAATTTACATTTAATTCATGATTCTTTATCATCCTGTCAAATAAAATCTGCCTGAGAAAATTATGTTGGGTTCAACTGCTTCGTTGCCTACACTAATATAGTCGCCTCGTCGGTAGTCACCACTTTGTAGTTGCCACATCCATAGTAGCCACATCTATAATAGCCATATTTATGTTCACCACATTTTATATTGATCGCGTTCGAAATCGCCACTTTTTTCACTTCACTTTTTAAAATATTTTGGCAATCGGTCGTTGTAAGGGGGAACAACCAAACTATCCAATATAAACAGCTTTTATGATCATACCCGTATTACAGTCCCATATTTTTTACCCTATTCAGCATTTTTGAAAATAGAAAGCCAATTTTCAAAGCCTAAAATTGTTGTTCAAATTGTTTGACAGACTGTGTTCAGACAAAACATGGTGACCGATTAAAATCGTTCGTCTGCTTTACCTCTTACTCGTGTTTCGAAGTCCATGTATGTTTTTTGTGAAAGCTAGTGGATTATAACACAAACAGTGTTAGTTGCAGTTTGCTCAAGTGATTTGCACTGCTTTACATTCGTGAGGACAGGAGCGCAATCTGTTAAGTAAATTCATGAAGCTTGCTTGTGTATCCAAAGGTCGGTACAAAAACAAAATACAAAATGTTTTATTAATATTTTTATACAATGTGGTACAAAACTCGAGGATGGAACTTCCTATTAAGAAATCAGGTTGCCTGTGTCAGGAGGCTCAGCTCTTCCTTCAAATAAATATGTTGGCGAGTGCCCAAGTATCTGTGTGTCAGTAGAATGTATTACGTAAAAATTAGTGTGTGGGTGTGTGAGTCTGTATAGTGTGTGTGTGTGTGTGTGTGTGTGTGTAAGTCTGTTTAGTGTGAGTGTGTGTGTGTGTAAATGTGTGTAAGTGTGTGTTTGTATGTGTGAGTGTCTGTGAGTGGTGTTAACCTGTAGGTATTATGTATATAATAATAAAGTCTCCGTTTCGTTGTAGGTTTTACTTTTAAGTCATTTTATAAGAAACGATCTACATTCATGGTATTGTAAAAATTCTAATACTGAAACTGGGACCATCAAACCAAAAAATATTCCTAGAAGAACATAAATCAAATAAAATTGTCACTTACCTACCTATATTTGTTTAGTTTTAGCTTTTGAGATATTTCTTTATTTACCCAGTTATTTGAGCTCTGTTGTTATATTAGATAAACAAATATATTAATCCTGTCAATTTACTTGTTTGTGCATTTCATTGTTTGGCATTGGCAACAATATATTAAAATTTTAATATTTGTGTAATAATTCATTTCCATTTAATATAATGTATTCAAATAAAGCTGTCTTAAGAATCTCTGTATAACAACATATTCTCATCATAACATCCCATGAAATGTTCACTATAGCACAGGGAGCTCGCTCTTGAATTCTAGCTTTTGCTGGAAAAAGTCACCTCGCTTGTCAGCGTTACGGCTGGCACCATGGACCGTGGTTGTAGGTTTATTTATTTATTTACGCAGTAAGTAAGATGGTATGGTACACAGGAGGATGCTGCTGCCCATCCTCCAGTTTATAACCCATAGTCGCCTCTTACGACACAAACGGGTATGTATGGGATGGTAGTATTCTTTGCCGGCACCACACGGGACATAAAATATACTTATTCTAAGCAAAAATAAATAAAATACGTAGCCCTTTTGACAATTACTTTTAATAAACTAAATGTGAATCTATTTCAAGAAAATATTTAGAAATCCTAATACATGTTGAATGCAGCATAATGGAATATAAAATGAACCATATGCAGATAGTTTAAATCTACTAAAACACACACACATAACTGTGAAACAACTAAACCCAAAATGATGTACAATCAATCTTAAGTGTGTGTGTCTCTTTGAAACTGCTTAACTAACAAAGTTACTAAAAATGTTACTCGAAATAGTAATAAAACAAATCCATAAAGTCAATATCCAACCCACAGATAACAATAACAAACTAGAACACTAACTTCTAAATGTAATAGACTTTAAAACAATCGTTCTACAGAAACTACTTCCATTATAACTTGACAAGCTAATATGGGGTAGATACTAACAAGATAGCCACAGAAATATTGAACTTTAAATTAAATATTATTTCGACATGTATGTGGATGATGTTATTATGATAATGCATGAAGAGTAAATTGAAATTGGTTTATTTACAAGCCGCGTAAGAGTTTTTGGAAAATATTTATTATAATTATATAATATTTATTTATTTAAATATTTGAAAAATGTGAGAGACTGTCTCACTAATTAAATCTAAGTTTCCGAAAACAGTTTCTAAGTCTTTTTTCTTATTTAATTTCTTACAATTGTGTGATAAATAAATTGTAGGTATATTTTTATAGGTATTAATAATTTTCAGAATCAGTTTTTATAGGTTTCTATAGGTTTTTCACTTTACTTCACTACTTTACTTAACTTCGAAACATAATCCAATGTCTCAAGATTTTCAGCTTTACTAGCATTGAAAAATCTAACAAAATCATGACGACAACGAAATACGCAAAAAATATTAGCTTCTTTGAGTTCCTCTCTAATTTAATCATCTATTTGAACATAATAAAATAATTTATATCCAAAACTTAATCAGAAAGTTTCTTTGTGTAACATTGTTTGTCTCATATTTTCTCAGCTTTCTTCTCATAAATATTAACAAGATGACATTTTTCCCAGCCAAAACAAGCAGGACAAGACAGCACTTTGCCGCGAACGAAGTGTCTGAGAGTTTAGAACACCTGGGACTATTTATACAGAGTAAGGAGTCTTCTCTGCACAAATGATTTTTTTAAATTAAGGTTTAGGTTCATAATGATTTAAGCGAAGAGCGTTGAAGGACCTTTACAACGACTATGTATTGAAAGAAGGATGAAAAATACCTGAAAATTAACCTCTCATCGAAAGTATCGGCAAACGATAAAACTTGCGGCCAAGTTAGCTGCATCGTTAAAACTTGGAAAGTTGAGCTGATTCCAACATTCCCTCAAAACTTCAAAAGTAAGTCGTAAAGAATTTCACGTTGGAAATTTTCACGTCTTAATTGTGTCAGATATTTTTGCCCTTGACTGTAAGTTATTTATATTTGATGACTAAAAATCATCAGTTGTTCGGGTTTGAATGCTGGCAAGGGAAAACAGTTGTACACTCGACAGCACATCAGTAGAAACACTTTTGGACCTTATGGCGTGGTAATAGAGTTGAAAATGTTTCTACCGACGAGCGATTGACCGTACGATGATCATTGTTTCATTCTGTAGTACCCTCGCTCGACACAAACCCCTTAGAGTTCTTACTTACAGATCACGGTAATGAGAGAATAAATTGATATACTACATTAAAATTTTATTAAAGAAAAAATATTTGTGTTAAGGAAAATAGGTCGAAAAAGGAAGGAAAAGGAATTTACATCTTCCATGCAGATTCTATGGGAAGTCAATTTCTTTATCGTATTTTGACCTATGTACCTTAGGGAAGGTTGTGTAGTTTCATGATATAAATGCACAGTTTCAAATATCACAGTGTTCACCCCAACACCCTGTACACACGGCCGCACATCAGTAGAAACAATTTTGGACCTTATGGCGTGGTAATAGAGTTGAAAAAATTTCTACCGACAAGCGGTTGACCGTACATCTGACTGGAGGTGGGCTTGTTTTCTCTGTCTCGCTCATTAACAAACGGTATGTGAACAGATTTCTTTACTAATAAGAGTGTAGCGTACAGAAATCAGTTAACTTCTAGGCAGTTAGGTAACTCGACAAAGATGCTCGTACATACACATCCTATCTTTATTGATTGCAATATACTAGGGTTTCAGTGACACGGGTTGGACAGCGTAAATTGGGATGGATTTGGGGATCTTAAGAGTGAAAACTGTTAAGAGATTCACCGATCGCATGAGACGACAGATTGTTGGCAATCGTGCGTGAGCCAACATAGTTCAACTCAGTTGGCCATGATCGATCAGCAACATGGGGCGCCATCTGTCCTTACGCGATGGTACTACGACGCGTCGACCAATAGGAGAAGCCGAGACTCGTAAGCCAATCAGACGCGTGCACGTGCCCTCCCAAGTGACTGGAGAGAGGGCACGGCAACCCAAGGTCATCGCAAGAATAAATACGGTTGCAGAGCGGCGGCGCCATTATTATAATTTTGAATTTTGAGTGGAATAGTTCGTTATTAGAGTGGTGAAACTTGTAATTTTCTTAAAATAAATCTTATCAGAAATTAAGTGGTACAAATTATTCTAATTTGTTTACATCAGAAGTGACATTTCGAAACCACTCCCACAAGGATGGGAAAACACAGCAAACGCCGTAAAAGGAAGCGAGCTCGTTCTAGCTCGACTTCTAGCAGTTCGAGTAGTGCCAGGACTCCGTCACCTCCACCGAAACGAAAGGAAAAGGTATCACGTAAGGCTGATACCGGAACCGTGAGTACATCCAACCAATTTACATTGAACAACATAATTCCAGAGTTCGATCCTTTAAAAGACGATGTAAATGCATGGCTTAGTATTATCCAATCTTACGCTAAAACTTTTGCATGGTCTGATGAAATGACGCGTTATCAAGCTCTTAATAAGCTAAAGGGTTCCGCGAAAGTTTGGTACGATTCCCTGTTACGAACCGATAATCAGTGGCCGTCTTGGAAATGGAAAGATTGGAAAATAAAATTGACCGGAAGTTTTCAAATTAGACGAAATATGTACGAATTATTGAAGGAAATAATTGACAAAAAACCGACTGAAAATCAATCTTTGTACGAATTCTACTTTGAACAGAAGTGTAAAATAGATCGTTTGTCGTTAGATTTTACGGAACAAGATATCATCTCGATAATTGTTGGAAACATCGGTGATAGCGGTATTGGAGCATCCATTGAAGCTAGCAATTTTGTCTCGTGTGATAGTTTAGCTAGTTTTCTGCACGGTCGGGTGTATAAACCGAAAATCTCCAAACCAGTTAATACAAGCAGCGTCCGCGAAAACAATCAATCAAAATTAATAAATCAAATCCAGCCGGTGACTTATCAAACCAGTGCGTCATTAGGAACGAATGCAAGTGATTCTGCTAATTCAGGCCCATCCAATCCTTCGCAAAATACTGGTCAATCACAAAATCGTAGAATAATCAAGTGCTACACGTGCGGCGGTAATCACAAAAGAAATCAATGTGATGCTAACAAATGCGATTTTTGTGGCAAACGTGGCCACTTAGAAGCGGTATGCTATCATAAAAAGAACGCTGCACCAAAAACTGAAAAATCTGAAACAAAATTCATACTCGTGTCTACCCCCGATCCGAGAGATAAATTTTTAAAAAAGGTTACTATTAATGATTTTGAAAACGTGGGGTTTATTGACACGGGCAGTAGTTGCTCACTCATTTCAGAAACCCTAGTTAAAAAAAATTATTTGAATATTATAAAACTACCCTCACCGATTTTGCTACAGGGCTTTTCTAAACAGAATTCTAAGTCTGTAACTAAAAAGGTGACAGTTAACCTCCAAATCGATTCAGTACATTTGACCGGGATTGATTTTTACGTTATCGGTGACCTAGCAGATTGCGAAGTTTTGATTGGACGAAATGTGACTGAACGCTCAGACATTATGTACTCGAGAGTCGCGGATTTACTACGGTTTGATTACGCCAAGTCATACGCGGAATTTTGCAACAATTTGACCGAATTTAAGATAGATGCTGACACGCATCATAGTGAGTTGATGGACTTATTCAGAAAGTACAGTGATTGTGTTGCGACAAAAATAAAGGAACTAGGTAAAGTTAATAATCACCAGATGGAGATAAAGGTAACCACGTCACAACCGGTTCAATGCAGACCCTTTAGGACTTCTCATTCAGACAGAAAAATAGTTCGCGAAATGGTTAGTGAGTTATTAGAAAACAACATTATACGCGAGAGTAAATCCCCATACGCAAGTCCTGCTATGCCCGTAGACAAAAAGAATGGAGAAAAAAGGCTCTGCATTGACTACCGCGAACTAAATAAGATAACGGTGAAAGATAAATACCCGATGCCTCGTATCGAGGATCTTGTAGATAGGCTTCAAGGGTATAAATGCTTTACTGGTTTAGACCTCAAAAGCGGATATTATCAGATCATGATGCATCCAGAATCTATAGAAAAAACTGCTTTTATTACGGAAGATGGACACTATGAGTTTTTGAGACTCCCTTTCGGGTTGGCCAATGCACCTTCTTGTTTCCAACAGATGATGAACAAAGTTCTTGGAAAGTTGAGATTCGAAAACGTGATTGTCTATTTAGATGATATTTATTTGGTCACTAATACGATCGAAGAAAATTTCAAATTATTAGAAAATGTCTTGCAGATATTTCGTGAAAACGGACTAACGCTCAATTTAAAAAAGTGTCATTTTTTCAAATCCGAAATGGAATTTCTCGGATACAAAATAAAACCAGATTGTGTCATGCCAAACGAGACAAAATTAAAAGCTGTGAAAGATTTCCCAGTACCCAAATCAGTGCACCAACTTCGCCAATTTCTTGGCCTTATAAGTTATTTTCGTAAGTTTATTAAAAACTGCGCGATGCTTTCCGCTCCTCTTACAAAATTGTTGAAAAAGGACACTGACTGGGTCTGGGAAGACATTCATTACACCGCATTTCAAACTTTAAAAGGTAAATTGACTTCTGATAGTGTTCTCTCGATTTTCGATCCTAACAAAGAAAATATTCTTTACACCGACGCTAGTCGAGATGGTATCGCGGGAATTCTCATGCAAAAAACAGAAGATGGCGAAAAGCCTGTCCACTATTACAGTAGGCAAACAACAGAGGACGAAAAAAAGTATCACTCCTTTGAATTGGAGCTTCTTGCTATAGTTTGTTCTTTGCAAAAATTTCGTTTATATTTGGTAGGAACACCGTTTCGTATAGTAACCGATTGCAACGCTGTCAGGTATGCCTTAACTAAAAAAGAGATAATTCCCCGGATCGCACGGTGGGTATTATCAACTCAAGAGTTTTCATTTGAAATCCTTCATAGAGACGGTACAAGAATGCAACATGTAGATGCTTTGAGTCGAAACCCCGTGCCATCCGGTGAAAAATCCGAATCTGAGATAATTATGTCCATAACTGAGGCCGACTGGTTGCTTTCTGTTCAAGTACAAGACCCTGAGTTACAAAGAATAAAAAAGATTTTAGAATCAGGAGAGGCCGATCAAAATAAAGATGTTTTTGATAAATATGAACTTTTAGGTGGTAAAGTCTACAGAAGAACAGTGCATGGGCGTCGTTGGGTGGTGCCAAAAAAGTGCATTTGGCAAATAATCAAGTGCAACCACGACGACCTGGGCCATTTTTCTGTAGACAAGACTGTAGAACGGATAGGTCATTTGTATTGGTTTTCTCGTATGCGACACATTGTAAAGAAATACATCAAAAATTGTTTGAATTGTATTTATTTTAAAAACAAAGGCGGCCCTAAAGAAGGTGAGTTGTACCCGTTGCCAAAATATGCTCGACCATTTCACACACTTCACGTTGATCACTTGGGCCCATTCGTGAGGACGAAAAGCAAGTATAAATATTTGTTAGTAGTCGTAGACGCGTTTACAAAGTTCGTCTTTATTTCGGCGGTAAGAAATACAAAAACATCAGGTGTTATTAAAGAGCTCGAAAATATATCAAAGACATTTGGAAACCCTAAAAGATTAATATCTGACGCAGGTGCTTGCTTTACGTCCCATGAATTTGCCCAATATTGTAAAAGTAAAAACATACGTCTGCATGTAGTGGCCACGGGTATGCCTCGGTCAAACGGACAGGTCGAACGCTTTAATAAAACGATCTTGGAGGCATTAAAAACTATAGGCGCTGACACCACAGACGATAGATGGGATCAATACATAAAGGTTTTACAACAAGGCCTAAATAGTACAATACACAAAACAATTAAAGCTGTTCCTTGTGAGGTTTTGCTAGGTTACAGATTGCGTATGGATAATGATAGTTTAGCACCAGAGCTTGATGATGAGAATATAGTTGACGTGACAAAGTTACGCGAGGAAGTAGATAATAATACTAAGACCAATGCTGACATGCAGAAACAAAGATTTGATAAATCTCGAACTAAGGCACGGACATACTCTGAAGGAGATTTAGTTCTGGTTAAAATTCAAAGCCAAAATAATGACGGACAAAGCAGGAAACTACTGCCTGTTTTCAAAGGGCCATTCCAAATACGGAAAGTTCTTGGCAATGATAGATATGAGGTGGCGGATGTTAAGGGAAGTGAAAGGACGTCAAAAAATTATACTGGCGTGGCTGCTGCTGAAAATATAAAGCCTTGGATACGGATTGGTGATTGGGACCTATAACAACTTAAGAATCCGTGTTGGCAAAATGAAATATAATTGGTAAGGTAATAAAACACAGATATTATTAAAAATTTATTATTTTATTTCAGCAAGTTGTGGTGTGCGAGCCAAGGTAAAACACTCATATGGTACATTACACTGAAATAAACATAGATTCGAGTAGTTATTACAAAGGACAAACTTGGTACGCTTAAGTGAAGTGAAATACTCTTTAAGTGCAAGTGGTTCTAAGCTATATTAAGACAAACCCGGTCTCTTAAGTGTGGCAAAGACCCTTTAAGTGCGGGTGGTCTTGGGATAACTCGGACTAACGTTAGAGTTTCTGTGTAATGTTAGTACAAAATTTTCAGAGTGGCCGCACACTGCACTGAACTACAATTTTAAGGATTGATTCTCGAACTAATTAAAATACTTTTCAGATTGAGTGCTTTACCTAGACTCGTGGGGTGCCCGGGGACAGGCACCGAGCAGAATGGCCGTGTTGGCAATCGTGCGTGAGCCAACATAGTTCAACTCAGTTGGCCATGATCGATCAGCAACATGGGGCGCCATCTGTCCTTACGCGATGGTACTACGACGCGTCGACCAATAGGAGAAGCCGAGACTCGTAAGCCAATCAGACGCGTGCACGTGCCCTCCCAAGTGACTGGAGAGAGGGCACGGCAACCCAAGGTCATCGCAAGAATAAATACGGTTGCAGAGCGGCGGCGCCATTATTATAATTTTGAATTTTGAGTGGAATAGTTCGTTATTAGAGTGGTGAAACTTGTAATTTTCTTAAAATAAATCTTAT
Source organism: Athrips mouffetella (assembly GCA_947532105.1). Taxonomy (NCBI): domain Eukaryota; kingdom Metazoa; phylum Arthropoda; class Insecta; order Lepidoptera; family Gelechiidae; genus Athrips; species Athrips mouffetella. Next base: position 4,449,564 of record OX383964.1, on the reverse strand, counting down.
CAGAAATTAAGTGGTACAAATTATTCTAATTTGTTTACAAGATGAAGTATTATTATAGTATTATTATTTTATATTCATGGTGTTGGATAATTTACGATGGATCTGAAAAAAAAAGAAGACGAAGTGCAAAAGGACCTGATCGCCCTCCAAAGGCGTGAGAAGGTGCAGAAAAGGGACGACTGGCGGCTTTTGGTGTCGGAGGCCAAGATCCTCTTTGGGTCCCTGAGCCAGCGATAGTAAAGTTTATAACCATACTAGCTGTGCCCGCGGCTTCGCCAATGGCAATGTGCAAACTCTCCTTCTCCCTCTCCTTCTCCCTCTCCCACACCCTCTCCCTCTCCCTATCCCTGCGCCTAAACCTACTCCTATCCCTATCCTTAACGCCATCTTAACCGCTATCCCTATCCAAACATAAACATAGAAACGACTCCCATATTAATTTTAAGACATTTTAACCCTATCGCACCCCAACTCCATCCCCAGGGGATGATGGTATTTCACGTCCACCACCTTAGATTTCAAAATTGTTGTAGTTTTCGTAATCAGCGATCCGATAAATCATACAAACGACACCCATATTGATTTTTAGACATATCAACCCTATCGCACCCCAACCCCATGGATGATGGTATTTCACGTCCACCACATTGGATTTCAAAATTGTTTTAGTTTTCGTAATCAGCGACCCGATAAACCAAACAAACGATACCCATATTGGTTTTTAGACTTTTTCATCCCATTTCCTTTTATTAAGGGGTTGAATTTGGGGTGGAATTTCAATAACAGTAATGTAGGTTCCACAGAATTACAACCCTAATGCCTAAATAATAAATTTAGTGGATATTACTTTGTAATGAAGAAGTTTCAACTTTATCTCCCTTTTCACCCCTTAGTGTGTAGAATTTTCAAAAACCCTGAGACACCTTATACTTAGTTTTTAGTCGTCAGTCTAAATACAAATTTTGAAGATCACTTCAAAACTGACGGACTTGCATACAAATTTTCATCCCTTATTTCGCCCCTTAGGGGATGAATTTTAAAAAATTCTAAAACACGTTCTTTTTTATTTTTTACAAAAAGATCGAAAGCAAGTTTCTATAATTCTACCTTTAAAAATAAAAGCTATTAATAAAAGCTATCTAGCTCAAGAAACAAAGGACTTTCATACAAACTTTCATCCCTTATTTCACTTCCTTGAGAGATGATTTTTCCAAAATCCTTTCGTAGTGGGTGGTTTTGACGTGCATAGAAGGAACCTGTGTACAAAATTTTAGATCTGTATCTATAGCGGTTACGGCTCGGCGTTGATGAATCAGTCAGTCAGTCAGTCAGTCAGGACATGCTCTTTTATATATTTAGATTGTCTGGTCATTATGTAAAATTTTACTTAAATCCAAACATGAAAGGATTAATGAAAGTACCGGAAGCCAGGGAAGTATGTCAAGATCGTTACAGGAGGAGGACTGTGGTCTCTGCCTACACCGACGGGAAAGAGGCGTGATGTTATATATGTATGTATCTTTTATGTTGTAGGCTTTCAAAAAAAATATGTTTTTGTTAAAAAAAACTAAGGTTTCGATCAAAAATCGTTCGGTTAGGTTTAGGCACAGAATAAAGTAATAATACTATCATGCAGAACCGACACTCTCCACTCCCCTTGCAATCTACGAGAGCCTGCGAGATTCTCGTGGCACTTCTGAGGGTCTTTTGTACTGAATATGCGAGTGTTGTAAAATATACCATATACAATGTTAATTCCTATGATATATTAAATATGATATATTTTTAAAGGTAATGGTAGTTTTAGACAAAAATACCTATACATATTATTTCAAGTAGCGCAAATTCCGTGCCGGTGAGGATTAATATTTTTATTCATAAAAACGCCACTTAGTTGATAAAAACAAGTATAGACACGTATTGGACGATTTTTTTTTTGTTGCTAAACCAAGTTTCATAGCTTAGCCTTTTTTGAGGATAGATCTAAAGATCTTATGTAGATATGTGGTTACAGAAAACTGGTATAAGTCGAACAGCGATAAGCTTCAAACCATAGAAAACTAATAGGATCGACTCGAGGTCATAGCATTGCCACTTATGTACAGCCAACTGTACTTTATGTAAATAGTATTTTTAAGATAGATAGATAGATAGATAAAACCTTTATTCAATAAACATAACACACAAAACAGATCACAAGAGTTTACAAATATTAACATACACAACTCAAAATAAATAGGTAGATTAGGTTTTTATACACATTATACTTACATATATTTGACAATGAACCTACCAATATTACAACATGTACGATAATATCAACACACGTGTGCCAAATCCGACGCTTTGTACAGTCAACCTCCAAAACCGCGATAGAATTCGCAAGCAAAACTTTTATGGTGAAGCTTATTTCGCTCACGTACGGAAAGAGAATGGCAACATATGAGCACAAGATGAAGAGCTGGTCGTCGACAACTTCACCTTGTCGCGCACCAAGAAGCGACCAATCTAGAATACTGAAAATTAAGAAAATGTGCGTTTTACAATACAAGGTTACCTGGACTCAACTACCTGGCACGTACAACAACTCGTATTTTTTTTATTTTTTTTTTACACATCCAACCCTGGTCGCTTGTGAGTCAGTATTACCTAAAACGAACAACTCACGAAAGTACAATTAGTAGGCAAGTTCACCCATTCACCCATTGGTAGCTAGGCCGTGCTGCAATGTTTTTTTGCCATTTCATTTACGAGGCAAAAAAAGTAGTCAACAAAACTATCACGACGAAAAATATCAGGACGTTCTGAATAAAGGCCAGGTTAAAAGAACCCTAAACTGACGAGCATGTGTGAATGGATTGATGAAAGTACAGGAAGCAAGGGAAGTATGTAAAGATCGTAGCAGGTGGAGAACTGTGGTGTCTGCCTACCCCGACGGGAACAAAGCGTGATATTATGTATGTATGTTCATTTATTTAGCTATACGATACGAAACGGTAGTAGGCTCGCTGTACTTACATTGTATTCTGTATGTTTTGATATTCAAGAATCAACATTCAAAAAGGAAATCTGAATCTATTGTGGTACTTCTTGATCGGCTTTTTAAAAGTGTACTACTTAAATGTACAAAACGTCGCAGATGCGCCAAGAAAAACCTATACTTTAGACTTATTTTTTGATATGCAGCAATTTTTTTAAGCAGCACCCTAGATTAGTGGTACTTGGGTTCGGTTGCCGACTGCCCGCTCTTAGTCTAACATGTTAGCAATGCGGTCACGAAGGTACCGATAGCACAGGTGAAAATACTCTTTGGAAAAATGGAAACATACGAGCTATTGATAACTCTGCAACGTTGCTTCAAGGGAGATAAATGAAGGAGCAGTGTTATTCTGAGTGTGAGTCCCGTTTTCCCATTAATGGATTTACATAAGGCTTTTGACATGATCGTGCATAATGCTTCGAGCCAGATGATACCCACAAAATTCGTCAAATATTCACCAAATTAATGACACTACAAGGTAACCTGACCTTATCAAAATTAATTTGGCGATCATTGACCTTTGGAGAACATTACAGAGTGTAAGGCATAGGTTGGAAAAAACTGAAAGGGCATGATCAGTCAACATAACTGAACAACTTTCAATGAAGGAAACTTAACCCTAGGATTGATGGATTTTATTCACTGAAAATTATTCAGTTACGTCCAATGCTCTTGCAGTAAATATAATATAATAATTATTGTTAAATTAATCACAGAATATTTATAATAGTAACTTTATTTAGTACGAGTATGCAGTGTGCGGTATCTGGAAATTATGAAGCTGGTATGAAAATAATGCATAATTAATTAGTGTCATAGAGTCATAGTAACTCTTAATAAAGTTATATCGAAAGCAGATCAGCTGTTTATTGTCTCATTTTCCACATTTTCATGTACCCTGAATCTCCCCCATGAATTTATTTCCTGACTACGAAATTTTCAAACTTATACAATTTGTATAATTTTATAGAATAAGGACGTTTGTATGTCAGTGGTTAGAGGAGATGTTAAATTGAATGATATCATGGAAGGTGTAAGCAATTTTGAGTCTTTGTATTGGGCAGACGAAGCTTATTAGAGAAAAATTGCTTCGGAGGTATAAGGTTAAGAAGTCGTTTTAAGGGATTTTAGTGACATACAGATACAGAAATACATTGAAATGAAAATTTAGGCCATGTGCCGAACTGGCGTCACTGAGCCGCTCACTGTGAGCCGACCAACTCTGAGCGGCGTATCGGTCGCTCACTCAATTCGTTCCGGCCAGAAGGGAGTATACAAGGACTCGAAGACGTCGGCGTTCTACAGATGAGGAGAAGAAACTTGCCTATGATGCATACAGTGATGCCACAATGTCATTGCAGCACGCAATTGCAGATGCAAGAGATCAGTCGTGGGGTAAGTTGCTGACGGACTTTAACAGGGATCCTTGGGGGCGCCCTTATCGACTGGTCATAGGAAAGTTGCGACCCTGGGCTCCTCCATTAACAGAAACCCTTGATGGAAACTTCGTCAAAAGAGTAGTAGACACGCTTTTCCCGAGGTTTGTTGAATCGGCTGTAGACCGCCCACCAATTGTAACATGGTCTGATGAATTTGAAGTCTCGGAGATCGAGCTGAGGTGGGCCATTAAGCGTCTCACCGCTCGGAACACTGCACCCGGCCCAGACGGCATACCTGGCCGAGCGTTGGCAATCGCCCTTACGGTACTGGGAGACAGACTGAGGCGCCTCTTCAGTAGCTGTTTCCGATATGGCATCTTTCCGAAGAGTTGGAAGGAGGCAAAACTGGTCCTTTTGAATAAGGAAGGAAGGCCGGCTGACTCACCCTCGGCGTACCGTCCCATATGTTTGCTGGATGAGATGGGCAAGTTGTTCGAAAGATTTATTGCCCGCCGCCTCAACAGGCACCTGAAAGATGACGGCCCAGACCTGTCAGACAGTCAGTTTGCCTTTCGTCAAGGCCGATCAACTGTAGACGCAATTCTGCGCGTCCGAGCTGTGTCGGAGCAGGCCTTATCTTGGGGAATGGTGGTGCTGGCTGTCAGTTTGGATATAGTAAATGCCTTCAACTCACTTCTCTGGGGTACAATAAGAGAGGCTTTATCTCTTCATCGAGTGCCTCCCTACCTGCGTGCGTTAATTACAAATTACCTGTCTGACAGGGCAATAAGGTGCGTAGGTCGCGACGGTGACGTAGAGCAGAGAGAAGTTGTGTGCGGTGTCCCTCAGGGTTCGGTACTTGGCCCAATTTTGTGGAACCTCTCATACGATGCGGTCTTACGAGTGGAACTTCCCAACGGCGTAAGTATTGGCTGCTATGCAGACGACATCTGATCTTGGCTGAAGGGGAGTCTTTTGAGAGGACTGCTAGGCTCGCTGAACTAGGCGTCGCACGGGTGGTAGGCAAGATCCGCGAGCTAGGTTTAGCTATAGCGCCTCACAAAACTGAGGCGTTATGGTTCCACAAGCTGCCGAGAAGGCTAGAGCCCCCACCTATGATAGTGCGTGTAGGCGATGAGGAGGTCCAGGTAGGGCGTTATATGAAATACCTGGGCCTCATTCTGGATGGGCGACTTAATTTCGAGGAGCGCCTTAATCGTCTTGTTCCACGGATCCAGAAGGTAGCCGGTGCCTTGCAAAGGCTGTTGCCAAATCTCGGGGGACCCAAAGAAGAGATCCGCTGCCTCTACGCCGGGGTCATACGATCCATCGCGTTATATGGAGCACCAGCATGGTCGGACCAGCTGACAAGCATACGGCGCTGCGTGGCGAAACTAAATGCTATACAGCGCCAAATCGCGATAAGGGTAGTCCGAGGATATAGGACTATATTTTTTGAGGCGGCAACTGTATTGGCACGATTTCCTCCCTTGGATATTTTAGCCGACCTGGACTCCAAGGTGTACTGTGCATTACGCAGAAGTGAAAGGACTGAGCCCGAGAGGGAAGTCGAGGTCCTGCGGAAGAGAGCACACCAGCGGGCATTAAATCGCTGGCGCGAGCGTCTCCACGAGCCAGGAGCAATACGCCAGCGAATAGTCGCGGCTATCCTGCCATGCTTTCAAGCGTGGCTGGAGAGGAAGGGTCGCGTCACATACCGCCTAACACAGATACTCACCGGACATGGCTGCTTCGGTGAGTACTTGAACAGAATAGGTAGAGAGCAGACAGCAGGCTGTCATCACTGCAAGGCGGACCAGGACTCTGCGCAGCACACGCTTGCGGACTGTCCCGCTTGGGACTCTGAGCGGCAGGTGCTGGTCCAAAAAATCGGGCAAGATCTCTCTCCACCGGCCCTAATAGAGGCGATGTTGGAGAGCGATAGCTCCTGAGATGCAGCTGTTACCTTCTGCGAGACGGTTATGGTCCGGAAGGTAACAGCTGAGTGGGATCGGGAAAGAGCCGACCCGCAAGAAGGAGGCGACGAAGGGCTCTGAATAGCAGAGCCACTTCAGTACGCTCCATTTTGTCCCAGGTGCGGACGCCCCAGGTCGCGGGTGGTCAGGATGGGGAAACTGATCACCCTGTTCAAGCGGCCAGCGGAAGGTAGTAACACAATGTGACCTTGTGTTGCTACTGCCTCGCAAGTGAGGAGGGTTGAACACTCTGGTGTTCAACCGAGGAAGCGCACGAGGAAGGGCGCGAGGAAGGGCACGAGCACCGCGCGAGGGTGGCACTGGTCGCGTTCCTAAGGAGATCCCAGAGCTACCCGTCTTGCGCCGAGGATGGTCACCGGGGGGTTTTAGTCAGTGGAGTCTGACATAACCCAGCCGTTTCCCCCAACGACCTGTCATGTCATGTCTCTTGGAAAATGTTGTTCAGATTCATGTCCTAAGTACCATAATAAAGTATTGTCAGACATTAAATTATCACGCTGTTTAAGGAGAATAAGGAAGAGTAGGCACGCAGGTTTATTTGCACAAAATTGTAACAGCAAATTTTCTTATGAGGAACTTCTAAAGATTGGGTGATCGTGGTAATTTCAAAACGTTTGTCTCAAACGTTACGTTAATCTTAACTAAGTGTTTTTGTTCTGGTAATATCGTTCAAATTACCCCCCCGATTGTTCACTTCTCCTAAGTTTTATTCAGTATTCAAAGGCATCTAACAATTCTAACAATATAGACATGTAGCAAAATAATTTCTCTTTTCCAGACTGTTCAATTATTGCTTAGAAAACCTTTGCAAAAGATATATACAACTTTCTTCCAATGCTCATAGCAATAATTTTGCTAGTAGAACTTACAATATTGACCGTTGCGAACCCGAGAGCTTCTTCCAAATTCAAAGTTACTGGCTTCGTTTCGATATTTGTTAAGGCTACTGGCGCCTTAACGCTAAATATCCACTGAGTTCTAGGAGAAGACTAAATGTGAAGAAAAAAAAACCGGCCAAGAGCGAGTCGGACTCTCGCACCGAGGGTTCCGATGTACCTATAGTATTTTCAAAGCAATAAAGTACATTTTTAAGAGCGCAAAGCTAAATTTGTTTGTAAAGGTTTTTTGCAGATTTCTAAAAAAACGGTGATACTTATAGAGATCGTTTGAATTTTCCTGTAATATTTCTATAAATGTCTATCGACTAAAAGTAATTCAGATTTTTCCTTTAGCAAACTTCGGAGGGAAATGGTATTTTTTTAGAATTTTTTTTATCATAATTGGAAAACTAAGTTGTAAAAAAATTACAAAATCTATTTTGGAATGTATTAATGAAGCCCACTCGACCAAGTAACGAGAATTAAACTTTGTAACCCCCCCTTTAAGCCCCCTTCACAATACTAATAATTTTCATGATTCTTTCATTTGCAATAAAATACTAAAAGTTGCTAAGATGGTGACAGATAGACAGACGAAGTTGCACCATAAGGATTATATTTTTATCATTTTGGATTATGAAGAAAAATTATAAAAAAAGTATAGTAAATGAATTATTTTCTTTTTTCCATTTTGTCGGTGTATGTCGCTGCACTATATATCATAATGCTCTTAGTTTACATCCTAACTAGCTGGTGCCCGCGACTTCGTCTGCGCGGGTTTATAATTTGTAGCTATGTGTTCTTCTGATGTTTATGCTATATTATTGTAAAGTTTCAATAAAACCCATTCTGTAGTTTTTACGTGAAAGAGTAACAAACATACATCCATACATACAAACTTTCGCGTTTATAATATTTATAGGATTAATCGAACGTTCAGTAAGTTTAAGTTTAACAATGATGCTCCGAATATATTTAGTTTGAAATAAAAAAATCCAACGATTTTCAATAAAAATAAACTCTTTAAATGGTGTTTAAATTTTGCAAATCTTTATAGGTCATCTTCAGGGGCTTAGGGCTCAAACGCACTAGCGGCTGGCCGTGACGCGGCGTGCCGTTGCGGTTGGCCGCAGTATTTTTTTTTATTTTATTTATTTATTAAGCAAACTTAACAGCATGAAATTCATTATTACAATTCTTGCCTTAAATATTTATACAGCCTATAACAAAGTTTGTCACATTAAAATTTACATTAATGGGCATACTACGTTAAGGTATTTGAATACTAAAAAAATACTTATTACAAATTATATTATAACGTTATTAAAACAATTTTATGCAATATGATACATCAGGAAACAAAAATTTAATTTAAAAAACGAAAAATGTAGATTATTTAGTTATGTTTTAAAAAAAATGGCAAATAGAAAGTAGGAAGGGCGGGAATGTAAAAGATAAATAATAGATAAAATAAATAATATGTATATATGCGTGTTAGGATGAGATCATGTGATAAGGCTATGTGTATATTGTGGGTGGGTGTGTGTGTGAGTCTGCTGTTTTAGTTATTGGTCTGTTTTATTAAAATGGGGCAAGCTATTCAATACAGTAGTTATAAATTGATTTCGACTGAGGAAAAAAAAATATGTGTCTCTGAACCCAATCTCATAAGTGTGTACTATTCTTTGTAAAATAGAATTTTGAGCAAAATTGGTACGGGTCGAACCAACGTAGAACGAGCGCGCGTGTCTCGTGCGAATAGTACAGGCACTTACACCAATCCTTGCAGTCAGCTCAGCAGAGTCAAGCAGATTGTTGACTACGTCGTACAAAATATACGGTCTGCCGCAACAGCTACATACAAGTTACGTTAGCTTATATATAGTTCTGTGATACAAGTATACAACCGGTTCGCCGCTACATTCAACTTGTGACAGAACGGTGTAAAGTCACGCCAGGAATGTTCGTAGGTTCGTTAAGGCTCTGAAGTTGCAGTGGCGGAAAACGGGTTGAATATGGTTGAGGAGCAAAGAAGAAGATAGATGATTGTACTTACAGGTGGTTTACTTAATATTTACAGTATATTTATAATGGTGTCTACAAAACTTTAATAATACAGATATTTAAATTAAAGGATAGATTTACGATCGATACATGAACGATCGATCGATGTCAAGTGAAAAACGTCAAAACATTGCGAGTGCGCAGAATAATTTTGAATTTAGAACGTCAGCTGATGGTAAACTGACACTGGCTGTATGAATTTTGAACAAGGCAAAATGAAATGCAAGTGCTTCGTTACAAACCGGTGCGGCCCACAGCAGCTCCAAGGCAACTGGAGCGGTTGACGGCTGTCCGTACGGTATCAATCAGTTTGATATAAAAATTTAAGTGCAACCAACCGCTACGGCACGCCGCGTAACGGCCAGCCGCTAGTGCGTTTGAGCCCTTACAATGATACAACTTTATTCTACGAATTTTGAAATTCCCAAAAAGAAATTCATCTCTCCATAGAGCATGATCGGCTGATCAGCCCAATTTGTTTAAAAAGTGGAATTATTTTTTACAAAATTTCGGAGAGAAAAATTCGCATATATCCCCTGTAATAATGCCGCAAAAAATTCACACGAATATATATTTAAAGCCCTGTATAACTCCGCAAAAATGAGTTTTACATTCTTTCTAGTTTGTAACACTTCAATGTCTAAAATACAGTTTTATGTTTCAATGACCACTACTTACAGTTTAGACTATAATACTTTATACCTTTTGCAAGTTTGGCACCGGGGCCAAATCACTTTTCTGCATTTAACTTTGTGCTTAAGTGTATGAATTTCAGCTTCAAATGATTATTTTGAAAAGCTTTTTTGTCAACATTGTAAAACGGCGTTCGAAAAAGTCACCATTTTTTATACTTTGTAATTTATTTAATATTAATATTTATTTGAAATTCAACTTAAACATAGCATCCATAAAGAAACCTATAATAGATTCAACTTCTAAACACACATATTTATTAGTCTAGTTGTTAGTGAGCCTTCCTTCTGTGGCGTGGGCCGCGGATTCGATACCCGCCCAGGGCAAACATTTGTGTGATGAACACAAGTGTTTATTCTATGTCTGGGTGTTAATTATCAGTCTCTGATATCCAAAATACAGGCTCTGCTTAATTTGGGATCAGATGACCCTATGTAAAATTTCCTCAATATTTTTTTGTTCTCAGCCAGCTCACACGAACTACAAAATGTATGTTTAAATGAAAAAATATCTTTATTAAGCCAATCAACCATTAATACGAGTATAAATAAAAATATATATTGAAGTTATCTAAAAGCGTCTTTGTTCTATAATTATCTCTTTCTAAGAAAATTAAAAGAAGTTGAGTAAAAAATGTACGCAAAGCTCTTGATTGCATCTTAAGGAATTGTTCTTTATTTGAAAACTCGTTTATTTTCCAATTTTTTACGGTTGCATTTTTGTTTATATTTTTCTTATTACGGTAAGAACTGTGTAGCGCAGAAAATTTACTCACCAAACAGAGGTTTAATTTGCAATCATACTTTTATTATGATGCATGTTTTTATACTTAAGTTTGATATTAAGAGATACAGAATATTATTTTGGGGTAAGTATAAGGGATAGCTTTTTGAACACTAGAAAGGAAATCAAATCAGTCAATGAAACTGGAAACTGCAGCAAAAAAATGGCGGAAAAAAATCGGCCTCTCAAAATACATACGAAGCAATCAAGTTTAAAATTTTGCATAGAGAGGCACTTTCAGTTTTTGAAAATCTGTCACTTTGTTTTACATCATCATCATCATATCAGCCGAAAGACGTCCACTGCTGGAAATAGGCCTCCTCTAAAGATCTCCATGACGACCGGTCCTGCGCTGCTCGCATCCAGCGGCTTCCCGCGACCTTGACCAGATCATCGGTCCACCTTGTGGGGGGCCTGCCAACGCTTCGTCTTCCGGTACGTGGTCGCCACTCTAGAACCCTCACGCCCCATCGGCCATCGGTTCTTCTACATATCCTAATGAAATAGTAAACATCATTTAAGTATGTTACTCAGACCATGAAACTGAACAACTTTCTCCAAGGAACATCGGTCAAAATATGAAAAACCAAATTTAACCTCCTATACAAAATGCGCTATCAGCTGATTCAGTTCTATAGGAATACGACCTATTTTTCTTGGGGAAAATTGTTGTTGTTGTTTCTGAGTAACATACTAAATTTATGTTCACTATTTCATCAGGACCTTACATAAATTCGGTTATTTCGTTAAATCGTTGTAAATACTTAGATGGATTTTTATAATGCTTTCAGTCTGACTAAGATGGAATTTTTGAATTTTTAAGATAAGCAAAACAAATCCTAAGTAGAAAGAAATACAAAATTCAGATCAAGTGCAATCCATAATCCAATCGGACATTGATTGATGGAGTAAAGGGAGAGTTTTTATACATTTAAAATGAATATAAAGATAAAAGCAGAAATAAATGATTTGAAAGAAAATAAGAATGAATATTGAAATTTCAAGCAAAAAGAATAAAGGTGGTTGATTTGTTTTTTTTTTTTCAAGCAAAAGAGTAATTGAATTGCATTGATTAAAATATACATGTCGGTCGTCATGGAGTTCTTCAGGGGAGGCCTATGTCCAGCAGTGGACGTCTTTCGGCTGATATGATGATGATACATGTTAGTTAAGAATAGTTTCTCAAAGTTACTCCTTTTTAGGGTTCTGAACCAAAATGGTAAAAACGGAACCCACTTATAATGCGACTTTTTCAACCCTCTGGAATAGTTTTAGAATATGATTGCCTTACTTTCAGTTTTTTAGAAATAAAAAAAACCTTTACTAACAAATTTATAAAGAATTAAAAGTCTGAACCAAATACACAACGTGAATTTGTATTGGTTTCGCTCCCGAAGCCCAGTGATTCTGCTCATGAAAACAGCAACTTTCCCGAAGAAAAAATTTTTTCACTTCTCATGCTCTGAAAGTGCTTATTTGTGCAGGATATAGGCTGCACAAAGTCGAATTTTGTGCACTAGGGCAAAAAAGTAATCTCGGTGGTGTACGCCCTGCGGCACCCCGCCCACGCCGCGCGCGCGTCAACATATTCTTCACTAAAGCAGAACAACTCATTCTTCAGTTACATTTAGAGAGTAGTTTTACGTTTTATTTCCTCGCAATCAAAGTGAAAAGCAGAGTTTATAACTCGTCCACAAAACCATTTTATCCTCGACATTACTATCAGCCCTCGCCTTCGGCTCAGGCTGCTAAAAGTCTCGAAAAAATGGTTCGTTTTGTGCACTTGTTATAAAATCTACTATTTACTGTGTGGTCTCTGCCTACCCCGACGGGAACAAGGCGTGATTATGTATGTATGTGAATTTTTTTCGCCTCTCCATAGTAAAGTGGTCACGTGATCGACACATTTTGTATGGGAAGGCGAAAAACATTTTTTCGGGAAAGTTGTTTGTTTTTGTGAGTAGAATCACTGGAATTCGGAAGCGAAACTAATACAAATTCACGCTGCATAGGTGGAAATGTCATATTTATTACAAAAACACCAGACTCATTCACTCACATACAAATTACGCAAGTTAAAAAGCTAACAGAGGTTAAGATAGCAAAACATAGACTTTACACACTACTTGATATTCCAAGAACTTAGTCCTATCTACAGCACAATGGCCAAATAGTTTCTATTGTACAACTTACTTAGAGCGGAGAGTTTGGGCCATGTTTACCAGAAAGCTGACAAATTGATTCTCTACTTGCAAGTTCGTAGCCTCTGTTCTGTATTATGTTTGCAAAGGCACTGTATTGGGAATTGTAATTCAATTTTGTGGGTTGACTGTGGTTTGATCAAATACATATAAGAGCTATGTGATTAATGCCTTTACAAAGTTATCTTTTGCGTGTCTAGCGATTTTGTGTGAGAGAAATACGCTTTTTAAAATATATTTGACTGACTGCATATTTTTTGCAAAGCTGTTGTAAAATCATTAGTTCCAGCTTTGTTTTTTTATCACTCGTTAGTTTCGAGTTTTGTATTTTCGACAGGGTTTTTGAAAATATATATCACTAGCTGTTGCCCGCGACTTCGTACGCGAGGAATTCTTTCTATCTATCTGACTATCCACCCGTCTGTCAAATCATCCCTGTCCCTGCCCCTCTCCCTCTCCCCCTCTTTTAGAGATTGAATTTGGGGTGGAATTTCTATAACGGTGATGAACGTTGCATAGAATTACAACCCTAATGCCTAAATATTAAATTATGTGGATTTTACTTTAAAAATAAAGGATTTTTAACTTCATCCCCCTTTTCACCCTTGAGGGTGTCAAATTTTCAAAAACCCTGAGACAAGTAAATATAAATTTTTAGTCGTTAGCCTAAATACAAAATTTGAAGATCCTAACTTCAAAATTGACGGACTTTCATACAAACTGTCATCCCCTATTTTACCCCCTTACGGGTGGAATTTTTTAAAACCCTTTCTTAGTGCAACCCAAGACCTTATAGGGACCTACATGTCAAATTTGGAATTTCTAGACCCAGCGGTTTGGGCTGTGCGTTGATATGTCAGTCATTGAGTCAGTCACCTTCTTCTTTTAATATAGCTGGTGCCCGCGACTTCGTCTGCGCAGGTTTCTAAATTGTAGCCTATGTGTTATTCTGATGTATAAGCTATATTATTGTAAAGTTTCATTAAAATCCATTCAGAGCTGCGTTCAGACCTTCGAACCGTGCGGACGTGTGTTTTGTTAATTAAATTACTGCTTTGTAAGTGAGTGACATACTTTTCAAAATTGCCAGCTTGTGATTCTAATCTTTGTGCAATTAAAACATAATATGTTCGGCGCTAAGGCAAAACTGTGTCATGGCTGTGAAGCGGGCATCAAGGACGACACCAGCGTATCCTGCAATGGGTGCAAGTCGCGGTTTTGCTTTGAGTGTCTTAACTTAAAAGTCAAGAGGAAGAGTGACATCACTAATGACATGTTGCACCAGCTCAAGTGTCCAATCTGCATGAATGTGAATGCAGCCCGTAGAAACCGGGATGAGAACTCACCGCTGAGACACCAGCAGCCTACACCGAGCTTTTCCCTCCCGGCCTCACCAGCAACCGGGACCGTCACGCTACATAGCATGGGAGAACTCATGGACAGCAAGCTGAGCGACCTTCATTCAACTCTGCTTCAAGACCTTAAAACTGCCCTAAAGAAAGAAGTTAAAAAAATGATTGAGGAATTGAAGGAAGATTTTTCAAGGACAACAGATTTTATCATGGGAGAGGTGAATGATCTAAAAAATAGAATAAAAGAAAAGGATGAGCTTATAGCTTCGCTTCAGGCGGAGCAAGCAACTCTAAATAGGAACTACACTCTGCTGAACTCTAGGATAACGGCTATAGATAAAATCTCTCGGGATCGCAATATTGAAATACAGGCAATTCCTGAAAATAAACATGAAAAGCTGATAGAAATTGTCCAAAACCTATTTAAAAAAATTGACAAGCCCATCGAAGTACAAGACATCCATGCGTGCCGTCGTGTGGCTAAACTGGACTCCACCACCAACAGGCCCCGGAATATTCTAGTTTCTATAATTTCTCCGCGTCTCCGTGATGAGGTACTATCCGCAGCAAAAATGTATAACAAAAACAACGCATCGAGTAAGCTTAGTACAGCGGACGCTGGATTCAGCGGCGAACCTCGTTCTGTTTATATCACGGAACATCTAAGTCCAGAGTGTAAACACCTCCATGCCATAACGAGAAAATTTGCATCGGAAAATAAGTATAAATTTGTATGGGTCAAAAATGCCCAGGTCTATTTACGTCAAGCTGAAAATTCTGAGATCATTCGAGTAAAAAGTAAAGACACACTAACTAAACTATCTACGCATAACTCTAGTTCTTAGGTACAAAATATTACTATATTTTCTACTACTTAATAGCTCCATTAATTACCTATTTTATTTTTTATTTTCAATATTATGGCGTATACAAATTCTAGAATATATCTTTTAATATTTTACTCTAAGCAAAGACTTAGTAATTTAATTTTAATCACTATATTTATAGCAGTTTTCGTGAAAAGGTATCATGTAATTATAAATATCCTATCTACATATAAAATTAAGACTTTAAACTTTAAGTTTTGCCATCCGCATCGCACGCTATCGACCCAGTTTTTAGCATCTAATATGCTGAATTGCAACTACTCAGGTGATGTATACAGTCAACAAGCCAATATCACGATCTTAATATATTTGTTATATTATGTATTTTTTATTCAGGTTACAAAATCGTATACTTGTTATAAAATTCACGGGAATTTGATTCTTAAATACTTATGTAATTTAAATAGACTTAATACTCTTAACAATTACACTCGCACTTATTTTTTTATAATGGATAAAACAAATACATCTTTTATTAGTGATGAACTTGATGACATATCAATAGCTGAATCAACGATTCGCTCACCCGCGCAATGCTCTAATTTCATAACACAAAGTAGTCGAAATATAAGTATAATTCATTACAATATTAGAAGTATAAATAAGAATTTGGATCACTTTATTGCTATGCTGTCTATTACTGAAATAAAGTTTGATGTAATAGTCCTATCTGAGTGTTGGACTAAGGGATGCGATTCTGTACCCATACTGGATGGCTACATATCACAGCATACCAAAAATAATCCCTTACAAAACGACGGAGTTGTCATTTATATTCGAACCTCCCTTAACTGTTTGTTTTTAGAACCAGAGTTTTATGAAGCAAATTGCCTGGTCTGTATTATAGGCAACACTGCAATAGTCTGCATATATCGCTCGCCATCATACTATAATTTATCAAACTTTTATAGAAGCTTAGAAAAAGTATGTATGTCAATAAGTCACTACAGCAATTTAATAGTAATTGGAGACATAAATGTTGACATCAAACCCACCAGTATTGACAAAAACTACCATGAATATCTTTTGTTCGTAGCATCTTTAGGGTTGCTGCCAGCTCATATTATTCCTACCAGAAATCAAAACTGTCTTGATCATGTCTTGCTACGATCTAAAAGCCCTGCTAAGGTAATAATACTAGACTATGAGATCACTGATCACTTAATCTATAGTTTTAATATAATTAGTTAGCTAGTTAATTATAGGTATATATATACAATCAAATCTATGTAAACACCACACACGTCCGCACTTGACTGCACTACACCTAGCCTCACAATAAAATATTTTTAACAACATTTTTTGGAGATCGGTTCCCTATATCACAGGTTACTTTTGTACTTAGTTTAGGGAATGTACTTCATAAAATAATGTTATAAGACTCATTATAAACGTACTATGGATAATGTGAGAGTGAAGTGGGTGCAGGAGCACAAGGACCTGGCAGAATAACAGCATCGCAGTGCTGCTGCGGTCCATGCTGAGCCAGGCAACCTTTTCGCTCCCACAGTACACCACAAAAATATAATTATACTTTAGACTAAGACTAGTAATAGTATTATTTTGTAACTAGTAATTAATTTGTTTTGTACTGTGTAAGTGAATAAATGATTTTTATTATTATTATTATTATTATTCAGTATTTTTTACGTGAAAGAGTAACAAACATCCATCCATCCATCCATACTTACAAACTTTCGCGTTTATAATATTAATATAATACGATTTCAATCCATTGGTGCAAAGCCTATAAGAACTCATTTTTGAAACAAGCTGCCAGTTTCAGGAAGCGTCTTTATCATGAAAGAGCTCCATTGCTGACAATTCGAGACTAAATCGAGGTCAAGACAATTTTTTTATTGTCAAATCAAATTGATAATATTTTTTCCTGTTTTTGCTCCCACTTTCAACGCCCCCCTGTTCAACTGCTCCTAGTCCCAACTGCATCCGATGAACTTGTTCCTCTACAACTTTTACAAAAGTGTTTGGAGTTATTTGAATAAAAAATATTAGGGTAGGTAACTTATGGAACAATTTATAAAAAAATATATTAATCTAACTTTTAATATAATGAACAGTAAACGTAAGTCCTGAATGATTGATCAGCAATATAAATTAAATTAATAGCTTTATTTTGTAACTGACTAGAACAACGAAACGACTTTTATTCTACGACTATTTAAAATTCAGAGACATATTTTTTTGTTTCCCATTTTAAGATCGAGTCCGAATTTTCGCTTCATTTCAAAAGTCCTAGAACAAAAGTTGTTGCGTTTGCTTTCTAAAAAAGGTCATTAATATTTTATTTAAAATCTCCAATTTATTAAATTTTAACTGTAAAAAACCCAAAAAAAACGGCTTAGAGTCACTTGTCTACCTAGATAAGGCTGTTTTGAACAAAGAATTAAGACTCCTTACTCTGCTCGGAATAGAAGAAATACTTATTTATTTTACTATGAGATGACATCTGCCATTGTGTCCCAAGATGAAATGTCAAATCATCAAACGTGATTTGACATCCTCATACAAAATTTACAGAACGACGCCTATGCCGTATCTACAATGACTGGATGAATGTGAGAATACCTTGTGACACATGTTTTCGTTATTATTACATCTATTACCTTATATGTCTATGGTTTTAAACCCCAGACCATAAACAGATTCACGTAAAAAATTTAAAAAAAAAATAACATCCTTACACAAACTTTGTTTCTCAACAGTTTTTACAAAGTTCTCACAGTAATAAAAAAGCAATAAAAATTAGTGTGGCTCAAAAATATTACTGAAATTGCACTGTAACAAAATTTCGCTCAACAAGCTTATAATAAAGCTTTAAAACCTAGTAAATAGAAATAAAGTTATCTCAAAATCCTGCTAACGAGCACCGCCAGAGCAAATAGTATTTTCTGAGCGAAGCGAGTGGTTTTGGCAGATAGTGTCACCACAGGAGAAGTTTATTTTTAGCAATTTTCAAGCTGTCACTTAGTTTTGAGATCAAAATTATAAAAGATTTAGAACTTCAATAAAACATTGTAGCTAGTTAGGGTTCCGATACCAAAATGGTACAAAAAAGGAACCCTTATCGTGCCGCTTTGTCTATCTGTCTGTCTGTCGGTCCGTCTGTCGGTCTGTCTGTCACACCTGTATATCTCGGCAACCACTCATGCTATCGACTTGAAATTTGGAATTGTTTTAGAATATGGTTGTCCAACTTAATTGCACGTAAAAGAATTAAGAAAAAATATGATTATTAATGTAAAGGAGGCCCAAATAAATAGGGGGGGCAAAATTTCAAATTATCGGTACTAGGTTGAGTGGGGTATCATATGAAAGGGCTTTACTTGTAGATTCTAAACGTATTTTTGTATTTTTTTACAACAGCTCTTGGTTTTCAAGTTATGATGAAAAATGTAAAAAAAAAATACCGTTCCCCCTTATCTCCGAAATTTGTGAATGGAAAAATCTAAATTAATTAAAATCGATAGACGTTTATGTTAAAATTACAGTAAAAATAAAACGATCTTTCTAAATTGCACAGTTTTTAGAATTCTGCAAAAAACCTTTACAAACAAATTTAGTTTCGGGTCCTAAAAATGGACTTTATTGCTTTCAAAAATACAAAAGGTATATCGAAACCTTCGGCGCGAGAGTCCAACTCGCACTTGACCGGTTTTTTGTTTGTTTTAATACTATTGCACGGTTGTTCCCGTCTCTCTGGAGTGTGAGGAGTTTTTTGGCCATGTTTTTTTATATTTAAAAAAAAAAATGGGATTCCAACCTGGTGGTCCTCAATAAATAGCACAGAAGAAATGATAAGAGAGCAGCCTTGCAGTTGTCAGTACACGGTACATACTCGTAGTACCACAGTGATCCAGCAGTGGTATTGTTAAGTACATTTACACGGTTTTGAACGACGGTTTCAAACTGTGTTGTACTGTGGCCTTTTGGCTGATAAATAAACAAGTTTATTATTAATTTTATATTTTGTAAGATTACTTTAATAAATCTACTTATAACAAGGATAATTATTATCATCTCTATTGTGCCTATTAAGCCGCGAATTAAAATATGTTCGCAATTAAGCGGTGCAAATGTTCAGTAAATGAAATTCCATCAAAAAGATAAATGTGAAAATGGGAGCCAAGTTCAATATTAAGAGTATACGTATCGACTTCGCCGACAAAAGGATTGCAATCTTAATGGGTGCCAAGTTCTGTAGATTATTCTGAAATATTTATTCCAACATTTGTCTGCTACTATATAACTTATTTTTTAACATTCAAGTTTTTAACACGAAGCTTTTATTATACTAAGGATGTGATTGAAGCTCTGTTATCTAGACGCTAAATTTCAAGTTTTAAAGTCATTTGGAAGTAGGTTAGGTTTTTGATGACCAGTCAGTGACAAAAATGCCGGTTTTCAGACGTTAATATATCAATAGCTGTTTAGGCTACATTAACCTTTGGGATCCTAGGCGATCTAAGAGGCTTTAATGAATATAGTAAATTTCATGTATCTAGCTTAAATAGATTTTGAATTATTGAGAGGTAGTAAATAGCCTGAAATGGCTCGTGTAATATTACACACGGCTGCGTCGCCAGTACTTTTTTTTAACTTGGCTTGACTCGCTTCCGCATGTCTAGATTATGACACTATCCAAAATTCTGGTTATGACAGCTTACCTACTTACTACCTACTTCCCTACAATCATTGGTTTTCATTTAACTGCATTAGGTTAGGAAGTTCATCAAAATTAAACAAAAAGCAATCCCACGAAGTGATCTCGGGGTATTATTGTTGATATCGAATGGAAACGAAGTGGAGTCGTTTTAGATAAAGTACAATAAAATTATGTCTACCAAGGTACTAACAAGACCAGATAATTTCTTCGCTGCACGCTTGATAATTTTTTTTATGATTTATTTGGTAAGATCTTACAAACATATTTTTTAAAATTTTCGCACTACTACTATCTTATAATAATGATAATTAGCTTGAAATTTTGTTATTATCAAGCAATGTCCGAAAACAATAACAAAATAATTTCTACGGTAACGCAAAGTACCAGGACAATATAAAAAGAGCGAGATCGAAACGAAATTCCGTTCGGTACAGGCACAGTAGAACCGGAAAATAAACCGAAAACTCAATTACCGTAGATCGTCAACGAGACACTGTCCGCACGAGTAATAATGTCCAGTAATGTTTTTAATAAAAAATTATCTGCAATTCCACTCCTCCGGTCCACAATGAAATTGTCCTTAAATAATTCATTTGACTTTTCCTTCTCATTTTATTTGGTTGTAAAATTTATTAAGGATGTTCTTTTTTAGGCGTTTGGGGAAGTAATGTTTGTGAATATACTTATCATACGTACTTATTATCTTTGCATTGTTTTTGTTTAGTATGTGCAGTATTACGAAAATTAAGACACGCTTATTGGTTAATTCATCTTGTGATTATGATAGATAGATATTAACTTAATGGAATCACATCTCATTACAAGTCGTATTTCGCCAATGTCAAAGTAAAGAAATTATTACAAAATTAACAAGTAAAGCGCGCTAGCAAATGAGAAAAGCAGGAGAACAAAAGGAGTTTTCATTATAGTCGGAGACCCTTTTGTCATTTGCTTGCGCCCTTTGAACAAAACAATAAAGTATACTATGTATGAAATTTCATTATAGCACTGTTTCGTTATGGTCTTATCTTGTGGGGGAATGGTATCGACGTGAGGAGGGCTCTCATAGCTCAGAAGAAGTGTGTTAGAGCAATTACTGGTGAATCATCACGATCTTCATGTAAACCGTTTTTTAAAGAGCATGGTTTGTTGCCACTACCTGCA
This sequence comes from Athrips mouffetella, assembly GCA_947532105.1. Taxonomy (NCBI): domain Eukaryota; kingdom Metazoa; phylum Arthropoda; class Insecta; order Lepidoptera; family Gelechiidae; genus Athrips; species Athrips mouffetella. The sequence continues at coordinate 4,428,442 of OX383964.1, read as the reverse complement.
CTTAACATATTTGAACTTTTTGTTTTAGTGAGACAAAATCCGGATGTTTATACAAAAGCTGGAGAAATTTGCTTGAGAGGTTGTAGGGATCAGGAGAGATTGATTCATGTAGAAACACCACTTACTGAAAAATATAATACTAGTGGCTTATGTATGAGTACATGAAATATTTTATAAAATTCGAATTATATTATAACGAATTTAAGAGCCTTGACATAAAGCAATTCATGACAAAATTATATAAATGGCTAAGTGACAAAAACTATTATAGTGTTAAGGAATTTGTGTCTGACCAAAATTGAATTATTTATAATTTTTATTTTAATTTTGATATAATTTGAATGTAATGATTTTAATGATATTAATAATATTGACATACTTTTGTAAGATAATCTTAAAATATTTGCATGCCTTTTGTAGGCAAAACATGACTGTTCTGGTATATATCTGTTGTAACATCCTACTACCATGTTTTAAGCAAATAAATGTTTCTATTCTATTCTATTCATTTCCTCCTGGCTATCAGGAACCTTGGCCAACCTGGAGAAGTCTAAATAGGCTGAGGACCCAAGTTGGCCGAAGCAAGGATAACCTATGCCGGTGGGGGTTCCTAAGTAGCGCAGACGCCAGCTGTGAATGTTGAGAACTCCTGCAAACCAAGGCACACCTCACTAATTGTCCCGCGTGCCCGACCACCTGGAGACGCATTTTTGAAGCGTTCGAACTTCAATTCGCATTCGAATTGGCAAGATTCGTATACGAATCCGTAAAATCGCAATTTTTGAATATTCATACCTGTGAATTCTGCAACGAGTGGTCCGACCCACTCGTTTTGCATTTCTACCACTCGAAAGTATGTATAATCTGTGATGAGAACGACATTGACGTTTCCTTCACACATGACATTGTACTGACATATCTACTTTTTAATTTGCGTTCCATTCCCTCGAAATTCATTACCGGTTTTTAAAATCAATGAGCAATGCTTTCCGGTTTTTATTTTTTCTGCGTGAAAAGAAAATTGTTTTTAAGATTGTAATTTAATGGCAACATTGCTTTCGAATGATTCAAAAATGCGTAAAATCGAGACCATTAGAAATTAAATTCGTACACGATTCGTTTTCGTATGCGAACTAAAGATTCACTTCGAACGCTTCAAAAATGCGTCTCCTGCTCGCGTGAGGACTTACTTGACGGTAACCAGAGGGCTACCACGGTAGCCGCTTTCTGGGCAAGTAAGATTTAGCCTGTGTTCTTGCCGACACGAAAGAAGAAGAGAATTTCTGAGCAGAGTAGACCTCCTGTTGTTATTACTTTTTAGTAACGTTTTTTTCACCTCTTTTTGTACTCATCATTTTATAGTTACCACGCCCATAGACGACACGTTACCACATTTATAGTCGCCAAGCTTTTGAACACCACGTCTATAGAAGCCACATCTACAAGGACAGAAAGGGTTTACTAACCCTGAAGGATGGGAATCTGCCTATGAAACTGAACAACTTTTCCTAAGGCACATAAGGCATGTACAAAAAATTTACCTCCCATTGATATTATATGCACTATCAGCTGAAGCAGTTTTTATGCGTGGTACAAATTTTTTTTTCGTATTTCGACCTACGTTTCTTAGGGAAAGTTGTTCAGTTTCATGGGCAGATTCACATCCTTCAGGGTTAGTACACACTTTTTGTTACACCCTGTATAATGGCCCGATTTATATTGACCACGTTTACCTTCAACCCCTTCGAAATCGCTAGTTTTTTAACTAGCCAATATTAACACCCTTTATGATGATTCCCGTACTGGACCGTTAATAAAACTAGTGACTTATTTCTCAAAACTATTTTCAGAAGGGTTCTTTCTAGAATAATAATGGCAATTTAGACCGCTTTCTCTAAGAAACGTGGAACAGACTATGAAAGGAGCGAACTCTATGCAACGTTGAAATGCGACCGAATTTGCACGCTTAGAATTTTCAATACGACTAAGCAAGGGGCTACGTGTTGCTGCTTTCTTCGTACAAAGCATGCACTGCTTTTGACAACTCGCTTGCTCAAACGGACTGCAACTTACTTTATATTCAAATTTTCGATTTAAGTTACCAGAATGGCCAAGCGAGTTTTTGAAATGTGTGGTTAGAATGTGCATGCTCTGTTTTCGTTTCCATGCCAATGAATCTCTAAGCAAGAAAATACATTCTAAGCGTCAGATTTAGGTGTCTCATCTTAGCGAAACAAAATAAAAAAAAACTGGAAAAGTAATTATGAACTTATAATTTCGATATCATCATAAAAAGAATGTGAGTACTTAAAATTTCTTCAGTTTTTTAATCTTAAAATGATCTACCACGGTACCCGTATAGTAATAAAGGTGGCTTGTAAAGACCCTATGGCATACTATCTTTATGTAGTTTCTAGCTTAGACTGAACTAACTTAGAAGTTTTATGTTTGTTTCTATTCTCTGTGAACATTTCCTCCCCTGTTTGTTCTGAGTCTTTACTTGACCAACTCTGCGGAGCTCCACGTTTTCTCATCTGAGTTATCTGTTGCAATATCTTACTTTATTTACTGTTTCTAGTTTCCTTGTATTTGCATTTTCTTCAGTCGTATGATTATAGCTTCAGCCGTGTTTGTTTGGATTTTGTAATAAGAATTTCTCGAGAAATTTAAATTAGAAAATGGGAAACAATTTGAGAAATATTTAAAATTATCATTTGGTTTGGAGCGGTATTTATTACATTTTTACCTATTTTTGGATGCACCAGTATATATAAAACGAAAAAAGTGGAAAGAAACAGTTCTGAATTGTTATTTGAGTGTATGGAAAATAAAATATATTTTTATCTTTATTTTATAAGCGGATTTTCTTTCGTCGTCGGTAGCTTCGTTCGTTTGTTTTTTGTTATCATTTCCGTCTACGAATCCATTAAGTTAATTAGATTTGTTTATTCATGTTGAATCTTCATCAAAATTAAATGTAATGAAGACTGTATTTCGTAGCGGTCATGGCTTGTTTTTTAGCCCATTGGCACAGAATAAAATAATAGTATTATCATACTTATGTTTATGGACTTATGTTTATTGTATCAACCATGTACATTCAAACATTTTTAAAAGAGCGCGTGGGTTTTTATTGTCGTTTCTTTTTCCCACCATGGCGCCAATTTGTTTGTGAAGCGATTTAGTTTAGCTGACGTCATTAAGAGATTTTAATATCAAACAATGAATAAACTATTTTGAGTTGAGTTGAGCTTGAGTTGATACAGAACGAACACTCTCAGACCCCCTTGCAATCCACCCCGCACCCTCCACGCGCACCCACCCGCGCGATTCGCGTGGTTCTGCTAAGGGTCTTTTGTAATAAATATGCGGGCCTACACGACCTTCCAATTTCAAATTACGTCCGTAGTGTCTGGGGTGTGCCGCTGTTTCGCGGAAATCAAATTAGCAGCAGAAAATTTAACCTCACGAAGGATACACTGTGTTAATACTGCATCACTTACACCAGTATTCATCATACCATCCCATGAAACGTCTACTGCAGGACAGGGCCCTGAGACAAGTGCCTTTCTATTCTCGCAAACGCTAGAGAATATAATAAAAATGTATGGGATTGACATTAGCTGTCACGCAACTTTTCGTTAGCTTACGTCAATCCCGTACATTTTCATTCTATTTTACTAGCGTTTGCTAAGTAGAAAGCCGCTTGTCTCCAGGCCCAGGGAGCTCCCTTCACATCAGCAAAATCGCGTGTTACTTTAGAGGGGATTTACCATAGTCACCCCGCTTGTAAGCGTTACGACTGTTGTTGGTGACCGCTTTAAGTATGTAAGAAAGTACAACACACAGAAAGATTCTACTGCCCATTCTCCGGTTCATAAGCCCTTATTCGCCTCTTAGGACAACCACGGGTAGAGATAGAATAGTACTATTCTTTGCCGGCACCACACGGAAGGCCACCAGTATTGATAGAGCTCAATTAGACTTCAGACGAATAAACCTGTCATTAATCTAGTCCTAAACGCCAAAAAAATTTAATGTATTAAAAGAGATGTAAAATTTTACTATGGGGGTTGGATTTTTATTTCGAGGGAAAATTAACAGAGTTCAAACCAAGTTCATATGATAGATAGAATAGTAGATAATATTGTGGTGAAGAAAGAATATTTTTACAGGCCACCATTTTTTTACAATCGATTTTTAAAGTTATTGAAATACGGCATCACTGATTGGAATATGGCAACACAGATTGGACTATGACAACCCTACTTACAAATAGTGTTGCGATCTATCGATTATTTATTTCGAGATATTAGTGTGAGTCAGGTCACCTGCGTCAGTTTATACCTCGTAACGTCAAAAAATTACATTTGCCCTTTGCCTAGAGGCTCGTTCTAAGTCGGCAGATCATTTGACTGAGAGTTGTCAGTTTCTATGAGTCATATTAATGAGTTAACTCATTTAAATAATTTGAACCATTTGGTCAGTTTCTATGAGTCATATTAATGAGTCAACTCATTTAAATAATTTGGACCATATGAGTCCTAGAAGTAATACAAGATCTTATGACACGCACGACAAGCAGTCATCCAAGTACTATTAGGCCGGATATAAAGCAGGTTGTAGCAGACAGACCTCTGTGAAATATTCCCGCGCAACGTTGGAATTGTTCTCTAATTGCGTCACTGTCAGTGTTCAATTGTCAAGAAACTACCTAGTAAGAGCAGGCAAAATGTCAATCTCGTCGGCCGACAATTATTGAGGGATCGAGGGGAGTCATGGCTCCCCCTGCCTCTACCACGAAGGTCATGAGGCGACCAAAGGCCACTCACCCAGGCCGTCGCCAAGGTAAGTACCTTCGCGAAGAAATCGCCGCCAAGCTTTGCAAAAGTGCAGTCGCCCGCCTTACCGCCGCTTCACCGCACCCCGTCGAAGCCCCCCGCCACCGCAACCGCGGGCCCTCGACAGCCGCTTGCCTGGGCTGTACCGCCTTTGCCACAGAGCCTATTAACACGGTCTTCTCCCCACAAGCCGTGGGAGTGAAGACGAAGCACCCGGAGGTGTCAACAACTTCAGTCACACACGAAGCCATCGACCTTGCCATCGAGCTCCTGCTCTCCGTTCTCAAGGCCTTGAGAGCAGGCACAGACCCGGTGACAATTGTCACGGAGGGTGTCTCCATCCTGGCTCGCATCCCCTCCCCTCCACACCAGGTAGCCTACGATCACTACGCCTCGTCGAGTAGTTAGGACTGTGGGCCCCTCACAAAACTGATACAGTAGATTTATTTTTTATACAAGAGAAAAAAAGAAAAAAAATGGGTTATCACTTTAAGGTACTAAAACGATAAAAACTAAACTGCGTTAGTTTTAATCGTTTTTGTACCTTGTATTCCTTGAATTTTCATCGTGTTCAGGTCTAAATCGACAATTTCAGTTTCATTTCAGGTTACTCTTTATTATTTCATTTACCTATTTTAAAATAGCTCCGCTACATATTACAAGAATTAAGACAACACATCAAACAAATACACTTAACTAATTCGAGTGAGTGAACTGACTCACTCATTTGAACTATTGATACCGTTATCTCTACGGCTTTCAAAATGAAACGCTTGCTTGACAGATATAACCTAAAATACGTAGGTAACCTTTTTCCTCACTTCTTTGATATTGGCTAATTAAATAAATAAATCAAAGCAGTATTGATAAATATGTGTATTTTGTAGAATCGGGTTGTCAAGCTCACGAGATGTCTGTGAAAGTACATTCTTGGAATAAACGGTAAAAATGAAATACTGGAGTTGAAATCAGTGCTTACATAGCCAGATAATTTACCACACAAAATAATAGATAGGCTCTAAGTCACCAGCCACTTTTGGCCGCACCGTGTAACAAGCTACCCAAAGAATACATCTATACATAAATAAATACAACATAGACTTACAAGAGGAGACACAAGACTACTCAGAAATTAATTAACTTAAGGGATCAAAAACTAAAACAAGGAATGAGTGCAGACTCACAAGATCTTAATATTGTAATATCAAGTGCCTTCGGACTATACTACACTAATATGTTATAATGTGAGAATACAATCATCCAGGCTCTACAAGCAATAAAATCAAGAAACATTACAAAAATAAATATTAGTATAGTGTAGGACAGCACATCAGTTCTACTAAAGCTGAATGGCCGCTATACAACCTCAGGATTGATACTACAATGCGATGAAGAACTATAAAAGTCATCAGTCATCACAAAATAGCATTATTAAAGGACATTTCCCTGGGAAATGATGCAACGGACTAACTGGCCATTACTTTTAAACCAGTTCCGGACTGAAATACAGATACAAATGTCCTTCACTCGTGCACAAGCCCCTACCAGGATTCAAACCTAGGACTCTGGGCTTGGCAGGCAACCGTACCACTCTGGGTGTCAACACCATTCTAGTCATCTGGCTGATGAGATTGGTATTCCTATGTATTTCTCATCTGATTTATTTCTAATTAAACCATGAGTAAAATAATCACAAATACCTGTGTTTAGATATTATCTTCCTTAATCAACCAGTCTACAAAGAATATAATTTTAAAAAATTATATATTGGGAGACATTTCACACAAGGTTATCTGATCCCAAACTAGGAAAAGCCTGTACTATATGGGTACCAGAGACTGATATACATACATAAATAGATAAATAACACCCAGACACAGAACAAACACTTGTGTTCATCACACAAATGTTTGCCCTGGGCGGGGATCGAACCCGCGGCCCATGGTGTGAGAGGCAGGCTCACTAAGTGAGTGAATGAGTAGCGTTAGATTAGAAGCGTCTTGATCTTCCTCTGGTTATAGGATATAAGATGTTACATTACATTGAATGTGGCGCCATCAGGACATTAACTCATGAATGACCAAAATAATATTTTTATATGATACCATGTTGGGTGTCAAATAAAAGGACATTATCTGAACATCACTATGAATATTTAGTGGCAAATAAGCATGCTGCTTCACCCAAGGGCAACTGAACATAGTGGGTCTTACTCCGTGGTCTTACTACAAAAAAGTTAGACATCTGTTGAACACTTGATTAAAAAAATGCGCACAAAATAACTGGCTATGTCAGTTGATGCGCAGAAGTCAAGTCATAATAAAATAAGTCATTTTTGACTTCTGCGCATCAATGACATAGACAGAGTTATTTGGTACGATATTTTTAATCAAGTGTTCAACAGATGTCTAACTTTTTTGGTGTAAGACGGAGTGTGTTTGCTTAAGATGAGGCAACGAGGCATGTCCAAGCAGCTTCATGCGGCCAATAACAACTTTACACTAAGTGTAATATTATTCATCTTATATTAATATCTGTTCATCTAAAAAAATCTTGCTAATTGTGTAACAGATAGTTAACACTTTGAATTGACATAATAAGCCTATTATTATTATTTCTGGTGGAGAATCTGCGCAGACGGGTGATCAGATCACTTAAATAGCTATTTCATTCACTATCCCAGCTAGAAACGGACGGTGTGGCCTGCTTCACTGTAAGCCCCATCCAGGAAGATGGCCAGTTTATGCGGCAAGCTGCTCTTTTGGCTTCATCAGGGTATCCCCATTTTCCATTCCTACTGATTGAGATGTACTAAATAAGGACCCTGAGAGGACCTCCGAAGCTTTTCACACACAATTCTGTGTCCCCTGGTGTGAGGCTCTCTGCACCACAAGCCAATCTGCCGAGGGCACTGGTTTACTGGTGCTGTTATAGTTATTTATGCAACTGTTGCGTAATGAGAGTAATTTTAACACGAGATCTGGTTTTTGATACGAGGCGCAGCCGAGTATCGAAATAGTATAGATCGAGTGTTAAAATGACTAATTACGTATAGTTGCATACAAAACTTTATCTACGACCGACGAAATATTTTTTTTTTAAAGAGTAGTGATCAATTTATTGAACTAAGAGGACAGTTAGTACAGTTAATTAAAGTTATTCCCGAAGTTATTCCAGATCCAAAGCTTGTGGATGGCGTTGCTTTAACATTAATTTCATGTATATGGTTACTGACAGCCTCTTGTAGAATCATGTTCTCCTGGTACATACTTTCCATTTTGTTCAAATCACTTCTTTTGTTGCCAATGTCACTTTATATAGAAGCGAGCCAACTGTCAGCTTCTTGTCGATTTATGTAATCCTAGTCACGCCTGGTACTCTCCGTTTTCTTTTAAATATAGGTAGGCAGTCGTCACCCCAGTAAAAAGTATTTTTACAAAATTACTTTAAAATAGGCTGTATGTAGTACTGTGGTAGTATTGCCTTAGCCTACGCAGATTGAAAATTATGTATTATAACAGTTGCGGAATGAAAATCCATACTCCATTTCCGTACTGCTCGTAGTATGGAATAGTGTGGAAATGAAAATGATAGCGGACAATGACCTCAATTTCGAATCTGTCATTGGTTTCGAATTCGGAATATTCCGGTACGGGAGTAGATAAAGTCTTTTTTCTATCTATATCCCTTGATGAAGAGTTTGGATTGACGATACCCCTCCACATTTTCCAACTGTGTGATAGTTCGTCTCCATGTCCTATATCGTTGCATTCTGTCGGGTTTTCTTATGCTTACGGTAAATGAACAAAAACGCGTAACACCCGCAGTAAGCTAAATCACTCGAATTCTTCATTTTTGTGCACTTTTAACATATTTTCCAGCAAAATACACTATTTTGATCACTTTAACCTCTTTCGTTTCACAAATGCAAAATCTCTGACACAGCCAGTTGCACAAAGCTACTTTAAAATTAAAGCTCCTTTAAATCTACTGCTGTCACTTTCTTTGTCAGCAGAATAGAAAGAGTCCGCAATAGACTTAAAGGAGCTTTAACTTTAAAGATGCTTTGTGCAACTGGCGGTGAGAGTAGGATAGCTTTATGTTACGTCCATGTGTGTGGTTGAAACACACTGCTGTCAAAAAAAATATTACTTTGAAAAACATTACCCTTTGACAGCAGTCTGTCTTGACCACGCACACGGGCGTCATATACAGCTATCCTGCTGTCAAAATAATATTTCCTGTTCTGGAACGCACGTCTATACGAAGAAAAACGAAAAGGCAATTGAGTGTTGCCAGTTTATTTTGCTTTGGTGGTGCCAGTACTTAAAAAAAAAGTCCACTACAGATTTTTTTTTAAAATTATTTAAAAAAAAATGGCGGCATTAAAAAAATAATTCTTAGTCATTCTTCTTTCTTCTTTTTATTCTCCTTCATGTAATATAAATTTCAAGTCTGTTAATTTTATCTTGGAATAAAAAACCACTAGTATACATGTCTTTTGCACTACCAAATGTAAGGTCTACTTCACATAACATAATATTGAATAATGAACCATTAGATTTTGTAAATAGTACAGTTTTCTTAGGGTTAACACTAGACTCTAAACTTCAATGGGGCCCTCATATAACGGCTCTTTCTGGTCGATTGAGCTCGGCTGCATATGCTGTTAGAAAAATCAGACAACTTACTGATGTAGCTAGCTACTGCAAGGCTGGTTTACTTTAGCTACTTCCATAGCATTATGTCTTATGGCATACTGCTTTGGGGCCGAGCAGCTGATATACATTCAATATTCGTTTTACAAAAGAGGGCTATAAGAGCAATTTATTGCCTGAAGACTCGTGATTCCCTGAGAGAACTGTTCAAGGAAATCAACATTATGACAGTGTCATGCCAGTATATCTATGAAAATATAATGTATGCTAGAAAGAACATTCATCAATTACCTAAAATTTGTGACAGGCATAATTTTAATACTAGAAATAAGCATAAAATTGATCAACCATATACTAGATTAACTAAAGTCAATACATCTTTCGTTGGTCTGTGTATACGATACTACAACAAAATACCTGACAATATAGTGCAATTACCTGAGAGAAAGTTTAAAGAATGTGTAAAGCAAACGTTATGTAAAAAAGCTTACTATAGATTGGATGACTATATGAATGACAAAGAGGTATGGTGCTCTGATATTCCAGCGAAACACAAGAAACACATTGTATAAAGCCGACTCTTAAAGTAGGCCGTGCTGCAGTGGTTTCTTGCCGTTTCTTTTACGCTGCCACAGCACGATCCGAAACGGCGTAGACTCGCTCTATTTGCATTGTATTCTGCATGACATTCAATAAGTATTCTGTAAAGAATCTACATTGAATAAAATTATCTGAATCTGAATCTGACTATTTTCCAATGAATATTTATTTCATTTAATTAATTTTTTACTTTCTATCAACAAAAGGCAGCCCAGCGTCTATGTCACATTGTTCATTGCTTCAAAGGACTACCCGGGACGTTTATAATTAGATTTATGGAAGAGCCAGGCATTGTTTTATCAAAAACTATGCATTTTCTAGTGGGAGCGTTCGTGTTATGTGTAAATAAAATCAAGGTCATAGTTATAAATATTCAGATTTTTTACAACTTAAGACTTTAGTCTGACAGAGGTACAGTCTACCGCACGTCAGAAATACTTGATTTTGAGTGGCTCTCTAGTCTCGGGTATTTGTAGAATAGCGTTGGTCCAGCTTATATTGAGCGGCTCTCTAGTCTCGAGCATTAATTGTAGAATAGCGTTGGTCCAGCTTATCTTGAGCGGCTCTCTAGTCTCGGGCATTTGTAGAATAGCGTTGGTCCAGCTTATCTTGAGCGGCTCTCTAGTTTTGGGCATTTGTATAATAGCGTTGGTCCAGCTTATCTTGAGCGGCTCTCTAGTCTCGGGCATTTGTAAAATAGCGTTGGTCCAGCTTATCTTCAGCGGCTCTCTAGTCTCGGGCATTTGTAGAATAGCGTTGGTCCAGCTTATCTTGAGCGGCTCTCTAGGCTCGGGCATTTGTAGAATAGCGTTGGTCCAGCTTATACTGGTTTTGTTACCATTTACTCGTATTTGCTGCCGAGATCAAATATTTAAATTCACCATCCAAAACGTTTGCCCCACCAGCATTCAAACCCGAGACCTTTCGCTTGGCTATACTTAATGTAAACACCTACATTCCTATGAATAAAACGAGGATGAAAAACGTTGGAATTAAGTCAGAAATTCTATAGTGGAACTGGATAGAATGAACTCGCATGTAACCTGAATGGTGGGCCAAGTTAATGAATGAAAGGGAATGAATCCCGGAAGGTAGGCATCATCGCCGAGATTGGTCTGAAATAAGACAAATTAATAGCTGTTTTTATGATCGATCTCAGGACCAACCAACACAGATGGCGATATAAAGGGGTAGGTAGTTATTGCTTAGTAGTAAAACATCCTAACGGCTACTTATAAAATAGTTGAAGTTACTACTAAGATTTCTAAGAGATCACCATCAAATCTGGTGCCAGATTTCAAGCTACGAGATAAGTCCCCTTTTGCTATTTAAAACATTTTACATAATTTAAAGAAATATAACTCATTTCCTTGAGGTCAAAGACCGTTCCTGACTTTTAATCAAGAAACAACCTTTGAGCGTTCCAAAAGCAAGCTGAACGTTCATCCAATTACGTAGATGCTGTACAAAGCACAGGAAAATGTCGCGTTGCTGAAGTTACGAGTACGGTTAACTTAAAACTAGTTTTCTCTTTTGGGCAGCTTTATTTGAAAATAAATACTAAAACGGCAATTATCGTTCGGGCAACGACAGGAAATTGTTCGGTTTGATTACAATTATAGATTCCACGCCACAAAAAACCGGCCAAGTGCATGTAGGACCACGCACAATGTCAGATTTCGTTGTAAAGTTGCTTTAGGAATTAATATTTTTAAGCAGGATTGAATTTTTTATAAACTTTTTCTTTATATTTTTTCAGCTATTTATATTTCTATTATTTTTAGTTTTATTACTCTTTAACCTGTAAAGCCTACTTAGCTGTGATAGTTTTCCTTTTATTTTCATTATCTATGAATTTTCCCATATATTCAGCAACAACTGTTTAGCTGGTAGAGGGCAAGGACACTTGACTCTAACAAAAATTTGCAGAACGCCGAGTTTTTGAAATCAAAGGTTAAAAGACTGAATAATATGATATAGTGGATGGAGGTACGGAACCAAGTTCGATTCGCACTTGACCAGTTTTTTTTACAAAAAGTTAACTTAATTTTTTAGGGTTCCTTAGTCAAAAAGGAACCCTTATAGTTTTGTCATGTCCGTCTGTGTGTCTGTCTGTCTGCGGCTCAGCTCTGAGACCCTTTGAAGACGACAGGGAAAAAAGAAGTAAGATACAAGTGTACATTTTCATTTAATTAAACAAGAAAGGTAAAGAAAAAATTAAACTAATGTAATGATGCCATTTAGTAGCGTTTTTGTGAATCTACACCTCAGTAAGATCTACAGATTCAAAAACCGTCAATATCATTTTCTATGGCCCATTATTTGATTGTTTTTACTCAGAATTTTTGTGAGCGTCATGTTTTTTTTTATTGACATTCCTTGTCTTTCCCCTGTAATCTTCCTTTGTACTAGAAAGCCGAAATGTTATATGGATAAACATTTCATCCACGCCGACAAAGTGGTGGAATAGAATTTTGAAAATACTATTTTAGGGTACCTTCCTCCCCTACAAGTATAGTGGGGATGATGTTTTTTTCATGTTTAACCCATAGTATGGGTTGTCATTTTTCAATTAAGGGATCCGTTTGTGAAATATTAAGAGGCCTATTACATTTTGAGCGTGTTTTTGCGCAAAATAGCTAATTTCGGCGTCCTTAATCTGAGAAACGGAAAGATTTTGACAATTTTAACTTATAAAATGTTGAAGAATACTTATTATTTAAGTTTGTAGCAGCCTCGCTTTTTACAATTTTTTCTTATATTGGTAGATATAGCCAATACTCCGAAGCAAGTTTTCATAAAATGCGCGAAGGCACTTTTTTGAGCTCGTGGATTGAACTATTGGGCAGAGCAAACAAAATTAAAATAATACAATAAAATCTCTTATATAATAGTGTAGTTCGTAGCGGCCTCGGAATTTTGAAAAATATATTGGAAAATCTAGGAAAAAAATCAATTCCGAACGAAAAAATATACAAAAAACGCTCAGGTTTAACTGCAAATTGCTCTTTACTGTATGAATATTATTTCGTAGAACTTATACCATACTAAACTTTGTTATAAAGAAAATGAAAATTGTCTACGTTTGTTTAAAAACAATTCGTTTTAATACCTTAATTGAACGTACTTAAAACTGCCAAATTTCTCCATAATCCGATGCGCTGGCCTTTCAAACGCAATAATAGTATCAAATAACTTGAAAATACATAAAGTGTTTATAAACAATATCGTTTAGTTTCAGCTACAAAACAGTGTCGAAAAATCTGGACGCCGAGTGAGATTTTCCACTTTTCCTTTTTTTGAACGAAATTTTGTGATAGGCCTCTTTTTGTTGGAGTGGAGTTGGAGTTATTACCAATGTGAAAAATTCACAGTAGTAGCATATATGATGAAATTAAAAGAAAAACTATCACAGTTGAGTAAGCTTTACAGGTTAATGAGTTATTGCCGAAAAACTGAAACTAATAAAAATTGCAATTAATAGCAAACAGGCTCCATGTTTATGTTATAAACGTTATGAAATAATTAATCAAAACCTGCTTTGCGAAAAAAATCGTAAAAAAACTACGGAACCCTGTGCGTGGTCCGACACGCACTTGGCTGGTTTTTAATTATTTATTTTTAGGGTTCCGTACCTCAAAATAAAAAAACGGAACCCTTATAGGATCACTTTGTTGTCCGTCTGTCTGTCTGTTTGTCTGTCAGTCAAGACCCTTTTTCTCACGAACGAGAAAAGGTATCAGGTTGAAAAGGACAACGAATATTAAGGTCCATAAACCACACAAGACCTGAAAATTTCAATTTTTTACAACGACGCAATCAAAGGATATGTTTTTTTATGTCCTCATCTCCATACATTTATGCAAAAAAGCAAAACCTACAGGGTACTTCCCGTTGACCTAAAATTATGAAAGGCAAGAAGCTAGGTCTCACAGTACAATTAAAGGGAAAAGTCTAAAATCATTAAATATTACAATTTTTCTCACAACTAATAGTAACCAATTAAGGTGAGCTCCCGTTTCAAGAACTTTTCTATAAAAGAGGGGTCAAGTTGGATGGTCGCGGAGTTTTTAAAATCAAAGAGCAAAAGCTTTTAGTATATCATATGGTAGATAGGTACGGAACCCTTAGGGCGCGAGTCCAACTCTCACTTGGCCGGTTTTATTTTTCGTTACTTACCTACCTCAACGATACCACACCTTTTTCTCAATATTATTATAGGTATGAGTTATTAAATTTTGGTGGCTTAATACTCAAATTTTGTAAAAATCAAACCAATAACAAATTAAAGGTCTACGAAACATGAAATTTAAATTAAAACAGACATCCGAAACTCCATCAAATTAAGTAACCTGAGTGTTACAGAAGCTTAACTTATTGCTTCAAAATAACTGAAGAAATTGATTATATTACATTAAAGCCCTGTCGGAAAGTTGGTGTCAGGGTTGATTTTCAATTAGTAAAATTGAAATTCGAATGGTATACCCAATAGCACGTCATAGAAATACTTTGGACTGTATGGCATGGTTATAGAGTTGCAAATGTTTCCATTGATGTGCGGTTGACCGTACGTACAAACTTGATTCATTTCATGTTTATCATAACATCCCATGAAACGTCCACTACAGGACAGGGAGCTCCCTCCAGAATTCTAGCTTTTGCTTGAAAAATGTGGAAGTACCATAGTCACCTCGCTTGTTAGCGTTACGGCTGGCACCATGGACCGAGGTTGTAGGTGACCGCAGTAAGTAAGATACAAAGGAGGATGCTGCTGCCCATCCTCCAGTTAACCCTTAGTCGCCTCTTACGACACCCATGGGTATGTATGGGTTGGTACTATTCTTTGCCGGCACCACACGGGACCATTGGTCATGTTAGTCAAACAAAAATATACAACTTGTTATTGTAATAAGCGAAACTGAGAAAAAAAAATTGTACAGAATCGAGAGTGGAATCAATTTCACGGGTTATTGATAGAGGTATTTTTTTTTATTTAAATTTTTGCCGCTTCTAAATATTTATTTGGCTTCTTTGTACATTATAACCTACATACAGACAATACGTCACTATGACGTTGTGGGGTGGCGGCGCGCGATGCATGAGAGACGAGGAGGGGAGAGAAGTGGGCGTTAAAAATCGGGTTAGTAGCATTTTCCCCCATTTTCAAATGCCCCCGTGTCAAACGCCCCCAGTATCATTTGCCCCCGATAAATTTTATGGAGAGAAATACCTAAAAAATATTTGCTTTACAGTCGAGGACTAAAGTGCTAACAGATTTTTTTTTATTAATCAGTCTTCTGCGTTTAATAATTTATGTATTATTAGAGTGTGATACATTTACGTGGCGTATAAAAAAGTAAAGTCACTGGACGTATAATTTTAATATTATTTTGTCAATACTTGAGTAGTTTGTTAGCTTCAATTTCAATGAGAGTAAGTTCCTGAACAAAAACGGGTTATTGATAACAATAGCCAAATCCTGTCCAGAGGGTTATCAGTAGTTCTATCTCTTTTTCTCGCGAATGACTCTGCATACTTCGACCAATCCGACGTCGGTCTGTATGGACGCTCTTATCAGTCATTAGTCTACTTGTTTTGGTCAGGTGGTGAGTACCTTGACTTCAATGTACGTTGCCATAAGACAAGGGGTAGTATTAGTGTATTATCTCAATATGTCGGGTGAAGGTCCCTCCCAGGGTCAAGTGGTAGATAATTTTAAAATTATATTAAATGGTAAAAAAATGACATTGCTATATGCTGGGCATACCTATAATTTTCACAGAAATAATAAACACTCGTCAGTGTGTTTTAAACCTTGACACATCTTTTCCAGTTGTGTGCACAAAATTTTGTCGAAATGTGTTTTGTATTTTAGAAGTTATGACAAAAGTTAATTTGTATGGGAAGTAAAAGCTCGGTTAGGTTAAGGGTTTTATAAGAGTACTAACCTAATATGCAACTATAAAGCTATTCTCTCATACCACAACGAGCCTGAGTAGGTACATCAACAACTTTGTAAAATATGCGCTTACTTGGGCCATTGTTATATTGGAAAATAGTTTTATTACGGCATGTTGAGTTGGTATCATAACGATATCCTAAAAACATTAATTTACCTACAGTTGTTGATTTTGCATGTTTATTTATATAAATGTTTATTTTAAAGGTTTTTATACATTGAG
This sequence comes from Athrips mouffetella, assembly GCA_947532105.1. Taxonomy (NCBI): domain Eukaryota; kingdom Metazoa; phylum Arthropoda; class Insecta; order Lepidoptera; family Gelechiidae; genus Athrips; species Athrips mouffetella. Next base: position 4,412,161 of record OX383964.1, on the reverse strand, counting down.
GTGTTTAATAAAGAAAATTATAAGTAATACTGGGGGCGATTCTAGCGTGGCCGCTAAATTTATGATTAAAATTTGACTGGTCTTAAAGTGATGCTGTCTTTTTCCAGCCTATAGGCGGTAACAAAGATAGAAACATTTTTAGACCTGTCAAATTTTAGCCTTAAATTTAGCGGCCACGCTAGAATCGCCCCCATTTTGTTACTACAGTAGAAATAATGTAAAAAGCTACATTATGTTATTTCTTAGAATGACAGCAGTGTGACAAAAAGACGGAGCGATGCGTAAGATATTGGAGCGACAGAGACACGTATCGCTCCAACTTGCTCTTACGCATACTCGTAGGCTCGTAGCTCTATCCTGCTGTTGTTTTACAAGCTACATCATTTTAATGATGCGTGTTAGATTCAGATTCAGATAATTTTATTCAATGTAGATTCTTTACAGAATACTTATTGAATGTCATGCAGAATACAATCCAAATAGAACGAGTCTACGCCGTTTCGGATCGTGCTATGGCAGCGTGAAAGAAGCGGCAAGAAACCACTGCACTGTTATTGATTTTGCATGTTTGTTCTAATTTATGTCAATTAGCTAAATGAAGCTTAGATAAAGCTTTTGTACATAGCATTAAGAAATATAATTTTTTTTTACTTTGTTTTGTTGATTTTGCATGTTTATTTTTATGTTGATTTGAAAGTTACTGTGTATTTAACCGTAACTTCTAGAAAAAAATCGTATTAAATCCCGTACCGTTATTCGAAACCTATACATAAATACATGAGAGTAGCACTTCCGTTTTCCTCAAGTACCGCTAACTTCAGTGCGTTTCCCTATTGGTCGACCCTCCCTTCCACCGCCAGCAGGCGAACCGACCTGAACGTAGGCCGGGCTCGCTTCGAGCTCATTGGCGTCTGTTTTCCTCGACGCGAACGGTCGTCTTCAGAAGATCTGGCATTCTGTCCACAGTGACGAACAAATATATACGACGACCGTTAAAATTGTATCGCAAATTTTAAAAGTAAGGTTTTAAGAAATCTTCTTTTATCTAACTGTGGTAAGCACAACGATTTTTATCGTTCGTTTTTATTATTTTCTACCCTCGAGTTTTATTTTATTTTCGAGGTGATTGCGTTTTTTTCCCAGTGATTCATTTCAGTTTTATTGCAGTAATAATGAATAATTCAAATGACGATAACGACCCGAAGGAGAAAGATGATTCAAATGTACATAATAAAAAGGTGCGACGCAGAGATTCCAGCTCGAGTTCTAGTTCGAGTTCCAGTTCAAGCTCAAGTTCCGACTCGAATTCATCTTCAAGGAAGAATCGTCGACGTCGCCGTCGCCGCCAAAACCGTATGTTGAAAAAACTTTCTAAACAGTTTTCTGATTTGCGTGATCAAGTGCAAAATAATCAAATTCCGCCTTCAAGTACCCCTATGTGTAATTACGAAAATGATGTGCCTGTGTTTCTCAATCCCAATGTTAGCGGTTCTTTGTATCGCGACTGTCAGTATGACTCGCCCGTTTCTGACTCACAAGCTCAGTCAAAGGCTCAACCCCAACCGCAACCCGACCAATTTGATGCAAAATTCAAACTACAAATGGACACAAATGTGAAAGAACCTTCTGTTCCAATTACGCCAGAACCGTATTTACGTACGTTGAAAAGTATTCAAAGGTTTGAAGAACCTACCTGGTGTGAAATCCGTTATGCTGATACACAAAAAACGTAATGCCACTCGCCAGGCTTTGTTGAGCTCGAGGCGAACGAAGAGGTTAAGCAATATGAAACCTCTAAAAGTATGCTGTACGCCGAAAGATCATTCGCTGCGGTAACTTATACCCTATTAAAACAAAAAGAAGTACTTGAAGACGGACTCTCTAACCTTTTAAAATGGTTTCAAGAGTCTGAGAATGTTACAGTTTTAGATATGAAAAACAAGATCGAAGACATCTTTATTAAGGGCGATTTTCACAAGGTCTCGGTGGATGCCTTGCAGCTAGTGTGTGGCCATAGAGCAGACCTCATTCAACAAAGAAGGGAGGGAATTTTAAGACATGTGAAAGACCCTCTTGTTAAAACTACCCTCAGAAAAATTCCTCCATCTTGCTCAAACCTATTCGCAGCTGATCACTTCACTTCAAATTTGGAAAAAGCCGGAGGTGTTAGAAAGAACTTCTGGCCGCAATCCAAGACAATGGAAACCTCGAGAAATCAAAGCCGCCCTGCGCAAGGGCCTCAAAACACATATCAAAATTTGCCTGCGCAAGGCAATAATAACAATTATAATAAAAAACGAGCACCTGCGCAAGGTGCCCCTGATTTTCAACGGTATTACCTACCCGCGCAGGGTCATTACCACCAACAACACCAATGCTGTCCTGCGCAAGGACCAAGCAATATTGGGAATAAAAGAGGGGGTTACTCGCGCAACAGTGCCCCGTTTCGGGCAAGACACGGTACGTCATCTTACCCAGAACAAAGAAGTGGCACTAAGCGATCATCTTCTCCCAGCTACAAGAACAAGTCCAATAAACGTCGCAAATATTGACTCGCGGATTTTCCGGGCAGGGCAACTTCAAAACTTTGTACAGTTGTGGCAAAATATGAAAGCACCGCCATTCATACTAAAGATCATTCAGGTTATCGAATACCCTTTCAAAAGAAACCGCCCCTTGTAAGACCCGGACAAAAGTTTGCAGTTCCAACATCACCCGAAATGACAGAAGTAATTCAATCCATGAAAAAACAAAAGATCCTGGAACCAGCTCAAATAAGCGCCAGCTTTTTGTCAAGCCTGTTTCTTGTAGCCAAGACCGACGGCTCGCAAAGACCGATTTTCAACTTGAAGGTACTAAACAAGTTTGTTCACACAGACAAGTTCCAGCTGATAAATGTACTCAAGGTTCCGGATTTTCTGCAAACCAGGGATTGTCTTACAAAAATAGACTTGTCACAGGCCTATTTCCACCTACCCATCGCACGGTCGCACAGGCGTTTCCTAAGACTGGTATACGAAAACGAACTACTACAGATGACTTGTCTGCCATTTGGCTTAAGTTCGGCGCCAAGAGTTTTTGCCTCAGTGACAAACTGGATGGCGCAAAAATTTCGAGACCAGGGCATAAGGATACTCGTGTATTTAGACGATTTTCTTATCGCTCACCAAGACCATCACACCCTGGTCTTGCAAACAAAACTCGTCGTCAAGACTTTGTTTCAATTGGGCTGGCAAATCAACTGCCAGAAATCCGTATTCGAGCCCCAAACTTCTATCGAATACCTAGGAATCCTCTGGGATCCATGGCACGACGAGAAGCTTCTTCCCGAAAAGAAAATTATAAAAATTGGACATCTGGTACAGAAAGCGAGAGATCAAACAAAGCTGAATCTTGTAGAGACTCAGACGCTTCTGGGGGTTCTGAATTTTGCCAGTATCGTGGTGCCTCGCGGGCGACTGAACCAGCGAATGCTACAACGCTTCCAGAACTCGATCCTCAGAAGTCATCCAAAGAAACGCTGGTTTTTGCCACCAATGGCCACTCACGAACTTCAATGGTGGGCACAAAACTGCCAGAACTCGTCGCCCTTAAAAATACCGCCTCCCTCGCATTTTCTAACAACCGATGCATCGGACTTGGCTTGGGGAGCAAGATTGAACAATCTGAACCTGTCGGGAACATGGACAGAAACAGAAAAACATCTCCATTGCAATCAGAAAGAGTTGTTAGCAGTGTTGAAGGACCTCGAACAAGCCCGAACTTTAGGTATTCACAAAGCGTCAATCTTGCTACAGAGCGACAGTCGTACTGTCGTGGCCTACTTAAGAAACGAAGGCGGTACTCATTCGGAACCCTTAATGAATTTGACTTACAGAGTCTACCAGTTACTGGACCTCCACGAGATACACCTCAGGGTCTATCATTTACCCGGAATATTCAATTGCGAAGCAGACCGTCTATCGAGATTACAACCGCCGCCAGAGTGGCACCTGTTACCCAGAGCGACAAAGATAATCTTTGCAAAATGGGGGCAGCCGGAAATAGATTTGTTTGCCTCTCAAACCGCTCATGTAGTACCGACTTATTCAACCCTAGATCAACGAGATCCCCGGGCAGCGTTTTACGATGCTCTGAGCAGAGACTGGACATTCAAGATAGCCTGGGTGTTCCCTCCACCTTGTCTAATTCCGAAAGTACTATTTCACTTGAACCAGGCAAAGGGAGTTTACCTGATAACCGCTCCGAGGTGGGAGAGAGTTTATTGGCGGGCCGACCTGAAGGCCAGATCATTAGCCCCTCCTCACACGATTTGGAACTTAGAGCAGGTACTTCTGGACACAACAACTCAAGAACCTCCCCCGAATGCGACGAAAATGACCCTAGAAGTTTGGAAGTGTGCTGGTGGACTAGGGATCTGACGAATTGGTCCCCAGATCAAAGACGTTTGTTGTTATCAAGTTGGCGAGAGTCTACATTAAAGACCTACAAGGTTGCTTGGAATCGTTGGTGTAAGTGGGCACAATCAAGTAATGTAGACAATACCGGTCCTAGCGGCTCAGACTTAGCCAGGTTCCTGTCGGACCTTCACCAAAAAGAGGGTCTAGCGTACAGTACCATATTACTCCACAAGTCTGTTGTAGCTACCTTCACCAGAACTGACGTGTCTGGATCATTATCTAGCCATAAGTTAGTGCAACAAGTTTTAAAGGCAATCGCGCTAAAGCGTCCCAAAGATCCGAAGCCCCCAATATGGGATGTCTCAGTCCTGACATCTTTTTTACAGGCAAGGCAAACGTTAGATGACAATCTGTTCGAAGTTTCAAGACACACTGCGATTTTGCTTCTCCTCTGCTCCGGCAGAAGGATCCATGACCTAACTCTACTGTGCGTTGACTCATAGCACATGACCGAATCAGATGACAGTATCACCCTATGGCCAACCTTCGGCTCAAAGACGGACTCTGCAGACAACAGACAGTCAGGTTGGAGGTTACTTAATTCTGGTCAGCCTTTGTCTACAAATCCGTATCACTGGGTGAAACAACTTATCGCTATCGGCGAGCATCGTCGAACCGTTGGCAAAAGTACAAGGCTGTTTATTACCGTAAGAGGCGAACCTCGTCCAGCCAGTCGCACTATTTTAGCAGGATGGGTAAAATCCCTTTTACGAGACGCAGGTATTAAGGCCTCTCCTGGGAGTGTAAGAGCAGCCGTGGCTTCAAAAAATTGGATAGAAAACTTTCCTCTAGATCAGATCCTACAGCAAGGAAATTGGCGATCGGGAAATACCTTTCGACAATTTTATCGCAGAGAAATTTACCAGCCCAGCTCCGGGAGTTCTAAAAGTTTGAGTAATAACTTCCAATCAACGTGATATTCCTCAAATTACAAGGGTTATTTCGACAATTACATACTTATATAAAAGCCCTTAGTTACTGTGGTTGATTTGTTCTGTTATTGTTTCCTAAGTTGTAATAATTAAAACAACTTAAGATGACCTTTATGTTAAATTTAATTGCAACAATCTTGCCTATGTATCTTTTTAGTTTGTGTTAATTGGTTGATTCGTTCTGTTAATGTTTCCTACGTTGTAATAATTAAAAACATCTTAAGGTGTCCTTTCATGTTTTGATTGCAATATGGCCTATGTATCTTTCTTGTTTCTGTTCATTAATTATTCCTTAATTGGCCACAATGCTAACACTTATAGTCTAAAATATATGTGTAAGTGATAGGACTCCTCTTTAGTTGTTCTAACATAATATCATAATAAATATGCAAGTGAATAAATAAAAGTCTATTTTTAATTTAAATATAACCCTTTTAATATCTTAATATGATTATGTAATATAAAATACAAATCAAATTCCGGATTGCTTTGTTCATCCTCTATCATATACATAGGTACACACCTCTTAAATACATTGGCGTCTCTGTCTCATAGATGCTGAAAAACATATACCATCCACCGCCAGGCGATATCAAACACTTCTCATGTATTTATGTATAGGTTTCGAATAACGGTACGGGATTTAATAGAAGCGTTTTACCTCACAATAAAACGCATATTAAATACTTACCTTATTCGAAACCTATACAATAAGTCCTGCCTGGCAGACTTGCAGCCGCAATGAGCTCGAAGCGAGCCCGGCCTACGTTCAGGTCGGTTCGCCTGCTGGCGGTGGAAGGGAGGGTCGACCAATAGGGAAACGCACTGAAGTTAGCGGTACTTGAGGAAAACGGAAGTGCTACTCTCATGTATTTATGTATAGGTTTCGAATAAGGTAAGTATTTAATATGCGTTTTATTGTGAGGTAAAACGCTTCTATTATTTTGTTACTAACTGTCCACAATACTGATTAAATTTTGATTTATGTTATAAATATAAAAATATGTACAGTTATGTCGTATTATTATGCCTTGTTCCATTGTGATATTGATAAAAATAAAACACTTTGTGGTTATTTATAAATTACCTACACAAAAATAAGTCCAAATAAGTGAAAAGTATTTAAAATTACAAACACTTGTGCTTGTGATTGTACAGGCAGGTAGGTATTTCTCTGAATAAAATTTATCGGGGGCAAATGACACTGGGGGCGTTTGACACGGGGGCATTTGACAATGGGGGCAAATGCGACTAACCCTAAAAATCTACTAGAACAACGATGAAAATTTAAAATAACAATGTCTAAAATTTTTTTTTAAGATTTAGTTTTATTTTATTTATTTTAATGAACATCAGTTGGAGTGTATGAGGGTTTCGCTTATTTCAATAAAACGTTTCATAGTAATAAAATAATTGGTATTTATGCAACTGAACGTAAATAAGGGTCTTTTTAACACGAGAGCTAGTTCTTGATATGCGGCGAAGCTTAATGTTTTCTATATTTTAAAATCTTAAAAATTTAATGAATCCTATCCTACTAATATTATAAATGCCAAAGTTTGTAAACATGTACGGATGGATGTATGTTTGTTACTCTTTCACGTAAAAACTACTGAATGGATTTTAATGAAACTGTACAATAATATAGCTTATACATCAGAATAATACATAGGCTACAATTTATAAACCTGAGCAGAAGAAGTCGCGGGCACCAGCTAGTTATAAAATAATCATTATTATTACTATAAAAGGGGCCTAAATTGGGGGTATCAAAATTAAATTGTTTTTACTAGGTCGAGTTGGGTATCACATTAAAGGGCTTTATTTGTAAATTCCAAAATAGATTTTAAAAAAATTTACGACTCTTAGTTTTCAAGTCATGACAAAAAATGTCTAAACAAATACTTTTCCCCCTTATCTCCGAAGATTGATGAAAGAAAAATCTGAATTAATTATATTCGATAGAAGTATATGTAAACATTGCAGAAAAAATATAACGATCTCCCTTAGTAGCAAGGTTATTTTGAAATCTGCAAATAACCTTTACAATTTTTTTTTAAATATTACAAGTGAGCAAACTAGCAGGTGGGCCACCTGATGGTAAGTACGAGTAGTCACCACCGCCCATACACGTATGAATGGCATTTTTTGACACTAATAAGACAGCAAAGCGCGTTGCTCACTTTGAGAACTAATATGGTATCTCTCATGTGCCAGTAATTTCACTGGCTCCCTTGCCCTTTAAACCGAAACACAGCAGTGCAAACACTGCTGCTTCACGGCAGAAAAAAGCAAGGGGGTGGTACTTCCCCGGACGGACTTTCCACAAAACCCCTACCGACTTCAAAAGATTTAGTTTTGCGGTCGTAAAAATTTACTTTATCGTTTCTAAAAATACTAAAAGTACAACGGAACCCTCGGCGCACGAGTCCGATTCACACTTGACCGTTTTTTAGGGTTCCTTACCTCAAAATAAAAAAACGGAACCCTTATAGGATCACTTTGTTGTCCGTCTGTCGGTCTGTCTGTCAAGACCCTTTTTCTCACGAACGAGAGAAAGGTTTAAATTGATATCGAATATTAAGGTCCATGAACCACACAAGATCTGAAAATTTCAATTTTTTACAACGACGCAATCAAAAGATAGGGCTTTTTATGTTCTCATCTCCATACATTTATGCAAAAATGCATAACCTACAGGGTACTTCCCGTTAACCTAAAATTGTGAAATTTGGCAAGAAGCTAGGTCTCATAGTACAAATAAAGGGAAAAGTCTAAAATCATTAAATATTTAAATTTTTCTCACAACTAACAGTAACCAATTAAGGTGAGCTCCCGTTTCAAGAACTTTTTTATAAAAGAGGGGTCAAGTTGGATGGTCATGGAGTTTATCAAATCAAAGAGCAAAAGCTTTTAGTATATCATATGGTAGATAGTTACGGAACCCTTAGGGCGCGAGTCCGACTCGCATTTGGCCGGTTTTTTATACATGATTTTGACGGAGAAGATACCCTAACGTTAATTAAATCACATCTTGTAGAGTACAACCACCAATCTAAAACTAGAATTTTAACACTGATTAAAACTGTGCCTTAGTTATTGCCGTCAAAAAAACACACTCGATGTACATAACAACAAGAATGTACAGATACTTAAGAACGTTCGCTTTTCCAAATTAACTGTAGGGAAGCTTATTTCTTTGTCCTGGAGTCCCTTTTATCAGGAAATTGAGTAGGTAAATGAAAACGGGGATAAAAGCGATCGAAAATCTATCGGTGCTTTCTAAATTCTTCCACAATACTTTGCTTTACATTGGAAGTTTCATCACAGAATATTATGACTCGTTCTTAGAAGTCTCACTTCTTTGATCAAAATATAAAGCCCCCATTTTATAAAGGGTTATTTTTTATCATCCCGGAAATTTTAACACGTGGTTCTGCCTATGAAACTGAACCATTTTTGCCATGGTATACCTATACAACGTGTAACGGAAAGGTTTGATAATAAAAAAGGGTGTGAATATGAGCATGAAACTGAACAACTTTTTCCAAGGAACATAGGTCGAAATACGAAAAACCAAATTTGACCTCCTATATAAAAAATGCGCTATCAGCTGATGCAGTTTCTATGGGGGGTCAAATATTGATTATGTCTATAATCTAGTATAACCTACATTCTTTTGGAAAAGTTGTTTAGTTTCATGGGCTACCCTTTAGTATTAACACACCTTTCCTTTGCACGCAGAGTGTACCAAAGCTGAATTGCCCTTTATAACTCAACGCGTCAAGTTTCCGTCTTTTACTTGACTTATTTTAGGCTTGCCTCCAGTGTCAGTCTCTGATATCTATCAGTATGGTTGATTCTTTAAGTTTATTCTATGCTGCTGGTATCATGATAGTGATGAAACTGGGAATATGCATGATTTTTTTTTATTTAAAAAATTTATCCTCATTCATGTAATAAACAGTTTAGTAAAACAATTTTTCGAATAACTATGAAATTAAAAAATAAATAAGCCGTCGAAGATTATTTGTTGATTGATTGTTTCTGTCTCATTCTTGCAAAACAAAATTTAATAAGAAATTTATATGGCCGTAGTGGCATGTGACGTCACATGCCATATCGGATCTCTCTGTCTAATCGGCGCGTTATTAATAGTTTTTAATGCTTATATCAGCCGTATTTCTTAGCCGATCAGTTTTATTATCATCCTTGGCCGATCTAAATTTTCATTTCACTTTTTTCATCTCTACTACGGTTTTTCATATTTTGTCAATAAATGCCCTATTGTTGGCAAGTATAAGGAAGACAGTTAATATCCAGCGCTCCATTTTCAGTTTAAGGTGAGGTCGCAGCCACGCGTCAGCGCTTTGTTTCCATACTTGCGGCATGGCCATCGAATAAAAAAAAGAATAATTATTTCAAGACATCAGTTAAACTATTATGGCACCATGTAAGAAAATAAAGAAGCGACAAGAAAAAATCTCACGTTCTCCAAAACGTCTATTCATTTAAAAAAAAATCTTTCTTCGGAAAAAGACAAACTCGATTCAGGAAATCATATAACATTATTTCGAGATCCTGGTCACACTCTTAAATAAGTAGCTTGTTATGTGCATGATTAATTTTAGGCAAAACGCCGGGTGAGAGTAAAAGAGACAGATAATGTTACTCTGTGCCAACTGAATAATGTTAGCTTCAGAATTAAAACTCCAGTGCGAGCGGACGGAGAGAAACTTTATGCCAGCGTAGGGCGAAACGGCGTAGACTCGCTCTATTTGCATTGTATTCTGCATGACATTCAATAAGTATTCTGTAAAGAATCTTCATTGAATTAAATTATCTGAATCTGAATCTTCCTTACGCATTACCGTAATATTATAAAATTTTGCCTAGATATTGTTGATATAAGCCACCAATGTAAACCATAAACATGACGATTTGAATAAGAATGTTAAAAGGTATTAAAGAGTCGGGAAATACTCATTTTCTTAAAAAACCACCTGAGGGTTTCATGGACAGGATTGCAAATCGTAATAAGGTGAAGATTTCTTGGAAAATAATTTGAAATTTAAGGAGTTTGTACTTATACAGGCTATTCAGGAATATACACCGATTCTTTATATCATATGTTTTAGAAACTTAACAATTTCCCCTTAAGTAAAAATAATGCAAGCGACCAAAACATTTTAGTATAAGTGAAGTTGAACATTTGTCATAATTTTGATCTATGTTCCTTGAAGAAAATTGTTCAGTTTTAGTTTTCAGATATTTTTAACACCCTGTATACTTTATATGGAAAGACGCATTTTTGAGCAGACGCTAGGGTGTTTTCATTATTAACAGGACTACTAGGGTTACCATGATCATTTACTTATCAAAATAACGAAAAAGAAAAACAGATCATTGAACTTTCCCGCTTCATCTTTTTGTTCTTCGACTTTTCGAAATACGTAAAATTTAAATTTTTGTCTTCGTGTGAAATTATTATCCAAATTGTATGAAAAGTACCTAAAACGAAGATTTGTTGCATGTAGCCCCAAGAATAAGCCCTCCATTAGTTTTAATCGAATTTATGAAAACGATGGACAGGCCCTAACTGTAGGCAGTACTACTGGAAAATAACCCAAAGAAAAAAAAAACCGGCCAGGTGCGAGTCGGACTCGCGCACTGAGGGTTCCGTACCACCACATAAACATAATTGTATTAGTTGAAATTTCAGTAAGTTAATGTCCTAGATTTTTTGAGTACGACACGCGCTTGACCAAATTTTATAATTTGTTGTTATTTTATAGCTTATGCACTACCACTTAAACTTACCAATTTTCAAGTTTGTAAGTGTTCCCGTTTTTAAAAAGAACTAAAACAAAAATCGCCTCAGCGACCATCCAACTTGACCCCTCTCTTATACGAATGTTCTTGAAACGGGAGCTCACCATAATTGGTTACCATTAAATGTGAGAAAAGTTGTAATATTTAATTATTTCAGACTTTTCCCATTATTTGTACTGTGAGACCTAGCATCTTGCCAAATTTCATAATTTTAGGTCAACGGGAAGTACCCTGTAGGTTTTGCATTTTTGAATAAATGTATGGAGATGAGGACATAAAATGCCATATCTTTTGATTGCCTTGTTGTAAAAATTTGAAATTTTCAGATCTTGTGTGGTTCATGGATCCTAATATATGGTATTAATTTCAACCTGATACCTTTACCCGTTCGTGAGATAAAGGGTCTTGACAGACAGACAGACAGACAGACGGACATCAAAGTGATCCTATAAGGGTTCCGTTTTTTTCTTTTGAGGTACGGAACCCTAAAAACGGTCAAGTGCGATTCAGGTCTATTTTTAGGACCGCAAAACTGACTTTATTTGTGAAGGTTCGGCCTAATGACGACAATTTAATATTTTGCCAGCCCCCTGTTTGGGCTCCCTTTACTATAATAACAATAACAATAATATATTTTTTTATTCTTTTATTTTCATATTATTAAACTATTTCTAATTTCAAGTCGATAGCATTAGTGGTTGCTGAGATATTTAGGTGTGACAGACATACCGACGAAGTCGCACCATAAGGGTTCCGTTTTTACCATTTTGGTTTGGAATCCTAAAGATCCCTACAATCCTGGAATCCTAAGAATCATCCAGGATAATCTTGGACACGTCTTGTTCGTTAGTCGCGAAATGAAATATAAAGTCACCAGCGAACGGCATCCGCATCATAAATTCTTCTCGGCGATGCAAGACCGTGGATTTTGCTTATTACTTTCAAGCCATAAGAAATATCACGGAAACTAGTGGAAAGAAATGTAAAGATTTCTATTTTAGTTCAGCAAACAGTGTCTTTCAAAGAGAAGAAATAGAATGGAAACCAAATGTTTAGTTGTAAAAAAAGCTCCGTCTTAGTACAAATTAAGTTATCCGCAAAGAATTTCAATACAGAATGTATTTATTCCAAACCTTGTCCTTTCAGAGAAATTATCTGTCGTTAATGTTTACCTTTTACTTTCGAGCGAAGGGTGAAGGTATTGCACTCGGCGAAAAAAAAAAGAAGTTTTTCTAATTTGCTCAAATATGAGACCCACCAGAGTACCAGTACTAGGCGAACGTACCAGGACCAAATTCAGGACGTTCTGAATAAAGGCCAGGTTAAAAGTACCCTAAACCGACGAGCATGTATGAAAGGATTGATCAAAGTACAGGAAGCAAGGGAAGTATGTCAAGATCGTAGCAGGTGGAGGACTGTGGTCTCTGCCTACCCCAACGGGAAAGAGGCGTGATGTTATGTATGTATGAGACCCATATCACTTAAAAGCAAGTCTCCTAAAAATGTTCGTCCGTCGCACGGTGGGATTGTCGGTCGGTCGGTTGGGCGGTCGTCTGTCTGTCCGTCACGCTTTTGCCCTAGCGGTTACGCAAATAGTCCGATTGACACCAATATTTCAAATTTAAGAGTGTGGCGACCAAAGAGATTTGAACCTCGCTACGCTCGGTCACGTAGCGAGGTTCAAATCTCTTTGGTGACGATACAGTCCGGCGGCCTCTTACTCGCCCTTATCACGGGCCCTTCCGAATTATTGCCAAGAAAGAAAAGACGATCGTGCTTGACATCCGGGGCAAACATATTGAGGTCAGCTTAGACCGAGTTAAGCCGGCGCACTTAGACATCTCCATGCCGCTGGTTTTGTCTGATGTCCCATCAACAGCCGATCCCCAGACTGCGCCTAAGGCTACTCAGCAGCAACCACCTGCTCCGCCTTCGTCGGTTTCCCAGCCAATCGTTGCTGCACCTCCACCGACGTATACCACACGATCAGGCCGGCGGGTACGTTTTGCTACGCCTTTTGCCACATAGCTTCTTTCTTTTCATAATTTCCTTTTGTATAGTCTCTCTTTTCTTCCCGAGCCTATTCATCTCCGTGGGGGGGTGGTGTGGCGACGATGTCGCACCTCTTTATTGAAACGGAGCGTGGTGCTGGCCACTTTGATTGCAGCACCGCGCTCTGACAGAGAGCTGTCAACTTCCGACGAGACTCACTTCTTTGGGGCTCCTGAACAATGCTTGATTCATTGAGAGCTTAGATTGTAAATTATAAGTTATGGATATTATTTTACGGTGTAATTTATGTTGTATATTATGTAAATAATACCTCACCTGTAAATAACCAACTAATGAAGTTTTCTTGCCTCACCGATCTCCCGCACCACGCTACATTTATATGGAGACCTATGCGACTCCAAAAGAGCATTATGCAAATCTTTTGAAGGATTCTATAAGGTTTCTTGTTGGCTCTTATTTTGAGAGTTGCAGCTATCATACAACGATAAGAAAAAAATGAAGCAAAAACTGATAAAACGATCTTAATGAAACTTTGTATGACATAGAATCTTCATGCAAGGTATCTTGCAGTTTGCAAAAATAAAGCATAAATAAGTTTGTATTTTAATACTCTTTGTATAGAATTTCAACCTTATGTTTGCAGTTAGTACTTTTTTCTACGCAACCTTCGTGATTTAGTAGATAGAGCGTTCGGTTCTTTATCCAGAGGTTCTAGGTCCGATTCCCGGTGGGGACACTGTCAAACAAATAACACTTTGTGTGACTTCAGTTTGGTTAGGACATTGCAGCATCAATCGTCTGATCGTCTGAAAGTTAGATGATTTCGTGTTTCGGAAGGCACGCTAAGCCGTTGTTCCCGGCTACTATCTACGGTAGTTGTGGTTAGACGAGCCATGTCAGTTGGTTTTGTCAACAACTCTGACACTAGGGTTTGTGAGGTCGGTCATCAATCTGACAACCATCACGACATGATAATGATGACTCGCACATCGCGAGAAAGTAAGCGCAGTCTACACGTACAGTAGTACCATTTATTTGTTTCACCACAAGTCCGATTCTGCATGGAAAATTGCTGTAAATTTTTTCATGGCTCAGGAAAATACCAACTAGCCGCACTAGACTCGATATATCGCAGAGCTAAAAAGCTCGTTGGTGATGGGAAACGGGTGGATACCTAGTTTCACAGTCTATCCCACCCATAGAAAAATAAGGGTAACTAGAAGGAGGATTAAAGAAATAAGTTGTCACAAGGTAGTGAAGGCGTCGTTCTATGGATTTGACAGGTTATTTTGAATATTTCCTAGTGATCACTGATGATTTGACATAAAAATTTGGGACACGTTGGCAGATGTCATCCCATAGTAAATTAAATTAGTAAGGTATCTATTCCGAGCGAAGCAAGGAGGTCCGAAATCTTTGATCCCACCATCGCAAGGTCAGTAAAAACGTAATACTAAATTTATTGTCGCAAGGTTGCATGTCTGTACAGATTGTACTTCGGTGAGTGTGCCCAAAAGTTCCAGGAGCTTATACCGCTATCTTCTACTATCGGGAGTCCAGACGCAGCGTCCGCAGGATGTCTCCTATACCACAGAATATACCTATACTTAGTTTATATTCTATTTATTCGAACAAAGCGCTTCGCAACATCTTTAATATTGCGCACAGCTAAGGAGTGGAATAATCTGCCTGCGTCTGTGTTCCCAAGTTCATATAAACCGAATCTATTCAAGTTGCGAGTGAATAAGCTGTTATCCCATTGTTGACCTCATTTCTGTACTCAGGGCTAGATTAAGAGAAAACCCATAACTAACAAAAAAATACTTCTTACCTAGGTCCCTCTCTTTCACCTTTAATAAATTATTGTTATCTGAAAAGTCTGGTTGTCCAGCTGTCCCGTATAAATTCCACTATAACCGGTGGAAAGTTTACATGGGTAAGGAAGGCCTAAAACATATGTCGTTGAAAAACCTCCTAAAACTTGGTTAGGGCTCCAAAAATAATCTATTATAAGTACCTCATTCCAAAAAAGATGTATAGGAAACGCTCCTACATAATGTCATCATATACATACAAGTTAAATTATATGGCACGATTAGACATAGAATGTTTGCTTAGTGTATAGGACGTATGGCTATAGATAGATACTCATGAGCACAAAGAACCCATTATTAACACTGCAATTCACAACAAAAGACTAAATTTCCTATTTACGTTTGCATAGTGTTAAAATGTAACCTAACTAACACTATTTGAGATCAAAAGCATTTAACGCGACTAGGAGTGTAATTAATTTCTAGCTCTACTACTAAAGCGCTATGTGCTGTCGTTTCAACGGACGGTTCGTCGAAATTCGTGGTACTAAAGTATATTGATTTCCTTTAATTGTTAGGAATGTTTTGAACGATGTAAGGATATATTTTTTTAAACATATTTATTAATCACTCTCTTTTGGCTTACTTCACCCGCATGTAAAGAAATATACCAGTGTTGGAGTCAATTTATCCTATTCTATTAAACGAGCAATATCTGTATATATATAAATATATATATTTGTAATCGGTTTCTCGAAAACGGCTCTAACGATTTCGATGAAATTTGGTGTACGATGATTTTGGGGGCAAAAAATCGATCTAGCTAGGTTTTATCTAGGAAAATTCGTTTTCATTGTCTATTTTAATATTTCTTATCGCGTTTTAGTGCGTTCAAGAAACTTATAGCGCCATCTGTTGTTGAGTAGCATAGCTTGCTCACCCGATGATATTTTAATCATACAGAGCATAGCTCGGTCGCCCAGGTACTTAGAATCAAACAAAGAAAGTCTGATTAAAATCGGTTCAGTAGTTTGTTTTCGCGTGATGCTCGAATAAATAAACAATCAAACTAACAAATTGACAAAAATCCGAAAATCTGTGATTTGGATTAAAGGGCATTCATGATATTTTTAATATTTTTTTATGTTCAGGCAAAATCTATTTACAATTTTATACTTAATCGTACTTCAATTTTACTGACGAAATCCATAGAAGCCAGAAAAAGTCCTCTAAGCAAAGTTGGACGTGGGACTAAACAGCTACCATCCATCGTTGCCACAGAAAGGTTACTGCTGTCAAAGCTACGTACTCGTAATAAACGGCACACGACACATACCATCTCAGGGTGATGTAACGGGACGGAATGCCCGATACGGAATTACACGAAGAATATAATGGAGTATATTGTATTTTAGGGGCCTTAAAATGAGTAATAATAAATTAGGAATCTTTATTATAATTAAGCATAGATTTCTGTTTAAATCGTAAATAAAATAAGGATCGAATAATGAATGCTGTATAACTACTTAAAATCAAAATTGCTAAATCTCATGTATGCAGAGGGTACAGGAAAGAGTATGTCCCGGGCTGGAACGCACAGAGCGAGCAGCTGTATAAGGAGTACCAAGCAACGGGAGATTGCGCAGTGGGTGCGGAACTGCTACATTCCCTTGATGCTGACCGTTTAAGCAAATGGAAGAAAACTGTGCAATCAATGGACTTCAAGCAGTCGCAAGGCTTGGAGTGTACTCAACAAACTTACTGGGAAAAAGTCTAGCCCACGTTCGAATGCCGAAATTCACCCAAACCGAATTGCCAACAGGATTGTCGAAGTATCCAGAGTAAAAGGGAACAAACAAGACTAGAAGACAATAAAAAAGAAGTTACATCAACTGAAAGCCAACCTCAAGTCTAACCCAGACCTGGCTAGACCCTTTACTGTTGATGAAGTCAGCGCCGCCATAAAAGGCCTCAAGAGCGGCAAAGCAGCTGGAGTTGACGGAGTTTACAATGAGTTCTTAGTCAGGCTTGGTCCAAATACTGTTAGATGGCTATCCACCCTTTTCTCCAACATCCTGGAAACAAACACCCTTCCACGGGAATTCAAAGTTTCTAAGGTGATCGCGCTACTAAAACCAGGTAAGAGTGCCGACGACCCATCTAGCTACCGCCCTATTGCCCTCTTAAGTAATTGCTACAAGCTACTTGAAAGGGTTCTATTGCCACGTATAGCTCCGATTATCGAAGAAGTCAGCGTTGGTCACACACATTAGAGACAGGATTCCAAAAAGAGCTCAAATCTGGTGCAGTTTTTGTGGACCTTACCGCCGCATATAACACCGTATGGAGAGAAGGCCTGCTCTTCAAGCTTCTATCTGTGGTCCCCAACATTCAAATCGTCCAGCTGGTGTCTAATATGTTATCTCAGCGCAGATTTTTATTTATTTATTTTATTTTATTTTATTTTATTTAAGGACCGCCATTAGCAAATTACATTGACACTTATATTAACAACTTACTTCTAAAAACATAATTGAATGCACTGCTTGTTAAGGCAGCCACAACATGCATATATTTATTACATTGCAACAAACAAATAGAAATAAAAAATAATATAAAAAACAGAAGTAACTAATGCTAAATGTGCAGGAAAAAGTTAACAAACAGACTGCTGTTCCCTTGCAGCGAGCAAAACTTTATTTCTGAAGCAGTTATATGAATCCTTGAAGATGTCGATGGTACCTCCAAGGGCATTGTAGCTACGGCTTAGCCTAGAAACAGCTGAAGACCGTTTGAGATTGGTTCGAGAGAATGGTAATTTAAATAAACCTACCGTTTGGCGAGGAATACGGGGTGGAACGTAGATTTGAAAGCTTTCTAGGAGTTGTGGGTTATCTACTCTGTTATTGAAAAGTTTATGCAGAAAAGTTAAGTCTATCAATCGTCGTCGGGTATTTAGTTTGTCTATTTTATAGTAATCTAGTCTTTTTTCATATGAGTTGAGTTGTCGTTTTATGGGATTCCGTGAAACGAGATGTCTTAGAAACCTATTCTGTATGCGTTCAATACGGTGCTGATGAATATTGTAACCGGGTGTCCATACCATACAACAGTATTCGAAGTTGCTTCTAACGTAAGCATTGTAAATAATGATTTTGGTAAAAGACCTTTTGAAAACTTTGCCATATCTTATAACAAAACCTAACATTTTACTGGCTTTTGAAATTATATTATCTAAGTGCGGCAGGAAAGTCAGTTTACTATCAAAATTGATGCCCAAGTCCCTAATCTCAGTAACTTCTTGAAGAGTAGTTCCATTGATATCATAGCGTGAGGCAAATATTGTTCTATTCCTTGTAAATTTTATATGATAACACTTTTGTGTATTTAATGACATATTGTTTTCAGCACACCAGGAGGAAAGAGAATTTATGTCTTGTTGGAGAAGTATGTTATCATTACTGCTTTTTATAACCCGGGATAATTTTAGATCGTCAGCAAAAAGAAATATTTGGCTATAATTAATTTGTTTTGTAATATCATTAATAAATAAGTTGAACAGCCAGGGACCCAGATGAGACCCTTGGGGCACTCCTGAAGTTGCTATACATTCATTTGATTTAAACCCTTTAACAACGACATGCTGTTCAACGTTCACTTGGGATCAAAGGTCAGCGATGGAAGGACACTGAGTAACGGTTTTCCTCAGGGATCAGTCTTGGCTCCTACGCTATTCAACCTATATATCCACGACATTCCAGTTACTCACTCCAGGAAATTTATCTACGCCGATGATATTTGCTTTGTTACACAGATTAGAGATTTCAAGTCTATCGAGCATACCCTGACTACTGACATGGAATCGTTGGAGAGGTACTTCAAAACTTGGCGCCTCATACCTAGCGCAAGCAAAATAGAAGTATGCAGTTTCCATCTCCACAACCAACTGGCCAAGCTTGAATTGAAGGTCTCTTTCGCCGGCAACACCCTGAAACACAACTTCAATCCTAAATATTTAGGCGTGACCCTAGACCGTTCACTGACATTTAAAGAACACCTAACAGGAACAGCACGGAAACTTCAAACGCGGAATAACGTCATCCAGAAATTTGTTGGGACCAGTTGGGGAGCAAGCAATGATGTGCTCCGCACCACATCTCTATCTTTGGTGTATTCTGTGGCGGAGTACTGCGCCGCTGCTTGGTTAGGCAGCGCTCATGTTGGAAGGGTGGATGTTGAATTAAACAAAGCAATGCGGTGCGTCTCCGGAACCCTGGGTTCCACTCCTTGCTACTGGCTGCCAGTGCTCTGTCAAATTTCTCCACCAGACCTGAGACGAAAGGAGTCGCTCCTACGGGAGGTCGCAAAAATTAGGCAGAATCCAAACCTTCCTATCCACTCTGAACTTCTGGAGCCAACAATGTATCGCCTTAAATCCAGATCCCCAGCTTACAAGATCGCAACATCACTCTTGGATAACAATTTCAACAGTGGCCGAGAGTGGAAACAGTCCTGGACTGAGACTCGGGCAGGACGTTTTGGGAGTGACATAATACCTGGCACCAAAATAAAGGGCTTCGAGTTGGCAAGGCGAGATTGGTGCAATCTCAATAGATTACGCACGGGTCATGGTCGGTGTGCCTCCTTCAAACACCGCTGCGGTTGGATTGACTCTCCCTGTTGTCATTGCGGCGCCGATGAGCAATCGATGTGGCACATACTTACAGAGTGTCCTTTGTATAGTTATCCTGGTCCACCTGAAGACCTGTTCACCCTTAATGACGACGCAATCAAATGGCTGAAAGCTCTTAATTTATATTTGTAGATTTATTACTATAATGTTTCTTTAGTTACTGAATTATTATGCCATACGATTAAATTAAATAAATAACTGCTTAAAATAATTGCTTGGAAAAGCTCGCCTAAAGCCGCGAATCAACGCGTAATAAAACCTCCTTGGTTCGAAACTACTTGTCAAATAGGAAATAGGAATGTGTGAAGGAAGTGTGTAGAGTTTTTGATTGCCGTTTTCTGATTGGTCGGGGAGAGTAGCGTGATCTCAGAACTCAACTTTGAATTATGGAACTGCATCGGGTCGGCCCATTTTTGGAGCGGCGTTGCAAGCAATGGCGGACATTGCAGTGAAAAAACGTGAGAAGAAAATCATCAAGGTCCCAAAAAGTCGAGAGATGCCGCAGCAAATCAAGATTTCTACAAAAACTCACAACCAAGCTAAGTGTTTAAGAGATTTTGCCACTTTAAGAGTAAAATTAGGCTCAAAACTCGATTTCATATTTCAATTACCTTACAATTTTATTGTGTCTTATAGCTGAACTACAGGGCCCTGGCGTCTATAACCGAATTTGAGTAAGATCTAAAACGGTATTTAAAATGTAGCCTTTTATTCAGGGGTAGGCAAGGCTTCTTAAACTCCTAGTTGATCTCAATTTTTAAAACTATAGGAGGTGGAGCAAAGCTACAAACCACTTGCAGTACATCAGTAGGAATGATGGGAGCTGAGCATCCGATTCCAGCAGGGCTTCCAGCTTCAGATAAACCAGTCCCGAGCAGCCGGCAAGACATCAAGCAGGCCAGTCCAGTCGCAGACGGGTATGAAATTTTTGTTTTTCTCTACCTGAGCAATCCAGTATTTAACAACTTTCTTAGCCAGGTAAATTGTTTGAATGTATCTATTTTCTCCAAGATTCTATCTTTAATCGGTTTTGCCAGCTACAAAAGATATAACACTAATTGAGAGTTCATCCTACCCTCATAAATTAAAATAATATAAAACTTTAGAGGGCTGTTTATGGAAGATCTTTTTGGTTCAAGATGTCACCATTGTATGAAACAGATACATCAATTACTAGATAAACTAATCTTTCTATTTACCGTGTCTACAGGCCAAAATACAAGGACTGATGGCCATCGAATTTGTTGGGAAAAATAAAACCCACGTATAGACTTGATACACTGAATTGGGTCTCGCTATACAATAAAGCAAATTCGAAGTCCCATCCGATCAAGGAAAACATTAAAATATTTTTAACTATATCTTAACATTAGCGGATTGAATTAAGAGGACTGGAAGTTTAGCAGCCCTTCCCATTATTAAAATAAACTAAAACTTTCTCATAAAAGTTAAATATCAATCTTGGAGAAGTAGGGTTCCTAATAGACGAAGCTTTGGCCATTTTATAGATCAAAACAGACTTATACAGATTTTATAGGAAATTCAGAATAAGCATTAGGAAATGTTAGGTCAATAGTTAGGGTTCCCTTTAGGTACAGTGAGGATAGTTAGAAATTTAGGTATTATCATATACAGATTACATTACAGATTCATCATAAACTTATAAACTTACATTCCTCTTAATAGTAAAGCTATTAGAATCTTAGGGCATTACAAAGTGGTTCTTGGGTTCGTGCCCAGGATAGGAAACTAGTAAGTAAGCTGTTAGGTAGACCATTACTCGTACAAGATGATGCCGTTGACCAGGGATGATCTGGCTTCGAGCTGCATCCTACCTTAACAAAGTGGTTAGCCGTGATCATGATATGAATCTGGCTCCTACCCTTTACAGTGAGCAACGCTTTTAAATGCCTTATTAGTTTCAAAGTAACATAATCAAGACAAATGATGCTATATGCTGTGGTGACCACTTACCATCAGCCTATCTGCTCATTGGATCATATGTTTGAAAATATAACATAAAAATATTACATAAAAAAGGTTCTTGACAATCTTAACTTGACTGAGTAATATGAACAATACAAAAATTATCGTTGTCAAGCCCAAAGGCTGATCTTTAAAAATACTTGTTAATGTAAAGAATCGATGTCATAAATATTTGAGTACAGAATATACGTCGGGGAAATGTGTTTCGATAACTCATTAGAAACTCAGTAGTGACAGACGAGAGCCACGTTTTAGTTTGAGTTTGAATAATGTTTGGAGTACCAACTTTTGAAATGCGCTAAACTTCTCAGTTATTATACATTTGTCTAACAAGTTTTGAGTATTAATGTTGCGTGTTCTGAGTTCTAATCTGAGTTATTGCTAAACGTGCAGCAACTTTTATATAAAAGGCGAGCTGTTGCCCGCGACTTCGTACACATGGAATTCAAAAAAAGTAGCCTTTGTCCTTTCCTTTCCGTCCAAAATATTTTTGTAGCATTTTTCATCAAAATTGGTTCAGCTATTTAGCCGTAAAAGCGTGCAGACAGAGTTACTTTCGAATTTATAATGTTGTTTGGATGACTTTAGTCTGAAAACCTGTACTTACTGGCCGCAGCAGTACGTTTATTCGTAAATACTCAAATGAAATCGCCTGTTATTAAGACCATGAAACTTAAAACTTTTCACAAGGAACAAAAATCAAAATTAAGATAAATAATATCATTTTCAACACATTTGCCCATAAAATTTAAATTCAATATAATATTTTGCACTGTATTAAGGTCCGTAATAAAGCTTATTAAACATGCGTGATGTTTTTATTATATAATCGCACTAGTGTTTTCGGGAAAAGAGATAAGCAAATTTTTTTTATTCGAAAATGTGTTGAAAAGGGGTTATAAGAAGCGCGTGCGCTTTGGTCATTAGTCATTACGCTCTCCGCTCTATTACGCCTCGCCTGCGGCTCGGGCTGCAATTCTCAAGCCTCGACTGTAATCAACAAAATATCACACTTGCATGTTAATATACTATTCAACTTCTAAAAGACAATGCAAAACCCATTTCGTTTAAGGGCTTTTTTCACATTTCAGACTCATGTCCTTGGAAAAATTGTTCAGTTTCATGGTCTAAGTGTAAATAGCAAGCTAAAATTTAATTTGGACCCTATATACACACACAGCTAGAAGTAATTACGACTGAGATACAAAGGAAGTACTGACGAGAGTGTATGAAAGGATTGATGAAAGTGGTAGAGGTAGCGAAGGAAGTATTGGAGGGCTTTGGTCTCTGCCTATCCAGAGAAAGAGGCGTGATGTTATGTTATGTATGTAAGTATGTGGATATTAATTTTAAATACGCTTTCTACTGCTCGTCTATACATATAATAAAAGAGTAAAAACCGCGTGTCTGTAGTATAGGTTCAGCTTAGCTTTGAGCAACATATAGCCTATGTTTCATTGAAATCGGTTCACACAATGAGAAGCTACAGTAATGTAAAGTATCAAACTACCTCTGCGAGAATAACTCACAAACTACTAAACCGATTCAAACTGGGTTTTCAATCACGTGTTTGGCTTTCTTTCGTGCAACATAAAACATTAGTTTCATTGCAAACGGTTCTTTCAGACAGAAGGTACGCAAAGTTTCATGCGGAGGCGCAAATAATTCACATACAACTGAACCGATTAAAACGAGGTTTTAAGTAACGTATTTGGCTTACTCCGTGCAACATGTACGCTTAGTTTCATTGCAAACGGTTCACTCAGACAGAAGATTCACTAAGTTTCAAGCGGCGGCCCCAATAACTCACAAACTACTAAACTAATTTAAACGGGGTTTTCAATAACGTGTTAAGCCTAATTCTTTGCAATGTATCAGTTTACATTCATTGAAACCGGTTCACTCAGACAGAAGGTGCGCGAAGTGTCAAGCGGCGGCGCCAATAGATTACAAAGTACTGTACCGATTCCAACTGGCATTTTCATGACGTGCTTGAATTAGGTACTTCCGTGCAACACATAAGCTTAGGTTAGTTGAAAACGGTTCACTCAGATAGAAGTTAAGCAAAGTTTCAAGGGAAGGCGCGAATAACTTACAAACTTTTGAGCCGATTCAAACGGGGTTTTCAACAACGCGTTTGGTTTACACCTGTGCTATATATAAGCTTAGTTTCATTGCGAAAGGTTCGCTCTTACAGAAGATACGCAAAGTTTCAAGCTGCAGAACCAAGAACTCACCTCCTGAACTGATTTAAACGAGGTTTTCAATGACGCGTCGGGCTTCTTTCTGTGCAACATATAAGCTTTATTTCATTGCAAACGGTTCACTCTGACAGAAGGTTCGCGAAATTTAAACGGCCCCACCAATACCTCACAAAATATTTGAACAACTCAAACGGGGTTTTCAATAATGTATTTGGGTTGCTTTCGTGCAATATTTGAAAATTTTTTATATAAATTGGTTCACTTAAACACAAAACAGGCGAATTGAAAGCTTAAAGTGGTGATGTCGAGCTGAAATCAAATAAAGCTCATAATTTTGAACGGAAGAAAGCCAAATACGTTGTTGAAAATTCCATTTGATCCGGTCCAGTTGTTTATGTAAAAGTCTTGGGTACAGCTAAAGATTGGTAAAATCTAGATTTAGTTTTATGATAAAAACAATAATAAGAAAATGTTTCGGCATGGCCGTGCAATAAATGTAAAAAAATGTATGAAAGTTTTAGAGTTGTGAAAACTTAGATAAGTAGGTACTTATAAACAAAATACTTAAAAAATAAAGAGAGATGTGAATCATTGTTTGTAAGGAATTGTCTTTTTAGAGGAGAAATAGGTAAGTTACAAAGACTCTCTGTACCTATACCTAATAATATAGAAGCGAGAACTTCACTGTCTGACTGTCTGTCTGTTACGCTTTTATGACTAATGTAATAAACTGATTGTGATAAAAACTTATACGAAGATAGTTTGAACCGTGGGAAAAGTCATTAGCTACTTTTTCTGAAGTCTAAAATATGTTTATAAGAATTGCTAGATTACGTTATCTGCAAATTGTCTGCCAGTCGTTATCAACATCAACCAGTGTTGGAGATTTATTATTCGTAGATTGTCTAACAAAAAGTTACCTTGTACTTGGTCCTTATCAAATAGAAGGCTTTTAAACAATAGAAAACGCAATATTCTTAATTTAAATGAAAAAATCTTTTTACGATATAAAAATTTAAGAAAATCTCCCAAATATAAGAAATAGACACTGAATTATCAAAACCTTATTATCTTACTTTTTCGCACTAATCCATGTTACTAGATTTTGTCTAATATAGAGGTTTAGTTTTACATAAAAGGTTAGATGTACACAGTACAATTAAATACTAAGAAATAAAAAACAAAACGAGACTATTAAGTTCTGTTTTAATTTATTAGTATTGCAGTGACGCGTATGAAGTAGTTTTAGGAGCAGCGCAGCGCTCAGCGCGCGATCCTTCCACCAGTGTTGTTCGAGGGAGATAAGCTGTTAGCTATAAAATTTCAACCAATAGCATTGCTCCATTTGACAAGCTAGCAGAATGGCATAAACCTATTGCTTGGAATTTTCCCAGCTCACAGCTTATCTCCCTCGTACAGCACTGGTGAAAAGTCACCCTTACTCTCTAAATTTTGACATAACACCCATCAATACTGGTCCAATTTTTCTGATCTACTTTGTCCTGTGGCTGATGCCACGATTATACTTACTGATGCAGACATTGCAGACTCGTTCGTTACTGACCACAAAATGCTATACATTGATGCATCACATCGAGAAGCTTGTTTACAAGATGCAGCGACTCCCGACACGTCGCTGCAGACACAGTGGTCATAATTGTTTCACATAGCAGATTCAAACGGCAAAGTTCTAGCCGAACTATTAACATCTATTATCTAATAAATAAGAGTGAATACTCACAGAGAGTAACTGGCAGAAGGTTATTTTAACGAAGGCGGCGTTTCAAACCGCAGAATTCATCCTATACTTGCGTCGACATAATTCATAATTTTACATATGAGGCAGCAACAACAGCCGATTTGGGCAAGGAGTGAATGCCCTATAGCAGCATCGTACTCGTAATTCCAAAATCCCTCGTAGCATTTAAGTACTTACCTAGTTATAAGGCTGAGACAAGTGTACTTCGCGTATTTCCACTCTCTCATGACTTACGGTACGATTTTGTGGGGGAACTCTACGGATGCCGGACGGGTAATGAGAATGCAGAAGCGAGCGCTGCGAACAATGGTTGGAGTGAAACCAAGGCACTCGTGCAAGGCGCTGTTCGCCGAACACAAAATTATGACACATTATTCTCATTACCTGTTCGAGGTCATAATGTTCACCCGTACAAATCTGTCGAGTTTTGGGCGAGTGGAAGTACCAGGAAGAGAACTTCGTAGAACTGGGTGCCTTAGAGCTATTCCCCGACGCACTGCACTGCTCGAAAAAAATCCGCGCGTGCTAGGGCCATCCTATTACGAGAACCTACCTGCTGACATAAAAAATGAACCCTCTGACGAAACATTTAGGCGTCGACTGAAGGATTTTTTATTGGATAAAGTACTGTACTCTGTAAAAGAGTATATTAGTTTTATTAAATAAATTTTGACATTTATGACATAAATATTTAATGTTAAAATAAAAGTAATTTAATAGTTTATTTGACATTTCCTTTGACATTATTATTATTGATTAAAATACACTTAAGTATTTTATGTTTATTTTTCACTTATTTTGACATTAAATATTTTAATTACAATGAATTTGCTTTGTTTTACCTGTCTTTTGACATACTTTTATTTTGTTTTGAATTATTTTTATTTTATTTCCAATATTATTGACGATCATATTATTCATTGACATCTGAACAATCTATGTAATTTTGAATTTGATAATATGAAATAAAGAAATCTAATCTAATCTTGTAACACTTTGTGGATTACTGTTGTCCAAAATAAAGATTAGGCCTTCAAAAGCTTTTGAATGGTGTTCTTCAAATAATATACAAGGATAGCGGCTTGGAAATTCTGTCAACAAACTTAGGTAAAGGTAGTTAGTAGGCCATCGATCGTACCTAAGTGAACCCCGATATACGCGATTTCACAAAAAAAAAAATTAGGTAAAGGCCGACACAAAACAATACGAACGTACCTTAGTAAACCCCGATATACATAGTTTAAAAGCAAATCTTATAATAATAATAGTATGATGGTATTAACAGGTAGACACTATGATTGCCATAATACCACCGTTTAACACATAGTACGACGACCGTAGCCTAGTTAGTTAAGGCATCTCCGGTACATACGGAGGAGCCGCCGGTTCGAATCCTGCTGTGATTGTGAATTTTACGATTTTCTACTTTCTAGCAAGCAAGGTAGTATTTAGTATACCTCAATGTACATCGTTTCATAGTAAATCTATCAGGTATAAGTATACAGTATGATGGTACTATTAGTTTGTTTTAAGTAAACTCCGATGTACATCGTTTTACAGCAACTCATAGCGTAAGTCTATAAGGAGTCGGCATTTAAAGGCCTAAATTGCAGAAATTTGTCAAGACGTTTAGAGGGAAGCTACGGTATCCATCGCCATAGGGCCCGAGGGGCGTAAGATCCACTTATCAAAGCTTAACGAAGATTTATATGGCGTCTTGTCTTATTTTTTTTGGGGTCCTTTATGATAAATTCTTTCGGGTGGTGGAAATAATTTTGGCGCTTACGCGGTAATGCTGTTATTTGTCTTAATAAGATTATCGTTCTAAAAAGTAATGGAAGCTTTGACGGTTGTATTAAATTGTTCTATGCGATAATAAATTACACCACATAAGTTCTGTTAGGTTTAAATAAAATCAATTCAGGCACATTTTTAAGATTTTTTTTCCTAAAATTTAATAAATTATCATCAATTTGAGTCTTCTTCTTCTTCGTATCAATGTACAAATACCATGGCGTGATTAAATAATTTCCTCCCAAAACCTTGCCACTTCTACGGCTTTGTCCGATGCGTCGTGCAGGTCCTCGCCAGTGCAGGTGGAGGGGCACAGTGGACAAGAGAGCAAGTGCGCTATGCTCTGAGATGGAGCTCCACAGTCACAGTGCCTTATCAACTGGTCTGTGAAGCCCCACCTCGCCATGTTTTCTCTGCAGCGGCCAACCTGAGTTCGCAGACGGTTTAGCGACTTCCAGGTTGACCACTGCAGATTGTGTCCAGGTGGCAGAGTTTCTGCAGGTGAGACTTATCCTGATGGGATTGGAAATTTTGAAGTACGTTGAGTAAAGAACGTTATTTTCAGGGTTCCGTACTAAAAAGGAAAAAATCGGAAGCCTTATTATGATAACTTTGTTATTATGCCTCTGTCTGTCGGTATGAAGAGTCAGAAGGTGTCTCACAAGGCTCGTCTGGCTGTTCATAGAGGCGTTTTGGTACCAACACTGATGTACGGCAGTGAAAGCTGGGTATGGCAGAAAAAGCATGAATGTAGAATTAATGCAGTAGAAATGAGAGCGTTGAGGAGTATGATTGGTGTGAAATTGAGTGACAGGATTAGAAATAGTGTGATAAGAGAACGTTGTGGCGTAAAAGAAGACGAAGTGACTAAAATTGAGAAAGGGATGCTGAGATGGTTTGGTCATGTATAGAGGATGAATGAAACAAGATTGACGAAAGAGATCTACAAGGCGAGAGTGAATGGAAACGTTGGAAGGGGAAGGCCTTGGCGAACGTACCAAGACCAAATTCAGGACGTTCTGAATAAAGGCCATGTTAAAAGTACCCTAAACCGACGAGCATGTATGAAAGGATTGATGAAAGTTCATGAAGGGAAGTATGTCAAGATCGTAGCAGGTGAAGAACTGTGGTCTCTGCCTACCCCGACGGGAACTAGGTGTGATATTATGTATGTATGTATGTCTGTCGGTCTATCTGTGAAGACTCTTTTTCTTACAACTTTACGTAAGTTGAAACTATTATCCAACATTCAAATCCAGGAACGCTTGAAGGTATGAAAATTTCAAGCTTCTGCAACAGCAGAATCAAAAGATACGTTCAATTATATCCCCATTTCCATAAATTTGTGAACCAAAAGAACCTATACCTACCTACTTCCGGATGACTTAGAATCATGAAATTTGACAAGGTGTTAGTGCTCATAGTACAAGTAAAGGGTTAAGTATTAAATTATTAAATTTAATACTTAACCCTTTAATTTAATACTTTTTTCACAACCAATCTATAACCAATTAAGGTTAGCTCCCGTTTCAAGTATATTCATATTAAAATGTGGTCTGGTTAACTTTTCATGTAACTTAAAAAAAAAGTAAAAGAACACAAAAATATTGAATGTTCGTTGTCAACAAACAGTTAAGATTAAAAAAAGAAATTTAATAATTGCTTAACCACAGGCAAGGATTCAAGTGTCAGCAATCTGTGGTTGTAAAATTTTGTAGTTGTTGTCAACGCGCAACCTTTTTTTTGTGTGACAAGTGAGCAAACGAGCAGGTGGGCCACCTGATGGAAAGAGGACCACCGCCCATGGAGCCCACTGTCTTATTAGTGGCATAACTTGACACTAATAAGACAGCAAAGCACTTTACCCACCCCGAGAACTAAGATGGTGTGTCTCGTGTGCCAGTAATTTCGCTGGCTCCCCCACCCTTCAAACCGAAAAACAGCAGTGCAAACACTGCTATTTCACGGCAGAAATAGGCAAGGGGGTGGTACACACGGCCGCACATCAGTAGAAACACTTATGGACCTTATGGCGTGGTAATAGAGTTGAAAAAGTTTCTACCGACAAGCGGTTGACCGTACTTCCCCAGACGGACTTTGCACAAAATCCCTACCACCTTGAAAATGCCGCCATTTATGTTACTTTGACCATAAAACTGAACATCTTTTCCAATAAGGAACGTGGGTCGAAACATGAATAAAAAAAATTTAACTCCTATTGAAAAAAAACTGCATCAGCCGCATTTTGTATGAGAAGTCAACTGTTCCGATTCATGGTTCGAGTAACATACTCAAAAAACGCAGTTGATCAGGAAGCACCTTTATTAATAAAAATAAATATTTCTTTAATGAACGCTTCAGGTTTGGTGATTGTGAAAAATCCTCCAAATAAAAAAAATATACTCGCAAAAAAAAATAATAAGAGCTATTATAGCTCCGCTGTATAAAGCGAACAAAATCACAGGGCTGCCAAAAACAGTGAAATCTTTGTCGTCTTGACACCGAAGTCTTGTTAAAAATTTCTAGTCACGCGTTCTCAATTTACCGCGTGAGATGCGACACGGCTACGCCGCACCTCAGGACGATTCCCGGGATTGTCAGAAAATGCGGGATTTTTCAGGACCGTAGAGTTTGAAACTCTTCAAAGAGTCTTTGAGGCTGAATCAAAAACTGTTTTTTTCCTCTTGGGAATAACGTATGCTGATGATATTATAAATTATAATTTTTTAACTACCATAGCTTCGGGGAAAGTTTTATTTTATAATAGACCAGCGAATCATTTATCTAAGAATAGACCCTTATTGTTTCGTTAGTAACCAACTCCTGCTTTTAATTAAAGGACGTTAGATTTTGATCCAGATGTCTTAAGTTCATATCTGCACGGGTACACACAAATGAAGCTCATTGTGTTTAATGTATATAGTCTACAGGCAACGAAGCGAATCGTTGTATGAAGACCCCCGCATGAAATCCTCAGTCGATGAAACTTTGCTGGGGTATTACACTATATGAGACAAATTTTCTATATTTTCCATACAATAATTACAAAAAATGTATGAAGAATTTTTTTTGTAAAATTTCAGTTGGTTATTTTGAATTTACATTTAATTCATGATTCTTTAACATCCTGTCAAATAAAATCTGCCTGAGAAATTTATGTTGGGGTCATCTGCTTCGTTGCCTAAACTAATTATAATTTGTCATATCCCTGCAAAAGACATATAAAAAAATTAACCCAGAAGGTTTTCTACATTATACATACAATCCAACCTCATCCAAAAAAAAAAACGGTCACTGTTCATATATGCCGCACGATATCCGAAAACAAAGTGTGACATCGACATCACCTAATAGCGATATTAATCACTCTACTGCATCCTGCCATTGACCTACTATATCAGGTTTACTGGATGAAAAAAAAAAAGATTCATTTATGGCACTTCCTTCGCGAATTTTATTCGTGACCCGGATTCTTTAGATTGTAACGTCACTGTTATATCATTTGCATGTCGATTACATGGACAGACCTTAAATGCAAACGATAATAAAATTTTATAGCTCGCATGCGTTCGACAAATGTCGCCGCTGTGGATAATGACCCATATCTACAGTAGAGCTACATTATATGTACACCTAGACATGAACCATATAAATTGTGATCAGTAGGTGGTGCATATTATTATGGATGTGCGTGACTAGTCGTGAATAAATTGCAGTCTTTTGCACGGACCTGCCGGCCGGAAATTTTGAAACCCAGCTTTGCCACCGAAAACGCGAGCCAAGATTTTCAGTCAATTCTTTTTGGTAACTGCTACTATTCTTTACCTATCCACTGTTTCTAAACATGCATGCACTATGCATTACTATGATCAGTGAAACAAAAATAAGCAGTACCCTTTCGTCGCTCAGCAATACACCAGCTCACATTCAGATAGGCTGTTGAAACTTGAAGATCCTTTTAGCGTTTTAGCTGGAGAAAAGTGAGACATACTGTGATTACACGCATTTACCAGATTAGATTCTTACAGACTGTAATATGTAAACTAGATTTCTGTTATTTTTTCGTGTCAATTTTAAAAAGCGCAATAGGTACTAAATTTTTTGTTGCTATTATCTTAACTGTTGTCAAAGGAAGGTGTCAGCAATTTAGGAGGATTACCTTCAAAAGGCATATTCTTAATGATCCTATGTTTGTTTCTAATTTAATAAAATTCTTCTTCTTCCTATTTAAGAGCTACGCTCTTGTCAGTGGAGTAACTTCAGGCCTCCCTGCGCCATAAATTATATACAATATATTTTTTTCTTCCCCGAAACATCATTTCTTGGAAAGATCGCTCAAATTTATGAAACGGATTTTTTTGTTCAGTTATATAGAAAATAAACGTATCTTATGCTTTTTGCGCTGGTCGTAAGAATGGTTTAAAAATATTAGTTTTCGATTAAAAAAAACAAATCCAATAACTTTTTACGAGATTGTTTGAATAACTAACTCCTATTTTACTTTTTTATACTTAAACAGAAAATACTTTTTAAGTGGGAAGAGTTCTAAAATTAAAATTTAAACAAGATCATCTGCGGAAAAGACATAAAAGCCATGTTTAATTTTCTGATAGGATCGGGTAGAGTTCACGGATGAAATATGCATGAATACAATGTAATTTGTAACCGATATAGCTACCGTGCTCACGTGATACATATTTATGTAGAACGCAAACGAGTTTTACGAAAAATCGAAAAAGTTTTTAATAAAGATAAAATGCGTGGAATTTTGCGCCAATATCTCGTTTAATGAAAAAACGTTCTGCTACTTTTTGTTTTAGCGGTGTTGAATACAATTTATTTAATAACTTAAATTATTGCATTTCGACTGTAAATAGATATTTATTAAAAATTAAACTGTTGGTTGTGACCATCAATCTGGACAACTTATTTTTTTATGATGATGGATAAACTTCCATTAAAAAGCAACAACACAAAAGAAAAAGTTGAAATTGATGAGCAAAACATTTTTGATACATTAAAATACTGTAAAAATTACATGAATAGCTTTTTATTGTGACTTGATTTACACATATTGAGATTACTAAATAAAAACTTGATTAATCCTAGAATGAAGCATAGGAAAATCTTATTGGAGCTGAAGTGAGTTTAAGTAGTAGTTTAGAATAAAGCATTACAGAAAATCTTATCGGAGCTAAAGTGAGTTCCAGTAGTAGTCTTTCCCTCTAGGCATGGTCCATAGAGACGCGTGTGATGGGACGCCGCAGCGCTGTCTTCAAGAGCTCAGACTCTTTTTGTACGCTCCACACTTTTGAGTGAAGCTAAAACTTGCAGTTAAATGGCTCCTACAGCCATGAAAAGCACTTCTTTGATAAAAAGCCATTCCAGCGACAAAGTTATGGAATTGAATTGATTAAAATATGAGTGTTAGTTAAGGATAGTTCCTATAGTTTGATTTTGAGTACACGATTGGAGTTTCACTCTATAGAATAAAATCTCAAAAACTCTTTTTCTACTTTTAATCTCATTTTATGTCTGAAATCTATACATATAATAAAATCGTAAACTTTGGAGTAGAATAAACGATTTTATTTTACCACGTCCTTTATTTCCTGGGATATAAAATTTTCTACAAAGTACAAAATCGAAAAACTGTAATTCTTAACCACAGGCGAATTGCGAAACTATGCGTCTTCTTTGTATGTATGTAGTTGGGCACTTTAAAAGAAGCAAGCTCGACTCGAATCCTACCTGAATTTAATTATGAGGTTTTCTACATCGTCGAATGAAATAATATTACAATTACCAAATTACCAAATCATATATAACATCATAAAATAATGCAATCACTTATTTCCACTCCCATTTGTTAAAGTTCGAAATACGAAACCGGAAACAGTATCACAAACATTGCCATTCCGACAACAGTTGCGTAATATTTATAAATGCAACTGTCTACAATACGGTAATATAATTTTTTCACCTTTTTGTTAGGTTTGGCAACAAAATTCCGTTTATACTATGTTGTATTGGATGCCATCGGCTAATATGCTAGTTTCCAAGCCATAAAGGACAACTTCAAAAAAGAATTCATGCACTTATGAACTAAACCCCATACACAGTATTATATGATGGTTGGCCGAGAGGAATTCGCGCCATTCGCGCTTATTTAATCTGTGAAAAAATAACTTTTAATTTATAATTTAACGATAAACATCTTGATTTCCATTCAAAATTTGTAAATATGAGTAAAATATTCACGCCGACCGAAATAATTAAGGCAGCGTACGAAACTCGAGGACTTTATTGCCAAAAAAGTGGAGGTGTTCTAGTGCTCTACTACTACGACAAAAGTAAACAAAGGGTACGTAATTTTCTAAATGATTTTTAGGCTCGTAGAAAAAGTAATGTATGCTACTGATTGCAAACTAGTCATTGTAACATTCGTGCTGTCTATTGTGACATTCGGCTGCGCCTCATGTCACAAACAAGCACTCATGTTACAATGACTATCTTTACCTGGCAGTGGCATAAACTACTATTTCGTCAAATTCTAAACAAAAAGGATTACAACAATTGATTTTATATTTTAGGACAACAAAATTGGTGACAAAGTTAAAAGTCGTGTCAAACTCATTGCATGCTGAGTAATTTTCATAAAAACAAAATTTTGTACAAGACTTGCAGACAGAAAGTATTGTCATCTTACTTAGTATTAGGTTTTTACCTATGAAATTGCCGTTTTGTATGGCGAATTTTAGGTAAACTTAATTTTCAGCACTAACATTTTTGCATTTTTCTTAGGAATTATAAATCCATTTTTTAATTTTTTTAAGCATTATTGGGAAGACATTAAGCTAACAGAATCTTAAATTTAATTTTCGAAAAATATTATCTGCACAAAAATATAACAAATCTAATGATGAAATCGGGCGATATTTAAGACGAACCATTTTCGAACCTTTGATTTTACATATCAAACTAAAAATAAAAACTTTATTTTATGCGTAAATTGATAACCTTGAAGTCAACTTTCAAATATAAGACAAATGAAAAACATTGCATTAGAATTATAGGAATTATGATCTCATTAATATGTAAGAAAATTTCGGCAATTTCATAGGTAAAAACCTATTATAATAGTTAACCCTAGCAGTGGCCCTGGCCTTTTTGGGCTGCTAATACCAACACCTATAATTTTAAACATTTTATTATGTCATTATTTTATACATATAAGGTGAAAATTTTTCTATTTATCGTAGATAATTATAATAAGTACATAAATAAACTATAGTGACAAAGGAGATAGAATCGATCGAAATATTTTACTTGTTTCCTTAGTTATTCCACAACTGTCTCTTCACCTTCGCTCGAAATTATTCGTCTCGTTGAAATAGCACCTTTAAAGTTCGTAAGAATTGAGAGAAAGGTAGGAATTGTCGTGTTGGCTTTAACTTCGCGATTTCATCGTGTTTGCTCTGACTCCAGTTAAATTGGGATTAAGTCTACTTTCTAAGAAGTGGTTTACTAAAACTTACTCTGTAGTAAAAGACACTGTCTAGCAACGTTTTGTACTTAGTACACAGAATCCAAGGTAGGAGAGGAAGAACAAGACGTACTTTTTTGACCAAATAAGAGAGAGGGTAAACGTCGATAAGGTCTTAATAGCGCTCAGCGTTACTTGATCAAGTTAAAAATGCACTCTAATCGTATGTGCACGCTAAGATGTCACGCGCTTACAGTTTCTGGTCGAGTTCGCGGCCGCACGAGCTCAAAAACTAGTTTTTTTGCACTTTTCATTAGTATTATGTGGAATACAAATAAAACATTTAAGTAAAAATATAGATATAATAAATACCTTTTTTGTGTGTAAGAACTAACTAGTGAACTTTTGCGGTTTTGGAGAAGTTTTGCAAATTATCACAAAAACAGGTGCTGCTGCGGATTTTTTTCCTAAAACGTGCAAAAATACAATTCTGTTCAAGTAAAAACCTTTTTAAAATCTTGATATATCACCCTGTATTTTTTTTTTCAATGGTTTTGATGGCCATTTATTTTAATATTTCAACGTAAAGTTAGGCATTTGACCGCTATTAGCGCCTTAAACTATTGGCAGGGGACAGAGATAAATGTAGATTTCTCCACCTACAAGAGAGCGGTTCTTTAATATAAGCAAAGATTTCGGACCTCCTTGCTTCGCTCGGAATAGATACCTTGCAAATTTTTTTTTTTACATTTCACACAAGTTCATCTGATCCCAAACTAGGCAAAGCCTGTACTATGGGTACCAGAGACTGATATACATACATAAATAGATAAATAACACCCAGACACAGAACAAACACTTGTGTAAACACGTGTGTGTGTGTAATTTATTTTAGTAGGGGATGACATCTGCCAACATGTCATCGATGAGCTATAGAAAATATTCAAAATAACCTGTCAAATTCATAGAAAAACGCCTACACCACCTTGTGACGAATTATTTCTTTAATCCTCCTTCTAAGTAACTTTAGTTTTCTGTGAATATAAGAAGAAGACACATGACATATGACAGTTTGACAGCTTGGCTATGACTATTATTACACGCAATTTTCAGGGCAGCAAGAGTTTGATCTACATCTGGAGACGCATTTTTGAAGCGTTCGAACTTCAATTCGCATTCGGATTGGCAAGATTCATATACGAATCCGTAAAATCGCAATTTTTGAATATTCATACCTGTGAATTCTGCAACGAGTGGTCCGACCCACTCGTTTTGCAATTCTACCACTCGAAAGTATGTATAATCTGTGATGAGAATGACATTGACGTTTCCTTCACACATGACATTATACCGACATATCAACTTTATAATTTGCGTTCCATTCCCTCGCAATTCATTACCGGTTTTTAAAATCAATGAGTAATTGCTTTCCGGTTTTGATTTTATCTGCGTTAAACGGAAATTGTTTAAAGATTGTAATTTAATGGCAACATTGCTTTCGAATGATTCAAAAATGCGTAAAATCGAGAGCATTAGAAATTAAATTCCTACACGATTCGTTTTCGTATGCGAACTAAAGGTTCACTTCGAACGCTTCAAAAATGCGTCTCCTGGTCGAGAGCTTACTTGATAGTTATGACTAATTAAAGAACCACTCTCTTGATTCTTTAATACAAGAAACAGACTCGGAATCCTATTTTGGATTCAAAATATTGTTTAAGGTATGTTTAGACGTGTGCTAATTCAGCTCGCGCTGAATAAGTGTTGCCAGTGACAGTTGGTCAAAAACAATTTTTAAAAATCTTTTTTTAAAACTGAATTAATTTAAAAATAAATGTTTTTGCCTTTGTAATGTTTGGTTAGCAAAATTTTGAATTGCATTTGCGAGACAGCTCAATAAGTTCGAGCCCTAACATTCTTAAGAATCATCATATCATCCCAAGAAACGTCCACTGCAGGACAGGAAGCTCCCTCCTGATTAGGAGTGGATTTATCCACGCTTGTAAACGTTGCGGCTGGCGACAGCTGTTGTTGGTGACCGCAGTTTATAAGATGGTACGATACACATAAAGATGCTGCTGCCCATCCTTCAGTTTATAATCCCTTAGTCGCCTCTTACGACACCCACTGGTAGAGATGGGTTGGTACTATTCTATGCCGACATCACACGAGCTAATAAGAATAAAGATAATTTAATATCTTTATGCACAATGTTTTATGTAACATTTCTCAGCTAGCAAAGATAAATCTCTGAGCTTCCGACAAATGACTATCCAGAAACACACAGATGAAAGCTTGTAAGTGCGATATATGCTGACGTAAATGATGACTCATTGCTGGTCAGTGTCAGATAAACGCATAGAATATGTATACTGGGCCCTACAAGGTGCTGTTCAGTTTCATTCATGGTCGGAGTGATATGCTAAAATTGTGTTTAATATTTCATTGGGACCCTATATTACAAAAGTTAAAAAAAGAAAAATACCTCCGAGCAGTTGGGTATATAGTGCGTATACGGCGTACAAAATAACTTTGGCTGTGACCGTTAATGCGCAGAAGTCAAAAAAGAGTCACGGGAGTGAGCGCGGCATGTAGGGGGAGGCGATGGAGTCGTTCACATTGGCTCTCCGCCTGTCACCTACGCGCAAAAAAAACCGTCAAAGCCAAACTCATCCTGAACGTGCTATCATCATAACACCCCAAGAAACGTCCACTACAGGACAGGGAGCTCCCCTCCAGAATTCTAGCTTTTGCTGGAAAAATTTGGATCAACGTTACGGCTAGCACGATGAACCGCGATTGTAGGTGACGATGCTGTTGCCCAGTTAATAATCCTTAGTCGCCTCTTACGACACCCACAGGTATTTATAGGATGTTACTGTTCTTTGTTGGCACCACACGGGACGACTGATTATCATCATAACATCCCATGAAACGTCCACTACAGGACAGGGAGCTCTCTCCAGAATTCTAGCTTTTGCTTTAAAAATGTGGATGGAAAGTACCATAGTCGCCTCGCTGGAATATACAATATCAAAAATAATTAATGAAAAATATTTCACATGATATTATAAATACAGTTGGGTAATACCCGGTATGAAATCACTACACGAGAACATACGTCACTGAAGGAGGTGGCAGACGGAAGGTCATTAGAGTGGTTTGATTGATGCGCCCATTCTACATGTCGATGGATTGATGGCTCGAGCAAATAGTGATCTGGACTAGACGGATCTTGTTACACAAGATCTTTGGGAAATGGATAATGTTACCTAAATAACTATAATCCATTTTTGAAGTGAAAAGTTTTTTAGCGGCGCTTGTCACTTTTTTAGATGGCTAAAAAATGTTAAACTCGCGTCAGATGTCGCGTCAGATCTCGCGTCAGATCCGTAGCCTGATCGAAAAAGCGTCAAATAAATAAATAAAAAGAAGCACTCGAGCAATGGCGCGATTGACCCTTACAAAAAGCATAAACATAAGTTTTCACTTCTGCCGGTTTTTTTCGGAAAGAATAACATTGTTGTACAAAATTATTTTTTCTGACAGCTTATAGCCGATTGCTTTTGAGATAGCTGCAAAATATGTTGGTAAGCGTTGGAACAAACAAAAAATAAACCATATGACAGTTTCACGGCTTGGTCATGACTAATATAGTTAAACGCGATTTTCAGGGCAGCAAGAGTTTGTTAATACACTTTTTTTTTCTGTCTATGAGCTTACTCTTGACCTCGATCTAGCCCTGAGGACAGAGATGAGGTCGACGATGGAACGAGCTTGCCCAGAAGAAGCCTATTCACTCGCAACTTAAATAGATTCTGGTATAAGAGCTCGAGAACACAGACGAAAGCAGAGAATCATTATAAAAGATGTTTGAAAGTGCTTTGTGCGGATGTGTGGAATTTCAAACAAATATGGGTGATATCCTGCGGTTCGTTTGGATTCTCGATGGTACACTACATCTAGTTGAGTGCATGCTTTATAGTTATGACCTATTATATCACTCAAAAGACGTCCACTACCTGGACATTGACTTCCTTCAAAGATCTTCGTAACCACAGGTCCTGCGCTGTTTGAATCCAACGACTTTCTACAACATTGGTCCACCTTATGTTGGTCTACCTACGCTTCGTCTTCAGGTTCGTGGTCGCCACTCTAGGAACTTTACGCCTTATCGTCGATATTTCGGAAGATGTATTAGGATTCAACGCTTAGTGTATTAAGAAAACCCGAAAACGTAAAGTGTAAAAATATAGCACTTGGAGGTGATTGTTTTTTTTTTCACGTAACTTATAGTACGTTACTATCTGGCAACCGCCGAGTGACAGGCAGCGTCGAGCCCGACCACGGCGAAGATAGCGCGGTGAACTCGACTCTTTTTGTAAAGACTGGCAGAGTAGAGATCAGTGGAAGGAATGGAGGGAGGCATTTGCCCAACAGTGGGACAGGAACGGCTAATAAGATAAGATAAGTAAGTTAAGCTGTAGCTCAATATCGGTTTTAGCTACGACGGTGAACGTTGGACATCAAAGGCGTTTCGGTGCTTCAAAAGTCATGTTAAGTCGTTGGTCTCGACAATTTTCGAAGGTGGCAATATCAGAGGCCATTTTTGAGAGTTTGAATTTGGAATGTGAGAGCAAAGTTAGTGCAAGAGCGCAGATCCTAGCAGAATAACAGCATCGCAGTCCAACTGCGGTTCATACTAAGCCAGACATCCTTTTTGTTTCCATAGTTTATTATTTTTTTAAGTTTTCCTATTATATTATCTGTCTATATAAATACAACTGCTCTTTTGTGTTCATAAAAAACAGGGAATTTTTCGAAATTAAGAATAGCAATTTCGTCCTTTGCATTAGACATTTTAATAACGTACTTAAATCTGACATAGCAATATTAAAAGCAAGTAAAATATTGCTGCTTGTAAATATTCAGTGTTGGCTTAAGTTTGAATTTGTTTCAGCCCTAAATCTTACTGAAATACATTATACTAGAGTAAAATGTATAATCCTTATGAATAAAGCAAAACGTTAACATAAATATTAATGATTTTATGACATACGAAATCACAGCATTAAATCATTAGTCAAATTTTTTTAAGATCCCTTTTAAAAATTGCTACTATTCCGTCAATTCAAAATTTGAAAATGCTATTTTTGTTTAGACACGAGCAAAACAAGCTTGACACTCGCAGCGCAATTTTGGCTCCAACTGCTTTTGAAATAAAAACGGTAAAAAGTCCAAAATGTCGCGTTCAATACGTTCTTGACAGTATGTTACATACTCCAGTTGTAAAAAAAAATTGTGTTAAAAAAAAAATTCTTTTATTTGAGGCTTGCTGGCTTCAGGATTCCATGAAAAACGGGACTCCGATGATTGTCTGTCTGTCAGCGAGCTGTATCTCATTAACCGTAATAGTTAGACAGTAGAAATGAAATTTTCATGGGTTATGTATTCCTTTTGCCACTATAACTCAGATAACAAAAAAAGAATAAAAAATAAGGGGAGCTTCCCTGCTAAACAAAGTTTCTTTAAGGGATTTTTATCCAATTTTTGTTTTAGGTTTATCTTAAAAATGGAAATACTTACAAACGTGAAAATAGGTACGTTTATAGTGCATGAGCTATAGAATAACAAAAATTATAAAAATTATTAAATTTTTAATGCACTTCTACGTGACTTAACTTAACTTAACTTAACTAACTTAACTGCGCCATCCACAACTAAAACGTTATGTTAGCCTTAGTGGTATGGTCCTTAGTGGTACGGGATCCTCAGTGCGCGAGTCGGAATCGCACTTAACCGGTTTTTTCCGTTTCTTTTTTGTTCTTTATCTTTAAAAATGCGTCCCAGATTAAATCGCTGACGTTTTATTTCAAGATCTGCGGTCCCAGCTATCCGGATACCCAGCTCTTCATGACACAAGTACAACACAAATAGGTCAACAACGATTCGCCACGGTCTCGAGTGACCGAACGTGCTCAAGCATCCATTGGAGCAGTGTCACACTCTGTTGGCTTTTATGATTTAGTAGCCACTATTTGATTTATGGGTTCATTGATAAAACGATTGATAGACGGTCACACCTTGGTACAGTGAGCTTATTTGGTTACACTAGTCATCATCATCTTTGTGTGTTTCAAGGTCGATGACTGGCCTCACAAACCATGAGATCAGAGTTG
The DNA here is from genome assembly GCA_947532105.1 of Athrips mouffetella. Classification (NCBI taxonomy): domain Eukaryota; kingdom Metazoa; phylum Arthropoda; class Insecta; order Lepidoptera; family Gelechiidae; genus Athrips; species Athrips mouffetella. The sequence continues at coordinate 4,371,009 of OX383964.1, read as the reverse complement.
TTGAGCCACATTAGGCCTCTGACAAGCCTCATTTAAGACTACATTATTAGGACCAATGGCTTAACGTGCATTTGGAAGCAAGGAATAATGTAACTTTTCTGACAATCGAAATGTCGTAACCAAACTCCCCACTTTACGTGGTACACCATTTTTTAAAATATCTTTAATAAGTATTATATTACTCTATGCTATTACTGTGTGGGCGTGACAAATGTTTATACTCATACCAGATTACAGTTTTCTTCTACTAAAGGTCTCTGAGCTAACCCGCAGACAGGCAGATAGACGGACATAGCGAAACTCTAATGGTTCCTTTTTGACTACGGAACCCTAAAAAGCCAAATTACTTCACCTCTAATAACGTTTTGATAATGATCCACGCTGAAAAACCACTTTAACATAATGCATGCTTGCCAAAAAAGCTACGAGTACGTTGCAGCGCCGGCCGAAAAGTATCCACTAAAGCCACGATCACAGCTAGCTGAATTCAAAGACTAATTCGGCATACATTGCTGGGAAGCTTGGTTATGTTAATTGCAATATCCTTACCTCAACGAGCAATGAATGCTGAATTTGTCTTTGAATTCAGCTAGGTGTTATCGTGGCTTTACTTCACGGTACACAAATTTTTGTAAGTTTCCGGTTAGAGCAAAAATATCTCACTGAGCTTCCGTGGGTAGGGGTTAATGGAATCTGAAATGCTGACCCCACTTGCGACTGAACAAAAAACCAAAAAAACTGTTGATAGAGGTAGTGTCAAGTTTTTCAGAGAAAGGACATTTAAATCAATTTTAGATTTTAACCTATCCTCGTGAAAAAATACAAAACTACAAGTACATGATAATAAATAAAAACGTTTTTTTGTATTTAAAGAAGTATTTTTAAAATAAATTTTGAAAATCTATTGATTAGGTGAATAAAAAATATATTGTGCTTGGCGGTAAAACTTTTTAGATTGACGTTACGTTTCACTTACACTATCGTTACTTACTTGGGCTAGAAAAGTAAAGTATGCCTCAAGTAAATATTTCCTCATCCCGTGTGGTGCCGGCAAATAATCGTACCATCCCATACATACCCGTGGGTGTCGTAAGAGGCGACTAAGGGTTATGCAGGGTGTAAGGGACTGTGTACCGAAAACTGAAAGGACGTGCTCAGTCAACGAAACTGAACAACTTTCCCAAAGAAACATTTGTGGGAAATAAAAACATGTTTGGCCTCTCCATACAAACTGTTTGATCGGAGTGAGCAATTTGTATGGAGAAATTGTTTTTTTCATTTCCCAAAAATGTTTGTTTGGGAAAGTTGTTCAGTTTGGTTAACTGAGCACGCCCTTTCAGTTTTCGGTAAGTACATCGTCCATTACACCCTGTCTACTGGAGGATGGGCAGCAGCATCCTCCTTTGTATCATACCATCTTACTTAGTTTGGCATATATTCTGTGGTTTGGCCACTTACAACCGCGGTCCATGGTGCCAGCCGTAACGCTAACAAGCGAGGTGACTATGATACTTCCCCTCCACATTTTTCCAGCAAAAGCTAGAATTCTGGAGGGAGCTCCCTGTCCTACAGTGGACATTTCATGGGAGTAATGGTGAAATATTTCCTACAAAATTTCAAATAATCGTCCGTATGTTGTCCTGTAAAAAGGGCTAACAAAAAAATAGAGAAACATTAATTCAACCTTTCATGGGTTAATATAGCGTGGTTTTTTATAACCCGGGAATGAAAAGAGGGTGTTATGTTAAGGTGTGACAATACCAATTATTTATGGCTTCAATAGCCATAAGATGGTTAAATTCAACTACTATTAACACTTAGAAATTTATGAAGTGAAAACTTCTTTAGCGGCGCTTGGCACTTTTTTAGATGGGTAAAAAATGGTAAACTCACGTCAGATATTGCGTCAGATTGCGTCAGAAGTTTAAGTTTTGAAGTTTTTTTTTTTTTTAATTTATTTTATAAAAATGAAAAGAACAAGCTACTTAAATTACAGCACGCCAAACTGCAGCGCAGTTTGTTGGCGAAACGCTCAATAGGTAGTTAACTTTAAAAGACTTAAAACTACACAACAACATTCCACACCCCTACAGTCTTATATGTAGCCGTTTGACTCCTAAATCATCCGCGCCGAAGTATAGGCCCCACTGCAGTGCTATAGAGTCTATCCAGCGGCCGTAGTACCATCAAAGACCTACAGACCCTCTAGTAATACCTGTTTTAGCATAGTTTTTAAAGAGGTTAAGAGAAAACTTCTTTAGCGGCGCGTCAGATCTGACGAAGATTGTCTATATGTAATATAAATTATCATGTTTGTCTACGATAGCACAATAAATGAATATTGTATGTACTTTTATACTGATAGATTAACCATTCCAAAATATTCAAAAACGCAAAACGTTGATGTTTAAGTTTTCACTTCTGCCGGCACTCCCGGAGTGCAACCCGTCCTTTTTTAGGGTTCCAATACCAAAATGGTAAAAAAAAGGAACCCTTATGGTGCCGCTCTGCCCCTTATCTCCGAAGTTGGTGTAAGGAAAATTTTGAATAAATTACAGTTGACAGAAGTTTATGTAAACTTTACAGAAAAAATAAAACGATCTTTCTAAGTCGCACAGTTTTTCAGAAATCTGCAAAAAACCTTTACAAACAAATTTAGTTTTGCGGTCCTGAAAATGGACTTTATTGCTTCCAAAAATACTATAGGTATATCGGAACCCTCGGCGCGCGAGTCCGACTCGCACTTGACCGGTTTCTTTTGTTAGAGAACCCTGTTTTTACCCGTACGGTACGTAGGTGTAGTAAAAAGCACCTACGGGGTATGGGCAACAGTGTCTCTTCATATCGTACTGTCTTACATACTGCAGTCCAAAACCACTGCGTTATACACGGTGTAATTTAAAGGGTACACCAACCATGAAGGATGTGAAATTGCCCATTAAACTGAACAACTTTCCCCAAGAATCGAAATACGATAGGTCGAAATACGAAAAAAAATATATAACCTCCCATACAAAATGCGCTATCAGCTGATTCCGTTTCTATGGGAGGTAATTTTTTTTTTTGGTATTTCGACCTATGTTTCTTGATGGGATGGTAAACTGATGTTGAAGCCATCATCATCATATTGCGTGGGTTTCAAGGTCAATGACCGATCTTACACAACTTAGCGTCAAAGTTGTTAATCTGCCGTAGGCCCCTGAGATGGCTTATTTACGACTACTTTCGTAAACAGTATCCGGGAACAACGACTTAACATGCCTTCCAAAGCACGGAATGATCTAACTTTTCAGACAATCAGGTGATTCATCCTGCAAAAGTCCTAACCAAACTGGGTAAGTCACACAAAGTGACTTTTGTTTGGCAGTGTCCCCCACCGGGTGTCGAACACAAATCCTGCGGATCAGAAGCCAAACGCACTAACGACTAGACCAAAGAGTTTGGAGTTATGTTCGAAGTGAGTTATGTTGCATATATACATAATAGGTGTCTGCTGTAATATGCAATATACATAAGATTGCTGTTGCCTTTTTAGGGTTCCGATACCAAAATGGTAAAAAAAAGGAACCCTTATGGTGCCGCTCTGTCTGTCTGTCTGTCTGTCCGTCTGTCTGTCACACCTCTATATCTCAGCAACCACTTATGCTATCAACCTGAAATTTGGAATAGTTTTAGAATATAGTTGCCCAACTTAATTGCACAAGAAAAAATTTTGAAAAAAGTATGATTATTAATATAAAGGGGGCCAAAATAGGGGGGGCCAAATTTCAAATTGTCGCTACTAGGTCGAGTGGGGTATCATATGAAAGGGCTTTACTTGTACATTTTAAAATATATTTTTGTATTTTTTTAAATTTCTTAGTTTTAAAGTTATGATGAAAAATGTCAAGAAAAATACCATTCCCCCCCCCTTATCTCCGAAGTTTGAGTAAGGAAAAATCTGAATTAATTTCAGTTGACAGAAGTTTATATAAACTTTACAGCAAAAATAAAACGATCTTTCTAAGTTGCACAGTTTTTCAGAAATCTGCAAAAAACCTTTACAAACAAATTTAGTTTTGCGGTCCTGAAAATGGACTTTATTGCTTCCAAAAATACTATAGGTATATCGGAACCCTCGGCGCGCGAGTCCGACTCGCACTTGACCGGTTTTTTCTTCGTTAGATTAAACACAAGAATGTAAGTAAGTACAAAAATTTCACACAATAAAAAACAAATAAAGAACGTACTAAAATAGAATTCACTAGTAATGTTTAGATTAATAAGTGTAATTTATAAACTACTTTTTTCTAAGATATGTTCTGCTAATTTGTGTTTAACAATTTTTTTATAGATGACGGTAATTTGTTAAAAAGTAGTGAGCCTTCGTACGTAAGTGATTTTAATTAATTAATTTATTTTTTGTGTTAGAGCTGACACAGTTTGGTAGCACCTTAATATGGCCTTCAAGTGTCTAGACCAAAGATTAATGCTGTCTAACGCTCAGAATAAAACGTTTAGTCATTGCCCTGGAGCAGCACTACGCGTTAATATTATTTACTAACTGTAGCTCGTTTGCTCACTTGTAACATAAAAAAAATCCGTATCAAAAGAAACCAAGCATTTCAGATAAATCCACACATTCAAAATGACTATTATAATCTATCTGTACATCAGACTTTAAGGGCACTGCATGTTATCCTACGTCATCTAGTACACGAAATTTGCAACATTGTAGCGATAGTAGTGGCTTACTAGGTCCACAAAACGTTGGTCTGCCAATCCGAAACCTGGCAGGTTTTGTACAGTCGGAGCGAAAAGTGGTTAAGTGACAGATTACACAAATGAAATCTATTCGTAGAAATAGAAGGTACCTATATAAGTAAAAAACTACAGGTCTGCCTTGCATCCTCTTAGCAGTTTGGCCAGTCCGACCAAATTTGTGGTCCAATTACATCTGACCACATTTTTGGTCCGACTAGCGAAACTGCCAATAAGATGCAAGGCAGACCTGTTGTGTTTTACTTGTATAGGTACCTTCTATTTCTACGAATAGATTTCACTTGAGTAATCTGTCACTTAACCACTTTGCGCTCCGACTGTACAAAACCTGACAGGTTTCGGATTGGCAGACCAACGTTTTGTGGACCTAGTAGGCCAATACTATCGCTACAAAGTTGCAAATTTCGTGTACTAGATAACGTAGGATAACATGCAGTGCCCTTAAAGTCTTGATTCTTTCTCGAAATCAAAAAGTGCTCATAACAATTTGAAAACTTTTGTATAATAGTTCATAGGTCCCGAGTTCATATAACCCGAATCTATTCAAGTCGCGAGTGAATAGGCTTCTTCTGGGCAAGCTCGCTTCATCGAGGTCAAGAGTAAGCCCATTGACGATAAAAAAAATAGTGTGTGAGAGATAGTCGAGTATTTATATTATCGTTCTAAATCTTTAGGATCTAAATTTTCAGAAAAAGACGATCTTAACAAAATTGTAGTCAACGAAATCCAAATTTAAATAATCAATAATAAATATTTGAAACTTTGCAACCTTTCACATTCAGTGACTAATAGTTTGAAGCTATGACGAACTCTGTCCTTTCCAAAATAGTTTCAGGACTATAAACAAAGCTTGTTGACTCCATTATTAGTTTAGAACTATCTTTTTATACCGGGTCTTAGCTTTCGTGGCCCCATGCTCTTTATTTTCACAATAGCTCGTGCCCGAACTTCGTAAGCGTGGAAATTCAGAAGAAAAGTAGCTTTTGTTTTCTTCTTCTTAGGTTTAAAGATTCTTTATTTCTCATTAAAGACATTTACGTCAGTTACATGAGAACAAAAAATAAAACAAGGTTAACAATCGTTCGTTTTGCATCGAGAAGTTACACACTTTTATGCTCACTAAAAACTTAAAACTTAACTGCCTTTTCACAACCTAAAATCACTTGTAACAATTAAATCATTACATAGACTTACTGATAATATGACTAGCTAATTTAGCTTTAAATGTTATAATTGAATTATTTTTTTTTAGAGATGACGGTAAGTTGTTAAACAGTTGCGCACCCTCATAAGTGAACATTCGCTTGCCATAGTTCGTTCTATGCCTCGGTAATACTAGGTAGCTGGCCCGTCTCGTGCTGCGTTTAGATACATTTTTGGTCTGGGTAAGTGAGATTGATGTATGGATGGATTTATGTAGGATTTTTTGTATAAGTATGCATGTGTGGTAGGTGTAAAGTTGTTTAATGTTCATAAGGTTAGTTTCTTTGTATATTTTATGAGTAGGAGTTAGATACGCATAGTGGAATAACATTTTAATGAGTTTGTTTTGTATAACTTGTAATTCGGACAGCTTGGTTTTAGGAGCACTACCCCATAATTCAATGAGATACATAAGTTGTGACTTAACTAGAGAGTTGTATATTAATATACGAACCCTCCGAGGCATGGAACGAACTTCTTCTTAGTCGTATCCTCATGACTGAGGGACGTGACAATCGTGGGCTGCAACTTGTGCCACCACACCTCTCCAGATCGCCCTATCTTGAGCACGGTGTATGCTGGCCTGTAGTATCGCTCCAGTAGCTTCTTTTATAGCGTCGGCCCATCGCATTGGTATGCGTCCTCTGCTCCGTTTACCCTCCATTCGGCCAGAGATGTTAAGCCTTTCCACTATATTTCACTAGTTTAAAAATATCTTCACACCAAGTTTTTATTAATGCAGAAGTAACTATGTAGCTATATTTTCATTTATAATATTGGTTTAGATTTATGGCGCCTTGAAAACTTGTGACAGGTTTGTACAGATTGACAATATCTAGACTACACACGCTTTTGCTACACCGCGGGCCTACACGACCCCAGATTGGAAGGTCGTGTAGGCCCGCATATTCAGTACAAAAGACCCTTTAGAAGGGCCACGAGAATCTCGCGGGCGGGTGCGCGCGGGGGTGCGGGGTAGATTGCGGGCGGTGGGCGGAGAGTGTCCGTTCTGTATGATAGTACTATTACTACTTTGTTCTTAGATATAAATTTTGCTCTCATCATCATCATGCGCCAGGAGTGTCGTATCGTGTGGGTTATGAGATCGATGACTAAGTTCATATACCTTGGTGTCAGACCTATTGAGCCGCAAAAGACCTCTTGCACGGCTCGTTTACTTCTACTTCCGTAGATGGTAGCCTGGACTAACGTCTCATGTAATCTTCTTATTTTTTATGGACAACCAGGTATTCATATTGCAATATCCTAACCAAGCCAGGAAAGATGCACTGAGTTTTTTTTTTGGTTTGACCGAGTTCCCTCTAGGAATCGCACCCAGAACCTTTATTTTGAGGGCCAAATGAACTAACCACTAATCCCTGAAAGCTGTTACACATATACAGTTTATAAAAGACGAATGGACAGTTTTAGAGAGAGACAACGAATCGATACTTAATAAAACCCTGTATGTTAGAAATAACTAACTACAAAAGCAGAGGGCTACTGATTTCCCCGTAGACTATATCTGATGTGAAAGACGTCAAAAATAAATGAAGCGATAGAATATGATACGAAGTATTACAATTTGTTGAAGATCGGTCGTAAATAAGACAGGTTTTTCAATATTTTTATCACACAAACTTATAAAAAAAATATAAATTCCATGTTGAAAACAAAAGTTTGTAACATTGAACATTTAAAATAAAAAAATACACCAAGAAAACTAGAGATTAAAAGGTTTCAGGGCAAGTCTTCTGTTTTGGTCTTTTAGTTTGTCCCGTCTCCAACGTATTTCCATCAAGTCTCCGATATATTTCCGTCGAGTCTCCGACATATTTCTGTCCAGTCTCCCTCATGTCTCCATCCTGTTTCTGTCATGTCCTGCTTGTGGCTTGGTGTCTCTTTTGTGTCTCTATAGTTATACTGTCGTTAGCAAAAATTATTTCAGCGAATAACAAAATTATTATTTTGCGAATCCTTGTAACTTTTCTTGTACATTTTTCATAAAAAATAAAATTATTCTATTCTAATAAATCTTCTCTGCCTGCTCAGCTATACATAAAAAACCGACCAAGTGCGAGTCGGACTCGCGCACCGAGGGTTCCGTACCACCACATAATCATAATTGTATTTAGTTGTTTCAGTAAGTTAATGTTCTAGATTTTTTGAGTCCGCCACGCGCTTGACCAAATTTTATTATTTGTTGTTATTTTATAGCTTATGCACTATAATCACACCAATGTTCAAGTTTGTAAGTGTTTCCATTTTAAAAATAGAACTAAAACAAAAATCACCTCCGCGACCATCCAACTTGACCCCTCTCATATATGAATGTTCTTGAAACGGGAGCTCACCACAATTGGTTACCATTAGTTGTGAGAAAAGTTGTAATATTTAATGATTTCAGACTTTTACCTTTATTTGTACTGTGAGACCTAGCTTCTTGCCAAATTTCATAATTTTAGGTCAACGGGAAGTACCTTGTAGGTTTTGCATTTTTGCATAAATGTATGGCGATGAGGACATAAAATGCCATATCTTTTGATTGCGTCATTGTAAAAAATTGAAATTTTCAGATCTTGTGTGGTTCATAGATCCTAATATATAGTATTAACTAGCTGTTACCCGCGACTTCGTCCGCGTAGATTTTATAAAAAAACAGAACTCGAACTTAATTGAAACATATTTTACGGAGCGCTTATCCTTCTTGATCCCTACGTAAGAGATGCATTTGTTCTTATCCAAGTTGAATAAATGCATCTTACTACAAACTTAATTATCTTTTGATTTTATTTAACTGGTAGGTAGTGCGGAATTTTCATTGTCAACCGTTACAGGCGAACTTAAAAAAGAAGGCAATAAAGGGAGTGAAGTGAATGGGTAGCGAGGAGGTATTCATAAAAGTAAAAAAGGTCCCTATTCCTCCCTATCTAAACTTTTGTATCCCCCCCCCCCCTACATTCCCACTCCCCCTCCCTCACCCTCTCCCACTCTCTCTTCCTCTCCCTCGCCCCTCCCTCTTCCCCCCCTCACCATTCCTTCCCCCTCCATTTCCCCCCTTCCCCTCTCCCCATCACCCTCCCTTTCCCCCCTCGCCCTCCTCCCATTCCCCTCCCTTTCCCCCTTCCCCTCACTCATCCTCCCCTTCCCCCTCTCCCTCCCTCTACCCCCCCCTCCCTCTACCCCCTCCCACGCCCTCTACCCCTCCCTCCCCCTTTCTCTCCCCTCATTTTCCCCTCCCTTACACTCTCTCCCTATCCCTCCCCCTCTCCCTTCCTTATCCCTGACCCTACCCCTATCCCTGCTTCTACCCCTAACGCCATCTTAACCGCTATCCCTATCCTTATATAAACATACAACTGACACTCATATTGATTTTTAGACATTTCAAACCTATCGAATCCCAACCCCATCCCAGGGGTGGTGGTATTTCACGTCCACCACGTTGGATTTCAAAATCATTGTAGTTTTCGTAATCAGCGACCCGATAAACCATACGAACGACACCCATATTGATTTTTAGACATATCAACTCTATCGCACCCCAACCTCATCCCCAAGGGATGATAGCATTTCACGTCCACCATGTTGGATTTCAAAATTGTAGTAGTTTTCGTAATCAGCGATACTTAGTTGAATAAAAAAAGTCCCATCAAAATCGGTTAAGTAGTTTCGGTGTGCTGTAGCAGATACAACCCCGCTAGAGTATTATTGTATGTGTAGATTCTCACGGGAATGAGATATTTTCCCGGGGTAAAAAGTAGCCTATGTCCGTCTCCAAGTTACCATCTATCACCATACCAAATTTCATCAAAATCCGTTCAGCCGTTTAGGCGTGAAAGAGCAACAAACAAACAAACAAACAAACAAACAAACAGACAGACAGAGTTACTTTCGCATTTATAATATTAAGTATGGATTTCAACCTGATACCTCTACCCGTTCGGGAGATAAAGGGTCTTGACAGACAGACAGACAGACGGACAACAAAGTGATCCTATAAGGGTTCCGTTTTTTTCTTTTGAGGTACGGAACCCTAAAAAAGATGATTATGACTCTTCTTCTGCATTACAAAATATTTTAATAGAGTTGATGACCACCCTGATTTAAAAAACCTGCCCAACCTGACGATTCTGGACAGAATTTCGTAGAGAAAAAAAATGAGGAGGCACAGTGCTCACTTTATGTAGGACACTTCAAAGACGAAAAATTAGAAGTGAGTCGGTTCGGCCTTAGACCTACAGCGTGATAATGACTTATCTGGCTGTATTTGAGTGTGGTAAGTTATGTCATGAAACTTAAAAACTTTCCACAAGAAATATAATAACAGCATATAGGTAAAGAAAAAAAAATATCAGTACTTTAATTAAAGCCATAGATAAAACAAAACTCAAACTCAAAACTCAAACTCAGAACTCAAGCTCAAAATATTTTATTCATTGTTGGATAATAGACGTCAGCTAAACTACATCGCATCACAAAGTATTGCCATGGTGAAAAAGAAGAAGCGACAATAAAAACTCAATATGTTTACATAAACAGATAGCCATAACATTTTCCTTATATTTTTGTTACAAATAAAACATCGTAGCTTTTAGCTACATATGATTGCTACGGCGTAGAACGCGTAGGAATTTTAGTAGCATGTTTGTAACTTTTTCCGTTATTCTTGGGAATACCATTACTGATGGACAGAAGAATTTGACTGTAAGTTACTCCACGGACATGAGGAGACCAACCACAACTAGCTAGAATTTATTAATTGCATTGGTTAAATAAAAATAGAATGTCAATTCGCTTAAAAGAAAGGAATATGCATGATTTTTTTGTAATAAACAATTAAGATTTGTTTCTGTCTCTTTCTAACAAAATGAAATTTGACACGGAATTTATATGGCCGTAGTGACATGTGACAGCACTGCCTAATACTGCCCATGTCAAATCTCTGTCTAATCGGCGCGTGATTAATAGTTTTAAATGCTTATGTCGGCCGTATTTCTTAGCAGATTTTAATTTAAATTTCTTTTTTTGTCATTTCTACTTCGGTATTTTCATGTTTCGTTAATAAATGTGACTAAAAATGTATGCATATTCCCTCACTTAAAAGAAAGGAATATGCGTGATTTTTTTGTAATAAACAGTTAAGATTAAAAACATAAAAGCCATCGAAGATTTGTTTCTGTCTCTTTCTAGCAAAACAAAATTTGACACGGAATGTTTATGGCCGTAGTCACATGTGACGTCACTGTCCATGTCGAATTTCTGTCAAATCTGCGCGTGATTAATAGTTTTAAATGCTTATATCGGCCGTATTTCTTAGCAGATTCTTATCAAATTACATTTTTTGTCATCTTCATTGCGGTATTTTCATATTTTGTTAATAAATGCGACTAAAAATAATTAGGCATATTCTCTATTAGCATGTTAATACTTCATGTACATACTATCTAGCCGAGTGTAAAACGAGCGAGTTCCATCAGTATTCCTTAAACCCTTAAGGCACAATCTCATCGCCCTTGCAAGAGACACGCGAGTAATGGAACGCCTGGCGCTTAGCCGCGAGTGTTAACAACAGTTTGGAGCTCTCTCTATAAAAATAAATATTATAATATTTATAATTAAAACGGAACATTATTTAACAGTCTCAGGATTAATAACCTAGTACCTGGTCGAACAAGCATCGCTCTATAATTACCACCTCAACATTGATATGTCATCGGGTGAACAAGCTAATAGATGTCGCTGTAGGTTTCTGTTAAAACGCGGTATCTTTTAATTCTTCACACAACACAAGGAAATCGAATTTTCCTAGACATGAGCCGAAAACCCCCGATTGGTAAATTTCATTGAAATCGTTAGAGCCGTTTTCGAGAAACCGATTATAACTATGTGTACAAATATATACAGGGTGTAAATGCAAAACCGAGAGCCAGCTCAAGGGTGTACTCAGACCTCGAAACTTAACGAACAACTTTTCCAAAGAAACATGGGTCGAAATCGGAATTTTTATTATGGCTTCTCCATAAAAAAAGCACTGTCCACTATTGAAGGTTTTTATGAAGAAGCCAAAAAAATATCTCCACTTTGGACCCATGTTTCTTTGGAAAAGTTGTTGAGTTTCGTGGCCTGAGCACACCCTTGAGCTGCCGCTCGGTTTTGCATTTACACCCTGTATATATACAAATGTTGGTCGTTTAATAGTATAGGATGAAAAACTCGAATGTCATACTGCTAGTTACCAGTACATTAGGCAACCGAGCTACGCTCTGTATAATTTTCACTTCAGTGGGTTAACAGAGGGTGCTGTAGGATTTTAAATCGCGCTATAGTTTTTCTAAAATCTGAAGAAACAAATTTTTAATTACATGATACCCTAATGCTGTAGGTTTTTGCTTCCAGGAACCTCCATATACAAAATTTACGCGAGTTTTCGAAATCGCGAATCAAATCATTCTAGGATATAGGTGACTTTGAAGACATTCGACAAATTTTGATGATTCGCAAATAAGGATATTTACATTGTATTTGATGAAGTTTAAATTAAAGTACCAAAAGGATTCTTACATTTAGTTAATTTTTGTATGGTAAGAGATCCGTTATACCAGTCCAGTTAAGGAACTCCGTTTAGCGAAATTGACATCCTCAAGCTTAACTTCGCACTTCCTTGGATGTTGGCTCTTACGATAAAGAATGTGGATTGAATCGTCTATCTAGTGCAAATGACAAAGGAATAACTGAATGCAAAGTAGATAGTGAGTATTTAGTAAATTTGAAGAGTGATACTTGTTAATAGCCCGTCCTTGGGCTACTTAGCCCAAAAGGAAACAAATGGTACAGCAGCACTGCACTGACTTTCACGCAATACACAAGAGTCATCATTATTATATCGTGTGGGTGTCAGAGTTGTTGAGCCGCTCAATCCCTCTGACATGGCTCATCTAATGACTACTACTGAAGATAGCGGCTGGAACCAACGGATTAACGTGTCTTACGAAGCACGGAATTATCAAAATTTCAGACCATCAGATGATTCATGCTGCAATGTCCTAGTCAAACTAGGAAAGTCACACAAATAAGTACCAACTGCAAACTTAACTGTGTAATACCATACAAATTATATGAAAATACGAACTAACCTAAACTTTTAAATGAAATATGCAGTCAGGTAGATAACCAATTCAGAACACAAATCATAGAACATTGAAATAAGCTCAATGGAACCGATTTTGAGGAAATCACTTTTTTACACTTTAGTAGTAAGGGAACACCCCTTTTGTGAACTTCCACAGACCAATGGATGTTGCCGCAAAATACCTTGCATGAAGATTTTTGGTCATGCAAATTTCCATTAAGGTTGTTTGAGCCGTTTTTGCGCAAATTTGAATTGTTCATTTTAGTAAAGTAACAACTACCGCTCAAAATGAGAGCCAGGAAGAAACCACTCAAAATCCTTCGATGAATTTGCGTAAATATCTTAAATTTAAAATAAGACTAGTTTAAAATAAGATGTCAATCGGACTATTCCTCTAGCCGCTAGATCGAAGCGTGACAGGTAAACCGACTGACCGACCGACGGACGGACATTTTTGGGAGACTTGCTTTTCTGATGTGTAAGTGATAGTTATGGAACATTTTTGAGAAAATTAGATTTTTTATGCACGAATACAAAAACTTTCTCGCTCCAATCGAAAAACAAAAACCCTTAAAAGATCAGTTTGTTGTTCGTATGTCTGTCTGCCTGCTATGACATAGAATAAAAATTTGGTCTATGGATAGACCCTTGTCAGGGAAGTTCGTACGTACGGCATCCAGCACATAGACACAAAACCAGTATAATCTGAACCAGCGCTACGCTTTTAACTCCCGAAACCCGAGACCCGCTCAAGTAAAATTGTTTCCACTAACGAGCGCCGGTTTGTACACACCTCCAAGACATTAAATTTTTTGAGTCAACGTAAATCAAAGAATAAGTCATCGATAACCCACACGATGTGATAATGAGTACCTTATTTAGTTGTTAAAACAGGGCAAATCATACCTCATTCACAGTATTTTAACACACCCACACCTGCTTCGTTTGCTCATTTGTATCATAAAAAAATATATATTCATCACGGTGCATTGCAATTTGTCACCAAAAATTTGAATGAACGAAATTGCTCTGCACATATTCGTAATTTAATTACTTCAACGCAATGACTGCTTCCAATTAGTGCGTTGTTTTGGCCGTCTTTTCAATTTACTCTTTTAATTTGAAAAAATATATTTTGTACTAGTGCTTTTTATTTATGCATTAAAATCCATCCGTTAATTATTTTCACGGATTTAGTTCTGGTATGTTTTTTAGAAGCGTGCTAAGACCTAATTTAAGGTAGTTCAATTATTAATATGAAATAAGTCGGCAATAAATAAATCATGTTTGTGGTTTAAATATAAAAGTAAGACATAAATCATTCCTTAAGACAACTTTATTTTTCTTTGTTAGCTGAGCAAAATGCAAAACTCTTATGTCGTTATTATTTTACTTTCAAATTCATGCTCTCCTGCCTGATACTTTACTTCCACCCAGTTTACTCCTCCTCTTGCAGATTCATGTTATCTTAGTACTTTTATTTTCTTTATAGAGGCTAGCCCCCTCCAAACCCTCGGACGCTGGCTGTTGACTCTAAAGAAATAAAACACGAATGAAATTAATAACACCATATTTACACGAATATCGTTTTCGACGTTGATAAATCTACCAAATGCTTAAGTCAGTGTCATCTACATATTATAAATATAATAGGTCTTTACCTATGAAATTGCCGAAATTTTCTTACAGATTAATGAGATCATAATTCCTATAATTCTAATGCTATTTTTTTCATTTGTCTTATATTTGAAAGTTGACTTCAAGGTTATCATTTTACGCATAAAATAAAGTCATTATTTTTAGTTTGATATATAAAATTAAAGGTTCGAAAATTGTTCGACTGAAATGTCGCTCGATTTCATCATTAGATTTGTTATATCTTTTTACAGATAATATTTTTCGTAAATTAAATTTAAGCTTCTGTTAGCTTAATGTCTTCCCAATAATGCTCAAAAAATAAGAAAAAATCGGATTAATAATTCCTAAGAAAAATGCAAAAATGTTAGTACTGATAATTGAGTTTACCTAAAATTCGCCATACAAAACTGCAATTTCATAGGTAAAGACCTATTATCCGATAGATATGTACTTTATAGACACTATTAATAGATGACAATATCCAGACAATGCGAGAGATAACTACATCTCCTTCATCCTAAATCTAGTGATGTGTTCAATACTTTATCGATTTCAAATTATTTTGAACGGAAAAACTAAGTGGGAAATTTTTACTCAAATACGTTATTGAATTTTTCAGTAACTGGGCTGCCGAGCTATGCTTGATATTATGAACGTAGACACTAGACAGCTCTGTACTTGGCTTTTTTTCTGGATCAAAGCAACACTTACTGGAAAATAAATTTTCTGATAGATGAGACCCAGCTAGATCGATTTTATCCCAGTAATATAGTCAACATTATTTTTGATAAAGTGATAGAAAATAAAATAAAATATGTGAAATTACACCAAAACTGCTTCATCACGAGAATTATTCTATAATTTTTTATCAATGACCGCATAACAAAAAAACTTGTCTTACTTGCAAGATTAATTAAATAAGTTATGGTAGTTATGCATCTAAACTCATTATATAATTTAAAAAACTACTAAAATTAATTTCGAAAAGCAAACGTCCGTACTTGCACTGCCACCATCCAGCCGCCAAGTAAGCGATATAAATAAGTAAAACACAATTAATCTTATCGACAACTTTATCCCGCACTATTCCAACTCTCGAAGGACGATTGAGAGCATCGAAAGTGTCACTGTGGTCATTAGTTCACTCAGCCAACTTGTTAAAGGAGTTAGTCAATACTCCATACTTTGTAAGAGTTGAGCAGGGAAGACCTGATTTCGATAATTAACTGATGGTAAAGTTTTTTGTCTATTTTATCGATCTTTAAGACAGAAACCGTGATGTCTTTTGGTCTTTTGATAAAGAGTAGAATTTGGTTCTAAGAGTCAATCTATTTTTCGCAAAGGAGGATTTGCATCTCCGGCCATCTCTATGTACACCTGCTAGAAAAAAAGAAAAAAATACACTTAGTTTTACCTATCAATTTTTTTGTTTATCATCTGGCAGTTTTTACGAGAAAAATCATCAAAAGTAAGCCTATTCGAGCGATATGTCACGGAAATGTTTATGTCACAATGATCCAATTGGGCAAAATAAAACTTGAAAATGTATTTTCGGTCTCTTGATATACAAAGGTCACATCAAATGACCATTTCCTCCATATTGTGTGTTGCCAGAAGGGAAGATTAAAATTGAACTATGCTGAATTAAACAAAAATCATCACATAAAGACGTTCTAATAATGTATTTAGAATCAACTGAATAGTGTACAAAGTATAGCCGGGGTCCCATAGTAATCTGAAACGACTCCTTTTCAAAAGATATAAGATATTTTTGTTATACATAACATCACGCCTATTTCCGGTCGGGGTAGGCAGAGACCAAAGTCCTCCACCTGCTACGATCTTGACATTTTTGATGTATCTAGCAAAATTTTAAACAAATGTATTAAAACCCTGTATAAATGAATTAAGGTATCTTTTCTAAGTGCAGAAATAACAAGGGAATTTCCTCGAAGCCTCGAACCATTCAGCGTGTGTTTTTGGCGTGATTGATACGAGTATGTCTGACGAGAATCGTATCTGTAGGTAATCAGGTACGCCCTCTACATTGCTGACTGGCGACAAATGGGATATCGTAAGCTGCTGTTCTCAGCTAATAATGACTTTTTGAATCGACTTTCTTTTAGTCCCTACAGATTTGTCGTATTTTCGAAAGGAACGTAATCTGATAAAGAATAAATTGATGTTAATATGAGTCAACTTTTTCTTGATTTGAGCATATTTTTTGTCATTTTTTCATGGCTTAGTGGTGGTTGAAAGAACGCTACGGGTTAGAGCTTCTAAGGTGGTATTGTTGGACTATACGTCTGTCTGAAATTCAAAGCAAATGTTTGAAATATTCGTCTTTCATTAAATATATATTTAATCTTTTAATAAAGTTTACCATTCCATAACAATGCCTTTAGTTTCCCAATATAACTCCGTATGATACAAAATGCGCTCTCAACAAAACTGATGCAGATTGTATGGAAGTAGATTTTTTTGTCTGTTGATAACTTCCTTAGGAAAAAATGTTCAATTTCTTGGCTAAATTCATACGCTTCCGGATTGTGCCTTTCTGTTATTAATACTTAGTGCTACTTTGATCTTTTTTGTAATCTGGTAGCAGGAAAATCGTCAAACACGTTTATTTACAGTACAGTGAACTCTTTAATTTGGCTTCAAAGAACTGCAGAATTTCTTAAGAAGAACTCCGTTTCCTCAAATCCCAGAAATCGGTTTCCGTGTTCGCGTAGCTGTGTTGTCACCCGTTAAATTGAGAACACGTGACTGGAAAAATTTAACAAGATTATGGTGTCAAAGCAAGTTGGAAATGTTTTGTGAATTCTTTTATTTTTTGAGTAATTACCAATGGATTTGCGTTTTTTCATACCTGCTTATTTAACCAGTTATTTAGAAGGCATCAGGATATGCAAGTAAAAACCCTTCTATGAGAAGAGGTAAAAAACGAGAAAATGTTTTTTTGTACCTACGGGGAGAAAATAAGTAGTTTGAAAAGTGCCCTTTCCTCCCCGCAGCAGCGGCACGAAAAATCGTATACTGACCACACAGGAGGAAACAAAGAATGCCCATGGCCTAGAGGCAATCGGCTTTCTACAATCGCAAACGCTGGTAGAATAGAATGCAAATGTATGAGATTGATATTAGCAAATGTTACGTGACAGCTGATGTCAATCCAATAGATTTTTATTATATTCTATAGCGATTGCGATAATAGAAAACAACTTTCCTCAGGGCCCATATCACCCATTTGCTACACACATGTGATAATTCATCATCATCACCATCATAACATCCCATGAAATGTCCACTACAGGACAGAAAACTCCTTCCAGAATTTTAGCTTTTGCTGGAAAAATGTGGAGGGGAAGTACCATAATCACTTCGCTTGTCAGCGTTACGGCCGGCACCATGGACCGCGGTTGTAGGTGAACGCAGTAAGTAAGATTAAGATAAGAGGGACGTAACATTGTATGATACACAGGAGGATGCTGCTGCCCATCCTCCAGTTTATAACCCTTAGTCGCCTCTTACGACCATACGGGGATGTGATTATTAATTCGGGCATTATTAACCGTTCCTCCCTAGGTACATAATCTACAATTGTTAGCTCGTATAAATCCACTAAAAGGGAAAGGCAAATCAAAATGTTTCTCTAGCCCACGTGTTTACACAGGCTAAGGTGATGCCACTTCAAAAAATAAATTTATTCTGTTACAAATACTCAATTTTTCATTGATATTCTTCGTTTGGTAGCAATATGGGGTAGTACTTTATTTTGGAACCCATTACATTAATTGCTATCTACAATGAGTTTTTTGGTATAATGTCGAAAGACACTATGTACTATACTTATAAACATCAAAAATTGATTAATAAACGTTTTTAGGTAAAGAATAAACACTGACGCAAATAAATGGTACAGCAGCACTGCACTTACTTTCTCGCAATATTCAAGGAAAAACTATCAACCGCAAACTTAAATTTTTAATGCCATACACAATGTATGGAAATACCAACTTTTATTTACGTTTTTCCAAAAAAAATTTCGAATGAAATATACACATCAATTCAGAATTCAAATTGTCAAACAATTAAACAAACCTCAAACGATTTCGAGTAAATCACATGTTTAACTTTTGGTAGTACTGGAACACCCTTTATATGAATTTTCACAGATCAATAGATACTACCGTAGGATACTTGCATGGAGATTTTTTAAATTTCCCAACACATGTTCCTTATGGATAACTGTTCAGTTTAGTCTACTGAGCTAGCCCTTTCAGTTTTTGGTACACCCTGTGTACTGAATTTTATTCAAAAAAATCATAAAGAATATCCAGCGATATAGTTTAGCTGACGTCATTAAGAAATTTTAATATCCAACAATGAATAAACTATTTTGAGTTTTAGTTTGAGGGTAGACAACCGATCCCGGATTAATATTATAGAAAATGTTTCCCGCAGTCTGTCTCCCGCTCCCCTGCGGTGAACATCTTAACGTGTGCTGTGTGTATAATACTTACTTAAAATGACGGCCGCTTTACTTGAAAAGCAAATACGGGAACTCACGGCGAGCGTTACTTCACTAATTAATAAAGTGAGTGCTTTAGAAGCTAAAATTGGTGATCAACATGCTCTAATTACGAAGCAGACTATTACGATTGAGCAACTGAAGAGCAATTTTACTCAATCGGCAACTACCGCCACTGCCACTGAGAAACAAGAATTTGTTCGAGCAACAACTGCACAACCTACACCACCACAGGAACGACCTGCCAGGCAAGCTAGGACTAACGCAAAATCTGCACTTACTATTCTTAACAAGAAACAGCCTAAAGTTAAGAACATTAAATCAAATGAAAAAGTGACGTCGACTCCAATTCAAACTAAGTCGGTAAATGACGATCCGCACCCGGGTGTGGCTACAATAACAGCGGGTGATAACGAGCGGAAGACTGACGATGAAACCACTATGACTGGCCGACCGACTGATAATGAGTGGAAAGGCGTAACTTATAAAAAGAAGAGACGCGCAAAGGTCAACATTGGATCAGCTAAAATCGACCAGATTCAAGCCGTCGAACAGTTAAAGTATATTCAGGCCTGGTCGTTTAAACCTGAAACGACCATTAAAAATGTCCTAGATTTTTTAAACACCGTCAAGATATCGGAACACTACTACGTTGAAAAACGCAACATTAATTCTGATAGGCACGCATCTTTTATAATTGGTATTCCAGAAGGAATTTATGAGCATCTTAACTCGCCTGCAGTGTGGCCGCAAGGCGTCCGCTACGCAAACTGGTTTCTCGTTCGTCCCCGCCGCACGCGCGGGGATTCCGAGCGCTCCCAGTAAGCCGGCTACGACTGCTGACAGTGTCTCCACTACATGCGCCCCGATCGGATGTAAACAGCTGCGAGTTTTTCTACAGAATGTACAATGCCTACGACGTAAGGTACCTGTACTAGAAAATCTCCTTCAATCTGGCTCTGGATTCGACTTGCTCTTATTGACGGAACACTGGATGGAATCTGATGAACTAAAAGTGACTAGTATCATGAATTTTAATTTAACATCGAATTATTGCCGCTTAACGCGAAAACATGGGGGCGTCTGCATTTATGATCATAATAGTGTTACTTTTTTGGAACGCCCTGACTTATGTAATTTTTCTATTGAAATGCATATTGAAATTGCTGCGATTCAAATAATTGAACTAAACATAATTGTTTGTTGCATATATCGATCTTGTACGGAAGGTGACTTGGAAATATTTTTTAATCAATTAGAATCTTTATTTAATAGTATAATGAATGAAAATGCTTATATTTTAATTTTAGGTGACATTAATATTAATTTGCTTAAGCACACTAAACAGAAATGTGAACTCCTCAGCCTTTTGGGCCGGTTTAATATGACCTCAATAGTAAATTTTCCGACGCGAGTTAGGGGGGAATCGAAGACGTGTATCGACCATTGTTATACTGACCTTCTCTCTCACTGCATTAGCTCGCACCCGGTTGACGCAGGTATAAGTGATCACTACGGTGTAGGTATTGATATAAAAATGCCGGTGAACTCTGACTTAACGAGACACATTGTTAAGAGGATAACTTCTAGTAGGAATATTAAACTATTTATTGACGAGATTAGTGAATGGGACTGGTCGTGTTCTGCAGTTGCAAATTCGTTTAGTTTAGATGATTTATTAAATGCATTCGTCCATACTTTCGAATTATGCTGTCCACTAAAAAAGATTCCCGTCTTCTATATGAATAAATCATAGTGTAACCTAGCTACCAAAGAAAGTGCTCAATTTATACAACTTTTATCGATGTTTGTTCGGTTTAATCCGCATAATGTCGAATTAAATAATTTCTTCCTAAGCATGAAATGTAAACATGCTGGCTTACTTACGTCAACTCGAAAGCAGTTTCTGAACAAAATATTAGAATCGAGTACGGACGGAGGGCGTGCTTTGTGGACCATTATTAAAAGTGAGACTAATAAGGGGCGTGAAGGTGACTCCCTCGCCGTGTTGCGGCACGCTGTGTGCGGCGCGGGCGCGGAGGGATCTGATGTACATCTTGCTAACTCACTTAACGATTATTACCTATCTGTCGTGCGTGACACGCCACTCAGACCTAAAATATCTGTAGCACTACAACTCCTTCGCTCCAGTGTACCAAAAGTACCAAACGCGTTTTTCTTTTTTCCATTTTCAGTGGAAGAACTAGCAAAAATAATAAAAAGAATCAAACCTAAATCAACTAAGGATATCTACGGACTTCCTACTAATATTTTGCATAAATTACCTCTAAGCACTTTGAATGCGTTATGCGATAAATTCAATGATTCGGCTATCAATGGAAAATATCCAAAATCATTAAAAATAATAAAAGTTACCCCAGTTTATAAGGGCAAGGGCTCTAGAAAGGAACATAAAAGTTACCGCCCTATATCTCTTGTCCCTTCTATTTCAAAAATTTTTGAGTCCGGCATCTGTGATAGGCTTATGAGTTTTTTAAACAAAAATGATATACTATCTGAACGTCAATTCGCTTACCAGTCTGGTCGATCAACTATTGGGGCTGCACGGCTCCTATCACGCACTGTGCTTAGCTGCTTAGAGCAAAAGAAAAAAGTTGCTGCTGTCTTTTTTGACCTTTCACGGGCGTTCGACCTCGTTGATCATCAGCTCGTTTTTTCCAAGCTTGACCATTATGGTATCCGTGGCGTCCCCCTGGACCTGCTAAATTCTTTCCTCTCCAATCGCAGTCAGATAACTGTGGTGGGTAGTGGAAAGTCTGAGGCGGGTTTGGTGGGCGACAGATCGGTTCCCCAAGGGTCAAATATTGGAAATACAATTTTTCTTCTTTTAATGAACGACCTACCGTTTGTGTCGCCCTGTACTGAATTCATAATGTATGCTGATGATATCTGTGCTGTAGTCCACGCAGACAATGATTCAGATCTTCTTACTAACGTTCAGGGGGTCATTGGCAGACTGGCAGACTGGTTCGTTGCTAATGGGATGCAGTTAAATTTGGAGAAATCCAATTTACTAGAGTTTTCGATGAGGCAAACTAATATGGCTAGCTCCCTAAGCCGTGTAGAGGTCGCAGGAAATAGTATACCAATCGTAAAACAAGCGCGGTTTGTTGGTTTCATTTTTGACAGTGGCTTGCAATGGCGAGACCATGTTGACGGTTTGTGTGCTAAACTCAACTCTGCATATTATGCTATTGCTCGACTAACAGCAACCTTAACGAGACACAACCTGCTTACTGCCTATTATGGTTACTTCCACTCCCACCTTACATATGGGATTGATCTGTGGGGTTTATCGGTCGACCGCGACCGCCCTTTTATTATGCAAAAGAAGGTTATCCGTCGGATCATGAGACTACCTCACGACGAACCAGCTAGACAATACTTTATAGACTTGGGCATTTTAACAGTTCCCTGTCTGTATATATTGGAAGTTGCTAAATATGTTAGACAAAACACTAATGAATTCCAAGAAAATACGTGGGTTGGGAAACGTCAATGTAAGTGGAGAGAGAGGCAGTTTTCGACTACATTTCAACGCTTACATAAGTCCAATAGGTCCTTACACGTTATGGGTTCACAAATTTATAACAAAATCCCTGTTGAAATCCAAGATTGTTCTGGTCTTAAAAGCTTCATTCGAAGGCTTAAAATTTGGCTAGCCCAGAAAGCCTTTTACTCTGTAGAGGAGTTTTTAAATCATAAATTGTAGCAAATATAATTATTGTATACCTTTTTTTTTATGTTTACATTATTTTATTGAATTTACTTCATATATTAATTAATTTATGACGATGTATATTTAAAACTGAATAAATATGAATATGAATAATAAACTCAATGGAACCAATTTTGGGTAAATCACATATTTACGATTTGGTGGTACAGGAACACCCCTTATATGAAATTACAAAGATCAATTGATAGTGGCGCAAGATATTTTACATGGAGATGCTTGGTCATGCAAAGTTTCATCAAGATTCTATTAGCCATTTTTGAGAAAATTTCAATTTTTCATTTTCGTTGTATGACAGCTACCCTCAAAATGAGAGCCAGCAAGAAACCACTTAGAGCCCTTTGATGGATTTGCATAAAACTCCTAAATTCAAAATATGGTGTCAATCGGACCATTCGTTTAGCCGCTAGGCCAAAGCGTGACGGACAGACCGACCGACGGACCGACCGACCGACGGACGGACATTTTTGGGAGACTTGTTTTTTATGATGTATAAGTGATATAGAACACATTTTTGAGACAATTAGAAAAACTTTTTTTTCACGAATACAATACCTTTCTCGCTCCGCTCGAAAGTAAAATATCATATTAAAGGAGCCTCTGTTTTGATATAAGCTCCATTTACTTTCCAGACTTGTAAAGTAAATTGGGTGTAAGTGCTGTGCCGAAAATTTGTCATTATACTTCTTCACTTGAACCGCTGGCTCTAAATTGCTTTACCACTTACTTGAAGGCTTCAACACCGAGCATTTAAACCTATAGAGACGGAAGGTGTAAATTACACAGTTTTTATTTCGGGTCTGGGTATTTTTCGGACTAATATAATTTTTCTCTTACTCTAACATGGTTGGCTGGAAAAGATCTCTTATAAGAGATAAGCTCGCCATGGTTAACTTTTTTTCTCATATTTATGTCATTGTTGTTGTTTGCGATAAAAATACTGGATATTTCTAGCGATAGGGCTGAGAATGGGATTGTTTATAGATATTATGTTGTGTATGTTTTAAAGAGCAAAATGCTTTATGGTTCTCGTTGAGGTATTGACAGGATTTTATCTCTTCGAGAATTTTTTTTTTCTTTTCTTAAGCTTGTTTTCATAAGTAGAATCACTGGGTTTTAAGAGCAACACCAAAGAAAAATTGCAGTGTATTAAGAGTGTATTTTATTCATTTTATAAAATACACTTTTTTACAATCATTTGGTAGCTAAGATACGTTCCAAAGTTCTATGCGTGGCGCGAATGAATCCAGGCAATTAAAACCGACTAACCGATTTAGAATAAATTACGACATATTTAAATACCAAATTCGAAACATGACGTGATTTATTCCAAATCGTTTGAGCAATTTGAATTCAGAATTGATTAATAACCTGACTTCATTTTTCATTTGAACATTTTTTAATTTCTGTACGATGTGTATGACATTACAAATTTAAGTTAGCTGTAGTATGAGCCATCGATGGTACAGAGTTTTTTAATATAACTGTCGTGCGACCTAGATTTGGGGTTACGCGTCACTTAAGTACTTCAGTGTTGTAAAAACGCTCCACAGTTACGGTTGGATTTTTTAAATTATTGACAGCATCACCCTGACATTTTCATACCATATCCTGCCGCAGCCGTCTGACACCTTGACATCTGTGCTGAGACCATACTGACCAGCACATTAGCAGTTGATACTTTTTCCTTGTTTCGCTTTTACTAATCGCGAGAAAACAAGTTCAGTGCAGCTGTACCATTTGTTTTATTATTATTCTATGTTATAAAAGTTATGCGATCGGTGACTCCAATATTACGTATCTAAATTACAAGAATATTTTGTGATTCAAGCCTAGGTTCAAGTTTTGTAATGTGATATTAAATTAGGTTTGTGTCGCATGAAAGTATTCGATAATTTATGAAATAAAAAAGTACATATACCTATTAAATTTTGTATCGTATTTTATGATATTTTTTTCATCTAGAATGAAAAAAAAAATTCTTCACGGGGTGAATTCGGCTCAATGAAAAGATACAAGTTTTTGAAACTTAATAGCAACTTGGTTTGGTTTCAAGGTGAAAGAGTTAAAAATAAAGAGAAAAGATAGTAAAGGGAACCTATAAGGAAAGGTAAATGAAAGAAAGGAGAAATTTAAACCCTTAAATAGTAAACTATCGCACTTTAACTGAGAAGTTGTTTGTCGAAAAGATAGGAATCATGATTCACTACAACCGTTCAATGTATCAATAAATAAAAAGAAATCCCAATGAATAAAGTAAGTGCCACTTACCCCACCTGACTTTATAGTAGATACTACAGATTATTTCAGGTTTATAAAAGCCTTAAAACTCACGCATATGAAAACTTTATCAATAAAGAGAATCTCTAGGACAATTTATAAAAGGAAGCCAAAGCTCATAACAACAAAGCATAACCATAATACCCAACCAAACATACACCAATTTCCAAAGGATAACCAAGGGATCTCAAGGACAATTTGGTTAGTCAATCATGTGCCGTAACAATGTCGTAACACTCACATTTGAACGCATGAACAGACCAATTTCACGGGACGACGGTTCGACACTTCTGAACATCTGGAGTTCAGATCTGAGGATGGTCCGATGAACTTGTGTGTGTGTTTGATACTGCGGTGTGATGAAGATATTAATCAAAGTGCTGAGTATGGTGATATTGATTTTTTTGTAGAAAAGAGAGTAGTTTTATGTCACACCAGAAGTTAAATCAGCTATTGATTTTTCAGATGACAATTTAACCTTTTTGTTTAAGGCTCTTAATCCCGGAATGGCCTCGAGACTGAATAACTTCGTAACCACTTTTACATTAAATAAGTATTTTTTTCTTAAATGAAAAAAAAAACCTAGTACTCGTAATCTACAAGGCATGACATATGATGCGGTCGGTTTCGAGATTAAAGAATAACGACCCTTTTTCCGTTTGTAACAATTTTACTGCTACATTTTTTTTCAAAAATTTATGAAAATTTTCAATATTTTAGGCAAAACAGTATTAAATGAGTCGGTAGATTTACTTTTTTGATATGAAAAAAAAAACTTTCCTCTCATTTTTGCGTGCCCACGATTAGTTTGGCTCTGACTGTTATTTTCTGCGCATTGACATTAGTGACAGGCGGAAAGCCAATGAACCAGCGCAGCAAGGCTCAAATCTCTTAGCAATGAACGATGCCACCTGCCTCGTTCACCCCCGCGATTCATTTTTTATTTCTGCGGCCTAACGGTCATAGCCAGAGGTATTTTGAACGACGTATACCTCCACTATTTTTTTTTTATTTACACTCTGCCTGTATAAAGGGGGTAAGGGACAGATTTCCGACATTTGAAAGGATATGATCAGTAAACGTAATTGAACTACTTTCAGTGAATAAAACTTTCAGTAAATGTAAAAAGAAATCGGCTTCTCAATAAAAAATTGCTAACTTGATTGGACAGTTTGTATGAAGGTGCCGATTTTTTTAAATTTTTTATGGTGATTGTGTCGACCTGTGATGATTAAACATTTATAAACGGTGAAAAGGCTTCTTCTGGGCAAGCTTGTTCCATGGTTGACCTCATTTCTGTCCTCAGGGCTTGGTCGGGGTCAAGCGTAAGCCCAATGACCCCTTGTGGGAAAAGGACTCCTTCAGACGAAGCCATTCATCCCTGTCTTGTGCCTTGTCCATCAAATCTGGTCCGGCGACGGCGCGGATGTCATCGTCCACGCCACTCCGTCACTCTTTTTGTCCATCCGTCGTCTTCATTTCTAGCTAAATGTCCTGCCCGCTTCCATTTCAATCTTTTTACGTGTTTAATTGCTTCTTTTTTTAAAATTTTCTTTCTAATGTCTTCGTTTCGTTTATTTTTCGTTTTTTTTTTAAGGAAGAGATCAAACGAAGTTTTAACTGAGTACGATTGCGTGAAAGATCGACTCAGATTTCGAAAGGATACAGCGTTACAAAATATTTTCTTCATCTACTGCCTAATAATAATAGGCAGTAATAATAGGCAATCGTAAAACTTCGTTTGATCATCCTTGCCTATACTAACAACTTAGATATTAGTTTCTATATTCACGTTCGTCCTGCTAACTTCATCACGATCCGATGTACAGGCAATATTACTCCCACCGTAGTACTGCGAAATTTCCATGCTATCCAAGCAATATGAGGAGGTAGCATGTTCCCTTATGAATATATTCATTTCAGTAGCTTCCTATGTTATCTTAAATTAGACGGTGTATACTGAAGTAAAGAGCGCAGTGTAATAAAAGTTTGTGGATTGTGTTATGGAAACTTTATGGTGGTATGGTTACGATTATGGTACCCATGATATTTTTAAGGTTATTGTTCTAGAATTGGAACTTTACTGCGAGAAGTAAAACAGTTTGCAATTATGATTAGTATATAAAATTACGAATACAACAAAAATAAATTTCAAGTGATGGTCCGTCATACTTTTTATACAGCGTGAATTTTTAAATCACCTATGTTATTTTAGGAGGTGGTTCTGCCTACAAAGCTGAAAAATATTCCCAAATTTAGACCTCCCATACAAAATATGCTGTCTGCTAATGCAGTTTGTGTCGGAAGTCGAAATTCTTCTTTTTGTATTTCGACCCATGTTACTTGGAAAAAGATGTTCAGTTTCATAGACAGAACCATCTTTTAAATATCCAGAGTGATAAAAATAAGAGTGAAATTTGTAATTTTGTTTGAAATATACAGGCCTAACCGGTGGCTAAAGTGTCTTTGGTACAGGCAAAATAGACGCATACGTTCGTTTCTTGCCTTTGGTTATAATTTTTACGATTTTAATGTTTATAGAATTAATAAAGTTGTCCTATTTGGGTTGCTAATAGTCCTATTTAGCATTTACTGCAAAAAAAATGTATTTTGATAAAAAAGTAGGTTATTTTTATTAGATTGTAGAATGACTATTCATTGTAATAGCCATTGAGATAAAGCTTGCCAAGCTGCAGATTTATGTAGTCCTGATAAAATATTATTTACTGCGTCATTAATTAGGTTTTTCACAGACATTGTGTTGTTTTGTCTTTAATTATTTTTGAATTACTTATTTAAATTACATAACAGTTTGTAATTCTATTGACGTATTTTTTTTTTGCAGGCTGACTTTCACTTCATCGTCATGATAACGTCCCAAAAAAAATTAACATTGGAGGGGATTTACCGTAGTCACCACGCTTGTAAGCATTGCGGCTGGCGACCGCTGTTGTTGGTGACCGCAGTATGTAAGATGGTACGATACACAGAAAGATGATGCTGCCCATCCTCCGGTTCGTAAACCCTTAGTTGCTTCTTACGACACCCACGGGTAGAGATGGGTTTGTACTATTTTTTGCCGGCACCACACGGGCACGACTCTCACTTGGTCAGTTTTAATTAATGAGTTGTTGTACAATAATAATATCAAGGTTCACAATTGTGTGTACATTATGACCATGATATCTTTAATCTTATAAGGTGGTCAATCTTATATCTTAAATCTTATATAAATCTTAATATCTTAAATCTTAAAAAATAATCTTATTTTATATTAATCTATTTTTTAATAATCTTAAAAAATAATCTTATTTTAATATATTAATCTTATAAACCTTTTATATCTTTATAAGGCGGTCAAAATTGGGAATTCTTTTTTAAGTGAAATGAATAAAAGAGGTTTTTTATTAACTGTCAGCTGAACAGATATCGCGATCATACTCTACACAAACATAAACGCATAACGAGAGCTAAAACATAAAGAAAAATCGCAGCGAAATTACTTAACACTTGTATGAGAACCTTTACTATTTTGTTTTAACTTTTCGCAATTTTATTTACTAAATGCGCCGTGATATTACATAAAGTACGCGTGCGACATCTCGGGAGTGCGGGTTTTCCCCGTGGATTTTAGTAAACCGTCTAGCTATCAGGTTTCATAGCCGCTCCATACATTATTTATTATTACGACTTTATTTTATTGATTGGATTTAGATGGGATAAGAAAAAATACAGAAAAAATACGAAACAATGAAGAAAAATAAAAACTCGTTATTTGGTTTACACTTAGTTTTCCAAACTTAGAATCTTCTTCTTCTTAGCATCAATCACAAACATTTAAAATATTGTAGCCCAGAACGTTGCCACATTTACTGCGTCATTTGTGGCTTTAAAAAGGTCGTCACGCGTACATGTGTCAGGACATGCGGGTAGGTGTTCTATTGTTTGTGGGAAGGTACCACACTCACATTTGTTATTGGAGCTGTCGGTGAAACCCCACCTACACATGCCGCCTGTTCACTAACCGACCAGTATTCGCAGACTGTTTAAGGACTTCCAGAACGGTCTGGGCAGGTCATATATAGGAAGCAGGCTTTCTGCTGCCTGAATAAACTCAGCGAGTGAGTGCTCTTCTTTTCACAACCAAGATCTCTGTGTAGATAGGTCACCGACAAGTGGCTTTGAGGATATAAAAATCAGTTACGGCTTTTCAACCTCTGCTTTAATTGGTGGTGATTTTGCATGGGGTGCCAATGACACGTGCCGAATCATCTGAAAATGTTGCATTATACTAGCAGGAATTGCGCCACCAGTTGTACGGCGCCAAGTAACAGATTCCATTGAACGAGCCAAATTAGAAGGAGACGATAGGCTCCCCATGAACAACCACCACCCAGTAACTTAGAATAAAATTGACAATAGAAAAATATTTTAAACGTTCAAATAAAGCCCTTAACAAATTTAAAACTATTCCAGAGATGTTGTGAAGGTAAGCTGGTGCCACAGTCAGGTGGACGAAGCGACACCATTAAAGGGTTTTTTTAGTAGGAGACCCAAAAAGACCTTTGTCTAAAAAGAGGGGTACTAGCAGAGGCTACATTAACATATCGTTCCAAAAAAACCCTATAAACGGTTGCTAAACTTGATAACTGAAAATGTTAAGAAACGCCAGTCAGTGAAGACTAATTTTATAAAGTTTCAAAGTTTAACCAACTCGAGATGACTTGTTTGTCTTCGGATAAAGTTTGACAATTATGAAAACCTTAGAAAATGACTTGCTAAAACTGGAATAATCTTGTACAGTCAAGCCAAAGCAGTTTTCATTTCAGGTTACTTTTAAGACATTCGGCAAATTTTAAGGGAAAATTCTGTTATCGATATAGATAAATTTTGTATAGGTCTAAGGAAATTTAATTTTTTTTTATGTTTTTTTGTTTTTCA
The DNA here is from genome assembly GCA_947532105.1 of Athrips mouffetella. Taxonomy (NCBI): domain Eukaryota; kingdom Metazoa; phylum Arthropoda; class Insecta; order Lepidoptera; family Gelechiidae; genus Athrips; species Athrips mouffetella. Next base: position 4,340,763 of record OX383964.1, on the reverse strand, counting down.
AATATTTTCTTTGAAACGTACCCGTCACTGGTGGCCAAGCCCCGTAACCAATCAGGTCAAGGTCAAGTCAAATGCACAATGATTAACTGAACTTTAGCAAAAACTTGTGGTACTTTGAAGGGGATTTACCAAAGTCACCGCGCTTGTAAGCGTTACCGCCCGCAACCGCTGTTGTTAGTGATCGCAGTCTATAAGATGGTACAATACACAGAAAGATGCTGCTGCCCATTTTCCGGTTCATAAGCCCTTAGTCGGCTCTTACAACACCCACGGATGGGATGGTAAATATTAGTTTTTGCCGGCACCATGCGGACTCATATTACAATAATGTATACCTGCAGCTTGAATATAGGGTTCTCATAATCAACTGTGTTCCTTTGAGTTTGCTAATTAGACTACAAAACTGAACAACTTTCCCTAAGGAATATTGGTCAAAATACAAAAAATAAAGGACGGGTTGCACTCCGGGAGTGCCGGCAGAAGTGAAAACTTGCACTTTTGAATATTATGCAAGGCTTGTTTACTTTAGCTACTTCCATAGCATTATGTCTTATGGCATACTGCTTTAGGCCGAGCAGCTGATATACATTCAATATTCGTTTTACAAAAGAGGGCTATTAGAGCAATTTATTGCCTAAAGACTCGTGATTCCCTGAGAGAACTGTTCAAGGAAATCAACATTATGACAGTGCCATGCCAGTATATCTATGAAAATATTATGTATGCTAGAAAGAACATTCATCAATTACCTAAAATTTGTGACAGGCATAATTTAATACTAGAAATAAGCATAAAATTGATCAACTATATACTAGATTAACCAAAGTCAATACATCTTTCGTTGGTCTGTGTATACGATACTACAACAAAATACCTGACAATATAGTGCAATTACCTGAGAGAAAGTTTAAAGAATGTGTAAAGCAAACGTTATGTAAAAAAGCTTACTATAGATTGGATGACTATATGAATGACAAAGAGGTATGGTGCTCTGATATACCAGCGAAACACAAGAAACATATTGTAAAAAGCCGACTCTTAAAGTAGACCGTGCTGCAGTGGTTTCTTGCCGTTTCTTTTACGCTGCCATAGCACGATCCGAAACGGCGTAGACTCGCTCTATTTGCATTGTATTCTGCATGAAATTCAATAAGTATTCTGTAAAGAATCTACATTGAATAAAATTATCTGAATCTGAATCTATTATTCGCGATATTGCTCGCGTACTTCTTTGATGTCACAATGGGTGAATAAAAACCCGTATTATAATAACAATACGGTTGACATTTGACGCTTATTCGATCAGGCTACGGATCTGACGCGAGATCTGACGCGAGTTTTACATTTTTTACCCGTCTAAAAAGTGCCAAGTGCCGCTAAAGAAGTTTTCACTTCAAAATTAATCATCCAGTAGAAACTGCATCAACTGTTAACACATTTTGCATGGGAGTTCAAAAATAGTCTTTCGTATTTTGACCTATGTTCTTAAGGAAAAGTCGTTCAGTTCTATGATTTGAGTAACATACTCAAAGGGACACAGGTAGCTTATATATTTACTGTGACACAGGTCATTAGGAAGCTCCTTATACAAGGTGTAACAAAAAAGGCATGTCAACCCTGAAGGATATGAATCTGCCTATGAATCTGCAACAAGCAACATAGGTCGAAATACGAAAAAAAATATTTGATGTCCCATACAAAATGTGCTATCAGCTGATTCTGTTTCTATGGGAGGTAAATTTTTTTGAAGTTTTTTAGCGGCGCTTGGCACTTTTTTAGATGGGTAAAACAGGTTAAACTCACGTCAGATGTCGCGTCAGATCTCGCGTCAGATGTTTAAGTTTTGAAGTGAAAGCTTCTTTAGCGGCGCGTCAGATCTGACGATGTAATATAAATTGTCATGTTTGTCTACGATAGCGCAATAAATGAATATTGTACGTACTTTTATACTGATAAATAAAACAATTCGTGCGAAATTATTCCCTAACCATTCCAAAATATTCAAAATGCACAACGTTGATGTTTCAGTTTTCACTTCTACCGGCACTCCCGGAGTGCAACCCGTCCTTTTTAGGGTTTCGTACCTCAAAAGATAAAAACGAAACCCTTATAGGATCACTTTGTTGTCCGTCTGTCTGTCTGTCTGTCGGTCGGTCTGTCTGTCTGTCTGTCTGTCAAGACCCTTTATCTCACTAACGGGTAGAGGTATCAGGTTGAAATTAATACCATATGTTAGAGTCCATGAACCACACAAGATCTGAAAATTTAAATTGTTTTCAACGACGCAATCAAAAGATACGGCTTTTTATGTCCTCATCTCCATACAATTATGCAAAAAAAGAAAACCTACAGGGTACTTCCCGTTGACCTAAAATTATGAAATTTGGCTAGAAGCTAGGTCTCACAGTACAAATAAAGGGAAAAGTCTGAAATCATTAAATATTACAACTTTACTCACAACTAATGGTAACCAATTGTGGTGAGCTCCCGTTTCAAGAACATTCATATCAGAAAGGGGTCAAGTTGGATGGTCGCGGAGGCAATTTTTGTTTTAGTACTATTTTAAAAACGAGAATACTTACAAACTTGAAAATTGGTATGTCTATAGTTCATAAGCTATAAAATAACAATAAATAATAAAATTTGGTCAAGCGCGTGTCAGACTCAAAAAATCTAGCACATTAACTTACTGAAATTTCAACTAATACAATTATGATTATGTGGTGGTACGGAACCCTCAGTGCGCGAGTCCGACTCGCACTTGGCCAGTTTTTTTTTTATTTCGACTCATGTTTGAAAGGGAAAGTTGTTCAGTTTCATGGGCAGATCCACATCCGTCAGGGATGGTATACCCTTTAGTTACACGGTATAACAAAATCATCATCATTAAACGTCCACTACAGGACATAGAGCTCCCTCCAGAATTCTAGCTTTTGCTTGAAAAATGTGGAGGAGAAGTACAATAGTCACCTTGCTTGTCAGCGTTACGGTTGGCACCCTGGACCGCGGTTGTAGGTAACTGCAGTAAGAAAGATGGTATGACACACAGGAGGATGCTGCTGCTTATCCTCCAGTTTATAGTCCCTTGGACGCCTCCTACGACACCCATGGGTGTGTATGGGATGGTACTATTCTTTGCCGGCAACTCCCGGGACAACAAAGAACAAAATACCCATATAAATTTCGCGTTATCAATTTTGCTACCTGAAACTGACAGGCAAGGTCGTGATAAAATCGAAACCTAACCTCGGGCTAAGGGTACCTCATTAACTCGAACAAAGCGTTACCAAAGGTCTTTAGCGTTTGAAACTCTGAACAAACACCTCGAATTAAGTTTTGGCATGGTTTTTGTGAAAGACCGTGTAAAATCCTTGTTTAAAATACAGTGAAATTATTTCGCACTTTGTTCATGAAGCATAGTAATGTGCTATGAAAACAACGGTATTAACACTATCTTTCATAATTCATAATTAATTTATTCATATAAAGTAATAACTAATACTAACCATTTGGCATGTACCTACATGAAATTTTTAAAAATTTACAATAAAAGAAAAAAGAAAAGTCAAATTACAAGGCCTATGTCAAATTTAATTCAAAATCATAACGTAATGTCAAATTAAATATAAGTATCATATCAAATTAACTATCTATACATATAATAAAAGAGTAGAAACCGTGTGTCTGTACTTTTGATGAATTTATCAAAAATGAGTGTGGGCGATAAGAAAGGACTAATAGAACACAAAAATATTTTTTTTGAATTTTTTGTCTATCTGTCTGTCTTTATTCGATAAACTCCATATAATACCATAAAAAATAGTTTCATTGCAAACGGTTCACTCAGACAGAATGTACGCGAAGTTTTATGCGGCGGCGAAAATAACTCACTAACTTCTAAACTGATTAAACCTGGTTTTCAATAACGTATTTGACTTACTCCGTGTAACATATAAGCTTAGTTTCATTGCAAACGGTTCACTAATATAGAAGATTCGCAAAGTTTCAAGCGGGGGTGCCAATGAATCACAAACTACTAAAACTATTCTAACGGGGTTTTCATGATGTAGCGTTGGGCTTCTTTCCGTGCAACTAAAAGCTTAGTTTCATTGCATACGGTTCACTCAGATAGAAGGTATGCAAAGTTTCAAGCGGTGGCGCAAACAACTCATAAACTACATAACGCATTCACACGAGGTTTACAATAACGTAATTAACTTACTACTTAGCATCATATGAGTTTAATTTCATTGCAAACGGTTCAGTCAGACAGAAGGTACGTGAGTGTAGACAGCGGCGCCAATAACTCCCAAAGTACAAAAACGATTCTAACGGGGTTTTCAAAAACGTATTTAACTTACTTCCATGCAGCATATTAGATTAGTTTTATTGCAAACGGTTCACTCAGATAGAAGGTACGTGAAGTTTTAAGCGGCGGCGCAAATAACTTACAAACTATTGAACTGATTGAAACGGGGTTTTCAGAAACGTATTCAACTTATTTCCATGTAGCACATTAGCTTAGTTTCATTGGAAACGGTTCAAACGGCGGCGCCAATAACTCACAAACTACTTAAACGATTCAAATGGAGTTTTCAATAATGTATTAGTGTTACTTCCGTGCAATATTTAAACTTTGTTTTATTGCGATCAGTTTACTCAAACAGAATATATGTGAGTACAAAGTTTCAAGTGGCAAAGACGAGCTGAAATGAAACAAAGCTTATTGTTGCATGGAAGTAAGCCAAATACGTTATTGAAAATATTGTTTGAAATTTTGAATCGGTCCAGTTGTTTGTGTGTAAGGCCGGTATTTCACTGGGACGCCATGGTGGCGCGACTGGTGGCGTGACTGGTTGCGCTACTGGTGTCCGTTACTAGACACCAGAATCGCTACACCCTGCGGCCACTCCGGCTGTTGGTCGCGCTACCACTCCCAGTGAAATATAGCCCTTAATACTGTGGCCGCAGGGTGTGTCTTTACAGTGGCGCAACCAGTCGCGCTACCAGTCGCTCTACCAGTGTCCCAGTGAAATACCTGCCTAAGTCGTGTGCTACGATGGAATAGTAAAATTCTGATTTAGTATGATGTTAAATATAATAAAGACAAAATTCCCAGCGGTGTCGGCATGGCGGTGTACTTAATCAATGTAAAAAAAGTTATGAAAGTTCTTGAGTTTTGAAAACTTTGACGATGTAGGTTGTTGGTTTGTTAGAAAGAAGATTGTGACTGTTGTGTATACAAGTACAATTACAGTGAAAAGCATGTGAAACTAGATACGTTGGACTTTGTACCGCAATTTTTATAATCGCTGCAGAAGTTAATGTGACTGAGCCTTAGATTTAGTTGTAGGTTTTGTTTTGTAAAATAAATAAAGAAATCCGTATGACACTTCATCCGTTACTTTTACTCATATACGAGGATAGTGACCACACGTAAATACGTATTCAATTTACAAGAAACCCGTACTCTTTTCTATATAATAATAGTAAAAGCGAAAATTTCTCTATCTGTCTGTTACGCTTTTACGACAAATCCGATGAAGCGGTTTTATAGCGATAGTTTGAACCATGATTAAAGTTATTAGCTACATTTTTCAGAAACCAACGCGGACGGAGTCGCGGGCAACAGCTAGTACAAAATAAAAAAGGCTATGTCAGTGTTAATAAAATAAATAAAATAGAATAAACTGATGTATCATAGTTTTAGTGTTTGGTAGATGACTGTCAAAACGATCTTTCTTTGGTGTCGTGTTGAGCAGACCCAAAAAAACCTAAATTTCCTCTCAAATTTTATAACAACGTTATTACATTGAAACGGTTTTACTGAAGGCTGAAATAAGTAAAATCTCAAAACCTTAATATGTCGTATCTGTGTTATGAATCTTAAGTAGCCAATTACTTTTTGAGCCAGCTTGTTTCATTTTTAAAATCCTGTATTAAACACCCTGTATGTATAATGGGTGTTCGGTATATATCTATGTGTCTCGGGTGGTTGCTCTACTTATATAACAGAACAACTTTCCCCATGGAACATAGGTCGAAACATGAAAAAATATTATTGGCCCTCCCATAAAAAAAAAGTGTTATGTTTCCAAGTAGTTTATTTTCATGGGTAGAGCAACGACCTTAGAGGTTTGCAGACATATACCAAACACCCTGTATGGACTGTAAACTTCTGTACATATATTAATAAAGCTGGACTTTTTGTCTAAGTGAATATCTTGTATCCAATGAATATTTTAGGTATGTCTATGCTGAGCCTTGGCCTTGTTGGATTACGGCACTTACATGTACTTACTTTATTTTTAAGTCATAGAAACAGTTTTTCATTACACATTGTAAATGTAATTTCCGTGATGTTCAAATAAACGTTAATTCAAAGACGACGTAACAGGCACGGTCAACCGCACGACAGTAGAAATATTCGCAACTCTATTACCACGCGCCATACTGTACTATTTGTCTCAGCTAATAAATGTTATGCAGTTGACCTTCGCAAGTGAAGTAGGATTCTATAATTTTATTGGTAAAGCCATTATCAAAAACAAGACTTGTAAATCTAGACATTTACTACACATCAACACTTTTTGCGTGAATTTATTACAAAGATACATCTAATTAGAAACATGAGCCGCTATTTCTCTCGCAATAAATCAAGGGAAACAATCTACGTTGACATTTACTGCTCTTCCAACTTTGGCCGGTTTAGAGACATCAATGTCAGTGAAAATAAATCGTCTGGCCCTTTTGTTTACTGATTACTCTGGTGGAGTGAAAACTTTATCCAGCATTTCTTATTTTGTTAGTACCGGAAGACGAAGCGAAGCAAGCCCCCCACAAGGTGGATGACAATCTGGTCAAGGTCGTGGGAAGCCGCTGGATGCGAGCAGCGCAGGACCGGGACATCTTTCGGCTGATATGATGATGATGATAAAACGTAACTCTTCTTTAATGTCGGGTTAGGCAGAGGTCAAAATCACCTGCAATGATATTTACATTTGTATTTTTAGTCTCATTTAATAACCCTTTCATACAAGCTCTTTGGTTCAGAGTATTTATGAAATGGTCTTAATTCAGAACGTCTTAAGTTTAGTCAAAAAAAGAAGTTGCTGCAAAGAGTTAGACGATTTTGAACGAGACTGTGACGGACGAATAGGGTCAAATTAGTTTTCTAGTTTTTCTCCACATTAAGACTTATATTTTACTGGGGCACCACGGTGGCGCGACTGTTTGCGCCACCATGGTGTCCGTAACTAGACACCAGTAAAGACACCAGAGTCGCCACACCCTGCGGCCACAGTATTAAGGGCTATATTTCGCTGGGAGTGGTAGCGCGACCAGCATCCGAGCTGCGGACACCAGGTGAGTAACTCTCCATAGAGCTGTATACATTTTGTTGGTAGCGGCGACTGGTTGCGCTGCCATGGTGTCCCAGTGAAATACCGGCCTAAACCTCACCTGTCTTAACCTCGCTAGCTAGAAAGAAATAACCATATTCTGAGTAGAAACAAATTACTGCATTGTTGTAAACCTGTTAGGTGCAGCTTGTTTGATATATTTTTGACTACATGGAGACTATTACTGAAGATTCCGAGAATATTCATTTTACTACAGAATGTTGGTCAAGTCATCGTACTGTCTCTTAAACTTTAATCTTCTTACATACAAAGTCAGCATTGAACTTTAATTTTCTTAATCTTCGTTACTTGAGAAGGGTTTCTTCGGGGCTTTTCAACTCAAGGGTCCTTTTAGTTTTAAGGGTAGTATTTTTAGAGATTTTATCCAGTTCAAGGCAAGAGCCGTAACAGAAAGTTTGTTGCCACAAAATCAAAAGAAAAGTTCTATGAACAGTTTTTAATGTTTGTTTGGATTAATCTTACTATGAATTTCCGCGCATTTATTGAGACAAAAGAAGTGAAAAAGGAAAAAGCCGGTCATTTACGTCAGACTCGGTTCCGATACACCTTAAGTGTTATTGGAAGCAATAAAGTTCATTTTTAGGACCACAAAACAAAGTTTGTAAAGGCTTTTTGCAGATTTCTGAAAAACTTTACTCCTTAGAGAGATTGTTTAATTTTTGCTGTAATGTTTACGTAAACCTCTATTGACTGTAATTATTTCAGGATTTGCCTTTCGCAAACTTTGGAGATAGGAGGGAAGGGGATCGTATTTTTTTTGTCATTTTTCATCATAACTTGAAAAGTAAGAGTCGTCAATAAAATACAAACTTTTCTTTTGGAATGTACAAATAAAGCCCTTTCATATGATACAAAACTCAACCTAGTAACGACAATTGAAAATTTTGCCCATATTATGGCATATTATGGTATGATATTTAGGGGTAATATTCATAATTATATTTTTTTCATTTACAATTGAGTTGGGCGATAAAATACTAAATTTATTCCAAATTTCACGTCGATAGCATGAGTGATTGCACAGTAATACTGGTGTGGTGTGACAGACAGATATACGAAGTCACACCATAAGGGTTCTGTTTTTATGATTTTGGTTCGGAATCCAAAAAAAGGAAAAAAAAACGAAAAATAAATACAAAAGGAAAAGAAAATAAAGAAATATAAAAAATAAAGTTGTAAAAGGCAACAAAAAAAAATACTAGATAATCGGCAGCCTCCTGTATATCGTGCCACCATATTGCGGTTATCAACAACCGTAGTTCATTATGACAGTCGCACCGCTAATAATCAGTTACAACCCTTTAAGGGGCTGATAAGAGCTAAATACGGAAAGTTGAAAAAAACTTTAGCAGGTTTTTAAGGAAAAGTGATGAATATATGGCCGTGAAAAAAAAGTGATAATTAAGCATCTTTCCTAGAATATGGCTGACTCTGAAATACGATTAAATATATTTTGTACGCCATAAAAAAAATCCAAAGTTACCTCTGCTTTTTGCTCTTAAACCGTTTCTCTTAAGTGCTCATTAATCTATTATGCCAAAAATTTTACACATCATTCCATACATTATGCATTATAAAATAGCTGTTTGATAATTAATATTATGGCTACAGATTTTGAGAAAAATGCAAAAATGAGCGAAAAACGTAAAACAACGCAATTCCTCTCCGTTCTAGCACGCGCATTCTGCCCTTTGTTAGAAAGGGAGGTAATTCAGCTCTTATCAGCTCCTTTATACGGAAGCAATCAGTCCAGCAGACGGATGTCATGGTTTGATGATTGTCATCCAATTTAAGAGACCAATTCTTGTCGGTGAAGCTATTTTCTACCTAATACACGTGTAACAGAATGGTCTGATAATACTAAATGGAATGAATCAGCCCATGAAACCAAACAATTTTTCATCCCATCTATTCGAAAATCGCTGATCGGTTCGTCAATAAAGGCGAACAAAATAGCTGTTTTCTCCAAAAGACTTCCATAGCGGGTAAAAATGGGATTTAAAATTCGAACACGAATTTATATCCACCATATGATAGGGACCATAAAATATTTTAGGTCAACCATAGAGGTCGAACAAAAATACTGTATGAAAAATTATACTGGCTGGTTGTATTATTAATATTATTATGAATAAAAAAAAAGAAATACGCTCGAAATATAAACAAGACTACCAAAGAGGTTCTGTTCCTAATTGATACAAAAATGTCAATAAAAGTTTCAGTTGTTACAAATAATACTTAATATGATTTTTAGTATAGAAAGCTCGCTCAAGTTCAAAAGCCGTCTGATAATGAGTTTGTACTCATGTTCAATGAAATCTCCATACGGAAAAATTTGAACCATAATAGGAAAAAAGATGTAATAGAGGGGTACCAAGATCATGCTCTCTGAAGAAGGTGCTCCCTGATAGCCTCATATGCTCTCGTATTTATGATAGCTGGGATTAGAAAAAAGGTCAAGCAACCAATTGCTTATTATTTATCGAGCGGCAATATAACAGCGGACAGGCTGGCAGTTTTGATAAAAGAGGTAATATTAGATTTATTTCCATACTTTACATCATAATAATATTAACATAGGTAATTTGCAAAGCCTTCCATAATAAAATGAGGAGTCACTTTATGTGGTCTGTATGGTCATCATATCATCCCATGAAACGTCCACTGCAGGACATCCATCTGCTCCATCCAGAACTCCAGCAATACGAGTATACGTGGTACTTAGGAGGGGATTTACCATAGTCACCATGCTTGTAAGCGTTGCGGCTGGTGACCGCAATATGTAAGATGGTACGATACAGAGAAAGATGCTGCTGCCCATCCTCCGGTTCATAAGCCTCGCCTCGTCAATATACAGGGTGTTAATTTAATTGCGTGCCACAGCTTAGGGTGTGTTTCAGTAACGATAAAGGAACACAAAAAAAATATTTAAAAAATCCTACTTAAAAAATTTAAAACTCCATTGAAACTAAACTAACGCGGAGGGCAATGACCCGGACGGGGCACCACGCTATCACCGAGCCAGCGCGCGAGTATCAAGTAATTCTTTATTTTTTTGTGACTCCAATTTTCCCTTCATACTTTAACGGAGTTAGGACCGTCAAAAGGTAAACTAATTAATTATAAAAAAAATATATCATTGATGATAAAAAAAAAAAATAAGTAGGATTTTTTTAAATATCTTTCTTGTGTTCCTTTATCGTTACTGAAACAACCCCTAAGCTATGGCACGCAATTAAATTAACACCCTGTATACTAACATTGCAATGCGACCTAACCAAATACGTCGAGGCGTTTCCGTTAACATCTAAGGATACGGTGACTGTGGCTTCAGCTTTTGTAAATAATTTTATACTTCGCTACGGTATTCCGCATGACATAATTACAGATCGAGGGACAGAGTTCATCTCTAAAACTATGCAAGATGTTTGTAAGTTGTTAAAGATAAATAAATTATCTTCAACAGCTTACCATAATCAAACCATAGGATCTCTAGAAAATACACATAAGCACTTAGGTGCAATCCTAAGAATCCAAACCGGAAATCAACTTGAAAACTAGAGCACGTGGTTACCCTATTGGTGTTTTTCTTTCAACACTACTGTACACACAGAAACTAAATTCTCACCATACGAACTTATCTTTGGAAAACAGAGTAATTTACCTAATAATTTGACAAAAACTATAGAGCCATTGTACAATGAACTTGATTATCCTTTACAGCTGAAATACAGATTACAAGTGTCGCAGCAAGAGGCTAAGAATAATTTAGGATTAGGTAAAAGTATTCGTAAGGAAAGATATGACAGTTATATTAATCCCATAATGTATAAGCATGGTGATTACATATTGATAAGGAATGATAGTAGTAAAAGCACGTTGGACCCTTTATACGTAGGTCCATATAAGGTAATTTTAGATCAAGGCACGAATGTCGTAATTTAAGATAAAAATAACAAAGAAAACATCAAGTAATAAAGTAACGGTATTTTATATTTAAAATTAATGACGAGAGTGTGTCTCAATGAGCCTCTTATTCTTTTCTCATAGAGGGAGATGAAAAGTAGAGTGTATTACTCAAGAATCCTTCATTTCGCTCTGGATTCAAAATAGCGCCCTCACCTTAAAAATATTATTTTACAACCTTGTGATACAATATACTATTTCCTAAGGAACATAGGTCGAAATATGAAAATCATTTTTTGGATTCCCATAGAAATAGCATCAGCTGATAGTATGGGAGGGTCATTCTCATTCTTACGACAAAAATTGTTTCATGATGAGAACAACCATAAAACATTTTATTTTCAAATGTTTGTAAATTCATATGATATTACATGCTCTTTAGCTTTTCAGTCCATTACATACATTTTTTGTAATTTTTGTATGGAAAAATTAAAAGTACCGATTTTTTTAGGATTTTTTTTATAGAAGGTTTGTCTTATGTAGTGTAATACCCCAGCAAAGTTTCATCGACTGAGGATTTAATGCGGGGGTCTTCATACAACGATCCGCTTCGTTGCCTAGACTACTTCTAAAACAATTATGGGAGCTATTGCCGTTTCACGGCCACGAGGGCGAATAATTAAAACACTATCCTTTCTTCTTTATTTAATTAAGAATCGTGGTTAAAACCTTTCTCCAATATTTTTCTTTTAGCTTCAGAGTAATAAGAAAAATCCACAACGTATTGCACCGCGAATAAAAATTTATGATAGCTACGAATCCCTTCACAGAGACTTTATACATTTTATTTTATTTTCTCTAACGAACTGTACGTGTTCATGTGATTCTAGGATTCTAGCCAGAAGCTGCCTTGTTTTGATATTTGAAATCAACAGATCTGATATTACGTTTAAAGATGGAAAAATACTGTATTGAGTGAAATAACTTATTTTATTAATAAAAATAATAATTTCTACATGGTGTGGCTTGGCTGTCCTTTTCATGACCCATTCATGAAAGTTTCAGTTATGTTAGGATGCTTTATAATAAAGTTACAAACATGAAAGTGACCACATCATGAAATGGCCAATTATACCACGATCTGGCCACTTCAGATACATAAAGGTTGTGGATACGTCCGGGTGATGCCGGCACAGAATAGGTGCCAACCTACTCTACCCTTTGTTATCGTAAGAGGCGACTAAGGGTGGTGACTATGTGTAGGAATCCTACAAAATTTAAGTTGTTTAGTTAGTAAAACTGTGATATTGTTAATTATTCGGTATTACTTCCTTTACCTGTCAATCGTCACTCTTGCAACCAACTCTCATGTGTGCTTATTGTACTCCTCGTAACTAAAGAATAAACAAGTTAAAGTGCATCAAGAATTGTTTGAATTCATTGCAGCAGCCCCAAACAAATAAGAATACAGTCCACTCACAAAGGCAAGCATCAAACACTATGGTAAATCCGCTCCAAAGTACCACATATATTTGCAGAGTTGTAGAGGGAGCTCCTTTTCTTGCAGTGGACGTTTCACGAGATGTAATGATGATGGCTACTTACATGGTGTAAGTGCAAAAGCGTTCGACAGCTGTAGTGTGCTCAAACCACGAAACTGAATATCTTCTCCAAAGAAACATGGGTCAAAATCGGTGAACGTTTTGGCTTCTCCATACTCACATTCAACAGTCGACAGAGCGTTTTATATGGAGAAGCCAAACATATATCCGTGTTTGACCTACCTTGTTCAGTTTTTTGGTCTGAGCACACCCTAGGCGAATTAAAACATTTACACCCAATATTTTGAAGATTATATTTTTCACAAACTATCACGGCTAACCTAACCTAACCTAACTGTCAGGCTCCGTTTTGGTTCATGTGTTCATAAAATATCATTAAAATTATCAAAATATTAAGAGGCTGCTGCTGGCTGCCAGTAGTTACAAAACCAACTGAAAGCAAAACTTTTTCGGAGATTCCACACTGCTATGTTGCCAATTATTCGCTCGGTAAGAATAATGTCACGAGTTGCTCGCTAGGCATCCCATTAAAACTTTTAACACTACAAATCGCTCGTGACCAACTGCCAATTGCTGTCTAAGGTCATGAAGGTTAAGCAACGTTTGCCGTATTCTAACAGATGGATGACCGTTAGTGGCGAGCTTACGTGTTTCGGAAGGTGTGTAAAGCCTTACTATCTCAGAGATAACAAGTAACTAGCCACTGGCCTAATGATGCCTACTTAACAACGTGTTATAATTATGAGCACAGGTCTTAGAGAATGAGTTCATAAAGATATCACTAAAATATCAAAAATCTTAAGTTGTTGCTCCTTACTGCCAGCAGTTACAAAACCAACTGAAAGCAAAACTTTTCCGGCGATTCCACACTTCGCTATGTTGCCAATTATCCTGATAAGTCGCTCGGTTAGAATAATATCGTGAGTTGCTCACTAGGCATCCCAAAACTTTTAATACTACCAAAGCGCTCTTGGCCTACTGACGATTGATATCTAAGATCATGAAGGTTAAGAAACGTTTGTCATGTTCTTTCAGACGGGCGACCGTTAGTGGTCTAACAGTTATGAGCGTTTTCATGATTTGGAAGATGTGTTGAGCTGTACTGTATCAGATAACAAGTAGCCTAGCCACTGGTCAATAGGCCAGGGTGTCAACGTGCTATTCGACGAAAGCGAAGGTCATAAAATGTATGGGGTGACGTTTGACATATTATGTCATACCATACAATTGATGACGTTCACTTTCGTCATCTCTAAACTTAATGGCACATTCTCTTGACCCCCAGATTACATCATTAGATGCCTACACGACGTGTTAAATTAATTATGAGCACAGGTTTTAGATAATGTGTTCATAAAGATATCACTAAAATATCAAAAATCTTAAGTGGTTGCTTCTTACTAACAGCAGTTACAAAACCAACTGAAAGTAAAACTTTTCCGGCGATTCCACACTTCGCAATGTTGCCAATTATCCTGATGAGTCGCTCGGTAAGAATAATGTCGCGAGTTGCTCGCTAGGCACCCCATTAAAACTTCCACCGACACTCTAGAAGGCGCAAACTTAATTATGTTGCGACGAAATTTACTAGATATCTCTTTATTGTCTTTGAAATTTTCTCAGTTGAATATTTATAGTGCTGGCATTTTACGGTGATAAATTTTTGTCTAAAAGTTTGCTTAATTAATTTTAGTATAAATATTTGGAATCATTAAGTTTGTGGAATTAAATAAATGATAGCACCGTCTCTGACCACTTACTCGTAAATTAGTTTTCGAGTGATTCAAAATTATACCTCGTCAAGGTTTTCCTGTATATATTTGAAATGAATAAATAAAAAGTCAAAATCGTGTTAGTATTGCCAGCCTCGTCCATGATTAAGACAATATTTTTTATTATTTCAAGATTTTCGGTTGAATAAAAAAACTCGAAATATTCTCTTGAATTTAATAGAATTTGACTAGTAATTAATTTCAAATAATTCTAGAAGTTATTATAACTAAAACAGTATTTAATTATTTAAACCTGAGTATTTAGATTCATGCGATAAAATGTACGCTTTAATAGTTGCTTTGACTCGTCGGAGTTAATTGAATTTTGAAAATTTTATAGCCTAAAAGATAATTGATAAACTTGTTAACAGGTGAAAAACCTTTGAGGAGATACAAAAGCAAAGGGTGTAAGATCAAAGAAGGCATTTTTAAAGGTCAACGTTCTGCGGTACTTTTATCCTGGTGTTTAGGATACTTTTAGCCTGAATACATAGTTAGTTTCAATATTTGCATTACTATCCCATACATACATACCCGAGGTTGTCGTAAGAGCCGACTAAAAATTGTAAACTGGAGGATGGGCAGCAGCATCCTCCTATCCATGGTGACAACCGCGGTCCATGGTGCCAGCCGTAACGCTGACAAGCTAGGTGGCTATGGTACTTCCCCTCCACATTTTTCCAAAAGCTAGAATTTTCGAGGGAGCTCCCTGTCCTATAGTAGACGTTTCATGGGATGTTATGATGAAAGTTTCAGAGGGGGTAATTTAATATACGGTGTAAGACACGGTTTTACAAAAATTGAAAGAGCTTGCTGCATAGACTAAACTGAACAATTTCCCTAAGAAGCATGTGTTAAGTATTGAACATAAATCGAACTCTACTTACAAAACTACCGGTTCTTTCAGGAAGCTTGTATGAAAAAGTTGTTTCAAAAGTGGTGGTAAACCTTCCAGCTTTCGGTATACTTACTTTAAAGGTTTTAAACCCCGGTATGTTGGTCTATTCTCTCAATTTTTCATTACTTTCAGCACTAAGGACGTTGGTAAGATAGATTTATGGGCCATTCAGCTTTGTCTTCATCTAAAACTATCGCGACCGCATTGTAACATGAGTTATGTTTTAGTCTGAGACCGTTTTTCTTAGGAAATTAATTAATAAATTATGTGGTGGTACAATTTTATTTAAAATGATATTTACAGAATAAAGGATCTTTTTATAAACCAAATAAACTTCTTTAGGCATTTCCCAAGGATTATTTTTATTATTTATTTATTTAGGGAAACAAAAAGCTTTAATTTAATACACAACAGCTTAAAATACTTAGTAATTACATAAGCCAACAAAGTTTCCACTTAGAGAAAAAAAGAAGTTATATGCCATTGAGTAAACACTATAATTATGAGAATAATAATAAGAATTCTAGAGGGAGCTCCCTGTCCTGTAGTGGACGTTTCATGGGTTGTTATGATGAAACACTATAAGATTAAAGTGACATACTTAATGAATTTTATGTAAAAATAAAATAAACGAATAAAATAAAATTAGGTTTGTTTTATTTTGGGGTGAATAATATAAAAGTAGAACAAGTGGTACTGAAAACTACATAGATATAGTACACACATAATCCATTATGTCACGCCTTTTTCCCGTCGGGGCAGGCCACAGTCCTCCACCAGCTATGATCTTGACATACTTCCTTTGCTTCCTGAACTAGATACAGTACTTGTTTAAGGTACTGGTACGGCTTTTAACCCGACAGACGTACCGTTTGCTATAAAGTTTGCTTTGGTAAACGACCTCTATAGACAGTTTCGACGTATTAAACAACGTATATAGGCCCTGCAAAGTATCTCCATAGACATTGGAATAGGTTTTTTTTAAGTATTTCTATAGTCATACCAAATGCTTCTGCCGTATTTTGATAAAGCTTTTTCTACATATACCTCACGGCAAACATCGCTTACTAAGAGCTTAAACACAAATAATGGACGGTGCATGGCCAACACCTCTAAGCTCGCACTATGCTCTGAAAGATGCCTTGCGGTGCAAATTGCAATTTTTTTATATCAAAAGTGGGCAAACGATGAGGAGGGGCCCCTGGTGTTAAGTTGTCACCACCGCCCTTGACAACCACTATCTTATTACTGAAATTATTTGACACTTATAACACAGCAAAGCGCGTAAGCCACCCTGAGAACTAAGGTATGTCTCATGTGCCAGCAATTTCACTGGCTCTCTAAACCTTCAAACCGAAACACAGCAGTGCAAAAACTGCCGCTTTACGATGGAAAAAGGCAAGGCGGTAGTACTTACCCAGACGGACTTTGTACAAAAGCACTACTACCTACCATTTGCTTTGCAATGCAAAGTTGGTCGGTTTGTACCGACCAACTTCTCCTGTCTTCTCCTGTGTCTGCTATCCTTGTAGATAGTAGACACAAGTCAGGCTCCACTGATAAAACGAACGAACCACACATCCTGCCCAGCGTACTCTAACACCTGCACGTCTAGTACTGTAGCCCGTGGACATTTAAATTACGAAAAAGGTTACCGTTTGTATTTATGAAATTATTATAGATTTCACCATTTCACATACTAATACCGACGTCTTAAAGATCGTAACCCGCCGTAACCATATATAGTGACAAGAAATGTAGTCCGACCATATTGACAATAATTTACATTTTTGAGTTACCGTTTCAAATGTATAAGTACATCTTTTAATCATCATCATCATCATCTATACATATTTTAAGACTGTTTCCGTGGCCGGTTCAGATTTTAAGACCCATTTGGTCTTAAATTTGTTTTTGGCAACTTTCCATAGTCTAACTATTACGTATGGTAATTCAACAAAGCTGTACAACATGACAATAAAGAAACAATGCTGAGAGATGTAATACTTCTCGTTGGCCATAATTTTAGGTCAACGGGAAGTAACCTATATATATATCTAACATATATGGAGATTATAGTTTTGTCTATATATATGGTTACAGCGGGTTACGATCTTTAAGACTTTGCTTTTAGTATGTGAAATGGCGAAATCTATAACAATTTCACAAATACAAATGGTAACCACGGGCCATGTGTCCACGGGCTACAGTACTAGTCGGATAAAACAGGATAAACTGATACCAGTTACCTACTCAATTTTTTGTGCTCGTATCAGAACATTGAGCATTTGTTGTTGACATGGCCCTTGTGAAAAAATGCATTGCAGTTCTTTATGTACAGTCAACGACAGGTCAAGCTTGACAATCGCAGTGCGACTCTCGCCCGTACCTCTATTGAAATAAGAACGGTACAAAGTCCAATGTGTCAAGCTTGATGTGCTCTTGACTGTACCTACTTAGCGAATTTGCGTCAAAATAAATATGGCTTATTTAAGAAAGACTTCGTTCAAAAATACGGAAGTAACATTACCAAAGCAAAGATCAAACTATCAGCAAACTTTATTCATAAAAAGCTTCGTTCAAAGTCGATTTCACTCCAGCTAAGCTCGAATGGAAATTAAAATAAACTTTCTCAAGTAAATCGATACGATAGTCCGAGTCGGTTTTATCGGAATAAATGCATTGAGTAGCCAGAGCTACTGCTATTTAGTCAGATTGAGAAAGTTTTTCTTAATAGAAACTTGAGTAAACTGTCTTTGCCAATATTTTATGGATTGGATAGGTGCTGGAAAATGTTTTTATAGTATTGCGTAGAGTTTTAATACGAGCCTCAGAATAATAAGGAAATAAAAGTAGGATTAAAGAAATAATTCATCATGAGTTAGGGATGCATACATCAATAATTCCGCGGGTTGCACGTAAGTCTCCCATCAATCAGACCAGACTGATGGAATTGACTAATGCCAGAATCACCGTGTAAGCGCTATCTTAAGTCACAACAAATTACAATATCCTATTATCTTTGTAAATACAATGAAGGCGTCGTTTTATTTATTTGGTAGGATTGTTTTGAATATTTCACAATCATCGATGAAGATGTGATATTGAGGAGATGTGACATGCTGGCAGATGTCATCCCATAGTAAAATACATTAGCATGGTTTTTCTCTACAGAGTCTACACCGACGACCGTTTGCCGATGAGTTCGCGAGTAATAGATGTAGCTATATATATATAACTAGAGGTCGCGTGGGTGCGCGGGCTGCAAGCAGCCCGCGTGAGGTGTTGTGGCTGTTGGATATATTATCCGAGCCTAAATGTCGATTTTGAATGCAATCGGCCGAAAAACAAAAAATTCAAGATGGCGGTCATTTTTTTTTCAATTCTGACATTCGATTCGGTATCGCAGACCTTTCGGACCCTCAGATATCGATTTTGAAAGCAATCCGTCCAGAAAACAAAAAATTCAAGATGGCGGCCATTTTTCCAACGAAGGGGGGACGCTTCGGGCTTCGCCCTACGCGGAGCTCGGCCTGCGGCCTTGCAACTCGGCCTCCGGCCTCGTAAATTACTTATTGTAGGAGAAGGTTGCAGGGTCAGCCGGAGGACGCTTCGAGCTTCGCTCTACGCGGAGCTCGGCCTTCGGCCTCGCTATATGATGAAAGTTACTTGGGGGGGGGGGTTAAGTAGGGGGAGGTATGAGTAAGGGGGGACGCTTCGGGCTTCGCCCTACGCGGAAGCTCGGCCTACGGCCTCGCGACTCGGCCTCCGGCCTCGTATGAAACTTGAACTAATGGATGTATGTGGGAGCACGACATGCTGGGGGACGCTTCGAGCTTCGCTCTACGCGGAGCTCGGCCTTCGGCCTCGCCATGTTGGTTTAAGTTACTTGGGGGGAGGGGCTGGGGACAGGCAAAGTACGGAAGGGACGCTCCGAGCTTCGCTCTACGCGGAGCTCGGCCTGCGGCCTCGCAAGTTACCTAGTGTCGGTCGTTTCTATGGCGGCCATATTGGAAAATGGCGCCAAATTTTTTTTTACACCAAAAACGTAATCTACACCCACAAAAACCCCCAGATACCAAATTTCACTCGAATCAGAGCACCTTTCATTTTGGCCGCCATTTCGAATCCGCCATTTTGTTTTTTTTTTTTACAGTTAGTCGCCTCTTATCATCCTCTTTGACATTTGTTCAAGCACCATATACTTCTCTCGTTTCGTTTAGGATTTATTGGACTTTGAATATTTTTTTAATAAAATTTGTATGGCGGCCATTTTGTTTTCCGCCATTTTGGATTTTTTTCACCCCAGGTAGAATTCGACCAGGGTGTGAGTCGACTTTTGTTCGAGGTCGACCCACCTATCCCTTACAGTTTTTGCGGGCCGTTGACCCCTACCCTGATGCTGAAGACTTTTCCAAGGTTTAAGATTTTTCTGGTACTCACCAGACCTGGTCGTACAACTTTTCCATACATCACTTTCACCGGTTTCGCCTCTTTCATGGAGAACAATTGTGTCAATGAGTCAGTCAGTCAGTGAGTGAGTCAGTGGTAATTGAGCTTTATATAGTATAACTAGAGGTCGCGTGGGTGCGCGGGCTGCAAGCAGCCCGCGTGAGGTGTTGTGGCTGTTGGATATATTATCCGAGCCTAAATGTCGATTTTGAAAGCAATCGGCCGAAAAACAAAAAAATTCAAGATGGCGGCCATTTTTTTCAATTCTGACATTCGATTCGGTATCGCAGACCTCTCGGACCCTCAGATATCGATTTTGAAAGCAATCGGTCAAGAAACAAAAAAATTCAAGATGGCTTCTTTTTTTTTCAATTTTGACATTGGATTCGAAATCGGAGACCTCTCGGACCCTCAGATATCGATTTTGAAAGCAATCGGTCAAGAAACAAAAAAATTCAAGATGGCGGCTATTTTTTTCAATTTTTACATTCGATTCAAAATCGGAGACCTCTCGGACCCTCAGATATCGATTTTGAAAGCAATCGGTTAAGAGACAAAAAAATTCAAGATGGCGGCCATTTTTTTCAATTCTGACATTTGATTCGATATCGGAGACCTCTCGGACCCTCAGATATCGATTTTAAAAGCAATTGGCCCAGTAAAAAAAAAATTCAAGATGGCGGCCATTTTTTTCAATTCTGACATCTGATTCGTCATCGCAGTCGACTCGGACTCTCAGATATCGATTTTGAAAGCAAACCGTCCAGAAACAAAAAAATTCAAGATGGCGGCCATTTTTCCAACGAAGGGGGGACGCTTCGGGCTTCGCCCTACGCGGAGCTCGGCCTTCGGCCTCGCAACTCGGCCTCCGGCCTCGTATATTACTTGTGGTAGGAGAGGGTTGCAAGGTCAGCCGGAGGACGCTTCGAGCTTCGCTCTACGCGGAGCTCGGCCTTCGGCCTCGCTATATGATGAAAGCTACTTGGGGGGTGGGGGGGGTTAAGTAGGGGGAGGTATTAGTAAGAAGGGACGCTTCGGGCTTCGCCCTACGCGGAAGCTCGGCCTACGGCCTCGCGACTCGGCCTCCGGCCTCGTATGAAACTTGAACTAATGGATGTATGTGGGAGCAAGACATGCTGGGGGACGCTTCGAGCTTCGCTCTACGCGGAACTCGGCCTTCGGCCTCGCCATGTTGGTTTTAGTAACTTGGGGGGAGGGGTTGGGGACAGGCAAAGTACGGGAGGGACGCTCCGAGCTTCGCTCTACGCGGAGCTCGGCCTGCGGCCTCGCAAGTTACCTAGTGTGGGTCGTTTCTATGGCGGCCATATTGGAAAATGGCGCCAAAATTTTTTTTACACCAAAAACGTAATCTACACCCCCAAAAACCCCCAGATACCAAATTTCACTCGAATCGGAGCACCTTTCATTTTGGCCGCCATTTTGAATCCGCCATTTTGTTTTTTTTTAGTAACAGTTTGTCGCCTTTTATCATCCTCTTTGACATTTGTTAAAGAACATTGTACTTTGCTCTTTTTCTTTAGGATTTATTGGACTTTGAATATTTTTTAATAAAATTTGTATGGCGGCCATTTTGTTTTCCGCCATTTTGGATTTTTTTCACTCCAAGTAGAATTTGACCAGGGTGTGGGTCGACTTTTGTTCGAGGACGACCCACCTATCCCTTACAGTTTTTGCTGGCCGTTGACCCCTACCCTGATGCTGAAGACTTTTCCAAGGTTTAAGATTTTTCTGGTACTCATGAGACGTGGTCGTACAACTTGTCCATACATGACTTCCACCTCAGACGCCTCCTTCATGGAGAACAATTCTGTCAGTGAGTGAGTGAGTCAGTGGTAATTGAGCTTTATATAATATAACTAGAGGTCGCGTGGGTGCGCGGGCTGCAAGCAGCCCGCGTGAGGTGTTGTGCCTGTTGGAGAGATTATCCGAGACTAAATGTAAATTTTGAAAGCAATCGGCACATAAACCAAAAAATTTGTATGGCGGCCATTTTGTTTTCCGCCATTTTGGATTTTTTTCGACCCAGGTAGAATTTGACCAGGGTGTGGGTCGATTTTAGTTCGAGGTCGACCCACCTATCCCTAACAGTTTTTACTGGCCGTTGACCCCTACCCTGATGCTGAAGACTTTTCCAAGGTTTAAGATTTTTCTGGTACTCACCAGACCTGGTCGTACAACTTTTCCATACATCACTTTCACCGGTCTCGCCTCTTTCATGGAGAACAATTGTGTCAATGAGTGAGTGAGTGAGTGAGTGAGTGAGTGGTAATTCAGCTTTATATAATAGAACTAGAGGTCGCGTGGGTGCGCGGGCTGCAAGCAGCCCGCGTGAGGTGTTGTGGCTGTTGGGTATATTATCCGAGCCTAAATGTCGATTTTGAAAACAATCGGCCGAAAAACAAAAAATTTCAAGATGGCGGCAATTTTTTTTAATTCTGACATTTGATTCGGTATCGAAGACGTCTCGGACCCTCAGATATTAATTTTGAAAGCAATCGGTCCAGTAACAAAAAAAATCAAGATGGCGGCCATTTTTTCAAAATTTTATTCTTTATTCGTTATCGGAGACGTCTCGGACCCTCAGATATCGATTTTGAAAGCAATCGGCCCAATAACAAAAAAATTCAAGATGGCGGCCACTTTTCAAAATTTTGACATGAGATTCGTTATCAGAGTCGACTCGGCCCCCCAGATATCGATTTTGAAAATAATCGATCGAGAAATAGAAAAATTCAAGATGGCGGCCATTTTTTTCAATTCTGACATCTGATTCGTCATCGCAGTAAACTCGGACTCTCAGATATCGATTTTGAAAGCAATCCGTCCAGAAACCAAAAAATTCAAGATGGCGGCCATTTTTCCAACGAAGGGGGGACGCTTCGGGCTTCGCCCTACGCGGAGCTCGGCCTGCGGCCTCGCAACTCGGCCTCCGGCCTCGTAAATTACTTCTGGTAGGAGAAGGTTGCAGGGTCAGCCGGAGGACGCTTCGAGCTTCGCTCTACGCGGAGCTCGGCCTTCGGCCTCGCTATATGATGAAAGTTACTTGGGGGGGGGGTTAAGTAGGGGGAGGTCTTAGTACGGGGGGACGCTTCGGGCTTCGCCCTACGCGGAAGCTCGGCCTACGGCCTCGCGACTCGGCCTCCGGCCTCGTATGACACTTGAACTAATGGATGTATGTGGGAGCACGACATGCTGGGGGACGCTTCGAGCTTCGCTCTACGCGGAGCTCGGCCTTCGGCCTCGCCATGTTGGTTTTAGTTACTTGGGGGAGGGGTTGGGGACAGGCAAAGTACGGGAGGGACGCTCCGAGCTTCGCTCTACGCGGAGCTCGGCCTGCGGCCTCGCAAGTTACCAAGTGTCGTTCGTTTCTATGGCGGCCATATTGGAAAATGGCGCCAAAATTTTTTTTACACCAAAAACGAAATCTACACCCACAAAAACCCCCAGATACCAAATTTCACTCGAATCGGAGCACCTTTTATTTTGGCCGCCATTTTGAATCCGCCATATTGTTTTTTTTTATTAACAGTTAGTCGCCTTTTATCATCCTCTTTGACATTTCTAAAAGAATATTGTACTTTGCTCTTTTTGTTTAGGATTTATTGGACTTTAAATATTTTTTTATTAAAATTTGTATGGCGGCCATTTTGTTTTCCGCCATTTTGGATTTTTTTCACCCCAGGTAGAATTTGACCAGGGTGTGGGTCGACTTTTGTTCGAGGTCGACCCACCTATCCCTTACAGTTTTTGCTGGCCGTTGACGCCTACCCTGATGATGAAGACTTTTCCAAGGTTTAAGATTTTTCTGGTACTCATCAGACCTGGTCGTACAACTTTTCCATACATCACTTTCACCGGTCTCGCCTCTTTCATGGAGAACAATTGTGTCAATGAGTGAGTGAGTGAGTGAGTGAGTGAGTGAGTGAGTGAGTGGTAATTCAGCTTTATATAGTATAACTAGAGGTCGCGTGGGTGCGCGGGCTGCAAGCAGCCCGCGTGATGTGTTGTGGCTGTTGTAAATTGTCAAATATCGATTTTGAAGGCAATCAGTTCAGAAATAGAAAAATTCAAGATGGCGGCCATTTTCTCAAAATTTTATTTTTGATTAGGTATGGGAGACGTCTCGGACCCTCAGATATCGATTTTGAAAGCAATTGGTCAAGAAACAAAAAAATTCAAGATGGCGGCCATTTTTTTAAAATTTTATTCTTGATTGGGTATCGGAGACGTCTCGGACCCTCAGATATCGATTTTGAAAGCATTCGGTCCAGAAACAAAAAAAAACAAAATGGCGGCCATTTTTCTAAAGTTTTATTCTTGATTCTGTATCGGAGACCTCTCGGACCCTCAGATATCGATTTTAATAGCAATTGGCCCAGGAACAAAAAAATTCAAGATGGCGGCCATTTTTTTAAAATTTTATCATTGATCCGGTATCGGAGACATCTCGGCCCCCCAGATATCGATTTTGAAAGCAATCGGTCGAGAAATAGAAAAATTCAAGATGGCGGCCATTTTTTTCAATTCTGACATCTGATTCGTCATCGCAGTCGACTCGGACTCTCAGATATCGATTTTGAAAGCAATCCGTCCAGAAACCAATAAATTCAAGATGGCGGCCATTTTTCCAACGAAGGGGGGACGCTTCGGGCTTCGCCCTACGCGGAGCTCGGCCTGCGGCCTTGCAACTCGGCCTCCGGCCTCGTAAATTACTTATTGTAGGAGAAGGTTGCAGGGTCAGCCGGAGGACGCTTCGAGCTTCGCTCTACGCGGAGCTCGGCCTTCGGCCTCGCTATATGATGAAAGTTACTTGGGGGGGGGGGGTTAAGTAGGGGGAGGTATTAGTAAGGGGGGACGCTTCGGGCTTCGCCCTACGCGGAAGCTCAGCCTACGGCCTCGCGACTCGGCCTCCGGCCTCGTATGAAACTTGAACTAATGGATCTATGTGGGAGCACGACATGCTGGGGGACGCTTCGAGCTTCGCTCTACGCGGAGCTCGGCCTTCGGCCTCGCCATGTTGGTTTAAGTTACTTGGGGGGAGGGGTTGGGGACAGGCAAAGTACGGAAGGGACGCTCCGAGCTCTCGCGACTCGGCCTCCGGCCTCGTATGAAACTTGAACTAATGGATCTATGTGGGAGCACGACATGCTGGGGGACGCTTCGAGCTTCGCTCTACGCGGAGCTCGGCCTTCGGCCTCGCCATGTTGGTTTAAGTTACTTGGGGGGAGGGGTTGGGGACAGGCAAAGTACGGAAGGGACGCTCCGAGCTTCGCTCTACGCGGAGCTCGGCCTGCGGCCTCGCAAGTTACCTAGTGTCGGTCGTTTCTATGGCGGCCATATTGGAAAATGGCGCCAAAATTTTTTTTTCACCAAAAACGTAATCTACACCCACAAAAACCTCCAGATACCAAATTTCACTCGAATCGGAGCACCTTTTATTTTGGCCGCCATTTTGAATCCGCCATTTTGAATTTTTTTTTTCACAGTTAGTCGCCTCTTATCATCTTCTTTGACATTTGTTAAAGAACATTGTACTTTGCTCTTTTTATTTAGGATTTATTGGACTTTGAATATTTTTTTAATAAAATTTGTATGGCGGCCATTTTGTTTTCCGCCATTTTGGATTTTTTTCACCCCAGGTAGAATTTGACCAGGGTGTGGGTCGACTTTTGTTCGAGGTCGACCCACCTATCCCTTACAGTTTTTACGGGCCGTTGACCCCTACCCTGATGCTGAAGACTTTTCCAAGGTTTAAGATTTTTCTGGTACTCATGAGACGTGGTCGTACAACTTGTCCATACATGACTTCCACCTCAGACGCCTCCTTCATGGAGAACAATTCTGTCAGTGAGTGAGTGAGTGAGTCAGTGGTAATTCAGCTTTATATAGTATAACTAGAGGTCGCGTGGGTGCGCGGGCTGCAAGCAGCCCGCGTGAGGTGTTGTGGCTGTTGTAAATTGTCAAATATCGATTTTGAAGGCAATCGGTTCAGAAATAGAAAAATTCAAGATGGCGGCCATTTTTTCAAAATTTTATTCTTGATTGGGTATCGGAGACGTCTCGGACCCTCAGATATCGATTTTGAATGCAATCGGTCCAGAAACAAAAAAAAACAAAATGGCGCCCATTTTTCTAAAATTTTATTCTTGATTCTGTATCATAGACCTCTTGGACCCTCAGATATCGATTTTGAAAGCAATCGAACCAGAAACAAAAAAAAAACAAAATGGCGGCCATTTTTCTAAAATTTTATTCTTGATTCTGTATCGGAGACCTCTCGGACCCTCAGATATCGATTTTAAAAGCAATTGGCCCAGTAACAAAAAAATTCAAGATGGCGGCCATTTTTTCAAAATTTTATTCTTGATTCGGTATCGAAGACATCTCGGACCCTCAGATATCGATTTTCAAAGCAATCGGCCCAGTAACAAAAAAATTCAAGATGGCGGCCACTTTTCAAAATTTTGACATGAGATTCGTTATCAGAGTCGACTCGGCCCCTCAGATATCGATTTTGAAAGCAATCCGTCCAGAAACCAAAAAATTCAAGATGGCGGCCATTTTTCCAATGAAGGGGGGACGCTTCGGGCTTCGCCCTACGCGGAGCTCGGCCTGCGGCCTCGCAACTCGGCCTCCGGCCTCGTAAATTACTTATTGTAGGAGAAGGTTGCAGGGTCAGCCGGAGGACGCTTCGAGCTTCGCTCTACGCGGAGCTCGGCCTTCGGCCTCGCTATATGATGAAAAATACTTGGGGGGGGGGTTAAGTAGGGGGAGGTATTAGTAAGGGGGGACGCTTCGGGCTTCGCCCTACGCGGAAGCTCGGCCTACGGCCTCGCAACTCGGCCTCCGGCCTCGTATGAAACTTGAACTAATGGATGTATGTGGAAGCACGACATGCTGGGGGACGCTTCGAGCTTCGCTCTACGCGGAGCTCGGCCTTCGGCCTCGCCATGTTGGTTTAAGTTACTTGGGGGGAGGGGTTGGGGACAGGCAAAGTACGGAAGGGACGCTCCGAGCTTCGCTCTACGCGGAGCTCGGCCTGCGGCCTCGCAAGTTACCTAGTGTGGGTCGTTTCTATGGCGGCCATATTGGAAAATGGCGCAAAAATTTTTTTTACACCAAAAACGTAATCTACACCCACAAAAACCCCCAGATACCAAATTTCACTCGAATCGGAGCACCTTTCATTTTGGCCGCCATTTTGAATCCGCCATTTTGTTTTTTTTTTTTTTACAGTAAGTCGCCTCTTATCATCCTCTTTGACATTTGTTCAAGCACCATATACTTCTCTCTTTTCGTTTAGGATTTATTGGACTTTGAATATTTTTTTAATAAAATTTGTATGGCGGCCATTTTGTTTTCCGCCATTTTGGATTTTTTTCACCCCAGGTAGAATTTGACCAGGGTGTGGGTCGACTTTTGTTCGAGGCCGACCCACCTATCCCTTACAGTTTTTACGGGCCGTTGACCCCTACCCTGATGCTGAAGACTTTTCCAAGGTTTAAGATTTTTCTGGTACTCATCAGACCCGGTCGTACAACTTTTTCATACATCACTTTCACCGGTTTCGCCTCTTTCATGGAGAACAATTGTGTCAATGAGTCAGTCAGTCAGTCAGTCAGTGAGTCAGTGGTAATTGAGCTTTATATAGTATAACTAGAGGTCGCGTAGGTGCGCGGGCTGCAAGCAGCCCGCGTGAGGTGTTGTGGCTGTTGGGTATATTATCCGAGCCTAAATGTCGATTTTGAAAGCAATCGGCCGAAAAACAAAAAAAATCAAGATGGCGGCCATTTTTTTTCAATTCTGACATTCGATTCGGTATCGCAGACCTTTCGGACCCTAAGATATCGATTTTGAAAGCAAACGATCGAGAAATAGAAAAATTCAAGATGGCGGCCATTTTTCCAACGAAGGGGGGACGCTTCGGGCTTCGCCCTACGCGGAGCTCGGCCTTCGGCCTCGCAACTCGGCCTCCGGCCTCGTAAATTACTTGTGGTAGGAGAAGGTTGCAGGGTCAGCCGGAGGACGCTTCGAGCTTCGCTCTACGCGGAGCTCGGCCTTCGGCCTCGCTACATGATGAAAGTTACTTGGGGGGGGGGGGTTAAGTAGGGGGAGATATTAGTAAGGGGAGACGCTTCGGGCTTCGCCCTACGCGGAAGCTCGGCCTACGGCCTCGCGACTCGGCCTCCGGCCTCGTATGATACTTGAACTAATGGATGTATGTGAGAGCACGACATGCCGGAGGACGCTTCGAGCTTCGCTCTACGCGGAGCTCGGCCTTCGGCCTCGCTACATGATGAAAGTTACTTGGGGGGGGGGGGTTAAGTAGGGGGAGATATTAGTAAGGGGGGACGCTTCGGGCTTCGCCCTACGCGGAAGCTCGGCCTACGGCCTCGCGACTCGGCCTCCGGCCTCGTATGATACTTGAACTAATGGATGTATGTGAGAGCACGACATGCTGGGGGACGCTTCGAGCTTCGCTCTACGCGGAGCTCGGCCTTCGGCCTCGCCATGTTGGTTTTAGTTACTTGGGGGGAGGGGTTGGGGACAGGCAAAGTACGGGAGGGACGCTCCGAGCTTCGCTCTACGCGGAGCTCGGCCTGCGGCCTCGCAAGTTACTTAGTGTCGGTCGTTTCTATGGCGGCCATATTGGAAAATGGCGCCAAAATTTTTTTTTACACCAAAAACGTAATCTACACCCACAAAAACCCCCAGATACCAAATTTCACTCGAATCGGAGCACCTTTTATTTTGGCCGCCATTTTGAATCCGCCATTTTGATTTTTTTTTTACAGTTAGTCGCCTCTTATCATCCTCTTTGACATTTGTTCAAGCACCATATACTTCTCTCTTTTCGTTTAGGATTTATTGGACTTTGAATATTTTTTTATTAAAATTTGTATGGCGGCCATTTTGTTTTCCGCCATTTTGGGTTTTTTTCACCCCAGGTAGAATTTGACCAGGGTGTGGGTCGACTTTTGTTCGAGGTCGACCCACCTATCCTTTACAGTTTTTACTGGCCGTTGACCCCTACCCTGATGCTGAAGACTTTTCCAAGGTTTAAGATTTTTCTGGTACTCATGAGATCTGGTCAAACAACTTGTCCTTACATGACTTTAACCTGTGACGACTCCTTCATGGAGAACAATTGTGTCAGTCAGTCAGTGAGTGAGTGAGTGGTAATTCAGCTTTATATAGTATAACTAGAGGTCGCGTGGGTGCGCGGGCTGCAAGCAGCCCGCGTGAGGTGTTGTGGCTGTTGTAAATTGTCAAATATCGATTTTGAAGGCAATCGGTTCAGAAATAGAAAAATTCAAGATGGCGGCCATTTTTTCAAAATTTTATTTTTGATTAGGTATGGGAGACGTCTCGGACCCTCAGATATCGATTTTGAAAGCAATTGGTCAAGAAACAAAAAAATTCAAAATGGCGGCCATTTTTTCAAAATTTGATTCTTGATTCTGTATCGGAGACCACTCGGACCCTCAGATATCGATTTTAAAAGCAATTGGCCCAGTAACAAAAAAATTCAAGATGGCGGCCATTTTTTTAAAATTTTATCATTGATCCGGTAACGGAGACATCTCGGCCCCCCAGATATCGATTTTGAAAGCAATCGGTCGAGAAATAGAAAAATTCAAGATGGCGGCCATTTTTTTCAATTCTGACATTCGATTCGGTATCGCAGACCTCTCGGACCCTCAGATATCGATTTTGAAAGCAATCGGTCAAGAAACAAAAAAATTCAAGATGGCTTCTTTTTTTTTCAATTTTGACATTGGATTCGAAATCGGAGACCTCTCGGACCCTCAGATATCGATTTTGAAAGCAATCGGTCAAGAAACAAAAAAATTCAAGATGGCGGCTATTTTTTTCAATTTTTACATTCGATTCAAAATCGGAGACCTCTCGGACCCTCAGATATCGATTTTGAAAGCAATCGGTTAAGAGACAAAAAAATTCAAGATGGCGGCCATTTTTTTCAATTCTGACATTTGATTCGATATCGGAGACCTCTCGGACCCTCAGATATCGATTTTAAAAGCAATTGGCCCAGTAAAAAAAAAATTCAAGATGGCGGCCATTTTTTTCAATTCTGACATCTGATTCGTCATCGCAGTCGACTCGGACTCTCAGATATCGATTTTGAAAGCAAACCGTCCAGAAACAAAAAAATTCAAGATGGCGGCCATTTTTCCAACGAAGGGGGGACGCTTCGGGCTTCGCCCTACGCGGAGCTCGGCCTTCGGCCTCGCAACTCGGCCTCCGGCCTCGTATATTACTTGTGGTAGGAGAGGGTTGCAAGGTCAGCCGGAGGACGCTTCGAGCTTCGCTCTACGCGGAGCTCGGCCTTCAGCCTCGCTATATGATGAAAGCTACTTGGGGGGTGGGGGGGGGTTAAGTAGGGGGAGGTATTAGTAAGGGGGGACGCTTCGGGCTTCGCCCTACGCGGAAGCTCGGCCTACGGCCTCGCGACTCGGCCTCCGGCCTCGTATGAAACTTGAACTAATGGATGTATGTGGGAGCAAGACATGCTGGGGGACGCTTCGAGCTTCGCTCTACGCGGAACTCGGCCTTCGGCCTCGCCATGTTGGTATTAGTAACTTGGGGGGAGGGGTTGGGGACAGGCAAAGTACGGGAGGGACGCTCCGAGCTTCGCTCTACGCGGAGCTCGGCCTGCGGCCTCGCAAGTTACCTAGTGTGGGTCGTTTCTATGGCGGCCATATTAGAAAATGGCGCCAAAATTTTTTTTTACACCAAAAACGTAATCTACACCCCCAAAAACCCCCAGATACCAAATTTCACTCGAATCGGAGCACCTTTCATTTTGGCCGCCATTTTGAATCCGCCATTTTGTTTTTTTTTAGTAACAGTTTGTCGCCTTTTATCATCCTCTTTGACATTTGTTAAAGAACATTGTACTTTGCTCTTTTTCTTTAGGATTTATTGGACTTTGAATATTTTTTAATAAAATTTGTATGGCGGCCATTTTGTTTTCCGCCATTTTGGATTTTTTTCACTCCAAGTAGAATTTGACCAGGGTGTGGGTCGACTTTTGTTCGAGGACGACCCACCTATCCCTTACAGTTTTTGCTGGCCGTTGACCCCTACCCTGATGCTGAAGACTTTTCCAAGGTTTAAGATTTTTCTGGTACTCATGAGACGTGGTCGTACAACTTGTCCATACATGACTTCCACCTCAGACGCCTCCTTCATGGAGAACAATTCTGTCAGTGAGTGAGTGAGTCAGTGGTAATTGAGCTTTATATAATATAACTAGAGGTCGCGTGGGTGCGCGGGCTGCAAGCAGCCCGCGTGAGGTGTTGTGGCTGTTGGATATATTGTCCGAGCCTAAATGTCGATTTTGAAAGCAATCGGCTGAAAAACAAAAAAATTAAAGATGGTGGCCATTTTTTTTCAATTCTGACAATCGATTCGGTATCGCAGACCTCTCGGACCCTCAGATATCGATTTTGAAAGCAATCGGTCAAGAAACAAAAAAATTCAAGATGGCGTCCATTTTTTACAATTCTGACATTCGATTCGGTATCAGAGATCTCTCGGACCCTTAGATATCGATTTTTAAAGCAATCGGTCAAGAAACAAAAAAATTCAAGATGGCGGCTATTTTTTTCAATTTTTACATTCGATTCGAAATCGGAGACCTCTCGGACCCTCAGATATCAATTTTGAAAGTAATCGGTCAAGAAACAAAAAAAATCAAGATGGAGGCCATTTTTTACAATTCTGACATTTGATTCAGTATCGGAGACCTCTCGGACACTCAGATATCGATTTTGAAAGTAATCGGTCAAGAAGCAAAAAAATTCAAGATGGCGGCCATTTTTTTTCAATTCTGACATTAGATTCGGTATCGGAGACCTCTCGGACCCTCAGATATCGATTTTTAAAGCAATCGGTAAAGAAACAAAAAAATTCAAGATGGCGGCTATTTTTTTCAATTTTTACATTCGATTCGAAATCGGAGACCTCTCGGACCCTCAGATATCGATTTTGAAAGCAATCTGTCAAAAAACAAAAAATTCAAGATGGCGGCTGTTTTTTTCAATTTTGACATTTGATTCGAAATCGGAGACCTCTCGGATCCTCAGATATCGATTTAGAAAGCAATCGGTCAAGAAACAAAAAAATTCAAGATGGCGGCCATTTTTTACAATTTTTACATTCGATTCGAAATTAGAGACCTCTCGGACCCTCAGATATCGAGTTTGAAAGCAATCGGTCAAGAGATAAAAAAATTCAAGATGGCGGCCATTTTTTTCAATTCTGACATTCGATTCGGTATCGGAGACCTCTCGGACCCTCAGATATCGATTTTTAAAGCAATCGGTCAAGAAACAAAAAAATTCAAGATGGCGGCTATTTTTTTCAATTTTGACATTGGATTCAAAATCGGAGACCTCTCGGACCCTCAGATATCGATTTTGAAAGCAATCGGTCAAGAAACAAAAAAAATCAAGATGGCGGCCATTTTTTCGAAATTTTATTCTTGATTCGGTATCGGAGACGTCTCGGACCCTCAGATATCGATTTTGAAAGCAATCGGCCCAATAACAATAAAATTCAAGATGGCGGCCACTTTTCAAAATTTTGACATGAGATTCGTTATCAGAGTCGACTCGGCCCCCCAGATATCGATTTTGAAAGCAATCGATCGAGAAATAGAAAAATTCAAGATGGCGGCCATTTTTTTCAAATCTGACATCTGATTCGTCATCGCAGTCGACTCGGACTCTCAGATATCGATTTTGAAAGCAATCCGTCCAGAAACCAAAAAATTCAAGATGGCGGCCATTTTACCAACGAAGGGGGGACGCTTCGGGCTTCGCCCTACGCGGAGCTCGGCCTGCGGCCTCGCAAATTACTTATGGTAGGAGGAGGTTGCAGGGTCAGCCGGAGGACGCTTCGAGCTTCGCTCTACGTGGAGCTCGGCCTTCGGCCTCGCTATATGATGAAAGTTACTTGGGGGGGGGGGGGTTAAGTAGGGGGTTGATATTAGTAAGGGGGGACGCTTCGGGCTTCGCCCTACGCGGAAGCTCGGCCTACGGCCTCGCGACTCGGCCTCCGGCCTCGTATGATACTTAAACTAATGGATGTATGTGAGAGCACGACATGCTGGGGGACGCTTCGAGCTTCGCTCTACGCGGAGCTCGGCCTTCGGCCTCGCCATGTTGGTTTTAGTTACTTGGGGGGAGGGGTTAGGGACAGGCAAATTACGGGAGGGACGCTCCGAGCTTCGCTCTACGCGGAGCTCGGCCTGCGGCCTCGCAAGTTACTTAGTGTCGGTCGTTTCTATGGCGGCCATATTGGAAAATGGCGCCAAAATTTTTTTTACACCAAAAACGTAATCTACACCCACAAAAACCCCCAGATACCAAATTTCACTCGAATCGGAGCACCTTTCATTTTGGCCGCCATTTTGAATATCGCCATTTTGAATTTTTTTTTTACAGTTAGTCGCCTCTTATCATCCTCTTTGACATTTGTTCAAGCACCATATACTTCTCTCTTTTTGTTTAGGATTTATTGGACTTTGAATATTTTTTTAATAAAATTTGTATGGCGGCCATTTTGTTTTCCGCCATTTTGGATTTTTTTCACCCCAGGTAGAATTTGACCAGGGTGTGGGTCGACTTTTGTTCGAGGTCGACCCAGCTATCCCTTACAGTTTTTACGGGCCGTTGACCCCTACCCTGATGCTGAAGACTTTTCCAAGGTGTAAGATTTTTCTGGTACTCATCAGACCTGTTCCTACAACTTTTCCATACATCACTTTCACCGGTTTCACCTCCTTCATGGAGAACAATTGTGTCAATGAGTCAGTCAGTCAGTCAGTCAGTCAGTGAGTGAGTGAGTCAGTGGTAATTGAGCTTTATATATTATAATATAAATAATAGCTAGTAGAAAACTATTTTCTTTTCTTTTTCCTTTATGTTGTTCATTTTATTCTCTATTATTTGTTTGTTTCTTCCATTTAATTTTCCTTTGTACAGTAAAATTTGTGCTATCAAGGCTTCTGTGTATGTTTAAATTTGTTGCATTGTTTTGCTTATAATTTTAATGCGTTGTTACTGCATCGAGAAATTTATTTATTTATTTATTATTTATTTATTTGTGAAATAATATAACGATATTTGAAAGCTACTAGATACTTATTTACTTATTTTGGATCATTTATTCTTCGCTACCGACAACATGAGCCAAAGCATTAAAGGTCCACTAAATAGTGTAAGCAACGAAGCAGTTGACCCTA
This sequence comes from Athrips mouffetella, assembly GCA_947532105.1. Lineage (NCBI taxonomy): Eukaryota > Metazoa > Arthropoda > Insecta > Lepidoptera > Gelechiidae > Athrips > Athrips mouffetella. Next base: position 4,306,456 of record OX383964.1, on the reverse strand, counting down.
ACATAAATTTCTCAGGCAGATTTTATTTGGTTAATTCAAAATATCAAAAAAAATGAAAAAAAAATTTTCATACATTTTTTGTAATTTTTGTATGGAAAAATTAAAAGCACCGATTTTTTTTGGATTTTTTTTTTATAGAAGGTTTGTCTCATGTAGTGTAATACCGTGGTAATATTCCAGCAAAGTTTCATCGACTGAAGATTTAATGCGGGGGTCTTCATACAACGATCCGCTTCGTTGCCTAGACTAAATGAAAAAAAGTGTAAATGGATCCTACTTTACTTACAACTACCTCTACTGTCAGCGGCAAGATTAAAGGTTGTATTCCTTTAATATTATAAATATTTTAAAAATATTGATAGGAGCTCTAACTAGAATAGCTCAGGTGCTATTATATACAGGCGCTGTTTACACAGGCCACACAAGTTCTATTGAAATGGGTGCTCTAAGTCAAACACATCGCCTTAAGCACGCCAACTACTCTTTCTGGAGCAGTCATATTGTTTTGATGGTGACAGAAGCGGTTTAAACAACTGGATGCTGGGGCTCAGAAGGAAAGGAATTTATTCAGGACATAAGGCGTAAAATCAGAGAGAGTGGTAGTGGGAGACCCTTGCCCGAAAGCGTTCTTTTTCAAAGGTTGTGCAGCTTGGTGACGCTGCTAGTGTAATGCTCATACATATAATTTTTAAAATTTCATGTGTAATAATTAATTTTTAAAATTACATAATGGACAATGTGTGTAACTTTTTAAATATTTGACAATGTAATTATTTATAGGAATAAAATGGAATTCTCATTACTTTTCATATTGACATTTCTTATTGATTTTTTTACAACATTTATTTTACAGTTAAAAATATTTTTATTTATGGAATAAAAAAAATTTAAGGTTGTTGTAATCTATAAATAAATATAATTTAATTTGCATGCTAATATTATAAGTTGGCAAAACATGAATGTGCTACACAATATTTTATAACGCTATGTAAATACCACGTTTTAAGCAAAGATTTATGATTTAATGGGCATGCTTTGAACCAAGAACCTCTAGAGGACGACTTTTTGACAAACGACACCATGAGAATTTTTAGAATTTATCTGATAGTTGATATTATGCAGGGTTACTTTTGGATCCCTAGCCAAAATTTAATATAGCATTCGAAACGTGGATAATAAAGTACGCGCTTGAATAAAATTGCAAAATAATGATTTTTTTTTAAATAAACCTTATTTTTTGTCTCGAAATTCCCGCGTGGCCGGGCCACTCACGCGCGCTTCGCTTGCGGAGGTAGTTAGCGAGCCCGAGGTCAACGCCCTACATCGACCGGTGTCGACGCCCTAACTTCATACCTAACGCAACTTTGGCTTTCCTGTGTTGAATTTAAAAAGAAAATTCCAACTTTTCCTTCATACTTTTAATCACGGGCTTAGGACCGTCGTAATGAAATAACAGACTAATCTCGATTGTAATTGATCAATTTGTGAGTGAACAAACTGTTATTTCACTAGGCGTATTTAAAAAGCTGGAATCACCTTATTTACAACGACTGAAAACTATTTACACTGATTTAATGAATTTTACATACCTGATCAAGCAGGATACTTTAACAGCTGCTCGAAATGCAGTCCGTTCCGTTTCTAAACCTAGTCTTCTGAGTCGTGGTATGGTTTCTGCTTCGTACATACGTTGAGCATCACGCAAGCTTTCACCACTTAAAATGAAGCACCGAACCATTTCATAGTACTCCCGATACGAATAAAACTGTTCTTGGTCGAGACGATGGTCCATTTTTGCGAGAATGGAAGCGCGGGAAAATTTACGCGGCTACACGTATTTACACGACAAGGTCAAGAACGGCACTGGTCTGTGGCGGCGTGCGCGCAAAGGGAAAGGGGTGTGGCTTAGGGCCTTTGATAAAATCCGCGCTAGCTAGTGATGCGCCGCCGCTGTTTACTAACTAGTAAGGTGAATGCACTTATAGGGTGTCCACATTTTATTTTTTATTATTCGGGACACATGAAAAAAAATAAAAAAAATAAGTAGGTGTTTTTATTTCATTAAATCATTTTAAATCGATTTTGTAGTCAACTGACAAAATTTGGCTAGGGGTCAAAAAGTAATCCTGTATGCTGTAATTTAATAGTTTGAAAATGAGTTAGTATGTATTTGGTTTAAAGCTAACCACTCGGATGTATATTGTGGGTTTGAGAAACCCCAGCAAAGCTGTTGCAGCAAAGCTGTTGCAACCAGCGTCAGCAAAGAAGCCTGCATTTTTTTATACAGTCCGATTATGGAACTAGTTACAAGAGTGCCTCCAATTATTTGAATGAGGTTCATGCTTTTCTCAAGCAGACGATGTAAATATTTTGTCACTTCGTGGATTCACATGGTCGTTAGACCCACCGGCTTGCCCACATTTGGGCGGAATATATGAAGCCATTGTGAAGTCAACAGTAATTTTTGATTGGGCAGCCTCTCACCGCTTTGCCTGAATATCCTTATGTTGATGTCCAGATTTATCGTCTGTCGCGCTTTGAATTGTTGCGCCAACTTGCACAGAGCTCATGGAAGCGAGAGAACCATTACCATTGGACTGGCGGACAGGTGGCCCTGTCCGGGGAGGGTAGATGTTCGGTTTTGTAAACAAAGCGGTACCGGGTTACCGCCTTTTGCTATTAAAAAAATCACCAAGTGGCCAGCTGGACGTTGGCTGGGCTTGAGATTGCGTGATTCATTCGTTTGATTTGTTTCGTTCACTACTTGTCATTGAATCAGTTCTCCGGTAGCAGCGGGCAAGTTTGGACGCGTTTGGTAATAAATAGGAGATATTGGCAGTGAAAATCGATCAAAAGTAACTTAGGAGATATTTATTTCAACCAGTTAAAATATATTTAGCATCATTATTAACCTACATGTTCTAAGTGCGATTTTAGCAGGTATTTGCACGATTCATTTGTGGCGCCAATTTTCACAAAATCGCTTATGAGTTTTCGCTAGTCGATGGAAAATTGAACTCATAGTCAAATGACATAAACAACTCATTTTGGTTCCGAGCGGCAGGAAGATTAGATTAGGAGGTATTTGCGATACTTCGAAAGTATTTAAACAAAAATTGTATAAAGTGGCCTTATCTTTTCTCATCGAGCCGTTTGCGACCCACTTGTGAGCATACTTCGGAAGTTCATCGCCACAAAGAAAATTTCGTAAATAAACATGATTAGAATCTAAAAAGAGAATCTTCAAAGAATATTTCGTAATCACAATCTTGCAGTTCCATACATTCAGGCGTGTCCCTAGTGTCATATACATTGCAAGTTTTAAAATTCACACCCCATTGCGGGCCCGGTTCTGTTCTGAAAGTTTACTTACTTAAAGTACAAAGTCATTCGTATTTTAACTTAACTTGACAAAATTCCAACCTCAATATCAACCTTAACACAAAGCCGTACAGTGCAACTTCAGAGATTGCTTGTCTTGATAGGGTTTTTGTTTTTATTCTAAGTGGAATCCTCTTTCTAGGGCCGTTTTCATGTATTAGAGTATAACCAGTGTATTACGGTTTTTACCGTTTTACTTACAACCGCACCTCTATTACAAACCTAAAATCCGGCCATGTGCGTGGCGGGCCATGTGCGTGGCGGGCCACGCGCAGTTTAGACTTCCGTAGTTTTTTTTTAATAACTCAGCAAGGTCCTAACGCCTGATTGCTAGTGCTATTTTTATTATTTACGGTTACAGCTAAGGCTTATTACATTAACCTGTGAAGCTGACTTAGCTGTGATAGTGTGGTTTTTGACACATTTCCAAAAAACAATTGTTTAGCTGACAGCAAGAAGGCAACAACTAATTCCAAATTCCTTGACTGGCAGGGTAGGAGGCCGAGGGGACACTCGACTTTACAAAATACCGGCCAAGTGCGAGTCGGACTCGCGCACCGAGGGTTCCGTACCACCAATAATCAAAATTGTATTAGTTGAAATTTCAGTAAGTTAATGTGCTAGATTTTTTGAGTCCGACACGCGCTTGACCAAATTTTATTATTTGTTGTTATTTTATAGCTTATGCACTATAAACATACCAATTTTCAGGTTTGTAAGTGTTCCCTTTTTTAAATAGAACTAAAACAAAAATCGCCTCCACGACCATTCAACTTGACCCCTCTCTTATATGAATGTTCTTGAAACGGGAGCTCACCTCAATTGGTTACAATTAGTTGTGAGAAAAAATTAAATATTTAATGATTTCAGACTTTTCCCTTTATTTGTACTGTGAGACCTAGCTTCTTGCCAAATTTAATAATTTTAGGTCAACGGGAATTACCCTGTAGGTTTGGTTTTTTTTGCATAAATGTATAGAGATGAGGACATAAAATGCCATATCTTTTGATTGCGTCGTTGTAAATAATTGAAATTTTTATATCTTGTGTGGTTTATAGACCCTTATATATGCTATCAATTTCAACCTCTTTACCCGTTCGTGAGATAAAGGATCTTGACAGACAGACAGACAGACAGACGGACAACAAAGTGATCCTATAAGGGTTCCGTTTCTTTCTTTTGAGGTACAGAACCCTAAAAATGTGGTTTGAAGCTTACTATTTTAAAAACGGATCCCTTAAGCGCTCAGCAGATGAAGGGGCGAGCAGAAGCGGGCAGACACGGACATTGTCTTTCAGTGTGGCCGGTATGCGAAAATTATAGTTTTTAGCAGAATAAAATTCAAACTTATAATTTTTTTTAAATTGCTCTACGTTTTAAACTAAATAACAATCAATCTGAACAACCTTTTGACTGAATAACTATATGAATTGAACAACTATTCAAGCTGTTTTCCTTCAAAACCAAAGATTTTGGAAAATACGCGCATAAAAACGGAGCGATTATCCCATGTCAATGACTATAATAATACGAAAATAATTGCAGTACCGGCCATACTTGCGGGCTGTCAGGACAACAAGTCCTGCCCGCGTATGCCCGCCCCTTCATCTGCTGAGCGCCTAAATTGAAAAATAATATATGCACACATATTTTAAAAAGACCCATCTTATCACAATAATGAGTTAGACCAGAAAAAAAAATAACATTATGTTGGCGTGGATGAAATGTGCATCCATACTAAATTACAGCTTTCTAGTCCTAAGGGTCTCTCATCTAAGCCGCGGACAGACAGACAGACGGACATCACGAAACTATAAGGCTTCCTTGTTGACTACGGAACCCTAAAATATCCTTTCTCTATGAGCAGCTCTTATAAATTCGATTAATTTAATTTTACCAGCCTTTCTTTCCATACAAACATTTTACTCATATCTCCAAACACAACAAAAAAAAATACTTTCAACTCGGTTGACCCCAAAATGGATATGTACTCGTATGAGTTTAACTGGAATAGTTTTTGTTAAAGTAGATCATTAGCGATCGGAGGGCCATAGACAAGTCCCATTCTTAAATATATGTATGGGATTGACATTAGAAATATCAATTCAGCGTGGTGACTAAGGTACTTCCCTCCACAATCCACATTGTTCCAGCAATAGCTGGAATTCTGGAGTGAGGCATGTTATGTTGATAAACTTTAAATTCTATTCCACTATAAACTAGCGCTTACAAAAGTAGAAATCCATTATTTTGTCATGGACCCAGAATATCTAATAACCTAGTTTAATGAAAACTATTCCAGTTTAGAAGTAACATAAAGTTTCTATAAACTTAGTTTTGTTTGACGACTTTGCTTGTCTTCTATCTTCCCTAAACCTCGGTTTTACTTTCGAACTTGCCTTATAAAAGCAGCACTGGATGACGGAATTCTGAAATATAGTCTAAGTTGCTACATGTATCAGATTTGCATAACGCTGCATAAATAAATAGCTTATTTTTGTTTCAATTTAAGGTTGAATGTGAAACTTTGTGCATGCAATTATAAACCTTAGATGAAAATTTTATGAACTTGAGCGTTACTCGTGTGAACTGACTTCAATCACGGGAAAGAATATCTTCGTTATAAATCAATCAAATAAAGATCTAGTCTAGGTACTAGTATAATTTCTAGTCAATTTCCCTTAAGCTAAGGGTCGAAGAGCTTGAGGTCCACAAATAAGGAACTCAGCCTTGCTTAACAACAAGGTATGCTAGGTGGTACAGCTTGCACTTTAGAAGCTTGAAATCTCTTCTCTACAAAAATTTTAAATTGGATTTTGTCTGAAAATTTAAAATAAAATTTAAATTTTGAAACTAGACAACCGATTTCAATTTTTCTGTTTGATAGCTAATAGTTTGCCTTAAACACTTGTGTTTTTTTTACATGCGGATGAAATCGTGGGCGAAAGCTCTTAAACTATGTCATTGTGCTGGGCATAGATTATTTTATCTAATAAGTTGTTACGTAAACTAAAATTGTTGAGAAGAGCCCTATCTCGTCACCATAAAGCCCATGTATGAGATTTTTTTATATCATACAAAACTATCAAAACTTTCAGTTGGCGGTGCAAGTTTTGTATGCGTAATCAGAAAAGGAAGTTATGCAGTTTTGTTTGTGGCCTAAAAAGCAAAAATTAACGCTGTGAAAGTTATACTGAAAAAGGAAATGGGTAGTGATTTTCGTTAACTTATGTCCAATAAATATTCAGAACAAATACATATCTTGATGATGATAACCCTTTGTGAGTTCTATCGACTCAATCATCACATACGTACTTAACAATATATTTCATACAAAATAACCATTTTTGAACCTTTTTAGCAAGAGCTAGACGACATTGTAGTCAAGTCTTTTCAGCATCTCATCTCCCCCAGCTGTGTTCTTTAAATAATGTCATGAAACGTGGAAGTAAATTGACTCGGCTAGTTGGCGTTCCGTACCAGACATTTTGGTACCATAAGGGTCAACCAAAAAGCTCTATTGAGAATTTTTTTTCTATAATTTCATATAATATCTCCATTAATCTCAAAGTAGACAAGTAGGTATGTTTTATTTTATTAGTTTAAATAAATTGTTTTATTGCACGGTATTTTAAATTCAAATTCTCTATTTTAAAGTATGTGTTGTAGAGATGCTTGATGGCGTAAAAATTCAGATTGACTTATGTTTATTGTATCAACCCTGTACATTCAAACATATATAAAAGAGCGCGTGGGTTTTTATTGTCGCTTCTTTTTTTCCCACTATGGCGCCAATTTGTTTGTGAAGCGATGTAGTTTAGCTGACGTCATTAAGAGATTTTAAAATCCAACAATGAATAAACTATTTTGACTTGACTTGACGTATATTTAAGTAAATTCCACAGAATAACTAATCGTTTGGTAAAAAACAAAAATTTTAAATTAAATCTTACAAGTGGATGTGGATGTTCCTGACTAAATGTGGATAAGTTTAGTGGACATACTATCGATGTGTGATAATCGGAAAAAGTTTTATGAATGAAATGACGCGTTTTTGTAGAATATACTTAAATCTAAGTCAAGTAAAAATTAAGTTTACAAAAAACCATCCCAACTAACCATTCATAATTTAATATAACTTTAAATATTTGTGCAAGCATTTCTAATATGCAGATGACTGTACTTGTACATCAATGTACAAATTGCAAAACAGGCAAATTAGATACAAAATCATCTAAGCTGTGAATTTTTGGGACCGCGGTCCCAACAAACTGTGGTACCAATAAACAGCTAACCCATTGACTCTAGCCTTGGCTAAAGCACCACTAAACCTAAATCTCAGTAGCAATTTGCTAACATCTGCGGGGTTTAATTTTGTTAATATAGGTTTATCATTTCATCTACTTCGTGGGTGTCGTATGTATGAGACAAGTAGGGAATCTTTAACTACGGCTGTCATACAATCGATTTTCATACACTTTTTTTTCAGCAAATTATGGGAGAGATTGAATGGAAATGTTGTAAGGCCTAGGCAAACGTACCAAATTCAGGACGTTCTAAATAAAGGCCAGAATAAAAGTACCCTAAACCGAAGAGCATGTTTGAAAGGATTGATGAAAGTACAGGACGCGAGGGAAGTATGTCAAGATCGTAGCAGGTGGAGGACTGTGGTCTCTACCTATCCAGACGGGAAAGAGGCGTGATGTTATGTTTGTATGTATATGTAATTATAGGCGAATGGGGCGTGATTTTACATTGAAATCACTTCCGTTAGCAACTATATTGATATTTATTTGCGGGATCTTATATTTCGCCATTTTTCTGCCTTAACACACCCAGATCCGGAAACAAATATCATATCTGCCCCGATCGAGAATCGAATCCGAAACCTTTTGCTACGAAAGCCATTTCACACTCGAGTTATACTTATTAAGTTGTCACAAAGCGCAAAAATTTTAAAAATAAATATACTCCCGACAAAAAACTAACAAACTTAACCAAGAAGTTCCAAGAAATACACAAACTTTTACCACAACTCGCAATCAAGAGTTTTCATAATTTTTCTGGTAAATTGTAAAATATTTCTAGTGCTTGGTGGCGGTTTTAACCGCATGATTAAAAAAAATTCTTGTACAATCAGCCACACGTCTCGTTATCGCACGCACGTTATGGGGTTTAAAGCATTATAGCACTGAATCTCATTAGGGTTGGATTAGACGCAAGCATCATGCGCGACGTATCGTATCTAGCGCCGCGTTGCGTACCGACGTTGCGTTTTCTAGAATTTATACTTACCGTTCACACCAGCGCGCTAGTTACGCTGAAAATGTTGTTAGCGAGCTGCGTACCTTATGGTATTACGCGGCGCACGATACGCTGCGTCTGGTCCGACCCTTAGGCCTGGATCCTTGCGTACAGAAAGCAACACTCTTTACTGATCATTGATATAACATTATAACTTCTCAGAATAGTATGTCTTATGTCGCACGACTTTGATGTCAAGCTAAGGGTAAAACTGAACATCTTTCCCTAAGAGCAGGTTAAAAAAGTTGTTCAGTTTTGTGGTCTGAGTAACATACTCAAATATCACAGGTAATTAAGAAGTATCCTAACCAGGGTGTAATTACTACCATATATTACTAAACAAAATGTATGATATTGGATTACGCGGTATAACATATAAATGGTTTAAGTCTTACTTGGAAAACAGAGTACAATATGTAGACTATGAGTATTATGACACAGATGCCAAAGAAACACAACAAATTCGATCAGATCGTAAAATTTTGAATGCTTCCATTCCTCAGGGTAGTATTTTAGGGTGCCTTCTGTTTTTAATATACATTAATGACCTCCCTAAGATTATAAATAGCCACTGTGTGCTATTCGCAGATGACGTCTCAATACTGACCTCATGCCAAAATGATAGTAACCTGGAAATACAACTTTCGTCTACCCTTGACATTATAACAGACTGGTTGCACAAACATAACCTTGAACTCAATTATTCAAAAACCAAAATAATAACTTTTCATACCCGCCAAAAAAGTCCCTTACAGTTAACTGTAATCTACAACAACACTAAAATAGAACACGTCAATGATTTTAAGTTGCTAGGCGCTAACATAGACACGCACATTAACTGGAAAAGTCATATGCATAAAATTGGAAAAAAAATCTCAAGATTTACATATGCATTAATTACGCGAAGTTAAAATAACCACAGACCAAAAAACTGCACTTATGGTATACTATGCATATGCTTAGGCATGGTTCAGTTACGCAATCATACACTGGGGTAATAGTACAGACTTTAATACGCTTTTTGTTTTGCAGAAAATACTTATTCGGATAATAGCGAATATGAAACAAACTGATAGCTGTAAGCCGTACTTTCAAAAACTCCAAATTCTTACTTTACCTTGTATCTACATTCTTGAAACGTGCAAATTTGTCCGCAACAATTCTAATCTGTACCAAAACTGCAATGAAATTCCATCAAAGTACCCTCTACGTCACACAAACAGACTTATGTTACCAGACTCCAAATTGCATATACACTCATCTGGCCCACATGTTATGTCAATAAAAATATACAATCACCTACCAAAATATCTAAAAGAAAAAGAAGACAACAAGACATTCTGTAAAGAATTAAAAGTTTTCCTTATTAAAAAAAGTTTTTACACAGTAAATGAGTACCTGTCTCAGAAACAATAGGATTATGAATAAAGTTTATATTGTATTTATATTCCATTAAAATTTATTATTGTTAAAATTTATCGTTGTTATACTATATCTTGTGTGCCTCTCTATAAGTTGCAGTGCCCTATAAACAGGGTCCATAATGTGATACTATAAATTGGTTTAACATCTTTGTATCTACCATATGGAAGCAATAAATTGAAATTGAAATTAATAAAATGTGTATACCACACCTGAAGGATCTGAATCTGCCCATCAAACTGAACGACTTTTCCCAAGAAATACAAGTCGAAATTCAAAAAACTTTATCAGCTGATAGCGCATTTTCTATGGAATGTCGATTTTTTTTTCATATTTCAACCAAAGTGTATTAGGAATTTTTTTTCAATTTCAGGGCCTGATTCTCATCCTTCAGGCCTGTTTTACCATTTTTGTTACATCTTGTATATTATTATATCACTATCAGCAATAGATATTATAATATCACAATGTAAGATTCAAAAAGTTACAAAAATAAGCTAAAGAAACATTATATTTTGTCCAACCAGTCAGGATGTAACCAGATTACTAGAAATACTTAATTAATATCATTAGAATATGCCTTTTCCAGTGTAACTCCTTCCACAATAGTGGTTTTCGTGCGAGCGAAATGTAAGAAATATGTATCATTATTGTATGATAAAAAAAAATAAAAAAAATCTTTCATACCGAGTGCGCAGTAAAAGAAAGGCGAAGTACCTATTATGGCATTTTATCAATCCTGGCATTCTCGTAATGGAAGGTTTCTCGCAGCAGCTGATTGTGTCATTAAGAACAATTTCCTTAAGTGGCCCTTGGCAAATGTAAGAGCGAGAAATTCGTTTTATCTTAGTTTTGCAAGGAAATGTATTATTTAATGTCAAGGTGCAAAAACATGGCCATAATATGGGGTTGATAAAATATTGTTTTTCTAGATAATTTAAAAAGTGAGAGCGATACATAAAACTATTGCGCACAGGCACACAATAATTACAAGTACTCGTACTCGTACACAAGTGAATAATAGCTTATTCATTTTAAAATTTTAATTTTGACAACTGATTCTATTTCAGTTTAATAATGAGATTTCATTTGTTTTTATTTGTTTTTTTTTTACGTCTTTCCGCTGATATGATGATGATGACGAATTTGAGATAAATTTTGATGTTAAATTTGAATTTAATTACCAAAAATTCCTTTCTTAGAACTGAGGAAATCTTTTCCTTAGAACTGAGGATCACAGAAATAGGCATTAGTAAGTAGTTTAATTGTGTTACTAAACATAGTATTGTAATTGTTATTTTTGACTATTGTTTAAAACAACAAAAACATTAAAATATTTTACGACCTTCTACAGTCTGAACTCTAGACTTTAGGATCACTAAAGTACTAAATCAACTATAAAAGTACGGTTGTTGAAGCTTTCTGGCAGCAAAGATAGTAGCTAAACCACTGTTGGTTTTAATGTCCTTAGTAAACGAACTGTGAAGTGCGATCTCTTGGTTTTTATTTTAAGAAATTGGTATAAAGATAGTCGGACTTTTATAAAAGGTGTAACATAAAGAGTGTAATATCAGCCGTGCAAGTAAATTTGTCCGTAAAAGTGAACAACTTTTGGGAATATAAATCGAAGTACCAAAAAAATTTTTTGACCTTCGAAATCGTTGCGTAATTTTGTGGGCAGATTCCCATCTATTTGGGTTGTTATACCGTTTTTGATACACGCTGTAAAGAGGAGTGAAATAATAAATGAATTTATTTTATATTTTATATTCGCTGGCTATTTAAGAATTTGTAAGGAATACATGAAATACTATGGCGCAGGCCAGACAGAAGAGGTGCGCCGCACGGCACGCCTTCAGCGCACCTCTTCTGTCTGGCTTGCACCGCGTCGTTCTCCTACATTTTGTATGCATGTGATTTGAACAGGCGACGAGACGGCATGCCTAAGGCGCACTGTCGGTGCACCACCGGCGCACCGCCGGCACGCCGCCGCACAGCACAGTCCGCTGCCATCGATTGCGTCGCCCAGCCGAAAAGTGTACCACGGGGGCGCTCGAAGCGCGCCTCGGGCGCACCCGATGCGCGCCGCGCCCGTTCTGTCTGGCTTGCAGCTATGACTCGTACCACATGTTGATGTTCAGCCATTAATGCCTGATTTGCAACCGGTACAATAATTTACTATTTAATATCATCAGGCAAGGATCGATCCTTGAATAGGGATTTTGAATTTGACATCTTTCCAGTTGCTGCGATCCTGATACTTGTTTCAATTATTTAGGAAATCTTTTATGATATTTAAATGTAAGTACAGGGTCTGGCAAAAACTCAAAGGGCATGATCACTCAAAAAAACTGAACAACTTTTACCAAGAAGCATATCACCATAAATTTTTAAAAAATCTGCCTCTGCATACAAACTGTCCTATAAACTTTGTAATTTTGTATGGAGCGGCCAATTTTTTTTAAATTCCGGTGACTTATCTTCATGAAGATCTCGAACGCGCAGAGATCTTCAATAATCTAAGTCTGGTGATATGTTTCTTGAGAAAGTTGTTCGGTTTCATGAACTGATCATTTTCTTTTAGTTTTTAGGGTTCCGTACCTCAAAAGAAAAAAACGGAACCCTTATAGGCTCACTTTGTTGTCCGTTTGTCTGTCTGTCTGTCAAAACCCTTTATCTCAAGAACAGGTAAAGGTATCAGATTGAAATTAATACCATATATTAGGGTCTATAAACTACACAAGATATGAAAATTTCAATTTTTTTTAACGACGCAATCAAAAGATATGGCATTTTATGTCCTCATCGCCATACATTTATGCACAAAAGCAAAACCTATAGAGTATTTCCATTGACCTAAAATTATGAAATTTGGCAAGAAGCTAGGTCTCACAGTACAAATAAAGGGAAAAGTCTGAAATCACTAAATTTTACAATTTTTCTCACAACTAATGGTAACCAATTGTGGTGAGCTCCCGTTTCAAGAACATTCATATAAGAGAGGGGTCAAGTTGGATGGTCGCAGAGGCGATTTTTGTTTTAGTTCTATTTTAAAAACGGGATGACTCACTAACTTAAAAATTGGTATGTTTATTGTGCATAAGCTGTAAAATAACAAAAAATAATAAAATTTGGTCAAGCGCGTGTCGGACTCAAAAAATCTAGCACATTAACTTACTGAAATTTCAACTAATACAATTATGATTATGTGGTGGTACGGAACCCTCGGTGCGTGAGTCCGACTTGCACTTGGCCGGTTTTTTTTTGTCAACCTGTCCCGCATCTTTTATTTATAAGTTCTTATCTGATGGGCAGATGAAAAATTGTTCATGTTTGATTTCCTATAGAAGTTATAATTATTAAATTAATATTAAATATCGTTTATTTCAGGCATATAACCCATGAAATCTTTACATACAGTAAATTGTCAAATTACACATAAATAATTAACAATAATTAATAACCGTTAATACAAGGTTAATAGTTTACAAATTTGAAATTATAAGATGTCATTATAAAAATTATGATATTAATTTAATATTTTTTTGCTTTCCACACAAAAATATAATCACCTGCTTGGGTCCGTTATTATTTTTTTGAGATTTTGGCATGAATGATAATATTTCGAAAGCTATCTTCATATCTATTATATGAACAACTATCATATCATCCCATGAAACCTCCACAGCTGGACAGAGAGCTCCAGAATTCCAGCAAAATCGCCTGAGACGTATTGGAGAGGAAATACTATAGTCACCACGCTTAGCGTTGCGGCTGACACCATGGACTGCATGATGGTGACCGCAATATGTTACATGGTACGATACAAAAAAGGACGCTGATGCCTATCCTCCGGTTCATAAACCCTTAGTCGCCTCTTACGACACCCACGGATTGAATTCTTTGCCGGCATCATACGGACGAACTACACACAGTTAAAAATAATACAGGGTGTAAGGGACGGTGTACCGAAAACTGAAAGGTCGTCTTTCCCAAAGCTACGATTTTGGGAAATGAAAAAATTTTGAAGTGAAAACTTCTTTAGCGGCGCGTCAGATCTGACGAAGATTGTCTATATGTAATACTAGCTGTTGCCCGCGGCTTCGCTCGCGTGGATTTCGTATTTATGTTGTTACCGGTTTTCCGAAGCAATGAGATATTTTCCTGTCATTTCGGGGTAATTTTAAACTAAGGAAAAACAGGACTAATCTTGCGCAAATCAATGAGTATAATTCAAGATCGAGCTGAATTTTATATAATGTACAGACGTTACTCATAAATTACTCAGAACAGAGGAACTTAGCAGCAGTATCCTAACAAATGTAAAGAGAGAGATGAGAGACAACTTTATGTAATACTAGCTGTTACCCGCGACTTCGTCCGCGTAGATTTTATAAAAAAACAGAACTCGAACTTAATTGAAACATATTTTACGGAGCGCTTATCCTTCTTGATCCCTACGTAAAAGATGCATTTGTACTTATCCAAGTTGAATAAATGCATCTTACTACAAACTTAATTATCTTTTGATTTTATTTAACTGGTAGGTAGTGCGGAATTTTCATTGTCAACCGTTACAGGCGAACTTAAAAAAGAAGGCAATAAAGGGAGTGAAGTGAATGGGTAGCGAGGAGGTATTCATAAAAGTAAAAAAGGTCCCTATTCCTCCCTATCTATCCTTTTGTATCCCCCCCCTACATTCCCACTCCCCCTCCCTCACCCTCTCCCACTCTCTCTTCCTCTCCCTCGCCCCTCCCTCTTCCCCCCCTCACCCTTCCTTCCCCCTCCATTTCCCCCCTTCCCCTCTCCCCATCACCCTCCCTTTCCCCCCTCGCCCTCCTCCCATTCCCCTCCCTTTCCCCCTTCCCCTCACTCATCATCCCCTTCCCCCTCTCCCTCCCTCTACCCCCCCTCCCTCTACCCCCTCCCACGCCCTCTACCCCACCCTCCCCCTTTCTCTCCCCTCATTTTCCCCTCCCTTACACTCTCTCCCTATCCCTCCCCCTCTCCCTCTCCCTATCCCTGACCTTTTTAGACATTTCAAACCTATCGAATCCCAACCCCATCCCAGGGGTGGTGGTATTTCACGTCCACCACGTTGGATTTCAAAATCATTGTAGTTTTCGTAATCAGCGACCCGATAAACCATACGAACGACACCCATATTGATTTTTAGACATATCAACTCTATCGCACCCCAACCTCATCCCCAAGGGATGATAGCATTTCACGTCCACCATGTTGGATTTCAAAATTGTTGTAGTTTTTGTAATCAGCGGCTCGATAAACCTTACAAACGACACCCATATTGATTTTTAGACATTTCAACCCTATCGCACCTCAACCTTATCCCCAGGGGATAATGGTAGTTTACGTCTACCACGTTGGATTTCAAAATTGTAGTAGTTTTCGTAATCAGCGATACTTAGTTGAATAAAAAAAGTCCCATCAAAATCGGTTAAGTAGTTTCGGTGTGCTGTAGCAGATACAACCCCGCTAGAGTATTATTGTATGTGTAGATTCCCACGGGAATGAGATATTTTCCCGGGGTAAAAAGTAGCCTATGTCCGTCTCCAAGTTACCATCTATCACCATACCAAATTTCATCAAAATCCGTTCAGCCGTTTAGGCGTGAAAGAGCAACAAACAAACAGACAGACAGACAGACAGACAGAGTTACTTTCGCATTTATAATATTAGTATGGATTTCAAAACAGAGCCAATTTGTAGAAGTAATTGAGAAAAACTAAAACCCTCTCTCTCTCTCTCCCCCCCGTTCCTCTCCCCCTCCCCCTCCTCCCTCTCCCCCTGCCCCATCCTCTCCTCCTCCCTCTGCCCCTCCCTCTCCCTATCCCTCACCCCCTCCCCCTTCCTCTCTCCCTCCCTCTCCCCCTTTCTCTCCTTCTCCCTTTCCCTCTACCTCTACCTGTACCTCTACCTCTCTACGTCTCTACCTCTCTACGTCTCTACGTCTCTACCTCTCTACGTCTCTACGTCTCTACCTCTCTACGTCTCTACGTTTCTACCCTTCTACCTCTCTCCCTATCTACCTCTCTACCTCTCTCCCACTCTACCTCTCTCTCTCTCTCTACCTCTCTACCTCTCTACCTCTCTACCTCTCTCCCTCTCTACCTCTCTACCTCTCTCCCTCTCTACCTCTCTCTCTCTACCTCTCTAGCTCTCTACCTCTACCTCTCTACCTCTACCTCTACCTCAACCCTTACCTCTACCTCTACCTCTCCCTCTCGCTCTCCCTCTCCCTATCCCTGCCCCTATCCCTACCCCTAACGCCAATTTAACCGCTATCCCTAACATACAAATGACACCCATATTGATTTTTAGACATTTCAAACCTATCGCACCTCAACTCCATCCCAAGGGGGATGATGGTATTTCACGTCCACCACGTTGGATTTCAAAATTGTTGTAGTTTTCGTAATCAGCGACCCGATAAACCATACAAACGACACCCATATTCACATTTCAACCCTATCGCACCCCAATCCCATCCCAAGGGAATGATGGCATTTAACGTCCACCACGTTGGATTTCTAAATTGTTGTAGTTTTCGTAATCACCGACCCGATAAACCATACAAACGATACCCATATTGGTTTTTAGACTTTTTCGCCCCATTTCCCTTTTTTAGTGGTTGAATTTGGGATGGAATTTCAATAACAGTGATGAACGTTGCATAGAATTACATCATTAATGCCTAAATAATAAATTATGTGGATTTTACTTTAAAGATAAAGAATTTTCAACTTCATCCCCCTTTTCACCCTTAAGGGTATCGAATTTTCAAAAACCCTGAGACACGTAAATATTTATTTTTAGTCGTCAGCCTAAATACAAATTTTGAAGATCCTAACTTCAAAACTGACGGACTTTCATACAAACTTTCATCCCCTGTTTTACCCTCTTAGGGGTGGAATTTTGTAAAACCCTTTCTTAGTGCACCCCTAGGCCTCATAAGGAACCTACATGCCAAATTTGGAATCTCTAGACCCAGCGGTTTGGGCTGTGCGTTGATATGTCAGTCAGTCAGTCAGTCAGTCAGTCAGTCAGTCAGTCAGTCAGTCACCTTCTTCTTTTATATATATAGATAAATTGTCATGTTTGTCTACGATAGCGCAATAAATGAGTATTGTATGTACTTTTATACTGATAAATAAAACGGTTCGTGCCAATGATATTACAATTATACATCTTTGGTTCGTGCGAAATTATTCCCTTACCATTCCAAAATATTCAAAAAAAACAATTCTTTAAAAAGTAAAAAAATAATAGTTCAAATTATTTACACACACTCGCGCACTTTATGATACTTCAATGTATTGTTTAAATGCAATAAATACTTTTTACTTACTTTTACTATTGTTGACCCTCTCTTCAAAACCTATTATTTTTATTATCAAATCATTATTTTTTGACAACTTTTCATCAAATATAGCTAAGATCCACCTCCATTAAATTACCTTTAAAATAAAATAAAACGCATTGAAATCGGTCCATCCGTTTTGAAGCTACGATGGCGTAGACAGATATACAGATACACAGACAGACAGATACACACGTTAAACTTATAACACCCTTCTGTTTTTTGCGTCGGGGGTTAAAAATGCACCACGTTTATGTTTAAGTTTTCACTTCTGCTGGCACTCCCGGACTGCAACCCGTTCTTTTTAGGATTCCGTAGCCAAAGGGCAAAAAACTGAACCTTTATAGATTCGTCATGTCTGTCTGTCTGTCTGTCCGTCCGTAAGGCACAGCCACTTTTTTCCGAAACTATAAGAGCTTTACTGTTGAAACTTGGGAAGTAGATGTATTCTGTAAACCGCATTAAGATTTTCACAAAAAATAAAAAAAAAAACAATAAATTTTAGGGTTCCCCATACTAAGAACTAAAACTCAAAAATTGTTTTTTCATCAAACCCATACGTGTGGGGTATCTATGGATAGGTCTTCAAAATTGATATTGATAATGAGATTCTAATATAATTTTTTTTCTAAACTGAATAGTTTGCGCAAGAGACACTTCCAAAGTGGTAAAATGTGTCCCCCCCCCCTGTAACTTCTAAAATAAGAGAATGATAAAAATAAAAAAAATATATGATGTACATTACCGTGCAAACTTCCAACGAAAATTGGTTTGAACGAGATCTTGTAAGTAGTTTTTTTTACATAACATCACGCCTTGTTCCCGTCGGGGTAGGCAGAGACCACAGTTCTCCACCTGCTACGATCTTGACATACTTCCCTTGCTTCCTGAACCTTCATCAATCCTTTCATACATGCTCGTCGGTTTAGGGTACTTTTAACCTGGCCTTTATTCAGAACGTCCTGAATTTGGTCCTGGTACGTTCGCCGAGGCCTTCCCCTTCCAACGTATCCATTCACTCTCGCTTTGTAGATCTCTTTCGTCAATCTCCCTTCATTCATCCTCTCTACATGACCAAACCATCTCAGCATCCCTTTCTCAATTTTAGTCACTACGTCTTCTTTTACGCCACAACGTTCTCTTATCACACTATTTCTAATCCTGTCACTCAATTTCACACCAATTATACTCCTCAACGCTCTCATTTCTACTGCATTTATTCTGCTTTCATGCTTTTTCTGCCATACCCAGCTTTCACTGCCGTACATCAGTGTTGGTACCAAAACGCCTCCATGAACAGCCAGACGAGCCTTGTGAGACACCTTCTGACTCCTCATGAAAGCATGCAGAGCACCATTCACCATGTTTCCAGCATTCACTCTTCTTTCGATATCACTTTCACACTTTCCATCTCTCGTAAACTTAGAACCAAGATACACAAACTCCTTCTATTGTTCGACTTGTTCACCACCTATTAATATAGTACACTCTGTCATACACTCTTCTCTTTCAAGTACCATTACTTTCGTCTTGCTTACATTAACTTTCATTCCTTTCCTATCAAAAGCCACATTCATCATTGTTAATTTTAATTTACAAAATGGAACTTCCCCTCTAATAGAACAAATTATTTTTTTTAATATAGTGCAATTACCTGAGAGAAAGTTTAAAGAATGTGTAAAGCAAACGTTATGTAAAAAAGCTTACTATAGATTGGATGACTATATGAATGACAAAGAGGTATGGTGCTCTGATATTCCAGCGAAACACAAGAAACACATTGTAAAAAGCCGACTCTTAAAGTAGGCCGTGCTGCAGTGGTTTCTTGCCGTTTCTTTTACGCTGCCATAGCACGATCCGAAACGGCGTAGACTCGCTCTATTTGCATTGTATTCTGCATGACATTCAATAAGTATTTTGTAAAGAATCTACATTGAATAAAATTATCTGAATCTGAATCTGTTACCATCTCCTGTAACTCGTCAGCAGATGACGCAAGTATAACTTGGTCATCAGCGTAGAGAAGACATTTGATGAGTAACTTATTCATTCTCAGTCCACACATACTCTCTTTCAGATCAGTCAAACAATTATCCATGAATAGGTTAAACAGCCAAGGTGACGCTACACATCCCTGCCTAACACCTTTTTCGATGCTAAACCATTCAGTGTACGCCCCGTTTATTCTGACGCAAGCACTGGAATCCTCATAGAGAGATTTCAGTGCTTGAATCAGATGACCGTTCACCCCATACATAGACAATGCCGACCACAATTCATTCCTCACCACTCGGTCATAGGCCTTTTCCAAATCCACGAACGCGCAGTAGACTTTTTGGTTTTTGGCCAAAAACTTTTCAGCTATGCACCGCAAGACCTGATCTGTACATCCCATTCCCTTTCTAAATCCCGCTTGTACGTCCCATATTTTTTCGTCAGTATCTTTCATCACTCTTTCAATCAAAACCATTGCATACAGTTTGCCGACGACACTGAGAAGACTTATCCCGCGGTAATTTTTGGAGTCCTGTTGTGACCCTTTTCCCTTGTACAGCGGCACAATCACAGCCTTGCACCAGTCACCTGGTACTTGGCCGTTTGTCCAACACAGGTTGAAAAGGCGGTACAGCTGACTAGCCACAATGCCTCGCCCAGCCTTCAACATTTCGACCGACACTCTATCATACCCACCTGCTTTACCTGATTTCATACTTTTCATTGCTTTCATGATCTCATCCAAACTTATCTCACTTGCATTACTCTCATATTCATTCTCATGCATTTCCACAGAAGACCTCAGTACGCTAGCCTCTGCTTCTCTCTCAAACAAACTTTCAAAATATTCCTTCCATCTCTTCAGCACACATCTTCAGCACTAGTTTTTTTTAATACGTCATAAATCGTAAACCGCAATTTACCTTTCATTCAATCAACTCAATATAAATTTTAGTTACTTACATCAAATAATAAAGTTTTTTTAGCTATAAAAATACCATAACTTGTACTTATATACGTACAGGTTTGTACGGAACCCTCAGTGCGCCAGTCCGACTCGCACTTGTCCGGTTTTTTTCCTGATCTCTTCATACAAATTGCTAACTCTTATCAAACAGTTTGTATGGAGAGGTCAAAAATATATAATAAGGTTAAGGGTATTTTCAAGGCACGAGTGAATGTCATCATCTATCATCATCGCTTACCATCCGGTAAGATCGGGATCAAATACAAAAAAAAAAGTTACGTCACTGTTTAATCCAGGTTTTCTCAAACTGGGATACGCCAACCCCTAGGGGTTCGTCATTCGAGGAAGGGGGTTCGCGACAAAGTAACTGAAAAGTTATTTCCAGATATTGATAATGCTAAAGATGACTTGATTCGAAACTCAATTATGGTTACGAACAAGAGCATATATTATAATTTGAGTATTATTCAACAGGAGTCTTTCTAGAAATGTCTGTAGATGAAACTTTTTAAGCTGATGTGAAAAGGATGTATTGGGTGAGTGAGTTTTCACACCTGGGGGGTGATCGTGGTAATTTCAACGACATTACCAAAACAAAAACTTTTGCCTTAAAAGTTATGTTAAGTCTGTACGAAGTGTTTGAGGCAAACGTTTTTGATTTGGTAATATCGTTGAAATTACCACGATCACCCCCCATGTCACGATACAAACGAAATACAGAAATCGACGATGCTGAGTTAGAATTGTTAAAATTGTCGAAAATTACTCCCAAAACTGACTTAATTTGCGACAAAAAACAAGCGCACCCATCGCATTAAAATTAAAATATATTTCTTTTTCGCACAATTTTTGTTACTTTTTATTGCATTAAAAACCAATTTTTTCACATCAAATTTAATTATTGGTTCGGGAACTTTAACAAGGGTACGCGGAGTCATAAGTTTAAGAAACCCTGGTTTAATCCAACACCTTGTATAGAAAGTACTTTAATCTTCATCTGAAAAAACTTTTATCTCAGCCTTAAGATTTAACAGCCGAATATTCCACCGTAATTTAATATCAAACAGAACTGAACGCTACAAATCAAAGACTTAACTTTAGGGAAAGGCTTGATTTGAATTTATATTCAACACAGTTGCATAAAATATGCAGTCACATTTCAACGCAAAATTATGTGAAGTGAATTTAGACTTTTCACGAGCGCGGGACATCATATTAAAATATTTTTGTGAATGTGTCGCAAAATGCACCAGTTAAAATGTGACTATCTTCATAATTCCAGATAGGCCCACGTACAATGGTCCACGCAGACTTAAGTGCGGAAACCACAAACTTAACTTAGAACCTTCATAATTCTTTTTATTGCATCGCAAGTTAAAAACGTCTCATTGTCATACAAAAACCTCTGTGGCTACAGAGCTTGCGTTTAGCGTTCGTTACGTTTTGGGTTCGATTTTTGGTGTATACACTAACAAATAAAAAGTTTACTTATGTGGCCTCTCCAGTTTGAAATCACCTGACATTCTAAATAGTTAAGTGATTCCGTGCTTCGGAAGGCAACTTTTCGAGAGGCCTTTGCTGACACCTGACACCAAGGTTTGTGAGATCGGTCATCGATTTTATAACCCACGCGATATGATGATGAAGATATCTTATCGACCAATAAATCGTCCAATGCTGGACAATTTCCTCCTTTAGATGCTGCCATTATATAGAGGGCCTAACAACGCTGCCTTTTCTGGTGGTCACTACTCTAGGAACTATCTGTTCCATCAGCTTTTGGTTCTTAAGGATAAGAAATATCCATGTGCAGCCGCTTAAGTTTGTGGATCTCCTCATTTCTTACTCAATCCCGTAAGATCCTCTGGTGATAACTCTCTTATAGCCATTTGAGCATTTTTATGATCTTGGTCCAGTGTTCCCTTCTAAAAATAAATGAGGGTCGAAAACAGTACCAACTCTAAAATGCTTTTGTATACTTAATTAAAAACGAAAAATCAATAAATGTAGAATTAAATGTATCATTTTTATAAATCTTATGCAGGAAGATCTTTTCCGACTCCAAAAATACTGCTGGTCGAATAAACTGGATCTCAATGTTGCTAAATGTTTCTCTATTCAGTTCACACGTAAAAGTAAAATATTAAACTTTGGTTATAAAATAAACGGCCAAATTTTAACCTCTGTTCCATCCTCTAATGATCTGGGAGTTGTTCACGACAAGAAATTGCTTTTTGATCAACATATACTTAAAATAACAGATAAAGCCTATAAAGCTCTCGGTTCTATTATTCGTGCATCAAAACATTTTAAACGTATGAAAACCATAAAAATATTGTATTGTGCGTATGTAAGGAGTCACTTGGAGTACGCGTGCCAGGTGTGGAACCCATGCTATGATGTCTATGTAACTAAAATTGAAAAAATTCAAAAGAAATTTACCAGATTCTTGACATATAAGTTTGGATTACCTTACCTTGATTATCCTCAACGGTGTTTAAAATTTCATCTCTTACCGTTGAAATTACGGCGAGAAATTAACGATACAGTGCTGCTTATGAAAATAGCTCAGGGCAAAATTGATAGTCCAGAACTCTTATCCAATATTAAATTGCTAACTCCATTTAGAACATTAAGAAACCCTTTATTGCTTCATGTCCCATCTTGTACCACTCGATATAGACTGAATAGTTTCTTTCCCAGAACCATGAAATTATATAATTCATTGAATCATAACAATTCCTTAGATCTGTTTGCTGGCAGTACCAGGCCACTCAGAAAGTATTGCGAAAAATAGTTTTTATATATGGGAGACTGGCCGGTCAGAATCTTTTTCGAAAATATGATTACTTGTAAGTAAAAATATGTGTGTTCCATTTTCAAAATTTCCCTCCACATTTTTTGCGAGCCAATTCAAAGTATCGTGTCTTACTGAAAAATGGATCTGCGCCGGGAACATTTTAGAGCTATGATTTTTTACGATTTCAAGTGTCGCCTGAAACCGGATGAATCGTTCGATAGACTTCAAATGGCATTTATGGATGAAGGCCCCTCCAAGGCAACCGTGTATCGTTGGTATAACGAATTTAGGCGCGGTCGACCAACCTTGGGGGATGAAGAAAGAAGCGGTCGCCCTTTGACGGCTATTACGGAAGAAAACGTGCTAGCAGTGAAAAATTTATTCCAAGATAATAGGCGAATTACATATCAGGAGATTCAGCACATATTAAAGATTGGATCGGGAAGCGTTCACGAGATTCTACACGGGCATCTTCGCGTGAGGAGGATAGTATCGCGCTGGGTGCCGCACTACCTCACCGACGCTCAGAAGCAGGCCCGGGTGGAATGGTGCCGTGATATGCTGAACAAATTTGAAGCAGGCTCGTCTCGGCGTGTTTACGACATCGTAACAGGTGATGAGTCCTGGATTTATCAATACGATCCAAAAACCAAGCGCCAGTCGACAGTTTGGGTGTTTCAAAATGAACCAACGCCTACCAAAGTGAAGCGATCTCGAAGCGGGAGGAAGATTTTGATCGCCAGCTTTTTTAATTTGACTGGCCACTTGGCCTCAATTCCCTTACGAGATCAAAGAAGCATCAACGCCGAATGGTATACTACCAAATGTTTACCAGAAGTTTTTTCTGTTGTGAGCAACAAGCGACCAAACACAGGGCTCCGCGGACTACTGCTCCACCACGACAATGCGCCTGCACACACCGCGCTCAAAACGAGGGACTTCCTGGACAGCACACCAGTCAAACTCCTGGGTCACCCTCCTTACAGCCCTGATCTAGCACCGTGTGACTTCTTTTTATTTCCAAAAATAAAAAATCAGCTCAAGGGGATACAATTTTCGTCGCCGGAAGATGCGCTGGCTGCGTTCGAGCAGGCTGTAAACGAGGTGTCTACGGCGGACTGGAAAAAGTGTTTTGAAAACTGGTTCAGACGCATGAATCTTTGTATAGAGGCTGGTGGAGAGTACTTTGAAAAGATTTAATAAAAATATATGTACCTGTAGAACAATTTTTTTTAGTGTCGCAAATATTTCTGAGTGTCCCACGTATAAGGTCCAATCACACTGGTGTACCGTTACGTAGTGTAGTGAGTTGACACCAGTATTCTTTATCCAAACTTTTTCTAGCTATTACGGCATTTCTCGTTATAAGTATTTAGAATAACTCATTACAGATACGACTATTGATAAGCTATTAATGCTCTTTTCTACGTAGCTTCAACACATTTTTAGACCCTGAATCCCGCAGTTTTCCGAAGCGTCGTCGGTCCTTTTGAAACATAATGATAAAAACAGCAACAGCAATCAGGCGCTAGGAACTCTGAGCATTAGGAGGTAAAAAGTTTATATTATAAACGTTATGAAATACTTACTCAAAACCCGCTTTGCGATAAAAAATTGTAAAATAACTACGGAACCTTATACTGCGCGTGACCCGACACGCACTTGGCCGGTTTATTTTTTTATATGTGTATTCAGAATGGCTTGTATTCATGAGTTTGTTGGCGATAATGCTCACACATGATTTCTTACCATACATTTTATAACCTAACATGCATAGCTTTAATCTTTAAAAATTTATAGGCTATAGTAGCATAGAATATTTGTTACAAACTTTTCCTTGTGTAGCTTTGGGGCCTTGTTTTATTTCCGAACTGATCGTCACAATAGCCATGAAGACAACCTAGTCAAATATAATTACGTCTTAGTAAATGCCCAAACGAAAATCTTTAATATTATTTTATATGAAATCTTATAAAATATTATAGTCGCGTGTGGTGCCGGCAAAGAATAGTACCAACCCTTACATACCCGTGGGTGTCGTAAGAGGCGACTAAGGTTTATAAACTGGAGGATGGGCAGCAGCATTCTCCTTTGTATCTTAATTCTTACTTACTGCGGTCACCTACAACCGCGGTCCATGGTGCCAGCCGTAACGCTAACAAGCGAGGTGACTATGGTACTTCTCCTCTATATTTTTCCAGCAAAAGCTAGAATTCTGGAGGGAGCCCTGTACTGTAGTGGACGTTTCATGAGATGTTATGATGATATGAAATCACATAGCAATGACGTCACTGCTCAGTTCATCTTTTACGGTCTTTATGTAATCCATTTTTTCGTTGTCATAGTTGTTGACCCACCAAATGCCTCTGACATGGCACAATGTATTTCTCTGTCTAGTCCCAAAATTGCAACAATAACATGGTGACAGCAGAAAATGTTTACAATCTCAAGCCTTTTTGGTGACATAAAATGTTATATTTTAAACTTAACTACCTCAGGAAAGAGCTCTTCATTTTTACGAGTAATAAAAAAATTAAAACGGCAATTTACGACGAGTCCCAACGAGGGCACTTTCAGTGACGGTGCAACGAAAACTTGGTATAATAATATTAAGTTTCAAGTTACAGCTTCGTTTTCAAAAGAGGTGAAAAAACAGATTCCATTTTAGTGGCCAGTTACTGCATGGTTATTTTTTAGTTTTGTTTTTGAGGGCAATTTAAATTGTTTTTGTAAGATATTTCTCACAGTTTTTTCATTGGCCTTTAATACCAAAAAAAGCGTAGAGGCAACGGCATTTCTGTAAAAACACTTGCAATGATTTACACACTTTTTAAAATTATTTATTATTTTTAATTAAATCATGGATTTGATACACTTAATCAAATTCTATTCGTCATGTCAATTAATGTCTAATTATATCCACACAGAATAAAGTATTGACGGAAGGCTACGCTACTCGCTACCCAGAGGCTGGTGGTGTTAGTCCGGTCGCTTAACGTCTTATATCGCCAAATTCACCAAATTGCACCAAATTTTTTCCAGGTACTAGTTAGGTACACAGCTCTCAATTGTTGATAGGAGCCAATTCTTAAATGTTCAACTTCAAGAATTGGCTCCCATCAAAAAGGTCCGACGACCAATTCTATATACAAGGTGTAACAGAAAGGGTATACCAACCCTGAGGGATGTGATTCCGCACATGAAACTGAACAACTTACCCTAAGAAAACTAGGTCGAAATACAAAAAATAATTTTTGACCTCCCATACAAAATGCGCGATCAGCTGATTCAGTTTCTATGGGAGGTCAAAATTTTTTTTTCATATTTCGACCTATGTTCCTTAGGGAAAGTTGTTCAGTTTCATAGGCAAAATCACTTCCTTCAGGGTTGATATGCCCTTTTTGTTACACCTTGTATAGTCCAGCAAAAAACGATCCGTCGTCCGGTGGAAAAACGGACGTGTACAAGAGGCCTTACTTGTTTGGGTAGCTTTACCTCTTTCACTTATAAATATAGTCCCAGGTGCGTTTCAGTCTAGAATGCTACTCTTGAAGTAAAGCGCTGTAGTTTAAAAATATCTTGTGTTGTTCATTAGACAAAAGCTGAGCAAATTATGAGAAAAAATTGCGTGACATTACGCTCGGCGTTTTTTATTACAATTTTGATTTATGCCGGGATTCTTCCTTGATTATATTTTTATAATATAATTTCTTTATGTATTAGTTTTTAGCTGGTGCAAAAAGTTTTTTAAGTTACTCTCACCATGAACCTGAAAAACAATTTTCAAAAATTTTGAGCCGAAACGTAAAGAAAAATTTATGCATTATATTGAAAGTTGAAGATTTTTAGAAATAAAATATATGCATGACGCGCATATATGAGTGCGCATTCCTTTCCAATTTAAATTGTTTTAATATCATAGTTTTTATTCATTACCCTAACCCTTTATAGGTCAGTGGTCGCTTAAGAGACCACTAAAAAGCTTGTAAAATGGACTTAATTGTTATTTTCACAATGTACTGACTCACCACTAATGAGCTTTTATGGTAAAAAAAATAAATGGTATAGCAGCACTGCACTTACTTTCTCGCAATACTCAAGGAATAACTATCGGTTGATAGTGTAATATCGGTTGATAGTGAAATAATGTAGCCTGTTTCCTGCCTAAGTTTGGCACCGTTTGCTTCTTTTAAATAAATGGTACAGCAGCACTGCACTTACTTTCTCGCAATACTCAAGGAATAACTATCAACCGCAAACTTAAATTTGTAATGCCATACCCATAGTAAGGAAATACAAACTTCTATTTACGTTTTCCCAAAAAAAATTCGAATGAAATATACAGATCAATTCAGAATTCAAATTGTCAAACATCAAAACAAACAAACCTCAAACGATTTCGAGTGAATCACATGTTTAACTTTTGGTAGTACTGGAACACCCTTTATATGAATTTTCACAGATCAATGGATACTACCGTAGGATACTTGCATGGAGATTTTTTTTCCCAACATATGTTCCTTATGGATAATTGTTCAGTTTATTCTACTGAGCAAGCCCTTTCAGTTTTTGGTACACCCTGTGTACTAAATTTTATATAAAAAAAACATAAATAATATCCAGTTAGGTAGACAACCAATCCAGGATTAATATTATAGAAAATTTTAATAAACTCAATGTAGCCAATTTTGGTTAAATCACATATTTACGATTTGGTAGTACAGGAACACCCCTTATATGAAATTACACAGATCAATTGATATTGGCGCAAGATATCTTACATGGAGATGCTTAGTCATGCAAAGTTTCATCTAGATTCTATGAGCCGTTTTTGAGAAAATTTAATTTTTTATTTTCGTTGTATGACGGCCACCCTCAAAATGAGAGCCAGCAAGAAACCACTTAGAAGTCTTCGATGGATTTGCATAAGACTCCTAAATTCAAAATATTATGTCAATCGGACCATTCGTTTAGCCGCTATGCCAAAGCGTGACGGACAGACCGACCGACCGACCGACCGACGGACGGATATTTTTGGGAGACTTGTTTTTTATGATGTATAAGTGATATAGAACACATTTTGAGAAAATTTGAAAAACTTTTTTTTTCGCGAATTAATTAATTCTCGCTCCGCTCGAAAGTAAAAAAAAAAATTGTGAATAGAGTTCAGTTTCCCAACTCTTTACCTGGGTGTCTGCCCTATAAAGGGCTAAGCTAATATTGTGTCATTTAAATTTCTGTAGTAAAACGTACAATATTGTATCGAAATAATTTTCACCATAAAAAGAGAAGCCTAAAAGCAGAAAATAAAACAGCCATTTTATCAATTTACCGCGATAATAGTTGCTTCCACGTTGTTTCGAAAAACAAACAAACACTTTGTGCCTCTCTTTCACTCTCGTTTATTCTGAAATAAGTGCAAGCAGGATGGAAAGCTTTTTTAATATTTGTGTGGAGAAAAATTAAGGTTTTTCCGCAAACGCAGCTGGTGTCGTAATGGCATTTGATGTGAAACAGATTGTGGTAATTTCTGAGCTTTTAAAGGAATTAGGAATAATGCGATGAAAATGTCGCGTTTGGATGTCTGTAGTAATTTAAAAGTACGAGTAAAAACGCTGATATATATTTTGTTACGCCTATCAAATTATAAGTCACGGTCTATTTGGTCCCTTACGCTTTGTCACGGTTAATATTTTTTCGTACCTGTGGGGCCTGCTACGTGGTACGGAATAGTACCCATTCCTCTACCCAGCGGCACGAAAAAGCGCATACTGATAAGAAATAAAGAACGCTCATTAAGCCACGATCACACTTTCCCTAATTCAGAAACTAATTCGGCTAACATTACTCGTTGAAGTAAGGATATCGTAATTAACATAACCAAGCCTCCCAGCAATGTATGCCGAATTAGTCCTTGAATTCAGTTAGGTGTGATCGTGGCTTCACACACGTGCAATGAAGAACATCGTTTACTATTCTTCCCTAGGTGCGTAATCTACTTCGAGTATTATTTATCATTTTATCTGTACGCAATTTTCTACGCGCAGTAAAGCGCCAACCGGGTTTGTTCTTATGAAAGTCCAAACAAAATCAAACATCAATGCGATATGAAAAAGGTTATTACTTATAAGTTCGTCAGCTTAATAGTCTGAGTTGCTTGTACTGAAGATTGTGGAGGAGGTCAAATGACAGTCACTCTGTATAAAAACGAATACCCTCGTGAAACCACGTGGTTTTTTAAATTCTTTGTTTTCAATATGGTAAGTGTTGCGTCCGGTAGGACGCACTGTTATTTATCGGGATGCATCTAGTAAAACTAGCTAATAATGGTACGTAGGACACAGACAGAACATCCCCGCTCGCCGGCTGGCTATGAAGTGATATTCTCCCCGAGTACCCACATTTATTATGTACGTCACATCTTTTCCTTTTTATATGATTTGAAATACTTTTATATATCATTCTTTACATAATACTTAATGGTCATCATAACATGCAGAATACAATTCAAATAGAGCGACTCGACTACCGTCTCGGATCGTGCTATGGCAGCGTAAAAGAGACAGCAAGAAACCACTGCAGCACGGCCTACTTTAAGAGTCGGCTTTATACAATGGGTTCCCTGTGTCGTGCTAGAATATCAAAGCACTATAAGTTTTACATTGAACCGATTTAGATACGATAGTATCATTATTAAAATTTAAAACTTCGTTCATTAGGTAATTAAGTTTCTTCTAGGTACTGTCCACTTTTCTCCATTTTTCCTTTCATTTGTGGATGCTTCTTGCAACACTGAGAGTCCCAGTATTGTTGTTGTGGTCGCTGGCAGTCTAATCTAAAGTCATCTTTAAGCAGAAACTCCACCTGTGGACAATATTGCAGCATCTATATTCTCATTAAGGTGAAATTTCGCGCTTGCGCGCGATACTTAGGTAGTATTATTTATTATTTTATTTTTATTTTATTAGGATATCCAACAGCTTTCCTTATAACTAAGTTTTGAAAATATATGTTCTTACACTTATTTGTTAAAAGAACGCGTTTATTATAAAAGTCAGGGAATGAGATTTCTGTCTTCTGATGAATTGTTAGGATATTTGTTCCAAATTAATTAGAATTTGAATTATGTTTTTAAAATTTATCTAAAACATTTTATAATATCGGTTTGTGAACCACCTCTTTACAAATAATATTTTTTTATTCTTAAAATAGCAATTCCACAGTTAGTTATCAAGATAATCAGGATGCTTTGGCAGTTTTTTTTTTTAATACCATTTTAACTCGAGCATGACAAAGCATTTGTTTAGTCTTGGTTCATAAGAAACTGAACTGTCACCCTATCTGCGTGTGTGATATTGGAGCCCATTTTTTTCTTTAAGTTTTACGAGTAGACATGTGTTGCTTTGCCATGGCATTAATGGCATCAAACGACCCATAGAAAATTTATGGTATTTATAATGTTTTTCAACTCTGGAAGATTTATGGCATCTTTCGACCCATGGAATATTTATGGCGTCGTTTGATCCATGCGTACACAATTGTGCATTTTTCGACCCATGGGTAATTGTGGCGTCTTTCGACCCATCGATTATTGTGGCGTCTTTCGATCCATGGATTATTGTGGCGTCATTCGACCCATAGATTTTTGTGGCGTCTTTCGACAGTTTCGACCCATAGGTTATTGTGTATTTTTTTTTTCCATGGATTATTGTGGCGTCTTTAGACCCATAGATTTTTTTGGCGTCTTTCGACCCATAGATTATTGTGGTGTTTTTTGACCCATGGGCTATTGTGGTGTCTTTCGACTTGTGGCCAAATCAACACATGCCTCCCGACCACGCATATAAACCTTTATGGATATGAAAAGTCTTTCAAGACACGAGCAGGAATTGAACCCGCACCTTTGGACCGAACCAACTAGTATTTTTTGTATTTACATACACCAGACACCAGAAGCAGCACGATCCAATGCACTGACCACTGTGCTATCGCATCTAGACTCCCCCATTCACATGGTTCACATGCGTAGTTTTTCTCATATTAGTGATGCAACAAGTATAAAAATTTATTTTATTTTTGATTGGCTAAATAATAATGACGTATTTACGTCTTGAAATATCCAATATTCAGCATATAACAGTTTCCTTATAAATATTTAATCTCTTTTTTTTAGCTTTTAATTCCTTATCTGTACCGAAATATTATTATGGATTTAAAAATTTGAGACGCTGTTGTTAGGTATTTTTATTCATTTGTGGTATCATTAAGAACTTATTCGTTTTCACAGCTAATACATGGACGAACAAACTCTTGTGACAACTGTGTATATTTTAATCGAAACAAATTATACATTTCCTTATTTTTTTTCTTTACTGTAAGTTTGGATCAATAAAAGAAGATGTCTATATGTGTTTGCAACTTTTAAGGTCTTACATACACAATGGAAAAATACTAGCTTGATTTCGTTGCATCACCAATATAACTGAGGATTTCAATCCGTTCGAGGATTATCGTTAAAACTAACATTTCCTTTGTTTTGTTTTCGTTAGTTTATTTTGTGGCTTTATAGAATATCAAGACTCTTTTATGATAAAAAGCAAACACACACACAAGTTGATATTTTGTTTTTACTCTTGGTAAGTTAAGTACCTATTACTTGTTATTTTCAATAGGGTGTTTTCCCGCACCTTGTGAAAGTTCAACTGGATGGCGCTGCTGAATATCGTCAGGAAAATGGAAACACTGATACTAAAGTATAGTGAAAACATGTTCGCATACGTTATACCTCGGTATGTCTATTTAAATCACATTGATTTGTCTCTTTCATTGATTTTTATTCTAATAATTTTTTTTTCTGTTTTAAGAAATATCTAGTAATAGTAAAATTGTTTAGCGCCTAAGTTTCAACATTTTTTTTTTAAGTAACCTCCACTCTGGTGCTGACTGAGAAACAGTGCCATAAGCATTTGAACTCAAGTACTTGTTAGTATCTCCTAGTTAGTCTGTGAGTACTTGTTGCAAATCTCAAATGTCTTTAGTATATTTTCTTCCAAAAAGATTTAATTTATTTTAAAAAGCCATAAAACAGAAATTACCACAGTGATGAGCGTGCCACCTAACGACAGTTAAAACCGTAGTTGAAAATATCATAGAAAATTGCCTATTATTGACATCAGTCCGTTATATTGGCCAATAATGATGCTATGCGTATTTTACAAAACATAAATATAGCTGTAAATTTTTATTTAATCACTAGTAAATCTTTAATAATTCGTAGTTAATGGATATCACCTATGTAATATTGCTCTAAATTAATAATTCATTAAGAGATTGTAATATCCAACAATGAATAAACTATATTTGATTTGATTGCAAAACTAATTTTTTTTTATACACTTGTGAAGGAAAGTACTGCAGCACCACAAGCGCTTTATTTCGTCTTATGCGGCAAATTCTTTTTCATATGAAGTTTGTTTGACTTTTTTACTTATATACCTACTTTCATCTAGGGATTCTGTGCTGCCGCTGCTGGTCAGTCATCGTTGCATGTTTTCAATGCTAACCGGCACACAACTTTTTCTCGCAATGTCTCCTCTACTCTAGTGACAATACTCAATGTGCCCAACATACTATACTACTTATCAACGAGCAACATTTGCTTTGTATAAATAAAAGTATACTTGTAATCAAAAATTACTCGAGTTTCAATGAAATTTACTATTAGTGGTTTTCGGGCCGAAAATCGATCTATTCTCATGTGTACGAACCTTTTCGTTTTGCCCTTTTTTTTCAAAATTCAGGAAACCCCTGGTGCCATATCTTGGTCTGCTTCGAGTAAGATTATTCGGAGCAAGCTGAGTTGCCTAGCTGTACCTACTTGCATATTATACTTTGTAGGTAATATAGAAGTGTAATAATTATTGAGCCCATCTTGTTTACATATTTTTTTTTGGATTTCATCTAATAACACTGCATCCATTCCGTACCTACTTACCAAGATTTATAATTAATAATAAAAGTTAAAAAGTAGTTTTAAGGTGTTTGTTAATGATGTATTAAACAAAAATATTTGGTAGGTAGGTAATTATAGTTGGATCAATAGATATTTATAAGGATTTAGCACAGTGAAATTTGTTCCACATCAAGAGTTGTTATTTACATACCTGGCTTATTTTTTATTCTGGTCTTGGTATTTTGGTCCTGTCTACCGAATGTCTACTTATTAATTATAAATTGTTTACAACACGATTAGCTGGTATTGCTTCATAAGCAAGTTATATACATAGTGCAGGTGATTCTGTTGGTAATCTTAAGTTGGTTGCCTATATTTTGTTAACGTCAAAACGTACTCGTCGTCGTACTCTAGTAAGTTGAGTGCATAGGGTAGGTACGGTACGACACATAGTAACGAGTTTTATTTACCATTACGTCGGTGTCATAATAAGCCCTTACGCAAGCATATAAGCACTTACGTAAAACCTCAAAAACCCTGGTGTCAGAGTTACTGATCTGCCTATAATAACTAGAACAACCGTTTAAGCCTGCATCCCGAAGCACGCATTTATATTATTTTAACGGTCAATCAAGTAGCTTTATTATGCAACGTCTTAACCACTTTTGTTTGACGTGTCTCCACGGGGATTCGATCCCAAAAATTATGGTTCGAGAACCGCAATTTCTAAGTTGGTACAGTCAAGAGCACATCAAGCCTGACACATTGAACTTTGTACCGTTGTTATTTCATTAGATGTACGGCTGGATTCGCACTACCAGTATCAAGCTTGACCCGTTGTTTACTGCACTATAGATTACCTTCAGAGGCTGATAAAAATATTTTGTTTACTTTGTTTTTGTATAAGTATTAGGTTATTTAAAGGAATTCACACACGTGTAACAATTTAGTTCTTGTGTAGGTATTAGCTACTACCTCGGTAACAGAAATAATTCATCATTAAAATACGGTCAGGCAGCCATCAGCGGAAACAATTGACGAAAGATATATTTGAAACGCATTTCCGTAATTTATTTTTTCTTGAGTATGAGAAATAAGGCACAGCAAGGGTTTAAAGTTATGCCACACACATGAGAGTCTAAGCGAAATTCTCTGTATATTTTTCGAAACCTACTAGAAACATTGTTTGGGATGGCGGTCGAACACTTGTAAACAAACGGTTCAATTTTATTGATCAATGCATAATTTAGCAAATACGTGAATGGAGACATTTTTCAGGGTAGATATGTGTCTAATCCTCCTTTTTTCCATTGCTTGAGATGGCAAAGGTTTTTCTAGTTATTTTTTGCGGATAATTTGAAAATATTGTCAAAAATTGTTTTCCACTCACCACGCTTTCATTTCATCGTCGTCGCCACTGTTGCGTCCGGTAGGACGCACTGTTATTTATCGGGATGCATCTAGTAAAACTAGCTAATAAAAATAAAAATAAATAAAAATAAAATAAATAGTTTATTATTCACAAAAATTGGACAAATTAAATTAAACACTGGTCCCGAGCTAAGTAAAAACTTGTGTTACGGTGACCAGTTTGCTTCTCCTTAACCGATGGACTAAGTAATATGAATAATAAAACAAACAATCTATTATAGGTAAGCTAAAATTAACAATCAAAGTGCGTGCGTGCGTATTGTGAGAAAGGCGTAAGTGCGTGCGTGCGTATTGTGAGAAAGGCGTGTATGTGTGTGTATGTGTTTGTGTGTGTGTGTGTGTGTATGAGTGTTTGTATGACCTATGAGATAAAAATTAAATAAGATAAATATAAATAGAACCCACAAGAGGAATCACAGAAGCAGTAATTCTGTCTGATTGTAATCTAATGACAGCAACCACGTCATAAGTTTAGGTTTTACCTCACGCAGGGTGAGGGGAAATATATTGATTTGCCAATTTACTTTATTGTATAATGATATAGCCAAGAATGCGTGCTGGCGTCTTGCGAATGCAGTACTGCAATTCAAAGATGGGCCTACATTTCTGATTGTACGTGTTTTGTTGTAGCTCTTTTCATCATACTCAGTCTTAGAATGCTGCTTGTAAACAAGGTTTAGAATAAAAATCTGTCTAACCGTAAGAACCTTAACTTTTTCATAAAGAGATTTTGTTGGAAACCTAAATGGACTAAAGGTCATTACTTTGAGTAGCGATTTTTGTGCTCTCTCAAGATTAATCATGTAAGATTTGCAAGCTCCTCCCCAAACTCGAATACAATAACCTAGGATAGATTGGACCAACGCATAGTATACCGAACGAATGAGTTCAAGGTCGGCCAAGTATCTTAGTTTTTTAAAGACCCAAATAGTTTTCCTAACCCGCGATGTGACGAGCTCCAAATGTTTGTACCAATTAAGCTGATCATCCAAGAGGACACCAAGATATTTCACTGCAGATACTTTTGCG
This sequence comes from Athrips mouffetella, assembly GCA_947532105.1. NCBI lineage: Eukaryota > Metazoa > Arthropoda > Insecta > Lepidoptera > Gelechiidae > Athrips > Athrips mouffetella. Next base: position 4,270,794 of record OX383964.1, on the reverse strand, counting down.
ACAGTTATACATGAGCACCTGTCACCATAAGTGTAATCGCAGTAATGAACCTTAAGGTCCGGTAAGTCAGGCTTAAATTTCGTTATAGAGAATTGCAGATATACCGACTTGTTTACATTAAGGGTAAGACAATTGGCTCTTAACCAGCGGGCAACCAAATGGAGTCCAGTTTCGGCGTGATGGAATACTTCATCCCAAGTCTCGCCATGGAAAACCAACGCGGTATCGTCAGCGTAAGTAAAAATTTTTCCATTTGTAATTGACAAATTACATAAATCATTTATAAATAACAAGAAGAGACTTGGGCCGAGGACACTGCCTTGTGGTACTCCAAAGGTTACTGATGCATCAGAACTTATATATTCCCCTATTTTTACCTGCTGAATACGATCACTAAGAAAGTCGTTGTAAATAAGAGCCTCCCCTCGAATGCCATATCGCTCTAATTTGTTCACAAGAATAGGTATCGAGACGGAGTCAAACGCCTTGGCAAGGTCAAGAAATACACCCAGACATTTTTGTTTTGAGTCCAACTGTACCGTCACAAATTCAGTTAATTTAGTTACAGCGTCTTCAGTACATCTACTCGACCTAAAGCCAAACTGATTATCTGAGTATATTTTGTTATGTTCTATAAAATTTATTAGTCTTTTGTTTAGAAGTTTTTCTAAAATTTTAGAAAGAGTAGTTAGCACAGATATTGGACGGTAGTTGGTGACCTCGTCTCGAGCCCCATTCTTGTGGACGGGTGTTATAAGTGATCTCTTAAAAGCATTTGGGAAAATACCCTGCTTAAAACAAAGTTCAAATAACTTAGTCAGTGGGGGCACAATACAAGTTTTACCTAGTTTTATAAATTTTGATGGAATTGAGTCCCAACCAGTCGCACTGTCATTTTTAAGGTTGTTAATGATGCATTCAACCTCACTCTCATCTGGAGGAAGTAAAACAATCGTATTGTTTATAAAAGGGACCTGACACGATTGTAGGTCGATATTCGGAGCAAAATTTTCCGCCAATTGTCTACCAACGTTTGAGAAGTAAGTGTTGATACTATTAATAGAGGCTGCACAATCAGAAGAGTTAATTAACTCTTCGGCAGACATTTTTGGCTTTGTGATATCAGTAACTGTTTTAATTGCTTTCCATCTTTCCTTATTATTGGTAGCCGATTTTAAAAGAGATCTTTCATAGTTCCTCTTCAACCTTCTCAATAACACATTACAAAAATTCCGATACCGTTTATAAGAGACTTCCAGAATACAGTTATTCGGATCTTTCCTAAACATTTTGTGGAGTTTGTCCCTGTGCCGTATGCATTTCAGTAAACCAGGAGTAAGCCAAGGTTTTAAAGTTCGTTTTCGACATGGAACCTTAACACTTTTTGAATTATTTTTGATAACTGTAGTTATTTTATTAACAAAGGTACATGTAGCTATATTTGCATCAGAGTGTTCCGTAATAAAAGAGAAATCAACTAACTCCAGATCTTTTACAGCTGCGTCAAAATTAATTTTTGTAGTTATTTTGGTTGTAGTATCTCTTGTATAAGTAAGACAAAGTTGAAGAAGCACAGATGAATGATCTGTTACAGTAGATTCCAGTACAAAAACAGATGCAGAAACATTGGTTTTGAGGAAAACATGATCAAGGCAGTTATTAAGTCTTGTAGGATAGGTATGACCAGGCAAAAGGCCTAGTTCAGCAGTTAAATTCAGATACGTAAAGCGATTTCTATCAATGCTATCACCTTTAATGTCAATGTTGATATCTCCAACTAATATAAAAATTTTCGCAGAATTTAATGGACGAATAATTTTATCAACAGAGTCCAGAAAGCCATCGATGTAATAGATTGATGGTGATCTATAAACAGCCAAAATATATGTGTCCGGTATAATTTTTAGCAATAGAAAGCTAGCTCCCAACATATCTGGTTCAATAACTGTGTGTTGGATATCATTTTTAACATAAACTACTAATCCATCGTTTTGATTGTGACAAATTCTAGAATAATGACTAACGTAACCTTCTAAAGTAGGTATAGGGCCTTTGTCCTTTAACCAGCATTCTGTTAAAATAATAACGTCTATTTCAAATGTAAGGTTTGCAAGGTGTGCATAGAAGCTATCAAAATTTTTGTATATACTCCTTACATTTTGCGTTATTATTTTAAGTGATCTCTGAGAGTTTTTCAGTGTTAAGTTACAGGTGGCATTATCACATAAATAGGCTGTTGCTACTGAAATATCATCAATTTCGTGAAATATATTTTCATCAAAATTAGCCATTTGAAAAAGAAGAGGGATGTAACGATTCAAATGAGATTGGGTGGTGTGTAAAAATAATGATGATGTGTGAGTTCATTGGATGTTTTGTGTTTGTATGAAATGGGTTTGTGTTAATGTTGTGTAGAATAATAATGTAGGTATAAAGCATCGCACTGTTTACAAAATCAAATTTTACTGATTTAAAGAAAAAGTCATTGCATAGTAGGTAGGCTAGTCACATATTTTTACAAATCTTTTGCAGGTGTTCTTCATCCTTCACTAGAATAGCAGGCTGCCCTTCACCTTTCCTTAAATAAACATTTCCACCGGCTGACCAACAGAAGCTAAAACCTTGTTCGGTCTTAGAGTTTTTGGCTAAGAAAAGGAGTCTCCTAGCTCGTGGAGTGAGGTACTCGGATATATATATTCTGGATGTGTCGTTCTTGAAGCCCAGATTGGACGCAGTTAGATTGCGCCTATCACCTTTGGCATAATCCTTGCATGCAGTCAGAACTTGACTCTTGGTGTAATTGTTTGTAAATTCAACCACAACCGTAGATGTTTGTGAATCCTTTTTGTTTGGTAGTCGGTAAATGTCCTTCATATGAAAATACTCCACTTTAATATTTAGGCTATCATATAGGTTTTTCAGATAGGTATATTGATCATTCTTAGATTCGCCATTTTTTTTGGGAACGTTTCTGATCTCTATAAAAGTTTTAGTTAATTTTCTTTCCAGATTTTCGCACTTTTGATCAATTATTGCTATATCTTTAGCAATTTGTTTACGGTCTTCTTGAATCGATTTGATGGATTCCTCTACCGTAGCTAGGGTCGCCGACATATTTGCAACAGATGTTTCGATTGCAGAGTTCGTAACCTTGATGATTTCATTTTGTGATTTTATGGCCGACATTGTAGTTTCAATTGCCATGAGACGGGCGTCTTGCTTGCTCTCAAATTTCGTGAACATGGATATCAATACTCCCTGTATCATTTTGCAGAGGTTGGAGTCTTCGGTGAGACTGTTCTCTAACTCTAAATTAACTTCATCCGCAATTGATACATCTGGTTTTCTAGAAGTTTCTGATGTGCCATAGCGGGTGGTGACATTCATGTGAGGGCTATTAATATTGGCCGTAGTCTTCTTAGGCGAGTGAACAGTTTTTCCCATTGTTATGCTTATTTAAAACCAGCGAACAACAGAGCAGTTTCGGCGGCAGTAATAAATTGTATGCTAGTGCAGTAAACTCACGTTATAATGACATCCAGTATGCGCGGTCTAAACAGCACGATGGAATGCGCTTAAGCCGGCCGAAAGCAACAGCAGGCAAGATTGACCTGTCTGCAGTGCACGTAACCGTGCAAATCCTGCGCACTAGGGACGGATATTGATCACGCACTTACCGTGTGTCTGTGACACACTGATGGACGGAAATATTTCACCAAGAAAGCATTTAATAGATCAAATTTGATCTTTTCACTTAGCACAGTCAACAGAACACAGTGTCTTTATTACTATACACTCTTTTAACTATAAATATCCATATTTTGCACAAGAAATTGTATAAAAACGCGGAACAAAAAACAATACGCAGTTGACAGTTAGATCGTTCGTCGAAGAGTCGAATTACTGGTGCATTTTAGGTTGGTTAGTTAAGGTTATCATACGACGAAGTAAAAATGACGTTTTGCCGAGTAAAAATAAAATGAGCTAATAATGGTACGTAGGACACAGACAGAACATCCCCGCTCGCCGGCTGGCTATGAAGTGATATTCTCCCCGAGTACCCACATTTATTATGTACGACACAGTAAGGCTAGCATATTTTATAACTGTTAGAAATTTCAAGAATAGCGTTAGTATTTACTAAGGTTAGGTAGCCGACTTTGTAGCTTAGAGAATTGCTGCTCCATAGGTACTACTGGTACTACAAACAAAATAAGGCCAGGTCAATGATTGAACGTACTGTTAGATTTTATTTTAAAAAGTTCTGTTTATTTTCGTCGTGTTTATTCAGGGTGTACAAAGACACGTTCAAAAAACTGACATCGTAGATTCATACCAAAACTGATTAACTTTTCAAGGAACATAGGTCGACATACGATTTTCTTTTATTTCTAATAAAAACAGCATCACGTGATACTGTATTTTGTATGAGAAAAATCTTTTTCACCTCTGTAGCTCGGAAAATTTTACTCAATCGGTCGAAATCTGCGTGTAAAACTCATTTTTGGCCGCTAGCGTGGCGGTTTGAAATTAGAACGTAATGATGACCAATTATGGTAAACGGTACTGACGCTATTCATTAACATTTTCCTCACTGTAGAAAGGTGAAAAATTGTGTATTTCGCTCAGCCGCAAAGTTATTTCACGTGTCCTGCCTTGATACCCTCGATCACTCATGATTCTTCGTTTCTTCCTAAATTTCTCTGTGTCCTATTTTCGCATTTTAATCCTAGTATGTCGTCAGACGCTACTAAGGGTTACACACTGGAGGATGGGCAGCAGCATCCTCCAGCGTGTTAAAGTAAGAAGTTTCTGCGGTCACCTACAACCGCGATCCATGGTGCCAGCCGTAACGCTGACAAGCGAGGTGACTATGGTACTTCCCCTCAACATTTTTCAAGCAAAAGCTAGAATTCTGGAGGGAGCTCCCTGCCCTGTAGTGGACATTTCATGCGATGTTATGATGATCCTTGGCTTGCTAGATGGAAAGATAGATATAAACTCTTTATTGCACACCTTATAGGTATATTATTGCGCGCAAGGGCAGCCTTGTTGCTTTGAGCAATCTCTTTCAGGCAACCTTAGGACTGGGAACCACTGAGATGGACACGAGTAGTGCAGAGTTTACTTAACTCGAGTTTCAATACAAAGCCCTCACGCCAAGTAATAATTTTGCTGCCTTGCATAACAATTAACAATTCCACAGAGAAAGTTGTTCAGATTCAGTTTCAGTTTTCAGAAAATGTTTTACTACATCTCTATGATCTTGTATTATATCGTTTTGTCTCTAATGTACAAGATTTTTGCAACCCAAAACAGAAGACCGCAAATTACTTACAATTTTTGTTTTCCCATCTTTACTGGTATGAGTTATCGCTCGCGAAGACGTGGCTAATCCTTGTAACAAGATATATAGCCGCCTTATACAATTTATAGGCTTTGTTGTACGTAAGCTCGCCTTAAGGTGATAAAAGTTGGTTAAGTTATACTGATATATATGCGAGTTAGGACTTACCAAGAATCATAACAAAAATTTTCGTCTAAGCATAGTTTAATCAGCATTGTTTTGTCTAAAAGATTATCAACTTACCTAGTTTTTTCACAACAAAATTGTTATTTAGTTAAAAATAGAAAAAGTAACTATTTGAAATTATGAGACCGACTTACTAATATTGAAATAATAATATATTTTTCTGTTCAGGCACATGCCATGTAAAAAGAAATCTACACAATACTAAAACTTTTGGAATTAAAAACGTTCTGCTAATTTTCCTATTCTCCTTGCATCATAGAATAATCTTTACTCACCTACTTACACAAGCAACTCATACAACGAAGAAATACAAACATACATACATAACATCACGCCTCTTTCCCGTCGGGGTAGGCAGAGACCACAGTCCTCCACCTGCTACGATCGTGACATACTTCCCTCGCTTCCTGTACTTTCATCAATCGTTTCATACATGCTCGTCGGTTTAGAGTACTTTTAATCTGGTTAATGATTAAAAAGAACCGGCCAAGTGCGAGTCGGACTCGCGCACCGAGGGTTCCGTACCACCACATATTCATAATTAAAATTTTAATAAGTTAATGTGCTAGATCTTTTGATTTGTTGTTATTTTATAGCTTATGCTTCAAGTTTGTAAGTGTTCCAGTTTTTAAAATAGAACTAAAACAAAAATCGCCTCCGCGACCATTCAACTTGACCCCTCTCTTATATAAATGTTCTTAAAACGGGAGCTCACCTCAATTGGTTACCATTAGTTGTGAGAAAAGTTGTAATATTTAATGATTTCAGACTTTTCCCTTTATTTGTACTGTGAGACCTAGCTTCTTGCCATATTTCACAATTTTAGGTCAACGGGAAGTACCCTATAGGTTTTGCTTTAGTGCAAAAATGTATGGAGATGAGGACATAAAATGCCATATCTTTTGACTGCGTCGTTGTAAAAAATTGAAATTTTCAGATCTTGTGTGGTTTATGAACTTTAATATATGGTATCAATTTCAACCTGATACCTTTACCCGTTCGTGAGATAAAGGATCTTGACAGACAGACAGACGGACAACAAAGTGATCCTATAAGGGATCCGTTTTTTTCTTTTGAGGTACGGAACCTTAAAAACAAGATTTAATTTCATAAACATCCTTTGTAATCACGGCTAAGGAGTGGAATTCTCTGTCTGCGTCTGTGTTCCCGAGCTCTTATAACCCTTAAGTCGCGAGTGAATAGGCTTCTTCTGGGCAAGCTGGTTCCATCGTCGACCTTATCTCATTCCTCAAGGCTAGATCGAGGTCAAGAGTAAAAAAAACAAGAAAAATAAACAAAGCTCGTTTGAGCCCAAAAATTTACCAATTGATATTTTCAGCTCGCTTTTTCAGTATACGTAAATATTATGATAGTAACTGAAACTTACAGAGAAATATTATTTAGCCGAGAAATTTTACTAGTTTTAAAAGCACAAAAAACTAATCTCATTTGAGGCTATTTCGAGAACTTTTCTGATAGGCGATTAAGTATTTTTGATATGTTTGTCCCAGTGGTTTTTGGGACAAGTTATACACAGAGCAGCAAGGAAGGAAATGGTAAAAAAAACGGCCAAGTGCGAGTCGGACTCGCGCACTGAGGGTTCCGTACCACCACGTAATCATAATTGTATTAGTTGAAATTTCAGTAAGTTAATGTGCTATATTTTTTGAGTCCGACACGCGCTTGACCAAATTTTATTTTTTTTTGTTATTTTATAGCTTATGCACTATAAAAATACCAATTTTAAAGTTTGTAAGTGTTCCCGTTTCTAAAATAGAACTAATACAAAAATCGCCTCAGCGACCATTCAACTTGACCCCTCTCTTATATGAATGTTCTTGAAACGGGAGCTCACCTCAATTGGTTACCATTAGTTGTGAGAAAAGTTGTAATATTTAATGATTTTAGACTTTTCCCATTATTTGTACTGTGAGACCTAGTTTCTTGCCAAATTTCATAATTTTAGGTCAACGGGAAGTACCATGTAGGTTTTGCATTTTTTAATAAATGTATGGAGATGAGGACATAAAATGCCATATCTTTTGATTGCGTCATTGTAAAAAATTAAAATTTTCAGATCTTGTGTGGTTCATAGATCCTAATATATGGTATTAATTTCAACCTGATACCTTTACCTGTTCGTGAGATAAAGGGTCTTGACAGACAGACGGACAACAAAGTGATTCTATAAGGGTTCCGTTTTTTTCTTTTGAGGTACGGAACCCTAAAAAACCAGTATAAACTGAACCAGCGGTACGCTACAGAGAAACCGAAACAGAGTCCTAATTTAAGGTTAAAGTGGTACCACTGACGTGCGAACGTGTGTACTATTCAGCTTTATTTTTCTTTACAATGGACCGTACCGTCACCGAGACCATATCCATTTATCAAAATAATCTCTTCACCCCCAACATTTTTGTTTCATTTTCCGCCATGTAATGTAAACAAACGAGGTGTAACGGAACATTTTAATTATTAATTTTTATGCTCGCGTTTGGCGTTTATGTATGGCTATAAAATGTCTTTAGGTGGGTGTTTCGAATATTATGACCTAGTATTCCACTCATATATAAGGTTATTTTTAAACCTAATATGCGTATGAACATCTTACCTTGTCTCCGAAGTTTGCGAAAGGAAAATTCTGAATGAAATATAGTAGATAGAGGTTTATGTAAATATTATAGCAAAAATAAAAAGGTCTTTTTAAGTTATACAGTTTTCTAGAAATCTGGAAAAAACCTTTACAAACAAATTTAATTTTGCGGTCTAAGAATGGACTTTCTGCTTCCAATTATACTATATCGGAATCCTAGGCACGGGATTCCGACTCGCACTTGACCGGTTTTTCATTATAACTCGAAAACTGAGAGATGTTAAAAATTACAAAAAAATATTTTGGAATGTACCTACACGTATTAGCCCTTTCATATGCACCAAACCAATCCACTTGATCTAGTAACGACAATTTCAAATTGTGCCCGACTATTTGGGCCTCATTTCTAACAGTAATATAAATATTTATTTTATTCTTTTGTTTTCAATATAGTTGGGCTAGCATATTTTATAACTATTAAAAATTTCAAGACAATATCTTGCTGAGATAAACAGGTGTGAGAGACAGACAGACGAGGTCGCACCATTTTGGTTCCGTTTTTACCAGTTTGGTTCAGAACCACAAAGTTTCGGTGCCTGAAGGCTACCTGGCACGTTCTATACAATTTGCCTAACAATGAGGCGTGGTTGCGAATGACCATCTCTCCATCTCTAAATGGTTTCTTTCTGATTTCATCCTTAAGTGCAGCTTTTACTGCTAAAATGTGAAAGTCAAATGGAATGTAATGGAGAGAGAAATGTACACACGTCAAAATTATTCAAGGACAAATTAAGAATCTATATTAAGAAAAAGGCTAGAAAAAAATAAAGAGAAATAAAACCGGCCAAGTGCGAGTTCGACTCGCTCATCGAGGGTTCCGTACCAATAAGGTAAAATACCGTCTTAGTCAGGGACGCACTGCCCCGCAGAAATGTGCGTGAGTCCGACTTTCATTTGACCGGTTTTCATTATTTGTTGTTAGTTTGTAGCTTATGCACTAAAACATAACAACTTTCACTCTTGTAAGTATTCCCGCTTTTACTATAGAGCTAAAACAAAGAAAACGCGTTTTTCACGAGGGGTCTAGATCAAGCACTGGGCTATCACATAAGCTGCAATTTATCCCAGAAAAATGCCTGATTTCTGTAGGAGACACTAGGAGGACACTAAGACTATATAACAAGAACGAAGCCGCGGATAAAAGCTAGTAACACAACCTTTTTCTCACGAACGAGTAGAGGTATCAGGTTGAAATTGATAACGAATATTAAGGTCCATAAACCACACAAGATCTGAAAATTTCAATTTTTTACAACGACGCAATCAAAAGATATTGCTTTTTATGTCCTCATCTCCATACATTTATGCAAAAAAGCAAAACCCACAGGGTACTTACTTCCCGTTGACTTAAAATTATGAAATTTGGCAAGAATCTAGGTCTCACAGTACAAATAAAGGGAAAAGTCTAAAATCATTAAATATTTAATTTTTTCTCACAACTAATAATAACCAATTAAGGTGAGCTCCCGTTTCAAGAACTTTTCTATAAAAGAGGGGTCAAGTTGGATGGTCACGGAGTTTTTAAAATCAAGGAGCAAAAGCTTTTAGTATATCATATGGTAGATAGGTACGGAACCCTTAGGGCACGAGTCCGACTCGCACTTGGCCGTTTTTTTTTAAACATGAATGATTTTGTTCGTTTGCCACAAATGTTTCTAAGAGAATGTTGTTCGTACAATGTAGTTTTGCAGTGTTTTTAATGTCAAGACTTATTCCATACAAATTTTGCATGACCTCTTAGTTTGATTCAAATTTTATGGGGTGTTCATGTTTATGGTTTGTCAGCAAGACTTTATTATTTATTTCCTTTTAATATGTTCCATAAAACGTATTGAGAAGTGTATAGTAAAGTTGGAAGTACGATTTATCACATAACATTTCTAAAAGTGTAGGGACTTTATGGATATTCATATAGTTCAAATAAAGAAATAGTTGTCCTATTTTCCTCAAAAGGTTTTGATGTGTCCAGTCAAGTCAGTAGCAAGCTGTTGAATTATCAAAATATTTTTAACACTGGTGAGGACGATGCAGGATAATCACCCGATTTTCCGAATAGTAAGATGATTACATGCTTCGAAAGGCACGTTAAGTTGTTGATCCCGGTAACTATAAACTGAAGTAGTCATGACTTGAATGAGCTACATCAGAAGCCTTTAGCTCAACAACTGTGACACCAAGTTCTGTGAAGTCGGTCATCAACCTTATATCACACACAACATTATGATGATGGGTCCCTTGTAACTATTTATTTAGAGCTTTCTGTTTTTAATTCCAGTACTTAAGTGACTAGCTTAAACCAACAGCTTACCGTGCCTTTCGAAACACACAGGACATTAGCGGTCACCAATCCATCTCAGTTTGGACTGTGTCGTTGTTTCACGTTTCTCATAAGGAAACCACCGTCTAAGTGCATGTTGGGCCACGAAAATGCAAAATGAGTTCATTGTACGCCGAGAAAAATGGAAAAATGAGCGAAAAACGTAAAACGGCGCGATGCCATTCTCTTCTAACACGCGCATTCTGCCTTTTGTTAGAAAGGGAGGTAATTTTTAGTACGTACAGCGTCTTAAGGAAATTATAGCCCTTAAATTAGAAGCTACGCGATCGTCAACGCAAATACCGACCTTATTAACACGTCAATAGCGTTTACATAAGAGTGCTTTTCAACGTAGCTGTTACAATCAGCGATGAGACGAAATTTTGGAAAAAATGAGGAAAAACTTACTTTTTCGTATGAAATATAGCAGATTAAAAAATGGGTACCACATGATGGACGCCGAGGCAGAGGAAGGCCCAAGAAGCGGTGGAGAGATGATCTAGATGCTTTTAGAGACCAGTGGCCCATAGTCGCAATAAATAGGGAGGAATGGAAACGTATGGAGGAGGCCTTTGCCCAGCAGTGGGACAGTATAGGCTAGAAAAAAAAAATTGTATGTTGTATTCAGTAACGTCAAAAATCGATATACCTTAGTTTTTCTTTGTTGTTAAATATAGAATACAAAGACATGAAGAAAAATGAATGTACTAAATGTAATCCTTGAACAGATGTTTTACATTTATTTTTTTCAACTTTTCTTGACCAGCTACTCGTATAAATGAGGAGTACCCTTTACAAAAGCCCATTTGAGGGCTTCACCCTAATATTTAAAAGACCAGTCTAACGATTTCATACACTGGGGTTTCATACGCTTTGCATGTAGAAGAGGTACCCAAAAAAATCTCTAATATTTCATTTTAATTTAACTAAATCTATATGTGAGTCTGACCTAAGAAGCGGACAGACAAATGGACGGAAATGACAAATTAAAGGGTCTTTTTGACTACGGAACCCTAAACTATACTATACTTGCTTTGTTATGATAAAGGAGAAAGAAGCATTCGAAAATCTCGAATATAAATAGTTACCGCTTTGCATTCCGAAATGTTTTCACAAACATTTTCTTGTTTATGTAAGAAAATGACAAAACATAAACTACTAGACGAGTTCCTGATTTTATTCGTCGTAGTAAAAGGAAAGTTACGAAAACTTTTCCCATAAAACAAATATACTGGCAAGACAAGCCTAAGCAGAACCAAAGAAATTTGACCTCCTTGCTTCGCTCGGATTTAAAACCTTACTACTCGTAATCGTTAATAAAGACGTTTAATGTTAATCTCAGGTGCATCTCGTGTAAAAAAAATTGTAGATTCAGTCATATTCATGGTCTGTATGAGGTAGGGAAGTGTAAAACGTCTCCTAGTCGACTATACTAGTCGTTCAAAAAACTCGATTAACTATTACAAAAATCAAGATATCTATAAAAATCTAATGTTTTAGCTAAACTTTATTTGCGAAAGTGAAAATATATCTTTTTTTAACTTGTGAATTGATCATTTTTGAACGGAATTGTAAATGTCAACATTTGCCTTGTATGTAAGTTTCAGTTATGCATTTTTTTGGTAGTTTTTCGAAAAATAAAGTGAAAATATCAAATAACAGGGCAATCTGATATATATTTTGTTTTTTATCCGGAAATAACAACAATATTTACTGAAATATTGGTAATGTTAGTTTAAAGCGCCAGCGAAACTGAAATTGCGCCACCAAATCTGAAACTGAAAATAATGTTGCAGTAAATAATGAAAAAACTTGTTTATTCTGTATCTAACTAAGCGGTCGAAAGTAACTAGTTAATATTTGTGACCCAAATTCTAAGGAAAACAAATAAATCTTTCATAAATAACAATTTCAGTTTCGCTGGCACAATTTCAGATTCGCTGGCGCTATTTACGCCACCTAAACTGAGCCACTGAAACAAAAATATTGCGAAATTAAATCGAGTTAATTTAATTTTACAATTATGGTATAAATTACACTACAAACTAAAATACTATTTAACACTGTATATCTCTATAACGAAAAATTAAAGACAGGCTTACAATTCGAGCTACTAAAATTTAAGAATCATCAAACAAAACGTCTCCGAAGAAGTTTCTTGAGTTTCTGCGGGAAATGCTGTGATTAGTCTACACCTTCGTCTTACAAGTGGTCTAAAGCATTCCATAAGGAAGCGGGGTATAGCAAAGCGACAAGTTTCGTGACGTTTATTGGCAAGTTACAGCGTATTAACTTTCGCCACCTTGTCTTACGACATTGCTCGGACAAACTTTGATCTAGTGTCTGTGTGACTATGAATTTAAACAGGACTAATGAAAAATAATACCTACGTTTGGATGTTATGGCCTATGACTAATTAAATGATCACTTCGAAGATCTTTTTTTTTTTAAATAATCATAAAATATAGTCATAGCGAGTGCGTGTTCTACAAAAAGGTCGTTGGGGACACGCCACCTCATGCTTAAAAAAGTCAACTTTTATTTTTTATTGAAATAAATAGTAATGTTTGCTGCAATCTTAATATGGAGCCAGCTGTTATAAGTTTTATTACACCAAAAAAAACATTGAAACAAAATATGCATTTTAAACAAGGATTTTCAGCCCGGACACTTAAAAAATGCTCTTGGGATATTTACCCAAATAATCCGTTATAGCCATTTAATGCAAGATTTTTAACACCGATTTTTGTCTGAATCAGAAAAGCTGTGTAATAACAGTTATCAGGCCCAAGTCACATATTCTCCGAGAGTAAGATAACAATTTTACATTTTTGGGTTTGATAAAAATCCATACATTATATAGTATGGAGGTCCCCGTGGCAGCGGCCGACGAGTGCCAGAAACGAATTACGCGCCCCGTTTTGTAAAATTCCGCGGCATTATGTAAAATGACGAATTAAAAATTTTTCGGCATTTTATACAATGCTAAGGTATAATGTAACATTACGAATTATACAATTTGCCTGCGACAAATATAATTATCTAATTTATACTGACAAAAGAAGTGTAAAAAGTGTTTTGAATTGAATCAAATCAAAACCTAAAGGATATTTCCAGTCGACCTAGAATCTTGAAATTTGGCATGATGCAACGTTTTATAGCACACATAAAGGAAATATTCCGAAAACCTTAAATTTTTAGGTACATCACATAATAAAAAAAATTTGCAATAAAAATACCATATTTTTTACTTGTATACCTACAGGTTTGTACGGATTACGGAACCTTCGGTGCGTGAGTCCAAGTCGCACTTGGCCGGTTTTTTTCCCATTGCATACACCCAATGATCTACGCATAAATTTACCATATTTCTAGTCAGCTGATTCAGCAGATTTTAAATTTTTTATAACACTGCCATCTATAGTTCGCCACTGGTACTAAAATACTCTATTGCCGGCTTTCTTTGTTCTAGCAAAGTCCTGGGTTCGGCTTCATATTCCGATTTCTAGTTAGTTTTTATGACCATTGTAAGATGGCGCTGGAAATGATAAAGTATTTGTTGCATTTGCTTATTTTCATGAGTAAAATCACAGAGCTTCAAGATTCACGTGGCTTAAAACAAGTAATTCGCCCTGGCTTTGCACGGGTACCACTATACATATAGGGTGACGTTTAATTAGTTCTTGATAGAAAAAGGTAGGTATGAATGTACTCATGATACTGAACAACTTTCCCCAAGGAACATAGGTCGAAATACGAGAATCAAGTTTTGACCTCCCATAGAAACTGCATCAGCTGATAGCGCATTTTGTATGGGAGGTCAAGTTGTTGAGTATCATGAGTACATGTATATCTTATGCTATGAAGAACTAATTAAAAGTCACCCTATATATTTCTACGGCGGCGGCCAAATGCCCCGGTTCGTGGCTAATGTAAAGATATTTTTAATATTTTTAGGGTTCCGTACCTCAAAATAAAAAACGGAACCCTTATAGGATCACTTTGTTGTCCGTCTGTCTGTCTGTCAAGACCCTTTTTCTCACGAACGAGAAGAGTAATCAGGTTGAATTTGATATCGAATATTAAGGTCTATGAACCACACAAGATCTGAAAATTTAAATTTTTTACAACGACGCAATCAAAAGATATGGCTTTTAAAAATAAACTTTATGATATTCTTGTAAATAAATGTTATTATATTCTGACTGAATATTTAGATGATGACAATATGAAATGATAAATTATTATAACGTAGGTAATGTTCGTCATGTAATAGTATAATGATTGTTTCTTGTATATGTGTCTTTGTATATATGTAACGATTAAAATTGTAATATTGTATGCCTTTAGGCGGGACATGGCTGAACTTCATAATTTATAAGAACTTCTATGTACATGTACCTGTGATCCACAATAAATAAATTTCAATTTCTTTTTATGTCCTCATCTCCATACTTTTATGCAAAAAAGCAAAACCTACAGGGTACTTCCCGTTGACCTAAAATTATGAAATTTTGGCAAGAAGCTAGGTCTCACAGTACAAATAAAGGGAAAAGTCTAAAATAGAACTGTTTCGAGAACTTTTCTATAATAGAGGGGTCAAGTCGCGGAGAGCAAAAGCTTTTAGTATATCATATGGTAGATAGGTACGGAACCCTTAGGGCGCGAGTCTGACTCGCACTTGGCCGGTTTTTTGTTTAATTGTTGCTTGCCCGATTATAAAACGTGAAGAATTTATTAGGACTGTTTATAAATTCGCGTTTAATTTTAAAATTATAAGCCGCAGAATTTAACCGAAAAACCAAAATTATTTCCGAGCTTTTTAGGTAAAAATATGTTTTTTTGATCAAATAACACGCGCAAAGTAGGTATAATACTCGTATAATCTTTGCCTCACTCTCGCAAACGAAAATATTTCTCTCATCTCTTTCTTTACAAGGTTTTACTGAGATAAAGTCATACTTAATGACCAAAATTTAGGTTTTTAAAGTTAAGGCTTGTCGAGTTAGGCGTTGCAGAATTAAGGAATTGGCTTTACATGGGATTTTATAACTCTTTAAAAGTTAGTTCGCTACTTTTTATAAATTATGAATAAGCTAATGTTGTCTTGGCAACCAATTATACATGAAATGTTTTAAGTACCTGCTCAGTAAACGCCCAGCGACTCGAATCGTTGGCGGCGACCACGCGACGGCCGACTCGACCATCTGGCAATGAGGCGAGATGCATCTTCTATCGAATGTATCATGGGGAGTGCTCTGAAGAATTGTTCGAACTAATCCCTGCTGCAGAATTTCATCACCGTACCACTCGCCAGAAGTTGAAACTTCATCCATTTCAGCTGGATTACTGGCTGTCTACCACCGTACGTTTCAAAAGAAATTTATTGCCACGTGGTCGTACGTGGCAAGAAATTTGTAGAATCTGCTTGTATTTCCAGACGGGTACAACATTGCAGCTTTCAAGAAACGAGCCTATAAATATCTTAAGGTGATCCGTTTTCCATACAAAAATTCAAATGACTTGCATTCTTACGCGGGACATAAAATTCTGTTCAAAAACGAACGAATACTGCTATTATTAGTTAAATTTTTCGCTAATTAATACAACCCACCTGTGATCCCCCTATGTTACGGTTGTCTTTGGGCGACGGTGAACATTTACCATCAGGTGACCCGTCTGCGCTCGTCTGCCTCCCAAATTTATAAAAAAATCTGCAAAAGTTCCATCTATATTATTGTACCAGTACTATGTGAACTTGTAGCTACGTAGAGGGTTTTGCTTTCGGTTTGTGTGAAGAGAAGTTGCTAAAACTTTTCGTAAGATGTCTCCAAATTACGCTAAGCGCGTTTGGGTAGACCATTTTTCCTAGCGTTATAGTATTACGACTTTAAACTAAACATAAATTTTGAGAAAAACTAAATAAACTGCTTGGCAAAAATATTTGTATTTTCAAAGGGTCAAATACGAACACGGGGTATAACTCCGTAAATTATTTAATTAAAATCGCTAAGCAGTGGGAGGAAAAGGGAAAGGAATTAATTTTAAATTAATTTTAAAGAGAGCAAAACATTTCGACTGGTTTGTTAGCAAAAACAAGCAAAAAGAATAAAAAAATAAAAGAGGGCGCTATGGTAATTTATCGATTTATTCCTTGGTCCAAATGTACAATTTGTATGTATGAGTGTAAAGACCAAAGAATTTATAGACCAGTGACTTCGAGTACCGAACATTAATATTTTTTTAGGCAAATGTTACACATGGTTTATTTATGAACAAGGAAACTTCACCCAACCGCTACAGGAAAACCAAACAGTTTATAAAACGCTTATTTACATGAACCAATAGTAGTATAAGTAGTCTGTCAGGAATCATACCATCAAAATGTGTCCGCGGTTACTTTTAAATTTTTCGTTTGTGATTTTATTCAATTTAGTTGTAATAGAAAGTAAGTATATTTTTTATTACTTTAATTCTATGGTCATTGCTTAGGTAATCATAGCTGTATATAGGGTGACTTTTAATTAGTTCTTGATAGAAAAAAGTATGCATGTACTCATGATATTGAACAACTTTCCCCAAGGAACATAGGTCGAAACATGAAAAACATGTTTTGACCTCCCATAGAAACTTCATCAGCTGATAGCGCATTTTGTATGGGAGGTCAAATTTGGTTTTTCGTATTTCGACCTATGTTCCTTGGGAAAAGTTGTTCAGTATCATGAGTACATGCATATCCTTTGCTATCAAGAACTAATTAAAAGTCACCCTATAGAGTAGGAGATAAGTGATTATTCAATTTGCTCAGAACTAAAACGGGATTATCACAGAATCCAGAAATTATGTTGTCAAGCCGAAATCCTACTTGATCAAAAAAGACAAAAAATAACGTAGTCTAAATTACGGCGAGAGGTTTCTTGTTTTAAAAGTGTTCCCTTGGTCCTCCTGCACATACCTATCTATAAAATTTTCCGTTGATCCCATGTACCCGTTTTAGGATGTGGAGGGGGGCCTCCACATCCTCAAACGGGTCCCTTATTTTAGTTTTTTTTTCATTTATCTCAGAAACGGTTAAAGGTAGACGAAATTTGTTAACGTTAGTGTAATCGTTATAAAATTATTAAACAGTTGACATATTGGGTAAAGTTTGCACTTACGGCTGAGTACCTCTTAGCAATCTGCTGGCAATAGTTGCCTAAATTAGTAGGATTTCGAACATTTTGGTTTTTAACATCACAGAGAAAAGAACATCATAGGGAAAGTTGTTCAGATTCATGGGTAAAGCTACCACCTGAGAGGTTTGCAGACATTTACCAAAGACCCTATATATTATTTGCCACTGAGGCAGATCGAGGTAGAAATATAAGAATAAACAATAACACAGTTAGAAACTTGCAGTTCTCGACCATTTAGATTAAAGAACGCAATGACGCGTAAAATATAAGTATTTTATGAACTGATTGATTATGTCTATTCATCATAACATCCCATGAAACGTCCACTACAGGACAGGGAGCTCCCTCCAGAATTCTAGCTATTGCTGGAAAAATGTGGAGGGGAAGTACCATAGTCACCTCGCTTGTTAGCGTTACGGCTGGCACCATAGACCGCGGTTGTAGGTGATCGCAGTAAGATGTAAGATATAAAGGAGGATGCTGCTGCCCATCCTCCAGTTAACCCTTAGTCGCCTCTTACGACACCCACGGGTATGTATGGGTTGGTACTATTCTTTGCCGGCACCACACGGGACTTTTATGTCTATTAAGTCCTCTTAAATGTCTACTATAGTGTAATTTCCCAAACGGATAAGTACACACGACCGCACGTCGCTGGATACACTTATACCTTGAGCGGGTCTCTGGTTTCGGGCGTTTGTAGCGTAGCGCTGGTTCAGCTTATACTGGTTTTGTTTCTATATGCTTGCTGCCGTGCGTACTTACACGGCTTTACTTTTTGTTACATTCTTCAACATTTGAAGAAATTTTATGCATTTCATTATTCATGTCACTCTCATGAAATGTTGAGCATTTTATTTGTTTTCAGTTGTTTCTGGAGATTCTGAGGTTTCGGTAAGTAACAAAATAGTGTTTTTTTTTTATAAAAAGTTTACTAGAAATGAATCACATGATGCGATACTATACTACTACTGAATGCGAGCAGCGCAGGACCGGTCGTCATGGAGATCTTTAGGGGAGGCCTATGTCCAGCAGTGGACGTCTTTCGGCTGATATGATGATAATGATGATGAAACTACAAAGGTGCCGGAAATAATAGTACCAACTCACCTCAACCCGTAGATGTTGTAAGAGGCGACTATGGGCTTATGAACCGGAGGATGGGCAGCAGCATCTGTCTGTGTATCGTACGATCTTACATACTGCGGTCACCAACAACAGCGGTCGCCAGCCGCAACGCGTACAAGCGTGGTGACTGTGGTGAATCCCCTCCAAACTACCACGCGTTTTAGCTGCAGTGCTGGAGGGAGCTTCCTGTCCTGCTGTGGACGTATCATGGGATGCTATGATAAACAACGAAGGATGAACGAGGGGCAGGCCTTTGCCCACAAGTGGAAACCCCCTCGAGGTTAGCCAGTAGCTGTCAAGCTGGTCTAAATTGGCGGACGATTATACAGGTGTAAGGGACGTTGTACCGAAAACTGAAAGGGCGTGCTCAAGACAACGAAACTGAACAACTTTCCCAAAGAAACATTTTTGGAAAATGAAAAAAAAAAATTACATCTCTAGCTTGACTTGTTGTATACTGTAACTACGTAGTCGGTTATGGAAGAGCGGAGCCTCCTGACACAGGCATAAAAAGCTTAAAAGGAGGCTTCGGCAACTAGATGGTAAGCACACTTCTGGTTAATGAAATAAATATTTTGTATTTTTTGTTGTTTTTGTATACAACTTGTTCACTCTATTCGAACAGTTTGTATGAAGAGATAATTTTTTTTTTTTTTTTTAAATTTGCCTTTAGGAAAGTTGTCTAGTTTCGCCGTTCAGTCTTCGGTGTCTACACCATCCCTTACACCCTGTATGTAACTGAATAGGCAAGAAAAACTACATCAATAATGAACCGCCCCACCATTATTAACGTAGATTATCTCTACCTTTTTTTTTTTTTTTAGCTTTGATAAAAAGAGACAATATGCGGAAATTTGATAATAATAGGTCTTTACCTATGATATTGCCGAAATTTTCTTACATATTAATGAGATCATAATTCCTATTTATTTATTCGTATGGCTAGAAATTATAAAACAGAGTTAAATGTCTAGTTTAAATGCTTTCAGCCACTTCATAGCGTATAATTCCTATAATTCTTATGCTAATTTTTTCATTTGTCTTATATTTAAAAGTTGACTTCAAGGTTATCAATTTACGCATAAAATAAAAATTTTATTTTTAGTTTGATATATAAAATTAAAGGTTCGAAAATTGTTCGTCTTAAATGTCGTCCGATTTCATCATTAGATTTGTTATATTTTTTACAGATAATATTTTTCGAAAATTAAATTTAAGCTTCTGTTAGCTTAATGTCTTCCCAATAATGCTCAAAAAAAAATTGGATTTATAATTCCTAAGAAAAATGCAAAAATGTTAGTACTGAAAATTGAGTTTACCGAAAATTCGCCATACAAAACGGCAATTTCATAGGTATTAAAAATTAAAAGTACTAGCCGACCGCCATAATTAGGCATATGATGACATCTCAGAAAATAGGGGGAAAAAAAAGGGAATATGCATGATTTTTTTTTATTTACAAAATTTATCTTCATTCATGTAATAAACAGTTTAGTAAAACAATTTTTCGATTAATTATGAAAATAAAAAAGATATAAGCTATCGGAGATTTATTTCTTTCTCTTTCTAGCAAAACGAAATTTAACAAGGAGTTTATATGACCGTAGTGGCATGTGACGTCACTTTCCATGTCGGATCTCTCTGTCTAATCGGCGCGTAATAAATAGTTTTAAATGCTTATATCGGCCGTAATTCTTAGCCGATTTAAAGTTTAATTTCACTTTTTGTCATCTCTACTATGGTATTTTCATATTTTCTTAATAAATGCAACTAAAAAAATAATGCATATGTATTACGCGGGCATTGGCAGGCCCCCCACAAAGTAGATCGACGATGATCTGGTGGCGGTGGCGACGATGACCCCCTAAATCAAAGCATAGACGCAGCCACGTTAAAAATTTCGGTATCTTTTGTACCTAAGTATGTATTTTTTTCGGTTGCAGAATCCTGAAGGAACATGTAAAGTTAACTTACGTAAGTTTTTTGCAAACTTTATTCACTTTATATTAAGTACCTGGGCGACTGAGCTTCGCTCTATATAGCTGCCTAGAGATTAAAATATCATCGGTTGAGCAAGCTATGCTAACTGCCAACAGATGGCGCTATAGGTTTTTATTTTAGTAAGTGCTTAAAAATAGGGGAATACGAATTTTCCCAGACGGAAAACGGTGGATTTACGGTTGGACTTTATCTGTGTCTGTCTGTCTGTCACACTTATTTATCTCAGCAACTACTCATGCTCTTGACTTACTTCTTTGGCGTTGTATGGAAAGAAAGATTATATTACTTAGAAGAGTAAAGTTTTCACTGTTTTTCCTGTATTCTAAATTATTATTTTTTATTTTTAGATGCGTGTACTTTGGACATGGTGAGTTAGTGTAGCTGAAACTTATTAATTATGTTTAGGTTACTTTATTCAAAAGTAAGGTAAATAATGTTTTTGTGTACTGTGTTAAACTTTTTCATCCAAATACACCCTTACTTTTTTAATCCCCTCATATATTTTTAAAGTTGGTTCTGTCCATAACAACCGAACAACTTTTCCCAAGGAACATAGAATAACACCCATAATCAAACTGTGACTTTTTCATTGCTATAACTCACTAGTGAGTTATAGATTTTTTTTATGTTATTGGTTGAGTTGCTTTGTTCTTAAGTTTTTTCAACACACTTGCTCATAAAGTGGCTCTATGGTCACCCCAATTAGGCACAGAATAACACCAATAATCAAACTGTGACTTTTTCATTGCTGTAACTCACTAGTGAGTTATAGATTTTTTTAAAAATATTATTGGTTTAAATTTTATTGTTATTTTATTCACAAGTGTGTTGAAAAACGTCGTATGATACACGTGTCTATTGATGATTACCGTACTCGGGTCTCAATGGCGCCTTGGCGGTAATCACCAATGTTACACACTAGCTAGAACCATAATGTACCTGTATCCATAGAATCATCATTTTATCTAATGTCCAGTAGAGCATGAATCATGATTATAAAGTTATTCAGATGCGAGACAGTATTTAGTTGTAAGTGCTAGTCATTATAATGTAAAAATATGGATATGTATTTGTTTCAGAACAGCGTAAAATTAGCATCAACATCAGCGGTTTCAGGTACTCCAGGCCTTAAGGTACATTTAAATTTGTTACTTACAACTTAAAAACTTTAAAAGAAAAGGTGTTGGGAATCTCTTAAACTCTGACCAATAAAAAATAAATGGTACAGCAGCACTGCACTTACTTTCTCGCAATACTCAAGGAAAAACTATCATCGCAAACTTAAATTTGTAATGCCATACACACAGTACAGTTTGGTTGTACAGGAACACCCCTTATATGAAATTACACAGATCAATTGATACTGGCGCAAGATATCTTACATAGAGATGCTTGGTCATGCAAAGTTTCATCAAGATTCTAAAAGCCGTTTTTGAGAAAATTTCAATTTTTCATTTTCGTTGTAAGTATCACAGTTACCCTCAAAATGAGAGACAGCCAGAAACCACTTAGAACCCTTCTATGGATTTGCATAAATCTCCTAAATTCAAAATCTGGTGTCAATCAGACCATTTGTTTAGCCGCTAGGCCAAAGCGTGACGTACAGACCGACCGACGACGGACCGACCGACCGACCGACTGACCGACCGACCGACTGACCGACCGACCGACGGACGGACATTTTTGGGAGACTTGTTTTTTATGATGTATAAGTGATATAGAACCCATTTTTGATAAAATAAGAAAAACTTTTTTTTTTTTCACGAATACATTACCTTTCTCGCTCCGCTCGAAAGTAAAAACAGTAAAAAATACTAAAAAAACAGTCTTTACGTTAATAGGGAGTTTTCCTTGACATTTTTGGTAATTTATCTAAAACTAGCTGGTGCCCGCGACTTCGTCTGCGCAGAATCTGCCGTTTCACCTCGCATTAAATGCGTTTTACCGTGGGAATTCAGGGATTTCCCGCGGTAAAAAGTAGCCTATGCGTTATTCCAGGACCTATATGTGTGCCAATTTTCATTAAAATCCATTCAGCAGTTTTTACGTGAAAGAGTGGCAAACATACATCCATACATGTTTACAAACTTTCGCATTTATAATACTAGCTGGTGCCCATGACTTCGTCTATGTGTTATTCTAATGTATAAGCTGTATTATTGTAAAGTTTTATTAAAATCCATTCAGTGGTTTTTACGTGAAAGAGTAACAAACATCCATCCATCCATCCATACTTTTAAACTTTCGCGTTAATAATATTAGTAGGAAGTAGGATAGGATATTAGGATGCTATAGGCATTTGACAGCAGCAATCAAACTGACTTAATCAATTTCATACTGACTACATGGTGGCACCATGATTCTTTCCTTATGCTGAATAGCAGCGCCATCCAGAACTTTCCAAAGGTTTTCGAAAACTCCCTATTGGCGTAAGGGCTAATACGATACTTATAGCAAGAAGGAACGGTATAAAATACAATGTGTCAAGCTTGTCGTGCTCTCGACTGTACTTACACTTTATAACGGCAACAAATTAAATGATTCCCAAAATATTTTTTTTATACTGCAATTCACTTCAGACAAAATGGATGAATGTACACCAAATTGGCTGAACGTACACCAAATTGGCTGAACGTACACCAAATTTGGGTAACCGCGGTTTGGTTAGGTTGTGTTAGGTTATCTTGCGACCACAACGCACGAGCCGAGCGAGTGGAGCGAGCGTGTCGCGGCAGCGGCCGGCGAAGTGCCAGAAGCAAACTTGGTGTACATTCATCCATTTTGGTAGACAAAATTTGGTGGATATTATTTGGTAAAAATTTACTCATATTTGGTGGCACGTTAATACACAGCCCGTTATAACAGTGTAGCTGTCGACACGTCATCGCGTTAACGGCTTTCAGGCAGTTGCCCAATGCTTCTTTAAAGTTAAAGCTGTGTTGTATATATTGCTGTCACTTTCTCTTTTGATGACAATGAAAGTGACAGCAATAGATTTAAATGAGCTTTACTTTTAAAGAAACTTTGTGCAACTGCCTTTTACTGTCGCAAGAAAAAAGAAATTTTACTACTATTAATTGTTCTTATTTGCAGGGTGATCGTGGTGATAGCGGTCTCAGAGGCGAACCTGGTGAAAGGGTAAGTTTTACCTCGATAGTGATGGTGTGAACTAAAAAATATATACATATATACAGTGATTGGAAAAATATCAATTTCCTTTTAACCTCATGTGTTATAAGTAGAATAAAGAACAATAAGCATATTTAAAAAAACCGGTCAAGTGCGAGTCGGACTCACGTGCCGAGGGTTCCGATATACTTTTTGTATTTTTGGAAGCAATATAGTTCATTTTTAGGACCGCAAAACTAAATTTGTTTGTAAAGGTTATTTGAAGATTTCTAAAAAACTGTGCAATTTAGAAAGATCGTTTTGTTTTTGCTGTAATGTTTACACAAACTTCTGTCAACTGTAATTAATTCAGATTTTTCCTTTTACAAACTTCGGAGATAAAGGGGGGGGGGGGAAATGGTATTTCTTTTGACATTAATCATCATAACTTGAAAACTAAGAGACGTAAAAAAATACAAAATATATTTTAGAATGCACAAGTAAAGCCCTTTCCTATGATACCCCACTTGACCTAGTAGCGACAATTTGAAATTTGGTCCCCTATTTTGGCCCCCTTTACATTAATAATCATATTTTTTCAAATATTTCATATTCAATTAAGTTGGGCAACTTTATTCTAAAACCATTCCGAATTTCAGGTCGATAGCATGAGTGGTTGCTGAGATATAGAGGTGTGACAGACATACAGACGGACAGACAGACAGACAGACAAAGTCGCACCATAGGGGTGCGGTTTTTTACCATTTTGGTATTGGAACCCTAAAAATAAAAAAATTACATAAATAATTTTTTTTTATTAAAATATATCGTGAGTAGAAATTGGCGATAGTCCTAGATGGCTGTAAAGGATGGCTAAAGGCTTACTCTTCGATCACAATCACTCCAACATATCGCGTCTCATCTCATGGCTCATATCAGACACACAGTTTGATCTAATGTCTAGCAAAAGTCAGGACCCAAGTAACTTGCTCGGCTGCCGCACGTAGACTGATCCAATAATGGAAACAGGGGAGAAGCGCGCTGTGGGGGCGCGCACGCCCAGTCACACCACTCAGAAGTCAGTCGCTATTCAAATAATTTGCTCGTCATTACAAGAACCATACTCATGACCCGGAAGTATACACGAGAAATATAATTTTGTCATTCCTGACCCGACTTAAATTTATAATCTATTTGTTTTTATCTCTCAAGTGTCGTCCTAACGTAATTTTCTATCTCCTATCTCTGTTGCACGCTAGTGAATGGCGTTCGTTAGTGAATAGCGGCGTGGCGGCGCGAAATAAAGTACCTATTTTACTTGTTTACAAGTGCGCGTTGTGATTCTTAGAATAGAGTTAGCAACTTGATTTTTTTTCAAAGGAAGTACTTTATTTTTATGTTATTATTTATTATCAATGTACCTTATTCTACTTATAGTACAACATATGGTTAAAAGAAAATCGGTACTTTTCCTAACACCCTAGGTATATAATCTTTTTTTTTATTCTAACGCTTACAAACGCATTTTGTCAAATAATTGTAAAATCAAAAGCACAGAAATAACAAGTTTGTAGAACAATATTATTATTTCCGTCAAATACAAGTTTGTAGAACAATGTTATTATTTCCGTCAAATATACTTTAGTTTTTGTGTCATAGCTGCAAAATGTGTTGGTAAGCGTTGGAATTAACTAAAAAAAAAATGGGTTAACAACAAAATATTTAAAGTCAATGGGCTTACTCTTGATCTCGATCTAGCCCTGAGGATAGAGATGAGGTCAACGATGGAAAGAGCTTGCCCAGGAGGAGCTTAATCACGCGCGGCTTGAATTGATTCGGGTCATATGAACTCGGGAACACAGATGCAGGAAAAAAAATCCACTCCTTAGCTATGCGTATTGTAAAAGATGTTGCAAAGCGCTTATAGTGCGAATGTGTGGAATATCAATCTTTGTGATATCCTTCGGGGCGTCTGGTCTCCTGATGGTAAAAGAGGGATGGCGGAATAAGCGCATGGATTGTTATTAAATCTTCCTGATTTCAGTCGACTGAATACGATTTATAATTAGGATCCTAATTATTTTAATTAATACAACTTACTAAATTCAACTACACTAGACTGAATCTTGAAAAGTGTATAAGCCCTTATTGAGCATTACAGATCAGGCATGGGAAAAAATAATTTTACCTCCCGTACAAAGCACATTGATAATCAGCTAATAAAGTTTCAATGCTAACTTGTTTTTAGGGTTCCGATACCAAAATAGTAAAATAAAGGAACCTTATGGTGCCACTTTGTCTGTCTGTCTGTCTTTCACACCTGTATACTCGTATCTTAGCAACCACTCATTTTATCGACTTTAAATTTTGAATAGTTTTAGAATATGGTTGCCCAACTTAATTGTACATGAAAGAATAAAAAAAATAATATGATTATTAACTTAAAGGGGGACAAAATTTCAAATTGTTGTTACTAGATCATATGAAAGGGCTTTTGTACATTCAAAAATATATTTTTGTATTTTTACGACTCTTACTTTTAAGTTTTGATGAAAAATGTCAAAAAAAATACCATTCCCCCTTATCCCCGAAGTCTGTGAAAGGAAAAAATCTGGACTAATTACAGTCGATAGAGATTTATGTATATATTACAGCGAAAATAAAACGATCTTTCTAAATTGCACAGTTTTTTTGAAATCTGCAAAAAAACCTTTTACTTCCTTACTTTTACTTTATTTCTTCCAAAAATACTATAGGTATATCGGAACCCTCGGCGCGCGAGTCCGACTCGCACTTGACCTGTTTTAATTAATTTTTCGATCATGTTCAATTTAATGAGAAAAGTTCAGTTGGATGCCCAAATGTATATAAATTCAAAGTTGTTTTTTAGAGTTCCGTACCTCAAAAAAAACGGAACCCTTATAGGATCACTTTGTTGTTCGTCTGTCTGTCTGTCTGTCTGTCAAGACCCTTTATCTCACGAACGGGTAGAGGTATCAGGTTGAAATTAATACCATATATTAGGATCCATGAACCACACAAGATCTGAAAATTTCAATTTTTCACAATGACGCAATCAAAAGATATGGCATTTTATGTCCTCATCTCCATACATTTATTCAAAAATGCAAAACCTACAGGGTACTTCCCGTTGACCTAAAATTATGAAATTTGGCAAGAAGCTAGGTCTCACAGTACAAGTAATGGGAAAAGTCTGAAATTATTAAATATTACAACTTTTCTCACAACTATTGGTAACCAATTGTGGTGAGCTCCCGTTTCAAGAACATACATATAAGAGAGGGGTCAAGTTGGATGGTCGCTGAGGCGACTTTTGTTTTAGTTGTATTTAAAAACGGGAACACTTAGAAACTTGAAAATTGGTATGTTCATAGTGCATAAGCTATAAAATAACAACAAATAATAAAATTTGGTCAAGCGCGTGTCGGACTCAAAAAATCTAGCACATTAACTAACTGAAATTTCTACTAATACAATTATGATTATATGGTGGTACGGAACCCTCGGTGCGAGAGTCCGACTCGCACTTGGCCGGTTTTTTTACAAAATAAAGTCGCTTTATTTCTTTTATTTCAGGGTCTTCAAGGGAATCCAGGTTTGAAAGTAAGTTGAAAAAGTGCTTTTTATAAGAAGTTTATCGACTGGCCCGTTGGTGTGATTGGTAGTAAGCCTGCCTTCTAGACCGTGGGCCGCGGGTTCGATCGCCGTCCAGAGCAAACATTTGTGTTATGAACATTAGTGTTTTTTCTGTAACTGGGTGTTCTGAATATATATTTATGAATGTAAAGTTAATAGGTCTTTACCTATGAAATTTCCGAAATTTTCTTACAGATTAATGAGATCATAATTCCCATAATTCTAATGCTTTTTTTTCCATTTGTCTTATATTTCAAAGTTGACTTCTAGGTCATCAATTTACGCATAAAATAAAGTTTTTAATTTTAGTTTGATATATAAAATTAAAGGTTCGAAAATTGTTCGTCTTAAATGTCGTCCGATTTCATCATTAGATTTGTTATATTTTTTACAGATAATATTTTTCGAAATTTAAGTTTCTGTTAGCTTAATGTCTTCCCAATAATGCTTAAAAAAAAGAAAAAAAAATGAATTTATAATTCCTAAGAAAAATGCAAAAATGTAAGTACTGAAAATTGAGTTTACCTAAAATTCGCCATACAAAACGGCAATTTCATAGGTAAAGACCTAATATAAGTTAGTTAGTTTTAAATAAGTCTCTGTTACTATGCATTTCTTTTTCCGCTATAACAACTAAAAATAATAAATTAAGGGGGCCAATAAATAAATTAGTCTAGGAAACGAAGCGGATCGTTGTATGAAGACCCCCGCATTAAATACTCAGTCGATGAAACTTTGCTGGGGTACCTATTACACTACATGAGACAAACCTTCTATAAAAAAATCCAAAAAAAACGGTACTTTTAATTTTTCCATAAAAAAATTACAAAAAAATGTATGAATTTTATTTATTTTTTATTTTTCCTGGATATTTTGAAATTACATTTAATTCATGATTATTTATTATCCTGTCAAATAAAATCTGCCTGAGAAATTTATGTTGAGGTCAACTGCTTCGTTGCCTACACTAAATTGGGATTTTTAGACGTGTTTGTTCCATTTTTGCTTTAGCTCTATCGTGAAATTAGGAACAATGCGTGAAAATTCATACAATTAAAGTGCATAAGCTCTATAGGGTGACTTTTAATTAGTTCTTGATAGAAAAAGGTATGAATGTACTCATGATACTGAACAACTTTCCCCAAGGAACATAGGTCGAAATACGAAAATCAAGTTTTGACCTCCCATAGAAACTGCATCAGCTGATAGCGCATTATGTATGGGAGGTCAACTTTGGTTTTTCGCATTTCGACCTATGTTTCTTGGGAAAAGTTGTTCAGTATCATGAGTACATGCATATCTTTTGCTATCAAGAACTAATTAAAAGTCACCCTATATAGCTGTGCAGCAGGTTAAAAGTACGATGATGCTTCTATGGGGTGATTCTACATCACTAATAGATTTTATAAAAATGTAAAAAATACTTTTTTCATAAAAA
Organism: Athrips mouffetella; assembly: GCA_947532105.1. Classification (NCBI taxonomy): domain Eukaryota; kingdom Metazoa; phylum Arthropoda; class Insecta; order Lepidoptera; family Gelechiidae; genus Athrips; species Athrips mouffetella. The sequence goes on along the minus strand of OX383964.1, from coordinate 4,241,784 downwards.
AAGTAGTTTTAGCTCAAAAAGAAGTGAAGCGCCTGGAAGGTTAAATTAACTTTATGATCAGCTAGTGATGCAGACAATAGTAGATTGTATCACAAGGCTGTAAAATAATAATTTTAAGGCGTGGGCGCTATTTCGAATCCAGAGCGAAGTGAAGGATTCTTGAGTAGAATCCCGACCACGGCGAGGGATACTAGAGTAGAATCCTGAACGTAGCGAGGGATTCAATAGGTTTCCCAAGGTAAAAATATTTTTGCAGCCGCGTAATACACTCTACTTTTCATCTCTCTCTATGAAAAAAGAATGAGAGGCTCATTGAGACACACGCTCATCATTAATTTTAAATATAAAATACCATTACAATATTATTACTTGATGAAACAATACTAAAAATCATGTTAAGTATTTTTTGTAACAACTGAAAATGTTATTGACATTTTTGTATCAGTTAGGAACAAAACCTCTTTGGTTGGTAGTCTTGTTTACATTTAGAGCATATTATTTTTTTTATATTCATAATAATTTTAATAGTACAACCGGCCAGTATCATTTTTCATACAATATTTTGGTTCGACTTCTATGGTTGACTTAAAATATCCCTATGGTGGACCTAAATTCAAATTCTAATTTCAAATCCCATTTTTACCCGCTACGAAAGCCTCTTGGAGAAAACAGCTATTTTGTTCGCCTTTATTGACAAACCGTTCAGATATTTTCGAATAGATGAGGTGAAAAGGTATTTTTAATCATAATATCCAGACGCTAGCAAGTACTTAATTCCATTTGAATAAATTACTGTATGTAATTCGAAAGAAAATCAAATTTCATGATCACACAAGAAAAGTATTTTTGTTATATGTTTTTTACAATCTATTACTGATGTTAAATCACCCCTTAGAAGGATCATAGTACATTTTACTTATTTAAAAAGTTCTACACCAAAGATTGTTCAACCTGTGGAATCGTCGAATAAATCTAACAATGTGGGTGTTTCGAAATTTCATACAATCTCACCGTTGTTGTGCGGGCCGCCGCAGTACTTAGCTGAGTCATCGCATTGCGCACGCACAAGTCCGCCGCTGCTGCCACAACCGGCTCAAACAGCTGATAAGGTGACGTCAGTGCCTAAGCAAGTGCATGGAGCGAGTAAACAACAACTCGAACCCGTTCCAAATGATAGGGCCCGCTCTAGGAAGGAACGGAATGGATGGACAGTAGTCACGAGCCGTAAAACAAAACATAGGTATCGCTACTTAGGAAAGGCGGGCATTGCGACCGATGCGACAGGATGTTTCCGTGCGGCTGAGAAGAAAATACCTATGTTTATCACGAACGTGCACCGGGACTCTACGCCAGCTGATATAATAAGGCACATAAAAATGAAAACGAATGAAGTTGTGCACTTAGAAAAATTGTCTCTTCGTAAACAAACTGACTACGATGCCTATAAGTTCTTTATAGGAGAAAAAAAAGTGCCAACTTTTTTGGATGAAAACATTTGGCCGCAAGGCATAATTTTTAGACGTTTTGTGCACTTCAACTATAGACGCGAGGGCGTATTGCCTGGATCCGGCCCTGTACAAAACAACAATGGATAGAACAGTACGTTTTGCGAGCTTTAATTGTAAGAGTGTTAAGCGATCCGTAGAGGGTATCCGGGAGCTATGCAAGAGCTGCGACGTAATAGCTCTCCAGGAGTGTTGGCTTCGACCTGATGAACTGCCCTTCCTTAACACCATCCACAGTGACTACGGCTGCACAGGGACCTCGGCTATGGACACGTCGGCCGGTATGATACGCGGGAGACCGTTTGGCGGAGTTGGGCTGCTATGGAGAACGAGCGTTTTTATGGATGTGTCTGTCGTACCTAGTGATAACCCAAGGGTGTGTGCGATTCGGATAAATACTAGTAACAGACCTATACTCGTATTAAGTGTGTATATGCCTACGGATGAAGTGAGTAACTTATCGGATTTCTCGCATTGTTTAGGCGCGGTAAGTGCTATAATAGAAGATAGTGACGTAGAAGCAGTTTTTTGTATGGGAGATTTTAATGCCCACCCTCACGAAAATTTCTATAATGAACTAGTAAAATACTCTGACGAAAATCACTTAGTGTGTGTTGATGTAAATAGGCTGGGTCTAAACTCTAATACATATACGTATTTAAGTGAGTGCAATGGGGCAAGGCGGTGGCTTGACCATTGTCTTTGTACCGAGTCGTCATTGAAAACAGTTCGCAGCGTCTGTGTGTCCTATGATGTTTTGTGGTCGGATCACTACCCATTGCTAATCGAGTGTGACCTTGAAAGAATCATACCTAAATTAAATGTATGTCAGTCTAGGGAAAACAAGGTAATTTGGGGTGATAAGAGCCCGGAGGCAACTATTGCCTATAGTACCGATTGTCACAGTCGCCTGCGACTAATAGATTTTCCAGAAGTGTTATCTCATTGTAGTGAAGGTATGTGTAGTGATCTTAACCACAAACCGGTATTGGATGGACTCTATCGTGATATTGTATCTGCTCTGAGGGAAGCGGCTGTTGAAGGTGTGGTCAGGAATAGCGCGGCCGGAAAGAGGAGACCGAAACGCGTCATGGGTTGGAACAAACACGTCAGCGACGCTCACAGGTATGCAAGGCTTAGATTTAATATATGGCTTTGGCACGGGAAACCCACTACTGGTGAAATTTTTGAGGACATGTCCAGCAGTAGAAGAAATTTCAAGTCGGCGTTAAGGGGGTGTCAAAATCACCAAGACCAGATAGAGATGGATATTCTAGCCGAAAAACATACCAAAAAAGATTTCCGTGGTTTTTGGAAGTGTACAAAAAAGCACAATCTTAGGCCTGCCCTGCCTGTGAGTGTCGATGGAGTGTCGGGTGATAAGAACGTAGCCAATACTTTTAAGACCCACTTTTGCGTTAAGCCGCTCAACATTCCCTCCCCTGAGTTGTTTGATGCTGGCCTTCAGAGTGCAGACCTGGACCCTAAAATTAAATTTACAGCCAAGGAAATAGCAAAAGCTATAAAATCTATGACTAGAGGCAAGTCTCCAGGACACGACGGGCTCAGCATCGAGCACCTCCAGCACGCGGGTCCTCACCTGCCGCGTCTTCTTTCCATGCTTTTCAACTTGTGCATCAGGCACTCTTACTTGCCTGATGAGCTAACGAGAACGGTCGTAGTGCCGATTGTTAAGAACAAGACAGGAGACATATCGGCCAAAAATAACTACAGGCCGATCTCATTAGCTACTGTTATTGCTAAGGTGTTTGACGGCATGCTTAATACTCACTTAAATAATACTATAACTCTGCACGATAATCAGTTCGGGTTTAGGCCTAAGCTTTCCACAGAAAGTGCAATTTTGAGTATGAAGCATGCCGTCCGATATTATACGGATCGTAGCACGCCTGTATACGCCTGCTTCCTTGACCTGTCGAGGGCTTTTGACCTGGTTTCTTACCCGGTACTGTGGAAAAAGCTGCGAGAGGCCCAAGTCGCACCAGAAATAATCAACATCTTACAGTACTGGTACGGGAACCAGGTCAACAGCGTGAAGTGGTCGGGAGCCCTGTCGGACACGTACAGGTTGGAGTGCGGGGTGAGGCAGGGGGGGTTAAGCTCACCTACGCTCTTCAACCTCTACATGAATGAGCTTATCGTCTCGCTCAGCAGTCGCCATGTTGGATGCCATGTTGATGATGTTTGCTTCAACAACATCAGCTACGCAGATGACATGGTGCTGTTGAGCGCGTCGATAGGAGGACTCAGAGAACTCGTAAGCATCTGCGAAGTGTATGCTCATAATCATGGCCTTAACTATAACGTTAAAAAAAGCGAGCTTATGGTGTTCAAAGCTGGGTCTAAATGTCCGGTAGACATTCCACCGGTCAGGCTGTGCGGCGTGCCCTTGGAGCGGGTACAATCATTCAAGTACCTCGGTCACATTGTGACACCCGACCTGAAGGACGACACTGATATTGAACGTGAGAGGAGGGCGTTGTCGGTAAGGGCGAACATGATAGCCCGCAGGTTTGCTCGTAGCTTGAAAGAAGCCAAAATCACTTTGTTTCGAGCCTACTGCACATCTTTTTATACGAGCAACCTGTGGCTATCATACACGCAGAAGTCCTACAGCGCTCTCCGCGTTCAATACAACAACGCGATGAGGGCGCTGTTGCGGCTGCCCCGCTTCTGCAGCGCGTCGGGGATGTTCGCCGCTGTGAGCGTGGACTGCTTCTATGCCACCATGCGCAAGCGAGCCTCCGCGATAGCGGGCAGGGTGCGGGCCAGCACCAACAGCCTCCTCCAGGTCGCCAGCAGGTCGGACGGACCATTTATGCGCCACTGGCGGGCACTTCATGCTCCAGTGTATCAATTATGGATAAGATAGGTTCTTAGATACATACATAAACATGTATTTTATTATTTTTAATTTGACTAGTTAGCGTGACCTACTTCTTTTTCAAAATTTTCTTTATTATATTAGAATTATTACTGGACTTAAATTTATTATTATTATTTTACTGACATTTCATTTAATTTTATTGACACAATATTTCCATTATTTTTATATTTTTTTTTTTTTTTAATGACATTATAAGATTCTATTGTATTTTTGTTTGAAAATTGTACTATCATTTTGTGCATTTTAAAATGTCTTTAATTAGATAGGTATTGTTTTGTATTGTGTTTGTTACAATATGAGCTAAAAAAAAAGCTTGAAATAAATGAAATTTTTTTTTTTTTTTTTTTTTATAGTAACCACAAATAATAAAACTGTTCAAGTTGGTATAATCGGTTTCACAAGTCAATGCCAAAGCTTACCAACACATTTTGCAGCCATAGAACCAGACAAACCACCGCGAACCAGACGAACCAGAGTATACATATTTGACGGAAAAAATAACATTGTTTTGCATTTTTAGGGTTCCGTACCTCAAAAGAAAAAAAAACCAGCCAAGTGCGAGTCGGACTCGCGCACTGAGGGTTCCGTACCACCACATAAACATAATTGTATTAGTTGAAATTTCAGTAAGTTCATGTGCTAGATTTTTTGAGCCCGACACGCGCTTGACCAAATTTTATTATTTGTTGTTATTTTATAGCTTATGCACTATAAACATACCAATTTTCAAGTTTGTAAGTATTCCCGTTTTTAAATAGAACTAAAACAAAAATCACCTCAGCGACCATCCAACTTGACCCCTCTCTTATATGAATGTTCTTGAAACGGGAGCTCACCACAATTGGTTACCATTAGTTGTGAGAAAAGTTGTAATATTTAATGATTTCAGACTTTTCCCTTTATTTGTACTGTGAGACCTAGCTTCTGGCCAAATTTCATAATTTTAGGTCAACGGGAAGTACCCTGTAGGTTTTGCATTTTTAAATAAATGTATGGAGATGAGGACATAAAATGCCATATCTTTTGATTGCGTCGTTGTAAAAAATTGAAATTTTCAGATCTTGTGTGGTTCATGGATTCTAATATATGGTATTAATTTCAACCTGATACCTTTACCCGTTCGTGAGATAAAGGGTCTTGACAGACAGACAGACAGACAGACAGACGGACAACAAAGTGATCCTATAAGGGTTCCGTTTTTTTCTTTTGAGGTACGGAACCCTAAAAAACGGATCCCTTGTAGGATCACTTTGTTGTCCGTCTGTCTGTCTGTCTGTCAAGACCCTTTATCTCACGAACGGGTAGAGGTATCAGGTTGAAATTTATACCATATATTAGGATCCATGAACGACACAAGATGAAAATTTCAATTTTTTACAATGACGCAATCAAAAGATATGGCATTTTATGTCCTCATCTCCATACATTTATTCAAAAATGCAAACCCTACAGGGTACTTCCCGTTGACCTAAAATTATGAAATTTGGCAAGAAGCTAGGTCTCACAGTACAAATAATGGGAAAAGTCTGAAATCATTAAATATTACAACTTTTCTCACAACTAATGTTAACCAATTGTGGTGAGCTCCCGTTTCAAGAACATTCATATAAGAGAGGGGTCAAGTTGGATGGTCGCTGAGGCGATTTTTGTTTTAATTCTATTTTAAAAACGGGAACACTTGCAAACTTGAAAATTGGTATGTTTATAGTGCATAAGCTATAAAATAACAACAAATAATAAAATTTGGTCAAGCGCGTGTCGGACTCAAAAAATGTATCACATTAACTTACTGAAATTTCAACTAATACAATTATGATTATGTGGTGGTACGGAACCCTCGGTGCGCGAGTCCGACTCGCACTTGGCCGATTTTTTTTTTCTGGCACCTTTAGCTGATGACTATTCATCATGGAGCACAATTGCCTTGATATAGCTGCAAAATGTGTTGGTAAGCTTTGGCATTAACTCGTGAAACGGAATATACGTGTCCGACTCGCGCGCATTTTATACACCTCATTGCGACTGAGCGTTCCTGCTTGAGCGTTATTTTTACCTCACTCAGGTGTACGGTACCCTTGGTGTGCGAGTCCAACTCAGATTTGGCCGGTTTTTGTTGATCCTTTCATAACACCCCATAAAACGTCCGCTGCAGAACAGGAAACTCGCTCCAGAACTCCAGCAAAAACGCGTGGTGGGTATTCACCACAGCCACCACGCTTGTAAACATTGCGACTGGCAACCGCTGTTGTTGGTGACCGCAGTATGTAAGATGGTACGATACACAGAAAGTTGCTGCTGCCCATTATCCGGTTCATAAACCCTTAGTCGCCTCTTACGACGCCTACGGGATAGAGATAGGTTGTTACTATTCTTTACCGGTACCATATATACGAGCGAAGCAAGGAGGTCCGAAATCTTTGACATATACGGACCTGTGTTAATCCTTTACGAGGTCAAATGAACTCCTGAAGTTTGGCGAAATCTACTCGGTATCCTACAGTAAAATTGTTTTTATTATATTTATACTTCGCTTTCAATTGCAGGGAGACCGTGGCGAAAGTGGTTCCAGAGGAGTAACTGGTGAAAAAGTAAGTTGTAGATATACTTAACGGTATTACTAAAAAGGCAGAATGTTTACACTCTTTCCGAAAAATGAATGATCGATCTCAGTCAACAAAACTGAAAAATTTAATTTATTGTCCTCTACATAAAAACTGTCCAATCAAGTTTTCAATTTTATAAGCGGAAACTGCAGAGGAAACTTGGTGAGATGGGGCTTCACAGACCAGTTGTTAAAGCAGCTTCGTCTTAAAGCACGGCGCATTTCCTCTCTTCTTCATTGTGCCCCTCCACCTGTACTAACGAGGATCTGTGTCAGGTATGAGATAACGCCATTGTAGTAGCAATATTTTGTGAGGTGTGGGGCCCTCATATAACGGCTCTTTCTGGTCGATTGAGCTCGGCTGCATATGCTGTTAGAAAAATCAGACAACTTACTGATGTAGTTACTGCAAGGCTGGTTTACTTTAGCTACTTCCATAGCATTATGTCTTATGGCATACTGCTTTGGGGCCGAGCAGCTGATATACATTCAATATTCGTTTTACAAAAGAGGGCTATAAGAGCAATTTATTGCCTGAAGACTCGTGATTCCCTGAGAGAACTGTTCAAGGAAATCAACATTATGACAGTGCCATGCCAGTATATCTATGAAAATATAATGTATGCTAGAAAGAACATTCATCAATTACCTAAAATTTGTGACAGGCATAATTTGAATACTAGAAATAAGCATAAAATTGATCAACCATATACTAGATTAACTAAAGTCAATACATCTTTTGTTGGTCTGTGTATACGATACTACAACAAAATACCTGACAATATAGTGCAATTACATGAGAGAAAGTTTAAAGAATGTGTAAAGCAAACGTTATGTAAAAAAGCTTACTATAGATTGGATGACTATATGAATGACAAAGAGGTATGGTGCTCTGATATTCTAGCGAAACACAAGAAACACATTGTAAAAAGCCGACTCTTAAAGTAGGCCGTGCTGCAGTGGTTTCTTGCCGTTTCTTTTACGCTGCCATAGCACGATCCGAAACGGCGTAGACTCGCTCTATTTGCATTGTATTCTGCATGACATTCAATAAGTATTCTGTAAAGAATCTACATTTAATAAAATTATCTGAATCTGAATCTGTGAACATTTAGTTGGTGTTTGACAATAACATTGACACGAAGAAGAAAAAGAAGGGGACGATGATTTTTCAACTTCCATTTTTCAACGTGTCTGTCCTATGCCGTCAATACAAAACGTAAGTTTAGGACCGATTCCGTCGAAGTACATAATTCTTTCTTAAAAGTTATATTCACTCACAGTTGTCCAGTTATCATTGATTGATCGCATGCCCTTTCGGTGCCCTTACAGGGTGTGAAAATTCATTTCCTGAAAACTGAGAATGTAGGTTTAGACCAAATTACTGTTTTTTTTTTTTTTTAGGACAATCATGGTCTGAATCCAAGGTTCGAAGTTTCTGGAAATGTTTTTTTAAGGTTGCGAACTAAAATGTTAATGAAAATGGAACCCTTATGGTGCAAAAACAGTAAAAGACATAGAAAAAGTTCTTCATTTCTATTGGAACAGTTGTTCAATTTTAAAAATATAACTACGTCCACTCTTGGTTGCACTTTACTGTAACAAGTACTGTTGTTGTAATCAATCAGCTTGAACGCTGCTTCCTGAGATACAGGTTTCCTAGTTCAGGAAGTAGGGTTGTTTTTCTTAATCAACTAGTATTACCTAATTTATGTGAAACTACCCTATAATGTACGTTTTGTAAACTTGGTAAATAAAGATTTTTATTTATTTATTTATTTTTATTTATTTTATTATTATTGCATGATTAAACACATTTAATATGTTCAACTCAGATATCAAATTGCTAGAACTAGGTACTCACAAAGTATAGACACAAACCACTTTACAAAAAATACAGTTGACTCTTCCCCCGTTAAAAACAGACTAAATCAACTTAATTTCTAACACCACTATTTCCTTCAGGAACACTTCTCACATTTTTTGTTTCTAAACCATTTCCTGCTTTAGAGCCTTGCATTAAAACACACTACGTTATGTTTCACTTCACTCCCTCTTACTGCCTTGTTACGATGATGCGTCAAGATATTTCCGCCAATGAGGTGAGCCCGCGCATGGGTTGATTGGCGGGCTGCCTGGATCTCGCAAACGCTTACACAGCACTCATTGGCGTGTGAGTATGCGCGCGAAAATACCACCGGTTCCGCCGCTGGCGCCAAAATCTGGTCATAATGTCATAACGCCGCCAGTCCGATTGCCTGGAATTCAAAAGAAAATTCCGAGCACAGTATCTATCTCTTGATAATTGTGTCTACTAGGCATGATGCGCTGAAATCTCAAAAGTCACACGTACAAAGTTTGAACTGACATAATCTGGAAGCTTAGACTTATGCATTAAAGCATTCAATATTAGATTCGTTCTTTGGATTGATAAGGGCCCATTATCAATCCAATACACGTTTAATTGCACTATGTTATTTATAATCAGCTTCCTTCCCAATCTGTCGTAAACTATCATAAACTACACAGAGATGCCATAAAATTTGCAATTCATCACAGCAACATGTATTTGTCATTGCGTTACTTGGTTGTCTCGCTCGACCACATAAAATTATGTTATTATTTTAGGACCAATTCGTGTCATTGAATTTCTAAGGGTGGGTTGTAAGGTTAAAATAAAAGATTTCAAAACGACAAAAACTTCTTTGAACATGTGCTTTTAACTAATGCCCTGAGCGCTGTACGATTTCCCGTAAAAAAAAATAATTTATGGGGCCTACCCTATGTCCGTTTCAAACGCAATCAAAAGATATGGCTTTTTATGTCCTCATCTCCATACATTTTTGCAAAATAGCAAAACCTACAGGGTACTTCCACCTAAAATTACGAAAATAAATACCACCTAAATTTACGGGGTTGACCTAAAATTATGAAATTTGGCATGAAGCTGGGTCTCACAGTACAAATAAAGGGAAAAGTCTGAAATCATTAAATATTTCAACTATCCTCACAACTAATGGTAACCAATTGAGGTGAGCTCCCGTTTCAAGAACATTCATATAAGAGAGGGGTCAAGTTGAATGGTCTCGGAGGCCAATTTTTGTTTTAGTTCTATTTTGAAAACGGGAACACTTACAAACTTGAAAATTGGTATGTTTATAGTGCATAAGCTATATAATAACAACAACCAATAAAATTTGGTCAAGCGCGTGTCGGACTCAAAAAATCGAGCACCTTAACTTACCTACTGAAATTTCAACCAATACAATTATGATTATGTGGTGGTACGGAACCCTCGGTGCGCGAGTCCAACTCGCACTTGGCCGGTTTTTTTTTTTTTCGAGATGTAAAGCAGAGTAGTTAGCTCGGGTGTAAGCATCAATTGCACCCTCGAACTATAGGCGCACGAGCGCAGCGAGGCTGCAATTGATGCCTTACAGCCCTTGGCTACTAATCTACTATTATAATTTTTTTAAAGGGTGAGCGAGGCCCGCAAGGTCCTCCAGGAACATCTGGCATTTGCACCTGTAAGAAAACTGAAGATGATGGCGCAGGTAAGTCTAACTGTGGACATAAAAATTACAAAATAAATATAGGTATAGAATACATAACTTGAAAAGGATCTCTTCCAGCTAATCTTGAAGTGACTAAAAGAGAAAGTATAACAATGCGGTTTCAAGCGTGCAGAGAAAACCCAGATACAAATTTATAGCACTATAAGAAAAAAAAGAAATACGTAGCTAAATTAAATGTTCTAGAAACTTAATTTCATGTAGGTATATACAACGTGTTAACGGAATAAGCGAAACTGAGAAAATAGTTTGTTGAGAATCGAGAGTAGAATCCATTTCACGTGTATTTTGATAGGGGTAATTTTTTTAATTTTTTTTCATTTAAATTTTTGCCGCTTCTGTTCTAAATATTTCTGTGGATACGCGCGCTTGCGGCGGCGGGCCGTGCGGTTCATGAGCGGTGAAGGAGGGGAGGGAAGCGAGCGTGGCGTGCGCGGAGTGCGCGAAGTAGAACAACGATGAAACTAGAACATCGACAAAACTTTTAAACATCAATATCTAGAAAAAAAAAACTTTATCTATGATTTTTTTTACGGGAATGGATTTATTTTAATAAAATCAGTCGGGGTGTATGAGGGTTTCTCTTGTTCCATTAACACGTTGTATAATATACGAGTATATAACGCTTACTAGCGTGATGACTATTTTAAATCCCCTCCAAAGTACTACGCGATTTTTGCAGGAGATATGGAGAGATCTTTCTGTCCTTCAGTGGACGTTTCATTGGATATTATGATGATAATATAATACATACGGTCTTGATTATGATATAATATCATTTTTCTGTAGAAAATTTAATTATTCTTTTTTCAGGTGATGGCACCAAAAATGAAGTCACTACGATGAAAATTTATCCAAAATCCTGTAAAGATCAACCAAAAGGCACATTATTTGGTATATTATGTGTGATATTTAATATTCGCGATTTTTAAGACTTCCTGCAACGTAAGGTTCATAAAAAGGCCAAGAGTTTAATTCTTGAATATTGAGATCGTTTTCGTTTTGAAAAGTGAACAATAATTTTCTTTTAATAAAGAGTAGTGTTTGATTATAAATTTTGATATATTGTGATTTACTTTTTCACAGATTAATCAGGAATTGTAAATTTAATATTCTCAAAAATCACTAGAAAATTATCCAATGATATTAAAAAATTCTCTTACTGAAAGTAACAAACGCTTGCAAAAATCCTATAGTTTGGATTTGTTTGTCACGGATATCTGTGGCCATATGTTCAGCAGTGCATGACCTTCAGAAGGACGGCAAGATATATTTTTTCGAGAAGATACAATTTCTTCTTATAAACCCAAAGAATTCGGGATGACATTTGCCATTGTGTCCCAAGTTAAAATGCCAAATCATCAGACCTGATTTGACATCCTCATGCAAAAACCGTCTATGCCGTATTTACAATAACTGAATGAATGTCAGAATACCTTGTGACACTTATTTTCATTAGTATTCCTTCTATTTACCCTTATATTTCTATGGCTAAACCAATGAAAATTCAGGCTGTTTACGCTTTTTCCAAATATTATAATTCTATGGCTTTTTCCTTTTTGCCGCCCATTGCGGATATCAGCGTTTGACATCCACGTCACAGACTTGTTTCAATAACGAATCTTTGTGCTACCTGACTATAAACTTATATTTTTTTTACAGGAGAAACAGAAGTACGTCAGTCAGATCCATTTACCGTAACATGCAAATCGCCTGGATACTCCTGCCTGAAAAATAATATTGGAAGTTTAGACCCAAATGAGGAATATTATGAATATGAGGACACTCCCTTTTGGCTTAGCTCAAAAGAATTTAATTTGCAAAAGTTTTATCACGATGTAAGTATTATTGTATATTTTTAATTAAACAAAAAACATTGAATAACATTAAAAAAATATTAAATTCCCGTTCTGTATTTTTAGGGTTCTGTACCTCAAAAGAAAAAAACGGAACCCTAATAGGATCACCTTGTTGTCCGTCTGTCTGTCTGTCTGTCTGTCAAGACCCTTTATCCCACGAACGGGTAAAGGTATCAGGTTGAAATTAATACCATATATTAGGATCCATGAACCACACAAGATCTGAAAATTTAAATTTTTTACAACGACGCAATCAAAAGAAATGGCATTTTATGTCCTCATCTCCATACATTTATTCAAAAATGAAAAACCTACAGGGTACTTCCCGTTGACCTAAAATTATGAAATTTGGCAAGAAGCTATAGTAAGGGTGATGAAGTAAAAATTTCTATATGATTTGCTCATGTCTGCCTCTTTGACTGATGATAAGGAGCATCCTCTAGAAGATACAAAAAATATTGGCGGACATCCACACCCCTGCGTTTTTGAGGGATTAAGTTTTAATTATTTTGAAATTTGACAATGAAACGTACACCTGGCAGACTATGACTATCTGATTAAATACGATGTATAAAACCCCAGAAAAATAGTCTGCCAGCATATTAGCCCTGCGTCGTAAAGTTACAGCTCTTCAAAATGCAAAAATTCACTACTTCGTCCCGTGATAATGCAGAGCCCTGCATATCTGCCTCTTCGATTTTCTACATCTTCAGAAGTATTTTAAACAGGAGCCACAAAGGCAGACCAAAAAAACCTTATTTAGTATCTTATTTTCATTTTTTTGCTTTAACTCAAAAACGCAGCGACGCACAGAAAAACTTGTAAGGACCAAATCGATTCGTATTGAGCTGATCTATCATCCCTATTAATATGAATCATGAGCAAATCATATACCCAAATTGCAGCCAGCACCCTAACTACTAGGTCTCACAGTACAAATAATGGGAAAAGTCTGAAATAATTAAATATTACAACTTTTCTCACAACTAATGGTAACCAATTGTGGTGAGCTCCCGTTTCAAAAAAAATCATATAAGAGGGGGGTCAAGTTGGATGGTTGCTGAGGCGATTTTTGTTTTAGTTCTATTTAAAAACGGGAACACTTACAAACTTGAAAATTGGTATGTTTACAGGGCATAGGCTATAAAATAACAAAAAATAATAAAATTTGGTCAAGCGCGTGTCGGACTCAAAAAATCTAGCACATTATCTTACTGAAATTTCAACTAATACAATTATGTTTATGTGGTGGTACGGAACCCTCAGTGCGCGAGTCCGACTCGCACTTGGCCGGTTTTTTTAAATTTAATCAAGAAATTCACCAAGGGTGTCCGTATTTAACTATGAAATCATCGTTTTGTATGGCGAATTTCAGGTAAACTCAATTTTTGTACATATATTTTTAAATTTTTTTAAGAATTAAAATTAATTTTTTTATTCTTTTTTAAGCATGATTGGGAAAACGTTAAGCTTACAGAAGCTTCAATTTAATTTTCGAAAAATATTATCTGTAAAAAAATATAACAAATCTAATGATGAAATTGGACGATATTTGAGACGAATAATTTTCGAACCTTTAATTTTATATATCATACTAAAAATAAAAACTTTTCAACACATTTGCGCACAAAACAGCTCTATTTGCACTGTTATTAAACACGCGTGCTTTTTCTATTATATTACCGCACTAGTGTTCTTTTTTTGTTTTTTGTTTTTTATATTGGCAAGGTGCAAGGAGTTTCTATATCTGTCACATTAATAATATGTTCATGAATAAATAACCTGTGTTTGACAATAAGATAAATAAACCTGTTTTCAGAATCCCATGGATGATGTTTTATACCTCCAAAAGCTATCAACGAAAGCAAGTCAAACAATAAAATACCATTGTTACAACTCTCACATCAATCACACCGATCCAGAGAAAGCACTGAAGCTGTTGACTTTTGATGGTCAAATATTAGGTCCTGTACCTACGAGTACCAACCCATCTTATTACAATATTATTGAAGATAATTGTATGGTTAGTATTAAACATTCATACAATCCTTGAGGTGGATCTCTGCTTTGGCAGCAACAAGGCACGGAAAGTTCCGACCGTACGCCGGTGGCGATTTTCGGGACCTCTCCAAAATATGTGCCAGAGTTGGCCACCACGGGGTTTTAGGCAATACTCGTTACAAACTTACATAACAATGTTGTTGCCCCGAATAGCAGTGTATCCATGACGAATTTCGCCGTAAAAAAAGAGGGTGTCCCGTTTGGAGGGGTCCAAAGAAGGATTGCCGAAAGCGGAAACACAAACCGTGCCACTAGTGCAAACAAACACTTTATCGATAAAAAATTAAGTAGTCGATAGTTTAGTTTTCAGGAAATTATACCCGCTGCGCACATTTTAGTATGCTACGGCTAAAATAAATTATTCCTGCAAAAATTCAGCAAAATGTACGTATTAACGTAGCATATTAAAATGAGATTTGTTGGTGCTATTCCCATGGGTGTCGTAAGAGGTGACTAAGGGATTATGATCTAGAGGGTATGATTATAACAAGATATAAAAATAACGTAATAGAGATGACAAAAAGTGAAATTAAAATTTAAATCAACTAAAAAATACGGTCGATATAAGCATTATAACTATTAATTATGCGCCGATTGAACAAAGAAATCCGACATGGACAGTGACGTCACATGTCACTACGGCCATATAAACTCCGTGTTAAATTTCGTTTTGCTAGAAAGAGACCGAAACAAATCTTCGATATCTTATATCTTTTTCTTTTTTTTTTATTCAAAAAATTGTTTTACTAAACTGTTAATTACATGAATGGGAGGGGGGGGGCTATTTATATAAAATAAAAAATATCATGCATATTCCTTATTTGTTCAGTGTTCTTATATCGGTGACGTTTTATTTTACAGGACTTCGAAGGCTCTGAAGACTTTAAACATGCTGTCATAAAAGTATCTGGACCGTACATCAAACTACCAATAATGGATTTCTACATCAGTGACGTAGAACCTGGAGTAGACCAAAAATTTAACGTTGAACTTGAAAATTTATGTTTCATTTAACGCCACGCCAACGCTTTCTTGGCCTAGCCCTACCGCGCCAACTGTTGTTATTGTATGGAAACATAAATTATTTTAAAAACTATTCACTCATTTCTTGTCACGATTTTCTGCAAAATTTTCTGCAAATTGAGTGAAAATATAGATTTTTTTGTCATATCTCAATTTTATTGACTAATTCATATTTTTTTTACTACGATTACAGTTACTCAAAATTAATATGTTTTATTTATAATCAAGACCAACACAGATAATATTTTAAATCTGAGTATAGATTTTTAGCGTTTATGCGCATAATCGTAGTGGTCAAAAAATTATGAGTTTGATAGCTGACTAAACAATAGTACACTATTTTTCTCATTACAGTCGAGGCTTAAGAATTGCAGCCCACGCGAATGTGCATCTTACGACGTTTCTCAACACATTTGCGAGTAAAAATACTAAAATTTGCTTACCTTATGTCCACCGCTCGTCCATCGGAACATTTTTTAGGCTGCATATTTTGTTGTTTTCCTTTAATTTTACGTACAACCCCAAAACTTGTATTTCGTGTCTAAGTATTTTAAACGGTTCAGGAACTACATTAATTACAATTGTTATTCGTAGAAGTCGACACTTTTAGAAATAACAACAATAATAAACACCACAAATATTTTTAAATTTGTCATTATGTAATCTGTGATATGGCGCGCATTATTTCTCTAAAATCAGTGGGCACAGATTATACCTACGCGTTTTTGAGAGGCACAGTCTAAACTGCTAAACAGGTTATTCCTTGAACCTTGAAATATATTATCAAAAATTTAATATCTTATTACATAAATGACAAATTTATGGTTGATTAGTTAATTAATATATATATTATTTCATGAAATGAATATTCATTTATCATACTTTCTCGAATACAGCATAATTTCATGAAAATGTTACTAACGTAATAACACTCTTTGCTCCTTGCCTAGATGCAAAATAAAAAATAAATAAAACACTAATGCGGTAATGTAATAATGAAAAAAGCACGCGTGTTTAATAAGCTGGACTATGGACCTTAATGCAGTGCAAAAAGAGCTGTTTTATGAGCAAATGTGTTGAAAAATATTAATTTATAGTTGGCTGGTTGGTTGTAAACTTTGGAGTATTACAAAGCATCCTCTAAATTCCCTAGTACATTGTATGGCCTTAATTTTTATGATGACAACGCAAAATCTCCCTTTCAATTTGCATTTCTCGCACGATTTTCATAGAGATCTGGGCCAGGTACACTATCATCTGCAACTAACATTTGTATTCGAGTCACGTCTGAACAAATTTTGTTTGGGTCATTGACGAAATGTATTTTTTCTCGTATTCGAGGACAGAGTATTTATTTTAAGATCCTTCTTTTTTGACAAATTAAATAATAAGGCACGGTTTTTAACAGAAAAAGCAATTATAAGTCATCAAAGCTGTCGAAAACTGGCATATTGCGATGGTACCCCCCGGGACAAGCGTTTGAATCCAGACTATTGAAAATTAAAAAGAAAAAAAGAAAAAAAATGTAAATTTAACTAACATATCGTCGAATCCTACGAATAAGGGCGCAGTTGCAAAATGCCAACTTTTCAGGAGGTAGTGTTTTATTTTAATACTATAAGATTATGTTAATATTACAAACATAGTCTTACTATTTCGGGGTATCTATTTTAATACAAATTCAACTTTTGATTCACTGTTTCTGCTCAATTTGTCCCTTATGTCTTTATTCGCCGGAAAAATATTGGTTATATTAGGACCTAAGTGAATTTTACGCCATGTCAGGTCGTAAGAGCATTAGCGTCTTTTATTGTTTTAATTTAAGCAGTTTTCAAGGAAAAGAACGGTCAGGGCATACGGAGTGTAAGGGACAATCAGTCAGCGAAAGTGAACAATTTCCAATGAACGAAATTTTCAGTAAATGAAAAAAAATCAGCCTCTCCATACAAAATCCTAAACAATTAAACGAGCAATATTTTCTTATACAGGGTTACATATACAGGGTGTCAGGGGCAGCCAGGGTGTTAGGGACAGCCTTCCGAATACTGAAGGATTATGATCAGTCAACGACACTGAACAACTTTCAGTGAACAACACTTTCAGGAAACGAAAAAAATAATTCGCGTCTCCATACAAACTTGTAAACTTGATCGGGCAGTTTGTATGGAGAAGCCAATTTTGATTTATTTACCCAACTTAATACCTCCCAAAAAGCCACAAACGCCACAAGGGCGTCCTAACTAAACTCTTAGTAAAAGTCACAAAATATGCATTATATCCAATATTTATTTTTATTTTGTTATCGACAATGAAGTTGACCTCAGTAAGACCACTTATTTCATAGTACGCAATATAAAACGTGCAAATAAAGGACATAGTAATAATTTTCCGTGGAATAAAGCCACAACGGTGGTTAGGTATAACAAATCTTCATAGAAGTACGTCAAGGCAAATCCGTGGAATAAAGCCACAAGGTGTAATAGTGTCTTTTTTCGTCGGCGTAGCTCAAAATTATACCGAAGATAATGAATTGATTCAACAATCCAACAGCTTGCTATGAAATCTAAAGCTTTTTGTACAATGTTATCATAAAATTGCATTCCGTAGCATTCTTATTCAATACAATCACAAAATAATAAGTTAAAAGCCAATAAAATTAAACAGTCGAGTCACTTGCTATCCCGTGCATCCGCGAAGAAATTAGACACTGTGGCTAGAGTGGCGGTTTTTGTCGGGTAAAAACTTAATTTTTTTGTTGATATATCTTGATTTTTTGTGATTTCTCGATTGCAGGTGATGTAAAATGGACTGCAGATTCTATATAACTATTAAAAATAAAAAGCCTTTTTTCGTAGGATACGACGATATAACCAGATGAATGAGAGAAAATGAGACAAAAAATTAAAATATAAGATAACTGAAAGTAATAAGAAAACTGAAAACTATAGGCATTTGTATTTTGAAATAAAATTAGAATGAAAAGCTGGTCATTTGGTCAAATAGTTTCTCAAAAGTAAAAAACATACATACATTCAAAACAGCCCTCCACCCTGCTACAATCTTGACATAGTTCCCTCGCTTTCTACTTTCGTCATTTCATTTGAAGAACAGTGTTCATAGCACGTTCCGAAACGGTGTAGCCTCGCTCTTCATACATACATACATAACATCACGCCTTGTTCCCGTCGGGGTAGGCAGAGACCACAGTTCTCCACCTGCTACGATCTTGACATACTTCCCTTGCTTCCTGAACCTTCATCAATCCTTTCATACATGCTCGTCGGTTTAGGGTACTTTTAACCTGGCCTTTATTCAGGTAGCCTCGCTCTATTAGCATTGTATTCTGCGTGACATTCAAAAAGTATTCTATACATAATCAAGATTAAATAAAATTATCTGGATGTGAATCTGGTTGACTTGAATTCTGCGCCTGTTGTGGATTAGTTCTGTGGGGCTAGTACAATTATGCTGAAGGGAAGCTCATAGAAATAAGTTCCGAAAGAAAGAAAGAAAGCCTCCCCCTGGACATGACCTGCCCAGACCGATCTGAAAGTCTTTAAACAGACTACGGACACAGGTCGGTCGGTGCAAAGACAGCGTGGTCTAGGTGGGATTTCACCGACAGCTCCAATAACAAATGTGTTTGAGAGTGTGGCACCTCCCCAAATACAATAAAACACCTAACCTCCTGTCCCGCGTGTCCAGAACTCCAGACACATGTACACGTGATGACTTTTTTAAAGCCACAAATAACGTCGTCAATGTGGCAACGTTCAGGGCTACATAAACTTAGTTATTTTGTAATTGATCGACAAAAAAGAAGTGCACGTCGCTAGTATGCGACATCATAGACGCGTGGTGCACATATTTTGACCGTGTAGTAAATAAGAGGACAATTATTTCACACATTGTGCATAACTTATAGGTGGCAGGGCTTTTGTGCAAAGTCCATCTGGGGACGCACCACCCCCTAGCCTATTTCTGCCGTTAAGCAGCAGTGTTTGAACTGCTGTGTTTCGGTTTGGAGAGTTCGGGAGCCAGTAAAATTACTGGCACAAGAGACATACCATCTTTGTTCTCAGGATGTGCAACACGCTTTCCTGTCTTATTAGTGTCAAAGTTTATCACTAATAAGACAGTGGGTGCTATGGGCGGTGGTGACTACTTACTATCAGGTGGCCCACCTGCTCGTTTGTGCATTTGTAACAGTACCGGGCGACCAGCTATGCTCTGTATGATTAAAATAAAATATCATCGGGTGAGCTATGCTACCTGCTAACAGATGGCGCTGTAAGTTTTCTGTTTGAAACGCAAATGCTTCAAAACACGGAGTTAACGAATTTTCCCAGACATGAGAGCTAGCTAGATCGATTTTTCGCCCCCGAAAATCCCTGTTTGGTAAATTTCATCAAAATCGTTTGAGCCGTTTTCGAGAAACCGATTACAAATATATATATTATATACAAATATTGCTCGTTTAACAGTATAGAATAAAAAGAAAAAAAACTTCCCAATTTTTTTTAAAGCGTCTTTCATATAAACGAAGAGGACGCTGCAGGGCGAGTCCTGCACTGCTTGTGGTAGTGATTTTCTTATTTTTTTGCAACGTACAAAGAAGTTACTCTTATAGACATTAATTCACTTTATGTACGAAAGCTACCTCTCACTAATGCTTCCGTCTTCGCAAAGTTCCGGAGGATCCGCAGAACATACGATACGGGCCTTAGGTGCTTTGGATATCTCGCACACCAATTCCATATCTATGAGTCATGTTAGAGGACAATATTTTTGTTATATGTTACGTGGTTTGTAAGACTGTTTTATAGGCTGACACAGAAAAAAAATACTTTTTCATTTTGCTAAATTTAAAAAGTTGCGGTCTGCTTTATAAAATTTCCGTAAGTTCAGTAAAACAGCCAAACAGTAATAGAACTTTTAAAGTAGATATTATTATTGTGGATTTGAGTACTTCGAAAGGTGCACTTAATTAAATATCGGTTTCAAAAATGGTTCAATTTGAATATGGTCGAGAAACATACAAAAATAACCTCAATTTATCTTAAAATCATCAACTTCTGTTTTACAACCTAATGCATATTTTCGAAAAAACTGACTACGCACAGCTTATACCAATTGGAACAATCAGCTGATCATTCTGATTATTGGGTTTGAGACTTTCCAAAAGATGTAAAGCAAAAGTTGTTCCATTTTAACTTCTAAAAGATTTAAGGGTTTCAGACGAATTAATTAATTTACCTATATCGTCACTTTGGTTTATTTCTTGCACAAAAGAGCGAAACAATGAAACGAGCGATACCCATCTGTTTTCATTACCTGTACGCGAAAGATTAATAGCGTATATTAACCTTTTGTTTATGCAGTCATTGTTAGAATACAGGGTGTTAGAATCGGTTAAATACGTTTTGGTTTTTTGGTTTTTGCGCATATTGAAAAAATCATAAAAGAAAAACTTACACTACAGCTGCCGTATTCCGAAGTGAAACTACAATAATATCGCGCCGATAATTAGTCTATGGTTCGGCCTTTGACAAAGAAATTCCCATACAAAGTAAATTTCCGAACGTAATTGTTGTTGTCAATCTGATAATATCGGAGCTCCGATAAAACTTCGGAATACGCACCCAGACAGGACTTAATATCGCGTCTTCTCTAAGCTGCCTGGCAAAGTAGATTAGTAGCTGAGTTAAAAATAATTTAAATAACAGTAGTGTCTAAGGCCCATTTTATACTCCACAAAAGTACAATATTCTTATCTTATCTTACTAGCTATTTCAGGCCTACTGCTAGGCAAAGGCCTCCCTTCATTCCTTCCACTGGTCTCTACTCTGAGCTTCTTGTTGTCAGTCTTTTACAAAAAGCGTCGAATTCATCGTGCCATCTGCGCCGTGGTCGGCCTCGACGCCGTCTCTCACTTGGCGGTTGCCAGATTGTTAGTTAGTAAGTACATTCGTACGAAATGTAGTTTTTTTCGATGCAGTTTTATTTTTATTTTGAAGTTGTTCAGTTTTATTGAACATGCTTACACAGCCTGTAGGCATACACTATATATTTTTTTGGAATCTTGTATCTAAATATATTATCTCCACACTGAAAATCTTAAACATTATCTTGGTATTAATCTTTACATGTACGCATGGCAGCAAGTAAATGGTAAAAAAACCTCACAAAACCATTATAAGCTTAATATAACCAGCTAAGCGCTACGCTAACAAGCGAGGTGACTATGGTACTTCCCCCCCACATTTTTCCAGCAAAAGCTAGAATTCTGGAGGGAGCTCCCTGTCCTGTAGTGGACGTTTCATGGGATGATATGATGAAGCGCTACGTTACAAACGACCGAAAGCAGAGACCCGCTTGTGGTCAAATTGTAACCACTAACGTGCACTGAAGTTTTCAGTAAAAGTTCAAGATTTTTGAAGTGAAAACTTCTTAAGCGGCGCTTGACACTTTTTTAGATGGGTAAAAAATGTTGAACTCACGTCAGATGTCGCGTCAGATCTCGCGTCAGATGTTTTAAGTTTTGAAGTGAATACTTCTTTAGCGGCGCGTCAGATCTGACAAAGATTGTCTATATGTAATATAAATTGTCATGTTTGTCTACGATAGCGCAATAAATGAATATTGTATGTACTTTTATACTGATAAATAAAACAATTCGTGCGAAATTATTCCTGAACCATTCCAAAATATTCAAAAATGCAAAACGTTGATGTTTCAGTTTTCACTTCTGCCGGCACTCCCGGAGTGCAACCCGTCCTTTTTTTTCTAAAGCCATCCATAAACAATTAGACACCCTGTATATTTTACGTTTTACCGGCAAATGTGAAATTTTGAATGTTATAACGAAGCAATCTCAATTGTTAGGCTTTCATCATCATTCTGGATTTTAAGGTTTACTTAAAGGTTTACCGCGTTAGTGGACTGGATAATTAAATACTTTAAGAAAAAAAATTCGGATTGGCTCCGTGGTCAATCGAAACATTATCTTATAATTCGTTTACAAACGGCGGGAAAAATGTAAACGGTCGCAAATAATTAAATGGCGTCTTCAGATGGTAATTATTTTTATTATTATTCATTGTTGGATATTAAAATCTCTTAACAACGTCAGCTAAACTACATCGCTTCACAAACAATGTGGCGCCATGGTGGGACAAAAAGAAGCGACAGTAAAAACCCACGCGCTCTTTTAAATATGTTTTGAATTTAGATCACTAGTGCATATTAGGTTCGTTAGCCAAGGCAAACCCAACCTAGCTTATCCCGAGGAGGGACCGGTTAGGTTGGGTTATGTAATCTGGAGACTTATAACGCACGAGCCGAGTGGAGGAGCAAATTTGCCGCAGCAGCAGCCGACGAGTGCCAGTAACGAATTACGCGCCGTTTTGTGAAATGCCGACTATGCCGAGGCATTATGTAAAATGACACATTAAAAATTTCTCGGCATTTTGTTATATTCCAAGGCATTATGTAAAATACTAAGGCATTATGTAAAATACCATGGCATTTTGTGAAACGACGAATCATATAATATTTTGCCTGCAACATCTATACAGTCCTGAGGGTACGAATTTCTTCGGTTAACAGAGTTTAACAAAAGAAGTATAGGTAGGTAATATATTTTTTAACGCTAAGATTATTGGTAAGTTGGAGCCCGCAGACCTTCATTGATCTAAGTTCCAACACATACCAAAATAGGGCTTTTGTGCAAAGTCCGTCTGGGGAAGTACCACCCCCTTGATTTTTCTGCCGTAAAGCAGCACTGCTGTGCTTCGGTTTGAATGGCAAGGGAGTCAGGGAAATTACTGCCACTTCAGAAACACCATCCTATTTCTCAAGGTGGGCAAAGCGCTTTACTGTCTTGTTGGTGTCAATTATGTGTCTAATTAAATAGTAGGTGCCATGGGCGTTAGTGACCACTTACCATCAGGCCCTTAAGCTCGCTTGCTCACTTATTACTTAAAAAAAAATAAAAATCTGGTTATTCTAATCAAGCTACACCTATACTAACTCCTTGCTTGAGCTACACTATGCCACACTCCGGACAATACATAAAAAAAAACATTCATCGAGAGCGAATTTGAAATCTGAATATGGAAGGTCGCGTAGGCTCGCATAATCATTACAAAAGACCCTCAGAAGGACCACGAGAATCGTGCGGGTGAATGCGTGCGGGGGTGCCAGTAGAGTAGGAAATAAATTATAATATATTTTCTCAGAACTAAAACGGGACCATTTTTGACAACAAAGGATTTATGGGGTTTTGGATATATCACAGAATCCAGAAATCAATGTTGTAAAGCCAAAATCCTACTAGTTCAAAAAATAATAAAAAAATAACCTAGGCTAATTTACGGTGTGAGGTTTATTGTTTCAAAACTGTTCCTTAGGTCCCCCTGAACATACCTGGAGAATACTCCGTTGATCCCATGTACGCTCCCCCCTCCCTACCCTCAAACAGGTCGCGGATTTTAGTTTTTTCATTTATCTCAGAAACGGTTAAAGATAGATATGAATCGTTAACGTTACTTTAATCGTTATAAAATTACCAAGCCGTTGACACCTGTTTTATTTCAATGTGACCTATAGTAGCTGAAATATAGGGTTTCATATTGAAATAAAACAGATGTCTTTGGGTTGGTAATTTTATAACGTTTAAATTAACGTTAATCATTTTTATCTATCTTTAACCGTTTTAGAGATAAATGACAAAAACTAAAATCAGGGACCTGTTTGAGGGTGGGGAGGGAGCGTACATGGGATCAAAGGAGAATTTTCCAGATTTGTTCTGGGGGACCTAAGGAACACTTTCAAAACAAGAAACCTCTTACAGTAATTTAGCCTAGGTTATTGATTGACTTTTTTGGACTAGTAGGATTTCGGCTTGACAACATTGATTTTTTAATTGATCTGGTCCCATTTAAGTTCTGACCCTAAGAAGGAAAGCCGAATTATAAAATTCATCCCAGTCTACAGGCGTATTGCCAGTAAGAGTGTCAGTTCTGTACGATAGTACTATCACTTTATTCAGTGGCTATGACTACCATATTTCAGCGTTGTACCTAATGATACTACCTTTAACACTGTTACAATAACTATCACATTCTTCTTACTTTAATAATGTATGTACGTGCAGTCGATTACCTATCACCTGCATACCAAAACCTACTGTCTTAGTCTAACTTAAGCAACAAAGCGCTACGTTTGAGTTGCAATTGACTGTATCGTACTCTGCTCCCTGACAATACGGGGTAATCTATTATTGGCTCTGCAACTAGACTAAGTCACTTGGAAATGTTATTTAAGAAATGTGCTGTTGATTACCTTAATAAATAAATAAAATAATAAATAAATAAAAATAAATAAAAAAATTAGTAACTCATTCATTCTCAGTCCACACATACTCTCTTTCAGATCAATTCAACAATTATCCATGAACAGGTTAAACAGCCAAGGTGACGCTACACATCTCTGCCTAACACCTTTTTCGATACTAAACCATTCAGTGTGCGCCCCGTTTATTCTGACACAAGCTGGAATCCTCATAGAGAGATTTCAGTGCTTGAATCAGATGACCGTTTACCCCATACATAGACAATGCTGACCACAATTCATTCCTCACCACTCGGTCATAGGCCTTTTCCAAATCCACGAACGCGCAGTAGACTTTTTGGTTTTTGGTCAGAAACTTTTCAGCTATGCACCGCAAGGAAAAGACCTGATCTGTATATCCCATTCCCTTTTTAAATCCTGCTTGTACATCCCATATTTTTTCGTCAGTATCTTTCATCACTCTTTCAATCAAAACCTTTGCATACAGTTTGCCGACGACACTAAGAAGGCTTATCCCGCGGTAATTTTTGCAGTCCTGTTGTGACCCTTTTCCCTTGTACAGCGGCACAATCACAGCCTTGCACCAGTCACCTGGTACTTGGCTGTTCGTCCAACACAGGTTGAAAATGCGGTACAACTGACTATGCTTAATACCACCATGACATCAGCTTAATACCACTCAGCAGCAACTGATAGCCACCCTCACCAATGACAAAGAGGTTGCTTGTGGTCTAGAACCACCGCGGACATCAAATATCAGCATGTCTTCTAGCTGTACGCCTGCAACCTGCGGTTCAACCTCAACATTTTTTAACTGGCGATTTTCAGCTCGCCTTACAAGGAAACAACGCCGCCAAAAGCGACACGCGTACAATCGACGCCAGCAGCGCGGAGACCAGCATGAGCAGACCGCTGTGAGTGACGTCATCGTGGTGGCACCACGGCAGCACATCGATGAGAGCGTGGTGACTGCGAGTAAAGACATCACCACGTCGCCAATGTCGCCAACACATGATGCCGCCGCGCGTGAGCAAACTGCTGTGAATGACGTCATCGTGGTGGCACCACGGCAGCACATCGATGAGAGAGTGGTGACTGCGAGTCAAGACATCACCACGTCGCCAATGTCGCCAACACATGATTCCGCCGCTGGTGGCGCCACGGTGGAACAGCAGCCACCTGTCGATAATAGCACAGAGACCACGGATGGCGAGGACTTTTCGTCGACTTCCAATAAAAAGAAGACCTTTGTATATTCAGACAGGATAGGAGTAGGTCTAGGGTCTATTTTTAATTACTGCCATAATCAGCAGGTGACCAATATTTGCTGTCCCGATATTACTTTCGATGGTCTTGTAAGAAAGATTGCTGTAGGCAAGTTTGACATAAACACCACTGTTGTTATCGTGGTAGGCAATCATTCTGACATAAGTAGATTAAAATTAAACAATTTTGTGACATTGTTAAACAAGATACAGAGTGAAACTAAGTGTAGGTTTATTCTGTGTAACTTTCCATACTGTTCAAATGTTACTGAGCAACACAACAAATGTATACACAGAATGAATTTACATTTACAAAATTTGACAAGTCGTCATAGTGACATTTTATATCTTGACATGAATATTTTTGTAAGTTATTTTAGATTGACAAAGGATACTATGTATCTGCCTCTTAAGTTTAAGAAAGACCTGGCTACATTGATAGCATATAATATATCTGACTCTGTTATAGGAAGTTATACACAAAAAACTTCTATAGTTAGTAACATTACTAACACCAATTCTTTAAACTAGTTCATACGACAAAAGAGGGTTTTTCTACACAAAATTTTACTGAAGTAAATGAAAAAAAACCTTCTGGCAAAAAACTTCCTATAGCAAAGACAAAGGAAAAATCTAATATTTTGAAAATTTTACATCAAAATATTCAAGGTTTTTCTGGAAAAATTTTAGAATTAGAATTATTCTTAGAAAGAACAAAATTTGACATTATTTGTCTGACAGAACACTGGCAAAAAGACTATCAAATGTTGATAAATTATGAAAATTATTGTATAGCCAGTGCTTTCAATCGAAAGTCTGCTTTACACGGTGGATCACTGATTTTAGTTCGTAACAGTTTTAAGATAAAGAACCGTAAAGATATTGTTCGACTTTCGGTTGAAAGATGTATTGAAATATCTTGTGTTGAGCTGGACAAGCATGTTGTAGTATGCGTATACAGACCTCCCGCTTTTCAAAATTTTTCAATGTTCGAGTTAGTAATGGAAGATGTTTTAAAAATAGTGACAAAAGAAAATAAGTTTGTGATAGTGTGTGGTGACTTTAACGTCAATATCTTAGAAAATAATACCTATAGTAACAAACTTATAAGTCTTTTCAAATGTTTTAATTTAGAGCATGTATTTTTTGAACCTACAAGGGTGACGTCATCCTCGGCTACCTGTATTGATAACGTCTTTTGTAATTGCGATTATTTTGAGAAAAGTATCATAAACTCGCTTCAGTCTGACCACTCTGGTCAAAGTGTTACTTTTAATTATTCTCGAGTAACCCAGAATATAGATATAGAAACCAGGAGCCTAACGAGCGGTAGGTTAGAAAAGTACAAAAACACGTTGCTAGAAAAACTGCCCTGTCACAATTATAATACTAACAACCCTAATAACTCATATGAAGATTTATTCACATTGATTAATACTGAATTCAGTAAAATTTTCACTATTAGAAAAAAGCAAATTATTGTAAAATTCAAATTCAGTGACTGGGTTACCGCTGGTATTCGCAAAAGTAGAGAGAGACTTTTTGAATTATATGAGCTTAGAAACTATTCAAATGACGACAATTTCATTGAATATGTCAAAAATTATTCAAAATTGTTTAAATTAGTTTGTTTAAAAGCAAAATCATTTTTTCTACGGAAAAAAATACAGTCTGCTGATAACAAAATTAAGGCTGTATGGAATGTTATAAACAGTGAAACTGGAAAAGTGAAACCGCGTGACAATCAAATCACACTTCATACAAATCGCGGAACTATTAGTTCAAACGTAGAAGTGGCTCAAGAATTCGAAACCTTTTTTACTAATATTCCTTTGAAAACAACAGAGTCACTCAATTCATCATCTTCACTTGCTAGCGATTTACTTCAAAATAATGTGGACGCCTGTGAAACTGAATTTGGGTTTAATCATGTCACCCCTAACGAAATTGTTAAAGCCTTTAAAAGTATTAAAATGAAAACCACTGAGGACCTATGGGGAATGTCAGTAAAAGTCTGTAGTGCGATCATTGATACTATATCTCCATATTTAGCTGTTATATTCAATGATTGTGTCGATCATGGTACATTTCCTGACTTAATGAAAAAAAGTAAAGTAGTTCCATTATTCAAAGCTGGTGACAAAAAGGATCCCAGTAATTTTAGACCAATATCAGTCTTACCTGTACTTAGTAAAATTTTTGAGAAGGTCATACTCAATCAAATGCTTTCACACTTCAATAGAAATAACTTACTACATGACCATCAATTTGGTTTCACGAAAGGGCGCAGTACAACGGATGCCGGGACTGCACTTTTAAAATACATCTTTTGCGCGTGGGAAAAATCTGAAGATGCTATTGGTATCTTCTGTGATCTATCCAAAGCATTTGATTGCGTAGATCATAGCACATTGTTGCTAAAACTTGAACATTACGGTGTTAAGAATAATTCACTTAAACTACTTAGGTCATATTTGGAAAACAGGATTCAAAAGGTACAAGTAAACAGGACGAAATCACTGGGATCTGTTGTCAAAATTGGCGTACCTCAAGGGTCCATATTGGGGCCATTTTTATTCCTTATTTATATTAATGACCTTCCTTCTGTGGTGAAGAATCTGTCAAAGATTGTGTTATTTGCTGATGATACTTCATTAATATTCAATGTAAGTAGGAAATCACAAAATTATAACGAAGTCAATGATGCACTTCGACAGATTCATGCATGGTTTACTGTTAACAATCTAGTCCTAAACGCCAAAAAAACTAAATGTATTAAATTTGCACTACCAAATGTAAGGTCTACTTCACATAACATAGTATTGAATAATGAACCATTAGATTTTGTAAATAGTACAGTTTTCTTAGGGTTAACACTAGACTCTAAACTTCAATGGGGCCCTCATATAACGGCTCTTTCTGGTCGATTGAGCTCGGCTGCATATGCTGTTAGAAAAATCAGACAACTTACTGATGTAGCTACTGCAAGGCTGGTTTACTTTAGCTACTTCCATAGCATTATGTCTTATGGCATACTGCTTTGGGGCCGAGCAGCTGATATACATTCAATATTCGTTTTACAAAAGAGGGCTATAAGAGCAATTTATTGCCTGAAGACTCGTGATTCCCTGAGAGAACTGTTCAAGGAAATCAACATTATGACAGTGCCATGCCAGTATATCTATGAAAATATAATGTATGCTAGAAAGAACATTCATCAATTACCTAAAATTTGTGACAGGCATAATTTTAATACTAGAAATAAGCATAAAATTGATCAACCATATACTAGATTAAGTAAAGTCAACACATCTTTCGTTGGTCTGTGTATACGATACTACAACAAAATACCTGACAATATAGTGCAATTACCTGAGAGAAAGTTTAAAGAATGTGTAAAGCAAACGTTATGTAAAAAAGCTTACTATAGATTGGATGACTATATGAATGACAAAGAGGTATGGTGCTCTGATATTCCAGCGAAACACAAGAAACACATTGTAAAAAGCCGACTCTTAAAGTAGGCCGTGCTGCAGTGGTTTCTTGCCGTTTCTTTTACGCTGCCATAGCACGATCCGAAACGGCGTAGACTCGCTCTATTTGCATTGTATTCTGCATGACATTCAATAAGTATTCTGTAAAGAATCTACATTGAATAAAATTATCTGAATCTGAATCTGAATTTATACCGTCAATGTAGCGTCAAAATCAAAATAACCTTATTAAATTAAGAAAGAAAATTAAGTAGTAATGACAAGGTAAGAAAAGACGATTATATAAAAAATTTGCCTGTTACAACGTAATCTTTGAGCGACCGCCCCTTGGACACAAAGCATAACAAATTATATAAATTCATCCTCATAATAACAGTCCCTCTTTCTGCGCGAAGAAAAATTACAACAATCTTTCACAGGCTGGCAGCAGACCTTTATTACAGAAATTCACTGTTCTAGTTCTCAAGCCCATGTCCATCATTTTACTCTTTCGACTATCAGCAAATTACCTATCTAGATCGCTTGGGGCTCTTCTGCTGACGCCGAGACTATTGGTCATTTTGACCAAATCGGTCCGGTATAAGTTCTATGGATGCTCAAAGTCGGGATTTTTGAAGATCGATTTACTCTTTTTACTATCAGCAAATTTTATATCTTAATCGCTTGGGACTCTCCTACTGACGGATAGTCTATATTGCATTTTGCTCAAATCGGTCCGGATAAGGTTCTATGGACGCTCAAAGTCGGGACTTTTGAAAAACGATTTACTCTTTTTACTATCAGCAAATTTCATGTCTACATCGATGAGCGGTTTTAAACTGATGACGAAACTGAAAACCATTTGGATCGAATCGGTCCGGATAAAATTTTATGACCACTTTAATTATGAAAAATTAAACTACTAAAGTAGAAATCGTTGCGTTTTTACCGCATATTTCGACAAATCAAAGAAATAGTTGGTAGCGAAACTGATATTAAACGATTTTTTTAATAAAACCATTCTTAGATCTTAACTTCTGATGATGGAGACGTACTGCTCGCATAAACGGTAAGAGCCATGAGTGTGCTGCTCTAACAAATTTTGCTCAAAATCTATGTCAAATTCATATGAGCAAAGAAAAAAAACAAAATGGCTGATTTCACATTGGTGACTATTACCAGTCCTGGATTTGAATGTTGAGACTATCAGCAAATTGAATATCTTAATCGCTTGGGGCTTTTTTACTGACGAATAGTCTATATTGCATTTTGCTCAAATCGGTCCGGATAAGGTTCTATGGACGTTCAAAGTCGGGACTTTTGAAAAACGATTTACTCTTTTTACTATCAGCAAATTTCATGTCTACATCGATGAGCGGTCTTAAACTAATGACTAAACCGAAAACCATTTGGATCGAATCGGTCCGGATAAAATTCTATGACCACTTTAATTATGAAAAATTAAACCACTAAAGTAGAAATCGTCAAGTTCTTACCGCATATTTCGAAAAATCAAAGAAATAATAGGTTGCAAATTTGATATATAAACGTTTTTTTAATAAAACCATTCTAAGATCTTAACTTCTGATGATGGAGACGTACTGCTCGCATAAACGGTAAGAGCCATGGGTGTGCTGCTCTAGCAAATTTTATTCAAAATTTTAGTCAAATTCATATGAGCAAAGAAAAAAAACAAAACACTTGCAATTAGGTGTAGCATTAAAAAGCCTGACTGGCAGTCAAAGGATGCTTGAGATTATTAACAGATTAGGCCATTGTGTTTCATACAACATTGCAGAAGAGCTAGAAACGGAGCTAGCTTTCTCAAACATACAAAAGGTAACAATACGAGTAACTCCATATGAAATCTTGCCCATAACATCAGAAGTTGTTGTTGCTAATAGTAAAAAAAGTAAATTGTTTTTCAAAATTCCCGACTTTGAGCGTCAATAGAACCTTTTCCGGATCGATTTGAGCAAAATGCAATATAGACTGTACGTCAGTAGAAGAGCGTCAAGCGATTAAGATATAAAGTTTCGTGATAGTAAAAATGGTAAATCGAACTTCAAAAATCCCGACTTTGAGCATCCATAGAACTTATACCGGACCGATTTAGTCAAAGTGACCAATAGTTTCGGCATCAGTAGAAGAGCCCCAAGTGATCTAGATAAGTAATTTGATGATAGTAAAAACAGTAAATTGTTTTTCAAAAGTCCCGACTTTGAGCGTCCATAGAACCTTATCCGGACCGATTTAAGCAAAATGCAATATAGACTAGCCGTCAATAGGAGAGCCCCAAGCGAATAAGATATAAAGTTTCCTGATAGTAAAAAAAGTAAATCAAACTTCAAAAACCCCGACTTTGAGCATCCATAGAACTTATAACGGACCGATTTAGTCAAAGTGACCAATAGTTTCGGCATCAGTAGAAGAGCCCCAAGTGATCTAGATAAGTAATTTGCTGATAGTAAAAAAAGTAAATCTTTTTTCAAAAGTCCCGACTTTGAGCGTCCATAGAATCTTATCCGGACCGATTTGAGCAAAATGCAATATAGACTATTTGTCAGCAGGAGAGCCCCAAGTCATTTAGATATAAAATTTGGTGATAGTACCAACCATTAAATCCAGGACTGGTAATAGTCACTAATGTGAAATTAGCTATTTTGTTTTTTTGCTTTGCTCATATGAATTTGACTTAGATTTTGAGCAAAATTTGTTAGAGCAGCACACTCATGGCTCTTACCGCTTATGCGAGCAGTACGTCTCCATCATCAGAAGTTAAGATCTTAGAATGGTTTTATTCATAAAACGGTTTAAATATTAGTTTCGCGACCTATTATTTCTTTGATTTGTCGAAATATGCGGTAAAAACTTGACGAATTCTACTTTAGCGGTTTAATTTTTCGTAACTAAAGTGGTCATAAAATTTTATCCGGACCGATTCGATCCAAATGGTTTTCAGTTTAGTCATCAGTTTAAGACCGCTCATCAATGTAGATATAAAATTTGCTGATAGTAAAAACAGTAAATCGTTTTTCAAAAGTCCCGACTTTGAGCGTCCATAGAACCTAATCCGGACAGATTTAAGCAAAATGCAATATAGACTAGCCGTCAGTAGGAGAGCCCCAAGCGATTAAGATATAAAGTTTCCTGATAGTAAAAAAAGTAAATCAAACTTCAAAAACCCCGACTTTGAGCATCCATAGAACTTATACCGGACCGATTTAGTCAAAGTGACCAATAGTTTCGGCATCAGTAGAAGAGCCCCAAGTGATCTAGATAAGTAATTTGCTGATAGTAAAAAAAGTAAATCTATTTTCAAAAGTCCCGACTTTGAGCGTCCATAGAATCTTATCCGGACCGATTTGAGAAAAATGCAATATAGACTATTTGTCAGCAGGAGAGCCCCAAGTCATTTAGATATAAAATTTGGTGATAGTACCAACCATTAAATCCAGGACTGGTTATAGTCACCAATGTGAAATTAGCTATTTTGTTTTTTTGCTTTGCTCATATGAATTTGACTTAGATTTTGAGCAAAATTTGTTAGAGCAGCACACTCATGGCTCTTACCGCTTATGCGAGCAGTACGTCTCCATCATCAGAAGTTAAGATCTTAGAATGGTTTTATTCATTAAATGGTTTAAATATTAGTTTTGCGACCCATTATTTCTTTGATTTGTCGAAATATGCAGTAAGAACTTGTCGATTTCTACTTTAGTGGTTTAATTTTTCATAAGTAAAGTGGTCATAAAATTTTATCCGGATCGATTCGATCCAAATGGTTTTCGGTTAAGTCATTAGTTTCAAGACCGCTCATCGATGCAGACATGAAGTTTTCTGATAAAAAAACCAGTAAAACGTTTTTCAAAAGTCCCGACTCTGAGCGTCAATAGAACCTTATCCGGACCGATTTGAGCAAAATGCAATATAGACTTTACGTCAGTAGAAGAGCCCTAAGCGATTAAAATATTAAATTTGCTGATAGTCCCAACTTTCAAATCCAGGACTGGTAATAGTCACCAATGTGAAATGAGCCATTTTGTTTTTTTTCTTTGTGCATATGAATTTGACATAGATTTTGAGCAAAA
This sequence comes from Athrips mouffetella, assembly GCA_947532105.1. Classification (NCBI taxonomy): domain Eukaryota; kingdom Metazoa; phylum Arthropoda; class Insecta; order Lepidoptera; family Gelechiidae; genus Athrips; species Athrips mouffetella. Next base: position 4,208,071 of record OX383964.1, on the reverse strand, counting down.
TTTGTTAGAGCAACACACTCGTGGCTCTTACCGTTTATGCGGGCAGTACGTCTCCATCATCAGAAGTTAAGATCTGAGAATGGTTTTTATTAAAAAATCGTTTAAATATTAGTTTTGCAACCTATTATTTCTTTTATTTGTCAAATATTGCAGTAAGAACGCGACGATTTCTATTTTAGCAGTATAATTTTTCATTATTAAAGTGGTCATAAAATTTTATCCGGACCGATTCGATCCAAATGGTTTTCGGTTAAGACCGCTCATCGATGTAGACATGAAATTTGCTGATAGTAAAAACAGTAAAACGTTTTTCAAAAGTCCCGACTTTGAGCGTCAATAGAACCTTTTTCGGACCGAATTGAGCAAAATGCAATACAGAATATACGTCAGTAGAAGAGCCCTAAGCGATTAAAATATTAAATTTGCTGATAGTCCCAACATTCAAATCCAGGACTGGTAATAGTCACCAATGTGAAATCAGCCATTTTGTTTTTTTTCTTTGCGCATATGAATTTGACATAGATTTTGAGCAAAATTTGTTAGAGCAGCACACTCATGGCTCTTACCGTTTATGCGGGCAGTACGTCTCCATCATCAGAAGTTAAGATCTGATAATGGTTTTTATTAAAAAATCGTTTAAATATTAATTTTGCAACCTATTAATTCTTTGATTTGTCAAATATTGCGGTAAGAACGCGACGATTTCTATTTTAGCAGTTTAATTTTTCATTATTAAAGTGGTCATAAAATTTTATCCGGACCGATTCGATCCAAATGGTTTTCAGTTTAGTCACCAGTGTAAGACCGCTCATCGATGTAGACATGAAATTTGCTGATAGTAAAAAGAGTAAATCGTTTTTCAAAAGTCCCGACTTTGAGCGTCCATAGAACCTTATCCGGACCGATTTGAGCAAAATGCAATATAGACTATCCGTCAGTAGGAGAGCCCCAAGCGATTAAGATATAAAATTTGCTGATAGTAAAAAGAGTAAATCGAACTTCAAAAATCCCGACTTTGAGCATCCATAGAACTTATACCGGACCGATTTGGTCAAAATGACCAATAGTCTCGGCGTCAGCAGAAGAGCCCCAAGCGATCTAGATAGGTAATTTGCTGATAGTCGAAAGAGTAAAATGATGGACATGGGCTTGAGAACTATTCTACTAGTAACAAGTTTTTTTAAATTTTTTGTTTTATTGTACTTGAAGTTTTGATTGCATAGGTAAAATAGGAACACCTTTTGAAAGTTCCACTGAATGGGATCATCATTGGGAAAATGCAAAAAAAAAATGTATGGCGGAAAAGCTGTCAACCCGTTTTCTTTACTGTTTAGTGTAGTTTCTACGGAAAATATATTTTTTCTTATTTAACTAATGCTCCTTAGGGAAAGTTGTTCAGTTTTATGGTTCAAGTAACATCTGTAAATATCATATCACGTCTAGATTAATAGCCTGTATAACAAGAGCGTATAGCTCCGAAAATAAGAAGCTCTGCTCTTATCGAATTATATAAGTACTAGGTTATTTTTTGGACTTGATTTTTTTGGACCTGATTTCCTTTTGCCCACTTATTAGTGAGGTCAAAATCAACCACTTTTGTTCTACGAATTTGCTAACAACGCACGAAAAATTTTCAACTTCCCATACAAAATGTCTTCACAACTTTAGTATCAAAGGAAATCAAGTCCAAAACAATAACCTTGTATTTTGGCACGATCGTCGACCAAAAGGTATAATTTTGCAGACTATTCGAATGAAAAGTGTTACATAAAATTTATTATCTAAGTTCTGTAATCTATGCGGCTGTAATCTGTAGCCACGGAGTGTCATTAGACAGAACATCATGGCAACATGTCGCTACCTGACCAGACCAGCGAGAGATATATCGCAACCCGCGCCTAATTGCTTGTCTTTTTGCTCAGAATATGCTGAACTTTACGATAAATTGAACATTATTTGAGTACAGACAGTATTACAATATTTTTTTTCCCTTATTAGTCAGTGTTTCGGCTTAGTGGGTGATTCGGACACTCGCGTTCGGACACCGCGTCCGAAACAGGAAAGTACATACAATAAATTTTTTGGAGTGGGTGTTTCGACCACTTGCTTTTTTTATGACTTTTTTTGGAAAAGTAACATCAGCAACCAAATCAAATAATATTTTATTTTACTTCATAGAGCATGAGTAAAAATATTTAAATAGTTATTAAACTTGTTTCGTTTACAGAGAGTCCTTATCTTTTTTTTTATCGCAAAATGGACTTTCTTAGAAATACATACATTCATAATATCACGCCTTGTTCCCGTCGGGGTAGGCAGAGACCACAGTTCTCCACCTGCTACGATCTTAACATACTTCCCTTGCTTCCTGTACTTTCATCAATCCTTTCATACATGCTCGTCGGTTTAGGGTACTTTTAACCTGGCCTTTATTCAGAACGTTCTGAATTTGGTCCTGGTACGTTCAACGAGGCCTTCCCCCTCGAACGTCTCCATTCACTCTCGCCTTGTAGATCTCTTTCGTCAATCTTCCTTCATTCATCCTCTCTACATGACCAAACCATCTCAGCATCCCTTTCTCAATTTTAGTCACTACGTCTTCTTTTACGCCACAACGTTCTCTTATCACACTATTTCTAATCCTGTCACTCAATTTCACACCAATCATACTCCTCAACGCTCTCATTTCCACTGCATTAATTCTACTTTCATGATTTTTCTGCCATACCCAGCTTTCACTGCCGTACATCAGTGTTGGTACCAAAACGCCTCTATGAAAAGCCAGACGAGGCTTGTCTGACGAGACACCTTCTGACTCTTCATAAAAGCACCATTCACCATGTTTCCAGTATTCACTCTTCTTTCGATATCTTATTTCTTAGAAATATCAGTGCTTATTTTTGACGGAGCCTTCTTAGTTAGGGTTCTGTACCCAAAAGGTGAAAAACGGGACCCTATTAATATGTCTCCGATGTCTGTCATCAGGCTGTATCTCATGAACCGTAATAGGTACTCTTAGTCTTTCTGTTGCTGCTGTAACCACAAATAATAAAAATAAAAAAATACAATGGGGGGTTTCCTCGATATTTTGTTTAGGCTTAAACTTTGGGTGATTTTTAGGGTTCCGTACCTCAAAATAAAAAAACGGAACCCTTATAGGATCATTTTGTTGTCCGTCTGTCTGTCAAGACCCTTTTTCTCACGAACGAGAAGGTTCATAAACCACACAAGATCTGAAAATTTAATTTTTTACAACGACGCAATCAAAAGATATGGCTTTTTATGTCCTCATCTCCATACATTTATGTCAAAAAGCAAAACCTACAAGGTACTTCAAGCAAAACCCACAGGGTACTTCAAGTCTAAAATCATTAAATATTTAAATTTTTCTCACAACTACTAGTAACTAATTAAGGTGAGCTCCCGTTTCAAGAACTTTTCTATAAAAGAGGGGTCAAGTTGGATGGTCGCAGAGTTTTTAAAATCAAAGAGTAAAAGCTTTTAGTATATCATATGGTAGATAGGTATGGTAGATAGGTACGGGACTCGCACTTGGCCGGTTTTTAGGGTTCCGTACCTCAAAAGAAAAAAACGGAACCCTTATAGGATCACTTTGTTGTCCGTCTGTCTGTCTGTCTGTCTGTCAAGACCCTTTATCTCACGAACGGGTAAAGGTATCAGGTTGAAATTAATACCATATATTAGGATCCATGAACCACACAAGATCTGAAAATTTCAATTTTTTACAACGACGCAATCAAAAGATATGGCATTTTATGTCCTCATCTCCATACATTTATGCAAAACCTACAGGGTACTTCCCGTTGACCTAAAATTATGAAATTTGGCAAGAAGCCAGGTCTCACAGTACAAATAATGGGAAAAGTCTGAAATAATTAAAAATTACAACTTTTCTCACAACTAATGGTAACCAATTGTGGTGAGCTCCCGTTTCAACAACATTCATATAAGAGAGGGGTCAAGTGGGATGGTCGCTGAGGCGATTTTTTTTTTAGTTCTATTCAAAAACGGGAACACTTACAAACTTGAAAATTGGTATGTTTATAGTGCATAAGCTATAAAATAACAACAAACAATAAAATTTGATCAAGCGCGTGTTGGACTCAAAATATATAAATCTAGCACATTAACTTACTGAAATTTCAACTAATACAATTATGTTTATGTGGTGGTACGGAACCCTCAGTGCGCGAGTCCAACTCGCACTTGGCCGGTTTTTTTTTTATTGTTTGTGCTAGGTTTGGTAAATAATAATGAGACTGATTTTAATAAATTATATGTACCCGTAGGACTGATTTGAATGTTGGTTCTGTAATAATTGTTGCGGACGGCGACACAGAACGCAACTCTCAAGTACCAGAGCAAGCTACGCACGAACATCACCCGCCCCCGCGCCCCGCACCGACGCCGCGAGAGCACAAAGCGAGCGAGATGGCCAGCGCGTGCGAGCGAGATAGACAGCGTGCGCTCGGCGTGTCGTACCAAATCCACCATTCGACACAGTTCGAAGCTGAGTGATCGTCCAGTAATCAACTGTCAACCGTTCCAGTCAACTGAGTGAATCGTCCAGTCTACTGTGAACTTCCAGTCTACAGTCGAGAACTCTCCTGTAGTGAACGAACCCTATACAGTCCACTTGAAGAAGAGTTACAGTCTACAGCTCAAGAATACAAGTGCACAGTACAGTCGAAGATACAGTTCCAGTTCTGTCTACGATCCGAACACAGTTGGAAACAGTCAGTTGTACAGTGCAGTGAACAAGTGAACGTTATACAGTCCACTCAAGGAGTTGACAAGACAGTGAAAACTAGTTAGTGACTAGTCAGTGTCAGTGCCAGTGCCCGCGAACTCGTCTGAGCCTGCGTGCTCGTCACTTGTTAAGTTTTCTGTTTGACTCTTGTTGACTCTTGTTATTACCTGTTGTTATCGTTGTTTGAACTTGTGTGTTTAATAAAGACTATTTGTAAACTTGATCTCGTGTTTAAGTCACAAAGCACCCGGTGAACCCCGAACTCGTGTTGGTGTAGCCAACAATAATTTTGATATTTTATGACATTAAAATAATGTAAAAAAAATCATTTTCTTTTTACTTTTTTTGTAGATTTTTGTAATTTTTTTAATAGTTATTATTGCATTGTAAAAAAATCGGCTTCTCCATACAAACTGTCCAATCAAGTTTGCAATTTTGTATGGAGAGGCCGATTTTTTTTCCATTTCCTGAAAGTTTTGTTTGCTGAAAGTTGTTCAGTTACGTTGACTGATCAGGCCCTTTCAGTATTCGGAAGGCTGTCCCTTTCACCCGGTATTAATCTTTCCCAAGGTTTGCGATGCTGTCTGTACAAAATATGCTCAAAAAAGTGAGCGTCCGAAACACCCACTCCAAACAATTTATCGTATGTACTTTCCTGTTTCGGACGCGGTGTCCGAACGCGACCGTCCGAATCACCCACTAAGCCAGTGTTTCATTTCCAGTTTTTTTTTTGTGTCACAAGTGGGCAAACGAGCAGGTGGGCTACCTGGTGGTAAGTGGTCACAACCGCATATGACACCCACTGTCTTATTAGTTAAATAATTTCACACTAATATGACAGGCCAAGCTCTAACGATTTTGATGAAATTTACCATGCGGGAGTTTTTGTGGGCGAAAAATCGATCTAGCTAATGCTCATGTCATCTGTTGGCGGATGGTTGGCGGGTAGCATAGCTTGCTCACCTGACGATATTTTCAGGTTGAGGGGCTATTATAGAGCGAAGATCGGTCACCTAAGTACTTTATTTATAACATTAGTGTGACAACTCTGAAGGCTTAGATAAAGAATTCACTTTAATACTAGCTAGTGGTAAAGTAGAAGGGTCCAGAGTTACGAGGCAGTGAAGGAGGGATGGTGAAACCTTTCAGTGACAACTGAAACTGATATCGAACTCGGAACCTTCGGCGCTTAAGCAAACACTACCACTACCCCTGCGTCACATAGGCTAAATCACGAACAGTCAACTTTTTTTTATTATTGCACCGACATGGTCACATCTATAACTTTTCCATATACCCTCACTTCCTGTGCTTGGGGTTGCGTGTATGTGGAATTGAATCCAATGCGGCCGGTCGTTAGTGGCCTTTTAATGACACAAATGGTTCCTACACATAATGACACGAACGGCCTAGATAAAGTGTTTGCAAAACAAAATATTTAGTTATGTAAAGAGAAAAGATACGATCGACTCGCCTTAGACTTTACTTAAATCTGTAACCTCGCGTAATTTTTTGAAAAACAAAGTCATGGATTAATTATGGTATACCAAGTTATTCTAGTATGGCACGATCGCAATATGTCACAGTTTACAGAGAGCTTCTCCATAATAGCACAACCTTTGCAGCAACATGGTTTACTGAAAAACGATATGGTATTAAAATGATGGACATAAAAATTACAAAATAATTCATAAAAAAAATTACTGACCTAGTTTTAACTGTGTTAACATTTTCAATACATGAAGTTGTTTAGTTTAAAAAGTTTTAGTGTGTAAATTGTCATATCTTTGATATTTAAAATCTGTATTGGGATTGCTTGAAAGTCTTTGTGATGTCGTTAAATAGAAACGACATGACCTTAAATATACATGACAGGTTAATCGAAGAACCCTTTGTGTACGCGTGTGGAAAAACGTCCGTAAAGTTTATTGATTCCGCTTGAGAAGTTTCTATGCAAGTACAAAATATTAGCAATTTAAATGAGTTTCCTTTTAATATTGAAGAGCATCACTCTTTTTTTTATTGTCAATGGGCGTACTCTTGACCTCGATCTAGTCTTGGGGACAGAGATGAAGTCGACGATAGAACGAGCTTGCCCAGAAGAAGCCTATTCTTTTTTGTATGTTTTTGCCGCAGTTTGGGCTTTCATTTTTAATTTCTCTATGTTTGCTATTGAAAGCCTCTCTAGCCTTAGCCTCTGTTTAGTACGAAGTCGATTTCACAACGTGTAATTCTTAATACACAAATATGGGGGGTAGCTAACTGAGCAACTATTGTTCTGCAACTTTTGGAAATTTTAAATTTAAAAATATAGAGTCTCTACACAAAATTATAATCCGATCCGGTCAATTTGTATGGAGAAATCAAATTACTTTTAATTTCCAAAAATTGTAGGACAAAATTTGTTCAGTAACATGGGTAGAATTACCATGGGGAGAAGTTTTGTGTATTTTGAATTTCACGTTGTATAAATTCACTGGTTTTCACACACCGACAGGTATTGGACATTTAAAAACCAGACGGCAAAGCAGACCCAGTCTAGACAAGGCTTTACCAGTTTGTAGCTATCCTGAAGGTCAGAGTTTTCAAGCTGCAAAATGATATGCGAAAAACTACATCCTTTGATCTTTGTAGTGTAGTGGTCAGAGCGTTTGGGGCTTGATATGAAGGTTTTGATTTCATAATTGGGGAGACTGTCCCCAGCTTGGTAAAGACATAGCAGGATTAAGTTTAGTAGGTGGTAGGGCTTCTGTGCAAAGTCCGTCTGGGGAAGTACCACCCCCTTGCCTTTTTCTGCCGAGAAGCAGCAGTGTTTGCAATGCTGTGTTTCGGTTTGAAGGGTAAGGGAGCCAGTGAAATTACCGGCACATGAGACATACCGTCTTAGTTCTCAGGGTGGGTAACGCGCTTTGCTGTCTTATTTGTATCAAATTATTTCACTAATAAGACAGTGGGTGTCATGGGTGGTGGTGATCACTTACCACCAGGTGGCCCACCTGCTCGTTTACCCACTTGTGAAATAAAAAAATAAATAAATAACAATTGGAAAGTTAGATGCCATCAAAAACATAACTTGTAAAAAAAACCAAGTCTCGCAACTCAGTTCTTCTACCGTAAAAAGTTGAGAGATCCATGTGATACCAAGTCCGTTAATTTATTCAGTCCCTACTTAAGAATCCTTCTGTCTTAAGTTATTACGTAATTAGCTAACCTAACAACATCTTATAGTGACCATATCAATATCAAAAATCTTTTATGTTTTTAATAAATAGATTGACTTGGCAATCGCACTAAACAATCTAATTTAATATAAAATGTATTATTTGTGAGATACATTGTGTTTTCATGCGATGGCCAAGTCAATCTATTTATTAAAAACATAAAGGATTTTTGATATTGATATGGTCACTATAAGATGTTGTTAGGTTAGCTAATTACGTAATAACTTAAGACAGAAGGATTCTTAAGTAGGGACTGAATAAATTAACGGACTTGGTATCACATGGATCTCTCAACTTTTTACGGTAGAAGAACTGAGTTGCGAGACTTGGTTTTTTTTACAAGTTATGTTTTTGATGGCATCTCATTTCTTTTTGTAGATAGTCCTATTTTTTTTCTCTCCGGTACCTTCTACTCCTTAAATACCAACAACCGATTTTCTTAAAACCTAGAGTAGGTTTAAGTAGGCTGTCTTATGCGCTTTTCTTATTTTTGTAGGTAGTCTTCCTCTTTTTCTTTTCCGGTACTACTTCTTGAGCTTCAGCTACAGTTTTCCTCAAACCCCACTCCCTGTCTCTATGGCTATTTCTTAGAGGCTTTGATGTAACAATTGTTGACAAGTCAGGACGGTAAATGCTTCTTGGTCTATTGTATTCACAAATAGAGGATTCCTGCGCTTTAATACTTTGAAAGTCGACATTAATTAGATGTAAGCCGCCCAGACTTGTAACTCTCAAAAGTGCCACATAAGCTTGACCGGATGTGAATACTGCAGAACCGATATCCATCTGTGCATTATTTAGACTTAGGCCCTGACTTTTGTGTATTGTTATAGCATAGGCTATACTATGGGAAACTGTTCGCGATGAACATAAGCTCTGTTTATAATTTCAAATTTAGTTTTGACCGGACAAAGCTCGTAAACATGTTCTTTATTAAATGTTATGTTTATTTTCTTAATTATTTTTGTATTTTCCGGATCAACCTTTACTCTTTGCACTATACCGATAGAACCATTAACTAAACCAAGACTCACGTCAATATTTCTCCTTAACATAACTTTTGATCCTATTTTTATAATTATATTCTCTTCCAGGCCCGCAGTCATAGAAGCATCCTCGTCATATTTTTTTATGCATTCACGAGCTCTTTTTGTTAGGTATCTGGGGCAATCTATGCTATCTACAGCTGTAAGTTTTATTTCAGGATGTGGGAGAGATCTAAGCATTGCAGTATTTAATTGTTGACACATTTTTTTTGTTGGTGATAAGCAAACGGTATCATCAGGAAGTTTCGAGACGTGTTCAATTATTTCAATTAATTTATTTTCATTTGAATCGACAGTAGGTGGTGGTCTTTTTGTGTAGTCATTCCTAATCTTATTCTATTTAGCATTTCAACAAAGTCAGAATCATTGACCTGTCGCATGTTAATTGTAAGTTCATCGTATATGAACAGTTCAATCCACAGATTCGGCATACTGAGGGAACCTAACAACTTGTTAGTTTCAGCAGTTGATAGTTTTTCAAAAGGTGATTTTTCTCTTACCGGCGGAAGCTGTAAGAGATCCCCGAAAACTACAAGACTACTACTACTAGTATTTAAAACGTACTAATATATTTTAAAATTACCCAAACAATCAGTAAACCAATGAGTAAGCCTTTCAGTCATCAAACTAATATAGCCATTGAAAGTATGAACGAAAATCGCAAAGTTATAGGTAAGATTTCTAGGCACATCCGAACAGCAAGAGGACGCTCGTGCCCAACTCGCGCCTATGAGCGTTGCTGTCACTCGCTCGGGGACATTCACCTCTGCGCGCGCCGTTTTTTTTATTTTAAAATATTTCTCTTTTATCATTAGTTAGTAATATTTAGACCGAGCGAAGCAAGGAGGTCATTATTCTGAGTATTTAGGGCCGCACTCGTCAAACATCTGTTAAAGTTAATACATAAATACATAACATCACGCCTCTTTCCCGTCGGGGTAGGCAGAGACCACAGTCCTCCACCTTCTAAGATCTTGACATACTTCCCTTGCTTCCTGTACTTTCATCAATCCTTTCATACATGCTCGTCGGTTTAGGGTACTTTTAACCTGGCCTTTATTCAGAACGTCCTGAATTTGGTCCTGGTACGTTCGCCTAGGCCTTCCCCTTCCAACGTTTCCATTCACTCTCGCCTGGTAGATCTCTTTCGTCAATCTTCGTTCATTCCTCTCTACATGACCAAACCATCTCAGCATCCCTTTCTCGATCTTGGTCACTACGTCTTCTTTTACGCCACACCGTTTTCTTATCACACTATTTCTAATCCTGTCACTCAATTTAACACCAATCATACTCCTTAGCGCTCTCATTTCCACTGCATTAATTCTACTTTCATGCTTCTTCTGCCAAAGTTAAAGTTCTGTTAAAGTTAATCCTTATCAAAATTGTTATCTCTCTCATTCACTATAAATACTGTCAATGTACCAAACAGAAAATTAATTGTAACATCAAGCTTAACAAAGGATTCATCATAACATTCCATGAAACGTCCACTACAGGACAGGGAACTCGATTCAAAATTCCAGCTTTTACTGAAACAATGTAAAGGGGAAGTACCATAGTCACCACGCTTGATACGACTGGCACCATGGACCGCGGTTGCTGGTGACCGCAGAATATAAGATGATAACAGAAGAATGCTGCTGCCTATCCTTTGGTTACAACGGATTAACTTGAATTTATTGACATTTTTATACCCATACTAACTGACACAATTTTCGTAAGTTAAATAAAACGAGGTTTGTGTGTATGCCTGCGATATCGCAGTAAAACCCAAAGGTTGCCTGGAAGAAAGTGGCTGCCTTTCCGTGACGGCCGCGGTTATGGTTATAAGTGTTCTTTCTTTCATGGAAATTTAGGATAATACACTGCTTTATTTACTGCAAATGTAACTTTGTTAGCCTATCTATATATATAAAAGAAGAAGGTGACTGACTGACTGACTGACTGACTGACTGACTGACTGACTGACTGACTGACATATCAACGCACAGCCCAAACCACTGGGTCTAGAGATTCCAAATTTGGCATGTAGGTTCCTTATGAAGCCTAGGGGTGCACTTTTTTTTTTTTTTTTTTTTTTTTTTTATTATTAACAAAAGCTTAATCTATTTTACAATTTTTTCTTCTTCGCCAAACTACAGAGTAGTTTGTTGGCGATAACGCTCCTTCATGATTTCTTAGCTAAGCTTATATACTACATACTCATACATTTAAAATAACTAAATTACTAACCTAACATGCATAGTTTTAATTTTTTCTTAAGGGTAGGTACACTTTCCATTTTTTTAGGCTCAAGCAGCATCGCATATTTATTACAGACTTTTGGTATAATGTATTTTCTGGTTCTTTGACCGTAATAGTTCCTAACACCTTTTTGTATCAATTTTCCTATTTTCTGAGACCTAGTACAATATTTTTGATTCTTTTTTTCCTTAAACTCTTCACTATAATATGTCTCCAGTGCTAATAAATAGTTAATTTTTTTATCTATTGGTAAAACCTTACATATAAAGAAAGGGTTTTACAAAATTCTACCCCTAAGGGGGTAAAATAGGGGATGAAAGTTTGTATGAAAGTCCGTCAGTTTTGAAGTTAGGATCTTTAAAATTTGTATTTAGGCTGACGACTAAAAATTAATATATACGTGTCTCAGGGTTTTTGAAAATTCGACACCCTTAAGGGTGAAAAGGGGGATGAAGTTGAAAATTCTTTATTCTTAAAGTAAAATCCACATAATTTATTATTTAGGCATTAATGATGAAATTCTATGCAACGTTCATCACTGTTATTGAAATTCCACCCCAAATTCAACCCCTAAAAAAGGGAAATGGGGTGAAAAAGTCTAACAACCAATATGGGTATCGTTTGTATGGTTTATCGGGTCGCTGATTACGAAAACTACAACAATTTTGAAATCAAACGTAGTGGACGTGAAATACCATCATCCCCCTGGGGATGGAGTTGGGGTGCGATAGGTTTGAAATGTCTAAAAATCTATATGGGTGTCGTTTGTATGGTTTATCGGGTCGCTGATTACGAAAACTATAACAATTTTGAAATGCAACGTGGTGGACGTGAAATACCATCATCCCCATGTGGATGGAGTTGGGGTGCGATAGGTTTGAAATGTCTAAAAATCAATATGGGTGTCGTTTGTATGGTTTATCGGGTCGCTGATTACGAAAACTACAACAATTTTGAAATCCAACGTGGTGGACGTGAAATACCATCATCCCCCTGGGGATGGAGTTGGGGTGCGATAGGTTTGAAATGTCTTAAAATCAATATGGGTGTCGTTTGTATCGTTTATCGGGTCGCTGATTACGAAAGCTACAACAACTTTGAAATCCAACGTGGTGGACGTGAAATACCATCGTCCCCTGGGGATGGGGTTGGGGTGCGATAGGTTTGAAATGTCTAAAAATAAATATGGGCTTCATTTCTATGTTAGGGATAGCGGTTAAATTGGCGTAAGGGGTAGGGATAGGGATAGGGACAGGTAGAGGTAGAGGTAGAGAGGTAGAGTGGTAGAGAGGTAGAGAGGAAGAGAGGAAGAGAGGTAGAGAGGTAGAGAGGTAGAGAGGTAGAGAGGTAGAGAGGTAGAGAGGTAGAGAGGTAGAGAGGTAGAGAGGTAGAGAGGTAGAGAGGTAGAGAGGTAGAGAGGTAGAGAGGTAGAGAGGTAGAGAGGTAGAGAGGTAGAGAGGTAGAGAGGTAGAGAGGTAGAGAGGTAGAGAGGTAGAGAGGTAGAGAGGTAGAGAGGTAGAGAGGTAGAGAGGTAGAGAGGTAGAGAGGTAGAGAGGTAGAGAGGTAGAGAGGTAGAGAGGTAGAGAGGTAGAGAGGTAGAGAGGTAGAGAGGTAGAGAGGTAGAGAGGTAGAGAGGTAGAGAGGTAGAGAGGTAGAGAGGTAGAGAGGTAGAGAGGTAGAGAGGTAGAGAGGTAGAGAGGTAGAGAGGTAGAGAGGTAGAGAGGTAGAGAGGTAGAGAGGTAGAGAGGTAGAGAGGTAGAGAGGTAGAGAGGTAGAGAGGTAGAGAGGTAGAGAGGTAGAGAGGTAGAGAGGTAGAGAGGTAGAGAGGTAGAGAGGTAGAGAGGTAGAGAGGTAGAGAGGTAGAGAGGTAGAGAGGTAGAGAGGTAGAGAGGTAGAGAGGTAGAGAGGTAGAGAGGTAGAGAGGTAGAGAGGTAGAGAGGTAGAGAGGTAGAGAGGTAGAGAGGTAGAGAAGTAGAGAGGTAGAGAGGTAGAGAGGTAGAGAGGTAGAGAGGTAGAGAGGTAGAGAAGTAGAGAGGCAGAGAGGGAGAGAGGTAGAGATGTAGAGAGGTAGAGACGTAGAGAGGTAGAGAGGTAGAAAGGTAGAGAGGTAGAGGGGTACAGGTACAGGTAGAGGTAGAGGGAGAAGGAGGGGAAGGGGGCGAGGGAGGGGGAGGGGGTGATGAAAAGGGAGAGGGAGGGGGAGAGGGAGGGGCAGGGGGAGAGGGAGGAGGGGAAGGGGGAGAGACAGGGGGAGGGGAAGGGGGAGAGACAGAGGGAGGGGGAGAGAAAGGGGGGAGAGGGAGAGGGTTTTAGTTTTTCTCAATTACTTCTGCGAATTGGCTCTGTTTTGAAATATTACATAAAGGTGTCTCTCATCTCTCTCTTTACATTTGTTAGGATACTGCTGCTAAGTTCCTCTGTTCTGAGTAATTTATGAGTAACGTCTGTATATTCTATAAAATTCAGCTGGATCTTGAATTATACTCATTGATTTGCGCAGGGTTAGTCCTGTTTTTCCTTAGTTTAAAATTACCCCGAAATGACGGGAAAATATCTCATTGCTTCGGATAACCGGTAACAACATAAATACGAAATCCACGCGAGCGAAGCCGCGGGCAACAGCTAGTATATTTATAAGGGAATACAAAGTTATTTATGTAGTTGGTGAAACTAGAAAACTGGACGAAAATTTAAAAATATTATAGTTTTTCCTTGATTTATACCAGTAAACAATAACCCTATTCTAAATTTGAAGCTTCTATGGCTGCTAGAAGTGCCTTAGAGTTTTGATGATCGGTCAGTCAGTCAGTGACAAAATTAAGAAACTTTGAGTAGTTATAATTCTTAAACTACTGGTACAAATTGCATGAAATTTAAAATAAACCGTGTTTATACAATGCCTGCTTGGTAACTGAAAATTCAGGCTTCTAGTTTTATCTATAACGAAGGTCGAAAATGGCCAGAACTTTATTTACTGCAAATGTAACTTTGTAATCCTATATATTTATATGGGAATACAAAGTTATTTTTGTAGTTGGTGAAACTAGAAAACTGAACGAAAATTTAAAAATATTATAGTTTTTCCTTGATTTATACCAGTAAACAATAACCCTATTCTAAATTTGAAGCTTCTATGTCTGCTAGAAGTGCCTTAGAGTTTTGATGATCGGTCAGTCAGTGACAGAATTAAGAAACTTTGGGTAGTTATAACTCTTAAACTACTGGTACAAATTGCATGAAATTTGAAACATACCGTGTTTATACAGTGCCTGCTTGGTTACTGAAAATTCAGGGTTCTAGTTTTATCCATAACGAAGTTATAGGGGGGTCGAAAATGGCCTGAACTGCTTCGAGAAAAGGATGGTACTGCCGTGCCGCTTTTTTTTTCTCGACTTGGTGGGGGCACTGCCGTGCCCCCTAATTATTCCATATTTCAGAAAAACACTATACCCAAACCTAAGCCATTTAGTCCAAGCTTATAAATATCTATGAAAGTATAGTCGTTTTATAAGTAGAGCCAAGATAGAGAGGCCACGGCTAGCGATGGGGTGGTAAGTGGTATGATTAAGAAAAAATCCTAAGTGTTATTATCCACTGTTCCGTTATGTGAAAAATACCGTGACAAAGTTATAGTGCTAGAAAACTTTCCTGAATAAAAACTTAAATGTCCCAGCAACCAAGCCAAAAACTCCTTAAAAAAAAGGTACGCACGAAGGACAATTTGGGTGCAAAAAAGTCACGAAATAAAGGGTGCTTCTAAAATATATGCCACCACTGCATGAGGTGTTTCTACCCATGAAACTGAACAACTTTCCCCAAGAAACCCATAGTCAAATCTCAAAAAAAAAATTGGACTTCCCATCCTAAGTTGGCCGATCAGCTGATCGAGTTAGTATAGGAGAGCCATATTTGTTGTTTGAGATCTGACTATGGGTTCCTTGGGGAAAGTTGTTCAGTTTTATGGGTCAAAACACCCCTTGAAGCGGTGGTATATATTTTAGAAGCACCTTATATACTACGAGCAGTAGTTGACAGATGCGAGGAACTTAGGCAAGAGTCTGGTTTTTCTGATTATAATAGGGAATGTGCATGATTTTTTTTTTGTATAAAAAAATATCCTTATTCATATAATACACAGTTTAGTAAAACTATTTTCCGAATAACTATGAAATGAAAAAAGATATAAGCCATCTAAGATTTGTTTCTGTCTCTGTCTAGCAAAACGAAATTTAACACGGAGTTTGTATGGCCGTAGTGGCATGTGACGTCACATGCCATGTCGGATCTCTCTGTCTAATCGGCGCGTAATTAATAGTTTTAAATGCTTATATCGGCCGTATATCTTAACCGATTTAAATTTTTATTTCACTTTTTGTCATCTCTTCTACGGTATTTTCATATTTTGTTAATAAATGCGACTAAAAAAAATTAAGCATATTCCCTATTATTATTTTGGTTGGAAATCCTTAAAATATTAGTATAGCGTTTTGCAATCCATAAAACACTTGCTGTTATGTCCATTTTCTTTAAGTAACTTTGAGTGACCTTTTTGAAGGCAATCGAAAGGTTATTGATGTAATAACGTTATGGCGCTTTTCGACATTGATTCGAAACAGAAAAGAAAACCGGCCAAGCGCTAGTCGGGCTCGTGAATCGCGGGTTCCGTTCTACCAAATTAAAATTACCATCATAGCACTGAATACCATATAATTACTAGCGTCTTAGTCAGGAACGCACAGTCGTATAGAAGTGTATTAAATGCGCGCGAGTCCGACACGCACTTGACCAGCTTTTATTATACTATATTATAAAATGGCTCTAACGATATCGATGAAATTTACTATACAGGGGTTTTCATGGGCGAAATATTGATCTAGCTAGGTCTCATATCTAGAAACCTTTTTTACCTTTTTTTTTACTTCTTTGCGCATTTTAGTTCGTTTAAGAAACTTGCAGCGCCATCTGTTGTTGAGTAGCGTAGCTCGCTCGCCAGATGATATTTAAATTATACGCAGTATTAGCTTGTTCGCCCAGGTACTTTGTTGTTATACCGGCAATAGAAATACATAATCTGTGAAAATTCCAACTGTTTTACAAGTGTTTTACGGTTCATGAGATACAGCCCACTGACAGAAAGACATCGGAGGCATATTCATAGCCGGGTCCTGTTTTTTACGCTTTGTGGACGGAGTCCTGTAAAAAGAGATTGCACTGCAGTACAATCTAGCGTACGAAAATAATCTGGAGTCCACGTCTGCACTCGTTACAGCGTTGCGTTACAGCAACATTATATATTATTCTGTAAGCACCATACACGCGGGAATACTAAAGTTGAGTGCGACAGGCCCGTTGGAAGTCGTGCGTTGAATAATTTAGGTGACCGTGCCTGGTTCGCGAAATTTGTAAGGATGGGTGTCCGGAAAGAGAGAGGCTTAGATTCAACTTTTTTTTATGTTACAAGTGGTTACAAGTGAGCAAACGAGCAGGTGGGCCACCTGATGGTAAGTGGTCACCACCGCCCATAGCTCCCACTGCATATTTTGACACTAATAAGACAGCAAAGTGCGTTGCTCACTTTGAGAACTAAGATGATATGCCTCATGTGCCGGTAATTTTACTGGCTCCCTAGCCCTTAGCCGACAAAACTACCTATTTTCTGGAAAGAAATATTTTTGTAGCATTTAAACAAAAAATATAACTGGCCAAGACAGACCGTCCATTTTAATTTAAATTTGTGATTTCTTATGTATAAAAGATACAGCTTTTGGTATATATGGTATGGTATAGTTTTGGGATAGTCTGACGATTTGGCAAGTTAATTTGTAGGAAAGTTCAGGACGTCCTGGATAAAGGCCAGGTTAAAAGTACCCTAAACCGGCGAGCATGTATGAAAGGATTGATGAAAGTACAGGAAGCAAGGGAACTATGTCAAGATCGTAGCAGGTGGAGGACTGTGGTCTCTGCCTACCCCAACGGGAAAGAGGCGTGATGTTATGTATGTATGTATGTAAAAAGAACAAGAATAAAAAATAAAGAAAAGGGTATTTTCCAGGACCTTTTGAAAGTTCAACTGGAGGAACACTGATACCAAGGAATGTACTCCCTAGGGCGGGAGACTGATACTAAACAGTCATCCCTTTCTTGTTTAAAAAGAATAAGTTACTTTGGACCGGTTTCTAAAACATTCTTTGACAGCAGTCTGTCTCAACTACACAAATGGGATGACTTTTAATTAGTTCTTGAAAGAAAAAGGTACGAATGTACTCATGATACTGAACAACTTTCCCCAAGGAACATAAGTCGAAATACGAAAATCACGTTTTGACCTCCCATAGAAACTGCATCAGCTGATAGCGCATTTTGTATGGGAGGTCAAATTTGGTTTTTTAAAAGTATAATTTTTTTCGCGTCTCCATAATAAAGTGGTCACGTGATCGACTCATTTTGTATGGGAAGGCGAACAATTTCTTTTTCATTAGCAGAACCACTGGGCTTCGGATGGAAAACCAATGCAATTTCACGCTGTATAATGAAATACTGTCTACTACGGCTCAAGAACAACTGGCTGACTCGCTAAAAATTTAATGTTAGAAAATATTACTTTTTGTTTTTTTGTTGCCCTTAGGTGCAAGCCAGACAGAACGGGCGCGGCGCGCTTCGGGTGCGCCCGAGGCGCGCTTCGAGCGCCCCCGTGGTACACTTTTCGGCTGGACTGTGCTGTGCTGCGGCGTGCCGGCGGTCACGCCGGCGGTGCGCCGGTGGTGTACCGACAGTGCGCCTTAGGCATGCCGTCTCGTCGCCTGTTCAAATCACATGCATACAAAATGTAGGAGAACGACGCGGTGCAAGCCAGACAGAAGAGGTGCGCTGAAGGCGTGCCGTGCGGCGCACCTCTTCTGTCTGGCCTGCGCCTTACAACTAAAATAAAAGAATTCAGAATTTTCACAGATAAAGTACGGTATGCTCTGTGGGGCTACAATAGTCATGATTGAAAGCGTTCCAGCTGGAAGTAGGTGATGTAAAGAAAGTATAGTCTAGGAAACGAAGCGGATCGTTGTATGAGACCCCTGCATTAAATTCTCTGTCGATGAATCTTTGCTGGGGTATTACACTATATGAGACAACCCTTCTGTAAAAAAATCCAAAAAAAATCGGCACTTTTAAATTTTTCTATAATATAAAATGTATGATTTTTTTCTGTTAGATTTTTTTGGATATTTTGAATTTACATTTAATTCAAGGTACTTTATCATCCTGTCAAATAAACTGCCTGATGTTGGGGTTAACTGCTTCGTTTCCTACACTAGTAAGCTAAAGCAGGTGAGGTATTTAGTATAACTTACAGAAGAAATCTGCTACTTATTCTTGAGGGCTTAGAAACAACCGGTTATTATAAACGCTATTAGAACAGAATCAAAATCTATCAGATTGACATGAGCTAACGAAATACATTGTCATTATATCGTTAGCGTTTACTGTTATAGAAAGCCACTTGAATTGAGGATCATTTGTAACTTTTTTAGACCCTTACTCGGAAAAAGACTGGATGAACAAAGCAAGGTAAGATATGTATCGGTATGGTGATAAGAGCTCAATACTGGTTATATAGTCTGACCGCAACCGCTGTACCGCGCCGGTATGCAAGCGGCGAGATGGGGGGGGCCATCACTCGTCATCGCTCACGGCGGCAACTAGTTCTGGCTCTTTCCTTTTCACTCCCCCACCTCCCCGCGCATACCTAAGGCGCGGTACAGCGATCAGACTATAGTTAAAGCTTTATATTCAGTGAAGAACAAGCTTTAAGCGAATAGAAACTTGGCACGAACACACTAGGTGATTATTTGCAAGTTATACAAGTCGTGTAGTAGACTTTTATACCACGACCCTGGCATAAATTATTATTATATTACATATGTATTAACTAATTGAGCTATGTCCTGTAGTGGACATTTCATGGGATGTTATGATAATGATGAATTAGTTTATACATGAGGGTGCGGTCCACTATTTTATCCACTTTACTACACTCTAACTAAATAATACGTAGATTTATTATAATATCACTAGCAGTTGCCTAGCATTTTCACATTTTCCCATGGAAATTGTAAAATTTTTACGGGTTAAGTCAATTTTATATTTTTCTGGATCACACATAATCTACAACCCTGGCAATTTTTTTCCGAACCAAAATGGTAAAAACCTGTCTGTCATGCACACCTCTTTATCTCAGCAACCAATCGTTCGTTTCGAATTCGAATTTGGAATCGTTTTAGTATAAGTGCCTAACTTTGTTTTAAATGAAAAAATAATATAATTATTATTTTACAGGGGAAAAAAGGCAAAATTTTAAATTGTCGTTACCTAGTAAAAAAATTGGCAGGGTTGTAGATTATGTATGATCCAGAAAAACTATAACTGGCATATTGTATAAAAGGGCTTTACTTTTGCATTTAAAAATATATTTTTGGATTTTTTTACGACTCTTAGTTTTCAAGTTTTGACGAAAAATGTCTGAAAACATTCCATTCAAACTCAAAATCGTTTATTCATTGTTGGATATTTATATCTCTTACTGACGTCAGCTAAATGTATTATGGAGTCTATGTATTTGAGCAAATATAGGATGTACCACTCCAGCTCCTATACTACTGGACCGATTACATAATTATTTGGTATCATTTTAATATTCAAGATCTTTCTGTGGTAAAAGTATCTATTAAAATTTAAAGGGTGCGTTACATTTTGTAATAAAGTTGATAATATTATGCAAGACTATGACAGAACTATATATAAGCTACACTATCGTAGTTAATACACTAACAGAGCGATTTCTATGAAAAAGGTACTTTCTGAATCATGGTGAACACGTTAGGGACACACGGTACCTACATAAAAATTATAAGGGTGCGTCATAGTAAAAGTTCCGAAAGTATTTGACTATTTTAAGAAAATGAGTTGTCATTTGAATTGTTTCATGAGAAAAAGAGTAAAGTAATGTAAAAAAATTAAAGGGTGCGTCATACTGCAGATTTAAAGAAAACTATCACATTATTTTTACTAAATGGGGTACAATTTCGAATCCCCATGACCATAAGAGAATAATGTGTGATGAGCGAACGAATATAGCCTTGTTAAATATAAGGGTGCGTCATAATGTGCCTCCGACTACTGCGAAAAAATATTATTTAGTAAGGTCATTTTTCCGTTTATTCACATCTTTTACGTCGGCAGTCAGGTTTTAGTTTTCAACTTAGTTTTTAGGGTTCCGTACCTCAAAATAAAAAAACGGAACCCTTATAGGATCACTTTGTTGTCCGTCTGTCTGTCTGTCAAGACCCTTTATCTCACGAACGGGTAAAGGTATCAGGTTGAAATTAATACCATATATTAGGATCCATGAACCACACAAGATCTGAAAATTTCAATTTTTTACAACGACGCAATCAAAAGATAGAGCATTTTATGTCCTCATCTCCATACATTTATTCAAAAATGCAAAACCTACAGGGTACTTCCCGTTGACTTAAAATTATGAAATTTGGCAAGAAGCTAGGTCTCACAGTAAAAATAATGGGAAAAGTCTGAAATCATTACATATTACAACTTTTCTCACAACTAATGGTAACCAATTGTGGCGAGCTCCCGTTTCAAGAACATTCATATAAGAGAGGGGTCAAGTTGGATGGTCGCTGAGGCGATTTTTGTTTTAGTTCTATTTAAAAACGGGAACACTTCCAAACTTGAAAATTGGTATGTTTATAGTTCATAAGCTATAAAATAACAACAAATAATAAAATTTGGTCAAGCGCGTGTCGGACTCAAAAAATCTAGCACATTAACTTACTGAAATTTCAACTAATACAATTATGTTTATGTGGTGGTACGGAATCCTCAGTGCGCGAGTCCGACTCGCACTTGACCGGTTTTTTTAGATCCCGTATTGGTAGCTCGAACTTAGAGAGAGGGTAGGCCTTTGCAATTAGCCTGAGCAAAAAATACTTATTACTAGTCTAAGAATAAGTCATTTAAAAAGAAAAGACTGCCGACCGGGCTTTGCTCTTAAAGCTATTAAACCCCGATTTCCATGAATCCGGTATCCTTACAGAAAATATGAATTATTGAAGAGCAGCCAAAAGGATTCGACAAAGACAAATAAAAGTGGGACTTCTCTGATATATTGCCTTAGATTATTACCCTTTCGGGCTTGTTCAGATATTACGTAGCTGTGATTTAAGATGAAGTTTATGGTCACTGTGATATATCATCGAAATTAGTGGCGTTGTGGATTATTGCGGTATGTGCTACTGGTTTCGATTCTGGCTTACACAAACTACCTACAATTATACTAAATTTGACAGGCCAGTTGCCGATTTTGTTACTCTCTATAGGTTGAAAAAGGACAACGACACTTTTAAACATGTCAATTTTTTTTTTTTTAATTTGCCTTTTAGAAATTTTTAGGCTCGTTTCTTACTACAATAGTGAAGAAACAACTGCGTAAGAAGCTGATTTCACAATACGGTAGTACGGTCAACCGCTTGTCGGTAGAAACTTTTTCAACTCTATTACCACGCCATAAGGTTCAAAAGTATTTCTACTGATGTGCGGCCGTGTGTACGTAGTAAGAAGTTCATTGGAAAACATCCAGGTAGAAGATTGCCAGTTATCTAGGTGGTATGAATGACATGATACTCGTAACTTCTGGCGAGTGGTGCGGTGATATTTTGCAGCAGGTATTGGCTCTAACAAATCCTCAGAGCACTCCCCATGATCATTTTTTCCTGCAATAAAAAGTAACCTAGATCAAAAGGGAATATACACTGAATGATCTATTTAACCTGGAACTACTAAGTAGCAGTTAGAAACACTATTTTCTACAAAAAAGCATTCAACAGGTTGGCCAACCTGGAGAAGTCTAAATAGGCTGAGGACCCAGGTTGGCCGAAACAAGGATAACCTGTGCCCGTTGGGGTTCCTAAGTAGCGCAGACGCCAGCTGTGAATGTGGTGAACCCCTGCAAACAATGGCACACCTCAATAATTGTCCTGCGTGTCCGACCACCTGCTCGCGTGAGGACTTACTTGCCGGTAACCAGAGGGCTACCACGGTAGCCGTTTTCTGGGCAAGTAAGATTTAGCCTGTGTTCTTGCCGACACGAAAGAAGAAGAAAAAGCATTCCAAAAAATTTAGTTGATAAAATAACTTGTTTATAACACCTCGGAAAGCCTATGTAAAACTTTTATTTATCTGGCACTGGCTTCTCGTCTTATACTTTTATGATAAGTGTTGTAACACTTATTAAATACTTCGTGGCCAAGTGATGATAATAAAAAGCAACGTCGGCTTAGCTGAGATCAGTACCCGGATGGGTGACCGCTTGTGGCATTACTAAAAGAGCGTTTCCGTGCTTCGTAAGGCATATAAAGCCGAGTCTTTAGTTGCTGTCTAAGATATGCCCTCGAAAATTTAATAATACTAAAAATGCGCGGTATATTTAAAAGGACAGTACCATAGTCACCACGCTTGTTAGCGTTTTGGCTGGCAAGTATCGCAGGATGCTGCTGCCCGTCCTCTAGTTCAAATCCCTTAGTCGCCTTTTACGACACTTACGTTTAGAGATTGGTTAGTACTATCCTTAGCCTTGCTATAGGTATTAATCTAAGGGTTAAAATAACATAAGTAGTTTATGACCGATCCACTTTGTGTGGTACAAAAACAGGATTATATGAGGACGCTGGGACCCTTGTTTTTAGTCAAATGTTGTCATAAGGGCTTTATTTTGGCCATACATTGATTGGTAGTAATCTGGTTTTGGATTTGGGCGATGTTTGTTAAAGAGGATTTCAGTGTGTGTACTTTAGAAGAGTAATAGGATAATTCAAACTCGACCTTTAAATGGATTTTAAGATTAAAACTCAAGGCATGACTTAAATATAATCCATTTTTAGGGTTTCGAAGCCAAATGGCAAAAAACGTAACGCTTATGGATTCGTCGGAGTGTATGGAGTGTGGCCGGTACTGCAATCTTTTTCAATATTATTATAGTTTAATAATATCTCTTCTTTTTTTTCCTACAATGGCGCCACATTGTTTATGAAGCGATGTAGTTTAGCTGACGTCATTAAGAGATTTTAATATCCAACAATGAATAAACGATTTTGATTTGATTTGATTTGATTGACAGGACAAAAATGCTCTATTTCTATGCACGTAGTTTCCAAAATCTTTGGATTGGAAGGAAAACAGATTGAAAAGTTGTTCAGTTCAAAGAGTTATTTAGTCGAAAAGGTTGTTCAGATTGATATTTTATTTAGTTTAAAACGCACAGCAGTAGTTATAATATGTTCCTTCTGGCGCAGCGGCGTTGCGGCGCAAATGTGCGATGTAAATCTCCATACAAGATAATACAAAAATGAATATAAATTAATTAATTTTGCGCCACAATGCGGTCAAGCGCGAGTCATCCGATGACGTCACATATGAATATAAATTAATTAATTTTGCTCCACAATGCGGTCAAGCGCGAGTCGTCCGATGACGTCACATCGTCGATGTCATAATTCGTCGCTTAACCGCTAGATGGCGGGAGTGACGTAGCAGTACAAACACTAGCCTACAGATGGCGCTACGTGCAAGTTGATTGATAGATCGTTATGGCAAAGCGTAAGTATATAGCGCAACGTATATAGTAATTCAACGCTTAACCCTTAGATGGCGGCAGTGACATAATACAATTTCCCTTCGTCCTACCTCCATAATGACGTCATAGCGATGCGCGATGGCAACAGCGTACAGATGGCGCTACTTGATGACGTTAGTGTAGAGCGCAACGTATGTAGTAATTGGGCGCTTAGACGCTAGATGGTGTGAGTGACGTAGTAGTACAGACAGCAGCGTACAGATGGCGCTACGTGTGATTTGATAGATATATCCTATGTAAGTGTGAAGCGCAACGTATCAATTTTGCGCCACAATGCGGTCAAGCGCGACTCATCCTATGACGTCACATATGAATATAAATTAATTAATTTTGCTCCACAATGCGGTCAAGCGCGAGTCATCCGATGACGTCACATTGTCGATGTTGACGTCACAACGTTGATAAAAACCCGACCTAGATAGTTCTTATTTCACAATATTTTTGATAACCTACCGAGGTTGTTATTTATTTATAGTTGATGTCACAATGTTGATGTAGACCAACGTAGACAGTTCTTATCTCGTAATATTATTAAAAACAACTTACCACCATTCTTATCGAGAAACCGCATCCGTTTCAAATATGATAAGAAAAAAATTTGCTACGGATGTAAAGTATAAAAGCTGAACACGCACTCGTTCCTGTACATTGTTAACAATACGTTATAACTGAAAAGACATCTTTAAATAACTATAATGTTCCTTTGTGAGTATTGTGGTATAAAATTCTCAAGGGAGGCGGATAGGAAACGTCATCAGCTCAATAAACATGAGTTAAAGGAGGAGGTGGAGTCTCTTAACTGCCGTCACTGCCTACAGAGGTTCTCACGACAAGATGTGCTACACCGTCATAGCAAAACATGTAAGGCATTGAGCGTTGGAGATGGAGGACCACCACCACCGAAAAAGATGAAAATGCAGCACAACAAAACACGTGAGGGATTGAGCGTTGGAGATGGAGGACCACAGTCACCACCGAAAAAGATGAAAATTCAGCAAAGGTGTGACCTATGCGATATGGATGTGGAAAACCTGCATACTCACGTAAGAAGCACAAAGCATAAGAACAAGCAAGTGGAACGGATAGAAGACAATGTTGAAATCATAAAATCTGGCTTCAAATCACGCATCGCTTCCTATAGAGTTTATAGCGATGTTGAACACCTTTTACCAACAAAGTTTATCAGCGATGTGCAAAAGTGTGTGCTTAAACTTATAGCACAAAAACAAAACGAATTGGGAGAATCCATAAAAATTAACCTAGAGCTTTTTGCAAGTTATGTGAAACAAGTGGAGAAAAAAGAAGAGAGTGCGGTAAAGTCTCTTTTAACAAAAAATCATGTTATAAGTATGGAGGACGAGCTTGAAGGTGTTTACAAAGCATTTACGGAGGAGATTACAACTAAGGCTGATGAATTTCAAGAGCGGGACAGTGGGTGGGCTATCGAGAAAGTCCTCTACTTAGAAGTTAACATTAATAAATGCTCCCCGCTCAAAGGGAGTAGCTATATTCAGCTCCCAAAATGGATAGTAGATAAGCACGCCTGCGTGAACGTTAAAAATAAAGACGATGCATGCTTCGCGTGGGCGGTGATAAGCGCACTCTACCCAAATGATAAGTGCTCTGAACGCACATCATCTTATCCCAACTATAGAGATGTTTTGAAATTGGAAGGAATCAATTTTCCAGTCACCAGGAAGGATATCAAGCGCTTCGAGGAGCTCAACGACATTAGTATAAATATATTTGAGGTAGAGAAAAGCAACATTTCCGGCCCAATATACATATCGAAAACTAAACGAGGTACTCATATAAACCTGCTGTACATCGAGAGTGGCGAACGCTCCCACTACTGTTGGATCAAAAACCTGAGTAGGTTAGTAAGAAGCCAGATGACTAAACATCGGGGTAGAATTCATTTCTGCAACTTATGCCTCTTGACCTTTACGAATAAAGAAAAGCTTAATGAGCACACCAAACGAGATTGTTCGGCGGTAAAAACTAATATACCAAAACCGGGTGAGAATATTTTAAAATTTAAAAATCATCATAACATGTTAACGGTCCCTATAGTAGTGTATGCTGACTTTGAAGCTATTCTTAGACCGATTCCTACTTGCTCACCTAATCCAAACGCTTCATTCACAAAACAGTATCAATTTCATGAACCGTATAGTTTTGGCTATTTCATTAAATGCAGCCTTGACGACTCGTTAAGTAAATACATCACTTATAGAGGTAAAGATTGTGCGCAAACTTTTATCCAATCGCTTGAGGAGAATCTGAAACCGTTCGCTGAGATACTACATAAAATTGTACCAATGACCCTGCTAACGAGCGAGCAACAAGAACAATATAATACAGCCACCGAGTGTCACATATGCGGGGTTGGGATATTAATAGCTGGCGATAAGGTCCGCGATCACTGCCATCTCACCGGTATGTTTAGGGGAGCGGCTCACTCTAGTTGCAATCTTAAATATAAAATTAAACCAGTTATACCGGTGGTTATACACAATTTATCTCATTATGACGCGCACTTTGTGATAAGTATATTGAATCGACGTGATGTATCAATTCTGCCAAAGAACAAGGAAAACTTTATAAGTTTTACAATAAAAAATCATGACTTAGATATAAATATACGATTTATAGATTCCTGCCGTTTTATGGCCTCAAGTCTCGATAAACTCACCTCTAACCTTGAACCGCATCAGTTTGTTAACACAAATAAAAACTTTCCGGAAAATCACGCACATCTCTTAAGGCAAAAAGGAGTGTTCCCCTATGAGTACATACAAGATTGGGAGAATTTAGATGAGGAGCGATTACCACCTCAAACCAGTTTTTATAGCAGCTTGAATAAGTGTGGTATAAGCGATGAGCAGTACGCTCACGCGCAAAATGTATGGAAAACATTAAATATAAAAACTTTGGGTGAATACTCGGACATTTATCTGAAGACGGATGTACTATTGCTTGCGGACGTATTTGAAGCTTTCCGTACGGTATGTATGACGGCATACAAGTTAGATCCAGCGCACTACTACACCGCTCCAGGTCTTAGCTGGGACGCGATGCTCAAGTTTACGCAGGTGGAAATGGAGCTTTTAACTGACATCTCAATGATAAAGTTTATCGCGAACGGTATTCGCGGCGGTTTGAGTGTGTGCTGTCAAAAATACTCTAAAGCCAATAATAAATATATGCAGGATTTTGATGAGTCATCACAAGAGTCTAACTACATCGTTTATTTAGATGTGAACAACCAATACGGGTGGGCAATGTCTCAGAATCTACCACTTAAAAATTTCCGCTGGCTCGAGCCGGATGAAGTTGAAAAATTCATGTTGGAACAAGTTCAAACTGATGGTGAAAAAGGATACTTCCTGGAAGTTGATTTGGAGTATCCTGAGCATTTACACGAGCTCCACAACGATCTACCATTCTGCGCGGAAAATAGAGTTCCGGAGGCGGCGTTAAGCAAAACCTCTAAACTGATGGCTACTCTACACGATAAGCAAAACTATATTGTGCATATCGTAAACTTGAAACAAGCACTAGAGCATGGATTAAAAATGAAAAAAGTACATCGCATATTGGAATTTACCCAATCTCATTGGCTCAAGGGCTACATCGACCTAAACACTGAGATGAGAACGAGGGCGAAAAACGCGTTTGAGAAAGATTTTTTCAAACTAATGAATAACGCGGTGTTTGGTAAGACAATGGAGAACGTTGATAAGAGGGTTGACGTACGTCTAGTTAACAGCTGGGAGAGTCGGGGGAAACGATTAGGTGCGCGCGCACTAATTAGTCGAATAAATTTTCATAGTTGCACCACTATTAATGAAGACTTGGTTATCATACAAATGAATAGGAATAGCGTCACATATGATAAGCCTATTTATGTAGGTTTCAGCGTATTAGAGTTATCTAAAACGTTAATGTACGAGTTTCACTACTCGTACATGAAGCCAATGTATAGTGATAAAGTTTCCCTTTTGTACACAGACACCGACTCTTTTATATATGAGATAAAAACTCGGGACTTTTACAATGATATCAGGCAGGATCTAGAGGCGAGGTTCGACACTTCCGACTATCCGGAAAATAATAGATACAACTACCCATCGGTGAATAAAAAAGTTGTGGGCAAGATGAAGGATGAGTGCGCTGGCAGTTTGATTAAAGAGTTCATTGGCATAAGATCAAAATGTTACTGCATCACGAAGGAAAACGAAGATTGTTTAAAGAGAATTAAAGGTGTTAAGAGAAACGTTGTAGGTAATGAGGTGAATAGAGATGACTTTTATAGCTGCGTAAGCGGAAATGAACAAATGTATAGGGAGATGAATGTAATACGTAGTAAGCAACAGACATTATATACCCAAACTTTGAATAAGTTAACTTTAAAAAACGTAGATGATAAGCGATTTCAAATACCTAACAATAAATATAAGACATTAGCCTGGGGGCATAAGGATATAATTAAGTATGATTCTATATTAAGTGAGGAAGAGGTGTATGAAAATAAAAATATATAATTTATCAACATCTTTGTTTTATTTTTATTATTTAATTCGTGTAAAGATAAACCAAACCTAAACCTAAGATTTCCAAGTCCACAATAGAGTCCCGATCACATTTCCTCTCCAACACATATTTAGCTTCTTGCACACTTTGCGGTTGTATCTTACGCAATTCTTTTGATAAAAAGTTGAGACGATTCTCGTAGGATGGTCGCAGTTGGTTCGCTAACATTTTGACCCGCCTCGTAACACAGAGTATGACATTTCGAATACTCATCCACTTTTCATAGTTTAACGTGATGGAGCCGAAGTTTTGTGAGAAAATCACCAAGAAACGGTGATTATTCATCGAAGAGATAAGGTCGAATCTTCCAACACCGCTGGTTATCGCTTCATTGATAGGGTGTCCCATAAGGAAGTTTGAAATCAATAGCTCATTGTTCACAATTATAGAGAACCACTCTTCTTGGTTGAGTTTTATTACACCGCCAAAATCAATTTTCACTTCAAGGTTTTGATTGAGATATGTCGCAATATTTTATTTTATTTTATTTATTTTATTTTTATTCAGAGTACCAACAGCTACTTAAATCTAATTATAAACATAGGTGAATTAGTACACAGCCATTTATAGGTACCCGCAGATTTAAATCTAACTAAATAACTGAAGAAGCCAAGAATATCACTGGAGTATAAACCAAGTAGTTAAATTAAACTTAAGGAAAATGAGGATTACAGAAATTAACTAATGCTAAAATTAAATTAGGTAAGAATAGTTACGAACTTATGTTAGGCTTAAAGAACATCTTGTTATAAATACGCCTTATATCTGAATGACTTGAGCAAAATAGTTCCAAGTCGCTGTGTCCCTTGCTTAAACTATTAAATAACTTAGCAGCCCTTAAGAAGAAGGAATTTCGCCGGTAATTGGTTTTTGCACTAATTGTTGCTAAGGGCTGGTTGTGTCTAATAGGAAGTCTATTAGTAACGTGGATATTAATGTTTTGTAACAGACTGGGAGAGTTTATTTCTGCCTTGGCAATTTTAACTAAATAAATGAGGTCTGCAATTTCTCTTCTTTGCTCTAAGGGTAAGAAATGATAAGTTTTACAACGGGTTTCGTAGCCATGTTCAAACCGCCTGCATTTATATTGTAAGTACCGGAGGAAACGTTTTTGGATAGACTCAATACGGTTAATATGCACCTTATACTGGGGATTCCACACAGCGGATGCATATTCCAGTATACTTCGCACATACGAACAATACAGGACTTTGATAGGTTTGAGTGTCTTGAATGGAGCTGTAGTCCTTTTAATAAAGCCTAGGGATTTAGAGGCCTTTTTGACTATATAGTCGATGTGGTTTTCGTAGGAAACCCGAGAGTCTTGCATAACTCCAAGATCTTTCATGATGTTAGTCTTACTAAGAGGATCGTTGCTAAGTGTGTACGGGTAGACTATAGGGTTGGGCTTACGTGTAAAAGTGGTGACAAAGCATTTTTTGATATTCAAATTTAATTTATTTTTGACACAGTATTGCTCAAAATTAATTAAATCTGATTGCAGCTGATTACAATCTTCTGTACTTGACACGGATTTGAATATCTTGGTATCGTCTGCATATAGTAAAAATTTTGAATTGCTGAAACAATCGCCAATGTCATTAATAAAAATTACAAATAGCAACGGTCCTAGTAGTGAGCCTTGAGGTACACCAGACGGGATTGGCATCCAGGAGGACTTATAGCCATTAGTTACGACAGCCTGGGACCTGTTCATGATATAGGATGAGAACCATCTATAGAGGTTTCCATGTATCCCTGCGCAACTCAGTTTCTCCAGGAGCAGCACATGATCGATACGGTCAAAAGCTTTACTAAAATCAGTAAATATCGTGTCAACTTGTACACCCTTATCCATTTGAGACGTAACAAAATCATTGAATAACACAAGGTTGGATGTAGTAGATTTACTCATAAGGAATCCGTGCTGCTCCTCAGAGAATGATTGCTGCAGAGCTGCGTACACTTGTCTATGAACGATCTTTTCAAATATTTTGGCAAATATGCATAATTTCGAAATCGGCCTGTAATTACAAACGTTCGACCTATCACCACTCTTGTGAACTGGGGTCACAAATGCCGATTTCCAGAGCTGGGGTACGATGCCTTCAATCAGTGATCTACTAAATATTATACACAACGGCAGTACGAGACTCTTTGCACACCGTCTAATTATCACAGGGGATATATCGTCAGGCCCAGCGCCTTTGTTAATATTCAAAGTTTTTAATAGCCTTAGAATTTCTCTGGAATCAATTTCAATATCACTGATACTCGTATTGTTTCTACTTGTGTGAGTCTGGTTTGGTAGGTCATGTGGGGCAGTATGATGACAAAGAAAAGTCGATTGAAAATAGGTAGCGAACATATTGCAGACGGATTCTCCCGATCCGCTGGATTGTCCGTCGGAATTCATTACGGAAGGTAGAGTGTGAGAGGGCTTGTTAAGTGCCTTCGAATATGTCCAAAAATACCTGGGATTTGTGATCACTGACTTTTCCACCTTATCTATATATGCTTTATAACAATCATCTTCAATGAATTTAGCTCGGTCCCTCAGTAAAGAAAACGTATGCTCGTCGTCTATATTACCATATTTTTGAAATTTCCGATGAAATTTAAATTTTTCTTTTAAAACTTTCTTTAGAGCCGAATTATACCAGACGGGAAAGGAACTGTCTGTCCTGATCTGTTTATGAGGGATGTGTTCTTCTCGAAGCAGAATAAGTGTAGAATTTAAGAAATTAACGGCATCATCAATAGACAAACTTGACAAGATATCATTCCAGTCAATGTTATCCAACGATGACGCAATTTTTTCATAATCGCCCGCCGCATACCGATACACTTGTCTCGGGTTATTGGCGAGAGGTGAATAGACGTCCAGAGGTAGTTCAATACATAAAGACTTATGGTGTAGGTCTTCTGTAACCAAAGGGCTATCACAGCAACGTACTGATAGAGGAGAATTAGATAACACAAGGTCCAATATTCTGTTATTTATATTACTTTCATAATTAAATTGATTGAGGTCGCATTCAATTATAGCATCCAAAAATTTTAATTGGCTCTCGTTTGATGCGCCAATCGGTTGAAGATGACCATTAGGTAGTTTATTCCACATAATATTAGGCATGTTAAAGTCCCCTAAAACTACCACAAGGTCGCTCGTACTATGGTTCAAGTTATCACAGAGCTTATCTGAAAAATTATCTATTTGCTCACTAAGAGAGTGCCCACCCTTTTGATTACAGAGATAGACTGTGCACAGATGTAGGTTAAAACAGGTACCTTTGTTACGCAATTTCAATGACAACCAGATATCTTCAGCGGAAGAGTTCCGAAGCGGCTTTTGTTCAGCGATCAAATTCCGTCTCACTGCCAGCAAAACTCCTCCACCGTATTTTTGTTGTGTTTGGACATAGTCTCGGTCACGCCGCCAGACAATGTACCTATCGTCAAAAAGCTCCTGGTCTCCAATGCCATCTATTAACCAAGTTTCGGTTATTGAGATTATATCATAGCAGTTTAAGGAAACATTTCTTTTAAACAATCCCGTTTTGGTACGCAGCCCTCGGGCATTCTGATAATATATATTAATTACGGCAGGACCTGTACAGATTTACGATAAAAACCGTGTATAATGGGATTAGGTCATTTAAAATAAATACAATTGTAACAGGATAATTACATTCATATAGCAATACGTTAAAATGCAATTCCCGCAATATTAATGCTATTTGAATATTTGAGATAGAAACGGAGACACGTATTCTTTTAAAATAACAACGCCATATAAGATTTACTTGAGTAATTATTATGAACGTGCGAACTAATAATGTTTTAAAACGAGATTTACATTCGTCTGCTACGTGAAAGTACAATTTTTGGGGCAAAGAATAGTAGTTATTTCTACCAACCCGCAAGTTCAAAGAAACATCTCTAATAGACACAACGAGCCCCAAGCGAAATGCGTAATGAGAATTGCGTCTAATCCATACGGAGACAAGCGCGAAATTAGCATGAAATAGCTTACAAGACAACGGAATCGACCGGTTGCATTCCTTAGCGATAAGCAAATACAAAGAACCAGGGCAGCCCAACCGCGAGCCGCGGACACAATTATTTAAGCTTAGTAAAAATAGATTATAATAATATAAGTTTAAGCAAGGTGACATAATGTTATTGTACAGAAAAAACATGGTTATGATTAATATCAATTGGCAAGGATAAATTCTACTAGCAGAAATCAAGCTATTTTTAAGAGATCCTTCTCCGTTTGAATGCGAAAAATGGGTGACGTATCGGACTTTCTGGCCAGTATTTTGCAATGTTTTACCCAGACATAGGAGAAATTCGTATCCTTCTTCAGTTCCTTAGCCTTTTTCAGTAACGCCTTGTTATGAAGTGTCAGATGGTCGTTGATAAAAACTTGGCTATTTCCTGCCATGCCTAGGTCTTCAAGTCTAATTTCTTTACGCTTTCTAGCAGCAGCAATAAAATTTTCCTTGGCGTAGCGATTGTTAAGTGCCATAATAATTGATTTAGCGTTTTCTGGTTTAAGGCTTGGAACGCGAGCGATGTAATTAATATCTTCCTTGCGTATCGGATACTGGACGACTTCGCTAATCTTCTGAGCAATTTCATAAAGGTTCTCTGTCTTCTTTTGTAGAATACCCTTTATCTCCACGTTGTTCGCCCTATCCCATTGGTCCTTTTCTAGGTTAATCAGCTTCATGGCTTCGAGGTCAGACTGAAGAATTGACGATTGTTTCTCCAGATGGATAATCCTTTCTTCGTAATCCTTAGTTTTGTCTGAAATTTCCTTTATGGACGTGTGTGCAAACTCCAATGATGATTTAAGATCCAGTATTTCCAATTTGATAGTCTTAACATCCTCAGCTAAGGTGGCTAGGGGCGCCAACTGCTTGGTGATATTTGCTAGTGATTCTTTCAGTTCATTTAGCTGCATTATAACTTGCGGATCTGCGGTGGCCACGGATGGTGTTCCTGTTCTCACTTTACATTCTGTGCATCGCCATGTAGACTTGCGCTCACAGGTCAGTTTACGGTAGTTGGATTCTGATATTCCACTACACTGGAAATCAAATTGGCGCATACATACACTGCAAGTAGGACCATCTGATGAGTTTCCGTTGCAACGCGCACAAGAAAACATGGTAGTAAGTAAGACAGGCTGCGGCCCGCAAGTTGATACGTCCTGTCTTGAGTAATTACGAACGACACCACAGCTACTGAGCGACACTGAGCGTGCGTGCGTTCACCAAGCTCGCTTACACCGGACTGAATAGAATCTGACTGATAGAATCCATCATCATAGTTGAAATCATAATGAGACTTTGCAAACGTGCACTGATCCTCTTCTAGGAGATGATAGTACGGAGGGAGAGTAGCAGCAACAGCAGGAAGACGGGAGGCAGCGGCGGGGGAAACAACACTGATAGCAGAAGCTGAAGTAGCAACAGCAGCAGCTGCACCGGTGTACACGTCCTTCACGTTCATGATGCACATTTAAACTGACCGCTTTCTTGCTTGAGCAGTTTTTTATTGAGAAATCTTTCTCACTGTGTTGGTGAGCACACTATGCTCAAACATGACATCGTTTATTACACTAGAGCAAATCTATGTAAAAATCTATTATGTACGGAAACCGCATCTATTAAATGTGCTTAACCCACGCACATAATCAAACCTATTATAGAGCTGCGCGGGCAGACGTTTATCTGCAGGAAATGGACTCATCCTGATCACAACTTTGTTGCATATTAAACTAGAACAAGGATAATTGATAGCTTACAACATTGAAAAATTAAACTCATTAGCTTTGCTTCTCAAGTAATTATATTTTTATTTATTTCCCACAAAAAAGCATTTATTAAAACGGATGTGGTTTCCCGATAAGAATGGTGGTACCTGGTACAAGTAGCCTCGGTACTCCATTATTAGATATAAAGCAGATGTATTCTTAATTTTATTTTCATTACAAATAGAAGACTCATTCGGAACTGATAAATAATAGCAGCACCTGTTGTATACTTTTTCTTAATTTTAATTTTTTATGTATTTTTCTTGGGTATAATAAACTGTAAATAAATAAATAAAAATGGTTCCTAATAATGATAAAAGTAGAATCGACGATCCGGAAAACAAAACTGAAATTAAATCGCAGGTTTAAATACTCTACATATATATTTTTTTCTCTTTTAAATAAATTTGTTATAATGTTTTTGTAACATGATCTAAGAGTAAAAAGCATCTTCTCATTTACAGGAAAAGAATCCGCGCAAGAAAAAAATATATCAACGTCGACCTAAAATGTTTGTTTTCGGCATGACTGAGGAAACACAGAAACGAATAGCCAATACAGACGTGATAGCATTAAGATGGACTTATTCTAGAATGTTCGGGTTTAATTAAAAAACTTGCTTTGTTAAATAAAATTATAATTAAAGTTTCGTGATAATATTTGTTTATATATTTGGAAATATATAAGCAACATGTCTATTTACGGTCTTGTAATACTACTAATCTAGGATAAGAATATTTTTAAACTCGCTCAAATGTAAGTAATCGTCTAATATTACTATACATACTAGTGTATATTGAAATAAAAACAATGTGTGTATATTCAGAACCAGAGTTTTATTTTAAATTATTATACAATTTCCTTATCGCGCGCGCGCGCACACACACACACAGTGCACAGCTCTATTAGATAGTTATGTAGCACACAGCTGCAGTAGTGGTGCTAGCCTTGACCGCGAACTCAGATAATGTTGTTGCTCTTATCAATCCAACTTTTTTCGTTCATACCGAGCCATTTAACATAAACCTTGTTTCCTTTTCGCCGTAAAACTTTCTCCACCAAATATATATCGGGATATTTGACTTTTTGTAGTTCTTGCTCATAAAACGCTCCAATAATAGGTTCATGCTTTGCATCTTGAAGCAAGTATGTGACGGGGTTTGTATTTTTCGCTTTCACTATTTTAAATATTTCCTTGCTCCAATTGCCTGTGTATCCTTTGGAAAAGATCGATTTATATTTGCTGATGCGCACATGATCACCGACCTTAAACTTGCCGCTGCCCCGGTCAATAACCTTGATATGATTATATGCTCCAGTTTAAAGCTTATCAGCGTTGGCGCGAGTCACAGACTGCGGCGGCATATGAATAGTGCGATGTTTTTACTATTATATCGTTTCATCAGTTTATTCAAATAGTTGGTCCACTTATAAGCGCCGCTAAGGCTAAAGTATTGCCACAACCAATGTTTTAACGTTCTTATGAGCCTCTCGGCTATGGAAGCTTTCATCGCACTAAACGTAGAGTAGTGATTAATCTTATACTTTTTTATTAGAGATTTGAATGTTGTATTGAAAAACTCGGTGCCATCGTCCGATTGAATATTTTTCGGTTTTCTCCCATCCTTATTTCGAAGGATTCTCAACATTGCTCTGGTCACTTCATCAGCTTTTTTATTCTTCAACGGTTGCGCCCATGCAAACTTTGAGAAGGTGTCTATGCACACCAATATATATTTGTGGCCGGCGTTTTCTCGAGCATATTTCTGCATATCTATAAGATCAATCTGCCAGGTGTCATCAAACCCTTTTTGTATGAATCGTCTTCGAGGGAAATTTTTCTTCGCATACTTGTGTATCTCTTTAACAACTTGAGCTTTACTACTCATTCTCCCCCATTGTTAATCTTCTTCTTGGTTGTCGTCGTCGCGGTCGCTGGTGGTGGCGGTGGTGTTGGAGAAGGGGGAGGGGGAGGCGGTTTTTTTGATGGAGCAGTAGCAGCTATAGCAGTAGCTGGAGTGGGTGCAATTTTTCTTTTCCTAACGCCACCGGCACTACCGCTGCCGCTACCGGTACCGCTACCGCTGCCGCTACAAATACCGCTACCGGTACCGCTACCGGTACCGCTGCCGCTACCGGTACTGGTACCGCTACCGTTACCGCTGCCACTACCGTTACCGCTACCGCTACCGCTATCGGTACCGCTACCGGTACCGTTGCCGCTACTGCTACCGCTACCGGCACGGCGCCGTGCCGGAGATACTTATTACCTAATAGTAATAATTTTAAAAGTGCTCTGGGATCCCACTCTTTTTGGGTAAGTGTGAACATAATTTTAATAAACTATCAGTGTATTTCGTAGTGATTCTTTCTTTCCGTCAACCGTAGGTAATCCTCGATCTTTTGTTAATACGCGGTAGCGGTACCGATAGCGGTAGCGGTAGCGGTAGCGGTACCGGTACCGGTACCGGTAGCGGTAGCGGTACCAGTACCGGTAGCAGTAGCGGCAACGGTAGCGGTAGCGGCAGCGGTACCGGTAGCGGTACCGATAGCGGTTGCGGTAGCGGTAGCGGTACCAGTACCGGTAGCGGTAGCGGTACCAGTACCGGTAGCGGTAGCAGTAGCGGCAACGGTACCGGTAGCGGTACCGATAGCGGTAGCGGTAGCGGTAACGGTAGTGGCAGCGGTAACGGTAGCGGTACCAGTACCGGTAGCGGCAGCGGTACCGGTAGCGGTACCGGTAGCGGTATTTGTAGCGGCAGCGGTAGCGGTACCGGTAGCGGCAGCGGTAGTGCCGGTGGCGTTAGGAAAAGAAAAATTGCACCCACTCCAGCTACTGCTATAGCTGCTACTGCTCCATCAAAAAAACCGCCTCCCCCTCCCCCTTCTCCAACACCACCGCCACCACCAGCGACCGCGACGACGACAACCAAGAAGAAGATTAACAATGGGGGAGAATGAGTAGTAAAGCTCAAGTTGTTAAAGAGATACACAAGTATGCGAAGAAAAATTTCCCTCGAAGACGATTCATACAAAAAGGGTTTGATGACACCTGGCAGATTGATCTTATAGATATGCAGAAATATGCTCGAGAAAACGCCGGCCACAAATATATATTGGTGTGCATAGACACCTTCTCAAAGTTTGCATGGGCGCAACCGTTGAAGAATAAAAAAGCTGATGAAGTGACCAGAGCAATGTTGAGAATCCTTCGAAATAAGGATGGGAGAAAACCGAAAAATATTCAATCGGACGATGGCACCGAGTTTTTCAATACAACATTCAAATCTCTAATAAAAAAGTATAAGATTAATCACTACTCTACGTTTAGTGCGATGAAAGCTTCCATAGCCGAGAGGCTCATAAGAACGTTAAAACATTGGTTGTGGCAATACTTTAGCCTTAGCGGCGCTTATAAGTGGACCAACTATTTGAATAAACTGATGAAACGATATAATAGTAAAAACATCGCACTATTCATATGCCGCCGCAGTCTGTGACTCGCGCCAACGCTGATAAGCTTTAAACTGGAGCATATAATCATATCAAGGTTATTGACCGGGGCAGCGGCAAGTTTAAGGTCGGTGATCATGTGCGCATCAGCAAATATAAATCGATCTTTTCCAAAGGATACACAGGCAATTGGAGCAAGGAAATATTTAAAATAGTGAAAGCGAAAAATACAAACCCCGTCACATACTTGCTTCAAGATGCAAAGCATGAACCTATTATTGGAGCGTTTTATGAGCAAGAACTACAAAAAGTCAAATATCCCGATATATATTTGGTGGAGAAAGTTTTACGGCGAAAAGGAAACAAGGTTTATGTTAAATGGCTCGGTATGAACGAAAAAAGTTGGATTGATAAGAGCAACAACATTATCTGAGTTCGCGGTCAAGGCTAGCACCACTACTGCAGCTGTGTGCTACATAACTATCTAATAGAGCTGTGCACTGTGTGTGTGTGTGCGCGCGCGCGCGATAAGGAAATTGTATAATAATTTAAAATAAAACTCTGGTTCTGAATATACACACATTGTTTTTATTTCAATATACACTAGTATGTATAGTAATATTAGACGATTACTTACATTTGAGCGAGTTTAAAAATATTCTTATCCTAGATTAGTAGTATTACAAGACCGTAAATAGACATGTTGCTTATATATTTCCAAATATATAAACAAATATTATCACGAAACTTTAATTATAATTTTATTTAACAAAGCAAGTTTTTTAATTAAACCCGAACATTCTAGAATAAGTCCATCTTAATGCTATCACGTCTGTATTGGCTATTCGTTTCTGTGTTTCCTCAGTCATGCCGAAAACAAACATTTTAGGTCGACGTTGATATATTTTTTTCTTGCGCGGATTCTTTTCCTGTAAATGAGAAGATGCTTTTTACTCTTAGATCATGTTACAAAAACATTATAACAAATTTATTTA
This sequence comes from Athrips mouffetella, assembly GCA_947532105.1. Classification (NCBI taxonomy): domain Eukaryota; kingdom Metazoa; phylum Arthropoda; class Insecta; order Lepidoptera; family Gelechiidae; genus Athrips; species Athrips mouffetella. Next base: position 4,169,215 of record OX383964.1, on the reverse strand, counting down.
AAAGAGAAAAAAATATATATGTAGAGTATTTAAACCTGCGATTTAATTTCAGTTTTGTTTTCCGGATCGTCGATTCTACTTTTATCATTATTAGGAACCATTTTTATTTATTTATTTACAGTTTATTATACCCAAGAAAAATACATAAAAAATTAAAATTAAGAAAAAGTATACAACAGGTGCTACTATTATTTATCAGTTCCGAATGAGTCTTCTATTTGTAATGAAAATAAAATTAAGAATACATCTGCTTTATATCTAATAATGGAGTACCGAGGCTACTTGTACCAGGTACCACCATTCTTATCGGGAAACCACATCCGTTTTAATAAATGCTTTTTTGTGGGAAATAAATAAAAATATAATTACTTGAGAAGCAAAGCTAATGAGTTTAATTTTTCAATGTTGTAAGCTATCAATTATCCTTGTTCTAGTTTAATATGCAACAAAGTTGTGATCAGGATGAGTCCATTTCCTGCAGATAAACGTCTGCCCGCGCAGCTCTATAATAGGTTTGATTATGTGCGTGGGTTAAGCACATTTAATAGATGCGGTTTCCGTACATAATAGATTTTTACATAGATTTGCTCTAGTGTAATAAACGATGTCATGTTTGAGCATAGTGTGCTCACCAACACAGTGAGAAAGATTTCTCAATAAAAAACTGCTCAAGCAAGAAAGCGGTCAGTTTAAATGTGCATCATGAACGTGAAGGACGTGTACACCGGTGCAGCTGCTGCTGTTGCTACTTCAGCTTCTGCTATCAGTGTTGTTTCCCCCGCCGCTGCCTCCCGTCTTCCTGCTGTTGCTGCTACTCTCCCTCCGTACTATCATCTCCTAGAAGAGGATCAGTGCACGTTTGCAAAGTCTCATTATGATTTCAACTATGATGATGGATTCTATATTGCGACATATCTCAATCAAAACCTTGAAGTGAAAATTGATTTTGGCGGTGTAATAAAACTCAACCAAGAAGAGTGGTTCTCTATAATTGTGAACAATGAGCTATTGATTTCAAACTTCCTTATGGGACACCCTATCAATGAAGCGATAACCAGCGGTGTTGGAAGATTCGACCTTATCTCTTCGATGAATAATCACCGTTTCTTGGTGATTTTCTCACAAAACTTCGGCTCCATCACGTTAAACTATGAAAAGTGGATGAGTATTCGAAATGTCATACTCTGTGTTACGAGGCGGGTCAAAATGTTAGCGAACCAACTGCGACCATCCTACGAGAATCGTCTCAACTTTTTATCAAAAGAATTGCGTAAGATACAACCGCAAAGTGTGCAAGAAGCTAAATATGTGTTGGAGAGGAAATGTGATCGGGACTCTATTGTGGACTTGGAAATCTTAGGTTTAGGTTTGGTTTATCTTTACACGAATTAAATAATAAAAATAAAACAAAGATGTTGATAAATTATATATTTTTATTTTCATACACCTCTTCCTCACTTAATATAGAATCATACTTAATTATATCCTTATGCCCCCAGGCTAATGTCTTATATTTATTGTTAGGTATTTGAAATCGCTTATCATCTACGTTTTTTAAAGTTAACTTATTCAAAGTTTGGGTATATAATGTCTGTTGCTTACTACGTATTACATTCATCTCCCTATACATTTGTTCATTTCCGCTTACGCAGCTATAAAAGTCATCTCTATTCACCTCATTACCTACAACGTTTCTCTTAACACCTTTAATTCTCTTTAAACAATCTTCGTTTTCCTTCGTGATGCAGTAACATTTTGATCTTATGCCAATGAACTCTTTAATCAAACTGCCAGCGCACTCATCCTTCATCTTGCCCACAACTTTTTTATTCACCGATGGGTAGTTGTATCTATTATTTTCCGGATAGTCGGAAGTGTCGAACCTCGCCTCTAGATCCTGCCTGATATCATTGTAAAAGTCCCGAGTTTTTATCTCATATATAAAAGAGTCGGTGTCTGTGTACAAAAGGGAAACTTTATCACTATACATTGGCTTCATGTACGAGTAGTGAAACTCGTACATTAACGTTTTAGATAACTCTAATACGCTGAAACCTACATAAATAGGCTTATCATATGTGACGCTATTCCTATTCATTTGTATGATAACCAAGTCTTCATTAATAGTGGTGCAACTATGAAAATTTATTCGACTAATTAGTGCGCGCGCACCTAATCGTTTCCCCCGACTCTCCCAGCTGTTAACTAGACGTACGTCAACCCTCTTATCAACGTTCTCCATTGTCTTACCAAACACCGCGTTATTCATTAGTTTGAAAAAATCTTTCTCAAACGCGTTTTTCGCCCTCGTTCTCATCTCAGTGTTTAGGTCGATGTAGCCCTTGAGCCAATGAGATTGGGTAAATTCCAATATGCGATGTACTTTTTTCATTTTTAATCCATGCTCTAGTGCTTGTTTCAAGTTTACGATATGCACAATATAGTTTTGCTTATCGTGTAGAGTAGCCATCAGTTTAGAGGTTTTGCTTAACGCCGCCTCCGGAACTCTATTTTCCGCGCAGAATGGTAGATCGTTGTGGAGCTCGTGTAAATGCTCAGGATACTCCAAATCAACTTCCAGGAAGTATCCTTTTTCACCATCAGTTTGAACTTGTTCCAACATGAATTTTTCAACTTCATCCGGCTCGAGCCAGCGGAAATTTTTAAGTGGTAGATTCTGAGACATTGCCCACCCGTATTGGTTGTTCACATCTAAATAAACGATGTAGTTAGACTCTTGTGATGACTCATCAAAATCCTGCATATATTTATTATTGGCTTTAGAGTATTTTTGACAGCACACACTCAAACCGCCGCGAATACCGTTCGCGATAAACTTTATCATTGAGATGTCAGTTAAAAGCTCCATTTCCACCTGCGTAAACTTGAGCATCGCGTCCCAGCTAAGACCTGGAGCGGTGTAGTAGTGCGCTGGATCTAACTTGTATGCCGTCATACATACCGTACGGAAAGCTTCAAATACGTCCGCAAGCAATAGTACATCCGTCTTCAGATAAATGTCCGAGTATTCACCCAAAGTTTTTATATTTAATGTTTTCCATACATTTTGCGCGTGAGCGTACTGCTCATCGCTTATACCACACTTATTCAAGCTGCTATAAAAACTGGTTTGAGGTGGTAATCGCTCCTCATCTAAATTCTCCCAATCTTGTATGTACTCATAGGGGAACACTCCTTTTTGCCTTAAGAGATGTGCGTGATTTTCCGGAAAGTTTTTATTTGTGTTAACAAACTGATGCGGTTCAAGGTTAGAGGTGAGTTTATCGAGACTTGAGGCCATAAAACGGCAGGAATCTATAAATCGTATATTTATATCTAAGTCATGATTTTTTATTGTAAAACTTATAAAGTTTTCCTTGTTCTTTGGCAGAATTGATACATCACGTCGATTCAATATACTTATCACAAAGTGCGCGTCATAATGAGATAAATTGTGTATAACCACCGGTATAACTGGTTTAATTTTATATTTAAGATTGCAACTAGAGTGAGCCGCTCCCCTAAACATACCGGTGAGATGGCAGTGATCGCGGACCTTATCGCCAGCTATTAATATCCCAACCCCGCATATGTGACACTCGGTGGCTGTATTATATTGTTCTTGTTGCTCGCTCGTTAGCAGGGTCATTGGTACAATTTTATGTAGTATCTCAGCGAACGGTTTCAGATTCTCCTCAAGCGATTGGATAAAAGTTTGCGCACAATCTTTACCTCTATAAGTGATGTATTTACTTAACGAGTCGTCAAGGCTGCATTTAATGAAATAGCCAAAACTATACGGTTCATGAAATTGATACTGTTTTGTGAATGAAGCGTTTGGATTAGGTGAGCAAGTAGGAATCGGTCTAAGAATAGCTTCAAAGTCAGCATACACTACTATAGGGACCGTTAACATGTTATGATGATTTTTAAATTTTAAAATATTCTCACCCGGTTTTGGTATATTAGTTTTTACCGCCGAACAATCTCGTTTGGTGTGCTCATTAAGCTTTTCTTTATTCGTAAAGGTCAAGAGGCATAAGTTGCAGAAATGAATTCTACCCCGATGTTTAGTCATCTGGCTTCTTACTAACCTACTCAGGTTTTTGATCCAACAGTAGTGGGAGCGTTCGCCACTCTCGATGTACAGCAGGTTTATATGAGTACCTCGTTTAGTTTTCGATATGTATATTGGGCCGGAAATGTTGCTTTTCTCTACCTCAAATATATTTATACTAATGTCGTTGAGCTCCTCGAAGCGCTTGATATCCTTCCTGGTGACTGGAAAATTGATTCCTTCCAATTTCAAAACATCTCTATAGTTGGGATAAGATGATGTGCGTTCAGAGCACTTATCATTTGGGTAGAGTGCGCTTATCACCGCCCACGCGAAGCATGCATCGTCTTTATTTTTAACGTTCACGCAGGCGTGCTTATCTACTATCCATTTTGGGAGCTGAATATAGCTACTCCCTTTGAGCGGGGAGCATTTATTAATGTTAACTTCTAAGTAGAGGACTTTCTCGATAGCCCACCCACTGTCCCGCTCTTGAAATTCATCAGCCTTAGTTGTAATCTCCTCCGTAAATGCTTTGTAAACACCTTCAAGCTCGTCCTCCATACTTATAACATGATTTTTTGTTAAAAGAGACTTTACCGCACTCTCTTCTTTTTTCTCCACTTGTTTCACATAACTTGCAAAAAGCTCTAGGTTAATTTTTATGGATTCTCCCAATTCGTTTTGTTTTTGTGCTATAAGTTTAAGCACACACTTTTGCACATCGCTGATAAACTTTGTTGGTAAAAGGTGTTCAACATCGCTATAAACTCTATAGGAAGCGATGCGTGATTTGAAGCCAGATTTTATGATTTCAACATTGTCTTCTATCCGTTCCACTTGCTTGTTCTTATGCTTTGTGCTTCTTACGTGAGTATGCAGGTTTTCCACATCCATATCGCATAGGTCACACCTTTGCTGAATTTTCATCTTTTTCGGTGGTGACTGTGGTCCTCCATCTCCAACGCTCAATCCCTCACGTGTTTTGTTGTGCTGCATTTTCATCTTTTTCGGTGGTGGTGGTCCTCCATCTCCAACGCTCAATGCCTTACATGTTTTGCTATGACGGTGTAGCACATCTTGTCGTGAGAACCTCTGTAGGCAGTGACGGCAGTTAAGAGACTCCACCTCCTCCTTTAACTCATGTTTATTGAGCTGATGACGTTTCCTATCCGCCTCCCTTGAGAATTTTATACCACAATACTCACAAAGGAACATTATAGTTATTTAAAGATGTCTTTTCAGTTATAACGTATTGTTAACAATGTACAGGAACGAGTGCGTGTTCAGCTTTTATACTTTACATCCGTAGCAAATTTTTTTCTTATCATATTTGAAACGGATGCGGTTTCTCGATAAGAATGGTGGTAAGTTGTTTTTAATAATATTACGAGATAAGAACTGTCTACGTTGGTCTACATCAACATTGTGACATCAACTATAAATAAATAACAACCTCGGTAGGTTATCAAAAATATTGTGAAATAAGAACTATCTAGGTCGGGTTTTTATCAACGTTGTGACGTCAACATCGACAATGTGACGTCATCGGATGACTCGCGCTTGACCGCATTGTGGAGCAAAATTAATTAATTTATATTCATATGTGACGTCATAGGATGAGTCGCGCTTGACCGCATTGTGGCGCAAAATTGATACGTTGCGCTTCACACTTACATAGGATATATCTATCAAATCACACGTAGCGCCATCTGTACGCTGCTGTCTGTACTACTACGTCACTCACACCATCTAGCGTCTAAGCGCCCAATTACTACATACGTTGCGCTCTACACTAACGTCATCAAGTAGCGCCATCTGTACGCTGTTGCCATCGCGCATCGCTATGACGTCATTATGGAGGTAGGACGAAGGGAAATTGTATTATGTCACTGCCGCCATCTAAGGGTTAAGCGTTGAATTACTATATACGTTGCGCTATATACTTACGCTTTGCCATAACGATCTATCAATCAACTTGCACGTAGCGCCATCTGTAGGCTAGTGTTTGTACTGCTACGTCACTCCCGCCATCTAGCGGTTAAGCGACGAATTATGACATCGACGATGTGACGTCATCGGACGACTCGCGCTTGACCGCATTGTGGAGCAAAATTAATTAATTTATATTCATATGTGACGTCATCGGATGACTCGCGCTTGACCGCATTGTGGCGCAAAATTAATTAATTTATATTCATTTTTGTATTATCTTGTATGGAGATTTACATCGCACATTTGCGCCGCAACGCCGCTGCGCCAGAAGGAACATATTATAACTACTCACAGCTATTTCGAAAAATAAGAAGTTTGATATTTATGCTGATAAAAACTATAATTTTCGCAATGGAACGAACTTCCCCCTGTGGTTGTGGTTTTCCCATGGGTTTTCCCTACCAGTTACGATATGGAGGTTTTCAAAAAGGTTGACAAATTGTCGGTAACGCACTAATAGCATTGCCTCTTAAGTGTCCATGGGCGGCAGTGACACTTTCCATCAGGTGGGCTGTCTGCTCGTTTGTTTGTTTCGACCAAAGAGATTTGAACCTCGCTGCGCAGCGAGGTTCAAATCTCTTTGGTTTTGACCATGTTTTGACATAAAAAAAATCCAGCAACACACAGCAACACTGGCGGACGGTCTGCCGTCTGCTGTGCCTCATAGAGATCTAGACACATTACATTTCTCAAACAAAATAGACGAAAATTACTTTATTTCACTGGCTCAGGGACCCATTTTAAAACCAGGGATCTTGGTATTCTCATTCACTGTATAGTCTTTCGTTGCTCCTCCTCACGCCAGTCTAGCGCCCTGAGTCAAGAGGCTTTCTATTATCGCAAATGCTTTAGAATAGAATAAAACTCTATGGATTTGACATAAGCTGTCACGTGACATTTCGTTAGCTAATGTCAATCCCATACATTTTCATTCTATTCTACTGGCGTTTGCGATTGTAGAAAGCCACTTGACTCATAGTCCATGGGCCAGAAAATATATCGGTATGATTTAGCGGTACCCATTTTCCTTTTTACCATAGTTAGATAGGTTTATAAGGATGTCAATAAACTATGATTGCTGTCTCAAAGTGGTAGCTGACCAAAATAGCAGCCAATCCAAGTGTTCAGATACTGCTCATATTTACCACCAAATATTAGCAGCATCTTAACTCTTGGATTGGCTGCTATTTTGGTCAGCTACCACTTTAAGACAGCACTCATGGTTTAATGACATCCTAATAAACCCATCTACCTGTAGTAACATGGAATATTGGTACCTCCCAATTATACCACTTCCTCATTTTAGGCCATCTGGCCCATGGACTATCAGGGCCGGTTCTTTTGAGGGCATTCATGAAAGCACTTCTGCACTGCTGCACTTCGTCACTCGGACGTCCATCCGGCCATTTTCAAGTCAGTTATTCCAATTACACTCTTTTGACTTATTGTATCTGGTTTTATTGAAAGAAATACAATACTAGAGGTATAAATACGTGTGTCAGCAATGGTACAACCTTAAGTTTCGAAGTAAAATGCTTAATAGCAAAAAGATGTAAAGCAACACGTGTATCGTCAATTAAGTATAAAGATAATGAAAGTCATCAAATGATTATGCATAAACTTGCATTTGTTACATTGTATTTAGATAAATTGATAACATCCATCTCCACGGCTTAACGTAAAGCGAACAGTGGAAACAAAGTTATCGAGTATTGACTTAGAATTGTAATAGCTGTCTGATTATAATAGCGAAGTGCTCGGGGCCTAATGGTAGTTGTTTTTTCTTTCCGATCACAAGAGTTAAGTAGCTGTGGTTATAGAACCTGCCTCTCTACCGCCGAACTCAATTGGTATGGGTTTGAAGTCGATTATAAGGTTTACTTAACCTTTGCTAGATCCAGTTTCTGACTATTCACGTTTGACATGTTAGATATAATCCGCTCCAAACCAACGAGTTCGGTGTTAAAACTAATTGATAGATAATCGCTGGTAAAGAAACTCGAATGTTTTCTGAGATTCCTGGTCCCAGCTACATGAAAACACAAAGAGTAACTGTCACTGGCAGTTTACTTAAAGCTAAGTCGGAGGCTATTTTGGTAGCAACCTAAATGAGACAAACACAGCATGAATTTTTATTCGTTTTAAACCCGAAGCCCAGTGATTTTACTCATGAAAACAAGCAACTTTACCGAAGAAAAAAATTATTTCCTCGAGAAAAATTTTTCACCTTCCCATACAAAATGAGTCGATCACGTGACCACTTTACTCTTGGGGGACGACAAAATTTTTTCGAGTAAAAAATTTTTTTCTCAGGGAAAGTTGCTTGTTTTCTTGAGTAATCAATGGGCTTCGGGTTTGAAACGAATGAAAATTCACGCTGTATAGAGAATTGAGTTTGGTTCGCCCTCTGAGTTGCAAAGGTCAGATGGCAGTCGCTCTGTGTTAAAACCAGTGCCCTCAAGAAGTCCAATCCTGTAGATAAGTTAGCCGACTTCGTCAAATGGAACAAGATGTCTGTTTTCCGAATCAATAAATTGAAAGTAATATCGTTGTTTGATGAGCTAAGAAAATATGTTTTTTTAATGTTTTACACAAATTAGTCTTGCTATTGAAATGCGATTGTGGGTATTGTAATTTCACACAAGCTAACACAATGCACGATACGTACTTAACATTAGGGCCTACGCGCACTGCAAATTTTTGTCGTACTTTGTTTTAGAATTTAGTGAATTGGTCTTTATATTTTTTTGATATATGTTCAATAGCATATTATGATAAAATTTTAAAGAAATTTTACTATATTCAATTACATATTTAAGAGTATTTTTTCAAATTTTTGGCAATTTCAGTCTCGCCGTTGCGTTGGTCGTTACAGCCACGATGCAGAGCATTCGTATAATGATCATTATTGACGTGTGAAATGAGGTCGACATTTGCTTTAACTAGCGTGTAGCTGCGAATTTTAGAGTAGTATTAAGCCTTTTTGACGCATATTTAATAGCATTGGGCAGAACTGGTGTGGTTTAGTTGTTGACAGAGTCTTCGGTGTACACGTAGGAGACGTGGATTTTTTCAAGACGAACTTAATATGAGTAAGTGTAAGAAAGTGACAACTTTGACATCAGGGTTTGTGAGGTCGGTCATCGACTTTGCAACCTACACGGTATAATGATGATGTTGCCAAATGTACAAATTTGTCAAAAAATTGCAATAAAATTCACAATTCCATGACACCAAGGAGTTAGTATAGTTTCATGACACGGATTAAATGGTGTCAAACTTTCTTTTTGACAGCTGTTATTTAAAGTTCTTGCCAGCAACAAAAGTTTTATTGCAGTCGCGGTGCGATGTTTGCAGCAATTTTTATTTGACGTCTTTTTGTCATTCGTATAGAATTCATTATGCAACAAAATTTGCTGTCTACAGTTATTTTTCTTACTGCGTACAAATAAAGTTGCAAGTGTGAGCAAACCCTAAGATATTTCACACAAGCCAGTACAATGCACATTACGCACTTAAACTTACATAGCTACTTGAAGAAGTAGTTTAAATAAGCAAGGCCAATAAAACACGCAATGTAATTGACTGTCGCTTTGAACTACCTAAAGAATTCACACGTTTGGCTTCAAGCCAGTATGTACAGCGGTGTTGTAGTAGGAAGTAGACTACAAAGTAGAGTTTTATCATTATCCTTCTGTTTTATCAGAAAATAAACCTATACTGAGATTTCAGTAATACTACAGATGAAATAATAGTGTGTAATACATGAAGATACGCAGTGATAATTAGTTTACCATGTGGTGTGTGCGGAAATAGATACTTTGATTTTTGTGGTAAAAGTGTTGTCTTTAAAATGGAAGGCGATTTCGCATCATGGGTGACTCCGTTCAAGAAACAGGTAAGTATGGATTTAACAAGTTTTTTAATTCCTACGAAAACGAGGTAAGAGGACTTACTCAACTACTAGGTCAATGGGCTTACTCTTGACCTCGATCTAGTCTTGAGGACAAAGAAGAGTTCGACGATGGGACGAATTTGCCCTGAAGAAACATATTCACACGCGACTTGAATTATATTCGGGTAATATGAACTCGGAAAAATAGACGAAAGCAGAGAAGTGCCCATCATCAGATCCTGACTTGGTTACAATGGGACCACTTCAGGAGTATACTCTTTCAGATAAAAAAAAATTGCAAATCGGTTCACACTGACGGATTAATCGGTGAACATACATAAAAAAAATAATTAAAATACATACAGTGGAACATAGAACCTCCTCCTTTTTTGAAGTCGGTTAATAAGAACGACAGACATGTAGTTAGGATGACGATGATTGAAATCTCTTTTGTTTACAGTGTTTCGTGGTCATGGGCGTTTGCCTTAACATGGCAGCCCACGGGCTCGTGATGGGGTTTGCAGCCATCTTATTACCACAACTGAAAGAGCCAGGATCAATCATACCCATTGACGATTATTCTGGATCTTGGATCGGTAGGTATTGCCGGGTGCGATTTATTAATTAAGAAACAAATTTTATTAAGAGTGATGTGGAACTATAATTAGTTCAAAAACAGTTTTTGGTGCCAACGGAGAAATAAATCAACCAATAAGAGTTCTTTATTCCGATTGACTGATAAGTCAGTCCGTCGTCCTCTCGATTGCCGAAGAGAAAAATTTTTTAGGGATCCGAATTAAAATGTTAAAACTGGAACCCTTATGTTTGTCAGCCTGTCTATGTGTTTGTTTGTCTGTATGTCACACCCGTTTATCTCAGCCCCGCAGCCAAGCATGAGTACATGCTAATAACTTAAGATTTGGAATTGCTAAACTATGTTGCAAATAAAATAATCCAAAAATACATTGTTGCAACATTTCAAATTGTCATTACTAAGTTGAGTGCGGTATCATATAAATAGGTTGTAAATAGATTTTTGTATTTTTTATCGACTCTTAGTTTTCTAGCCTCTATAACCCCGCCAAATATATAAAACACTCCACTAAGTACCTCAGAATAACCGTCTAGCTCTGCCATACAAAAATTCGCAACAACCGTGCAAAAACAAAGTGACATTGCGAATTTGCAATTTTTTCCCGCCAATAGACCTACTTACATTGGTCGGGTATTCAGTGCGCGGGAAGTAATCGCTGATATTTCCGAACGTAGCCACTCTACCTCTATGGTTTATATGTCATTCGAAAGGTAATTTTATAAGGTCTAAAGTCATTATACATGTCAAACCAAAATATCGTATTTTTTCTGCAATAAGGCAAAATTCGAAAATCGGCGACGAAAGGAAGCGATCTGGGTTCACATGTGAACCCACGGTGCTTCTGAGGCTAGTTAGATAGGCGTCAGTTCGTATATGGAGGTAAAAGAGGCGGCTTTGTTCAGAAAAAGATGGAGGGAGTTGCACAGTTAAACTGACAGGGATGCTGCACCGACTAGAGGCTAGCTCTTAAATTAAAGAAGAAGTTTTCTAGTTATGATGATAAATACCAAAAAGAAAACCCACCTTATGTCTAAAGTTTGCAATGCAAAAAATCTGAATTAATTATGCTCCTTAGAAGTTTATGTACACATTTCTGGAAAAATAAAACAATCTTACAAAGTAGCACAGTTTTTCAGAAATCTTTAAATCCTTGGCAAAATTTGCGGTCCTACAAATTGAATTTATTGCTTCCAAAAACAATATATAGGTAAATCGGAACCCTCGGCGCGCGTGTTTGAGTCATACATGACCGTTTTTAGGGTTCCGATACCAAAATGGTAAAAAAAAGGAACCCTTATGGTGCCGCTCTGTCTGTCTGTCTGTCTGTCTGTCCGTCTGTCTGTCACACCTCTATATCTCAGCAACCACTTATGCTATCAACCTGAAATTTGGAATAGTTTTAGAATATAGTTGCCCAACTTAATTGCACAAGAAAAAATTTTGAAAAAAGTATGATTATTAATATAAAGGGGGCCAAAATAGGGGGGGCCAAATTTCAAATTGTCGCTACTAGGTCGAATGGGGTATCATATGAAAGGGCTTTACTTGTACATTTTAAAATATATTTTTGTATTTTTTTAAATTTCTTAGTTTTAAAGTTATGATGAAAAATGTCAAGAAAAATACCATTCCCCCCCCCTTATCTCCGAAGTTTGAGTAAGGAAAAATCTGAATTAATTACAGTTGACAGAAGTTTATATAAACTTTACAGCAAAAATAAAACGATCTTTCTAAGTTGCACAGTTTTTCAGAAATCTGCAAAAAACCTTTACAAACAAATTTAGTTTTGCGGTCCTGAAAATGGACTTTATTGCTTCCAAAAATACTATAGGTATATCGGAACCCTCGGCGCGCGAGTCCGACTCGCACTTGACCGTTTTTTTTTTTATTTATCTAATTGAATGTGGCTTTTGAATCCACGTTAGATATTTCCAAAATCGTATTGTATACGCTGAATTAGAAAGCTCATCTTACTTTTCGTTTCTATTTCAGCTTCTATCGTGGGCTTCGCACTTGTCGCTGGAAATTTCGTTATACCTACAATTATGGCGCGTTTTGGCCGTCGAACAGCTAATATAGTATCTATTTTAACTTTACTTACAGGCTGGTTCTGTATATTATTAGCTAGCAGTATTACCACATTATTAATAGCTAGATTTATACAAGGATTTGCTATGGGTATGAGTGCATTTTTAGGTCCTGTCTTGATTGGCGAATATACTAGCCCGAATAATAGAGGAGCATTTTTAACTATGATCTCTTTGACTATTGCCACTGGAGTTTTAGCAGTGCATTCGATGGGATCTTATTTGACTTGGCAGACTACAGCGTCAATTCTTGCGTTTATGGCCTTTACTGATTTGTTAATAGTTATATATTCGCCAGAATCACCAAGTTTCTTAGCCGATCAGGGTAGATATGAAGAATCAAAAAAGATTTTTAGATGGTTACGAGGCGATAGTGAAGAAGATGAATTACGGAGAATAATTGAATCTGCCATCATTGTAAGAGATGCAAAAAGTGAAGTTCATATTGATGAAAGTATTTGCAAAAAAATGCAATCTTATTTTGTATATTTCAACTCAACTATCCGAAAAAAAGAGTTTTACAAGCCTATATTTATAATGATACATATTTACACATTAAGCCAATGGGCTGGTGCTAACATCTTAGCTGCTTACACTACGGATGTTTTTAAAAACGTCATTGGTAGTAATGTTAATATAGGTCTTATGATAATAACTTTAGATACACAGAGGATTATATCAAATAGTTGTGCTGTTTTCGTCATTAAGAAAGTCAAAAGGAGAACCATGTTGCTTATTACAGTAAGTCTAAATGTATTTGCATTTGTGAGTATAGCTATGTACACATATTTTAAAAGTCGAGGTATGTTGCCTTTTGATCACCCATTCATTGGTGTAGTTCTTATTCATATACACATGTTTTCAATTGCTACCGGAACTGTTCCACTACCATTCATAATAGCTGGTGAATTGTTTCCATTAGAATTTAGATCTTTAGCTGGAGGCATAAGCGTTTTATTTTTGTCATTAAATTTATTCATTAACGTCAAAACTGTTCCCTTATTTTTCAACTATTTAGGTATTTATGGAGCTTATATTATTTATGCAATTGTAGTCGGGTATTGTCTTATTGTAGCTATGAGATTCTTACCCGAAACGAAAGATAGGACTTTGCAGGACATAGAAGATGAGTTCAGAGGAAGGCCGTTATCGCCTAAAGATTTGAAATCAATTGAATCTTTAACTTCTTGGAAATTGGTACATAATGGTGATATGACATGTACCAGTAATAAGCCTGTTATAAAGTGACATGAAGATATAGTTTTTAAGTTTAAATCTGTAACTAAAGCAATAATATTATATTCTATAGAGATAATATATGATCAAACGAACTTCTTGAATGAAGTTCGATCAATATTATATGAGTAAGCTTCATTCGAAGATATAATTAACCAAGTAGTCCCAATTCTAGCCCGCGGCAACTAATCGCACATACTTTAGAGATTTTTTAAAGGTTTTGAACCAGTTTTGTTCATATCGTTTGAAAAAAGCGCGCCAACACAACACGCCACCTGGCAACCCAGGCGGCACTTAAACTCATTATTTAGAGATTGTAGAGCTTTCGAAACTTCCTATTCCGGGGTTGGGAGGGGTGGGACCTTATATCTTCGAATGAAGCTTACTCATATAATATTGATCGAACTTCATTCAAGAAGTTCGTTTGATCATATATTATATTTCGTAAGCTTCATTCGAAGATATAATTAACCAAGTAGATGTTTAGAGCAGGAAGTTTCGTACTTTATTACATATTAAATACTTTTACACCTTTTTAAAAGTATTACAAAATACATTTTCAAATATTTAAGTACAAAAATATCAAAAATTTCAATTTCAAATTGGTTATATTTATCATAAGGTTCACAAAAGGATGCATATGAATGCTGTGAGCCAGTGTAAGCTGATGAGATAGACAGTTAAAATTATAAAGCAACTACAAAACATTTTAGAAGGAATACAATTCGTTTTGAATGTTTTTGTCCGGCTTACTGTTGTTTGAATTGTGCCGGTGTTTCTTGTCACGAGAGTATAAGTTAGGTAACTTGTACCAAGAATCAGATTATATATCGAGATCAAATGTATCCAGAGCTAATATGAACTGATTATGAACTTTTACACAGTCAGAGCAAAATGTTATTTCTTCTGAGTATAACTCAGATACATTAGTGTATGAAATCTAAAAGAGTAACTGGAAAAATCATCAGATCAAGGCCTTTGGCCGAGGTCTGTCTGTGTCCCTAATGTATCTTTAAATATATAAATAAATCTTTGCTCTGCACTGCCCTGGTAATTAATATCATATAATTTCTCTAGATAAAAAGCATTCATCTGATATTTAATATTTATTATGAGAGAACGTTTCTATTCTCTGAGCCGCAATGCTGTAAAATTGTGCTTGGTTTGGCACATTTCTTTATAATTATTGTTTATAACTTTGTATAAGTACCAAATGCAAACTTAAGTTTCGGAGAACCCTTCTGGTAGAAAATCGAATGTATCTGGTCTCTACTTAAGTGTCTTTTCTGCCTACTTAAAGAAGGGAGAATAGGTAATGAACAGTAACTGCTGTTTATGAGAGAATTAAACAACAGATATAATGTTACAAGAACAGAGGCACATAAGACCTAAACTTTGTTGTTTTTACATAAAATCGATCACGCTTTCGACTTCGTAGAAATTTAAAACAATCCATGTCACACGAGACTTACAGTCTCGTCAAACCCAGCGCAGAATTTTGACAGTTCTATTATGTACTATAAGATACAATAAAACCATAAGTTTTATTTTTATTTATAACAAATATCTCCTATTGGGGACGCTGGGACCGAAAAGGGTAAATTTACGTGTATGAAATAAATGTTTAATCATCGTTAAGTGATTTGTCGCTATTAATGTTCCTTTTAAACCAGTAAAACCTGGAAAGTGGCATCGCTGCCAGGGTATAACACTACAAGAAGAAGGATATTATGACCTTTCAGTTTACTTACCAAACATAACAAAAGTTTACTTACAACTTCCGTTGAATTTAAAATCAAGGGAAGTTAGGTCTGCTCTGCCACGGTCAGGAAAGAAATTCCAAAGTAGCTAAAGCTTGGCTGCAAATAACTATATTTAATGAATAAAGTTTTTGTTCAGTTAGTTTGTTTTTGGTTATGGGAATAAGAAAAAAAAATACGATGAAATCAACTAACTTCGAATTTAGATGGAATCATCGATTGCGTATACGTAACGTAGGTACTACCGCACATTAGACAATAGTAAACTGACACTTACGTGCACGTACCTTCAGTATTGGTGTGAGAGACAAGAGGGCTTTTGTAGTACTCATAGGAGTATCAGCAAAAACTTAGGATTTAAATTCTTGTAATCTTTGTTAGTTACTCATATCTTTTTAACCGATTAAAAAGCTACACCAATTCTCATTGTATCGATTCCGCATTGTTTTGGTCAAGTCATTCTATTGAATGAATTTTATATTTCTGTTATTATCCGATCAAATAACCTGTTGATGGCCATAAAATGGACAATGCGCAACAATGAATCACTCTTAATTTTAGGAGACAAAAGTGCTATAAATTGAGCAGTTTTTTGCAAGGCTTTACATATAGTGAAATGAAGCCTAAAAATCGGTATGGTTGTTTAGGTCGTACAACGTTTTTCTTCGCTAGTTTGTTTTTAAAAGTTATTCGGTATCGCGATTAACTATGATGAAGTATGGGATGCGCAGATGCGCGCATAAAAGAGCATGACAAAGCAAAAAAAAAAATTAATCACATTAGTTACGAAGGTTACCTAGTATTAGTATTATACAGCCCAGATATTTGACGTGAATGTGAAGTCAGCAGCAGTTAGTGAAATATTTGCGGCTTCTCAAAGGTCATACACCCTTCAGCATGGAAGTTGAAACAAAACCAGCTTAAGCTGAACTAGCCCTACGCTCGCTACAAACACCCGAAGGCAGATATTTGCTCAAGGTCCAAGTGTTTCCACTGGCGTGCGGCCGAGTGTACACTATGACAATAAAATAATATAATAATTTATGTTAACTACCCCAAGTCATCATACTATTATTACACTTTCAATGAAGAGAACACGTTAACTTCTTAGATTGAAGTAGTGTGCGATCATAAAACAGTCTTAAGCTATCGAATTAGTAGTAGCCCGATAGCCTTCCATTTGCGCAAGTTTTGAATAGACTTGCTCCCACTAAGGTATTGGCTTGCCACAGCAAAAATTTCATAGAAAGCAATCCTCAGCTATAGGATTATTACGGGGTAGTTTGCGACAGATAGCACTTAGCTGGCAGTCAAAATGAATGTAATGAACCAAATTAGAGCTACTCAATACTCATGGTTCATTGCTATATCTGGATCAGTCTTTATTTTCATTTAATGTGTACAATAATGTATGTTTGTTTAATGTATACATTTATGCATAGAATAAATAGAGGACGGCCAGCAGAACAGGATCAGGTCGTCTATGGGACAAGTCACGAGCTCAGTCGCCATAGAGTTGATGCATACGCGACTTGAAATGATTCTGGTTTTTGACCATATGAAATCCTCCGTTGCTCACGAAGGGGGCCCTGTGTGCTTCCCCCCCCCCCTTTCTTTCCAGCTATTGGTGAAATTGAGGGGAGGCTGTCCAGACTTCCCTGGTTGCTACCAATCTTGCTAGATTATGTCGTTTTTAGGAACGGTGGTGTAAAAATATTTTATGAAGAAAAATCTTTTTACGCTGCAAGTAGAACCTCTCTTTTGATGCATCATTCATTACATATGAAAGGTAGGCATTTATTTACCATATTAAACAAGTAAAACATTTAGAAACGACTTCTCAAAGTCTGGCCTTAACGTTGATTGATATTAAATAAAGATTTTAAAAGATTCAGTTTCTTCTAACAGGTACATTTATTTATCCAGCAAGCAAGATGGATATGTCAATGGCCGTATAGAAATACGAACATTGTTGTTGAACGATTCTTGAACGTCAATTTAATAATAACACGTCCACGTGCTAACACGCGGTTAGCCTCCAGACTATTTAAGTTTTTATTTCAAAATCGATAACAGCAGCCATATTTTGGCTAGAATTTGTCAGTGCCCTGATAAATCCATACTAATATTATAAATGCGAAAGTAACTCTGTCTGTCTGTCTGTCTGTCTGTTTGTTTGTTGCTCTTTCACGCCTAAACGGCTGAACGGATTTTGATTAAATTTGGTATGGTGATAGATGGTAACTTGGAGACGGACATAGGCTACTTTTTACCCCGGGAAAATATCTCATTCCCGTGGGAATCTACACATACAATAATACTCTAGCGGGCTCTTTCACGCCTAAACGGCTGAACGGATTTTGATGAAATTTGGTATGGTGATAGATGGTAACTTGGAGACGGACATAGGCTACTTTTTACCCCGGGAAAATATCTCATTCCCGTGGGAATCTACACATACAATAATACTCTAGCGGGGTTGTATCTGCTACAGCACACCGAAACTACTTAACCGATTTTGATGGGACTTCTTTTTTTACTCAACTAAGTATCGCTGATTACGAAAACTACTACAATTTTGAAATCCGACGTGGTAGACGTAAACTACCATTATCCCCTGGGGATAAGGTTGAGATGCGATAGGGTTGAAATGTCAAAAAATCAATATGGGTGTCGTTTGTAAGGTTTATCGAGCCGCTGATTACAAAAACTACAACAATTTTGAAATCCAACATGGTGGACGTGAAATGCTATCATCCCTTGGGGATGAGGTTAGGGTGCGATAGAGTTGATATGTCTAAAAATCAATATGGGTGTCGTTCGTATGGTTTATCGGGTCGCTGATTACGAAAACTACAATGATTTTGAAATCCAACGTGGTGGACGTGAAATACCACCACCCCTGGGATGGGGTTGGGATTCGATAGGTTTGAAATGTCTAAAAATCAATATGAGTGTCAGTTGTATGTTTATATAAGGATAGGGATAGCGGTTAAGATGGCGTTAGGGGTAGAAGCAGGGATAGGGGTAGGGTCAGGGATAGGGAGAGGGAGAGGGGGAGGGATAGGGAGAGAGTGTAAGGGAGGGGAAAATGAGGGGAGAGAAAGGGGGAGGGAGGGGTAGAGGGCGTGGGAGGGGGTAGAGGGAGGGGGGGGTAGAGGGAGGGAGAGGGGGAAGGGGAGGATGAGTGAGGGGAAGGGGGAAAGGGAGGGGAATGGGAGGAGGGCGAGGGGGGAAAGGGAGGGTGATGGGGAGAGGGGAAGGGGGGAAATGGAGGGGGAAGGAAGGGTGAGGGGGGGAAGAGGGAGGGGCGAGGGAGAGGAAGAGAGAGTGGGAGAGGGTGAGGGAGGGGGAGTGGGAATGTAGGGGGGGGGGATACAAAAGGATAGATAGGGAGGAATAGGGACCTTTTTTACTTTTATGAATACCTCCTCGCTACCCATTCACTTCACTCCCTTTATTGCCTTCTTTTTTAAGTTCGCCTGTAACGGTTGACAATGAAAATTCCGCACTACCTACCAGTTAAATAAAATCAAAAGATAATTAAGTTTGTAGTAAGATGCATTTATTCAACTTGGATAAGTACAAATGCATCTTTTACGTAGGGATCAAGAAGGATAAGCGCTCCGTAAAATATGTTTCAATTAAGTTCGAGTTCTGTGTTTTTATAAAATCTACGCGGACGAAGTCGCGGGTAACAGCTAGTTTATAATATTTTCAAAGTTATTATGGTCTACGGACTTCTGATGCGTAATATGTATCTTATTTAAGCTATGAGAGCTAAAAACTTGTGTGTTTACATATTTTTGGCATATGTAGGTAGTTCGCTTGAGAGATTGCCGTACACCAGTTAAAATTCAAAAGTAATTACTTACTCATTTATTTCCCTTCGAACGACTTCTGAAGTGTGTAATGGGTCTATCTGGCTTGTCCGTTTTGTATTTGGTTACGGAACACATATATCTGTTTTATAGTAAATCAAATCAAACGTTTTCATAGGGTCACCGACTAAAACAATCGTAAACCAATTGGCCAGTACACATCGCTCGTGGGTTGTCAGTAAGCTGTTTTAAATGATTTCGGAATGAAATCTGTTTTTCTTTTTGTGGGTAGAACTTGACGAATGATGAAATGAGTCTGTATAATTTTATTATTGTGTGGGTAGGTAATTGTCTAGTTTATACATAGTTTATAAGTAAACTCTCAGCTACGAACTAAAATTCCGTTAAGTCCCTGTGATAACACACGGTTACCCTCCAGACCCTGTAATTGTACGATTATTACGTATCTACGGTCGTGTTGGCTCATGTCCAACTTTCCGAATTGCACATTTTATAAGAATCACCAAGTACCATTTTGAGGTAGTATAAAATTGTTCCAGACGGATTGTGGTTATTTATTATTGTTTTTCAAAATGAGGATAACCTTGTAAAAAATACATAAATAAGACAGGTTTAACTTGAGTATGCATGTGTACCTACGTACAATCGATCACTAACCTGCATAACTCAATACAATTTATAGGTTTGTGCTAACACAGGGTTTGCCTCAAGACCGAATTTGTCGTCATGTCAACACGCGGTTGGCCTCCAGACCGAATTTGTCTTCGTGATAACACACGGTTACCCTCCAGACGGAATTTTCCTTCGTGTTGGACTACATCCAACCTCCCAGATAGAACAATTACTGCCTTTCTGAACCACACTTAATCCGTACTAACACTTTGAATAATATGAAAATAAAGTAGTAGCTTTGACCCACCTGAATTACGTTCTGAAGATCCCAGCACTCCAAAATTTGGAGGCTAGCCACGTGCTTTTTACACACCTTACATCATTGTATGCTTTTTTCGATTGCTATTTTTCACTAAAATGCACTTCTTTCCACATTAAATTTACACGAATTTAAACTTGATTTAAGCATATAATAATTAAAATAAAACTAATATTAAATATTGAAAATGGAGAGCGCGTTATGTGCTTTCGTTGCCACGCACAGAAAAAGAATGAGTAAAAGTGCCGCCCGGGTTGCCAGGTGGCGTGTTGTGTTGGCGCGCTTTTTTCAAACGATATGAACAAAACTGGTTCAAAACCTTTAAAAAATCTCTAAAGTATGTGCGATTAGTTGCCGCGGGCTAGAATTGGGACTACTTGGTTAATTATATCTTCGAATGAAGCTTACGAAATATAATTTAAATTCATACCAAAGGCTGTGTACTTTGATAAAAGTATTTTTAATTGTTAAGTTGAGAGAAATTGAGATTTACAAGAGCGCGACTCTTAATTTAAGAAGAAGAAGTTATGTGATATTATATTCCTTTTCATGATTCATATAAAAATACACTTTTAAGTTATATATCCGAAAGCTGAAAAGAAGAACTGAGCCGGATCAGACCCACTGTTTTCTTTAGCTAATCGTTTCATGGTATTGCGATAAACGGGTAAAGATAAAGTAAGAATTTTAAAAGTGCGCCATGCATACGTATTAAAACCATGTATAAAATAAACTCGTTAAAATTTACGTTTTAAAAATTTTTTTAAAAACTAAAATTATCTTCATAATCTATATATATAAAAGAAGAAGGTGACTGACTGACTGACTGACTGACTGACTGACTGACTGACTGACTGACTGACTGACTGACATATCAACGCACAGCCCAAACCACTGGGTCTAGAGATTCCAAATTTGGCATGTAGGTTCCTTATGAGGCTTAGGGGTGCACTAAGAAAGGGTTTTACAAAATTCCACCCCTAAGGGGGTAAAATAGGGGATGAAAGTTTGTATGAAAGTCCGTCAGTTTTGAAGTTAGAATCTTCAAAATTTGTATTTAGTCTGACGACTAAAAATTAATAATTACGTGTCTCAGGGTTTTTGAAAATTCGACACCCTTAAGGGTGAAAAGGGGGATGAAGTTGAAAATTCTTTATTTTTAAAGTAAAATCCACATAATTTATTATTTAGGCATTAATGATCTAATTCTATGCAACGTTCATCACTGTTATTGAAATTACACCCCAAATTTAACCCCTAAAAAAGGGAAATGGGGTGAAAAAGTCTAAAAACCAATATGGGTATCGTTTGTATGGTTTATCGGGTCGCTGATTACGAAAACTACAACAATTTTGAAATCAAACGTGGTGGACGTGAAATACCATCATCCCCCTGGGGATGGAGGTGGGGTGCGATAGGTTTGAAATGTCTAAAAATCAATATGGGTGTCGTTTGTATGGTTTATCGGGTCGCTGATTACGAAAACTACAACAATTTTGAAATCAAACGTGGTGGACGTGAAATACCATCATCCGCCTGGGGATGGAGGTGGGGTGCGATAGGTTTGAAATGTCTAAAAATCAATATGGGTGTCGTTTATATGGTTTATCGGGTCGCTGATTACGAAAACTACAACAATTTTGAAATCAAACGTGGTGGACGTGAAATACCATCATCCCCCTGGGGATGGAGGTGGGGTGCGATAGGTTTGAAATGTCTAAAAATCAATATGGGTGTCGTTTGTATGGTTTATAGGGTCGCTGATTACGAAAGCTACAACAACTTTGAAATCCAACGTGGTGGACGTGAAATACCATCGTCCCCTGGGGATGGGGTTGGGGTGCGATAGGTTTGAAATGTCTAAAAATAAATATGGGTGTCATTTCAATGTTAGATAGCGGTTAAATTGGCATAAGGGGTAGGGATAGGGACAGGTAGAGGTAGAGAGGTAGACAGGTAGAGAGGTAGAGAGGTAGAGTGGTAGAGTGGTAGAGAGGTAGAGTGGTAGAGAGGTAGCGAGGTAGAGAGGTAGAGAGGTAGAGAGGTAGAGAGGTAGAGAGGTAGAGAGGTAGAGAGGTAGAGAGGTAGAGAGGTAGAGAGGTAGAGAGGTAGAGAGGTAGAGAGGTAGAGAGGTAGAGAGGTAGAGAGGTAGAGAGGTAGAGAGGTAGAGAGGTAGAGAGGTAGAGAGGTAGAGAGGTAGAGAGGTAGAGAGGTAGAGAGGTAGAGAGGTAGAGAGGTAGAGAGGTAGAGAGGTAGAGAGGTAGAGAGGTAGAGAGGTAGAGAGGTAGAGAGGTAGAGAGGTAGAGAGGTAGAGAGGTAGAGATGTAGAGAGGTAGAGACGTAGAGAGGTAGAGAGGTAGAGGGGTACAGGTACAGGTAGAGGTAGAGGGAGAGGGAGAAGGAGGGAAAGGGGGAGAGGGAGGGAGTGAGGGAGGGGGAGGGGGTGATGAAAAGGGAGAGGGAGGGGGAGAGGGAGGGGCAGGGGGAGAGGGAGGAGTGGAAGGGGGAGAGACGGGGGAGGGGGAGAGAGAGAGGGAGGGGGAGAGGAAGGGGGGAGAGGGAGAGGGTATTAGTTTTTCTCAATTACTTCTGCGAATTGGCTCTGTTTTGAAATATTACATAAAGGTGTCTCTCATCTCTCTCTTTACATTAGTTAGGATACTGCTGCTAAGTTCCTCTTTTCTGAGTAATTTATGAGTAACGTCTGTATAATATATAAAATTCAATGATGATTTGCGCAGGGTTAGTCCTGTTTTTCCTTAGTTTAAAATTACCCCGAAATGACGGGAAAATATCTCATTGCTTCGGAAAACCGGTAACAACATAAATACGAAATCCACGCGAGCGAAGCCGCGGGCAACAGCTAGTATTGCATAAATTTCATTGCATTGTTGTACAGGAAGCTCCCCACAGACACATACCACAAAATTATTCTAGTATGTGAATGGGTGATGTAGGTACCACAGTCGCAACGACGGTGTGGAACGCGTGGTTGGTAATCGTCTGCAGTAGGTAAAACATACTCAGATAGACGCTATTCTATAGTAGTATTTATAAATCGCTCTCAATATCCTGCCGGAGAGGTTTTAGCTATCAAGGTGCGATCAGGATCTCAAAATCAACAACTACCAATCTCAAGTACATACGGTGTCTTTGCTGCATACGCCAAACGTCAAACGAGAGAAAATAATTTATGTCTGCGTTCTATTTTTGCTTTAAGTAACATTGTTTATTATTTTTTAAGTTACTTCTTTCCCAATAAATAAATAATAGAACATGATATTTTGAGTTATTATTTGTGTTTTCTTGAAAATCAACTATCAAAATGGAAAACAAGGAATTTTACTTAATTTTAAGAAAGTACGGTCAACCGCACGTCGGTAGAAACTTTTTCAACTCTATTACTACGCCATAAGGTCCAAAAGTGTTTCTACTGACGTGCTGTTGAGTGTACTGTTACTAAAATAAAACGCCCATTTTGAAGTTCAAAAGAAGAATCGTCAACGTTTGACGGCACACATCTGATATCAACTCAAAAGTTCATTTTATTAGTTAACATGTATGTTGTCAATACTAAAGTGATGTTTGCTTCGATAAGAGCTAGCTAAGTTTTGTTTATTAATTTATGCAATACACCTTTAGGTCAATCTCACACTTGAGCGGGATTTATCAATACTGGGTGGCGCAAAAATAATGACCCTATTTGGATCAGCTATAACTTCTTTTCTAAATTTGGAAACTGGAATAAATTTTTATATATGTCAATTTGTTCCATGAAATTTCGTCCCATTAGAATTTGAAGATGATGTATCTCAAATTGTGACCTCTAGAGATGATGCACTTTTGAACCCAATTTATGAAATTCTCCATAACTTGACGAAACACTTCGCGATATGTTTCTTATTTCTTGATGAATGTTTTCTTTTTAGGCTGTGAGAGTCTGTGGCTAGTTCACATTCACCAGAGATTTCAAATAACCCCAAAAAAAAGAAGTCTGGACAAGTCAGATAGCGTGATCTTGCTGAATCTTGCAGGCCAAGGCAAATCGCCAAAACGGAAAATGACTCGGCCTCGAAAAGCGTCCCTCAATAAGTCCATGATTATTCCTCGTTCTTGGGGAGTAAAACGGACAATGATTATTTGGAGTGTATTTTAGATTTGTTTACTACACAATTTTCAATATCAGGCTGACAGGAAATTGTTATATAAAAAAACAAAATTTTTTTTAGTGCCAGTACTTTTGCGCCACCCTGTACTAGCCCTAGATCCCGATATCCCTTTTCACGAAATCCATTAGTAGAAATGGGGTGGTCTTATTCTTAGTCAGCACCTTACGAACAACGAGTACAGTAGGTAGTGCAGTGAAATAAAGTAAATTAAATTGTAAATGTACTGCAGTTAGATAGAAATAGAGTAAGAGTTAACTTACCTAAAACTAATCAAGCAAACAAAGAAATATAACACACAATATTTTAAAAAAACAGATTGACCACAGTTTTGTTGTATAATTTCACTATTATATAACCAACGTAATAAAGTTTAAATTTGATTGTACGATCCGTGATTAAATTTAAGTATATAATATTGTTTAAAATATTAAAAATCAACGATAGGCGTTAAAAGTAAGACAAATAAATTTTGAAAAGAATCCGCGATGCGTGCATCAGGTAAAACGCTCCGTCTATAGCTACTAGATACTATCGCTTGGAAAAGTCTAGTGATAACTTTAAGTGGCCACCTAACTTATTACTATAGCGACTAGTTAAATATGGTCATAGTCGTACCTTCCGCAAAGTATCGCGGATCAAAGATCTAAACGAATAAAATTTCAGCCAAAGATTCAGATCCAAAAAATCTTGGCGCGTCTGGAGGCGCTTTTTAGAATTTTGAAAAAAACTTAAAACTAATAATATAAATGGTTTAAATATCTGGTATTTGGTTGTAGTTGGTTATGCGCAGTTCGTGGCGTCCTCCCGTGCTGCTAGGAATCCCGCAGTTGAAGAGATGCAGCGGCTGAGAGCACGGTGCAAGCAGCAGATGTCAAATAGAGAGAATAGAATAGAATAGAATAGATGGATGAGATGTAGAATTAACTAGTCGCTATAGTAATAAGTTAGGTGGCCACTTAAAGTTATCACTAGACTTTTCCAAGCGATAGTATCTAATAGCTATAGACGGAGCGTTTTACCTGATGCACGCATCGCGGATTCTTTTCAAAATTTATTTGTCTTACTTTTAACGCCTATCGTTGATTTTTAATATTTTAAACAATATTATATACTTAAATTTAATCACGGATCGTACAATCAAATTTAAACTTTATTACGTTGGTTATATAATAGTGAAATTATACAACAAAACTGTGGTCAATCTGTTTTTATTAAAATATTGTGTGTTATATTTCTTTGTTTGCTTGATTAGTTTAAGGTAAGTTAACTCTTACTCTATTTGTATCTAACTGCAGTACATTTACAATTTAATTTACTTTATTTCACTGCATTTTATGGCACCCGAGCTCAAATTATTGATTTATTCTGCTTTTTTTCAGGTTCTCTAACTAGATGAAACTTTTTTCCATCTGCTGCTTGCAGCGGCTGAGAGCACGGTGCAAGCAGCAGATGTCAAATTGTCTCTCTGGAGGAGAGGGCTTGGCTGTGTTGCAGGTGCTAGCCGGAACCTACTGCCCGTAATCGGGCAGCTTTAGAAAATTGTAGAGTTCATATCGAGTAAAAATCCAAATCGTTGAGATATTATAATTGCACAAGTCAAAGAAATAACAACTACAGCAGCAAAACTGCTGTATTAAAACGGAGTTTAAATAGTATTTAGATTAGATTTTATAAATATTTTGCTAGAATTGACAAAAACACTCTTGTGTCCAAACAAATAATAATCACCGAGAAAGGAAAATCAAAATTTTGAATCCACTGTCAATGAATACAAACAGCCAGTCAATACATCGAGAAAGAAGCAAAAAGTATCGAACACGAAAAAGGAATATGAGCGATAACGCTACAGTAGGTACCCGGTCAAAAAACTTGTTATATAATTATGGAACCAGACTGCAGCTTTATAATTTCACTTTTTAGAACATGTCTGTCATTTTTTTATTTTGCTATTGATCCATTGATTATGAAATATAATATTAGTATCTTGTTGACTTAAGTTGATCCGTTTTCCATACCAAATTCAAATGTTTTCCATACTAAATTCAACAGACTCCGTTCTTATGCGGGACATAAAATGCTGTTGAAAAACGAGTGTATACTGCTATTTTTAGTTAAGTTTTCCGCTGATTAATACAAACATACAGCTAATGCACCGAAAGTACTAAAGATAACACACCCACAATGGTAATATTGAACCAAAAATTGCTAACAAAAACTAGTACTTTCGGTGCATTAGCTGTATCTTTGTATTAATCAGCGAAAAATTTAACTAAAAATAGCAGTATACACTCGTTTTTCAACAGCATTTTCTGTCCCGCATAAGAACGGAGTCTGTTGAATTTAGTATGGAAAACAGATCGCCTTAAAGCAATACGAATTGTTGTTTGTACACTCACCGGCAGAAATAACCGGCCGGTCTGTTTTCTTTCATATATTTTCATACAAATATGGGGGCAAACGAAGCGTCAATATCTTACCTAAATTGAAGAAAAATACAAATCTGATTGATGTGGTCTTTAGATAAGAACCTTATTATATCAGTATTGTATCAATATTATCAAAGATTAGGTATATCTAAAATGTTGAATAAAACCCGTGCGACACTTTAATCATTTTAATTCGCTATATGTAAGAGAAATCTGACGAAATGACGTATATTTTTTTCAGAATGATGTACGGAACTTCCTGGATACCGTGCATAGGTCTAATCTTCAAGAATCTTAAGTCAGATATTTTATTTAATGATCTCACTGTTTATTCACGGATATTTATTTCGTTTAGGAAATATATTGACGCTTCGTTTGATCCATTACTTGTATGACATTGTACGACAGAAAATGGACCGGCCGGTTATTTTTGCCGGTGACTGTATATTACTGTGAAAATACATATTTCTTTAGTTCTGCTATTATTCCCGTTATTTCAGTCTACTTCCCATAATTATTAACATATTTATAACTTGTTTACCTGCGAGAACGATGTACAAAAATCCGGCCAAGTGCGAGTCGGACTCGCGCACTGAGGGTTCCGTACCACCACATAAACATAATTGTATTAGTTGAAATTTCAGTAAGTTAATGTGCTAGATTTTTTGAGTCCGACACGCGCTTGACCAAATTTTATTATTTGTTGTTATTTTATAGCTTATGCACTATAAACATACCAAATATCAAGTTTGTAAGTGTTCCCGTTTTTAAATAGAACTAAAACAAAAATCGCCTCAGCGACCATCCAACTTGACCCCTCTCTTATATGAATGTTCTTGAAACGGGAGCTCACCATAATTGGTTACCTTTAGTTGTGAGAAAAGTTGTAATATTTAATGATTTCAGGTTTTTCCCATTATTTGTACTGTGAGACCTAGCTTCTTGCCAAATTTCATAATTTTAGGTCAACGGGTTTTGCATTTTTGAATAAATGTATGGAGATGATTACATAAAATGCCATATCTTTTGATTGCGTCGTTGTAAAAAATTGAAATTTTTAGATCTTGTGTGGTTCATGGATCCTAATATATGGTATTAATTTCAACCTGATACCTTTACTCGTTCGTGAGATAAAGGGTCTTGACAGACAGACAGACAGACGGACAACAAAGTGATCCTATAAGGGTTCCGTTTTTTTCTTTTGAGGTACGGAACCCTAAAAACAAGAGGTGTCACTGCAAATATTTCTTTTGGTACTGTTTTGGTAAAAAGTCCTTTAACAGCATTGTTTTTTACATCAGCAGATTTGTACAAAAATTCCGCCAGTGTTGCTGGTGTTATAAAAGTTGTTGGTGTTGTTAAAGTTGTTGTTGTTTAGAACTAATCAAAACAACTCAAAAACTTTTCAAGCTGAATTTTTAAGATACAATACAACGTTTTAATCGGAATTAGCGAGTCCCTCATACACCCCAACAGATTTTTTGTAAAATAACTCTAGTTCCGTAAAAAACTAATTTTGAAAATATTTTTTTCTTCTAGATATTGTTATTTTAAAGTTTCATCGTTGTTCTAGTAGATTTTTAAGCTATTATGGCGCGACCGCCTCGCGTCCGCGCACGCCACGCCCACTTCCCTTCTCTGAGGGTTCCTTACCTCAAAATGAAGAAAACCGGAACTCTTATAGGATCACTTCGTTGTCCGTCTGTCTGTCTGTCAAGACCGTTTTTCTCCTGAACGGATAAAGGCATCAAGTTGAAATTAATATCAAATAACAAGGTCTACAAAATCTTGAAGCTGTGAAAATTCCGAGCTTCCACAACAAAAAAATCAAAAGATATGGCTATTTGGGTCTCCATCTTTAAACTTTTATGAAACAACCAAACCAAAACCTATAGGTAACTTCCCGTTGACCTAGACTAATAAAATTTGGCAAGAAGCTAGGTGTCATAAAACAAACAAAGTAAAAAGTGTAAAAGTGGGAAATATATACAACTTTACTTTTATCCGAAGTAATAATAACCAATTAAGGTGAGCTCCCGTTTCAAGTTTATTCATATAAAAGAAAGGAAAAGTTAGAGTGGACACGGAGTTTTTAAAATCAAAAGGCAAAAGCTTGAAGATGACATAGTGGATAGGTACGGAATCTTTAGGGCATTAGTTCGACTCGCACTTGGCCGGTTTTTTTCCTATTATAGCCTACTTGATTTCGCGCTAAACTGAG
The DNA here is from genome assembly GCA_947532105.1 of Athrips mouffetella. Taxonomy (NCBI): domain Eukaryota; kingdom Metazoa; phylum Arthropoda; class Insecta; order Lepidoptera; family Gelechiidae; genus Athrips; species Athrips mouffetella. The sequence goes on along the minus strand of OX383964.1, from coordinate 4,140,001 downwards.
TAAAAGAATAGGGATGCGTGCAGGCGGCGGCACGCAACTGGTACGGAACCGTTGTGCTAAGTCCCACACGCACTTGGCCGGTTTTTAATGAAATTGTTTGCTTATGACAATAGTAGATTAGTAGCCAAGGGCTGTAAGGCATCAATTGCAGCCCGAGATATTTAGGCCCACGAGCGCAGCGAGGGCGCCTATAGTTCGAGGGTGTAATTGATGCTTACACCCGAGCTAACTACTCTGCTTTACATCTGGATTGTGAGGTAAGTAGGTCCCACGGAGTAAGGAGTAAGTCCCCTTGCTTACTCCGTGGTAGGTCCTTATTACCACCAAATTGTAGGTGACCAATTAGCGCTATAGGGTAATAATGTAGCTAGAAAAGCCCTAGGGCGGTAAGTAATTAAAACGCCCGCCGCCCCGCTGCTGGAGGCGGCCATCAAGGCGGACGTTACAATTACTTACCGCCCTGGGGCTTTTCTAGCTACATTATTACCCTAAAGCGCTAATTGGTCACCTGCAAGCCCCATTTGGGGGTAATAAGGACCTACTTACAGAATATGAGAGATGTAAAATAATATTACTTATTTAAGCGCCTATCATACTTTGCATAGCAAGCACGCTGCTTGGTGTTAGATCATTCGGTAGTTAACACTCAGTCAGTAGGCATATTTGAATGTAAAACGCTTAAACATAACCTAAATGATAATCTAGAAAATGATTACATCAATAAACAAGTTTCTGTTAACAATAAGTGTCATCCTGATATCCAGATTTGTGATGATAATGCAAAAAAATATATGAGCAGAACCTTTGGATCACTTTTGAAAATTTTAATTGTTGTGACTGTACGACATGCAGTTATTTATTAAAAGATAACACTATTAAGTTCTATAATGTTTGACTAACAATAATACCTAGGTGTACTATCATACAGGGAAAAAGGGACGGTGTACGCCCTTTCAGTTTTTGGTACACCGTCCAACACCCTGTATAAATTGTCGCGCGTCCTGATTGGAGATATAGCTGATCGACGTTTAGCTTAGAGATAAAATAATTTTGTGGTCCTTATCTAACGATCAGGATCTCTGGCGATCACAACGCAAATCCGTATGAAAAAGTACTCCTTCATCGGAAATTAACTTGGTTATCAGTTTTGTTAAACATAACACAATTACAATGTATAGAAGTGAATCAAATGATGCATAGGTATTAATGTCAGTTCAAAGTAAATTATTAATGCGCTAAGTTTTTTTTACAGAGAATCGGGTTATTCCGATAGTAGACAAATTTCTTTCACACAAATCAGCTGCGCTCAATCCAAGTCACGTAATCGTAGGTACTGAATATTTTGTGCATATTTTACACAAGCCGATACATTTCAAATTCAGTTTTGTTTAACACACATCGCTACTAAGAGAAGCCGCTTGAAGAAAACTAGGGCACTAATACACGCAATGTATACGTCTACCGCGTCAAAACACTTTATGATACAGTGATCTCAAAATATACTACGTTTGTTAGTTTGGCTTTAAGCCATTTGCGGTCACTTCACAACATGATGTGTTGTAGACTACGCTTTGACGTTTATCTTTTTATTTTCCTTTATCTGAAAAATAGCTCTTAAGATTTCATCAATGCAAGATACTCAGTGTTGATAGGTTTTCCGTGTAGTGAGTGCGAACATTAGCAATTGATTGTTTTGTCTATATGGTATTGTTTTTAAAATGGGTGGCGAGGTTGCAACATGGGTGACTCCGTTCAAGAAACAGGTGAGCGTTTATTAAGTTTCAATTTTCTTTATAATAAATCCTTTGATGTGATGAGCTGTTGATATTTCATTTAGTAGTGTTATAGGTCTAAATCGATTAAATATACAACGTCATACTAACCAATACAAAGCGCTCGCATTACTTAATTTTAATTGCAAGTAAAATCTAAGCAATATTGATCATAATTAGACCCTACAAAGCTACGCATGTATTATGATGATACGAACTCGTCTGTCCTACCTAGTCCGGATGGATCGCCCTAACAATTCCGTGATCAACTATGCAGTATTTTCAGAGACACTTTGTAACTTTGCCTCCCGAGTCCACTTAGACAAAATATGTGATGGAAATTATTGTTGTAGCAAGCCTACAACAATTTCCATCACATAAAATCACAAACAATGTTTGTTCACAAGTTTTTAAAGACACGTTACAAGACGGGGCCTGTACATTTTTGAAATTCACTATAGGCAATAAATAATTTTTCTGCAGGCTATATCCTCATCAATCCCATTCCATATCCGTCAGTCTCTATGCGGCTCACCTCTTTCATTTTGTACCAATTTCCTACTTTGTAAATGAATGTAAAAACCAGCCAAGGGCGAGTCGGACTCGCGGTTCGCACGCGTAGTCACGCAGAAATGTCTTAAATTCGCGCCAGGCCGACACGTACTTGACGAGTTTTTATTATTTGTTTGAAAGGTGTGATAATACTGAAAGGTGCGAATCTGCCCATGAAACTGAACAACTTTTCCTAAGAGAGCAATCTTCAAAAATTTGTTTTTTTCTATGATAAATTGTTTTTTTTATCTGTTTACAAAAGTTATAGAAGGGATGGGTAGTGGCATCCTTCTGTTCATTATTCTGCCATTTTTATTGTGATCTCCAAATCCCCAATACAGGCCACCAGTTACAATGTTAGGAAATTTGGCAATTATGGCTTTTAATCCATACTTTTCTTAGTAGTAGAGTACTTGGCCAACTGCAGCCAGTGTGTTGATCATAGTGGAAAACTTATATCTTTACAGTGTTTCGTGGTAATGGGCGTTTGCTTCAACATGGCGTCCCACGGGCTCGTGATGGGGTTTGCAGCCATCTTATTACCACAACTGAAAGAGCCAGGATCAATAATACCCATTGACGATTCCTCTGGGTCTTGGATTGGTACGTGGTGATAAAATAAAATAACTTAATTTTCAGTAAACAAAATTTTGTTGAAGTTTTAAAACTAGAGGGTGTCTTCTGTTAAAGAAAGTACCTGATGAAAATGACAACTTTGTTTAGCTCACACTTAAATTTCTTACTTTTACAAAAACTATTTGTCAACCTGTTAAGTCGTAATATTGAAACATCTTAGCCAACCACAACAATAATAACATATTAAGTTGTCTGTATAATATAGTTTATTCAAATACCAACCTGTTGTGCCAACATAAAAGTAACCATGAAAATAAATTTTGAATGAACAGCGAAACGAATTCACACACTAACGTTTCTTGACTTTCAAGCGGAGCTCGAAAGGTATTTTATTCCTACAAAAAATAGTTGTTCTAATTCTCTCAATAATGTATTCTATATCACTTATTACAGCATAAAAAGCAAGTCTCCCAAAATTTCCGTTCGTGTCGTTCGGTCGGACGGTCTGTCCGTCACGCTTTACGCTAGACGAATACATGTCCGATTGACACCATATTTTAAATATATGAGCTTCATGAAAATCCATCAAAGGATTCTAAGTAATTTTCTGCTGGCTCTCGATTTGAGCTGTCATATGAAATATTGTAATTTGCGCAAAAACGGCTCATACGATCTCGATGAAACTTTGCGTGACCTAAAATCTCTATGCAAAGTATGTTGCCTTAGTATCCACTAGTCTGTGAAATTATATATATGGGTGTTCTCTCACTGCTAAAATGTAAAAATGTGATTACTCAAAATTGGTTTCATGAGCTCATTTTAATGTTCTATAATTTGGATTCCGAATTGGTTATCTACCTGACTGCATATTTCATTTGAACATTTTTACAAAATTCTAGTAAAAATAAGTTTGTATTTCCATATTATTTAAATTTTACGTTTGCAGTTGGTACTAATTTACTCTCTGCAGCATTTGTAATCAAGTAATTTGAGCGTCCAGCTCTCTAGGTTTAATTTTCTGAAGACAATGTTAAACAAATATCACTTTGCGTGACTTCCCCAGTTTGGTTACTATCTAAGATGTGAGCCGTGTCAGAGGGCTTGGACGGCTCAACAACTTTAACAATAGGGTTTGTCAGGTTGGTCATCAATTATAAAACCCACACGATATGATGATGATGAAAATAAAATAAAAATGACTCTCGCATATCGCGAGAAAGTTAGTGCAGTGCTGCTCTAACATTTATTTTATGTTGGTAATTGCATACAGATACTACAGCCCTGTGTGATGCCAGCAAAGAATAGTACCAACCCATCTCTACCCGTGGGTGTCGTAAGAGACGACTAAGGGTTTATGAACCAGAGGATGGGCAGCAGCATCCTTCCGTGTATCGTAACAACCGCGGTCCATTGTGCATTGACTATGGTACTTCGCCTCCACATTGTTTAGCAAAAGCTGGAATTTTGGAGAGAGTTCCCTGTCCTGTAGTGGACGTTTCATGGGATGTCATGATGATAATGATGATACTATTAATTTGTGTTCATAATGTTTGTGTTGTATTTTTTACTTTTCATGTTCTGAATATTATTATTATTATAACGTTTAAATCAATAGAAATATCAAAATATTTGGTACGCTGATATAAACACGGTTGTGAATTTGATAAATTTTTAATCTTCGATATTCATAATATTTGCTAGAGGCAGAAAAATTATTACGTAAATAGTTGAAGTTGATATGTAAGATAAAGATACTTGAGTCTCTGAGATCTTTGCGTTACGATATGGAAATCTATTATGAAGATTATGATAATTGTATATCGCCATATTGACAAAACTTGTTAGCTTAAAATTTGTTTTTCTTTTCAGCTTCAATTCTTGGCTTCGCACTTGTCGGTGGAAACTTCATCGTACCTACAATAATGGCACGTTACGGCCGTCGTACAGCTAATATAGTGTCAATTTTAACTTTATTAGTCGGATGGTTTTGTATATTACTAGCTAGCAGTATTACTACATTATTGATAGCTAGATTCGTACAAGGAATGGCTATGGGTATGAGTGCATCATTAGGACCTGTTTTAATTGGCGAATATACGAGTCCAAAAAATAGAGGAGCTTTTTTGACTATGATCTCTTTGACTATTGCAACCGGAGTTTTAGCAGTACACACGATGGGATCTTATTTGACTTGGCAAACTACAGCTTTAGTGTGTGCCTTCTTTGTTTTTACAGATTTACTAATTGTTATATATTCGCCAGAATCACCTAGTTTCTTGGCCGATCAGGGTCGGTATGAAGAATCAAAACAAGTATTTAGATGGTTAAGAGGTGACGGTGAAGAGGAAGAATTACATAGAATGATTGAAACCGCCATTATTGTAAGAGAAGCTAAGAAAGAAGTTGATATTGATGAAAGTTTCAGCAGAAAAATACAAACATACATAGTCTATTTTAACACAACTATTCGCAAACAAGAGTTTTACAAGCCTATTTTTATTATGATACATATCTATACACTAAGCCAATGGGCAGGTGCTAACATATTAGCTGCTTATACTATGGATATTTTCAAAAATGTTATAGGAAGTGATGTTAATATTCCTCTAATGATAATAACTTTAGATACTCAGAGAATAATATCAAACAGTTGTGCAGTTTTCGTGATCAAAAAAGTTAATAGACGTACCATGTTGCTAATAACAGTAAGCCTAAATCTGTTTGCATTTTTGAGTACAGCTGCGTACACGTACTTTAAAGGTCAAGGTATGTTACCTTTCGACCATCCTTTTATTGGTGTAGCTCTTATCCACATACACATGTTTTCAATTGCTACCGGAACTGTTCCGCTACCATTCATAATAGCTGGTGAATTGTTCCCATTAGAATATAGATCTTTAGCTGGAGGTATAAGCGTATTATTTTTGTCATTCAATTTATTCATAACAGTCAAAACTGTTCCATGGTTTTTCAAAAGTTTTGGAATTCATGGAGCATATGTAATTTATGCAGTTGTGGTGGCGTATTGCCTTGCTGTATCTATGAAGTTCTTACCAGAAACGAGAGACAGAACTTTGCAGGACATAGAGGATGAGTTCAGAGGAAGGCCGTTATCACCTGAAGAATTGAAGTCGGTTGAGTCTTTAACTTCTTGGAAGTTACATAATCATGATAGAAGATGTAGTAGCCCAGTTATATATTGAAACATGTAAACATATTTTTAGATTGAAGATAGTAGTATTAGTGAGCCTTGGACTTGAACAAATAATAAGAGGAATAGTAGAAAGTAGAAGAATTACTTAAATCTGTAACTTACCATGGCAATAATATCTTTTACGAGATTATTTTTAAATAAAATAAGTTACTATTTAATGGTTAAATGGAAGACTGCGCACTTTTATAAAAGTATAATAATAGTAGTATAGTGTGATATTAATAGTTCATAAGTTAAAAGCATTGTTATGTGTAAATATAAAAAGAAAATAAAAAGAAAATTTGGCCGATCAGATAGACATTCATCATTTAAACATTATTAAGAGATTTCCATATTAAAAAATGAATTAAAGTAAAAAAAAAAGAAATTTCATCAAGGTATAATCACATGATATTGTCAGTAAATTATTTTTATTTAATTGAGAAGATTAAATGATATATCTTTAAATGTTAAAAGAATTAAATTAATTCATTTAATAAATATATTTATTTATGTCACCAACATTAATTTTTTCTTCCTTTTTCTTTCTTTTTTAGTCTTAGTGTTTTTCTTTTCTCCAAGGATTCTGAGGAAAGCGCAAAAGATTGTGACTGACAGCGCACAGCTATTGTAAATCTAGAAACAAAAAAAAATAAAAACCCACGCCGAATAATAAAACGTGGTTTAAAAAGGAATAAATAACTTTTTTTGAATGTCCCCCGACAAGAGGTAAATAGGGAACAAGAAATGAAATAAAATCATTTTAAAAGAGTTGGTTTGGCTCGAATTTTACCAAACATACAAATAATTATGACTTTTCTTAGTGATTAGGTACAAAAAAAAATCTTTTATTTCAGGAAGTATACCACCCATATTTCATAAATAAATATCAAATTTAAATTATTATTAAGTAAATTGTATTGCAACATTGTCATATATGAGTCAAGAGGACATCCACCAGTGTATGAGTGCATTCACCTATGTTACAATTATATTACAACATAATTACATGCACTAGTATGTGCCTTAATCCAGCTTCTCAATATACAGTTACTATGAAATGAGTCCGCAATGACCCTCAGAACGCTATTGGAACTGGCCCTAATCCTCTGTAACGCAGCAGCACTCCGTCTGCGGAGCGTGGCATGGAAGCCATCAACGTGAGCGTCCGCAAACATGCCTGATGTGCTGCAGAAACGGGGCAGTCCCAAGAGTGCTCTGGAAGCATTGTTAAAAGAATCATCCTTTGCTCTGAGATTTTTGGAACCACGCAGAAAATCAATTTTTCAGCTGGAGCAAGAAAAACCAGTAAATGTGAAAATTTCAAACTACTACAACAACAAAATCAAAGGATATGGCCATTTATGTCTCAATATCCATACATTTATGAAGCAAACCAAAACCTGTAATGTAGTTCACGTTGACCTAGAATAATTAAATTTAGCAAGATGCTAGGTCTAATAGCACAAGTATTTCAGATATGGAACCCTAAAAACGGTGTAAGCTTGGTCCTTAGCTAGCGTAGGTACTTTGTGTGTACGTACAAGTTGGGCTTTCGGCACTGATACTCAAAATGTACACAATATGTAGAGGTATAAAATACGTATGTTATTCTCTTCCTAAGGCTATAAAACGATCAGGCTGTCATTACTTAATTAAATAACATCTTCATTAAAAACTGATGACCACGAACATGACTTAGCTGCTACGGAAAGAGAATACCAAACGTAGCAAATTATTGTAAGCTCAGCAGCAAGTAAATTGCAAAAAAATTTGGTAAGGCTGTATCAGCGCTATGTTATAAACGATCAACACCAGAAATCTATCAACGTAAGCTAAGCAGCAATTAAAGAACAACAAATCCAGTTTAAATTGATTTAGCACTACACTACAAACGACCAAAACCAGAAACCCAGTGGCAAGGTAAATAACTCTACCACTAAATATTGGGTGAAATTTCACACAGGGTCATCTGATCCCAAACTAGAAAAAGTCTGTACTATGGATACCGGAGACTGATATACATGCATAAATAAAAAAAAATATAACACCCAGAAACAGAACAAACACTTGTGTTCATCACACAAATGTTTGTCCTGGACAGGGAACAAACCCGCGACCCAATACCAACCACACCAACTAGGCCGAGTCCTGAAGCTTTAATTTTTAATTGGCTGGACATAAATCGAAACCGTCAATTTACTATAAAGTTGCTATGTATTATAATAGGTGGTGGAACACTTATGTAAAAAATATTTTTTAATGAATTGGCTGGCTTTTAGATTCTCCAGAAAATATATTTTTTTGTTTGTTTATGCATGTGAAGTCAAGCCAAAAATTTTAACTAATATCTGATGGGGTAAACTTTTGATGTGGGTTCCAAGGTACCTACTTCAATTAAAACTAAGCAAAAAATATTTGCGCATATTTTTTTATTAGCAAATTTGTATGTAAGTTACATAAAAGTCCAGGCAAAAATGGCAGCCAAATTATTTTAAATTTGATAGACTTTCCAGGACAGTTTTTGAGCAAATTACCTAAAATTAAGCATATAAATCTAAAGTTAAATATTTTCGTATTTAATGTTGAAGCAAAAATACCAACTGAAAAACTTTTGTTTAATTACAGGTTTCATCGTGTGTTCTTTCCTTTATTTATAAAATTAAGCATAATTATAAAAAGATAAAAAAGATGATTTTTAATTCAATAGATTGCGTCAAGCGAGCGAGAACCGGCGTAATATTATATGTTCTTTGGAACCGGTATGGCGTGCCCCGAGACTTTTTTCTTCTACGTAATGTCAAGAGTACGTCAAGCCTGACATAATGTTAGACTTTTTAGTGTTCTTATTTCAACAATCCAAGTAGCTAGAGTGGGCTGCAAGTGTCTGGCTGCCTGCTTGTACAAACAACAACACTTCAAACAGTCCATTGAAAGGAGAAAATATCATTGTGGGGTACAGTGTTACAAAATTTATTATTAGAAAAAAATTGTTACTCAATAGACGAGCTATAAAAACAGAATGTTGGGTCTCTATTTTGTCAACACAACGAACTTATATTTTGTTTGTTCCATATACTATTATTATTGCACTTATTGTTTGACATAATTGGATTTATTTTAGTGTTAAGTATATTATGGATTATTGTTTTAATGTATTATTATGCATGTATTAGTTTAAGAATATTCGCACACAGTGCAAACTGTTATTGAATAAATGATTGAATTGAAAAAACCGGGCAAGTGCGAGTCGGACTAGCGTGCTAAGCTTTTGCTCTTGACCCCCCGATCTTGACTCCTTGTTAATAAGAATTTACTTGAAGTGGAAGCTAGATAGCGTTAATTGGTTGTGAGAAAGGTTGTTAACTTTAATTATTTCAGACTTTATGGTTCCGTACCCATAAGGTGAAAAATGGGATCATACTAATATGCCTCCGATGTCTGTCTGACTGTCTGTCAGTGGGCTGTATCTCATGCTGCATAAGCTATAAAATATAAAAACTGATCAAGTGCGAGTCGGACTCAAAAAAGGACGAGTTGCACTCCGAGAGTGCCGGCAGAAGTGAAAACTTGAATGAATGAATGAATGAATAATTTATTCGCATATAATGGGGTACATGTAAAGTTGGAACAGGATACAATAAAAGTGTTACATAACAGCATGCAAATATGTCTTAAACATTATGAAATATTTATCATTATAATATTAAATTTAATAAGTCAAAAAAATGTCATTATAGAAACAAAACATGGACAATGAGATCATCAATTTCTAAGATTAAATCTATTCAAGTTAATTATATAATAAAAATTATTTGTCAGCAAAAAAATCTTGAACGCTATAATAATTCTTGATCTGTAGCCATTGGTATAATTCTTTTTTAAATCTGGGCTGGGGAAGTGTTTTAACAGAACTAGGTATCTTATTGAAGATTTTTATGCACATATAAAAACAGTTTCGTAAGTAACAAGTAGATTTTGGGACCACACCAGGCACAAGTCTATTCGGATAACGAAGTTGCCTATAGCATACATCACCTGCCTCTACAAAGAAATTAGGATTCTCCTTGACAAAAGTAGCTACTTCTAGAATATACAGGCATGGAAGAGGTAATATTTGCAACTTTTTAAAAAGGGGTCGACATGAATCAATAGGGCCTGCACCACATATACAGCGGATACATCTTTTTTGGGCCAAGAATACTTTATTTATATCTGAGCAATTGCCCCATAAAAGTAATCCGTATCTTATTACGCTTTGTACATATCCATAGTATGCAGTTATAGCAGTAGATCGAGAAGCTACCTTGGTTAATTTAAATAATGGATAGCTAAAACGTTTTATTTTGTTACATACGTGTTTTACATGTTCTTTCCATTTAAGTTTTTTATCAAGGTAAATGCCTAAAAATTTTATACTATTTACAGGTTTTATAGCTTGGCCATCGTAATTAATATTTTAATTGTTATTTATGTCATTATAATTTATGTAATTGGTTTTATCTATGTTAACTTTTAAATTATTTTTGTTTAGCCAATTTATTATTTCATATATTACATTATTTATTGTGGACTCATGTTCAACTATATTTGTTTTACATTTAGTAGACTTGAATTTTTGAATATGATGTTTTTGTAAGGGTCAATCGCATCATTGCTCGTGTACTTCTTCATCGAGACCTAAAATTTGTCTCAGTACATGAGTAGTCTAGGGTCAGTAGTTTTCAAGTTATAGCGATTTTTACTTTGACAGCTGTCATCCGAAATGTAGATCTCATCAAGACCTATCATTTGACTCAGCACACGAGTACACTAGAGTCAGTAGTTTCCAAGTTATGGGGTTTTTTTAGTTTGACAGCTGTCATCCGTAATGTAGATCTCATCGAGACCTATCATTTGTCTCAGCACATGAGTATTGTAGTCAGTAGTTTCCAAGTTATGGGGTTTTTAGTTTGACAGCTGTCATCTGAAATGTAGATCTCATCGAGACCTTTCATTTGTCTAAGCACATGAGTAGTCTAGGGTCAGTAGTTTTCAAGTTATAGCGATTTTTACTTTGACAGCTGTCATCCAAAATGTAGATCTCATCGAGACCTATCTTTTGACTCAGCACACAAGTACTCTAGATTCAGTAGTTTCCAAGTTATGGGGTTTTTCAGTTTGACAGCTGTCATCCGAAATGTAGATCTCATCGAGACCTATCATTTGTCTAAGCACATGAGTAGTCTAGGGTCAGTAGTTTCAAGTTATAGCGATTTTTACTTTGACAGCTGTCATCCGAAATGTAGATCTCATCAAGACCTATCATTTGACTCAGCACACGAGTATACTAGAGTCAGTAGTTTCCAAGTTATGGGGTTTTTTAGTTTGACAGCTGTCATCCGAAATGTAGATCTCATCGAGACCTATCATTTGTCTCAGCACATGAGTATTGTAGAGTCAGTAGTTTCCAAGTTATGGGGTTTTTAGTTTGACAGCTGGCATCCGAAATGTAGATCTCATCGAGACCTATCATTTGTCTCAGCACACGAGTAGTCTAGAGTCAGTAGTTTTCGAGGTATAGCGATTTTTAGTTTGACAATTGTCATCCGAAATGAAGATCTCATCGAGACCTATCATTTGTCTCAGCACACGAGTAGTATAGGGTCAGTAGTTTTCGAGTTATAGCGATTTTTAGTTTAACAGCTGTCATCCGAAATGAAGATCTCATCGAGACCTATCATTTGTCTCAGGACATGAGTAGTCTAGGGTCAGTAGTTTTCGAGTTATAGCGATTTTTAGTTTGACAGCTGTCATCCGAAATGTAGATCTCATACATTTAGGATTCGCTATTAAATAACGATCAAAACCAGTACGTCAAGTCTGTCGTGCACATATCACGTTGTGCACAACAAAAAAAGCCGAGACTATGACCACAGAATATATAATAGTAAACAAGTTTACAGGAGTCGCACTCCTTTGATCTTGGAAAAAAGCTGCCTATTTCACAGACAGGCCTGCTATGACAAAGACAAAAAAGATGTTTTGGTGTTTATTACACTTTAGAAGTTTTGTATATATTGAGCCTGCTCTAACTTGGTATGATTATTTGCAAATCAATTTCTATACTTCATCCGAGATCTGACGCGACAAAGATAAAAAGATGTTTTGATCTTTATCACACTTTAGAACTTTTGTATATATTGAGCCTGCTCTAACTTGGTATGCTTATTTTCAAATCCATTTCTATACTTCATCCGAGATCTGACGCGACTTCTGATGCGAGTTAATAATTTTTTCCCCATCTGAAAAAGTGCCAAGCGCCGCTGAAGAAGTTTTCACTTCAAAAATCGACCACAGTAAGTTACTGACATTTCAACTAATACAATTTATATCATGTGGTGGTACGGAACCCTCGGTGCGCGAGTTCAACTCGCACTTGGCCGGTTTTTCCCTTTCATTGGATCAAATCCACAATTATTTTGAGTCTCATGTCAAACCTGTAGAATATTCATACAAACTTCCATCCCATTTTTGGATGAATTTTAGAAAATCCTTTCTTAATGTGTAGTCTTGACGTACAAAAAAACTACTTACAAAATTTCACATCTGTAGCTTTATCGGTTACGGCTCGGCGTTGATGAATCAGTCAGTCAGTCAGTCAGTCGGTCAGGGCATGCTGTTTTATATATTTAGATTTAGATCAGAAGATCAAAAGTATTTTCAGCTTACTACAACCGATGTAAATTTTCATCTTTCATATTTAACTTTAAATTCCGAAGCGCGTACCGAAAAAAACAGCGAAGCAATGCGACGTTGCCGTACCGTGCAATCACGAGCCGTGTACTATGTTAATGTCAATTATGAACTTTATTTCAACTTCTTTAGGGTCGATATAAAGCGCTACATAATGTAATTTTTATATAAAAAGATACGCTATAGCCTAAAATGTTTAATTTTCAAAGTAATCAACGTAAGTACAGTTTTAGAGTATAATCAAACACTTTTCATTCAGTTAACTATTTTGGCCAAAGAGAAATCCCTCAATAATTATACCACTGTAAAGCTTTAACATATTGTGTTCACTTTTATGACTGTTTGATCAAATACAACAAAATTTTGAAGTACTAAAAGTCACGAGATAGTTATGTATTTTACCCGAGCAGACAAAAAGAAATAAAACTTTTGGTGGGATTTTTTTAATTTTAGGCTTTACCTAAGAACTTAGGTGCTTAATTAGTTTGTAAAATACTAAAAGTTTATCATTGAACGAGCCCAGAAAACATTTCGTTTAGTTGGCATTTTTGCCACAGTAACTATTTATATAATAGGGTTTTTTTAATCTGCCGCCTTGTCCCATTTGGTGATATGCTTAATTTTAAGTAATTATGTAATTACTTCCAAGACTTCATAAACCACAAAAAAAAATCTTGGTTCCGATTTTTGTCTAGGCCAAAATCTTATTATCTTGGGGTAAACGGGCTTATCGGCTTGCCACTGGCACAAACCACTAGCATGCCAACGACTGTACCATGAGAGAGGCTGGTCTTTTGTAGTGGGTCAGTAAGACTGTTTTCTGCGCCGCAAGTCTTGATTTTATGAGCAAATTTTAGGGTTCCGAATCAAAATGGTAAAAACGGAAATCTTATGGTGTGACTTCGTGTGTCTGTCTGTCACACCTGTCTGTATATCTCAGCAACCTCTCATGCTATCGACTAGAAATTTGGAATAGGTTTAGAATATGATTGCCCAATTTAATTACAAACATAAAAATTAATAAAATATTATTATTAGTAGCCCAAAATACGGAGATTGTTTTTTATTGGCGTTACTATGTCAAGTGGCGTACCATTATGAAAGGGTTTTACTTGTACATTCCAAAATAGATTTTTGAATTATTTTACGACTCTTAACTTTCATGTCATTATTTAAAATGTAAAAAAATACTATTCCCCCCCTTATATGCTAAGTTTACGAAAGGAAAAATCTGAAATAATTACAGTCAATAGAAATTTATGTAAATACTAGCTGTTGCCCGCGGCTTCGCTCGCGTGGATTTCGTATTTAGATTGTTACCGGTTTTCCGAAGCAATGAGATATTTTAGTCCAGGGAAATTATTATTTATCCCATCATTTCGGGGTAATTTTAAACTAAGGAAAAACAGGACTAACCCTGCGCAAATCAATGAGTATAATTCAAGATCCAGCTGAATTTTATATAATATACAGACGTTACTCATAAATTACTCAGAACAGAGGAACTTAGCAGCAGTATCCTAACAAATGTAAAGAGAGAGATGAGAGACACCTTTATGTCATATTTCAAAACAGAGCCAATTCGCAGAGGTAATTGAGAAAAACTGACACCCTCTCCCTCTCTCTCCCTCTCTCTCCCTCTCCCCCCTTCCTCTCCCTCTCCCCCCTTCCTCTACCACTCCCCCTCCCTCTGTCTCTCCCCCTCCCCCTTCTCCCTCTCCCACTGTCCCTCCCTATCCCCCTCCCCCTCCCTCTCCCTCACTCCCTCCCTCTCCCCTTCCCCTCCTTCTCCCTCTCCCTCTACCTGTACCTGTACCTGTACCTACTTGTATCTGTACCTCTCTATCTCTCTTCCTCTCTACCTTTCTACCTCTCAACCTCTCTACCCCTCTACGCCTCGAACTCTCTACCCCTCTACCTCTCTACATCTCTACCTCTCTACCTCTCTACCTCTCTACCTCTCTACCTCTCTACCTCTCTACCTCTCTACCTCTCTACCTCTCTACCTCTCTACCTCTCTACCTCTCTACCTCTCTACCTCTCTACCTCTCTACCTCTCTACCTCTCTACCTCTCTACCTCTCTACCTCTCTACCTCTCTACCTCTCTACCTCTCTACCTCTCTACCTCTCTACCTCTCTACCTCTCTACCTCTCTACCTCTCTACCTCTCTACCTCTCTACCTCTCTACCTCTCTACCTCTCTACCTCTCTACCTCTCTACCTCTCTACCTCTCTACCTCTCTACCTCTCTACCTCTCTACCTCTCTACCTCTCTACCTCTCTACCTCTCTACCTCTCTACCTCTCTACCTCTCTACCTCTCTACCTCTCTACCTCTCTACCTCTCTACCTCTCTACCTCTCTACCTCTCTACCTCTCTACCTCTCTACCTCTCTACCTCTCTACCTCTCTACCTCTCTACCTCTCCACCTCTCCACCTCTCTACCTCTCTACCCCTATACCCCTCTACCCCTCTACCTATCTACCTCTCTACCTCTCTACCTCTCTACCTATCGACATCTCTACCTCTCTACCTCTCTACCTCTCTACCTCTCTATCTCTCTACCTCTCTACCTCTCTACCTCTCTACCTCTCTACCTCTCTACCTCTCTACCTCTCTACCTCTCTACCTCTCTACCTCTCTACCTCTCTACCTCTCTACCTCTCTACCTCTCTACCTCTCTACCTCTCTACCTCTCTACCTCTCTACCTCTCTACCTCTCTACCTCGCTACCTATCTACCTCTCTACCTCTCTACCTCTCGACCTCTCTACCTCTCTACCTCTCTACCTCTCTACCTCTCTACCTCTCTACCTCTCTACTTCTCTACCTCTCTACCTCTCTACCTCTCTTCCTGTCTACCTCTCTACCTGTCTACCTCTCTACCTGTCTACCTCTCTACCTCTCTCTATCCCTACCCCTATCCCTACCCCTAACGTTAATTTAACCTCTATCCCTAACATAGAAACGACACCCATATTTATTTTTAGACATTTCAAACCTATCGCACCCCAACTCCATCCCCAGAGGGATGATGGTATTTCACGTCCACCACGTTGGATTTCAAAATTGTTGTAGTTTTCGTAATCAGCGACCCGATAAACCATACAAACGACACCCATATTCACATTTCAACTCTATCGCACCCCAACCCCATCGCACCCCAACTCCGTCCCAAGGGAATGATGGTATTTAACGTCCACCACGTTGGATTTCAAAATTGTTGTACTTTTCGTAATCAGCGACCCGATAAACCATACAAACGATACCCATATTGGTTTTTAGACTTTTTCACCCCATTTCCCTTTTTTAGGGGTTGAATTTGGGGTGGAATTTCAATAAAAGTGATGAACGTTGCATAGAATTACATCATTAATGCCTAAATACTAATATATTTACTACTAGCTGTTGCCCGCGAATCCGTCCGCGTGGGGTTCAGAAAAAGTAGCTAATGACTTTTTCCATGGATCAAACTATCTTCGTACCAAGTTTAAATCACAATCGGTTTATCGGATTAGTCATAAAAGCGTAACAGACATACAGACAGTGCAGTACTCGCCTTTATGTTATTAGGTATACAGAGTACCGATAATACGGATTATTGTAAATTAAACACCTCTTGTTTACGTGTGGACTGTTAGGTCTGTTAAATGTAAAATTGTTACTTGTTGACTGTTAGGTCGCCCACTATCCTCGTAAGTGTAAAATCATAGTCGAATTCCACGCGGAGTAACTATGATACGGGTTTCTTTATTTTTTATACAAAACAAAGCCTAACTAAATCTGAGGCTCAGTCACTTTAGCTTCTGTGGCTACTGAAAAAAGAGCGGTACAAAGTCCAACGTGTCTAGATTTACATGCTTTTAACTCTACATGTACCTACATACAAAACTGTTGGACTTCACTTCCGTACAATCTTTGTAATTTATCTCTCCCCTTAAAAGAAAATTCCTAAAAAACAATGATTCACTTCTCTCTTTATTTTTTAAAGTATTTCGTTTATAAGTACCTACTTCCTAAGTTTTCAAAACTTTAGAAGTTTCTTAATTTTTTTTACATTTGTTGCACCGCCATGCCGAAACAGGAATTTTTTTATTATTATTTTTTTGTAAAAATAATACAACAATAAAACAATAAAACAATAATAAAACTAAATCTAGATTTTACCAATATTTAGCTGTACCCACGACTTTGACACAAACAACTGGACCGGATCAAATGGAATTTTCAACAACGTATTTGGCTTTCTTCCGTACAGATTTGTTTGATTTCAGCTCGGTTTCACAGCTTGACTCACAGCAGCTTTCACTCGCCTATTATCTGTTTGAATGAACCAATTGCAATAAAAAAAAACCGGCCAAGAGCGAGTCGGACTCGCGCACTGAGGGTTCCGTACCACAACATAATCATAATTGTATTAGTTCAAATTTCAGTAGGTTAATGTGCTAGATTCTTTGAGTCCGACACGCGCTTGACCAAATTTTATTAATTTTTGATATTTTATAGCTTATGAACTATAAACATGCCAATTTTTAAGTTTGTAAGTGACTCCGTTTTTAAATTAGAACTAAAACAAAAATCGCCTCCGCGACCATCCAACTTGACCCCTCTCTTATATGAATGTTCTTGAAACAGGAGCTCACCACAATTGGTTACCATTAGTTGTGAGTAAAGTTGTAATATTTAATAATTTCAGACTTTTCCCTTTATTTGTACTGTGAGACCTAGCTTCTTGCCAAATTTCTTAATTTTAGGTCAACGGGAAGTACTCTGTAGGTTTTGCTTTTTTGTATAAATGTATGGAGATGAGGACATAAAAAGCCATATCTTTTGATTGCGTCGTTGTAAAAAATTTAAATTTTCAGATCTTGTGTGGTTCTTGGACCCTAACATATGGTATCAATTTCAACCTGATTCCTTTACCCGTTCGTGAGATAAAAGGTCTTGACAGACAGACAGACAGACGGACAACAAAGTGATCCTTTAAGGGTTCCGTTTTTTTCCTTTGAGGTACGGAACCCTAAAAAGTTCAAATATTGCACGAAAGAAACCCAAATACGTTATTGAAAACCCCGTTCAAGTCGTTCAAATAGTTGCGAGGTATTGGTGCGGCCGCTTAAAATTTCGCGAACCTTCTGTCTGAGTGAACCGTTTGCAATGAAATAAAGCTTATATGTTGTACAGAAAGAAGCCCGACGCGTCATTAAGAACCTAGTTTGGCTTTGAACCAGTTCAGTTGCTGAGTTCTTGGTTCTGCAGCTTGAAACTTTGCGTATCTTCTGTCAGAGTGAACCTTTCACAATGAAACTAAGCTTATTTATTGCACAGGAGTAAGCCAAACGCGTTATTGAAAGCTACGTTTGAATCAACTCAAGTTTTTAAATTATTCGCGCCTTCGTTCGAAACTTTGCGTAACTTCTATCTGAGTGAACCGTTTTCAACTAACCTAAGCTTATATGTTGCACGGAAGTACCTAATCCAAGCATGTCATGGAAATGCCAGTTGGAGTCGGTACAGTAGTTTGTGAGCTATTGGCGCAGCCTTCGGGCATTTTCTGTCTGAGTGAACCATTTTCATTGAAAGTAAGCTAATACATTGCAAAGAATTAAGCCAAACATTTTATTGAAAACCCCGTTTAAATCCGTTTAGTAGTTTGTGAGTTATTGGTGCCGCCGCTTGAAACTTAGTGTATTTTATGTCTGAATGAACCGTTTGCAATAAAACTAAGCATACATGTTGCATGGAGTAAGCCAAATACGTTACTGAAAACCTCGTTTTAATCGGTTCAGTTGTTTGTGTGATATTGGCGCCTCCGCTGGAAATTTTGCGCACCTGTCTAAGTGAGCCATGAAAGTAAGCTAATTTGTTGCAAAGATGTAAGCTTGGCAGTTTATTGAAAACCCCGTTTGAATCCGTTCAATAGTTTGTGAGTTATTTGCGCCGCCGCATGAAACTTAGCGTACCTTCTGTCTGAGTGAGCCGTTTGCAATGAAACTTTACTTTTATGTTGCACAAAAGTAAGCCAAACTCGTAATTGAAAACTCAGTTTGAATCGGTTTGTGAGTTATTATCGTACAGGCAATTTGATACTTTACATTAGTGTAGCTTCTGATTGAGTGAACCGATTTGAATTAAACATAGCCTATATGTTGCTCAGAGCTAAGCCTAATCTATCTGCGGAAACTGCGAGAAAATCCGTTTACTAGTTTCGGAGTTTATCGAAAACATACGGACAGACAGACAGACAAAAAGTTCAGTAAACATATTTTTGAGTTCTATTAGTCGTTTCTTATCGCCCACACAATTTTTTTTATTAATTTATCAAAAGTACAGACACGCGGTTTCTACTCTTTTATTATATGTATAGATGTATATATATCACAAAACACAAGCCAAATCATTGCTTATATTTTTGATTTCTTTAAATATGTGTATGAACCTCCAGGTCTCTTCAATTCAATTTATGTTTAGTCAGACATTATATCCATATTACGTTAGTTACATGCAAAACCTCAATTTTTGTAACTTTATTTTTGGACTGTTTTGTTTGTGTTCTAAGCCCAATAAAAAAAAGTAACAACAAAACTTCTGTACCTATCTGGAGATCTGAAGTGCTTTTATCTTCGATATCGAACAAGGATACGTATAATTTGACTTTTCACGTAATAGTTTATCGAAATGACAGACATATTTATGTCTGCGTAACAGATAATGCTGTTGATAATGAATAGTTACGGTTATAAATCAGTGGGAACTGCTATTTTCTTGTCCTTGGATTTGCCAAAATCATCGTAACTACTAAAATTTAAATATGTAATCTATTAATTATATCGTTACGTATTCAATTAAATAAATGATCTGTAGCTAAAAATGTATTGATTCGATCTGTGCAGAAAGCTAGAAGCTTTTCGAGTATTTTGATTAAAACGGAAACAACTCCAATCCATAAAACATAATTTTTCCTCTAAGTTATTCTTTTATTGCCTTTATATGAGCATTTCTTATAATTAATTTGGTAGTTCATATAGGAGCTCTTGTACATGCAAATACAAATGATGGTGTGTATATGCACGGCAGCAAGCATGTAGATACAAAACCAGTATAAGCTGAACCAGTGCTACGCTACAAACTCCCAAAACCAGAGACTTGCTCAAAGTTAAAGTGTTAACATTGACATGCGGCCGTGTGTACTCTTTGGAAATACTTACCAATCCAAGACCCGGAACAATCGTCTATGGGTATGGTTGATCCTGGCTCTTTAAGTTGTGGTAGTAAAATGGATGTAAATCCTATCACAATACCTTGTGCAGCCATATTGAGACAAACGCCGATAACCACGAAACACTAAACAAAATATATTCTTAGTCATCGAATCCTAACACATCTGGGTGATATCTTCCCCAGATGGCTAAAACATAAATTTTACTTGTTAAGGGAGATAATGCTTTAGATAAAAATATCGGACTCTTGCTTCACCCGAACTTCTTCTTCTTCGTCTTAATGTTATGATCAAACACTAACTAAATAATATTCGCCATCCAAAATCTTGCAACTTCTAAGGCGTTATCTGATGCCTCACTTAGAACCTCGTTTGTGCAGGTAGACAAGATAGGACAAGAGAGCAGATGCACCATGTTTTGTGATGGAGCTCCCTAATCACAGTCCTTTAGCAACTGGTCTGTGAAGCCCCATCTCACCATGTTTTTTTTTCGTAGCGACCAACCTGTGTCCGCATAAGCGACTTATAGGTTGGCCACTGCAATTTATGTCCAAGTAGCATTGGTTATAGTCAAGTTTGGCAGGATTGTGGCTGGCAACCGCGTTGGTGACCGCAGAAAAACTTTCCTGCTTATAATCATTCCTTAGTCATATTTTTCACTACAACCACTCAAAGAGAGATGGAGTGATATTTTTAACCGAAATCAGATAGAACCTTTGTTGAGTTAGTAAACTATCGATATACCAAGTATCTTGGTTTATGTTTTTTTTTTCAACAAATTTCTGCCTTGCTGCAGAAGTATAAATGAAGCGGCTGGTCCCAGCGCAAAAAAAGAAAAACAAAGGGAAACAGGGTTATTTTTGTACCCCTGGCCAAATTTTTGTATGCTACTCAGAACACGAATCTGATCAACTTTCCCAAAGGATCATTGGTTGAAAAATGATAAAAAAATTTTGGTCATCCCATACAAATCTTGTGCCGACAATAGCAGGATGTGTATGGGATGACCAAATTTTTTTCTTTTTTTTCGACACATGTTTCTTGGTAACGGGTAAAGATATCAGGTTGAAATTGATAAAGAATATTAAAGTCCATAAAATCGAATTTAAAATTCTTTCTGTTTTACTAACACCTATCATGGACATTAGTCTGAAAAAAAATATTTTGAATTTGAATAAACCACACAAGATCTGAAAATTTCAATTTTTTACAACGACGCAATCAAAAGATATGGCTTTTTATGTGCTCATCCCCATACATGTATGCACTAAATTAAAACCTAGAGGGTACTTCCCGTTGACCTAAATTTATAAAGGAAAAAGTCTAAAACCATTAAATATTACAATTTTTAACCAACTGAGGTGAGGTCCCGTTTCAAGAACGTTTCTATAAAAGAAGGGTCAAGTTGGATGGTCGCGGAGTTTTTAAAGTCAAAGAGCAAAAGCTTTTAGTATATCATATGGTAGATAGGTACGGAACCCTTAGGGCGCGAGTCCGACTCGCACTTAGCCAGTTTTTTTGTTATTTGAAAGCTTATCTATACATATAATAAAAGAGTAGAAACCGCGTGTCTGTACTTTTGATAAATTTATAAAAAAATTAGCGTGGGCGATAAGAAACAACTAATAGAACTCAAAAATATGTTTTCTGAACTTTTTGTCTGTCTGTCTGTCTGTCTGTCTATATGTTCTCGATAAACTCCAAAACTACTGAACGGATTTTCTCAAGGTTTTCGCAGATAGATTAAGCTTAGCTCTGAGCAACATAAAGGTTATGTTTCATACAAATCAGTTCACTCAATCAGAAGCAACACTAATGTAAAGTATCAAATTGCCTGTACGATAATAAGTCACAAACCGATTTAAACTTAGTTTTCAATTACGAGTTTGGCTTACTTTTGTGCAACATAAAATTTTAGTTTCATTGCAAACGGTTCACTCAGACAGAAGGTACGCTATGTTTCATGCGGCGGCGCAAACAACTCACAAACTATTGAACGGATTCAAACTGGGTTTTCAATAAACTGTCAAGCTTACTTCTTTGCAACATATTAGCTTACTTTCATTGAAAACGGCTCACGCTTTCGAGCGGAGGTGCAAATATCTAACAAACAACTGAACAGATTAAAACAAGGTTTTCAGTAACGTATTTGTCATACTACATGCAACATGCATACTTAGTTTCATTGCAAATGGTTCACTCAGACATAAAATACACTAAGTTTCAAGCGGGGTCACCAATTACACAAACTACTAAACGGATTTAAATGGGGTTTTCAATAACGTGTTTAGCTTAATTCTTTGCAATGTATTAGCTTACTTTCATTGAAAACGGTTCACTCAGACAGAAAATGCCTGAAGTTCCAAAAGGCGGCGCCAATAACAAACAAGCTACTGTACCGACTCTAACTAGCATTTCCATGACATGCTTGGATTAGGGACTTCCGTGCAACATATAAGCTTAGGTTAGTTGAACGGTTCACTCGGATAGAAGTTACGCAAAGTTTCAAGCGAAGGCGCGAAAAATTCAAAAACTTTTGAGCAGATTCAAACGTGGCTTTCAATAACGCGTTTGGCTTACTCCTGTGCAATAAATAAGCTTAGTTTCATTGCGATAGGTAGGTTCACTCTGACAGAAGATACGCAAAGTTTCAAGCTGCAGAACTAAGAACTCACCTACTCAACTGGTTCAAAGTCAAACGAGGTTTTCAATGAATCGTCGGGCTTCTTTCTGTGCAACATATAAGCTTTATTTCATTGCAAACGGTTCACTCAGACAGAAGGTTCGCGAAATTTTAAGCGGCTGCACCAATACCTCACAAACTACTTGAACGACTTAAACGGGGTTTTCAATAACGTATTTGGGTTGCTTTCGTGCAATATTTGAACTTTTTTTTATTGCTATCGGTTCATTCAAACCGATAATAGGAGAGCTCAAAGTTTCAAGCTGTGAAACCGAGCTAAAATCAAACAAAGCTTATAATTTTGTACGGAAGAAAGCCAAATACGTTGTTGAAAATTCCGTTTGATCTGGTCCAGTTGTTTGTGTAAAAGTCGTGGGTACAGCTAAAGATTGCTAAAATCTAGATTTAGTTTTATTGTAAAAATAATAATAAAAAATTCCTGTTTCGGCATGGCGGTGCAACAAAATATGTTAAAAAAAATATGAAAGTTCTAAAGTTTGAAAACTTAGGAAGAAGGTAGGTAGGTACTTATTAACGAAATACTTCAAAAAAAAAGAGAGAAATGAATTATTGTTTCTTACGAATTTCTTTTAAGGGAGAGAGAAGTTACAATGATTGTACGGAAGTGAAGTTCAACAGTTTTGTATGTAGGTACATGTAGATTTAAAAGCATGTGAAGCTAAACACGTTTGACTTTGTACCGCTCTTTTTTCAGTAGCCACAGAAGTTAAAGTGACTGAGCCTTAGATTTAGTAAGGCTTTGTTTTGTATAAGAAATAACGAAACCCATATAATAGTTACTCCGCGTGGAATTCGACTATGATTTTACACTTACGAGGATAGTGGGCGACCTAACAGTCCAAACGTAAACAAGAGGTGTTTAATTTACAAAAATAGCAGTATTCGTTCGTTTTTCAACAGAATTTTATGTCCCGCGTAAGAATGCAAGTCATTTGAATTTTTGTATGGAAAACGGATCACCTTAACGCGCCTTCTGAAGAACGGAAACGTTTTACTTCTGAAGTCAAACTGTAGTTGCTCGACTTTTGTTATCTTAAGGTGATCCGTTTTCCATACCAAATTATACTTACTACGTGAACAAGTTCAGCGATTGTACTCATGAAAACAAGCAACTTTATCAAAGTAAATGTTTTACTTGCCATACTAAAGTCACTTGATCAACTCATTTCTATTTTTTTTTTGACTTGCCATACTAGTCAGTTGATCGACTTATTACGAGAAGTAAAAAATTGTTTTTTGAAGTAAAAAAACTTTTTCATCGGAAAAGTTGCTTGTTTTCATCAGTAGAATCACTGAGCTTTAGCAAAACGAATGAAAATTTACATTATAATAGGTCTTTACCTATGAAATTTCCGTTTTGTATGGCGAATTTCAGGTAAAATCAATTTTCAGTACTAACATTTTTGAATTTTTCTTAGGAATTATAGATCCAATTTTTTTTATTTCTTATAAGCATTATTGGGAAGACATTAATCTAACAGAAGCTTAAATTTAATTTTCGAAAAATATTATCTGTAAAAAAATATAACAAATTTAATGAAGAAATCGGACAACATTTAAGACGAACAATTTTCGAACCTTTAATTTTATATATCAAACTAAAAATATAAACTTTATTTTATGCGTAAATAGATAACCTTGAAGTCAACTTTCGAATATAAGACAAATTAAAAAAATAGCATTAGAATCATAGGAATTATGATCTCATTAATCTGCAAGAAAATTTCGGCAATTTCATAGGTAAAGACCTATCATCATAATGTCCTCATCGCACCGGGAAAGTTTTCAAGGGCAGGCCCCACTAGTTAACCAACGTTCTGGTTAGGGTCGTGGGACCAAGGCTGACTCAGTCGCAGTAGAAATATTTATTGGAGGCCATTGTCCGTGGGTGGTTTACGGCTGCTTTGATGACAAATATAATTTTTTATCGTATTTGGGATCACAGTTGCACGATTACGCGAATCAACTTTTTGCACATATATAGTTGGTATTTATTGCATTAAAAAAATAAAACCTTATATTTGCAGCAGCGGATCCATCTAGTTGCGTTCGGGTCTAAGCTGGCCGCAACAGATCACCTTAAGTCGTTATTTTTTTGGCTAGCAGCTTTGGAATTGGTCTTTATGTCAGAAGTATCCCGACGGCTTGGAAATCTCGATGTCTCCCGGATCACTTCTAACTAAATTCCAACAAAATAAACTTTAAACAACAACCAATAGAATAAACACTTACAGTACCCATAACATTAAGTAAGAACATGAATAGTCGTTATTAATTTGAAAAAAAAAACTGACGCAATCATCATACCGTGTTACGCTTCGGCATGAACAAAACAAAAACAAACTGATTTTATACGGTTTTAAAGCCGCGTTTAAATTTGTTTCTTTTTGTCTTTTTTATGAACCTCCAGGTCTTTTGTAAACCTACCCTTTTGTAACATTATTTCTATAAGGACTGTTTGTGTTCTAAACTCAATAAAATAAAAGATTTCTATTAGCATTTATTATAAAATCGCCATTTTGAACATCAAGTATTACTATAGTGCATTAAAATTTAGTAATTAATTCATAATGCTCTTATAGTGATTAAAACAGAAAATATATCTTCCTGTTTCTTGAACGGAGTTACACATGCTGTCACCTTGCCACCCATTTTAAAACAATATGCAACTAATAAGCGAAACTGAGAAAATAGTTTGTTCAGAATCGAGTGTAGAATCAATTTCACGGGTTTTTGATAGGGGTATTTTTTTATATTTTTAATTAAAATTTTTGCCGCTTCTATTCTAGATATTTCTGTGGATACGCGCGCTGGCGGCAGGCCGCGCGGATCATGAGCGGTGAGGAGGGGAGGGAAGTGGGCGTGGCGTGCGTGGAGTGCACGGACTAGAACAACGATGTAACTAGAACTATGATGAAACTTTAAAATAACAATAACTAGAAAAAAAAATTGGGATTTTTTTACGGGAATGGATTTATTTTTATAATTAATCAGTTGGGGTGAATGAGGGTTTCGCTTATTCCATTAACACGTTGTATAATTTTCCACGAAATTATTTTGCTTACATCATTCGCACACACCACACGTGTAGTCGCACATCAAGTAATACCAAATAATCTTTTAATATTGTCCAAATCTCTAGCGATTTTTCTGATAATTTTAAAGAAAAATGATAAACGTCATAACGTACTAGGTATACTAATCTCATAATAGTACTGTGAAATAACTGCTATTGGCTTGAAGCCAAACGAATCAATAATTCTATTTAGAAGCGACATTTAACTACATTGCGTTTTAAGTGGGCTTGCTGACGTCTAATTGCTTGTTCAGGTAATGTACGTATATTGAATTGGTATGTTTGGAATGCTCATATGGAGGATCACGTGTGCTGCGACTTGTGTACGGAACAGTTGTGAAAAGTTTCATACGTAAAAAAAGAGTTACAATAAAAATAACTGGTTCGTATGGAACAGTGCCTTCTTGCATAATTAATGAACATTTTGCGGTAGAGGGGAGATAAGTAATAGGACGAGAGTAATATGGCAAAAGTGCTAAAAAATAATGAAATGTTTTGGCGCGTTTTTTAACAATGTTACACTATTTACAATCACGAAAACAGTTTTAATTCAAATTCAAACATTTTATTTCAGATAAACATCCATAATTTCAAGGAAAAAAAAAATAATTTTGAGAAACACCAGATGAAATCTAAAGTCGGATTTTTAATCAGACGGAGTAAACTGACAGATCGAAATGTCAATTAACGTAATAATGATACCAACTTTCACATTATAGTGAAGTATTTGACTCATTCATAAATAGTTCAAAAGATGTGACTATGAATAAAATGCAAATAATTTTAGAGCATTTAAATTACCGTCAGTTAATTGTCAGACATCGCACATGGCTGTATGGACTCGAAGCTTTTTCTTAGTAGCGAAAAAAAAGATGATGACGCTGACGCATAAATGTCATTGTCTGTCATCCATTCCATTCGTCTCCTTACTTCCGTCTGAGTGCACGAATGCGATTTTTGCTGTTATCTGTTTTCATTATTACTCTGTTTTGTTGTTCTATTACGTTTTGTTTGTTGTTTTTGTTACGTTTTTTCTTGTTTGTGTTATTATTAACATGGATCCACAACCAAGTACATCAAGAAGCGATACAGCTTTATCGCCGAAAAAAAAAAGAGACCACGTGTTTCTTTTAGTGTGACAGAGAAGCTGATGATACGCAACACGTACAAATACGTATTTGAGGAACAATCCAAGTTGCTTATTTCAACAGAATCTCCCAATATAAATGAGTGTGTGAACAAAACGGCGGAAATCTTGGGAATTGGTAAAACTGTACATACATACATACATAACATCACGCCTTGTTCCCGTCGGGGTAGGCAGAGACCACAGTTCTCCACCTGCTACGATCTTGACATACTTCCCTTGCTTCCTGAACCTTCATCAATCCTTTCATCAATCCTTTTTGAAATCCTTCATCAATCCTTTTTGAAAGGATAAAACTGTTAGTGACAGATTTTTGATAAATGTGACTGATGATGATGACGATTCTTCCGATAGTGAATAAATTATTATAATGAAAATAACATGTTTCTTATTTATGTCCCATTTTTTTGTGTTCTAGTTCCCCTTATTAGGTAGCAAAAACACACATTAGACAGATATTTTGGATTTTAGATCACTGAACTGAAATGATTAAATTGAGTAAATCATTCAAGCACAACATTAATTGCATTTTGTAAAAAAGCGGCAACATTCGATGTGTCACTTTACTCCGTCTAATTAAAAATTCGACTAGTAGAACACAGCTAAGTAAAAAAAAAGAGCGTTGAATAGAAATAAATATATTTATTATTTACAAACACCATTATCAATTTCTTAATCTTAACTTAAATGTAGTTATTAATATTGTACGAGCTAGCGCACATACATACTTAAGTTATATACGTTTAGGTAATTTGTCTACTTGCAATTAACGAGCGAGCTGTGGTGAAGACAATAAATCAGTGTACGATCAACACTCGTCGGGTTTGGTTATTTAGCTCTCTTCGGAGCCACCACCCCTAGCTAGCTACCCTTAGCATTTCTACCCCAACTTCAACATTAATGTATGGTGTATAGCGGTATACCATACATTATTTTGGTCCTTCGAGCTTACGTACAAGCGGGACTTTTCGTGAGTGAAAATTCCGTCGGGTCCGCGCACGTACTTTGACCTAGCGCGCGTTGTTTCGAAATCGTTCCACGTGTCTCTACCTCGTGGTCGGTTCGTGGACAATCTTCGCGAACTTTTAGCAATTGACTGTGTCATAAACTTTAGCTTTATTCAGTGCAAAGTTTTGTGCCTGAAAAACTTTTTTCGTGCCGAAAAATAGCTACAGCAACAGCTTTTCTTCACGTGAGTCAGGAGACTCACACAGCAGCATTTTTGGGTCAGCCAGCAGACTCTACCAGCAGCAGGTTTCCTGAGCGTGAGTCAGGAGACTAACCAAGCAGCAGCATACAAGTAAGATCGTTCATATTTTACTTGCATAACTAGCTACAATGACGCAGTTTGAAAGCATATTCACCCGGCAAGGTGAAATTTTAACTGAGCTCCAGCGTATCGGCACCAATTTCGAGAAAGATTCTCATCATCGAAAAACTTCAGAGTATCTAAAGAAAAGATTAGAATCCTTAGATAGTCTCTGGGGAGAGTTCGAGCTTAACCATACGACATTACAAGCGGTTGAGGTAAAATCTCAAAGATACTTTCAGGAATCGATTTATAAGCGAACGAAAGTATACTACACCGATACTCGTTCAAAAATAGCAGCTTATCCGCCTTATAAAAGTCCAGAACATGATAATAATGGTTCAACTAAGAAAATTAATGAGCTTTTGTCCCGTCAAAGAACTAATTTTCGAGCATTTGAGCGTATGATATCGAGCATTAAGGTGAGTGACATTAGCGAGAAGTGGGAGTTAGAAGATGAGCTTCGCAGCATCCTGTCCAGATGGAACGCCATCGACCAGCTACACCTGGAAATAGACAACATTCTCGAAGGTGAGGATGAGGTATACCAGGACGATTTTTTAAAGCATGAAAAAGCCTTTAAGAAAATAAAGAAAGAACTGAATCAAAAGCTATCTGCCACCTCTCACATCCAGCAAGCTACCCCATTGTTAGAAATACCAACGTTTACGGGTAAATATACTTCTTGGCCCACATTTTTTGACTTATACACCGAAACGATACATAACAATAATTTTCTATCTAAAGCGCAAAAGATGCAGCACCTCAAAGGTAAAGTAAAGGGAGAAGCAGAGCGAATTATTCAGCATTTGAACATCTCAGCTGAAAATTACGACATAGCATGGGAAATATTGACCCATCGCTACAACAACCCCCAGGTACTGTTTACTACTCAAATCGAGACATTTTTAAATCAGCCCAGCATCAGCAAGCAGACAGCAAACGAGATAAAGCGCCTCTACGACACTACCACTGAATGTATCCATGCCATTCACAACCTAGGTGTGGATACAACCACTTGGGATCCAATATTAGTTCATCTCATTACTAAAAAGCTAGACAGCGAAACCTACAGCGCCTACAAGGAAGCACGTAAGTCTCCTAGAGATTTAGCCTCACTAGATGAGTTAATGAGCTTTTTGGAGAGCAAATTCATAGCCCTTGAGCCTACTCACAAGAGAGAAAAAGACATCTCTTCTCAAACTAAGCAAGCTTCAACTTATCAGCCAAAGCCCTTTTTCAAACAAAGTTACTATAACAAGTTTTCTTCAAAAGGGTATCAAGCCGCCTCTACATCCACGTGTAAGTGCCCTCTATGTAATTTCGATCACGAGCTCTATAAGTGCCAAAAGTTTATTAGCATGCCACCGGAATTGAAATTGAGGACAGTTGCGAAATTACAGCTATGTCGAAATTGTTTATTCAAACATTCAATTAATCAATGCATATCGAATAAAAGGTGCAAAGAATGCAATGGCGAGCATCATACGACGTTGCATAACTCATGCGCCGCCGGGTCGTCGCACTCAATGCACTCGACAACGAAGCCTGAGCAAAAGCCGCCGCTAGCGATTACAGCGCCGCAAACGCCGGTAACTAAACCGCCTAGCAGCAAGCCTCATACAGCGAACCACGTTTCTACTGACGATGACGAAGTTTTATTAGCTACAGTTTTATTAAAAATTAAGGCGATCGACGGTAACTACGTGACTTTACGAGCGCTGCTAGACCAGGGTTCTCAGATTACGTTAATCTCGGAGAACGCCGCACAGCTATTAGGGTTGCCACGCCGGAAATTTAGCGCTTCGGTTTCTGGTGTAGGTATCAGTCCTAAGCAAAGTAAGAGCATTGTATCACTGGAATG
This sequence comes from Athrips mouffetella, assembly GCA_947532105.1. Classification (NCBI taxonomy): domain Eukaryota; kingdom Metazoa; phylum Arthropoda; class Insecta; order Lepidoptera; family Gelechiidae; genus Athrips; species Athrips mouffetella. The sequence goes on along the minus strand of OX383964.1, from coordinate 4,109,854 downwards.
TAAATCTATTTACGATGACTACAGCTTTATCACAGAGGCATCCGTGATTCCACGAGTCATAAGCGATCTTCCTAACGTTTCCTTCTCCAAGAGAACGTGGCCTTACATTCAGCATATGAACTTAGCCGATCCAGAATACAACGTGTCAAAGCCTATCGACATTTTGTTAGATGCCTGCGTTTACTCGGATGTTATAATGAGTGGACTAGTAAAAGGCACTCAAAACGCACCCCTAGCTCAGCAGACGAAGTTAGGTTGGATCTTATCAGGCAACGTTAAGACATTCAACTGCAGCGTCGTCATCAACAACTTAGACGAAATAGCTAAATACTGGGAGATGGAGGAGATTCCCAACACAGCATCCGACCTCACAAAGGAGGAACAATATTGTGAAGAGCACTACATAGCAACCACTAAGCGACGAGAGGACGGTAGGTATGAGGTAGCCCTACCGATGAAGCCTACTTATGAAGAAAAGCTTGGATCTTCGAAAGCAAAAGCTACAGCACAATTTATACAGTTAGAAAATAAAATGGAAAGAAATAAGGCATTTTCTGAAAGCTACAAGGAATTCATCCATGAGTACCAAAACCTAGGTCACATGCGACCTTCAAGCTACAGCGACCCTCCAAAATACCACCTACCTCATCATAGTGTTCAAAAGCTTGATTCTAAGCAGCTGCGAGTAGTATTCAACGCGTCAGCACAAACCAGCTCTGGACTCAGCCTCAATGATGTGATGGAATGTGGTCCAAATCTACAGCAAGACTTACCAACTTTAATACTGAACTGGAGACAATACAAGTATGTTATCACTGCGGACATCGAGAAAATGTTCCGACAGATTCTCGTAACAGAAAGCGATCAGCATCTTCAAGCTATCATCTGGCGTGAGTCTCCACACGAGCCGCTCCAAGAGTACCTACTGACAACCGTCACGTATGGAACCAAAGCTGCACCATACCTAGCAATGCGCACACTAAGACAACTAGCTAAAGACGATGCCTTAAAATATCCCCTCGCAGCCACAGCCCTAGAAAACAACTTCTATATGGATGATTTGCTCAGCGGAAAAAACACTATAGAAGAAACTAAAGAATTACAGCAGCAGCTTATCGAATGCTTAAAGGGCGCAGGGATGAATTTAAGGAAGTGGTCAGCTAATAATTCTGAGCTTTTGAAAGACTTATCTACCGATCAGCTCGATCAACCCTTTGATTTTAAATGTTCAGAGTCCCGAAAAACTTTAGGGCTCAGATGGACACCCTCGTCTGATTCGTTCATGTTTACAAATAAAATAGAGCACGCCGCCGCCGATAAAAACACGAAACGACAGCTTCTATCTGAGATATCAAAAATATTCGACCCTATCGGCTGGCTATCACCGCTAACTATTCGAGCAAAAATCCTTTTCCAGCAAACATGGACAGAAAACTTGAGCTGGGATGACGTAATCCCTGAGAAGCTACAAAAAGAATGGATACAGCTCAAACAGGATCTTCAAAATGTTAGTCTGTTTAGCATCCCTAGATACTTAGGCGACACGCAGAAAGCGTTCCAACTACACGGCTATAGCGACGCGTCAGAAAAGGCATACGCCTGTGCTATCTACCTGGTAGCGACCAATCATAAAGGTGAGCGCACATCAAGACTCGTCGTTGCAAAAACCAAATTAGCGCCAAATAACAAAAGGGTCTCACTCGCACGATTAGAACTTTGTGGGTCCGCACTTTTAGCTCAGCTTATGAAAACCGTCCAAGCTTCTCTACAAAGCACCGAATATGATATTTACGCCTGGACCGACTCAACCGTGGTCTTAGGATGGCTCCATGGCGACATAACTCGATGGAAACAATTCGTAGCCAATCGTGTCCAGCAGATAACTGACGTAATACCAGCTTCAAAATGGAACCATGTGCGATCTGAGGACAATCCAGCTGATTGCGCCACACGAGGATCCACAGTAGCTAAACTACAGAACTACCCGCTCTGGTGGGAAGGCCCACAGTGGCTAGCTAACTTCAACCCCAGCAACTTGAAAAATAAAAGCTACGAGCCAACTACAATAGAAACAAAAAAGATCAGTGTGAGTGCAGCCTTACATCAAACTAGCTCCACAGTAGTAAATGATATTATAAATAACAATAGCTCTATCACTCGCGCGGTAAAAATAGTGGCATGGATATCGCGTTTCACTGCAGCGCTTCGACACAAAGAGACGGAACATGACACGTACTTATCAGTTACGGAAATAAACAAAGCGTATGAATTAATTATCAAGCAAGTGCAAGCGAAAGATTTTGAAAGCGACTTAGAACAAATTAAAAGCAAAGGTCATGTCCGGTCAAACAGCCAATTAGCAAATCTTCATCCCTACTTAGACAAAAATGGAATTTTAAGGGTGGGTGGCCGCCTTAGTCACTCAAACATAAACAGCTCAGCTAAACATCCGATTATTCTATCGAATCACAGCCGTTTCACCGATCTTATTATACACCAAGCGCACATCGTAACCCTGCACGGCGGGCCACGGTTAACCCTATCGTACGTAAGGGAGAATTATTGGATTCTTAGCGGAATGAGAACAGTCAAACGACAATTACGGCAATGTATAAAGTGCCGACGCTTCAGCTCTGAAAAGCACCATCAAATTATGGCAGACTTACCTCGAGCTAGAGTCACACCTTCACGCCCATTCACGCATACGGGTGTAGACTTTACAGGTCACGTGGACCTTAAAGCAACCAAAGGCAGAGGAATGAAGACCTACAAGGGATACGTGGCTGTTTTTGTCTGCTTAGCAACAAAGGCTATTCACCTAGAGTTGGTGTCAGACCTCAGCACTCCAGCTTTTCTCGCAGCTTTTCGCCGCTTCTGTGCTCGGAGAGGGACTCCCCGCCGAATGTACAGTGACAACGGCACAAACTTCATCGGAGCTAAACGAGCATTAGACAACGAGTTCAAAGAAATCATCAAAACTATTAACGAGAACTTCTTCAGCAAGCTTAGCGACATGAACATTGAATGGTCCTTCAGCGCTCCAGCATTTCCAAGTGCGAATGGATTATTCGAAGCCGCTGCTGTCAAGAGTTTTAAGCGACATCTGAAACGGGTCTTAGGTGAGCAGAAACTTACCTATGAAGAGTTCACCACCTTACTTCATCAGATCGAGGCGTGCCTGAACTCTCGCCCACTGTTCGCTCTTACAGAGAACCCTGAAGACAGCTACTTAACTCCAGGTCATTTCCTAATAGGTGACTCTTTACTATCAAGGCCTCAAACGGATCCAGATAACGTCAACTTACCTACTCGTTGGCAGCTAGTACAAACTATGAACAAGCATTTTTGGAAGCTATGGTCATCAGATTATCTTCAGCAGCTTCAGGTTCGCACGAAGTGGAGAGTTCCTACGAAAAACTTAGCAATTGATGACATGGTACTGATAAAAGATGATAATTTACCTCCAGGTAAATGGGCACTCGGCAGGATCCAAGAGCTTCACCCTGGAAAAGATGGATACGTCAGAGTGGTATCTGTCAAAACTGAAAACAATACCCTCAAACGTCCTGTAATAAAGCTTGTACTATTACCTATCGAAACAACTAATAGCAATGACAACTCAAATAAGAATTCCCAGCAGCAAAATCAAGCACCTACTAGTTCAAAGAAAGAAACACGTAACAAGCGCAAAATTATCAAAAATTGCTTCGCCTTAACACTGCTTCTCTTCTCCATGTTAATATCGCCATCAACACAGCATGACATCACCTCCGCCAATACTACGGCATTAAACGACGGCAGAGCGCTATATTTCGACAAGATTTCGAGATTACAATATATTCGAGATGAGTGGAGGCTAATAGTCTATTATAATCTAACAGGCTACTGGCAAGCATTTACTGATATGGAGTCTTACGTGAGGCATCTACAGGGCATGACAAAGAAAGCTAGCTCACAATATCAGCAAATAACTAACCAGCTTACCCATGAACTAGCCGAAATTGAACACTACAATCGGATACTAAAGAGTTCCAGCAACAAACGACAAAAAAGGGGTTTAGTAAACGGTGTCGGGAGCGTGGCAAATTACTTATTTGGAGTCCTAGACGAAAATTTCGCCATACAATACGCTAAGGACATCGAAAAGATCAGCTATAACGAGAACCACCTTAAAGAGCTTATAAAGAATCAAACATTAGTAATTGAGGCAGAGAGCAACATTATACAGCGCAACGAGCAAATTATGAACAAACACTTTTCACTAATGAATGAGCATATACAGAGTCTTTCATCAGAAATAAACCAAATTCGCTCCGATGCGAGCTACGGACTTTACGTTACGTCATCAGCTTTAGCAGCCAGCATGATACTTCAGAACCTGAAAAGTATCCAAAACTCGCTTATAGACATTGTAACTGACATCAGCCATGGCCGCATCGATACACATTTGTTACCAAGCGTACAGTTAGAAGAACAAATAAATTTTATATCAGGCCAGCTACAGGGTGACCTAAGGGTACTTATAGAAATGGGAAACATCAGAGAATTATATAAGCTACTCAAAGTATTTGCAAAGGTTTACAAGAAATACCTTATCATAGAAATAAAAGTTCCTTTAATCACAAATGAAATATACGAGCTCAATAAAATTATAAGCATACCTCAGAACCAAGGAGAAAAATCCTACCTGACTGTACCTTCTTACCCATACCTAGCATTTAATTTACAAAAGGACGCAGTCATATTTTTAACAGATTACGATCTACAAGCTTGTCTTCACTCTTCTGAAGAAAAAATACTGTGTTCCTTAGATAAGCCTACATACGAGTTAGATCTTCAGCAAAATATCTGTAATTTAACTTTAATAAATGCAGGCAAAGTTACAACACCCTGTATTTACGAGCATGCACCATGCGTCAATAGATGGATAAAGTTACATCGACAGAACGTATGGTTATATTCATGTTGCGATGAATGCAGCATTCGCACATTTTGCCCAGCTGATACGAGGATAAGCACAGTGACAGGCAATGGCCTTCTCGAAATAAGTCAAGGTTGCACTCTTAAGGGTGATTCATTCATAATTCACTCTCATAACAACTTTTTGCGAAAAGTAAATATTGCAACTAATATCGAAGCCCCAGAGATATCTATCTTAAATAGCGTCATTAATACCTCTGCACCAGCATACAACTTCACCGCAGAGAATCACGAGCAAACTTTTCATAAGATAATGGACGAGATAAACGTCCTGAAGCAAGAATCAGCATCCGATCTTAGCGTTCATGACATCCATCATTATTCTATCAGCTATGGAACGCTCGGATTACTGTTGTTACTTGGCGTCATAGCAGCCGTCGTTCGAGCAAGGAGGAGGAGGCATCAGCGCCTAGAGCTTGCAGCATCTCCCGGGCGGGAGGCCCCGGTGAGCCGAGCATACGCCGGTAGGGTTGTGACAAGTGAGCGACCCCGACCCCAACCGGTACCGCGCGAGAGTGAGATTTGTGTCAGTGAGTTTAATGACTTAATTCAATCAGTGAGCATGGGCAATTTAAGTGATAGTGATAGAGGCACGGCGCCTCGAAAACCTCCGCGTTCAGTGTCAGTTCCTATCCCTACTGAATCTTTAAGTGAAGTTGTTAGGCCTAACGGAGGCCAATAAGCTATATTATAGTGCGTATAGTGCGGGACTTAAGAAAAAAAGACTTGAACTTTCTCAATACTTTAAAATCGATTACATTTTAGCAGCATTAGTCTGTATTTATATGATATTTAATTGTTAATTTAATTTATAAGCAAAGCAAACTGTCAGTTCAATTTATAAGCTCTAGCTTTAGCGATTATTGTTTTCACCTACCTATCTTTAGCAAACTTTTAAGCAATGAGATGTTTTAAATAATTTAGATTAGCTTCAGCTTTTTGTACCATTGCTTCTTAAGACGTTTTGTATATTTACTATTTTTGGCCTTTGTCCTTTTTTCGGGTTGCCAAGATGTACGAGCTAGCGCACACACATACTTAAGTTATATACGTTTAGGTAATTTGTCTACTTGCAATTAACGAGCGAGCTGTGGTGAAGACAATAAATCAGTGTACGATCAACACTCGTCGGGTTTGGTTATTTAGCTCTCTTCGGAGCCACCACCCCTAGCTAGCTACCCTTATTATTTCTACCCCAACTTCAACATTAATGTATGGTGTATAGCGGTATACCATACATTATTATTAATAAATATTATTATAATTAATAAAACAAATAAAAGGCGTATATACTATAAATGTTACGAGGAAGATGGCTTACCTAATTTTCTAGATCTAATTTGAAAACTTTTAATAAAAAATAATTATTAAATATATTAATGTTTAAATTATTAATGTATCGATACAAAATAATATTCGGATTAAAAACGCCTAATTAAGACTCATAGCAAAATATTTGTAACGACAATATCTAGGAATGCCGAATTATTCGTAATTTTTACAATGTTCCAGTTTGGTGTCATATAATGTGCCATTTAACTTGCCTACGACTGCTGGAAGAAATTTCCTGGTTGTAATAAGCAGCACTTGTTGTTTCGTTTATCTTAATCTACTGTTTTTGTGTTCTTCTTGTGCGAAATAACTAAAGAAAAGAAAGAAAAATAAAAACTAAAGAAAAATATCTCAAAAAAAAACTTAAAAAAAAACTAAAGAAAAATATCTAAAGAAATATATTCTCATGAAAAGAAAGTTATTTCTAGAATTTGTGAGTACTGATCACTGAAAATGACCTTAATATTAAATATTTTTAAAAAACAATTACTTTTAATTTAAATATAATTAATTATTATTAATATGTTACAATTATATTACCTTAATAAAAATAACCTATATTCTCCCTACCATTTATCTATAATTATGACACAAAATAATTAGCCACTCTTGGTAAATAAATGTACTTACAATCGCACGAACAGGCCCTTTAATAAACGTTGCAGGTACAGGATGAATGAGACTGTTTTATGTGTCACAATCACAACCTTATATGTATGGGCATAAAAGTTGCAGTTATTATAGCGACCTTTTTCGCAACTTTTCGAAACTTGCCTATAAAGGGTTAAATTATAATCAATGATACAAGCAATGATTTTACAGTCATTATAATCCACCGTGATGTGCTCCAATTTGTACCACACGTTTTCTGCATGGGACTTTAGAGGGTGACCATGTTCTGCGGTGGACATTTCATAGGATGTTATGATGATGATGACTTTCTATGTTTCGTACAAAAAACCAAATTATTTATTGTATGCCTTGCTCACAGACAGGTTCATGAATGACTAGAATTTGTAAGGACTTGCGCTTTCAAAAGGCAGATTCAATTGACTTATAAATAATAAATCCAATATCACTTACACTTTAGTGCTATATTTATCAATTTAATTAACTATTCGCAAGTACTTGACAAAGGTATTCAAATATGTTAACTTTCAATACATAACTGCAGGGCTACTACATCTCCTATCTAAATTATGCAATTTTAAAGAAGTCAAAGATTCAACTGATTTTAATTTTTCAGGTGATAACGGTCTCCCTCTGAATTCATCTTCAATGTCCTGCAAGGTCCTATCTTTTGTTTCTGGTAAGAATATCAGTGACACAATCAGGCAATACGCAACTATACAAGCATTAATGATATACGTTCCATGTAACCCTAAAGTGTTAACAAGTAAAGGAAATGTCTTTACGACTAAGAAAAAGTTAACTGAAACAAATAAGACACTAATACCTCCCGCTAAAGATCTGTATTCTAGAGGAAATAATTCACCAGCTATAATAAACGTTAGAGGCACTGTTCCGGTAGCGATAGAGAACATTTGAATTTGAATTAAAGCTACACCAATAAAAGGGTGGTCGAAAGGTAACAAATCTTGATTTTTGAAGTATGTGTATGCAGCTGTACAGAAATATGAAAATAAATTTAAACTTACTGTTATGAGAAACATAGTACGTCTTTTGACTTTCTTGATGACGAAAATTGCGCAAAAGTTTGATACAATTCTCTGTATATCTGTGATTATTATTATAACAGCTATGTTGACATCAGTACCTATGACATTTTTGAAAATGTCTGTAGTGTAAGTAGCTAGGACGTTAGCACCCGAAAATTGGCTTAATGTATAAATATGTATCATTATAAATATGGGCATGTAAAATTCTTTTTTGCGGAGTGTTGAAAAAAAATATATAAACATAGTTTGTGTTTTTCTGCTACAACTTTTACCAATATCAACTTCCTTCTTTGCTTCTCTTACAATAATAGCAGATTCAATCATTCTGTTTAATTCTTCTTCTTCACAGTCGCCTCTTAGCCATCTAAAAATTTTTTTGGATTTCTCATATCTGCCCTGATCGGCTAAGAAACTAGGTGATTCTGGTGAATATATAACCACTAACAAGTCTATGAAGACAATGAAGATACTAACCAACGCGGTAGTCTGCCAAGTCAAATAAGATCCCATTATATGTACTGCTAAAATTCCAGCCGAAATAGTCAAAGAGATTATTGTTAAAAATGCTCCTCTGTTCTTTGGACTGCTATATTCGCCAATCAACACGGGTGCTAAAGATGTAGCCATTCCCATAGACAAACCTTGTACAAATCTTGCTACTAATAATGTATTAATACTGCTGGCTAATAATATACAGAACCAGCCGACTAACATTGTTACAATAGATATTAAATTTGCAGTTCGACGACCGTAGCGCGCCATTATTGTAGGGACGATGAAATTTCCAGCGATTAGTGCAAATCCGAGGATTGAGGCTGAAAAAAATATGTTTTAGTGTCAGTAGTACCATGGTACAAGTGTAGAATTTGAATAAGACATAAATAGGAGATGCTTATAATAAAAGTGGTTTTTAGTAAAGGTATTGTACTAGTAGATGTAGGACTTCTGATTCATTTGTGCGATATGTTGTCGTTGTTTATTATTTTCCTGGCATTATCACACCAGTGGTAACTTTAGAATTTATGCACGTAAATACAATTTCGACGAAATGAACGAAAACTTTAAATAACAGTTTAAAATATAGCCATATTGTCTTTATTGTATTTAAATCATTGGGTGGTAACCAGCGAACTACAGTGGTAACCTTTAGAATATTTACTAGTAGTAACATATTAGTCTTAAAGTCTATAACAAAAAAAACAAGCGCAAGTTGGTAGTGATCCAACCTTTCACGCCGTGGGCCGCATATTCGATCCCCGCCCGGGGTAAACATTTGTGTTATGTTCACAAGTTTCTGTTAAGTCTTCTGATATCCACACTACAGGCTTTACCTAGTTTTGGATCAGATGTCCTTGTGTGAAATATCCCCCTATATTATTAATATTTTATATATTTATTTTATATCTTAACTGATTTATATTTAACAGACATAGTAAGAATTTATCGGCTTCTCATATAGGGTTTTTGAGATAAGAACTAAAGTTTTCACGTTAGTATTTACTTATCAAAATGACATGCGTATTTTTGTCTGTGGAACTGATATTGCTATTGATAAATATGATAAGAATAAAATTCATCGATACAGATACTTTCCTTTTGAGGCCAAATAATAAAAAAAATATTTACTTATAAACTTCACAATTTTTATTAAGTTTTAATAACAAGCCTAGAAGATTTCCAAAATCATTCAAATCATTCATAGAAGAAATCAATGAAGCTTGATTAAAATTACAGAAGTAAAACGGAAAAGACACATATTGCTCCGTCTTGCGTTCCTATATAGCTTTGTCTTGCTGATCATTTCCTCTGAGGAGAAACCCGTGATACATAGTAAGCTACATTATTTTGACAATGTGGGGTCCTGATGACATAGTGACCATTATTTCAGCATAATTTAAAGATTTAATTAAAAAAAACAATCAAGTGCAAGTTAAAATAGTCGAGAAAAAACATATCATTACCAAAATTTTCAAAAGCCTTAAAATTCGAAAACTTTTAATTGGTCTGCTACTTATAAAAATATAACAAGACACGAGTGAATAATAAAAAAAAAATATCAATGTAAGCAATTACAATAATAAAGTTGGCCTAATTAGGAATATTTACCAATCCAAGAACCAGACGAATCATTAATAGGTATGGTTGATCCAGGCTCTTTCAGTTGTGGCAATAATATGGATGCAAATCCTACCACAATACCGTGAACAGACATGTTGAGACAAACCCCGGTAACCACGAAACACTGTAAACAAAATTAATCATCATTGCCATAGTATTTAATGTCTTCTACTCAAACTTTACAAATTACAAGGTAATTAAAAAAATAATTTCAGATTTATGTTGAAGATGTGAGATTATAAATATAAAGGTACAAGTTAAGCATTAGAGAAAGTTGGTTTTGTACTGTCTGGCTTGGATTCAGATTCAGATTCAGATTCAGATAATTTTATTCAATGTAGATTCTTTACAGAATACTTGTTGAATGTCATGCAGAATACAATGCAAATAGAGCGAGTCTACGCCGTTTCGGATCGTGCTATGGCAGCGTAAAAGAAACGGCAAGAAACCACTGCAGCACGGCCTACTTTAAGAGTCGGCTTTTTACAATGTGTTTCTTGTGTTTCGCTGGAATATCAGAGCACCATACCTCTTTGTCATTCATATAGTCATCCAATCTATAGTAAGCTTTTTTACATAACGTTTGCTTTACACATTCTTTAAACTTTCTCTCAGGTAATTGCACTATATTGTCAGGTATTTTGTTGTAGTATCGTATACACAGACCAACGAAAGATGTATTGACTTTAGTTAATCTAGTATATGGTTGATCAATTTTATGCTTATTTCTAGTATTAAAATTATGCCTGTCACAAATTTTAGGTAATTGATGAATGTTCTTTCTAGCATACATTATATTTTCATAGATATACTGGCATGGCACTGTCATAATGTTGATTTCCTTGAACAGTTCTCTCAGGGAATCACGAGTCTTCAGGCAATAAATTGCTCTTATAGCCCTTTTTTGTAAAACGAATATTGAATGTATATCAGCTGCTCGGCCCCAAAGCAGTATGCCATAAGACATAATGCTATGGAAGTAGCTAAAGTAAACCAGCCTTGCAGTAGCTACATCAGTAAGTTGTCTGATTTTTCTAACAGCATATGCAGCCGAGCTCAATCGACCAGAAAGAGCCGTTATATGAGGTCCCTATTGAAGTTTAGAGTCTAGTGTTAACCCTAAGAAAACTGTACTATTTACAAAATCTAATGGTTCATTATTCAATACTATGTTATGTGAAGTAGACCTTACATTTGGTAGTGCAAATTTAATACATTTAGTTTTTTTGGCGTTTAGGACTAGATTGTTAACAGTAAACCATGCATGAATCTGTCGAAGTGCATCATTGACTTCGTTATAATTTTGTGATTTCCTACTTACATTGAATATTAATGAAGTATCATCAGCAAATAACACAATCTTTGACAGATTCTTCACCACAGAAGGAAGGTCATTAATATAAATAAGGAATAAAAATGGCCCCAATATGGACCCTTGAGGTACGCCAATTTTGACAACAGATCCCAGTGATTTCGTCCTGTTTACTTGTACCTTTTGAATCCTGTTTTCCAAATATGACCTAAGTAGTTTAAGTGAATTATTCTTAACACCGTAATGTTCAAGTTTTAGCAACAATGTGCTATGATCTACGCAATCAAATGCTTTGGATAGATCACAGAAGATACCAATAGCATCTTCAGATTTTTCCCACGCGCAAAAGATGTATTTTAAAAGTGCAGTCCCGGCATCCGTTGTACTGCGCCCTTTCGTGAAACCAAATTGATGGTCATGTAGTAACTTATTTCTATTGAAGTGTGAAAGCATTTGATTGAGTATGACCTTCTCAAAAATTTTACTAAGTACAGGTAAGACTGATATTGGTCTAAAATTACTGGGATCCTTTTTGTCACCAGCTTTGAATAATGGAACTACTTTACTTTTTTTCATTAAGTCAGGAAATGTACCATGATCGACACAATCATTGAATATAACAGCTAAATATGGAGATATAGTATCAATGATTGCACTACAGACTTTTACTGACATTCCCCATAGGTCCTCAGTGGTTTTCATTTTAATACTTTTAAAGGCTTTAACAATTTCGTTAGGGGTGACATGATTAAACCCAAATTCAGTTTCGCAGGCGTCCACATTCTTTTGAAGTAAATCGCTAGCAAGTGAAGATGATGAATTGAGTGACTCTGTTGTTTTCAAAGGAATATTAGTAAAAAAGGTTTCGAATTCTTGAGCCACTTCTACGTTTGAACTAATAGTTCCGCGATTTGTATGAAGTGTGATTTGATTGTCACGCGGTTTCACTTTTCCAGTTTCACTGTTTATAACATTCCATACAGCCTTAATTTTGTTATCAGCAGACTGTATTTTTTTCCGTAGAAAAAATGATTTTGCTTTTAAACAAACTAATTTAAACAATTTTGAATAATTTTTGACATATTCAATGAAATTGTCGTCATTTGAATAATTTCTAAGCTCATATAATTCAAAAAGTCTCTCTCTACTTTTGCGAATACCAGCGGTAGCCCAGTCACTGAATTTGAATTTTACAATAATTTGCTTTTTTCTAATAGTGAAAATTTTACTGAATTCAGTATTAATCAATGTGAATAAATCTTCATATGAGTTATTAGGGTTGTTAGTATTATAATTGTGACAGGGCAATTTTTCTAGCAACGTGTTTTTGTACTTTTCTAACCTACCGCTCGCTAGGCTCCTGGTTTCTATATCTATATTCTGGGTTACTCGAGAATAATTAAAAGTAACACTTTGACCAGAGTGGTCAGACTGAAGCGAGTTTATGATACTTTTCTCAGAATAATCGCAATTACAAAAGACGTTATCAATACAGGTAGCCGAGGATGACGTCACCCTTGTAGGTTCAAAAAATACATGCTCTAAATTAAAACATTTGAAAAGACTTATAAGTTTGTTACTATAGGTATTATTTTCTAAGATATTGACGTTAAAGTCACCACACACTATCACAAACTTATTTTCTTTTGTCACTATTTTTAAAACATCTTCCATTACTAACTCGAACATTGAAAAATTTTGAAAAGCGGGAGGTCTGTATACGCATACTACAACATGCTTGTCCAGCTCAACACAAGATATTTCAATACATCTTTCAACCGAAAGTCGAACAATATCTTTACGGTTCTTTATCTTAAAACTGTTACGAACTAAAATCAGTGATCCACCGTGTAAAGCAGACTTTCGATTGAAAGCACTGGCTATACAATAATTTTCATAATTTATCAACATTTGATAGTCTTTTTGCCAGTGTTCTGTCAGACAAATAATGTCAAATTTTGTTCTTTCTAAGAATAATTCTAATTCTAAAATTTTTCCAGAAAAGCCTTGAATATTTTGATGTAATATTTCAAAATATTAGATTTTTCCTTTGTCTTTGCTATAGGAAGTTTTTTGCCAGAAGGTTTTTTTTCATTTACTTCAGTAAAATTTTGTGTAGAAAAACCCTCTTTTGTCGTATGAACTAGTTTAAAGAATTGGTGTTAGTAATGTTACTAACTATAGAAGTTTTTTGTGTATAACTTCCTATAACAGAGTCAGATATATTATATGCTATCAATGTAGCCAGGTCTTTCTTAAACTTAAGAGGCAGATACATAGTATCCTTTGTCAATCTAAAATAACTTACAAAAATATTCATGTCAAGATATAAAATGTCACTATGACGACTTGTCAAATTTTGTAAATGTAAATTCATTCTGTGTATACATTTGTTGTGTTGCTCAGTAACATTTGAACAGTATGGGAAGTTACACAGAATAAACCTACACTTAGTTTCACTCTGTATCTTGTTTAACAATGTCACAAAATTGTTTAATTTTAATCTACTTATGTCAGAATGATTGCCTACCACGATAACAACAGTGGTGTTTATGTCAAACTTGCCTACAGCAATCTTTCTTACAAGACCATCGAAAGTAATATCGGGACAGCAAATATTGGTCACCTGCTGATTATGGCAGTAATTAAAAATAGACCCTAGACCTACTCCTATCCTGTCTGAATATACAAAGGTCTTAAATAGCTGCTTCCTTTAATTGAAATATGGGGGATATGATAAAGAACTGTGCACTATTTTAATTTTAATATCAGACTAGACTAAACCTTCACGGTAATCAGTCTCATCACATCACAAACTGCTATGCAAGGCTTATCACACGCATAAAATCCTTTAGTCAGAGTTTTAAAAACAAAGCCTGATGACCTCTCCTGGAAAATAAATCAATGTCGTTTCAAATACGTACTGCTCCGGAGCTCGGACTTACTCTCAGTTTAACTGAAACAACCTTGAGTAATCATTAACAGATATTTACAAGATAATTTTATTATTTAAAATTGCATTAGTCGAAATTCTTTTTCTTCTGATTCCAATACCAATGCTTTGCAATATATGGCAATATTTCTTTTTCCCATCCCTTTTCCTCCTCTATTTTCGTCAATTATACATTTTTGAATAATGTTATTTCGAATTTCGGGGCCTCCCAACACAGGTTTAACACCTAAAGAGAGTGTGCTAGTATTTATAACCTAAGCACTGTAAGAATGAAATAAAAACCTATTTCATTTATTTTAACCTATTTTTACCTATTCATTTTCGAATAGGCTTTCTTCCTTCTTTTCATACTGTCGTCTTCTTTTCCGTTTTATTTGTTGTATTTTCATTAATTTTTTTTTATAAATTCGTGTAAGAGAAATAAACATTACAATTTCCCAAGTTTCTAGTGATTTTAAATTGATAACTGCCTACCTGTTTCTTGAACGGAGTCAACCATGCTGAATTCTCGCCACCCATTTAAAAAAAATATCACGAAATTATCAAAGTGGAATTTTTCACATACACCTAATGGGAATCTGTTCAATACTGAATGATAGTCTCGATATATATTGTACAAATCTCTAATGATTCATTTTATTCTGATAAATATAAGGGCTGCAGTGCACTAGCAACTTTTGTCTGTGCAACGAGAAACGTTTTGTTCTGTTCTTCGATCGCGATACACATCGTGTTTCCGTCTCGTGCCTGTCTTTGCTATCAGCAAAGATTGTTGCAAAATGTATTTAGTCTACGAAGATGCCATACTTAACACATAGATAAGAGTTTTTGTTGCCATCAGCAATAATGTCATGATTGTAAAAAAAAATGCGCTATATGTTCGTAAGGGACATTTTGATACATACTTGTGTTATTAAAATACATGCAACAATATTTGCTAGCAATAGAGACAAGGCGGATACACAACACAACAAAACTTTTTTCGTCGTGTAGATAAATATAATGTTGCTTGTGCATTCTAACCCTAATGTAAAAAGATAAACGTCAAAACGTACAAAGCTATTGCTGTGAAATTACCGCTACTGAAATAAACGCCTTGAAGCCAAATTTATCAATTCTAAGTGACAATCGATTACATTGCGTGTTTTAGTGGCCTGACTTAATGATTTAATTCAAATTGCTTGATCGAGTAGCATTAAGAACTTAAGAACGCTATGCGCATATAATATGTGCTAATTATTCAATAAATGGAGGACTAATGTATACCGCAAATAACCATAAGATATTCAAATCACAATTTCCAAGTTGATCTACCAATAATGACGAGTATGCCATTACATCGTCAAAAGTTTTTGATAGAATGTGCCTTGTCACCACGCTTACTAACTAAGGGTGATCAAAAAGGAGTAAGAACAGTGATTATTGAGTAAGAATGAACTACATTTTGAATGTAAAGTACTTTTATTTTTATGAGTATTGAAAGTTTATTTCAGGAAAAAGAAGATGATGAAATCCTAAGCCTAAGAATTATTAAGAAAAATAAAAATTATGCGGTAAAGTTCAACACCATCCGGCAAACAACGAAAAAATTGAGAATAAATAATATTGCGCCAGATGTCATTTAGAAGCTGAATTTAAACAAGTTTATTACTTTCCAGGCACACCATAATGATCAGTTCCCACAATTGAAATAACGTTGAAGGAGAAACAAACACAGAAGTAAAATCGAAGTTATAGGACCCATACTACATAAAGCTTTGTTTTTCAAAGGAATCAAAATTACAGAAAACTGTAAAATTCAGAGTCTGAAGAGATTTTAAAGCTGCAAATAAAGTGCATTATTAATTTTTTGATAGTTGTTTATTTAATTGATCCTTTTCACTATTTTTTTATTGCCCCACATAGTATTGAGGCTGATGCAATAAACCTTTGTATTTAGAAAGATCCACAGGAGGACACTCTGTCTCAATGGGAAAAAGTAATTTTTTTAAAATAAATAAAGGAGATGAAGTCATATCTTAATCATAAAGTGACATTCAAATCATTTCATATACTTAGGTAATTAATTAGGAAAATAATTTATTGATACCAAATTCAAGTTTTTTATTGATCAAATTTATGCGATCTTAGAAATTATTCTATTGAAAAAGTTGTTTGAAACCTCGTTTAGAGATCCGTTCGATCCGAGAACAATGTAAGGCCATCCAAGTGTTTTTAACCCCTGATGAAATTGTCATAGCAATTATTTTTCTCTTGTGTTTTATTGAGCAAAATTTTATCACTCGTGTGACATTGCTACTACCACAGAATAGTCCATATTCGCCTCGCTTTTTAGCGTTGTGTGGGTTTGTAGCTCATCCTCCTCCTCTCCTAGTGCCCTTTTTTAGGACACTGACCAGGCACCGAAGAACTCGACCTTAATTCAGGGTTCCACCTGCAGCTTATTAAGAATTTAAATTTACTTTTAAGAATTCATCATTATTTGCGCATCGATCGCGGGGATCAAGCGATTGTGAAAATACTTACTTTGTTAGGGTTCCGATACCAAAATGGTAAAAAAAAGGAACCCTTATGGTGCCGCTCTGTCTGTCTGTCTGTCTGTCCGTCTGTCTGTCACACCTCTATATCTCAGCAACCACTTACGCTATCGAGCTGAAATTTGGAATAGTTTTAGAATATAGTTGCCCAACTTAATTGCACATGAAAATTTTTTGAAAAAAGTATGATTATTAATGTAAAGGGGGACAAAATAGGGGGGGCCAAATTTCAAATTGTCGCTACTAGGTCGAGTGGGGTATCATATGAAAGGGCTTTACTTGTACATTTTAAAATATATTTTTGTATTTTTTTAAGTTTCTTAGTTTTCAAGTTATGATGAAAAATGTAAAAAAAATACCATTCCCCCCCCCTTATCTCCGAAGTTTGAGTAAGGGAAAATCTGAATTAATTACAGTTGACAGAAGTTTATCTAAACTTTACAGCAAAAATAAAACGATCTTTCTAAGTTGCACAGTTTTTCAGAAATCTGCAAAAAACCTTTACAAACAAATTTAGTTTTGCGGTCCTGAAAATGGACTTTATTGCTTCCAAAAATACTATAGGTATATCGGAACCCTCGGCGCGCGAGTCCGACTCGCACTTGACCGGTTTTTTTTTCTTATTTGAGCTTTGCCCCAGTTATAGATTTACCATAGAAGCATGTGTTTGCTCTCCATCCCGTTATTTCAGTTCCTCAACAGTTTTTGTATAAATAACAAACAATTTAACATTATTCCCGTCGGGGTACCACAACCATCCATCTGCTAGATCGGTGATGTTACGTATGTATGTATCATGTATGTATGTATCATGTATGTATGTATGATTGTATGATTGTTAACATTATTTACAACCCATTGTTTTTTGCCCGTGTGGTGCCAGCAAAAGAACAGGACCAACCATTTGTATCCGTGGGTGTTGTATAAGGCGACTAAGAGATTATGTACTTAAGGATGGGAAACAGCATCCTCCTTTGTATCGTACCATCTCTATTACTGCGGTTACCGACAACCGCGTTGTATGGCGCTAGCCGCAATACTATCAAGCGTGGTGACAATGATACTTCCCCTGTAAATTGTGTTGTTGCTGTAAATTCTGAAGGTAGCTCTTGGTCTTTCAGTGGACGTTATCATGGTTTGGCATGATGATATGATGACAATTACTTTTACATTATGGTTGGTTTCACAATTATCCATACAGAATCTGCCTCTTTAGCTCCGGACTTTAAATGCAAAAAATCTGTTGTACAAAACTCTGACGTTTCAGAAGAGCGAAAATTAAATTGGAGAATACCTATTTTGTTTTAAATTTTTATATTAAATTCTTACAAATTTTATGTAATATTTGGCACATAATTTCAACTTAATTCCTAAATTATGAGAATAAGGTAAGTTTTTGATTGCCACGCTAGCCTATGTCGGCGGCAATTTCTTCATCCATAACCATCATCATCGTCATATCAGCCGAAAGACGTCCACTGCTGGACATAGGCCTCCCCTAAAGAACTCCTTGACGACCGGTCTTGCGCTGCTCGCATCCAGCGGCTTCCCGCGACCTTGACCAAATCGTAATAATAAGATCTATAATAATATTTGATGGCTAAAGAGGAGAGCTTAACATTTTAACTCTCCTCTGTAGCCATCAAATATGGAGGAAATGAAATATGGGAGGATTCGACGTTCGGCATGTGTTTACCTGTTTTTTAACAATGTGCATTTTCATTGGTTTTATTTCCGAAACTCTGTGATTCGTCTCAAGAAAATAAGCAACTTTCCCGAAGAAAAAACTTTATTGCTGGAAAAATTAATTTCGACCCCATATGAAATGAGTCGATCCTGTGACCACTTTAGTAGAAAGTTGCTTTCATTAGTTTCATTTGTAGAATCACCCAAAACCATAAAAATTCATGTAACCAAAATTGTTTTCAAAATTGTCTATTATATATTTTGTAAGCATTAAAAATAACATCAACATAAAAAGTGCAAACCATTGAATTTGCAAAATACAGGACTGTAACAAAAACGGTATAAAGGACGTGGATGAAACTGAACAACCTTTCCTGAGGGACAAAGGTCGAAAACCGAAAAAAAAAAATTGAGTTCCCATAGAAACTGCATTAGCTGATAGCGCATTTAGTAACGGAGATACAAAAATATATATTTCAATATTATGTTCCAGAAGGGAAAATGTTCAGGCAGATCCACGTCCTTCAGGGTTGGTTTACCCATTCTTTTACACATTATATATCTTTGTAGCCGTTGTGTATAAGTACCATGAAATATTTACTGTGTTTGGGATAAAGGGGTTGGACTCTTTTCTATATCATTCGCTTGCCCTCCCCTTTGAATCCTTCCCTTATCCTAATTTACTTGGGATAGGCGCAACATATTGATCACTTTCATTTCTTTCTATAGACTGTCATTTATTCATCAATTTATTTTAATTGGTTATTTATTTTATTTATTAAGGGTACCCAACAGCATATTTCTTAAATCTATTGCAAATACAGCTTATTCTATTACATAGCAACCAATTACAGGATAATACACAACACTCAACTAACATTCACTTCTTTCTGTCTCATATCATCTTTCATACAGTCCATCCATCTTTTTTTGGGCCAACTTTTTCAAGTATTGCCTACTTAAAGGTAAAAAAACCTTTATTTTGTAAAATTTTCATTCAAAAGAATCTTTTTTGTTTAATAATCTGAAAAAATCCAAAAAATATTATATTACTGGGCCACTACATCTCCTATCTATATTATGCAATTTTAAAGAAGTCAAAGATTCAACTGATTTTAACTCTTCAGGTGATAATGGTCTTCCTCTGAATTCATCTTCTATATCCTGCAAAGTCCTATCTTTCGTTTCTGGTAAGAACTTCATTGACACAATCAGACAATACACCACTATCAATGCGTATATGATATACGCTCCATGGATCCCAAAATTACTTAAAAAGAAAGGAATAGTTTTGACAGCTACGAATAATTCTAATGATAAAAATAAAGCGCTTATGCCTCCAGCTAACGATCTATATTCTAAAGGAAACAGTTCACCTGCTATTATAAATGGTAAAGGTACTGTTCCGGTAGCAATTGAAAACATGTGTATATGAATAAGAGCTATTCCAATGATTGGATGATCATAAGGTAAAATACCTTTACTTTTGAAATACGTGTATGCAGCTATACTCAAAAAAGCAAAAATATTTACACTCACTGTAGCAAGAAACATGGTTCGTCTTTTTATTTTCTTGATAACGAAAACTGCGAAAAAGTTTGATATTATTCTCTGAGTGCCTAAAGTTATTATCATGAGAGCTATATTAACATCACTTCCTATAACATTTTTGAATATATCTATAGGATAAGCAGACAAAATGTTGGCACCAGCCCATTGGCTTAGTGTATAAATATGTATCATAATAAGAATAGGCTTGTAAAATTCTTTTTTTCTAATGGTGATGTTGAAATATATGAAAGAAGTTTTTATTTTTTTGCCTAGACTTTCACCAATTTCAACTTTTTTCTTAGCTTCTCTTATAATACTAGCAGAATCAATCATTTTATGTAACTCCTCCTCTTCACCATCACCTCTTAACCAACGAAAAATATTTTCGGATTCTTCATACGTGCCCTGATCGGCTAAGAAACTAGGTGTTTCTGGCGAATACATAACTACCAACAAATCTGATAATATAACTAAGGCAGAGATTGATGCAGTTGTCTGCCAACTCAAATACATTCCCATCGTATGTACTGCTAATACTCCAGCTGATATACTCAAAGATATCATTGTCAAAAACGCTCCTCTATTCTTCGGACTAGTATATTCGCCAATCAAAACCGGTCCTAAGGATGCACTCATCCCCATAGACAGACCTTGTATGAATCTAGCTATTAATAATACGGTAATACTTTTAGCAAAAAATATAGAGATCCAGCCGACTAGTAAAGTTACAATAGATATTAAATTAGCAGGTCGACGGCCATAGCGCGACATAACAGTAGGCACGATGAAATTCCCACCAACAAGTGCGAAGCCATGGATTGAAGCTGGAAAAGAAAAGTAAATTGTAATCATATTAAGTAACAAGTACACGAGAAAGTTCACGCATTCAATTATAGTCTTAATTTTGTTAGAAGGTGTTTCAGAAAAGTTTTTCCAATTTAACAATATTTATTACTTCTGTCAACACAAAAAAATCATAGATTTCAAAATTTAACATTCAATCAAGCAGCTGGTTATTACAGGGACTAGATAAGTACTGGGTTATTATGATTCGTTGTTTGATGTTGCTAGTCGTTGCACACTATTAAGGATTGGAATTCCCTGCCTACGTCTACTTTCAAATTCGTGTTACTCAAGTTTCTTCAAGTCGCAGAAGAATTTAGGCTTTTCCTTACTGACTGACTTAAAAATACTTTGAGCTTGAGGCATTGGACTTAGTAACATAGAATAAGAAAAAACCAATGTTTACTTCAACAGCAGCTAAACACGCGGTGTGTTTGTCAAGCTTGACATGCCTCTAACTACACTATCGCCAGCAAAAACCATTATTTTAAGTATCTTCTCCCAGACACTTCTCCATAGAGCAACATTATTACACTACCGCACCGTCATTTATCTTAAAAGTTCTATAAACGTTATCAACTAAAAGAGTAAAAACCTAGCCATATAATCGAAACAGAAGCATCATATTGAATGAAATAAACAGTAAAATGTTTACACACCTATCGTTTCTCCAGCAATCTCAGAATGTGAGACATGTGTATGAGGTTATGAACTTATTATTTTTATCATTGCTTTTGACATTTCAAAAGATGATAATGAATGAATAAAGGTTACTGATCATGTAAATTGTTTTAGATTTGTGTTAGTAAAAATAAACATGGAATTTGTTGATTCTATTCGGAAATACCTACCAATCCAAGATCCAGAAGAATCATCAATGGGTATGATTGATCCAGGCTCTTTCAGTTGTGGTAACAAGGTGGCTACGAATCCCACCACTAGACCATGCGAAGCCATGTTGAGGCAAACGCCCATAACAACAAAACACTGAAAAAATAAGCCCCTCAATTGAATAATTATGTATCATCACAGATCATCTTCATAGCATGCTTAGAAAAAACAACCGGTTTTGAGAGTCGGACTCGCGCACCAAAGGTCCCGTGCCTGTCCTTTATGGGTATTTTATGTAAGAATTCAGCACCACTCAAACATAACCTCTTTTTGATGTTATAATGAAACACCGGGGTGGTTGGCAATAGACAGACTTTTATTCTTTCTTAATTATGGCATGACACATACTTTACATAACAGCAACTAGATGGCAGCACATGTATATTTTGATATTTAGAATAACACCCCCACTAATATCAAATATAAAATACATTTACATTGGCAAAATGCCTAGCATATGCATAAAATTATAATGTTTCTGTGTACATAACCCTTTTGTCAACAAGTCAGCTGGCATGGCTGCTGTTGGTATATATTTAATATTAATCAGAGTATTCTTAACAGCTTCCTTAACAAAATGATACCTAACATCTATATGTTTAGATCGGTTTAAATATTTATTATTGCTAGCAATTTTAAGAGCACTCTGATTATCACAATACACAGTTATAGAACTTACATTATTAATGATATCAGACAGAAGTCTCCTTAAATAAATTGCCTCTCTACTGGCATCTGAAAGAGCCATATATTCTGCCTCGGTGCTAGAAAGCGCGACAGTCTTTTGCTTTCTACTTTGCCAGGAAATAGCAGAACCAGACATGGTAAAGCAAAAGCCTGTGTATGACTTTCTGTCTATACTATCGCTTGCCCAGTCAGAATCAACAAAACCTTCTAGTTCTACTTTTTCGCTAGTATATTTTAAACAATAATTCTTTGTCTTCTGTAGATATTTTAATATTCTTTTAGCATAATTGAAATGTTCTCTAGTGTAACAATTATTAAACTGGCTTAAGTAGCTAACAGAATAAGCTATATCGGGTCTAGTTTGTACAGCCAAGTACATCAAACTGCCAATCAGCTTTTGATATGGAATTCCGTTCTCACACTTTTCAGCTTTTTGAATATTTAACTTACACTCTATCGGTGTCTCTGCAGTTTTTGATTCTTTTAAATCAAACTTTTCCAATAACTGATCTATGTACTGCTGCTGATCCAAAGTGATGGTTTCGAATTCCTTATCATAGGTGATTCGCATTCCAAGATATTGTCTTACTTGACCTAAATCTTTTATTTCAAATTTAGATTTTAACAAAACCTTTAATGTTTTCTCTTCAGTTTTAGAGTTCGAAAAAATTAAAAAATCATCGACATACAAAGCGACTATGATTTTTACATTGTTGGACATCTTAGTAAATAAGCATGGTTCGAGAAAACTATTTTTAAAACCATTTTCACACAAGCAATCTCTAACTCTATCGTACCATGCAAGTGACGATTGTTTTAATCCGTAGATTGCACGATTTAATTTTAAAACTTTATTACAATTTGAATCAAGACCTTCTGGTAAAGACATGTAAATATTTTCCTTTAAATAACCATTTAGAAATGCAGTTGTTACATCTAAATGTGTAATGTCCAAATTCAACTGTACACTGATTGCAAACAAGAGTCTCAAAGTTGAATGTTTCACGACTGGTGAAAATGTTTCTACATAGTCAATACCGGGTTTTTGCCTGAACCCTTTAGCCACTAGACGCGCACGATACCGCACATTATCAACACTATCATATTTTTTCTTCAATACCCATTTACACGGCACTATGGTAGCATTTTCTGGGATATCTACCAGTTCCCATGCACTGTTTCTTTCAAATGATTTAAGCTCCTCGTCCACAGCCTTCTTCCACTGAAACTTTTCAGGTCCTGCCATCGCTTCAGCAAACGTTAACTCCTCAAGATCTGGAGATGAGTTTGACACCAACAACATGTTAGAGAAACCGTAGCGATCTGGCTTCTTCCTCACCCTCTTTTCTCTAACATCTACAGCTGGTCTTCTTTCTTCCACATCGTTGCTCCTGGCGTTCACACCTGGATCTGGATTTAAAGTTTTTTCTTCCAACTGTTCTGAAGAATCTGTCAAGTTTTCTTCACCATCTGAGGAATCTGATGTATTTGGTAGATTTTTCAGTGATTCTGGGGTAACTAACTGCTCATAATTTTCTTTCTCTTCCCCCACTGAATCCTTGTTTTCCTCTGACTTCTGTTTATTTTCTGTATTCTCCACTATTTCTGTCTTCATCTCAGTCTCAATTTCTTCCTTTTTTATAAAATCGGTCTTCTTCTGGCTTAAGTCTACTGGAAAGCTATTTCTGTCAGTCCCTTCCTGGATCACAACAATGTCTCTGCTCGTTGTTATCTTATTACTTTTTGAATCGTAAACTCGATAACCTTTTACATCATCTGGATAGCCGACAAGAATACATTTAATAGCTTTTCTGTCCCATTTTAGTCGTTTTTCTTTCGGTATGTGGACCATGACCTGGCTTCCAAAAATGCGTAGGTTGCTCACATCTGGTCTTCTTCCAGTCCACATCTCGTATGGGGTTTTGTTGTTAAGGCCTGATGCCACTGATCGGTTTCGCAGATACACTGCAGTGTTCACTGCTTCTGCCCAAAACTTTTTGTTTAAATCTGCATCAAACAACAAACATTTTGCCTTTTCAACCACAGTTCTATTGAGACGTTCACATAACCCGTTTTGTTGTGGGGTATATGGGTTTGTTTTCTGGTGTATAATCCCGGCGTTCTGTAAGTATATGTCAAATTCCTTACTGCAAAATTCCTTTCCATTGTCTGTTCTGAAGATCTTTATTTTCTTTCCTGTTTGTGTCTCTACTAATGACTTATAAACTTTAAAGTTTTTAAAAACCTCATCTTTTGTTTTTAGGAAATAAATATGAGCCAATCTACTGTAGTCGTCTACAAATATCAGAAAATACCTTGATCCTCCAATGGATCTGCATTCCATTGGCCCACAGACGTCTGCATGAACTGTCTCAAGCAAATCCTGACAACGGTTATTGTTATTCGCAAACGGTAACCGGTCTTGCTTTCCCTCACAGCATACTTTACAATCTGTCTTACTGGCCTGGGGTTTATCAGAATATGACAGTCCTATAACAGCTCCATTTCTCATTTTTTCTAGATCACTGCTGTTAATGTGAGCAAATCTTCTGTGCCACACATTGCTTGATGTCAACAAGCAATCAACTTCTTTGATTCTTAGTTTGTATACACCTTCCACTGAGTCTGCAGTCGCCACAATCTCATTCTGTCTATTGCGTATAATACACATACTGTTACCAAAGCTAACTTTGTTTCCCTTTCTTATTAACTCGCTTACTGATAACAAATTTGTCGCAAGGTTTGGCACATGTAAAACTCCCGTAACTGGAATCTGGTACTCGGTACTGTTTACCACTGTATGGATCTGGATATCTCCACAACATTCCACAGGAATTTTCGTTTTGTCGGCAATAACAATCGCGTCTACTTCTGGATGATTCGACACGTTTTGTAGCCAATGTTTATTTGATGTCATGTGCATACTCGCACCTGAATCGATGTACCAATCCATATTGCTGAATTTTCCGCTGAGAAATACCGCGCTAAAAGCGTTTGTATGCTTGTTTTTACTGAATTTATCGTATTTTTCACACTGGTTTTTGTAATGTCCGTATTGTTTACATTTATGACATTTGACCATAGACTTGGACTTTGACGTTTCTCCTTGCTGACTGTTGGCAGCCTTGTTTCTCGAGTGTTGCCATTTTCTTGACACGAATGCACCTTGAATATTCGAATCGTCTCCGTCTTCCATATCGATAAGTTTCGATTTAATGGCGTCGGCGGTTATATCGATTCCTGAATGTTCGATCGCCATGATCATTGGCGAAAATTTTTCGGGTAATCCTGCCAATAAAAGCGATCCAACCCACTCGTCATCGATCTTGAATCCTGTATTTATCAATCTCTGACTGGTTTCTACCAATGAAGTCACATACTGAGACATGGATTCACAATTTTCTCGACGAATTGAAATGAGGGTGCGAAGTAGTCCAATTCTCCTCGTAATTCCAGTGTCGGCAAACATGCTTTTCAACTTATTCCACAGATTTAATGCACTTTTCTCCGTTTTGATGTGCACATATAAGCTTGGATCAATAGTTAAGATGATTTTTGCCTTTGCTTTGGCGTCATTTGCATCGCCTTCTTTCTTGATGCACGCTTCCATACCTTCAAGGATCAGAAAATTTTCAACGGCAAACGACCAATCTTCATAATTCTCTCTTCCTTTTAACTTAGGTATATTCGTATACACGTTCGCGGTCATATTTCACGGTTTTCTCACTATTATACGCAATATTTCGAATTTAAAAACGTGCAAGCACATAACCTATAATGAAACACCGGGGTGGTTGGCAATAGACAGACTTTTATTCTTTCTTAATTATGGCATGACACATACTTTACATAACAGCAACTAGATGGCAGCACATGTATATTTTGATATTTAGAATAACAGATGTGAATATAGTTGCTTTCTTTAAATTGGTTAAATTTGGTTAAGAGCAAAATTGCAATTATAGGTCGCAGTTTTTTTGAAGTGAAAACTTCTTTAGCGGCGCTTGGCACTTTTTTTAGATGGGTAAAAAATATTAAACTCGCGTCAGATGTCGCGTCAGATCTCGCGTCAGATCTGAAGCCTTTTCGAAAAAACGTCAACTGTCAACCGTTTGTTATTACAATACGGGTTTTTATTCAGTGACATCAAAGAAGTACGCGAGCAATGGCGCGATTGACCCTTACAAAAAGCATAATTTTCAAAAATGCAAGTTTTCACTTCTGCCGGCACTTCCGGAGTGCAACCCGTCCTTTTCTTTTTTTTACTGTGTATGGACTTACTCTTGACCTCGATCTAGCCCTGAGGACAGAGATGAGGTCGACGATAGAACGAGCTTGCCCAGAAAAAGCCTATTCACTCGCGACTTAAATAGATTCGGGTCATAACAGCTCTTGAAAATAGCACATTTTAGAAACATTACAGCGCCATCTGTCGGTGGTAGTTTGCTGGTCGGTGGGCTTTGGTTTAGATTATGCAGAGCGAAGCTTAGTCACGTACGTACTTGACAGATAATCGATCAATTTTACAATATTAAGGGAAGTACTTTGTGTATAAAATGATATTGATTGATAGAATAAAAAATACATTATTTTATGCTTACCTGTTTCTTGAATGGAGTCACCCATGTTGCGACCTCTCCACCCATTTTGAAAACTATTTACTCAATATCTGCGGAGTAAAAATTTTCACACACACTCACTGCACAGCAAACCAATCATTATTAAATATCTTTATGTAATGTTGAGATCACACTTTGTTTATGTTTTTTGATAATACGAATGATGGACATTTTTATGTACCTTTGCTTTAAAGTTATCACTTTTAACTTGAACGCGAGCGAGTTAGTTGTGTTTTATGTGTGCCTTGCTAGAGTCAAATTGATTATTTTTGTATTTTTTTATAGTAACAAGTATTGTAGATCACCTCATTTTTTTAACCATTCCTCACATATATAAACATACCGTAACACATAATACGTACGAGGCCTTACTCGTATTACCATTTTATTTATATATATATCTGACCAAGGAGGTCCAAAATCTTTGTATTCAAGGAGATTAAACAATCGCCGTGCCCGAAATCATTCGGATACAAAGATTTAGGACCTCCTAGGTCCGCGCAGACCGACCGGCAAAATGCTCTCGCATGCTCGAGCATGCGCGAGCAGTCCGGAGCAGTTTCTCAGGGTTGCCATGCCATGTTACTAATTTGTAGCGGTAATTCAACACTGGGACGTGCATGAAGGGTGTTATGTTAGGATTTTTATTATACAGGATGTTAGGGTAAGTATACAGGGTGTTTTTTTTTTTTTTTGTATGTACCTCTTGGGTCCTCCACCACAGGGTGGAGACTTTGTCATTCAGTACACGGATTCTTAACTTTTTTTTTTTTTTTTTTTTTTAAATCCTTGCTCTGTTGGATGGTAAGAAGATTCCGGACTTTATCGGGATTCCTCATTACTTGCATGCTTATTTTTTATTCTTTGTGTTATGATCTGTGTTTTTTGTTTTCAGTGTCCTGTTCTTGTTTTTTGTTCCGTTGTGTTCAGTTTTTAATGACTTTATTTTGTATATTTCTAATATATATCTCAGTATATATTTGGTAATATACTATTTCTTAGCTCCGTTTCTTTTCTTGGCGTCTACAATTATTTTTTTACAATATTCTGTGAACATAACTACGTGATCTTTATTAGCTAATAAATCATGCACAGTATCATATTTCAATTTAACTTTTGCAGCAATTTCAAGTTCAATCCGTTTATGTTCATATTTTGGGCATTCCAATAACAGATGTTCTACGGTTTCATTCTTATTTGGGTCACAGATACAGGCCGGGCTGTCCTTGCACTTAAATCTACAAAGGTAATCCGCGAAGCTACCGTGACCAGTAAGTATTTGAATCATATTCGGATCGAATCTAATCCTCCTTATCACACTGTATGCTTTCACTGCGTCTGGAAAGAACATTTTAGTGACTGCCGCTGTACTACCCTTCCTATATCTGTCATTCCACACCTGAAGGGTTTTTTCACGTAGTTTTCGCTTCACGTATGAGATTGGACATTTATCGTAGTCCGGGGCTGTTTTCTTATTAGCAGCTTGTTTGGCTAATTCGTCGGCTCTTTCGTTTCCTGTTATTCCCTTGTGAGCTTTTATCCAGTAAAGGCAAACATTGGTTCCATTGTTCTTTGCCAAAGATAGGTTTTGCCTAATTTTGACCGCTAGCGGGTGGTATGAGTCGCGATCCTTTAAAAGTTGTAAAGCTGATTTAGAGTCGCTAAATATTGCTACTCTGTCATCTTTACTCGCGATTGCTTCCATTGTTGCCCTATACAGTGCATACATTTCTGCTTGGAAGACAGTGCAAAACGGCTTAAGCTTAAATTTTCGGGCTTTAGTCTCGACACCGTTATTCCAGCAGGATAACGCTGCCCCGACCTTTCCCTGAATTTTGCTTCCGTCTGTATAAACTTCGGTCCCTTGAATGTAAGGTGGGCGTCTCGTTTCGTCGTTTATGTCTCCCAGGCATTCAAATTGAACTTCCTCTATCAACGCTGGGTGTTGGGAATTTAGGAAGCTTATTGGGCTTTCAAGATCCTTGCCACAAGTTTCTTCCAGCGGTTTACCTTTCTTTGCTTCAAAAAGAAGGGCTGCTTCATGAACCCTAAGATCAAGAGGAAGCAAGCCCGACAGGAGTAGCGCAGCGTTGAGAGAGACCGTTCTGTAGGCCTTGCAGATTTTTTGGGCAAAACCCCTTTGAATTGCGTTAAGGCTTTTCTGGACCGATAACTTCTTCGCCGCTGGAGCCCACGCACTGGCCGCATACAATATGATAGGCTCAATTACCGCAGTGTATATTGTCCTGATTATCTCGGGGTTGAGTCCCCATGTAATTTTGGCGACTCTGGCTAGTTGCTTGTAAATGTTAGCTGCTTTTCTGACTACTGTTTCTACATGCCGGTTAAAAGTCAGCTTGTTGTCAATTAGCAAACCTAACAATTTTATTTCTCTAGCCAGGCTAATCGTAACCCCTCCCATGTGCAAAACTGGTTCGTCATATTTTAACTTTCTTGTCACCACCATGGCATTAGTCTTGTGTGGTGCAAACTTGAGTTTATTTTTGATCCCCCAGTCATGCACATAGACAAGAGCTGAGTTGGCTTTTTCCTCTATATCAATTCCATTTTTACCCGAGATTACCAGGACAATATCATCCGCGAAAGCTTGGCAGTATATTCCTTTCTTTTCAAGTCCATCCAACAGAGGATCCAGTAGAATGTTCCAGAGTGTTGGGCCTCCGACTGATCCCTGGACACAACCTTTAGTTGTACTTTTCGTGTATTCCTCTCCGGAAAATCGCAGACATATTTCTCTATCCTTCAAATAGTTACATATTAGGCGACGCAAGTTGTCTGGGCACTTCTTCTCAATTAGTTGGAGTTTAATTGCTGGCCACCAGGCGGAGTCGAATGCGCCTTCAATATCTAGCGAGATAATTAGACCTATTAACCCCCTGCCGATTATATCACGTGTTTGTTCCATGAGGTCGTAAAGGGCATCTTCAGTGCATTTTTGAGGCATAAATCCGTATTGCCGTATGTTCGCTTTTGGCAAGAGGTGCCATCTTATTCTTTTTATAATCAGTTCATGTATGTATTGTATTCTTGTTTATATTCCATCAAATATCTAAGCGCACGGCAGTGCGCAGGCCAAGTTCCCGCAACAGGCCACGCGCATGCCGTGCACTATTTACACGAACCGTTTCGACCCACTTTTGAACCCCCTGTAGCTTAGTGCTTATTGCAAGTACAGAGATAAAACTGTACCTACATAATAATATACTAATACTGAAGCAATTTGCCAAATTTCATAGATATAGCTACAGTAGATCCTGAAATATGACCCCGTGAAAATAGCTAATTTTGGCACTTAATGACTGACTGACTGACTGACTCACTCACTGACTGGTAATCAAAACCTCCAGGCCACTTCCAATTGTCCTAGCGTTATGGAATTTGGCATTTAGGTAGTCGTTAGGATAAAAGTAATGGGAAAATTCAAAAAATAGAAATTGGTCAAGTGCGAGTCGGGTTTTAGTCAAAATTATGTATAAAATGTTGGTAATACTTCTCTAAGACCTGAAAATCTGAAATTTGGCATGGGGATAGTCGTTAACATTTAAAAAAGTATAGCAAAAATTTGAAAATTGGAAATTGGTCAAGTGCGAGTCAGGATATAGTCATTGTTGGTCATACTTCTGTGAGACCTACAAATCTGTAATTTGGCATCGGGTAGTCGTTAGCATTAAAGTAAAGGAAAAATTTGGAAAATGGAAAATGGTCAAGTGCGAGTCAGACTAAAATTAATGTATCAAATATTAGAAAGGTAGTATTTCTAGAAGGTCAGACTTAGTCATGCATGAAAACAAGTACCAATGTTTTAACGAAACTATGAAAATACAAACAACGTTGCGATAGTTACTATAAATATAATATAGCAAACTGAACAAAAAGAAATGAAATCCCACCAAAAACGTTACTGTTAAAAAGGGGGCCAAGTTCCTATCGGCTAATTGTTTGCTTAAAAAAGGGTTGAAATCCGATCCGATGCCAAGTTAAAATGCACTTTAATATCGATCATAATCGTCTTCATCAGCAGCCACGCAGGTACGTTGAAAATAATATCTAAAATGAAATACTTTTGAATTTGAACTTGGCAGGTTAATTTAATTATATAAATAATAAATCTAATTACACAATTAATCAAGTGTTACTTACAGCACAAAAACCTGCCAAGTTCAAATTTAGAAGGATTTCATTTTAGATATTATTTTCAACGTACCTGCGTGGCTGCTGATGAAGACGATTATGATCGACATTAAAGTGAATCTAAACTTGGCATTGGATCGGATTTCAACCCTTTTTTAGGCTAACAATAAACTCATTGTTCTTTAATTTCATGGAATCTTATGACCAAGCTCCTCTATCCTATCGTTTTAGTAAGTCTTCACCATTCTTATACAAGATAAAATAATACTCTATTGCAATATTTAAACAAACAGACTTAACACTATTGTCCTACATTAAGCACCCTTAGTGCCATGTGTCGTGGGCACCAAACAATAAATTCATTCAAACAATAAAAAATGCGTGGGTACATCTCCCGAGTCCAAAGTCGAGCCGTCTCATGTCCCAAGACGAGCCGTCTCGTGGGGAAACGCTAGTGGTTGGTCAAGTGGTTGCTGAGTAATGGCCACTGCCCCGTCTTGCCCGCCACCCCGTCTTGCCCCCCTCTCCCCTAAGAGTCGCGCAGCGTTTTTAATCCCTGCCTGCTCTTGACTAAACTTCCCTAGACGGAATTTGCAGCCTTGCCTATTTCAGCCGTAAAAAAACTGTGTTTGCACTGCTGTGTTTCGGTTCGATGTATAATTACCTGCTAACGAAACTTATGTTTCTAGTATATTTTAATTCTCAAGTAGGCAAGGCACTTTTTTATTAAAGTATGCCTATAAAAAGGCAGTGGGTAGCATGGATGGTAGTGACAACTTTCCATCCGGTGGCCTTTCTGGTCGTTTGCTCACATGGGACATAAAAAGACATATAGGGTGACTTTTAATAAGTTCTTGATAGAAAAATGTATGAATGTACTCAAGATACTGAAAAACTTTCCCCAAGGAACATAGGTCAAAATACGAAAATCAAGTTTTGACCTCCCATAGAAACTGCATCAGCTGATAGCGCATTTTGTATGAGAGGTCAAATTTGGATTTTCGTATTTCGACCTATGTTCCTTGGGAAAAGTTGTTCAGTATCATGAGTACATGCATATCTTTGGCTATCAAGAACTAATTAAAAGTCACCCTTTATAATGAGCCAAGACAAGAATCCAATATAAGAAGATATTTTTCGAGGTACAACATAAAGAGCGTTTTTATTCTTCGAATTCATAAACGAATTAACATTCAACTTTTTCGTTGGCCGGATTTGTTCGGTACAAAGCAATAAATGTTTTTAATAATCGGTAGAGCTTTGGCCTTCCACAGGTTGATCATTGTTAATAAGAACTTAAAATATAGTATGATGCATATTTTTCGTTTATTCCAACCACAGAACAACGATAGGGCCACTCCGCCTGCGCACGCACCCCCTATAGAAGCGAAGAGAGTAAACAAAATTGGTTCCTTATTGACTAGGTATAATATCCAACTTATATAAGCGCTTATTTTGAATGCACATCATAAACACATTCGTTGCCATAGAGACGCTGTCACTGGTTTTTTGCATCCGCAACAATGGTACTATGTTTATCGCTGCACTCAAATGACGCTATTAGTGTGGGTGCGGAAAGTTAGCGGAAAGCGTGTTAGTTTTAGTAAATGGTGACACCAAGGAGGTGACACTGATTTGTATTGAATGAATTAAAGAATTCGTCTCTAGATGCAGAGCAAGACGTACTTCAGAGCTCTGTGATGTGAGACGT
This sequence comes from Athrips mouffetella, assembly GCA_947532105.1. Classification (NCBI taxonomy): domain Eukaryota; kingdom Metazoa; phylum Arthropoda; class Insecta; order Lepidoptera; family Gelechiidae; genus Athrips; species Athrips mouffetella. The sequence continues at coordinate 4,076,803 of OX383964.1, read as the reverse complement.
ACTTCAGAGCTCTGAGATGGACTTCAGAGCTCTGTGATTCGAACGCTTACCAATCTATTCTGCTGCAATGACACTAAAACCACAGTATATTCGACGGAAAAAATAACGTCTTTAAGAATAATATTAAAAATATTCTAAATTAAGTTTATGTCTAGATTCTTTTTTGTCAATATTTTCTATTCTTAAACATCTATTGCACCTATTGTTTTAATTGTTATTTTGATGTTTACTGTAGCTCCTTTATTTAAGATTGCTGGGTGACACGTTAAAGGGTAACAATCTGGTTCTCTATTTATGTATTATATCATTCTGCAATTTATTAACGATTGTCACCTGTTGTGCTCACCTAATAAAAAACCGGCCAAGTGCGAGTCGGACTCGCCCCATAAGGGTTCCGTACCTATATAACATATGATATACTAAAAGCTTTTGCTCTTTGATTTTAAAAACTCTGCGACCATCCAACTTGACCCCTCTTTTATAGAAAAGTTCTTGAAACAGGAGCTCACCTTAATTAGTTACTATTAATTGTGAGAAAAATTGAAATATTTAATGATTCAAGACTTTTACCTTTATTTGTACTGTGAGACCTACCTAGCTTCTTGCCTAATTTCATAATTTTAGGTCAACGGGAAGTACCTTGTAGGTTTTGCTTTTTTGCATAAATGTATGGAGATGAGAACATAAAAAGCCATATCTTTTGATTGCGTCGTTGTAAAAAATAAAAATTTTCAGATCTTGTGTGGTTTATAGACCTTAATATTCTTTATCAATTTCAACCTAATACCCCTTCTCGTTCGTGAGAAAAAAGGTCTTAACAAACAGACAGATAGACGGACAACAAAGTGATCCTATAAGGGTTCCGTTTTTTATTTTAAGGTACGGAACCCTAAGAAATAAAAATAAATGTTAATTAATATTAAATAATTACAATCTTGTTTTTTTTGACAGCCTTAGCCGATTGCTTTTGACATACTCGTAGCTGCAAAATATGGTGGCAAGAGGTGGAATAAACGAAATAAATAGACCACAGTTTTTTTAATATTCCTTACTCAAGAAAAATAATTAATCTAAAGTTTTAAAGTTTTTTTTTATATAGGGTGACTTTTAATTAGTTCACATGACTCATGATACTGAACAACTTTCCCCAAGGAATATAGGTCGAAATAAGAAAATCAAGTTTTGACCTCCCATAGAAACTGCATCAACTGATAGCGCATTTTGTATGGGAGGTCAAATTTGGTTTTTCGTATTTCGAACTATGTTCCTCGGGGAAAGCTGTTCAGCATCATGAGTATATGCATATATTTTGATATCAAGAACTAATTAAAAGTCACCCTATATACTAGCTTAATTAAGCTGTCACGTTCACTCCCTTTAACATGTTAATTTCTGCTTGTATCATAAAAATCTAAGTCCGAAAAGTATAATTTGCAAACAATAACAGCAGAAGATAAACTAGAGAAACTCTACTATTCAATCTAATCTTAACACAGCGTGAATTTTCATAGATTTTGATCCCGAAGCCCAGTAATTTTTTAGCAACTCTTCTAAAGAAAATAGTAGATTGTATCACAAGGCTGTAAAATAATATTTTAGAGGCGAGGGCGCTATTTTGAATCCAGAGCGCAGTGAAGGATTCTAGAGTAGAATCCTGAACGTAGCGAGGGATTCAATAGGTCGCCCAATGTAAAAATATTTTTGCAGCCGCGTAATACACTCTACTTTTCATCTTCCTCTATGAGAAAAGAATAAGAGGCTCATTGAGACACTTACTCGTCTTTAATTTTCAATATAAAATACCATTACAATATTATTACTTGATGAAACAATACTAAAAATCATATTAAGTATTATTTATAACAACTAAAACGTTATTGATATTTTTGTATCAATTAGGAACAGAACCTCTTTGGTTCGTAGTCTTGTTTACATTTTAGAGCATATTCCTTTTTATATTCATAACTAGCTGTTACCCGCGACTTCGTCCGCGTAGATTTTATAAAAAAACAGAACTCGAACTTAATTGAAACATATTTTACGGAGCGCTTATCCTTCTTGATCCCTACGTAAAAGATGCATTTGTACTTATCCAAGTTGAATGCTATCTTACTACAAATTTATTATCTTTTGATTTTAGTCAACTGGTAGGTATTGCGGATTTTTCATTGTCAACCGTTACAGGCGAACTTAAAAAAGAAGGCAATAAAGGGAGTGAAGTGAATGGGTAGCGAGGAGGTATTCATAAAAGTAAAAAAGGTCCCTATTCCTCCCTATCTATCCTTTTGTATCCCCCCCCCTACATTCCCACTCCCCCTCCCTCACCCTCTCCCACTCTCTCTTCCTCTCCCTCGCCCCTCCCTCTTCCCCCCTCACCCTTCCTTCCCCCTCCATTTCCCCCCTTCCCCTCTCCCCATCACCCTCCCTTTCCCCCCTCGCCCTCCTCCCATTCCCCTCCCTTTCCCCCTTCCCCTCACTCATCCTCCCCTTCCCCCTCTCCCTCCCTCTACCCCCTCCCACGCCCTCTACCCCTCCCTCCCCCTTTCTCTCCCCTCATTTTCCCCTCCCTTACACTCTCTCCCTATCCCTCCCCCTCTGCCTCTCCCTATCCCTGACCCTACCCCTATCCCTGCTTCTACCCCTAACGCCATCTTAACCGCTATCCCTATCCTTATATATAAACATACAACTGACACTCATATTGATTTTTAGACATTTCAAACCTATCGAATCCCAACCCCATCCCAGGGGTGGTGGTATTTCACGTCCACCACGTTGGATTTCAAAATCATTGTAGTTTTCGTAATCAGCGACCCGATAAACCATACGAACGACACCCATATTGATTTTTAGACATATCAACTCTATCGCACCCCAACCTCATCCCCAAGGGATGATAGCATTTCACGTCCACCATGTTGGATTTCAAAATTGTTGTAGTTTTTGTAATCAGCGGCTCGATAAACCTTACAAACGACACCCATATTGATTTTTAGACATTTCAACCCTATCGCACCCCAACCTCATCCCCAAGGGATGATAGCATTTCACGTCCACCATGTTGGATTTCAAAATTGTTGTAGTTTTTGTAATCAGCGGCTCGATAAACCTTACAAACGACACCCATATTGATTTTTAGACATTTCAACCCTATCGCACCTCAACCTTATCCCCAGGGGATAATGGTAGTTTACGTCTACCACGTTGGATTTCAAAATTGTAGTAGTTTTCGTAATCAGCGATACTTAGTTGAGTAAAAAAAGAAGTCCCATCAAAATCGGTTAAGTAGTTTCGGTGTGCTGTAGCAGATACAACCCCGCTAGAGTATTATTGTATGTGTAGATTCCCACGGGAATGAGATATTTTCCCGGGGTAAAAAGTAGCCTATGTCCGTCTCCAAGTTACCATCTATCACCATACCAAATTTCATCAAAATCCGTTCAGCCGTTTAGGCGTGAAAGAGCCCGCTAGAGTATTATTGTATGTGTAGATTCCCACGGGAATGAGATATTTTCCCGGGGTAAAAAGTAGCCTATGTCCGTCTCCAAGTTACCATCTATCACCATACCAAATTTCATCAAAATCCGTTCAGCCGTTTAGGCGTGAAAGAGCAACAAACAAACAGACAGACAGACAGACAGAGTTACTTTCGCATTTATAATATTAAGTATGGATAATTTTAATAGTACAACCAGCCAGTATAATTTTTCATAAAATATTTTGGTTTGATCTCTTGGTTGGTTGACCTAAAATATCCCTATGGTGGACCTAAATTCAAATTCAAATTTTAAATCCCATTTTTACCCGCTACGAAAGTCTCTTGGAGAAAACAGCTATTTTGTTCGCCTTTATTAACGAACCGTTCAGCGATTTTCGAATAGATGAGATGAAAAAAATATTTGAAATTTTTTCGCCTTCCCATACAAAATTAATCAATCACGTGACCACTTTACTATAGAGAGCCGAAAACATTTTTGAAGTTAAAATTTTTTTTGTTCCGGGAAAGTTACTTGTTATATTGTTACACTTGTCTTCAGGAGCAAAACAAATGAAAATGCACGCTGCATAATTATTATATTGCGTAATAATATGCGAAATGTGATAGCTTTTTAAATTTAAGTACTTAATATCTGCAGAAAAAGAAACAATATACAACAACATACATTAATGTATATTTATACTTATCTTTTCAAACTTATTTATACATGTATTTACAGACACGATGTATCAAAATTTTAAATAATAACTATCAGTTCATACAGCAAAACTGAACATTATGCCTGAGAGTAAATAAAAAAACTTAATGCTTCGCGAGTATTTAAAATCATCCCTTTTTTGTCATCATGCCTAATAATAAGGTCTTTTCTTCTCCTACATTTGCTAAATAAAATAAATTATTGGAAATTGCTCATTTCTTCATTTGTATGTGTGAGATCATGTACAAAATGCTTTGCTTTGTTGCATCTGATAGTTCTTCAGTTAAAAGTAAAAAAAAAGTGTAAGTGTGTAAGTACTTTTGCCACGTCGCATCTCAGCCGCACCGTGTGCTTGGCTGGAGCAGCTGCTGAGGCCGCAGCTCAGAAAAAGAGGGTCAAGTATGCTGATCTTGAGCGGCGGTACGCTTTCGTGCCATTCGCTGTGGAGGCGACGGGTTGTTGGGGCAGTGACGCGAAATCTTTTATTTTAGAAATTGGGCGTCGTCTGAGGGAGTCTGGGAATGATCCCCGCGCCGGATCGTTTTTGGTGCAGAGGCTTTCCATCGCCATACAGCGCGGTAATGCGGCAAGCGTAATGGGCACCTTTGCACCAGGAACGATTAGAGGTGGGATTTTTAATGACAAATTTTTTTAAAGTGACATGTTTATTCTTTGAATTTATTTGAATAAATGGAATTTTATTGGCAAAAAAAAGTCTACAGACTAAGAGTGTAACTGTCAGACAGTAGTATTTGTCTATCTTCATCATGAAGTATACTATGCAATGGAAGAAAAATCGAAATGCACCAGAGATTGTGGTTACGTTAAAACCAAACAAAAATGGGCAAGTATAGAATTAGGTTTTACGAGTACATTTATTTACCCAACAAATACTCATTTAAGTCTACATAAAGAAACATTTCCTTTACTTTTAAAAATAATCTCTTATTGATCATATTGCTATACAGAGTGTAAGGGACAGCCATCCGAATAATGAAAGGGCATGTTCAGTCAACGTGACTAAACAACTTTCAGTAAATAAAACTTTCAGGAGTTGAAAAAATTGAAGATTGCAGTTTTGTATCTATATGTCGGCTTACTTTTTATTTACTGAAAGTTCTATTCACTCAAATACTTTCAAGTTCGTTGACTGATCATGACCTTTCAATATTCGAAAGGCTGTCTCTTACACCCCATATAACTGGGATTTGCTTATTCCTTAAAATCTTTAATAAAACTGATTACTATAAAACAGGGCCACTAAATCTTCTATCCTGGTTATGCAATTTCAAAGAAGTCAGAGACTCAGCTGACTTCAATTCTTCAGGCGATAACGGCCTGCCTCTAAACTCATCTTCTATGTCCTGCAAAGTCCTGTCTTTTGTTTCTGGTAAGAATACCATAGCTATAATAAGACAATACGCTATTATAATTGCATATATAAGATATGCTCCATGAATCCCTAAAGTGCTGAATAAAAATGGAACAGTTTTGACGCATAGAAATAAGTTTAATGACAAAAATATAACGCTAATGCCTCCAGCTAAGGATCTATATTCTAATGGGAACAATTCACCAGCTATAATAAAAGGTAAGGTTGATGTACCGGTAGCTATTGTAAACATATTTAAATGGATTAGAGCTACACCTATGAATGGGTGGTCAAAAGGTAACATACCTCTGCCTTTAAAGTAGGTGTACGTAGCTGTACTTAAAAATATAAGTACACTTAAACTTACTGTAATAAGAAACATGGTCCGTCTTTTTACTTTTTTGATGACAAAAACAGCGCAAAAGTTGGATATAATTCTCTGCGCATCTAAAGTAATTATCATAAGAGCTATATTAACATCATTGCCTATAACATTTTTGAGTACATCTGTAGTATAAGCAGCTAAAAGGTTAGAACCAGACCATTGGCTTAATGTATAAATATGTATCATAATAAATATAGGTTTATAAAACTCTCTTTTGCGGATAGTTGAGTTAAAATAAACTAAATTAGTTTTAATTTTTTTGCTAAAACTTTCATCGATATTGACTTCTTTCTTTGCTTCTCTTACAATAATAGCAGATTCGATCATTTTTTGTAGTTCTTCTTCTTCACCATCACCTCTTAACCATCTAAAGACTTTTTTGGCTTCTTCATATCTGCCCTGGTCGGCTAAGAAACTAGGCGATTCTGGTGAATATATAACTATTAACAAATCTATGAAAACTACAAAGGAGCAGACTAACGCAGCAGTCTGCCAAGAAAAAAAAGTTCCTAAAGTATGTACTGTTAAAACTCCAGTCGCTATATTCAAAGAGATCATAGTTAAAAATGCTCCTCTATTCTTCGGACTAGTATATTCGCCAATCAATATGGGTCCTAAGGATGTACTTAGGCCCATAGAAAGTCCTTGTACAATTCTAGCTAATAATAGAGTGATGACACTACTAGCAAACACTATACAAAACCAACCAATCAGTAACACTACAATAGATATTAAATTAGCAATCCGTCGGCCGTAGCGCGCCATTATTGTAGGTACGATGAAATTCCCAGCGATAAGAGCGAAGCCAAGGATCGATGCTGTAAAAGAAAATATAAAGTCATAAGTTTGGAATATTTATCAAAATCACAAGTACGTTGTATTAAGTTGGTTGAAAAACCTGTACAAAATTCTTCAAGCTTTTCTGTAAATGTTCTTAAAAGGCCACCACCAATCATATTTTTTTATTGTGAATGGACTTGCTCTTGACCTCGATCTAGGCCTGAGGAATTAGATGAGGTAGACGATTCTATAAATCATGAAGTTAGTTTTTCTAATATCAGTTAATTTATTGCTACGCTATTGGGTTGTTTTTTGTGTTTGTCGAGATTTTTATTGATTTCGCTCCCGACTTAGGCTTTTGAGGCCTTGGAAGAGTAGAAACTCATAAAAATAAGTAACTTTCTCGAAAAAAAAAATTGACTACATAATTTTTGCGACTCTCCATACTAAATGTATTCACATGGCCGTCCCATTTTATATGAGGAGGCGAAAAATATCTTTAGTAAACTAACATTTGTTATAGACAGAGAGACAGACACCGCGCAGGTGAAACTAAATAAGAGCTTTTAATAAAAAAAAGAACAAGAATCTGATCATTTCCCAAAACCAATTTTGCGAAAATTTGTAAATATACTTCAATGTACGACACGTAACATTGATCATAATCTTCATACTAGATTAACACTACCGTTACTTTAAAATCTCAATCTCAAGTACCCACTGAAGTATCCATATCTTTCAAATCAAGTTGCAAGGTTAGAAATGTCTGAATGTCATCTTTATTTTATTTTTTATACTTGTCCTCAATAAATTCATGTAAATACTTACTAGACATTGGTACTGCTAAAGCTAAATTCTACGAATCTTGGAAATTTTAGCAATTCCCGACCATTTTTTTAAAGCTCGTTTGCTTCTTTCATGTAAGTGAAATCTTGTGTTGATACTCCAGTATTGAAGTTAGTTTCCTTGTATTTTTAATTTTTAACTAAATAGATCCAGATTTAAATTCATCACCATCTTAACATCCCATGAAATGTCCACTACAGGACAGTAATTCCACCCAGAATTATAGCTTTTGCTGGAAAAATGTGAAGGGAAAGTACCACAGTCACCTCGCTTGTCAGCGGTACGGCTGGCACCACCGCGGGGTTGTAGGTGACCGCAGTAAGTAAGATGGTATGATACACAGAAGGATGCTGCTGCCCATCCTCCAGTTTATAACCCTTAGTCGCCTCGTACGTCACCCACGGGTATGTGTGGGATGGTACTAATCTTTACCTCTAAATTATTTTCTCGTAAAATGTTATTTGGCGGACAAAAAGTATTATAGGAATAGATTTTTTTGTGAAATATTTTTGAATTAAAAAACATTACTTCTCACAAGCAGTCAAACAAAAGACACTAAAAGATACAGACAAGATGTAAAACCAGATCATTACTTCCTCTCCATCGTTTGATGACGAAAAGGTAATAAATAATCTATCTAGATTGTCTAATCATTGATGACTCAATACGACTAGGTGCAGCAGATTAAAATATACTGGGTGTAAAAAATGTACGATGATCCTTCTAAGGGGTGATTTTACATCATCATGAAACTCTGTTAAACATAGATTATTCGTAGATTATTGAGATTGTTGGTAAAAGGGAAATTGGTCAAAGTTACTAGGGTCTGATTTATCATTTTTCTTGTATACAGGTTTAATAATTGCACGTTTCAATTTTTCTGGAAATTCGCCTTCTTCAAATGATTGATTTATTAATATAGTTAATGGTAAAGCTAATTCGTCTGCACATTGTCTTAATAAGGTTGGAGGGAGTTCGTCGATTCCATGGCTGTACTTATTTTTTAAATTCTTAATTATATTATGTATTTCTTGGCAATCTACAGGGGTCAAAAACATGGTATTTTCAGTAGGATAAAGTACTGGGTAACCTCTCACTATGGTGCCGTCGGGAGCACGCTCTCTCTCCTTACCGATAGACGCAAAATAACTATTGAAAGTATATGCAATTTGTCTGGGATCCGTTATGGGGTTATTATTGACTTTTATTTTTATATTATGTTTTTCTTTATCACGTTTTTTTTAGTTCTTTCATCGACTATACTCCACATGGTTTTCACCTTATTAGTAGATTTTTTAAGTTTATGAATGTATTTTTTCTTTTGGCTGTGTAACTGATTGTTTTAGTATCTTTTGATATATTTTATAGTATTTTTAGGGGTAAAACTGTCTGATTGATTTGTTAGAATTTTTAGTAGTCTTTTATTTGAGAAGAATGTATAATGCCTACAATTAGCCAATATTTTTTATATTTAGTACTTAGTTTAGTTTTTCTTTTCGGAATTGTTTGGTTTAATGTGCTTATCATTATGTCTCTTAATGCTTCAAAGTTTTTGTTTACAGAGTTATTGGGTTTAATAATATTATGCCAATTTAGTTCTGTCAGTTTCTGTCTAAAACTATGTATGTTTGTACTGTTGTAAATTTTTTTTTGCATATACAAAGTTTTTTGAGCACATGGCTGTGGTAAATCTAAACAAATGATTGTTGCTTTATGATCTGTGTTGAGGCGCACACGCCCAACCCATTCGGATTTCCCGCCGTTCGTTTAGTATAGACTATAGCTATGAGTAGATATAAGTCAATAGCGGGCTTGTTACCTGTCCACCGTGAGAACACAACTCATTTTGTAATATCGGTTCTAAATTAATATAAAAACCAGCAAATTAACGAAAAGGTGTTTTACTACTTCTACGTAAACCCCGAAGTCTCATCATGGTCCTTCGAGCCGGATAATAAATAAGAAGAATCGATTTGTTGCGATCATTGGATATTTCATCAGACATACTTGAAGGACAGAGAAGGTCGTTGGGAACAAAGGCTCTGATCATCGAAGAGATCAGAAATATCGTCACGGAGGTCAAGATAAAGTACTTCAGGGCGTGAATATTTCTACATTAGACTGCTTTTGTATTATTTTCTAGCCCAGCATTCTTTTCTCCTTAAGTAATTTGGATCAGGTAACATACGTTACATCTAGGTATGTACTAGTTTTTTCCTACATTAATATAATTTCCTACGTTCTATAACATATTAAAGTGTTAATTTATTTCAAGTGCACTATTCCAATCCTATAAGTACTTAGTCAAGTTATTACGTAATCGTACCCGGCCACTGCATTCCATTGTCCGCAGACGCGTTGATGTCTTTTGTATGCACCGGTCGCCAGCCGGTTAGTTAACTGCGTAATTAGGTCAGATAAGCAAAATATTCGTGTTTTTAACATTTTCTATTGTCAATTTGTTAAAATTAGTCAGTGTTAAGGGCAAACAGTGTAGTAAAAGTACCTAGTTACCAGTACATAAGATATTGTAGACGTTTTTAGTGTTCTTTAAGCCGGTACGAACCTTATTTTTGTCTTACCTTTATTATTGTATGTTTATGTGCAATTTGTGATTGGAATAGAATAAATAGTAGGAATTTATAAGATTTAAGTGTATACTAGTGCAAATAGTGTATTTATTGTTAGACGTGCGTGTACTGTACATTGTTAAATAGGTATTTTGTTTGTGAATTCCAGGTTTGATAACCGCTTCCCAAAATGCCAAACGATGATGAAAATAAAAATCTGGAATTTAAAGATAACGTGAAAAAACGTGGAAATATTAAAGGGCGTTTGACAGTTTTCCAGAAATACATAGCAGGTTTGAATAGGCCACTGGATCGTGCTCAGGTAATGAGTTTACAATTACAAGTTAACCAAATGATAAAAGTATACGATCTTTATGATGAAATTCAATCAAAATTAGAATTTGCGACTGATAATCTTGATGCTCAACTAAAAGAACGACAAGACTTTGAATCTATTTATTATGAGTTGATAGGGAAAGCACAAGAAATAATCGAATTTTATTCTAAGCCTCCGCCATCGGAATCTGACAGAAATTCATCATCTGGTCATGAGGAACCGTTGCACAATCTTGTCAAGTTGCCCACCATAGCGCTGCCTAAATTTAGTGGATCTTATGAAAACTGGTTAGAGTTTCACGACACGTTTCTGTCTCTTATTCACAATGAAAACAGAATATCAGAGATAAATAAATTTCATTATTTACGGACATCTTTAGAGGGAAGTGCCAAGTTAGTTATCAAATCTATCGAATTTTCGGCTGCTAACTACCAGGTTGCGTGGAGCCTTCTGTGTGATAGGTATGAAAATACGCGGCTTTTAGTACAGAATCATGTTTCTGCTATTTTTAATATGACTGCGATTACTAGGGAAACGTCTGTCTCTATACGTCGTTTACTGGACGACTTAAACAAAAATCTGCGCGCGCTGGAAACTCTAAAGGAGCCCACTGACCACTGGGACACGCTCCTAATTTACTTAGTCAGTAGTAAGTTGGATACTAAATCGTATCGTGAGTGGGAGGAGCTCAAGTCTCAGATGGATAAAGCTAAGCCTATTACTTTGGACACTCTTGTTTCTTTCTTGCGCAGCCGAGCAGACCTTTTAGAAACGTTAGAATTAACGCATAGTACCTCGGTTCATTCGCACAAACATAATAATAATAATATTAAAAGTATGTTTACAGTTGCTAACACGCAGTCAGCTGGCCATTCTAGTCAGCTAAAGAAAGTTTTATGTCCTAAGTGCAATGATGAACATAACCTTCGTAACTGCACTCATTTTTTGAGTCTTACAAATGAAGAGCGACTGAAAATGTTGCCAGAACTAAAGGTATGTTTTAACTGTTTTAAGAAAGGCCATTATGCCAATCAGTGTAAAAAGAGTGGTTGTACACATTGTAAAAAAAGACACAATTCTTTAGTTCATGTTCCGAGTGAGAAGAACCGCCCTCCTCTGGCTATCCAAGCTAATCCTTCATCAAGTAACACCTCCTTAGGGACAACGACCCAGGCGCCCCCGCTGCCGCCGCCGCCGGGTCACGACAACCTGCACGTGACCCTGTCAGCGAGCGTGTGCACGGAAGGCGCGGGAGAAGGAGCCGGCGGCAGCGCGGGTGGCCGCGAGGTGCTGTTGTCCACTGCGCTCGTTAAGCTACAAGGTGCTGACGGACGTGATTACGTCGCTCGCGCGGTGCTCGATAGCGGCAGCACTTCTTGCATTATTACCGAGGACTTGTTTAAGAAATTAAATTTACCTGAGAGGCAGGTAAACAAGTCAGTCATCGGTGTAAATAATTCATTATCTCACGTCGGTAAAATGTGTAAAACTGTATTGTTTTCAATGAACAAAAATTATAAAACTAATATTAATTGTTTTATTCTTCCCACAATCACTGATCAAATTCCTTCTCGTCATATAGTGTTCTTGATAGCTCTTAATTGATGTCACGATGAATAACGCCGAGATTCGAAGGTGGAAATATTACTAAAAACGTATTTTTAAAATCAAACTTTTATTAGATGCTTAATAGATCGTATGCAGATAACGAATGGTATCGAGTAAAGTAAAGTGAATTTAGGTACAAATCGATGTGTGCAATACGACAGCGTAAATTCGCAAATCTATCGTCAAGGCGGTAGTGTAGTTCTTGTATTCGATACAGGATGGCGTTGATTTCTAAACATGCCCCCGGCCTTGGAAGATCCATCTTCCAAAATGGTCCAGCAGTGATGGCAGTGATCTGCGCCAGCATCAGCATCAATCGGTAACGGGCAGATTTTCGAGAAAGCGCGTTTTACAATCCCAGAAGCAGTGAGGATGTCAGCCACGCGGGAAACGCCGTCTCGTCCAGGAAACACACGTACTATTCTGCCTAATCGCCACTTCAGGGGCGGTAAATTGTCTTCTTTTATGAGGACTAACGAACCAAGCTTCACGTCTTCTTGTGTGGTCTTCCACTTTGTTCTCTGCTGTAATTCGGATACGTATTCTTTGCTCCACCTCTCCCAGAAATGTTGACGTAGCTGCTCGATACGGTTGTAGCGCTGCAACAAGCTGGTCTTCGCCGAAGTAAGGTCGCCGCAAGCAGGTGCGATGAGGGGGCGCCCGATGAGAAAATGGCCTGGCGTAAGGGGTAGCAAATCGGTAGGGTCTGAGGACAGAGGTGACAAAGGACGGGAGTTAAGGACGCATTCGATTTGTGTTAATAACGTACTTAATTCCTCAAAAGTAAGATTGGCAGTGCCTAACACCCGTCTGAGATGGAATTTACAAGACCTAATCCCTGCCTCCCATTTCCCCCCAAAATGGGGTGCGTAGGGGGGGATTTTCCGAAATTTTATGGAATTCGTTGATGCATATTCTTCAATACAATTTTTATTTTCGTTTAGAAACGAAGATAACTCTTTTTCGGCACCAACAAAGTTTTTGCCGTTGTCTGAAAAAATCTCTGCCGGTTTTCCACGGCGAGAAATAAAACGTTTCAAGGCCAGAATAAAGTCGTCAGTCGATAGACTACTAACAAGCTCTAAATGTATTGCTCGAGTAACTAAGCAAATAAACAAACATATGTATCCTTTTATGAGTTTTGCTCCTCTGCCTTTTCTGTTCAAAATGTGAATAGGTCCGGCATAATCAACCCCACTATAAAGAAAAGGATAACTCGCTTCTAATCGTTCAGAGGGCAAGTTTCCCATAATAGGATTCAATGTTTTACCTTTTAAACGAGTACATAAAACGCATTGACGTATTACCTTTTTAGATAAATTCCTAGCTCCAAGTGTCCACCAATATTCTCGCAAATTAGACAACAATAATTGCGGACCGGCATGAAGTAAACGCTTGTGCTCACTTTCGAATAACAACACTGAGAAACGATGTTTACTGCAAAGTAAAATGGGATGTTTTTTATTATAAGTGAAGTTGGATGAATTACACAATCTTCCACCGATTCTAATCACCTGATTTTCGTCTAGGAACACGTTTAAACCGACTATTTTGTTATAAACTTTCTTATCCTTGATTGATTTTAATGACAATTTATCGCGTAAACAACGGTGTACTTCCGCGAATGTTTGCATCTGAGCGAGACGGGCGAGCATCAACTCGGACGCATCAAGCTCGTCAGCTGATAAGAAACCGGTTTGTAGGTTCGATCGATCGCCTTTCACTTTTTTACGCATATTGTTAATGAAGCGCAGTACAAATGCACCCACACGCTTCAATTTATTGTACGATGAAAACCGATCGAAATCGATTATATCTGACTGATTAGAAATGACGGTCAAATTTACGGTTTTTGATTGTATTTCCGGTAAATCGCAATCTGGTAAAATGTTATTATTGTTCCAGTCTGAGCCGTGTTCATGTAAAAAGGAAGGGCCGTTCCACCATAGTGCGGACTGGCTAAGTGCGTCTAAATAAAGGCCCCTTGACACTAGGTCAGCTGGGTTACTGTTGCTACTAACATGTAGCCATTGGGAATCGCCAGTTAAACTGTTTATTTCCGTAACTCGGTTTTGCACAAATGTTTTTAATAAGTGTGGGGACATACGAAGCCAGCCCATCACTATCGTGGAATCTGTCCAGAAAAACACTTTATCGAAAGATAAACGAAGCGACTCTGTTATCTTTTCATATAACTTTGCACCTATAAGAGAAGCACAAAGCTCCAATCTAGGGATGCTGACCGTTTTCAAGGGACTGACTTTACTTTTTGCGCATAATAATTTTACGGTAACATCCGAGTTATCGTCGTCGTAGGTACGTATAAATGCAGAGGCACCATAAGCGGTCAGCGACGCATCGGAAAAAATGTGGAGCTCTGTATGTTGAGTGTGATCGCTCCTTACGAATCGTGGTATTCTTAAATCGTTTAGACAAGACAGAGAATCGATGAATCGATTCCATATCTCGTATACTTAACGTGGTACGGGATCGTCCCAACCAAGTTTATACAACCAAAGTCGTTGTAGTGACACCTTCGCAATAATGACTCCAGGTGCAAGTAGACCTAGAGGGTCATAAATCTGCGATATACTCGATAACATTATTCGTTTAGTTAAATGTGGCGGCTCACTAACAGACTTTAACGCTGACGTAAAATGAAGCTCATCAGTGTCATTAAGCCAACCAAGTCCAAGGGTTTTATTTTGCGTATGTTCTCCAACGGCTAATTCTTTAGACGTAACGTTAGTGACGTCGTAATTAAAGGTCCATTTGCGCAATAGAAAACAGCCAGACTTCAGAACTTGAGAAGTTCTTTCACAAATATCCATTAAAACGTGTGGATCATCATGACCGGTGATCAAGTCATCGACAAAAAAATCGTTGTTGATGACGTCAGCTATGACATCATCGCTGCACTCCTGAGCGAGCTGTCGCAGACAACGCATACTTAAGTATGGCGCCGACGCGGTGCCATACGTCACTGTGTTCAGCTGAAAGATTTTCAGCGGTTCAGACGACTTCTCACGCCACAAAATAAGTTGTAAATCGCGCATGTCAGACTGTATCAAAACTTGTCGAAACATTTTCTCGACGTCTGCGCAACCAACAAACTTGTGTTGCCTGAAACGAAGTAGTATCGAGAGAATATCGTTTTGAAGTTTTGGTCCAACATGCTGAATATCGTTCAGCGACTTGCCGTTGGACGTTTCAGTGCTGCCATCATACACAACGCGGAGCTTGGAGGTACTACTACTTTCGCGGTAAATACCAAAATGTGGTAAAATATAGTGAGATGATTCATCGTATGAGCTAACTTCAGTCATGTGCTTCAGCTGCTCATATTCACGCATAAAGTCGCAGTACAACTCCTTGTAAGAAGGTAAGCGATCTAATTTTCTTTCTAATGCCATAAAACGTTTTTCAGCATTTTTGTAAGAATCACCTAACGATTCTGGTGACTCCTTTAACGGAATGCGGACAGAAAACCGTCCGCCACTTTCACGCTTCGTTGTAGTAACGAATAAATTTTCGCATTGTTTCTCATCTTCTGTGAGAACTTTGCCCACGTTTGGGATATCTTCGATTTCCCAAAAACGGCGCAACTCAACGTCTATATTTTGTGTAAAATTGCATTGAACATGACTGTCAATAAACGCATTTTTCGTATAAATAGGTCCCGAAATAAGCCATCCTAACTTCGTATTTTGTAGGTATGGTCCGTTCGGTAAACGCATTTTGTTATCGTATAAAAGATTCCAAAACTGGTCAGCACCAATCAGCAAATCGATTTCTGAAGGTACGTTAAAATCAGGATCGGCCAAACGAATATTATCCGGAATGTATGACATATCAAAATCGATATGACACGACGGTAAACGAGGAGTGATGCGAGGTAAGACCAAGCATTGCATATTAGTGTTGTAATCACTAACTTTAGAACGCATATTTATTTCGCATAAGAAACTCGATTGTGTGACTGACTGTCCTACGCCCGAGATCTGAACAGTGGACTGTATAGAAGGAACGCATAAACTTGTACATAATTGTTCTGTGACAAAACAGTGTTGACTGCCGTTGTCAAGCAGAGCACGAAACGTATGATAATTATTTTTATAATCGGCTATTTCTACCAAGGCGGTAGACAACAAAACGGGGTGAGTTAATTTAATTTCCTCGCTTGTCGTAGTTGATAAGGAATGACACGCGGTGGTATTACGCGGAGGCGGCACCGGCGGCCGGTCAGCTGATCCAAACCGGTTTCCGGAGGTATGTGCGCTACTATCACTTGACCGCTGCAAATGCAACAAAGTATTATGCTTAGATTGGCATTGCTTGCATGGGCCAAATGCGCATTCGTTTAACGCGTGTCCTAAACGTAAACAATTTTGACATATTTTATTGTCATTAACGAATTTAATTCTTTCTTGAACGCATAAATTAAGAAAGATAGGACAAGTATACAACGCATGATTCGCTTTACACATAGAACAGCTGCTACGACGTTTCTCGAATTGACTATGTTTTTTATTCTCGCTATTACCCATCGTCGTGGAAGCGTAGCTATGTGCCTGCGAAGTACTAGATTTTTTCGGCTCTTGTGAATTGACCGATTTTGGCGGAATTTTGGAATGATTCGCGTGTAACATTTCTAACATATCGGCTCGGTTTCTAAGAAATGTAATTAAGTCATCCAAACTCAGCTTATAATCTGATTCGTTTGCAGATTTCACCGACCCTTTATAAGTTTCCCACTCCCGTTCGGTAGAACTATCGAATTTAGACGCAACTAAATAAATAATTAAGGTGTCCCAATATTCTGTGGGTTCGTCTAATGATTTTAGAGCACGTAAATTACGTAACACAGTGTCAATCATAGATCTGATATGTTTTGACGATTCTATGTTAATGGCAGGCATCGAAAACAATGATTTTACGTGGTTATGAACCAAAAGCCTCTCGTTATGAAATCGATTCTCTAATAATTCCCAAGCATGTAGGTAGTTACTAGGCGTAAATTCTAACGCGCTTATTACTTGTGATGCACTATCAGTAACAGAGGATCGTAAATAATGGAATTTCTGAATTAGGTCGAGATCAGTGCGTCTATGTATTAGTGTAACATATGAATTTCTAAATTCGAGCCATTTGTCGTAAGATCCGTCAAACTGAGGCAATTTAATGTCCGGCAATTTAATATTTGAGACAGGATTATTTGGCTTATTTTTACTACCTTCTCCATCTTTAAAAGTACATTTCGCTTTTGCCACACATTCAAAATATAGCTCATCGAATTTTTCTCGATATTCTAATTGGCTCGCAAGTTCAACTTCATCTTCCGAAACTAGACATTAAATCTGGCTTTGAACAGAATTAAATTCCTCATATATGTCTGAAGCTGTTTCAACACGTAAACGCGTTTCTGCCTTTAAAGTCTCGGTTAAAGGCGGTTGTAATTTTAAAACGAATTTTTTGAAAAGTGTAAGGCGGCCTTTTACAGTACCACGCTGCTTTTTCAAGTCTGCTAATTTATCTCCATCATCAGACATTCTGAGAGGGTAATGGGAAACAAAGGTCAAGTACTTACGATTTCCTGTGTTATTTCACTTTAAAACCAAACATTGGAATGCAAAATGGCAGGTAGGTACGATTCTTGTTACGTAACGCAATAGGTACACGATATTAGCACAAATCGAATAAAACACGTAGGAATTGGAAAGAAATGGATAAGGAAATGAAACCAGACCCCAACGAGTACAGCCGATGCCACGTATCTTCTACTTCTCCTCGACGATCTCTCGATGACGATAGGTATCCTAGGTAGGTATTCTACGTAGATTCGTCTCGAAGGTCCAAAATGTTCTTGATAGCTCTTAATTGATGTCACGATGAATAACGCCGAGATTCGAAGGTGGAAATATTACTAAAAACGTATTTTTAAAATCAAACTTTTATTAGATGCTTAATAGATCGTATGCAGATAACGAATGGTATCGAGTAAAGTAAAGTGAATTTAGGTACAAATCGATGTGTGCAATACGACAGCGTAAATTCGCAAATCTATCGTCAAGGCGGTAGTGTAGTTCTTGTATTCGATACAGGATGGCGTTGATTTCTAAACATATAGATATGTCAGAATTTGATATTCCAAGTGGTATATCTTTGAGCGATCCTCAATTTAATACTCCGTCAGATATTGACATGATCATTGGAGCCGATTTATTTTGGGATTTACTGGGGACGCAAAAGATTCGCTTAGGTTCAGGGAACTTAGTTTTATATGAGACTAAATTAGGATGGTTGGTCTCGGGTTCTATAAGTAACCGCTCATATTATGATTCTCATCCTATAAAATGCAATTTTGTGCAAGTAAATTCAAACGATGACATTCAGAATCGATTAACACGATTCTGGGAGCTCGAAGAGATCGATATTAAGTCATCATGTTACTCTCAAGAGGAAAAAGGGTGTGAAGAGCATTTTGTCAAAAATGTAAGTCGATTAGAAGATGGTCGTTTTTGCGTTAGGATTCCGTTAAAGGAACCTGCTCATGTACTAGGAGATTCCTTTGAGACAGCAAAGAAATGCTTTTTGTCTATGGAACGTAGACTTCAAAATAATTCTGATTTAAGGCGTCGCTATCGCGAATTTATGACAGAATATGAGTCATTAAGTCACATGACTGAGTGCAAGTCGTCACTAGAGTCTGCCCATTTTATCCCATATCATGGTATTTTAAAAAAAGGCAGTACCACCCCAAAATTAAGAATTGTATTTAATGGCAGTTCTCCTACAACATCAGGGCTGTCACTAAACAATATCCAAATGGTAGGGCCGACCATTCAGACTGACCTGCTTAGCATCCTTATAAGGTTCAGACAACATAAGTATATTCTAGCGGCTGACGTTGAGAAAATGTACCGTCAGGTTTCAGTGCACCCTGATGATCGTCATCTGCAACAGATTTTATGGCGTGACGACGTGTCGGCTCCTTTGAAGGTTTATCAATTAAACACCGTCACTTACGGAACAGCAAGTGCACCATTTCTTGCTATCCGTTGTCTGAAACAATTGGGTCTGGACTGCGAGGACAAAAAAGTCGCTGAAGTGATCATTAACGATTTTTATGTCGATGACCTTTTGACTGGCGTGGATTCCATTGAGGAAGCTCATAAATTGCGTAAAGATGTAACTGAAGTTCTAGCTTCAGCGTGCATGCCCCTCAGGAAATGGAAATCTAATGAGCCGTCATTGCTGCCTAATCACAAGGAGCACTCATCTCTTGATTTAAATATTGGTTCCAACGAGCCATGTAAAACTTTGGGCCTTGGTTGGCAGCCACAAAGTGATGAGTTGCACTTCTCTAATAATATTGATATTCCTCAAGAGTTCACAAAAAGAACAATTTTATCAGTTATTTCCAGGATCTTTGATCCTCTGGGCTTGCTTTCACCTTGTGTGATAGTTTTCAAAATGATGTTGCAGAAGCTGTGGCGGCTCAAACTATCATGGGATGAGCGCGTTCCACTCGATATTAGCCAAGAATTGTCGACTATTCTTCAGTCTCTGTCATTGTTAAATATCATCCGAATTCCGCGGCGAGTAGTTCGTGATTTCGTTCAATCTGTTGAAATTCATATTTTCTCAGACGCATCACAAAAAGCGTACGGTGCTTGTGGTTACGTAAAAAGCGTCGATGAGTTTGGACAAGTCACAGTACGATTACTGATCGCTAAAAGTCGCGTAGCGCGAATTACTGCAACGACTATTCCGCGGCTTGAGTTGTGTGGCGCGTTGACGAGCGCACGACTGTATGAAAAGATTACAACCGCGTTAAGATTAAAAATAGGGCGTTGTATATTTTGGACCGATTCCACCATTGTTTTGGGATGGTTAAAGATGCATCCAACTAAACTGCAACCTTTCGTTAGAAACCGTGTTTCTGAGATTCTTGAAAGTACCGGTAAATGGAACTGGCGTCATGTACCTACTGACCAGAACCCTGCTGATTACATTTCTCGCGGTGTTGATATTTCCCTGATGCAATCTCTCAAGCAATGGTGGGAAGGGCCTGATTTTTTGAAAGGCGAAGAGTCATGCTATCCTCCTAATGTAGGTGGTTCAAACGATTTACCTGAACTTCGCGCTGAAGTAACGTTACTGACTGCTGACGCCAGCAGTAACAAACTAGTTGATTTTAGCCGTTTTTCAAATTTAAGTAGACTGACCCGTGCTGTAGCTTACGTGCTACGATTCATTTACAATTGCAGATCACGCACGAAAAATTCGTCTTGTTTAAGTGCGCGTGAATTAGAACAGGCTGCTGATGTTATTATTAAACAAGCACAGAAAGAATCTTTCCCCGAATACGAAACTTTACTCAACAAAGGCAGTTTGTCAAATAAAAATCGGTTGTTAATGTTCAATCCTTTTCTTGACAGCAATGGAATTATGAGAGTGGGAGGTCGCTTGAATAATTCAAATTTTTACTTTGATAAAAAACATCCCATTCTGGTCGATAGTAAGCACATTATTACAAAGTTGTTATTCAAAAAACAACACTTAAAACTGCTTCATGCGGGACCCCAATTATTGCTCGCGTCCATTAGAGAGGCTTTTTGGCCTATAGGTGGTAGAAATTTAGCCCGTTCATGCTATCGTAGTTGCGTTAAATGTAGCAGAATCAAGGGTCAAACTGTCGCACCCTTGATGGGAAATTTACCTCAGAATCGCGTGCAACCTGGTGGTTACCCATTTGAAAATACTGGCATTGACTATGCTGGCCCATTGATGTCTTTGAGTAGGCAAGGTCGTGGATCTAGGCTTGTAAAGGTTTATATTGCACTCTTTGTTTGTTGCACTACTAAAGCCATCCATTTAGAATTGGTGGGTGACCTGACCAGCAACTGTTTTATGTCAGCTTTACGCCGTTTTATCAGTAGGCGAGGCAAACCAACGAACATTTTCTCTGATAATGGCACTTCATTCGTAGGAGCCTGTAATGAGCTTGGTAAATTCCTAAAGTCTCAAGGTAACTCATTATCTGAGAACGTTTCAAATGAAGGCATCGGTCTTTGGGAAGCGGGGGTCAAATCTACGAAGCATCATTTAGTTAGAGTGCTGGGCAATTGTCATTTAACTTATGAGGATCTGATGACAGTACTTGTACAAATTGAGGCCGTTTTAAATTCACGCCCTTTGACGCCGCTGTCGTCCCATCCTGATGATCTTCAACCTCTGACGCCTGGACATTTTTTGATTGGGAGACCGTTGACGACCTTCCCTTCACCTGTTTACAATGATGCAAACACGAAACTCCTGACTCGGTACCAACGCATCGAACAATTTAGACAGAATTTCTGGTCAAGATGGACTAAAGAGTACGTTTCAGAGTTGCAGCAACGCACTAAGTGGCGTGTTTCTAACAACCCTCTCGCTGTGAATACTATGGTAGTAGTTAAGGAGGATAATATGCCGCCACTGAAATGGAGACTTGGCCGTATTGTTGGAGTAATTCCTGGTAACGATGGGATTAACCGAGTCGCAGACATTAAGACGTCCACTGGTATCATTCGCCGAGCGTTCAGCAAGATCTGCCCATTGCCAGTTGATGATTGTTGAAAGCTGGAGCTTTCAACGCCCGGGGGGATGTTGAGGCGCACACGCCCAACCCATTCGGATTTCCCGCCGTTCGTTTAGTATAGACTATAGCTATGAGTAGATATAAGTCAATAGCGGGCTTGTTACCTGTCCACCGTGAGAACACAACTCATTTTGTAATATCGGTTCTAAATTAATATAAAAACCAGCAAATTAACGAAAAGGTGTTTTACTACTTCTACGTAAACCCCGAAGTCTCATCAATCTGAAAATCCTAGCTCTTCTACTATTGTATGTGTATTGGTATTGTGAAAGTATGTATTTAAAATGTGTGTCGGCTGTTTTATATGTTGAGTAAAATTGTGTTCTGACAAAAGGGTTAAGAAGTTTAACACTTCTGCATTATTTTTAGAATATTTGTATTAAAGTCTTATCCTATAATTATATTTAACTTAGCATATTTATAGTTTAAGTAAGTGAGAATTTGTTTCATCTGTTTGTAGAATAAGTCTTCCTCTCTTCTATTCCAGTACATAGTAATTATAAGAAGGCTATACAATACAGTCCCTCAATAACTTCGTTCAAAATGCGATTATCAGAATTATTGTAATGTATTTATTTAGTTTACGTATTATATTTATGTGTGCAATAAAGAATAACGAGTATTTTCGTTTCCAAATTTTTACTTTGCGAGTGACTTTTTTTTACCTTAAATCACCAAGAAAGAAAAAAAGACGGACTATGTAACAGAAAAGTGGAAAACAGGCTCTAGGTCTATAGAATTTGGTTAACTTAAATTTTATAAAATTGCAGGCAGGATGGAAATACGATCTGTGGTGATTTCCATGATTTGAAGCATACCCGCTTGCTTGCAATATTTTATTAAATTAAAGTTAACCAAAGCCCATGTCCCGTGTGGTGCCGGCAAAGAATAGTACCAACCCATACATACTCGTGGGTGTCGTAAGAGGCGACTAAGGGTTAATAAGGGTTATAAACTGGAGGATGGGCAGCAGCATCCTCCTTTGTATCTTACATCTTACTTACTGCGGTCAACTACAACCGCGGCCCATGGTGCCAGCCGTAATGCTAACAAGCGAGGTGACTATGGTACTTCCCCTCTACATTTTTTCAGCAAAAGCTAGAATTCTGGAGGGAGCTCCCTGTCCTGTAGTGGACGTTTCATGGGATGTTATGATGATGATGAAAGCCCATAGAACCTAGAGCTCGCTGTAGCGGTATTTGTTACTTTGATTTAAAACTTTTTAGTTTTCAGATTTGTTGCCTAAAGTTGTTCCAAAAAATTTGCTCTTACATTATATGTTAAACATATTTTTTACATTTTGATGCCCCACTCAGCTTAGGAGACAAAAAAAATCAAGATGCTAAATTTTGACCCCAAAAAATATGCCTTGTTCCCCATTCCCACCCAGTTTGATGACTTACTATTCATCATAATCGGCTCAGCCCTTTAGTAGTTACGAGAGAACATATAAACGGACATTAAATAAATACTTACATACATGCAGGTCAAACACATAACCCTCCTTTTTGTTTCGTCGAAGTCAGGTAAAAATATGGACTTTTTAAATCAAATCCAAATATACTTACCAATCCAAGATCCAGAAGAATCGTCAATGGGTATAGGTGATCCAGGCAGTTTCAGTTGTGGTAATAATATCGCAGGGAACCCTAAAACGAAGCCGTGGGACCCCGTGTTGAGACAAACGCCCATGACTACGAAACACTGTAATCAAAATAAGTACTCTTTTTATAAATATACTCTTTATTGGACCCAACAACAGTGACACAAATTACAGGAAAAAAATTGTTTACAATGGCGAGCTTATCTCTTAAAAGTGATCTCGTCCAGCCAACCATGTGGAAGTAAGAGAATAAATAATATTAGACGGAGACAAGAATGTGTACGAAATATTACATAAATAGTTATAATACTATATATATATACTGTAACTGTATGCATAAATACATAAATATATATTATAAACACGCTAAATATATACTACACTAGCTGTGCCCGCGGCTTCGCCCGCGTGATATTCAGACAATGTGCAGTCTTTCCCTCTCCCACTCCCTCACGCACTCCCTCTCTCTCTCTACCTCCATCCCACTCCCTCTCCTTCTCCCTATCCCTGCCCCTAACCCTACCCCTCCGTCTACGCCGTCTTAACCGCTATCCCTATCCTTATATAAACATAGAAACGACACCCATATTGATTTTTAGACATTTTAACCCTATCGCACCCCAACCCCATCCCCAGGGGATGATGTTATTTCACGTCCACCACCTTAGATTTCAAAATTATTGTAGTTTTCGTAATCAGCGATCCGATAAACCATACAAACGACACCCATATTAACTTTTAGACATATCAACCCTATCGCACCCCAACTCCATCCCCGGGGGATGATGGTATTTCACGTCCACCACATTGGATTTCAAAACTGTTTTAGTTTTCGTAATCAGCGACCCGGTAAACCATACAAATGATACCCATATTTCTTTTAGACTTTTTCACCCCATTTCCCTCTTTAAGGGGTTGAATTTGGGGTGGAATTTCAATAACACAGATGTATGTTCCACAGAATTACAACCCTAATGCCTAAATAATAAATTTAGTGGATATGAATGAGTTTCAACTTCATCCCCCTTTTCACCACTTAGGGTGTAAAATTTTCAAAAACCCTGAGACACGTAAAACTTAATTTTTAGTCGTCAGTCTAAATAAAATTTTTGAAGATCCTAACTCTAAAACTGACGGACTTTCATACAAACTTTCATCCCTTATTTCACCCCCTTAGGGGATGAATTTTGGAAAATTCTCAAACACGTACTTTTTTATTTTTTACTAAAAGCTTAAATACAAATTTCTATAATTCTACCTTTAAAACTGAAAGACATATAGACCAACATACGGAAAAAAAATCATCCCCTTTTTCACCCCCTTGAAGGGTGATTTTTAAGAAATGCTTAAACACGTGTTTATTTATTTTTTATCAGAGGCTTAAATTCAAATTAGTGTGAATCTAGCTCAAGAAACAAAGGAATTTCATACAAATTTCATCCCTTATTTCACCCCCTTGGGAGATGAATTTTCCGAAATCCTTTTTTAGTGGGTGGTTTTGACGCACGTAGAACCTGTGTACAAAATTTCAGATCTGTATCTATAGCGGTTAAGGCTCGGCGTTGATGAATCAGTCAGTCAGTCAGGACATGCTCTTTTATATATTTAGATAAATAAATATATACAAATATATCAAGATAAGTTTGATAAATAGTGCTCTTTCAGTCTTTTTTTGAATGATGTGGTTGAGGGACTTTATTGCATATTTTAAAAATTAATGGGTAATTTTTTTCAGTTATATGGTCCGATAAAAAAATTCAGAGGCTATCTCTACTATAACAAAATTTTAAATTGATTTTGTGTGTACATTGAAGAAATAAAAAAAAATTACGTTATGATATTTTATCCAAATCACTATTTTTGCAATTTTTGTTTGTTTATTTGTTGGAGTATCACGCAAAAACTTCAGAACCGATTTCAATGAAACTTTTTATGATTGATTCCTAATCATCATGACATCCCATAAAATTTCCACTGTAGGACAGGGAGCTCCCCGCAGAACTGCGAAAACGCGTGGTACGTGGTCACCATGCTTGTAAGCGTTGCACACTGATATATTTTTTTTACATGCGGACGAAAACCTGTAGGTATGCAAGTAAAAGTTATAGTATTTTACTGCGAATTTTTTTTATTATGTAATGTTACTAAAAATTGAAAGTTTTCGGAATTTTTCCTTTATGAGTGCTATAAAACGTTGCTTCATGCCAAATTTTTATTTTTGAATTAATTGAATGAAAGGTAAATGGCGGTTTACGATTTATGACGTATTAAAAAAACTACTAACCAGATCTCGTTTAAACCAATTTTCGGTGGAAGTTTGAATGTATATCATATATTTTTTTTATATAGATAGTTACAGGAGGGGGACACACATTTTACCACTTTGGAAGTGTCGCGCAAACTATTCAGTTTAGAAAAAAATTATATTAGAAACCTCAGTATCATTTTTAGGGTTCCGTACCTCAAAAGAAAAAAACGGAACCCTTATAGGATCACTTTGTTGTCCGTCTGTCTGTCTGTCTGTCTGTCTGTCAAGACCCTTTATCTCACGAACGGGTAAAGGTATCAGGTTGAAATTAATAATATATATTAGGATCCATGAACCACACAAGATCTGAAAATTTCAATTTTTTACAACGACGCAATCAAAAGATATGGCATTTTATGTCCTCATCTCCATACATTTATGCAAAAATGCAAAACCTACAGGGTACTTCCCGTCGACCTAAAATTATGAAATTCGGCAAGAAGCTAGGTCTCACAGTACAAATAATGAGAAAAGTCTGAAATCATTAAATATTACAACTTTTCTCACAACTAATGGTAACCAATTGTGGTGAGCTACCGTTTCAAGAACATTCATATAAGAGAGGGGTCAAGTTGGATGGTCGCTGAGGCGATTTTTGTTTTAGTTCTATTTTAAAAACGGGAACACATGCAAACTTGAAAATTGGTATGTTTATAGTGCATAAGCTATAAAATAACAACAAATAATAAAATATAGTCAAGCGCGTGTCGGACTAAAAAAATCTAGCACATTAACTTACTGAAATTTCAACTAATACAATTATGATTATGTGGTGGTACGGAACCCTCTTTGAGCGAGTCCGACTCGCACTTGGCCGGTTTTTTGAAGACAGATACGCCACACGTATGGGTTTAATTAAAAAAAAATTTTGAGTTTCATTACCAAGTATGGGGAACCCTAAAATTTATTGTTTTTTTTTTCTATTTTTGTGTGAAAATCTTAATGCGGATCACAGAATAGATCTACTTCATGTTTTAGGGTAACTTTGATCGATATATTCCTATGTACGAGTAGGGACACTAACTTGAGACAGATTGAGTCATGTAGTAACAAAACCCGTAAATCTATTTCAAATTGAAAACCTCCAACGCAACGAACTAAAATACACAATATAACACAAGCAAAAAATTTATCTATATTTGTTGTGCACATTATATGGTTAAAGATGGTGCAAACAGATTTTTACAAAGATTTTTGGATGCTTATTATTTCCATTTGCATTTCTTGACGTTGCCGTCACGGATATTTTTTTCAAGTTTACTGTACAATAGTATTACGTGACCGCTACAGTTTAACATATTTTATTCGGCTCAGTCATAAACGAAAATAATTTTAATTTTGTTACATATTATTTTTACCACAAAAAAATGTTTTCCTTTTCTTAAACTCCATCACGTGTTTAGATTTTTAAAGGTATTTTTTTTTTTAATTTTGACGTTTGTTACTTAGAGAAAGTTTCATGATCTACATACACGGTCACAGTTTTCAAAAGATTTTTTTTAAACCCTGCAGATAAACATGCTCCTAAAAAGGTAGTAGTTGGGAAGTATGTCAAGATCGTAGCAGGTGAAGAGATGTGGTCTCTGCCTACGAAGTCTTTGTGTTATTTTGATGTATAAGCTAAATTATCGTAAGGTTACATTAAAATCCATTCATTAGTTTTTACTTGAAAGAGTAAAAAACATCCATCCATCCATACTTACAAACTTTCGCGTTTAGGTATAATATTAGTAGGAATAAGTGTAAGGTGTTTGTAGGACTAAATAAATATAATCCTACTAATACATAATACTACTTATTCCTACTAATATATAATATTAGTCCTATTAATATTATAAACGCGAAAAATTGTAAGTATGGATAAAAGGACGTTTGTTACTCTTGCAAGTAAAAACTACTGAATGGATTTTAATGAAACTTTACAAAAATATTGCTTAAACATCAGAATAACACATAGGCTACAATTTATAAACCTAGTATAATATATTATGTAAAAAGTAAGCTTAAGCATACATTTGATTTCGCATTCATAAAGTTTATGATTGAGTGAACCGATTGCAATTAGACAAAACTGGTTGCCAGGAAATAACACAAATAAATGCCTTTTGGTTGAGGGGTAAAAAATGCCGCGTGGCATTAGGCCCGCCGTTTGTACTGTAGTGCAATAAAGTTTTAAATAAATAAGGACCTAATGAAATAGTGAACATAATTTTAGCATTTTACTTAAACTGGAGAGATTGCAAGAGGAGGATGTCAGAAGTGAATACTTGGAAGGCTTGAGTGAAAGATTTGGGAACCAAGATAAAGTGAATGATATTGAATGCTTGTGGAATGAATTTAAAGATGGATTAGTAGGAGTAGCTGTCAATGTTTGTGGGGTGTCGAAAAGGAGAAATGGTGGAAAGAAGAAGAATGTGTGGATGGATAAAAGTGTAAAGGCAGCTGTTTGTGAGAAGGAAAAAGCATGGTTAGATTTGTTAGCTGTAAAAGCTAATCAAAGAATGCAGAAGGCCACAAGTGATGATGTTAGTGTAGCACGAAAGGAATATAAAAGAGTGAAAGGTATTGTAAAGGATGTTGTTGAGAGAAAGAAAGAGGAGTGTAAAGATGAGTTTGACAGAAGGCTTTCTGAAGATTTCCAGTCAACCCAAAAGTTTTTCTGGAAATCCATACGGACAGCCCCAGGAAAGTTTGGAACATCGGAGCTGAGTAAAATCAGAAGCCAGGATGAAAGTATTATAAAAGGTGAAGAATGTGTGCTGAAGAGATGGAAGGAATATTTTGAAAGTTTGTTTGAGAGAGAAGCAGAGGCTAGCGTACCGAGGTCTTCTGTGGAAATGCATGAGAATGAATATGAGAGTAATGCAAGTGAGATAAGTATGGATGAGATCATGAAAGCAATGAAAAGTATGAAAAGTAAAGCAGGTGGGTATGATAGAGTGTCGGTCGAAATGTTGAAGGCTGGGTGAGGCATTGTGGCTAGTCAGCTGTACCGCCTTTTCAACCTGTGTTGGACGAACGGCCAAGTACCAGGTGACTGGTGCAAGGCTGTGATATTGCCGCTGTACAAGGGAAAAGGGTCACAATAGGACTGCAAAATTTACCGCGGGATAAGTCTTCTCAGTGTCGTCGGCAAACTGTATGCAAAGGTTTGATTGAAAGAGTGATGAAGGATACTGACGAAAAAATATGGGACGTACAAGCGGGATTTAGAAAGGGAATGGGATGTACAGATCAGGTCTTTTCCTTGCGGTGCATAGCTGAAAAGTTTTTGGCCAAAAACCAAAAAGTCTACTGCGCGTTCGTGGATTTGGAAAAGGCCTATGACAGAGTGGTGAGGAATGAATTGTGGTGGGCATTATCTATGTATGGGGTGAACGGTCATCTGATTCAAGCACTGAAATCTCTCTATGAGGATTCCAGTGCTTGCGTCAGAATAAACGGGGCGTACACTGAATGGTTTAGCATCGAAAAAGGTGTTAGGCAGGGATGTGTAGCGTCACCTTGGCTGTTTAACCTATTCATGGATAATTGTTTGACTGATCTGAAAGAGAGTATGTGTGGACTGAGAATAAATGAGTTACTCATCAAATGTCTTCTCTACGCTGATGACCAAGTTATACTTGCGTCATCTGCTGACGAGTTACAGGAGATAGTAACAATGATGAATGTGGCTTTTGATAGGAAAGGAATGAAAGTTAATGTAAGCAAGACGAAAGTAATGGTACTTGAAAGAGAAGAGTGTATGACAGAGTGTACTATATTAATAGGTGGTGGACAAGTCGAACAAGTAAAGGAGTTTGTGTATCTGGGTTCTAAGTTTACGAGAGATGGAAAGTGTGAAAGTGATATCGAAAGAAGAGTGAATGCTGGAAACATGGTGAATGGTGCTCTGCATGCTTTTATGAAGAGTCAGAAGGTGTCTCACAAGGCTCGTCTGGCTGTTCATAGAGGCGTTTTGGTACCAACACTGATGTACGGCAGTGAAAGCTGGGTATGGCAGAAAAAGCATGAAAGTAGAATTAATGCAGTAGAAATGAGAGCGTTGAGGAGTATGATTGGTGTTAAATTGAGTGACAGGATTAGAAATAGTGTGATAAGAGAACGTTGTGGCGTAAAAGAAGACGTAGTGACTAAAATTGAGAAAGGGATGCTGAGATGGTTTGGTCATGTAGAGAGGATGAATGAAGGAAGATTGACGAAAGAGATCCACAAGGCGAGAGTGATTGGAAACGTTGGAAGGGGAAGGCCTCGGCGAACGTACCAGGACCAAATTCAGGACGTTCTGAATAAAGGCCAGGTTAAAAGTACCCTAAACCGACGAGCATGTATGAAAGGATTGATGAAGGTTCAGGAAGCAATGGAAGTAAGTCAAGATCGTAGCAGGTGGAGAACTGTGGTCTCTGCCTACCCCAACGGGAACAAGGCGTGACATTATGTATGTATGTATGTACTTAAACTATGAAATTGAACTACTTTCTCTGAGGAACATTCCTAGGTCAAAATACGAAAAAAGAAATTCCCCTAGAGACTGTGTCAGTTGATAGAAAAAAAATTATAGGTAAAAATTATTTTTATCCTATTTCGACCTATGTCTCTTGGGAGTTCGTTCAATTTCATGGTCCTATGTGTACTGTTTTATTAGGACGCTATACAACGTCAAATTTTAAATACGCAAAACGTCTTAGATAGTAGTTTCAGCCATGTAACTGAACAACTTTTTTCTACAACTTTTACTTCCTAGATCATATTTTCGCGGAAATTTCCGATTCGGCGAGTTTAAAATTTATTATTTGTACAATTGTACAGATGTGTAATATGTTTTTACAGTGTATCAGGCGTTACGTTGCAGAAGTCTATTATAAAAAAATATGGCTAATATGTAGCCACCTCCGCAAACAGTACCATTACCATGCACCACCATACCAAAGAATATATAATATTACCATACCATTGTATTACCTGTGCCCCGCCCGCATATTGATGCTCATCATGCGACATCAAAACCAATCTACACGTGTTTCGCCTCTACACGAGGCATCCTTTAGATATGTATTTGGTGGTTGTTGTGTTGCTGTTCCCTACGCACGAGCATTTAGTTGGGGCGGGCGGTGCACAGTTAATGCATAGTATCCATCATTGTTTGTGAAGGTGGCTACATGTTAACCATAATTTATAGTGTAAAAAGATGGTACAAAGAACCGGCCAAGTGCATGTCGAGCCACGCGCAGTGTAAGGTTCCGTATTTTTTTATCGCAAAGCATGTTATAATTTAGTATTTTATAACGTTCATAATATAAACTTTTTACCTCCTAGCGCCTTATTGCTATTTTTGGGGTTCCGCACTTCAAAATAAAAAACGGAACCCTTATAGGACCACTTTGATGTCCGTCTGTCTGTCTGTCAAGACCCTTTTTCTCACGAACAAGAAGACTTATCAAGTTGAAATTGATAACGATTGTTAAGGTCTTAAACCACACAAGATCTGAAATTCTAAGGTCAGTAGTTTATACAACATTTTCAGTTTGTGATTTTTAGTCACCAGTGGAAATAATGGGATACTTTTAGAAAAAAACCTAAGTGCCACTATTTCCATTTTACATTTCCATGGAAATAGTGGGACAGACCCGAAAATTTTATTTTTTTACAACGATGCAATCAAAAGATATGGCTTTTTATGTCTTCATCTCCATACATTTCTGCAAAAAAGCAAAACCTACAGGGAACTTCCCGTTGACCTAAAATTATGAAATTTGGCAAGAAGCTAGGTCTCACAGTACAAATAAAGGGAAAAGTCTAAAATCATTAAATATTTCAATTTTTCTCACAACTAAAGTAAATAATTTAAGGTGAGCTCCCGTTTCAAGAACTTTTCTATAAAAGAGGGATGGTCAAGTTGGATGGTCGTGGAGTTTTTAAAATCAAGGAGCAAATGCTTTTAGTATATTATGATATATACGGAACCCTTAGGGCGCGAGTCCGACTCGCACTTGGCCGGTTTTTTTATTATTATTTCCAGTTTTTGGATATAGCTCAAACCTATAAAGCCTACTTAGATGTGCTAGTTTTCTTTTTTATTTCATCAGACATGCTACTTCTGTAAATTTTTTCACATTTCCCATAACAACCGTTTTTGGGCAGGGGGGGTACACTCGATTCCAACAAAAATTTTGTTTTCAAGTTAAATAAGTATTTTTCAAACGGTAAAGTGATATATAAAGACTCACATCATTTTTAAAACAGCTATCAAACGACATCCCATGCGATGGGGTACACAAGAAAAAACCGGCCAAGTGCGAGTCGGACTCGCGCACTGAGGGTTCCGTACCACCACATAAACATAATTGTATTCGTTGAAATTTCAGTAAGTTAATATGCTAGATTTTTTTAGTCCGACACGCGCTTGACCAAATTTTATTATTTGTTGTTATTTTATAGCTTATGCACTATATACATACCAATTTTCAAGTTTGTAAGTGTTCCCGTTTTTAAAAAGAACTAAAACAAAAATCGCCTCAGCGACCATCCAACTTGACCCCTCTCTTATATGAATGTTCTTGAAACGGGAGCTCACCACAATTGGTTACCATTAGTTGTGAGAAAAGTTGTAATATTTAATGATTTCAGACTTTTCCCATTATTTGTACTGTGAGACCTAGCTTCTTGCCAAATTTCATAATTTTAGGCCTACGGGAAGTACCCTATAGGTTTTTCATTTTTGAATAAATGTATGGAGATGAGGACATAAAATGCCATATCTTTTAAATGCGTCGTTGTAAAAAATTTAAATTTTCAGATCTTGTGTGGTTCATTGATCCTAATATGTGGTATTAATTTCAGCCTGATACCTTTACCCGTTCGTGAGATAAAGGGTCTTGACAGACAGACAGACAGACAGACAGACAGACGGACAACAAAGTGATCCTATAAGGGTTCCGTTTTTTTCTTTTGAGGTACGGAACCCTAAAAAAAACCCACTTTACTTGTAGGTACCGATTAAATATATATCCTTACAAAATTACAGCTTTCTAGGTCTCTGAGCTAAGCCGCTGACAGACAGACAGACGGACATCACGAAACTATAAGGGTTCCTTGTTGACTACGGAACCCTAAATTGGATGCTGCTGCCCATCCTCCGGTACAAAATTCTACAGTCGCCTTTTACGACACCCACGGGCATAGATGGGATCACGCACCACACCAACAAAAGTCAGTCAGTATGTATAAGAGAGCCAGTAGTCTCGTTGCACAGAGTTTTTCTTGCTTGACTAGTTCCTCTCTCCCACAAAAAACAAGTTCCTTACAGTACTTTGATCTTTAAGGAAACCTATTTGTAACAAACTGTTTGTGGGAGAAAAAAATAAACTAAGTAATTTTATTTACAATATAATTTTATTAAGATGTCATCTTTGAACAATAACTTTAATTAATTCAACCTTCAATACAATTCAATAGAAGACCTTGAATTTTATAAACAGACTACCGGCCTAAACCGGTTTTGCATGAGAAGTTCTACATTTGAGTACATACGCAAATTCCATAGAAAAATAAATGTAGTTTATCCTGATTTTGTCAACTTTCCGGGAATTTCCTCCAAATTTCATGCAACACGACAAAAAACAATCTCCGAAATTGGTCTAACCGTTTTCAAAACGAAGGTCCGTCAAAAACAAAACAAAATTATTGAACTTATTATTTGTTTTTGTTATAAAGATGTTCGGGCAATTTCAAAAGTATTATGTTTATCAATCTGTTTAAAAAAAAAAAAAACTTATTTCAAAACATTATATGCCCACCTGTTTCTTGAATGGAGTAATCCATGTTGCGACCTCGCCACCCATTTTAAAACATTAATATTTGTCACAAAATTATCAGAGTAACATTTTCGCACACACCACACGGCAAACCGATCAATACTGAGTAGGTATCCTTGGATGCCACTGAAATCCCACATAGGGTTTTTAAATGATAATATTAAAGATAAACATCAATCTATACTCTACAACTCACATTTCTGTGAAATAACCGCTATTGGATTGAAGCCAAACGTAACAATCTATTTTGAAGCGACAGTTAATTACATTGCGTGTTTTATTGACCTTTGTTAAATGAAATGGTTTTTATAAGTAGCCATGTGTGTTTAAGTACGTGCCCGCTAATTCAAACAATTACGTGTATCGAGACGAAACTTGTTTGTTTGAGCAGTGAAGACATTCGTACAGTAGTTTTTTTAGTTTGAAACATAGATTATTAGCTTGAGTCATAGATAACTGTAAAAAAGTATTAATATAATGGTTAAACAACTTGATTATTATAAAACTTAATTACTTTTACAATCTTTAACTTAATTTTATCTAGGATTACCTTTTGATATTTTACTTTTAACAATTTGGCAACTCTCTTTTTCATACTCATCTAAAAACACACACATGCAAACACTCACATACACACTCTAGATATTTTGTGGTTTTTATTGTTTATTTTACTATAAGGTCATTAACTATTCCTGTTATAATTTGTTGATATGAAAGAGTGGATTCTTCAGAAGATCCCTACCATTTGTAATTATTATTATTTTCTTACTGAATAAAGACTTTTTATTATTTTTAAATGTTTTTTTTAAAGAGTAAATATCAACGGCTTGTTACAAACAACACATAAGTTTTTTGTTCATTATGACCAGAAAATTTATTATACAACGTGATTTTGTAATGTCTGACTATACTTGAGTATGGTACTTAACATGAAACTGAACAACTTTCCCCAAGAAACAGGTTGGAAAATGAAAAAAATTTTTGGCTTCCCCATACAAACCATGCGCCGCTAGTACTGGAATTTGTATGGGACGACCAAAAAAAAAATCTCATTTTCCAACCTATGTTTCCTGGGGATAGTTGTTCAGTTTCATGTCCGAAGTATCATACTCAAGTATAGTCATACATTTCAAAATCACGTTGTATACAAGGTTATGTTTCAACCACTGGTCACATACGAGTATTATGTGTACGTTGGTTTGAACATGAACAATTTTTTTAAAGGACTAGGTGTTTAACCCATTACGAGTATTGCCTGCGCAATCTTTTGAATGAGCAAGCCAACAACACATATTTTTTTAACACATGCTTCTTTGGGGAAGCTTTTCTGATAAAAATATTTGTAAATATTATTGAAAACAGTTTTAAAAAAATTGCAAAAATTTGGCAAGGAGCTAAATTCTTAGATCCGGTACTAGTTTATAGAAATACGTTTACATAAGTAAGTAACAAGTACACATAGACGTGGTAGCGAATACGTTGAACCGATTTTGATAATTAGGGTTCCGTACCTCAAAATAAAAAAACGGAACCCTTATAGGATCACCTTGTAGTCCGTCTGTCTGTCTGTCTGTCAAGACCCTTTTTCTCACGAACGAGAAGAGGTATCAGATTGAAATTAATAACGAATATTAAGGTCCGTAAACCACACAAGATCTGAAAATTTCAATTTTTTACAACTGCGCAATCAAAAGATATAGCTTTTTATGTACTTATCTTCATACATTTATGCAAAAAAGCAAAACCTACAGGTTACTTCCCGTTGACCTAAAATTATGAAAGGTCTCACAGTACAAATAAAGGGAAAAGTCTAAAATCTAAATTTTTTTTCAAATTTCAATTTTTCTCACAACTTTATAATAATAACCAATTAAGGTGAGCTCCCGTTTCAAGAACTTTTCTATAGGGTGACTTTTAATTAGTTCTTGATAGAAAAAGGTATGAATGTACTCATGATACTGAACAACTTTCCCCAAGGAACATAGGTCGAAATACGAAAATCAAGTTTTGACCTCCCATAGAAACTGCATCAGCTGACAGCGCATTTTGTATGGGAGGTCAAATTTGGTTTTTCGTATTTCGACCTATGTTCCTTGGGGAAAGTTGTTCAGTATCACGAGTACATGCATACCTTTTGCTATCAAGAACTAATTAAAAGTCACCCTATATAAAAGAGGGGTCAAGTTGGATGGTCACGGAATTTTTAAAATCAAAGAGCAAAATCTTTTAGTATATCATATGGTAGATAGGTACGGAACCCTTGGGGCGCGAGTCGACTCTCACTTGGCCGGTTTTTTTTATTAAGATAATTTGAACGAAGTTTTAAGCATCAGCCAGAAGGTAATATTTTTGTAAAATAAAGCTGCAAGTACAAAAGTAAACTGTTCAAGCCTCCAAAAATTTTATTAAGATACTAGCTGCTACCAGCGAATTCTTTCGTGTCGATAGAAAATAATACCCTCTGTTCTATTCATGGTTCTATCTATCTTCGTACCAAACTGCATCAAAAGTTCAGCTTTGAAAGCGTAACAGACAGATAGAATTACTTTCGCATATACAGAGTGTAAAACTAAAAGGGCATGGTCAGTCAACGTAACTGAACAACTTTTAGTGAATAAATCTTTCAGAAAATGAAAAAAATCGGACTCTCCGTACAATCTATCCAATCAGGTTTGCAATTTCGTATGGAGAGGCTGATTTTCTTTTCGTTTCCTGAAAGTATTATTCATTGAAAGTTGTTCAGTTACGTTGACTGATCATGCTTTTTCAGGTTTCGGAAACCTGTCCCTTATACCCTTTATATATTTAAGGTACTTTCACAATTTTATTACTGGCCTTTCCTTCACATATTTTAACCTAGGGTGAAAATAGCAAAATGCAAGTTTTAATTCAAATTAATTTTGCTAGCAACGAACGAAATTTGGCTTTGTATGAACTTCGAATGTAATACAAATATTTCTTTACTGTGTTTATAAAGTGACGCAATGACGATAACCCAACTTATGTAAGCAATGCAAATACGATACCGCGTATTAATGAGATATTTATAAGGTCGGGGTTATAATAGCGGCATTGGAACGGGAAGTATAGACAGATTGACATTCTGATGCATATCGATCTATTGCTGCATTATAGTGACCTTGAATAGTTTATCACAATAATTTTACAATATTAAGGGTCTTTGATTATCACAATACAATAGAAATATTCTTTTTTTAACACCAACAAAACAAAAGAGACTATAAACACAAAGCATAGTGCAAATAGGCACCCCAGTCACAATCCAATCCAGGATCTAGTGCTTCATTAGAATAGAACAGAAGTGATTTTATCGACAAAACAGTTTTTAGAAGCATTGCTGGCTTTGCGCTCGTGTATACGGTAGCAAGCAATTGGAAATAAAAGCAGTATAAACTAAACCGTTTAGCTGGTATAGCTAGCTACGAAAGCCCGAAACCAGAGACCCAAAGACACCAAGAGACACCGAAGGGCGACCGTGTGTACGTTGCGGCAAACCGGTCGTAGATTTTTTATCAATAGCTTTATCGTGTTTACATTCGAATATTTGAATGCGAATATAATATCAATCGTTTTAAATTAGATAACACTCTGTTATCAAAAACCTGTTCACCAGCGATTTAATAAATACGTTAATACTAAGCGTAAAAACCGAAACTCTCCGCTTCCCGCCAGTAACCAGTTTTACCGCATCCATTGTTCACATTGCTTGTTATTCTTCCCGTGACTACTTTAGACTACTTTTGACTCACTTAAGGCGATCCGTTTTCCATACTAAATTCAAATTACTCGCATCTTATGTGGGACATAAAATGCTGTTGAAAACCAAGTGTACACTGCTAGTTTGAGTTAAATTTTTTGTCCCGCATAAGAATGTAGGTAAGTCATTTGAATTTAGTATCAAAAACGGATCGTCTTAACATTTTTGTGCATGAAAATATAGGTATAATCACAAATGAAACAATACATTATGCCAAGTTCTGCACAGAAAGACGTAAGAGCGTAAGGTAACTACCATAAGTAGGCTGTTCTACAATGAATCACTTTGTACTTATGTAAAGAAATCACTGATATAAACAGAATCACAGGCAATGTTTATTCTCAAAAAGGTCCAATTTCAGTTTCCCACGAATTATCTCTTTAAGAAACCTGCAGCGTTCCATCAGAAAACTTACATAATCGTTAAACGCACGTCCATTGCTTCGGTATCCACTTTATCACCAGGACTGAAGACGGTCATCGATCTTATAATCCACATGCTATGATGACTATGATGGTGAGAATCCTTTGTGGAATCCTTTGTCACGCGAATGACATTGCGCAGAGTGGGCGTCTTTTAACAAGCAAGTTATTGACAAATAATATCCATAAACGTTAAGATAGTAAATAGGCTTCGCGAGTAATCCCAGTAATTACCAGGCCACTCAGAAAGTATTGCGAAAAATAGTTTTTATATATGGGAGACTGGCCGGTCAGAATCTTTTTCGAAAATATGATTACTTGTAAGTAAAAATATGTGTGTTCCATTTTCAAAATTTCCCTCCACATTTTTTGCGAGCCAATTCAAAGTATCGTGTCTTACTGAAAAATGGATCTGCGCCGGGAACATTTTAGAGCTATGATTTTTTACGATTTCAAGTGTCGCCTGAAACCGGATGAATCGTTCGATAGACTTCAAATGGCATTTATGGATGAAGGCCCCTCCAAGGCAACCGTGTATCGTTGGTATAACGAATTTAGGCGCGGTCGACCAACCTTGGGGGATGAAGAAAGAAGCGGTCGCCCTTTGACGGCTATTACGGAAGAAAACGTGCTAGCAGTGAAAAATTTAATCCAAGATAATAGGCGAATTACATATCAGGAGATTCAGCACATATTAAAGATTGGATCGGGAAGCGTTCACGAGATTCTACACGGGCATCTTCGCGTGAGGAGGATAGTATCGCGCTGGGTGCCGCACTACCTCACCGACGCTCAGAAGCAGGCCCGGGTGGAATGGTGCCGTGATATGCTGAACAAATTTGAAGCAGGCTCGTCTCGGCGTGTTTACGACATCGTAACAGGTGATGAGTCCTGGATTTATCAATACGATCCAGAAACCAAGCGCCAGTCGACAGTTTGGGTGTTTCAAAATGAACCAACGCCTACCAAAGTGAAGCGATCTCGAAGCGGGGGGAAGATTTTGATCGCCAGCTTTTTTAATTTGACTGGCCACTTGGCCTCAATTCCCTTACGAGATCAAAGAAGCATCAACGCCGAATGGTATACTACCAAATGTTTACCAGAAGTTTTTTCTGTTGTGAGCAACAAGCGACCAAACACAGGGCTCCGCGGACTACTGCTCCACCACGACAATGCGCCTGCACACACCGCGCTCAAAACGAGGGACTTCCTGGACAGCACACCAGTCAAACTCCTGGGTCACCCTCCTTACAGCCCTGATCTAGCACCGTGTGACTTCTTTTTATTTCCAAAAATAAAAAATCAGCTCAAGGGGATACAATTTTCGTCGCCGGAAGATGCGCTGGCTGCGTTCGAGCAGGCTGTAAACGAGGTGTCTACGGCGGACTGGAAAAAGTGTTTTGAAAACTGGTTCAGAAGCATGAATCTTTGTATAGAGGCTGGTGGAGAGTACTTTGAAAAGATTTAATAAAAATATATGTACCTGTAGAACAATTTTTTTTAGTGTCGCAAATATTTCTGAGTGTCCCACGTAATTTTACCCGAGCCAATGGAACCACAGAGCAAGGCGTTCATTAAATACACACTACCACGCGATTTGGTCAGACTGAACAAATTGTGAAAAAACATTATTATTATTTTATCGTAAAGGGCTAGAATTACTGATAGCGACGTGGTAGAGGAAGGTCAAAAAAATTATTGTCTTTGAGGAAGACCTAAGAAGCGATGGCGCGATGACTTCGATGCGTTTGACAAGGGTTGGGAATACATGGCTCACGATCGAGATGATTCGAAAGAGAAAGGGGATGCCTTTGCTCTGCAGTAGGACACTTATGGGTAGAGAAAACGAAATCGTAACTACTACTACGCTGGCTCAGTGACCCCAAGAGGATCTTGGCCTCCGACACGAGAGTTCTCCATTCTTTCCTGAGAGAAAACAAATTCGTAAACGTATTATTATTTTCATATCCCTATCTTCCGCCCGTGAGGTGCCGACAAAGGATAGTACCAACACATCTCTACCCGTGGGTGTCGTAAGAGGCGAGGAGTTATAGACAAAGGATGCGGGCAGCAGCGTCTTTCTGTGTATAGTACCATCTTAAATACTGCGATCACCACCACCCGTGAGCGTAATATTATATGTTCTTTGCCCGTGGTCCATGGTGCCAGCTGCTACGCTTACAAGTGTAGTGGCAATGGTACTTCCTAACCTTCGACCAATACTCCTCTACAAAAAGTGCTTTATCGGTGGCGTTGTAAAGAGCCTAAGGGTACGCAGGGCAAGGCAAACGGTGTTTCACCATATTATTATGGAGATAGTTAATACATAGACACACAGAATCGGTGCTGTGTGGCTACCAGCACAGGTTTTTCTTACTTCAGTAGAGAAAGCGAGGGAAGTATGTCAAGGTTGTAGCAGGCGGATGGCTCTAGTTTCTACCTACCCCAATGAAAAAGGCATGATTTTATGTATGTATGTGTCAACATCTTTCGTAATTTGCACGGTCAAAGAGAAACTAGAATTCCTTGTTTACGTCTTTGTTCCTGAAGATGCGAGTCATCTGAGTTAGCTCGTTTTATTTTCAACATTGTCTCTTTCCCTAGGGCTATATTGAGGAAGAAAGGAGAACATGGCGAATAAAAAAAAAAAAACTCTGAATTCAGTAAACTGACGATCGTGTATGATAAATAATAATAAATAAATCTTTATTTCACAAAAAACATGGTTACAATAAATGTTTGCAATGGAATCACCATTTAAGCACATTAGTGCCTGTATTTGGTGTAAACGGCACTTCCTATGACATAATTATGCTAGTACTATATAAAAAGAGAAACAAATTGACTAATGATTAGATTACAAACAAAATGTGTGTACCTGCGTGTTTGTATTTATTTGTGTGAGTGTGTGAGTATATGTGCGTGTACGCGTGTATGTGTGTGTGTATGTGTGTGAGTACCTAGCTATAAGTGATTTCTTTACATAAGTACAAAGTAATGCATTTTTCTATATCTGGATGAACCTTTTCCGATAGTGTGACCAAATCTATTGGTACAAATGGTAGACGCTAGAGTAGGCAACAATAAACTATTAGAATTAAGTAAACTATGACCGAGCGCCACGCTCTAAATTTCCATACTGTGAGATTAAATTCCTAAAGTTCTAAATGCTTTGTTGTCTACGCTTGTAATTAGTTTTAGGTTATTTATTGGACAGTCTATTGTTTTGGGAAATTTGTGTCTAGACGGTAAATTATACTGGTCACTCATGCATGATAAATGCTTTTATTTTCATAGGTGTTTAGAACTCATCCTAACCTCGTTGTCTTTCGTTCTC
Source organism: Athrips mouffetella (assembly GCA_947532105.1). Lineage (NCBI taxonomy): Eukaryota > Metazoa > Arthropoda > Insecta > Lepidoptera > Gelechiidae > Athrips > Athrips mouffetella. Next base: position 4,035,804 of record OX383964.1, on the reverse strand, counting down.
TTTTTGCATTTTTTAAATTATATTTTGTACCTAATTAGCTTAAAATTATTTTAACTTGATGACTGTATCCTGTCAACTGTTTACTGTATTGCGGCTCCTGCGATACAAGCCCCGAGCTTAGTGCAGGCGCGTTAGCGTAATATTATACAGGGACGGTGTACCGAAAACTGAAAGGGCATGTTCAGTCAACCAAACTGAACAACTTTCCTATAGAAACATTTCTGGGAAATGAAAAACCAAATATGACCTCTCCACACAAACTGTTCGACCAGAGTGAGCAATTTGTATGGAGAGGTCAATTTTTTTTTTCATTTCCCAGAAATGTTTCTTTGGGAAAGTTGTTCAGTTTCGTTGGCTGAACATGCCCTTTCAGTTTTCGGTACACCGTCCCTTACACCCTGTATATTCTTTGGTGCAGGAGTCCATGTGTAATGTACTCGTTATTGTAGAATTTTGCTTAAAATGCTTATTATTATATTAATAAGTATTCTTCTTGTCGAAATAATATAGGTTGACAAGATATTGGAGCGACGAAGACATGTATCATTCCATCCTGCATTCACACATAGCTTTGTCCTACTGTCATTCTAATCAAGCCACATTATTTCAGCAGGAAAATAGTTCACACCAATCACCGTTTACAAACGACCGGCAAATTGCAAAACAGCATCAGCAGATTGAAAAAGGAGATCATTGGTGCATTGTAAATTAGATAGTCAAGGCAACCCCAACCTTACCAATCCCAAACGAGAGTGCCAGATACGAATTAGGCGCCGTTTCATAAAATCCCTACGCGTTGTGTAAAGCGGCGAATTAGACTTTCCATTGTCAAAAAAAATTATATACTGATTTCAAACACAATCTTGTATTGTATATGAATAATAATAATTATGTGTCTGCGACACATACAACATATCTAAATCTTTTGTTTATTCCGAAGGTTATAAACCGAATAACATTGACATTTATTTACTTACCTGCCTCCCTGGATTACGAGTAATGTACGTTATTTGATGCAATTGCGAAATGATGCTAAGGACAGACATCGAGCAACAGGCTCCGATGCCCATAAAGAGCAATACAAAGAGCTTAAAAACATCACTAATATAAGTCTCTGGTCTAAACGCAAGGCTTACTTCGAATCAAATATAAATAAAAACATAAATTAACCTAAGACACTGTCACTTTTTTTTTTTTTTAATGTATACTTTATTTTATTGAATTTACTTCATGTATTATTTAATTTATGACGATGTATATTTAAAACTGAATAAATATGAATATGAATATGAACAATATCAAAACTACCGTATTAACCGATCCCAAAAATAATGTTGACCTACCCCAAAATCTTTTAAACCCTGAGGTCATTAGTTCTCATTTTCTTAACGTGCCAGGCAAGAATTTCGTCCCCATTTCCGATCTTACTTACTTTGAGTGGCATAGAGGAGTACCTTCAGAGTTCAAACTTATGCCAGTTACGGAACATGATATCGGTAGAATAATACTTGATATCAAATCGAATGCTCAAGGCATAGACCGCATGAGTAGGGACATGATCCTTTTAACAATGCCTACCACATTGCCAATTATCACGAGAATAGTAAATCAATCGATAATTTCTAGTTCATTTCCCTCTCTATGGAAAACAGCTCTTGTTCGTCCCATTCCTAAGATTAATTGTCCTAACGTTGCAAAAGACCTTCGTCCTATAAGTCTGCTACCATATTTGTCTAAAATCCTCGAGAAAGTAGTATATAACCAACTCATAAGCTACTGTGAATCTCAACATATTCTTCCTGAGCTTCAATCCGGTTTCAGAAGGGGTCGCAGTACAGCTACCGCGCTCATTGATGTGGTAGATAATATCCTTTCATTTAGTGACAAGGGCTGTGCTACTATTCTCGTGTTACTTGACTACTCCCGCGCTTTTGACTGCATAAATGTGTCGTTGCTTCTCTCGAAAATGGCTTATTACGGATTCCATATATCTGCAATAAAGTGGTTTGATTCGTATCTTACAGGGCGTTCACAAATAGTTGAGATCAGTAAATTGGATGGTTCAACTCTAACATCTAGCGAGAGCCCTGTAGTGAGGAGTGTACCGCAAGGATCAATTCTAGGACCACTATTGTTTATCCTCTACACGGCAGATCTGACGAAGTGTATAAAGAATTGTAGTTACCATCTCTATGCAGACGACCTGCAATTATATCATCCTATAAATAGCTCTCAGTTTTCCGATTCAATTGGCAGGATAAATGATGATCTTAATCGTATAGCCTTGTGGTCTGCAAAAAACTGTTTAGTTCTCAATCCGGGCAAATCAAAATATCTCGTGTTGGGCACTGTTTTGCAGATATCAAAAACTATTGCTTTTAACCCGGGGGTAAACATGATGGGAGTAGATATAGAACGCGTGGATAAAGCGCGCAATCTGGGTGTCTTAATGGATGGTAAGCTACGTTTTGAAGACCACGTTCTAGAAGTTGTACGGCAGTGTTTCTATCGCTTGAAAGTTCTTTACCGTATAAGAGATTTCATCAGTACAAATTTGCGCATAATGTTGTGTGAAACCCTAGTACTGTCGAAACTAAATTACTGCATTACTGTTTTTGGTCCCTGTCTTTTCGCTAAAACTTTAAACTTGATCCAACGAGTACAAAATGCCTGTGCACGGTTTTCAAAATCCCGCCACGTACACATGTCTCAAGTAGTCTTCTAAGTTACTCAACATGCGTGACCGTTTGAAATTATACACAGCAACACTGATGTTTGGTGTGGTTAAAAATAAGCTTCCAGAGTACCTGTACAAGAAACTTAATTGGTGTTCATACAACAAAAAATACGCAATACTTACTTGTGTACCACCTCTTCTAATACCGAATCACCGGACAGCTGCTTTTCGCAGTAGTTTTAGATACCATGCTACTAAGATATGGAACAATATCCCACCACCTCTGCGGAATACTACGTCAGTGAAATATTTTAAACAAAAGTATAAACTCTTTCTGCTACAAGGTGTTAATAGTGGAGTGGAAATCTAAAACTATATGTTTTAGTTGAACTGCAAATAAATTAATTAATTACTACACGTAATACACAACATAATATTTTACTCTGCTATTTCGAGAAAATCAGTCATTTTTTATTAGAATGAATATGATATGTACAGTCAACAGAACATCTGTGGAAACACTTGGGACCTTATAGCAAGGTAATAGAATTTATAGTTTCCACCGACGTGGTTGACCGTACGTAAGTAAGGGTTTAGATTATTTATGTTTATAGATATTTATGTACACTTATATTATTATTTTTATTATTATTTTTAGATATATATTTAGTATTTATATATATATATACACACATATTAACTTTATTTCATACTTTTTTTTCATATATTCTCACATCATTGAAAGCTTGGCTATTTTTTATTTTCTTTACTACTTATGTTCCTATTTATCATCATATTTAAATTTATGGCGACCCTCTTGTTTCCTGCCTGAGGTGCGGGCAGAATCATCAGCGTCGTAGCCCCCCGCTACGACATCATGCTGAATCCGGACCTTTTCTCTGGCACAGTACATTCAGATAGATAGATAGATAGATAACACATTTATTTTCCAACACAGTACAAAAAAGACACAAAACAGAAATAAGCCAGGTAAGAACATAATATTAGTGAGTCACCATCTGAATGTACTGTGCCAGAGAAAAGGTCCGGACTCAGCATGATGTCGTAGCGGGGGGCTACGACGCTGATGATTCTGCCCGCACCTCAGGCAGGAAACAAGAGGGTCGCCATAAATTTAAATATGATGATAAATAGGAACATAAGTAGTAACGAAAATAAAAAATAGCCAAGCTTTCAATGATGTGAGAATATATGAAAAAAAAGTATGAAAGTATGAAATAAAGTTAATAATAGGTCTTTACCTATGAAATTGCCGAAATTTTCTTACAGATTAATGAGATCATAATTCCTATAATACTAATGCAATTTTTTTCATTTGTCTTATATTTGAAAGTTGACTTCAAGGTTATTAATTTACGCATAAAATAAAGTTTTTATTTTTATTTTGATATATAAAATTTAAGGTTCGAAAATTGTTCGTCTTAATTGTCGTTCGATTTCATCATTAGATTTGCTATATTTTTTTACAGATAATATTTTTCGAAAATCAATTTTAAGCTTCTGTTAGCTTAATGTCTTCCCAATAATGCTTAAAAAAATTAAAAAGATTGGATTTATAATTCCTAAGAAAAATGCAAAAATGTTAGTACTGAAAATTGATTTTAGCTAAAATTCGCCATACAAAACGGCAATTTCATAGGTAAAGACCTAATACTTATGTGTATATATATATCTAAAAATACTAAATATATATCTAAAAATAATAATAAAAATAATAATATAAGTGTACATAAATATCTATAAACATAAATAATCTAAACCCTTACTTACGTACGGTCAACCACGTCGGTGGAAACTTTATAAATTCTATTACTTTGCTATAAGTCCCTAGTGTTTCCACAGATGTTCTGTTGACTGTACATATCATATTCATTCTAATAAAAAACGACTGATTTTCTCGACTGTGACTCACTAATATTATGTTCTTACCTGGCTTATTTCTGTTTTGTGTCTTTTTTGTACTGTGTTGGAAAATAAATGTGTTATCTATCTATCTATCTATCCAATACTATTTGGACCGATTAACGCTCCAGTTTGTCCATCCATAACATAACATAAAACGTCCACTGCAGGACAGAGAGCTTCCTCCAGAACTCCAACAGAAATACGTGGTACTTAAGAGGGGATCTCCAGAGTCACCACGCTTATAAGCGTTGCGGCTGGCGACCGCTGTCGTTGGTGACCGCAGTATGTAAGATGGTACGATACACAGAAAGATGCTGCTGCCCATACTCCGGTTCATAAACCCTTAGTCGCCTCTTACGACACCAACGGGTAGAGATGGTTTGGTACTTTTCTTTTCTGACACCACTCCAGTTCGTCATCATCATAACATCCCATGAAACGTCCACTACAGGACAGTAAACTCCCTCCAGAATTGTAGCTTTTGCTTTTGAGGGGAAGTACCATAGTCACCTCGCTTGTTAGCGTTACGGCTGGCACTATGGACCGTGGTTGTAGGTGACCGCAGTATGTAAGATGGTACGATACACAGAAAGATGCTACTGCCCATACTACGGAGTATAAACCCTTAGTCGCCTCTTACGACACCAACGGGTAGAGATGGTTTGGTACTATCCTTTGCCAGCACCACTTCAATTTGTACTAGGAGTTAATTTATTACGCCATGACCTTTGAAACAGTAGGTACCGTTTCACTTACTAAGAGAAATGACGACTATTAACAGACTCATTTATAACCTTAACTTTGAGTTAATGAAATGTCAAACAGAAATCCTAGAGAACTCTCTTACAAATCACCCAAATTTACAAAGTAGACGAACTTATTAAATAAAATATAATTTCAGGCTCTTCAAGCACGACAGTGGTAAATAATCCACTCAAAAGAGAATAAAAGTGGAGGGTTACCTTACAAACGGTCCGGGTATTCTAAATTTTTATAAGTCATCTAGGATGGTTATTAAGTGTTTTAAATGCATAAAAATAGTTACTCGTATAACAAAAACTACACACCTCCTTCAAAATTTGGCAAGGTTTCTAGTAGCACTAAAAAGTATAAAATAACCATAGCAGTTAATAATCAGTAACTTAGTGAAGTAATAAAAAATAACCAAGAGAGTTTTTTATTTCAATTATAAATTTCTAGGTACATTACAACAGTATATTTTGGAGTCGGTGCCAGCCAAGAAGTTGCATTGCTGGAACACTATCTAATCTGTTGTCTTTATTGCACAAGACTTTCAACTGCTTTTTTATTTACCTTCAAGGGGATCCCATCTTAAATTGTCAATATTTAAGATTTGATAAAAAGTACGCACGAGATGGACAATGCAAAACTTGTCGTAAATTAGTAACGGCATACCTACAGCTCATGAAACGCGAGTTAGTACACTTATACGATAGTTGGCTAGTAGCATAATATAGTAACTGTAGTTCAATTGGTTTTGCGATTTGGCTGGCACCGACTCCAAAATGTACCTATAATAGTACATTAAGATGCACATGCGCTATTTTGGATATTACGGCCGAGGCTCAGAAATTGCAGCCCGAGCCGCAGGCGAGGGCGTAATGGAGCCGAGGGTGTAATCACCAAAGCGCACAAGCTTCTTACGACGTTTTTCAACACATTTGCGAATAAAAACGAATCAAAATCGCTTACCTTTTTTTCCTAAGGAAATTTCGTAGACGTTTTCCTCACATTTCTAGGTCAGCCTATACACCGGACTTGTGTTTTTGTTCAAGTATTTTCGACGTTCTACACTTATCACTATTTTTCTTATTTGTAGAAGTCATTTATTTTTTAATTACATTAAACACATTTCACAACAAGAAATATCTGTTAAAATGGCGCGCGTATTACTTTTTTCGAAGACACAGATTATACATGAGCGCGCAGGACACAATGACTAAGCTATCAAACAGACTACTTTTCAATTTATTTTAAAATTGAATATTTTGTTAATTTAAAGACAAATTTGTAGTTAGTTAGTTGATTAAAATCATTATTTTCGTTTAATTAACGTTTATTTATCATATTATCGAACAAAGTTTCTTAATTCATTAAATTATTATGAATGTTATAGATATAGAAACTCCTTGCACCTTGCCGCTATAAAAAACAAAACAAAAATAAAACACTAACCTGTCAAACAGCTTACTCAGCAAGGAGGTCTTTGTTCTGAGGCTCACTCCCATGAATGATTTAATAATGAATATTTTGTTACTTTAAAGACAAATTTGTAGTAAGTTGGTTGATTAATAGAAGTATTTCCATGTAATTAACATTTATTTATCATATTATCGAATACAGTTTACTTTTTCATGAAAATATTATGAATGGTATAGATATAGAAACTCCTTGCATCTTGGCGATTAAAAAAAAAGACAAAAATTACAACACTAGTGAAATTATAGTAATGAAAAAAGCAGGCGTGTTTAATAAGCTGGATTATGGACCTTAATACAGTGCAAATAGAGCTGTTTTATGAGCAAATATGTTGAAAATATTATTATTATTATGTTGTAATGTACCTATAAATTTATAATTGAAATAAAACACTCTCTTGGTTATTTTCTATTACTTCACTATGTTACTGATTATTAACTGCTGTGGTTATTTTATACTTTTTAGTGCTACTAGAAACCTTGCCAAACTTTGAAGGAGGTGTGTAGTTTTTGTTGAAAATATTTTTATGTTACAAGTTTTAGTGTTAAGCAAACACTGTAAGGTCCAGTATTAAACCTTCTATGTGGATAAATGGTTAATATTTTCTATTCCTTTCTTTCCTAGGTCAGTTAATTGGTCGTATTATTTTAATCTTCTTATTGCGCCAATTTTAAATGCAGTTTTAAGTAATTGCTGATGTTTACTTGATAGGCGACCTTTTACTTTATGTTGTACTATACCTATTCAAAAAGGGATTTTAATAACGCGTTTGGCTTACTTTCGTTCAACATATAATTAGTTTCAATGAAACGGTCTACTCAGACAGAACTTAGCGAAGTTTCAAGCGGCTTCGCCAATTACTTACAAACAACTAAATCGATTCAAACGGGCTTACCGCTTGAAATTTTGTACTCCCATATCTTCTAATCGAGTTCAGTTTCATGGGCACATTCACACCCTATAGTATTATCACACCTTTTCGTTACACGCTGTATAAAGTTAATGGAACTACTATCAGTGATGATAATGGGTCATTTTCAAAAAAAGATGTACATGTGACTAACATGATCAAAAATGTGACTCAACTGTTTTGTGACATACCTGTATAATTTTACACTAATGTGAGTCACAATTATTGTAAGGTAGAGTTTACAATGATCAAACTTAAGGTTTATGAAATAAATATGTATAATAAAATAAAAATTTAAGTAATCGAAACCTTTATTATTCAAAAAAATACTATGCCTTTTAAACTATGAGATCAATCAATGTCTTAATGACAACAGGGTTCTTAACTTTTAAGTTTTTCTCTGTGCTTACGTTGAAGTTCAGCTGCGCTCATCGCCATTTTTCCAAAATAAGACAATAATAATAATTTATAGTGCATAATCTGTAGGATTTTATAATAAAACAGCAGTAATGGGAATAGAAAAGAGGTCCCTGGTTCGCGTCACGGCCGGGGCATGTACAACAAGTTTTTGCTAAATACAGACTTTAATAATTTATCACTTGCTTAAAAAGTGAAGGAAAGCATCGTAAGGAAACCTGCACGCGCTGAAAATAAAATTCAAAGGCGTATATAAGCACCCATATGACGCCATAAAATTTAAGCCAATGTAAATATATCTTTACTTTACACGTAGGTGTGAGTCACGTCATATGAGTCACGAAATGTGACTAACATGTAAGCATTTTTGTGAAAAACATAACTTCAAAAAGCTATAACATCAGATTATTTTGCAATACCGATTAATACGATACATAATTATAACATGTTTTTGTCAGGCTTACGCTATAAAAATAATTGATAATAATACTCACTTCACCTTGGTTGGAAATGCACTGTGATTCATATGTATTTTTTTATTACTATGGCAACCAATTTTTTTGGGTGACAACAAATTTGTACTACAAAATCGCGGAGATTTATTGATACAGTGTGAAGCAAAGTATTGCCAGTAATGAAAAATTATCTTCAAGTGGTAAGATTGGTACAGAAAGCTACAAAATCAACCGTGACATACTCTGTGTGACTCACATGTTCAAACTCATGGACAAACTAAAAAAATATTTTTTTATAGTTAATACACTGCTTATAATAATATTGTTTTAAATACACAATGGGAAATACATTTTCATTTATTCATTTATTTATTCATACAGTTTACATTAACAGTCTTAAAAACTAAACATGTAAGCCATAGTCAATTTCTATATTATATACTAAGAAGAGGCGTCATAAGCGTTAAAGACGGTCACTGTCCGGTATCACTGGATGCGGTATTTCAACCAGTGAGCTTCGGACAGTGATCATCTCCAGGTAGCAGCCGGCGGCTGTAAGAAACTTCGTCTCAGGTGCACTGAATAGATCAACCTTACTCACGAGAGCAAGGCTGTCTATGAGTGCTAGGCTTTCGTAGAATGGGGTGTGTTCAAGCATTCTCGTCCGAGGAATATTTGTTACAAATAAGGGGTGACGGCGCGGCCGTAGGGAGTATCTTTGAGGTGGAGGGACATAAAATGGTATTTGCGCCAGGAGTAAGGGGTTGCTGGTCCATTGAGTAGGTAGTAAAAGTATTTGATAAGCGCTAGTTTTCGCCTAACTTCCAGTGCTCTATAGGAGACCATACCCTGGACAAAAAGTGTCGGGTACATATACGGATAAAATCCGTAGAGCTTTTTGTATAGGAATCGCAAAAACGACTTCTGTACCCTTTCTAGCATATCAGTGTACAGATTATTATGAGGGTTCCATACAATCGAATTACTCTCTAGCTTACTGCGGACAAAAGCGTTATATAGAATTGATATTGGCTCACGATGGCAGAAGAATTTGGACTGACGTTTAATGAAACCTAGACATTTACTAGCAGCGCAGCAGACATCGATAATATGGTCATTAAATTTAAGTTGTGGATCGAATCTTACACCTAGATCGCGCATCGACTGTACACGATTTAATGGAAGGGCACCCAGATGGTATGAGTGTATCGTGGGATTGATACGGGAATAAGACATCACAGAACATTTGTTGACATTCAATTCTAGGCTGTTATTTATGCTCCATGCGAGGACGTTGTCTATATCTACCTGAAGACGGGCAAAATCGTCACTGCACTTGACAGGCAGAGCCAACTTGACATCATCTGCGAATAAAAGGCACACTGCGGACTCAACTGATGTTGGCAGATCGTTGATAAGCAAGAGGAATAGAAGCGGTCCTAGGCTGCTTCCTTGGCCTATACCTGAGCTAACTTTGTATGGGGCAGATCTGAAGTTCTCGTAGTCGACATATTGGGTTCTGTCCGCAAAGTATGAGCAAAAAAAGTCCAGCAATGGCAATGAGAATCCTGTAAGTGCCATTTTTACCAGCAGTTGATCATTATTAACTCTGTCAAAGGCCTTTCGGAAATCAAAATAGGCAACATCGACCTGAGTTTTCTGATCCAGATTAGAGCCAATTAATGTTGTGATATTCAAAAGATTGGAGGCAGTCGAACGCTGTGGGAGGAATCTATGTTGCTCGTCACAAAAATATCCTCGTAACTGCTTAGTTATTGCAGTGTGGAGTACAGACTCGAATACCTTTGCGAAAACTGACAGAACAGCAATAGGTCTATAGTTATGGATGTCACTTTTCGAGCCACTTTTGTGAATAGGTATCACCTTGGAGGTTTTCCATTGTAGAGGGTATGATTTAGTCTTAATACATAGATTAAATATGTGACAGAGTGGTTGTACAAACACATCACAGCAATCCTTGACGATGAATTGCGGCACTCCATCAGGACCCTGGGTGAATTTAGGTTCTAGGCGCCGCAACGCTTTACATACGTCACTCTCATTAACGAAGTCAATGCTGACATGGCGGACAAAAGTTGATTGCGTCCTATTAGAAACCAGGTTACGTGCATCCTCTGAGCTTAGGCGTGGCAGACTTGAGAGAAAGACACTATGAAAAAATTTAGCAAATGAGTCTGCAATTTCTTGCGACGACATGGAACCGAAAGTGGCAGGCATGTAAGATATACGGTTACGCTTTACGAATGACCAAAAAGCACATGGGTTGATTTTAATAATCGACTCAATTCTTCGACAGTATTGAACTAGATCAGAAAAAGAATTTTTAAGTACTATCTTTCTATAATAATAGAATAGACCATAGTATAACTGGTTGCCAGTTTGTTTGTACATTTTATGATATTTGTTTTTAAGTTTGTTATGTGTGATGGTTTCGGGGGAAAACCATTCTGGGTACTGCCTGGGTTTAGGCGGCCTCTTTAGTGGAACAATCTCATCAATAACTTTGTTTATGTTGTGATAAAAATGGCTAACCGCCTCGTCCACGCCACCAAGAGAATACAGGAATGTCCAGTCGATCTGTGCCAGTCTTATGTACAGCTGACAAAGATCTGCTTTTCTGAAATGTCTTATTGGTATGTTAGAACAGTTAGGACGTTCTGGTAAGACAGACTGTATTTTGGGTACATTAAATGATACATCCAATGGACGATGATGCTTTTCGCTTGACACCAAACCGTTTTCGGCTTCCTTCACTATAATTTCTGATACCGCTTCGTTTATTAAGACTAAATCTAAGGTGCGGCCTAGATCATTTGTTACATTACAAACTTGACGTAAATCACTTAAAGATAAGAATATTTGTAAGTCATTGCGAGTAGTGACTATAGTCGAATATAAGTTAAAATCACCCACAACAACAACGGGTAAGCTGATATGGTCCTGTATAATTTTATTTGTGCATTCAAATATAGATTTGTACCGCGAGTTTGGTATAGATGGCGGTAAATACACCACGCAGCAGACGAATCTAGTTGAACCTCTAGAAACCAGCGCGCATGAAATTTCATCCTGGGGCGCAGCTCCACATTCTAGGCGTCGTAGAACATAGGGTGAACGCGCCGCGATCAACACACCACCCCCACCTCTGTCAGATCGATCTGTGCGGATCACACTCCATCCTGGTGGGAATAACTCTGAATCGTGTACTGAATCGTTGAGTTTTGTTTCTGTTAGAGCCAGTATGTTGGGGTAAAATGTAGAGAGTATATTTTTGATGTCATCTTTTTTTCCTTTGAGGCCTCTTACGTTCTGGTAAAAGAGTTCCACTTTACGATGCGTTGTCCTGGCTTTTTTTTTCGAAAAAATGTTCTGCTAGTGTTCGTGGGGTCTTGCCGCTTCCTATACATGAACCATTCTTGCAGTGACGTGTTCTTGGGCCAGTTTGATGGTGATAAGAAATATACGACGCATGTTGCTGGGACCCTGATGACAAAGCACTTGTGTGATTCGTGTTGAGGCTTAGGAACGGATATGGAATAGTTGCTCCCTTGTCCTTTTTTATGCATATAGGCGAGCACGGCATCTGATGTAGTGTCTGGGGGAAGATTCCACACGTGAATGTATTTTACGGGCTCCATGGTCTTCAGCTCCTCGTCCAGAGCACCAGTCGCACGTATAACAGAACGACGAGCTTGCTGCCGACGAACCTCTGATGGTAGCGGGTTGGTTTTCTTCTGCGTTTCAGTAGACTGAGGGTTGAGTATGGGTTGTTCGTGGTTGGCTGCGCGCGGTGTTTGTCCACCTAGTTGTTTATGCGTCGCCTTTGGTGATGTAGGATTGTTAGATTTAGTAACCTTCGCATATGTCGCATGTCTAATTGTGCACTCGATTGCGTTGATACGATTTCTATCCTCTAACATTTCCTGCTCTATGCGACATTTCATAGATTCAAGTTCTTGTAATCGCTTGTCGTAATGCTCACACGTCGTTCTAAGTGTGTCATTTTCTTCTGTCAAGTCATTTATGCTTGCGGTCAACTTATCGACATCCTCTTTTAACGTTGCAAGATACTGATGGAGGTTGCTGAAATTATTTTGGAGATTTTTTATATCGGTCCTAACAGCATCAAAACACGACTCCTGGTTCTCAAAGTGGACATTGACTTGCGCGCGAAACGCGCGCAATTCAGCAAGTACCGCGGCATTACTCATTATTGCTTCAGTACATGACGAACTATTATTGTTGCTTGTAATTATGGAGGTATCAATATTTTTTGAAAGAGTTGGTTCATCAATCGACATAGTTGTGCCATCAAGCAGTAGTAACATCTGCGTTCGCACTGGCGTTGAATCATTTCTAGGGATGCGTCGGGTGAGGAGGCCACACTCAGGGCATACCCATGTCCGATCAAATTCATGTTTATGAGATAAATATTCAGATCGTTCTATTCTTACGCACATATAGTGGAAGCTGGCTTTGCATTTACAACATTCCAATAACTCACCTATCCCGATATGAGTACCGCATCCGACACAATTCCTCATTTTTCTGCTTTACGATGTGTAGTTTTGCCTCAGTGCACCGTGATGTACGATGTATCGCTCAAGGACGACCGGTCCTCCGGTCAAAGGCCCCAGTCACTAAACGACTCGCACTTGCACTAGCACATTTATGCTACTAATCAGGTTGTTATTTTTTTTAACAAACAACAAATTAGAGCCACATTATGATTCAAACCTGCTGAAGTGCAAAAAGGACATTTCTGTTTCAATAGAACGTGAAAGGTGGCAAAACTATTTTTTTTTTTATAAAATACAATTATTTTGTAAAAGCCATAATTTAGATAAATGTCTTGAAGAAGAAGGTTCATATTAATAGGAAAAGTTGCCCAACTTAAAAAATGCAGCACTGAATTCGTAAAAAATAATGTTATGTTAGTTAGACGGACATATTAATTTATGTAATGTACATCTTTTTTGTAATGTACCTCTTTATGATGATGATGATGATATCTTTTTTGAAAATGACCCTAATCAAGGACGATAATAAAACTGGTTTTATTATCGTCCTTGCCCTACTAAAATTTATCATTATTTATTATTTATCATTATTTATTATTTATCACTATTTATTATTTATCATTATTATGTCACTGATAGTAGTTTTATTAACTTTGGAACTCATTTTGATAAAAGCCAAAATGAAAACCATTTTGAAGATTGTTGACCTCCAATTTACGTCGCATTTTATCGAAGTCGCAGCGAAAACGGTTTCTGTCGTACATTTTCAAACATAACGTAGATATCTTTTATACACATAATTCGAATAGAAATATGGTTTCAGAAATTCATGTAATACCTTCTTAAGGCTCTTCTGGGGCCCAAATTTAACAAAATTAGTTTTTTTATGACTTGGAAATTCTCAAAAAATTGACTCTCCATTTCGTCACAATTGGTATAAAAAGTTGTTTGTTTACAGGAATTTTCGAAAGTATGTTTCATTAGCATTGTAAACTTCTGAAAGTTTAAACATTTCTATAAAGACCGCTTTCTTCTGGGGTCTGGGACGTTTATTTCCAACATGTTGAAAATGCCTGTGAATCCCGATGGTACGAAGTTGTAGAAGATGGGAGGGAAATCCGTAACAATCGAGTTTTTCTGTACCGGTTTTTTTTGGAGTTGCACTATAACCAGATGAACTTAAATCAGACGAGGTATGTAGAGAGATAGGTTACCTTGTTCAAAGTCAGCTTTAAGAGCATATGCTGCAACTTCGGTTTTTTCGATTTTCAAGTTATTTGCTGGATTGTGTTGAAGTTTACCTCATTTATACGCCCATTGATGATAAAAAAAAAGTTTCTTAATTTTTTGTCCTAGGTTTTTATCACCATCTTTCCACTAAAATAAACACCCAATAAAAGACTTTACACCAAAATGTTGTTCATTCTTACTACTTTTTGATCTCCGCTCATATGTTGAAGAGTAGGTTTCTCAGTGTTTACTCTTAATAATAAAAAAACTAGGTACTATACCACTTTACTGGCTTAGTACACTCAGGTACATTTAGTTAACAACATACTTGCCTGATGACCAGACTGCGAAACGAGGTACATTACGAGCACTAAAACTAACTTCTGGAAAGTTTCCGAGTAGGTATCCCCATAGTATAAAACTAAGTGTCTCTATAGTTATCTCTATAATATTAGGTATAATGTACTGACCTAGTACAGTACAGGATGCAAACAAAAACCTAACACCTAAATTTTCAAGTTCTTTTTCAGGGTTCCGTACCCAAAGGGTGAAAAATAGGACCCTATTAATATGCCCCCGATCTCTGTCTTTCTGTCGGTCTGTCTGTCAGCGGGCTGTATCTCATGAACCGTAATAGGAAGAAATGAATTTTTCACAGATTATGTGTTTCTGCTGAAGCTATAACATTTTTAAGCTCTATTGTGAAAATTGTCGAAGTTACAATCGTGAAAATTGGTATGCTTACTAAAAACGTGTTTTATGCGATTTTCGCTCGTTTTTTTTAGCTCTATCGTTAAGACGGGAATCTTAAAAACATGAAAATTGGTATGTTTATAGCGCGTAAGCTACAAAATAACAATAAATAAATGAACTGGGTCAAGTGCATGACGGACTTGCGTGAATCATATACACTTCTGCGTGACTGCGAGTGCATAACTAAGACGTTATCTTAACGTTAATAGTACGGAACCCCTTCGCCGCTTTTTCAAAAGGTGCACAACCTAGGTATACATTGGTTCTTAAAAACCTTCAAAAAGCTAAGCAAGCTACACACAAAAGGTAAGATAGGCGTCTGTTAGTGTCAGTGGCCAAGATTTAATTTGATCCTCTGAGCCAACTAATCTTGAGTAATGCAAACGAGCAGGTGAGTGAAATAAGATGGTATATCCCATGTGCTGCCAAAATACCCAAACTACCAAAATATAGCAGTAGAAAGACTGCTGCTTTATGGCAGAAATGGGCAAGCAATCTTGAGATACACTTTGCACAAAAATCCTACCTAGTCGTTTAAGTAAATGAAAGAATAAACTAATAATCTTTCGATGTAGAAAACCCACAAAACTAACATCGACTTTTGTTCCTAAACAACAAATGCCTTTGTTTACGTCAAACTTGAAATAAATAAGACAACTTTTGAAGAACAACATCAATTTGTTGCATGCGTGAACAAACATGTTATTATGGAATAAAAGTTAGTGAGGCTATCAAAATATGTGAATAGAATTTTAGGAGTTTGTTATTCTTGAAAACTAATATTAATTAACTTAGATAAATTAAGTAGAAAACAATTTCAACTTTTGGATCGAAAGTGATTGGGTCATCTATCTCAGACAAAAAAACCACTCTGCTTTAAATAATGAAAAATAAAGATACGATAAATACAAAAAGACAATTAGGAGAGTATCATATTCATCTAAATACGGAATCATCATGAACATGTATTGTTTCAACTTATCAGCCCAGGAGAGTTCCAAAAAGAAAAAAGAAAAAAAAAACAGTCTATAAGAAGATATTTTGTGTTGTGAAAATCTACGGCAATGGTTCAACGCTTCATCATGAGAATAAGATCGCTTTTCCGAGCAGCAGTCTTCAAAGTTCTCTATAAGCCTTCAATAGAAAACGACAGAATGTCAACACTTTTCTCACTTTCGTTATTTTTTATGAGTCAGTACGAGTATATTTTTTTACAAGACATTTAAAAAATTTATAAACTATCACTTATCATTTATTAATTAACATCTTCTCTTATTTGCATACATACATAACAACACGTATCTTACCCGGGTAGGCAGACACCACAGTCTTAACATATTTTCTTCGCTTCCTGTACCTTGCATCAATCCTTTTATACATACTCGTCGTAGTGTATTTTTAATCTGGCCTTTATTTAGAACGTCCTAAATTTGTTTCTGGAACGTTCACCGAGGGCTTCTCCTTCCCACGTTTCCTTCCACTCTTGAATGTTATATTCAAAATAAAAAGTCCTAGTCCGCATTCGAATTTATAATGACTACTACAGCTCAGGTAATAAAGTTGATACGACTTGTCGAGAATATTCGTGTAGGCTCAGAAGTTGTATCTGTACCAGTATAGTATGTGAGTAAGTCAGTTTCTCCTTTTATAAAAACACTAGCTGTTACCCGCGACTTCGTCCGCGTAGATTTTATAAAAAAACAGAACTCGAACTTAATTGAAACATATTTTACGGAGCGCTTATCCTTCTTGATCCCTACGTAAAAGATGCATTTGTACTTATCCAAGTTGAATAAATGCATCTTACTACAAACTTAATTATCTTTAGATTTTATTTAACTGGTAGGTAGTGCGGAATTTTCATTGTCAACCGTTACAGGCGAACTTAAAAAAGAAGGCAATAAAGGGAGTGAAGTGAATGGGTAGCGAGGAGGTATTCATAAAAGTAAAAAAGGTCCCTATTCCTCCCTATCTATCCTTTTGTATCCCCCCCCCTACATTCCCACTCCCCCTCCCTCACCCTCTCCCACTCTCTCTTCCTCTCCCTCGCCCCTCCCTCTTCCCCCCCTCACCCTTCCTTCCCCCTCCATTTCCCCCCTTCCCCTCTCCCCTTCACCCTCCCTTTCCCCCCTCGCCCTCCTCCCATTCCCCTCCCTTTCCCCCTTCCCCTCACTCATCCTCCCCTTCCCCCTCTCCCTCCCTCTACCCCCCCCTCCCTCTACCCCCTCCCACGCCCTCTACCCCTCCCTCCCCCTTTCTCTCCCCTCATTTTCCCCTCCCTTACACTCTCTCCCTATCCCTCCCCCTCTCCCTCTCCCTATCCCTGACCCTACCCCTATCTCTGCTTCTACCCCTAACGCCATCTTAACCGCTATGCCTATCCTTATATAAACATACAACTGACACTCATATTGATTTTTAGACATTTCAAACCTATCGAATCCCAACCCCATCCCAGGGGTGGTGGTATTTCACGTCCACCACGTTGGATTTCAAAATCATTGTAGTTTTCGTAATCAGCGACCCGATAAACCATACGAACGACACCCATATTGATTTTTAGACATATCAACTCTATCGCACCCCAACCTCATCCCCAAGGGATGATAGCATTTCACGTCCACCATGTTGGATTTCAAAATTATTGTAGTTTTTGTAATCAGCGGCTCGATAAACCTTACAAACGACACCCATATTGATTTTTAGACATTTCAACCCTATCGCACCTCAACCTTATCCCCAGGGGATAATGGTAGTTTACGTCTACCACGTTGGATTTCAAAATTGTAGTAGTTTTCGTAATCAGCGATACTTAGTTGAATAAAAAAAGTCCCATCAAAATCGGTTAAGTAGTTTCGGTGTGCTGTAGCAGATACAACCCCGCTAGAGTATTATTGTATGTGTAGATTCCCACGGGAATGAGATATTTTCCCGGGGTAAAAAGTAGCCTATGTCCGTCTCCAAGTTACCATCTATCACCATACCAAATTTCATCAAAATCCGTTCAGCCGTTTAGGCGTGAAAGAGCAACAAACAAACAGACAGACAGACAGACAGACAGAGTTACTTTCGCATTTATAATATTATAGTATATAGTATGGATTCTTTTTCCGTCTTATTACTTGAGCAGTTGCTTACTCAGTCATAACATAAAGTTGAGTACTATGAAGTAACCGTGTGCAAATCAACATTCTTTATGGAAGAAATTTGGTTTGAGAGGACCCGCGGGCAAAGTGCGACTCGTAATCAGAGTAGATGGTGATTGTGTGTTTATGTGCGAATTCGTGATACATTGCCACTGCGATAGGTGAACCTAGTTTAACTAGATATGCATTTTATAGTGATAGATAATGTTCAATTTAAAGTCGATCCCTGACATCCTAGGCGTCCGCGTGGTGCTGTCAAAGAATAGTAGAACGCTATGATGTAGTTATGGCCTGTTCTTGAAGTTAGAAATTTGAAAACTAACCGAAAAAGAGATTTTTTTTTAAAGTGCATATGGCCGTAGCTATCAGTCCTAGAAACAAAATTTAAAATACAATTAAAATATAATTCATGCTCTGTCAAATGCAGCAATTCTATTGGCTGGAATTTTCTAGCTTACTTAGCTCCCTCGCACAGCAGTGGTGGAAATTCACCCTAAAAAGTCAATAGTATCGTATCAGGTTCAAGCAGCTGGAAAAATGTTAAGAAGACTGAAGGCTGGTGCACCGTCAATAACTTGACAATTAGAATGAACTTAAGAATAAATAACTTCGTAACTACTTTATACATTAAAAGTAGCATTTATCTAAACAGAAAAATGAAACGTAGCAACAAACAAGATATGAGAAGTGATGTGGTCTAAATAGAATTTGACTTGATTGTATAACTGAAGAAAAAAAAATCTAAAATGACCCCAATTTGTATTTTTTTTTCCATTTGTAACCATTTTACTGCTACATTTTTTACCAAAAATATATGAAAATTTACAATACAATATTTAATGATGTGCTCGTTTCGACAAAACATATTTAATGATCTGGTCGTTTTACCTTTTTGATATTTGTGAAATAACAGAAAAAAAAGTACTTTTCTCTCATTTTTGTGAATTTCGGGGTGACCGTTGGTTGTAACAGCAATGTTGCCAGGCACGCTTATGTGAACGTTATAGACGTATAAATGAGGTCATAAATGTTTCAAGTTCTGTAACCTACTACTCTATGCTGAGGACCTCAAAATTTACCATATAATAGACAGTAAAAACGATCATATAAAATTTCAACAGGATCTAGATAGATTTTCACAATATTGTCACGTAAATAAGTTGAGTCTTAGCCTAAACAAGTGTAAGTCAATCAGTTTTACGAAAAAACGTACAGTCAGCTCTTATACTTACTTTTTACGTGACACAGCTCTTGACTCTGTGGATACCATCAAAGACCTGGGTATTACCCTTGATCGGAAACTACATCTTGACGTCCACATAAATAACATAATCAGTAAAGCTTTCAAAATGTATGGATTCGTCTTTCGCTCTTGTTCCAAGTTTACCCAGCCCTCTACCTTTCTTTATGTCTATAAACCAATGTACAGATTATTACAAACTTATAACGAACTATTTAATTCAGTTGATATTTTCACCACACCAATTAGTAAATTTAAAAAAGAATTGTTGTTAATCTTAGACACCCTATAAACTTACACCCTTATTTTAGAATATTATAATCTGCATGCACTAACTGATTTCATTTAATATAACAGATAAGTATAGTTTAATTTTCTTTTATTTTTGTAAGTCTTTCTTTGTAGATTCGGAAGTAGCTTTATAAGAACCAACTCTTTCTCAACACTATCTGTAAGTAATCTGTGGTTAACGGTGCTGGTGGCGCAATTAATAATATTACTTAATGTATACATTAGATAAGAACACATTGTGATCACTGTTTGTTGACCCAAATAAATAAAAAAAAAAAAAAACAAAGTCTTGTCGAGCTAGTGAACCGTGTGTCTCGGAAATAACGAGTGGAGTTGATGCGTTGCGTTGAGCGCACCACGCAAAGCAATGACGTTGACCTAGATTAACGACAGCAATGCGAGTGCGATGTTTTCATGTCAGAATCCAGGCTTACCTACAGATTCATAGCTTTTGGAATTCACTATTTGCACAGAATATAATATTTATTCGTTTGTTCCTGTTTCGAAGGACATGTGTGGGTGGATTTAAAATATTAGATAAACTATAATGGTCAGCTTTCCTGTAAAATTTTGTTATAGGTCAGTTTATCGATTAATTATCTCTTTGCAATTCCATGTAAAATAAGCCATGCAAAAAGTGTTGTGTGGAAAGACAAAAACTTTTAAATCTATTAAATTCAATTTAACCGCCCTAGGACAACAATAGTAGAATCTTCAGAGACTTTTTCGAAAGCTTTCATTTTACTCAACTAAAGTTTTAAATTTGTTTTTGTACTGTTTTGTATGTAAGTTTTGTTTTAGTATCAATATGTTTTGGTTGAATGGGTGCAGTAACCATATATTAGCAGACATTCATAAAACTTGACTGTCCTAGCTTGTAGAAATTTTTTAATAGAATTGATGAACTAAGAGGAAAAACACCAATCCCTCTTCCAAATTCTTGACTTGTAGTAGTAATAAACCAGTACCTTTTTGCCTACATTTACGGGTATTCTGAACAGATGTTCAATACTCTTTCACGTAAGATTTATTCGTCAGTGGTTATTGGTATTCCTTTCGAGGCTAGAAAAGGAAAAAAATGGTTAGGAAAACGGCTTAGTAATTCATATCAAACTTAAGGTAAAATATAGGTATGAATAATTTTGTCATTTTATAAAAGATTGGTAAGGTAAGTACAATAGGAACGAAAAGTTGGTACTTTTCTATATAATCTTCAAGCGTCGTCAATAGTACAAAAATGATAAAGGGATGTTTGTTAAAGTTGCGGCTGGCACATAAGACCGCAGTTTTTGGTGACCGCAGTAGCATACGTAGAAGGACGCTTATGCCTATCCTGCGGTAAAAATCTCTTACGACACCCTCCAGAAAAGTCCGGGTGGAACTAATTTTAGCCAGCACCACACAGACAATTAACTAGTAACAAAATAGTATAAATAAAAATTAAAGCTACTTGTTGTAGGTATTTGTAAAAAGTGTTTTCCATACAAAGCAAGAAACACGACGTTTACAAATTGTTATGTAAAACGGGGCCGAGTGGGATGATGGATGGCATTACAAAGTTCGTACGTGGAAAGTATTTTGTTCAATTAAGAAACAACAATTTTAGCTGGGTTCATATTCGGGGTGAATACACAATTCCCGTTACCTACAGCTCTTAAACCGGGTGTAAAAATATGAAAATTATATATTGTGGAACCGCACTCTACTGTATTTTGTTTATACAATTATTTAACTGTGGTGACCACACAGTCCATCAACTTTGCTCCAAAAAATATTTTTTTTTATATAATCCGTAGATAATGGCGTAGGGAACTGTTTTGGCCATTATCTAAGTAAGTTTCTAATTGTTTTAATGCATTGAACTAAATTACTGTATCATGCATGTAATTCATGTTTCGTAATCATTTAAGGTGATCCGTTTTCCATACAAAAATTCAAATGTCTTGCAGTCTTACGCGGGACATAAAATTATGTTGAAAAACGAACGAATACTGCTATTTTTAGTTACATTTTTCGCTAATTAATACAAAAATACAGTTAATGTACTGAAAGTACTATTTTTGTTAGCAATTTTTGGTTTAATATTACGATTGTGGGCGTGCGGTCAAAACTGTACGGTTGTGCTTTGTGTGCATGTGTGAGTGATCGTACTCATGTAAACACGGACTGACGAGAGTAATTGACTTTAGTGGACATATGGAGATATATTTCTTATCGAAATTGTTGTTAGGCGTTGAAGTTGCACGATGAAATTTACGCGAATAAACTTTTTGCTCATATATAGTTGGTACTTATTGCATTAAAAAATAAAACCATATATTTGCAGCAGTGGCTCCATCTAGTTGCGTTTGGGGCTAAGCTGGCCGTCACAGATCACCTTAAGATCAAAAAGTTGAAGCAGATAAGAGATTTTTTTTTGTACAATCTAATTTAGTGATACGAAATCACAGACCAAAAATATTCGTCAAATATTTTTGTCAACCTGTAAAAAATACGTAAGGGCCCGTGTACCTACATCGCGATTTTTTTTCGCTATGTCGTCGCGTGTTTTGGCAACGGCCGTTGGCAGCGCGTATGACGCGCGTCAGCATCGCGTGCAGGTGTGCGTCGGAGGTGTGCAAAGGTCTACAAGTTGCGTTTGACGTTTGTATCGCTACAAACGCGTCACAACTCAAATTACAATAAAATTGAAATACCTACCTATTTATGCAAAAGACAATTTGAAAATTCTTTTTTTTCGATTTAAGTGATTTCACTCTTAATTATTAACCCGAAATGAACTCCAACCCCCCAAACAAAAGTCTCAGAAATGTAAAATAATTTTGAACTTTTTCGTATGCCAGCTCGAAACAGCTGCCATATCCTCCCTTGAAACGATCCTTAAGCACACGGTTTACAAAATGGCGGGCAAAATATGAAAAACAAATTTCACGCTGTTTTGTTCGATCAAAGAGTGAATGAGAATATTGTGAAAAGAATATTGGAAATCGTTGATGGTGCCTTTGATGGATATTGGAGATGATGAATATTTACGTGCACTTTGTGATAAGAGATGTGGTGTCTATAAATGAGTTGTATTTGACCTTGGCATTTAAATTTTGTGCTTTTCAGGCTCGTATTGATAAATCTTTGTCAAAATCTTCCCCAAGACCATGTCAGTGACTTAATTATCAAGATTCAATAGCATCTCAAGATCTTACTAATTAATAAATTTCTATCCTAATATCAATCTCAAGTGTCCGTCTTTGAGTCAAACGTCAAAAGAGCAAAAATAATTTATGTCTGCGTTTTGAGTTAAGTTTCGTTTATTGTAAGTGTGTTTTTAACACTCAAGAGATGATTGCTCCGATGACAGCTACTCAATTTCTGTTTATTAATTAATGCAACACCTCAAGATGCCCCTTAAGGACAATCTCACACTTAAGCGGGATTTATCAATTCGACTCTCAGTGTCTCAATTAGTCTTTTACTTCTGATGTCTCCAAAAATCATAGTTTGTCTTTAAAGTACTTCAAACGCAATGTAAAGAGACTCTAGTCACGAAGGATTATTAAAAGTTTCCATTTCTCATAATAAAGTTTCATATTGAAAGAGCTAAGTTGAATTTTTAACGGGGCCCCAGAGTCATCTCTAATGGCATTGGCTTGCAGTTCCGGAAACCAGTTGCTATGGAAATTAGATTGAGACGATTTTCGATTTGTTCTATTTAAATAAATATTATCGTTAAATAAATATTATGTTTATCTGCCCCTTCCAGTGTCTTTTCTCTTGCCAAGGTCTGCTGGAAGATTCAGATAATTTTATTCAATGTAGATTCTTTACAGAATACTTATTGAATGTCATGCAGAATACAATGCAAATAGAGCGAGTCTACGCCGTTTCGGATCGTGCTATGGCAGCGTAAAAGAAACGGCAAGAAACCACTGCAGCACGGCCTACTTTAAGAGTCGGCTTTTTACAATGTGTTTCTTGTGTTTCGCTGGAATATCAGAGCACCATACCTCTTTGTCATTCATATAGTCATCCAATCTATAGTAAGCTTTTTTACATAACGTTTGCTTTACACATTCTTTAAACTTTCTCTCAGGTAATTGCACTATATTGTCACGTATTTTGTTGTAGTATCGTATACACAGACCAACGAAAGATGTATTGACTTTAGTTAATCTAGTATATGGTTGATCAATTTTATGCTTATTTCTAGTATTAAAATTATGCCTGTCACAAATTTTTGGTAATTGATGAATGTTCTTTCTAGCATACATTATATTTTCATAGATATACTGGCATGGCACTGTCATAATGTTGATTTCCTTGAACAGTTCTCTCAGGGAATCACGAGTCTTCAGGCAATAAATTGCTCTTATAGCCCTCTTTTGTAAAACGAATATTGAATGTATATCAGCTGCTCGGCCCCAAAGCAGTATGCCATAAGACATAATGCTATGGAAGTAGCTAAAGTAAACCAGCCTTGCAGTAGCTACATCAGTAAGTTGTCTGATTTTTCTAACAGCATATGCAGCCGAGCTCAATCGACCAGAAAGAGCCGTTATATGAGGGCCCCATTGAAGTTTAGAGTCTAGTGTTAACCCTAAGAAAACTGTACTATTTACAAAATCTAATGGTTCATTATTCAATACTATGTTATGTGAAGTAGACCTTACATTTGGTAGTGCAAATTTAATACATTTAGTTTTTTTGGCGTTTAGGACTAGATTGTTAACAGTAAACCATGCATGAATCTGTCGAAGTGCATCATTGACTTCGTTATAATTTTGTGATTTCCTACTTACATTGAATATTAATGAAGTATCATCAGCAAATAACACAATCTTTGACAGATTCTTCACCACAGAAGGAAGGTCATTAATATAAATAAGGAATAAAAATGGCCCCAATATGGACCCTTGAGGTACGCCAATTTTGACAACAGATCCCAGTGATTTCGTCCTGTTTACTTGTACCTTTTGAATCCTGTTTTCCAAATATGACATAAGTAGTTTAAGTGAATTATTCTTAACACCGTAATGTTCAAGTTTTAGCAACAATGTGCTATGATCTACGCAATCAAATGCTTTGGATAGATCACAGAAGATACCAATAGCATCTTCAGATTTTTCCCACGCGCAAAAGATGTATTTTAAAAGTGCAGTCCCGGCATCCGTTGTACTGCGCCCTTTCGTGAAACCAAATTGATGGTCATGTAGTAAGTTATTTCTATTGAAGTGTGAAAGCATTTGATTGAGTATGACCTTCTCAAAAATTTTACTAAGTACAGGTAAGACTGATATTGGTCTAAAATTACTGGGATCCTTTTTGTCACCAGCTTTGAATAATGGAACTACTTTACTTTTTTTCATTAAGTCAGGAAAAGTACCATGATCGACACAATCATTGAATATAACAGCTAAATATGGAGATATAGTATCAATGATCGCACTGCAGACTTTTACTGACATTCCCCATAGGTCCTCAGTGGTTTTCATTTTAATACTTTTAAAGGCTTTAACAATTTC
Source organism: Athrips mouffetella (assembly GCA_947532105.1). NCBI lineage: Eukaryota > Metazoa > Arthropoda > Insecta > Lepidoptera > Gelechiidae > Athrips > Athrips mouffetella. The sequence continues at coordinate 4,010,482 of OX383964.1, read as the reverse complement.
GTTAGGGGTGACATGATTAAACCCAAATTCAGTTTCGCAGGCGTCCACATTCTTTTGAAGTAAATCGCTAGCAAGTGAAGATGATGAATTGAGTGACTCTGTTGTTTTCAAAGGAATATTAGTAAAAAAGGTTTCGAATTCTTGAGCCACTTCTACGTTTGAACTAATAGTTCCGCGATTTGTATGAAGTGTGATTTGATTGTGACGCGGTTTCACTTTTCCAGTTTCACTGTTTATAACATTCCATACAGCCTTAATTTTGTTATCAGCAGACTGTATTTTTTTCCTTCGAAAAAATGATTTTGCTTTTAAACAAACTAATTTAAACAATTTTGAATAATTTTTGACATATTCAATGAAATTGTCGTCATTTGAATAATTTCTAAGCTCATATAATTCAAAAAGTCTCTCTCTACTTTTGCGAATACCAGCGGTAGCCCAGTCACTGAATTTGAATTTTACAATAATTAGCTTTTTTCTAATAGTGAAAATTTTACTGAATTCAGTATTAATCAATGTGAATAAATCTTCATATGAGTTATTAGGGTTGTTAGTATTATAATTGTGATTATAATTTTTCTAGCAACGTGTTTTTGTACTTTTCTAACCTACCGCTCGTTAGGCTCCTGGTTTCTATATCTATATTCTGGGTTACTCGAGAATAATTAAAAGTAACACTTTGACCAGAGTGGTCAGACTGAAGCGAGTTTATGATACTTTTCTCAATATAATCGCAATTACAAAAGACGTTATCAATACAGGTAGCCGAGGATGACGTCACCCTTGTAGGTTCAAAAAATACATGCTCTAAATTAAAACATTTGAAAAGACTTATAAGTTTGTTACTATAGGTATTATTTTCTAAGATATTGACGTTTAAGTCACCACACACTATCACAAACTTATTTTCTTTTGTCACTATTTTTAAAACATCTTCCATTACTAACTCGAACATTGAAAAATTTTGAAAAGCGGGAGGTCTGTATACGCATACTACAACATGCTTGTCCAGCTCAACACAAGATATTTCAATACATCTTTCAACCGAAAGTCAAACAATATCTTTACGGTTCTTTATCTTAAAACTGTTACGAACTAAAATCAGTGATCCACCGTGTAAAGCAGACTTTCGATTGAAAGCATTAGCTATACAAGAATTTTCATAATTTATCAACATTTGATAGTCTTTTTGCCAGTGTTCTGTCAGACAAATAATGTCAAATTTTGTTCTTTCTAAGAATAATTCTAATTCTAAAATTTTTCCAGAAAAACCTTGAATATTTTGATGTAAAATTTTCAAAATATTAGATTTTTCCTTTGTCTTTGCTATAGGAAGTTTTTTGCCAAAAGGTTTTTTTTTCATTTACTTCAGTAAAATTTTGTGTAGAAAAACCCTCTTTTGTCGTATGAACTAGTTTAAAGAATTGGTGTTAGTAATGTTACTAACTATAGAAGTTTTTTGTGTATAACTTCCTATAACAGAATCAGATATATTATATGCTATCAATGTAGCCAGGTCTTTCTTAAACTTAAGAGGCAGATACATTGTATCCTTTGTCAATCTAAAATAACTTGCAAAAATATTCATGTCAAGATATAAAATGTCACTATGACGACTTGTCAAATTTTGTAAATGTTCATTCTGTGTATACATTTGTTGTGTTGCTCAGTAACATTTGAACAGTATGGAAAGTTACACAGAATAAACCTACACTTAGTTTCACTCTGTATCTTGTTTAACAATGTCACAAAATTGTTTAATTTTAATCTACTTATGTCAGAATGAGGAGGCCTTCACCCAACGATAAATGATATTAAATAATAAATAGTGAAACTGTATATAATATCAAAAATCAATTTAAATATTACTTAAAAAAATAATTATGAATTGTTTGCATGATAATTAAGGAATAAAAGGCTTTTTTATTTTTATTTTTATTTATTTTATTATGTCAGAATGATTGCCTACCACGATAACAACAGTGGTGTTTATGTCAAACTTGCCTACAGCAATCTTTCTTACAAGACCATCGAAAGTAATATCGGGACAGCAAATATTGGTCACCTGCTGATTATGGCAGTAATTAAAAATAGACCCTAGACCTACTCCTATCCTGTCTGAATATACAAAGGTCTTCTTTTTATTGGAAGTCGACGAAAAGTCCTCGCCATCCGTGGTCTCTGTGCTGTTATCGACAGGTGGCTGCTGTTCCACCGTGGCGCCACCAGCGGCGGAATCATGTGTTGGCGACATTGGCGACGTGGTGATGTCTTGACTCGCAGTCACCACTCTCTCATCGATGTGCTGCCGTGGTGCCACCACGATGACGTCATTCACAGCAGTTTGCTCACGCGCGGCGGCATCATGTGTTGGCGACAATGGCGACGTGGTGATGTCTTTACTCGCAGTCACCACGCTCTCATCGATGTGCTGCCGTGGTGCAAAAAAAGAAATTTCCAAGCTGAAATAAGCAGCACCTGTTGTGGCTGTTCACTAAATGTTTGTTTTATTTGTATTTTTATGTGTACAATAAACAGTTAAATAAATAAATAAATAAATTATGTGGTTTATATAGAAACCATCAAAACTGAAATTAAAGGCTTTATTTCTGTGTATCGGGTTTTCAGAAATGGTGTTAAAACTTTTGCTTAAGGGTAAATTCAAAAATTTTATGCAGCTGTTGTTCAGCAATTTTGGTAAAGCAAAAGAAAAATCGACTTTTCATGAGATCATTTTGTATGAAAAGACAGTTTTTTGCGAATTTCCAAAAGACGTAAAACAAAAATTGTTACATTTGCACCCAAAAGTAAGCTCCTAAATGATTTAACACACTATTTTTAAAGCCCTGTAAATTACTTTGATAAACACATTGCAATCTTAAGTGACTCATCTGTTATTTTATATTTGAACGTCTGGTAAATGTATGAACAGATTCAAACATTTACCAGACGCAAAAAAATGTGTAGAAGTTGAAATAAACACAGACATATCAAAAAATAACTTTAACATAATTTTCTTATGAGTACTTCTAACAATTTATATATTTATTTTTATACCTTTTTGTACCTTTGAACAGACTTTATGTTAATACTATGATAAAGCCAGCAATTTTCAATAAATTCTGATTAAATCACAATCCATCTAGAATTGAAACTCAAAACAAGAACTGCATTTGGGGCAGTAAAGACCCTTTTACATACTCACGAGTTCTGTGTGATATCCGGCACATAGACGTCCAACACATGTTTTCACATTATTTGTAGTACCTGTTCGACCGAGCTTCGCTCTATAATAGTTTAGCTGACGTCATTAAGAGATTTTAATATCCAACAATGAATAAACGATTTTGATTTGATTTGATTTGATTTGAATAGCCGCCTAGCATTAAAATATCATCGAGTGAGAAAGCTATGCTATACCCGCCAACAGATGGCGCTGTAGGTTTCTGTCTAAATCGCGGAATATTTTAAAAATGTTAAAAAACAGGGAAAACGAATTATTCCAGACATGAGTCCTAGTCAGATCGATTTTTCGCCCCCGAAAACCCCGTATGGTAAATTTCTATGAAATCGTTTGATCCGTTTTGGAGAACCCTATTACAAATATGTAAATATACAAATTTATAAATATTGCTCGTTTAATAGTATAGCATTTGGTAGGATTCAAATAATAATTTGGTCATATGCGTACTTAAATAAGTAAATAACATATGTTATCTTGGGACACAGCAGTGGCGGGGGCCAAGGCGAGCAAACCAGCACGGCTGTACACTAGCCCAGGGTATTTAGAAGATTTTGTATGAGTGGGTTTGAAGTAAATGTAAATGTGACTTTTTTATTATTATTATTGACAAAATTGATTTTAAATACATATATGTAAAATAGTATTTTATTAAAAAAATAGGGAAGATGACGAAAAATACATTTTAAACAAAAAAGTTCGTATTATACGAGACCAAAATACTTATGGGCCAATTATTTTTTATAATAATTGTAAATATTAGGTAACAATATTTGGCATCATTATTGAACAGTTTTTAATATTGCTTTCTAATTCAAATTTATAAACGTAGACATAATTATTTTTCTAAGGATCTATAAATATGTATGTCAATTTTAAAATGATTTAAGACTCCTGATGAAATGCATTATTATGTTTCACAATAATTAAAAATTTTGGTATGTGTTTTTGTGTTATTTGTATAATTAAAAATATTATTCCTCATTTTCGTTTATTTTTGAAATATAAAACCTAAAAATTCCAAAATAAAGTTTATCATTACAGTTGACATTTTAATTTTGCATAAAATGTATTTAAAATAATATTTAAAAAGTAAAACATTAAACTTACTTCCATTACATATTATCACGTTACTGAAACTCCAAATATCAGAAATTCCAATGCAAAAACTTTTTAATTTTTAGGTAAACCATCTATGATTATAGTTCTATTAACAATGCTAATCGATTGATTGCATTAGCATTTTAGTATAGGAAATTGTTTAATTTAATTTAAAACTATTAATTTAAATTTGTTCCCGAGGTCATACGATTTTAAAAATTATACATTTATAGGAGAAATTAGTTGTTAAACAAGAATCAGACAGCCATACTTAATTACTTAGAGGTCAAATAATAATTTCCCTGGAGTACACCCTTTTCTCGAACCAACTAAACGCATTCTTAACAATCAACAACACTTGTACTAGCAAAAGACGTCAGATTCGCAATTAAAAGCATGAAAGGAGGCAGGTCTCCAGGGCATGATGGGCTTAGGGTAGAGCATCTGCGGCATGCTGGTGTGCACCTGCCTCGGGTACTTGCACTGTTATTTAACCTGAGTATAAACCATTCATATTTACCAGCAGACCTGATCCGTACCGTGGTGGTGCCCATTGTTAAAAGCAAGACAGGAGATGTGTCAGACGGGTCAAATTACAGGCCAATCTCTCTCGCTACCATCATAGCTAAAGTACTTGACAGTGTGATCAACTCGTATTTAAATAAGCATGTTAAACTTCATGACGCCCAGTTCGGCTTTCGGAGTGGGCTGTCAACGGAAACTGCTATCCTTAGTCTGAAACACACTGTCAAGTACTATACGGATAGAAAAACGCCAATATACGCATGTTTTTTAGATTTGTCGAAGGCATTCGACCTTGTTTCGTTTGACTTACTCTGGCAAAAGCTGGGTGCTACCACGTTGCCGAAAGAACTAACCCTCCTTCTCAGGTATTGGTATCTGAACCAGGAGAGTCGTGTCAGGTGGGCGGGCGAGCTATCACAATCGAATAGACCAGAGTGCGGTGTACGCCAGGGGGGGTTAAGCTCGCCCGTGCTCTTCTGTCTCTATGTGAACGCATTAATCGAGGAGCTCAGCAGCATGCATGTTGGCTGCGTTGTTGACAATATTTGTGTTAACAACTTAAGCTACGCAGACGACATGGTGCTGCTTGCTCCCTCGGTTAGTGCGATCAGGAAACTAGTCAGTGTCTGCGAGTCCTATGCTGCATCACATGGGCTAGCTTATAATGATAAGAAGTCAGAATATATGGTTTTTAAAGCTGGAACTAAGTGTCCTTCCACAGTACCCCCCATTTATCTTAATGGAATTGCTTTGAAAAGGGTTAATCAATTCAAATATCTGGGGCACTTAGTAACGGATGACCTGAAAGATGATTGTGATATGGAGAGGGAACGTAGAGCATTGTCAGTCAGGGCAAATATGCTGGCCCACAGGATTTCCCGATGTACAGCGTCAGTCAAAGTCACGCTTTTCAAAGCATACTGTACGTCACTCTACTCGGGAGCCCTGTGGTTTGCATATGCTCAAAAGTCTTACAATGCTCTACGGATCCAATACAACAATGCGTTCAGGGTGTTGTTGCGATTGCCGCGATTTTGTAGCGCGTCAACGATGTTCGCCGAGGCGCGTACTGACGGGTTCGATGCTGTTTGGCGGAAAAAATCCGCATCGCTTCTGCGCAGGCTGCGCGACAGTCATAACACCATCCTGGAAATGATAGCTGCCCGGTTTGATAACCCGCTCGTGTGGGCGTTGGTTAAACGGACCAAATCCTGCTTAGAAATTAAGTACTAACATAGGTTAAGATTATTGTTACTAACAAGATGGACCTTTTGTAGTTGTCTGATGAATAAATGATATTATTATTATTATTAAGATCTCCATATCTTTGTTATTAAATGAATAATTAACTTAAAATTTATACTGCATGATAAAATAATATACTCAAAATATTTCCAAGTTACAAGTTTCTACCTTTATTAGTTTATAAAATATAGTATATAGGGTGCTACTTAATTAAGTGCGTTCCTTCTAGTATAATATACGGGCTATAAAACTGAACACAACTATGGTGAAAATTTCAAAGATTTCTGTATGTTTTTTTGAGATAATCAAGACAACAGTTTTTTAACTAAACATTTAAAATATCACCCTTTATCATTTATTTACTCACACGTTTACAGTAGTCATTCATTCATTTCCCATGGCGCTAAAAAGCAAACTGGCGCCAAAAAGCAAGTCTGAACTCGACTATTTAGGAACTCCATCAAAGATAGCAAATAATTTGTTTGCAGATTACACATCACTAAAGCTGCAAATCATTAAAGGCACCTGTAATGCGTCGCTGTTGGCGTGGTGATAGACACGTCCAAACCCACAAATTACCCGAAAATTGGGCACAAGTTATTGCGTTTACGTTAGTCTGTGGTTACTTTTTTGTGTTGTTTTGATATCTGTTTAAATAAAACTTTAAATAAATTTTGCTGAAATGTTGTTTACAAGATACGTGACAGGCAACAGTTGATAGGCGGCGGCATAGACTATGTGTCAACCATTGACGTAAGAAAAACGCTGCGCTTCTAAACGCCCCCGCGCGTAGTTTCCAAAAGGAGATCATACTCGTAACAAAAAGTACATTTTAAAGTAGGAACGTAACTCCATCTACGACTCAGAGCGATTGCAGAGCGATGACATTAACAACACCAATCTTTCAACATCTTTTAACCGTGTTGAGTAAGCGCAGTCGTTTCAACCTAGACGGAGCGGCAGCATCACGCGACCACCGCATCCACTCATTGACGAGATGTAGTATGGATTGGAACTCAGAGGAGTGACGAATGTTCTAACGAGACTTCTTCACCTCAACCTCCTTATATCTCGACATAGAGAGGCTTGGGTCTTTGTCATACTTCAATGTCAGTTTATTGTTATTGTTTGCTTGCTTAGAAACTATTGTTATTTTTCATGTTTATTTCAGCTACAGACCTGTTTTCAGCAATAGTGGGTCACAAACAGCTAAAAGCATTGTTTCTAGAGGCCTGTGTAATTAAACAATCGGTAGCCCATTAAAAAGCAAAGGTACCTAAACAATTTTCTTATTTTACAATGCATAAAGACCGTTTTAAGTTGATCCAATAATGTTCACCTAATCCCGCACTGGGTCCTTTGTTGCTGCTGTGCTGGTAAGATTATTCGAAAAACGCTAGACAGCAGTGCTAGATCAAAACACTGGATCAATGTGAATCAGCCTTCATGAAAATCTAGTAAAGATCGCCTTTTTAGTTTAAACATTCTTTCACTCATTCATAATTTCTCCTTGCTCGATCTGGCTTATGGCCTTACGCAGAAGTTCAGAGACCTTCTCGCATTCACGTATGTGTGTGTGCCGTATTAGTACACGCTATCAGCTGTTCTAGCATGGTTTCTACAGGATGTTAAAATCTCGTGCGGATTTAATAATAAAATTTTGTTAGAAAAGTTAATTTCTAAAAATCATATGGAAAGTTTTGCTATTTTTAACATATTTGAGGTCAATGACCCTCCACAAAGCCACGGTTTTCTTAAACGTATCTAATTAATTCGCACCTTATATATAAAATTTCGTCACTCGCTCACTGACTCACTGATTCTCAAAAAGATATACTACTTTTAGATGATTTTGAAACTTGAGATTTGGCATTAAGTTAGGTGATTGGAAGTTTATAAAGAGAAAAGTCTAAAAATAGCAAATATCCGTCCCAAAAAGGGTGAAATAGGGGTTGATATTTTGTATTAAAGTCCGGCATTTTTTAAATAATTTTGTTGAAATTTGATATAAAGATAGGAAGTTGAGAGTTTATAAAGCGAAAGGACTGAAAACATGTTTTATTTTTATTTGTAATTTGTTATTTATCATAGGTTGTTTTACAAGAGCTAAGACATAAGAGTCAAAAAACCTCTTATAGACATAGGTTGGTCGGGGTTCTCGTGTGGGCAATAATATGTAGCATTGTCCAGATTATTGTTCACAAAGTGTAAGAGGTATTTTGGTATCTCAATCTGAAACTAACAACATCTTACACTCTTTAATACCTACTTGAAACTTTAAGATAAATCTAAGTGCATTAAACATCAGCATAGTATTTGTTAAAATATGTGTATCCTAAATGAGATGAAATAATATCTGTACAAAGAAGAATATAATGTTTATCATTGACATGACATTTCACTACAATACTGATTCAAATACAAGCAGCCAGACTTAGCTTCAAGTTACATCTCAATTATTTTTATGGTATTAGTAACAATAACTAAGTAACCCGGGCGACCAAGCTTCGCTCTATAATAGCTGCCTCAACATTAACATATCATCAGGTGAGCAAGCTATGCTACCCACCAACAGATGGTGCTGTAGGTTTATGTCTAAAACGCAAATGCTTAAAAACACGGAGAAAACGAATTTTCCCTGACATGAGACCAAACTAAATCGATAACCCCCGTATGGTCAATTTCTTGGAAATCGTTGGAGCCGTTTTCGAGAAACCGATTACAAATATATATATTTATACATATACACATAATGCTCGTTTAACAGTATAGGATATTTTATGGAAACTTGGCAAATTTTTACATAGAGAAATGTTTTTGGTGGGATAACTTTATTAGAAAGTTACAGTAACGTCTGGGGCCGATACCTCCTTTTAAGCACTAAAAGGCCGGTGTCAGATGTTTTCTTGTGTAGGTACAGTACAAAAGAGCTTTTAAGAGTAACTACATTCGTGCTATTTTAACCTCAAGTAAAGAAATCAATTCCCATACCGTTTGTAAGTATACCGTGAAAGAGCCTGCGAGACACACTGGTCTCAACATTAGTCTAGGCAACGAAGCGGATCGTTGTATGAACACCCCTGCATTAAATCCTCAGTCAATGAAACTTTTCTGGGATATTACACTACATGAGACAAACCTTCTATAAAAAAAACCAGTAAAAAAACGGTACTTTTGATTTTTCCATACAAAAATTACAAAAAATATATGAAATTTTTTTTTGTATTTTTTTTTGATATTTTGAATTTATATTTAAGTCACGATGCTTTATCATCCTGTCGAATAAAATCTACCTCAGAAATTTAAGGTGGGGTCAACTGCTTCGTTGCCTATACACTACATGTAGAGTTTTACTTCTTTTCTCGAAATGAGAACATCTATTTCACCACGCTTTTATTTTAACAAGTGTTCGCCCATTTGGGCGAAACGTTACCTCTTAAAAAATGTCCACTTTCAATTGGGCGTTTCGTCTGAAGAATATTTTTTTTATATATATTATTGCTTTTATTTTTTAGGGAGTTCCTGGTTTCTCACGCTCAATCGTCAGTTTTTACCAGATTTATATAGGATCACCTATAAGGTAAACCCAATTAAACACAAAATAATCATTTATATCGGTTCACTGTCTGAGGAGATATCGTGAAACAATCATACAAAAAAACCATTGTTTAATAATCATAGAGAACCTTCTTATTTTTAAAGTCGGTTAAATAGAAGGTATCAAATTTCTTACTATTTTTATTGAATATTTAAAAGAATTTGTTGCTGAGGTTACTTGGTACAAAAAATTCCTTCAGGCGAAACGCCCCAATGAAAATGTAGGTATTTTAAAAGGTAGCTTGTTGCCCGAACTTGCGTACGCGTGTCGGACAAAACGGGACATGCCCCGTCGTCCTACTGGAGTGTCCCACTGGTAGGTCGACGGGGAATTCGCATTTCCCCCTCGTGCTGCTGTATTAGTTTCGAAACAAACTAGTTTTCATGTATCGAAAAAGAAAAAAACGGAACCCTTATAGGATCACTTTGTTGTCCGTCTGTCTGTCTGTCTGTCTGTCTGTCTGGCTGTCTGTCTGTCTGTCTGTCTGTCTGTCTGTCAAGACCCTTTATCTCACGAACGGGTAAATGTATCAGGTTGAAACTAATACCATATATTAGGATCCATGAACCACACAAGATCTGAAAATTTAAATTTTTTACAACGACGCAATCAAAAGATATGGCATTTTATGTCCTCATCTCCATACATTTATTCAAAAATGCAAAACCTACAGGATACTTCCCGTTGACCTAAAATTATGAAATTTGGCAAGAAGCTAGGTCTCACAGTACAAATAATGGGAAAAGTCTGAAATCATTAAATATTTCAACTTTTCTCCCAACTAATGGCAACCAATTGTGGTGAGCTCCCGTTTCAAGAATTTTCATATAAGAGAGGGGTCAAGTTGGATGGTCGCTGAGGCGATTTTTGTTTTAGTTCTATTTTAAAAACGGGAACACTTACAAACTTGAAAATTGGTATGTTTATAGTGCATAAGCTATAAAATAACAACAAATAATAAAATTTGGTCAAGCGCGTGTCGGACTCAAAAAATCTAGCACATTAACTTACTGAAATTTAAACTAATACAATTATGTTTATGTGGTGGTACGGAACCCTCAGTGCGCGAGTCCGACTCGCACTTGGCCGGTTTTTTTCTAATAAGTACAAGTAAAATATATATATTTACTTGACAAAATCGACTGAAACCGTGAGTGTGTGAAAGGCCCGTACAATGTTGATTGACCAATAAAAATAATTGTTTAACTTGCAACCGAATATGTTTTTCAGCAAACATGCTCCATTGTTAGACAAACATGCTTTGTGAATTTTAGAATTTAACTTGTTTGACTAAAACCTGCAAAATAGATTTTAATATCTCAAAAACACTAAATTATACATAGCTTTTAGTATTTGTATAATAATATGGCTATTTTTTTATCAGTTCAAACATTTTTGTATGTTTTCTTAGGCCACAAAACTAACGTAAACGAACATACGAAAAAATACGGCTAAGTGCGAGTCGGACTCGCGCATCGAGGGTTCCGTACCACCACATCATATTAATTGTATTATTTAAAATTTCAGTAACTTACTGTGCTAGATTATTTGAGTCCGACTCACACTTGACCAGCTTTTCTTATTTTTATTATTTTCTAGCTTACTCACTAAAAATATACAAATATTTACGCTTGTAAATGTTCCCATTTTCACTATAGAGCTAAAACAAAAAATCGAGCAAAAATCGCCTTAAAAACACGTTTGTAGTAGGAAAGTCCCTCACTTTTTTATTATTTTTTATTTTTAGTATTTTTTGTTATAGCGGTAACAGAAAAAAATAATCTGTGAAAATATCAACTGTCTACCTATTACTGTGTCTATATTACTGTTCTTGAGATACAGCCCAAACAAATGTTTTTAACATCTAGGATCGGTAAGCATTTGATTTCTATTTAACACGATGGGAAGTAATCATGTTAGGCGGTCAACAAACCAAACTTTAAAAATATGTGCAGGAAAAATTTCATCCGGGTTGCTAAATTGCTCTGTAATGTCATGACAGACTACTTGAGATGTTGACTAATACTGAGACAAATGTTTGTACCGATATCGAACCTGCGAGCTTTGTTGCAAAGGGAGGTTCTCTACCAACAATACCAAGAAACCAGTATTTTTAGTCGGTATTAAACAGCTTATACTAATAATAATACTAAAAACTTGAAGACTATACTTACGACCTCATAAACTCTGCTATCAAAAGTTCCTAAAACTAGAAGCACCTTACGCTAAAATAGCAGGAACTTATTTTAGCTCAAACGCTTCAAAAGGCATAACAGCGATATGAAACGAGTAAATGAGTAGTTCATAATAATGGAACGTATTTACTGGAGCGCGGTGCTACCACAATTATTCGGATAATTGCTCCCCTACCCTATTAGGATAAGTTTGCAGTTGGGAGTTTACGGTCGTACTAATAGAAACTAGAAAGCTGAGTTTTGGCGTTATTCAAAAACTGGCCAAGTATAAAGGGTGTTAATTTAATTGCGTGCCATAACTTAGGGGGTGTTTCAGTAACGATATAGAAACACAAAAAAAAATATTTTAAAAAATCCTACTTGAAAAAAAAAACTAAAACTTCATTGAAACTAAACTAACGCGGAGGGCAATGACCTGCACTATCACCGAGCCAGCGATACATACATAACTAAAAATCTTTCGCGCGCTTTTGATAGCGTGGTGCGCCGGATCATTGCCCTCCGCGTTAGTGTAGTTTCAGTGAAGTTTTATTTATTTTAAGCAGGATTTTTTTCAATATTTTTTTTGTGTTCCTTTATCGTTACTGAAACACCCCCTAAGCTATGGCACGCAATAAAATTAACACCCTGTATACAGTGTTATTTTTCACGCTGGATATTTAAAAAGGTGGTTCTGCCCCTGGAACTGAACAACTTTATCCAAGGAACATGGGAAGAAATACGAATAAAAAATTTCGACCTACCAAGATAATTTCATGACTTCCCATACAAAATGAGTCCATCACGTGACCACTTCAGCATGAAGTCGAAAAATTTTTATCTTCGGGACAATTGTTTTCATGAGTAGAATCACTGGGCTTCCGGAACGCAAATAATGAAAATTCACGGTGTATATGTCGCAGGCAAATCGTGTAACGGTGGGCAAACTGTAAAAGGTCGGCAAATTGTAAAACGGCGCCAGCAGATTGTAAAAGGGTTTACATCAATGGATCATTTATGGTTCGTTATCTCTGGATCGATTAGGTTGCGTTAGATTATCTTTCAACCCTAAGACCTAAAGTAGACTTACTACGGATTTAGTACCTGGTCGACCGAGCTTCGCTCTATAATAGTCGCCTCAACATTAAAATTTCATCGGGTGAGCAAGCTATGCTACTCGCCAACAGATGGCTCTGTAGGGTTCTATCTAAAACGCGGTATTTTTTTTAAATGCTTAAAAACAGGGGCAAAACGATTTCCCACACATGAGACGTTGCTAGATCGATTTTTCGTCCCCCAATACCCCCGGATTCTAAATTTCATCAAAATCGTTAGAGCCGTTTTCGAGAAACCGATTACAAATATATATACAAATATTGCTCGTTTAGTAGTATAGGATATGAAACTTTGAAAGATTTAAACATTTGAACGCGTATAAAGCTCTTAAATTCAATGCGTCAAATTATTGTGCGAAACGAAACGAAAAGCGTCTTTTCTCACATAAAACGTCAAAATATTTAATAATGGTGGACTAGACGGAGCGCAAAACGATTAAGACGATTAAACCACCGGTTTCGGAGGCCGAAAATTTCTTTTCGGTTCCTTGGGAAAAAAAAAGGTTTAATTTCATGGACAGAACCACCTCTTGAAATATCCGGTGTGATAAAAAATAAGGCTGAAAGTGATGCTGTCTTTTTTCAGCCGATAGGCAGTAACAAAGATAGCAATATTTTAGACCTGTCAAATTATAGCCTTAAATTTAGCAGCCACGCTAGAATCGCCCCAGAAACTTTAGTAAGAGGTAATAACTGCTTACTTATACAGGGTGTAAGGGACAGTCTTCCGAAAACTGAAAGGGCATGATCAGTCAACGTACCTAAAACAACCTGTATTTTGTAGATTTCAACTTAGCATCTTAAAGCAGTTGACCTAGTTTTTTTTGTCTTTTCTTTTAAAATACAACTGGCTAATACCGAAAAATCCTAAAGAAGAAAACTGATTCCTCCAAAAATTCAAAATTAAATAAAACGTAACCGAAATAAAAGATTTTAATTACAATTTTAGCTTTGTGCTAATGAGTCGACAAGAGTGAGGGTAGTCGTAAAACAAAATGGCGTCTTGCTTCGTCCAAGAGAGATAGAACACGAATAACTCAGTCGTAAACGCGGCTGTAAACTTTAATATTCGGTGTTTATTAAAAAATACCAACTTCATAATTTTGACTGGAATTTTGTGATAAGGTGCACAAAAAGGAGCTTTTTTCTTTTACAAATACGCTTTAGAGGAAATTTATTCATGAAATTAAACAACTAGATATGACCTGCCCAGACCGATCTGGAGGTCCTTAAACAGACTACGGACACAGGTCGGTCAGTGCAAAGACAGCATGTGTAGGTGGGGTTTCACCGACAGCTCCAATAACAAATGTGAATGTGGTACCTCCCCACAAACAATGGAACACCTAACCTCCTGCCCCGCATGTCCAGACACATGTACGCGTGATGACCTTTTTAAAGCCATATAAGACGTAGTAAATGTGGCAACGTTCTGGGCTACAAATAAAATAATATTTGTGATTGATCGACACGCTAAGAAGGAGAACAACTACCAACAGGATCACTATACAAAATATTTTTGAAAAAAATATGTGCAACCTGAAAAATTTTAACGGCCAGTAGCATAAAGTCGCTGTCTTTAAAGTTAAAGCTCCTTTAAAACTATGTCTAACACTTTCTCTATAAACAAAACAGAAGGAGTCAGCAATATATTCAATGGAGCTACAACTTTTGGACGTCTGTCATAAGATTCATTTCTGTTCACAAAAATTTTGTTTTCTAACTTTGATGAATGATAAAAAGGGTAGTTTAAAGCGGGTCCGGCTAGCTTCAGGACGAAACTATAAGGGTTCCGTTTTGACTAGGGTACCCTAAAAATCAGCTTTTAGAAAATGCTTGCAGTTTTGCAGGTGTAGGTGTTTTTCGCACAATATGACCAAAACTGTGATAAGAGCTGGAGAGCAATCATAATCTCCTTTCTGTCCATTTGAATACAGAATTTCTAATCAAGCGCAAATAAAGCGCTCTTAGCCAAGTGGTAGTTGCATTTTTTTTTCCGATCACGAAAGTTAAGGAATGTTGGCCGCATTCAGACCCCAGATGGGTGACCGCTAATAGCACAAGAACTAGAGCGTTTCCGTGCTTCGGAAGGCACGTTAAGTCGTTGCACCTGGCTACTGTCAATGACTGTAGTCGCAAATCCAAGTCAATGGCCATTTGGCGGCTTGAAAACTCTGGCAGCCAGATTGGCTACTAACCTAGTAAAAGCCTAATCTAGGATTTGGTCTGGTTTGCTCTCTGGGGTGCGGAGGTCAGATGGCAGTCCCTCTGAGTAAAAACCAGTGCCTCCCTTCGAATAATATAGGTAACGCAGCTGACTCCGTTAAAACCATTGGCAAAAGAGGATTTAGGTTAGGGCATTGATTGATTGAATACCTTCAAACCCGGTATCTGCAATCTGCACAGCCCAGGTTGCACTGTTCTGTACTAATACTCCCTTTGTCAATGACCTTTCATCATACTACTATCATAATTCAGTGCAATGCTCCCTCACTAAAATTTTCCCCCCAACTTTTCGGAATTCTCGTCCCCACTGACCTATCAAGCTTGGTATTGTTCCATTTTGATTAAAGGGGCAGACTGAATAAACGCAAAACATTGTGGCGGGATTTGATGCCAGATACGCTAAATATATAGCAGCCAAGATCAAGATAAGTATAAGAGGGGTTTTGTACGGAGACAAAGTGTTTTGTACTATCTTTTTAGTTATGTATCACATCACAACACTACATTGTATTAAAAGATGTTTTCTAAATATGTAACGGCAAATATTTGAGTTATTTAAAATTTAACTGTGCTCTATATAATACGTCCTTGGATCCAAGCTTGCTTTTTCTCTTTGCTGTTACGCAGTCGGCTTTTTAGTTTTTTAATAACATTTTATTTATCTTTTTTTAGGGTTCCGTACCTCAAAGGAAAAAAACGGAACCCTTATAGGATCACTTTGTTGTCCGTCTGTCTGTCTGTCTGTCTGTCTGTCTGTCTGTCAAGACCCTTTATCTCACGAACGGGTAAAGCTATCAGGTTGAAATTAATACCATATATTAGGATCCATGAACCACACAAGATCTGAAAATTTAAATTTTTTACAACGACGCAATCAAAAGATATAGCATTTTATGTCTTCATCTCCATACATTTATTCAAAAATGAAAAACCTACAGGGTACTTCCCGTTGACCTAAAATTATGAAATTTGGCAAGAAGCTAGGTCTCACAGTACAAATAATGGGAAAAGTCTGAAATCATTAAATATTACAACTTTTCTCACAACTAATGGTAACCAATTGTGGTGAGCTCCCGTTTCAAGAACATTCATATAAGAGAGGGGTCAAGTTGGATGGTTGCTGAGGCGATTTTTGTTTTAGTTCTATTTAAAAACGGGAACACTTACAAACTTGAAAATTGGTATGTTTACAGGGCATAGGCTATAAAATAACAACAAATAATAAAATTTGGTCAAGCGCGTGTCGGACTCAAAAAATCTAGCACATTAACTTACTGAAATTTCAACGAATACAATTATGTTTATGTGGTGGTACGGAACCCTCAGTGCGCGAGTCCGACTCGCACTTGGCCGGTTTTTTTATTTTTGCATTTGTTACTCAAAATTAATTTACTTAGTCGGATGTTGTCACATCACAAACGTCATCGGACTAGCTAACTGCCAAGAAAATGTGACACTCTAGTTGTTTTTGATGTTCCGATACCAAAATGGTAAAAAAGGAACCCTTATGGTGCGACTTTGTCTGTCTGTCTGTCCGTCTGTCACACTTTTTTATCTCAGCAACTACTCTCGTGATCGATTTGAAATTTGGAATATTTTAGAATATGCTTGCCCAACTATATTGCAAACGAAATATTTAAAAAATATTTTTATTATTATTGGAAATAGGGCCCAAATAGCCCCTTGACATTGACTAGGTCAAGTGAGATCATATGAAAGGGTTTAATTTGAACATTTCAAAATACATTTTTGTTTTATTATGTCTCTTAATTTTCAAGTTATCTCTGATGTTTGCGAAGAGTATAAATCTGAATGAATTATAGTCGATAGAACTTTATGTAATCATTGCAGCAAAATAAAATTATATTGCTTCCAAAAATATTATAGACTCGCACTTCGTTTTTAGGGTTCCGATACCAAAATGGTAAAAAAAAGGAACCCTTATGGTGCCGCTCTGTCTGTCTGTCTGTCTGTCTGTCCGTCTGTCTGTCACACCTCTATATCTCAGCAACCACTTATGCTATCAACCTGAAATTTGGAATGGTTTTAGAATATAGTTGCCCAACTTAATTGCACAAGAAAAAAATTTGAAAAAAGTATGATTATTAATATAAAGGGGGCCAAAATAGGGGGGGCCAAATTTCAAATTGTCGCTACTAGGTATAGTAGACCATAGTAATGTGGATCTAATAGGCCACTTCTCGCTACAAAGTTGCTTTCATGTACAGTCAAGAGCACATCAGGCTTGACACTTTGGACTTTGTACCTCTCCTATCTGATTAGACGTATGGGCCAGAGTCGCACTGCGAGGCTCAAGTTTGACCTGTCGTTGACTGTACTCGATTACAAAGGATAACTTGCAGTGCCCTCAGTCGGAGTCTATGTTTTAAATACTGCTTTGCAGATACGTACTTAAAGTGTTTTTATAAATTTCTTAAATAATTTGTAGCGAAGTTTCACAAACATAATTTATCGCAAAACTGCTAAACAGTTTTTTTGCTATTCGGAAAGTCACGAAGTTGCGAAGTCGGAAGTGAGTTTTTGTGTTAATAATTTTCTAACCGTTCTACGAGTATCTAATAATTTTTACTCGTACCTACCTACGACTTGTTTGACGCCACTACTCGAGTAAAAAAAATACACGTACAAATACTTTAATTTTTATCAAGTATTTTTTCGACTTTCTTTCCCTATTGTTTGTAGAGATGAATGCTTGTTCTGCCACAAATAGCTCAGATTTCCCCAAAATGTTCAGTCAAATGAAATCATCCAAACTTACCCAGGAAATAAGGTATAAAATCGCGTGAAAGACACAATCAGGACAAATTATTTCGTGGTTTTACTTTGGTGCCAAATTGAAACGAGGTCGTACTAAAATAAGTGGTTTATGATTTTTCGATAACTACCAACGCCTTTTCGTCATGAGAAAATAATGGATACGAATTGTTTTTGCTTTTCATCTTCCTTGACAAAAACGTTCTACAATAATTTCAGTTCCCTGATCGGGACCTTTATGCCGGCAAAGAAGAGCCAACCCACCTCTTACCCGTGGGAGTCGTAAGAGGCGACTAAAGGATTATGAACCGGAAGATGGACAGCAGCGTCCTTGCGTGTATCGTTGCGACTGCCGATCGCTGTTGTTGCTGACCGCAGTATGTAAGATGGTACACTGTTGTACGTATAGTACTTATCTAGTCCCTGGGTACGATACACAGAAATATGCTGCTACCATGACAAGTCGAGGGAATACCAACATAACAAAATGAATAACTGTGATCACAAAAATAACAAATGATACGTTTACAATTTTAGTAGTAGGATCACTAAGGCTGAGCTTGTACGAGTATGGGGTACCTTGCACCTAAACCTGCTGGGATGAAACTTGGCAGAAGTCAAGTACCTACCCATAGGTAACATATTAGAAGTGGTGCTCCCCACCAGGACGCGACTGAGATGCACAGTGGGGCATTATGTCGAAAATGTGTAGTTTTTTACTAGGTTGAAAATTGTATCTGTTGAACCGACATAGGTAACTGGTTGTAAATTTCACAGAATATGTATTTTTAAAACAAATATATCACCTTAGAATAAAAATTTTAAAAAATTAGGGGCGTCGCCATACAAGAAACGTATTTTTTTTGTTTTTGCTCTATCGTCAGAACGGTTAGTAATTCGAGTGTCAAACTTGGTATGAGTATAGTTCACAAAAAGGCCAATAAAATAATATGTCCTGACTGACTGACTAACTGACTGACAGACTGACTGACTGACGTCTATACGTAACCGCTTTAGCTATACGTGTGAAATTTAGTATGCTAATTTATTGCATGCCACAAACACCACCCAAGAAAGGATTTTCCATAACTCATCTCCCAAGGGGGTGAAATTGTTCAAGTAGTTTGCCTAGACCTACGAGTATACCTAGGTACTACAAGACTCAAGCACCCCGAGGACACTACATATATCGAGCACGAAGGTCGTGTAGGCCGGCATATTTAGTACAAAAGACCCTCAGAAGGACCACGAGAATCTCGCAGGCGGGTGCGCGCGGGGATGCGGGGTTGATTGCAAAGTGGGCGGAGAATGTCCGCTCTGTATGATAGTACTATTACTTTATTGTATGACCCAGGTCTCAGGTCTTATAATTTTAACGCAGATATAAAAAAATTGCTTTAAAATTCTTCGTAAGAATCCTAAAAGTTTACTTAAGTACGCCGACCTCACCCGCCAATACGAATTCGTCCCGCTGGCTGTTGAGACGGCGGGTAGTTGGTGCGCAGAGGCACTGATCTTTGTCGGGCAGATAGGGCGTAGGCTGAAGGAGAGAGGTCTTGACCCCCGCTCCGGCTCGTTTCTTGTCCAGAGGTTGTCCATTGCGATACAGCGTGGTAATTCTAGTAGCGTGATGGGCACCTTTGGACCGGGGGCGACCTGGGGCGGTCTGTTTCATTGACTGTTTGTTTTTGTGTTGTAATTTAGTTGACATGTTTTTTATTTCAATAAATGAATTTGAATATCTTAAGATGTGAGTCTTGACTTTCTATTTACTTAAGCCATACAAAGAATTTTGATTTGAAATCACTTACGTGAAATTATTTCGTCGTGAGAGCATTAATATTTACTTAGGAAAATACGATCATAATTCCACGTGACATTATCCAGAACAAGGAGCCAGAAATCCTATATTATTAAACGAGCAATATAATATATTTGTAATCGGTTTGAAATTTATTATACAAGGGTTTTTGGGGGCAAAAAATCTATTTATCTAGGTCTCATGTCTGGGAAAATTCGTTTTCACCGTAATTTTTAATATTTCTTAGCGCGTTTTAGTGCGTTCAAGAAACTTATAGCGCCATCTGTTATCGAGTAGTATAGCTTGCTCACCCGATAATATTTTATTGTAGAGGCGGCTATTATAGAGCAAAGCTCGGTTGCCCAGGCACTGTTCTAAAAATGTGAGCAGTATTATGACAAGCACATTATTTATACTGCGATATGGTTAGAGTGCTCGGCTCTCGATCCGGAGGTTCTGGGTTCGATTCCCAGTGCAACAACAATACAACGGAAAAAAGTGTATTTTCACACATCTTAACAAAATACACGTAAAGGGCCATTAGCGAAATTATATTCTTTCAGTATGTCCGCCGTGTGAAGTCACATGTGCAATAGCTTGATGGAATTGGAATAGCTTCGAAAATTCACTTATTAGTAAATGGCAGTTGCTTGCGTGGTGCCAGCAAAAATAGTACCAACCAGGTAGAGCCTGTTCGTGTCTTAAGAGGCGACTAAGGGATTATGAGCTGAAGGTTAGGAAGCAGCATTCTTCTGTGTATCGTACCATCTTATACACTCATGTTTATTGTCTACGGTGTAAGCCTCATCTTCAACAAGCGTGGTGTCTATACAGGGTGTTAATTTGATTGCGTGCCATAGCTAAGGGGCGGGATCAGTATCAGTAACTGAACAACTTTTCCCAAGGAACATAGGTCGAAATGCGAAAAATCTAATTTGACCCTCCATACAAAATTCACTATCAGCTGATGCAGTTTCTGTAGGAGGTCGAAAATTGATTTTCGTATTTCGATCTATGTTCCTTGGGAAAAGTTGTTCAGTTTCTGATACTGATCCCGCCCCTGAGCTATGGCACGCAATCAAATTAACACCCTGTATAGTACTTCCTCGCCACACTGTTCCAGCAAAATTGGAATTTTAGAGGGCACTCCCTGTCTTGTAGTGGAGTTGAACGCTCTTTATAAATTTGATATAATGTGTAATTGAAGATGTTCTTGCAAGATTCTGTTGATGACGGCTTTAGGCATTGTTTTTTTATTGAAGAAACTTAGAAATTTATTCTACAAAACGGAAGCTCAGCCAAGAAAACTGAACATCTTACCCAAAGAAACTTGCGTTGAAAAGTGAAAAGAGGACATCGCTTTACCAAAAATTGTTCAGACGGTTAAATCAAATGTAGTGTCAATAGTTTTTTTCATTTTTGAAATTCTTATTTGAACATTTCTTTAGCAATTATTAAGTTTTTATCTTTTGCGACTTCCCGTAAAAATTTTTAAATCTTTACATTATTGGCGATTGTGGAAATTTCTTTTTATTTCCGACCAAAATGGAATCTAGCGTATGCAGAATAACTTCATCAAACAAAAATCGTCTAGATACACTTGCCACTAATGGATCCTACCAAACATATATCTCTCTACTCATGTTCCTCGTTCCTCAACGAACGTACAGTGAATCGCACAGAAACACTCGTTGTTGGTTCGGCGAAAATGAGCCTTATTACTACGTAAAAAAGTCGGTATTAAAGTCAAAGTGAGTACGACCATACGTCAGTGCCAACTGCCATTATTTTCACGATCCACACGTCTCGCCTTATCAACAATTCGGACTTTACTACCCCCACATAAAACAAAGATATTACTCCGAACTGTTATCATTATTATATTCTGGCTCTTGATGTGATGAAAACTGAGCAAGGTTTATTGTTATGTCGAGTTGTATTGTTTTATTTTCTCAAAAAAGATTTGTTAAGATCTAGTAAAATTACTGACATACATCTTTGGTTTTTTATTATACTGGAAATTTTAAGACATCGTTCTGCCCATGACACTTAAGGAATTTTCCCAAGATAAGTCAAAATACGAAAAAAAACTTTTCGAACTCTAATTCAAAATGGCGCTATCAGCTGATGCAGTTTGTATGGGATGACAATTTTTTTTCATATTTCACCTTATGTTGCTTGGGAAAAGTTGTTTAGTTTCAAGGGTTGAACCACCTCTTAAAATATATGGGGTGAAAGTAAAATAACCCTGTATAAGACATACTATCTGAGTTTTAGGGGTAGGCAACGCGCTTTGCTGTTATACTATTGTCAAATCTGTAACTAAAAAGCTAGTGAGTGCTGGGCGGTGATGTCCACTTACCATAATACACACTTGCTCGTTTGCTTACTTGTAACATCCCATACTATTCAACGAGCAATATTTGTATATATATTTGTAATCGGTTTCTCGAAAACGGATCTAACGATTTCGATGAAATTTAAAAGCAAGAAATCGATCTAGCTAGGTCTCATGTCTGGGAAAATTCGTTTTCACCATCTTTTTTAATATTTCTTTGCGCGTTTTAGTGCGTTCAAGAAACTTACAGCGCCATCTGTTGTTGAGTAGCATAGCTTGCTCACCCGATGATATTTTAATCATCCAGAGCATATCTCGGTCGCCCAGGTACTGAAAAAATAAAGATACTTTGTTGAACTACGATGATGTAATTAATACTCAATTGATACCTAATTGCTACTAATTTGTGAGAGTTTTAATACAGCTCTCCGGTAACAGTAAAATTATTTTCCTTTACTAACTGGCGTTATACTGAACTAATATCCTGATTATTTACAATTGATTCATTTACATTTTCAAAACGTTTTTAAAAGTCTTAGGGGAAAAGTTTTTGCTTTACTTTTCCAAAAGAAGACTGTATTAGGGTTATTAATGGACCTCTGAGCAAATTTTAATGTTACTTAGGATGTTATACTGAAAAAAATTTCCAAACATCAAAAAAATATCTAATACTAGCTGGTGCCCGTGACTTCGTTTGCGCAGGTTTATAAATTATAGCATATGTGTTATTCTAATGTATAAGCTATGTTATTGTAAAGTTTCATTAAAATCCATTCAGTAGTTTTTACGTAAAAGAGTAACAAACATCCATCCATACTTACAAACTTTCCCGTTTATAATATTAGTAGGATATTTTCATTGCTCGAATCATGTGTTGAGAAAGTTGATCAATCCACCATTATATCCCATGACACGTCCACTGCAGGACAAGCAGCTCCCTCCAGAATTCCAGCTTTTGCTGGAACATTTTGGAGAAGAAGTACAATAGTCACCATGCTTGTTGGTCTTACGACACCCACGGGTTATAAATGGGTTGGTACTATTCTTTGCCGGCACCACACGGTACAAAAAGTTTTTTTTTTACAAGTTCAGCTTCACAAAAAAAGATAAATGTAATTTAATTGTAACTATTTAATAAATATGTAATTTAATTATTTAATTTTGATTATAAAATGAAATTAGTTAAGTTAGTTACGTTGGAAAAATAAATTGAGTCCTCTTCAATGTTGCTATGCCCTAACGGGGTATCACAGTTAAATATTTAAGATCTGTGTTAACTCTTATATACGTATGTACATTATTAATTGTGATAATGCAATAAATATGATATGTAACGTATGTAACGTAGGTACGTTATACTTGCCAAACACAGGCTTGGCCTTACGAGAACACTTTGATAAAAGATCTCAAATATGGCCTTTAAGTTTAAAGACACTCCAATTCAAGAGAGGGATGTGTTCCTTTCATAATTTATGTTAAAGTTACTGAGTAGGTTCCTACACATTTTCCTCGTTCTCGACCTAAAGGGGTGAAAAGGGTGGAGTAATAAAGCTTGGGCGAGAAGCCAGATGCAGTGAACTGAGGTTCATACTATAGCTTGAACATTGGCTTTGATTGGAGTTATTTAATAATCCTTATTCACGATGGGCCTTATCAGAAAGCTCAAAGTCACCCAAAGGGCTATGGAAAGGGCTATGCTCGGAGTCTCTCTGCGCGATCGAATCAGAAATGAGGAGATCCGCAGAAGAACTAAAGTAACTGACATAGCCCTGCTGAATCGCTAAACTGAAGTGGCAGTGGGCAGGGCACATCGCAAGAAGAACCGATGGCCGATGGGGCGTGAGGGTTCTAGAGTGGCGACCACGTACCGAAGACGAAGCGTTGGCAGGCCCCCCACAAGGTCGACCGACGATCTGGTCAAGGTCGCGGGAAGCCGCTGGATGCGAGCAGCGCAGGACCGGTCGTCATGGAGATCTTTAGGGGAGGCCTATGTCCGGCAGTGGACGTCTTTCGGCTGATATGATGATGATGATGAATAATCCTTATTATTTAACCCTAAAGTCCATTTTTTCTACAGCGAAGTAAAGTGACGTTTGGGGGGCTGCCACTGTATGACCAACTTTAAATAGTGATGTAGTCGTTGTCGATAATTTTGTCGATTTATCGTTAAATGGAATAAACTGAAGTTCACAGTTTGCCTGAGGACATCAGAGATAATCCCAAAAAACCTCTTTTCAAAATTAAATTAAAAATGCATTTATTAAACTCCTTAGAATAATATAGTATAAACAACTAGTCATATTAATAGTGTTCCTAGGAATCTAATATAAAAATACTATTATACTATTAGAGACTCCGATTCCGCAGACAAAGTACTAAGCAGTTTTGCGGGACTTTTTGTTAGTTTATAAGTTATATAATTTTGTAATAAATAAATAAATTATAATAATAAAATAAACATATTTGGGTGCAGGTATAATGAGAAAACTCCGTAATTGGAATGAATCAAATGTACCAGGACCATACGAATACTGAGAACAATTTTCTTGATGGCATATTTTTATTGATTATAGGTAGATTAGTGATATCTAAATAATGGTTTGTTGTGATTCCACTGATGTGCTATTTTATAATACCTAGTTTATGTACTTACTAAATTTTGAAAGTAATCCGGACCTTTGCATAAGGTAACTTTTTTTAAAACGGGTTTTTAGATCCCTCTTGATGGCAGCTGTATTGTAATGACATAAGATTTATTCTAGGTTACATAAAAAAAAAAATTGCCCTCATTTGTATTAAAAAAAAATATTTAAGACCTGTTTTTATTTACTTGAGTTAAACTAACAAGTAGCTGTAGCCAAGTAGTTAAATATTGAAAGCAGAATATGATGAAAATGCTTAAATGCTTACATAGCCAAGTACAATAAATACACAACTAACACATGCAAAACATAATTTATTCTTCTTCAGAACTTACTTCAGTACTACTGTCAGAATCGGTAAAATTTATAATAAATGTGTCCGTCACGTCATCGATGAGGTGGTCAAGTTGGCCCATCTTCTTTTCTACAACATTGATGACGTGATCTACACATTTTTTCCATTTTTGTGGCGTCACCTGTTTTAAACCTACTTCTAATAATTTTTTACATAATTTAATTTTAATGTTAAATATTGCTCCGGGCGACGTTCCCCTTTACTTATGCCCGAACTAATTCGATGTAATGGGGTTCAGTTCACTGAAGTAAGGGGGCAGTCGCAAAATAGTGACACCATATTCCTTTGCCAACTCATCCACTACATACTTTTGATATGCCCCCTTCTCTCTCCACACAATTCATAAGATCCGTTTTTATCATAGCGGGTTCGTATGAAATTTTTTTGGATCGCAGCCACTCTTGAATCCATCTAATCGTCGAGAGTGGTAGGGCGCATTATCTATCACTAGCACAGAGTTTCTTTTCAATTTTGGCAGAACCTCCTTTAACCACTCTTCGAAATGTTGGGCGTTCATGTCGTCATGATAATCTTCTTTGTTTTTTTTTTCGATTCAAAGCATCTCAAATAAGAAGACAAGAAGCAACTCAAATAAGAAAAAATATTTTCAATATCAGTTTCTATAATCGTGTGAAAAAACAGTTGATTGATGCTGTCACATATCTGATTGTTTTCTTGTAAAAAGGTTTTATGTAAAATACAAATTCTCAAAAAAAGTAATTATTAACAGTGATCAGCGTAACATTCATCGACAACTCAATGAAAGTAGGTGACAAACGCCAAGGAAAACTAATATTTATTTTCTTGTGGCTATAGGTACTTTCCGAAAACTGTTTTAATTTTTAACAGGTGTATACAATTTTATTGCAAGAAAATCACATAGTAGGTAAACCTAGTCGTTTTATTTATATATTAACGATTTGTTCTTATTACATTAGGTTTTTGATAAATTTTTTACAGTTTTATCGATAAATGTTGTTAGTATTCTTATCGACTGCAATCACTATCGTAAATAGAGGGCAACACTTTATTGGCAATGAAACGTCACTTTACTTCGCTGTGGAAAAAAATGGACTTTTAGACTTGCTAGGAATAAAGAAAATAAGGTGCTGGAAGTCCCTAGATGTAACAATTACTATGGCCAAAGACATAGAAATTATTTAGTCCCGAAATTTATGAATAATGTCCCATTAGATATTAAAACTAGTTGTGCTTAAAAAAATGCATTTAGAAATAAAACTAAGCAGTATTTATTAAGAATATTTAGTAATAACATATCAAAGCTTTCTAACATGTAACATTGCATTTAAAATTAGATTCTAAATAAGATTCATGTAAAAATAGCAACATAACTTCCTTCTTAAATATATTTCTTACAATAAATAAGTAACTTACTTCAGAGATAGATAGCATAGATAGATAAGCATAGATAAGATAGTGATAAGGGAGCAGTATTCCAACTGCCACAAAAAATCCACACTATTTCCCCTCCACATTGTTCCATCAAGAGCTGGAATTTCGGAGTTAGCAGGCCTGTCCTGCAGTGGACAATTTTTATTATTATTATTTAGGAACAATTTTATACATTGGTAAAAAGCGGGCTAAAAGGGGGTCTGGCCTTAGAAAGTAATATACGATAAAAGACGCTTATTTTAACGAGCAATATTTATATATATGTAAAACTGTATATTTGTAATCGGTTTCTCGAAAACGGCTCTAACGATTTCCATGAAATTTGCCATACGGGTTTTCGGGGGCGAAAAACGATCTAGTTAGGTCTCATTTGTGGGAAAATTCGTTTTCCCCGTGTTTTTAAGCATTTGCGTTTTAGACAAAAACCTACAGCGCAATCTGTTGGCGGGTAGCATAGCTTGCTCACCCGCTGATATTTTAATGTTGAGGCGGCTATTAGAGAGCGAAGCTCGGTCGCCCAGGTACTACTTCCTCTATAATAGAATCGTCTAACATAGACGATCATACTTCAGATGTATGGGTAAACATGGTTATATTTTTTTCACTTAACTTCTTTGTTTGCTTATTTGTGACAAAAAAGTTGCACTTACTGGGAAGAGAATAGATACTTAGATATTATGTTCCTTGACAAACTGCATAGTATCTTTATAAATGTGATAAATGCGGACGCCGGAAAAATCTTTTTACTGTCAGTAACTTGATAAATGTAGGTACTATACATCGTATAAAATCGCCTTCATACGTCGTCGCTTAGCAAGGGAAACGAAATAGACATTTTGGCAGTCATTTACGTAGAAGGCTTTTTCTAGGTGATAACCGGTAAATTCTAAGCTACGTTTGTAAATATCACCTTTAGATAAAAAATAAACGAATGAGCGGTGAACTACGACGCGTTGAATTTGATTATAGTAGGTACTAAAGGCCTCTTTAGACTTCGCTGTATCAACTTAATAAATATCGCTGCCAGGCCTGTCGGAAAACAGAACAATTGACATAAAGTTAATGATTTTAATTTAAACTAAAAATTAGAAAGCACAATATTGAAAACATTAGTTATGTATGAGATCTCAATATTTTTTAAATATTAATCAAGTTGTTTTTGAAAGCTTTTTGCAAATCGGATAATTTGTCTTACTTTAATTCTTTATCGTTTAAGGTGCTGTAAGTTGTACACATTCTAGCAAGGGGATGATGGTAGCCCCGATTGGTTCTGTATTGCGGTATGGAAAAATGTTTTGTGCTTCGCCTCGGCTCACGTTATCACCTACATCCGTCAATACCGTTATTGACGGCCGCTGCCGTCATGTAATGTAATTCATAAATTAAACAGCTGTGTTGCGATAGCGCATTTTATAAGGGAAAATATAATTTTATTTATCCACAATTTTAATATCCGGGAGATGTCTTACTATACTTAATACAACTAATTGAGAAAATTTACTGAGCTGACTTCATTAACCTGAATTCAGTTACAGTTGAACGGAATAAATTAAGAAAGTCTTTTACTGAGTGTGAGTCCAGCCAGTATAATAAATTGGCTAAATTGTTTGATCAGTTTAGTACATTAAGTCTGTCTAAGGCTGACCTTTTGCGTTGCGTTGTTAGCAAACTCGTAGAACAAAAGTTGTTGCTTTTGACCTTACTAATAAGTGGGCAAAAGGAAATTAGGTCCAAAAAAATAACCTAGTATTACGATATAAAATGTACGTACCTGGGGGGATAAATATTACTGTGGGTTGATTTATTTGTAAAACGTTGCTTTGTACACAAAAAGTAATAAATATATTATTATAATACAATGAAATTTAAAAAACTTTTATTCGTATACCATATCTTTCCATGCTTTAGGCATAGAGCTACAACCTAGCATATTGCATGAAATAATAATTAACTCATTTGTCAAGTTTGCGTGGATGTTACCATAAAAAGTTCTTGAAGGTTTCTTTTAATTTATTTTTGGACATTTATATATTTACTTTTGGATATTTTTGGCTTCTTTGAGACGCATAATAAATATTATAATTACCGTGGGTATTACATTGAAACTTGATTGCTTTTGCTAGTAAAACTAGAAAGGTTTTAAAAACATTAAGTAAGACTAAAACGAAATACTTACTTTTAAAAATTCCATCAACAGAAAATTTTACGCGTTTTTATTAGAACTGGCTTTTTTGAATTTTTGTGTGCTTGTATCATGCAGCTTTTAAATTATTACTGGGCATTGCAGTGCAAGGGTAAAATGTTTGAATTGTTTCATGAATATAAAGGATTTCTTTTATTATGAACGAATGGGACTGACTTCTACAAAGTAGAAGGAATTTCGTTCTTCTTTTATCATTTATCATTAGAGAATATCTTCATCTTATAAAGATAGTTAAATCAATCTTTGCTCGTAGTATATAGTCTAGGCAACGAAGCGGATCGTTGTATGAAGACCTCCGCATTAAATCTTCAGTCGATGAAACTTTGCTGGGGTATTACACTACACGAGACAAACCTTCTATAAAAAACCCAAAAAAAATTCGGTACTTTTAATTTTTCCATACAAAAATTTAAAAAAATGTATGAAATTTTTTTTCTGTAAAATTTTTTTTGGATGTTTTGAATTTACATTTAATTCATGATTCTTTATCATCCTGTCAAATAAAATCTGCCTAAGAAATTTATGTTGGGGTCAACTGCTTTGTTGCCTACACTAATAGGTCTCTTTCAAGTCTATGCGTCGATACGGTCGCGAAGGCTTAGGTCATTTTGCGTTTAGGTCGTTCTGCGTTTAGGTCGTTCTGCGTTTAGGTCGTTCTACGATTAAGTCAATTATTGGTTTTAGGACATTATGCGTCGAGACGAAATAGTAAAGTAGTAGTTTTATAGGATTGACACGACTTATTAAATGTTTAAGATACCGTGGACCAGTTGTTGAAGATACCATGGACCAGTTTTACATCCTACGCCAAAGTCCTGCAACGAGCGAAGCAGCGTAAGCCCGAGCTGTTGTTGACCATTGCCAGAAGGAAAGTGGCCTTCTTTGGGCACTTGCAGAGAGGTTCCGCATTTCAATTCCTGCGGACAATTCTTGAAGGCAAAATACCGGGTAGAAAGCCACCAGGTGAGCCGAGACGGAAATGGTACGATGACATAAGGGACTGGACCGGATTACACTACCACGAGTTGAAGAGGGTGGCGCAACGCCGCGATGAATACCGATTGCTGACCTCCAAACTTCATTTCGAAGATGGCATCCCATGATGATGATTATTACAGAAAATTAGTTTCAAAATGGGGATTTTTGAACCGGGTACGCTTCGGAGCGGGCTTTTCGTCTAACTGGCTTTCATTCTGTAACTTTTTATTAAATTTAGATCAGTTATTGTTTTGACGAAACATAAATTATGTATATTTTTTTACTGTTTAAAAAATAGAAGAATCGTACAAAGTTTTACTTCCTCGTTTACACTCGTCAAGGGCCCTGAGTTATTTACAACCTGAACAATAATTTTCGTAAGTTATTTTTTATTCTGTCTAGCAATTTGTTGATTTTCCACGTCGTTTACGTAATTGTAACAACCCTACCCTTACAGAGTGCCGATTTTATTGCTCTAGCTAGAAGGTAGATAAAACTTTTGGAATTCTCTAGAATTTTTGTTTTGTATTAAATACAGCATGATAATGAAATTCCTGCCTATACTTGAGTATGGTACTTAGGACATGAAACTGAACAATTTTTCCCAAGTAACAAAGGTAAAAAAATGAGAAGTTTCTGTCGTCCCATACAAATTCCAATCATAATCATATATCAGCCGAAAGACGTCCACTGCTGGACATAGGCCTCCCCTAAAAATCTCCATGACGACCGGTCCTGCGCTGCTCGCATCCAGCGGCTTCCCGCGACCTTGACCAGATCGTCGGTCGACCTTATGGGGGGCCTGCCAACGCTTCGTCTTCCGGTACGTGGTCGCCACTCCAGAACCCTCAAGCCCCATCGGCCATCGGTTCTTCTTGGGATGCTTGCGATGTGTGTACAAATTCCAATAAATTTTGTTTATTTTGCAACCTATGTTTTTCTTAGTTTTTCTCTGTAATGTCCTAAGCATAGTCAGACATTTCATTATCACGCTGTATAATAATGTGGATAAATATTATTGACTAGCAACGTCCTTCCGCGAATCATTCCATACTGCGGTTACCAACAACCGCGGCGTGTTGGGTCAGACGTAACGTTATTAATGTTGACAAGACGAACGAAATAAGTAGTATGGCACCACACTGTCCATATATATCTTTATCCATTCTCATCAAACACTACGAATAATTTATGACGTGCTGTAGCGATATTGCCTGTAAATTTTGTTTTAAAGCACCATAAAATGGTGATAAACCAGTACTGCAGTGAACTTTGAGTGTGAAGTATCCAAAACAGTAAAATTTTGAATGTTTCGCCACTTCATCGTTCACTGCAAAAATACTGGGGTTTATGTGTTTACTACTCGTTTACCGTGACTGCCTGCGTGGACGAAATATACAGGGTGTTAATTTGATTGCGTGCCATAGCATTATTAATTCTGTGCCATAGCTTAGGGGGTGTTCGAGTAACGTTAAAGGAACACAAAAAAAATATTTAAAAAAATCCTACTAAAAAAAACACTAAAACTTCATTGAAACTTAACGAACGCGGAGGGCAATGACCCGGACGGAGCATCAGTGGTACCTACGCAGTATCAGTAGATAAGGTAGGCACAAACATAACTGAAACTCTTTCGCGCGCTTTTAATAGCGCGGCGCTCAAGGTCATTGCCCTTCGCGTTAGTTAAGTTTCAATGGAGTTAAAAAAAAATTAAGTAGGATTTTTTCAAATATTTTTTTTTGAGTTTCTTTATCGTTACTGAACCACCCCCTGAGCTATGGCACGCAAATAAATACGCGCACGTAAATTTATATCTTTCAGTGCAAAAATTTGGGGAATGTGCATAGTTAGGTATTACATCGATTAGGTTAGGTGAGGTTTGGTTTAGTAAGGTAAGGGGGGTTTAGAAAGCTGTCGCAATTTTTATTTTCAAATTGTAGATTTTCGATTTAGCTACCTAGACTCAAGTTGGTCCATTAGGTAAGGCAAACACAACCTAACCGATCCTTAGGGATTTGTTAGGTTGTGTTAGGGACTCTTACGATCACAACGCACGAGCCGAGCGAGCAAAGCAAGCGGGCCGCGGTAGTGGCCGGCGAGTTCCAGAAGAGAATTTGCGCGATAAATCTTAATATTATCCGCCATAAACCAGGCTAAAAACAAAAAAAAATAATAAAAAACATGCGACGAAGTATAAAATTTACCCAGGTTCAGTAAGGTTAGGTTAGACAAGGATAATTTAGGATGGTTTTGATAGATTATTGTTTCTTTTACCGTTTTTGCGATTTAACGGTCTACCACCCTTTAATATTCACATTAATTAGGTAAAGTGCGAAATTCTACTTCTCTAACGTAAAAATTCGCACTTTATCAAATCGAATCAGTTATAGTTTATGTGCACGTTTACGTAACGATAACACGCCAAAAGTAAAAACTTATATTCTAAGACTTTTTGTAATTCTCTAAAAATAATAGCTTTTCCCTCCACACCCACACTTGTAATCCATCAATTTCCAGCTTTTCCATCACTTCTTGGACAACCTGTTTATATTAAGTGAAAAAGAAATGTTTTCTGTAGTGTTTACTTTAGTTTCAGAAATATATGCAAACGGTTCAAACAAAATCTTGGGGTAACAGAATCGAGTCGGACTCGCGCACTAAAGGATCCATACGTGGCCACCATATTGTAAACTACAAACTTTTATCCTATTATTTCAAAAACTTCGCGTCCAAAACTTGACCCCTCTTTACAATGAATGTACTTGAATCGGGAGCTCACCTTTGTTGGTTGTTATATGTTTTTAGAAAAGTTGTAATATTTGATGATATATGTATAAGACTTTTTCTTTTACTTGTACTTTGAGACCAATGGGATTTACCCTATAGGTTTTGCTTTGGTTCATAAATGTATGGAAGTTAAGTGGTGGTGTCTTTTGATTGTGTAGTCGCGAAATCTCGAAATAGGCCTTAATATTTTTAAAATAAGGGTCATCATCACAAATAGACAAAAAAAAATGATCATTTGATGGTTCCATTTTTCTTTTTGAAGTACGGAACTCTATAAATTAAAATTTATGTATTTGCTGCATTGTCACAATTAAATACTAAAAACCACACTGTCGATGCTACAGCAGCAGAACGGCCAAATCATACTTTTTTATCACGAATTTCAGGGTAAGGCCTTGTAGTTAGAAGCCGGATTCTACATAAAATCGTTATGAGGTTGTAATTCTTAGCAACTACATGAAATTTTTTGTGCATTGGTACCTACAGATTGCATAAATCATTGCAATTAACTAAATCCTTGAGATGTGAAAGCTACAAACTCAAAGCAAATATCAAAACTATTTCGACGATATTTCACCCTTGAGTAAACGAGAGTGTAGACCCGCATAACGACTAAGGGTCGACCACATTTATCACGAGACCGATAACAGGTGGCGGTAAAGAGTTATTAAGTGATTTCAATGAGTACATAAACCATCTGACCTGGATTTATTTGTTCTACGGATTTTTTGTGAAGTTATAGTTATTTTGCTAATAATAGCATCACGTTATACAGGGTGTTAATTTAATTGCGTGCCATATCTTAGGGGGTGTTTCAGTAACGATAAAGAAACACAAAAAAATCCTACTTTAAAAAAAAGTAAAACTCCATTGAAACCTTACTAACGCGGAGAGCAATAACCCGGACGGAGCACCGCGCTATCACCAAGCCAGCGCGTGAAAATCAGTGGATAAGGTATGCCTACCTTATCCATATCTGAAACCCTTTCGCGCGCTTTTGATAGCGCGGTGCTCTGGGTCATAGCCCTCCGCGTTAGTTTAGTTTCAATGGAGTATCAATTGTTTTTAAGTAGGATTTAAAAAAAAATGGGTTCCTTTATCGTAACTGAACCACCCCCTAAGCTATGGCACGCAATTAAATTAACAGCCTGTATATAACTGTGACACTGTGTTGACTGGCCTGTTGGTGTGATTGGTAGTAAACCTGCCTTCGTCGGAGTGAAACCGCGGTTTCAATCCCCGTGAACATGAGTGTTTGTTCTGTGTCTGGGAGTTATTTATATATGTGTATCATGTACATGTTTATGTGTCCTTGGTACCTATAGTACAGGTTTTGTCTAGTTGGGATCAGATGACTTTTTGTTTTTGTGAATTGTAACTCCAGCATTTTTATAAAAAAATAAATGAAAAAAAGAACATGATCTATAAGAAAAAATTGATTCCATTCAATTTAATTGAACAATTGCCTTCATATTTTTAACGTTATTTCAAATTCATTAGAATATTGTACTCACAAACTCACTATTTTGCAGGGTATACTCGTAAGAGACGGGTTGGCGAATATTTAAAGGGCATGATCACTGTTAGTCAACGTAACTAAACAACTTTCAGTAAATAAAACTTTCAGGAAATATCAGCCTCACCATAATAATATAAACTGTCCAATCAAAATTCAAATTGACTTATGTTTATTGTATCAACCCTGTACATTCAAACATATTAAAAAGCGCGCGTGGGTTTTTATCGTCGCTTCTTTTTTTCCACCATGGCACCACTTTGTTTGTAAAGCTATGTAGTTTAATTGACGTCATTAACAGATTTTAGTATCCAACAATAAATAAAGGATTTTAAGTTTGCAATTTAGTACGGAGAGGCCGATTTTCTTTTAATATCCTGAAAGTTGTTCAGTGACGTTGACTAATCATGCCTTTTCAGTATTTGCCAACTTGTCCCTTGTATGTATTCCTATTGTTAATTGTATTGTTCAATATGGTTTTCATTGAGCCTTAAGCTATTTGCTTAGGCAAGGGTGAAATGTTACAATAATACACTGCTACACTCAATTCTAGATCAAGTGTAATACAACAAAAGAGAAATTCACAGTGGAATCTGAAATGTTACCGACCGAATGGGCATTAGTTTGATGTGTTCACTTCACTGGTTCATTTTAGAATTGCCAATTTGATTTCTAGATATGAAATTGGTTGAAGGCATTGTTTTAGATAATTCTAATATTGATTGAGAGAGTTTGTCTCTAGCTAAGCTTGGCAAAAGCAAGCTATATAGGGTGACTTTTAATTAGTTCTTGATAGAAAAAGGTATGAATGTACTAATGATACTAAACAATTTTCCCCAAGGAACATAGGCCTAAATACGAAAATCAAGTTTTGACCTCCCATAGAAACTGCATCAGCTGATTGCACATTTTGTATGGGAGGTCAAATTTGGTTTTAGGTATTTCGACCTATGTTCCTTGGGAAAAGTTGTTCAGTATCATGAGTACATGCATATCTTTTGCTATCAAGAACTAATTAAAAGTCACCCTATATAGTGTCCTAATGAAATAGAGAAAATAATTTTAGCACGTTAATTAGACTGAAATGAAACTGAAGAATTTTCCCAAAAGAAAATAGGTCAAAATATGAAAAACTAAATTTCACCTCTCATACAAAAGGTGCTATCAGCTGGTGAAGTTTCCATGAGAGGTCAAAATAGTTTTTCGTATTTCGACCTTTGTTTTCGAAAATTGTTTAGATTCATTTCATACTAAAATACTGTTCACTATTTTATTACGGCTGAAAGCACTGACATTCGTGAAGTCCTTGTTTCGTCAAATCAGGAAGAGAGACGCCTTTGCCCGCGGGTAGAACACTAAATAAAATAATAGATATATAGATAGATAGATAAAAACGTTTACTTTAACACGTATTCGACACACAATATACAAAGGTCAGTAAACTATTAACACAAAGACAAAAGGAACAGATTTCTACATTTAAAAACTGGCGCGAGTGTAATATGCGGCACAAAAAGGCCGTAGCTCAGTGTATTATATCACCCAGAAGGGCAAAACACTGTTTTTCAGCTACTTACTACCTATAATAAAATTCATTAATTTCAGACATTTGCAGAGTCCATATTACATTACACATTACATTATTATTACTAAAGGCTAAATATAAAGAAAATTAGTTTTTTTTTCGGATTTTTTTGCGGAGCTTCCCTCTTTCGAACTGTTATTGGATTTGAATAACGACAGAGATACACGGATTTTCAAGTTACATAATCAATCTGCTCGAGATCGGTTGGGTTGGGTTTACCGTGGTTAACGAACCTAAAATTCACCAGTTATCAAAACCCGTTTATAATATGCCGGTGCCGTTTTACAATTTGCCGACCATTTGCAGTTTGCCCGCCGTTTGTAAACGTCAAATTATATGATTTTCTTGCGACATATTGAGCCTTAAAAATAGATGAGCCAAACATAATGCATAATGACCTTATCGTACACTCGTGTTATAATAAAGGGTTTCGTAAAATCAATTCTATCAAGGCTTTTCTTTACTCGATCGAACAATAATAATTTGGGTCATTCGGTGACACGCAATAGTAAAACTATTTTCACGACACCTTTTGTATGGAACTCGTTAAGCAATCATTATTACATTATGATTTTTAGTACACAATTACTTAAGGCTGATTTTATCAAATGCCCTTTAGCGTTCTGATTTTAGATTTGAAAAAATGATTTAAGTTTGTTTAAGCCAAATCGTACTCGGCCATTTTTTTTACTGAGTTTAAAAGAGGAGTAGGAATTTATGTAATAAATGAGGTAAAACAGATAGGCAATCCTATGATAAGTGGTATTCGTATTACAACCTATAGCACCAACTACCTTATTTGTATATTAATCAATCGGTTATTTATGAGCATCACAACAGAGAAAACCTAAAGCTTTAAATTATTAGGCTATTTTGTACAACTAGTTTTAGACTTCGCTTTGTAAATAATCGAAAAAAATAAGTGCTTACAATAAATTATCAAATAAACTGACTTATTTTATTCCTCTTCTTGATTTTTACGATAGATCTTCATAATCATATTGAATCAAATTGCATCAAAACTGATTTTTCCCATTGATAGTGAATTGATTCATATGGTATTTCCCTTAACTTTTGATCTGAAACAGGTTCATTTCAAGCACAAACTCGCACAAATCTCTACAACCTTCAAAAACCATTCGACGTTGTTCGTTCCTTTATTTACTTGGCTATAACAGTAAATAGTTTCCTTAATGTGTTTTTTACTTCCACGGAATTTTTCATCTCTCATATTAAATTCCTTAGCAAGTTTTATACAATACCAGCTTTTGCCCACGACTTCGTTCTAACAGATTGTAGGTTTGGTCCTACAACTTTGTGTGAGACCCTACTTTCATGTTCAGACGTTATAGACTTTAAGGGCTATATCATCGAGTACACGGAATTCGCAACTTTCTAACGATAGTAGTGGCCTACTAGGTCCACAAAACGTTGGTCTGCCAATCCGCAACCTGGACGGTTTTGTACAGTCGGAGCGAGAAGTGGGTTCTTGATAGAGTACACGAATGAAACCTATTCGAAGAAATGGAAGGTACCTATATAAGTAAAACACAACAGGTCTGCGTTGCATCTTGGCAGTTTCGCTAGTCGGACCACACATGTGTTCGGATGTGATCGGACCACAAATTTGGTCGGACTGACGAAACTGCCAAGAGGATGCGAGGCAGACCTGTTGTGTTTTACTTATATAGGTACCTTCTATTTCTACGAATAGGTTTCATTGATGTACTCTATCACGAACCCACTTTTCGCTCCGACTGTACAAAACCTGCCAGGTTGTGAATTGGCAGACCAACGTTTTTTGGACCTAGTAGGCCACTACTATCGTTAGAAAGTTGCGAATTCCGTGTACTCGATGACGTAGGATAATATGCAGTGCCCTTAATTAAATTCTATTAGGGAGATAAAGTAAGGGTTATTGTTCACAGCGACGACATATGTCGTATGCATGCAAGCTACAATATCATTTGCATTTTAGGTCTCAAGCAAGCTATTAAACAGTGACCTAACAATGTGGCGTAATCCAATCATTTTTCTTCAAGTACACAGTCCTGATATACCAGGTCAATGGCAGGATGCAAAATTAAAACGAGTGTCAAAACGCTAGGTCCCTTTCACACGTATAATCCGGCCACACGTAAGGAAAAAAAAAGGGTTCAACCTCGGAATTTGAGCTAACAGGCTATAAACTTGTGTGCACCTTCAGTTTGGTTTTCTTAAAGTTGTCTCAAAAGTCTTGTCAAATGTCACAAAAATCTGTTTTAGCGATTATCTTG
Organism: Athrips mouffetella; assembly: GCA_947532105.1. Lineage (NCBI taxonomy): Eukaryota > Metazoa > Arthropoda > Insecta > Lepidoptera > Gelechiidae > Athrips > Athrips mouffetella. Next base: position 3,972,588 of record OX383964.1, on the reverse strand, counting down.
GTTTCCATAGCTCCAATGACGTTGAGATCTATGTTTGAATTGTAGAGCATAAAATTTGCGATAAATTTTTTTTATACGCCCAACCGTTTTACACGAGTTTATAGCCTGTTAGCTCAAAGTCCGAGGTGAATTCCTTATATGGCTGCATTAGTATGTCTTGCGGCGTGAGTGGACACAGTTTTGTCCCTTTTTATGCAGGATGCATGCAAAATGCAAGCAAATGATTAATGTTACTATCGTGCGTATGTCGTGCGACCTGGACAGTGACCCACCAATGTTGAATTTAATAAAAGAGATGAAAAATTCCGTGGAAATAAAAAACATGGTAAGAAAACTATCTCATGTACGGAGATGAGACGTCGTATCAGTAGCACTCCCTCTCCCCGCTACACCACCCTCCCCCATGGACGTCCACGGTCACCCCGCAGACCGGTCGCGAACCTCGATTGTGAAGTTTAGGAAATATTTAACAACTTAATAACCTCCGTACGGTATGGTTATAGTACGCCGTAGTAAGAAAACAACAAAACGCGTTGCCCACCCTGATAGAGAAGACGATTAGCCGAATCACCTAAAATTATATTTCGTCATATTTCAGGTCCACCCGCTTGACATTGTCTATTTGTTATATCACCTGTTCCCTTCATCTTACCTAAACGAATTCTTAAGTTTTATCTTAACTTATTTATTTGTTCATCTTTATCATTATTTATTTTGTTGGGTACTTATTTTTTCCTTCTTTTCAAAAACTTTGTTTAAGCAGTTACGGACATAAAGAAAATCTTTATCGTAATCTTTTTTTTTTGTATAATTTTCAATGTTCGGACAAATTTCTACTCAATTTTGTTATGAGTATGAACATTGTTCCTGTAATACTTGTTGGTGTCTGTTGGAGTCTCTCTCCACCGAGTGTTTGTTACTTGAAATGAAGTCTGTCGCATTCCTGTCTGTGAGGTAGACGCTTTGCATTTGTATACGTCAGGAACATCCTAGATTTATTATTTGGTTTGCCGCAGACCTAAAGTTTGGGTACAAAGTAAAAGGATAGTGTTTCTACATTGTTTATGTGAAATTTTCTCTCGTTCTCAAAAAAACGTATCAAAATATCCAAGTGATCAAATACTCTCGATTTCTTATATTGTTGCCAACAGCAAAAACGACGTCAAAACTTAGGGTTCCGTACCCAAATAGTGCCAACAGAATCTTATTATTAAGCCTTCGTCGTCTGTCTGTCCGTCTGACTTCAAAAGGGCTGTAAAATTTCACGGAAAATTTGCGTTACTAACCGCCAGCGGCATAAAGCATCTTTAAAGTTAAAGTTTCTTTAAGTCTATTGCTGACTCCTTCTGTTTTATTGACAAAGACAGTGACAGCAACAGATTTAAAGGAGCCTTAACTTTCAGACGCTTTGTGCAACTGGCTATATAACAAATAGAAATGTCTATTTCCACACATACTTAAGGGCTGTATTTGCAAAACCTCCTAATAAACTTTATATACAGAATTCTAACAATTCACTTTTCGATTACAGAAAAAGTCTTGGCTTTTCTTTTGTATTCTTGAGGTCAAAAGGAGTCAAAGTGTATTGACATAAAACCTCTTTACTTTTATTAAGAAAACAACCTTCGGACGGTCAGTCACTTATTGTTAGTAATATGTGTACGTACTGTCAGCAAAAAAGGATCTCACTTGTTCAAGATCATGTGAACAAGTGAGATCCTTTTTCACACACCAAGGTGTGTGAGATCGGTCATCGATCTGGCAACCCACACAATATAACGATGACATATTCATGACTTGGTCACGTGAGTGGGTGTCGCTGGCAATTTAACGTAATCCAAGAAATTTAAAGATGTTTAGTAAACATTTTAATTTTTATCGGTAATAGTTTCAAAAATGTGGATATTCCTGACTCGTTGCATGTTGAACGATAGTCTAAAGGATTTCCTGTGTTCGTGTGTGTGTGTGTGTTTTATTGTTATAAAGTGTGCCTACATGTTAAATATAAAATATTTTGTTACAAATGGGGCGACAGTCATCAATCAGTATGTTTTATCATTATTCTGTGGCAAAACTGGCCTGTTATCACTAGAAATGTCACTTTGGAAAGTCAGTTCCCACATTTTTTCACATAATGTGTTTTTGGAAGATTAAAAATCAAATTTTATTCCAAATTTCCATATTCGAAATCTTGGCTGACTGTTCTCGCAACCGCCAGTATACTGGCAACAATAACGAACAGAAGAACGCTGCTGACCTGTTTAAGAGTTTCCTTGGATACCTTTTACGAAACCCAAAAATTTTGAGAGATTCATACACGGTTTAGAATTTGCAAAACAGTTACAAACATGGTTTTGTATTGGGCGATAAAACATTTTTATAGAGATTACTTTTGATTTTTTTGCTCACCATACTATATACTTTCTGAGGCGTTTCGTTTATTATTTTATGAGTGATGGTTTTAAGGGTTCCGAAACAAAATGGCTAAAACGAAACCCTTATGTTGCAACTGACACACCTGTTTATTTCAGCAACCACTCATGCTGTCGATTTAAAATTTGAAATAGTTACAGCATATGATTGTCCAACTTTAGAATTATAAAAAAATATTATTAACCATCTCTACCCGTGGATGTCGTAAGAGGCGACTAATAGATAATAAACCGGAGGATGAGCGGGCAGCAGCATCTTTCGTGTATCGTACCACCTTATACAGGATGTTTATTTGATGGCGTGCCATAGCTCAGGGGCGGTATCAGTATCAGTAACTGAACAAATTTTCCCATGGAACATAGGTCGAAATATATACATCAACTTTTGACCTCCGATAGAAACTGCATCAGCTGATAGCTCAATTTGTATGAAAGGTCAAATTTGGTTTTTCGTATTTTTTATGTTCCTTGGAAAAAGTTGTTCAGTTACTGATACTCATACCGCCCCTGAACTTTGGCACGTATTCAAATTAACACCCTGTATACTGCGGTTGGTTACCAACAACATTTGATCGCCAGCCGCAACACTTACAAGCGTGGTGACTATGGTTGATCTCCTGTAAAGTACCACGCGTTTTGCTGGAGTTCTGGAGGGAGTTCCCTGTCCTGCAGAGGACGTTTCATGGGATGCCATGAACAGCCAGTGTTCTCGTAAAATCGCTTAGGTTTGTTAGTGTATCTCTGAAACGGAATAAGGCCACAATATAAAAAAAACCGGCCAAGGGCGAGTCATTTCGCGCATTGTGGGTTCCGTACCACGTAGGTAAAAATACCGTCTTTATCAGAGACATTCAGTCGCGCAGAATTGTATAAAATCATTTATTCATTGTTACAAAATTAAAAATTAAATACAAATTACAGTCAATCCATGTCAATAAAAATAAAAATATCCCCCTATGGTTCGTCAAAAAGACCTCCCCGAATCGCACCTGGTGGAAAAGTACCCATAACACTGGCGGCGTTGCCGCGCTGAATCGCTAGTGAAATGTGCTGCACCAGGTACGATTCGGCGCGGGGATCAGCTCCGCTTTGCCTGAGCCGTCGCCCTAGCTCTCTCACAAAGGCCCTTGCTTCCACACACCATGCCCCAGTCACCTCCACAGCGAAAGGTATGAAAATGTAAGGGCCTACCAAGTTTTCATATTTTAGCCGCTTTTGTGTTGCCGCCCATTCTGCAGCTGCTCCCGCTTCACGGGTAGTGCGCGGTAGGTGAGTGGCCGCGAAAGTACTCACGCATGTTGCGTCCCAGATCAGGCACCGACCTTTCTCCCATGGCACCAGTGTAAGCCCATCAGGACGTTTGCCATCCACACGGCTTAGGCCTGGAGGCTCGAGGCTACAGGGCACGCCGGCAGACACCAAGGCCCGTCGGATTATATCGTTAAGCATGTGGTGCCGTGGGAACCTACCCGCACACTTAGTACAGCTTAAACCGTGGTAAGCTTTGGTGTCCACCGGAACGCCACACTTGCACACATGCTGTGCACAAACATCACTCCCGAGCCTTAAGGCCACAGCCACTCTTAAGGAGCCATCGTCCAATGCAGTGCCTAGATGGGATGAGGGGAGAGCATGTAGCCAAGCACCTGATTCGTGGAGTAATGCCGATTTTAAACGCGCCACATCAGTTCCAGACGCAGTCTGCAGCAAACTCGCGAAGGATGCCTTGCAGATGGGATCGTCCCATTGGCGTTGCACAGTATGATAGTCATGTATAAAATGCGTGTGAGTCCTACTCGCACTTGATCAGTGTTGATTATTTGTAGTTATAGCTTATGCACTATTATAAACATACAGATTTTCACGCTAGTCCTTTTTAAGGAGGAGCTAAAACATAACAAAAACATACATACATACATAATATCACGCCTTAACACAAAAAAACACGTAATTCTTAAATTGGGATCCTGTCTTATTTTTTAACTCTTCATTATTTGTCTTATTTACTAGATAGTTCGCTATAATAATACAACATCCCTGAAAATTTTAACCATACAGCTACTACGAGTCCAAAGATACATCCCTTTATAGTTTGGACAGACAAACAAACAGACAGACGACATAGGCTCAATAATAGAGTCCCGTTGCCACCCTTAGGGTACGGAACCCTACAAATAAACTATGTTGACCTCGCAAATCTCAGAATTCATCAAATTTTTCATTAACTTTCAGGACTGGCAATACCTTGAATAAAATTCGACGCTTTATCGCGAGGTATGTTTTGACAGAGATTTTTGATCCTCTCGACTCTCCTCTGTCTGCTCTTGATAACCTTTTGTAACACGCTATAGGGGGTGTAAAAAAAACGACGTTGATCCTTCTAAGGGTTGATTCTACATCACCAATAGACTGTTAAAAAAAAATTATGGGTGAAATTTGATTTTCATCCCATCTATTCGAAAATCGCTGAACGGTTCGTCAATAAAGGCGAACAAAATAGCTGTTTTCTGCAAGAGACTTTCGTAGCGGGTAAAAATGGGATTTAAAATTAGAATTTGAATTTAGGTCCACCATAGAGATATTTTAGGTCAACCATAGAACTCGAACCAAAATATTGTATGAAAAATGATACTGGCTGGTTGCACTATTAAAATTATTATGAATATAAAAAAAGAAATATACTTGAAATGTAAACAAGACTACCAACCAAAGAGGTTCTGTTCCTAGTCGATACAAAAATGTCAATAACATTACAGTTTTCAGTGGTTACAAATAATACTTAATATGATTTTTAGTATTGTTTCATCAAGAAATAATATTGTAATGGTATTTTTTGTTTAAAATTAATGACGAGTGTGATTTAATGAGCCTCTTATTCTTTTCTCTTAGAGGGAGATGAAAAGTAGAGTGTATTACGCGGCAGCAAAAATATTTTTACCTTGGGCGACCTATTGAATCCCTCGCTACGTTCAGGATTCTACTCTAGAATCCCTCGCCATGCTCGGGATTCTACTCAAAAATCCTTCACTTCGCTCTGGATTCAAAATAGCGCCCTCGCCTTAAAAATATTATTTTACAGCCTTGTGATACAATCTACTATTTCCTTCGAACTACATTAAAGTAATTTATTGAAATGAATAGATACTTGCATGCATCATCAAAACATCTTTGTATGCATCGCCAGCTGATCGAGGTCATTGAACTCTCCAAGAGCTTCACTTCTTCTTGAGATACAACTACTTTTTTAGGAAAAAGTATTATTTTTATATTTTTTTACAGTCTATTACCTGAGAGAAAGTTTAAAGAATGTGTAGAGCAAACGTTATGTAAAAAAGCTTACTATAGATTGGATGACTATATGAATGACAAAGAGGTATGGTGCTCTGATATTCCAGCGAAACACAAGAAACACATTGTAAAAAGCCGACTCTTAAAGTAGGCCGTGCTGCAGTGGTTTCTTGCCGTTTCTTTTACGCTGCCATAGCACGATCCGAAACGGCGTAGACTCGCTCTATTTGCATTGTATTCTGCATGACATTCAATAAGTATTCTGTAAAGAATCTACATTGAATAAAATTATCTGAATCTGTAGAAATACCCCTTAGAAAGATAATCGTACTTTTTTTACACTCTGTATAAACACTGTTTATTTTAAGTTAAGTTTTCAGATTTCAAGTCAATTTCACGAAACATTTGAGTGAAAGAGCTTTGTTCATTGATCTATGATTATAATTCATTTGTTCATGTAATCATAACTATTCTTCAGTAGTAATATTTTTAATGTAATGAATAATAGTTGATGTTAATCTGCATTTAGATTTTTTTTATGGTATTTTTTCATGGTATTGATATTATTGTAACTTCTATTGGCTGTCGTTAGATAAATAAATAAAAATAAATAGCAACAAGGTTTAGTTCTTTGCCATTTTGAAAGCATGTATGAGCAAAATTCTACTTGTATTTGACCGTATGAACGAAAATAAGCATAATCCGTCATGATCTGATTGGTCTACTATATATGAAGTCCCGTGTGGTGCCGGCAAAGAATAGCACCAACCCATACATACCCGTGGGTGTCGTAAGAGGCGACTAAGGATTATGAACTGGAGGATGGGCAGCAGCATTCTCCTGTGTATCATACATCTTACTTACTGCGGTCACCTACAACCGCGGTCCATGGTGCCAGCCGTAACGCTGACAAGCGAGGGGACTATGGTTCTTCCCCTCTACATTTTTCCAGCAAAGGCTAGAATTCTAGCGGGAGCTCCCTGTCCTGTAGTGGACGTTTCATGGGATGTTATGATGAACCTTCTATTAGTCAAACAACTTTTTAAGGCTTTTTCCTTTGAGATGATAGATGTTGGGAGGGATGAGGTAGTAAGATGTCTGCAGGGCCATCCCTGTATAATACTGATGTATAATCTTTTTTTTTTGTGGGGTAAGCATTTGACTCCTATCTCACCTGATGGTAAGTGACGATGAAGTTGATGAATGAATGAATGAATGAATAAATTCTTTATTGCACACATAAACATAAGAACACACAAAGAAAAACACTTAAGGTTAGTTATAGTGGGCAAAGGCGGTCTTATCGCTGAGAGCGATCTCTACCAGACAACCTTTGTATAGAGGAAAAGACATACATAAATAATCACAGCAGGTAGTGTACCAATAAAAAATTGCATACAAAAACATATATATATATATAATATATATATATAAATAAAATATAAATATAAAATAAATACAAAAATATAAACCAATAAATATAAATATATGATGATGTTTCGAGTGTTTTTGAATGAACTTGTCATTTCCTGTCTTTTTCTCTATATCTATGTAAGAAAATAGTGCTTTCTCCTTGCGGCTATTTGCCTGCAGCACTATGAAAGGAGGGCCGCTGAAAATCATGAAACGCCAGGTATCCCACCCACCCATTCCCTCTAAGTTTCTTAGGTCTTTGACACATCGACTACGGAAATATGAATTTACGTAAGGGACATTTTGGTGATTTTGAGTTATATACGTCGTTGGATTCAGAATTTCGAGCTCTATCGAATGGTATATATAACTTTTTGATATCTTGAAAAAAATGTCGCTTACCGCAAAAAAAATGTGAGCAAAAATATCAAAAATGGGAGTAAAAAATACGATATGTCTCATACGTTAAGTTACTCGTCGTATTATTCAATTGATTTTCCTTACGCTATTACAAGTTATGTTTTTCAAGTCCGATGTGCATCTTACATCAATTTACAAAAATAAAGGTACAGGTTTAGGTTTCTATAGGAAAGTGGTTTAGTTTTTCGGTTTGATATGAGGTTTATAATTTTTGCAGCCTCTACGGGACATGTCCTATAATAGTTGGCCTCTTACATTAGTATGTAAACCATTCAGATTATTTGAAGTAGCTTATAAACTGACCCTTGCATCAAACTTGGTATACCATATAAACATTTGCTTCCTTACGTCAAAAATTTCCACCGTGATTTTGTTTATAATGTCCCTTACTTTAATTTAACACATGTGTTAATATCTTTTTTTCTTCTTACATTAAATCACTTACCCGCTTTGTTTGTTTACTGCAGAGGTAGACAAAGCTCTCTATAGCCATCCTTGTCACACAATTCACAGAAACCTTGCGATAGAACAAGCGCGCGAGTAGATGCGAACACACATAATCAACGGACAATACAAACCAACTAATTAAATTGAAGGAATGGATAGTATAAGCTTTCTCTGCGCCAGTCATCTTTTTAAATAGGTCGGCTTTATTTGGCATGACGTGTCTTTTGCGTTCCAGTACGCATTGTTTTGGTTTCTGCTGCATTTTTTTAAATAAAAATCTATAAAGTGAAGAGTTTTGTGAAGTGCTATCAAAGATGAGGTGGTAGAAAAAAGGTGAAATATTCGATTTCACCTCAAGAAAACCGACCGACTAGCAAAGAAAAGTAAGTGATAACCTTTGTTTTTACTTTTAAATAGTTTAAAACACAGATTTGGTTTCAGAATTCCTTACTTACTACGAATTAATCTTGTTATTCTGATAAAATGTATGCGTATAAGATAATTTAACTTAGTACTGGATGTCCGTTACCTTAATTTTTTCTCTTTGGTTTGTGTGTTGAAGGGGTTGTGAAATGTATTATGTATTACAATTTGTACCTACATAATTCTTTCTCCTATATTGTGTTGATTTTGTATGGGTTATTTTATTAATTTTTTGCTTTTGAAAACGGTGAATAAATTAATGTAAGGTACGTTTTGTATGAAAACATGCCCCTTACATTAATTTTACCATTCATTGACGTGTCCCTTGCAATACAGTAATCTAAGTTTAAGTCTAGGTAATAAAAATGCATTAAAATGAATTTTATGTATTCATTTGAGATGAAGATAGAAAAATTAAGTATGTCAATAATTTTTTTGCTTTTAATTAGATTGAAACCCGAATTGATACAATTTTAGAAAATTGGAAACCGGTGTTTGAAATTGGAATGGTATAGAACAATATGATAACGAAGTAAACCTTGAAGCTCTGGTAACTTCGAGCACTCCAGTAAAAAAACCTCAGATGACGAAAGATGACATCATGAAAGTTTTTCATGACAATCTAATAGAATTTTTATCATAATCTTCCGCATGAAAGTGCAGCTTTAGACACTTTATTGAAAACAGACGAAGAGGATGAATGTAAACAGTAAATTTTAGGATTAACCTCGAATAAAAAGATGATGATGAATAAGAATTAGTTTTTTACTTCACTATAATGTAATCATGAAAACATTGCTACAAAAATTTTGATTAAGATTTTGTTATTGTTTTGATATTTATGTTAATTCTGGTAAACATTATCACCAAGTTATTGTTACGGTTACGATATTTCTATTACTTTTATTGGACAATACGAGGAGTCTAGAAAACACAATTATTTATTTATAGCCAGTTTATAACTGTCACTTAAACGCGTTTGAATCTCCGGTTTTTCACGTCTTTTCTTTTGTTGTAAAATAAAAGAAACTTACAGGATAAGATTCATCTTACATATGGAATCGAGGTTATTGTCTTGTTATTATTTACTATCATGTAAAACCATGGATGTTTAGATGCCCTATTAGTTTTTGTTTAATTTTTACTGAAAATGTTTATAGGCTTAAGTATTTTATCATCTATTTTGACAGATTTTATTGTTTCTTTATGGACTAGACTGATAGTAACTAATTGTGCCTGATTGAAATAGTTCCTACATAGAAGTGTTACGTAGATACATTAGTTAACATACGAGTAATCTTGTCAATTTAATATGACAACACAAAGAAAGTCTTGAAAAGTCATATTATACCTATACAAGCCTAGTTCGTTGCAGTCACCTTTATTTAGTGAATTGAAGTAATGATCATGCCTTTCCTTGTTTTATCAAACGAATATGATAAACTTAATCATAGTTCCACAAATAATTAAAACAACTGTTGCCATAAAAGAAACCCATTTAATTTTTATAAGTATTATTCTTGTTACGGTCAAAAACATGGTTCAGAACTTTATTATGATTTTGTTTTATTTACAAAGATTTATACGTAGTTTAACTTTTTTTGAAGATTTTATTGTTTCATTATGAAAGACTGAATGAAACAGTTCCTACACCGTCTTTTATGTTAATGAACATTAATTTTTCATTATTTAAAAAGTTTTCTAACGCTTTTTATTGTTACTCGTATTTGATAAAGAGATGTACGTTACATTAATGTTTTTTAAATATTTCGGTCATTTTAACAAAAAAAAATAATGTAAGGGACATGTCAATTCCTAAACTACAGGGATATCTCAGATAATGATATCTTCAACATAAACAGTTCAAAATTTTATGCAATTTTGCCCTAGAAGTCATTTAAATCAGACAAGAAACAAAAAAGATATGAAGAAATTAAAAAAATTGGGATTGTTTTTTGGCTCTCCTGAAAAATGGCCTTTTGTCCCTTACATTAATTCATATTTCCGTAGTCGATATGATCGAAATTATTCTCTTTAGTCTATAATTTTCATTAAAAAACAGTAATTTTGAGGGCGTAAGAGTGTTTTAGGTTAAAGTGTTTTGCGGTGAAATAAATCAAGAGGTAGTTAGTATTATTAAGTTTGTACAGTAAAGAGCACTTCAAGCTTGAGACATTGGACTTTGTACCGTTCTTATTTCAATAGGCGTACGGGCTGGAGTCGCACTGCGAGTGTCAAGCTTGACCGGTCCTTGACTGTACGTGGATATCTAAAGGTTGTCTATTCAGTTTAGGTTTTTTCTACAATCCCTGAAGGCAAAGATGAGGTTGACGAAAAAACATGCTCATATAGAAGAAAATAATATATAGGGTGACTTTTAATTAGTTCTTGATAGAAAAATGTATGAATGTACTTATGATACTGAACAACTTTCCCCAAGGAACATAGGTCGAAATACGAAAATATAGTTTTGACCTCCCATAGAAACTGCATCAGCTGATAGCGCATTTTGTATGGGAGGTCAAATTTGGTTTTTCGTATTTCGACCTATGTTCCTTGGGAAAAGTTGTTCAGTATCATGAGTACAAGCATATCTTTTGCTATCAAGAACTAATTAAAAGTCACCCTATATAGGGTGTAAGGTACAGAGCCTTCCGAATACTGGAAGGGCATGATCAGTCAAAGTAACTGAACAACTTTCTGTGAATAAAACTTTCAGGAAATGAATCAGCCTCTCCATATAAACTGTCCAATCAAGTTTTCAATTTTAAATGGAGAAGCCGAGTTTTTTTATTACCTGAAAATGGGGCATGCCCCGTCGTCCTACTGGAGTGTCCCACTGGTAGGTGAACGGGGAACTCACATTTCCCCCTCGTCCTACTGCACTAGTGTTCGAAACAAACGTTTTCATGTATCGATATTTTTTCTATATTATTATATTTTCAACATAAAGTCTCTTTAAAAGAAACGGGCATTAGGGCAAATAATAGATCTCGTTGAGATCTTCATTTCGGTTGAAAGCTGTCAAATCTAAAACCACCATAACTTGACTTTATTAGCTGAAATTTGTTCGGTTATGTTGCATGATCTTGCCCTTTCAGTATTCGGTAGGCTGTCCCTTACAAAAAAAAAGCCGACTCTTAAAGTAGGCCGTGCTGCAGTGGTTTCTTGCCGTTTCTTTTACGCTGCCATAGCACGATCCGAAACGTTGTAGACTCGCTCTATTTGCATTGTATTCTGCATGACATTCATTCAATAAGTATTCTGTAAAAAATCTACAATGAATAAAATTATCTGAATCTGAATCTTACGCCCTGTATATTCACTCCCGACTTGATTAGTGAGAAATAAAGCAAGTGTGACACCCGGTATAGTCAACAACACGTCAGTGGAAACATTAGCAACTCTATTACTATGACGTAAGGTCCAAAGTGTTTCTATTGATGTGCTACTGGGTGTACATTAGTGTACATGTAAAAATCGTCAATATAAAAAAAATCAAAGCACTTGTGTTGGTGGATAGTTAGAGCTTACAGTATAAGTAGATGTATAATAATATAATATAATATAATATAATATAATATAATATAATATAATATAATATAATATAATATAATATAATATAATATAATATAATATAATATAATATAATATAATATAATATAATATAATATAATATAATATAATATAATATAATATAATATAATATAATATAATATAATATAATATAATATAATATAATATTTCCGTAACCTTAAAGTAATATATCTGTCCTGCTAGAACTTGAACACGTAAGATTCATTTAATTTAAACCAATTAGCTAGACAATGGGGGCGTTTCTAGCGTGGCCGCTAAATTTAAGGCTATAATTTGACAGGTCTAAAAATGTTGCTATCTTTGTTACTGCCTATAGGCTGAACAAAAACAGCATCTCTTTTAGACCTGTCAAATTTTAATCATAAATTTAGCGGCCACGCTAGAATCGCCCCCAATTCAACGAATAAAGGAATATTTACAACTTTGAATTAAACTCGCAGAGAAACCTAATTGTGTAGGTGCCTTTTAAAATCAAATTTACGAATTCTAAATTTTGTGAAACGGATACTCGACCCTTTTGGTAATGTTAACCTATTGTTTACAGTTTAAATTATAGTTTTAATTTGGTTTCGATATTGCAAGAAAGGTAAAATTATCGATCCACGACGGAGCTTACGCAGTGATGCTTTTGCGGTGATGTTTTATAAATAATAAAATACTAGAAAGTCATTGGAGAAAAAGTTATCCCACCAAAACCATTCTGTAAAAAACTAGCCTAGTCTCGATGGAGCTGCTTTTTTATCTCTAAAAAGTAATGAAATCTAGACAAAGTCGTACAAAATCTAAGGTTCCTTACTGCGATTTCTGTATTTTTATAGTTAATGTTGTGTGACTTGGCCGTTGAGTGCCGGCAGAAGTGAAAACTTAAACATCAACGTTGTGCAATTTTTTTTTTCGGTGAAGGAATAATTTGGCACGAATTGTTTTATTTATCAGTATAAAACTACATACAAAATTAATTTATTGCGCTATCGTATAAAAACATGACAATTTATATTATAAATAAATAATAAAAATAAAAAATAAAAAAGCCTTTTATTCCTTAATTATCATGCAAACAATTCATAATTATTTTTTAAGTAATATTTAATTTAAATTTATTTGGGATATTATATACAATTTCACTATTTATTATTTAATATCATATCATATAAATGAATTCTTTAATTAAGGACCCCTCGTTGGGTGAAGGTATCCTCCAACCTGTTCCAATGTTCCCTGTTTTGTGCTGTAGTACTCCAATTTTTTCCTGCGTTTTTTTCGATTTCATCCATCCATCGCTCTGCTGGTCTTCCCACTCTTCGCTTGCCAATTGGGCCCTTCCAGAAAGTTATCTTTTTTGTCCATTTCGTGTTATTCATACGAGCCACATGTCCCGCCCATTTCCATTTTAGTTTAAGGGCATGTTGGACCGCGTCTTTTATTTTCGTTTTCTCACGAATAGTAGTGTTTCTGACTTTGTCTTTTAATTTTAAGTTAAGTAGGCTTCTTTCTATTCGTCTTTGACAGACATGTGTTTTATTTCTGGTTTTGTTATTGAAAATCCAGGTTTGACAAGCGTAGGTTAGGCATGGCAAAAGGCATGAATCTACCACTTTCTTTTTCAAGTGAACGGGTAAGTTTGATTTAAAAATCTCTTTGTGACTCCAGTATTTGTTCCAAGTCATTGTTATTCGTCTGTTCAATTCTTCTATGTGTCTGTCTTTCTTAAATGAAACCAGTTTTCCTAAATAAATATATTCATCGACATACTGCACTACCATTCCATTTATATTTATCGTGGCTCTCAAGCTGTTTGTCATTAATTTGGTTTTTGTAGGGTTCATTTCAAGGCCAATTTTTGAGCTTATTGTGTTTAGTTCTGTTATCATTGTTTGAAGTTCAGCGGCTGATTCAGAGAAAAGAACTATGTCATCAGCGAATCGAATCGAGGGGACAATTTATATTATATATAGACAATCTTCATCAGATCTGACGCGCCGCTAAAGAAGTTTTCACTTCAAAACTTAAACATCTGACGCGAGATCTGACGCAGATTCAGCTTCAGATAATTTTATTCAATGTAGATTCTTTACAGAATACTTATTGAATGTCATGCAGAATACAATGCAAATAGAGCGAGTCTACGCCGTTTCGGATCGTGCTATGGCAGCGTAAAAGAAACGGCAAGAAACCACTGCAGCACGGCCTACTTTAAGAGTCGTCTTATTACAATGTGTTTCTTGTGTTTCGCTGGAATATCAGAGCACTATACCTCTTTGTCATTCATATAGTCATCCAATCTATAGTAAGCTTTTTTACATTATGTTTGCTTTACACATTCTTTAAACTTTCTCTCAGGTAATTGCACTATATTGTCAGGTATTTTGTTGTAGTATCGTATACACAGACCAACGAAAGATGTATTGACTTTAGTTAATCTAGTATATGGTTGATCAATTTTATGCTTATTTCTAGTATTCAAATTATGCCTGTCACAAATTTTAGGTAATTGATGAATGTTCTTTCTAGCATACATTATATTTTCATAGATATACTGGCATGGCACTGTCATAATGTTGATTTCCTTGAACAGTTCTCTCATAGGGAATCACGAGTCTTCAGGCAATAAACTGCTCTTATAGCCCTCTTTTGTAAAACGAATATTGAATGTATATCAGCTGCTCGGCCCCAAAGCAGTATGCCATAAGACATAATGCTATGGAAGTAGCTAAAGTAAACCAGCCTTGCAGTAGCTACATCAGTAAGTTGTCTGATTTTTCTAACAGCACTACTGTTTATGCATAGTCAGTACATCATCCGATGCGACATCCGATGCGACATCTGACGTGAGTGTTAAATTTTTTACCCATCTAAAAAAGTGTCAAGCGCCGCTAAAGAAGTGTTCACTTCAAAAATGTCTTTAGACTCAAAAGCTTCTTACATCTTATCTAAATATATAAAAGAGCAAGTCCTGACTGACTGACTGATTCATCAACGCCGAGCCGTAACCACTATAGATACAGATCTAAAATTTTGTACACAGGTTCTATGCACGTCAAAACTACCTACTAAGAAAGAGTTTTGGAAAATTCATCTCCCAAGGGGGTGAAATAAGGGATGAAAGTTTGTATGAAAGTCCTTTGTTTCTTGAGCTAGATTCACACAAATTTTTATTTAAGCTTCTGGTAAAAAATAAAGAAACACGTGTTTAAGCATTTCTTTAAAATCACCCTTCAAGGGGGTGAAAAAGGAGATGATTTTTTTTCCGTATGTTGGTCTATAAGTCCTTCATTTTTAAAGGTTATAGAAATTTGGTTCCGAGCTCATGGTAAAAAATAAAAAAGTACGTGTTAAAGAATTTTTTAACATTCATCCCCTAAGGGGGTGAAATAAGGGATGAAAGTTTGTATGAAAGTTCTTTGTTTCTTGAGTTAGATTCATATAAATTTAACTTTGAGTTTTTGGTACAAAATAAAGAAATACGTGTTAAGCATTTCTCAAAACATTCACCCTAAAAGGGGGTGAAAAAGGGGATGATATTTTTTCCGTATGTTGGTCTAGAAGTCTTTTATTTTTAAAGAATTATCTAAATTTGTTATTGAGCTTTTGGTAAAAAATAAAAAAGAACGTGTTTTAGCATTTTTAAAAATTTATACCCTAAGGAGGTGAAATAAGGGATGAAAGTTTGTATGAAAGTCCGTCAGTTTTGAAGTTATGATCTTCAAAATTTGTATTTAGACTGACGACTAAAAATTAAATTTTTACGTGTCTCAGGGTTTTTTAAAAAATTCTACACGCTAAGGGGTGAAATGGGGAATGAAGTTGAAACTCCTTCATTTCAAAGTAATATCCACTAAATTTATTATTTTAGGCATTAGGGTTGTAATTCTTTGGGACATACATGACTGTTATTGAAATTCCACCCCAAATTCAGCCCCTTAAAGAGGGAAATGGGGTGAAAAAGTCTAAAAACCAATATGGGTATCGTTTGTATGGTTTATCGGGTCGCTGATTACGAAAACTAAAACAATTTTGAAATCCAACGTGGTGGACGTGAAATACCATCATCCCCTGGGGATGGGGTTGGGGTGCGATAGTGTTGAAATGTCTAAAAATCTATATGGGTGTCTTTTGTATGGTCTATCGGGTCGCTGATTACGAGAACTACAACACTTTTGAATTCCAACGAGGTGAACGCGAAATACCATCATCCCCTGGGGATGGGTTTGGGGTGCGATAGGGTAAAAATGTCTAAAAATCAATATGGGTGTCGATAGGGATAGCGGTTAAGATGACGTTAGGGATAGGGATGAGAATAGGGGCAGGGATAGGGAGAAGAAGAGGGAGTGGGATGGAGGTAGAGAGAGATGGAGAGGGAGTGGGAGAGGGTGAGGGAGGGGGAGGGGAGAGGGAGAGACTGGACATTTTCTGAATATCATGCGGGCGAAAACGCGGGCACAGCTAGTATGTTATAAGTGTTATAATAATATCTGAAACTACATGCTTAAGATATAAAAGTTCGGTGATACAGTTAAAGTGGAAATGTCTTAAATAGATCCATAAAAAGTTATAGGACCTACTTTTCTCTACGTACTTTGCGTTAACAACGATAATTGAGTACGTATTTACTTTCCGAAGAAATTTCGTGAGGTCGAAGCAGCAATAAGATATAAGAATTATCTAAGTATCTAACTTAAGCTTACCTAAACCCATATCATAAAAGTAATGAGATTTAAGATATCTATCTAATGTAGGCATACCTAGTCTCATATATTATGAAAGTTGATATTACTAAACCTACTCTAGTAATACCAACGTATTATTAGAGTAGGTTCTGAAGAAAACATTTTTCTTCCATCATACCAATCCTTAGATTATTTTTAGGTCTTAGCCAGCGGAGACCTTCAATAATCTAAGTACCAATTTTTTGTTTGTAAAGGAAAACCAGAAATGTATTTTGTTTCCTATCTTAGTTTCTTTTCACAATATTTTCAGTTTTATGTTCTGAATAACATACGAAAACATTTGTAGTGAAAAAGTGTATAGTCCTCCCTACACAGGGTGTTAAAAAGGGCACATCAACGCTGAATAATGTATATCGGCCCATGAAACTAAACAACTTTCCCTAAGGACTTAGATCAAAACACGATTTTTTTTTTGAGAAACTGAATCAGCTGATAGCGCATTTTGTATGGGAGTATTTTTTGGTATTTCGATCTATATATGACCCGTGTGGTACCGGCAAAGAATACTATCATCCATTACATACCCGTGGATGTCGTAAGAGGCGACTAAGGGTTATAGACAGGAGGATAGGCAGCAGCATTCTCCTGTGTATCATATTACCTACAACCGCGGTCCATGGTGCCAGCCGTAAAGCTGACAAGCGAGGTGACTATGGTACTTCCCCTCCAAATTCTTCTAGCAAAAGCTGGAATTCTGGAGGGAGCCCTGTCCTGTACTGGACATATTATGGCATGTTATGATGATATGTTTCTTAGCGTAAGTTGTTCAGTTTCAAGGGCAGAATCAGTGTTGATATACCCTTTCTGTTACATCTTGTATATTCTTACTTCTGTCGGTTTTAGTCCATCCTGATATACTTTAAATGAATTTAATGCTTTAAAATTGATCTTATGATTATGTAGCAAAGTTTTATTTAATTTTGACATTGTATATTTATTTATCATTTTTATAATTTTGACATGGTATTATTATAATTTTAAGTTTGACATTTATTTTGTATACATTCATTTATCCTACTGACGATCACCCTATCCTCTGACATATTATATTTTAATGTAATAATTAATTAATTCTTGCACCAGGGAGGACCTTTTTGAAGGCAACCAAAGAGCTATTGCTGTAGCCACATTTTGGGCTAACTTACTATAAAATCATTTGCCATTAATACGAAAAGAAGAAGAAGAAGAATGTAATCATGAAATTGATAGAGTGAAATAAATAAATCTAAAATCTAAATCCTGATACCAGTGCTCTAATAATTTTCTTGGCATTAGTATTCATAGAAAAATTTGAATTCGTAAATATTAATAAATAATCGCAACTAGGCAATTCTCAATGTTATCTCGTGTACTGAAATAAGTAAACTCCCTTTATAGTTATCGCACGTAAAACTTCTTAAGTACCTACTTGACGTAACTGACGACACTTCAAAGATATACATACATACATACATACACAACTTCACGCCTCTTTGCCGTCGGGATAGGCAGAGACCACAGCCCTCCACCTGCTACGATCTTGACATACTTCCCTCGCTTCCTCTATAAACCCTCTCACACACGCTCGTCGGCTTAGAGTACTTTTAACTTGGCTTCTATTTAGAACGACCTGGTGGATCTCTTTTGTCAATCTTAGTTCATTCATCCTCTCCACATGACCAAACAGTCTCAGTTCCAATCTTAATTTTAGTCACTACATCAATTAGGTCTTTCACCGATATTCTCTTACTTTACTAAAGCGATGCCTATACTTTACCCTATTTAGGATCAGATTGCTTCGTGTGAAATGTCCTTAATAAAAAATCGTTTTAATCATGCAGATAGTTCCACACAAATGAATTCCTAAGTTTCAGCTTTGTCACAGAGGGATCCTAGGATCTCATTTGAACAAAGAGTTGCGGTATGCAAGATTCAGTACAAAGTGGCACTTTTTGTCAAGCGCTTGGACGTAAATTGGATTGAGTTGACTTACATTTTAAAAGAAAAGACTTTCAACGGCCATCTGCTTGTGAAGTATTTTTATTAAGTAATATATTAACTTTAGTAACAGAAATAATCGTAATATTCGGCAAAAGATCCATGACCAAATTTAGGATGTTCTTAATAAAGGCCAGGATGAGGGACATTTACACAAGGTCATCTGTGATCCTATGACTAATCAGTCAACTTTATTGATATTTTAGTGAACCATATTGTTACCAAGTTTGACGCTCGAATTAATAACCATTCCAAATAAAGAGCAAGAACAAAAAAGAAATACGTTTCTTGTATGGCGACCTCTCTTATTTATAAATTTTGTTACTTTTTATCATTAGGTGATATATTTGCCTCAAAACACATATTCTGTGAAATTTTCATTTAGCTCCCTATGTCGATTCAAAATATACAATTTTAACCTCGTAGAAACGAATTTTTTTTTGACATTATACCCCACTTTGCGTCTCCATCACGATCTTGTAATATGTTGATTCGTGCCAAGTTTCATCCCAACAGGTTTTGCGCAGACCATCCCATACAAGCACGTCCTTGGATCTTCTACTATCTTGAAAATAAATAATTTATGGACCACTTTGTCAAAGTTTTGTGCAACTTTCGTATGTTTACTTCCAAAAGAGTTCAACCTTGATGCAAATCAGTGAAACGACGCGGCAAAATTTAACGAACACGCAAAATGATTCCCGCAAAGGGCAGAGTCCTTCACGCTGCCAGCCTCTTGGGCCTTTTCAATTTGTCCGCATAACCCGTGACCATTTCTCAAGATTAAACCAGTAGGGGGCGAAATAAGTGGTACAACAAAACATTCCTTTGAAATAAAATGGAAGGATTTGTCAGGGGACATGACAGCTGAAAAACTCTCATTATGTTTAAAGTATGAGGAAAAGTGTGTCGAAATGAGGATTCTTAGGAACATAATTGAAGATGTTTTTCAAAAAACTTATTTTTTTTATCAAATATAGACCAATACTCGTAGCTTACCTGATGATGGTTACATCAACATATGGCACGGTACCACATACTGGTTTCAATATTTTGGTTTAAAACGTGACACACTGGTTTTAAATGTGAGTTTATCCGTTTATATACATAATTACATCGCTATTTTTTTCCCCCCGTTAGGAGGTAGTTCTGCCTACAAAACTGTACAACTTTTCCCGAGGAACATACGTCGAAATAATAGGCCTGATGCGATCCTACTTTCCAAATGCCATCTTCAAACAAAGTAACAGAGTCACCATGGTAAATTTGATTGAGGATTAATATTTATCCTACTATCCTACTCCTACTAATATTATAAACGAGAAAGTTTGTAAGTATGGATGTATGTTTGTTAATCTTTCACGTAAAAACTACTGAATGCATTTTGCTGAAACTTGGCACACATATAGGTTAGGTCCTGGAATAACACATAGGCTACTTTTACCGCGGGAAAACACTTCATTCTCACGGGAAAACGCATTTAATGCGGGTGAAACCGCAGATTCTGCACAGACAAGTCGCGAGCACCAGCTAGTGTTTAATAATATCTTAAATCACTTGGTTTCGCAGTTTGAATTGAGTTATCTTATTGAATTGAAATTGACAATATATTGACTTTCGATTCCCCTTAATATGAAACTAGCGACAGTATCTGGGTCTAAACGTACAAAAGCTACATTCTAAAATTCTACTGGCCACTTGCAGTTTTCCGAAATTAAAAACAAATAACAATGAAAAACATGAAAAGGTTCGTGACATGATATACTCATAAAGACTGGTAAAGACTTTGGCAGGAATGGTTGTTTCCCCTTACCCTTACCTTACTTACCCCCGACCGATTGCCAAAATATTATGTGAAGTGACTCCTTGTCGTAAAGAGATGTGAACGCCATAAAAAAATATGAGAGGAGAATGAAGCTCTGAATCTTCAATTTCGTGTTTAAATTTTGTGTCGTTTTTTCCTGTGAAGTATTAAGCACTATGGATCACTCGAAATAAAGTATGATTCCTTCCTCGGGTGTATTGAGGCCCTCGGCTGCGCCTTAGGCTTCAGAAGTTATCCTCGTTGGGAATCGCTTTCTTTCTTTTCTTAGCAATGCACTATTTGGCGTCAGTTAATGGTTGAGTAATATAGTCAATGGTTCAGAACTTAAGTTCTTGGCAGGAGGAATTTATAAGCCCTAACTCCACGATTTTGTCGTTTTGTTTTAGAGTTCCAATGGCCACTTCCAGCTCCATCATCAGATCAGCTCCATGTCATAATAATATTGCATTGTCAAATCAAATTCAAAATTGGAAACTGGGTCAAATTTTACTTGCAAGATTCGATTACATACAGACTATCAGACATAGGACCGACACCAGAACAGGTATAACTAAATAAAAGCTTGTAATTAAAAAGAGAGGGACCTCATTCTCGTGATGATATTGACAAATGATTATATAATGTAGCTACACATTCATTTTACGAACTAAGCTGCATTGCAAATGAATGTCAGATCAACCACTAAACTAAAAGCTAACCAAAGTCTACATTCGATAAAAAGTATGAAAGTCTAGTTTTACTTTTAGGGCTCAAAAACGAACCCGCATTTTGTAACAAGGTTGGTCATTAACCTGACAATTACATTCTCAACAACAAACTGTGGAAACTCCATAAATTGTAAGGACTTTAAACTTCGCTGTTAGGAACTAGCAGAAAGCATTACCCCACTAACTATGTAGTCAGTCGTTTTACTTCTAGAAAGGCTATAGTTATTAAACTCTTTATGCAGGGTTGTAGTAAATTGGTGCTTAATATTTAAGGACATCATCTTCATCATTGCCATTAAATATTCAAGGGAATTGATGAGGGCACTAGTTTTTGAACAGAGCAACTGCCATTTGACCTCCAATTGCCTTCATTTGGCTAGTAAGACCCTATCCTAGATTAATTATTGCCAGCAAACCAGGCTGCCAGTGTTTAAGGACTTCGAATATATCATTTCTTTTTAGGCTAAATAAAATAACTTTTTAAAAAATCTTTTCCACGCTAGCGGCCAAAAGTGACTTGCAATCAGACTTCAACTGATTTAAACTTCAAAATCTTATTCCACGCTAGGAGCCATAAATGATTTTAGCACGCAGATTTCGACCCATCAAACAAAGTTTTCCGAGCTTTTGAGGTAAAAAAAATATTTCACGTCTCCTACCTTGAAACTCCTCACTACGCTCAGGACTCTTTTTTGAACATTGTGGCTCAATTCTAGAATCCTTTGCTTGCTGTGATTTCCATACTAGAAACAAAAAACAATTTTGCGGCCTTGCACAATAACTATAATTTTAAACTTTTTTGCTATTACAAGAAAATATTAGACTTCTTTAACAAAATTATTCTTGATTATGTGCTTTTATTCCCGAATTTTTAAAACTCTGTTCATTTTGGGTTCGTTCGTTCCATCTTTCATCGTATCTTTGTCCAGAAAACTGTTTTTAATATAAATATATTTTTTGTGAAATTCCAGAAGTCTTAGATTAAAAGTTGTTGCGTTTTAGGTCCAAAATAAGCCCTTAAAAGATTTTAATCTCGATGTGCCTTCTGTAACACAAAAATCTCCATAACTTTCATATCATATCGGTCAATCATTATAGATTTCTTTTTTCATGAAAATTTTCCTTGAAAATCATAAAAAGTGCAACTCTTTAATTAATCCTTACCCTGGAGTACGAGACTAAATTTAATTTACACCAGCTTCATGATTAAAATTTAAAAGCCCCCAAGGTATAGTAACTGAACTTGTTTAACTTAGATTTCGGAGTTTATTAATTTTTTTTGGCATAAAAATGTAATTCTCTATTTTGTCGTTTCATTAAAATAAAGTTTTCTAAATTGCAACATAATATTGTGCTGTTATAAGAGTAGCTTTAGTAATTTGTATTGTAATTTGATGTTGCAAGTTCAGACACCGCTATATATTTTTTTTATAATATATTGGTTTAGATCTTGCACCAGTTTTCCAAGCAAATATTAAAGTTTTTAGGTTGAAATTGTATCGAAATGCACCAATAGTTCTTGTCATTTCATATACAGGTGGACAGGGAAAGGACAAACAAAATGCGAGGTATGTTGCATAGTCACCACGTTTTTAAGCGTAACGACTGGTCGTAATGTTATTTGAGGGAAATATTTTATTAAGTGGTAAACACAGAAAAATAAGGGTAATAGAAGGAAGATTAAAGAAATAATTTGTCATAAGGTAGTGAAGGCGTCGTTCTATTGATTTGACGGGTTATTTTGAATATTTCCTAGGGATCATTGATGATGTGACATTTAAATTTGGGACATGTTGATAGTTGTCATCCCATACTAAAATTATTATTAAATTAATTAGAAAGGTATCTATTCTAAGCGAAGCAAAGAGGAGTCTTTAGTGGTGAAAGAGATTGTACGAAGATCGACTAAAGAGGGAGAGTGAATGGAAACTTTGGAAGAGACAGGCCTCGGCGAACATTCCATGACCAAATTCAGGATGTTCTGAATAAAGGCCAGGTAATTCTCGAAACACTCTATGGGACATATTTTATAGGTATAACGCTCACAGCCAGGGGGTAGAATGCCCTACTTGTAACTATATTCTCGAGTTCTCGAGTTCTCGAGTTCTATAAACCGAATCAATTCAAGTCGTGAGTGAATAGGCTTAATTTGGGTGAGTTTGTTTTACCTTTGACCTTATCCTTGTAGCGCTAGGTTGAGGACTAAAGTAAACCCATTCTCACCAAAAAACCTTCAAACTTAACCCCAAGACCAGATCGAACGTTTTATTTTATCCCAAAAGGAACGTGTTTTATCGGGTGCAGTTGAAACCGGGTGCAGTGGAACAGGGGGGAGTTGAAACCGGGGGGAGTTGCAACTGGCCCGTTTTCTTTTATAAAAGTCTCAATTCTCCAATTTATTTGCATTGATTCAAGTATACATTAAGTATTTGAACTGTATGGCCTGAAATAGTAATTTTCGCACTTGAGAAATTATTTTTTATTTTTTTAAAGCTTTAGTAGTTTTTAAGAAACTTATTACCTGTTATCTAGAATTTCAGAAAGTTTTCAAAAGTTTTGGCTTCAAAATGTAGAAAAAAAGACAGCAAGGCTAAAGTGACTCAAGAGCAGGTAAATATATATAATAATAAATAAATAAATAATAAAAATCATTTATTCACTTACACAGTACAAAACAAATTAATTACTAGTTACAAAATAATACTATTAGTAGTCTTAGTCTAAAATATAATTATATTTTATTAGATATAATAATTATATTTTATTAGATATATGAAGTAGTGGTGCTTCTATGGTAATTTTCCTAACATAGTTTCTTAAGATTCCTGTTATTTACTACCGCAAATAAAATTATTTTATTTATTTTTAAAGTGGAGCAAGACAGGACATGCCTATTGCATGCATCCTGATAGGTGGGCCAAGATTACCACGGTCTGGAACCCGGAGGACGAACGGTGTCTCCGTGGTTGGCCTAAAAAAAAGAGTGGGCGATAACTTGACTATTGTTAGCTGGTACATACGTCCGCACGTCAGTTGTAACACTTTTGTGCCAGTCTCTGACTTCAGACGTTTGTAGCGTATCACTTATTCAGCTTATAATGGTTTTGTTACAACTTATTACCGTGGTGTTTACTACATGCACCTCATTTAAAATTATAAATTTTGCCGCTATTGCATACTCGTATCAGCAACTACCGGGATATGAGCCATATTATATAAGAGACGGCGGCGGCTCAACATCTCTTTTTTTAGATCGGTCATCGACCTTGCTACCTACATGAGATTATTGTTATTATAGGGAAACTTTGTACAAAGTATTCACAAAAGATTTCCAGTATAATGGCGTACTTAAGTTGCTCTCCAACAGCCCAAAAATAAAATAATTCTTATGATGTCATTCCAGCTTTCCAAAATACTTGCGACAGCGGAATATTAATCCAATTACGCCGAAACGGGAAAAACAAGAGCTAATTTTAATAAAACGTTAAGTGCTTCAGATAAATCTCAGAAAAATATACTTTTCAATTTCGCTTCGGAGTTATTATGATTTCCACTTTTAGCTGTGCCACAGATTAAATAAGCTGTGACCACGACTTCGTTCGCGAGGAGTTTGAGCTTTGCAGAACAAGACCGATTTAAACAAGTTTTCGATAATGTATTAGGATACAAAGCTTAAAGCCAGAACTATAGCAGACCCAAGGGTAGTTTAGTATAAGTAAACTAGCCACCCGCCCCGGCTTCGCACGGGTGCAATGCTGATACTAAATATACTATTTATAGGCACGCCCCGGCCGGTACCGCTGCAACCGCTATGTCCCTGCATTTTAAATCTGTAATATGTACTTAATTGGATAAGGATTAATGCTGTATTGCTTAAAATCGCTTCGTAAAAAAATAAAGGATAAAAAATGGTTATTCTGTTTCACCCCTAAGAGATAGACATATACAATCACGGACTTTTTTGTAGACTTTTTTAAGGTGTACAATATTATAGTACATTATTTTGATCTATCTCGTAGGGTTCAGCCAGCGTTTGCAATGTAAGCCCAAAAAAAATATAAACCTCTAAAATTATCAGTGTTTTTCTGCTATTTATTATATATGTGTGGGGACGAAACCCAAATGATAGACGAAAGAGCTTGAAACGTAAATAATTATAATTTAGAGACTCGCGTAACTTTTACAAGATTTTCAGTTTTCTAGCAATGAAATAACAACGGTTCACTATAGCAACCTGAAGTGTACGACGTTCATTGCGGGGCGAGCGCGACGGCATAAATTACGCGCCGCCACACCACCCCCCTGCTGAGACCGATCCTACGGTCGGTAGAACCTCACGCGGCGTCCAAGGCGCGTTGGTTTGGACTGCGCAAGTTTAATCTGATCAAGTGCCGCTGTGGCACCAAGTTCGTCTCTTGTCGCGAACATTAGCTTAAGTTGGTCCACGGAGACGGTGATGACTTTTCCTTTGACTTCCACGTCAAACGTCTTCTCCCCGCGGCTAACAACCTTGAACAGTCCTTGATAGGGTGGCTCAAGGGCTCTATGTGGTTGCCCCTGACGGATAAACACATGGGTTGCTGTGAAGAGGTTTCTGGGAATATAAGATGTTTCGTTATGTTTATAATGCCATCTTGTGGGTTGAGGTGATAACATGATAAATTAGCTTCGAAGCCTTTGCGAAAAATCTGTTATATCTGCATGCGTGTAATCTGTCTTCGGACTGACAAACTCTCCTGGAAGAGTGAGAGGCTCTCCGTAGACTAGCTCAGCTGCTGTTGTCTGCAGGTCTTCCTTCCAGGCGGTGCGAATACCCAATAGAACTAACGGCAGCACTTCCAACCAGCTTGTGCTGTTGTGACATACAATGGCAGCTTTAAGCTGTCGATGCAAACTTTCGACCAACCCATTCACTGCTGAATGGTATGCGGTGGTAGTGTGATGCGTTGAGCCTAAGAGTGAAGCCATGGCCTTGAACAATCGTGCTTCAAACTGGCGACCCCTGTCCGTGGTGTTGTGAGTCGGGCATCCGAACCTAGCAACCCATCCTGCAATGAACGTGGTCGCACACGACTCTGCCGTTATATCGATCAAAGGGTACGCCTCAGGCCATCTAGTAAACCGGTCGATTGCAGTGAGGCAGTACCTGTAGCCATGTGAGTAGGGCATTGGCCCAATCAAGTCCAAATGCACATGCTGAAAACGAGCTGCAGGTGTGACAAAAGTAGACAAGGGTGCAGATGAGTGTCTTACAATTTTGCTTTCTTGACAATGAAGACATTCCCGTGACCATTGGCGGCAGTCTTTGCGAACACCAGGCCATAGAAAGGCTTTGTGACAAACGGTCGAGGTCGTTCTGTAGATAAATCACAGTATAATCCGTCGTTACTACCTGATAACCTGACTTTTTCTAACTTCAGGGTCGTACCATTCTGTAGTAGATTTTGTAGTTCTCTATCGGTGTCCTGATCCGCAGAAAATGCTTGTAGAGAAACTGGAGAGACTACTTCTTCCAATCGAGACATGGAGTCTGCGACAGTATTATCCTTGCCTGGCACATATTTGATATAGGCAAAATAGCGATATTGACGCGGCGAACAGTTCTCACGCTGATACTCGAAAGCGTAAGTGATTGGCTTGTGATCTGTAATCACGGTAAAATGTCGCACTTCGACCATGTAACGAAAATGTTATATAGCTTTATAGATGGCAAGAAGTTCGCGGTCATATGGGCTATATTTTCTTTGAAATGGGCTAAGCTTTTGCGAAAAGAAATCCAAGGGTTGCCAAATACCATCCTTTTTCTGCTGTAATACTCCACCAATTCCAGTATCTGAGGCATCAGAATTTATTGCTAGCTCTGCATTCATGTCAGGTTGTGCTAATAATGTAGCTTTGGATAGACTTGTCTTACAGGCTGTAAAAGCGTCCAACTGTTCCGACGACAGAGTGATCGGCTTCGATCCTTTCATGCCTGGTCCGGAAAGAATTCACTAATGTGAAGACGAACCCGAAATGATAGACGGAAGAGCTTTAAACGTAAATAATTATAATTTCGAGGCTCGCGTAACTTTTACAAAATTTTCAGTTTTCTAGCAGATGAAATACTCGTAACAACGGTTCACTATAGCAACCTGAAGTGTAAGACGTTCATTGCGAGGCGAGCGCGACAGCATACATTACGCGCCGCCAGCCCGCCACACATATATTATACATATAAACCTGCCTCTTGAATCACTCTATCTATTAGAAAAACCGCTTCAAAATCTATTGCGTAGTTTTAAAGATCTACGCATACATAGGGACAGACAGCGGGAAGCGACTTTGATTTATACTATGTAGTGATTTGGCATTTATCACAGTTGGACTTTTACAGTAATATATTCCAACAATATTTCGCAAGACAAAGATCTTATTCTTGTTTGGGATTTAGGGTTCTCTGTCAACATTGTTTAAATATGTGAAGTAAATAATTTAAAAAAAAGTCTGCTAGTTAAAGCGTCTGTAGGTCATCTTTATTCGGTTTGATTACCGGGTGAACATACCATAAAAAAACAATTTTCTTTTCAAAAAACGACTTCGCCAATCAGGACGTTGCAGATTAAATCTCTTTATTCGGTTTGATTACCGGGTGAATATACCATCAAAAAAACAAATTTTCTTTTAAAAACGACTTCGCCAATTAGGACGTTGCAGGTTAAATCACCTGATTGTATGAAAAGTCAGATGATTCCGTTTATCTAAAGCACGTTAAAGAGTTGGTTTGTTAATGAGCTATTTCAGGAGCTTTTAGCGGTTCAATAAATCTGACATCAGGGATTTCAAGGTCGATTATCTATATTAAAACTCACACAATATGATGATTATGATTAAAATGCTAATGAAAAAATATTTTGTCACTTAATACTCGTTCGGCTTAATGTAGGTAACTATCATAGTAATAGAAGAAAGATTAATGAAAATATGCGTCACAGGGTATTCTGACATTCATTCCGTCATTGTAAATACGGCATAGGCGTCGTTCTGTAAATTTTGTATGAGGACGTCAAATCACGTTTGACGATTCGACATTTCAACTTGGAACACTACTTCTGGCAGATGTCATACCATAGTAAAATAAATTAATATTCCTTCTATTCTGAGCGGAGCAAAGTGTCCGAACTCTTTGGTAACTATTATAACTTTACTATGATCCATTTTTTTCGTTTATCCTAAAGCTTACCAACACATTTTGCAGCTATGTCAAAAGCGATCGGCTAAGGATGTCCGAAAAAACAAATTTGTAGAACATTGTTATTCTTTCCATCAAATACACTCTGGTTTTATTGTCATGACTGCAAAATGTTTTGGTAAGCGGTGGAAAAAACGAAAAAAATGGATTATACATTAATGTTTTCCTTAGTCATTACAGCTGAGAAAATTTAGCTTGATTGGAGTGCCAGCAGGAAAGAGCTATGCGTGAGAACAGGGCGGAGATATATATTGTCTCTGTCACTCCAATATTTTACGAATCGCTCCAACTTGTTGTCACATTGCTGTTAAAGAGCAATACGTCAAACCGCGCAAGCGTTTGCGCCGTTACTCTATGGGCTACAACATCTTTTTTTTTAATCGTCGATGGGCTTACTCTTGACCTCGATCTAGTTTTGAAGACAGAGATTAGGTCGACGATAGAACGTGCTTGCCCAGAAGAAACCTATTCACTCGCGACTTGAATAGGTTCTGATGAACTCGGGAACACAGACGTAGGCAGAGAATTCCACTCTTTAGCTGTGCGCATTATAAAAGATGTTTCAAAGCGCTTTGTGCGAATGTGCGGAATATCAACCAAGTATGGGTGATAACCTGCAGTGCGTCTGGACTCCCGATGGTAGAAGGGTGATGGTGGAATAAGCTCGTGGAGCTCTTGAGCACACTCTCCGAAGTACAAACTGTAGAAGACCGACAGACATGCAACTTTGCGACGGTGGGTCAGACTGTGAAACTTGGTTTTCACCAGCATATCATATCCAACGAACTTCTTGGCTCTGCGATCTATCGAGTCAAGTGTGGTTAGTTGGTATTTGGCTGAGCCATCCCAAAGGTGAGAGCAATTCTCCATGCAGGATCGATCTTAGAGCAACTGCGCGCGAAAATCGTGTTACTCTATGTACAACATACGAGTAGATGTATTAAAAAAGCACCGTTTCGCATATTTCGACTGTGAGTCACTGTCCATATACGCCGCACAATATCCGCACGAGAGAGATATTTATCACTTGTTCTATCTTGCATGCATGCTAACAAAGAAAACTGTATCCACGTACGCTGCATGACATCACTTAGCTATTAATCATAATCACTTGCTTGAAACTGCAAATACATCCTGCCATCAACTTGGAAGAAAAAATGTTGACTTATGCCAGATTTTCCGCGAATTTTATCCGTTATCCGGAGCCCATAAATAATTAGGTCTTAGTTTTTAGTCTAGGAAATGAAGCGGATCGTTGTATGAAGCCTTTAGGCCCATAAAGACCACCGCATTAAATCCTCAGTTGATGAAACTTTGCTAAGATATTACACTATATGTGACAAACCTTCTATAAAAAATAAAAAAAAAAATCGGTAAGTACTTTTAATTTTTCTATACAAAATTTTTGATGAATTTTTTTGGATGTTTTGAATTTACATTAAATTCATGATACCTTATCATCCTGTCAAATAAAATCTGCCTGAGAGAATAACGAGTATGTTGGGGTCAACTGCTTCATTTCCTTCACTATTTGGTCGAACAGATCTAAAATTCAAACTACCGGGTGTTAGTGTAAACACTGTGATCCTTGAAACTGTGCATTGAGACCATGAAACTGAACAACTTTCCCTAAGGAACATAGGTCGAAATACGAAAAAAAAATTTGACTTCCCATAGAAACTGCACCAGCTGATTGCGCATTTTGTATGGGAGATGAAAATTTTTTTTCGTATTTCGACCTATGTTCCTAAGGGAAAGTTGTTCAGTTTCATGGTCTCAATTCACAGTTTCAAGGATAACAGTGTTTACACTAACACCCTGTATATTTGTGGCTTGCATGTATTCGACAAATATCGCCACTGTGGTCCACCCTAAGTATCAAGTTACATATTCCAATATTAATGGTCAAATTTGGCCGTTTCATCTACCTGTCTGCGGTTCGGTTAACCTGTACAGAACTACCCGCCTGATTTATCGTATTTTCATACGAGATTTACTGCCACCGTTTATTATTCACTATCAGTGGTAGAATCAAATTTACGACATACTTTTGGGCAAGCTTTTATTCGTATAAATAAACTATTGCAGAATTATATCTTGGTAGGAAAAGGTCTTCTTGGGAGTGCGCAAAGGGATACACAATCAATAAATTACAAATAATGTTTTTGCACCTCACCATAAAGAATTTCTAGGGTTTTATTAAGTTCTCAATTTTTTTGATTAACCGCAACATTTTGGTAAACATATAAAAATTACTTTAACTTTTTCCATACTACACAATTCGAGAAAACATTTTAATAGCTTTCAACTTTGTTTTAGTTTTTTGGAAATAGTGAAAATAATTCACTCGCCATACAAATATATTAAAAATATATTTATGTGCTTGGTGTAAGGGTCAGATTGATAAATACTTAAAGAGCTTGACCAGTCGTTAAAACTGAAATCGGCCTCCCCATACAAACTGTTCAATGAAATTTGTAATTTGTATGGAGCGATAATTTTTTTTATTCATTTCCGTTGGTATCTTTCTTGGAAAATGTAGTTCAGTTTTATTGATTGATCTTGTCCTTTTAATTTTTTTTAAACCTGTCCCTTACTTTTTGTATAATAATATTATTTAAAGAGTATTTTATTCTTTGCTTTTAAACACTCTTGGAACAAACTTTCACAAATAGGCTTTCAAAAGATTTCACACGTACTACAAAATCCCAAAAAAAATACAACTTGTATACCTACATACAATTTTGCAGCTTTCCTGCGCGTAAAATATCACTAACAATTCCTTTCTAAGCTTTTCGCAGACTCGTCCCAAAAGACTAAAACTCCATACATTTTTAAAGGCAAGAGCACTTTGTTTAGACCACAGTCACCGTAAGAGTTTGCAACTATCCTAAATCCCCAAGTTGGAAACTTGGTGAGACACTAAGATCGACGCTCTTAAGTCCCTCGGGGGAGCAAAAGTCACGCTTTTGGGTTTTAAAAGCAATTCCTAGAATAGTGTCTAGAAGATATAGGTTTATTCTGTGCCTATTTATGCGGTCCAAAAAAGTAGTTAATATCAGTTAACTAAATTATAAAGAAAAATTATAAATATTTTCTAATAAATAAACCTTTTCTACTGACGACGTGGGCCTATTTAAGATTCACTGGCGCAATTTCATTTATAGTGGTGCATTTTACGCTACCGAAACTGAGCCACGGAAACTGAAAAATTACGAAATAAAACCGCCGAAATTTGGTGAGTTAGTTTATTATTACAATTATGGTAAAAATTACTCTACAAACCAAATTGCTATTCATCACTGTGTATCTCTTCTGCAAAAAACTTAATACAGGTTTACAATTCGAGCCACTGAAACTTAAGAATCGTCAAACAAAACGGCACTGAAGAAGTTACTCACGTTTTGGCGGGAAATGCTGCGACGCCTCCAACTTGCAAGTCATCTCAAGC
Organism: Athrips mouffetella; assembly: GCA_947532105.1. Taxonomy (NCBI): domain Eukaryota; kingdom Metazoa; phylum Arthropoda; class Insecta; order Lepidoptera; family Gelechiidae; genus Athrips; species Athrips mouffetella. The sequence continues at coordinate 3,940,650 of OX383964.1, read as the reverse complement.
ACGACAGAAGGAATTGGGTTATAGCAACGTGACAAGTTACAACGTATTTAAGTTATTATTTTTTTAATAGGACATTTCACACAAGGTCATCTGATCCCAAACTAGGCAAAGCCTGTACTATGGAAATCATAGGCTGATATACATACATAAATAGATAAATAACACCCAGACACCGAACAAACACTTGTGTTCATCACACAAATGTTTGCCCTGGGCGGGGATCGAACCCGCGGCCCGCGGCGTGAAAGGCAGGCACACTACCGACCACACCAACGGGCTTGCCACCTCAACTTACTACTTTGCTCAGACAAACTTTGATTTAGTATCAGGCTTATTCAAATAGAACTCATGAAAAATTATACCTACGTTTAGGTGCTATGAATAATTAAATTGTTAATTCTCAGATTTTTTTAAAAAACAAAGAATGTAGCCATGGCGAGTGCGTGTTCTAAAAAAATTGTGTGTTGAGGACACGTCACCACATGCTTAATAAGGCCGATAGTTATTTTTTTAAGAAACATTTGGTGATATTTGCTGCAATCTTAACATGAAGCCAAATCTAATATGTAGTTACTAGCTTTTGCCCGCGGCTTCGCTCGCGTGGATTTCGTATTTATGTTGTTACCGGTTTTCCGAAGCAATGAGATATTTTCCCGTCATTTCGGGGTAATTTTAAACTAAGGAAAAACAGGACTAACCCTGCGCAAATCAATGAGTATAATTTAAGATACAGCAGAATTTTATATAATATACAGATGTTACTCATAAATTACTCAGAACAGAGGAACTTAGCAGCAGTATCCTAACAAATGTAAAAAGAGAGATGAGAGATACCTCTATGTAATATTTCAAGACAGAGCCAATTCGCAGAAGTAATTGAGAAAAACTAAAACCCTCTCCCTCTCTCTCCCTCTCCTCCCTTCCTCTCCCCCTCCCCCTCCCCCTTCTCCCTCTACCCCTGCCCCTGCCTCTCCCCCTCCCTCTCTCTCACCCCCTTCCCCTCCTTCTCCCTCTCCCTCTACTTTACCTGTACCTGTACCTCACTACGTCTCTACCTCTCTACGTCTCTACGTCTCTACCTCTCTACCTCTCTACCTCTCTACCTCTCTACCTCTCTACCTCTCTACCTCTCTACCTGTCTACCTCTCTACCTCTCTACCTCTCTACCTTTTCCCTATCCCTAACGCCAATTTAACCGCTATCCCTAACATAGAAACGACACCCATATTTATTTTTAGACATTTCAAACCTATCGCACCCCAACCCCATCCCCAGGGGATGATGGTATTTCACGTCCACCACGTTGGATTTCAAAGTTGTTGTAGCTTTCGTAATCAGCGACCCGATAAACCATACAAACGACACCCATATTGATTTTTAGACATTTCAAACCTATCGCACCCCAACTCCATCCCCAGGGGGATGATGGTATTTCACGTCCACCACGTTGGATTTCAAAATTGTTGTGGTTTTCGTAATCAGCGACCCGATAAACCATACAAACGATACCTGTATTGGTTTTTAGACTTTTTCACCCCATTTCTTTTTTAGGGGTTGAATTTGGGGTGGAATTTCAATAACAGTGACGAACGTTGCATACAATTACATCATTAATGCCCAAATAATAAATTATTTGGATTTTACTTTAAAAATAAAGAATTTTCAACTTCATCCCCCTTTTCACCCTTAAGGGTGTCATTTTCAAAAACCCTGAGACACGTAACTATTAATTTTTTGTCGCCAGCCTAAATACAAATTTTGAAGATCCTAACTTCAAAACTGACGGACTTTCATACAAACTTTTATCCCCTATTTTACCCCCTTAGGGGTGGAATTTTGTAAAACCCTTTCTTAGTGCACCCCAAAGCCTCATAAGGAACCTACATGCCAAATTTGGAATCTCGAGACCCAGTGGTTTGGGCTGTGCGTTGATATGTCAGTCAGTCAGTCAGTCACCTTCTTCTTTTATATATATAGATAGGGTATGGTGCTCTAAGAGTGCGCGGTCTGTAAGAGTGCGCGGCTAATGTCAGACGGGTTCTGTAAGACGTTTGTTGCGAACTTCAGTTGTGTTTTGGTGCTACACTGAACGGTTACATCCTGCCAAAAAGTGATCTAAATTCTTGCAAAAACTTAGATTCCAGGTAAACATGAAGATTTTTACACGTTTTGATCTTATTTTTTTTTGTTTAGCGATAATTGCTATCCAAAAACTATGCAGTAAACAATAATGGAAACTTTCTCAACTCACAAGTTGTTCTATGGTCTTATCGTGAATAAAGATAAAATAGATATGTTTCGCAAGAAATGTCGCCTCCAGGCCTTTATACTGCTCCAGGGTGAGATTACTAAGAGTGCGCGGTGTGGTTGCGCTTAAGAGTGCGCGCACTCTTACATACCACTTGATTTCAGTGTTGCGTTTTGCTGAAGCTTTGTTCCAATTACATACTAAACCCAATGACATCTTTATTTAGAGCAGGTTTGGAAAATAACTATATGGCTAATCGAAAGAACTGTACATCCGAAGTACTTAAAGAAGCTCGGAAACTTATAGAAAAGGGACAATCGACAAAGGTGGGTAGCTGACGCTCTTGGTATGGCATAATCTTCATTAAAAATTCATGAATGATTGATGATTTCATTATAAATTTCATTACGGTGGTCAAAGAAGAATTATGTGAATATATTAAACATATGAAGATGTTCATTGGATTGAAAGCAAAACGATTGAGGGAGTTAGCTAATGATTTCGCCGTACAAGATAACATTAGTTACATTACAACACACAAATTTTATAAAAGGAAAGAAAACTAGCAAGCAAAAGATGGTTATAAGGATATTTAAGTTGCGCACTCTTACAATGCGCGCACTCTAACTCAACCAGTTGGGTAAGAATGCGCATTTCTCTTTTTTTGATTTAGTTATTTGTACCAAAACTGATTATGGAATTTGTATGTACAGTGTTTTGTTATAAGATATATAAAGGCTTATTAAATATAAAGTTGGTTTACCTAGCCCTAATACTTTTTTTCTTATAACATATTATTTGAAAAGTGCGCACTCTTGGAGCACCTTACCCTACCCACAGAAAAATAAAGGTACTTAGAAGAAGCATTAAAGAAATAATTCGTCACTAGGTGGTGTAGGCGTTTTTCTATGGATTTGACAGGTTAACTTTCGTTAAACTGTTACGTAAAAAAACTCATCATAACAACCCATGAAACGTCTACTACAGGACAGGGAGGTCCCTCTAGAATTCTAGCTTTTGTCGGAAAAATGTAGAGGGGAAGTACCATTAGTCACCTCGCTTGTCAGTGTTACGGCTGGCAGCATTGACCGCGGTTGTAGGTGACCGCAGTAAGTAAGATGGTATGATACACAGGAGGATGCTGCTATCCATCCTCCAGTTTATAACACTTAGTCGCCTCTTACGACACCCGCGGGTATGTATGGGCTGGTACTCTTATTTACTGGCACTAAACGGGACACACCTTTTTAAAAATTCGGGGACAAATTCACACAAAGTCATCCGATACAAAAATAGATAAAAAACACCCAAACACAGAAAATACACTTGTGTTCTTCACACAAATGTTTGCCCTGGGCGGCGGGGATCGAACCCTCGGCCCAAGGCGTAGAAGGCAGGCCTACAACCAACCACACCAACGGGCCAGTCAAACATAATAAACATACCAAACAAAATTCAATATTATTGTAGTAGTTTCCATTTCAAGAAAACAGCTCATTGCTTTTGTAAGGCTTGCTCATGTCATACACTTTACCTACTCTTCAGTCTTGCGTGACCGCTCCTGATCGGCGGACGTCTACGCCGTAGTCCGTAGCACTTGAACTCGTAGCTTGTGCTACGAATCTATTATCTAAAGAAAATTGAATTTAAAAACCTCTTTGCAATCTCGATTGGAAAATAAAAGTGTTGTGAATTAAATTGTGACTTGTTTGACGAATTGAAAGTTTCCAAAGTAAGTATTAAGTTCGTTTTTTGAAGTTTTAGTTAAGAGTGGGTCAGGGTCAAATGGTTTAAGTTTATTTTATTGATAGATAAATATTTTATTTAAAGCTAATCACTCTTTTATAAATATTTCATTTCCATTGATTGCAATTGAAAAATTTATTTCCAATACGCAATGTGTCAATCACGTGGCCACTCTAAAGTATGTAAACTCACAGAATTATTTTGGAGTACAAATAATTTTCCAGAAAAATCGGTTAAATTGTAAAATACTCACATCAAAATCCAATTTCCTCGTGAAAGGAATATAATCGAAACAAGTTTTTCACAAATAAATTATATGTGTCAAGCTTCGAATATATTTTTAAACTTAATACAGGAAAAAATATTGAAGACAATTGTCCACAGAAACCTAAGTGAAAATGGATGACCAAATTCTGAAGTTTCCTTAATTTAATTTCAACGAAAAAAATAATTTTATGCTTAGTAATTTTTTGGGTGGTCAATATATTTTTTTTATTGAAAATGGGTTTACTCTTGACCTCGATCTAGTCTTGAAGACAGAGATGAGGTCGACCATGGAACGAACTAGCCCAGAAGAAGCCTATTCACTCGCGACTTAAATAGATTCGGGTTATATGGACTCGCAAACACAGACGCAGTCAGAGAATTCTACTCTTTAGCCGTGCGCATTATAAAATGTGCGGAATATTAACCAAGTATGGTTGATATATTAGTTTAACACAGCTTTGTCAAGGTTTAAACAACAAATAAACAGTTTCGAAATATAAGTTGTAGGTAAAATTTTTATCTTACAAAGCTAAACTTAACGATAAGATACAAAATTTAAACATGAAAATGGATTTATCTGGAAATCAGGAAAACCAGTTGTAGTGGTAGGGCTTTTTACCTTACCCTTGCCTATTTCTGCTGTGAAGCAGCAATGTTTGCATTGCTGTGTTTCGATTCGAAGGGAAAAGGAGCCAGTGAAATTACTGGCACATGAGATAATCTTAGTTCTCAAAATGAGCAACGCGCTGTGCTGTTTTATTTGTGTCAAAATATGCAACAAATAAGACAGTAGGCTCTATGGGCGGGTTTGACCACTTACCATCAGCTGGTCCACCAGCTTGTTTGATCACTTTTAACGCAAAAAAATACATGGGTTTCATCCATATTTATCATTTATCTCCTAGTCATCAAGCCCAGAACCTACGAAACAATAATAGGCTTGACTACTACAACTTCAAACACTATAAGCTTCACAAAACTTCATAAAATTTAATTTGCCTTTAAATCTGTTGCTGATATTTTTCTTGCAAGAAATACACAAAAAATAGCACAATAGTCCATGTGACTTCAACATAAATGTCTTTAATAACCTTCTGATAGGTCGCGGGTTCAATCTCCACACAAGACATATAGGTATTATTGTCATGAACATAGGTGATTATTTTATGTCTGGATATTATTTATTTATCTATATGTGAATAGGGTTGCTAGATGGCCGGGACTCACTGGGATAATCCCAGAATAAGATTGTACGTCCTGGGTCCCGGAGTTCTCAAAAATGTCATGGTTTAAATATCGCGAGTCATCAACCAATAGCGACTCAGCCGGGCGGTTTTGATTTTTGTAAACGATGTTTTAGTTTTAGAGCCCGCCCAGAACCTTTATTTTATGCGCGAGTCGACTCGCGCGTAGGCACTCGCGCGTTGCCGAGATACTAGAGCTACATATATTGCGTCCAGATGAGGCGTTTTACGCGCGAGTGAAATGGTGAGTAAATCAGGGAGCGCGCGTAAAATAAAGGTTCTTGACGGGCTCTTATAATCAACTTATAGACGAATGAACGAAACCGCATCTCCATAAAACTTGTTAAGACGGAACTTCAGACAAGAGTAAATTATAATTTATCTTTCTCTTTATTAAGCATATCAATGTTAGGTGGCCAAGAAATGATTGCGGCTGCAAAAAGCAGTGATAAATATTAAAACAGTGATAACAGTTAAAACTGATAAAGGTGGTGTTTTTGTCTTGATGAACGGTCTTTGTTTTTTTTTACCCGGTTTTCGACCCAGAAAATCTGGCAACCCTATGTGTCAGTCTCTTAGCTCGCTTGGCTTTGTTTGGGAACGGACACAATAACAACGAACGGACAAATTTAAATTATTAACATTTGAATAGCTTTCAGTCCAACAGACAGATGCTTCTAACTTATTACAACTCAACGTAAATCATCCATCGGAAATTGATTCATTTTGAGAAAATATGCCCAAGTCACAAGGAAATTAGAAGCAAGCTGTAACATTATTAATGAGTTTCCGATATTGCCCCGTCCTCCCCGCTAAATTTAATAACCTTCCAAATTTCAGAAATTGACGTTTTTAGGGTTCCGGAAATAAAATGGTAAAAAGAGGAACCCTTATAGTGCGACTTTGTCTGTCTGTCTGTCACAACTGTATATCTCAGCAATCACTCATGCTATCGACTTGAAATTTGGAACAGTTTTGGAATATGGTTCCCCAACTTAATTGTACACAAAATAATATAAAAAAAATGATTATTAATGGAAAGGGGGCCCAAATAGGGGGGGCCAAATTTCAATTTGTCGTTACTAGATCAAATGGACTATCATATGAAAAAGCTTTACTTGTAAATTCTAAAATGTAATTTTATAATTTTTACGACTCTTAGTTTTCAAGTTATGATGAAAAATGCCAAAAAAATACCATAAATTATCTCCGAAGTTTGTAAAAGGAAAAATCTGTTATAATGTGTTGAATAATCTGTATTGATTACAGGCGATAGAAGTTTATGTAATATTACAGCAATAATAAAACGATCTTTTTAACTTCATACATACATACATACATAACATCACGCCTCTTTCCCGTTGGGGTAGGCAGAGACCACAGTCCTCCACCTGCTACGATCTTGACATACTTCCCTTGCTTCCTGTACTTTCATCAATCCTTTCATACATGCTCGTCGGTTTAGGGTACTTTTAACCTGGCCTTTATTCAGAACGTCCTGAATTTGGTCCTGGTACTTGCACAGATTTTTAGAAATTTTCAAATACCTTAACGAACAAATTTTGTTTCGTGTTCCTAAAAATTTACTTAATTGCTTCCAAAAATATTAAAGGTATATCGGAACCGTCGGCGCCCGAGTCCGGCTCGCACTTGACCGTTTTTTTTATTATTATCTCACGTTTTTAAAGTTCCGCTGGTGCGAAAAAAAAGGAAATGGTTCTGATCCTTCCGATTCTTTGACTAACATTATACAAGGTTAGTGTATAGACGTGAAGGGTGTGAATCTGCTCATGAAACTGAACAACTTTTCCCAGGGAACATAGGTAGAAATACGAAAAACAAAATTTAATCTCCTATACAAAATGCGCTATCAGCTGATGCAGTTTCTATGGGAGGTCAAAAATTGATTTTATTGATTTAAAAGTTGTTCAGATTCATGGGCAGATTCACACCCTTCAGTATTATCACATCTTTCCGTTAGAAGTGTAAACGTATTTAATATTTTTTTGCATTGTCGCAAAAGTCGTAAAACAAAAGTTGTTGCTATTAACCCCTTTAAAATAATGTTGTATTTCCTTAAAATTTGTGTTTTATGACTCAAGCTTCAAAAGGGATGTAATGAGTTAGTAATACTAGGATTACCACTTGCTTAACTGACTACCTTTAGGTAATTTGTAAAGTAAAAGGCAGGCACTTGTTTACGAAATTTTTTTTCTTTATTTTCACATAGAATTTGTTTCTGAGTAAAAAATGTAGCTTGGATACGTATTTGGCCATCTTGTACTTATAAATTATTATTTTTCACATTTCTTCCAATATCTGCGCGCGTTTTCTCCCTAGGGTGTTTGTTAAAATGGTCTTTAAATTAGAGACAAGCCACATTCAATTTGTTTTCAAATTCCCAAAGTGTTTTAACAAAATCACTTGTTTTGAAGTCGGTTACATGTGCCATTTTGTTATTGATACGATTTATGACTTTTGAGCGATTACTATAAAATAGCCACCAAAAACTATATTGTATTTGATTTATATTCTTGTGTATTTTATAACATGTAGAATATTCATTTTCTGTTTCAGATACAAAATGCAACAACTCTGCTATAAAAATATGAAGGTAAGTAAACAAATTTATTCCGAATTGTATAATGTTCTACAAAAAAAATCTCAATTTCATTAATGACGTAAGGCATTTATTGTCCTGATGTTAACAAAAATCTATAAAAGTAACACAATTTGACTCAAGGTAGTTCATAACAAAACTAAGAAAAAAGTTCTTTCATTGCTGAAATCTTATCAAATAAAATGTTTCCGTGGGGATTCTAATTGACTCGGGTAAATGTTCTTATAGGTTCGAACGAGGACAACGAAAAAAATTTCAATCTTTAGTGTTTTTAGTACAATCAAAGGTATTCGAAAGAGAGCGTGGGTTTTGTCGACTATTTTCTTTCCTATATAGCGTACTTTGTTTAACTTCTTGTAGAAAGGATCTTGTTCTTCTTAGTCGTGACCCCATGACTTAGGGAAGTGACAATAGGGAACACATTTGATTTTTTTATTAAAAAAAATATCCTCATTCATGTAATAAACAGTTTAGTGAAAAAATATTTCGATTAACAACTTGGACGAATAACTACGAAATTAAAAAAATATAATCCAGCAAAGATTCTCTATTGTGGATTGTTGTGCTACCACTACTTTTCAGACCGCCCGATCTTATGCACAGTGAATATTGGCCTGTGGTGTTGCTCTAGAAATTTCTTTAATAGCGTCGGCCCATCACATTGTCAACGTTCTCTACTCCGTTTGCCCTTCATTCGGCCAGTGATGATAAGCCTTATCTGGCTACTTGTATCTCTTCTGACTGTGTGTCTGAAGAATTTTATGACTCGTTGCTTGCATATGGTAGAGAACGTGGTCTTAATTTATAACTCGCTTATAATAGACTCATTTTGTGCAGCGCTTGGTTCAGGATATTCGGAGCATTCTGCGCCCGTATAGCATTTTGAATGCATTCAATTACTGAAGAGACAATACGCAGTGAGAAAATTAGAATTATATTCGATTTTTGATGTGATCTTCCTCCAAGTCACTTTTATTTCAAGTTTGTATTATCTTTCATGAATGTACTTCAGACAAAATAGTTTTACTCATTTCTGCTAAGCATTGGGGAAGCTCGAATAAATGTCTCGAAATGGTCTCAAATTACACAATAATCCACAAAGCGTAATTAACACCGAGACAAGGGTACGCCGTTAGCAAGAAACTATTTTAATTGCTGCTCCCCAAATACCATGAATTGTATGCCTCGGCCACCCCAATTCAAGTAGTAGATTATCACAATTCATCAGTTTGTCAATCGCAGAGACTCTATTGTCTGTCTAGTCAAGATCATTTGGGAAGTCTATGAGAATCTTGGTATAAAGAAATATAGTTTCTAGAGGTCCGTACCCGAAGGGTCCAAACGGAGCCCTATTACTAAGGCTACGTCGCCTGTTTGTCCGGCCGAGGGCTGTATATTTTGGACCGTAGTAGATGGAATTCACAGAATGTGTGTTGTTATGGCGGTTCGGCTAACATTAAAAACAAGGAACGGTTATAAAAATGAGGTCCCTATACAAGAAACGTGTTCAGGTTTTTTTTTTGTTTAAGCTCTATCGTAACAATAAAGACACTTAGAAGCGTGAAAATTGGTATGTTTATAGTACACAAGCAATAAAATATTAATTCAATAACAAAAAATTATTAAATAACAAAAAACCCAACTGCTTAGCATAAGAGAGGAAAACAAGCTTAAATCTATTGGATTTGGTAACTTGAATTGTATAAGATACTGAAGGCGGGGACGACAAAACGTTTTGTTGATGTTTACAACTTAATGTTGTTCGTCCCCGCCTGCAGTATCTTATACAATTCAAGTTACCAAATCCAATAGATTTAAGCTTGTTTTCCTCTCTTATGCTAAGCAGTTGGGTTTTTTGTTATTTAATATTTTTTTATTTTTACCTTTTTAGTTTTCAGATTCGCTACGTCGTTATACTAAAACATTTGCTTAAACCCTAGAATCAGGTTTTTACCAGCTATTGTTTGATACCCGTGTTGTAAAAGTAATGATTTAAAAAAAAATATTTCACCCTTTTTTGTCTCTTCAAAGGTGCCGTACTAAAATATTATATTCTATGACACTCCTACAATGAATACAAATCTAACGACACCTCACATGTTAAAATCTATCAAGCCGTTTAGGCTGCAGAGCGCGACAAAGAAATCGACATACATACATACAAAAACAACTCTTGACACAGAATCAGACGAGCTGAAACCCAAGATATTTTTCTACATTCACCCACGTCAGTAGAAACACTTCGGACTTTGTGACATAGTAATAGAGTTGCAAATCTTTCCATTCACGTGCGGTTGACTGTACGTAAGGTATGGTTGAATTTGGTAGTCACAAGGAGGTTTTAGTCGCTGATGGTTCGCTTTGGCGAAGCGTGGGCTAAAACCTCCTTGGGTAGTCGTCATCAAAAAACAGCTCTTCTGGTATGGAGTAGAAAAGCTACAGTATAATACAAAAGTAATTAATGCTGCATCTTGCACGGGAAATTTAGACATAGCTTTATATGTTAAAACTTAGAAAATTATTTCCAAAAGGCCTAGCTAAACACAAATATTTTATAAAGAAACCGCTCAGAGTTGTTTTATCAATAAAATATTACCAGATGAGCAAGCGACGCTACCTACCAACAGATGGTGCTGTAGGTTTCTGAAACGCGGTATTAAAAACAGCGCCTCTGGTATGGAGTAAAAAAACTAGAATATATTACAAAAGTAATGAATGCTGCATCTTGCACAAGAAAAGTCATTGCTTTGCATGTTAAAATTAAGTGATTTCTTTTCCAAAAGGCCTAGCTAAACCCAAATATTTTATAAAGAAACCTCCCAGAGTTGTTTTATCAATAAAATATTACCAGGTGAGCAAGCGACGCTACCCACCAACTGATGGCGCTGTAGGATTCTGAAACGCGGTAATATCTCCACTTTTTTATGGATATCTTCCGGCTCCATCATCAGATCAGCTCAAAATTACAATAATATTGCATTGTCATCCGATTCACATACGCATGCAAAATTTCATCTCAATCGGAAACCGATTAAGATTCTCTTTTCAGTCGGGTATTTTGTTTTTTGAAATAGTTTTTTAATTTAGTACTTTTAATTTTTTTTTATACCCTATGACACTCCTACAATGAATACGAACCTAACGACACCTCACATGTTGAAATCTACCAAGCCGTTTAGGCTGCAGAGCGCGACAAAGAAATCGACATACATACATACATACATACATACATACACTCGAAAAACATAACCCTCTTGTTTTGGGGCAGTCGGGTAAAAATGACTCGCGCGCATTTACTACACTTCTGCGCGACAGTGCGTCCCTGACTAATTCGGTTTTTTTTTACCTTTGTGGTGGAACCTTTAGTACACGAGTCCGACTCTCACATGGCTGATTTTTATTTCTTCCATAATGCAAATGAGTCCATCAAATGAGGGGATTATTCAGTTTCCGATCGGAAACAGTTTAAACAATTCTGTTTGAATGAATGAATGAATAACACTTGAAAAAAAAAAGAAGAAAAAAAAAGAAATGGTAATAGTAAAGCGTTTTCCATTGGTTTTGCTATTGAAGCCCAGTGATCCTACTAATGAAAACTAAAAATTTTCCTAAGAAAAAGCTTTTACTCACGAAAAATTTTTAGACTCCATATTACATTTGTCACTTGTTTGTCATTTGTTTGGAAGTCAAAAATATCTTTTCAATGAGCTCTTTTTACAGTTAAGTGTCAACTAAGTATTCGATAGATTGCGCTGAAGGTGTCGATGATTGCACTGAAGACAGAACTTAAAATAATCTGTCATAGATGAAGCATGAAGTAAATAAAGGTTTATTAGGCAAGACTGACGTTTACTTAGACAACAGATAGGAAAAAAGAAGATGACAGTTAAATTTTCCTACAACAAAATGAAAACTAGTTTTTCGTTTTTAAAAAACGGCTGCTTGTTTTCATAAATAGAATCACTGGCCTTTAGGAGCAAAACCAATGAAAATTCACGCGAAATTGTTTACGACCTAAAAATTTTTAGTCAGTTTTTAATTTCAGATCATATTTTATACTATTAACAACCGACATAGTTTTTTAATAATATTTATTGACCGAAAAAACATCATGAATTGTGTCCTGCGACAACCAACGCCAAAAACGATAAAATCCAGAATATGGTGAAAACGAGGCTTTATTTTATCACTATCCCGTGACATATCATCATTTTGAGCAAATATTATATATTTTTTATAATGATCAGTTAGGAGTGCTGCTGTATATACATTCAGTAATCGCTAAAACAACACTTTGTCAATTAAGTGCGACAACACTGCCAAATTCTTAAGAAATCCATCATTTTGTCTGCGCAAAGTGAAAATCCATGTTGGTCTGATGATTCGAGAGAATAAATTAAGAAGTTATTTTCAAATTACTAGCTGCGGATGCTGTGGGCATTGATTTTTTAAAGCTTGCCTAATTTTTTTTTTATGTTTAAGTTTTGAAAATAAAATGAAGAGGATAAACAAGGTGTAACAAAAAGGGTATATCAACCCTGAAGGATGTGATTCTGCCCATGAAACTGAACAACTTTCCCTAAGGAACATAGGTCGAAATACGAAAAAAAATTTACCTCCCATAGAAACTGAATCAACTGATCGCGCATTTTGTATGGGAGGTAATTTTTTTTTTCGTATTTCGACCTATGTGCCTTAGGAAAAGTTGTTCAGTTTCACAGCACTCCTAACTGTACAGCATGGGTTGATATACCCTTTCTGTCAAACCTTGTATAGAAACGAAAAACTGTTTTAGATTTTGGTAATAAGCAAATATTAAAAACCGGACTGTATCACAGAACAAAGGATTTGGTTAAATTGGATTTTAAAATATATTTAGCCGTTTAGTAGTTATGAGGAAACACAAAAACTAACTTACATACATGCGTATAGTAAGCGTTCGAACAAAAATTGTTTTCTAATTACTACAAACCAGACAATAATCGAAGCAAATGGTCGAACCTTGACACGACAACAACAAAACAAAATATACAATAAATTTTATTCCAAATTCCTTCTTATTCATTTATTGCTAACAGCAAAATACCCGTCCAACGTTCATAGCTGGTCAAATTAAAATTCTCCCCTAAAATTGTTGTACATAAAGCCCTCCTTAACACGCACCTAGATATTACTCATTGAAAAAATATGACATCTAATAGTACATTAAGATGCTAGTGCGCCGTTTTGCTCACTACACACGAGGCCCAGAAATTGCAGCCCGAGCCGCAGGCGAGGGCGTAATGGAGCCGAGAGTGTAATGGCAATGCGCACGTGCATCTTACGACGTTTTTCAATACATGTACGAGTGAAAATATAAAACTTTGCTAACCTTATGTCCAAAGAACGTCCACCCAATTCACCTTAAGTTCTTGAAAATTTTACTAACCTCATAATCATTAAATCTTATTGCTACTAGCCGAGATTAAGATTAAAACACTAGTGCGGTAATATAATGAAAAAAAAAACCATGCGTGTTTAATAAGCTGGATTATGGACCTTAAAACAGTGCAAATAGAGCTGTTTTATGAGAGCAAATGTGTTGAAAAATCATATTTTTTTTATTTTGCTTGCTGATTGCTGAACGATTGTCCTCAATGCACGTTAACACCTGTCAATACCACCTTTCTGAACGATCATTATTCAGCAATTTGAAATTCGAATCCTTTAAAACAGAATTAAATCTCGAATTGGAGGGTTTCGTTTTATTGCACTGTAATGCATTTTATTGGATACGTGATAAAAGTTGAATGAATTCAATTGATGTGTAATTAAATGTAAAATGTGAAAAACAAATGTAAGATGTGAAAAATATAAATATATTTATTAAAATGGAAATCGATCATCTCACATTTTTAATTTTTGAAAATGTATATCAAAAAGAGGAAATTATAAAAAAATATATCCCTTCATAAAACCTGTTCCGTAGGAAAACCCAATTTTGTAATTTTTTTAACGATATCTGTCGCTCAGTTAGCGGGATGTAAATTTTTACAAATTGTGTGCCACTACAACAACAAAAAATAAAAATAAAACGGAATAAAAATAAAAGGGGGCTCTCAAACAGCTAAACCGGAAGCGCAAAAAATAATTGACCTACCCCAACGAGTTGGGTATCGTTGTTTAGAGCTTGTTGAATAGATAAATACTCTATTTTTTGGTGTAAAAATATTTAAAAACATAGGAATGCAAACAAAGTCCATGTTTAATTACCCTTACGCCTGTACTCTCTTACAATTTAAAAAGAAGTTACAAGAATGGCTGCTCGAGAAAATGTATTATTCGATAAAATAATTTCTAGAAGATAAAAATATCGAATAAAACTTAAGATGACATTGTAATATATTATATTTTTGACATTTGTATTCTTTGACATAATTTTAGAGATATTTATTATTTTATTATTTAATGTTTAAATTTAACTTACAAATTGTATGCCCATTCCGGGTTGATTGTGAGACCCTTATGTATATAAGAACTTGTAACATACCACAATCTGACAATAAATGGATTTTAATTTCAATTTATAAGGCATGTAATAAGCAATTTGGAGTTATTACAAAAAAAATATCAAGCGATACGTTCTAGACCGCAGAGCATAACTTAATGATCGCAGCCAAACTCAAAAAATAAAAAGTTAAACTTTGCTAATAAAAAACGCAGAACTTGTATAAATACAGTCACAATTCTTCCCTTTAAGAAACCGAGACCTTCACTAACTATAAAACTTTTCCCATTTCTTTGATATATGAAAGGTAAATGAAAACATTTAGAAGATGGTAAACAACATCTTCAAAGATAAAAATCTCTCTTTTGGTAATTCATTAAAACCATTTATATGACATAAAAATATGCTTTTTCTTTACTATATGTACACTCTGTATTCCTTCTATTCGAATTAATGATACTTGTCATACTTTTATTATTCAGAAAGTGCTCAAAGAAGAATCATCCTGTACTTTTCGTTCGAAACTGTTTACTAATCGTCGGTTTCGTAGGCGGCCAAAACGTTTTAGTGCTTGCAAGTTTTAATAATAATTAATCTTTATTTCAGACACTAGGCCATATTACAATCATTAATCTTAAACAACACAAAACATGAAAGTCAAAACAGTAAATAAAAATATTTCACTTAAATTAAAAATACTCAATCAATAAAATAAAACGACAGTAAAAAAATTACATTAAATTAAATTAAGTTGAATTGAAATAAATTAAAAATGTCAAAAATTTCGAAAATAAAATTCTTAATTAAGTCTTTTTTATATTTGTTAAACAGGGTGTTTTCAACCACCTTTTAAAATATCCACTGTATGGCGCTGCGAATCACCACAAGGAAAAATCATCATAGTGCCACCATGTAATCAGTATGAAAATTATTAAGTCAGTTTTATTGCTGCTGTCCAATGCCTATAACATTTTTTCTTGTAAAAAGAAAATACATATAAAAATTGCCCATTGCTCATCGAAAAGAGAAAAGGACCGATTCCCAACGATGGTGTCGTTTGAGGCTTGAGGCGCAGCTGAGGGCCTCAATACACCCAAGGTGGGAATCGTACTTTCTTTCGAGTGAAGCATAGTGCTCTATACTTCACCTATAAAGAAAAAAACCGGTCAAGTGCGAGTCGGACTCGCGCGCCGAGGGTTCCGATATACCTATAGTATTTTTGGAAGCAATAAAGTCCATTTTCAGGACCGCAAAACTAAATTTGTTTGTAAAGGTTTTTTGCAGATTTCTGAAAAACTGTGCAACTTAGAAAGATCGTTTTATTTTTGCTGTAAAGTTTACATAAACCTCTGTCAACTGTAATTAATTCAGATTTTCCCTTACTCAAACTTCGGAGATAAGGGGGGGGAATGGTATTTTTTTTGACATTTTTCATCATAACTTGAAAACTAAGAAACTTAAAAAAATACAAAAATATATTTTAAAATGTACAAGTAAAGTCCTTTCATATGATACCCCACTCGACCTAGTAGCGACAATTTGAAATTTGGCCCCCCCTATTTTGGCCCCCTTTACATTAATAATCATACTTTTTTCAAAAAATTTTCATGTGCAATTAAGTTGGGCAACTATATTCTAAAACTATTCCAAATTTCAGCTCGATAGCGTAAGTGGTTGCTGAGATATAGAGGTGTGACAGACAGACGGACAGACAGTCAGACAGACAGACAGAGCGGCACCATAAGGGTTCCTTTTTTTTACCATTTTGGTATCGGAACCCTAAAAACGACACAATAACTGCATTCTCTTGTAATATTTTTTATGGCGTTCACATCCCTTTACGAGTGTTTTGCTAATGTCACGAAAGCTTTTCGTTGATATTTGTTTTTAATTTCGGAAAGTTGCATATGAAAAACAAAACTTTTTGGCTTTTGGCATTATGATATTTAAAGAAGGGGTTTGACTGACATTGACCTAAGTTTATAAAAACACGGTTCATTAGAAATGGATTTTCATAAACAATTCTATCCCAGATATTTGAACGATTGCAATAACGTACCTTCTTTCTCATTTTAAAAAAAAGGACTTAGGTATAATACGCGCAACAAGAGATGAGACCTGTCAGATGAAAGTAGAGGGGATCTGAATATTTATTACGTTCTGTCCTTAGCCATTATCTAAGCCACCGTATTCTGTGCATCAATATCATCGTTGCTCAAGGAATCTTTAAAACTAGTAAAAATTGTGACCTCATTGTTAATATATTTTTCGGCTCAAAAAAACTGCTGTTTATATCTGGGATCAAGTACGAAATAAGGATGATCGGCACTGCCGACTAGTCGGCTGACCGGCAAACCCCATAGTCGGCCCATCACTATTTTTTATTTGATGTTTTTATTTTTTTGTATGTTTTTGTTTTAAAATATAAATTCTTTTTTGCATGAGGAAAAATATAAGTTTTTAGTCTGGGAATATAATTTCTGTAACTTTTTCAGTGTCCAACGGGGTTCATAATTGGTTCTTTAATTTTACTTCACCTATACTGTACATTATTGTTGCAATAAAGTAGATAGATACATAGATAAAGCGTTTATTTGTGACACCAACACATATGTATATTCATAAAGAAGCATATATTTGAACAATGATTAGTACTAACTGAAGAACAAATCAAAACACATATGTGCTGTAGTGTGACAAAAAGGCCTAGGCTTAGCGATAGATTTGCTCTTAGAGAGGGCAACACTGGTTTTCAGCCCTCACCAATGAGGGTAACGCGGGTGCTATGAAGATATACCTACGAAATTATATAATAAAAATAGAAAACTAGCATCTGAGTAAACGAAATGTGACGTGTGCAGGTTACGCAGCGTTTTTGTAGAAAAGGGACTATAGAAATATATTTATTTTAGATAAGATAATTTATTTCAGAAAGAACAGGCAATTTACAATATCGTTCTTTACTATTTAACTAGTTAATATATACATAATATGCGGATTGTATATTTCCTGCAGCCAAAAGAGAATTGACGTAAAATCCCACACTAGGCTAGGCCTGTCTTGTGGAAATTTTATTTCTATTACATTAAACAGTCGTCCCAAACTCTTCGAAATCTGTGCAGAAAACTTTTTGTATAGCAGTCACTTGACAAAACATGGTCATACTATAGCGGCTTGAACATGACGTCAAATAATAAAAATTATACAAAATAAGATAAAGATAAGATAAGATAAATTTATTTCTTTTTAAAACTTAGTCTAATTACATATTCACTTAGCCTAAATATTAATATGAACACGGATTAATAATGACGAAGATACCTAAACTAAGTAACTTAATACTTGTATCTCAGGTACCACTTGTCATAACAAATCAGTCCTTGAGTGAAAGTAGGTAAATTAAAATAAAGAAACAAATTGATAGATTAAAATAACAACATAAAATAAGCTTAACCTAATTACTTATTTAAAGTGACGAGCCTGCTATTGCAGTTGTTGACTAGTTGAGCAGACAATTTGCAATTTGACATAGTTTTAATCTTGATGACTTGATAACTTTTCTTGCGGTGGCCTGAATATTTTTGTTTGTTACTTTTCTATAGTAGTTAATTGTTTTCCTTTTGTCTAAGATTAAAATAATTATTTTTAAATTTCGTTGATTTGTCACTAGAATTGTGCGGCGGTTTAGGCGCCCTCATAGTCTATGTTATTTATGTGCCTAGTCTCGGCGCTCTTTTTTGCTGGGCAATTTACGTCTCCAGTTTTATGGTTGCTAGGTTTTTTAAAACGTAGGCAAGTTGCGCATTTCTGTGGATCATCACGCTTGATACATTCCTTTATAGAGTGGCCAGTGCCTCCGCAGTGTCCACATGTTTGGTCTTCATCCCGACAGAACTTAGCCGAATGACCGTACTGATGACACTTGTAACACCTGGTTACGAGGGTGTAGTCCTTAACAGGGCATGAGGTCCAATTAATGAAAACGCGTTCTTGTTTAATTAGTGCTCTTCTGAGGTTGGCTGATATCTCAAGGACATAATTGCAGTTGGATAAATCCTTTTTACCAGATTTATGGCTAAATTTAATGAAGCTACTGAATATGTCCTTCGTTATTTCAGGATATTTCTCAGCAATGTTTTGTTCATACAAACATTCAAAAACCTCATCTTCCGAAATATTAGTAGGGACACCAAGGAGTATAATTTTCGGCCTCTTTTTAGTAGTTTCCTCTAGAATTAATCCAGATGTTATTTGTTGGTCGGACTTTCTCAGTTTTTCTAAATCGTCTTTACGCTCAGTGCTGATAATTACGCCACCATTTTTGGTCTTTCTTACTCCCCGTACATGTAGTTTCAATTTCTCGGGCTTGATAATATTCTGGACTAGTTGTCTAGTTTCTTCGCTAGACTTTTCTTTGTCAGCTGGGTAGATGACTATGTTGTTAGTGCTCAATGGACGTACTACTGAGTTGTTGGATTTCCTCACTACGTCGGCGAATGAAGTACTTGAAGGCGCTTCTTTAGGCGCAGACTGCATAAATTTTTTCAGTTCAACGATTTGGTCACTTATGGTTTCTTGCTCGCGAAGTTGCTGAATAAGAATATTGGCCGAGATATATTTTTGCTTCAGGGACTGATAATGTACCGCCATTTGAGATACACCTCCCAAAACACTCCTGCTGATGTTGCTGACTTTTAGCTTTTGCTCCGTGTTAAGTTTTCCTTCAGTCGTAATGGTGCAGATATCAGATAGGCATTGCTCGATCTTGGAGAGCCATGACTGAATTTCTCTTGTCCTAACTACTTCAGTTCCTATGTCGGATGGAGTCGGTCTTGGCTCATCTTCTTGATGCTCCGGTGGTTGGTTTCGGGAAGTATGCGATCCCCTACAGGGCGAGTTATTCATTTTTCTCCAAAAGAAAATGCAATATTACTTCATTTTTAATATAAATTTCGTCACACTCACAGCCAGTCTGCACACAACGCGCTGAATCAGATTTGACCCAGTTTCACAATTTAATTGTTATTTTAATAAATCAATAATTGCAGACGAGACGTCCATCTGCGATCAGTGCAAAATAAATAAAAATACATTGCTAACAAAATTTGGTAAATTACTAATTATTAATTATATTAAGTTACAATATAATAAAAACATAAATCATGCAATGACGGTAAAACTGATGAAAGAAGTACATAAACTAATTAGCCCAAAATATACCTATACGTAAGTATTGATATACGTGTCTCTGGCGCTCCAATATTTTACGCATTGCTCCGACTTACTGTACCAATACTGTCACTCTAATCAAGCAACTTTATTTAGACTGTAATGTAACTTCATAAGTTAAATCTACCTTTCAACCTTGAGTAACTTGACTAACTTGAAGTGCGTAAATAATTATTCTAATTTATTCAAAACAAGCACAAAAGCCAAGTCACGTTTGTAACTTCAGCGGGATTTTGTAGAATGCATTAGGTGAACAAAGAGTTTTATTACTCTAAGGTAATTTCTGGCAAAGATTAGTAACCTCTCTTCTACTGTGGGTGCAATAAAAGGCAACTAAGTGTAGTAAGTACTGTGTTTAATATTCTAGTACCTAGTACCAAAACCTACCACAGATGGCGTTGTAAGGTATCTGAAACCCGCTATTTACATAAAATGCTTATATAAACGGAGAAAATGAATTTTCCCAGCTGCCGTGCGCTAAATAAAAGATGTTTCAAAACGCTTTGTGCGAATGTGTGGAATATCAACCAAGTGTGGGTGATATCCTGCGGTGCGTCTGGACTCCCGATGGTAGAAGGAGGATGGTGGAATAAACTCATGCAGCTCTTGAGTACACTCTTCAAAGCACGTTTTGTTCTTTGAGTTTGATGAGTCTTTGGAATGTGTAGATCTACCTATGGAAAGACATATAGGGATTTAAGCTTGGGCTTCCAATGCTACAATGATTGTATGAGACATCATAGGACATTGTAATTTTTGCTTTATTATTTTTATATTGACAATTTCAATGTACTTACATTTGCATGCCAAATATTTTGGTGAAGTATGAGAGACCTATTCTAGTTTTACATCTATATTTAACGCAAATAAAGATTATGATTATGATTATGTGTACCATGGTGATTCGACTGATTATCACGTATAGATATAGTTACTAAAGATGTTACTTAGATTAATTATTTCAGTTTTGGTTATTCTACGGTGTTATGATTGATTTAAATGTTAAATAATTTATTTTCACAAACAAGATCCAAATTTTCGTTAACTCAAAACGTTGCTTTGATTGATTACAAGATATTTCATTTCATCAATCTTAATCGTTGAATGATTAAACGTTTATTCCAAAAGTCGTCGAAATCTGTGCAGAAAACTTTTTGTATAGCAGTCACTTGACAAAACATGGTCTTCAGAAACAAAACTCCAACTTTCATGTTTTGTCTTCCCACAATTGCGTCGTTAAAATTTCGCAAGCATTTTCACCTCGAGATTTCCATAAGAAAAAGGCCCCGCTTTTAAGTGGGCGCCAAATAGTTACATTGTTAAAAGTTCTCGCAATTTTCTTGAAGGGAACTTTTGAATGAAAAGCCTGAATAAACAGGTGGCAAATTTAAACAAAAGTTGCTAAGGTTCCTCCATTTAGAAGTTGAAAATTCTATGTTGGTGTTTTGAAATTTTCATTACTTTTAGCACCTAATTGTCGCGTTAATTGGTACAGTCGGTGGCAATTTGTGAAAACGTTTTGTCTTTGAAATTGACTTTGTTACGTAAAAATTACTCAGAATTTCATAGTAAAAATGTCTTTACTGATGTGTTGTAGACTGTACGTTAAAGTTCAGTCATAATTGACATCATTTCATGTTACGTAGGTAACTTACGTCATCAAGGATTCAATCTAAAATTTATTTCTTAAGAAATTTCTCTCTGATTTGAAGTTATAAGTTTTAAAGTTTTGTCTCGTGTAGAAGAGATCAATAGTCCGTAGAAACTGCTTTAGTTTGCACTAAGTACTACCATTTAATAGGTTATAATAGTGCGAAATTGTTTTATAATTGAAATAGACCAACAACACAAGATTATCTATACTAAGATGTCACGATAAATACGCGGAACATTTTGTGTGTGAAACAAACTTTCTTGTATTAGTAGATATTGTTTGGGTAGAAATTATAGTATGACGGAGGCAAGGCTAGTTAATCTGGTTAAATTTCAAACTCGGTCACTGGTATGTCCAAGCATTCACTAATAGAGCGTTATAGATTCGGTTTCGCTGGAACGGTATCTATACAAAAAACTTTGATTAGACCTGGTTCAACCCGGTATAAACCCGGTTTTCGCTCCCAGCAGGTTTGAGTTAGTGTTGTTGCAAATCCTTATTAGAAACCTATGTTTTTTGGTTTATGAAATACCGGTAACAAGCCTTGAACGAAGGTACCTTCCATTTAACATTTCACGTGTGGAATTCTGAGGGTTTGTGTTGTAAAATTTTTAGTTAAGACAGCTGCTGCATACTGCTGCTTATCTGGTTATTTACCCTTAGCATGCCCTTAGCTACATTTTTGTGAGTTACATAAAACTAAAATCTCAGCAACTTTCCCAAACGAACGTGGCTAAAATCATTAAAAAAAATTTTGGCTGAATTTTATTATATGAGACTACCGATTGTTTTTTTTTAGGAAAGTTATTCAAATTTTATGTTCTGGGTAATATAGGTACTAAATTTTAACAGTTAACGGTTCACTTAGTCTTCATAAAAGAAAGAAAATATATTTTCATTCAAAGGAAGAAAGGAAATTGACTTCATAAATACGATATTAAAGGTGTCACAATGACCTTAATAATTCATATTTCCAAGGTGTACGTAATTTATTCGAGGGATGAAAAATGTTCGCTTGAAATTGGATCAAACTTTGACCCCTAAAAAATGTTATATCGAAGTTGACTAGCAAAAAAATAAATATATTTTCTCGTATTTCAACCTTGTTCTCAGGGTAAAGTTTTTCAGTTTTGTATTATGAGTACCATATAAAATTTAAAAAACTGCCTAAAGCATACTCTTTTTGTTGGCTTCATGTAAATTTTTGACCTACGCATAAAGTACAATTTAATTGTTTTAAATCCATTAGGTATCCCACTATTTAAAAAAAACCTCCACTTTTGTTTTCATCGCAGTTTTTCCTAAGATATCGAATTCATCTTCAGCTATATATATAAGTTTGGCAAGTTTGGCTCACCAGTAGAATTCTACAGGAGAGCTTATAAGAGTAGCCTACCCAGTCTTTGAGCGCAAGTGCAGTCTTTCAAATCAAGTCAATTTATTTAAGGTTTGGCACATATTACAATTTATTTAAGGTTTGGTAAATATCAGTGTTGCTGGTTCACGCCGGCAACAATAATGCTGAGTTAGCCCCGTTTTCTTTGCGCAGTACAAAATATATTAATAACAGCCTTTTTAATTAGGTTTTCTGTATGTTTGTGTTTTTACCAAAAGTTATGTTTTTTTTGTATTTTGTACTGAGTACAGAAATAAACAATTTCTATTCTATTCTATTCCCATTGAAAAATTCGTTTTTTTTTCAAATAAAATAATTTTCACATTTCTAGCTCGGAAATCATTGCTTTATCAGTTGAAATCTGCATGCAAAAGTAATTTTTGGCTGATAGCGTAGAAATGGTTTTTGAAATTAGAACTTGATGCTGTATTATGCTATAAGGTACTGGCGCTATTTGTAAGCATTCTTCTCGTCGTAGTGAGGTGAATTGTTTCGCTCGGCAGCAAAGTTATTTCGCGTCTGGTGCCTTAAAACCCTTGCTATGTTTAGGATTCTTCTTTTGAACCATTTGTTTTGCTTATGTGGCTCAATCCTAGAATCTTTCGTTAGTTTGGGTTTCAATGTAAGGCAATCGCGACATATATCAATTTGGCTGCCTATATACAAATTTTTGGTAAGTAATTTGTTTTGTCTTTGGTTTAATAATTAATCAAGAATTTATTTCCTCAAATTCTTCTGCATTCTTCGAAGATATCAATAACAAAGTCTAGAGATTCTTCATAAAAATATTCCAACTTTGAACGCGAAGCCTGAGGCATCTTTAACTCATTTTATATTTCCAAGTTTCGCTTCAAAGAAAAACTTACTTGGGAACTTTACATTTTAATTTTTAAAATTTTAAAATATAGATGGATTGCATTTTAGTTAAAATCTCCAATGCTCCAGTTGTATGGAGGCTTTGGTTGTTCTCAATGTTTAGTCTAGGAAATGTTTTTAGTATTTAATAACTGCCTATACAGAAGTCACTGCCAGTGTAATATAAATCGTTAAAAAACCGACCAAGTGCGTGTCGGGCCTCGCGTTGTAAAAGGTTCCGTTGTTTTTTTAGGATTTTTTTGTCGCAAATCAGGTTTTGATTACGTATTTCACAACACTCATAACACAAACTTCTTACCTCCTAGTGCTCAGCGAGGTCCTAGTGCCTGATTGCTATTTTTAATCTAAGTTTTCCAGCTACAGCTCATTATTCTGTGAAGCCTTCTTAACTGAAACGGGTACAGAAATGAACATTTAGAAGTGTAGAATAAGAAAAAAAATTATTTTAACAAATAAAAAAAGCAGGCAAGCATAAAGTATAGACAAAAATACCTACTTGTACAACACACTAATATACTTCAAATTCCCACCTCCCTGCGCATACCTAAGGCGCGGTACAGCGGTTGCGGTCAGAACTTAGTAGAAAAGCACAGACTTCCTCTAAGCAAAGGGAGCAGGAACACATTTCTCCTTAACGTCTATTAAATCTCCCACACATCTCCCACTAGTCTCGGAAATTCCAGTGCATCGCATTTGATACAATGTGAAGCATTTTGCAAATAGTGATAACGGCACTGTAAGTACATCACTACGTGAGTGTTTCCGATGTAGAGTGTTGTAGACTTGTGACTACTTCGCTTAATGTAGAAATGCTTTTTGAAGTAAGTAGTAGCAAAGTCTGAGTAAGAAGATCGTCATTTGCCTAGTTTTGTAATTTAAATCTTCCTAACTCAAATAATATAATTATCTATGTAGGAGCTGATAATTTTTCACGTGATTTCAGAATTGGTTCTCATTCTTAAAGTTATTTGTAATAAATAGAAAGTAAAGAACTTCTAAGTGTCATCAGTATGAACTTATTTACATTTTTATTTCTTTGAGATAATGTTATTGACCATTCTAGCAGGTGTACAATATTCTCTTGGCATTATAGGAGATATATATATACATTTCAGGTATAAATATACATGTGTGGATGTATATTTTCATGTACTCGATATTTTACGATTTATGAAATTACTTTTACATTGTGATTTTTTCTATAACATAATAATATATTTAATTAAATGTGATATGTATTTAGTCTTATTTTATATTTTTCACCTTGATACTAAAAGTTTAAAATAGCACTCTCGAGGCAATTGAGTTTTACTTTTTATATGAATATTTTTTTGTTAGAATACAATAGTACTTAAGTTTCTGTGTATCATATGTGTATGCTTTTACATAAAAGGTTAAAGTAAAGTAAATTCAATTGTACTCTATTAAAATGACGAAAACATACAAAGATAAAGGGAGGCACTAGGGAGGAAAGATATTTTGAGCATTGTACATACATACATACATAACATCACGCCTCTTTTGCCGTTGGGGTAGGCAGAGACCACACCCTCCACCTGCTACGATCTTGACATACTTCCCTTGCTTCCTGTACTTTCATCAATCCTTTCATACATGCTCGTCGGTTTAGGGTACTTTTAACCTGGCCTTTATTCAGAACGTCCTGAATTTGGTCCTGGTACGTTCGCCGAGGCCTTCCCTTTCCAACGTTTCCATTCACTCTCGCCTGGTAGATCTCTTTCGTCAATCTTCGTTCATTCATCCTCTCTACATGACCAAACCATCTCAGCATCCCTTTCTCGATTTTGGTCACTACGTCCTCTTTTACGCCACACCGTTCTCTTATCACGCTATTTCTAATCCTGTCACTCAATTTAACACCAATTATACTCCTTAGCGCTCTCATTTCCACTGCATTAATTCTACTTTCATGCTTCTTTTGCCATACCCAGCTTTCACTGCCATACATCAGTGTTGGTACCAAAACTCCCCCATGAACAGCCAAACGAGCCTTGTGAGACACCTTTTGACTCCTCATAAAGGCGTGCAGGGCACCATTCACCATGTTTCCAGCATTCACTCTTCTTTCAATATCACTTTCACACTTTCCATCTCTCGTAAACTTTGAGCCCAGATACACAAACTCCTTCACTTGTTCGACTTGTTCACCATCTATTAATATAGTACACTCTGTCATACATTCTTCTCTTTCAAGTACCATTACTTTAGTCTTGCTTACATTTACTTTCATTCCTTTCCTTTCCAAAGCCACATTCATCATTGTTACCATCTCCTGCAACTGAGCATTGTATGATTCGGTTTATTATTATTATGATTAAACATAGAAATACAATATAATGCAGTACAATATACAATAACTTTATTGGTAAAGATATGGTTGCACGTCACATTTTTAAAGCTAGTAAAACCTGTAAAATACAATAATCTGCAGCTTTTATCGGACTAACGTGGGGCACATACGACGTTTTTAGACCCATGTTTCTTTGGGAAAGTTGTTACTGATACTGGCCCACCCCTGAGCTACGGGCCATAGCCTATGGCACGCATTGAAATTAACACCCTGTTATATCTTAATTGTTAAGGAAAATTTCTGTGGATATCTTAGTTGTTAAGGAAAATTTACAGATGGCGCTTCAAGACAGTATGCATAAAGCTGCCACTCTTTTCTAATTATAATACTCTTTGACCCAGGTGGTCAGTAAAATTGTGATAGCGCTAACCATTTTTTGGTAGCTGCATCTCTGAAGTTTTGTAGTAAATTGTTTTAAACAGACGGCCCAAACACATAGACAGACTGCTCTGATCTGTGGAGCTTATGGAACGGTGTCACGAGCTGGTCCCCGTCGGTGTTTCTTCGCAGGTTAAGCGTGGAGTTCACACCTTGCGATCAAATTCGTTGAAATTAATATAAACGAAAAGAGCTAAGTACAGTCTGCTCCTGATAAAACTCACCCCCCTAGCGCGCTCCCCTACCGCGCTCTTTCGAGAAATTTAGGAACTGTTTAAACAGCCTACACAACCAGGCCACTGTCTGAAATAGTGTCATCTATTTTTGAATAATAGAACTACGTAATAAGACGTAATAAGACCCTCATAACCTAAAATGTGTATGCTTATTTCATGCACCTTCTCTATAGCCTGCCTGGCGTAGTGGTTTTAGCCGTTGCATAACAAACATTGAGCACACAGGTCAAATCTGAGCTGTGTATATTTTTGGTCTCTTATTTACTTTTTTTAATTAATACATTTATTCATAGTTTAAGTAATATGGTTTTAAAACAAACAAAATATAATTATTTTCAGACAGTTTATTAAAAATTTCATTTAAAACTAGACACTAAAGAATCATCGTCTTTTTTTTCTCAAAAGAACCAACATGTAAGTATTACAATATACATCTTTCGAGATTTTTGAAATGATTCTTAAAAAATGGGTGTAATTAAAGGTACGCACACTAATGAAACCCCAATTTCCACTGCTTATATGGAATGCATTCACGTAGATATTTCAATAAAATTTTTATTTTCAAAAAAAAATTTATGTTTCTTTGGAAAGTGGGTTGCATAGGAATACACCACTTACATTATAACTCATAACTAACTTTGTGAGGGTCAAGCGATTGAAATAAAGCGTGCAGTCGTTAATGTATGTCACCATCAGCGACCATAATAAGCTAGCCATATGGGTCAGCCACTTTTCACTTGAAATAAAAAACACAACAAACACCACCAGGCAGTCTTCCATAGCGTGTCTCGTACACATATTCGGCACGCTGTAAAACCTCCCCACACTCGTGATAAATGAGTAGGTACCATTGTCAGGTATTCCTGATTTGTGTATCGTTAAGGCATTTTTTTCACAGATTTATAAGTAGTACAGGAAATTTTCTTTGTATCGATTTTAGTGGGAGAGCCAGCTCAAGAAATGCGTACCTCATCAAATACCCCGACAGGCTACCTTTGGATCGTTAACCGACACTTAAATACGTATAAAAAATTGTCTAAAAGCCCCTTTGATCCATTATCAGGTGCATTTTAGTTATTATTTGGCGTAGGTCTCATTGGGGTATTCGATGAGGTAGGTTGGGGGTGTAGTAAAAGCATGGTTTTTAGAGTTTGCCTAGTAATTTCGGTAGGAAGCGCAATGGCAGACCATTTCTTAAACATAATTAAACAATAGTTAACCTGTACTTTCATTTGGGTATTTGATGAGGCAGTGAAGCAGGTACAACATTTTTTCGAAAATTTTTATTTCAATGATTCGGCAGGATCGGCGCTGGCATTCGTTTTTAATAAGTGTTTAAATTTCGGTTAACAAAACAAAAATTGGCTGTTGGGGTATTTTATGAGGTAGGCATTTCTTGAGCCGGCTCTCGCACTATTTGGTTCATTTCTCAGGAAGATGTCATAAGTTTTACTTTTTTATCTATGATAATCGCAAATGAAGGAGACTTCACTTCACTTTGATAAAAATGTAAAGAAAGACCAAAAATTTTTTAAACCGACGCGACGCACAGGAATGAGAAAGTCAAAAAAAAATTACGTTTTTACGACAACTAAACTAATTATTTTCGATTCTGATTCAAGAAATATGAAATAATAGAAAAAAATAATGCCTTACCGCTACAAAAATCCTAATGAGATTATAACCTTCTTAGGGATATAATCTCCATACAGCCTCTGCAGCTGTTGCTAGGTTGCTATGATAAGTTGATTTATTTATGTCAATGTTTTTATTTACAAATAAAAATAAAACTAACACTGTTATTGATTCATATTTGCTTAAATTAGTCAATCAGTAAACAAATCAGTGATAAACAGCTTGCCCAGGATAATTATCAAGCCCGCTATGGAAAGCGGCCTAGCAAGGTAAACCATTTTGGATGCTGACCGAGAAAATGGTATGGTCAACGTGTTCAACCCACTCGAACACAATATCGGTAGTCGGCAGGCTAAGATTTCCTCCTGAGTTTGAAGAGGCAACGGCATTAAATGAATAAATGATTCATTTCTTCACCTCTTTGGCCGTCTTAACACGAAGTGACGCGACCACTTATTATGTAAACAAGTGGGGCGGTATATTCCCAACCGACCCAATTTTTAAAGTAAGTTTTTTTATTATTATTTTTACAACGTTAATGCCAAAATGAGTAAGTGAATGCACTCCATACAAGCACCGGAGTCTCAGGTTTCGTTAGTGCGCGTACCTTTGATTCCACCTTATATACAAAAATAAAAATTCACAACAAAAGAAAACAATCCAAAATAAAAAAAAATAAGACTTGCAAGATCAAAGGTTCCTCCTGGGTTGGTTGACATGTTTACTCCACCAGATTTTCATCCATCTTTATCCGAAATGAATTTTATTTCTTTAGTAAAGTACATTTGTTCTCCCAATCAAAATTTTAAAGTCTTTTGAAGATGTTTTCGATTTAGATAATAATAGGTTATATTTCATCCTCGGGGTAAACTTTGACAATATCATGATGATGATGTTCCTTTGCTGTTGCTTCATTAACATCGGCAGTTTTTCGTATTGCCGAACCCACAAACGCACCGTTACGGCCTGCATGAGGCTATAGATGTAATAAACATAAAAAAAATATCCTGAATGAAATCCAAAACAAAATACCCATTCGTTTTAACAATGATTTTCATACATAATTCTTAATAGTAGTTTATGCAACTGTCATATAATACCATATTATATGCAGTTGCGTATACTACTTTATCTTCACTCATGCAATAGGTAGGTACTACTTATAAAAATTAAACAAAAGTAAGTAAACAGTAAAGGCAACTTATATTATGTATATGACAGTTCTGATACGAGTCTGAAGAAGCCGCCTTGATATATCCACTAGGTCTTCTTTGAAATATACAAGCAGAACATTTTCTTAACAAGACATGTTTTTTTTTTCGATTTTCATTTTTTCCCAATCCATTGTAGGTTATGTATGTCGTAAAATATCCTAGACTAATGTGGGAGAAGATCATACATAAGTTATTGAGTATGTATCTGTAACTGCAGTATCCTGACTGCACCACTTTATCCACTTTTTCAATAAACTTTCACACACATTACTTTCACGGGCACAAAATACTTGAAAAAGGTAAATATTTGAGAATGGCGGCAAATCTAATATCTATTTCCAAGTCCTTCTAATTTCAGGCTGCGCGCGCATATTATCCGCCACAGATGATATAATTGTAACTATAGTAACGTTACTCTAACTGCTCCAAAATAATAGGTTGTTTATGAGGTACACTTTGTAATATGCTGCTGATATTTGACAGCTATTAAGAAAAACTGTTACATTTATAACCGGCTCTATAAAAGACCTTATATTCAGTCTTCTTTAAAAAGGTTTAGGTTCAAGAAAAATTTTATCCAAGTGTTATGTAATGATTAAAAAGTTAAATTACGTAACACCTTTGCAAAAATTTTCATACAAAAATCGTTACGTTATGGTAACTTTTTAATTTTTTATGCATACTCTGCGTAATATTCAGCCTTATGTATCAACTTTTTGAATCATAAGTCTAAGATTACGACATGAGTGTAGATAAATAAAATAAAACACAATCTTAACCTTGTAAAAAACGTAGAGGTCTTCTCCTTACAACATTCTTCCATACCCCGACGCACAATACGTCCTGACGATTTCTGCAAACGTGGAATAGCTAACAAAAATCGCATGATATATTGACATGCCAACCGGACGTCGCGCCCGGAACCCAGAGGAATACTAATATCCACATTGACAACGTGAGAACAACCTTCGATAAAGGTTTCTTACATTTGTTAAGAATTTAAAGGTATATCCGAACGTCAGAGAGTGTACTTTATCTAAGGTTATGTTTAAACGCTCTTATACAAGGTGTAACGGAAAATATATATCAACCCTGAAGGATGGAGGAGGAAGAAGGAAACTGAGCAACTTTCCCAAAGAAACATAGGTCGAAATACAACAAAAAAAATTTTGATCAGCTGATTCACTTTCTATGGGAGGTAAAAAAGAAATTTCGTATTTTGACCGATGTTCCTTGGGGAAAGTAGTTCAGTTTCATGGGCAGAATCACACCCTTCAGGGTTGATGAACCCTTTCGATTACACCTTATATAATAATACAAAATGAGCTTCAGCCCTTGGAATTGACCTCTTTGGAGTGAGGAATGCTTAGCAAAAAACACTATCAAATAATAGTACCTGTTGACCCAGCTTAGCTCTGTATAATTTTAACCGAAGCCCGCCAACAGATGGAGCTATATGGGTTACAGAAATGCGTTATTTTTAAGAAATGCCCAAAAAACGGGTCAATAAATTTTCCCAGTTATGAGACTAGCCAGATCAATTTGTCCCCCCCAAAAATCCCCGTACAGTAAATTTCATCGAAATCATTACAGCCGTTTTCGAGAAACCGATTACAAATATCGGTTACGGTTAAATACAAATATTGTAGGAAATAGTATAGAAAGTACTATGGGCGTCGGTGATCACTTACCATCAGGTGACCCGTCTGCTCGTCTGCCTCTCTCTTCTTTAAAAAAATAGTGTGTAGTTAAATCTTTAGTAAGTGCTATTCATCAGAAAAAAAAGTAATAAGGGTCTTCATCAAACAAATCATTAAATCTTCTAGATTCGTCAGTAAACTCGCTTTGTCCTACAACAAAGAAGCAATCAAAAATAATTACTTAACAAAAATATTATAAATTAAAAAAGACAGTCATTATTTTCAAATTCTTTGAAAGAAACTTAATTAAGCTAATAGCCAATTTGTACAACTCGAAATTATTTTTGCTTCTTCTTATTTATTTTCTAGAAGTTTTTAATTTACTTACTTACTAAAATTAGCTTTAGTTAACATGAAACTTGAAAATCTGCTACGGCATAAATTGTTGGTCAACGGCCAAAATGTTTCCGTTTTATTGGCCATCAGTTTATCAATCGATATACTTCGACAACTGTTACTCATCATCATCTCGTGTGGGCTGCAAGGTCGATGACTGACCTTTCAAACCCTGGCGTCAGAGTTGTTGAGACGCCAAAGGCGATTAACGACTTCATCCGTAGACAGTTGTCGGGATCAACGGCTTAACGTGGCTTCCGAAGCAAGGAATCCTTTAACTTTTCGGACAATCCTAACCAAACTGTGGAGGCTGCATATAGGTATTTTAATTGACAGTGTCGAACACAGAAACTCAAGATAGAGAGTCAAGCCACAGAGCTCTGAAATTCATGCGTCTTGCTCTGCATCTAATAGACGAATTCTTTATTTCATTCAATACAAATCAGTGTCACCATTTACTAAAACTAACACGTTTTCCGCACCCACGCTACTAGCGTCATTTGAGTGCGATAAAGATTCAGTTTCAGATAATTTTATTCAATGTAGATTCTTTACAGAATACTTATTGAATGTCATAAACATAGTACTATTATTGCGAGAGAGTGAGATGCAAAAAACCAGTGACAGCGTCTCTATGGCAACGAATGTGTTTATGGTGTGCATCTATACATATAATAAAAGAGTAGAAACCGCGTGTCTGTACTTTTGATAAATTTATAAAAAAATTAGTGTGGGCGATAAGAAACGACTAATAGAACTCAAAAATATGTTTTCTGCACTTTTTGTCTGTCTGTATGTTTTCGATAAACTCCGAAAGGACTGAACGGATTTTCTCGCGGTTTTCGCAGATAGATTCAGCTTAGCTCTGAGCAACATATAAGCTATGTTTCTACACTACACTAATGTAAAATATCAAATTGCATGTACGATAATAACTCATAAACCGATTCAAACTGAGTTTTCAATTACGAGTTTGGCTTACTTTTGTGCAACATAAAAGTTTGGTTTCATTGCAAACGGTTCACTCAGACAGAAGTTACGCAAAGTTTCAAACGAAAGCGCGAATAATTCAAAAACTTTTGAGCAGATTCAAACGTGGCTTTCAATAACGCGCTTGGCTTACTCCTGTGCAATAAATTATTCTAACAACCTGTGTGCAATAAATTATTCTAACAACCTTATTCTAACAACCTTATTTTTTGATATTTTACAATATTTATTTCGCAATTGTAACCACAGATTACTAAGTAACTTAACGTCACGTCAACCGGTTGATGTCATTGCGTTTTGTTTTAAAGTTGCGTTTTGTTTTCCGTTTGATATGTTCAATGTTGGTGTTGTTCTGTTGTGTTCGTTTTCAAAGTATGTTATTTGCATTTTCCAGTCAACTTATGCGTGAGAGTTGAATTAATTGTATAGAATTTTGAATTTAATTAGTTTATAGTAGTACCTACTGATCTATTTTTTTTTTATTATTTATATATTGTTTATATATATTTATATTAAGTAGTATGGATTTAGACGATGAATATTTTTCTTGTTCCTCTGGTGATTACGAAAGCGCTGTAAGCAGTACCGAGACTTCTCTTTCTGATTTTGAACCACTTGAAGATAAACTTTCAAAGGTATTTGTGAACAGTAATTCCAATTTCCTTTCCTTGGTGCATATTAACGCTCAGAGTATTTTATCTCATTATTCTGATCTTCTCGCATCTTTTGGCGACGGCGTAGTTGATTGTATTCTAGTGTCTGAAACCTCGCTTAAACCTACACTCCCTTCTACTAGCTGTTCTCTTCCAGGTTACAAACTGTTTCGTAATGACCGCACTGGCAAGGGTGGTGGAGGCGTAGGTATTTACCTTCGCAGCTGTATTCCTGCCAGTGTTGTTTCCTGTTCTCCGTCTGACGCTGCAGGTTCCATAGAGTATATCTTTCTCGAAACAGTTGTTCACCACAAGAAAATTCTCCTTGGTGCCCTTTATAGCCCAAACGATAAGGTGGACTACTTTAGTTCCTTAGAAAGTACTCTAGAGAATTTTGTTCTTACTTATGATGACGTCATTGTTATGGGAGACCTTAATACGTGTTTGCTGAAAGGTGATAGCCGCGCTGATAAATTACATGCCCTTACGTCATCACTTAACCTACACATTCTTCCCTTTAAGTCCCCAACACATTATTTTCCTAACTGTAGGCCTTCTCTCATAGATTTGATTATTGTGTCTAACCCTAACCTTGTTTTCTCTCACGGTCAAATGGCTGCTCCCTTCTCCCACCATGATTTAGTCTTCCTATCTTACAAAGTACGTCCTCCGAGGGTTAGAGGCAAGGTCCTTCTGCAGCGCAATTTCAAGCATATGGATCTGGAACGTTTGAGAGAGGATGTGAAAAAAATTAACTGGTCATCTGTGTTGTTGTCTGACAATATAGATGACATGGTAGATGTTCTGACTACTGAACTGATTAAACTGTATGATGTGCATGCGCCAGTGCGGCCAGTACGGGTAAAGCGTGCTCCTGCTCCCTGGTTAACGCCGGTGATCAGGAGGACTATGGCTAAGCGCGACAGAGCTAAAGCACGACACAAAAAAGATCCTTCTCAGGAGAGCTTAAATGCTTATAAAAAACTCCGTAACATCTGCAACAGAATGTGTAGGGATGCGAAACGTCGCTATATTCACTCTACTATTGAAGATCTTTGCCAATTCCAGGTTTGGAGATTCCTACGATCTTTGGGTGTGGGCAAGACCACGAACGCTTGTCAAAGCTCCGTGGACCTTAATGCTTTGAATATTCACTTCACTAACCCTCCTATCATTTTAGACTCTTTAACTAAATCAGTCACTCTTTCTTACCTATCTAATCTTGCCCCGCCCGACTGTCCCCACTTTGAATTCCAGCCAGTCTCAGTTGATTCTATCAAGAAGAGTGTCCGCTCCATTTCCACCAAAGCTATCGGCAGTGACAGTCTAAGCCTCGACATGATACTTCCCGTGCTGGAGGACATTGCGCCGGTAATTACTCACATTATTAACTTCTCACTGTCTCGCAATGTCTTTCCAGTATCGTGGAAAAAGGCTTTTGTCATACCGTTACCTAAAACCCCGAACCCCACTTCCTTTTCCCAGTACCGTCCCATATCCATACTACCCATCCTTTCAAAAGTCTTAGAATCCATTGTGCATAAGCAATTGTACTCCTTTCTTACTTCCAACAACCTTTTATGTCCCTTCCAGTCTGGCTTCCGTCCTTCCCACAGCACGGTTGGTGCACTGTTGAATATTACGGAGGACATCCGGTGTGCTATGGATAATACCAAGCTCACTGTGATGGCCCTATTGGATTTCAGCAGTGCTTTCAACTCTGTTGATTTTGATATCCTCCTCGGCACTCTTCGGGCTGTTAACATACCTTCTGCTGTTATAGACTGGTTTCAATCTTATCTTTTCGGTCGCCAGCAGTGTGTGAAGACTAATGATGCTTCGTCAGAGTGGTCTGACCTCATTGCTGGTGTTCCTCAAGGCGGCGTTCTTTCACCCTTGCTTTTTTCGATCTTTATTAATAATATATCCCGTGTGATTACTTCTCCCTTCCATTTGTATGCAGATGATTTACAACTTTATAGGCATTTCGAGTTGACTGAGATGTCCAAGGCTATTGAAATTTTAAACGGTGATCTTACTGCTGTTGAGCTATGGGCTAAATCCTTTGGTCTTCTTGTGAACCCTGACAAATCCCAAGCAATAGTTATCGGTAGCAGTAGACTCAGGGCCAACTTAGAATGGGGTTCAGTATCTGGACTTACTTACGCTGGTGTTTTAATCCCTTTCAGTAAAAAAGTAAAAAACTTGGGCCTGATCATGGACTACAATATGTCTTGGACATCTCACGTCAACGACGTTAGTAGACGTATGCATTACACTTTCCACTCTCTCAAGCGTCTCCAATTTTTTCTCCCTTTCTACACCAAAGTTATGCTTGCGCAGTCTCTTCTCTTACCTATCCTCGACTACGCTGATGTCTGCTATTTGGATGCGACTGAGGAGCTACTTAATAAACTGGAGCGTCTTCAAAACCTTGCCATACGCTTTATTTTCGGGTTGCGGAAATATGACCGTGTTTCTAACTTTCGTGCTCAACTTAAGTGGCTCCCTATCCGCCTTCGCCGAGATATGCACATCCTATCTGTTCTCTTTAACATCCTTAATGACCCGCACTCCCCTCCTTACCTTCGTGCCCGATTCCAACTTCTTCCTCCTCCCACTCGACCTAGGCGCCCTTGTATCACCACGATGCTTGAGGTGCCTAGGAGCAACACTAATTTCTTTTTTCATTCCTTCTCTGTTCGTGCTGTTCAACTATGGAATCGCCTTCCCAAAGCCATACAAGAGAGTACCTCTATTGCCTCTTTTAAACAGAAAGTGAAAGAGCATTTTCTTCTTCAAACCGCTATTTCGTCATCGTAGTCGTAGTCATCATTGTGAATTTCGTCGTTGTATTTATTTAAATATTTATGTACATATTTTTATATATCTATTTATATGTATTTATATTTATTATATATATTATGTATATAGTGTTTATATAGTATATATTTTTATATACAGGTATTAATTATTTACTATGAAATTGTAGGTATTATTTATTTATTTTTGTTTTTTTTCCATTTACATGCACGATTGTATCCCGCTATGAATATTCTCTCTCACAACCATGGGTTGGCTGGAAGAAATCTCTTGTAGAGATAAGCCCGCCTTTGTAAATGTCCTTTTGTTTGTTTACTTTCTGTATGCTAAATGTGCAATAAAGAATATATATATAAATAAGCTTAGTTTCATTGCGTAAGGTTCACTCTGACAGAAGGTACGCAAAGTGTCAAGCTGCAGAACCAAGAACTCACCTACTGAACTGGTTCAAAGGCAAACGAGGTTTTCAATGACGTGTCAGGCTTCTTTGTGTGCATTATATACCTAAGCTTTATTTCATTGCAAACGGTTCTCTCAGACAGAAGGTTCGCGAAATTTTTAGTAGCCGCACCAATACCTCACAAACTACTTGAACGACTTAAACGGGGTTTTCAATAACGTATTTGGGTTGCTATCGTGCAATATTTAAACTTTTTTTTATTGCAATCGGTTCATTCAAGCAGACAATAGGCGAGTTCAAAGTTTCAAGCTGTGAAAGCGAGCTGAAATCAAACAAAGCTTATAATTTTGTACGGAAAAAGCTAATTACGTTGTTGAAAATTCCGTTTGATCCGGTCCAGTTGTTTGTGTAAAAGTCGTGGGTAGGTAAAGCTAAAGATTGGTAAAATCTAGATTTAGTTTTATTGTACAAATAATAATAAAAAAAGTCCTGTTTCGGCATGGCGGTGCAACAAATGTAAAAAAATTATGAAAGTTCAAAAAATTTGAAAACTTAGGAAATAGGTACTTTTAAACGTAATACTTCAAAAAATAAAAAGAGAAGTGAATAATTGTTTTTCAGGAATTCTTTTTTAAGGGGAGAGATAAGTTACAAAGATTGTACGGAAGTGAAGTCCAACAGTTTTGTATGTAGGTACACGTAGAGTTAAAAGCATGTGAAGCTAGACACGTTGGACTTTGTACCGCTCTTTTTTCAGTAGCTACAGAAGCTAAAGTGACTGAGCCTCAGATTTAGTTAGGCTTTGTTTTGTATAAGAAATAACAAAACCCGTATCATAGTTACTCCGCGTGGAATTCGACTATGATTTGACACTTACGAGGATTGTGGGCGACCTAACAGTCCACACGTAGACAAGAGGTGTTTAATTTACAAAAATCCGTATTATTGGTACTCTGTATCCCTAATAATATAAAGGCGAGAACTGCACTGTCTATCTGTCTGTTACGCTTTTATGACTAATCGGATAAACCGATTGTGATAAAAACTTGGTACGAAGATAGTTTGAACCATGGGAAAAGTCATTAGCTACTTTTTCTGAACCCCACGCGGACGGAGTCGCGGGCAACAGCTAGTTCAAAATAAGCGCTTACATAAATTAAGGAACCAAATTTTTTTCTCTCTTCTTTCCTATGGGGGGGTGCGCGCGCAGGAGTCAAGCCCTTAACCACTAGACCACAGAGGCTGTTAACTGTTACTTAAACTTAAGGATATAGACTAGTTTAGGCTAGATCAGTAGAAATACATTGTTTGTTTAATATGATCTCTATAAAAAAAAAACACTTGAATGCGTTAAGCAATGTACCTCTAGTACTAACCTAATTTTACTTACCCAATAAAAATTCAGCCGTATACTAATATTTTATGCTTGCTTGTATCATTCCGTGGCTTTCGTTGATAGGCACGTTAAGCCGTTACCTGTCTTACGGAGTGGTTGTTAAGCTGTTTCAAAGACTGTTTAGCAGCTTTAAAGCTCATGCAACGAGCGTTTCATACGCGAAACAAACGCGCCAGGGGATACAAATGCGTTATAAGTACTTATAGGTACAGTCAACGACAAGTCAAGCTTGACACTCGCAGTAAGACTCTAGCCCGTACGTCTATTGAAATAAGAACGGTACAAAGTCCAACGTGTCAAGCTTGATGTGCTCTTAACTGTACATGTTCGTGATACGCGTATCTACTGCGCGTAAGCACACCCCGGTCACTTCATAAATTGAGCACAAAACCACAAACTGTCAAAATTTTAAACTGACAGAAGCGTCAAGCACGTATACGCAGAACTAGACCCGGCAAAGCCTCGCGGTAAAGAATCCGGTAATCGCGCGGGTTTGGTTCGCGGGGGGGTGAGGGGGTGGATTCCAAGGGGGTCGGAAAGTGTCAGTTCTGTATGTAGTACAGAACTGCATAGTTTAATACTTGTTTGTCTGATAACCAACCTTTATTTATTATAGTCATTTCACATCAAAGAACTCTAAATTACGTACCTCAAATTTTACGTGTCATCATTACCTTCAATCAGCAAAATTTTAGAACCAAATAATTTACCTTATGAATCCCCAATACCATAATCTTACCCAAGCAAATATTTGTAACCGGCATTGTATTAGTTTGCAGAACCCCAATTTTGCTACGAAAGGTTCAAACTAGAGATGTTATACGTAAGGAAAAAATCGAAACCCATCTCTATACAAGGGTGTAACACAAAGGCGTATTTGTTTTTCTTCCAGATATACATTTTTTTTGACGTAGCTTAACCAACACTATCTTAGCTAAAAATTCATGCCTAGTCTTTTGGCTTTGCGTGATTGTTTCTTTTGATAGACTAACGACCACTATTGTTAATAGTATCTTATAGATAAGATATTAATAGTAGCTGGTACCCGTAATATTATTTAAGTGACATGAAATATTTTTTATTTGTTACAAGTACCACTAACGATAAGCCATTGCAAAAAGCCCGTTTTGAAAGCTATCAAACGTGTAAAAATTATGACAGGCAAGGAAAAGTTACCACGGGTGCTGTAGTGGTTTTTTGCCGTTTCTTTTACGTAGCCATAGCATGATCCAAGGCACAGAACAACGATAGGGCCACTCCGCCTGCGCGCGCAGTGCCCCATAGAAGCGAAGAGAGTAAAAAAATTTGGTTCCTTATTGACTAGGTATACTATCCAATTTATGTAAGCGCTTATTTTGAATGCACATCATAAACACATTCGTTGCCATAGAGACGCTGTCACTGGTTTTTTGCATCTTACTCTCTCACAAATAATGGTACTATGTTTATCGCACTCAAAATGACGCTAGTAGTGTGGGTGTCGAAAGCGTGTTAGTTTTAGTAAATGGTGACACTGATTTGTATTAAATGAAACAAAGAATTCGTCTCTAGATGCAGAGCAGGACGCATGGACTTCAGAGCTCTGCGATCCAAGGTATTCATTTGCATTGTATTCTGCAAGTTATGACATTAAAGAATCTACATTGAATAAAAATAATCTGAATGTCGACAAGAAATGTCAAGACCGGTTTATTACGACCAAAGAATTCGGACTCCTTGCTCCTCTCGGAAAAGAAGGAATACTAATTTATTTTACTATGGGATGACATCCGCCATTGTGTCTCAAATTGAAGTGTCAAATCATCATACTTGATTTGACATCCTCATACAAAATTTACAGAACGACGCCTACGCTGTATTTATAATGAATGAATGAATGTCAAAATACCTTGTGACACATATTTTCATTAATCTTCCTCCTATTTCCCTTATATTTCTATGATTACGACGGCTGAATATTGAGAATGTTTTGAGATCGAAAATAAAATTGAGTATAACCCTTTAACGCGTTCCAGAGCATCTCTAGTTGGAACAATTGAGGGCCGACCAGTAGAGTGTTTACCTACGGTTTCAAGAACTTCAGCAGCCTTTTGTTGACAGCTGATGGTCTTAGTTTGTTTTA
Source organism: Athrips mouffetella (assembly GCA_947532105.1). Classification (NCBI taxonomy): domain Eukaryota; kingdom Metazoa; phylum Arthropoda; class Insecta; order Lepidoptera; family Gelechiidae; genus Athrips; species Athrips mouffetella. Next base: position 3,900,629 of record OX383964.1, on the reverse strand, counting down.
GCTTTACACTTGAGGACCCTCAAAAGTTTTACGCTAACCCTTGTACGAATGAAGAGCGGTTCTGAAAACCTTTATATCTGAACGAATAGTTCAAAGTATTTTTCCGAGACAATTTCTGAAACGATGCATTTTTTTTCAATGCCTTCATTATATTCACATCAAACGATTTAATTTTGAGATACAAATTTACAAATTTTGAGATAAAATATCATTAACGTCTTGTTATTTCAATAAAATGTTATGCAAATTGATGCGAATGGCAAGTTTTTTCTGTGAAGAGAATTTTTTATTTTTTTGTTTTAACCATTTCATCATGATATCCCATGAAACGTCCACTACAAGACAGGGAACTAGCTCAGTGAATCAGCTAAAACCGCGTGGTACAGTAAGGAGAGGAGGGGACCGCGGTTGTTGGTGACCGCAGTATGTAAGGTGGTATAACAAAGAAGGACGCTGCTGCCAATCCCGTAGTCATCTCTTATGACACCCATTGGTAGAGATGGATTGGTACTATTCTTCTTATTTTAATTTATTTCTCGAGTATAACTGGTTTGTCTTATTGCTTGAACTACAGACAATTTTATACCTTCAGTTACGTTTATTAAAATAAGTACCTGGTCGACTGAGCAGCCTCAACATTCAAATATCATCGGGTGAGCAAGCTATGCTACCCGCCAACAGATGGCGCTGTAGGTTTCTGTCTTTTAAAAATGCCTAAAAACACGGGGAAAACGAATTTTGTCGTTTTCGAGAAACCGATTACAAATATATATCTTGGCTCAAGTCAAGCAATTTTAATGCCGTTCCGGAGTCTTACAGAAACCTTTACTGAATGCTGAAATCGTATATCTTTGAAACTGCATACAGATCACATCACCTGATTCGCAGATCAGTAATGAAGTGATACTCAATACGAATGAAGCACTGGAATCCGTTTGATGTCTGAATCCCAATTTGATGATACAAGCATGAAGTACCATTAAAATTTGCACAAAGAGACGCAAAGTACGTCGTTATTAGCACCTGCCGCCTTTAAAATACATTTCTGCTTTTCCAGTTACTCGAGGTAGTAATGTTTACTAATGAAAAAATCTGAATAAGTATTTAATCTTCGTAAGTTTTAAATTTAAGTCAAAGTTTGCGAATAAATCATTTTTTCTGTTTTCATTTTTGTTATCGCTTCTCAAAACCCTCATTTTGATATCCCAGTTTATAGGACTAGGAAAAAAAAATCATAATACTTAATTTGACCCCCAAAAACAATCGAGTTGAGTTTTCACAATTTTAAGAGACTCAGTGTCACTTGCGCTATTAAGACAAAAAATTCATTAAAATCGGTTCAGCGGTAACTAGGAAACATGGAACGGACATACAGGTCAAACACATAACCCTCCTTTTGGGTATCGCCAAAACCAAAATTACATACAGTGGAACATAGAACCTCCTCCTTTTTTGAAGTCGGTTAAAAACTATCATAAAATGCATAAAAAAAGAGTCCACACTACTGGAAACGCTTCTTTATATACCAAAATAAGTTTTAGCAAATCAACTTTCAAGTGATTTTGAATAAAGAAATTGGGTGTAACGTCTACGTTCTAATACTACCAGAGAATCTTTGAACTATCGACTCCTGTATCATTCAGGCATGCGGAATAATATACACATAATACAGATTTACGCTGTACGAACGTGCGTACATAATCCCTATTCCGCCGGCGTCTCGAGTAAGTGGATTGTAAGGACCGAGGATTCCTCACGTCATATAATAATGATAAAGTTCTTCTGCACTGCTCCTATAGGAAATGAAACAATAGGTCATTGTATATCTTCGTCTGCTCTTGGAAGATTAGTTTCAGTTATGAGTTTGGCAACAAGTTATGAATTCAGTAGTCGTGCTTGTGCGTGCCTCAAGGTTTATTTACCTATAGTTTTACCGAACGTGGGTTGAAATGAACTAAGTAAATGGACTGTTATTAAAAATACCACGGATTAGTTGATAAGACTATATTGAGGAATTGATGGGCACAAGTAGCTAGTTGGAGAGTTCAAGACAGACTAACTTTAAAAATATATACAGGGTGTTAATTTGATTGCATGCCGTAGCTCAGGGGCGGGATCAGTGTGCACTTGCGGAACCCTAAAAAATTTTTAAATGCATAAAATACTATTTAGAGGAACTGTCAAGAAGTATAACGGGAAACGGGGAGTAGAAAAATATGACAAGGAGTGACAGTCGAGACAGGGTCGGGAGAGAGTCGAAAAAGGGAAATGAAGGAAAAAAGCATTTTTTACCGAATAAAAGGAATAGTTGCTAAATTTTTTATGAACGAAAGCAACAGAAGAAAACTAAGAATCAGGTTTTGTTGAATAGTGAGGGCAATGGAGCTGAAATAGAATTTTAACGTGTTTGAAAGTTTCAGGTGAGAGAGAATTTGGGCCGTCAAGCAAGGAAAATTTGGAAAAAACGGAGAGAAATGGAAGAATGGAATCGGTAAACGCTCCAAATATCCTTGTTGTTACTTTGAGACGTCTGTGAAAGAAAAGTCGATAGTAAGCTGGATTTCTGTGAGTTATAATAATTTTTTATTTTGTAGCTCGCGAAAAATAGAATTCATACAGCTGATGAGACGAATCTTTTGAAGGAGGCTATGATCCTGGATTGTGGGTTCCTTCAATTGAGATAAAGATAGGGATTGCTTCGTGTAGGATATAGTATAGGAAGGTTTATTTGCGCATAAATTCAAGATGCTAACATTCAGGGTTTGATTCCAAAGTGTAAAGAATAAGTGGAGTGAAACTAATGTTATGTAAGTATTCAATTTTGTGGTTTTCCATCTTTTATTTATTTTCGGTTCAAAGTTGTTGTGTGTATTTGAGTTAAGGTGAAATGTGACTTAATGAAATTTATAGTTTCTTCCAGGTTATGTGAGCTAAATAACGTTGAGAAAATCAGATTTCAATGTCAAAAGAGGAAGAGTTGATTGGAGAATATTTGCAGCTTTACAGATCTACCTGCGAGGTCATAAGAGGCTTGTACTGTGTGATACTTTAAGTAAATTGTTATTCCCTCTTAATGATTTTCTTTTGTAAACATTAATAACTCTGCGGAAATTATAACATACTGTGTTTCTAATCTGAGTCGTTATTTGTAGATAGTAATAAAGATTTTCTTTTCCCATAATTAAGTATAAACTAGATCTACAAGTGTCTTTGTTCGCGTATAGCTAGGCAGGATAATGTTCTATTTCTAAACAGGTACAGGAATTACAAGGAACATTATAGACATGGAAAAGGAAACCACACATGATAAAACGTGAAGGCTAAAAAAGGTATTGCTTGGATTGTAAAGGTAATGTAAATTTCATTGTGTTTAATTCTTTCCTTTACAGAGAAATTGATTAAAATAGTCTTTGGTGAAATCATAGAAACTGGACTCTGATGTATATTTTGTCAACGCTTCAAGGGTGGCTTTAGATGTTGTATATTTTATCAACATTTCAAAGTGACTTTAGACGATGTATATTTTATCATCATTTCAATGAGACTTTAGACGATGTATATTTTAAATACTTTTTTAGGTAGATTTGTCTATTTGACATTATTGTCAAATAGTCAACAAATAAATCATTTTTGATTTAGTTTTACTCAAAGCTAGACGCTATTTTGAAATCTTTATAAATTTTTTATCTCTTTAACAAAAAATAAATCAAAACCCAAAATCAAAATGGAAGAAAATATTAATACATTAAATAATTACCATTTTTTAGAAAATAATATAAAATCTTTGGCCCTAAATCAAAATTCCAGTTTTTAATATACTAATGTCTTCATATGATAAAATTTAAGAAAAATATTCCGTCAGATCAAAAGAATTAGAACGTCAATTCAAAATCTTAAAATAATATATCTGATAACTAAAACTTGGATATAGATTGTGATATTTTATTGTGAAATAAAGGGTAAGTTTAAGTAGAGTGAATATTATAAATATTAATATTTCAAGTAATAATAAATTGCTTTGATAGTGATTTTGAATCTTTTGCCTCAATTTCCCAAAATTGGAACATGCTGAGAGCATTACTACATCTCAGTACTCAAGCTCATAGGAGGTGCTTATCTTTCCTTTTACTTTCATTCTATAGGAGTCCCAGATTTTGAGATTAAGAAATACCTGCTCTCAGGTTTATTTAGTTCAACCAAACATGGATGGATGCCCTCGTGACATGTGTCCCCGATGTCCACTATATTGGTTGTGGCTAATGTATGTCGCGAGTCACTGGAGTATCTGTCTAAGTCTATCTGATAATATCAACCTTCGGATTTATTTATTTTATTCATCCTTGGGCCGGAGCCCTCAAGCCTAAAAGGGTCTGATACTAAAGTTCTTCTCGTTCTATTTGTGTGAGGTTTCGCTGATTCATCCTGATTTCCCTCTTCTGTGTGTGTGGGATAAATTGGTGTTATTCCAGTACAAATGGAAGGATATTAGCAAGGTGTTTTAACGTTGGATTTTGGAATTGGTGTTTCTTGTGTTATGTGCTGACAACGCTCGCCCATTATTGGATGCGTCGTTTGAGTGGCATATACCACGGGAGGACCTCCTGATCTTAGCGTTAGATTGCCACATGTAGAGTAGTTAGACAACTTAAAACTTTCTTCTTTTGTGTAGGGACATTCTAGTTTAGTCTAATGACATTAAATTGTTTATAAGGAATAAATTAGAATTGTCTTGAATCAAAAGGAAGAATATTCTTGATGGAGACATTACGTTCGTTCGTGGGTTGCTTCTTGTAAAGTGTGTTGACGACGTTCGCCCGTAAGGCTGCGACGGCTGTACGACACTCTGACCTTGGGGGACCTCTGAACTTTATGTGTGTCATCCTAAAGTAGTTAAATAATCTATTTAATCTTCATTGAATCATACAGGAATCTAAACCTTATAAGATTCTAAGTTTTATTTTTCCTTAATAAAACTAGTCATAATTTATCATACTTAAAATTATACTTTGACTCAGTGTGAAAACACCTTTAACATTACTAAATAGATTCTTGAAAACAATAATGGAACGGAAATTATAATGTTTAGTTTCTTTCATTGTAGATATGTTCCGAATATTTAAGTATATACAATAATCCCATTTTTATACTTCTTTTGAGTCCTCTTTTAAAAGAACATCGAGTTTTAGCTAGTGTTGTTTACGCTAAATTCTCCCAGTGTTCTTGGTTTTGAATACTCGATGCTTTTGATTTTTCCCTTAAGATCTTATATCATATATGATTGGCCCAACCTAGCTTAGATACTACTATCCCGTATCTTCTCGGTTCTGGTCATCATACTTCACTTTTATTTAAGGATTACCTTCAGTAATCTTTTGTCATACTTACTTCTTATATGTTCTACTTCGAAATATGCTGGGTAATCCCATTATAGTTTAGATGCAATTCATTTTATTTAAATGAGTGTTTAGACTGGGGTTACTCTACATAATTCTTGTCCTGCGTGGGTTGGTAACGGAAAAGAGATTTAGCTACGCATCACAAGTGAGAGCTATGAAGGATATACGGAGACCTTGTTGGTGCAATAAAGTCACTCAGTGACTGGGGGGAGGGAAATTGCCCTTCAAACTCTTTATGTCTCTCGTTATAAAACCGTTATTGATCTAGGCTGGCCATGCAAGCAATAATACTATACCCGTATCTAGTACAGACTTCACACTTGGACGTGTGGAGCTGGCTAATTATTTTCAGTTTAACTTATTTCAAAACAAACTAAGGGATTCGATGATGTCGATCATTGTCTGCCCGGAGGGATTACAGGAAGAGCTCTTATAGCTCATGATGGAGAGTGCCCTGTTTTCCTAAAGGAAGACTGTATGCTTCGTGTGCCTGGCGGGCTCGGTGACCAGCTCTGGTATGGGTGACTAAAAGAAATAGTCAATACCCTGTGAACCCTGGATGAGTCAGTGATCGTCCCTTAAAGGTGGGCCACGTGGAAGTCGGGTTTGACGCGGGGCATGAACATACCGGGGGGAGACATCATCACCGTCTGGGTTGTACTGTGGTTAGTTGGTTCCGCACTCCACATACATTAACCCTAGTCTTTACTGTAGTTTAAGGTTTCGATGGGATATCCAGCTTCGCGAGGATGATCAGAATCCTGACGATCCAGTTGGATTGTTAGGGTAGTTTAGCGTCATGTCATCGTGAGCTGGGTGATGATATGCCTCGGACCTAGGACTTAGGGTAGAGGAGGCCTAGGACGAGCTGTTTGGGGCGATGGTGGTGCTCCAAACTTGGGGATTGTCCCCACATTATTTTTTTATTACTTCATTTATATTAACATAGGTTTCTTTTCAGAAACTTAACGGCTATAATAATATTGCATTGTAAAAGAGATGAAACCTTTCCTAAATTGATGAATCTACATGAATTCAGATGAACTACACCAAACAATTTGAGACTAAATTCAAATAAATAGTGATATAAAATAAAATAAATAACTCAAATTAGACATGTAAAGATTAGGTTTATATTCAAATATAAATATTAAAATAACAAGTGTGTTTCTTTTTCATTCTTCTATTGCCACTCTCCACCGAGCAGAATCTGTAAATTACAAGATATTATAAATATATAAAACGGAATGACGTAGGATTCAGGAAAAATATAATATTCTTAAAGGATATTATTCTAGACGATCAACCTTGGCCAAAACTTTCACGTATCTGATTTGAGGATCCTATATGAAGGGACTTCAGATCTGTACAGCTGGTGCCGTGACCAGGATATGCTGGTTTCAAGCGAGAGAGGTATTGAAGAGTGAAAAAGAAGAAACAAAGTGAAAAATACACTAATTTCGAGATTTTGAACTGAAGAAACTTGAGAGTAAAGTCTATCTAAGTTAAAGTTGTTAAGCGGGACGTTAGAATTTGTTTTAGCTTAGGGTTATTTGTTTTGGAAACCATAGAAAATATGATGCATTCCTTGTTTCAGAATAAAGATGGGAAATTTTACAGTCTCAATAGAAGGAAACATAGGGTCAGGGAAGTCTACTTTGTTGGCAGCTTTGGGAGGCAACTCTGATTTTGAGATAATACCAGAACCAATTGATAAATGGACTAATTTATCTGGCGTTAATCTCTTCCAGTTATTTAAGGAAAATCCTAAGAAGTGGGGTTTCTGTTTTCAAAATTATGTTCTTCTAACAATGTTAGAGAATCATACGAAAGAATCTAACGCTAAGATTAAAGTTATGGAACGTTCCATCTATTCAGCCAAAAACTGTTTTATTAGGGAATTGCAAGAGAGTGAATTGTTGCACCCGGCTGAGTTTGCAGTTTTAGATGAAACTTATTCTTATTTCAAGGAACAGTTTGTTACTCGAATTAATTTAGTAGTTTATCTTAGGACTTCCCCTATGGTTTCTTATCAGAGAGCCCTAAGTCGTGGTCGACCTGAAGAGACAGGGATAACGTTAGATTATATAGAGAGGATTCACAACATTCATGAGGAATGGTTGTTGAACCCTAATATAAAGGAAGATTTTGACAGGATAGAGATTATCGATGGAGATCAAAATATTAGCTCCATAAAACAACAGTTTTGGGAAATTGAGGAAAGAATATTAGATAAGCTTTCTATTCTTTAATTTAAACAAAATTCCAACCTTTAATTTGTAATAAACTTTCAGTATTCAAAGAAAAGAAAATGCCTCCTCGTTATAATCTTAGAACATCTCAGGGACAAAATGAATTAGAAAGGACAGGTCAGCAAGAAGAACGTCCACGACCTTCTTTACGTAACTCCACTATGTTTCGCCAACTTCGAAGAAACATGGGAATTCTGACACAGAAGGTGTCGAGTTTAGAGAATCAGCTGTCGCAAGCACGGGAAACTAACGCTGCATCAACTTCGTCTGAAAGGCATGAAGCACCGATTAATATATGCCCGGTGATTGATACAAGAGTCGAAAAACCACGTTTTCCTGGAAGATTTGGGGTACATCCAGTGTCGTTTTTGGAGGATCTTCAGAATTATTTACGGAGGATGCCTAATGAAGATGCTACAATTGAAACTATAATCAGTTGTTTAGAAGGCGATGTTCGAAAATGGGCCAGAATTTATAGACAAAGATGGTTTACACAGTCGGATTTCAAAAGTGATTTTTTGGATGCTTATTGGGGGGAAGCTGAACAAAACACTTTGAGAAGAATGATTGTAAATGGCACTTGGTCTAAGGAAAATGGAACAATGCTAGAACATTTCGTTAGTTTAGCAGGGCAAGCAAAGATGATGTCTAGACCAATTCCTGAATGGCAAATAGTGGAGGATTTGATGAGACACTTCCCGAAGGATGTACAATATGCTTGGCGGATGAAGAAAGGAAATACTTTGATTGAGGCAACAGAGTTTATTCGTGAATTGGATGACGTGAATAAACAATGTGGATCTTCTTCCTTTGACTCCTCTACTGGAGCTGATAGGGGAACAAAGCGTCAAAGTACATTCGTTTCGAATAAAGACAAACCATTTTATAAAAAACCAAAAGTGGTGGCTCACATCGAGGGGGAGACTTCAAGGGGAAGGATCACTGATGAAATAATTCAAGAAGAAGATTTAAACTAGTTGGGGCCATCTCCAATAAGCAGGGGGTGGCCGCAATTAACAAAAAACTAAATTATCTTTTTCCTGTAAAATATTTAATAAAACAAGGTTGGAAGCCAGGGGTAGGATTGGGTTGTGACCAAGAAGGGATCTTATATCCTGTTTCCCCGAATAATTCTAGAACGAAAAGTAATAAAGAAGGTTTAGGATATTCTTCAGAAGAATATAATAATAAACAAACAGTCTTAGATTTAATTAAAGTTTTTGACGTTTCCGTGATTAAACAAAACCAACCAATGTATAACCAGTTCATTAAAGAATATGAAGGTAATTCTTTGTATGATGAAGAGGTTTGCTTTGAGAATGAGGGGCCCAAATTTAAATCAGAAATAGAGTTACAAATTTTGGGGCAATCTATAGTTCTCTTGGTAGACACTGGAAGTGAGGTAACTTGTATTTCGGAAGAATTCTTAGAGAGTTTACAAGGAGAATTAAAGTTAGAATTCCCTGCGTTACCAGTTAGACCAATATGTGTGAGGGGAGCCGTTGGACAAAAGAGTCTCCAAATAAAAAAACTAGTCTCTATACCGTTGACGTGTGGTTCATTTGATATTGATACGGGATTTTTAGTGATTGCTAAGTTAACTTGTTCTGCTATCCTTGGGGTAGATTGGTTAGTTGCACACAACGCTGTTTTGCATTTAAAAGAACCACAAACATTAGAATTGGGTATCGTTGGACAAGGAGAAATTACTATTCCGTTTCGAAATCTTTCTAGTGGGTCTTTAGAAGAGAATCGAATAAATCTAATATCTGGAGTAGAGGAACAAAACGAAAAGGAAGGCGGTGAAGAAAAGCAATTATTAGATTTGTTTAAAAGTATTCGGTTGGGAATGGATTTGTCTGATGTAGAGAAGGAACAAATTTTTAATGTTTTGAGATCCCATATGCAAGTTTTTACAAAGAAACTTGGAAGGGCAAACTGTTATACTCATGACATTAAAATGATTGAGGGTACTCCAAGGATACAACGAACCTATCCTATACCATATGCACATAGGGCAAAAGTAGAAGAAAAGTTGAGGGAGATGGAGGAATTAGGGATTATATCGAGAAAAACTACAAATTTTTGTAGTCCTCTAACTTTCACTGGAAAACCTGATGGATCTGTTAGAATATTACTTGATGCTAGGGAAATCAATAAATATATGGTTCCAGAAGTAGAAGCACCGCCTTTACAGTTTGACATACTTAATGCTTTCCTTGGTGTAAAATTTATAACACTGATTGATTTAAATAACGCTTATTTTCAAATACCGTTGACTGAGGACAGTAAAAAATATACTGGATTTACAGTTAATGGAAAGTCTTACGTATACAACGTGCTTCCGCAAGGACTTAAGACGTCAGTAGGGTCCTTTTGTCGCGCAATGGACATTATATTGGGTCCTGGTGTTAGAGAGTTTTGTGTCAATTATTTGGAAGATCTTGCAATCCTAACGAGTGGGACTTGGCAAGACCATTTGGATCATATTGATATAGTTTTGGATCGTTTAGAATCAGCTGGAATGACTTGTAATTTTGCAAAGTGCAATTTTTTCTGCAGTGAAGTAAAAATGTTAGGGCATATAGTTACAACTTCGGGAATTAAACCTAACCCAGATAAAATAAAAGCTATAAAGGAATTCCCTATTCCAAAGAAACAAAAACAGTTAAGAGGATTTTTGGGGCTTTGTAATTATTATAGACGTTTCATTAAGAACTATAGTATTTTGACTGCTCCGTTAACTAGGTTATTAAAGAAAAACCAAACATGGTTTTGGGATGAAGAATTAGATCGAGCTTTCAATAAAATAAAGGAAGAATTTATTACAACGATTCTATTGAGCCATCCTGATCAGGATAAATTATATTATTTACAGACCGACAGTTCAGGGATCGGAATAGCCGGATCATTGTTTCAGATTGGAAATAATGGTGAGGTTAAAATTTTGGGATTCTGTAGTCGTGCACTACGGGGTTCTGAATTACGTTGGACTGTAACTGAACAAGAGTTGTGGGCTATTATTTATTCTGTGAAAAAGTTTGAGACTTATTTAAGAGGAGCGAAATTTGTTATCCGTACAGACCATAAGGCATTAACTTTCATGAAACAAATGAAATTATACAATAGTAGAGTCACACGTTGGATTTTATTTCTTGAACAATTTGACTTCGAAGTCGAACATGTAAAAGGTGTAGAAAATATTGGGGTAGATATTTTATCTAGATATCCGCCAGGGGGAGTTTTGCAAGAAGAGAAGGTGTGGTATCCAACTGTTATGTATGTAGGTGTTTCTACTGACCGTGACTTGAAAAATAAATTACAACGTATGATGGAATATCAACAGCTTGACAACGTCATATGTGGGATTAAGGAGAGAATAAATGTTTCTAGAATTCCCGAAAGAACAGATAGATTTACGCGTATAACTTTGCGCTGTATTGTCAATAATGATCTACTTTATTTTAAAACTGTACGTGGAGATTACGTTTTGTTTATGCCCAAGGTTCTACAAGAAGAGATTTGTAAACAGGTACATATAGAGATGGGTCATCTTGGCGCATATAAAACTTTGAAATATTTACAATTAAGGTGTTATTGGAAAAATATGGGTAAGACAGTGAAGTCTTGTATTCAGAAGTGTCATGTTTGTCAGCTTTCTAGACCTGACTATATAAAAGGGGTAGGGAAATGTAAATCGATTTTAACTGAAAACCCGGGTGAATTAGTAATGGCTGATATCTTCGGACCACTACCTAAAACTGAGGCTGGTTATATTTACATTTTTGTAATACAGGATTCTTTTAGTAAATTTATTAAACTTTTCGGACTTCGTGGAGCTTCAGCAGACTCAGTGCTTTATTGTATGAGAGTGTTCACTGAAATAATACAACCTAAGGCTGTTATGACAGATAACGGAAAACAATTTATTAGTCACAAGTGGAGAAATGGACTCAGAGCTTTGAGAATTAAGACTTTGTATACTACTATTCGTAATCCTCGACCTAACACTACAGAACGAGTGAATAAAGAATTAAACAAATTCTTTAGAATTTATTGTCATGATGACCATACTAGATGGGATCATTATTTGTTGGAGATTGAGGAATTGTATAATAATACGTTCCATGAGAGTACGAAATTTTCTCCTAATGAAATATTATTTGGAAATTCAGAGAAACTTAAAGTAGACCGTTTTCTACCACGGGCATTCACGAATAAAACATTAGATCAAATTAGAGAGGAAGTTAGAGAAAACCTTAGACTTTCGAGTCAGAAGCGGCAGGAAAGATTCAATAGAACTCATAAGTTGATAGATTTTCAAGTTGGTGATTTGGTAAAATTAAGGAGGCTTAATAAATCGGATTCTAGTCGAAATAAAACTAAGAAATTTGATTTATTATATGATGGACCATATCGAATTGGTGGAATAAAATATGCTAATGTGTATATTCTTGTTGATCCTGAAACTCAAAGTGTCAAAGGAGTTTATAATGCAGTCCATTTGGCTAAATATTATACTTAGGATGTTAGCTATTGAGATTTTCACGGGACTAAATCATAAATTTTAACTTTAGAGGAATTGAGATATTCCTGGTCACAACCTAATTAATATAATTTTATTAGTTATAATTTAATAATTAATATTAGAGGACTATTTTGACTATTTTGACTATTAAGACCAGATTGTTAAGACCAATTTGTTAGTGAATTGATTGGCATTAATAAATTGATTTCGTTTTAAAAAAAAAAAAATATAATGAACTATAATAATTTATAATTTAATACAAATTTAATTTGATTATATAATTAAAGTTGAACTAAATAAATCTAAATTTAGATAAACATGTTAAATAATTTCAATAATTTTGAATAAAAATTAATTTAGTTTAATGATTTATAATATTAGTAGTTTAGTTATTTGTTTTGTTTGCCTTTGGTCTCGGTCATTATCATAGCCTTTGGTCTCGGTCATTATCATACGAGATCATTAACCCGGCCCCAGGGAGGACAGGGCCATCTTCCTTGTTTCTCCACCGGGGTAATTCCAGGCCGGCGCGTCCTTGTCGCGGGGGTGGGCACCCCTCATTTCAGTAGGCCGGAGTGTGTGGGTGGCCGAGTTCGGTCGGGGACCTAGTTCCGCGGGGTATATCGCGGACCCCGTGCCCAGGGTTACGGGCGAAGTCCTCAACGGCTGCAAAGGCGGAGATATAGTTTATCAGTACGGCGGAGCAGGCGGAAGGGGCACCACCCAGTTGCAAGCAGGCCTGACATATTCGGGTAACCTGGTTGAGCTGGAGCTACGACATTAGGCGGGATGGCGTAGTAGAGTTGGCGGCGGATGAGATTCACTCCAACGGCGGCACTCAAAACCTCTCAGAGGGGCTACCGTCTTGGCGTCAGGTGGCAACCGGCCGTAAAACTAAAACCAAACCTTTATCCTTGTCCGTAAATATGAATAAAAGTAAAGAGAAAGAGATTAATGTAAATGCTAGGGCGTCCCCCTTAAGCGACGGTCTTCGATGCGATACGAGTGCACTAAGAATGGCAACGTGGAATGTGGGCTCAATGACGGGCAGAAGTGCCGAGCTGAGTGACGTCCTAACTAGACGTTGTATAGATGCATGTTGTGTGCAAGAGACCAAGTGGCGGGGTTCAAAATCTAAACTAATTGGAAATGACTATAAACTATTGTACCATGGGACTGAAACGAAGAAAAATGGCATAGGCGTTATACTATCCGGAGCACTAAGCGAGAGGCTCATTGACATCCAAAGGATAAGTGATCGATTAATGATGGTGAAAATAGCCCTTGATAAACAACCCTGCTTAAATATAATATCGGCATACGCACCACAAACTAACTGCGCAGATGATGAAAAGGAGGCCTTCTGGGATGACATACAGAGTCTAGTGAGTAGTTTGCCACCAGAAGAATATGTGCATATTGGAGCAGATTTAAACGGTCACGTCGGTAAGGATGGTGATAATTTCGATAGATGGCATGGAGGCTATGGCTGTGGAAAACGAAACCAGGATGGCGAAAGAATCCTACAGTTTGCAGCTGGTTGTGATCTTGCCATTGTAAACACCTTCTACAAGAAGAAAGACATCCACCTGATTACCTATTCGAGTGGGGGACATGCGACTCAAATTGATTATACATTGTCCAGACGAAAACATCTTGGCCTATATAAAGACAGTAAAGTGATTCCCGGAGAATCTCTAGTTACACAACATCGATTGTTAGTCACGATCTATAAATTAAAGAAACCCATGAAAGAAAATCAAAATCAAATCCCCAAAATTAAATGGAAACGTCTTCCCGACCCCGTAGGTGAGGCCTTCATCGAAGAGCTAGGTAAAAAGATCAAATCCATGGATAACACCCAGCAAACAGCAGAAGAAATGTGGAATGAGTTCGAGACTTGCTGTGTCAGTATGGCAGAGAGCCACCTCGGGAGAACCAAATCAAAGAAGGGCCCCTTTAAGGAAACAAGCTGGTGGAATAAAGATGTTAAATCCGTTGTGTCAAAAAAGAAGGAACATTTTAAGTTGTGGCAAGCCACCCAAGATCAAACCTATTTAGACAGTTATATCACATATAAAAAGAAAGCAAAACGGGAAGTAGCTATTGCCAGAGCTGAGGATCAAGAGGCTCTTTATATAAGGTTAGAATCTGCTAAAACAGATGCCGAAATTCACAGAATAGCAAAAACGAGAAATAACAATACCAAAGACTTTAACAGGGTAAAATACATACAAGACAAAACCAAAAACTTACTTACTAAAGATGAAGACATCAAAAATAGATGGGTAGAATACTATCGTAACCTTCTTAACATCTCACATCCCAGGAAACCGAACCCAGACAAACCAAAACCTATCCACGGGCCAATCCCCGCAGTGACACCACAGGAGCTGAAAAAGGCGATTTCGCAGATGAAGAACAACAAAGCGACTGGTCCTGATGAAATCCCGGTAGAGGTTTGGAAACAACTGAAAGAAGGGGGCATGCTTTGGCTGTATGAATTGTACAACAAGCTTATCATGGGCCAACCAATTCCTGACACTTGGCGTAATAGTTTCCTCATGCCTTTCTATAAAGGAAAAGGTGATGTTCGTGATTGTAACAACTACAGAGCAATAAAACTTATGCCCCACACCTTTAAAATCTGGGAGAGAATCATCAACAACAGGCTGGTAGAACTTGTTAATCTCACTTCCAACCAGTGTGGCTTTGTGGCTGGGAAAAGCACTTCAGATGCAATACAGACTATCCGAATCCTGCTTGAAAAGTCGAAATCATCTAATACAGACTTGCACATGATTTTTATTGATCTAGAAAAGGCGTTTGATCACGTTCCCCGTGATTTAATTTGGGAGGCTTTAAGATCACAGAAAGTGCCAGAACAATACATAGCGCTGCTTAAAGACATGTACAACGGTGTCACGACTCAAATATTAAGCCCAGCAGGGATTTGCGATAAGTTCGAAATATCAGTGGGAGTTCACCAGGGCTCCGCGCTCAGCCCGCTCCTTTTTAACATAGTAATGGATTATCTGACAAGAGATTGCCAAAAACCAGTACCATGGAGCATCTTGTATGCGGATGATGTCGCTCTGATATCGAACTCTGTTGTAGACCTTCAAAACGATTTTAACTTGTGGCTTAAATCGCTAGAAGAAAATGGTCTCAAAATTAGCCGAAAGAAAACAGAGCACATGTCCTGCTTATTTAACAACTCGACAGATGCTAGCCAAATAAAACTCTTCATAGACGATGTCCCCATCCCTACAGTAGATCATTTTAAGTATCTGGGTTCGATCATAAGCAATGATGGAAAAATAGATCGTGACGTTAATCACCGAACGAATGCAGGATGGATGAAGTGGAGACAACTCACAGGCGTAATGTGCGATAGAAAAATGCCTATCAAACTGAAAGGTAAATTATACAAAACAGCAATTCGACCTGCTATACTATACGGCACAGAGTGCTGGGCAACAACTAAACAGCATCTCAATAAACTACACACAACAGAAATGCGCATGTTACGCTGGTCAGCGGGTGTCACATTGATGGATAAAATCCGTAACAACTATATTCGAGGAAGTTATAAAGTAGCCCCCATCATCGATAAACTAAAAGAGAAAAGAATGCGTTGGTATGGACACGTGCTTCGACGCCCTAAAGATCACATGGTACAAGTGGCCCTAGACTTACCGATGACGAGGCGAGGACGCGGAAGACCCCCCGCTACTTGGCTAACGACGGTCACAAAGGACCTTAACGAAAATAAATTAGATGACAACATAGTTCAGAACAGACTTGAATGGAGAAAACGGACAAGGAGAGCCGACCCCAGATAATGGGAAATGGTTTAGGCTAAGAAGAAGAAGAAGAAGTTATTTGTTTTGTTTATTGTATTTGTGAATAAAAAATTTTAAGGGCCAATATAGGAGGTTTTATTTTAATAAAATAATAATAATAATAATAAAAAAAAAAAAAATAATAACTTAAAATTGAAAATTTTAGAATTCTCGAAAAAAAAAAAAAAAAAAATGTTTTCTTAGATTTTTCGAAATAATAAAATTTTGGGGGAGGCTGTGCACTTGCGGAACCCTAAAAAATTTTTAAATGCATAAAATACTATTTAGAGGAACTGTCAAGAAGTATAACGGGAAACGGGGAGTAGAAAAATATGACAAGGAGTGACAGTCGAGACAGGGTCGGGAGAGAGTCGAAAAAGGGAAATGAAGGAAAAAAGCATTTTTTACCGAATAAAAGGAATAGTTGCTAAATTTTTTATGAACGAAAGCAACAGAAGAAAACTAAGAATCAGGTTTTGTTGAATAGTGAGGGCAATGGAGCTGAAATAGAATTTTAACGTGTTTGAAAGTTTCAGGTGAGAGAGAATTTGGGCCGTCAAGCAAGGAAAATTTGGAAAAAACGGAGAGAAATGGAAGAATGGAATCGGTAAACGCTCCAAATATCCTTGTTGTTACTTTGAGACGTCTGTGAAAGAAAAGTCGATAGTAAGCTGGATTTCTGTGAGTTATAATAATTTTTTATTTTGTAGCTCGCGAAAAATAGAATTCATACAGCTGATGAGACGAATCTTTTGAAGGAGGCTATGATCCTGGATTGTGGGTTCCTTCAATTGAGATAAAGATAGGGATTGCTTCGTGTAGGATATAGTATAGGAAGGTTTATTTGCGCATAAATTCAAGATGCTAACATTCAGGGTTTGATTCCAAAGTGTAAAGAATAAGTGGAGTGAAACTAATGTTATGTAAGTATTCAATTTTGTGGTTTTCCATCTTTTATTTATTTTCGGTTCAAAGTTGTTGTGTGTATTTGAGTTAAGGTGAAATGTGACTTAATGAAATTTATAGTTTCTTCCAGGTTATGTGAGCTAAATAACGTTGAGAAAATCAGATTTCAATGTCAAAAGAGGAAGAGTTGATTGGAGAATATTTGCAGCTTTACAGATCTACCTGCGAGGTCATAAGAGGCTTGTACTGTGTGATACTTTAAGTAAATTGTTATTCCCTCTTAATGATTTTCTTTTGTAAACATTAATAACTCTGCGGAAATTATAACATACTGTGTTTCTAATCTGAGTCGTTATTTGTAGATAGTAATAAAGATTTTCTTTTCCCATAATTAAGTATAAACTAGATCTACAAGTGTCTTTGTTCGCGTATAGCTAGGCAGGATAATGTTCTATTTCTAAACAGGTACAGGAATTACAAGGAACATTATAGACATGGAAAAGCAAACCACACATGATAAAACGTGAAGGCTAAAAAAGGTATTGCTTGGATTGTAAAGGTAATGTAAATTTCATTGTGTTTAATTCTTTCCTTTACAGAGAAATTGATTAAAATAGTCTTTGGTGAAATCATAGAAACTGGACTCTGATGTATATTTTGTCAACGCTTCAAGGGTGGCTTTAGATGTTGTATATTTTATCAACATTTCAAAGTGACTTTAGACGATGTATATTTTATCATCATTTCAATGAGACTTTAGACGATGTATATTTTAAATACTTTTTTAGGTAGATTTGTCTATTTGACATTATTGTCAAATAGTCAACAAATAAATCATTTTTGATTTAGTTTTACTCAAAGCTAGACGCTATTTTGAAATCTTTATAAATTTTTTATCTCTTTAACAAAAAATAAATCAAAACCCAAAATCAAAATGGAAGAAAATATTAATACATTAAATAATTACCATTTTTTAGAAAATAATATAAAATCTTTGGCCCTAAATCAAAATTCCAGTTTTTAATATACTAATGTCTTCATATGATAAAATTTAAGAAAAATATTCCGTCAGATCAAAAGAATTAGAACGTCAATTCAAAATCTTAAAATAATATATCTGATAACTAAAACTTGGATATAGATTGTGATATTTTATTGTGAAATAAAGGGTAAGTTTAAGTAGAGTGAATATTATAAATATTAATATTTCAAGTAATAATAAATTGCTTTGATAGTGATTTTGAATCTTTTGCCTCAATTTCCCAAAATTGGAACATGCTGAGAGCATTACTACATCTCAGTACTCAAGCTCATAGGAGGTGCTTATCTTTCCTTTTACTTTCATTCTATAGGAGTCCCAGATTTTGAGATTAAGAAATACCTGCTCTCAGGTTTATTTAGTTCAACCAAACATGGATGGATGCCCTCGTGACATGTGTCCCCGATGTCCACTATATTGGTTGTGGCTAATGTATGTCGCGAGTCACTGGAGTATCTGTCTAAGTCTATCTGATAATATCAACCTTCGGATTTATTTATTTTATTCATCCTTGGGCCGGAGCCCTCAAGCCTAAAAGGGTCTGATACTAAAGTTCTTCTCGTTCTATTTGTGTGAGGTTTCGCTGATTCATCCTGATTTCCCTCTTCTGTGTGTGTGGGATAAATTGGTGTTATTCCAGTACATACATACATACATACATAACATCACGCCTCTTTCCCGTTGGGGTAGGCAGAGACCACAGTCCTCCACCTGCTACGATCTTGACATACTTCCCTTGCTTCCTGTACTTTCATCAATCCTTTCATACATGCTCGTCGGTTTAGGGTACTTTTAACCTGGCCTTTATTCAGAACGTCCTGAATTTGGTCCTGGTACGTTCGCCGAGGCCTTCCCCTTCCAACGTTTCCATTCACTCTCGCCTGGTAGATCTCTTTCGTCAATCTTCGTTCATTCATCCTCTCTACATGACCAAACCATCTCAGCATCCCTTTCTCGATTTTGGTCACTACGTCCTCTTTTACGCCACACCGTTCTCTTATCACACTATTTCTAATCCTGTCACTCAATTTAACACCAATCATACTCCTTAGCGCTCTCATTTCCACTGCATT
Source organism: Athrips mouffetella (assembly GCA_947532105.1). Classification (NCBI taxonomy): domain Eukaryota; kingdom Metazoa; phylum Arthropoda; class Insecta; order Lepidoptera; family Gelechiidae; genus Athrips; species Athrips mouffetella. Next base: position 3,881,590 of record OX383964.1, on the reverse strand, counting down.
AATTCTACTTTCATGCTTCTTCTGCCATACCCAGCTTTCACTGCCATACATCAGTGTTGGTACCAAAACTCCCCCATGAACAGCCAAACGAGCCTTGTGAGACACCTTTTGACTCCTCATAAAGGCGTGCAGGGCACCATTCATCATGTTTCCAGCATTCACTCTTCTTTCAATATCACTTTCACACTTTCCATCTCTCGTAAACTTTGAGCCCAGATACACAAACTCCTTCACTTGTTCGACTTGTTCACCATCTATTAATATAGTACACTCTGTCATACATTCTTCTCTTTCAAGTACCATTACTTTAGTCTTGCTTACATTTACTTTCATTCCTTTCCTTTCCAAAGCCACATTCATCATTGTTACCATCTCCTGCAACTCGTCAGCAGATGACGCAAGTACAACTTGGTCATCAGCGTAGAGAAGACATTTGATGAGTAACTCATTCATTCTCAGTCCACACATACTCTCTTTCAGATCAATCAAACAATTATCCATGAACAGGTTAAACAGCCAAGGTGACGCTACACATCCCTGCCTAACACCTTTTTCGATGCTAAACCATTCAGTGTACGCCCCGTTTATTCTGACACAAGCACTGGAATCCTCATAGAGAGATTTCAGTGCTTGAATCAGATGACCGTTTACCCCATACATAGACAATGCTGACCACAATTCATTCCTCACCACTCGGTCATAGGCCTTTTCCAAATCCACGAACGCGCAGTAGACTTTTTGGTTTTTAGCCAAAAACTTTTCAGCTATGCACCGCAAGGAAAAGACCTGATCTGTACATCCCATTCCCTTTCTAAATCCCGCTTGTACGTCCCATATTTTATCGTCAGTATCTTTCATCACTCTTTCAATCAAAACCTTTGCATACAGTTTGCCGACGACACTGAGAAGGCTTATCCCGCGATAATTTTTGCAGTCCTGTTGTGACCCTTTTCCCTTGTACAGCGGCACAATCACAGCCTTGCACCAGTCACCTGGTACTTGGCCGTTCGTCCAACACAAGTTGAAAAGGCGGTACAACTGACTAGCCACAATGCCTCGCCCAGCCTTCAACATCTCGACCGACACTCTATCATACCCAGCTGCTTTACCTGATTTCATACTTTTCATCGCTTTCATAATCTCATCCATACTTATCTCACTTACACAATTCTCCTCTTCATTCTCATTCATTTCCACAGAAGACCTAGGTTCGCTGGCCTCTGCTTTTTCTCTCTCAAACAGACTTTCAAAATATTCCTTCCACCTCCTCAGAACACATTCTTCACCTTTTATAATACTTCCATCCTGGCTTCTGATTTTACTCAGCTCCGATGTTCCAAACTTTCCTCGGGCTGTCCGTATGGATTTCCAGAAAAACTTTTGGTTGGACTGGAAATCTTCAGTAAGCCTTCTGTCAAACTCATCCTTACACTCCTCTTTCTTTCTCTCAACAACTTCCTTAACAATACCTTTCGCTCTTTTATATACCTTTCTTGCTACACTTACGTCATCACTTGTTGCCCTCTGCATTCTTTGGTTAGCTTTTACTGCTAACCAATCTGACCATGCTTTCTTCTTCTCACAAACAGCTGCCTGTACACTTTTATCCATCCACATATTCTTCTTCTTTCCACCCTTTCTCCTTTTTGACACCCCACAAACATTGACAGCTATACCTACTACTCCATCTTTAAATTCATTCCACAAACATTCAATATCATTTACTTCATCCAGGTTCTCAAATCTTTCACTCAAGTCTTTCAAGTATTCTTTTCTGACATCCTCCTCTTGCAATCTCTCTACTTTGATACGTTCTAGAACGCTCGTCTGCTCTTGTGGTCTATGCCGCCACCGGTTAAATAGACCACCAATTCGGGTCACAACCAGGTGGTGGTCTGTGTCGATGGCGGCTCCACGATATGCGCGAGCGTCCAGAATTCTTTTTCTCAATCTTTCATCCACAACTACAAAATCGATCATACTTCTCGCATCACCCTCCTCTCTTGTATACATATGGATCCTTTTGTGGTCAAACATAGTGTTTGCCACAAAAAGACTCCATTCCAAACATATCTCAAGCAAACTTATTCCATTATCATTCACACGTTCATCACCAAACTTACCAACAACTCTTTCATAACCGTCACGCTTTCTTCCTACCCATCCATTAAAATCACCTAGCATGATAACTCGTTCATTCTGATCACATTTCTCTAACGTATCTCTCACATTTTCCCAAAACTCATCTGTTTCTTTCTGGGCTTTCAGGGACTTTCGCGAACCAATATTCGTTGGTGCATATGCACCTAGAACAAAAATTCGGGTCAGTCCGACTTTCAGTCTGACCCAGATGAGTCTTGGGCTCACACACTCGACTTCTTTCACGCACTCTACCATTCTTCCGGAAAGTATGACACCGACTCCCTGACAGCCTCTGCTGGTACTGGGAACACCAGACCAGTACGCTGTGTAAGGGCCGTGTTCTGTGGTGTCACAACCTTTCCGTTTAGTCTCATTCACACAGAGAACGTCTATACGCCTTTCATCCATCATCTGACATACTTCATCTATTTTGCCATTCATTCCACCTCTGACATTCATCGTAGCAAAGCGGCTCTCCGTAGCCCGCTTTTCGCCCCCGGGAGGAACGTGACGTGATGGGTTGCGAACCACACCGCCGCCTTTTAAGTTTTTATTTTTATTCAAAAACATTGCGTTCCCACGAGTAGCAAGGGATTACGGTCCATCCTGGTAGAGCCCGCATGCCAGGACAAGGCTAGCCTAGTTCTGGGTTCGCCTGGGCCCAGGGCCTGTGACCGCTTTCGACTAGACTCGCCTCTAGCCACGCATCCATCGGCGCGGTCAACCTTAGATTGGCGGAATGGACAGGGATAAAAGGAACGGGAGGGATAGGTTAGTTGGGACAGGAATACTTGGTGCAGGAAAGGAATAAGGTAAAAGGACATTACTTTCTCGGAAGGATCAGGATGAGTTAGTAATAGCTCGGGGAGCCGGGGTCGCGTACCCGTATACAATACAACAACTCCCAAGGAGAGGGTAGTTGAGATGTGTACCCTGGAAGGATATTAGCAAGGTGTTTTAACGTTGGATTTTGGAATTAGTGTTTCTTGTGTTATGTGCTGACAACGCTCGCCCATTATTGGATGCGTCGTTTGAGTGGCATATACCACGGGAGGACCTCCTGATCTTAGCGTTAGATTGCCACATGTAGAGTAGTTAGACAACTTAAAACTTTCTTCTTTTGTGTAGGGACATTCTAGTTTAGTCTAATGACATTAAATTGTTTATAAGGAATAAATTAGAATTGTCTTGAATCAAAAGGAAGAATATTCTTGATGGAGACATTACGTTCGTTCGTGGGTTGCTTCTTGTAAAGTGTGTTGACGACGTTCGCCCGTAAGGCTGCGACGGCTGTACGACACTCTGACCTTGGGGGACCTCTGAACTTTATGTGTGTCATCCTAAAGTAGTTAAATAATCTATTTAATCTTCATTGAATCATACAGGAATCTAAACCTTATAAGATTCTAAGTTTTATTTTTCCTTAATAAAACTAGTCATAATTTATCATACTTAAAATTATACTTTGACTCAGTGTGAAAACACCTTTAACATTACTAAATAGATTCTTGAAAACAATAATGGAACGGAAATTATAATGTTTAGTTTCTTTCATTGTAGATATGTTCCGAATATTTAAGTATATACAATAATCCCATTTTTATACTTCTTTTGAGTCCTCTTTTAAAAGAACATCGAGTTTTAGCTAGTGTTGTTTACGCTAAATTCTCCCAGTGTTCTTGGTTTTGAATACTCGATGCTTTTGATTTTTCCCTTAAGATCTTATATCATATATGATTGGCCCAACCTAGCTTAGATACTACTATCCCGTATCTTCTCGGTTCTGGTCATCATACTTCACTTTTATTTAAGGATTACCTTCAGTAATCTTTTGTCATACTTACTTCTTATATGTTCTACTTCGAAATATGCTGGGTAATCCCATTATAGTTTAGATGCAATTCATTTTATTTAAATGAGTGTTTAGACTGGGGTTACTCTACATAATTCTTGTCCTGCGTGGGTTGGTAACGGAAAAGAGATTTAGCTACGCATCACAAGTGAGAGCTATGAAGGATATACGGAGACCTTGTTGGTGCAATAAAGTCACTCAGTGACTGGGGGGAGGGAAATTGCCCTTCAAACTCTTTATGTCTCTCGTTATAAAACCGTTATTGATCTAGGCTGGCCATGCAAGCAATAATACTATACCCGTATCTAGTACAGACTTCACACTTGGACGTGTGGAGCTGGCTAATTATTTTCAGTTTAACTTATTTCAAAACAAACTAAGGGATTCGATGATGTCGATCATTGTCTGCCCGGAGGGATTACAGGAAGAGCTCTTATAGCTCATGATGGAGAGTGCCCTGTTTTCCTAAAGGAAGACTGTATGCTTCGTGTGCCTGGCGGGCTCGGTGACCAGCTCTGGTATGGGTGACTAAAAGAAATAGTCAATACCCTGTGAACCCTGGATGAGTCAGTGATCGTCCCTTAAAGGTGGGCCACGTGGAAGTCGGGTTTGACGCGGGGCATGAACATACCGGGGGGAGACATCATCACCGTCTGGGTTGTACTGTGGTTAGTTGGTTCCGCACTCCACATACATTAACCCTAGTCTTTACTGTAGTTTAAGGTTTCGATGGGATATCCAGCTTCGCGAGGATGATCAGAATCCTGACGATCCAGTTGGATTGTTAGGGTAGTTTAGCGTCATGTCATCGTGAGCTGGGTGATGATATGCCTCGGACCTAGGACTTAGGGTAGAGGAGGCCTAGGACGAGCTGTTTGGGGCGATGGTGGTGCTCCAAACTTGGGGATTGTCCCCACATTATTTTTTTATTACTTCATTTATATTAACATAGGTTTCTTTTCAGAAACTTAACGGCTATAATAATATTGCATTGTAAAAGAGATGAAACCTTTCCTAAATTGATGAATCTACATGAATTCAGATGAACTACACCAAACAATTTGAGACTAAATTCAAATAAATAGTGATATAAAATAAAATAAATAACTCAAATTAGACATGTAAAGATTAGGTTTATATTCAAATATAAATATTAAAATAACAAGTGTGTTTCTTTTTCATTCTTCTATTGCCACTCTCCACCGAGCAGAATCTGTAAATTACAAGATATTATAAATATATAAAACGGAATGACGTAGGATTCAGGAAAAATATAATATTCTTAAAGGATATTATTCTAGACGATCAACCTTGGCCAAAACTTTCACGTATCTGATTTGAGGATCCTATATGAAGGGACTTCAGATCTGTACATCAGTATCAGTAACTGAACAACTTTTCCCAAGGGACATAGGTCTAAATACGAAAATCATAATTTGACCTTCCATACAAAATGGGCTATCAGAAGATGTAGTTTCTATGGGAGGTCAAAAATTTATTTTCGTATTTCAACCTATGTGCCTTGGGAAAAGTTGTTCAGTTACTGATTCTGATCCCGCCCCTGAGCTATGGCACACAATCAAATTAACACCCTGTATATAATAAGTAAAGCGAGCAACCTTAAAACCTTATTTTTCTGTTTCCTTCACATAGCGCCACTTTGTTTGTGAAGCGACGTACTAAAATCGAACGTCATAAAGTGATAATTAATCTTAATACATATAAATAACTTTAGTTCTTTAATGAAAAGAATCTTTTGCTTTCTTGTTGAAACAAACATTATTTTAGCTAGAAGTAAAAATTACTGTTATTATTCAACTTTAGTAATCAATTTCAAAACTTTCTTTGCTAGTAGTGATTTGTGTTGGAATGTGTTAGTAATACTTATTAATAGACTTGGGTAACACGACAAAAAGTTTCTGTTATCTTTTTAAAAAAGTGAGTACTGAGTTTTTCATATTTCAGATAAATTTTATAAAATTCTATCGTAACATTTTTCCCGACGACATAACGAAAAATTTATGTATCCAGTAACCACGCATGTCGTCCTTGTAGAAAGGGAATATTACGTTGCCGAGTACGGTGCCCTGCGCGACGTCATTCAGGACGTACACTCGACACCAGGCCTTAATCCTCTTACCCTAATATTAGATGTAGGGAAGCCTTTTTATATCCAAGCGTATTATAGGAGACCGCGAATTTTCCTATTTCCTATTCAGAATCTTTTGAGAAATTTTATATTTGACCTAATGCTTCACCTGGCTTTGTGGCTGGAGCCTTTTGTAAATTTGGGTAGAAAAGCTGGAATACTTTTTGAGTGATAAAATAAGATTATGTTCAGCTGTTGAAGAATAAGCCTTCTTTTGTATGAAATAGTATGACGAGGTCAAAAATAGAACGACTTTTCCTGTATGAAGCCTAAATACTTGTATCTTGAATCAGGTTATAAAAGCTCGGGAACACAGACACAAAGAATTTTTAGAAGTTGTAGCTGTTTTAATATTCATATTAGGCATTTTTATCACCCTTATAACAGCCCATATCCATCCATCACTAGATCAAGATCTTCCCTGAGAATTTCTTAAAAAAATGATTTATTTTTTTATGGGAAATTGTCACTTGTAGCTCAGCAGCAGGATGCTAACTGATTGGAAACTGCAAAAGACGTTGCTGCCACATTGCTGCTGATTCTTTAGCGTAGATTATTTTTGTCTACACTGATGACGAAAAAAAAGGTATCTTACCATCACCAGTACCACTAAGACAAGTTAATTTATACTATTTTCATGGAAGTTTACAAAAACATAGAATTGTGTTGGATTCTAAATCTTACGACAGGAATTAACCCTTTGATTTTAATCTAAGGGCCCGCACGGTTTTGCACAAATGACGTGATTATTCACTTAAACCTTTAGGAAGTGACCCATTCAAAGGTTAATTTGGGATAATTCTGTTCAGTGTTCTTTGGGATTAGTTTAAACAAAGGAGGATTCAGAAGCGATGGGTGAATTGATTTCATACAAGCGCTTCAAAGACTGGTGTTTCACCAAAGCTGTGCGAGATAGTTAAAACGTGAGCTAGAAAAATTTCGACCGATAGGATTGTTTCATTTTCCTAGCTTAGAGCTTAAATAAGGTCCTGATAAAATTATGAAAATAATTTAAGTATGTTACTCAGACTATGAAAATAAGCAACTTTCCCCAAGGAACATTGGTCGAAATAAGAAAATAAATTTTAGACCTTGTATAGAAACTGCATCAGCTGATAGCGCATTTTGTATAGCAGATAAAAATTGCTTATATTTCTTGGAAAAAATAGTTCAGTTTCATGGTCTAAGTAACATGTTTAAATTATGTTCACTATTTCTGTAGGACCCTATACAGGGTGTAACAGAAAGGGTATATCAACCCTAAAGGTATGATTCTTCCCAAGAAACTGAACAACTTCCGAGGAGTCCGAATCATTTGTTCAATGCTTTGCATTGGCAGATAAAAGAGGTTGAGAGATTCTGATGTCATGCACAATTTTCAGGGCGGCTGCAGTAGTCCTGATTTTATCCACCTGCCAACAGATTTTTGTCGCTCTTTTTAGGGTCCCGTACCCAAAGTGAGCCAACAGGACCCTATTACAAATCCTACATCCTCTGTCTGTCTATCCTAAAGGGCTTTTGAACCGCAGTAGCTACATGGTTGAAATTTTAGTCGATTACCTAACAAATAATATAAACAATGAAAACTTAAAAAATAAGGGGTGACCTGTCACAAGAAACGTGTCTTTTTGGTGCTTTTACCTTTATTACTTTACGTTTCTCCTAAAAAATCATTCTGATAGTTATACCTTAGTGATATTTTAAAAGGTACAACTGGCTTGAACATGAACTTGCTGTGGGGCAAATCTGGCTCTAGCTACTTTTCAAAAGGAACATCTCGCCCACGGACCAGTTTGTACCCTAAGCCATATAATGCCACCTATCCTAAAAAAGCGATCAAAAGCCTTATTAGGGCAAATTGACATATTAATATTATGACCACGGCTATTATCTGAACACCACTATGAATATTTATTAGTTTGTACATTACAATTTCAGGTGACAATGTTTTCTTGTTTCATATTTTTCAAAGCAAGATTTGCCAATAGTCGGGGTTCTAGTTTTGGAACTATTTTTTTTTTTACCTTAGTGGCACGGAACCCTCGGTGCGCGTGTTGGACTCGCACCTAGTCGGTTTTTGTACGGGCACTCTGTGTGTAATCTTCTTTTTGTTTTGATCAAGCTTCAGTCGCCACAAAAGATCCGAAAATAATCTTTATACTCGTACCTTATACGTATTTTTTCTGCTCGGAATACTTTTCTTAACTTCTTTTCTTTTATGTTATCCGTATTTGGGAAAGTTATATCGAAGTTTCTGGAACATATCGGAGTTAAGATTGGTAGGAAAGGAAGCGACTTTGTAATAATGAGATATTTAACCTTTCGTATGTTCGCTCTGATTTTTGACATGATTTGTTTCTACATTTATTTAGAATTCCGTACCCAAAGGGTAAAAAACGGGAACCTCTTAATATGTCATCGATATATTCGTAGTTCGATATGTGTATGTCTGTCTGTCAGCGGGCTGATTCAGATTCAGATATTTTTATTCAATGTAGATTATTTATAGAAAACTTATTTTATATCATGCAGAATACTATTTGCATTGTACTACTACTATTACTACTATTTGCATATCTACTCTAGTCTACACCGTTTTGAATCGTGCAGCACGGTCTACTTTAAGAGTCGGCTTTTTATAATGTGATAAACCTACTACAAATGCCATGCTACAATGATGCGCATGACAACAAAACGTCACTACTTAGTCACTATTGCATAAAAAGTTAAGAATGCACCCTGATAACCTTATACTTAAAACTACATATAACAGGTATCGTAATTTTTGTAATAAATTGTTGAAAATACTAAAAAGACAATATGAAAAATCATATTGCAAAAGCAGGTCACAATAAAAAGAGGTTATGGCAAACTATCACCAATATTACAAACATGTCAACTTGCAAAACGTCCGCTCAATCAATTATTGCAGACTCAGTTAATCCAGCGCAATCGGCAAATGCAGCAAATAATTTCTTTGTAAATATAGGCAAAATGCTTGCAGAAAAAACATCTAATACCGGGTCTCAGCCCCAATATTTAACACCTTTTCCAAATTCAAGATTAAAATCATTTGTATTAAATGACACCGACGAAACAGAGATTTCCAGTATAATTATGAGAAATGAATGTGCTACTGGTACCTTGAGAAATGAATGTGCTACTGGTATCGACAACATCCCCTGCTCTTTCATAAAAAACTATAAAAATTATCTAATCACCCCACTAACGTATCTCTTTAATCTTTGCCTCGCAACTGGTACCTTCCCCAAAGTTTTAAAAACAGCCCTAGTAAAACCTGTTCATAAACAAGGCGACAAAAGAAATATTAATTATTACCGCCCCATCGCAATATTGCCATCGCTCTCTAAAATTTTGGAAAGAATTATTTACAAACGACTGATAAAATATTTAGAGCAAAATAATTTTCTGGCAGCCTCTCAATTTGGTTTTAGATCAGGACGATCGACATGTGACGCGGTACATGAATTGACTGATTACGTTGTGCGACATTTGGACCAACACAAAAAGTGTCTAGCTATATTCCTGGATCTTGTAAAAGCATTTGATACAGTAAATATACCTATCCTCCTAAATAAGTTAGAACTACTTGGAATAAGAGGTTTCCAACATAAGCTTTTGCAAGACTATCTCTCAAACAGAACTCAACGTGTTAAGATAGATAATATTTTGAGTGACGAACTGTCAATTGAATATGGTGTACCTCAAGGTAGTATACTCGGACCTATCTAATTTCTTACATATATAAATGATCTATGTAACCTTTCTCTCCTCAATGGCAGGATCGTAACCTATGCAGACGATACCGCGCTTTTATTTCATGCAGATGGTTTGGAATTATGTTTTCAGACAAGCCCAAGATGGCTTTAACTCTGTAAATCAGAGGCTTAAGGTAAATGCACTCACGCTTAGTACTGATAAAACTAAATATGTATAATTTTCATACAATACCTCTACCCAACCTAATGAGAGCACTCATTCCATAACAGCTCTCCTCTGTTCCGATAAAGACAGGATCACAAATCTATGTGATTGCACAACCATAAGCAGCGTTAAGAATATAAAATATTTAGGTGTCATACTCGATCAACATTTGAACTTTAAAGCACATGGTGAGTCACTTACAGGCAGAATTCGTAAACTAATTTACATCTTTAAAAATCTCAGGCATTCTGCAGACAAAGGATTAATTAGAACCGTCTATCTTGCTCTGTTACAATACTGCATTACTTCATGGGGAGGCTCATACAAGACCTCCTTAATTGAACTAGAAAGAGCGCAAAGAGCTGTTCTTAAAGTAGGTAACTTCCGTCCATTTCTTTATCCCACCACACAATTGCTCAATGAGTGTAATGTTCTGTCCGTCCGTCAGTTGTTTATACTACAAACCATTACCTTGAAACATTCGCTCACACCCTATGACCCCCTGTATGCCACTATCAACAGACGAGCAGATAAAATCTGTCCAAGTGAATTATTTCACACAGCTCACTCGCACAGATTTTTCTGTTTCCTTTGTAGTTATTTGTACAATAGAGCAAACAAACTCCTTCAGATCTATCCTATGAGCAAAAATACTTGCAAGCAGACCGTACATAACTGGTTAAAAACAAAATCTTATGACGAAACGGAAAATTTTCTAGCTGTAATTAGTTAAATAATGTAGTGTAATCATAATTAATTAAGATAATAATTGGTAACTTTTATAAGTTTAAAAAAATTTAAATAATTTTATTGTTAATTTTTACTAACTTATTTAGAAACTATGGGACTGTATTGCTTAAGAACAGATTAGGATGCCTAAGATACAAGTATTTCATATACTTAATTTAGGTATCTCACAGTACATAACTTAGGTGATAATAATGTTTGTGTACTTAAGTTTTACTTATAATTGGGCTAAGTTTTTATTTGAAATAAATTTATCTTATCTTATCTTACTATTATCCATTTTTCGTTTATTCCAACACTTACTTACCAACACATTTTGCAGCTATGTCAAAATCAATTGACTAAATCTGTCAGAAAAAAGCAGTTTGTAAAACAATGTGATACGCCCAGGTTTGTGATAGGCAAACCATCGGGACGCCGGCCTGTTGGCAGGCCAAGATACCGATGGAAGGATGAAGTCGCCAAGGATCTTAAAGAGCTGGCAGTGCCCGACTGGACGGAATTGGCACAGAACAGGGAAGCGTGGCGTACTTTAATGTTGGAGGCCAAGAACCACTTTGGTTCACTGAGCCAAAAAGAATGAATGAATGTAAAACAATGTTATTCTTTCCGTAAAATTTACTCTGGTGTTAGTGTCTCGGCTGCAAAATTTGTTGGTAAGCGCAGGGACGAAGGCAGGGCAAGCGGTAAATCTGTCATGCACCTAACTGTAACGGTTGGCTAGTACAGGTTACGTAATTTTATTAATTTGTTTCTTTTTAGGGTTCCGCACCTCAAAACAAAAACGGAACCCATATAGGATCACTTTGTTGTCCTTCTGTCTGTCAAGACCCTTTTTCTCACGAACGAGAAGAGGTATCAGGTTGAAATTGATAAAGAATATTAAGGTTTATAAACCACACAAGATCTAAAAATTTCAATTTTTTACAACGACGCAATCAAAAGATATGGCTTTTTATGACCTCATCTCCATACATTTATGCAAAAAAGCAAAACTGACAGGGTATTTCCCGTTGACCTAAAATTATAAAATTTGGCAAGAAGCTAGGTCTCACAGTACAAATAAAGAGAAAAGTCTAAAATCAACAAATATTTCAATTTTTCTCACAACTAATAGTATCCAATTAAGGTGAGCTCCCGTTTCAAGAACTTTTCTGTAAAAGAGGGGTCAAGTTGGATGGTCGCGGAGTTTTTAAAATCAAAGAGCAAAAGCTTTTAGTATTTCATACGGTAGATAGGTGCGGAACCGAGTCCGACTCGCACTTGGCCGGTTTTTTTTTGTATTCACAAGCTCAACCACTGTAAACGAATCTATCTAGATTACGAAAGCTTATCCGTGGAACATTTACTAAGATCGAATACGAGTATGTAAATTAATATACGAACATGAACCGATTAATGTGAATATAATATTCTGTTTTATTAAGGCTTACGACGACAGGGCTTTAGATACACAAATTAATGTTATAATGATCCTCCTTTTAACGTATAGGCAGGCAATGAGAACAGAAGTTATAGAGTCGTCTTGTGCGCAAGTTTAATTCATTAATAAATAATGTAAAAAAAATGATCCATAAAAGTAAACATTTAAGTATTTTATGATCTTCACAACTTTTGTACCTACCCTACTATTTTCTAATATTATTGTCTGTTATCTTTCTTGTTGTTATGAAACTAAATTATCGAGTAAAATTATTACAAAAAGTTACGGTGCTGAAAAATATTTATCATCAATTTTAGTCCAAAACACAAAACGTCAGAAAAAAGTTTTTTCTTTTTTCTTAAACTAAATTATCGAGTCAAATTATTACAAAAAAGTTCTTAAAAATATTTGTAACAAAACATCTTTTTTAGGGTTTCGTACCTCAAAAGAAAAAAACGGAACCCTTATAGGATCACTTTGTTGTCCGTCTGTCTGTCTGTCTGTCTGTCAAGACTCTTTATCTCACGAACGGGTAAAGTTATCAGGTTGAAATTAATACCATACATTAGGATCCATGAACCACACAAGATCTGAAAATTTAAATTTTTTACAACGACTCAATCAAAAGATATGGCATTTTATGTCCTCATCTCCATACATTTATTCAAAAATGCAAAACCTACAGGGTACTTCCCGTTGACCTAAAATTATGAAATTTGGCAAGAAGCTAGGTCTCACAGTACAAATAATGGGAAAAGTCTGAAATCATTAAATATTACAACTTTTCTCACAACTAATGGTAACCAATTGTGGTGAGCTCCCGTTTCAAGAACATTCATATAAGAGAGGGGTCAAGTTGGATGGTCGCGGAGGCGATTTTTGTTTTAGTTCTATTAAAAAACGGGAACACTTACAAACTTGAAAATTGGTAGGTTTATAGTGCATAAGCTATAAAATAACAACAAATAATAAAATTTGGTCAAGCGCGTGTCGGACTCAAAAAATCTAGCACATTAACTTACTGAAATTTCAACTAATACAATTATGTTTATGTGGTGGTACGGAACCCTCAGTGCGCGAGTCCGACTCGCACTTGGCCGGGTTTTTTTTACTATGTATGGGCTTACTCTTGAACTCGATCTAGACTTGAGGACAGAGATGAGGTCGACGATGGAACGAGCTTGCCCAGAAGAAGCATATTCACTCGCGACTTAAATAGATTCGGGTTATAAGAGCTCGGGAACACAGATGCAGGCAGAGAATTCCACTCCTTAGCTGTGCGCATTATAAAGGATGTTTCAAAGCGCTTTGTGCGGATGTGTGGAATATCAACCAAATATGGGTGATATCCTGTGGTGCGTCTGGATTCCCGATGGTAGAAGGGGGATGGCGGAATAAGCTCATGGAGCTCTTGGGCACACTGTCCGAAGTACAACCTGTAAAAGACCGACAGACATGCAATTTTGCGCCGGTGGGCTAGGTTGTGAAACTTGGTTTTCACTAGCATCTTATCACCAACGAGCTTCTTGGCTCTGCGTTCGATCGAGTCAAGAGCGGCTAGTTGGTATTTGGCTGAGCCATCTCAAAGGTGGCAGCAATTCTCCATGCAAGATCGGACTTGTGCTTTGTATAAAACTAGCAACTGTCCAGGCGATTCCGTCAGGTCCTAGTTTGTAACATAAAATTGTTCTATCAGTAATGAATGCGTCTACTGATGGATTTATTTAAAACAGAAGAGTCATGTGACTGATATCAAGACAATAAAGATTTTAGCCACAATGTCGTCTCCACAGTTTACATTCTCTGTACATACATATAGGTAAGCCCTCGTTGCTTTAACTCTTTATGATGAAATTCGTGTAATCGCTTTCGCTTTTCATGTTACGTTTATTACTCGTACGAGAGAATATTTGAAATATTATATCAAGTTCACGAAATTTGTACGTACGTCGTCGTCGCTTTTGCAGGTGAAATGTATTGATTTTTGTAGTTTCACTTATGTAATCAACCTCAATTTGGACGGTAATTATTTAGTAATCTGATTTTTATCTTGTTTTTTTTTATCTAAAAATAATTTGAACACAAGTGCAAAAGCTAAATCTGTCAAAAACACTATCCATATTATACATATAAAATAAAGTTATTAGAACATTCGATTTTACTGTAAATAAACATATTTAGATTCTTATTAACCGTAGTACATAAGATTTTTTCAAGCGAAGACAGTACAGTAGAATCCGTTTAGTACGACGTTGCTTTTAGCGATGCATGTTTCGTAGATTTGTTTAGAAATAACGTAAAAAAATGACTTCTTTAGTACAACGTCCGGATGGTACGACGTAATATCACCGGTCATTTGTGTGACGTTATAACCGGATTCTGCTGTATTATCTTATCAAATTAAAAATATCTTTTAAAACTTCTACCCTGTAAGACACTTACGCTCTGAGACATAGTGAACATTGATTAAATTTAGTCTTTATTTTAACAAAAAAATAATTATTGATGTTGTTTCAGCAGTAAGTGAAATTCGTTAAATTAATACTTTATTTGTTAAGAAAATTTAATTTCTTTATTGACTAATGACACAGTTTTCTTAAGAAGCTTATGGTAACGCGCTGAAAGTCATTATTATGTTGTACAGTTTTACACTGAATGTCTCCACCATCATTCGGAAATAATTGTTGTATTTTTAGGGTTCCGTACCTCAAAAGAAAAAAACGGAACCCTTATAGGATCACTTTGTTGTCCGTCTGTCTGTCTGTCTGTCTGACTGTCTGTCTGTCTGTCTGTCTGTCAAGACCCTTTATCTCACGAACGGGTAAAGGTATCAGGTTGAAATTAATACCATATATTAGGATCCATGAACCACACAAGATCTGAAAATTTTAATTTTTTACAACGATGCAATCAAAAGATATGGCATTTTATGTCCTCATCTCCATACATTAATTCAAAAATGCAAAACCTACAGGGTACTTCCCGTTGACCAAAATTATGAAATTTGGCAAGAAGCTAGGTCTCAGAGTACAAAAAATGGTAAAAGTCTGAAATCATTAAATATTACAACTTTTCTCACAACTAATGGTAACCAATTGTGGTGAGCTCCCGTTTCAAGAATATTCATATAAGAGAGGGTTCAAGTTGGATGGTCGCTGAGGCGATTTTTGTTTTAGTTCTATTTAAAAACGGGAACACTTACAAACTTGAAAATTAGTATGTTTATAGTGCATAAGCTATAAAATAACAACAAATAATAAAATTTGGTCAAGCGCGTGTCGGACTAAAAAAATCTAGCACATTAACTTACTGAAATTTCAACTAATACAATTATGTTAATGTTGTGGTACGGAACCCTCAGTGCGCGAGTCCGACTCGCACTTGGGCGGTTTTTTTTTTGTAAAGAGCTTCGTTTTCTTGAAAAAAAAATGACAGGAAAATATAACAAGTCAGACAAATTGATAAAAGCAACGAAACGTAAATAAAGTCATTCCTTATTAAATATCAACCCTAAATAAAAGTAAAAGTGACACAAAAACAAATATTTAAATAAAAATGTTATCAACCAAATATAATTAGCCCAATCCGAAGAAAATCTTCCAGCAATCAAATTTGCTACGGTAATCTTTCATCCCCAGAGACATCATTTTCAATTCGGATAAATATCACAATCTCTTTGAAAGAAAGGACCAGGCTGATTTAAAATTGTGGATTGGATACCCACTTAGTGAATAATGTCGCAGTTAAATTGTCAGAGTCGTTAAATTATAACTTAACTGGTAAATTACAAAGCAACCTTACCGAACCTAACCCTTTTTTTGTTGACTCTGGGAAAAAATGCTTTATGCATGCCCTCCCATCGGGACTAAAAGGGGTATGTATGACTCCCGGTACAACCCACTAGAACGAACCAGAGGCATTCCCGCATCGCCCGAGTAGCGGGGGACTGGGAAACCGCCAGAGCCTTTACTTCCAGTCCCACACTGGCGACCCTTCACGCCTCTCCGCGCAGGGAGGGGGACGAGAATAACCAGGGGAACCTAACCAAACCTAATCATCCTTATCCTTAACTAACCAAGTATAACCTAACCTTACCTAACCAAATTTAATTGCCAGTGAAATCACAAAAATAGCCCCCGTGATATTATAATTTAGCTAGTTAAAATTTAAGAAACGGAGCCTATTTTCAAGTGCTCTAACAATTTGTCTGCGACATGAACATACAATTACCTTAATATACATTAAAGTTATATAACCTGCTGACATGGTGAATCTTAGAGCAACGCGTCAAAACGCGCAAGCCTGTTTGCGGGCTTTGCGCGCGAAAATCGTGTTACTCTATGTAGTGAATATACTTTTAGTATGTTACTCAAACCATGAAACTGAACAACTTTCCCCAAGGAACATAGGTCAAAATATGAAAATCAATTTTTGACCTACCATTGAAAATACTCGTACAACTGCAGCTGATAGCGCATTTTGTATGGGTGTTTAAATTTGGTCTTTCTTGTTTCAACCTATGTTTCTTAGGGAAAGTTGTTCAATGTCATGGTCGTCACTATTCTTAAATATGGGTTCTACTTATAGAACCCTATATTTATAATTCAGATTATAATTTTACATTCACACAATATTTAGTTTGATAATTCTGAATACCTACCTGTCGAAAAAGGTGAAAGCGATAGGTGCTGAAGCAAAGATATGAAACCCCTGCTTTTATTTTACAAAGGCAATTTTCAGAAAAGCCCGCGTAATATACTGCTGGCACATTATTTATGTAGATGTAGATGTTAGCTTGTATGCTGTCTGGTATAACGAATTACTGCCAAGTTTTGTTACATATATGTAGAGTCTTTGAAAATTTATATTCTATGGTACGTCGTTATAATTTATATTCAAGTCCAAAAGGTGGAATGACAATATGTTCTTGTCTTTGTCCAGCAAGGGCAGTTTCTGACTATTTAAAAGAATATAATTATCATTGATAACAGTTTTGGGGGTTCATGTGTATCTTATGAATATTGTGATAGTAATAATAAAAAATCCTATCCTACTAATATTATAAACGCGAAACTTTGTAATTATGGATGGATGGATATATGGATGATTGTTACTCTTTCACGTAAAAACTACTGAATGGATTTTAATGAAACTTGGCAACATATTGGTTATGACCTGGAATAGCACATAGGCTACTTTTTACCGCGGGAAAACACTTCATTCCAACGGAAAACGCATTTAATGCGGGTGAAACCGCAGGCGGAAAGCTAGTAATGTATAATGGAGATCCTTAATCATTGTCGACGGTAAACTAACCGGAGCGATTAGACTAGCTCACTAGTTTTTACACAGAGCGACTGCCATCTGATTCTCTGCAACCCAAAGGACAAACCAGATCCAATCCACAAATAGGTTCATCTGTCTATCTTTTTAATATGCAGGGTGTAGGGACAGCCTTCCAAATACTGGAAAGGGCAAGGTCCGTCAATGTACCCGAACATATTTCAGAGAATAAAACTATACTAACTAACCTTAAAAATCGGCCTTTCCATACAAAATTGCATATTTAAATGGACAGTTTTTATGGAGAGGCCAATATTTTTTTCATTTCCTGAAAGTTTTATTCGCTGAAAGTTACGTTGACTGATCATGGCCTTTCAGTATTCGGAAGGCTGTCCCTGACACCCTGTATTTGTAATACTTATGAATTAGTTTTTGGCAATCTATATTATCAAAGACTCTATAATTAATAACGTTCGCTAGCCGATCTATTAATATTATTCCAATAAAAGCCCAGATACATAAATATTGATTTATTATCCATGATGCTGAGTTATCTTTGTCTGGTTCCTTTGAGGATATTGTATCAGCTGAAATATGGTTGTGATTAGTTGCAGGTAGGTAGTAGATTTTGAATACGTTCATAGTTTTAGCAAAAATTACAATTAAATAATATCATCATAACATCCCATGAAACTTCCACTACAGGACAGGGAGCTCCCTCCAGAATTCTAGCTTTTGCAGGAAAAATGTGGAGGGGACGTACCATAGTCACCTCGCTTGTTAGCGTTACGGCTGGCACCATGGACCGCGGTTGTAGGTGACCGCAGTTAGTAAGATATAAAGGAGGATGCTGCTGCCTATCCTCCAGTTAACCCTTAGTCGCCTCTTACGACACCCACGGGTATGTATGGGTTGGTACTATTCTTTGCCGGCACCACACGGGAGATTATTTAAATTAAATAATATGTACACCCTACGAGGTAGAACAGATATTGCGAAGGAATATAGCTCCTAAAGCTAGTCTCGATCTGTATAATTTGTCAGCCAGCATTCTTCGAGACGTCGGCGCAGCAGTTAGCCCCGCGCTGTCCCATCTATATAATGAATGCATACGTAGCGGCGTATAACCCGATGCGCTTAAAAGAGTGAAAATTGCACCGCTCTACAAAGGAAAAGGAAAGAAGTCTGTGGGTAGGTCCTATCGCCCGATATCGCTGGTGCCATGTATCAGCAAGGTATTTGAGGTGGGACTGAATAACAGACTATTGTCCTTCTGCAGCCCTCGTAATGTGCTCTCGGAGCGCCAATACGCGTATCGCGCGGGGCGCAGCACGACCGACTTGGTGCGCGAGGTGGTGCGGTGCGTGCTGGGCGCGCGCGAGGCCGGGCAACACGTCGCTGTGGTCTGCTGCGACCTCTCGCGCGCCTTCGATACCGCCGACCACAGTCTTATCGCCCGCAAGCTGGCGCACTACGGCATCGCGGGGCCGGCCCTCTCGCTAGTCATGTCCTTCATTTCGGGGAGGGTGCAGGTAGTGGTCGGCGATAGAGGCAACGTGAGATCTACCTAGATGACGAACGTCATGGGCGTGCCTCAAGGCTCGTGCCTCTCGAACACGTTGTTTAGCATTTTGCTAAATGACCTTCCCGGCGCCCTCCGCGACGTGGAAGTGTTCATGTACGCGGACGACGTTACGGCAGTAGTCGTCGCTCCTTCCGCTTCGGAGCTCGAAGAGAGGCTCAACAGAACTGTTCAGGTGCTTCATACGTGGTTCGGTTCGAACGGGCTGGCACTAAACATTGACAAAACCTGTTTTATGGGTGTAAGTCTAAATGGGCACAGACCAAAATCAATGACAGTACTCGCCGCCAACACACCCATTCAACAGGTAACTACTACCCGCCTTCTCGGTTTTCACATCGACAGTGCTCTCGTGTGGAACACACACGTCGAAGAGATGTGCAAACGGTTGGGACGGAGTTGTTATGCGTTGCGACGGTTGGCATCTACCGCGTCCAGAGACGTCGTCAGGAGCTGCTACTTCGCCACCATGCAATCGGTGTTGACGTACGGCACGGAAAAGTGGGCACGCGCGGGCGCGGGTGACTGGCGCCGCGTCTTTGTCATGCAAAAGCGAGCCGTGCGTGCGGTGGCCTCGGTCCCTGACGACGAATCTGCGCGCGAACATTTTAAAAACCTTCATATACTGCCTCTTCCTTGCCTGTGGGTGTACAGCGTCGCAGTATTTGAGAATCTTATAAACGAAGAGTAACAAACTCTACATACTCCCTTCGTAGCAATAAACGCCACAACCAGCTGATCGCTCCCTATCATAAATTAGTAAGATCCGAGCAGTCGGTGTACGTTGTCGGTCCGACGGTGTACAACCGGCTGCCGGACAAACTGCGAAATACAACTTTCCATGCCGGCTTTTAAGAACAGCCTTATAAAATGGCTACTAGATAGACAATTTTACGAATATCATGAATTTTTTAAAGTAGATGAGTCTTAAACGCTTATTCTTATTATAAATATATGTATTTTACCAATTATCATTATTATTTTGTATATCTCAAATTTTATATTGACTTATAACAATTGTTATAGAATAAATTTTCATTTTCAATTTCATTTTCAAACGAAATTATACATTATCTTGAAATACAATATGTTAGTCTGCCTATCCTCTAATATTTGCTTTTAAACTAAACTAAGCGATGAAAAGTATGAAATCAGGTAAAGCAGCTGGGTATGATAGAGTGTCGGTCGAGATGTTGAAGGCTGGGCGAGGCATTGTGGCTAGTCAGTTGTACCGCCTTTTCAACTTGTGTTGGACGAACGGCCAAGTACCAGGTGACTGGTGCAAGGCTTTGATTGTGCCGCTGTACAAGGGAAAAGGGTCACAACAGGACTGCAAAAATTATCGCGGGATAAGCCTTCTCAGTGTCGTCGGCAAACTGTATGCAAAGGTTTTGATTGAAAGAGTGATGAAAGATACTGACGATAAAATATGGGATGTACAAGCGGGATTTAGAAAGGGAATGGGATGTACAGATCAGGTCTTTTCCTTGCGGTGCATAGCTGAAAAGTTTTTGGCTAAAAACCAAAAAGTCTACTGCGCGTTCGTGGATTTGGAAAAGGCCTATGACCGAGTGGTGAGGAATGAATTGTGGTCAGCATTGTCTATGTATGGGGTAAACGGTCATCTGATTCAAGCACTGAAATCTCTCTATGAGGATTCCAGTGCTTGTGTCAGAATAAACGGGGCGTACTCTGAATGGTTTAGCATCGAAAAAGGTGTTAGGCAGGGATGTGTAGCGTCACCTTGGCTGTTTAACCTGTTCATGGATAATTGTTTGATTGATCTGAAAGAGAGTATGTGTGGACTGAGAATGAATGAGTTACTCATCAAATGTCTTCTCTACGCTGATGACCAAGTTGTACTTGCGTCATCTGCTGACGAGTTGCAGGAGATGGTAACAATGATGAATGTGGCTTTGGAAAGGAAAGGAATGAAAGTAAATGTAAGCAAGACTAAAGTAATGGTACTTGAAAGAGAAGAATGTATGACAGAGTGTACTATATTAATAGATGGTGAACAAGTCGAACAAGTGAAGGAGTTTGTGTATCTGGGCTCAAAGTTTACGAGAGATGGTAAGTGTGAAAGTGATATTGAAAGAAGAGTGAATGCTGGAAACATGGTGAATGGTGCCCTGCACGCCTTTATGAGGAGTCAAAAGGTGTCTCACAAGGCTCGTTTGGCTGTTCATGGGGGAGTTTTGGTACCAACACTGATGTATGGCAGTGAAAGCTGGGTATGGCAAAAGAAGCATGAAAGTAGAATTAATGCAGTGGAAATGAGAGCGCTAAGGAGTATGATTGGTGTTAAATTGAGTGACAGGATTAGAAATAGTGTGATAAGAGAACGGTGTGGCGTAAAAGAGGACGTAGTGACCAAAATCGAGAAAGGGATGCTGAGATGGTTTGGTCATGTAGAGAGTATGAATGAACGAAGATTGACGAAAGAGATCTACCAGGCGAGAGTGAATGGAAACGTTGGAAGGGGAAGGCCTAGGCGAACGTACCAGGACCAAATTCAGGACGTTCTGAATAAAGGCCAGGTTAAAAGTACCCTAAACCGACGAGCATGTATGAAAGGATTGATGAAAGTACAGGAAGCAAGGGAAGTATGTCAAGATCGTAGCAGGTGGAGGACTGTGGTCTCTGCCTACCCCAACGGGAAAGAGGCGTGATGTTATGTAATGTAAAACTAATCTACGACTGTGTTTATCATACATAACATAACGCCTCTTTTCCGTCAGGGAAGGCAGAGACCACAGTCCTCCACCTGCTACGATCTTGACATATTTGCCTCGCCTCCTGTACTTTCATCAATCATTTCATACATGCTTGTCTGTTCAGTGTACTCAAAACGTCTTGACTTTGGTCCTGGTACGTTTGCCTAGGCTTTCCCCTTCCAACGTTTCCGTTCTCTCACGCCTGGTAAATCTCTTTCGTCAAAATATTGTTTTCTTACTGGATACAAAAATACAAATACTGTTGTTATATATTTAAAATAAGTAGCCTAATAAAAGATCATCACATGAACATTGCAAGTCGGTGACTTTGTAATGTTTAATTGACAAAGTACGGATCCTGTTGTACGAGGGGTGTTCAATAAGTAAAGAATGACCAACATTTTGGTTGTAAAGTTTTTAGATGTTTTTGAGTATTGACAGTTTATTTTAGTACAATGGTGGTACCAAAAACTAAGCCCATAGTAATATATTTAGAGATAGATTTTTTTTACTTTCTATGGGCTTGCTCTTGACCTCAGTCTAGCCTTGATGACAGAAATGAGGTCGACGATGGAACGAGCTTGCTCAGAAGAAGCCTGTAGTGTAGCCTGTAGTGAAGTGAATACTCGCGACTTAAATAGATGCTATTCAACAAGCCGGGTTAGAACAAGTTAATCACTCTCCCTACGTACTACATATAACTGATAGTCTGACACTCATAGTAACTTCTATCTGCTCCCCAACACCGAAGGAGAAATAGATACGGAAGCTAAATCGAAGACATGAAAAAGGACAATTCAGATGGGACCAAAATACAATTTTTATTTTCTAAAAGGTTTGAAGCTTCCGAATACTGAGAGATTCCGGGTCCAAATAGATGTTGAAATACGTAGAAACGTGCAATATTAATTTATAAAAAGTCATTTATTTTCTTCGTTATTCTCACTACTTATTGAACGCCGAAGTATTGTGATTAAATCTTACTGGAGAAACACTAACATACAGAAAAAATGTAATGACAGATCGTGGTAAAAAATGATCTTCTTTGAAATACTGAAAAAAATACTAAAAGAATGGCAATTAATCTAAATCATCTAAGATTGAAAGGAACATTTTTCATCGTGACAAGACTAACCAAGCTTCTGAGGCTTCTGATAGATCATTACCGAGAGGTCACGAAAACAGCTAGGCTTTAAAGAATATAAATAGTCTAAGGCTATAAGACAAAAGTGTGCGAAAATAAATGTTAAATCAATTTAGGAAGTTGTTATTTGTAAAAAAACCGGCCAAGTGCGAGTCGGACTCGCGCACTGAGGGATTCCGTACCACCACATAAACATAATTGTATTAGTTGAAATTTCAGTAAGTTAATGTGCTAGATTATTTGAGTCCGACACGCGCTTGACCAAATTTTATTATTTTATAGTTATTTTATAGCTTATGCACTATAAACATACCAATTTTCAAGTTTGTAAGTGTTCCCGTTTTTTAAATAAAACTAAAACAAAAATCGCCTCATTGACCATCCAATTTGACCCCTCTCTTATATGAATGTGCTTGAAACGGGAGCTCATCACAATTGGTTACTATTAGTTGTGAGAAAAGTTGTAATATTTAATGATTTCAGACTTTTCCCATTATTTGTACTGTGAGACCTAGCTTCTTGCCAAATTTCATAATTTTAGGTCAACGGGAAGTACCCTGTAGGTTTTGCATTTTTGAATAAATGTATGGAGATAAGGACATAAAATGCCATATATTTTGATTGCGTTGTTGTAAAAAATTGAAATTTTCAGATCTTGTGTGGTTCATGGATCCTAATATATGGTATTAATTTCAACCTGATACCTTTACCCGTTCGTGAGCTAAAGGGTCTTGACAGACAGACAGACAGACAGACAGACGGACAACAAAGTGATCCTATAAGGGTTCCGTTTTTTTCTTTTGAGGTACGGAACCCTAAAAATATACGTATTACAATAAGAAACCTTTGAGTTATGCCTAACTGAAACATCAAAATATAGCTAGCTATACAATGCTATATAGGAATCACATTCCTTAAACATGTAAAACGGGTCTAAAATAATCTTAAATTTTTGCAAGTAATGTTAAAACATATCTATAA
The DNA here is from genome assembly GCA_947532105.1 of Athrips mouffetella. Classification (NCBI taxonomy): domain Eukaryota; kingdom Metazoa; phylum Arthropoda; class Insecta; order Lepidoptera; family Gelechiidae; genus Athrips; species Athrips mouffetella. The sequence continues at coordinate 3,857,625 of OX383964.1, read as the reverse complement.
TAAAATTTTCAGAATCCACTTTATAAAAACAAAAGATAAAAAAATTTAATATTAAATGTATCCAAGATCATCCAATTTACTAGATCTTAAATCCCAATATGACATTCAAGAATCTCAATCACGCTCACGAGTTCAACCGTCGCATAGCGTTGGTTCAAATCAAAGACAAAAATGTCACCTTAAGACATCTAAATTATTACTTGAAGCAATTTAATAAGCTATTGAACTATATTTTCTTTTTTTCAGGCATCCAGTGCTCTTATATTGCTGCTTCACTTATCACTCCATACGGTCGACGAGGGCCACGCTATAAATCCCAGTAAGTGTATAAAAAGGCTCTTTCACTTTACTTACTACTCAACCTTTTATTTTGTTTATGGGGAGTACCTCAGGGCACTGTATCAAGGCTCATACTTTTCCTCTTTTATAGTGATTTAATTTTTTTATGGTAAGGTAAAAATATGAGCATATTTAAAAGGAAAGGTAAGTTCATAAAAATAACTTTGTAAAACATTCCTTCTTGCTTTGAAACTTTGATAAAACATAAATGTATATACTTTGGAAGTTAAGTTTCCGAGTATTGATTCCATATTCAGTTTCATATGCCAGATAAATGTTATATTAAATATTTTAGGTTATGTCCTTTGACATTCGTAGATTTGAGTTTTAGTTTACAGCAAATAAATTTTCTCACATCATTAAATACTTCTATTAGATTTGATAATGATAGCATATTTTGATCCTGTCAAATTTCAATTTATGTTTTTTCGTTTATCTTCTTTCGTTTCAGACATAAAAAAATATAACTTTTGTATTTTTTTGTTTGTTTTTATAAGGTCCTAATGAAATAGTGAACATAATTTTAGTTTATTACTCAGACCATGAAAATTTCACCAAGGAACATAGGTCGAAATACGAAAAACCAAATTAGACCTCCCATACAAAATGCGCTATCAGCTGATGCAGTGTCTATGGGAGGTCAAACATTGGTTTTCGAATTTCGACCTATGTTCCTGGGGGAAAGTTGTTCAGTTTCATCGTCTGAGTTATATACTTAAATTATGTTCACTATTTCATTAGGACCTTATATTGCTTCATTTAATACATAAAAAAATATTATTCAAGTTTACAAAATTATTGAGGCGAAGCCAAGTAATTATTAAAAAGCCAACTGGCGTGTTTTAATAAATTATAAGTACAATGGGTACAAACTCACTGAAGCGGACAAAACGTTTTAATAATTCGAGGTCTTGACCTACCTGTGTAAAAGGCTACAGTTACATCTGTGTGAACAAAAAAATTGTTTCACTGTGTGCGTGAATAGGCGTTGCGGGTGAACTAAGGGGTGTTAAGGGCGTAAACTAAGACTCTTCTGATTCTGTGTCGTGTAGTGTCGCAGGGTTTTCGTGCCCTTGACGTCGACCCTTTTTGGCTAGAGGTCGTAATGTTGCTTTTTACAGGTAGGTCTAATGGAGGTTGATGAGGTTTTCATTTCGACTTTTTGTAAGGTACTGTACAGATCTGAAGTCCCTTCATATAGGATCCTCAAATCAGATACGTGAAAGTTTTGGCCAAGGTTGATCGTCTAGAATAATATCCTTTAAGAATATTATATTTTTCCTGAATCCTACGTCATTCCGTTTTATATCCTTATAATAATTTGTAATTTACAGATTCTGCTCGGTGGAGAGTGGCAATAGAAGAATGAAAAAGAAACACACTAGTTATTTTAATACTTATATTAGAATATAAACCTATTCTTTACATGTCTAATTTGTGTTATTTATTTTATATTGGATCACTATTTATTTATATTTAGTCTCATATTGACGGGAGTAGTTCATCTGAATTCATGTAGTTTCATCAATTTAGGAAAGGTTTCATCTCATTTACAATGCAATATTAGAGCCGATAAGTTTCTGAAAAGAAACCTATGTTAATATAAACGAAGTAATAAAAATAATGTGGGGACAATCCCCAAGTTTGGGGCACCGCCATCGCCCCAAGCAGCTCGTCCTAGGCCTCCTCTACCCTAAGTCCTAGGTCCGAGGCATATCATCACCCAGCTCACGATGACATGACGCTAAACTACCCTAACAATCCAACTGGATCGTCAGGATTCTGATCATTCTCGCGGAGCTGGAAATCCCACCGAAAACTTAAACTACAGTAAAGACTAGGGTTAATGTATGTGGAGTGCGGAACCAACTAACCACAGTACAACCCAGACGGTGATGATGTCTCCCCCCGGTATGTTCATGCCCCGCGTCAAACCCGACTTCCACGTGGCCCACCTTTAAGGGACGATCACTGACTCATCCAGGGTTCACAGGGTATTGACTATTTCTTTTAGTCACCCATACCAGAGCTGGTCACCGAGCCCGCCAGGCACACGAAGCATACGGTCTTCCTTTAGGAAAACAGGGCACTCTCCATCATGAGCTATAAGAGCTCTTCCTGTAATCCCTCCGGGCAGACAATGACCGACATCATCGAATCCCTTAGTTTGTTTTGAAATAAGTTAAACTGAAAATAATTAGCCAGCTCCACACGTCCTAGTGTGAAGTCTGTACTAGATACGGGTATAGTATTATTGCTTGCATGGCCAGCCTAGATCAATAACGGTTTTATAACGAGAGACATAAAGAGTTTGAAGGGCAATCTCCCTCCCCCCAGTCACTGAGTGACTTTATTGCACCAGCAAGGTCTCCGTATATCCTTCATAGCTCTCACTTGTGATGCGTAGCTAAATCTCTTTTCCGTTACCAACCCACGCAGGACAAGGATTATGTAGAGTAACCCCAGTCTAAACACTCATTTAAATAAAATGAATTGCATCTAAACTATAATGGGATTACCCAGCATATTTCGAAGTAGAACATATAAGAAGTAAGTATGACAAAAGATTACTGAAGGTAATCCTTAAGTAAAAGTGAAGTATGATGACCAGAACCGAGAAGATTCGGGATAGTAGTATCTAAGCTAGGTTGGGCCAAACATTTATGATTTAAGATCTTAAGGAAAAATCAAAAGCATCGAGTATTCAAAACCAAGAACACTGGGAGAATTTAGCGTAAACAACACTAGCTAAAACTCGATGTTCTTTAAAAGAGGACTCAAAAGAAGTATAAAAAATGGGGTTATTGTATATACTTAAATATTCGGAACTTATTTACAATGAAAAGAAACTAAACATTATAATTTCTGTTCCATTATTGTTTTCAAGAATCTATTTAGTAAAGTTAAGGTGGTTTCACACTGAGTCAAGGTATAATTTTAAGTATGATAATTTATGACAAGTTTTATTAAGGGAAAATAAAACTTAGAATCTTATAAAGTTTAGATTCCTGCATGATTCAATGAAGATTAAATAAATTATTTAACTACTTTAGGATGACACACATAAAGTTCAGAGGTCCCCCAAGGTCAGAGTGTCGTACAGCCGTCGCAGCCTTATGGGCGAACGTCGTCAACACACTTTACAAGAAGCAACCCACGAACGAACGTAATGTCTCCATCAAGAATATTCTTCCTATTGATTCAGGACAATTCTAATTTATTCCTTATAAACAATTTAATGTCATTAGACTAAACTAGAATGTCCCTTCACATAAGAAGAAAGTTTTATGTTGTCTAACTACTCTACATTTGGTAATCTAATGCTAAGATCAGGAGGTCCTCCCGCGGTATATGCCACTCAAACGATGCATCCAATAATGGGCGAGCGTTGTCAGCACATAACACAAGAAACACTATTTCCAAAATCCAACGTTAAAACACCTTGCTAATATCCTTCCATTTGTATTGGAGTAACTCCAATTCATCCCACACATACAGAAGAGGGAAATCAGGATGAATCAGCGAAACCTCACACAAATAGAAAGAGAAGAACTTTAGTATCAGACCCTTTTAGGCTTGAGGGCTCCGGCCCAAGAATGATTAAAATAAATAAATCCGAAGGTTGATATTATCAGATAGACTTAGACAGATACTCCAGTGACACGCGACTTACATTAGCCACAACCAATATAGTGGACATCGGGGACACATGACACGAGGGCATCCATCCATGCTTGGTTGAACTAAATAAACCTGAGAGCAGGCATTTCTTAATCTCAAAATCTGGGACTCCTATAGTATGAAAGTAAAAGGAAAGATAAGCACCTCCTATGAGCTCGAGTACTGAGATGTAGTAATGCTCTCAGCATGTTCCAATTTTGGGAAATTGAGGCAAAAGATTCAAAATCACTATCAAAGCAATTTATTATTACTTGAAATATTATTATTTATAATATTCACTCTACTTAAACTTACCCTTTATTTCACAATAAAATATCACAATCTATATCCAAGTTTTAGTTTTCTGATATATTATTTTAAGATTTTGAATTGACGTTCTAATTCTTTTGATCTGACGGAATATTTTTCTTAAATTTTATCATATGAAGACATTAGTATATTAAAAACTGGAATTTTGATTTAGGGCCAAAGATTTTATATTATTTTCTAAAAATGGTAATTATTTAATGTATTAATATTTTCTTCCATTTTGATTTTGGGTTTTGATTTATTTTTTGTTAAAGAGATAAAAATTTATAAAGATTTCAAAATAGCGTCTAGCTTTGAGTAAAACTAAATCAAAAATGATTTATTTGTTGACTATTTGACAATAATGTCAAATAGACAATTCTACCTAAAAAAGTATAAAAATATACATCGTTTAAAGCCTCCTTGACTTGATGATAATAATATACATCGTCCAAAGTCTCTTTTGAAATGTTGACAAAATATACAACATCTAAAGCCACCCCTAATCGATGACAATATATATACATCAGAGTCCAGTTTCCATGATTTCACCAAGGACTATTTTAATCAATTTCTCTGTAAAGGAAAGAATTAAACACAATGAAATTTACATTACCTTTACAATCCAAGCAATACCTTTATTAGCCTTCACGTTTTATCATTTGTGGTTTGCTTTTCCATGTCTATAATGTTCCTTGTAATTCCTGTACCTGTTTAGAAATAGAACATTATCCTGCCTAGCTATACGCGAACAAAGACACTTGTAGAACTAGTTTATACTTAATTATGGGAAAAGAAAATCTTTATTACTATCTACAAATAACGACTCAGATTAGAAACACAGTATGTTATAATTTCCGCAGAGTTATTAATGTTTACAAACGAAAATCATTAAGTGGGAATATCAATTTACTTAAAGTATCACACAGTACAAGCCTCTTATGACCTCGCAGGTAGATCTGTAAAGCTGCAAATATTCTCCAATCAACTCTTCCTCTTTTGACATTGAAATTTGATTTTCTCAACGTTATTTAGCTCACATAACCTGGAAGAAGCTATAAATTTCATTAAGTCACATTTCACCTTAACTCAAATACACACAACAACTTTGAACCGAAAATAAATAAAAGATGGAAAACCACAAAATTGAATACTTACATAACATTAGTTTCACTCCACTTATTCTTTACACTTTGGAATCAAACCCTGAATGTTAGCATCTTGAAATTATGCGCAAATAAACCTTCCTATACTATATCCTACACGAAGCAATCCCTATCTTTATCTCAATTGAAGGAATCCACAATCCAGGATCATAGCCTCCTTCAAAAGATTCGTCTCATCAGCTGTATGAATTCTATTTTTTTCGCGAGCTACAAAACAAAAAAAATTATAACTCACAGAAAACCAGCATACTATCGACTTTTCTTTCACAGACGTCTCAAAGTAACATCAAGAATATTTGGAACGTTTACCGATTCCATTCTTCCAATTTTTCTCCGTTTTTCCCAAATTTTCCTTGCTTGACGGCCCAAAATCTCTCTCACCTGAAACTTTAAAACATATTAAAATTCTATTTGTGCTCCATTGCCCTCACTATTCAACAAATCCTGATTCTTAGTTTTCTTCTGTTGCTTTCGTTTATCAAAATTTTAGCAACTATTCATTTTTATCAGCAAAAATAGCTTTTTTCCTTCATTTTCCTTTTTCGACTTTTTTTTTTTCCCGACCCTGTCACGACTGTCACTCCTTGTCATATTTTTCTACTCCCCGTTTATCGTTACACTTCTTGACACTTCCTCTAAATAGTATTTTATGCATTTAAAATTTTTTTAGGGTTCCGCAAGTGCACAGTACCTTTTCAATTTTGGCCTTAGTCAGGCCTTTTGTAAAAAATAAGACTTTTTTGTGTTTTGTCGGAGTGTTGCTAATTTAATATTAAATCTGAAAAATATGTTTTTAAATTCAAATACATAAAAAGATATCACTGTAATAGCCCGGCTTGTACACTTGCACCCTTTGGCGCATCGTGCTAATGCTTCTCCAACTGATTAATTCGAACGACTAGCAAAAAATAATTTATTCTTACAACTATCCTCCTTTCAAAATGATTAATATATACTCCCACAATGAAGAAAGGGTTTCAAGATAAATAGCAGTAAATTATTTTAGAGATTAACCCTCACTAAAGACAAGATGAGGAAGATTGGCTTTAACAAATTGCTGAGTCTTTATCGAGCTCGATGATCTATGACTCCCTTTATTTGCCCGAAACGTTTTAAGTAATTGAGCCCTTAATATTTAAAGTAGATTAGAATTTCGTTACTTAAGTGAATTTTTATCTACCTTTTAGTCTGATGTAATGAGATTTCTGATGTTCAAATCTTTCATTACTTTATCTTCTAAGAAAATTAATTTTGGCCATCTTTATTACAAAGATCTATTTCATTATATGAAAGTCATGCTAATGTTATTCAAGTTAAATGATGGACGATAGTCAAATTTTTTTATATTATAAATAAAAAATAATGTGTAAAGTTGAAAATGTTTCGTCAAAGACCTAAAATTATACAGGGTGTTAATTTGATTGCGTGCCATAGCTTAGGGGGTGGTTCAGTAACGCGAAAGGAACTCAAAAAAAATAAAAAATAAATCCTACTTAATTTTTTTTTAACTCCATTGAAACTAAACTAACGCGGAGGGCAATTTAAAAAAAAAACTATTTATTAAGGCATCCAATGACCAATGACCTTGAGCACCGCGCTATCAAAAGCGCGCGAAAGAGAGTTATGTATGTGCCTACCTTATCCACTGATACTGCGTACCACTGATGCTCCGTCCGGGTCATTGCCCTCCGCGTTCGTTAAGTTTCAATGGAGTTTTCGTTTTTTTTTTAAGTAGGATTTTTTAAATATTTTTTTGTGTTCCTTTATCGTTACTCAAACACCCCCTAAGCTATGGCACGCAATCAAATTAACACCCGGTATACTTACTTATACTTTACTAACAAAAATATTTATAAGAACTTGGAAAAATCACACAACATCATATATTATGGAATCAGGACAGATTTCCAAAGCGCTACCAAATTTTTACACATGCAAATGAAATCACAATGCATCTTCGAGAACATATTCAAAGGCAACACTACGCAGGGCACGTTTTTCTTCAATTTGCTTCCAAAATAACTTCTTGAATATCTCATTTGACGGCGTCGAGCGGAAGGAGATTAGGCGGAACTGCGAAGTCGACTCGAGCAAGAGTTTTTGTGTAAATTATTCATCAACACAAAGCTTCTTCGTGTGTAAATGTCCTGGATTTTGTGCGGTTTGTTTCATTAGATGGAAAGGTCATTCATGGCAGATGAGAGCAGGATCATCTTATGCAAATCGTCCGTCGTTTGTTCAGGATTTGTTTATGGAGGATGACTTTATTACTGTATTTGATATTCAAATAATGATATTGTCCTAGATTCGAACAACTTGGTTATATTTATCATAACATCCCCTGAAATGTCTACTACAGGACAGGGAGCTCCCTTCAGAATTATAGCTTTTGCTGGAAAAATGTGGAGAAGTACCATATTCACCTTGCTTGTCATCGTAACGGCTGGCACCATGAACCGCGGTTGTAGGTCCGCAGTGAGTAAGATGGTATGTTTCACAGGAGGATGCTGCTGCTCATCCTCCAGTTTATAACCCTTAGTCGTCTCTTACGACACCCACGGGTATGTATGCCATGGTACTATTCTTTGCCGGCACCACACGGGACACATTATCAATTCAATTCAATTCAAAATTTATTAATAAATAAAGATTTACATGTCAGTCAGGGTTACAACAAAATTCATAATATAAAAGATTTACTTATGAACTAAGTAACATAAATAGTTATAAATTTTAAAACAATACCTATACTCATGATTGGATAGATGAGGTCAGCTATTTGTCTTCAAAAAACTCTTTTACTGAATAAAAGGCCTTACTAATCAAAAACTGTTTTAGTTTAGTGATGAAGATTGGGTGGCTGGGTGCAGCCTTAATGTCGTCCGGAAGCTTGTTGTAGACTTTAGGCGCGATAACACTTATTTGCTTGTCAGCCTTTGCACGTTTCATTGCAGGTACAATGAGCATGTTACAACGTCTAGTGCGGCTTCCCACATTGGTTGAAAATCTGTCCAGATTCGACCTTGCGTATTTTGCCACCTCTAAGATATAAAGGCAGGGGAAGGTGAGGATGTTGTACTTAATGAACAAGTCACGGGCTGGGTGATCCCAGGCAACCCGTGCGATTGTTCGGATGGCACGTTTTTGCATCCTAAAAGGTCTAATACGTTCAGCAGCATCGCCCCATATGTCAATGCCATATGTCAGATATCTTACAATGTATCAATATTACTATGATACCATGTACCATGATATTACCTATGAGAGTGTTTCGTCACTTAGGGATTTGAAGAGATATCTCGATCTCGACAACGTATGCTACTCTACACTATTAAGTTACGACACACGTTTACATAGGCGGCAAAATTTACACTACACAGCATGTAAACGTAATTAATTTTTAAGTAGAGAACACGCCATACGATAAATAAATAAATAACGTAACAAAATATTTTCATCAATATGTTTCCTATAAAACGGTTTATAATAAGAAACATCTTTTGCTTCACGTGTTTTAGAAATGAATTTTACTTGATAAATTCATTTTTTATGTGAAAAAGAAGTTGAAATTGAAAAAATAATTTGATCGAGAAAGATTAAAATGCGAAAATAATATTAAGTATTTCATTTAGTATTATCAAAGAAGATGTTTTTCATTAATTGTCTTACCATGACACATGCTGGCTTTCTCTTGACCTCGATCTAGCCCTGAAGCTGACGATGATGGAAAGAGCTCTCCCAAAAGAAGCCTATTCGGTTCGGTTTATATGAAGTCGGGAACGTATCAACCAAGTTTGGGTGATATTCTGCGGTACTTCTGAATGGGTAGGTAATGGTAAAAGGGGTCACTTTAATCACAGAATAGGTATTAGTACTTCAATGACCAATACATATAAAACAGCGAAAATGGGCATGGACAATTTCGTTCTATATAAAGAATTCTTAATGGAACCCCGTGGAACAAACGCACCTATTATTATAACACCTTAAGAGACCTGTACGCTACACGGCAACTTGCATTATCTAATTACCTTGTTCACGCTAATGGAATTTAGACAGTTGAGAGTATAATGAAACACGTGGCGAGAGGGAGCCATGATGGATGGAGAAATGTGAACTTTGTACTAACTTATTCATACGAAGGATATGTACGTTAGGTAGCTACTATTAAAGTTAGGCTATGTGAGTGTTAGAATTGCTAGTTACAGATTTTGTTATAGGCCTGACAGACAAAAGTGTTAAATTAGGAGTTTCAAGAAAAAATATTATGTAGGACAATCTTTGAATGGTCCGTGTGGTACCGGCAAGGAATAATACTAACCCATCTCTACCCGTGGGTGTCGTAAAAGGCGACTAAGGGCGTATGAAAGGAGGGTGAGCAGCAGCGTCTTTCTGTGTATCGTACTATCTTATACACAGCTGTCACCAACAATAGTTGTCGCCAGCCGCATCGCTTGCAAGCGTGGTAACTATGGTAAATCCCCTCAAAAGTACCACGCGCTTTTGATGGATTTCTAGAGAGAGCTCCTTCTCCTGCAGTAGGAGTTTCTTGGGATGTTATGATGATCAAACAGCACTCGCCATTGTATCGTATGTGTTCTTACTATGATGGGGTTAGATTTAAAGCTGACATTTTCACAGGTTCTTTGGTCTTCTTTAAGATGTCACTTCACTCTATATTCCTTTTCTTAGCTTGTAATTTAAAACGTTTTAACTTGTTGCTCCTAGCTACCCTAGCTAGTTATGATTAGTTATCTTATGTTGCATGCTGTGTCCATATCTAGAGGGGTACAATCGTTGTTTATTTGTTCCAGTTCATTAATTTTGTATGTATAAGGATTAGTATTCAGTTCAGACCTTACAATAAAAAAAAATCTTTGAATTGACCTCAGATAATGGTGTAACGGAGTTTAAAATATACTTACCTTGTATGTCTACCTGAAATACAGTACACTAAAAGTCGACCACTCGACCACATTTATTGTCCTAAGAAAACTGTTAATAGGATATAGGGAAAATCTTCTATTACTACAAACACGTTTCATTTGTGTACTATATGACGTAATCACATTGGTCTCTGACTGTAGCGGACCTGCCAATGTGCGGATTAGCAAACTAACGTAATGTGGTTCTAATAGGCTACTACTCTCGCTACAAAGTGCAAAATTCTTGTACTCGATGACATAGGATAAATTGTGGTGCCCTTAGAGTCTATATTGAGATATTTTATTTGATAGTAAGGCCATTTTTACTGACGGATATTTCAACAGTTTTTTTTACCTATTTCAAATGTGTGAAATTTAAAAGTAGATTTAATTGGTTAGGGTCATATAAATGTTATAAACTCAATCGGTAAAGCAACTGCAGTTCATTGAATCACTCTTAATAACTTCGATTTAGTTCTGGTCAATTCTATAGAGACTCAAACCGCTGATAGAGTTTGAAGTTTAAATCCGTATCAATCAGTTTTGGTTCAAATATCTATTTAAATTCAACTAGATACCAATTGGAGCTGGTAAAATTTTCCGTCTGAATGATATAAATTAAAACCACAGATTTCCTATTTAATTATGTGGTAGTTTAAATAATGTGGTAATAAAATAATTACTTTCAGCAATAAACACTTGTGGCTGAAAATTATTGACATGTAATTTCTTGACGGAATATTTATTGAATACATAAATTTTACAAGAAATCACTGCAGCATTTTGCAGTTTAAGAGTCGGCTTGTAAAATAAGTTTATTTTTGTTGAAAGTATTAACTAGCATCATTTCTACGTCCATGTGAAGCCTGTTAAATAAAGAGTTTAGAACCTCCCTCTGCTATGCGTATTGTTCCACCGTACTGCGGCTACCAACCACCGCGGTCCATTGTGCCTGCTAAATCATCCTAAATCTAAAATATATCATTCACTTTTGCTTTACATTCCGGTGAGAGCTCCTTTCCAGCAGTAGACTCTTCCGGGAGGAGGTGTAGTGGAATCTTTCTGCCGTTCAAATATCATTTTAGAACTAGTGTATAAAAATAATAGTTGACACATTGTACTTTTTTAAAGTTAAGAGGTTACCCCCAGCCAACTAGCGCCCCCATCAGTTAAACAAATATAACTCGCTAAATACAAAACTTATCGGAAATATGTCTTACAAAATTTTAATAAGGGTAGGTACCCTAGTTTATTTCATCATCATCATATCAGCCGAAAGACGTCCACTGCTGGACATAGGCCTCCCCTAAAGAACTCCATTTAGAACCTATCAATCCAGAAAAATATAGTTCACTGCAGTTACAGATGCAAAAAGTGCGTTAAACGGCCACTTTTAGCAGTTTTTGTATCTGTAACTACAGTGAACTATATTTTTCAGGATTGATAGGTTCTAAATACACTAGGGCACCTTTACTTTCATTTTGTAAGACAGATTTTCGATAAGTTTTGTATTCAGCGAGTAATATTTTTTTATCTGATGGGGGCGCTAGTTGGCTGCAGGAAAGCCCTTGACCGTCTGCTGTCAAAAAAAAAACTGCTCAGGAGCTTTGCTTTCCTCATTTGGATTAGTGTCTTAGTTATATACGTTAACCATGAAAACTTTCTTTTTTTTTCTTAATTTTTATATTACAAGTGAGCAAACGAGCAGGTGGGCCACCTGATGGTAAGTGATCACCACCGCCCATACTCGTAGCACCCACTCTCTTATTAATGGCATATTTTGACACTAATAAGACAGCAAAGCGCGTTGCTCACATTGAGAACTAAGATGGTATCTCTCATGTGCCAGTAATTTCACTGGCTTCTTTGCCCTTCAAACCGAAACACAGCAGTGCAAACACTGCTGCTTCACGGCAGAAAAAAGCAAGGGGGCGGTACTTCCCCAGACGGACTTTCCACAAAAGCCCTACCACCTTCAACTTTCTGCAAAAAGACAGAAACACTAGCCTTGATTTACCTAATACAATTTCCTTGAGTAACTCCCATATATTTCCAGGTTGTACGTGCATCCGCTTCACGTCGACTTACGGCAAGGAGCGCGGCACGTTCAGTTCCCCCGACTACCCCCGCCCCTACCCCGCGCGTCTCGACTGTCTTCTTTACACCTTCCTCGCCGCTCCGCATGAGATCGTCGAGCTCGTCTTCACTGACTTCGATGTTTATAAGGCGCATTTAGAGTGAGTATTTAGTTTAAAATTTTACCGGTACTGGTTAAAACATTCCATGCCTGTCTAATTATTATATGAGGGAAATTTCTACAAGGATATAAAAAATATATAGTTCCTGAAAACTCGGTAGATGGCGTTGACGAGTCATGGCTCTGAAAAAAGAAAAGTGTTGTGCATGTGTAATAAGGCCTGAAATAGTGAAAACGAGCTAATATTGATAGAAATGTACCAAACAAGTCCCGTAGATTCTATAGAAATAAAACAGTTTATATGTCAATCTCAGATCATCAACGTACCGAGAACAAGACGAATTCATTCTTTTCTTACCTAGCGCTTTTGCAATAAAGAACCGTTGGCTGCATAGCCTGCGATCTCTATTATAATTGAATTAATAGTTTTAAAAAAAGTGAACCATGTCTTGTCAGCGCCATCTGATGATCTGATGTTTAGAACTACGATCCTTTAGCTGTCAGAAAATTTCTCCAATCATGAGTGATGACTAGAGTCTGGGGTCTTTAGTTAACATATAAACTTGTAAAGAGTTCTGCTACATAACACATTAAACAGATCCAAATACCATAGTTTTTGCATTATAAAGAAAAGAAAGTTACATATAATTCTAAAGGTAAAATCCTACGAGCATACGACTACACCTACTCGTAATAGACATACGGAATATAAAATAAGGATCCACAGAAATGGCTCTCAAATATTCTATTACATCTTATGCGTATCGAGAATTCATATTTACTTCGAATGTTTCCGCAAAATGTGAGGGTTCTTGAACTGTGTCCGATACAGCCTATGCAAAACGATCTTAGTTGTCCCATTCAGAAAAGCCTTCGAAGATTTACGAATGTCTTTTATGTGAAAGGACGCAAGTTGTAGATCTCCAACAATCCTGACGTTAAACTTTCTTTTTATGGACAGTCACGATTTGGCACGCCATAATCTTTTCGGGGAAGTTTCTCATATCTAACAAACTTCTTACTTTCTGATAATGTCCTCATCTTGTGACGCTTGGTTGCATTTATGTTGAACATGGTCTATAATATTGAAGCATTATACTTTAGCTTATTTAGTGCTGTGTCAGATGGTCGTGGAGTTTTTAAAATCAAAGAGCAAAAGCTTTTAGTATATCATATAGAAGATAGGTACGGAACCCTTAGGGCGCGAGTCCGACTCGCACTTGGCCGGTTTTTTAAAGGTAGAATTATAGACATTTGGATCTGAGCTCTTGGTAAAGAATAAAAAAGCACGTTTTAGAATTCTTCAAAATTCATCCCCTAAGGGGGTAAAATAAGGGATGGAAGTATATATGAAAGTCCTTTGTTTCTTGAGTTAGATTCACACAAATTTGACTTTAAGCTTTTTGTAGAAAATAAAGAAACATGTGTTTAAGCATTTCTTAAAAACCACTCTTCAAGAGGGTAAAAAAGGGGATGATTTGATGATGAGCCATATTAAGGTTAAGAAAATTTTGACCGTTCGATTCCAATGGCTGGGCATATGAAGGTAAGCTAAGCTTGTTTACGATACCTAATTGTCAATAAAAAATAATCTTTTTTGATAGCTGGTCATCATCAGACCCTCGAGCCAGCAGGTCCAGGAACGGCAGCCACCGACAAAGCATTTCAGTCGAAATCTGGAGCTCTTGGGTGTAGTTGGTCCTTAGATCCAGTTGCTTGACAGCTGGTCATCATCAGACTCTCGAGCCAGCAAGTCTAGGGACGGCAGCCACCTACAATGCATTTTAGTTAAAATCTGGAGCTTTTGGATGTAGTTGGCCCTCAGATCCAGTTGCTTGATAGCTGGTCATCATCAGACCCAAGAGTACTCAGTTACGATGACTAGTGACTAAAAAACCATAGCCGTAGCAGACTTGCACGATTATTAATGCGTATTTAATTTTATAGTAAAAATCTTAGATCTGTTTACTGGGTGGTGGCCATCCTTTGAGACCGTCTACCAAGTACTTCCGGCAAACTAGGAACTGGCAGACTTGTATTTTTCTACTCTGTCAATGAAGGACTACACGTTGCCAAGGGTTTCAGAGTGTTCTCATGACACGTAACTTGCACCCCCAAATTTTGACCGGAAGTGGAAGAAATTCTCGGACTTCCGGCAAATTTCGGATGCCAAATGTAACTGATTCTTGCTCAGCACCACTTTGCCGATCTGTTGCCATACATCTCAAGATGTTCTCAAGACAGGTAAGTGATTTTGTCACGGGCTCAAGGACTATAAGGCACACTCGGTGCGCGAGCCCGACTCGCACTTAGCTGTATTTTTTACACGACACATGTAAAAACATTGGGCCTTACTACAAAAAAGTTAGACATCTGTTTAACACTTGATTAAAAAAATGCGCACAAAATAACTGGCTATGTCAGTTGATGCGCAGAAGTCAAGTCATAAGAGAATAAGTAATTTTTGACTTCTGCGCATCAATGACATAGACTGAGTTATTTGGTACGATTTTTTTTAATCAAGTGTTCAACAGATGTCTAACTTTTTTGTAGTAAGACGGATTTTTTTTACTGCGCATCTCACTTAATCAAACCAGTGGTTAGCAACCATCTATATTTTTTTATTCAGTCTAAAATTTTCTTTCAACATGAAACTTAATACTCACATTTAAACCTTAATTTGATATTATATTTTTTTTTTAACAAAGTCTTTCTCTTTGTATAGATACAAAGTGAAAGACTGTTAAAATATTTAAAAAAATATAATATCAAATTAAGGTTTAAATGTGAGCATTAAGTTTCATGTCTCGGCAACGAGTCTATAAATTAGCACTTTGTTATACCTTGTAGCACTCGAGATTGTTTCTCTCTCATATCTTTACTTAGACTTGCAGTTAGGGTCTTGTTTGCCCAACCGGGCCCAAAACTTGGGCCTCTGTTGTTGTTGCTGCTGATAGATCCTTCAAAGTTATACCCTTTAAAGACGAGTTCATTTCACATAGCTACCTACCTTAATATTATTAAGTTTATTGAGTACAGAGAAAATTTGTTTACTTATGCACATTTTGTGTGTAGCATGTTATGTACACACGGCCGCACGTCGGTGAATGCTTTTTGACCTTGAGCGGATCTATGTTTTTGGACGTTTGTTGCGCAGCACTTGTTCGGATTATACATGTTTTGTTTCTACGAGCTTGCTGACGTGCGTACACTCAACAGCACGTCAGTAGAAACACTTTTGGACCTTGTGGCGTGGTAGTAGGGTTAAAAAGGTTCTACTGACGTGCGGTTGACTGTACGTAATGCCCTTCAGATCATTTTATTGTCTTTGTGAAAACTTGGCCTATATTTATTCAATGTATTTTTTTTACGGAAAGCTTATTGAATATCAACACGTCATTATAGTATGCAGATTTCTTACCACAAGTTCGAAGATAGTATAGTAATAAAATTCTCATCCGGAAGCGAAAATTTAAAATAAACAGGGTGTCTACTCTCAAAGTCCGATATATCGAAACGATACTATTCGAAACATGCAAATTCAAAACTTCGTCCCTTGACAATACAGTAGAATATTGGTTGGATGCTAACTACTGGCAGTTTGAAAATTCATTCGAGTAGACACCCTGTTCGGATGAGAGTTTCGTTTTTGTGCAAAGTCCATAAGGCAAGTTTAATACCATGCCTTGCTTATATCTGCCGTAAAGCAGCCGTATACGCTGTGTTTCTTTTTAATTTTTTTTATTGCATATCAATGCCCGTGTCATGCCGGCAAAAAATAGTACCTACCCTTCTCTAACCGTGGATGTCGTAAGAGGCGACTAAGGAATTATGAACTGGAAGGTTTTTATGTTCAAGAAGCTGAAGATCTGCCTAGGATTGAGAGTTCGGGCATCCTCAGATGAAGGCAACTGGAGGATGGACAGCAGCATCCTTCTGTGTATCGTTCCACCTTAAATAATGCGGTCACCAACAACCGCGATAAATGGTGCCTGCCGCAACGCTAACAAGCGTGGTGACAATAGACTGTCTCCAAATTGTACCATGAGTTCTAGCTGATACGCTGCGCTGGAAAGAGCTTCCTGTCCTGTAGATGACGTTTCATGGGATGTCATGATACTGATGTCACTGTAAGAATAAGTCCGCGTCATTAGGCTTACAGTGAGCGGCTGACTGTACGCTGACTGACTCTGAGCGGCGTATCGGTCGCTTACTCAATGTTTAGTTAGAGGCAAACTGCAGCGTATTAGCCGCGAAGCGCTTGCAAATTCTTGGGAAGGAGGGTAGCGGCACAGTAAATATATAAGCTAAAGCAGTATGGAAACTCGGGCCTTTATTTGAAAAAAGAACTATTCTGCGTCGGAGCGTCAGGGTTGTAACCCAGAATTTTTGAAATAAGAATAGTATGATGAACTCAAATATTGGGTGCTTCTATCAAATTTGTTCCTTTCAGCATGTTTTCAATTTTTCATGTTTTTTTTTCACACTTAGTCGCCTTTTACGACACAAGAAAAGGTTAAGTCACTTAGTCACCTTTTATGATACAAGGGCAGATTAAGATACTTCGTCGTCTTTAATCGCACAAGGACAGGTACATACTTATAGGACCATACATGTACCTATTTGTTTGTATTATGGTTTTGGCACCCACGACAGACTTCAGCGCGAAAACTGCTTATTTTCCTGTAGCGGTGTGCGCATGTGTGAGTGCGCCATTTTTGGACGTTTGTTAGGAGTTTCCATACTGCTTTAGCTTATATATTTACTGTGGTAGCGGTTAGTATACGTATATGACCGCGTGACGCTGCACAGCGTACCGGCGGCGCGGCGGCGGAGTGAGCTGACTGAGCCCCCGACCGCGAGCATCGTTCGCAACGAGTCAGCTGCTCCCTGAATGAATCCGCAAGCGAAACGACGCAAACTGTTAGCCGCTCACTGTGAGCCTAATGGGGACGCGGCCTAAAGGTGGTGCACAAAGTACTTGGGTGTCACAAATAATGTTCTATTCTATTATATATATCAAAGGTAAGAGGGCCGATGAAATAACAACACTCGTGCATGGGTCATTATACTCATTATCTTCGTTTTTGGGGTGGGCACCAAGCTTCAACTGTTTTATGTCGATTGACGTCACAAATTGTAAGTTACATAGATGGTGGAGGTATTTCTTACCATCAGTTTGCTCAACATACATACATAACATCACGCCTCTTTCCCGTCGGGGTAGGCGGAGACCATAGTCTTCCACCTGCTACGATCTTGACATACTTCCCTTGCTTCGTGTACTTTCATCAATCCTTTCATACATGCTCGTCGGTTTAGGGTACCTTTAACCTGGCCTTTATTCAGAACGTCCTGAATTTGGTCCTGGTACGTTCGCCTAGGCCTTCCCCTTCCAACGTTTCCATTCACTCTCGCCTTGTAGATCTCTTTCCTCAATCTTCGTTCATTCATCCTCTCTACATGACCAAACCATCTCAGCATCCCTTTCTCGATTTTGGTCACTACGTCTTCTTTTACGCCACACTGTTCTCTTATCACACTATTTCTAATCCTGTCACTCAATTTAACACCAATCATACTCTTTAGCGCTCTCATTTCCATTTGCTCAATTGTGACGGAATAAAAAAAAGAGATCTACGAAATAAGAAATAAGATCTTTCATTGTTTCATGTAAATTTCGGAACAGTATGTCGTATAAAATTCATTAAACCCTTACGATTGTTAATGTTTGCGCTTCAAAACATAAAGTTTACAATAATGGCGGCGTAAACATTAACTGACCTTTTACTCTCAAATAACCAGTAAAATTGTTATTTTAACATTACGCTTCTAGGGTGTAATTAAACGTCCATCAGTCTTGTAGTATAAAATAATGAGTAATATTGCAATATTACAAAAAAGCAACAAAAATAAAAAAAAGAAACAAAAATCCCTATTCAAGGTGGTAGGGCTTTTGCGCAAAGTCCGTCTGGGGAAATACCACCCCCTTGCCTATTTCTGCCGTGAAATAGCAGTGTTTGCACTGCTGTGTTTCGGTTTGAAGCGTGGGGGAGCCAGCGAAATTACTGGCACACGAGACACACTATCAAGTTATGCCACTAATAAGACAGCGGGCTCCATGGGCAGTGGTGACCACTTTCCATCAGTTGGCCCATCTGCTTGTTTGCTTACTTATCACAAAAAAAAAACCTTAAAACGGATGCGTCTATGTAGGTAGGTATGGTCAAGAGCACTTCAAGCTCCCACCCACGTCCTCTCATCCACCCCTTCACCTACCTCGCCTTCGCCCTCCCCTCATCTACCTCTTCTTCCCTCTACCCTTCCCCAACCCACCTCCACTCACCTACCTGTCCTTCCCTCTACCTTTCCCCAAAAATTCCATCACCCTCTCTGCCCACTTCCTGCATCCCCCCTCCCTCACCCTCTAACTCATCCAAAACTCAATGTTACCAATCATAAAGAGTTTCATATGACCCGAATCTATTCAAGTCGCGAGTAAATAGGCTTCTTTTGGGCAAGCTCGTCCCATCGTCGACCTCATCTTTGTCCTCTAGATTAGATCGAGGTTATGAGTATGCCCATAGACAATAAAAAAAAACCTTCCCCAGAGCACGAAATGACCCCCCAGACGAAAGTATAGACGATCCACGTAAAAAATTTGAAAAAAAAAATTGCTGCTTCTTATTATAAGTGTTTTCTATTTATCCTATACTATTAAACGAGCAATATTTGTATATATATTTGTAATCGGTTTCTCGAAAACGGCTTTAACAATTTCGATTAAATTTAGTATACAGGGGTTTTTGGAGGCAAAAAATCGATCTAGCTTGGTGTCATGTCTGGGAGAATTCGTTTTCACCGTCTTTTTTAATATTTCTTAGCGCGTTTTAGTGCGTTTAAGAAACTTACAGCGCCATCTGTTGTTGTGTAGCATAGCTTGCTCACCCGATGACATTTTAATCATACAGAGCATAGCTCCGCTCGGTCGCCCAGATACTTTAATATTAAGTTAGCAACATTGCAACAAGCTACAATTTTGACTGTTCTTGTCTTGTTTTTGCTATATTGTACAAGCAAATTACACCTTAAATTTTCAATGGTTTTGCTTCCGAAGCCCAGATTCTAGAATTGCAATTTTCCGAAAGAAAAACATTTTTACGCGAAACAAATTCTTCGTCTGTTCATATTCAAGTCGGTTTGCGATACCTCATGAAATTTTTAGAACTTGTTTTTTCTCTTTTCAGTTCATATTCTTCTACACAGTCGGGTATTTTGTTTTTTAGAATGTTTTTTTATTTAGTACCTTTTAGTTTTATTAATGAAAGATGTTTTAATAATTTTTTTATACCCTATGACACTCCCACAATGAATATAAATCTAACGACACCCCACATGTTGAAATCTATCAAGACTGCAGATCGCGACAAAGAAATCAACATACATACACACATTACATTTATTTTTACATTATAAGTATAAAAATAATAAATGTAATAGAAAACCGAAGAGGAAAAATGTGGTCATATCATCAGGCACGACACATTTATAAAAACTATTGTGGAAAGAAAAGTGGCAGGAAGAAGAGGCCGCGGCCGGCCTAGAATAGAGTACTGCCAAGGGATGAAAGAGAGGGCGGGGGTAAATACTTTTACGGAGCACTGAAAACCCTAATACAAGACAGAGCATGGCTCTTAAATAATGAATGAATGAACACATGAAAAATATAACCCCCTTGTTTTGGTGCAGTTGGGTAAAAACAGCAAATTAAAGGAAATGCTGAAAGAATGTTGGAAGACTAAATTATGTAATTCTCTTAGGCAACTGTGGTTAATTCTCTCAATCAATAATGCAAATCTATTTCGGAACTATCCATTTTCGATACTAAAATATTCATTCCTCTCGAGAACGAACCACGAGGACCTTTCTCTTCGATTCTATTAAACTACTATTTTTGCCCGCGTCGTCGTCCGCATGTTACAATAAAATATACCAGTTCTTAAGTCACATTTTAAACTATCGAATAAAAAAAATCATTAAAATCGGTTCAGAAGTTTTTGCGTTTTGCTCGAACCGATAAACAAATAAACAAAAATCATCCAAAAATCAGTGATTTGGATTCATGGGCAACAAAATAACATAAGGCCACAGTTTTTTTTTATAAATATCTTCAATGTACGGGCAAATTCAATTAAAAATTTTATAATAGTAAAGTGTAGCAGTGTAGTAGTAGCAATATTGTAATTGGTCGATCGTTTGGAAACGGCAAATTGTGCGATTTGCCTGCGACATATAGATTTATTCAGGGTCGTTTTGACCAATAAAAATAGAAACAAAGGAGAGAAACATAAAATATAAATATCGTCATCCTAAAAACCCATTAAAAGGCCACTAACACAGTCCTCCGGAATTTTATAGAGGATTTACTTAGTATATTATGGAGGAGAAGTTATCATAGTCACCACGCTAACGTGGTGCATCTATCCCCATGGACTGCTGTTGTTTGTATGTATTCTTTATTGTACACAACAAAACAATTATAAAATGATACAGATGTAGTTTACAATGGCGAGCTTATCTCTTTGAAGAGATCTCTTCCAGCCAACCAATATAAAGTAAGAAAATATAAGTATATAGACGGGGACAAGAATGTGTACACAATTATTAAGATTAAATAATAGTAGGAAAATATACACTACATATTAATCATACATACATAGTCATAAGTTAAATATACTACTTATACTGACTACATACCATATTACTTATATACCAATAATATAATAGAATACTACATACCTAAACTATAATATAATAGAATAATACATACTAATATTTTAACAAGATAAGATCGATAAGTAGTGCTCTTTTAGCCTTTTTTTAAAAGAAGTAACGGAAGGGCTGTCTTGTATCGATTTAGGAAGCTTGTTCCACATTCGAGCAGCTCGCGAAGAGAAGGAGTTAAATAGGAAATTTGTGTTTGCTCTCGGACATTCCAGCATCTTAGTGATGCATGGACGCCTAGAACGGAGATCAGGAGGCAAAAGTTGGAAACGGGAGCGGAGGTATTCAGGAGTGGCAGGATCATTAAGGATATTGTAGAGAACAGTAAGGATATGCACATCACGGCGAAGTCGAATTGGGAGCCATTTTAACTGAGCACGAAAGTGGGAGACGTGGTAAAATTTTCGAAGTCCAAATATAAAACGTATAGCGAGATTTTGTAGGCGCTCAAGTTTATTAAGTTGCTCCTCAGTCGCATCCAAATAACACACATCAGCGTAGTCTAGAATAGGAAGAAGAAGGGATTGGGCAAGCATGATTTTCGTGTTGAGAGGAAGGAAGAACTGGAGTCGTTTGAGTGAGTGGTATGAATAATGCATGCGCCTGCTTACCTCATTGACTTGAGCAGTCCAAGACAAGGTATTATCCATGATTAGACCCAGGTTTTTAGCCTTGTTAGTGTATGGAATACAGACGTCGTCATAACATACAAAGGGAAGATCATCAAAATTAAGTCTGCTTCTTAACCTACTGCTGCCTACAACCATCGCTTGAGACTTACTAGGGTTAACAAGCAAACCAAATGTGTGAGCCCATGTTTTTATTGCAGTAAGATCGTTATTAATCGCAGTGACAGCTTCTGTTGCGTCATCTAGTGAAAAGTGCCTGTATATCTGTAGATCATCGGCATACAAGTGGTACGGGGAAGAGACTACGCGAGAAATATTATTTATAAAGATTGAAAATAGTAATGGCGAAAGAACACCACCTTGCGGTACCCCAGCAGATAATGCAGACCAGTCCGATGAAGCATCGTTGGTCCTCACGCTCTGCTGGCGACCGTGGAGGTAAGAGCTAAACCATTCGATCACAGAGGGTGAGATGTTAATAGAGTAAAGGATGGCAAGTAGGATTTCAAAGTTCACAGAGTTGAATGCGTTGCTGAAATCAAGCAGCACGACAATGGTGAGCTTGGTGTTGTCCATAGCAGACCTAATGTCTTCAGTAATATTCAGCAACGCACTAACTGTACTGTGGGAAGGACGGAAACCGGATTGGTAGGGACATGTTAGGTTATTAGTGATTAAGAATGAATAAAGTTGTTTGTGAACAACGCTTTCCAGGACTTTTGAGAGGACAGGAAGGATAGAGATAGGACGATAGTGGGAAAAGGCAGTAGGATTAGTTACTTTAGGCAATGGTATGACAAAAGCTTTTTTCCAGTCTGTTGGGAAGACATTTACCCTCAAAGAGAAATTGATAATGTGAGAGATGATAGGGACAATGTCATTCAGAATAGGAATCAACATGACCACGCTTAGGTTATCACTACCTACCGCCTTTGTGGAGATGGAAAGGATACTCTTTTTGACACCCTCCTCTGTGACGGGTTGAAAAATAAATGGAGGGCAGTCAGGCAGGGCAAGGTTTGAAAGATAGGAAAGACAGATGGCCTTAGTGGCGTCATCGAGAACAACGGGAGGAGTCGAGAAATGTTTGTTAAGAGTGTTTAGGTCCACGGTTCCTAAGGAGGTATCCGTGGCCTGGCCCACACCCAATGACATTAGAAATTTCCATGTCTGAGCTTGTGTTAAATTGTCAAGGGATGAGTGTATATAACGACGCTTCGCATTTCTACACAGTCTGTTACAGATGTTTCGCAGTTTTTTGTAAGCAGCTAGATTACTATCAGTTGGATCCTTCTTATGTTTCTTCTTCGCTCTGTCCCTTTTTTAGAGCTTTTAGTCATCACCCGTCTTATTGCGTCAGTCAGCCAAGGAGCCGGCGCATGCCTTATTCGCACGGGCCGAATAGGTGCATGTTTATCAAAAAGCTGTATGAGAATTACAGTAAGCGCAGCTACCTTTGCGTCAACTGTATCAGCTTTCAATACCGGTGACCAATCCACGCATTTGACATCCTCACTCAAACGATCCAGGTTCATGTTGCGAAAATTACGCTGTAAAATGACTTTGATCTTTTTCTTGGGAGGACGCACTTTATAAGCGAGGAAAATAAGGTCGTGATAGGAAAAAGGAGCTGTCATCTGACCATGAGTTGACACAGCATCAGTGTTGGAGACTATCATTAGATCCAGGAGAGAGGGCCTTGAGTTAGGAGAATGATGGGTGGGAGAAAGAGGAAGAACGTTAAGATTAAGAGAAGAGGTAATGGAAAGAAGTTTTTGGGATCGAGAGTCATCCTTCAGAATGCAGGTGTTGAAATCACCCATAATGATAAGGTGATCATAAGTAGTACAGAAGTTTTCAAGTATAGACTCAAAAGAACTGAAATAGTTCACCTTATCATTAGGGCTGTACGCAACACCTACAAGGATTTTCTTATGATGAAGGATTACTTCAAGAAACAAATATTCAATGAACCCTGTATACTGCGAAGGGGAGCAAGATATGATAGATGCAGGCAAGTCACTTCGTAGATAAATACCCACTCCACCTCCACCCACACCCACACGGTCATTGCGATAGAGCCGGAAACCAGGAAGAGAACAACTAGTAGAAGGAAGAGAAGGTTTTAGCCATGTCTCGGAAACGAGGATACCATCGACTACACTGGTGCTGAAGGATGCGAGAAGGTCGGAATAGTGAGCTAATATGCTCTGCGCGTTGATGTGCACAAGGGATAGGAAAGACGAGCTACTCTGAAAAACCGATACAAGTTTATCATGCAGTGGGTCAGAGTCAGACAAAGAAGAGCAACTGCTGTGGCTGTGAGCACTCAAAAAGTCATCATCCGAAGATGAGCACGAGAAATAATCATCATTAATCATATATATGTAAATAATATAAATATATATACCTACTTAAAACTAAAATATCAATGAAATCTAAATAAATTAAAAATATAAAAATTACCATCGGCACTGGTTGACTGAACTAGATTTACAAAATCACACTTAATATAAAGAAATAATCGTATTAAACAAATAGATGATCGTATTGAGTAAAAAATAAACAGCTAAGTAAAACTAATCATCGGAAAACAAAGAATGATAACAAAACGCAAGTAAGACAAAATTTAACGTATCGTTACGGTGGCATCAAACGAACGTGCCTTGGTTTTTGAAACGTCAGACAGATGTCAAACGTGCGTCAAAAAAAAAACGAAACGTCACATCACCGACACGAAAACAGATACGCAAACATTGCAAGAATTTGCCACAATTAAATTATTAACTACCCGGAAAAAAAGAATTTAAAAGAAATTGTGTATAGTCCGAACAATTTGAGTGGTTTACAGTTGTTTATATCATAAGTCTTACTTTTGCGTGGCACCTTTCTTGGAATTTCCACCTAAGCCAGCCCCGGACCGCGGTTTGCTGTCATTCTGATGACCATCGTTCGTCGGCGGATACTGCTCCAACAACGGCTGTAGCTCAGCCATCGTTACCACCTTTCTTCGAGATTTGTTCGGTAGAAGAACGACGACGGTGCCCTCCGACGACCAGCTGTGCCTTAATCCAAAATGTTTCCTAGCCGCGGCGAACACATCCTGCCGCGGCTTTGTAAGGAACTCTGAAATGGAGATTTTAGAGCCCTTTAATGCAGTTTTGGCATTCCATACCGTTGAACGATCCTTGTAACTGCCAAAACGGACCAAGATGGGGCGAGCCTTGTCTTTCTTAATGCCCAATCGATGGCACACTTCAATTGAGGCAGGGCCCACAGACGTCAACTTCATTTGGCCACATAATATTTCCTGCACCGCTGCAGGCAGATCTTCTGTGTCCTTCTCCGTGACTCCATGCAGCAGCAGAACCTTTCGCCGTGACTGGGTTTCGACCCGGTCCAGGCCATTGACGAGGAGCTCCAGCTGCGTCTTCAGCATACCAATCGCCTTCCACACCAACTCCTTGAAGCAAAGGTAGTCCGCTGACAGGTTCTTGACTGTGGGAGCGCCTCCTGTAGGATTTTGCTGCTGGCTCTGCTCGAATGCACTCATCTTGGCATCTACCCATGCAGTGAGATCTTCCATTCCCTTGGCAAGTTTGGCAACAGTGTTTTCCATGGTGGTGAAGTGAAATTACAAGTGTGAATGTTGTGATAGCAGTTAAGAGTAGGTCAACCTTTGCCTGTGGTAAGTTTCACAGCATGTAAATGTATTATAACTATTTTATTTAATTAAATTCGATAAGTGCAAAATTTTGAGCTGTTTACACTTTCCTGTCTACCCACCAAAAAAAAAAACTTGTGACTGTAGTGACTGTTTGTGACTGTAGTATTAATGTATGATGGTAACATGTAGAAGGCGGAACAACAGAGACCGCCCAAGCGTCCATATTTTGGAGACGGGGGAAGCACGCGGAGGCCAATCGTGGACCAAAACGAGCTCTCTCTCGTCATTCACCGAGCGGATGGAATGGCGATGACGGAGCAGTTTGCAACGGAGGTAAGGAAAAGGGTGGTGACGCTGATACGGGAAGGAGCCAAGGGAGATGTGGGTGGAGAGAAACTCTCTTTCACGGCGTCTGGACTTGTCGCGGAGGGCTACTTCCTGATATCAGGGGAAACCATGGAAGCTACAGAGTGGCTGCTGGCAAAAGACTTTGGTAGTCACGATAATGTGGAAATCAAAATCAGGAAGTATGACAGAGCGAAGGCGGCAATCTGGATTCCGGGCAGGGAGGAGGAGCAGGCACCCGACCCCATGATGCTTCTCGTTGCCCAGAATAACCACAGACCTGAGCTGAGGGTAAAGGAGTGGTCTCTGATACACAGGGACAAGTACCTGCAGGGACACAGACTCGTGGTGGGTGTACCGAAAGAACTATTCGAGACAGAACCAGGCAGAGTGATCAAGCTTAGCTACGAGGCTACTAAGGTAATTGCTAAACAGTTGAGGACCACACCCGTAGCGAGGCCGACGACTTCGTCTGAAAGGAAGGTAGGAGGAGAAGAGATGGAAGTAGATGAGACGGGGAGGCCGGTGAAGGGAGAGTGTAGTACACATCCGGTAGGCGAGCCACGACCGAGAAGGATCTCCACAACGACGGGGGAGTCCCAGCCTGGGAACGGTGTAGTCAATACGCCGCCTCCAGGAGGGGAATCAACCAGACGAGAGGAGATGAACAGGCTCTTTGAGGAGGTCCGAAAAGGAATCTCCTCAAAGAAACAATAGACACCAACATTACTACACACACACTCACACACATGGACACCGATACACAAACACTTCACAAAAACACAAAACAACTAAGAATACTTCAGTTAAATTTACATCACTGCAAGGCCGCAACTGCGGCAATGTGTGAATATGTGATAGCAAACAAAATAGACATTGCCTTACTCCAAGAGCCATACTGCTATAATAACAAGGTGGCTGGTATGGGATGTCTGGGAGGTGAACTCATCTATCATCATGGTGAGTTAAATCCCAGAACATGCATATACATCAACAAAGGAGTGAGGCCCCTAGGAATAATAGAATGCGAATGTTTCAGAGATTTAGTAGTGGTGCAGCTAACAATACGGCTGGACAGCGAGACCACGAAGAGAATCGGTATTGCCTCGGCATACATTCCTAGCGAGACAAATTTTGAACCACCGTCGATAGAACTAGAAGAAACAGTTAATAACTACAGAGGTAAGAGCATACCTATCATTGTGGGCTGTGACGCAAACTCCCATCATGTGGTGTGGGGTAGCACCAACAGCAACAAAAAAGGTGAGCTACTATTAGAATTCTTAATAAGCAACAGCATGGAGATCATGAACCAAGGTGACACACCAACGTTCATTAATAGGCTCAGGCAGGAGGTACTGGATATAACCTTCGCTTCTGCAGACATAAGTAAGTACATAGGCAAATGGAACGTGGATACGGAGGATTCATTCTCGGACCATCGGAGAATCACCTTTCAAATCCAATGCTCATATGATAGGCTCAAAGTTAGGAATAATAGAAAGACAGACTGGGATCTCTTTGATAAATACTTAAAAGAAGAGTTTATGCCCATAGATGAACCAATTGACAGTAGGGGGGTATTAGATAATCGAGTACAAAAGCTAAGTAACAACATGAGGGAAGCTCAACACAAGGCATGTCCGCTCAAGGTAGTTGAGATAGGGAGGGGACAAGCCTGGTGGAACAAGGAGTTAAAGAAAAACAGGAAAAAGACTCGCCGTGCACTGAGGATTGCCCTGAAGAAAAAGGACGATCCAATCAGCTGGCAGACATACAGAGATAAAAGGAATGAACTAAGCAATGCTTGCCAGAGGGAGAGGAGGAAAGGTTGGAGGTCATACTCTGGCAGCATAACAGAATATCCGGAAGCAGCGAGACTAATGAAAACGCTGGCTAATGACAAAGTAAGCAAACTTGGTAGCATCAGGGCAGGCAACGAGGTTATCACAGATCCAGGGAAAATCCTAAGGATCATGATGGACACACACTTCCCTGATAACATAAAGGCACGATTAGATGACCCTGATGTAAATACTACAAACGAGTGGGAGGACACAGGATCAATAATAACGGAAGAACTTGTAGAATGGAGTATTAATACTTTCTCACCGTATAAAGCGGCGGGACCAGATGGAATATTTCCAAAGATGCTGCAAAAAGCACTCAAGATAATAAAGGAGGAGTTGGTGACAATCCTAAAAGCCAGCCTGGCCCTAGGATACATACCTAGAAGCTGGAGAACTGTAAGGGCTACCTTTCTACCAAAACCGGGGAAAAAGTCCTATCAAGAGCCAAAAGCATTCAGATGCATAAGCTTATCCTCGTTTATGCTAAAGACACTAGAGAAACTATTAGACAGACACATAAGGATGAAGGTCGGACTTGGAAGGAACCCCTTTCATGCGAACCAGCATGCATATACGGAAAACAAATCCACAGAAACGGCTCTTCATAACCTTGTGATAAGAATAGACAAAGCGCTAGAAGCTAAAGAGTCAGCAATGGCGTGCTTCTTCGATATAGAGGGGGCATTTGATAAGGCCACATCAAGGGCAATTGAAGCATCACTTCGTAGAGACAACATAGAGTCATACACCAGAAGATGGATAATGAATATGTTGAGAAACAGACGAATAACAGCAGAACTAGGAGGCATCTCTTACACAATAAAGGCCAATAGGGGATTTCCCCAAGGAGGGTGTCTATCCCCACTCATGTGGTGCCTACTTATAGATGACCTATTAAAGAAAATAAACAGAATGCACATATTCATGCAAGCATACTCAGATGATGGTGCAATACTGGTCACGGGGAAAGACATGATAATGGTAAGGAACAGAATACAGTCTGGGATAAAAGCTACACTATTGTGGTGCAGGGAGAGAGGACTCAACCTTAACCCCGAAAAGACCAAACTAATGATGTTCACAAATAAAAGGAAAAAAGTAGAGCTGGCACCAATCACCATAGATGGAACCCAGATAGAGATGATACAAGAACTAAAGTATCTAGGTGTGATAATAGACAATAAGCTGTCTTTCAACTCACACATTAGATCACAGAGTAACAAAGCCAAGATAGCATTGATGCAATGCAGCAGAGCCGTAGGTAGAACTTGGGGCCTGAGACCAACAGTGGTGATGTGGATCTACCAAGCTATCATACTGCCAAGACTCATGTATGGTGCAATAGTATGGTGGCACAGGGCGTCAATAAAAGTAAATTACAAAGAGTTAGTGCAAGTACAGAGACTAGCAGAGCTCATGACAACGGGAGCAATGAGATCTACGCCCTCAGCAGCACTGGATATGATTCTCGGACTCGATCCACCGGATCTGGGGGCTAAGAAGAAAGCTCTAGAACAATGGTACAGAATGAAGTCGTGCGGGCAATGGAGCAACATAAATACAGGCTCCGGACACTCTACGATAGATAAAGCGTATGAAAGAAATCTGTCGATGATCATGACGCGCAATGATCTCATTGGGAAACAAAAGATCTTCGACAAGAAGTACAGAGTACACATAGGAACCAGAGACAACTGGGAGGCTGAAACAACAGAGGAAACAATAGTATGCTACACAGACGGGTCTAGGAAGGCTAAGTCCGGCAGATCGGGCGCAGGATTCTTCATCGATGGACCCGAAAGCATAAAATTATCAGTACCACTTGGGAAATTTGCAAGTGTATTTCAAACTGAGGTACTTGCCATCATAGAATGTGCCAGACACATAAAGGAGTCCTGCGGAAACTTACACAACAGAGTAATGATCTACAGCGATAGCCAAGCAGCAATAAAAGCAATAATGAAATCAGAGACGACATCAGCCTTGGTGCTAGAATGTAAAGAGGCCCTTAATGACCTAGCTCAAGACAAAGAAGTGATATTAGCCTGGACACCCGGTCACGAAGGAAACATGGGTAACGAGACCGCGGATGAACTAGCCAGGAAAGGAGCAGATGAAATACTGATAGGCCCAGAACCCCGCCTTCCCATATCTAGCAACATAGTTAAAGGGGTACTCAGGAAAATTATAAATGTAGAGGCTATCACGCGATGGGAGAACGTGGAGGGGCATCGTCAATCCAAACTCTTCATCAAGGGATTTGATAGGAAAAAGACTAAACACCTTTTACAGCTCTCGAAACCAGATATAACGGTAATGGTAGGCATTATGACAGGTCATTGTAATTTAAACAGACATCTGACCATAATGAAGAAAAAGGAGGACCCAGCTTGTCCAGAATGCGGAGAGGAGGAGACCGGCTTCCATTTCTTCGCCGAGTGTCCCATGTACTCGATGCCCCGATGGTTAGCAACGGGTAAGGACAAAATATCAGAGGAGGACATAAAGGAAGTATCAGTAGCAGACATGGTAAGATACTACAAAGCAACAGGTAGGTTCCACGGGGTAACGCTGCAGGAGCACCAGTAAACCAGTGCCCCGGGCGGGGTGGATTGTGGAGCAGTGAGCCTCACACCAGGGGACACAGAATTGTGTGCGAGATGCTCCGGAGGCCCTCTCAGGATCCTCATTTAGTACATCTCAACCAGTAGTTAGGGGGGATGGAAAATGAGGACACCCCTGATGAAGCCAAAAGAGCAGCTCGCCACATATAACTGGCCGTCATCCTGGATGGGGCTTGGAGCGAAACAACCCACGCCGCCCGTCTCCAGCTGGGATAGTGGGTGAAATAGATCCACAGACGTGATCTGATCACCCGTCTGCGCGAGCCGCGGCGTCCCGAGTAGAAATAATAATAATAATAATGTATGATGGTACGTTTTGCAGAAAGACGTATATTATTTAGCAAAAAATTGCATCACTACAGATTACAATAAATTTTACTATACTTACAGGGGTTCTTGAGGGTGCAAAATTTATCTAGCTAGGTCTCAAGTCTGGGAAAATTCGTTTTCCCCGTGTTTTTAGACAGAAACCTATAGCGCCATCTGTTGGCGGGTAGATGGCTCACTCGATGATATTTTAATGTTGAGGCGGTTATTATAGAACGAAGCTCGGTCGACTAAGTACTTTTAGTGACATACCGTCAGTTGCACAAATCGTCTTTAAAGTATTGTTGACTCTTTCTGTCTGTTGGCAAAAAATGTGACAGCAATAGTTGAAGGAGCTTCTATTTTAAAGATATTTTGTACAACTGGCTGATAGACAGATAAACCACTGTTAAAAAAATCCTATCACAGAATTTCCCGGAATATTTACTGCAGATCCTCAACCAATTACAAGAAAACTAATGTCTCCGGACCACATTTTTATCCATAGTGTTACTTTGTTAACTCATGTGCAACTCGCAAAACAAAAGCTTTTCTTCTCTGCTAGAGAGCTCATAACTCGTTATTCGTTTATGTATTTTTGTATATATTGTACTAGAATTTTGCCCAAAAAATGATATCTGTCTAGTTTTGTCATTCTACAACCAATACTTTGATATTATTATATGACGGACATTTTGAAAAGTCTTTACTTGCCTTTAAAAAGAACAAGCCTTATGTACCAGGCCACTCAGAAAGTATTGCGAAAAATAGTTTTTATATATGGGAGACTGGCCGGTCAGAATCTTTTTCGAAAATATGATTACTTGTAAGTAAAAATATGTGTGTTCCATTTTCAAAATTTCCCTCCACATTTTTTGCGAGCCAATTCAAAGTATCGTGTCTTACTGAAAAATGGATCTGCGCCGGGAACATTTAGAGCTATGATTTTTTACGATTTCAAGTGTCGCCTGAAACCGGATGAATCGTTCGATAGACTTCAAATGGCATTTATGGATGAAGGCCCCTCCAAGGCAACCGTGTATCGTTGGTATAACGAATTTAGGCGCGGTCGACCAACCTTGGGGGATGAAGAAAGAAGCGGTCGCCCTTTGACGGCTATTACGGAAGAAAACGTGCTAGCAGTGAAAAATTTAATCTAAGATAATAGGCGAATTACATATCAGGAGATTCAGCACATATTAAAGATTGGATCGGGAAGCGTTCACGAGATTCTACACGGGCATCTTCGCGTGAGGAGGATAGTATCGCGCTGGGTGCCGCACTACCTCACCGACGCTCAGAAGCAGGCCCGGGTGGAATGGTGCCGTGATATGCTGAACAAATTTGAAGCAGGCTCGTCTCGGCGTGTTTACGACATCGTAACAGGTGATGAGTCCTGGATTTATCAATACGATCCAGAAACCAAGCGCCAGTCGACAGTTTGGGTGTTTCAAAATGAACCAACGCCTACCAAAGTGAAGCGATCTCGAAGCGGGGGGAAGATTTTGATCGCCAGCTTTTTTAATTTGACTGGCCACTTGGCCTCAATTCCCTTACGAGATCAAAGAAGCATCAACGCCGAATGGTATACTATCAAATGTTTACCAGAAGTTTTTTCTGTTGTGAGCAACAAGCGACCAAACACAGGGCTCCGCGGACTACTGCTCCACCACGACAATGCGCCTGCACACACCGCGCTCAAAACGAGGGACTTCCTGGACAGCACACCAGTCAAACTCCTGGGTCACCCTCCTTACAGCCCTGATCTAGCACCGTGTGACTTCTTTTTATTTCCAAAAATAAAAAATCAGCTCAAGGGGATACAATTTTCGTCGCCGGAAGATGCGCTGGCTGCGTTCGAGCAGGCTGTAAACGAGGTGTCTACGGCGGACTGGAAAAAGTGTTTTGAAAACTGGTTCAGACGCATGAATCTTTGTATAGAGGCTGGTGGAGAGTACTTTGAAAAGATTTAATAAAAATATATGTACCTGTAGAACAATTTTTTTTAGTGTCGCAAATATTTCTGAGTGTCCCACGTATAATAGGTAAGCAACGAAATGGTTGCGAAATTAATTAAAACCAAAAGTGTGGCAAAAGGGTAACAGGTGTTTCTCAGTACTTATACTGGAGCAGTTTTGACAACAAAGGTTTTATGGGGTTTTAGACATCGCTGAGTTCAAAACCAATGTGGTCAATTCGCAATCCTACTAGCCCAAAAACGATACGAAATCACCTATGTAGGTTAAATAACAGCGAAAGATTTCTCTTTTTTTAAAGTGTTCCTTAGGTCCCCCTGAACATATCTAGAAAGTTCCCCATCGAACCCGTGTTCCCCTCAAACAGGTGCCTGATTTTAGCGTTTTCTACTTATGTCATAAGCGGAAGTTAGATAAAGTCATTTTCGTAAGATTTAATCGTTATAAAATTACCAACTCGTCAACGCCTATTTCATTTCATTCTGACCTATAGTATTTGAAATTCAGAGTTAATTAACTATAAGTAAGCTGCTGGTTTTGCGCCAATAGCAGTCCTAATAAATTTCAATTTATATCAAAAACCCAATAAAACCTTTGTTGTCAAAACTGGTCCGTTTTAGTTTTGACTTTGAAAAGGAAACCCAAATTTTGAATTTCACCTCGATCTGAAATTGGATAAGTTTCCTGTTCTTACAAATGAATTGGTCTATTTTCAAACCAAGGGTGAATAAAAAACCAATGTTCTGATCGAGTTTTCCAAATCCAAATTTCAATAAACAGCTTACCAAAACGCCAGTAGTACCACATCGGTACTCGCACTATCTTTTGTTTGGCCATCGTTTGTCTCTGTCTTTGTCGCACTATTGTGGCCCATAAATATGTGCCGTGAAACTAGAAATTGTACGCCACGAGATACGAGTAACGGGAATCGGAAAGATTCTTTATGGAACCAAATGGGACTCAGATGTCGTTCGCGATATGAGTTTTTACGTTTTTAGCTTGATTAATTCGAGTGTTCTCTTAAAATATTACTTTGGTACCGCTTTTGCGAAATGAAGGCGGAAATGAAAAATGTTGGAAGGGATATTAGATTTTTGATTCGGGATGAGCAGATTTTTTTTTGGTTAGTTTGGGTTTCTAATGTATTTCAGTCAGTTCTTCATTGTAATTAATATGTATGTTAATAAAATAATAGGTCTTTACCTATGAAATTGCCGAAATTTTCTTAAAGTTAAATGAGATCATAATTCCTATAATTCTAATGCTATTTTTTTCATTTGTCTTATATTTAAAAGTTGACTTCAAGGTTATCAATTAACGCATAAAATAAAGTTTTTATTTTTAGTTCCATATATAAAATTAACGGTTCGGAAATTGATCGTCTTCAATGTCCTCCGATTTCATCATTAGATTTGTTATATTTTTTTACAGATAATGTTTTTCAAAAATTAAATTTAAGCTTCTGTTAGCTTAATGTATTCCCAATAATGCTTAGAAAAATTGGATTTATAATTCCTAAGAAAAATGCAAAAATGTTAGTACTGAAAATTGAGTTTACCTAAAATTCGCCATACAAAACGGCAATTTCATAGGTTCTTCTTCTTTTTTGTCAAAAGCTTAATTATATGTACAATCTTATTATTTAAATCCAAGTAAAATTTCTTAATCAAAAACTCTCACAAAGTTCTTAATCAGAAACTTCAAACAGTAATATTGTAGTACCTATCTGGATTAAAAAGTCGCTTTTGTACTACCTCGGATGGTGCTTTGGCCTATCAAATATAGTTAGGAGCTGATATTGTTTGGTAGGGTTATCAGCCATGTATACGTCGTCGCCACATGTGCTTTCCCAACAGTATGATTTATGAACAAAGCAGAAATGGATATTGATACCACATTTCACTAAACCTATAATATTATTACAATATTAACACTATCAATGTTATCTACTTGCTATTCTTATTCGTCTTTGACATCAGTTTTATGATGTCTTGAGTTTAGGAAAAGTAATTGTCTGTGTCGCAGGTAAACCTTATGATTCACCGTTTACAAACGGCGGGCAAACTGTAAACGGTCGGCAAATTGTAAAACGGCGCCGGCAGATTGTAAACGGGCTTAGATCACTAGTGCATTTTATGGTCGTTAGCCACGCTAAACCAAAAAAGGTTAGGTTATCTTACGACCACAACGCACGAGCCGAGTGAGCGAAGCGAGCGTGCTGCGGCAGCGGACGATTATTGCCAGAAACACCGTTTTGTGAAATTCCGTGCCATTATGAAAAAGGCGAATTAAAAATTTATTCGGAATTTTGTAGAATGCCAAGACAAAATGTGAAATGACGAATTCTTCGAACATCTATATTAAATAAAAACATGCTGTCATTCACATACTTAATAATTTTTGTGAAAAAAATATTCACCGCGAAATATTTATTGTCATCCACACAATTTAAAATGCTTCATCAAATTGGTTTATAAAATTGAGTATATGCGGCAAAAGCCAGCATCACGATAGAAGATGAATGTCTTCGAAAAGTAGTTTATTTTTAGGCATATTTACATTCAGCGAGGCACAAAAGTTAGATGAGAGAAGAATAAGGATAGATGAAAGTAGTAGAAGAGAACATGAAAGTAGTTAAAGTGAAGAAAGTACGTCAAGATCATAGCAGTGAGAAGGAGGTAGTTTCTACTTACCCCATGGGAAATAAGCGTCATGTTAACTTTGACGATCAATCTTTTAGCCCAAGCGTTATTGTTCTTTTTCAGCATCAACAGACCTTAAAATCAGTACCATTCGTCGGAGGTTGAAAATATCAAGACATTAATAGGAGAAAGTATGCAAAGTATTGTAGCAACTGAAGTGAACAACAAGATGAGCTCATTAGTCTCTACGCAAAACATTTAGCAGCTAAAATGCGTGCAAATAGATATTGCTTATACGCTTCTTCTTTATTTCCTTGAAAATCTACATCGAAGCACTTATCTCGTCACGTATTCACAAAGCACAGTTTACCGCCTCGCTCCAACTATTCCATTCCTGGCTCTTGATTTGCGTCAAAACTCGCGTCCCGGGCCATACATCACGCGGGTGTTGTGGTGACGTCGTTTGCACTAATCGCGCGGAACTAACAAACGATACGAGTTGCGAATAGCGGGCCACTTTTTTTTTTTTTTTTATTTTTTTTTATAGAAAATGGGCTTACTCTTGACCTCGAGCTAGTCTTGAAGACAGAGATGAGGTCTACGATGGAGCGAGCTTGCCCAGAAGAAGCCTATTCACTCGCGACTTGAATAGATTCAGGTTATATGAACTCGGGAACACAGACGCAGGCAGAGAATTCCACTCTTTAGCCGTGCGCATTATAAAAGATGTGCATAGAGACTTTGCATAGAGTTTGGCAATATTTGACCCGGTTGCCTTTAAATATCAATTGACAAATGTTGTGTGTAATTAGAAACCTTCATCATAACATCCCATGAAACGTCCACTACAGGACAGGGAGCTCCCTTCAGAATTCTAGCTTTTGCTGGAAAAATGTAGAGGGGAAGTACCATAGTCACCTCGCTTGTTAGCGTTACGGCTGGCACCATGGACCGCGGTTGTAGGTGACCGCAGTAAGTAAGATGTAAGATACAAAGGAGTATGCTGCTGCCCATCCTCCAGTAACCCTTAGTCGCCTCTTACGACACCCACGGGTATGTATGGGTTGGTACTATTCTTTGCCGGCACCACACGGGACCTTACTTGCTCTCTATTGCTGAGTCCGTGGTCCTTCAAGGGTTAAGATAAAAAAATATATTTGCCACTAAAATTAGAATCGTCATTTATCGCCCTTTTCCACTAAAAGATGTTTGGCGTATGTATATCAGGGTGGAGCGAAAAATAAATCACTTTTATATTCTTTATGAACCTCCACTAATATAAAATCATAATATCATAAATCACCTTTATTTCCTTAATGGACCTCCATACAAAATTTATACAAAATTCTGAATTTAGGCGTTACTTCACTCTGGACAGCTCCTAGTTTTATAAAGTACAAGTCCGATCCTGTATGGAGAACAAATGTCATTTTTGGCATGGCTCAGCCAAATATCAACTAGCCGCACTTAAGTCGATAGATCGTAGAGCCAAGAAGCTCGTTGGTGATGAGATGCTGGTGAAAACCAAGTTTCACAGTCCAGCCCACCGACGTAAGGTTGCATATCTGTAGGTTTTTTACAGATTGTACTACGGAGAGTGTGCTCAAGAGATCTATGAGCTTATATCCATCTCATACATTTACCGTCCCCCCTCTAGCATCGGGAGTCCAGAAACACCGTAGGATAACATCCACACTTGGTTGATATTTCACACATTCGCACAAAGCGCTATGAAACATCTTTTAATATGCGCACAGCTAAAGACTAGAATTCTCTACCTGCGTCTATGTTCCTGAGTTCATTATAATCCGAATCTAAGTCGCGAGTGAATAGGCCTCTTCTGGGCAAGCTCGTCCCATCGTCGACCTCGTCTTTGTCCTCAAGACTAGATTGAGGACAAGAGTAAGCACATTGAAAATAGAAAAAAAAGGTCACGGGCTCGAACTTATTCAGGGCAAATATACATACATACATAACATCACGCCTCTTTCCCGTCGGGGTAGGCAGAGACCACAGTCCTCCACCTGCTACGATCTTGACATACTTCCCTTGCTTCCTGTACTTTCATCGATCCTTTCATACATGCTCGTAGGCAAATATCTACTTGTTGAACGCAGATTTGGAGTCTGTTGTTTTTAAGATGAACTTGAGTTTATCCCTCAAATTACACTGCTACGCCGACGTAGCGAAATACTACGCATAAGCTACGAAAGACTGGAAGTGAAACATTGACGTAGCTTAATGCTACTCGAGAGCTACGAGAGATGAAAACTATCATCATACAGTGTGGTGCCGGCAAAGAATAGTACCATCCCATATATACCCGTGGGTGTCTTAAGAGGTGACAAAGGGTTATAAACTAGAGGATGGGCAGCAGCATCCTCCAGTGTATCATTCCATCTCAACCGCGGTCTATGGTGCCAGCCGTAACGCTGACAAGTGCGGTGACTATGGTACTTCCCCTCCACATTTTTTTTTGCAAGAGCTAGAACTCTGAAGGGAGCCGTGTCCTGTATTGGACAATTCATGGGATGTTATGATGACTATCATACAGAATGGACAATCTCCGCCCCCCCATGCAATCTCCGCCCCCCCATGCAATCTCCGCCCCCCCATGCAATCTCTCCCGCACTCCTGCGCGCACCCGTTCTTGTAATGGTTCTTCTGAGGGTCAAACGGTGTTTTCTAAAAACAATAGAGAACCGGAGAGGTAAAATGATAGGACAACTGATTATGGAAGGAAAGATTGAAGGAAAGAGGGCACGAGGAAAACCTGGGAGAAGTTACTTCGACCAAATAAAAGAAAAGGTCAATGTCGTGTCGTTTCAGGAAGTAAAGCAGCTAGCGATACAACGGAATGACTAAAGTTAATCCATCGACATGAGCCAAGCTTTTAAATTGAAGAAGAAGTCTGTCTGTCTGTCAGCGGGCTGTATTTCGTTGATATTTTACAGCTATTCGTATACAGTTGATATTTTCAATACATAATAAGAGTTAAAAAAAGTTAAGACGGGCTTCCCTACTAAAAATGTGTTTTTGAGGCAATTTTTGCTCAATTTTTGTTTAGAACTATCGTAAAAACGCGAAAACTTACATAAACAAATTGGTTTGCTTACAGTGCATAAGCCAAAGTATAACAACAAATAATACAAAATGGTCAAGTGCCTGTCGGACGCGCGTCTATAAATAAGACGGTATTTTTAACTTAGGGGTACGGAACCCTCTGCGCGAGTACGACTCGCACTTAGCCGGTTCTCTTATAATTTATTATGGTAAAACTAGTCTTATAAACGAGAATTTTGAAATTTTGACCTATGATGTCAAATAAGGTATCTTACAGACCTTTTATACACAACGTTCGGATAATTTCAGTATCGGTTTTGTAGATTTGTCAGACATCCTCTTTTAGTTCCATGCTCCAAGTATTTATAAAGGTCTTTACCTATGAAATTGCCGTTTTGTATGGCGAATTTTAGGTAAACTAAATTTTCAGTACTAACATTTTTGCATTTTTTTTTTATCATTATTGAGAAAACATTAAGCTAACAGAAGCTTAAATTTAATTTTCAAAAAATATTATCTGTAAAAAAATATAACAAATCTAATGATGAAATCAGACGACATTTAAAACGAACAATTTTCGAACATTAATTTTATATATCAAACTAAAAATAAAAACTTTATTTTATGCGTAAATTGATAACCTTGAAGTCAACTTTAAAATATAAGACAAATGAAAAAAATTGCATTAAAATTATAGGAATAATGATCTCATTAGATTTAGGCAAATACAAATTATTTGTCTATATGCCGCAGGCAAATTATATATATATATATATATATATATATATACTTGGTCATTTCACATTATGCCTTGGCATTCTACAAGATGCCGAAACATTTTGAATACGTCATTTAACATACTCGTAATCGGCATTTCACAAAACGGCGCGTAATTCGTTTCTGGCAACTTAACCTAACCTAAGCGATCCCGATTAGGGTTTACCGTGGCTAACGAACTTAAAATGCACCAGTGATTTAAACCCGTTTACAATCCACCGACGCCGTTTTACAATTTGCCGACTGTTTACAGTTTGCCTAAGACACATATACGCTGAAATACGTTTCACAAAATCATACAGACTCGTTGCTTTCTAAAGTCACAAATCCCCACAAACGGGGTCTTGTTTTCAGAGCGGTTACGTTTTGTACACAGTATGTGTTTGACAATCGAGTTTTTGTCCAAAACCCGCTCGTGGTGCAAAAACGAGAAGACACGGAGATATATCAGAAACTAGGGTTTTGTCTGTTATTTTCTGAGGGTGACTATTTAAGGTTGTTTTGCTTAAATAAGGAAATTAATTTAAGGTCCTCATTTAAATAATGTGAAATTGGTGTGCAGTTTTAGAGCGATAAACCACAGACACGATACAAACCTACGTCTTCTTCGTCACCATCGGAGCTGTGACCAAGTAGCCTACCGTGGTCCTGCATGATGTTGTGAAAGCGACCTCTATCTTTACTCATTCAACCTTTTTCTTTGTAGAATTTATCCAAACCACAGATCCAAACACAGAAAAAGTGAATAAGACAAAACATAAAACCTTTTAGGCCGGGAAAAGGTTATAACATCACTTTTCCATAGTACCTGCATTAGTTTAATATTTTTTTAAGGAAGATTATTCTATAAATTTCAGAAATAGTACATTAAGATGCAAGTGCTCTATTTTGGTGATTACTGTCGAGGCTCGAGAATTGCAGCCCGAGCCGCAGGAATTATGGAACCGAGAGTGTAATGACATGAAAATATTTAAAGATTATCAATTTATTTACAATTAATCCTATACTATTAATCGAGCAATATAATTTTTGTAATCAGTTTCTCGAAAACGGCTCTAACGATTTCGATGATGGCGAGAAATTGATCTAGCTAAGTCTCATGTCTGGAAAATTCGTTTTCCCTGTATTTTTTTCTAAATACCGCGTTTCAGACAGGAACCTACAGCGCCATCTGTTGGCGGGTAGCATAGCTTGCTCACCTGATGATATTTTAATGTTGAAGCAGCTATTATAGAGCGAAGCTCTGTCTACCAGGTACTTTGTTCTTTAAGTAAGAAAATATTTCATTTTAAATAATTCAACGTTAGTCAACGTGCCACTGTATTTGCTAAAAAATTGAAAATTTTGAGAAAAACCCACGACGGCTGTCATTCAAAAAACAATTAATAAAACTTTGGAAATTCCCCCGACTAAAAATAAATATTTTCACCTATCTATTCATATATTTTATAAGCCAAGAAAATCCGTCAGGGGCTGTAATTGCCATCTTTTCATAATTTATACTTAACTGCAGCAAATGCACTATTAATTTACGTAAGATAAGGAATGGCAGCCCCGACGGATTTTCTTGGCTTATAAAATATATGAATAGATAGGTGAAAATATTTATTTTTAGTCGGGGGAATTTTCAAAGTTTTATTAAATGTTTTTTGAATGACAGCCGTCGTGGGTTTTTCTCAAAATTTTCAATTTTGCTTTTTATTTTTAATTTTTTAGAGAATTCCCACTTTACTAGAGCGATTAAGAAGGACGTTGCGCGAGTAAAGAATAATTATTACTACACAGCGCCTCCTGGTGAGTTGACTCCACAACTATAGTCTTAAAACTGTCACTGATAAATATGATACTGATAGATAAATCTTATACTGAAAACCGTATCTAAATCGGTCAAACCGTTTTGGAGATAAATGGGAACATTTGCGTAAATAAAAATTTATTATTACAGTGCCCCCTGGTGAGTTGGCGCCACAACTCTGGTCAAAAAAATAAATAAATAAATAAAAAAAAAATAATAATAAATAAATAAGAACCATCACTGATAAATCATAAATCTTTTACTGAAAACTGTACCTAAATCGGTCAAACCGTTTTGGAAATAAATGGCAACATTTGCTTAAATAAAATTTATTATTACAGCGCCCCCTGGTGAGTTGGCGCCATAACTCTGGTCTAAGAACCATCACTGATAAATCATAAATCTTTTACTGAAAACCGTACCTAAATCGGTCACACCGTTTTGGAGATAAATGGCAACATTTGCTTAGATAAAAATTATCATTACAGCGCCCCCTGGTGACTTGGCGCCACAACTCTAATCTACAAACCATCATTGATAAATTATAAATCCATTACTGAAAACCGTATCTAAATCGGTTAAGCCGTTTTTAAGATAAAAGGCAACATAACTTTGCACACACAAACGAACAAACACACAACATCTCACCCTAAACGCATACACCTTCTCCGTTCCGTCGTGGGTAAAAAAGTAATGCGCGCGCCATTTTCACAAATATTTGTGGGGTTTGATATAATTATTTTCAAGTATCGACTTCTACAAATAAAAAAAACAGGCCAAGTGCGTGTCAGGCCACGCACAATAAAGGGTTCCGAAGTTTTTAACGATTTTTATCGCAAAACGGGTGTTGACTAAGTATGTCATAAAGTTCATAACATAACATTTTTACCTCCTAATACTCAGCGAGGTCCTAAGGCCCGATTGCTATTTACATTATTTCCAGTTTTTCGGCTATAGCTCATTTACCTGTGAAGCCTAATTAGCTGTGATAGTTTTCCTTTTAATTTTATCATATATACTAATACTGCGATTTTTTTCACGTTTCCATTAACTACCATTTAGCTGGCAGGGGGGGCACTCGACTCCACAAAAAAATGGTGCTATCAAGTTGAATATTTCGAAAACGGATCTTTAAATCGAAAAATGATCTTTGCAAACTAACATTATTTTTAAAAGAACTATCCAACGATACCCCATACGATGGGGTAAGATATTTTTTTAGATTTTATTATACCACTTTCTTGACGTGGATGAAATATATATCCGTACAAAATTTCAACTTTCTAGTACTAAGGGTCTCTGAGCAAAGCCGCGGACAGACAGACGGACATGACGAAACTATAAGGGTTCCTTGTTGACTACGGAACCCTAAAAAAAGCAATAAATGTAGTTTAACACTGCGAAAATACTTAGACAAAAAACACAAGTCTGCAGTATCGGTTGTCCTTAAATATTTAATAAAAAACCGGTCAAGTGCGAGTCGGACTCGCGCGCCGAGGGTTCCGATATACCTATAGTATTTTTGGAAGCAATAAAGTCCATTTTCAGGACCGCAAAACTAAATTTGTTTGTAAAGGTTTTTTGCAGATTTCTGAAAAACTGTGCAACTTAGAAAGATCGTTTTATTTTTGCTGTAAAGTTTACATAAACCTCTGTCAACTGTAATTAATTCAGATTTTCCCTTACTCAAACTTCGGAGATAAGGGGGGGGGAATGGTATTTTTTTTGACATTTTTCATCATAACTTGAAAACTAAGAAACTTAAAAAAATATAAAAATATATTTTAAAATGTACAAGTAAAGCCCTTTCATATGATACCCCACTCGACCTAGTAGCGAATATTTGAAATTTGGCCCCCCCTATTTTGGCCCCCTTTACATTAATAATCATACTTTTTCAAAAAAATTTCATGTGCAATTAAGTTGGGCAACTATATTCTAAAACTATTCCAAATTTCAGCTCGATAGCGTAAGTGGTTGCTGAGATATAGAGGTGTGACAGACAGACGGACAGACAGACAGAGCGGCACCATAAGGGTTCCTTTTTTTTACCATTTTGGTATCGGAACCCTAAAAATACCTTACTTCCGATACGAATTTTCCTCCGGGAATAAAGATAAGCAAATTTCACTTATATTTATTCGCAAATGCGTTGAAAAACTTCGTAAGAAGCGCGTGCGCTTTTGTCATTACACTCTCGGCTCAATTACGCCCTCGCCTGCGTCTCGGACTGCAATTCTCGAGCCTCAAGTATAATCACCAAAATAGCGCAGTGTAATGTTCTATTACACATCATAATTGTAAGCAAAGATATTGTTACGTAAAAAACCGAAAACCTTGAAGAAAATAAACATCGCTCCCTTTGACTAAACTGGAAAAAAATGTACGCAAAAAAGTCGATTGAGCCTGCGGAGGAATGCCAATAAATAGTTGCAAATAAATCTTGTGTATCTACCGCCACAAACTAATCAGATCCAGAAGGTCATCTTAAAGCATTAATAATAATACTAGACGTTCATTCGCTTGGCTTGCAACACCGCACAAGTCTTTATTTTGATAGTTTTTAAGTTTGACTTCTTTAGAAAAAATTGTCATGTTGTAATTTGATCACCAAATTACATTATTTGCATTTGATTTTGTTAACTACGACGTACATACTCGCGCTCGCGTACAAGTGACTTCAGGGAAAAATTACTCGAGTGTAAATAATGAGTGCCGGTTTGGCGCTTTTTATGAAGTGGAACTACTGAACCTCTATGTTTCGTGAGTCCTTTCGCATCTGCTTGGAAACTCCGAAAATGTAGGCGTTTGAAATGTAGGAGCTACGGTATTGGATATACAGAGTCCCAAGAAAGTAATTTGATGCCATGCGGTCGAAGCTTAGAGTGAGAAAACTTTACCCAAGATTGCGTTCGAATTTGAACACTGTCAACCTCATCTCAAGAGTCTTGCAAATGGAATATTAATTCTTACATTTTTAAGACATATTGTGCTCAGTAATTTTTTTTATTTTAAGGGTTCCAATAACAAAATGGTAAATAAAAGGAACCCTTATGGTGCCGCTTTGTCTGTTTGTCCGTCTGTCTGTCACACCTGTATATCTCAGCAACCACTCATGCTATCGACTTGAAATTTGGAATAGTTTTAGAATATAGTTGCCCAACTTAAATGCATATGAAAGAATTAAAAAAGAATTAGAATTATTATTGTAAAGGGGGCACGAATAGGGGGGGTAAAATTTTCAAATTGTGGTGACTAAGTTGAGTGGGGAATCATATGAAAGGGTTTTTTTTTGTACATTATAAAACATATTTTTGTATTTTTTTACGACTCTTAGTTTTGAAGTTATGATGAAAAATGTCAAAAAAATACCGTCCCCCCCCCCTTATCTCCGAAGTTTGTGTAAGGAAAAATCTGAATTTATTACAGTCGATAGAAATCTATGTATATATTACAGCAAAAATAAAATGATCTTCCTAAGTTGCACAATTTTTTAGTAATCTGCAAAAAACCTTTACAAACAAATTTAGTTTTGCGGTCCTAAAAATGGACTTCATCGCTTCCAAAAATACTGTAGGTATATCGGAACCCTCGGCGCGGGAGTTCAACTCGCACTTGACCGGTTTTTTTTTTCATAGGAATTGGCATCATATTATCTGCCACTGCAGGGCAAAGGCCTCTCCCCGTCTTTCCACTTTTCCCTTAGTATATTTATATATTGTGACTATAAATTAGTTCTTAAATGCAAAAGATATGCATGTGCTTGTGAATATAAACCAGTTTCCGAAAGAAACATTAGTC
Source organism: Athrips mouffetella (assembly GCA_947532105.1). NCBI lineage: Eukaryota > Metazoa > Arthropoda > Insecta > Lepidoptera > Gelechiidae > Athrips > Athrips mouffetella. Next base: position 3,812,770 of record OX383964.1, on the reverse strand, counting down.
GAAAAACAGGTGTGACAGACAGACGGACGAAATCGCACCATAAGGTTTCCGTTTTCACCATTTTGCTTCGGACCCCTAAGCTAAGTTTCTTTTTACCCTTCCTCTACAAATCTTACGACACCACTATTAAAATTTGTATGGCCCAACCGTTTTTCGAACCATGTGTCTCGTTTTTCGAACCATGTGTCTTTGGGAAATCATGAATAATGCATATCTTTGGTTATTAAGAACTTATTAAAATTCATCCTAAATAAAATATTAGGTTTGATACGAGTAATTGCTGAAACTCGAACGAATCTCGGAATTAATATAACTTCTCAGAAAATATTCATTAGCGTTAGAAACTTGTTTACTATTATATATTCTGTGGCGTTAGTTTGAAGTGGGTAAAAATCAACACTTTAGAAAAGGTTTTTTAGGGTTATCCAAAGAGTGAAAAACGGGATGCCTCCGATGTCTGTAAGTCTGTCTTTCAGCGGACTGTATCTCATGACCGTAATAAGTAGACAGTTGAAATTTTCAAAGATTGTGTATTTCTGTTGCTGCTATAACAAGAAAAAATAAAATTCAAAAAACTTAAAGGGAAGCCTCTACTAAAAGCCCCTACTAAAAACGTGTTTTACAGGCGATTTTTGCTCGATTTTTGTTTTAGCTCTATCATAAAAAGGGAACACTTACAAGCGTGAAATATGGCATGTTTATAATGGATAACCTACAGAATAACAACAAATAATAAAAACTGGTCATGAGCGTGTCGGACTCGCGCTCATTTAGCGTCCATAACTAAGACGGTATTTCCACCATAGTGGTACGGAACCCTCGGTGCGCGAGTTCAACTCGCAATTGACAGGTTTTTTTTACCTAGTTTCGACCCATGTTCCATTGTATCGGTGGATTACTAGTTTTTACAAATTATTGGTATTTGTATAACATCCTGTATAGTTCCCTTTCTATACAAAGTTAGGGGTGTACATGTTTGAATTCATGCCAGCAGCAGTCGGATAATTTACGGCCTTTATGAGATAACCCTTTAAAATCACATCACACTATAGTATGTGTAGGTACAGTGAAGAGCACGTTAAGCTTGACACTTTGAACTTTATACCGCTCTTGTTTCAGTCGTGATTTAAACTAGAGTCGCGCTGTAAGTGTCAAGCCCCACCTGCTCTTGAATGTACATTTTAATTTATTAAATACGAAAGTGCCTTTGTTGTTTTTATGGTTCCGTACCTCAAAATAAAAAAAAACGGAACCCTTATAGGATCACTTTGTTGTCCGTCTGTCTGTCTGTCTGTCAAGACCCTTTTTCTCACGAGCGGGTAAAGGTATCAGGTTGAAATTGATAACGAATGTTAAGGTGTATAAACCACACAAGATCTGAAAATTTTAATTTTTTACAACGACGCAATCAAAAGATATGGCTTTTTATGTCCTCATCTCCATACATTAATGCAAAAAAGCAAAACCTACAGGGTACTTCCCGTTGACCTAAAATTATGAAATTTGGCAAGAAGCTAGGTCAGGTACAAACGAAGGGAAAAGTCTAAAATCATTAAATATTAAAAATTTTCTCACAACTAATAGTAACCAATTAAGGTGAGCTCCCGTTTCAAAAACTTTTCTATAAAAGAGGGGTCAAACTGGATGGTCGTTGAGTTTTTAAAATCAAAGAGCAAAAGCTTTTAGTATATCATATGATAGATAGGTACAGAACCCTAAGGTCGCGAGTCCGACTCGCACTTGGCCGGTTTCTTTTTTAGTGTGGCGTAAAAGGAGATTTAGTGATGGACTCAAATTGAGAAAGATTATTCAGATGAGATGGTCACGTAAAGGGAATTTATGAAATGAGACTAAATGAAAGAGATCTAAAAGTCGAGGTGAAAGGAAATTTAAGAAGAAGAGGGCCTCGGTGAACGTTCGAAGCCAGGTCAAAATTACCCTCAGGGTCGAACCACACTAAGTAACGCGCGACGCATTTTGCGTCGACTTACGCGCCATCATTGCGTTTCTTAGAATTTCGAGACACCGTTCACACCAACGCGCAAGTAACGTAAAACAAAGTTGTTGTGTACGCGGCACAACATTTGCTGAATATGCATAGACCATTAAGGATCGAACCTCACGCAGTGTATGTTGCACCGCGTAGTTAGCGTAAAATACGCCACTCGCTAACAAAATGCTCACAAGATCCTTATACAAAACCCTTAGGGTCGATCCACACTCAGCGTATTCTGCACCGCGTATTAGCTTAAAACACGTCGCTCGCTAACAAAATGCTCTAAGTTACTTACGCGTTGGTGGGAATGGTGTGTCGAAATTCTATGAAACGCAATTTAGGCGCGTAATGCAGCGCAAAATGCGTTGTGCTACACTCGCTGACTCTGGTTCAACCCTAAACCGACTAGCGTGTAAACTCGTAATACCTAAATACGAAAAAAATGTTTAAATCAGCTGGTGAATTTCTATGGGAAGGCTGTCATAGTTGTTTTTTTTTTATGTCACAAGTGACTAAACGAGCAGGTGGGCCACCTGATGGTAAGTGGTCACCACCGCCCATGACACTCACTGTCTTATTTGTGAAATAATTAAACACTTATAAGACAGCAAAGCACGTTACCCACCCTGAGAACTAAGATGGTATGTCTCATGTGCCAGTAATTTCCCTGGCTCCCTTGCCCTTCAAACCGAAACACAGCAGTGCAAACACTGCTGCTTCACGGTAGAAAAAAGCAAGAGGGTGGTACTTCCCCAGACGGACTTTGCACAAAAGCCCTACCACCTCATATGTTCAGTTTCATAGTCTGTTTGCACAGTTTCAAAGATTCGTTAGAAAAAAATACTGTTCCATTTTGTAATACTAAAGCTTTATGCTTATTTTTTTTTTCTAACAAAACATTACTTTCTACACGAAATGTGCAAGCAGCTGGTGTAGTTCCTATGGGAAGTCTAATTCTTGTATAGGAAAGTTGTTCAGTTTCATAGTCTTAATGCACAAAGGACAACAGTGCTTATCATTAACACCCTGTATTGAGGCAAAGCTTCGGAAAGATAATAAAAAAAACATACAGCCGAATAGTAAACCTCCTCCTTTTTGAAGTCGGTTAAAAATACACAAGTATTTTTATTTCTTAATGTTAGTACTAGGATGAATGTTACTTAGTTATCAAGCTAACACAATGCCTTTGTCGTCAAACGGCTTTTATCTAGTGCAACCCGAATAAAAACCTTTATAAATTCTACTAACCAACCGGTCAACACTGACACCCAGTTTGGTACAACTTACACAAAGGACGGTGTCAATGACAACTGGTTCGTTGTTTTGTACAACTGAGGACACAAAAACGTGGCCAGCGTCCCTATTCCGGTGATCCTGATTTGCATGTGAAGATAGCATTTTCAGGCGTAGTCGTTTTGTATGTATCTGCGTACGAAATAATGGTTGGTGTTCTGCGTTTTGTTCACAGATTCTGTTATTTTTTTGCTTTTTATTAGTATTTTGGTTGTTTCTGACTCAGCTGTGTTATAAAATGTTTTAGAGGCCAATAAAATTTAAAACGTGAGGGTCTAAACTGTTTGTGTTTATTAAATATGAGTTTTACATATAAATAGCTATTGGCTGCCTATAAACAAAAAAATTTAGGGATCCTTTTTTTTTAACTTTTGCGCTTTGTTAATTGTAATTTTTATTTATTTATTTAAAAAGACTTAATACCGGTAAGGGTTTGTCCGTACACCGTTGTTCATCATCGTTCACTCTAATATCATTATTACTGATTTGCGCTGGTTGGCTTCGAAATTAGAAGACGGCTCCTCAGGTTAATAAAATATAATTAAAAACAGTAAAACACACAGTATTTACAAGCAAACCAAGTAGAAACTGCCAAACTAAATCAATGTCGTAATTTGGAATTTTGCTTACGTCTAAGTTTAAATATACATATTTACAGAAGCCTGCCAGCATCAGGCTAGCAGGCAACTTCCGTCGTCGACAATCATAATAATATACTTAATATAAACAGTGTACCTATTTGGTATAATAACTAGCTCTCTTGATGACCAACTTCGTGCTCGATTGTGATTTTTTTCGATTAAAATTTTTATCGGGTAATTTTTTTTTCTTCGGGATAGTTGCTTGTTTTCATGAGTAGCATCACTGGGCTTCGGGAGCGAAACCAATACAAATTCACGTTGGATTACTTTAATAAGTTTTTTTTATTTCTATGTTTTATGTGTATGTCCATTATTGTCCATACAATAAAGCAAAATAACAAAGAATAAATAATAACTTTAGTATAAGATTATTTTTAAATTAGTTTAGATTGGTTAAGTGGTATCAAGGAAGTACTGTTTCAATTTATTTTTTATGTAATTTATTATTTAGTTTCCGGTCTTCGGCTAAAAAAAACTTTTTTTTCATACGTTTCAACCGAGTAAGTTAGGTATGAAAAATCTAGTAATCTTTTATTTTTAAAACTAATGTGTTTCATTCAAACTAAAAATACTTTAAAACGAGTATGATTCCTCATAAAGCCAAAAAACAATTACGCATGTATCCAAATCCATAAAAAATACTATAACAAAACCAATATAAAGCATGAGTCGTGTCAAATTTTAATGCGATATAAAACACCAATAAACGTGAGGTTCAGAATAAATTGCCCTTCTTTCGCCATAATACGTCTCGAAGCGGCCGTAACGCTGCGAAATCCTCAATAAGCGAATGCTTTATAGTAGATGTTCGGAATCCTTTCAGTCTGAATAAGGAATAAGGTTTATTTTTCCTTGCATAAATTTTGCTCTTTATTATGTTGACATTAATGTTATTGATGTGATCTTGTTGTGTCGTATGAGAGTTTGAATTAACCCTTTGGGGTATTTACGAGAAAATTTGGTTTGGTACAAATTATTTTCTTCAGTTAGTATTCGTATTTTAGAATTCTTTTCAGTATACGTAAATGAATATTATACACACATCAACTATGCCTAGGGATATTATACTATTGACGTCATAACTCAAAAACTATTAACGGTGTAGCAAAAATTTGTATATGAATAATAATCTACATGGTTCCTTCTTTCGAAATTCAAAAAAATAAAATTAAAGTACGTGTCAAAACAAAAGAATGCGCGATAATTTGAATTCGACTTTAGCTGTTAGTTTCTGTTACAATAAAAAAGTGCAGTTTTTGTGAATTGTAGCAGATTGCGCATTTTTAAATTCATGTTGAACGTTTATTACGTTTCCTGTCATGTCACGTTGACATTTAACAAGGGAAGAACAGATTAGAGCTGTAGGCATGCTAGAATCTGGCGCTATTCAACGCGCGGTTGCTGATACTCTACGAACCCACCAAAACGTGATCTACAGGTTGTGGTCACGCTGTCGTGTCACAGGAGACGTAGCGGAACGGCATTCCGGCAGAAATCGTGTCACCACTCCAAGACAGGACCGTTTTCTGCAAAATATGGCCAGGAGACAACCCAATGTCACGGCTATGCAAATGGTTCAAAGGCTTCAATCTGAACAACAATTGTTAGTAAGTGGCCAAACTGTGAGAAGAAGGTTACATGAAGCCGGTCTTCATTCTCGCAGACCACTGCGAGTTCCAGCTTTGCGGCGTGGCAATCGCGGGCGAAGACTTTTTGTGGGCTCGGAGTGACGAGCAATGGTCAATGGTTCTCTTTTCAGACGAGTCTCGGTTCGGATTTCATCCGGATTCGCGAAGAATAAGAGTTTGGCGACTTCCAGGTAGACGGAACCGTCTCCAGCATCCTCAAGAGGTCCATTCGTATCAAGGCGGGACAATCATGGTATGGGCTGGAATTCGTATGGGAGCGCGAACCGATCTAATTTGGATTAGAGGGAGTATGACTTCGAGGAAATACCGAGAAGAGGTAGTGGAACCTGTTATTATCCTACACAGGATCCAAATGGGCCAGGAGCTCGAACTCATGCACATAATGCGCGAGCACATACGGCAGAGTTGGTATCTACTGCGCTTCGGGAACATGATGTCAGAGTTATGAACTGGCCTGCTCAGTCCCCTGACATGAATCCCATAGAACATGCATGGGACATGTTACAAAGAAGGGCTTTGATCAATTTCCCTCCAAATTTGAGGACTGAAGAGTAAATTTTCTTGCACTTTAAAAGAACCTGGGACCTTATACCGCAGCAACACTTGGACAACCTAATTTTGAGTATAAATAACCGATGCCGAACACTTATTAACGTTAGGGGAGGAAATACTGATTATTAAATTTAATAATATGCATTATTTTGTTATTCGCGACCTTTTTTTTCAAAACTTCATCAAAAAAGAGATATTGTGTAAATAGTATTAATAAGAGACTTATAATTAATTAAAAAAAGAAACAACGAAACATGTCTGTTACATCTCTTTATTTTATTAAACGCGTAAAGCATAAAATACACTTTCATTCTGTATATACATGTCCTAAGAAATAATCAACAGGTTTTCTAAAAATTTACTAAAATTAAAATATCCCTAGGCATAGTTGATTTGTGTATGTTTTTGCTACAAATTTATGCAATTTTATGAGTTTCTCATATAGATGTAAATGGAAAGGACTATAAAGAATGAGGCTGACTTGAAAGACTGGTTAGAATATCTTTTGCATTAAGTTCGGTCTCTGTTTGCGTGACATTGTTGTTATTGAAGTATTGTTTGAGATTTTGAATAAACCTCTTCTCTTTTTTAATACACTTAGCGGCACGAAATTTGCACTACTTGAAACAAATGCTTCTTTTAGTCTTACAAATGAATTACGGGACAATACAAAAAAGAGGCAATAATATGACTATGACAATAACTTTGAAAGGTAATTAAATCTGCTTTTATGGAAGTACTGTAATCTTGGGGCACAACCAGGGCATAACTTAAAAAACCGGCCAAGTGCGAGTCGGACTCGTGCACCGAGGGTTCCGTACCAACACATAATCATAATTGTATTAGTTGAAATATCAGTACAATATGTGCTAGATTTTTTGAGTCCCACACGCGCTTGACTAAATTTTACGATTTGTTGTTATTTTATAGCTTATGCACTATAAACATACCAATTTTCAAGTTTGTAAGTGTTCCCGTTTTTAAAATAGAACTAAAACAAAAATCGCCTCCGCGACCATCCAACTTGACCTCTCTCTTATATGAATGTTCTTGAAACAGGAGCTCACCACAATTGGTTAACATTAGTTGTGAGAAAAGTTGTAATATTTAATGATTTCAGACTTTTTCCTTTATTTGTACTGTGAGACCTAGCTTCTTGCCAAATTTCATAATTTTAGGTCAACGGGAAGTACCCTATAGGTTTTGCTTTTGTGCATAAATGTATGGAGATGCGGACATAAAATGCCATATCTTTTGATTGCGTCGTTGTAAAAAATTTAGATTTTCAGATCTTGTGTGGTTTATAGACCCTAATATATGGTGTTAATTTCAACCTGATACCTTTACCCGTTCGTGAGATAAAGGGTCTTGACAGACAGACGGACAACAAAGTGATCCTACAAGGGTTCCGTTTTTTCTTTTGAGGTACGGAACCCTAAAAAAAACCAGCCAAGTGCGAGTCGGACTCGCGCACCGAGGGTTCCGTACCACCACATAATCATAATTGTATTAGTTGAAATTTCAGTAAGTTAATGTGCTAGATTTTTTGAGTCCGGCAAGCGCTTGACCAAATTTTATTATTTGTTGTTATTTTATAGCCTATGCCCTATAAACATACCAATTTTCAAGTTTGTAAGTGTTCCCGTTTTTAAATAGAACTAAAACAAAAATCGCATTTCAGCAACCATCCAACTTGACCCCTCTCTTATATGAATGTTCTTGAAACAGGAGCTCACCACAATTGGTTACCATTAGTTGTGAGAAAAGTTGTAATATTTAATGATTTCAGACTTTTCCCATTATTTGTACTGTGAGACCTAGCTTCTTGCCAAATTTCATAATTTTAGGTCAACGGGAAGTACCCTGTAGGTTTTTCATTTTTGAATAAATGTATGGAGATGAGGACATAAAATGCTATCTTTTGATTGCGTCGTTGTAAAAAATTGAAATTTTCAGATCTTGTGTGATTCATGGATCCTAATATATGGTCTTAATTTCAACCTGATACCTTTACCCGTTCGTGAGATAAAGGGTCTTGACAGACAGACAGACAGACAGACAGACAGACAGACAGACAGACAGACGGACAACAAAGTGATCCTATAAGGGTTCCGTTTTTTTCTTTTGAGGTACGGAACCCTAAAAACAAACGTAAAAAAAAATAACTTCTAGAACAATTTTAAAATTTACTATGATTTTAGTTGCTTTATTTTATTTAATAGAAGTTACAATAGTATCATTACCACCAAACAAATACAATACTAAATCTAAATGCACTTCTTGTCAAGGCAGCCACAACATTCAATTAAATTGAGATTACGTCAATTTATTATTCATTACATTTACAATATTACTTGTCAGAGAATTACAATTAAAAATATTATATTAAGATAAGAATTAAGAAAAAATTGCTTGATACAAACAATGATATTACAATTATATAACGATACAAAGACACGAAACGGATATTCAGTCTGTTTATTTCGATGAAAATATTGACTTTGGGAATTGTGAATTGAAAAGGAACTAACGTGATTCACCTATGCATGACGCATTGTTTTTTTTTAAGAAAAAAGTTCCATAATGGACCACTTGGAATTCTCAAAATTTCCTCGAATAAGCATTCGATTGTTCGTGGCCGTTCCCACGAAATATTGTCCAACATGGTACGGAACGTAGCTCTGTTTGCGAGTTTTAGATATTTTTATTTCCGTACGGTTGGCAAGAAGGCTTTGCTATGCCGTTATGTGCGGTTTTACCAGCATTATTAGACTTAGCTTGTTATATAAAATTCGACAAAAATTTTAATTCTAATGCAAATTTTTATAGTCTAGTTTGAGGGTTTGCAGAAGCTTCTTATTTTTAGCGTGATCATTTATGTTTTACGTCATACATACGTATTTGGTTTTTTTTTTCGGTTAAACTTGGTCAATAAAAGCGTAACTAAGTTTTGAATCCGGATGCAAATTTTCTATAGTTCTTGCTACTATGAAGGTCTAGGTTACTTTGTTTTTGGAAATGAGTAAAAAATCACCTAACAGCTTACTGAACTCTATTTTTTTTCTCATAAGTGTGGGATATTATTTGAGTTTTTGTTACAATTTTCATGTTGAGGTTCATAACATCAACTATGAAAAGATACTGAATCTGCGTCTTCTTCATTCATTTTCGTCGATTTAACGGTTTTTACAGTCCCGTTGGTGTGGTTGGTGGTGAGGCTGCCTTGATCGTTGCCCAGGGCAAACATTTGTGTGATAAACACGAGTACTTGTTCTGTGTCTGGGTGTTATTTATCTATTTATGTATATGAGTCTCTGGTTCCCATAGTACAGATTTGCCATGTTTGGAATCTGATGACTGTGTGAAATTGTCCCCTGATATTTATTATTTATTTTATTTATGCTATAACAGCCAAGCTACTTTGGTTCTGCCTGGTGTTACAAAATTATAGTTCTCTTTTAAGCAATCATTTTGTACAAACGAAGAAAACGCTGGTTCGTGTCCCAATTGTTTGATATTCTTCAATCTATTCATATTTTAAATTTTCTTTTTTTGTTGGAAAGTACGCGTGATGTAGCATGTATTCGAGTAGTTAAAGCGAACCTTACAAAACTGGTTAGGTATACAGTTTTATTTTTTTTGTCTTAGGTATACAGTTTTATTGTTTTTATTTTAACTTAGATACTTTTGTTTTTGTTATGAAATTATAATATTTTATCACATTAAAAAAAGACACATAATTGGAGATTTTTACTCGGTGCTCTCTTGGAGTTGAAGCATTGTGTATCTAAACCATCCTACTGACTGTATTATTTTAACCACTCGTTTTGTTTCCTTTTATTTAACAACGAAGCGAGAATGACCGGAATTGTTTTAAAAAGTTTACGCATTGTCCTTTTTAGTTCATTCAAACTTTTACGAGCTCAAAATGAACGTAATTATAAAGGATTGTAACGAATTGTGGAAATCCTTGATTTCTTTAGTCTAGTTGTAAGTGACAGCTTGTTTTAAACTATTTTTTACACATTTGCAACAATACTCTGATTGAGTATATATTAATGGGGCAATAGACTTAAATTGGAGGGTTCACTTCACTCTGCAGGGTTCACCGAAAACCAGCGTCGTGGCTTGTGCTGAGGCCCTTTTATTCACTGTGGTTGTCACAGCACTAGGCGTAATGTTATGTTTTTTTTTGTATACCATTTTTTTGTTTTCTCTTACCCTATTTATGATTTTTGTATTGTGCCATCTCAGTAATAATAAATATTTCTGATTTCTGAAATTTTAAGGTCAATTTCTACAACTAGTGTTTAGGCTCTCCTCGGCATATTTAAAGGGCATGAACATTCAACGTAACTCAACAACTTTAAGTAAATAAAACTTTCAGCAAATAAAAAGAATTCTGCCTCTCTATACAAATTGTACAATCAAAATTTCAATTTTATATGGAGAGGGGAGAGGCCGATAATTTTTTTCATTTCCTGAAAGATTTACGGAAACTTGTTCAGTTACTTTGACTGATGATGCCCTTTCAGTTTTCTGAAACATGTTCCTTACATCCTTAATATAATTTAGGGTTAGTTACAGTCTTAGTAGATGAAATATAGAATGTCAAAAGATATCTAACACCAAAGTAATACTGATTATTTTATTCATACCTTGAAACTGAACAACTTTCTTCAATAAACCATGAGTTATAAATACGAAAAATAGGGTGTCTGTAAGACAAACTCTACGAAAAAACCTTCTTCGCTCATCTCCCATCTTTTTAGGGTTCTCTAATGTAAAACTAATATCAAAGATTTCGGACCTCCCTGCTTCACTCGGAATAGATATCGTGCAAATTTATTTTATGGGATGACATCTGTCAGCATGTCACATCTCCTTATCTATGCAATGTCACATCATCATCGATGATTGTGAAATATTTAAAATAATCCTACCAAATTAATAGAACGACGACGCCTTCATTGCATTTACAAACATAATAGGATTATGTAATTTGTTGGGACTACATCACACATCCCTAACTTTATTTTTTAGTCCTACCTCTATAGGGTTATTTCTGGACCCCTAACCAAATTCTTCTATGTTGCTCAGAACATGAAACTGAACAACTTTCACAAAGAAACATGGATCGAAAAACGAGAAAAAATTTTGGTCGTCCCATACAAATTCTATTGTAGATGGTGCAAGGTTTGTATGGGAGACCCAAAAACGAAATTAGTTTTTCGACTCATGTTTCTTTGGGAAAGTTGTTCAGATTTGTATTCTGAGCAACATACTAAAATTTGGCTAGGGGTCCAAAAATAACCCTGTATAACCCTTCTTTTGATGAGGCTTATACAATCAAGGACCATCAGTCGTCCACAAAAGACTGAACTTCTTGAAACTAAAGGTAAACAGTTCATAACGTCAGTCTCAATAGTTTTGACCTTTCGTGAGGGGTTCTACTGCGTATGACAAATATTTGCTAGGGTGAGATTAGGACTTATTAGCAATTCTAAGCTTGTTTTAGTGAAGTGAGGATTATGTAGGATTTTGAAGATACAGTGTAAGAGCTCACACAGATCAAGAACATTACCTATACCATACTATTAAACGAGCAATCTATATATATAAAAGAAGAAGGTGACTGACTGACTGACTGACTGACATATCAACGCAGAGCCCAAGCCGCTGGGTCTAGAGATTCCAAATTTGGCATGTAGGTTCCTTATGAGACCTAGGGGTGCATTAAGAAAGGGTTTTAAAAAATTCCATCCCTAAGGGGGTAAAATAGGGGATGAAAGTTTGTATGAAAGTCCGTCAGTTTTGAAGTTAGGATTTTCAAAATTTGTATTTAGGCGGAAGACTAAAAATTAATAATTACGTGTCTCAGGGTTTTTGAAAATTCGACACCCTTAAGGGTGAAAAGGGGGATGAAGTTGAAAATTCTTTATTTTTAAAGTAAAATCCACATAATTTATTATTTAGGCATTAATGATGTAATTCTATGCAACGTTCATCACTGTTATTGAAATTCCACCCCAAATTCAACCCATAAAAAAGGGAAATGGGGTGAAAAGTCTAAAAACCAATATGAGTATCGTTTGTATGGTTTATCGCGTCGCTGATTACGAAAACTACTACAATTTTGAAATCCAACGTGGTGGACGTTAAATACCATCATTCCCTTGGGATGGGGTTGGGGTGCAATGGGGTTGGGGTGCGATAGGGTTGAAATGTGAATATGGGTGTCGTTTGTATGGTTTATCGGGTCGCTGATTACGAAAACTACAATAATTTTGAAATCCAACGTGGTGGACGTGAAATACCGTCATCCCCCTGGGGATGGGGTTAGGGTGCGATAGGTTTGAAATGTCTAAAAATAAATATGGGTGTCGTTTCTATGTTAGGGATACCGGTTAAATTAACGATAGGGGTAGGGATGGGGGTAGGGGTAGGGATAGGGAGAGGTAGAGGTAGAGAGGTAGAGAGGTAGAGAGGTAGAGAGGTAGAGAGGTAGAGAGGTAGAGAGGTAGAGAGGTAGAGAGGTAGAGAGGTAGAGAGGTAGAGAGGTAGAGAGGTAGAGAGGTAGTGAGGTAGAGGGGTAGAGGGGTAGAGGGGTAGAGGGGTAGAGGGGTAGAGGGGTAGAGAGGTAGAGAGGTAGAGGTATAGAGAGGTAGAGGGGTAGAGAGGTAGACGGGTAGAGAGGTAGAGAGGTAGAGCGGTAGAGAGTTCGAGATGTAGAGAGGTAGAGGGGTAGAGGGGTAGAGAGGTAGAGAGGTAGAGAGGTAGAGAGGTAGAGAGGTAGAGAGGTAGAGAGGTAGAGAGGTAGAGAGGTAGAGAGGTAGAGAGGTAGAGAGGTAGAGAGGTAGAGAGGTAGAGGTGTAGAGGGGTAGAGGGGTCAACGCCGGGAGAGGGAGGGAGTGAGGGAGGGGGAGGGGGTGAGAGAGAGGGAGAAGGATAGGGAGGAGCAGTGGGAGAGGGAGGAGGGGGAGGGGGAGAGACAAAGGGAGGGGGAGGGGGAGAGGAAGGGGGGAGAGGGAGAGAGAGGGTTTCAGTTTTTCTCAATTACTTCTGCGAATTGGCTCTGTTTTGAAATATGACATAAAGGTGTCTCTCATCTCTCTCTTTACATTTGTTAGGATACTGCTGCTAAGTTCCTCTGTTCTGAGTAATTTATGAGTAACGTCTGTATATTATATAAAATTCAGCTGGATCTTGAATTATACTCATTGATTTGCGCAGGGTTAGTCCTGTTTTTCCTTAGTTTAAAATTACCCCGTAATGATGGGATAAATAATAATTTCCCTGGACTAAAATATCTCATTGCTTTGGAAAACCGGTAACAACCTAAATACGAAATCCACGCGAGCGAAGCCGCGGGCAACAGTTAGTATTTGTATATAAATCTATTTTTATATATATTTGTAATCGGTTTCTCGAAAATGGCTCTAATCTTACCGTAAGGGGGTATTCGGGAGCGAAAAAGTGATCTTGTTAGGTCTCATGCCTGGGAAAATCGTTTCTCTTTGTGTTAATTTTTTTTGAAAATTTCGCGTTTTAGACAAAGACCCACAGCGCCATCTGTTGGCGCGTAGGATAGCTTGCTCAACCGATGTTATTTTTTTTTGAGGCGGCTTTTATAGAGCAAAGCTCGGTCGCCCAGGTACTGTTATACGAAACACAACCTACCGTTAATAAAATAATTATAAAACAATTAGAATGGCATATCCAGGATGATATTGATTATAATTAACTGAAGAGTGAGTAAATAGGTAGTAGGTACAGTCGACGAAAACTTAATAAGCTCTTTTGATACGTTTTGTGTGGTCTACGGAAACTATCAGATATATTACAACAAGAGCGGCCAGTCGGCAACCCTAAAAAAAGCCACTAAGAAGAAGTTTTGTACAGCTGGCATTCTTTTTTATTTCCTACAACATCGAGTACCAAATTTATATATATGTTACGGGCAATATGATAAGTCCGACTCAATTGGGCAATGTGATTAAAACAGCATGATTTCCTTTCCCGGCCATTATGAATAATGCCCACCCAATCTTGGGAAAAGTAAAAAAAATAGATGAACTGTATTGTTTTTTTTTTATTAAATGAAATTAATCTAACCTTACCGAACTAATACGCTGTCCAATTTATCACGTTGCCCGGCTACAAGAAGGGAATTATTCATACTGCCCGGTCCAAATGATAATTTCAAGCTATCTCAAACACTGACGTATTACATGGACTACGGGCCGTCGGGCATTATTAATAATGGCCGGTCAACGTGCCCAGTTAATCATGTTGCCCGTAACATATACATATTATACATGTTATGCATTAAATACTGCTCAAAAAGATTTTAAAACAGCAAATCCTCCTAGGCTAGGTAGGCTTTCCTTGCTGAATATTTTGTACTTTTTTATTGTCGTTTCTTTAACGCTGGCATAACACGATCTAAAACGTTAATAGACTCGCTCTATTTGCATTGTATTCTGCATATCACGCGTGCTCTACTTTTCATAGTAGAGCACGCGTGTACGCACACTAAGTATTCTGGACTCAATTCTTGAAAACCACCGGGTGATAAAACATCACTTTTGAGACTTTAATAATTCAAATTTGCCCTGATAAACAGTTGTAAGGTAAATCAGAATACATGAACATTAACAATCAAGGACTGCTTTATATTTAACGAATATCAATCTCTACTTTTGAAAAGAAAAATCTGTGATTTTGAATTTTTTGAGTGATATTTAATCACCCGGTGATATTCAAGAATTGGTACCCCGTAAAAAATCTACATGGAATAAAATAATCTGAACCTGTAAGTCGGCTTAACTACATCGTGGCTTACGAAATATGGAAGGTAATGTAGGTTTAAGAGAACTGTTATATCGTACAGGAAAACTCGTTCATCTCGAGCAAATTATTACTTGACGAAGACATGAGATTAATTTAATTTACTTACGCATTACCGTCATAACATACGTATAAGCTTCTTATACCTACATCCCTTTGAATCACTACGACATAACAAAAGCCTCGCACTATCAGATAATTACAAAGATTGACGTCTACCGCCTTTTAGGAAAAACATTTCCTTAACTCTAATGTATAAGGTTCTTTGTGTGTGGCAACTCTATGGAACATAGTACTTTGTTGCAATAACGATAACCGAGGGAAACGTCCATCATGGATGTATGGTATGAAATAGGATCTTCTATTCTATTGGAAAAGTTTTGGGTAAGAATATATATTTTTCTCTCTTTTCTTGTAACATTTATACACAGTATTAGGAACAGGCTAGCTTTCTACTTTAGTTTGTAACAAAAGTAAAATAACATTGTAAAGGAGGTTATCGATAGATATTTTAATTGCTAGAAAATAACACAAAAATGTACTTAGTCTTACCCTTGAACTTCCTTCGTTTATAATCCGGTACTTTAAACGTGAAAAATCATCAAAAATACGCTCATTCGTGCAATATGGCAAGGCAATGTTTATATTTCAGTAGTTCAACTAAGCCAAATAAAATTAAAAAATCTTGAAAATGAATAAGCGGCCTTATTAACCGACTTCAAAAAAGGAGGAGGTTCTATGTTCCACTGTATGTATTTTTAGGGTTCCGTACTTTGTTGTCCGTCTGTCTGTCTGTCTGTCAAGACCCTTTTTCTCCCGAATGAGAATAGGTATCAGGTTGAAATTGATAGCGAATATTAAGGTCCATAAACCACACAAGATCTTAAAATTTCAATTTTTTACAACGACGCAATCAAAAGATATGGCTTTTTATGTCCTCATCTCCATACATTTATGCGAAAAAGCAAAACCTACAGGGTACTTCCGTGTGGTGCCGGAAAAGAATAGTACCAACCCTTACATACATAACCGTGGATGTCGTAAGAGGCGACTAAGGGTTATAAACTGGAGGACGGGCAGCAGTATCCTCCTTTGTATCTAACATCTTACTTACTGCGGTCACCTACAACCGCGGTCCATGGTGCCAGCCGTAACGCTGACAAGCGAGGTGACTATGGTACTTCTCCTCTACATTTTTCCAGCAAAAGCTAGATTTCTGGAGGGAGCTCCCTGTCCTGTAGTGGACGTTTCATGGGATGTTATGATGACCCTATATTACGTGAGACTATAAAACGTTTGAAATATAGGTAGGACCCTCTATGAGAAAACTTTTGGGTAAAAAACTTTGCTCTCCTCTCTATCCATTAGAAACTTATACAGGATCGTTGGAAATTAGAATGAATTGAGTTTACTTAACAGGAAATTCGTTCGTATTTGTTTCTTTTTTTTTTCAATTTTATTACTGTCTAGCTGTTACTCGTACCACGCGTGGATTCGACCGATAATGTACTGGGCTTACTTTGGTGCAACATTTAAGCTTTTTTCCATCTCAGTCGTTTATTTGGTTATGCTAACATCCTGAGGAGCTAACAGTAATACATATTTGAACTTCTACAATAATTATCTCTAACTAATTTGTTATATGTTCGCCAAAGATAAGCATACACAGCATTCTCCATAAATTATTATTCAAGAAAATTTTAAATACAATTAAAAAGATAATATATACTTAGGCTAGAAATACGTTATAGGAATAGTATTAAAGGGTTTTCAGCAATATACTTTTAATACTACTTATTGAATCGTTAAATATGACTGTCTATTGTGGGATGTTTTTAGCAGTGGTAGAGCTTTGTGCAAAGTCCGTCTGGGGAAGTACCACCCCCTTGCCTATTTCTGCCGTGAAGTAGCAGTGTTGTCACTGCTGTGTTTCGGTTCGAAAGGTAAGGGAGCCAGTGAAGTCACAACACCTTAGTTTTCAAAGTGAGCAACGCGCTTTGCTGTCTTATTAGTGTCAAAATATGCCACTAATAAGACAATAAGTGCTATGGGCGGTGGTGACCACTTACCATCAGGTGGCTCACCTGCTCGTTTGCTCACTTGTAACTTAAAAATAATAAAAATAATATTTTCATAGGATAAACAGATCCTGGCTAAGGGATGATTTAGTCCAAGGTTCGTTAGATATATATTTTAAGTTTAAGTTAAGGCATGTCGAGGATTTTTAAGCGAGAAATTCACTCTACAAAATCTTTCAAAATGCTGGTTTATGGGTTTGTTTATTTTTTGTACTGATCCTAAATACGAATTCTTATTCAAAACGGGAGACTTAATCTACAAAAATCATACGTCATTTCACCCCCTTGGGGGATGATTTTGCGAAAATGCTGAGACACGTGTACCTTTGTTTCTTATTATTAGCTTAAATCCAAATTAATATTCATCTCATTATAAAACTGTAGCATTTTCATACATAGGTACTTTTATTCCTTATTTCACCTCCTTGGGAGATAAGTATTGAAAAAAAAATCTTATTTGGTGGTTTTTATATGCAGTTAACCATCGTATAAAATTTCACATCTGTAACTACAGCCGTTACGCCTCGGCGTTGATGAATCAATCGGGCCATGTTCTACATGTTCTTCTTAGTTGCCTATTTTCCGCTCAAAAAATCTAGAAAATTTCATGAAGATTAATTTTGTCCCTAGACATAATTTGCTATGTGTCTTAGTTTTAGAGATATTCATGAAATTAAAAACGGACCTTTACATCCCCCCACCCCCCTTGCCTCCACCGCTACCTTCTAGTACGTTATTGTGGACACTTTCTTCTATATTTCCTTTGTTGGACGAACGAACTACAATAAAGAAAAATGAACTCTATACGTTGGTGTTAAGGAACCGTCAAAACAGACTTCTTACCTTGGCCCTACTTTTGGTGTATCATGTGAAGAAGTCATGCGCTTTAAATAGGCTCACTCAAATAGTAAACAACAAGGCTAGCGGACTGACTGGAGTGTCTGGATTAAAAGACCTGTATACTGTGGGCCTTTTAACTGGTATATCGGCATGGTTAGTAATGAGCCTGCCTTCTTCGCCGTGGGCTATACGGGTTTGATCTCCCACTAGGGCAAATATTTGTGTGATTAACACGAGCGTTTAGACCTATGGTTTAGACCCTATAGGTTTCACTGTTAAGTTTTGTTGTAAATAGATAAAGACTTCTTCTTGACCCAGCGTATTCCGGCTTATTAATAACCCTTGTAATGTATAATTGTCTGATTACCTTCAGTAGCAAATAACCCATGAGAAAACTCTAATATTATTCTTTGCCAGCACCATAAAAGATCTATATGATATGGCCTTAGATATGGCTTCTAATTGACCTCAACTTGTTAGCTAGAATTGCATTCCTACCTATCAGACTTCATTTTATGTTGGCATTACTGGAACTTTCTAGGAAGTTCGTTTTAGTGCTCGTAACCGCTGGTCCGGTGGATCATCTCGCCAGAATGTTGTTAACTAAATGTGTTTATTTACATTGTAACAAGAAAGTACGTTTCGTTAACAAGATTTTCCGTCTATTTGCTCAAAATTAACTTTTCCTTTGCTTCAACTGCACAGGTTAAAATCATTGTTGTGTTTTAATTCATACTCAATGTTAAGATAAGTAACAATCTTGAATGAATTAAGTATATACTTTGTTGATGTATATTTGTATTATGTTTAGAGACTACAGGTGTCACTGTTAAATTTAAAGTAGATTAAGAGAAAGTATACTTTGACGCGAGCAGGGCTTATACCCGCGGATTCTGGCGTATACATAATATATAAATGCAATAGAAAAGTTAGAAGAGCGTCGGCACGTACAATTTGTCTTCTTCTTTATCTATTTTAAATTTATATATTGTTGTACATTTTTTACTAAGAACAAAATTTACTAAAACATACGAAAATCTCCTTCTTCGTATTAGGAAATAGGAATACCTGTGTATTAAGTTATGCAACATATAGGTCAAGGCTGTGTTTGTCTTTAAATGAAGAAACGCAATGCCTTATACCTGAAAAAAATATTTATTTATTTATTTAATTAATTACAACGGGCTGGCCTATTACAGTAATTAATAACAAAATATATAAAAAGTTCCTACAATTTTACAAGGTAGGGCGCATAGCATACGTTATTTTTAGATTGCGTATATAGTCGCAGACACAAACTTGTATGAACATAAAATTATTATCAGTACTCGCACAGCTAAACGTCTCTCCGTCCTCACACGCCCTAAGCTGGCATAATCCCTAACCGTCAGTGGTGTCCTGTTTGGCTTCACGACATCCAAACTTATGGAGGATCTGTTGACAGGCGAGTGCATTAAAGTGGATTAGTAATGGGAATAATACACAATCTATGTAACAAAACAGCCTTTTAAAACTGATTAGGACATGCCCTATTCGCTGCGGTGAAAATTTCCTAGAACTCTAATTACTTTCAAACTTTTTTCTGGTTTTGAAATTGTGGTGTAAATTTTTACCACTAGATGTAGCTTATCTGCATGTTTCTCTGGAAAAATTAATCAGTGTAGGAAATGTAAACGCCGTTGTTAAGTACAAACGTTTATTTTGATCGTAATCTTATCTTAAGGTCACAGTTGGTGGGATTAACTCAGCTTCGTAGCTTCCACGAAGAATTATAGTATCGCAACGCTATGGGTTCCAAATTGCCGTTCCAAGCAGGACGCGACGTTGGACGCTCATAGAGTAGCGGTGAGACTCATTGACGCGACAGTAACAGGCCGGGGTAGTCATGTTTTCACAAATAATCTCTATAGCGCGTTTTAGAGAATCAGCTCCTTTGTAACAACGCCATCTATCGAACGGTTTGGATGGCAAAGGTAGACGTGTTACATCAGTTTTATTTGCTGATCCTGCCTAATGCTGTCTTAATTCTTTTTAGCAAATAGATTATGAGAAGGAAACATAATACATGAAATATTATTTTCCTGAACATATTACACAAAATCTCACGAGATCCTTCCAGAACTCCAGCAAAAACGCGTGCTACTTTGGAGCTGATCCACCATAGTCACCACACTTGTTAGCATGTTGTTGGTGACCGCAGTATGTAAGATGGTACGATACACAGTAGGATGCTGCTGCCCATCCTCCGGTTCAGAAGCCCTTAGTCGCCCCTTACGACATTCACAGGTAGAGATGGGTTGGTACTACTCTTTACCGACACCATATGGACCGAAATTATTAATTCTCATTTTATATCAAAGTGAAAAATTCCTGATGATATACCTAAATTACAAAGTACTCCAAAATCCGTTCTTCTCTACCAGTGGGGATTGACCAGTAGAGATATGTGGAACGGGCGCTCCATACAGAGTACTAGAAACAGTGTTTTGCCGTCCTACTTATAATCATGCATAGTTTACTATAGTAACTTCTGGTTTTCTTCAACAGATGCACCCACGGCGACTACCTGAAGGTCTACTCGGAAGGTGGAATCCACGGACCTGGACCGCCTGGAATTAACGAGTACTCTGCCTGGTCTCGAACTCTATGTGGTAGCAGGGCTGATGCTCCTCCAGCGGTCTACTCTCATGGTCCTCTTCTAGTGCTGGAGTTCCATACTGGATCTAAAGCTACTAATGCTACTGGATTCGTAGGGACCTATAGGTTTATTGATAGACGTGAGTATTATAGCTCCTCTTACAATTATTACCCTATTTCCAGTCTACACCGAAAAATGATTACACAAACCTGTTACTCCTCCAGCTGTGTACTAGGTACTCTCATAAACCTACTCTGGTGCTGGAATTCCATACTGGACACTCCTCTCTCCTCCTTCTCTTATGCTACTGGGTTCATAGGGAGTTATAGTTTTATCGATAGACGTAAGTATCTTATCCGTCAATAATTTAACTACTCTATTGTCATGGTCTACTCGTACTCATAAGACAGATTCTACAAACATGGTTCACCTGGAATCAACAAAATAGACGACAACATAGAAGACCTTTTTTCAAAGACACTACCATGACGGAACACAAATAAGAAAACCCCTTGAATTTCTCTACCTCATTTTATAAATTCAAGGTTTTATCATTTGAGATGTACACTACTAAAATTTTATACATTTCTATAAATTATTTTTTTACACTAAGATTGTCTTGTTTTGTTCTCAGGTAACTTCGAAACAGATGGCGTGAAAGTACCAGAGACATGGTGTGACTATGTCTTCAGTTCTCAGCCGAACAGGCCAGCTCATGGGAAACTGTACAGTCCTAGATATCCTTCAAGTTATCCTACGAATATAAGATGTACTTATCACTTCAGTGGACGGTACGTCAAGAAAACTTTTAGAATTTGGACTGCTTGTTCTTGATTTTTTTTTCTGGCTGTTTCCTTTCATTTCAGTGTCTTTATTTTTGTGTGATTAATAAAATGAGGTTTTGTACAAAGATAAAGGCCTAGGTCCTATAAAAACTTTAAAGCTTAAGTTCCTCTCAGAATTTCACGGCAGAAGTACGCGGTATATTTTGGGAAAATGTACCATGTACCACGCTTGTTAGCGTTTTGGATTGGTCGTCACGTAGAAAGACAGAGCTGTTTATCGTCCGGTACAAGAGCCCTCACTTTTTACGACTCCTCCACGAAGGGATGGGTTGGGTTGATATTGTTAATCGGCACCACAAGGAATAATAATTAATTCTATTTGTGTCCCGAAAAAACTAAAGTTATCTTAATAATTTGGTTGGAAAAAAATATATGTGCAGATTTAACATAAATCGAACGGAAAACAATTTTTGAACTAAAAAGTGTGCCCTCACAGATTCTAAATAAAAACAAAATTGGGGGAGCGTCTAGTACCTGCAACAAAATATTATAAAGTTAAAGATTATGAAATAAATATTATGTTGACTAGATTCTTGTGATTGGTAGTAACACTACCTGCCAAGCTGAAAGTTCCGGGTAAGAACCCTGTAAGACGAAAACATTGATTGTGCTTATTAAGGCCTTTAGGAATCTTAATAAGGAGCTAAAATAAAACAATTTGACTGATTTGCTTTTATGTAGAGTCAGTACTACAGTCATACGTCGTGTCATATTATAAATAGAATTTAAATAGGTATTTTAAGAACTTATTTTATTGAATAACTGCAAAATGCTGAATCATGTCTGTCAATATTAAATCGCGTGTAAATCGAATTATTAACAATACAAATTGAATTTTCAACTGAGAGAGTCTGTTAATATAGTAAATTAAATTACTGCCATGAATTTGATTGATATGATATCTTTTTCTTTTTTACGTTCATTGTAAAAATAATATAAAACGGACAAAATTTACCAAATAATATGACGATAATATTACTAATCATTAGATTAAATTGTAGGTATATATAAGTAAATGATTGTAGGCATATTTGAACTAATTCTAACATACTCTGAGTTGATTATGGTGATCATGGCGTGCGTGTGGTGCCGGCAAAGAATAGTACTAACCCATCTCAACCCGTGGCTGTCGTAAGAGGCGACTAGGGGCTTATGAACAGCAGCATCTTTCTGTGTATCGTACCATCTTACATACTGCGGTCACCAACAACAGCGGTCGCCAGCCGCAACGTTTACAAGCATGGTGACGTAGTGTTTAGCTTATGTAGTGTCTCACTACTGGACAAAGGCCCCTCTATCATGCCATTTGTCTCTATCTTGAGCTATTATTGTTGGCTAATTCTCAAGAAAATCGTTAAGGTCGTCTTGCTACCGCCTACAAAGTCTACCTTGCCCTGGGTGACCATCCATTGGTACCCATACGGTAGATAGTTTTACAGATCATAGAAGAGGAATAGAAACTATTTTGCGAATTTCAATAAGGAAGTTTATATCAGGAGTGAAAATTTAGAGGTTTTTTCAAAACTTTTTCTATTAGTTAAAAAAAAGAAGTTACTTACTAAAACAATAAAAAATGCAGTAACATTGGCCTCAGCTAGCATGCCATGTTGCAAGTTTTTAGCTGACAACATTTTTATCTCAAGTTTTTACACGATATTATTAAAAACCTGTTTGTAAATCGATTTTCTTTTTCACCTTAAAACATATTCAAGAAACTTAAAACAAAACAAAATGCTTAATACTCGTAGGAAAAATGCATGATTTTTTATATTTAAAAAAAAATATATCCTCATTCATGTTATAAACAGTTAAGTAATAGTAGTTTAAGATACAAGTTCCGTAAGTAGGGTTATTACAAACGAGTTGACGTTTTGTAAGCCCGAGACGAAGTCGAGGGTTTACCATCGGCACGAGTTTGTCATAACCCTTACGGACGTGTATCTTACGACGTTTTTCAATACATTTGTGAGAAAATAGGTATAAGTAATACACTTGGTAAAGGAACCAACCATGGGTACTGTCAGCCTCTTGTCGATTTATGTTCTCCTGGTACTCTGCATTTAATTTTAAATATAGGTAGGCAGTCGTCACCCAAGAAAAAAGTCACCACTGTAGTATTTTTACAAAATAATTTTATTATCAGAGTATAAAAACTCCTTGGTATTATACTTTTTTTACTTACCGCACTAGTTCGTTAAGTAACTACTTACGAGCAATGTTTACTTCCTCGTAAGTACGTTTTTCGAGCAAATGTATTGAAAAACAATTTTTCGAATAATAATTAAAAAGATATAAGCCAGCGAAGATTTCTTTCTGTCTCTTTCTAGCAAAACAAAATTTAACACGGAGTTTATATGGCCGTAGTGAACTTTGACGTCACTATTAATGTCGGATCTCTCTGTAAACGCGTAATTAATAGTTTTAAATGCTTATGTCGGCCGTATTTCTTAGCCGATTAAAATTTTAATTTCACTTTTTGTCATCTCTACTACGGTATTTTAATATTTTGTTAATAAATGCGACAAAAACTATGTATATGCATGTTCCCTATTATCTAAGAGGAACAATGATTCTATATGAAAATAATAATGAAATACAAAAAGATACTCGTACTACAAAATTACCCCATTAAAGTCACTAAAGATCGCCGCTTATATTTCATCTAGGTAAGCAAGGAACTGCTTAGCATAATGGTGGGAACTTAGCAAGATAAAAGAGATTGCCCTGATGATCACTCACTTAATTTGCATACTGAGACTAAGCCCAAACTTTTTTGACAGTCTTATAACGGAGAAGGATGAAATTGAGATTCACGGGTAAAATTACTAACGTAAAACTTTTTGATATTTTATCAAGTTTTTGTTTAGCGGAAAAGGTTTTTGTGATTAGATAGAGACAATGAGGCTAAAAGATGTTTAATCACTAATTTTGAGAGATAAACGTGGTTTTTTTTTTTTGTGTAATAAAAAGGGTAATACATTCCAAAAGGATGTAATTCTGGCCATGATATATCGATTTTACACAGAGAACAGGGGAGCCCATTTTTGAAAGTTACCGGATGATTTTCGAGAACTTTAAAATAAAAAAAAGCCACGATACATAAAACTAAAATTGTTATGTTGGTGATTTTAAAACTGAACATTATTTTATTATTGACAAGTATTGATCCTTACTTTTGAGGAGTTTAACAGGGCTTATTTTAATTTTAAATTTCTCGAAAATCAGCCGGTGACTTTTAAAAATTGGCTCCCTGATCGTAAAACAAAAAAAACCGGCCAAGTGCGAGTCAGACTCGCGCACTGAAGGTTCTGTACCACCACATAAACATAATTGTATTAGTTGAAATTTCAGTAAGTTAATGTGCTAGAATTTTTTGAGTCCGACACGCGCTTGACCAAATTTTATTATTTGTTGTTATTTTACAGCTTATGCACTATAAACATACCAATTTTCAAGTTTGTAAGTGTTCCTGTTTTTAAAATAGAACTAAAACAAAAATCGCCTCAGCGACCATCCCACTTGACCCCTCTCTTATATGAATGTTCTTGAAACGGGAGCTCACCACAATTGGTTACCATTAGTTGTAAGAAAAGTTGTAATATTTAATGATTTCAGACTTTTACCATTATTTGTACTGTGAGACCTAGCTTCTTGCCAAATTTCATAATTTTAGGTCAACGGGAAGTACCCTGTAGGTTTTGCATTTTTGAATAAATGTATGGAGATGAGGACATAAAATGCCATATCTTTTGATTGCGTCGTTGTAAAAAATTTAAATTTTCAGATCTTGTGTGGTTCATGGACCCTAAAGTATGGTATCAATTTCAACCTGATACCTTACCCGTTCGTGAGATAAAGGGTCTTGACAGACAGACAGACAGACAGACGGACAACAAAGTGATCCTATAAGGGTTCCGTTTTTTTCTTTTGAGATACGGAACCCTAAAAATATTCAATTTTCCAACATCATCATCATCATCGTGTGGATTGCCTGATGTCAGAGTTGTTGAGCCGCCAAAGGCCTCAGACATGGGTCACAAACGACTACATCCGTAGATGGTAGTCTGAACCAAAGTAAATTGTAGTCTTTGTCGGGACCAACGGCTTAACATGACATGTGATTCATCCTGGAATGTCCTAACCAAACTGGAGAGGTCGTCGCACAAAAGGATTTTTTTTGACAGTGTCCCCACGGGGAATCGAACCCAGTACCTCTGGATCGAGAGCCACTAATTCCAATAGAAACTACAAAAGCTGACAGTGTTTTTTTTTGCGTGGGAGATCTAAATGCAGTAGCAGTGTATGCACTGCTGTGTTTCAGTTTGAAGGGTAAAGGAGCCAGCGAAATTACCGGCACATGAGACATACAAACTAAGTTCTCAGGGTTTATTAATATATAGTGTAAATAACCGTCCTTAATAAGACAGTGGATACTATGGGCGGGAACTTTTTGACACAGTGGACAATAAATAATTATTCTATTCTATTCTATTCTATAAAAAAAAATTATGTTGCTAGTGAGCAAACGAGCAGGTGGGCCACCTGATGGTAAGTGGTCACCACCGCCCATAGCACCCATTGACACTAATAAGACAGCAAAGCGCGTTGCTCACTTTGAGAACTAAGATGGTATCTCTCGTGTGGCAGTAATTTCACTGGCTCCCTTGCCCTTCAAACCGAAACACAGCAGTGCAAACACTGCTGCTTCACGGCAGAAAAAAGCAACGGGGGTGGTACTTCCCTAGACGGACTTTCCTCAAAAGCCCTATCACCTTCAAAACCTTGGTATTAGTATCATGGCTGCAAAAAATGGATTCTACAAAACAATATTTTTGGTATGATCTTTGTGAAGTCTTCGTGGACAACGCCTTATTGTTTAAGGCGATCCGTTTTCCACACTTAATTCAAATGACTCGCATTCTTATGCGGGACATGAAATACTGTTGAAAAATGAGTGTATACTACTATTTTTAGCTAAATTTTTCGCTGATTAATACAAAGATACAGCTATACAGCAGTACTTTCGGTGCATTAGCTGTATCGTTGTATTAATTAGCAAAAAATTTAACTAAAAATAACAGTACACACTCTTTTTTCAACAGCATTTTATGTCCCGCATAAGAATGCGAGTCATTTGAATTTAGTATGGAAAACGGATCGCCTTAAGCGTAAATGATTAGTCACATTCATGAGACAAAATGTGATCACCATTAAGATTTAATTTCGTAAAAGGCCCTTTGTCAATGAAGGTAACATTTTATTTCATCATTGCAGACAACACGAGCGGATAAAATTAATTTTTGAAGAATCGTTTCTACAAAAAGGCGATGAAAGGTGAGTAATGTCTTGTGAAAATAATTGGATATTTTCAAAATTTTCATCTTAGAAATGATTGATTATTTGTGATTTTCATGATTCATGATAATTTATGACGTTCTGTTGTTATTAGGTATTAAAATGTCTAAGTTGCATTTTAAATGCTTGCTTTACTTTTTGATGAATCAGCTTTATTTTTTCATTGTTTTATTAATCGGCCGATGAAATTACTTTATTGCGTAGCAGCAACAAGCCTGACTAGTAAGTTATGCAGGCTGTAATAAAAAAGGTAAAGCAACCCTAAAGGATGTGAATCTGTCCATGAAATTGAACAACTTTCTCGAATTACGATTTTAAAAATGCCGTCCTATAAAACTGAATCAGGTGATAGCGCATTTTGTATTTGAGGTAAAAAAAAAATCGTATTTTGACCTATGTTCCTTGGGGAAAGTTGTTCAGTTTCATAGGCAGAATCACATTCTTCAGGGTTAATATAACCTTTCTATTACACCTTGTATAGCTACCATCTAATGAAGTTTAACAAGGCTTACCTACTACTAATGTACGATACGAACACAAAAATAATATTTTCACCTCCAAAGCTCGGAAACATTTGTTTTGTCGGTTAAATTCTGCGGCCAAAAGCGATTTTTGGCCCCTAGCGGGCAAAAGGTTTTTCTGCGGCCAAAAGCGATTTTTGGCCGCTAGCGGGCAAAAGGTTTTTGAAATTCGAACGTGATGCAGTATGGCAGACCTCCACGCTGCGGTACTGGCTGCTTCCTCGCTTTAGTGAGGTGAAAAATTTTGTGTTTCGCTCGGCAGCAAAGTTATTTTGCGTTTCGTGCCTTGAAACCTTCGCTACGCTCAGGATTCTTCTTTTGAACCACTCGCTTCGCTCGTGGTTCAATTCTAGAATCCTTCGCTTCCTCAGGTTTCAATACAAGGCACTCACGCCAAATAACGCTTTTGCTGCCTTGCATAACAAATAACTATTGTTTTTTTCCTTTTGCATTAAATGGCATCTAACCCGCCAAACTTTTTGATGGTGGAGACATTCTACATACTTGTTGCACACATTGACCTCCCCATAAACAATGGAACACCTAACCTCCTGTCCCGCATGTCCCGACACATGTACGCGTGATGACTTTTTTAAAGCCACAAATGACGCAGTAAATGTGGCAACGTTCTGGGCTACAAAAATTTAAATATTTGGATTTGATCGACACGCTAAGAAAAATAAGACAGTGATTGAGTAACTATTGTTTGTTCTTACAATCTTAATTTTTATAAGCAGACGGTAACTTTTCTGTCACTTTTCTATAGAGACAGCTTTAACTACATAGGCTTACAAGGCTTTACCAAGTGCCTAAAGTTTACAATCATCATTGTCAACTATAGACACTAGGTAAAGCCTTGTTCTCTGCCTATAATCATTATTAATTATATGTACGATGTATTTTCCCGAATGGAGTAAGAATGTGCTGCAGACTCAGATAAGATTCAGATAATTTTATTCAATTTAGATTCTTTACAGAATCCTTATTGAATGTCATGCAAAATACAATGCAAATAGAGCGAGTCTACGCAGCGTATGGCAGAGTAAAAGAAACGGCAAAAAACCACTGCAGCACGGCCTACTTTAAGAGTCGGCTTTTTACAATGTGTTTCTTGTATTTCACTGGAATACCAGAGCACCATACCTTTTTTTCATTGATATAGTCATCAAAACTATAGTAATCTTTTTACCCGACTGCCCCAAAACAGGAGGGTTATGTTTTTCGAGTGTATGTATGTCGATTTCTTTGTCGCGCTCTGCAGCCTAATCGGCTTGGTAGATTTCAACATGTGAGGTGTCGTTAGGTTCGTATTCATTGTAGGAGTGTCATAGGGTATAAAAAAATATAAAAAGTACTAAATAAAAAAACTATTTCAATTTTTTTTTATTAAATAACAAAAAACCCAACTGCTTAGCACAAGAAAGGAAAACAAGCTTAAATCTATTGGATTTGGTAACTTGAATTGTATAAGATACTGCAGTCGGGGAAGAAAAAACGTTTTGTGGATGTTTACGACTTAATTTTGTTCGTCCCCGCCTGCAGTATCTTATACAATTCAAGTTACCAAATCCAATAGATTTAAGCTTGTTTTCCTTTCTTGTGCTAAGCAGTTGGGTTTTTTGTTATTTAATAATTTTTTTACATAATGTTTGCAGATGTTTTAAACTCAGTACTTCCATATTTCTAGATTTTTTTTTGTGTTTTAGACGATCACATTATGCTTGGACGTTTAGAGTATTTGTGAAATAAGAAAATTTAATCGACACTGGGCCACGAGCAGTGTGTAGTAAAATCAAGCGCACATCAAGTTTGCCATATAAGGCTTTGTGCCGGTTAAATCGCACTGCGTTATCAATTTAACCTGTTCTTGACTGTACCCAATAATGATCAAAAAAAAATATTTCAGCTGTCTGAACCGCGCAGATATAATAAAAGTTTTCGATGGCAGATCATCCACGGCACCGGTTCTTGCAATGTTGTGCAATGAAGTTGTAGGTGAGAATAACTTTTATTTATGAATATTAATTAATAACACACAATCACACTTAAACATTACCGTTTTAAAGTTTTGTCGTGTAGGTGTTACCAAAGATCGCGGTTGTTAGTAGCCGCAGTATGCGAGATGGCATTATATTCAGAAGGACACTGATATTCATCCTCCCGTTAAAAATTTATTAGTCGTAGTAGAGATTTAGTGGTACTTTTCTTAGCTACGGAATAACACTTATCAGCTCAACTTTAGTCTCAAGAAAGCTCTGAGCATACATAGAAGATGTAAGGGATAGTGTTCCGAAAACTGAAAGGGCATCTCAGTCAACGAAACTAAATCAAGAAACACTTTTGAGAAATGAAAAAAAAAATTACCTCGGCATACAAGTTTTTCAATTTTATTGAACAGTTTGTACGGAGAAACCAATTTCTTTTTTTAATTGTTTGAATGTTTCTTTAGGAAAGTTGTTCAGTTTCATTGATTGAGCATCCCCTTTCAGTTTTCGGTACACCGTCTTTTACACACTTTATATAATTCCTTATAAAATATTCTTCTTCTCCCACAGGTTATGAAATACTATCCACTGGTTCTGATCTCCTTGTACAATTTACTGCGAATTCGAACATTCCCGGACAGGGATTCAAAGCCAGCTACCAATTTGAATTGCAAGACAATTCTAGTGCAGGTTTAGTAAGCATGTATTTGGCAATAGATATTTTATTTATTTATTTATTTTTTTTACATTTTTTTTTATTTCGTCCGTTATTATAAAACGATGAATCTGGCAAGCAAAATCGACTTCCACGGTTGACAAAATATGACTCGAAATGAAGTATTGAAGTGAACATTTGCAACTGCAAACAAACAAATGCAAATGACATTTAGCAACTCTTGGATATTTAACGAGTGGCTCAAATTACTTTTTTTTTTCCACTATGGCGCCACATTGTTTGTGAAGCGATGTAGTTTAGCTGCCGTCATTAAGAGATTTTAATATCTAACAATGAATAAACGATTTTGACTTTCACTTGTTTTCAGAGCCGTAAAACACATATTAAAAAAAAAGCGTAGCTTGCAGATACAGCATGCTCTGAATAATATAATATTCTACCGAATTCAAATGAGTAGCTTAGCCATCTGATTTAGTTAAATTTATTCTACGCATCTAGCTTTTGAATATAAAAGAGGAGTAAGCCTTACTCACTCTATTGTCAACATGGGCTCTGACATGCCTTCACGATCACTACTTAAGATAGTATCCAGAGTCGTGGTAAAGGATGTTTTTAAATTGTGCCGTATAATTTTAGCATCTTAGACCATAAAACTGAACAACTTTAGTCATCGAAACATTAAAAAAAAACTTGTAGCATTTGGTATTAAAAATATATTCTTTTTCATATTGAGATGTGTACTTGAAGAAAAGTTGTATAGTCATAGTAACATACATAAAATACACACCCTTATGTTTTTATTACCCCAGGTAATTTTTTTTTTCTGAAACTGAACAACTTTTCCCGAGGAACATTGGTCGAAATACGAAAAAAAAATATCGACTTTCGATACGAATGGCATCAGCTAACAGCACATTTTGAATGGGAGATCGATTTTTTTTTCGTTTTCCACCTGTTTCTTGGGAAAATGTTGTTCAGTTTCATGGGCAGAACCACATCCTAAAATATCCGGCGTGATAAAAACATAACGCCATATAAGGTGCTTCTTCATCACCTGCGTTCTTTCGAGTATGTTAACTTTTCTTCGTTAGGTCGAATCACGAAAAATTAATAGGAGGTACTTTCTTTTTCCCGTAATTCGACATAATATGTTTCTTAGGAAAAGTTGTACAGCTCTATGGTCCGAGTAACATACACAAAGGAACACAGAAGCATCCTTTATATCCAACCTTGCATTACTACGTTTTTACCGAGTCCTCTACCTAATCTAGTGGATTTGACGAGGGCATTGTTTTTACTCCAAGTGACTTTAGTCTGATTTCCGCAACCCCGAAAGCAAATAAGACTTAATCTTAGATAAGGACTTCCTAACGTATCTATCTGATCATATCAAGAGATAAATTTCATAAAAAAAGAAAAAAATATTAAATAATTAATTATAATTATATTTAATGATTTCATTAATTTAATTTCATTAATATTCTTAAATTATTTTATTTATTTATATTATTAACTTTAATATACATTATCGAAACAGCTTTACACCCGTAAAAACTTTCAGTACGGAAAGGGAGCTCTCCCTCAGAATTTTACAACCAAAATGTGATAAATATTTTTGAGTGAAGTACACACGGTAGAAAGCAAGTGAAAACAATAACAGCATAGGCTGAACCAGCGCTAACAAACACTCGAAAACAGAGATCCTCAAGGTCAAAGTGATTCCAACGAAATCCGTGCGGCTGTGTGTACCGTAGTACCACACGCTTTAATGAAGTGCGGTGGTAAGTGGCTGCAGTAGGGTCGGTGGAAACACTTTGACCTTGAGCGGGTCCTTGTTTTCAGGCGTTTGTAGCGTAACGGAGGTCAGCTTATACTGGTTTTGTTTCTACTTGCTTGCTACAGTGCGTACAATACTCAGGTCGATGCTGCCCATTGACTGGTTCTAGATCACTTAGTTGCCTTTTGCGACACCCACTGGAAGATGATATATACCGGGAGTTAAAAGTAAATACTGTGATCCAGATCATAATCATCATCTCCCATAGAAAATATAAAATCTTGTGCAGTTTCTATTGAAAGTATGATTTTTTTATCCTATTTTAAAGTTGTTCAGTTTCATGGTATGAATGCGCGGTTTCAAGGATTTTTTAGTGTTTACCCTAACACCCTGTATATTATTACGGTTAATATACCTATAAACAAAATAACACTTTTGCTTCTCTTAGACATGACTTTCCTTGAATATGATACTTAGGACATTTGATACTGAGCAACTATTCCCAAGAAACAGGTTTAAAGAATAAATAAATATATAAAAAAAGAAAAATAATTTTTTTTGGTCGTCTCATACGAATTCCAGAATTGACGGCACAAGGTTTTTATGCGGCAGTCAATTTTTTTTTTTTTTTTTCATTTTTCAACCTATGTTTCTTGGGGAAAGTTGTTCAAAAGAAGTATCATACTCAAGTAGAGTCAGACATTTCAATATCAAGTTGTATACTACCTATATCATATTATAATATCAAATACATGAATTTATTTCAAGATACATTTCATTCCATAGTATAATATGCCAGACAATCTAATCTATTCAAATCAACTTTCTATTGCTGAAATATCAAATTTATTATACGATAAAATATCTGACAGGAAGACATAACTAATGATACTACGGAATAGATTTAATAAGTAAGAAATCATTTCCCATACAGATCCGGAGATCAATAGGAAAACGACTGAAGCAATATCCGGCCTTGGACCAGCTGTGAGTGCCGCGAGTAAGTCTTCTTCAATACACCGAAATTTTCTTTATATTAGATTCTTATCTATAAAATTGGCGATTTTTTTTGCAGATTAATGAGATCATAAGTTCCTATAATTCTATAGCTACTTTCATTATTTGTTTTATATTTGAAATTTAACTCCAACGTTCTCAATTTACGCATAAAATAAAATTTTATTTTTAGTTTGATATAAAAATTAAAGGTTCGAAATTTGTTCGTCTTAAATGTCGTCCGATTCCATCATAGGATTAGTTATATTTTTTTACAAAAAATATTTTATTTTTAATTCCTAAAAAAATGCATTAATGTTGGTACTGATAATTTTATTGAGTTTACCTAAAATTCTCCATACGAAACGCCAATTTTATAAGTAAGGACCTCATACTTTACCAAGAATGTTGGTTAAGTAAGATCACTTTAACTTCAAAAATAAATAAATTAATAGTTTTTTAGTTAAAATAGCATTATTTTTTTGAGTTCCGAACCAAAATGTTAAAAACGGAACTCATTTTGTGCGATTTCGCCTGTCTGTCTGTTACACCTGTTTATATCAGCAACCACTTAAGTTATCGACAATCATATTCTAAAACTGTTCTTAATTTCAGAACAGTTTTAGAATATGATTGATCAACTTTATTGCAAGTAAAAAAGGTATAAATATTGTAGAGGGCCAAAATAGGGGAGGCTAATTTTTTGTTATTGTCGGTACTAGGTCAAGTTGAATATCATATGAAATGGCTTTACTCGTGCATTCCAAAATAAATTTCGCAATTTTTTTACAACTCTTAAGTGTCTTAAAAAATACCATTCCCCTCCCCCCCCCCCCCCTTATATCCCAAGCTTGCGAAAGGAAAAATCTGAACTAATTATAATTGAGTTGACTAAGTTTATTAAATATTACAGGAAAAATATAACAATATTTCCAACTTGCACAGTTTTTTAGTAATGTGCGAAAAACTTTCACGAACTTTATTTTTGTCGTCCTAAAAATTAACTTTATTGCTTCCAAAATTATTATTAGGTATATCAAAACCCTCGGCGCAGAGTCCGACTCGCTTTTGACCGGATTATTTAATTTGTAAACTCTCGATGTAGTAAAGAAAATTTAATTTATTTTTCAAAAAAATTCTTGATTTCGCTCATAGATCAAAAAATCCTTATTTCAAATTGGCAACATCAAACAACTTTGAATTGAAGAATCAAATTGCGGAGCATTGCGGAGCCAATTACTGAACGATGGTTACAAATTCATATTGCCTTTGCCATTTAAAATTTACGAAGCTACCAAATTAAATTTGTCTTTCGGTGTATAGCTAAGAAGTCATAAGGCACCAATTTAGGAAATTACCTATATTTAAGCAAAATTAGGGTAGAATATTAAGGTTGAATATTCGAAAGTAGAAAATTACGTCGGTCTAGCTCACGGTCTTGCTACATAAAGTTGAAATACGTTTGAGGAAATATCATTAACTAACATTACCTAATCATCTATCAGCTTAAACAAAAAACTTCATATATTTTACCATCGGGATAATTTGCTTTTGTGTAAAGGATTGAGAAGAAAAACTAGAAGAAAAAGAAAGAATAATAAACAGTAATAAAACCGGCCAAGTGCTAGTTGGACTCGCGCACCGAGGGTTCCTTACCACTAAAGTAAGGCCATCGTAATAGGTCCGTTGTGACAGCTGTCAAACGTATGAAAAACTAGGACCTGCAAGGAAATATGTGTTAGTGTTAAGGAAACGTCAGGACGGACTTCTTACGTTGGTCTAAATATACAGTCTTCGTTATGGACGCGCAGTCACGCAGAAATGTACCTATTAATTGCGCGCGAGTCCGGCACAAACAGTGTTCTTTATTTGTTGAACTAAATATCCTGTACACTATAAACAAACAAATTTTCACGCTTGTTGTTCACATTTTTATGACAGAACTAAAACAAAAATCGAGCAATCGCCAATAAACACGTTTTTAGTAAGGAAGACCGCTCAATTTTTTTTCTAAGCGGCAACAGAAATACAAAAAAGTCTATTTAAGGGACCGCAAAACTAGGTTAGTATGTAAGGATTTTTTGCAAGTTTCTGAAAAATTGTGCTACTTCGAGAGATTGTGAAATTTTTTCTGTCATATTTACATAAATCTCTGTCGACTATAAATAATTCAAAATTTACGTGGAGCAAACTTCGGAGATAAGGGTGGAATAGTATTTTTTTGACATTTTTCATTATTACTTCAAAACTATGAAGCCTCTTGACCTAGTAACGGAAACTAAAAATTTTACCCCCCATATTTTGGCCCCATCTACTATTTAAAATTTCCATTTAATTTTTTTGTTTGCAATTAGTTGGGCAAGCATATTTTACAAGTATTCCAAATTTCTTGTTGAGCTTGAGTAGTTGTTGCACAGACGTAGTTGCACCACAAGGGTTCCGCTTTTACCATATTGGTTCGGAACCCTAAAAATAATAAAATTAAACAAAAATAGATTCGTCAGGTGGACCCTGTAAGATAAATTTATTTAAATATTCTAATAGTAAACCACTAGTGGCTGTGTGGAAATGGCTCTTTTTCTGAACACAAAGTTAAATGTGTTAGTTCAGAATTTGTATGTGCGACCAATGAAATTCAAACATACTACTTCAGATCAAGTTCCCATGCAGTACTTGCTTTTACCGCTAGACCAAGGTTCGATCGCGAATTTGAAATTTGAAGGTCGCGGAAAGCGTAGGCTCGCATATTTAGTACAAAAGACCCTTAGAAGGACCACGAGAATAGCGCGGGGGTGCGGGGTAGATTGCAAGGGGGGCGGAGAGTGTCTGTTCTGTATGATAGTTCTATTACTTTATTCTGTGCCAAGGTCTCTAGTTTAATAATGCACATTTTATAACCTGGACACGTTTGGGGAGATCAAACTCAATAAAAACTGAAAGAGGTCATCGGAAACCTTTAGGGTCACCCTTTAAATTGAATAAAACGTGAAAAGGAAGATTTTGCCGCTGAAATGTGATCCTGTTTAGGTCAATATCTGGTGGAAAAGTGAATTATTTCAGTTTATAAATAAAAATCAAATATTGTTCGTTGGAAGCATGCAAAATTATAGGTTGGTAGCATAGCAGCGTTACTTGAGAACGGCTGGATATTTTTAAAGTCACTGTTAAAAAGCCACAGTATCATTTAGAACTCGTAGGTGGTAGGGTTTTCGTGCAAAATCCGTCTGGGTCCACCCCCTTGCCTATTTCTGCCGTAAAGCAGCAGTGTTTGCACTGTCGTGTTTCGGTTCGAAGGGTAAGGGAGCCAGTGAAATTACACACCCAAGAGACATTACATCAGTTCTCAGGATGGGCAACGCGCTTTGCTGTCTTATTAGCGTCAAAGTATGTCACTAATAAGACAGTGGGTGCTATGGGCGATGGAGACCACTTACCATCAGGTGGGCCCACCTGCTCGTTTGCTCACTTGTAACGTACAAAAAAACTAACATTTTGCACATTAGTTCTCAATAAAATGCTGGCGCATGCATAAATGGATGTCTTGAAATTTCCAGAAAACAAAGTACACGCAGTAAAATCGGAGAAATGTTTGTTTGATTTATAAAACTTTACCTTGAGTTTTTAATAAATGAATCCC
Organism: Athrips mouffetella; assembly: GCA_947532105.1. Lineage (NCBI taxonomy): Eukaryota > Metazoa > Arthropoda > Insecta > Lepidoptera > Gelechiidae > Athrips > Athrips mouffetella. The sequence continues at coordinate 3,776,441 of OX383964.1, read as the reverse complement.
TTGATACTAAACTTACAAAAAGAAACAACAAACAACTAAAGATACCTGAATCTCGATGTGTACCAAAAGCTTTAACAATAACGAATCATCATCATCATATGGTGTGGGTTGCAAGGTCGATGACCGACCTCACAACACTGGAGTCAGATTTGTTAAGACTGTCTCATTAACGATAGATAGTAGTCGGGACCAACGGCTTAACGTGCCTGCATAAGCACGGAATCAACTTTTCGGACAATCATGTGATTTATATTGCAATATCCCAACCAAAGTGAGGAGGTCGCACAAAGAGAATTTTGTTTGACAGTGTCCCCAACAGGATCAAACCCAGAACCTCTGGTTCAAGAGCCGTGCGCTCTCAACCATGGAGTCTGTTCATTGACTAATGTATTCCTAGAAAAACAAAATTGTTCTTCATATTTGCAACTGCATCTTACAATATTGTTTCACCTTGGTTACTCTTCTACGCGAAATGGTGTGATAAATTATTAATTTTATTACAGCATCCTCCTGCCATCAAGTATTCAGAAGCGATAAAAGCAAAAGTGGCAAATTGCTCTCGCCTCTCTACCCAGCGCCGTATGTGCAGAAAACGCAATGCCACTATGACTTCCTGGCGAGAGGAAGGGAGAGAGTAAGATTGGTCTTCGAAGACTTCAGTCTGCAAAGGATAACAGGGGATATCATTGAGTGAGTTGATATTTTTTATTGATTTAATTATGTCATTCTTAGCCATGTAACAAATTATTACAGAAAGAGGAGTGTGAATGCTACATAAATATAATACTGGAAATCGATGCACGGGACTGCCGTTTGGTACGCGGGTACTTTAGGTTACAACAATCATTTTGAGCGGGAGCTCTTAAAAATATTCCACGGGTGGGGGCAGCTATGACGTCATAATTTTTTTGTGTGGGATTTGATTTTTTTTAAATTTAGAAACTTATCGTGTGTGATATTAAATGAAAGGGCTTCTTATGCCGGTTCCAAAAATATAATACACCATTACTTTTCGGCCACCTGTTTTGTAAAAACCTTAGAAATATTTTCAAAACATACCAAGTTTGGGCTCCTCGAGGCAGGAGACGGCTTAGTAAGTTTTTGTAGAATATACGCTAAATGTCTACACTCTATATAATTATGAATATTGATCAAAACTTAAAATATTACGTGGAAACTGAAGCTTTCCTCGCAAAAACACCTATTATCTTTTTTTTGTTTTTTCATTTATTCCAATGCTTACCAATCTATTTTGCAGCCACGATACTATGACCAGGGCATATTTGACGGAAAGATTAACATTGTTGTACAAACTTTATTTTCCTGTCAGTTTTAGCCGATAGCTTTCGACATAGCTGCAAAATGTGGTGGCAAGCGTCGAATAAATGAAAAAAAAAAAGATCATACCTACTCTGTAACACAAGACATCATGAAAAGCACTTCCGAAAAAAGTATCTCTTTTCCCTGCTACATTAAATCTGCTGACCCAATTTCCTTTCGACAAATCCCAAAGTAACGGTAAATAAAATTTACATTAAAAGGAAGGAGGTGTAATACGATGCTTTATTGGGGAAGTCTGCAGAAAAATAAGGAAATTTCAGTGAAAACTAATGCATTGTGTTTAGTAGATGCTAAAAAGTTTTGTTGTCGGACGTTATGGACAGAAAATGTCACGTTTTATTATTGTGTTGTTCTTTAATAAAATAATGTTTTGGACATGATACAAATAAGGTTTAAATACTGAGATTATTACATCAAGGAATTAAATAAAACTAAAACTCTTAACAAAAGAATTATAGTAATAAATTCTCAAGGCTAAGTTGCACAATATGCTAGTAACCGTTGCCCAAAACATTTTGTGAGTTCGCAAGGAAATTGTGTCACACAAACTTTTGGGATGTTGATAAGATGGACGACATTAGTGGAAAACCATGTTATCAGCTTCAAAAGGAGGTGAAATAAGGGTGAAAGTTTGTATGAAAGTCCTTTGTTTCTTAAGCTAGATTCACACAAATTTGAATTTAAGCTTCTGGTAAAATAAAGAAACACGTGTTTAAGCATTTCTTAAAAATCACCTTTCAAGGGGGTGAAAAAGGGGATGATTTTTTTTCCGTATGTTGGTCTATAAGTCTTTCAGTTTTAAAGGTAGAATTATAGAAATTTGTATTTAGGCTTTTGGTAAAAAAAAAAATTACGTGTTTTAGGATTTTCCAAAATTTATCCCCTAAGGGGGTGAAATACGGGATGAAAGTTTGTATGAAAGTCCGTCAGTTTTTACGTGTCTCAGGGTTTTTTAAAAATTTACACCCTAAGTGGTGAAAAGGGGGATGAAGTGGAAACTCCTTCATTTCAAAGTAATATCCACTAAATTTATTATTTAGGCATTAAGGTTGTAATTCTGTGGAACATACATCTCTGTTATTGAAATTCCATCCCAAATTCAACCCCTTAAAGAGGGAAATGGAGTAAAAAAGTCTAAAAACCAATATGGGTATCATTTGTATGGTGTATCGGGTCGCTAATTACGAAAACTAAAACAATTTTGAAATCCAATGTGGTGGACGTGAAATACCATCATCCCCTGGGGATGGGGTTGGGGTGCGATAGGGTTGAAATGTCTAAAAATCAATATGGGTGTCGTTTTTATGTTTATATAAGGATAGGGATAGCGGTTAAGACAGCGTTAAGGATAGGGATAGGAGTAGGGGCAGGAATAGGGAGAGGGAGAGGGAGAAGGAGAAGGAGAGGGAGTGGGAGTGGGATGGAGGTAGAAAGAGAGGGAGAGGTGAGGGAGGGGGAGGGGGGAGAGGGAGGGGGAGGGGGAGAGGGAGGGGGAGAGGGAGGGGGAGAGGGAGGGGGAGAGGGAGAGACTGCACATTGTCTGAATATTACGCGGGCGAAGCCGCGGGCACAGCTAGTGCTTCTATAAAGTACTTTTAAAGAACGTAAAACTTGCTACAAGTTCAGTGCTTTTTAAGTTCTGTGGGTCTAATATCTTGGGATACCTACCAGTATTTCAAATATTTAACACTTTCCTTACAAAGTTCAAAGGTTTTGTATCATCTCTGTCTTCAAGACTAGATCGAGGTCAAGAGTAAGCCCATTTTCAATAAAAAAAAAGTGAGTTTTATAAGCCCAAAAGCGAAAGAGCTGTAGTAGTTAAAAACGATAAAATAACTTCGAAATATTGAAAATTTCTATATTTACCCAGCACAACGCAGTTAACACAGGTCATTAAAAGCTGATAGTTCTTATTCTTCAAAAATCAGACTTGTAAAATTTTTTTGCGACTTTCGATGTTTTGAAATTTATTACTGGCGTACTATCTAAATTATATTTGTAATCAAAGAAGTACTCGTCTCTTTCTTGTGAATATTGTAGAGAGCTAGATGTGTATTTATATTTTATTATGTTTGATACAATGTATCCCGTAATACCATTTATTATCCGTAGAATTTCTTCCACAAAGAAGAAAATTCAAAGAAATGAAAACCCAAGATCAAAAAGTCTGCAAATCACATTTAAATAAACAAAATCACTTTGTTACAGCTGTGAGAGCCTGGATTCTTTAGACGTATTTTTGTATGTTGACGGGAGACAAGAAAAAATGGCGTCTTACTGTGGCAACGAGATTCCAAAACCAATAATGTCTAATGGACCAAAGTTATCTATCGAATTTCGAGGACTGTACTCCTCGAGGCATAGCAGGGGATTTAAAATTTCCTATTCTTTTGTTGAAGGTAAGTGAATTAAGCTTAGTATCTCATTGTGTGAGTTTTCTCTATGCTTGCAAAATATTATTAGAAATATTTCAAGAAAAACGCATACAGTATTTTTTACTTTCGAGCGGAGCGAAAAAGGTGCTGTATTTGTAAAAAAAAAAATCTAATTTTCTCAAAAATGTGTTCCATATCACTAATATGTCATAAAAAGCAAGTCTCCTAAAATTGCCCATCTGTTAGTCGATCGGTCGCTCTGTCCGTCACGCTTTGGCCTAGCGGCTAAACGAATAGTCAGATTGACACCATATTTTAATCTTAAGATTTGTATGCAAATTCATCAAAGGAGTGTTTTCTTGCTGGCTCTTGAGTGTAACTGTCATACAACAAAAATGAAGAACTGTAATTTTATGACAAACGGCTCAAACGATTTTTATGGAACTTTTCATGACCAAGCATCTCTATGTAAGGTATCTTACGGCAATTGGTTTGTGTAAATTCATATAAGTGATGTACAGTCAACGACAGGTCAAGCTCGACACTCGCAGTGCGACTCTAGCCCATACGTCTATTGAAATAAGAACGGTGCAAAGTCCAATGTGTCAAGCTTGATATGCTCTTGACTGTACCAGTACTACCAAAACGTAAACATGTGATTTACTCATAATTGGTTCTATTGAGTTTATTTTAATGTTCTATAATTTAAATTCTACAGGGTGAAATTGAAAACATTCGACAAATTTTGAGATTGAGTTCAGACCGCGAAACTGAACAATTTTGGCCTAGGAACATAGGTCATCGGATGAAATTTTTTTTACCCTTTCATAGTAAAGTCAGTCAGCTGACCATACATTTTGTATGGGAGATCGAATTTTTTTACGTCTAACGACCTGTGTTCCTTTGGGATAGTTGTTCAGTTTCGTGGTCTGAACACAATCTCAAAATTTGTCGAATGTTTTCAAAGTCACCCTGTAGATAATCTAGACTATATTGGTTATCTACCTGACTGGATGTTCTATCAATTATTTATTGTTATTTTTCATTTCTGCTTCAAACAAGTCAACAACAACAAAACAATCAAAGCCAAGACAAGACTGCTTTTTCATTTAAGACCAGCTGAGGTTTTATTGTCCTTCGTCAAAGGAATTAAATTGACAAAATTTTCAAAGCCTCCTCAGTTCCAACGGAAATTGATCAATTCTGAGAAACTGTTATGCTTGAGAGTCAATATAGATATTTTAATGAAAAATTCTGTTCGTCTGTTTTATTCTTTACGACTGAGCTTTTGTTCGGTTTATTGAAATCTGTAGGACTGACAATATTGCAAAAGTTTATACCTTTCTTTCTACCTTTATTAGATCAAATTCAATTATTTATTGACAAGTAGGTTTCACTAAAAAATAAAGCTATCAATGAATGAAATTGAATTTTGTAATAAATTATCATCTCTATTTTTTTAAACGATGTTAGTTACTAAAGTTTAATTCGTTCAGATGTGCTACTAGAAACTTGTCCTATTTTCACGAGGATCCATACATTCCTATCCGATTGTCCGATTTTCCGACCATCGGATGAAATCGGATAATGTCCAATCGGATGTCCGATATCGGATATACGATTTTGCGATTGCACTACACATTATCCGATTTCATCCGATGAATCGGAAGATCGGACGATCGGATAAGAATGTGTGGATCGTGCTTTCATCGATTGTCGGCTGCTTTATGAATAATTATTTTCAAGTCAAGACTTATATAATGTTGCTTGACACTTGCTAAACCACAGAACTTTGGACGAAAAAACGGGAAACTAACTCTTAGAATGTCAACGTCCCCTTGTAATCTATAGCAGCGAGGGATCTAAAAGAGTAACGTCCTCACCTGGCTTTCCCAGTCTTTTCTTCGAAAATGTTCCTTTGGGAAAATTATTCAGTTTCAACTCCTCTGAAATTTGTTTGCCTCTTCTACGAAAATACAAACACAAATAACCTACATGTTTAATTAATTCCAGGATTTAGCGCGTTAATTATAATTAGGCAGTTCCGGAATAAATAAACTTGTATGAGATGTGCAAAAGTTTAAAACAAGCAAATAACCTACTTCAATCTTTTCAGATTACGGTATATTAACAGGGAACCAACTCTTAGAATTCCCATGTGCCTTCGTATTCAATAGCAGTGAGGGGCCTAAAGGAGTGGTCACCTCACCCAACTTTCCCGGTCTTTATCCTCGTGACACGGAATGTAATTATTTCTTCTACGGCAACGAGAATGAGAGAGTTTATCTACAGTTTAGTTACTTTGATGTCGAGGGGGTTGTGCCGTAAGTATTTTTACTTTATTTATGACTATTATTCTAGAAAATCATAGTATAATACTGTATCAGAGATTAAAATGCTTTCTTAAATTATAACTTGACATGGATTTGAACCACACATTCAGATTTTTATATTGGTTTAAATGACATACACTCTATGCAAAGTTATTTTTGGACCCCGAGCCAAATTTTAGTATGTTACTCAGTACATAAATCTGAACAACTTTCACAAAGAAACATGGGTCGAAAAACTAATTTTGTTTTTGAGTTTCCCATACAAACCTTGCATCAACAACAGTGGAAATTGTATGGGCAAACAAAAATTTTTTCTCGTTTTTAGACCCATGTTTCTTTGGTAAAGTTGTTCAGTTTCATTTTCTGAGCAACATTCTAAAATTTTGCTATGGGTCCAAAAATAATCCTGTATACCCGAAAATATACAAATACTCATACTTTAGAACGGGTCAAAACGAAGTGCATAATTTGTGCATCAGTGGAATCTTTCATTTGAAACAGTGACGAAAATTACAGATATTTTTTTTGTCTGTGTTCCCGAGTTCATATAACCCGAATCTATTCAAGTCGCGAGTGAATAGGCTTTTTCTGGGCAAGCTCGTTCCACAGTCGACCCCATCTCTGTCTTCAAAACTAGATCGAGGTCAAGAGTAAGCCCATTGACAGTATTAAAAAAGTTTAATTTTGCATAACTGTAATTTGATGCTTTGTTCTTAAAAATCGGATGTGATTTATATTCTGGAGGTCAAAGCATTATCTAAGCACTTATATTTTCTTTATGTGTTGTTGCGTCGCATTTTCATGTTTTGGCTCTGAGTAGAAATAACAGTTAAAATAAAAAAAAACTAATGTTTAAAAGCTTCTTTCTGTACTACAAACTTCATCATCATCAAACATCCCATGAAATGTCCTCAACAGAACAGGGAGCTCCCTCCAGAACACCAGCAAATACGCATGGTACAAGTTAGAGGGGAAACACTATAGTCACCACGCTTATTTTGCGGCTGGCAATGGACCGCGGTTGTTGGTGACCGCAGTATGTAAGATGGTACGATGCACAGAAAGAAGCAGTTTTGCGGGGCATTGTTTTATTGTATTTTAATATTTATTAAGTGTAATAATTTAATAAAAAAAAAAAAAAGCTGCTACCCATCCTCTGTTTTAAATTCCCTTAGTCGCCTCTTACGACACCCATGGCTAAAGGTGGGTTAGTACTATTCTTTGCCGGCACCATGCGGTCGACTACAAACTTATACGAGTATCAACCAAAAGATTAACTCTCTACAGAGGACCTCCTCAAATTCTCATTTATCTAAGTGGCTTCAGCCTAACAAGTTGGCCAAGTTAACGTTTAAGCATCAATTAGAGCCCTTGCTGAGTCACCTTCAAGGGTTCAGAGATATCCTCCTTATCATGATTTCCTTGAATTACTTATATGTCTGTGTATTCAATTACGTGGATGTATGTTAAGTCATTATCATTATCTGCTTTGAAAATTCCATTTACTGTTATGGTAATTAAATGAAATTCTCAATACTGCAGACATGCTGCAGACATATTTTATTTACTTATTTTTTATATTATTTCCAACTTGAGTGACCAGTATACAGATTAACTAAAATCAAAAGTTCAACAATAACTAAACCAAATACAGTTTGTTTATAGTATCAAAATTTCTTTTTCATTCCTGGTGATACTTTTTTCGTGGCAAATTGAACAAATTTGTCTGAACTGAACAGTTTTCATCGACTAACTGATCATGCCCTTGCAGTTTTTGCAACCTTTATGAAGAAGAAAAGAATTTAGATTAGTTCTGATTACTTTGATTCTGTGTTAAGATCTTACACATGATTTATAAACTATATTTGTAAATAATTTGTAAACTATGTTAGTAATTTGTAAACTATATTTGTAATTTGTAAACTATATTTGTGAACTATATTTGTAAATAACCTTTCTCTTCTCAGGTGCGAAGCTGTATCAGCTAGCGACTACGTGCAATTCTCAAGTCAAATAATCGAATCAAATAGTCACAGATACTGTGGCCAGTTGAGAGAACTTCAATTCACTTCTGTGAAGAACTTTCTAAGAATCACTTTTAAGTCCAACGATAGGTTAGACGGCACCGGTTTCAAAGCTGACTACATTTTCTTAAGAGAGTCTGAGATGAATAGTATTACTATGCCGGAAAGTGCGGATGATGGTAAGTGTTAATATTAGCTAGACGACTTTTTAATAAATAAATAAATAAACATTGGTGATCAATTCGCAAGGCAAAGCATTATAACACCCAAAACAAATACTTGTACTCATCACACAAATTTGCCCTGAGCGGGGGGGATTGAATCTGGGGGCCACGGCACAGAAGGTTGGCACACCACTAACCACACCAATGGACCACAAAAGACACATGGTATCGCAACATAGCAGAAAAAGTAGTCACGTCTAACTGTTCCAAAAACTATTCAGTTACATGGCATCCCATATAAATTATAATCTAAACAGGGACTCTCGTTAGAAATACGCATATTTTTGTTAGCGTTGTGGCTAGTGGTTTGTGAGTGGTTTGTATGTGAGATTATACAATTTGCAGAAGGGCGTGGCTGCCCATTCTCCCAGTTCCAATATCCTTTGGTCGCCTTTAACGACTTTCAAGCTATTGGACAATGCAAGATCTTATGAAGTGCAACCTTCCTTTGGCCCTAGAGAAAAACTCATGGAGCATCCCATTATTCCCATCCTCACCTGTGGAACTCCAACATAGTCTTAGAGCGACATCTAAAAGTTTAAGCTCTACCAGTGCTCTATGGAACGCAGCAAAGGTACTCGGTGTTAAATTGACCTAACCGACCTGTTCCGAAACAATGTTCTACGCTCTGTGATACGCGTTCGTATCGTTGACGTTGCCTTAAAATTCGACTGGGCTGGTCATGTTGCTAAAGTATGTCATGGCGTATGGGCTTTCAAAATAATCAAAAGGAGTAAAAAGGCTAAAAGGACGTCCTAAAAAGAAATGGCGTGACGAAATGGACTCATTTTCATAAGGCTGGCTAGAACGGGTGAAGAATAAAGAGGAGTGGGAGAAGGGAAGGGAGGCCTTTGTCCTATAGTAAGGAAGAAAATAAAGCCTTTGTGGTCTATTGGTTAGAGCGCTCGGCTCTCGATCCGGAGGTTCTGGGTTCGATTCCCAGTGGGGACACAGTCAAACAAAAATTCCATTGTACGGCCAACCCAGTTTGTTTAGGACATTGCAGGATGAATTACCCGATAGTCTGAAAAGTTAGATGATGCCGTGCTTTGGAAGGCACGTTAAACCGTTGGTCCCGACTGCTATCTACGGATGTAGTCAGAGGCCTTTGGCGGCTTAACACACTGACACCAGGGTTTCTAAGGTCTGTCATTGATGTGATGATGAAGGAAGAAATAAAACTTTTCGTTAAGACGTCTAAAAAGCATAAAACGCGAATTTTTCCGTATATCGACGATATTTTAATGAGTAATCCTAATCACAAATTAGTCTTTGCGCATTAAAAGCAAATCAAGGTTTATTAAATGTTTCTTACGAAATTTATAGAAATATAATATCAAGTTAGCTCCTTATAGTGCGGTCAGTTAGCTGTTTCACTTAGACACGCCTTACAATTTCACCAAATTTTTTCCAGGTACTTTAGGTACATAGCTCTAAATTTTTGATAGGATCCAATTCTTGAGTTTTCTATAGTACCTGGAATAACATTGGTGCAATTTGGTGAATTTAGCAATATAAGACTAAAAGGGACCGGACTATTAAGATCTAGAAGCAATTCTGAACGTGATTAAATCCTACCCACATCTTGTAAGGACGAATGTATTTCGTGAGTGGATTAATTCAGTAGTACTAGAATATGTAACTACCAAGGAGAGTTTGTTACTACCAAGTTGTACGTACGTGATAGACAGAGTATTAAAGAAACATTTTGTCCTAGCAAAACAAGACATTAAGAGAAGATAAATTTACTTAATCTTACTCTATAACGTGAAAAGTATTTATTATTATTTTTTTTGGAATGAGTATGTGTATTGCATACAAGTATGTTTAGAGTAAGTCATTATTCCGGCTCCACAGAATACCAGCAGCATTATACTCAGTGGAGACCATTTTTGGGAACAATGTGTATTATGTTTAGAAACTGTTCGTTTTACAATTTTTATTTGTTTCCAAAATAAATGTTTTTTCTTTCATTCTTCTTTCTTACTTAACTATCATAGAGTGATCTTCAACACCACTGTAAACTTCATTTTAATTGCTTATTAGTTTAGTAAAAATTAAGATGTTTTTACCCAATCATGCTATTAGTTATAGAAAAAAAAAATCATGAATTTTTTTCCTCATACACACAAAACTCACAAAGAAATTTATTTTCGAAGAAAAAGATTTTATCTTTACAAAGAAAATGTGTCAAACACGTGACCACTTTAGTACCACCAAGTTTTACCAATTAAGCTTTCAAGTTAGACTCGACATCTTTAGGTTTCTGGCAAGCCTAAGCAATTCTTAGAAAATGTTGTACCATGGTTGTACCATTACCAGCATCCAGTCGTATTTACCTGTCAGGACTGACGTTAACTTTTATAATTGAAAAAAAAAAGTAAAACAATGGAAAATAGGCAATGCATACAATGCGAATTTTCATTGGTTTTGCTCCCTCAGCCCAGTTACTCACAAGTAACTAACCCAAAGAAAAAAAAATACGACTTCCAATACGAAATGGGTCGATCACGTGATCACTTTTATATGGAGAGTCGATTTTTTTCTTCGGGAAACTTGCTTGTTATCATGAGTACAATCACTGGGTCTCGAGAGCAAAACCAATAAAAAGTCACCATGTACAACGTGTAACGGACATTTGTGATATAATATACTAAAGCTAAAACTAAACAACTTTTTCCAAGGAACATAGGTCAAAATACGAAAACGAGTTTCGATTTCCCATTCACACTGCATCAGCTGTGGTCGAATAATTTTTTCGTATTTCGTGTTTTCGATCTTTGTTCCTTGGGAAAAGTTGTTAAGTTTCATGTACAGATTCAAACACCTTTCCGAAACAGGTTGTATATTTTTTTAAACAATTTTTCTTGTTTTTTATTTCCAAGTCATTGATCCGCTGCGTAACACCCTCTATTAGTATGAGAAATATTTAATCGTCTTCCTCGTTCCAGGTACCAGTGGGACTTCCAATCTTCGGTTTACCTTCAACGTTATGTTATTAGTTCTAATAGTCATCAGAGTCTACCTTTAGTTGGTTTATACAAATGGATTTATTGAACTGAAATAAATTATTACTGTTATTAATAATTTTGTGATAGTTATTTTTTCCTTAATATATTTAAATGAATTTAATATAAACGGGTAGAGGGAATGAGGTAAAGAGGGAAAGAGAGGAAGGGGCCAACTGAGGAGAACCTTTATGGAACAAATCAAAGAGAAAGGACAGGTCGAAGAAATACATCGAAGCTCATAACGAGCATATTTGGAGACAGCGGAAGATCACAGGAGCAATAAGGCAGGGGAGGCACAGATCCCATCGGGTCGAAGTGCTCTGAGGTCCATTTAGGAACTCAGCCCCACGTAATAAGATAAGATAAGGACAGGTCGAGTCGTATTAGGAGGTGAATGAACTGGCGGAAGCAAGAAAACATTGACGATTACTCCACCGACAAGAACAAAACTCTTAAGTTCAGAGAGGCTATAGTACTCTAGCTGTGATAAATACACCTTCCTAAATTCAAATACTAATTCGGCATACATTGCGGGGAGCTAGGTTCCGTCTATTGTATGCCGAATAATGTATGCCGAATTAGATTTTGATGTAATGTATACCGAATTAGATTTTGAATTATGGAAGGTTTGATAGCGGCAGCGGTAGGCAGAAATTTGCATTTTTGATGCTTTTTCCAACCACATACATGCATTCATCCAACTTTCTGTCTTCTTTTGACGCGACGTGACGGGAGTCATGTCGTGCAAAGTAGATAAGTTACCCCATTACCCACTTGTCCCGTGTGGTGCCGGCAAATAATAGTACCAACCCATACATACCCGTGGGTGTCGTAAGAGGCGACTACGGGTTATAAACTGGAGGACGGCAGCAGCATCCTCCTTTGTATCTTACTTACTGCGGTCACCTACAACCGCGTCCATGGTGCCAGGCGTAACGCTAACAAGCGAGGTGACTATGGCACTTCAACTCTACATTTTTCCAGCAAAAGCTAGAATTCTGGAGGGAGCTCCCTGTCCTGTACTAGACGTTTCATGGGATTTTATGATGAAATAAGTTACCGGAAAATAACACGGAATCGTAATTTGACCAATTTCCTAGTAAAATAATAAACTGTACCGAAATCGCTTCTGGCTTTGTTTGGTCAAAAGAGGACCTAACACAACCTAACGGACCTATCAATCAATTATAACATCCCATGAAACGTCCATTGTGGGACAGGAAGCTCCCTCCAGAATTCCAGATCAAAACGCGTGGTACTTAGGAGGGGATTTACCATAGTCACCACGTATGTAAGCATTGCGGCTGGCGACCGCTGTTGTTGGTGACCGCAGTATGTAAGATGGTACGATACACAGAAAGACGCTGCTGCCAATCTTCTGATTCATAAGACCTTAGTCTCCTCTTACGACACCCACAGGTAGAGAAGGGTTGGTACTATTCTTTGCCGGCACCACACGGGATCTATGGGTCTACAAATATTTTACGAGTTTATTATTTTTAAAATGTTTATCAACTTCCTTGGAAATTTACCAAATTACGATACTTATTATTTGACGGTGACAGATATAAGCCCTTTGGTACTACATCGAATGAGCCTGAGGGTGAGGGGAGGGTTGAGAGGGGAGAGGATGAGTGAGGGGAGGGGATGACAGAAAGTGAAGGGAGGGGGGCGGTTTCAATCGGAGGGGGGCGGTTTCAACCGCAGGGGGGGGACGTGGATAGGAACTTAACTTGCTCTTGACTGTATGGTATCAATGATAAAACCCAAGTTTTGTCTATGACAAATAATAAACAACTCAAAAGATAGCTACAAAACTATTCCAAGCTGTGTGGCGGTTCCAAATTTTTAGTAGGATCCTATGGCTTTGTAAGAGAGAAAGTCAATCAGAAATAGGTAGTGCATTATTCATTTTCACAGGCCAAAGTCAAATGAATTCTAACGAAATCCAAAAAAGAAACTACGTCTGGCAGTCCAAATTAGAAAGAAGAATCTGAATGTATTTGAAAATTGGCTTATTTAATTTAGTATCAGTATGAGTCTGGGGTTGTTTTGATTCGATTTTCGTATTCCATTACAATAAGCCCAAAATAAGTAAAAAATAAAAATCTAAGAGGTCTATTCAATTCAAGGCATCCTCAGAAAATAAGAAGATTCGTAAACGAATCTAATAATTATGAATTCAACGCATTTTAATGCTGACAACATGGTGTGTTAGACTTACATGTCTTTTTGATGTTCATTTCGCTCCCGCGAATAATATGGAGATTGGGTCGTATTGATATATCGCTCTCGAGTGTGAGATTGCTCTTAAGATGTACGTTTCACATACAAATTATACATCTTAACTCTTAAGTGCAATCTCAGACTTGTGTAATTTATAAATAAATACGACGATACATTATATCGGTTATCGGTTTAGTTCAGTAACGCAGATTCTTGGGCCCGATGCCAGCAACGGTGAATAGGACATACCCTTCGGCGTAACTACGTCAACGCTGCGTCAATAGCATTTGAGTGGCAGCCTAGTGGCAGACGTAGACCTGGGTGACCCGTTCACACCTAGTGACGAACCGTCGAGAGCGAGCTCAAGGCTACTGTACTGACGTGGGAAGAAGCAAGAAGGTTGCCTGGTAGATATTGCTACTTTAGCAATAAGGCCGCCTCTTGTACTACTCTGTTCTTTATCTTTACATTTCTGTAACTATTCCTTGTGTTTATTGGTGTGCAATAATAGTAGATTAGTAGCCAAGGGCTGTAAGGCGTCAATTGCAGCCCGAGATATTTAGGCGTACGAGCGCAGCGAGGGCGCCTTTAGTTCGAGGGTGCAATTGATGCTTACACCCGAGCTAACTACTTTGCTTTACATCTCGATTGTGAGGTAAGTAGGTCCTTATTACCACCAAATTGCAGGTGACCAATTAGCGTTATAGGGTAATAATGTAGCTAGAAAAGCTAATTAAAACGCCTGCCGCCCCGCTGCTGGAGGCGGCCATCAAGGCGGGCGTTACAATTACTTACCGCCCTAGGGCTTTTCTAGCTACATTATTACCCTAGAGCGCTAATTGGTCACTTACAAGCCCCATTTGGGGGAAATAAGGACCTACTTACCGAATATTAGAGATGTAATAGTTATTTGTTATGCAAGGCAGCAAAAGGTTTATTTGGCGCGAGTGCCTCGTATTGAAACCTGAGCAAGCGAAGGATTCTAGGATTGAACCACGAGCGAAGCGAGTGGTTCAAAAGAAGAATCCTGAGCGTGGCGAAGGTTTCAAGGCACGAGACGCAAAATAACTTTGCTGCCGAGCGAAACACAAAATTTTTCACCTCATTAAAGCGAGGAAATGTTAACATAATGCAAGAATAGCGATTCAAATTTAAGAAATAATTACTCAAACGTTTTAACGTAAGGGCATAATACCTACATAATGGTACTGACGGCAGCAAGCAAGTGGAAACATAACCAGTATAACCTGAACCAGCGCTTCGCTACAAACCTCCGTACCCAGAGACCAGCTCAAGGCCAAAGAGTTTTCACGGACGAGTGGCCATGTATAGATAAAGAATACTAGACATTAAAAAGGAAATCACTATAATTAAATTATTATTATTTTTGGGACTGCTGTGCTTATGTTCGTGACTCTACCTATAAACTACTTGATAAATTTGCGGAACAAGGTTCATTTTCATTGGATTTCAATATGGAGACAGAGAATAGGCAGTGGCAGGCAAATCTATTTTGTATTGCGTTGATTTGAAGTCAAAGGGCGAGTCCATTAATCTGGGCAAGAGAACAAAAAAAGGCGAACGAATTTTAAATTTACTTTTCATTATCAGCCAGTACCTTACCCACCAGGCATTCACTATTCATAATACTATTTGTTTATTTCCTATAGCTGCATCCCTCTTTCTCATCTTGAAAACGATAGTGCGTGCCTGGTTTTACAAGCGGCCAGTACTGCAGCATACTACAAAATAATAAGTACATCGCGTTCGAATTTCAAAAACCTTTTGCCCGCTAGGGACCAAAAATCGCTTTTGGCCGCAGAATTTAACCGACAAAACAAATGTTTCCGAGCTTTGGAGGTGAAATAGTTATTTGTTATGCAAGGCAGCAAAAGCGTTATTTGGCGTGAGTGCCTTGTATTGAAACCTAAGCAAGCGAAGGATTCTAGAATTGAACCACGAGCGAAGCGAGTGGTTCAAAAGAAGAATCCTGAGCGTAGCGAAGGTTTCAAGGCACGAAACGCAAAATAACTTTGCTGCCGAGCGAAACACAAAATTTTTCACCTCACTAAAGCGAGGAAGCAGCCAGTACCGCAGCGTGGAGGTCTGCCATACTGCATCACGTTCGAATTTCAAAAACCTTTTGCCCGCTAGCGGCCAAAAATCGCTTTTGGCCGCAGAAAAACCTTTTGCCCGCTAGGGGCCAAAAATCGCTTTTGGCCGCAGAATTTAACCGACAAAACAAATGTTTCCGAGCTTTGGAGGTGAAAAGTATATTTGTATTGTAAGAAGGTCGGCGCAAAACAGGGAGAAGTGGAGAACACTCGTGAAGGCCCTATGCACCAGCAAGGTGCCCTTGGATAGTAACATCTTTTTAGTAAGACGGTACAACTCAACCTCAGTCTTTAAAAATATTTTACTGTGATATACTCAGTTCCTCGAATACAGAATAAACTGTGTAGCCTTTACACAGAGGAGCTCAGAAACTCCAAGATAAAATATCCTTGTCTCCTAAATAAAATCAACGAGCGACTGCATTTGCTGGCAGAATCTGAATTTCAAATCGAACATTATGCGGTGACGGCCAACATCAAATATTAGATAGTCGGCGAGAAATAAAATTCCGCCATATTCAAAAATGCTAGTTTTATTTTAACGTTAGAACCGGAGTCGTGTCACGTAGGAAATAAAATTTTGAGTACGTTTTAAGATCGTTTTAAAGTATTTTCCGGGAGGAGGAGGATGCTTCAGGTTATTTTTGTATTTGAAAGATTAAAAATAAAATTTATGATTGTCAAGCCAATTTTAATTTATTACTAACTAAATCCGAATAAGAAAATACTTTAGTAACATGTGCAATGAAAACATTTTTTTTAATCACATTGGGAGGCCATAATTTATAAAGCATTTTAGCAGGTACTGCCTTATTTATGGTGAAAAGTTTTTGACAAAACTTTGTAGTACTCATGGTAGCAAGGAAGTGGAAACAAAACCAGTATAAGCTGAACTACCGCTACGCTATAATCGCCCGAAACCAGAGACTTGCTTAAGGTCAAAGTTTTTCCACCTTACCGTTTGATCACTAGATTTTCAAAACTAATGAAAACAATTTGATATATATTTACTTTCGATTCTTTTCACATCTGATGCACGACTATATGCATCGAAAAGTTACTAAGATTAGTTGTTAAATTCACTTCGATCAGTATTTGTGTAAAATACTTAATCAGGATATGAAACAAATTAATTTCCATTGCATTTTGTACTTAACCTCTTTCAAAGTACAGTACGCTTCAGTATGTTCTAATCTAAGCAATTGCGAAATGGATTGGATCCTCCATCTTCTTGCATTGACATCTACAAGCTCTCGAAACGTGCAGTCCGCTCTCTTAATCTCAAGATGTAGTGTCGTTGTGTCAGTACTCGAGATGTGCTATCGATTATAAACGAGTATTTGCTATTCGGATACGAGAGGGAATCGATATTACTTGCAGGTGATCGGTTTCGAATCAAGCTCTATGCACATATTGAATGTAAGGATCGATCATTCTCGAGTGTAGGTTTGATTGCAAGCTATTCTGTCTACAATCGAAATAATATACCGTGAGAGCAAGTTGGATTGACATGTGTCTCTGTCGCTCCTATGTATAGCGCATCGCTCCGTCCTGCTATTACGCTACTGACTTCATTCTAATCAAGCTACATTACTGCTTTAACATTCAAAGCTAACTGTCAAAATTTGAAAAGCAAAGTTAGCGCCCGAAATAATATCATCCGCCGTCTTACAACCACCCGTTGGGGAGCAGTGCCTCATGCTCTCCGTACTAGTAGCCTAGCGCTATGCTACTCAGCAGGTGAGCACGCATGCGCCGTGTGGGGGCAATCGGCTCATTCGAGGGATGTGGACACTGCTCTCAACGAAACCTGTCAAATAGTTACTCGTACGGGCACCCTGAAGCCAACACCGCTGGGCCACTTATACTCCTTTGCTGGCATAGCTCCTCCGGACGTCAGGCGTCGGGTAGCCTGTGCTATTGAGACACAAAAACAAGAATTAGACAGCAGACACCTACTTTACGGCCATAACCCACCACCCTCACGCCTTAAGAGCCGTCACAGTTTTATCAAAGACACCATGCCGCTCGATTTAGATCCATCCAAGGCTAGGGTAGAACTGTGGTCAAAAAGGTACCCTCCTGACAACATTCATATCCCAACTGCCGAAAAGCTGCCACCAGGTCACGATCTTCCTTGGTCCATATGGAAGTCACTAAACAGACTGCGGTCGGGCGTTGGCAGGTGCGGGGAACTCATGAAGAGGTGGGGTTTCTCTGATAACGATGAGTGTGAATGCGGTATTTTGCAAACCATGACACACTTGCTGTCGTGCTCTAATTCTCCAGTTTCCTGCACTCGGAGGGACCTTTATGAAGGCAACCAAAAGGCTATTGATGGGGCTACTTTTTGGGCTAAGCTTTTATAGTCAGTTTTGCCATTGACTCGAAAAGAAGAAGAAGACTGCTGCGACTGCAGAAATAGCTTGACCGCAATCGCTGACCGCGCGTTAGGTATGCTCACTGCGAGACGGGGGGACCATCGCTCGGCATCGCTCACGGCGGCAATTAGTTCTTGCTCTTTCCTTCCCACTCCCTCACCTCCCCCGCGCATAACGCGTTGGAGGAGGGACGGCAATATACCTACGCGACGGAATAAGTTACAATGAGAGACACGACTTATCCGAACTGTCAACAGAGTATATAATAGAATGTTGTGGAGTAGAAATACCCGACCAAAGCGTGATTTTAATATGTGTATACAGACCGAACCGGCAAATTGAAACTTTTTATGAATTCCTAGACAAATTATTAGATAGAATAAGATGTAAAGATAGTAAAAAGCGAATAATTATAGGAGGAGATTTTAATATCGATATATTAGTAAACTTGATGCTTTCTTGTAATTTACATTCTATGAATAAAATACCTACAAGAATTACTCAGAATTCTTCAACTTGCATTGACTTGGTTTTTTGTAACTTTAAGGATATTGAAGTACAAGTAGAAAATAACGGTATTTCAGACCACAATGGCGTCATAGTAACATTTCAGTTAAAAAATAAAAAACCTAATAGAGAAATTTTGTACAAACTACAACGAAACTTTTGCACGCGTAATTTAATAAAGTTTCAACTTGCCTTACAATCAATAAATTGGGAGAAAATTATGACCAACAATAATGACATCAACACAAATTATAATAATTTTCACGACACGCTGCAAGAAATATTAAATCGAACAATACCTAAAAAGCGAATAAAAACCAGATTAATTAAAAAGAAAACGTGGCTAACAAAGGGAATTAAAACTTATTGCTGCAATAAACGATTATTGAAAATAATTGTTAATTATTCAAAAAATAAGATAATAAAAAAATACCATCAAAAATATGCAAAAATACTTAAGAAATGTGTTTCGTTGGAAAAAAGGAAGACGTACATTAAACAGCTAAATAAATCTAGTAACAGAAATAGAACAATGTGGAATATAATAAAAGAAATAACAAAAAAAAATGGCCATCCAAAACACAAAAACTTAAAACTATTAATTAAAAACTCACATGTAGAATTACCCAACGACATAGCGAATTCTTTTGTGGATTACTTTGTCTCCGTCGGTGAGTCATCGCACGGAGAGAGTGGCTGCCCGGTACGTAACTCAATATTGAATACAATGTACCTACACCCAGTTACCGAACGCGAAGTCTATAACATAATTAGAGCGATGAAAAATAGCATGAGTTCCGGAATAGACGATCTACCTCCAAAGCTGTTAAAACTGTGCGTCGCAGAGCTAACTAACCCAATAACTAACTTAATCAATCAATCTTTTATTGAATGCTGCTTCCAGGACAAACTAAAAATTGCAAAAGTTAGACCAATACTTAAGAAAGGTGGAATCTCTAACGACCCAAGCCAGTATAGGCCAATTGAACTTTTACCGACAGTCTCAAAAATATTTGAAAAGGCTATGGGTAATCGGCTTAATAAATTCTTCGACAAATTTGATGTCCTAAACGCGAACCAACACGGGTTCAGAAAGAACTCGTCCACTATTTTAGCCGTTACCAAATATATGCAAGAAGCTCTATGCAATATAAACGTATAAAAATATGCAGTCGGGGTTCTATTGGACCTAAAAAAAGCATATGATAAAGTTTCACATGAGATATTACTGTCCAAACTGCACGGTCTAGGGATCCGTGGTAACACACATTTGTGGCTTAAATCATATCTGGAAAATAGGAAGTTAGTCGTGCAAATAGAAAATCTTAATGAAACCACAGGTGAACTAGAAACTATAACTTCACGAACACGTACAACAAATTGTTCAATACCACAGGGAAGTGTCTTAGGTTGCACACTGTTTTTAGCCTATATAAACGACTTACCCGACACCATAAACACACATTGCACAATGTTCGCTGATGATGTGTCCCTACTCATAACGTGCGAAAACAGTGAAGAATGTAACCAACTCTTAAAAAAACACCTTAATACGGCAAACGATTGGATCACCAAGCATAACCTAGAAATAAACCTAAATAAAACCAAAGTTATTCAGTTCCATCCACCTCAAAAAAGACCACTAACAATAGATCTTAACATAAATCAAACAAAAATTGAAGAAGTAAAACAATTTAAATTATTAGGACTAACGATAGATACAAACGTAAATTGGAAAGGCCACATACAAAATATTAAAACTAAACTGTCCCAATTTACTTATGCCTTAAGCGTAATAAAAAGAAACACTAATTTTAAAACGGCCCTAACAATGTACTACGGATACGCCTATGCATGGCTCCGATATGGGTTAATTCTATGGGGCGACAGCACTTACGTACATGACGTGTTCGTTTCTTGAATTCTTGCTAACATCCGCGCTAGAGCGAGCTGCAGACCGCATTTTATTCAAAACGAGCTCCTAACGCTTCCGTCAATCTACATATTAGAAGTCAGTCTATTTGTAAGAAAAAATGAGCACCTTTTCAAAAAAATGACAGATGTCTGCAGCCGAAACGTACGACATAAAGACAGACTAGCACCACTTGAAAGCAAATTGACGATATTTAGTAAAAGTCCATATAACAGATTTATCAAAAAATTTTATAAAATACCTGGAAGCATAAAGTCTGAAAGTAAAATACAAATATTCAAAAATAGTTTAAAATCTCTATTAATCTCTAAATGTTATTATACTGTTGCTGAGTTCATTAATGATAATAATTTATAAATTAATATGACTTTGTAATACATTTAATCTATTGATTATTTTCGGTTCTAATTTAATGAATTTAATTACTAACATAGGTTTAAGTTGCAGTGCCCGAACACGGCGCTACATGCCATTGTCTTTACTAACACTAGTATGTATGATTTTATGACATGTAGCATGCAATTATGAATAAATAAATAAATAAATACCTAAGGCGCGGTACAGCCATTTCGGTCAGACTATACTCTATCTTATCGTTCTATCTGTTTGCCTGATCAGCGCAATAACACTTTACAGTTATGTTGTGTTCGTTTTAATAATAATTATTGTCATCATTATCCAAATATTTGTGTAGCTATTCTCTGAGTCATTTTATTTTGTATGAAATAAATAGTTTATCTCTTTTACTCTATTTATGTGCGTTGTGTAAGTGTATGTTTTAATGTCATCAATCGCTTCATCAGTATTTATTTGTGTTATTTATTGTTTAGTAGTGTGCCAAAAATAGTTTATACCTCTAACTCTTTTTTGTGCGTATTGTCACTCTTTTTGGGTTTTATCTCTCTCTTTTTTTGGTTTCCGTACCCCCGACTGTAAATTGTCAGTTTATAAATAGATAAAACAATTTTCTTGTATATTTGTCTTTTTTAGAAGTAAAATTTTTGGGAAAGCTCATTTTCACGTCCTTATTTTCTTGTCTGTCCTTGGCAGAGCCAAAAACTTGTTTTCTCATTATTATGCTATATGTATATTTTCGTTTAACTTTATTCTAGAAGAAAAATGTTGGTTATTCAATAACAACCATCTCCACAAATCATTGATCAAAGTACAAAAAACAGGAAAATCCTGTATTTTAAGGTTTTGACAGGTATTCCGCGTAATAATTTACCTTGACCTTTTACTTACCAAAAATAAAAACCTGAAGATTAATTGAACATCAGGGAAAAATAACGCACCCCAAAATTGTGTCTTAACAAAAAAGAAATCACTCTAGCTTGGTCCAAATCTGTTTAAAGTATGTTAAGCTTCTTAATCTATGCTCTTTCAGGGTTCCGTACCCAAAGGGTGAAAAACGCTCTCTTTGACATTCCATGAATCGGAAATTAATAATGTATTCGTACAATTCGTTAATTAACCAGAGCAGCCAATAGAGAAATGATGATCACAGCATACTTTGCATACGTGGAGTCAGTATTGAAATACGGTGTTTTAATATGGGGAAATAGCACAGATGCAAACAAAACACTCATTGCGCAAAAAAATGTTGTGACTCCAGTCGTATCTTATTTTATTTTATTTTTTATTTTGTTTTATTATGACAACAGACGGTCTTAAATAAAGTACTTATATTCTAAACCTGTATAACTCACGGACCTGGAGTGTCCACAAAAGATCTAAGTAGAAAAACAATAATCGGACGAATAGTTAACTATACAGTATTATATTATGTGTGAATAAATCTACAACCACACCTAAGACTTACGAAATTTTAGTTTTTAAAAATTCAATTAACAACCTTTTAAATTCGTGTGGTTTACTAGAAAATAGATCAATATGAGAAAAAACATTGTTATAGCTAGCCAAGCAGCGACGAAAATAAGAGTTAGCAGTATAGTTAGTCGAGAAACCTGGATACGCAAATAAAATATTTGTATATGTACTACGTACAGGTCTAGTAGGGACTTTTAAACTTATCTTATCTTGTAAAACATTGTTAAAATCATTAAATATTTCACCACTTCCGTGTACCTATATCCTGGAACCTAAAAAACCTAACCTAAACCTCCACGTCTATAAGAAATATCCTTATCTTAATGGGACCATATTTATATGCCTCCGATGACCGTCCGTCCGTATCTTGTGAACCGTAATAGGTAGGCAGTTGAAATTTTGACAGATTACGTATTTCTGTTGCCGCTAAAAGGGAGCTTAAAAACAAGGGGGTTTCTCTAGTACAAACCAGTATTTGGGCAATTTACGCTTTTTTTTGTTTTAGCTCTATCGTAAAAACAGGAATTCTTACAATCGCTAAAATTGGTACGTTTAGAGTGCAAAAACCAAAACTAAAACGGAAAATACACTGCAGGGAGAGGGGTTACTTCGTGTCGTGCTTCTTCTTGTCAAGATGTGAACCGTAGCAACTTTAGTGACTTTTGTTTAACTTAAGAGCCGAAGAAATATAACCCAATCTACGCAGCAGAAGTCAGTATATTTAATAGAGTTAACACACTCGGATGCTGGGAATACAACTTTTAATTCTAAATACGCTAAACCGCTCGGTTCGCAGCACCCAACTAAACATCTTTTGTTCTACAACTTATGGAAATTAAAATGTTAAAACGTCGAAGCTTCAATTAAATCTGATCCGGTCAATTTGAATGCAGAACCAAATTTTTTAATTTTAATTTCCAAAAGTTGTAGAACAAAAGCTGTTCAGTTACATGGGTAGAACTCTGTTTCATGTATTCTATGGGTAGAACCACCCCCCTAGAGGTTTTGCTTTCGTCACGTTCCATTCTGTCGGTCCTAAGCCGTCAATATAAAACGTGAGTTGATCCGTCTAAGTACCTACATAATTATGTCTAACACTAACGAGTAGTTAAGTGATAAAATATGCTGGATATACACAAACACGGACAGAAAAATTAGTCTAGGCAACGAAGCGGATCGTTGTATGAAGACCCCATGCATTAAATCCTCAGTCGATGAAACTTTGCTGGAGTATCACACTACATGAGACAAACCCTCTATATGAAAATCCAAAAAAAAATCTTTACTTTAAATTGTTTCATACTAAAATTACAAAAAATTTATGAAAAAATTTTTTGGTAAATTTTTTTGGATATTTTGAATTTACATTTAAGTCATGATTCTTTATCATCCTGTCAAATAAAATCTGCCTGAGAAATTTATGTTAGCGTCAACTGCTTCGTTGCCTACATTACATACCGAGTAATCTGCCTTGAATGAGAATCGTACCCAAAAATTTCTAAACAGCAGGCAGCTGCACTAAGGGCGCGTCATCATTAGGCGACTGACTGAGCGGCGTATCGGTCGTTAACTCAATGTTTAGTTAGCGGCGAACTGTAACGTATTAGCCGCGAAGCGCTTGCTAATTCTTGGGAGGGAGGGTACGGTTAGTATACAGTATACATTACCGCGTAATGCTCTGCGCAGTGTGCCAGCGGCGTAGTTAGCTGAGCCACCGACTGCGAGCATCGTTCGCAGCGACTAAGCTGCTCACTTAATGAATCCGCAAGCGAAACGCCGCGAACTGCGTACAGTACGCGCTGAATAAACACTCCGTTTAAAACATGTGGGGTGACTTTTAATTAGTTCTTGATAGCAAAAGGTATGCATGTACTCATGATACTGAACAACTTTTCCCAAGGAACATAGGTCGAAATACGAAAAACCAAATTTGACCTCCCATACAAAATGCGCTATCAGCTGATGCGGTTTCTACGGGAGGTCAAAACTTGATTTTCGTATTTCGACCTATGTTCGTTGGGGAAACTTGTTCAGTATCATGAGTAGCTACATTCATACCTTTTTCTATCAAGATCTATATTATATAGAGAGGCGAAATAAAGGCAAACAGTTAGCTGCTCACTGTGAGCCTAATGGGCACGCACTAAAACAAACCATCGTAGTATACAACGCGACAGCTCAGGAGTGCGAGTGCCGGTGCGCTTTCTATTGTAAAAGCCATGTTATTGAGTCATCATCATCATATCAGCCGAAAGACGTCCACTGCTGGACATAGGCCTCCCCTAAAGATCTCCATGACGACCGGTCCTGCGGTCCTGCTCCTGGTTCTGTAAAAGCAACCATATCTATTTCCATAATGTCCTGACCACTAAAATGCTACATTGCTATCGAAAGTACTCCTACGGCTACTTCATAGTGATGCGGGTCGAAGGGATGACGTCAAGTGGTTTACTTAGGCCAGCGCTCCATTTATCTCACCTATTAAAAGGTTTTATGTCTATTACGGAATATCATGAAACATAGAACTTTGTTACAGTTACCGAACTATTCCACCGCAAACCATAAACAGGAAAACGCTTTTGTCAGCGGAGGCTAATGTCGAATATCTGAGTGTCGATTAGGGTTGTTGGTTGGTTATAATTAATTTAGTTTAGTTGGTATTTAACTGAGTTTGTGGTAGCCCTTTTTGAAGGACCTGTAACGAATGTCATAGAACACGTGTGATACGCCTGCGGTGAACCACGTAATCATAATTAAAACTAAAAACTTTGTAAGTAAATTAGGCTGCATATCCACTGAGGCGCAGTTAAGAAGGCGAAAGGCATTACGCTC
This sequence comes from Athrips mouffetella, assembly GCA_947532105.1. Lineage (NCBI taxonomy): Eukaryota > Metazoa > Arthropoda > Insecta > Lepidoptera > Gelechiidae > Athrips > Athrips mouffetella. The sequence continues at coordinate 3,751,310 of OX383964.1, read as the reverse complement.
GCAATGACTATGACACATCTGACAGGCATAATTTCCGCTGGTGTCATATTTGCCGGATTTTTTTGTTGCGGAAGTGTGTGTGAAGGTGTGTCGCTAGATTAAGCATTTTACTTTGAAACATTATTTCTCTTAGGAATTCTCATAAAGAAAAAGAAACACACAATATTCTAATTAAGAAATTTTAATAGCTTAGTTACTGAGTACTTATTTTCCTTTGTAGCCTTAATGGCTGTAGTCCATTAGAGAATCTTAGCAAGGCTTAATTTGCAGGTGTATGTGCCTAAGCGTGTGTTAAGACTTCGGAGGTAACATTAATTAAAATATATTGTAGGTATTTCCTCTTGGGGTGCCGCCGCGCCGCCGGTATATTTTCTAACAAGTTACAAAATGCCAGCACACAAAAAAGTGAGCAAAATCGTAATTCTAGCTCTATTTTTAAGATTCTGTCCTTAAAAAGGAAAAAAAACATTCACAGATTTTGTGCCTCACACGACTATTAAGCACATTGGAAATGAATCTACGGAATTCAAAAAAATATTTTCAAATAGGTTAGGCTACAGGGCAAACCCTTAACCTGATCGTCTTTGTTTTAGGCTCAAATTGTAGCGGACTAAACTGTCCAGTGGAAATTTTCTCAAATTTTTGATATTGTATGATATTGATATCGAGCGGTAAAATCTAACATCTGAAATTCGGAAAAAAAAATTTTTTTACTATTTCGACCAAGACTTTTTCGTTTTTGACTTTCTGGAATAATTCTTTTTGCACCTTAGGTACATCTTATTCTGGAGCGAAAAGACATTTCCAATGTCAAAACGGAACCCTTATAGGATCACTGTGTTGTCCGTCTGTCTGTCTGTTAAGACCATTTTTTCTCCGGAACGGATTTATAATATTAAATTAAGTCTATGAACCCTAAGACCTGTGAAAATTCCAAGCTTCTACAACAACACAGTCAACAGCTACGGGCATTTATGTATCCATCTCCATACATTTACGAACCAAACCAAAACCTATAGGGTACTTTCCGTTGACCTAGAATCATGAAATTAGGAAAGACTCTAGATCTCATAAAACAACCAAAAGAAAAAGTCTAAATTTATTTAATATTATATCTTTTCTCACAAGTAATCATAACCAATTAAGGTGAACTCCCGTTTCAAGTAGGTACATTCACATAAAAGAGAGGTCAGGTTAGAATGGACACGGAGTATTTAATATCAAAGGGCAAAATCTTACTCGCACTTGGCCGGTTTATTACTGACTCAGCTACCTAACTTTGTGGAATTTACTATTTCTTACTGATCACGAAAGTTAAACAACGCTGGCCGTGACCACTAGTGGCATAACAACAAGAGCATTTCCGTGTTTTGGAAGGCACGTTAAGCCGTTAGTCCCGACTACTGTCAATAATGGTAGTCGTTAAGCCAAGTCAGAGGCCATTTGGCGGCTTGTATTAGGCCTGGTTTGTCTTCTGGGTACCAGAGTTCAGGTGGCAGTCCCTCTGTGTAAAATCCAAGGTCTTCGTCAAATTCCCTTCGTTAAACGTAGCTGAACATTGACGAAAAAACCATTGTTGAAAAAACGGAATAAGGCTATAGCCGTTATTACCTTCCTTAATACAGCATACATTGCTGATTGTAATAAGGATTTGGAATTAACAGAACCAAGTCTTCCGGCAATGTATGCAGAATTAGTCTTTGTATTTAGGAAGGTTAGATTGCGGCTTATGGTGACTCGTAGAGGTTTTGACGAGTTTACTGATTTGTACTTAGGGCTACTGCCATCAGACCTACGTAAACCGGAAGGCTTACCAGACCCAATAAGTGGCCAATATAGTTGCTAGAGTTTTCAAGCTGCCAAAATGATCTTTGGTCTAGCGTAAATACTATCAATGCCCTCCGGTGCGTTCGGTCCATCTTCCCGATCGGTCCACTTTCCCGTTCGGTCCACTTTCCCAAATGGTGTTTTTCCCTATTCGTCCATTTCCTAATGCGTCCACTTTCCCAATCGGTCCAATTTCCTGAACTGTCTACAGGACATGATGGCTAACTTGCCCTTCAAAATACAGAATCTTTTTGACGAATTTTGACAGGAGACTATTTTCTATTGTTAGAATAGTGTGAACAAATTTAACTTATTCCGTTAGTTAAACTAAACCAAGTATTGTTTTAGGAAAAATCTACATATTATTATCATTCTGTTTATATTATACAGGGTGTAAGGGACAGCCTTCCGAATACTGAAAGGGCATAATTAGTCAATGTAACTGAACAACTTTCAGTGAATAAAACTTTCAGGAAATGAAAAAAAAAATGTCGGCCTCTCCATACACACAGTCCAATTAACTTTGCGATTTTGTATTGAGAGAACGATTTTTTTTTTCATTTCTTGAAAGTTTTATTCGCGGAAAGTTGTTCCGTTGACTAACTGACTGATAATGCCTTTTCAGTAAGGCTGACCCTTACACATTGTTGATAGATAAAAGAGCTTCAGAGTTCTTGTCCAAACTCTTTTTTATTTACATATCTCTAGTCTCGTTAGACAGCTGGAGTGTTAATTCAAAAACACCAAGATATTTTTTTTACATTAAAAAATAAAAAGACATAGGTAATTAAATATATATCCTTATTACCGCAACAGGAAAAACTCTATGGGTGTAATTCAGAGAAGTTTCGCTAGCACGAGGCCTGCAAAACCCAGGTCTTACCTTGGTCTAACTCATTTCGCTAGCACGGTAATAAGTTAGCACTAAATGTATTCTTGGTCTGTGATAAGAAAAATGTCATGTTGAGTGACAGGTAATTATGACCGGTGATAGAGCTAAGTAAGACTCACATACCAAAGATTTCGGATCTCCTTGCTTCGCTTGGTATAGACACCTTGCTAATTTATTTTACTTTTCAGATGACATCTGCCAACATGTCCCAAATTTGTATATCAAATCATCGATGATCACTAGAAAATATTCAAAATAACTCGTCAAATCCATAGAACGACGCCTTCACTACCGTGTGACGAATAATTTTTTTAATCCTCCTTCTAATTACCCTTATTTTTCTGAGCCACAGACCAAGGAGTTCGCTATAGACCAAGGTTAGATATGGGTTTTGCTGGCCCCGTGCTAGTGATATGTCTTTAAATGACACCCTAAAGTTCAAATTATTAATAACTTATCTCAAATTGAAGTAACAAAACACAAGAGGTTAACCCACAGAACAGCATAATGCACTTCTGAACTAGAGCGCCGATTCACGAACTCCGAGGGTTTACAAACGGATGCTTGGACATTAAAAGATCAAGTTAATAGAACGTGAATTTTGTGCTTTAAAAGCCAGCAAGACATTTTACATCTTACATTGATTGGTAAGGAACAGGTAAAAAATATGCTAAGAGATATCGCGAATAACTGGAAGAACAAAATAAACAAAAATAATTACCATGTTCTCAGAGACGACTTACTTACTTTATGTATGATATCAAAAGAGGGATGAGTGACAGGATTAGAAATAGTGTGATAAGAGAACGGTGTGGCGTAAAAGAAGACGTAGTGACCAAAATCGAGAAAGGGATGCTGAGATGGTTTGGTCATGTAGAGAGGATGAATGAACGAAGATTGACGAAAGAGATCTACCAGGCGAGAGTGAATGGAAACGTTGGAAGGGGAAGGCCTAGGCGAACGTACCAGGACCAAATTCAGGACGTTCTGAATAAAGGCCAGGTTAAAAGTACCCTAAACCGACGAGCATGTATGAAAGGATTGATGAAAGTACAGGAAGCAAGGGAAGTATGTCAAGATCGTAGCAGGTGGAGGACTGTGGTCTCTGCCTACCCCAACGGGAAAGAGGCGTGATGTTATGTATGTATGTATGTATGTATGTATTACTGCGATTCTTCGCCGATTACTTACATAACCGTCGACAATATGTGCGACATGGCAGTTTTGTCTCCAAATCTTATCACACCCGCTCTGGCGTCAGTCAAGGTTCTATCCTTGGTCCTCTTCTTTTTATCGTGATGATAAACGACTTAGAATCAGTTTTGGATTACTCGACGTGCCTTTTGTATGCGGATGACTTGAAGCTGGTGCGAGTTGTGCGAAATTTAGAGGACTGTAATAAACTGCAAGCAGATATTGATGCTGTACTTCAGTGGAGCATTACTAACAAACTCAATTTCAATTCTGACAAATGTTGCACTATGTCTTTTACTCGCTCCTCTCAACCCTTGCACAATACATATTGTCTGGGTACAAATAATATAAAACGTGTCGACACGATCAAGGACCTTGGTGTATTGTTTGATACAAAACTTACTTTTAATGGTCACATTGGGGCTCTAGCTGTTGAATGTTTCCGTAGACTGGGTTTTGTCATTCGTAACACAAAAGACTTTACTGACACATATACTATACAACTATTGTACTCATCACTTGTTCGCAGCAAGATTGAAAGCGCATCTGTGATTTGGGGTCCACACGAAAGCTCATATATCCTGCTACTCGAAAAAGTTCAGAAGGCCTTTTTACGCTCCCTGTACAAAAAGTGCAATAATTATTACCCATTCCTATATCCCACAAAGTTTCTGCTGGGTACATTGGGTTTTAACTCTTTAGAGACACGGCGAAATTACCATCTAATAATCGCTACCTGCCGAGTATTACGGGGTGAATCAGACTGTCCAGCATTAGTGACTCAAACTTTAAGACTCTATGTACCGGACAGATATCTGCGTGGTCGTGGTCACCAACTACTAGCCCTGCCAGAGTGTCGCACGGTATCGCGGCGTCAATCCCCAGTACTGCGCGGACTCGGTCTAGTTAGGCAGCTCATAAATACAAACCCGGATCTTGACATTTTCGCCGATCACATGTCCAACATTTGTAAAAAATGCTTTTTATTTTGTGAAACTTACAAATAAGTTGCTATTGTTTATATTTTAAAAATTCTTAATAAGTGCATAAGTAGTATCTAGATATTGTTAGCTAATTTAGACTTAACTTAATTTTATTGTGTTAATTTTGTTCCTTGCATGAAATCTTAGGTTAGTCCTGTAACCATGCAATGTTCTTTGAAATAAACAAATAAATAAACAAATGATATCAATAGTACCATCTAATCTCTACCCATTACATCCCATAAACAGTCCAATGCTGGACAGCAATCTCTCTTCAGAAATCGACAGCAAAAAGGCGTGGTATTTGGGGGGGTTACCATAGTCACCACGCTTGTTAGCGTTGCGTTTGGCTTATAGACTGCGGTGGTTGTTGACTGCAGGCAGTATAGTCACAGTAAATATATAAGCTAAAGCAGTATGGAAACTCCTAACAAACGTCCAAAACTGGTTTTCGCGCTGAAGTAGGTCCTGGGTGCAAAAACCATAATACAAACAAATAGGTAAGTACATATAGGGTCCCTATGAGTATGTCCCTGTCCTTGTGCGATAAAAGGCGACTAAGTGACTTAACCTGTCCTTGTGTCGTAAAAGGCGACTAAGTGTTTCGATCTGCCCTTGTGTGATAGAGGTAACTTAACCTTTCCTTGGGTGCTAAAAGGCGACTAAGTAGCTTAACCTTCTGACTTATTTTATTCATTTTATTTTTTTTCCCCCATACAAAACGCGCTATCGGCTGACGCAGTTTCTAATGCTAATGGACATAAACAATTTTTTTTCGTATTTTGACTTCTTACGGAAAGTTGTTCAGTTTTACGGTCCGAAAATATGCTGTAAGGAACACAGTTGATAGAAGCACCCAATATTTGTTCATCATACTATTCTTTTTACAAAACTTCTGGGTTATAACCCTGACGCTCCGACGCAGATGTGTTCTTTTTTCAAAAAAGGCCCGAGCTTCCATACTGCTTTAGCTTATATATTTACTGTGGTATAGTATTGCCATACGCGGAAGGGCTACTGCCCTTACCCCCAGGTGTTTCTCGATCGTGTATCCCGTGTATCCCTGTCATCCTTAGAAGCTTGCCTTATCCGCCTTTTATGACACCTACAAAACGAGATAGGTTGATACTATTCTTGACCGCCATGACAGAATCAGGTCTGAGTAACATATTAATAATTTGTGCACGAACTAAAAATCAACCTGTATTTTATTCTCAGGAACTTTTCATCGATAGAACCTTCTGTTATTACAACCACAAAACAAACTTTGGGCAAGACAAAGAAAGCGAAACAAGAAAAAGGCTACTCTACCAAAATATTTGGTTCATTAAACAAAGGTGAAGTCAGAAAAAGTTACAAATAAAATACTGAGTCGGGATGGTAACGGATTCTCATTTTCCGCTTGAATTATTTTCTCTGTTGCTTGCTTCACGGGGATCAGTAATAAAATGTTTTACTGCGAATTAGGAGGGTTAAGCTTGCTTAAGAATCCGAAGGTCTTGCCGCAACAAAGCCCACACAAACAGAACCAAATACCGCTGTTTTTCTTTACCAATACTGTTTGGAATACAGAAAAAGTGTAGCATGCTTTCAAATAAACCCTGTTGTGACAGAACGGTGGAAAGTCACGCCAGGAATGTTAGTGGGTTCGAATAACGCTCAGAAGTTGCAGATTGATCAGGATCAAAGAAGGAGATAGATGTTTGTACTTACAGTTGTTTATTTAATATTTACAGTATATTTTTGTAAATGTTACTTTATTAGTGTGCAATAAAGTGTTTTTCGTTCATTCATTCATTATATTTATAATATACGAGTAGGGTGTAGACACCGGAAATCACATACAAGGCTTTAGAGATCACAGACAATTTTGATAATTTTCCTAAAGATAAACGAAGTGATAAACAAGCACTTACCAATACTGGTGTCTACAAAATGTTTATAATAGGGATATTAAAATTGACAGATTTATTTATCGATCAATGAACGATCGATCGATGTCAAGGGATGAAAAACGTCAAAACATTGCGAGTGCGCAGAATAATCTTGAATTTAGAACGTCAGCTGATTGTAAACCAACATTGGCTGTATAAATTTAAAACAAGGCAAAACGAAACGCCAAGCGCTTCGTAACTCTGTAAAAATACAATCAAGGCAAGAAAAAATGAAAATGTTGGAAGGGAAAGGCCTCGGCGACCGTTCCAAGACCAAATTCAGGATGTTCTAAATACAGGCCAGGTTAAAAGTATCCTAAACCGACGAGCATGCATAAAAGGGTTGATAAAGTAGAGGTAGCGAGGGAAGTATGTTGGAGGTGGAGGGTAGTGGTCTCTGCCTACCCTGACGGGAAATAGGTGTGATGTATGCATGTTACAAAAAAAAAGATGCAGACAAATATGGTCTTACATGAGTCTGAGGAGTTATTTTATTGTAAGAATCATTAGTATATACTAGATCAACCCTGAAAGATGTCAATCTGCCAATTAAACTAAGCAATTTGAAATATCGCTCGAAGTTGTTTAGTTTCAAAGACAAATTTCACATCCTTCCGGGTCGATACTCACTTCTAGCGGAAATGTATTGCCAATTTCATCGCAAAAAAACATCTTTAAAAACAAAGTTTTAGTAAGTTAAGCTAGAAATAATCGTCTTTTACGAAATCCATGGGATGTGATGTGATAGTAAGTAGGACACATCACTGGAGTGATAACACTAAAACTTAAACTTTAGGTGTTTTTTTGTTTGCTAAGTTCAGAATTCAGAAAATTTTAGTTTATAGTTCCAAGCAGCTAGACATTAGGTAGGTAATTTAATTTTTACAGCTTATATAACTGCAAGATCGTTGCAGGTGGTAGGGTGTTATTTCTGCCTACCTCCATGGCGAAAGGCGTAATTTGTATAATTATGTATCTTCAACGGCAGAAGTCACCGAGGCGTCGCAATGACGGTATGGTATGGTGTTTGTGGTTGCTCTGCATCATCAGGAGCTACCTTGTTTTCCGCAAATGCTTTAAGGTAAGGTGACCTAGTGCCGTTTGCACTAAACTTAAGAATCGTCCAAGTTCTTGCTTAAGGGCCGTCAAAGTATTGCTAGGAGTGTCCTAGCAATACTTTGAAGTTAGGGGCGATTCTTAAGTTTAGTGCAAACGGCCCCTACCCTTGTCTTTTAATGCTCAATCCTTCCAAGTCACCAATCTTTCAACCTAGACAAAACACAGTGTCTAATTTTACCCTATTCTTGTTCCTGTCAAAGGAGAATTTGCTCCAACGGTTTTGAAAAGCGCTACGATGATGCTGGCATATTATTACAGCGCTTGATGTTTCATGAAACTTATGTGGGACATATAACCTTGTAATATAAAGACAGCGACAAGCGTTTACGCCTTTCTCCCAGGCGACTCGTAAGAATATCAATCAATCTCTTGTTGATACGACATTTACTAAGGAGAAATTTTGTAGCTCCCTAGGGCGGTGGCCGAGTTTTATGTAGAGTGGTGTGGTAACTAGTATTTTCTAACAGTTCTTTGCCTTCTGTTTTATTCAAATACTATGAGTGAAACCTGTATTTAACAAACAGTTACGGAAAGCATCCTTTAAATTAAAGCTCCTTTAAATCTATCGCTTTCTTGGTAAGCAAAACAGAAAATATCTATAACCAATAAAATAAAAGAAAATTTAAGGACGCTTGGGGCTATGATTGTAAATAAAATTTGAATATTTTAAACGTCTTTTAACATAGCCAGAACTGTCATCCATTGTATGATACTATCATAGAAATATAAGGGTAATAGAAGGAAGACTAATGAAAGGATGTGTCACAAGGTATTCTGATATTCATTCAGTCATTGTAAATACGGCATAGGGGTCGTTCTATAAATTTTGTATGGGGATGTCAAATCACGTTTGATGATTTGAAATTTCAACTTGGTACACAATGGTAGATGTCATCTTCTATTCCGAGGGGAGCAAGGAGTCCGAATAAAAAAAAACTGCTCTGATAGATTTTTATGCCGTGTTCGTGGTACAATTTATGTTTGATAGACTCGCTCTATTTGCATTGTATTCTGCATGACATTCAATAAGTATCCTGTAAAGAATCTACATTGAATAAAATTATCTGAATCTGATGCAATACGCAACTCTACATTATGTTCCCGAAAACTCCTGTAATATCACAACGAAATTAATATTTCTGACTGTTACTTTGTACCAGTTACTTTAAACAGCCTCTATTTTTATTATTTGGACATCGTCAACGCAAACATTATTTATCTTTGCTTAGCGAAACTATAAAGGACGCAGTGGTGAAACTTTGAAAAATAGCTTGCTTGTACTATTTTCTTTTCAGGGAAGTTAAAAATAGGTACCCAATAATGGGTTGTGGAAGTTGGGTCGCAAGGTTATTAATATGTTTGGTTGCTTTTATCGTAGTATGGGAACATTACGAGTATCATTCATTATATTTTTTTTTTTTTTTTTTTTTAATTTATTGATCAAGATACATTAAATTCAAACATCTTACAATAATAAACGCTTATCTAAAACCTATTTAAGGTTTATACGAGAAGCGAATGAGATCTCAGGCTCACTGCTAATTATATTAGTTCATTAAATGCTTAGTGCTACGATACATAAAATTTTTTTTAGTGCAGCTTTACACGCTTTTTTATCCTTTAAAAGATTAGAATGTAACTCTTTTGGTAAGCCATTAAGTACATCTGGCAGTGAATATTCCCACGTCCTCATGCCATAGACGTTAGTTGTTTTTGGTCTTTGATAAATTGGTATCTTATTATCAAGATTCCGCAATCGTTCATATCTACTGGTTTTAGTCAGAGAGACAATATTTTCATACTTATCTAGAATAATTGACATTTTTACTTTATCGAACCTTATATTCTTCATTGCACACATATTTACAAAAGTTGATATACGAACTATGTTTACTAAGGTGAGCTTATCACTATAAGAGATCTCTTCCAGCCAACCTATCTGGTGTGAAAGCAAGTCATTACAGCGGGCACTAGAATGTGCATTTACAAATAAGCTTATACTGGGTGTTAATAAGTAAATGTAATTTTTTCTTTTTCTTTCTTTTATTCCAAAACAGAAAACTACAACAACGTATTTTTTACTCATCACACATGTAATGACCAGTTAAAAGTTATATTTTTATTTAAAGGTTACATCATGAATGTTAAGCAACGTCCGTAGTTGAGACATGAATAGGTAAGTGAATAGTGGCTTGAGCGTTTCCGTGCTTCGGAAGGTACGTTAAGCAATTAGTCCAGGCCACTAACTAATATCGGGCACTTATCCACGTTAAAGATGGTGCAAAGGCAATGAAATAAAACTCTTACAATAGTTAGTTATTGTAGCCACTTTGCTGAAGCTACCTACAGAGTAACTATCTTGTCTACACAGTTGCTGTCTAGGCCTTTAGGATGTCATTCAGGAACGTTTCGCTAGTACGGGGCTAGCAAAACCCAGGTCTTACCTTGGTCTAGCTCTGTCACCGGTCATAATTACCGGTCACTCAATATGTCATTTTTCTTATCACGGGTATAGATCAAGAATAAATGTAGTGCTAACTTATTTATTTCCGTGCTAGCAAAATGAGTTAGACCAAGGTATAAGTTAACTTCTAAATGTTTAACTGTGAGATCTTTTCAATTGGCAAGCTCGATGTATTATGTTTATGTTTATAAACACATTTAATTTAAATTAAATGAGACCTTGGTTTTTCTGGCAATATGCTAGCGAAACATCTCTAAATTATATCCTTGAGGTTTATTACAGTTATCTAAGCCTAAGTACTAAATAAAGAGATTTTTATGGGAAATTGGGCTTGTAATTTATTGGACCTGTAAATGTCTGAGTAAAAGACGATCACATATTGTATGATAAAATAATAATAAATATCCACATAAAAGTAGGTATTCAGAGAATCCCCAAAGGGTAGTAATCCAAGGCAATATATCAGGAAAGTTCCACTTTTATTTGTCTACGTCGAATCCTTTTCACTGGTCCTCAATCATTCATATTTTCTGAAAGAGTATTGATTACGTACAATCCTTTCTTGGTCTTTTTTGTGGCGTACTTTGAAAACAAAACTACGATCTGAGCAATACAGAGTGATTATAAAATGACTGACTAATACTTGAGTATGGTAGGACATGAAATTGAACAACTTTCCTCAAGAAACATAAAGTCAAGAGATTCGTTTTTGGTCGTCCCATTCAAATTCCAGTATTTACGGCGCAAGATTTTGTATAGGGAAGACAATTTTTATTTTATTTATCAACTTATGTTCCTTGTGGAAAGTTGTTCAGTTTCATCATGCCCTATGTACCATACTCAAGTATAGTCAGACATTTCATAATCACGCTGTATAAACCAAATGCAAAAAGACATTATCTTGAAAACTGAAACTGCAGATGTTTTACATAGAAATGCAAATGAACAACTTTTCCTAAGAAACACGGGAGATGAAAGAAAATTTCTTCTGCCCATCATATGGGTCAAGATCACCCAGAAGTTTTTCATATAATTCTGAAAAAATTGGGGAGATATTGCCTAAACCTAATTGAAGAAAACAAAAAACTAAACTTTACAAAGCTAAGAAATGATTATAGTTATTTGATATGCAAGGCAAAAAATTGTTATTTAACGGGAGTGCCTTCATTGAAACTCGAGCAAGCGAAGGATTCTAGGATTCAGCCACGAGCAAAGTTAGTTTCAAGGGTCGGAACGCGAAACAACTTTGCTGCCGAGCGAAACACAAATTTTTTATCTCACTATGGCAAAGAAAATGTAAACGTAAAGCGCCAATACCTAAAACCATAATTCATCATCACTTTTTAATTTCAAAACCTTCTTCACGCAGGTTTCGACTGATAAACCAAAGTTTTCCAAACTAGTGAGATAAGAAAGAAATTGCTGCCGCTTGATAGAGAATCTACATGAATTTAGAACAGCACCTAGCTACAAAATAAATTATAAATCCAACGCTTATGGGTTACCAACAGTAACTAAAACGTAATTAGCAGAATTAATTTATGAGCAGAAAAACTTGTATCCGGCGACCCAGTAATAAAATATGCATGGTTGAATATTTAAAGTATGTTGTGCTTATTTCAGGTAAAAAAAACACGTGTACGGTTTGTTGGCATTCATGACTCTCTAAAGTTGCGATTTATAAGATAAATAATCTTTTTTTGTATGAATCCGTGAGTGACTGATGTATCAACGCACAGCGTTTGGTCTAGAAATTTTAAATTTTGCAAGTAGGTATTTTATGTAACGTAAGCGCAAAGTAAGGATTTTGCGAATTCATCCCCCTAAATCCCACCTAAACTTACTAATCTGGGAATTCCATACTAACTAATCTGGGAACCTTGAATCGACAGACATATCACAAATAGTGAAATCGAACTAAAGTTAAAAACTTTTTTACCCCGGTTCCAGTTTTTAGCAAAAAATTACTCAAAATTTTCTATTAAGTATACAAAAATCTACTGTCATATGTATAAATTATACGTTAGTATTATATTAATCTAAGTGTATGACGGGATATAACTTGAAAACGGCTAAATCAATTTGACTGATACTTTTTTTGTTGTATTCACAATTTTAAAGACAATGATTGTAAAAAAAAATTAATTACGAGTATCCCGGAAAGATACGAAATCGGAAAAACTGATAGTGGTTTTTTGTCCATTGGATTTTTATGACGGGTACGGGTACTGTACGTGCAAACCCGCAGGTAGGAAACCTAGTCACAACTAAACCACAATGTCTGGAAATAGTCAAACTCCTAATACTGATAGTGTTAGATCTCTGTCACGGCTAGGACATGAATCCCTGTTGACGAAGGTTAGAGCTGTTGCTTAAGACTGGTACATTATCGCTGACTGAAACTCTAAGCTCTATCAGCTCTATTAGATATAGGACTAAGAAAGGATAAAATTGTCACGTAATTTAGTAACAGTTAGTCTCTGTGAAGCTTGATAGTCTAGCCTACCTACTCTAGCCTCTAACCCATACTATTAAGAGCTTTACCCCAGCCAACTAGCGCCCCCATCAGTTAAAAAATATTACTCGATAAATACAAAACTTATCGGAAATCTAACTTACCAGATTAAAATAAAGGTACCCTAGTTTATTTAGAATTTATCAATCCTGAAAAATATAGTTCACTGTAGATACAGATACAAAAAGTTTGAAAAACGGCCACTTTTAGCAGTTTTTGTATCTGTAACTACAGTGAACTATATTATCCAGCTGTGAACTGTCGTAGGATAGCTAACGACTCAGTTGTGAGCGGACTACGGGGGTTATATTTCGGATGTCGTTTTTCCTCGCCGTCTCATACCAACAGGGTTCCCTGAAAAAAAAAAAACCATGGTAATAATACATTTCGTGACATATACTATTAAACGAGCAATATTTGTATATATATATATATATATATATATATATATATATATATTAGTAATCGGTTTCACGAAAACGGCTCTAACGATTTCGATGAAATTTAGTATCCGGGGGTTTTCGGGGACGAAAAATCGATCTAGCTTGGTCTCATGTCTGGGAAAAATCGTTTTGCCCGTGTTTTTAAGCATTTTTAAAAAAATTCCGCGTTTTAGACAGAAACCTACAGCGCCATCTGTTAGCGAGTAGCATAGCTTGCTCACCCGATGGCATTTTAATGTTAAGGCGGGTATTATAGAGCGAAGCTCGGTCGCCCAGGTACTGAATACTAAATTGACTAAAGTTAATCTAAAAAGCATCAAAAGTTTATTATTTCTTTCAAAAGCATTTTGCGCTACAAGTAACATTAGACATTTGAAGAAACTTGAAACTCAAGCTGCAACATGGCAGCGGTCTCGACAAAGTTAAAGAAAACTTCACTCGTTCGTACCTCTAGTTGGTAAACTCTTGTCAGACTAACACATTCAGAGTTCAGTGAAATGTGTTCAAATGGTTCTACATACACATCAGGTGTTTTAGGGGTTGTGCAAACTTTCACTTTTAGTCAGAAATAATAGTTTCTTAATAATTGACGTCTAGTATATCAAGTACACAAGCAAGTATAAAACCTTTTTAGGGTTCCTTATTTCAAAAGGAAAAAAATGGAACCCTTATAGGATCACTTTGTTGTCCGTCTATCTATCTGTCAAGACTTTTTTCTTCATAAAAGGTAAAGGTATTAAGTTAAAATTAATACCAAATACTCGTATTGAGGTCTATAGACCCTTGAAACTGTGAAAATGTTAAGATTCTACGATAACACAACCAAAAAGTACGGCCATTTATGTCTCCATCTCCATACATTTATAAACGAAAAAAGCCCATACGATACTTCCCGTTCCCTCATCATAACATCCCATGAACGTCCACTACAGGACAGGGAGCTCCCTCCAGAATTCTAGCTTTTCCTAGAAAAAATGTGGAGGGGAAGTACCATAGTCACCTCGCTTGTTAGCGTTACGGCTGGCACTATGGACCGCGGTTGTAGGTGACCGCAGTAAGTAAGATGTTAGATACAAAGGAGGATGCTGCTGCCCATCCTCCAGTTAACCCTTAGTCGCCTCTTACGACACCCACGGGTATGTATGGGTTGGTACTATTCTTTGCCGGCACCACACGGGACCCCCGTTCCCTAAAATAATAAAATTAAACAAGAAGCTAGGTCTCGGCACAAACAAAGGAGAAAGTCTAAAATCATAAAATATAACAACTTTTCTCGCAAGTTATCGTAACATTCGTACCCAAATAAGGTATGCTCCTTTTTCAAATACATCCATATAAAAGAGAATTCAGGATAGAGTTAACGCAAATTTTAAAAATCAAAAAGCAAAAGCTTGAAGAATATTTTTTTTATTGTCCTTTACTATTGAATGTCATGCAGAATACAATGCAAATAGAGCGAGTCTACGCCATTTCGGATCGTACTATGGCAGTGTAAAAGAATCGGCAAGAAACCACTGCAGCACGGCCTACTTTAAGAGTCGGCTTTTTACAATGTGTTTCTTGTGTTTCACTAGAATATCAGAGCACCATACCTCCTTGTCATTGATATAGTCATCTATAGCATGTCTATAGTAAGCTTTTTTACATTATGTTTGCTTTACACATTCTTTAAACTTTCTCTCAGGTTATTGCACTATATTGTAAGGTATTTTGTTGTAGTATCATATACACAGACCACCGAAAGATGTATTGACTTTAGTTAATCTAGTATATGGCGGATCAATTTTGTGCTTATTTCTAGTATTAAAATGTCAATGGGCTTACTCTTGACCTTGATCTAGTCTTGAAGACAGAGATGAGGTCGACGATGGAACGAGCTTGCCCAGAAAAAGTCTATTCACTCGCGATTTGAATAGATTCGGGTCTTATGAACTCGGGAAGACAGATGCAGACAGAGAATTCCACTCTTTTGCCGTGCGCATTATAAAAGATGTTTTAAACGTTTCAAAGCGCTTTGTGCGAATGTGCGGAATATCAACCAAGTATGGGTGATATCCTGCGGTGCGTCTGGACTCCCGATGGTAGAAGGGAGATGGTGGAATAAGCTCGTGGAGCACACTCTCTATATGATATGGTGGATGGGTCGGAACATTTATGGCGCGAGTCCGACTCGCACTTGGACGGTTTTTAACTCTATATTGCTGTTTAGATTACCCTTTAATTAGGTATCAATTTAAAATAAACAAGCTTTTTCGCTCATTTTAACATTTGAATCAATTCAATACATTTTAGGTTTAGTGGTATCTAAAACTGAGTCTTTTAAAAATGTTTTATCTACTCTAACAGATTTTAAATCTGAAACAACAAAGCCATACGAGTATCAAGAATTTCAAGCTTTTCATTACATTCTTTATTATTGCTGTAAAATTAAAGAAATTTTCCAAGACACTAGTCGAAAATCCTAAACTTTTTGATCGTCCTACAACCAAAAAAAACTGTTGCAAACATCGAAATTAACATGAAAACTTTTTCTTTTTTTTTTTATAAAATTGTTTATTTCTCCCACAAACAAAAACTTACCAGAACATTTGAATGTAACTAAAAACTAGCAGTAATAATTTAGTAATTTGTTTGTGGCGTAGCTGTAGCCTAAACTAAGCCAAGGCCTGTATTTTTACTTAACCAATGTCCAAGTTTCGTAAACGAATCATTGTGGACGGAAAGTTCGAAAGCAGAAGTTTTGATTTAAGACTAGTTAGGAGGTAAACATACTAACAGCCAGTTGCACAAAGCGTCTTTAAAGTTAAAGCTTCTTTAAGTCAATAGACTTCACTTTCTTTGTCTACAAAACAGTAATAGTCAGCTACTTTGTGCAACTGGCGGTAAAATTCCTGGACCATTGGAGACGCGGCCTAGCACAAAGAACGTCCCGTTATTAAGTTTTTCGTGACTAAATTAATCTCCATAAAATTTTCTAGGAAAAATTTCTTTGAAACGGGAAAATGGGCAGTTATGAAATCTAAATTAGTAAATTTGTGAGTGAAATTCTACAAAGATTTGGCTAGGTATCCAAAGTTAAAGCAGGATAGTTTTATCCTTTGGACGCATAACCACATTTGGAATCGTAATTTTATCGCTTTCTGTTTAAATATATTTATGAATGCCCATAGCCCCGTGTGGTGCCGGCAAAGAATAGTACCAACTCATACATACCCGTGGGTGTCGTAGGAGGCGACTAAGGGTTATAAACTGGAGGATGGGCAGCAGCATCCTCCTTTGTATCTTACATCTTACTTACTGCGGTCACCTACAACCGCGGTCCATAGTGCCAGCCGTAACGCTAACAAGCGAGGTGATTATGGTACTTACCCTCTACATTTTTCTAGCAAAAGCTATAATTCTCTAAGGAGCTCCTTGTCCTGTAGCGGACGTTTCATGGGATGTTATTATGATGATGATGCCCATAGTCTGTCTCCGACATTTGTAGCAAAGCGCTGGTTCAGCTTGTATACTGATTTTGTCTCCACTTGCTTGCTGCAATACGTACAATCAGGAGCAGTTAAATCTTGACATTTAAAGCGGCACTCTAGCCCCAAAGGTTGTTAAAATCAGAATGTGACATGCTTCATGTGCTCTTGACTGTACGGCCAAGAGCAGGACAGGCTTGACACTTGCAGCGTGACTCTCGCCCCTAAGTTAGAAAGTCAGTTATCATATTGGGATTCGAGACTAGTGCCTAGCTGCCTAAGGGCCCGTACAGAACCTTTTTTTACGCGCGAGTTTATTCGCGCGCAGGCACTCGCGCGTTGCCGAGATACTAGAGTTACATATATTGCGTCCAGAACAGTTTCTATCAGCGTTTTACGCGCGTATACTCGCGCGTAAGATAATTTTCTGGACGCAATATATGTAACTCGCGAGTGCCTACGCGCGAGTGGACTAAAGGATCTGGACGGGCTCTAAAATAAAGGTTCTGGACGGGCTCTAAAATAAAGGTTCTGGACGGGCTCTATAAGAGCTTTCAAAAATACAAGTAACAAGGTGTGCAACAAAATTCTACGGGGTGACTTTGAAGACATTTGACAAATTTTCTAAGGAAATTTGGAGTTGCTAAAAATGATTTTAATGGTTTTGAGTTAAATATTCTTAAAACTGATACACAAACGGACTTATCTTACCTAAAAAAATATAAAATATGCATAAATAATGCATCATTATTTTTTTGGCATAAAATTATGCTTATTTTCTATTATTATTTTCATGCAAATACTCTTGTGTATCGATTTCAAGTATGTTTAAATTAATAAAAAAATTACAACTCCAAATATCCTTAGATCTATAGAAAATTGAGGTATATCGATAACAGTACTTACCCTCAAAATTTGTAGAATGTCTTCCTGTATAGTCCGTTTCACGACTCAACGCCAAAGCTTACCAACATATTTTGCAGCTATTTGGGCGGTGGTGTCGAAGGGAAGGAACGTATCAAGGCTATTGTGCTCCATGATCAATAGTAATCAACTAAGGCTGTCACAAAAAACTAATTTGTAAAATAATTTATTTTTTTCCGTCAAATATACTTTTGTTCGTCTGGTTCGTGGTGCTTTGTCTGGTTCTATGGCTGCAAAATGTGTTGGCGAATGTTTTCAAGGTCACCCTATGTACATCGTCTGCGCCCACCCTGCTCTTCCGTCTTGACCGAACTTGGTATAGTGCATGAAAATACTCGCATGTCGTTCATAACTCAGTTAGCTTCAGTTAGCGGAGTTAATGTGGGTAAACTTTCGTATCGAAATAATGGTTTCCCAGAGGAGTGAGTTCGGAACTCGCAAATGAAGTTATTTCTCTTGTTGTGAGATGCAGTTTTGTTTGCATAAAATATTTTTATTATCTGCTGATGTAGTATTTTTTAGGAACCCATTATGTGCGACTTCGTTTGTTTGTCTGTCTGTGTGTCACTCTTGTCTCTCAGCAACCACTCATGTTATCGACTTGAAATTTGGAATAGCCTTAGAATATGATTGTTCAACTTTATTGGCCCAAATTAATTGGTCAAAATTATAAATTGTCGTTACTAGGTCGAGTGGGGTATCATTATAAAGGGGTTCACTTGTCTTAAAAGTACCATTCCCATTATCTCCCAAGTTTGCCAATGAAAAAATCTAACTTAGTTATAGTCGGTAGAGGTTTATGTAAATGTTAAAGCAAAAATAAAACAATCTCTCTACGTAGTACAGTTTTTTTGAAACCTGCAACAAACCATTACAAACTAACTTAGTTTTGCAGTCCTAAAAATACTCGGTTATATCGGAACCCTCGACGTGCGAGTCCGACCCGCACTGGACTGGTTTTTTTATTATTAGAACATGCAGATGATGAGTACCCGACGATTCTCTTCTCCTTCAACTAAGAAATTGTACTTCGCGCGACTGTACTTCGCGTTTTTTGGGTTCCTTACCCAAAGGATGAAAAACGGGTCCCTATTAATATGCCTCAGATGTCTGTCTGTCTGTCTGTCAGCGGGCTCTCATTAACCGTATAAGATACCTACAGTTGAAATTTTCACATGTTATGTATTTTTGTTGCCGCTACGATAACAAACTTAAAAAAGTCAAGTTCAAGTCGATAGCATAAGTGGTTGCTGAGATAAGCAGGTGTGACAGATAGACAAAGTTGCACCACAAGGCTTCAGTTTTTACCATTTGGGTCAGTACCCTAAAAAACATTAAACCCGCTTCCATAACAGACAAGAGGAAATCCAGCCATGCAGGTTCTACAGGAATTGGATAACTTAAATTTTATAAAACATCGCAGGCGTAGAAGGAAATACGTTTTCCGGTAGTTCAGATAATTTTATTCGTCCTCCGCCTATAATCTAAATATCTTATAAAGTTATCCAAATCCTAAAGATCCTAGCTTGTATTTCTCTTTTCTAGTAGGCAGTTGGGGTAATGTTTGTTATTTTTTTTTTATTTCATACTTTTTAGTTTTTAAATTTGTTACGTCAAATAATTCATAAACATTTTACTTTAGACTTCAAGTAGTTTCAAGGGAACACAGAAACGGACATGCACACACAGATCAAACACCCTAAATAACCTTTTTTTTAGTCTTCACAGCAGTCAAGTAAAAATGGTCTCAATGATCACCCCAAAAAAATGACCACTTTTCTACTTCCTCTCTGAGAACTCCGAAAAATCCTTCAAACTGTAGGCAATTTTAAACAGAAATACAGGATGTAAGGGACAGAATACTGAAAACTGAACGGGCGTGCTCAGTCAACGAAACTGAACAACTTTCCCGAAGAAACATTTTTGGGAAAGTTATCGGGTAAAAAATGGTCACAACGATGACCCCAAAAAAATTACCACTTTTCTACTTCCTCTCTGAGAACTGCGAAAAATCCTTCAAACTGTAGGCAATTTTAAACAGAAATACAGGGTGTAAGAGACAGAGTACTGAAAACTGAACGGGCGTGCTCAGTAAACGAAACTGAACAATTCTCCCGAAGAAACATTTTTTGATTTTTGGGAAAGAAAAAAAATGTTTGACCTCTTCGTAGAAATTGCTCACTTTGATCAAATAGTTTGTATGAAGAGTTCAATTTTTTTTTCCCAGAAATGTTTGTTTGGGAAAGTTGTTCAGTTTCGTTGACTGAGCGCGCCCTTACATTTTTCGGTACACCGTCAATTACACCCTGTATTTTCCTCGAAGTTGAACTCCATAACTCCAAACTCCTCGTTTAACTAAGTAATTAACTAAAACATTTGGTCCCTTTTCAATTAAACTTCTTAAAGATTACTCTTAGAAAGATTTACGAGAATATTTTTCTCGGACTCAGCTGATTAGGAGATTTGCAGAATTAAGTTCTAAAGCGCTAATAGCCAAGTTTGAAAATAAAAGTTAGAAGTGCCTAATAAGTACAATTTACTTGTAACAATTCTGCGAGATGAGAAAATATGACATTACACTGTGATACGATTGCTTCTGGAAATGCTCGAACAAATTTAACAAAATATTTTATAATTATTTAACTTATTTATTTATTATTATTTTTCTAAAAATTTGCCAAATCGGGAGCCTTTTCGACAACTTCTATCCTCATATAAAATAAGGTTTAACTCCTACTTGAATATCGCATTAAATAGGAGTACCTTACTACCTTACCTGACCTTATAAGTATGGGGTTTGTTACTAGAAATGTGAAAGAAATCATAGTAGTGGCACTTAATGCCACATAATATGATCAAATTAAAAGGAAAGAATGAAGGCTTTACAGGTTAAGGAGTAATAGTCGAAAAACTGAAAATAATAGAAATATAAATTGCAATCAAGAGCTGGACTTCGCTGATCAATAGGACGGATAAATTTATGAAAAAAATCGAAACCTGTTTAACAATAATAATTGCTAAAGCAACTTTACTACGGAATCCTACATCCTACATCCTACATACACTTGGCCGGATTTTTATAATTTTCTTCGAGTTTATCACAAAACTAGAATTATCAAGGTTGCTAAATATGACCGAATAACGAAAAAAAAAACCGGCCAAGTGCGAGTCGAACTCGCGTCCTAAGTGTTCCGTACCTATCTACCATATGATATAATAGCTTTTGCTCTTGATTTTAAAAACTCTGCGACCATCCAACTTGAGCCCCCTTTTATAGAAAAGTTTTTGAAACGGGAGCTCACCTTAATTGGTTACTATTAGTTGTGAGAAAAATTGAAATATTTAATGATTTTCGACTTTTCCCTTTATTTGTACTATGAGACCTAGCTTCTTGCCAAATTTCATAATTTTAGGTCAACGGGAAGTACCCTGTAGGTTTTGCTTTTTTGCATAAATGTATGGAGATGAGGACATAAAAAGCCATATCTTTTGATTGCGTCGTTGTGAAAAATTGAAATTTTTAGACCTTGTGTGGTTTATGAACCTTTATATTTGTTATCAATTTCAACCTGATACCTCTTCTCGTTCGTGAGAAAAAGGGTCTTGACAGACAGACAGACGGAAAACAAAGTGATCCTTTAAGGGTTCCGTTTTTTTTTATTTTGAGGTACGGAACCCTAAAAAAAAGGAAAAGCTGATCGATAAATTTGGTATTTACTTTTTATTAGCGGCCATTAGTGCAGCATCCTCCTTAGTATCCCGTGTGGTGCCGGCAAAGAATAATAGTGTCGTAAGAGACGACTAAGGGTTATAAACTGGAGGATGGGCAGCAGCATCCTCCTTTGTATCTAACATCTTTCTTACTGCGGTCACCTACAACCGCGGTCCATGGTGCCAGTCACGCTAACAAGCGAGGTGACTATGGTACTTCCCCTCTACATTTTTCCAGCAAAAGTTAGAATTCTAGAGGGAGGTCCCTGTCCTGTAGTGGATGTTTCATGGAATGTTATGATGATGATGATGATTGCCATGTTGCAGTGTTGGTTTAATTCATCATAACGTTTCAAGATATTGAAGTGGTGAAGTGGGCAAAAGAAACTTTTGCATGCAGATTTGAAACAATAAAGCCAACCTTTCCGAACTAGTGGAGTAATAAATATACCTATCGCATCTACCATTTCCTTCTGTTTTTTAATCATCATTTATTAGCATGTGTGCGTCAAAAACGCATTTCAATTAAATTTAAGGAAAAATCCTTTTTATTAGCTGAAAATAAATATCACTTTTATTTGCTCCGTCCAAATAGAATTCGTGTTCTGTCAATATAATCAACACTGATCGTTTGATATATTTCTTCCTGCTTACAAATCATTCGTTTGATACGAATCATCGAAGCAAATAATGAGCATAGCAAATACAGATCAGGCGAATTTTATTGCTGTTCACACCCTGCTCAGGTGATAGGCCATTTCTGCATAATTTGAGATTGAGTGTAAAGACAAATTTTCACACTTTTATATATTTCGTACATATGTTAAATGATTGTAAAAAAATAAAGTAAGTGGATTTTTTTTATTGTATCTCCGTTTCCCATTCCCAAAAAAAAAACTTATGTTAATAATTTATGTCATTAACAATAAAGCAAAAAAGCTTCATTAAAATCGGTTTAGTAGTTTTTGCGTGATTTTCGAAAAAATAATCACTCAATTAACAAACTGACAAAACGTCCGAAAAACAGTGATTTGGTTTCAGGGGCATCAAAATAGCATAATGTGATATCCTACTAATATAATATTATTAACGCGAAAGTTTGTAAGTATGAATGGATGGATGGATGTTTGTTACTCTTTCATGTAAAAACTACTGAATGGATTTTAATAAAACTTTACAATTATATAGCTTATACATCAGAATAACACATAGGCTACAATTTATAAACCTTCCACCAGCTAGTTTTTTCATAAATATCTTCAATGTCCAGCCTTAATCAATGCATAATTTCATTATAGTATGAAAACTATAGGAAAGAGTTTGCTCTAAAATTATGAAGTTATATTTGTCAACATTATTAACTGGGTTGTAAGTTCGATGACCGACCTCACAATCCCCGATGTCACAATTTGAAAAATATTTAAAAATAGAAGACTACTCCCAAAAAAAAGTCCTGTAAATTGTCAGAACCTTCCTTAAAATCAATAAAAATAAAATTACTCTTTCATCCTTGAAAGTAAAAGGTTTTATAATAGCATAATTTCCGAGACCCATCTAAAAGGTTTTCATAGTAATTGTCACACCTGGAGATTTGTAATTCAGCTATTCTTCTTGTATACGTCTACCTCAATTTATGTTGGATTACTTTCGAATGCAATTAGTTTTCTTTCTTGTCGCTTAAATAATTCTGTAAAAAATTATCTATGAGGACCGGAACAGCCCTATTAACTGGTTTCTGCCCTATTTACAGGATTGGCTGTCTGTGCACCAAAACGGGAACAAAAAGTAATAATTAATATTGTATTTTTGGATTTAGCTGTTTTGGTTTGTATTTTTAAAACTTAATGACTTTAATTTATGTTGACAGATATTCACTTAATTTAAGACTATTGCAGTGCCCTTCCAGGGTCAATACTGTACTGGATAACTTAGTATAAGAACAAATTTCATGTATGGAAGCAATAAAATGATTTGATTGATTTGAATGTCGCATCATAAGCCAAGGGTTCTTTTTTTACCATTTTGGTATCGGAACCCTCCCTGACCATGTTCTGTTTCGCTTGTTCTTTCGAGATCTTCCTAAAGGCATTTATTTTTGCAAAAACACCCGAAAGTTCAAAGTACCCGGCAGTCAACGTTACCCGAAAGAAACCCGGTGAAGACCTAAATTACCCAAAATCGGGTAAAAATACCCGTACCGGCAACGCCAAAGTCGGAATTAGAAAAGGCGACGTGACAAGTACTGATTATTTAATAGATCGCACATCTGATGAAATCGTTGCTATTTTAGTCCGTTTTCTTATCGTGTACAGGGTGGCAAAATTATAGTGGTTGTATAACAATAAAAACTTTGGGTTTTGAGAACTGTCATTAAAATTTAAACATAAAAATCTTTAGATAAAGTAATGTAGCTAATGATGTCCAGAACTTGACTAATTTAACATAATTAATTGAATAATTTAGTTAATAAAATTGAAATTGATATTAATTGTCAAGTGATTCACGAGTCTACAGACTCATGAGTCACCTTTGTTTGAAATCTGTTTCGCAAAATTTGGTTTGGTTTGTAAGTCCTTACAGTTCAGTTTCTATGTAGAGAGCATGCAATGAACAGTTTTTTACCCAGCTAGGAACCCTTATAGTTTAGTCATGTCCGCCTGTCTGTCTGCCCGCGGCTTAGCTCAGAGACCCTCAGTACTAGAAAGCTGTAATTTAGACGAATACACATTTCATCTACGCCAAAAAAGTGGCCAGGGTACCTCCCCTACTAGTAAAAGGGGGGTGAGTGTTTTTTTTTCTTGTCTACCCCATCGTGTGAGATGCCATTAGATAGGACTTTTAAAAATAATGTGCCCCCTCGTCACCCCCCTCCCCCCCAGCGCAACGGTTGCTACTGGAAATGTGAAATTTTTTTACATATTCATTCAAAATTAAAAGGAAAACTATCACAGCTAAGCAGGCTTTACAACATAATGAGCTTTAGCCTATAAACTGACAATAATTTATGTTTTTTAATAAAAGTTTATGTTTGGGACGTTATGAAATAAGTACGTAATTAAAACCTGCTTTGCGATAAAAAAATCCTAAAAAATACTACGGAACCCTATACAATTGGCCCTGCCCCTCACACACTTGGCCAGTTTTTGTTTTACAAACCAGGGCCTTCCATGTGGAAATATTTTTTTAAAAAGTTTTTGTTGTCATAATTCTCATACCTTTATTTTTCTTTTAGTATTATAACTGAGTCACCCTGTATTGGAGTCTGTTTCCGTGGTTTGAACATATCGTTCGATAAAGCTCGCTTCTAAAATATTCATCACCGCTTTGTATCGTTCTGTTCAGAGAGGCTGGTTCGTAGCCAAATAGTGGGAATACAGGGTGAGTTTAACAAACAAACGTTTTCATTGTTCAGAGAATACAGAGACATAAACAAATCACGAAAACGGAAAACGAAAAAAAAAAAGAAGAAGAAAACAGAACCCTTAGGCCGGTATTTCACTGGGACACCATGGCAGCGCAACCAGTCGCCGCTACCAACAAAATGTATACAGCTCACCTGGTGTCCGTTTGGTTGCGCAACCAATTTGGCGGCGCTTTACTGGTGTTTATACTGGTGTCAAGTTGCGGACACCAGTGGCGCAACCAGTCGCGCCACCGTGGTGTCCCAGTGAAATACCGGCCTTATGGTGCGACTTTGTCTGTCACAACTGTATATCTCAGCAACCACTCATGCTATCGACTTGAATGTATTTCAAACGAAAGAATCATGAAATTTCTATTATTATTATTGTAAAGATCGAATGGAGTGTAGTATCATATGAAATAGCTTTACTTGTACATTTTAAAATAGTTTTTTTTATTTTTTTTACATCTTTTAGATTTCAAGTTATGACGAAAAATGTCTAAAAAATACAACTATGGCCCATATCTCCGAAGTTCGCGTAAGGAAAAATCGGAATTAATTATGTTCGATAAACTTAAGTATTATAGAAAAAATAAAACCATTTCTCTAACTAGCTCTGTTTTTTTGAAATCTGCTAAAAACCTTTATAAACAAATTTAGTTTTGCGGGCTTAAAAATGTACTTTATAGCTTTAAAAAAACTAAAGGTATACTCGTATCGGAACCTTCGGTTCGCAAGTCCGACTCGCACTTGACGGGTTTTTATAGTAGTCCTACGCATATTCCTCGTAACGCTAAAAGACACGATATTTGATATAAAATCTGTGTAACAAAAATTAAAAACATGTTTTTTTTTGGGTCTTCAGACGATATGTAAATTTTTTTCGGTATTTTTAGACAAATATCTTTTATTTACGCAGTATCTTGCCTTGATTTTCAGGTTCCTGTTCCTAAATTTTCTACTCAGAAGCACCGAATGTGGACTGGATAAGGTCACAGGTAACTAGAAGACAGTCAAGCTTGAATTATTGTCTTGCCCAGAAACGCTTTTTCCCAGAACCCTAAGTAGGAAGGATTTGGGTTCCCCAAATGTTGGTTCACTTTGGCTTCAGTGATTGCTTTTTCTTTATTCTTTACAAATAAATCACAAAAACAAACTTTTCCATGGACACTCTGTACACAGCTTGCGTTTCGATTTCATGAATTAAAATTGGAAACGAAGCGGAGCGCGAGCGCAATGCAGTTTATATTTGGTGGAAAAATTGGGCACTTTGGATGCAAAACGAAAATGTTTTATGAATTTTTAAATTTCATGTGTGTGTTGCAATTTAAATTAGAGTTTTTATCATATCCTCCTTAAACGTAAATCTTTAAACTGCAATATATTCTCGGGAAGTCAAACTTTACACTTGCAATGCGACTGTAGCTCTCTCCGATCGATAGAAATAAAAAATATACAGAATCCAAAGTGTCAAGCTTGCCATGCTCTTGTCTGTACCGTTAGACATTACGCTTGTAAGCGGTGCGGCTGGCTGACGCAATGAACAGCTGTGGTACCGCAGTTGGTGATACACAGACGCTGCTGCCTGTCCTGTACGAATCCCTTAGGGCTCTTACAGACCAATAGGATAGTGTAAGGGGGGGGGGGGGGGGATAGGATAATAATGGTAGGGGACGACCACCAACGACTGCCGATGACAGCAGGCGACATCGAGCGGCAGTCCGCCGCTGTCATCGAAAGCTGTTGACTGTCTCGCGCGGCTGTCATCGACAGTTGTTGACTGTAGCGCGTGGCTGTTGTCGGTGGTAGTAGGCAGCTATCAAAAGCCACGCGCGTCTGTCGTCGCCTCTGTCACGGGTCTTTAAGGGCTCTATGTCACCTAAAATGGAGTGGTATAAACCAGCACCACACGGACTTCCTAAATAAAACCTTATTATAGCAAGGTTTATATCGACTCAATCGTAATCCAATTTCCATAGATAACCTCCTAATTGGCATTCCAGGGTAACTTGATTACAGCCACACAGACACTCGATCACGGGAAGACGATAAAAGTTGCATTTACCCTACCTTGGGTTGATTTTCAAACCACTGGCTATTATAAACATTATATCAGTTAAACATCACATCTGTTCGTCTTACTCGTATTACATCATTGTACGCACGGCAGCTAGCACGTTGAAACAAAACTATTATAAGCTGAACCAGCACTGCGCTACACGACAAATGCTCGAAACCAGAGGCTTTATAAAGGTCAAAATGTTTTCACCAACGTGCGGCCTTGTGTTCTTACAGACAGAAGTCATTTTTAATATTATTCTGACGAATCAGAGTAGGAAAAAAAAAACTCTAAATATTAAAGTGAAATCATATTAGGTCGAGTATTATTAGACAAATTGTAAATCAAAATTAAATTTAAACTTTTTCATTCAATAATATAAAAAAATACTTTTTTATATATAAAAAAGGGCGTGGATTTTTTTGTCGCTTTTTTTTTAGGATTCCGCACCCAAAGGGTCCAAATGGAGCGCTATTTGCTGTCAATCCCGTGTCCGTCCGTCCATCGTCTATCACACGGGTTTTACAGCAAAACGGTTGGAGCAACATCTTTAAATTTTTACAGTTTAAGCATCTTGTTTACCAATAGTAAACAAATATTTTTTTTAGGGGGGCTTTCATATAGCCAAGAGAAAAGCATTTTAGCTACCTCATCGAATGAGTTGTTTAGGGTCGAACACAGATTCATCAAAATTGTAACCATGTCGAATACTTTTTGTTTTCTAATTGCTTATTGATTCCCTTTACGCACGCAATTCATGTCGAGTGATTCAAATATACCACTCCTCGAGCTATTGGCATCCGCAATGAGCTCGGGTGAAAGTTTTATGGCTACCCTTATTGGCCAAGAAATCACTTTATTGATCTCGATACAGATCTGTGAACTTATTCTGGTAGGGAAAACAAATTTATATTTTGGTTAAGCATTAATAATATTGAATACCATCTTCAGTGTGTGTGTTTGTATAAGACAAAAAGATGACCATTATATTTCTTGCATGCTATAATATACAATATATCTTCTTTATGTTATTAAACATCTCTCTTTATTTTGGGTTCCGTATCTCAAAAGGAAAAATACGGAACCCTTATAACTTTGTTGTCCATCTGTCTGTCAAGACAATTTACTTCCTAATGGGTACTCGTACAGACAGGTATCAAGTTAAAATTAATATTAAATATTAAAGTCTATAGACCCTCAAGGTAGTGAATATTTACTGAGTGTTAGATAATGCCTTTAGGCGTTAAGTCCGCCTATGTACTTTCGTGCACGAAGTTAAATAAATAAATAAATATTTCAAGATTCTAAAGCAACACAATCAAAAGATACGGCAATTCATGTCTTCATCTGCATATATTTATGAACCAAAACCTCCCGTTGACAAAATGAAATTTGGCAAGAAGCTAGTCTTATAACAAAAACAAAGGAAAAAGTCTGAAATATTGAATATCCCAACTTTTCTCACAAGTTAGGTGAGCTCTCTTTTCAAGTACATCCATATAAAAGAGAGAGAGGTTTGTTAAAATCAAAGGGCAAAAGCTTGAAGAATATACGGAATCCTTAGGACGTGAGTGCGAATCGCACTTAGCCGAATAATTTTTAACCTTCTTGATCCTTTTGGTTCCATATTTATAGGTTCCTGCCCTGATTATTCTTCTCTTAGACATAGCAAAATTTATTTACTTTTTTGTAGCCTTCAACGAAAATATTCAAAATAAGGAATCCTAACCATTTGCAGAACTTCATTATTTAATTAGCTACTCGTACTTTTGTTATGCCAGTTGGACATAATGCGGGCAAGGCGGCCCCAAATGGATATAAAAGTACATTATAAGAATGTGCGAACTACTTCCAGACGATATAATATAGCTTAATAGTCCTTGAGCCCGTGACAAAATCACTTACCTGTCATGAGAACATCTTAAGATGTATGGCAACAGATCGGCAAAGTGGTGCTGAGCAAGAATCAGTTACATTTGGCATCCGAAATTTGCCGGAAGTCCGAGAATTTCTTCCACTTCCGGTCAAAATTTGGGGGTGCAAGTTACGTGTCATGAGAACACTCTGAAACCCTCGGCAACATGTAGTCCTTCATTGACAGAGTAGAAAAATACAAGTCTGCCAGTTCCTAGTTTGCCGGAAGTACTTGGTAGACGGTCTCAAAGGATGGCCACCACCCAGTAAACAGATCTAAGTTTTTTACTATAAAATTAAATACGTATTAATAATCGTGCAAGTCTGCTACGGCTATGGTTTTTAGTCACTAGTCATCGTAACTGAGTACTCCAAGGGTCTGATGATGACCAGCTATCAAGCAACTGGATCTGAGGGCCAACTACACCCAAAAGCTCCAGATTTTAACAAAAATGCATTGTAGGTGGCTGCCGTTCCTAAACTTGCTGGCTCGAGAGTCTGATGATGACCAGCTGTCAAGCAACTGGATCTAAGGACCAACTACACCCAAGAGCTCCAGATTTCGACTGAAATGGTTCGTCGGTGGCTGCCGTTCCTGGACCTGCTGGCTCGAGGGTCTGATGATGACCAGCTATCAAAAAAGATTGATTTTTATTGACAATTAGGTATCATAAACAAGCTTAGCTTACCTTCATATGCCCAGCCATTGGAATCGAACGGTCAAAATTTTCTTAACCTTAATATGGCTCATCATCAAAACCCAGTAAACAGATCTAAGACTTTGACTATAATATTAAATACGTATTAAGAATCGTGCAAGTCTGCTACGGCTATGGTTTTTTAGTCACTAGTCATCGTAACTGAGTACTCCAAGGGTCTGATGATGACCAGCTATCAAGCAACTGGATCTGAGGGCCAACTACACCCAAGAGCTCCAGATTTCAACTCAAATACTTTGTAGGTGGCTGCCGTTCCTGGACCTGCTGGCTCGAGGGTCTGATGATGACCAGCTATCAAGCAAATACACCCAAGAGCTCCAGATTTGGACTAAAATGCATTGTAGGTGGCTGCCATTCCAAGACTTGCTGGCTCGAGAGTCTAATGATGACCAGCTGTCAAGCAACTGGATCTAAGGATGAACTACACCCACGGAGTAAGGAAG
Organism: Athrips mouffetella; assembly: GCA_947532105.1. Lineage (NCBI taxonomy): Eukaryota > Metazoa > Arthropoda > Insecta > Lepidoptera > Gelechiidae > Athrips > Athrips mouffetella. The sequence continues at coordinate 3,721,299 of OX383964.1, read as the reverse complement.
GGGAGAGGAGCTGCCCCTACGAAATTTTTGTACGACACGAAGCGTGACAGTGCGCGGGGGTGAAGATCGAGTCACGGGTTGGCGGGACATAACTGGACTCCACCTACTTAATATGTAAAATCCATCTAGTGGCAAATAGTGAAACTACTAGCACTTTTTTTCCTTACGTACTTTTTGGTGGTACTGCTATACTCTACTAGATGGCGTAAAAGACACTATAAAGACACTATACTACAAAAATAAATTGTTTATACAGGGTGTTAATTTAATTGCGTGCCATAGCTCGCGGGTTCATTATCAGTATCTGAACGACTTTCCCAAAGGAACATAGTTCGATAAAGGACATAAATTTTAGACTTCCCATACAATTGTGTTGGTCACTCAGTAGCTATAGAAAGTCCAAAATATTTTTTTGTTTTTCGACCTATGTTCCTTGGAAAAAGTTATTCAGTCACTGATACGGATCTTGCTCCAGAGCTATGGCTCGCAATCAAATTATAAACTGAGACTAAGAGCGGGCAGTCGGTAACCCTTCTTGCTTATGAAAATAGCGACAAATCTATACGTATAATAAAATCGCGAACTCGGCGAATCTGTAAGCTAAGCTACAAAAACTGTGTATTTTTGACGGGACGGGTCGAATTGATAACCTCTTCTTTTTGAAGTAGATTAAAAAGATAAAAGTGGTGGCAGCTTAACACGTTATGCTCGCGGGTTCATTATCAGTATCTGAACGACTTTCCCAAAGGAACATAGTTCGATAAAGGACATAAATTTTAGACTTCCCATACAATTGTGTTGGTCACTCAGTAGGTATGGAAAGACCAAAATGTTTTTTTGTTTTTCGATTTATGTTCCTTGGAAAAAGTTATTCAGTCACTGATACGGATCTTGCTCCAGAGCTATGGCTCGCAATCAAATTATAAACTGAGACTAAGAGCGGGCAGTCGGTAACCCTTCTTGTTTATGAAAATAGCGACCAATCTATACATATAATAAAATCCCGAACTCGGAGAATCTGTAAGCTAAGCTACAAAAACTGTGTATTTTTGACAGGACGGGTCGAATTGATAACCTCTTCTTTTTGAAGTAGATTAAAAAGATAAAAGTGGTGGCAGCTTAACACGTTATGCTCCCTCTATCTATATGAATATAGAGCCAACTATATTGATTTGAAAATTCAAAAATAACAATAGGTATTCATTTGTATACCTACTTAGTAATCAAATTAAAAATAAGAGGCATTCCGCTATTCCTACTATGAGAAGTAGGTATGTTGTTCACGATTTTGTTTGCGATGAGGTAAGGTTGCTGACTTCCCGCTCTCTATCTACTGGGTGTTTATTGCCAAAGTTTAGAAGATGGTTCGGTAACGATAAAGGAACACAAAAAAATATTTAAAAAATCCTACATAAAAAAACGAAATCTCCTTGACTAACTAAAACTTGAAATTGAAACTAAACTAACGCAAAAAAGAAACAGTTAAGTAGGTTTTTTTTTTCATATCTTATTGTGTTCTTTTATCGATACTGAACATCCACTTAGCTATGGCGCGTTATTAAATTAAAACCCTATATACTACTTACTTGCTGAAATCTGGAAGACGGTTCTTGAACCTAACTCTGGCGAGTTTGTCCACTACATACTAGGTGGCGCTACTACAAACAACATAACTACAAACTAAAAATATTTCTCCAAATAAATAAAATATTCACGATATTCACGTAATTTTTATCAAACTATTGTTAAAGCTAAAGCCAGAAATGTAAATTGAGTCTGTGGAAGTAAAAAGAAGGGGTGAATTTCGATCGTCTACAAATATTCCCAAAACCATCTAGCGACATAAAGCAGAACTAATGTTACGGCCACATGCCTACAGTACATCGATAGCAAATTTTATTGAAAAATCTTACTTACAAGTGAAAAGACACTTAAAATGCAGTTTCTTTTTGCCTTTCTGACGAATTTAAACACAAAGGCACACAACACTTCATAGTGGGAGTTGTTTTTCCAACTATTTAAACAATTTTTTGCAGAGCGTGTTTCGATGTGATCACTGGTAAGTTCAAAGAGGAAATGGCGTATGCCCCGCCCCCTTTCGTGACGTCATGGCTCAATTGATTGAATCACGGCTCGACTGATATCATCATCTCCTCTCCCCTTCTTTACTCCGTGACTACACCCAAGAGCTCCAGATTTCGACTCAAATGCTTTGTAGGTGGCTGCCGTTCTTGGACATGCTGGCTCGAGGGTCTGATACTGACCAGCATCCAAGAAAATGGCTCTAAAAGAACTTGAGGACTACTCAATTAAATTGTGAAATTAATTAAAATTATAACTAGAACTACTAAATCTAAATATATAAAATTGCTTGTCCTGACTGATTCATCAACGCCGAGCCGTAACCGCTACAGCTCTGAAATTTTTTACACAGGTTTTTTGCACTTCAAAACACCCACTAAGAAAGGATTTTGGAAAATTCGTCTTCCAAAGGGGTGAAATAAGGGATGAAAGTTTGTATGAAAGTCCTTTGTTTCTTGAGCGGGATTCACACAAATTTGAATTTAAGCTTTTGGAAAAAATAAAGAAATAGGTGTTTAAGCATTTTTTTATATTACCCTTGAAGGGGGTGAAATAGGGGATGAATTTTTTCCGTATGTTGATCTATAAGTCTTTCATTTTTAGGGTTCCGTACCTCAAAATAAAAAACGGAACCCTTATAGGATCACTTGGTTCTCCGTCTGTCTGTCTGTCAAGACCCTTTTTCTCACGAACGAGATGAGGTATCAGGTTGAAATTGATAACGAATATTAAAGTCCATAGACCACACAAGATCTGAAAATTTAATTTTTTTACAACACCGCAATCAAAAGGTATGGCTTTTTATGTCCTCATCTCCATACATTTATGCAAAACCTACAGGGTACTTCCCATTGACCTAAAATTATGAAATTTGGCAAGACGCTAGGTTTCACAGTACAAATAAAGGGAAAAGTCTAAAATAATTAAATATTTAAAATTTTCTCACAACTAATAGTAACCAATTAAGGTGAGCTCCCGTTTCAAGAACTTTTCTATAAAAGAGGGGTCAAGTCAGATGGTCGTGGAGTTTTTAAAATCAAAGAGCAAACCGTACCTATCCACCATATGATATGGTGGATAGGTACGGAACCCTTAGGGCGCGAGTCCGACTCGCACTTGGCCGGTTTTTTAAAGGTAGAATTATAGAAATTTGGGTCTGAGCTCTTGGTAAAGAATAAAAAAGTACGTGTTTTAGAATTCTTCAAAATTCATCCCCTAAGGGGGTGAAATAAGGGATGAAAGTTTGTATGAAAGTCCTTTGTTTCTTGAGTTAGATTCACACAAATTTGACTTTAAGCTTTTTGTAGAAAATAAAGAAACATGTGTTTAAGCATTTCTTAAAAACCACTCTTCAAGAGGGTAAAAAAGGGGATGATTTGATGATGAGCCATATTAAGGTTAAGAAAATTTTGACCGTTCGATTCCAATGGCTGGGCATATGAAGGTAAGCTAAGCTTGTTTATGATACCTAATTGTCAATAAAAATCAATCTTTTTTGATAGCTGGTCATCATCAGACCCTCGAGCCAGCAGGTCCAGGAACGGCAGCCACCGACGAACCATTTCAGTCGAAATCTGGAGCTCTTGGGTGTAGTTGGTCCTTAGATCCAGTTGCTTGACAGCTGGTCATCATCAGACTCTCGAGCCAGCAAGTCTAGGAACGGCAGCCACCTACAATGCATTTTTGTTAAAATCTGGAGCTTTTGGGTGTAGTTGGCCCTCAGATCCAGTTGCTTGATAGCTGGTCATCATCAGACCCTTGGAGTACTCAGTTACGATGACTAATGACTAAAAACCATAGCCGTAGCAGACTTGCACGATTATTAATACGTATTTAATTTTATAGTAAAAAACTTAGATCTGTTTACTGGGTGGTGGCCATCCCTTGAGACCGTCTACCAAGTACTTCCGGCAAACTAGGAACTGGCAGACTTGTATTTTCCTACTCTGTCAATGAAGGACTACATGTTGCCGAGGGTTTCAGAGTGTTCTCATGACACGTAACTTGCACCCCCAAATTTTGACCGGAAGTGGAAGAAATTCTCGGACTTCCGGCAAATTTCGGATGCCAAATGTAACTGATTCTAGCTCAGCACCACTTTGCCGATCTGTTGCCATACATCTTAAGATGTTCTCAAGACAGGTAAGTGATTTTGTCACGGGCTCAAGGACTATAACTAGCTGTTGCCCGATACTCCGTCCGCGTGGGGTTCAGAAAAACGTAACTAATTACTTTTACGAGTACCACGGTTCAAATTATCTTCGTTTTATCAAAATCGGGTTACAGACAGAAAGAAAGTGGAAAATCTGAGGCTCATTCACTTTAGCTTCTGCAGCTACCGAAAACAAAACGGCCAACTGTAAGTCGGAATCGCGCACCGAGGGTTCCGTACCACTAAGGTAAAAATACATTCCTAGTTATGGACGCGCAGTCACGCAGAAGTGTATTAAATGTCCGCGAGTCCGACACTTACTTGACTAGTTTTTATAATTTTTTGTCATTCTACTTATGTACACATACCAATTTTCACGCTTGTAAAAGTTCCTGTTTAAGCCCAAGTCACACTGAGGCGGTAGCGGAAGCGTTCCGGGGCCGGTATTTTTTGTAAAGTATGAGTTCTTATGCACCCTGTCACATTGAAAGCGGTCGCGGCGCGGCGCGGTGCGGCGCGGGGGCGGCCGGGCCGCTAATACAACCCCGCGGACCGGGCGCGGCGCGGGGCCGAACTTTCGGCGGGAGCGGGCGCTGTATTCCATTGCGTTCAATGCAACCCGTCACACAGAGCGGCAGCGGCGCGGCGCGGCGCGGCGCGGTGCGGTGCGGTGCGGTGCGGTGCGGTCCGGGCGGGGACTTTGACGTTGTATTTTTTTTTACAAGAATTTTGCGGCTTTGCGCAGACTTTTTTTTAGGTTATTAGTTTGGTTTTTTGTTTAGAGCAAAGGATTTACGTCTTTTGAATAATCACAGATAAATAATGTCACACCGACCACTACCGCCCCGCTGTCCCGCCGCGGTTTCCGCGCGGTACCTCTGTGTGACCGGTCCCGGAACGCTTTCGCTTCCCGCAGGTCCGCCCCCGGACCGCTTTACCGCTCTGTGTGACGTGGGCTTTATACTCGTACCATAGAGCTAAAACAAAAATCGAGCAAAAATTGCCTAAAAACACGTTTTTAGTAGGGAAGCCCCCTTCCCTTGATTTTTTACTTTTTTAGTTTTTATTATTTGTAAGTATAACGGCAATGTCAGAGCTATGTCAGATTCTATTTAGAATTTTCCAATTTTTTTGTCCGGTTTGTCTGAACTGTAATAATTTTATAAATGTTGACGTGTAATCATTAATAATTATTTTAAATAATTATTTATATAATTATATAATGAAATTTTTATTTAATTTAGTTTAATGTAATTTGAATTTAATTTGACATTTTCCAAGTATAATTTAAAACGTAGTAATAGTATCAGTAACTTTATGCATAGACAAATCTTTAAGCCATTAAATTCTCACATCACATTTAAAGGTGAAGTATTTTTTAGGGTCCCGTACCTCAAAATAAAAAAAACGGAACCCTTATAGGATCACTTTGTTGTCCGTCTGTCTGTCTGTCTGTCAAGACCCTTTTTCTCACCAATGAGAAGAGTTATCAGGTTGAAATTGATAACGAATATTAAGGTCCATGAACCACACAAGATCAATTTTCAATTTTTTACAACGACGCAATCAAAAGATATGGCTTTTTATGTCCTCATCTCCATACATTTATGCAAAAAAGCAAAACCTACAGGGTACTTCCCGTTGACCTAAAATTATGAAATTTGGCAAGAAGCTAGGTCTCACAGTACAAATAAAGGGAAAAGTCTGAAATCATTAAATATTTAAATTTTTCTCACAACTAATTATAACCAATTAAGGTGAGCTCCCGTTTCAAAAATTTTTCTATAAAAGAGGGGTCAAGTTGGATGGTCGCGGAGTTTTTAAAATCAAAGAGCAAAAGCTTTTAGTATATAATATGGTAGAAAGGTACGGAACCCTTAGGGAGCGAGTCCGACTCGCACTTGGCCGGTTTTTTTTGTATTAAGGAACTTATAATTCTAGTATCGAAAGACTAACAAGCTGAGTGAAGTTTGGACAATTCCGGGAAAAGTTATAAATTCGTTGGACTTTATGAAGTTAGTTGGAAACTAGCGTGGAACTGTTACTTCGTTAGCTAGGTGTAGTTTCATTTCACTAGTAGTTTCGCTTTGCTCTTTGTTTAGTAATTGTATGTGACATTATTTACTATATACTTACCCGTTATATCAGGCATCGAAGACCCAAAGGATTGATGACTGTGACCAATCACAGACCTTAACCATTAATACGTGTTGTTTATGTATATATTACAGCAAAAATAAAATGATCTTTCTAAGTAGCACAGTTTTTTAGAAAACTGCAAAAAAAATTTACAAACAAATTTAGTTCTGCGGTTATTGCTTCCAAAAATACTATAGGTATATCGGAACCCTCGACGCGCGAATGCGACTCGCACTTGACCGCTTTCTTTCTGCTGCAAACACTTGCTACGAAGTGACGCAGTAGTAGCGCAAAATAGTAGCGAAAAACATAAAGTTCAGCATTCACTTAGTATAAAGGAAGTAATTTTATTTTAAAATTTATTTCAATTTTAAATAAAATTAAATAACTTCCTTCCAAAATAAAATAATTTTATTGTTTTTGTACAGAATTTTGCTGAAACCTTATTTTAGACGAAGCGTTGCCTGTGACAGGAGAAATTAGCAGTGAGATTGAGGTCCTTCTAAAACTTGTCGGAACTTAGACGAAACTCGCATCTTTCCTCGAATTAGATTAAAAACATTAAGTACTTAACTTTAATCGAATGTAGTACTTAATTAGTACTTAACTTTGAACGTATGAAAAATTATGACCTGCAAAGAAAAATGAACCCTGTGTAGGTACTAATAAATCTCAAAGATCTACTGGGTGTCATTTCTATGTTAGGGATAGCGATTAAATTGGCGTTAGGGGTAGGGTTAGGGGCAGGGATAGGGTAGAGGGAGAGGTAGAGAGGTAGATAGATAGATAGGTAGAGAGGTAGAGAGGGAGAGAGAGAGGGAGGGGAAGAGGGAGGGGGAGAAGGAGGGGAAGGGGGAGAGGGAGGGAGAGAGAGAGGGGGGCAGGGGGAGAAGGAGGGGAAGGGGTAGGGGGAAGGGGAGTGAGGGGATTGGAGAGGGAGAGGGAAAAGGAGAGGGAGAGGGTGAGGGAGAGGGAGGGGGAGAGGAAGGTGGAGATGGAAAGAGAGGGAGAGGGTTTTAGTTTTTCTCAATTACATACATAACATCACGCCTCTTTCCCGTCGGGGTAGGCAGAGGCCACAGTCCTCAACCTGCTACGATCTTGACATACTTCCCTCGAATCCTGTACTTTCATCAATCCTTTCGTAAATGCTCGTCGATTTAGGGTACTTTTAATCTGGCCTTTATTTAGAAGGTCCTGAATTTGGTCCTGGTGCGTTCGCCTAAGCCTTCCCCTTCCAACGTTTTCATTCACTTTCGCCTGGTAGATCTCTTTCTTCAATCTTCATTCATTCATCCTCTCTACATGACCAAACCAGCTCAGCATCCTTTTCTCGTTTTTCGTCACTACGTCTAGTTTTACAATAACTTATAATAACTTTAAAGAAAATAAACCTTATCCTTATATTGACTTGAAGTTCCTGCTTGAAGTCGATTTATAGCACGGCGAGATTTATAGGGTCCCTATTTAAACCAAATGGTCCCCATGACTTACTCCTTTAAGGACCTCTTACCGTTATGAGATCCCAAAAGGTGGGCTAGTGAAAAATGTTGAGGACTGAGACGGTGCGTAGAAAATGGAGGCGGATTTAATTTGGTAGTTTTGTTATATCGGGGGTTTTTGGACCCCTAACCAAAGGAAAGTTTCATCTACGGCCAGTGGTATCACATCCTAATATGGCATGACCAAATAAGGTGTGAAAGCACACGTCACTACCCAATGCGTTTACAATTTTATTTTTCTAATATCATAGACAGTTATGGTTTGGAAGAATGGTCAGCCATTTTGAAAAATCCGCCATATTGGATAAACGCATATTAGCGCGCTTTTGCTAGGTCTGTGGATAAACGCGAGTGGTAGACTTTTCACCATCGTTTTCTACAAAAAATTCCATTAGGAAACCACTCACAGAAACTTGCACAGAAATTGTATTGCAATAAGTTTAAGGTCAATTTTATTTTAGTCATCAATTTTATTTTACTAGCCTAATACACCGAGCGCGAATTTGAAATTTGAAATTGGAACTCGCATATTCAGTACAAAAGACCCTCATAACGGGAATCTAGAGGGCGGGTGAGCGCGGGGGTGCGGGGTAAATTGCAAGGGGGCGGAGTTTCCGTTCAGTATGATTCTGTATGATTATTACTTTATATTACTGTATGATTATTACTTTATTCTGTATGATTATTACTTTACAGACCAGAGTCGATAATTTTTGAAAACAAAAAAAAATTAAAGAAAACTTAATTTAATATATATCGCGATCTTAGGTCGGGAAGGGGAAGGGGATGGGTTTTTTAAGGGGAAATAACGGTTTATCTCCATTTCCGGCAAAACTACAATTCCTATGGAAAAAAAGACAAAAGGAAAAGTTGTAGGTAATAAAAAGATCTACGACTTTAATTTTGTATTCACACTTTTTTTCACATAACCTCAAAATTAATGTGAAAAATTCAAAAAGCCGTTTTTGGGCTTTTTATTTTTATCTGAAACAAAAAAAATTTTTAAAAAATTTTTTTTGAAAACACCTATGTATGTCCCAAATACACTGTAATTTATTTGAATTGAAATATAAATTCACCCGTCAAAATATCAGCATTTTTCAAATAATTGGTGTGCTTTCTGTTCGTTGAATTGAAATCTATACTTTCCGAAGGTGTAAAAAAAAATTATAAATTACTATTAGTAAATCTTCTCAGAAAATGCAAAAAATCTAAAAAAAACTCGAATTCGATTTTTTTTATCATTATACAGGGTGTAAGGAACAGTTTGGCAAATACTGAAAGGGCATGATCATTCAACGTAACTGAACAACTTTCAGCGAACAAAACTTTCAGGAAATGAAATAAGAAATCGGCCTCTCCATACAAAATTGCAAACTTGGTTGGACATTTTGTATGGAGAAGGCCATTTTTTTTTTCATTTCCTGAAAGTTTTGTTCGCTGAAAGTTGTTCAGTTACGTTGACTGATCAGTATCAGTATTTGCCAACCTGTCTCTTACACCCTGTATAGAAATTGATAACGAATATTAAGGTCCATAAACCACACAAGATCTGAAAATGTAATTTTTTTTTACAACGACGCAATAAAAAAATATGGCTTTTTATGTCCTCATCTCCATACATTTATTCACTAAAGAAAAACCTAGAGGGTACTTCCCGTTGACCTAAAATTATGAAATTTGGCAAGAAGCTAGGTCTCACAGTAAAAATAAAGGGAAAAGTCTAAACTAATTAAATATCACATTTTTTCTCACAACCAAAAGTAACCAATTAAAGGTAAGTTTTCACCAAATTTCGTTAAAAAAAATTTGTAAAAGAAAAATAAAAAACCCAAAACTCGGTTTTTTGAATTTTTTACATAAATTTAGAGATTATGTGAAAAAGTTTAATTACAAAAGTTGTAGCTCTTTTTATTGCCTGCAACTTTTCCATTTAATTTTTAGGACTTGTAGTTTTGCCGGAAATCGAAATAAACCGTTTTTTACCCTTAAAAACTAACCCCCTTCCCCTTCCCGACCTCAGATCGCCCGTGAATAACTTTTCCTTTCATTTTATAATATTCTCCTCATTTAAAAAATGGGTTTTAATCTACTATTAGGTTTTTTTCACTTTTTATTATTTTTAAAAGCTTCGTGGTCTATTATTCTGTGGGTTTCTGTCCCACATTATTCCTCATAAGAAAGCAGTAGGGAAGATGTGATCATCCCCAGTGCTGCGTGGGGGTGCAACGCCTGTGGGTTGAAATAGTTCCATACCTTAGAGCAACGCGTCAAACCGCGCAAGCCCGTTTGCGCGCGAAAATCGTGTTACTCTATGGTTCCATACATGTGATCCGATCACCTATCTGCATGCGTCGCGGCGTCTCCAACATAAATGTGTTAATATCTAATAGTGTTATATATATAATATAAAATAGTGTTTGGTGATCAATAAATATGTTAAATAAATAAATAAAATAAATAAATAAATGATAATAAAAATATCTCTAACCAAGCAATTTTAATCCAGGCTGTTTACCTTGGCTGAGCTCTTGTAGGGAAGTTTTTCGTGGGCTTTTGCGTAAACACATTGTTTGCTAAGTGTATTTGTACAGGAAAATAGGTTTATCGACTTTGTTCCGCAGTATCGAATGAGATAGGCAAAGTAAGTAAATTGTGTGTTTGTATACGAAAGTATCTTACGACGTCGTCGCCTATAGTCAAAAATATCTGTGTATTAATTTTTTAACAAAGCAATTACGAGCAGTTTTATGTTTTCTCACATATTTAAATGGTAAAGTTTAATCCTGGAAATTATGGTCGAACCATTATTTTTAAAAGAAACCACTTCACGCTACTGTTCGTTTTGTATGGGAAATAAAAATCGACCTTTTAATGTTCCTAAAGCCGCTATCATACCTTCCTTAATTCAGAAACGAATTCGGCATACATTGCTCGTTGAAGTATAAACATTGGAATTAGAAATTAAGCTTTCCAGCAATGTATGCCAAACAAGGAGTTTTAACCCACACTACAAAAACCTCCTTAATGCCAAATGAGTCTTTGAATTTAAGAAGGCTCAGGAAAAATTTTCAACTTTCATGGTCTGAATGTTTTTGTTTTCGGGTGATATATTTTTATGTTAAAAAGATTCCGTCTGTAAGTTAAATACTCGTATTACCTTGATAAGTCTGCTTCCTTCACCTTATCCTGAGATTTTGGACTCTTTAGTATCATCCAGCTCTAAGCTTTTAAGAGGGGTTGAGGGTGAAAGTTACAGATTTCTTAATATTTTTCATCGCTTGTTTGCAAATTCGGCCTATGGACGGCCAAGGACTTCATGAAGTACAGAAGTCGATGATCACGACTGAATAAGCGAGTGAATGTCCAAATTGATATTGAATGAATGAATGAATGTTTATTGTGTAAAGCAATCAGGTACATAGTGCAGATATAATTACAAAAACATTGTCCCATTGAGAGCTACCTTTGCAGGCATGCACACTATTACATTAAATTAAAACTATGAAATTAAGAACTTAACTATTACAATTAATTAATGAAATATTTGACAAAAAATTACTAAATTACTATAGATTACCATCTCAATGCTTCAATTATTTTCAAAAATCAAAAATAATGTATAAAAAAAAAATCGATAAGATAAAGTGTCAGTAAGCTACAACAACACCAAAAATGCCTGTAACGTAAATAACAAGAACAACTTCACAACTATATCACAATTTGTACCAACCCTCTTATCCTAATAATTTGGAATTTCTAATTATCCAAACCTAAGAAGCTATTGTTAACAAATGAGAGGGAGTTGAGAAATATTTTAAATAAAACACTCGAAGTCTACTTACGTTTTGTAATAAGTTATTCACTTCACACAGTGTTAAAATGGGTACATTAACACAATACCATACATATGAAGAAGAGTCTTCATAATTTTACACAATACGTGATTACTCAATCTCCCAGTTTGAAGAACAAAATACGACTGCCTGAGCGAGGCTGGCTCGAACGTTCAAGAGACCTCTCCCACCACAATATTACCCTTTCCATAAAACGCTGGGATTGGTCGAAAAGCCGCCGCGCTCTGACCGTTCGTACAAAGGAGTCAATACAACAACCACTTATGAACAATATCGTAAAGCTATGAAAAGTTAGTAAACACTGGTGACTTAAATATTATAATATTGGAGATCAGAATATCTGTCATGACAACAGTCGGCCATCCGATTGTGATAGGTACGTCCTCGTACCATCTCTCAAAAACGAATACATGTACAACACTATTCTTTATAAGTTATAGAGATCCGAATGTTTGCTATAATATGGCACAATATTATTTAACAGTGCTTTTACATTATGTGAAATTGATCAAACACAAGATTTAATTATGATTATGAAGTAATCTGACAGAATTAATAAAGATTGTCAAGAAATATTGACGTTGAATATTACAAGACGTCTCATACAAAATCTAAATTATCAAAAAGGTTAGGAACTCGTAGTTCTTTGAAATATAGTTTGTTTACATCAGTTGTTATCACGTAAAGTACGAATTAAGTACAATAGATTCAAAAAGATTTTAGTTATTACATAGGGCAACAATGCCTATATAACATTACTACTTACAATAAAATTATGATAATATTAAGTCTAATACAAGGCAACATGGCAACAAACAATAAAAATTATGTAAAACTGTAGGTAACAAAACCAAAATTTGGCAGTAGGACACGGTTTGGCAACAAGGCCAGGATTTGGCAACAAAGACATGGCTTGGCATCAAGGCCATTATTTCTAATCTGAAATAAAAGATTATTATTTATATGACAATGAGTTGAAATATGAAATAAAAGATTGTTACATGGTTTGGTTTGGCATCAAGGCCATGGTTCGGCATCAAGGCCATGGTTTGGCATCAAGGCCATGGTTCAGCATCAAGGCCATGGTTTGGCATCAAGACCAGGGTTTGGCATCAAGGCCATGGTTCGGCATCAAGGCCATTATTTCTAATCTGAAATAAAAGATTATTATTTATATGACAATGAGTTGAAATATGAAATAAAAGATTGTTACATGGTTTGGTTTGGCATCAAGGCCATGGTTCGGCATCAAGGCCATGGTTTGGCATCAAGGCCATGGTTCGGCATCAAGGCCATGGTTTGGCATCAAGGCCATGGTTCAGCATCAAGGCCATGGTTTGGCATCAAGACCAGGGTTTGGCATCAAGGCCATGGTTTGGCATCAAGGCCATTATTTCTAATCTGAAATAAAAGATTATTATTTATATGACACTGAGTTGAAATATGAAATAAAAGATTGTTACATGGTTTGGTTTGGCATCAAGGCCATGGTTCGGCATCAAGGCCATGGTTTGGCATCAAGGCCATGGTTCGGCATCAAGGCCATGGTTTGGCATCAAGACCAGGGTTTGGCATCAAGGCCATGGTTTGGCATCAAGGCCATTATTTCTAATCTGAAATAAAAGATTATTATTTATATGACAATGAGTTGAAGTATGAAATAAAAGATTGTTATTTATATGTAAATGAGTTGGGCTATAAGACCATAATATGTCAATGAATTGGGCTACACGGCCGTATATCAATGAGTTCGGCTACAAGGCCGCATAAGTTACGCAACAAGGCAATAGGTAAGTTCCTAAGTGCAAGGTTAAAGGTTCCAATTTTCATGAAAGCTTTATTTATCGTCACCAAAGGCCTTAAGGTTATGCCCAGTGTAGTAAAAATACTAAAAAGTAAAGAGTTTAGGTGTGATTATAAATAATTAGCAAATTATTAATAATAGTCGCATATTTAAGATTTATTCAGTCAAATTTTAATCTCAGTGGCCGAAGATAGATGCGAAAAATTTATTGAAACGTAGCATTGTTTATACAAAACATGCATACTCATAATATGTGAATAAGGGCCTTTTCCTTAATGAAAGGTGTTATGTGCATAGGTACACCCAACTGCACGTCAGTAGGAACACTCTGGACTTTATGGCATAGTAATAGAGTTTCAAAATTACAATTTGGGAACAGTAGAGGTATTAAAATATTGACACTTAAACTAAAGTAATATTTAGTTAGCCAAATTTATTAAGCTTCTTTAACTGTGTTGTTAGTTAGGGATTTGCACAGTGCTAGGTAACTTGCACATCTATTTTGCAATGTATATCACCTTTAGCCTCAATAATTGACTGGAAGAAGTTCCATGTCGAGGTAAGTCCGCATTTTCATGTGTTGTAATGGATCTTAAGTAATACGTCTCAATAAATTGAAGTGCAATAAAGAGCCACCCTACAAAATCACAAAACCTCTGAAGATAAGACAATAGATGAAGCAAATGTAGCTCTTTACGCCTTAAGGCAATTCTACATAAAGTGCAATACATTTTCCATAAATTCTCAGGGAACTCTATGAAAAATTTACAAAGGGATTATAATTAGTACTTAGGGATTATAATCAATATTTTCCCGTGTCCAATCGAGTATTAAGAACTCTAGAGGATGTTCACACTCGTTTGAAGTGTCATATTTCTTATGATTCTTTTCTTTCTTTCTTATTAATTAATTACAATAACTACACCATCTTTTTGTTTTATTATTATTTTGATGTAGCATGCAAGCATGAAAGGAGGTAAGCCTCGCTAATGCTTGTTCACTCTAGCTTTGAAAAGATTCAGATAAACATAGGGAAAAGTTTTAGTATTTCCTTTGGAAAATGTGTTTTCTTTACTCTTTCGCTAGATCATCGCAGACGAAGTCGCGGGTAATAGGTAGTTAAAGATATTCTCGCTTTTATTTCTGCTTAATATAACTGATATTTATCGTTCAATGTATGGAATAATCATATGTATTTTAAATACAGTATTTTTCTAAACCAATTTTTTTTTATATTTTTTTTTTGGTTTGACTCAAATTAACGCACAAATTGTCAAATCAAAATTGGTGACGTGAAATCGTGATACATGTTTATCTATACGCCAATATATATATATATATATATATATATATATTATTTATAGTCAAGTTACGTGTAATTCGGGAAAGTTTAACTACATTATAGGTATGGTAATATATAAAAGTATCAGAAAGTTGATCTAATGTAATGAGTTGGGCTTTATCAAGTCTTAACTATTAATTAGTGTGCTATCAACCGAACAATTTTCATTTTCTCTCTTCTGTGTTCATCACTTCGGTCGATAAAAGTGATATTATAATTATAATTAATCGATAAAAATGACCGTCTTCGTTGTTTTGATAAGATTTCAAGAGACGAGCGATTGTATAACGTGATTGGTTAATCAACGAATTTTGAAAAGAAGGTATCTGTCAAAATCATCAAATTTGTTATTTTAAAGTAATTTAAACCTCGCTTACTAAAAGAGTTAGTTAAGTAAGGAATACAATTAGTGTGAATTGTGACCAACAGCAACGAAAAATAGTGAAGTGCAGTGTTCACCGACTAGCCAAAATAAATATACTTCAATCGTCAGTTTACCACGGTATATATCAGCAGTCTCTTTTGTAAGTGCAACAATACTTCGTCGATTATGCTTATGCCGCCGATCATCTCACATACTTTAAGTCGGCCAAAATCACATTCTGACGAATATTGTTTTATTGAAGATTTTAATTAATTATGTTTTACTGGCAGGGCTCACCATATGGGCAGGGCATATCGCAACTAGAGTGGCGACTCCCGTACCAGTAGATGAAGCGTAGGCGGGCCTCTCAGAAGGTGGACCGACGGTCCGGTCAAGGTCGCGGGAAGCCGCTGGATGCAAGCAGCGCTGGACCGGGCATCAAGAAGATCTCTAGGGAAGACCTATGTCCAACAGCGGACGTCTTTCGGCTGATATGACGATGTTTTAATTACCGACATAGCGCAGATAATACTAACGATATTTAGTGTTCGTGATTAGTCTGCTTAAGGGCTTAAATTAACAATAAATAAAATTGTGATTCCTATCGACCAGGCTGTCATTTCGGTCTATTTTCAAAAGTGTCAAGTCTAAACTATTGATATAATTGATCTAAGTATATGTTTTTTTTTTGAAATTCAATAAGCATGTTGAAGAAAGGTTAAAGAGAACTTCCAATAATTCAATTCAATTTATAATTCAATTCAATTCAATTTATTTATTCATTCACAATGTACATTGTATTAATGTTATTCCTAATTCCAAATTCCTAATTTATGTATAATGATACTCAAAAAAAATAATCAATAAAAAAATAATCAATAATCAAACAATCAAAATTCAAAATTAATGTTAAAATTAATGTCAGTATGCGAGTAAATTATATAATAACTATGTCATTAGATTAATGTCTCTATATATATATATATATATATATATATATATATATATATATATATATATATATATATATATATATATATATATATAATTTTTGTTTTTTTGTTTTACCCAACTACTTATAATGTCATTTTGCCACACCATAAAAAGGGGACTTTGCCATAAAACTACCTAACAAAAGATACCAATAAAACTGAATAAAACACAGATCTATGCGGCATAGAAAAACCACTTAGTTCGTATTATTTTTATGTATATAGAATCGAGTGTAAATTTATTGCGAGCATCCACCCAGAGATACAAGAAAGCACACTTGAATAGAGTGTTTTCGACCACATTTTGAAATGTTCACTGGATGGCGCTGCAAATCAGCACGAGGAAAAAAATAATGCCACCGTGTAATCGGTATGAAATTAATTAAAATTTTATATTTTTTACTATGATTATAAAGATTAACTACCAACAGATACAGATACCACCCATCCACACCGAAAAAACGCAGTGACAGACGTCAGGCAAAGCTGCTTATTTGATTGATTCGGCAAAACGGTTGGGTGAATGGGGTCTATTCTTAACAATCAGAATAGAGAAACGACCGGAAATCCACTCGTAAAAATATTTAAAACCAAAGCAAGGAACTATTCGACCGAGTTACAAGCTGTCAAAACTTTCAAACGAATTGAAACTATGTAAAATTCAGCGTAATAACTAAAAGGATTTGAGTGGTTAGAGTGTCTCTCGCTGGAAATAAGATTGTTCACTGATCTACGCTACAATAATATTACAGATAAAATGTCACTGGGTTAATCAATTACTACAGAACAGATTTAACTGTTCATATTTCAAAAAAATACAACACTATCCCTAACATAAGCTACGATTTTTTTTTTTATAGAAATTGGTATGTTTTGAGATGAGTAGGTTTTCAGTTTTAAATTGTGACTAGTCTCATATGTGCCTTGAACTAATTTAACGGTATTAGTCACTGTTATATAAACCTTTAAATATTAAATTGTAAAGCTACTGATTAATAAATTATTCTACCCTATTCTGAAGAGAAGTGCAGCTTAGTTCAGACATTTATTATGAAACTTATTTTATTTGCTTTAGCAGTTCTTTTTTTCTTCGTTTTTAATATTTTAATTTGGACAGTTTGTTTGATTTGGAATAGATATGTAGTTTTATTTCTTTAAGATTTAGTACCTAGTCGACCGTGCTTCGCTCTTAGCCGCCTCAGGTGAGCAAGCTGTGGTACCCGCCAACAGTTGGCGCTCTAGGTTTCTGTCTAAAACGCGATGTTTTAAAAAAATGCTTAGAAACACGGGGAAAAACAGACATGAGACCTAGCTAGATCGATTTTGCCCCCGGAAACCCCCGTATGGTAAATTTCATTGAAATCGTTAGAGCCGTTATCGACAAACATTTTACAAATATATTATGGCTCGTTTAATAGTAAAGGACTAAATTGGCTTGAAACATTCTAACAAAATAGTACCATGGGTATATCCTTCATGCTATTTTAGGACATTGTTTCCTAGTCCAACAGAAGATTGTTAAAATTTGTTTAAACTTAACGACATCGTTTACAATTTTTATTTTTGTACTGTCGAAATCAGTCACCGCATTGTTATGGGTGTCTGCCGCATCAGGGTCAAGGAAGGTTAACTACAAAGCCTAACTACTGAGACTCTATAAAAAGAACCAAAAACCAAGTCATTGGTGTTACCTCCATATGCCCGGAGTTGACTACTCACTGGGCTGATTGTGCGAGTGGCAGCTGGTTGCACGCACAGCCTGCCGCTTACCAGTCGCCTTGTGTTGTGGCGCTGGCTGCACGGCCTGCTGTTCATCAGGCGCGGATGACCGTGGTGCTGACTGCATGGCCTGTTGTCCACCAGGCGCCGAGTGCCAGCTGTGGTTCTGGCTGCATGGGCTGCTGTCCACCAGGTGACGACTGCTGTGGGCTGGCTGCATAGGCTGCTGTCCACCAGGCACCGACTTTTGAGGGCTGGCTGCATGGCCTGCTGTCCACGAGGCCTTGACTGCTGTGGGCTGGCTGCATGGCCTGCTGTCTACCAGGCTCCGACTGCTGTGGGTTGACTGCATGGCCTGCTGTCCACGAGGCCCCGACTGCTGTGGGCTGGCTGCATGGCCTGCTGTCCACCAGGCACCGACTGCTGTGGGTTGACGGCATGGCTTGCTGTCCACCAAGCACCGACTGCTGTGGTCTGGCTGCATGGCCTGCTGTCCACGAGGCCCCGACTGCTGTGGGCTGGCTGCTTGGCCTGCTGCTCGCCCGGCGCAGTCTGCTGCGCTGCACAGCTAGGCAACGCTCGAATCGAAGCTAGACTCTTGCCACGGTTACGGATTTTGTCCATTATGACGTGCTGAAATGTAAAAATTCCAGCGCGAGTATCTATTGTATAGAAGCGATCAATGTTTGAAACGCTTTTAAGGCTTTAAATTGAATGAAATCTATAAACGTAATAGTGGACACTTTTAAGTAGCTTTTACTCGTAGTTAGATATTACGTTATGTTTTTTTGCAGCAGTAAATTTCAAACAAAATAAAGAACATAATTAATTGAAACAGTGAACTACGCATGGGAATACAAACCAATAGACCTTCAGACTATTATTTTGAATACGTACCTACACCAAAAATTATTACAACCATATGTAAAACACAACTAAAAGATTAATTTGTCTGAATGAAAGCACGAAATGTTGTTTGTTTTAAACTCAGGCTTGATAATAAATGGTTAAAGTGAACTGTGTACACTTATTCCTTAGCAACGTCTAACGATTTTGTGCAAAAATGATTTAAAATGTAGGTAGCATGTAGGTAGTATACGAGTACAATCATAACTATTTACTTTAAATAATCACTCGTCCTTAACACAACGTTAAAAAAAAGGTGAAAAAAAATACCACATGAGAAAAAAAAAACAAGTAGTTGATTTTCCAGTTTTTCCACTCATTTCAAACAAGTCAGTTTTTGAGATACAGCAGATGTATTTTTGAACATTATCAGTCCACTTTGTGGGAAGTGAGGGCTCGTATCCCGCTTCTGACATGTTAACAAATGAGAGGGAGTTGAGAAATATTTTAAATAAAACACTCGAAGTCTACTTACGTTTTGTAATAAGTTATTCACTTCACACAGTGTTAAAATGGGTACATTAACACAATACCATACATATGAAGAAGAGTCTTCATAATTTTACACAATACGTGATTACTCAATCTCCCAGTTTGAAGAACAAAATACGACTGCCTGAGCGAGGCTGGCTCGAACGTTCAAGAGACCTCTCCCACCACAATATTACCCTTTCCATAAAACGCTGGGATTGGTCGAAAAGCCGCCGCGCTCTGACCGTTCGTACAAAGGAGTCAATACAAAAACCACTTATGAACAATATCGTAAAGCTATGAAAAGTTAGTAAACACTGGTGACTTAAATATTATAATATTGGAGATCAGAATATCTGTCATGACAACACTATGAGGGGTCAAAAATACGACGAAACGCTTCGAGAAAAAAAGTAGGTCCCTGCTTCCTTGGGCTATTCTTGACAGGGGGCACTATTAACCTTAACTTTATCCATAAAAATATTAAAAAATATAACGAACTATTATCAACTTTTATGAGTGAAAGCTGTTTATATCAAAAGCACTTAAAATCTTTAACACAAAATTCCACATCAGCTATTATCGGAACATCATAAAACACTTTATTTTAGCTAAAACTAGAAGCTTTTCTGTGGTTTGGCTCTCACAGCGAACGGAAAAATAAATTCATATAGATTTATCAAGCTATTTTTAAACCTTATACTGTAAGATTTAAGATAACAATTCCCTTGACAAAGTGTTGGAGGAAATCAAAGCAATTTGACACAGAACAAGCATTCATCTCTGCAAACAATAGTGGAAGGAAATTGACGAAGGAAGAGATATAAAATGACGTACAATTTTGATAATTGCGTAAAATTTGTCGGACGAATTTGTCTTTTGCCTTTTTAAAAATGTTTTCGACAAAGAGAAAAAAGCTGTCGGTTGAAAGAAGAGTACACACAGCCACTCGTCGATGTAAACACCTTAAGCGAGTTTCTGGTATCAGGCATTTGTAGCGTAGCGCTGGTTCAACTTATACTGGTTAAGTTTCCATTTGCTTACTGCCTTGCGTACTTTTTAGGCCGCCCGCACACGACCGACATTTTGTCGGCCGACTTGTCATAATACAATACAATGCAATGCAATACACTACAATACAATTTATTAGTAATTCAAGATCACAGGTCAAAAATAAAAATAATAACATTAATAAAAATGTAGAAATCATTACATTTTTCATATTACACCCGAAATTCATAGATTTTTACATAACAAGTATTTCAAATATTACTTTGATCAGTTTTTTTATCTAAAAATTCTGATAATCTATAAAAGTGCATTGCTGTAAGAAACTTTTTCATTTCAATTTTAAATGAACGGGTAGAGGATTAGACGATTAGGGAGAAGATCGATCAAAATAATTTCGATATACGGTGTCGATCATTTTATTTCTTGTCAGTAAGATGAGATCCCATTTTCATATTTTATTTATAAGTCTCGATATTATTTACAAACTAGCGACCACCCGCAACTTCTTTCGCGAGGAATTCCAAAACAAGTAGACTATCAAATCTAGGAAATGATCACTCCAAAAAAAAATGTAAAGCGTAAGTGGCAGGTAGTTCACTGCTTACATTCACATTTCTCTCTACACACAAAGCTACAATCATTACTAACAAAAAAATCAAATCATCGATATTGCGTGTCGATATTTGATCACCTCACTGATCATCCGATTGGAAGTCGGCCGACAAAAAGTGAGACGTGGGGGGGTGGCCTTATTTTTTGAGAAGGTGACTCCTTTGCGCTTAGCATGCTATTGAATTTTCTATGAAATGTCATACGATTAGATTCAACATGTTATCCGTCTTTTAAATCATATAAAATTTTGTACTTGTTCGGATCTTATGATATAATAATCAAAAGCTAGTAAAAACCATCAAGAAATTTGATACAAAACTTAAACCATGTTTTTTTTGTAGTTTTTCAAATATAAATTTGAACCAGTTTATTTTCAACTTTTAAAACCACCACAGTTTAAATCTTTTCATCTTTCTATCCGACATACTTACAAAGGAACAAGAAACAAACCCAATCCTGTTGGAACGTGCATGCACATACTCTTAAGAAAAGTACAAGAAGTGATTATGAAAGTAAAATTCTTATAAATCATAATTTTTTAAGTGTGGTACAATATTTTTGAGCATGTTAAAAAGCAAAATAAAAACCAAGCTGAAAACAATGATATTACAATTATATAAAACTAGCTGTTGCCCGCGACTCCGTCCGCGTTGGGTTCAGAAAAAGTAGCTAATGACTTTTCCCATGGTTCAAACTATCTTCGTACCAAGTATTTATCACAATCGGTTTATCGGATTAGTCATAAAAGCGTAACAGACAGACAGACAGACAGTGCAGTTCTCGCCTTTATATTATTAGGTATACAGAGTACCCATAATACGGATTTTTGTAAATTAAACACCTCTTGTTTACGTGTGGACCGTTAGGTCGCCCACTATCCTCGTATGAGTAAAATAACTAAGTAAGTAAATTAAAGTAACTATGATACGGGTTTCGTTATTTCTTATACAAACAAAACCTAACTAAATCTGAGGCTCAGTCACTTTAGCTTCTGTGGCATCTGAAAAAAGAGCGGTACGGTCAACCGCTTGTCGGTAGAAACTTTTTCAACTCTATTACCACGCCATAGGGTCCAAAGGTGTTTTTAATGATGTGCGGCCGTGTGTACAAAGTCCAACGTGTCTAGCTTCACATGCTTTTAATCATAATAATTGAAATGTTTATTTGGCAACAAAGGCTCACTTGTTAGTACAAATTCTTATAAGCTAAGTTAGTAGACAAACACAAATACATGGTCAATATAAACATGTCATGGAAATAATAACAATGCTAAAACATAAATTTTCCTCACAACATACACAATTACACATTTAAGACAAAGTGACCTCCTGACGAACCAGAACACGCATAAAGTGACTTAACATGGGCGCTTCGGGCATTTTCTGTCTGAGTAAACCGTTTTCAATGAAAGTAAGCTAATACATTGCTAAAAATTAAGCTAAAGACGTTTTTGAAAACCCCGTTTAAATCTGTTTAGTAGTTTGTGAGTTATTGGTGCCGACGCTTGAAGCTTAGTGCAATGAACCGTTTGCAATGAAACTAAGCATACATGTTGCATGGAGTAAGCCAAATACGTTACTGAAAACCTCGTTTTAATCGGTTCAGTTGTTTGTGAGATATTGGCGCCTCCGCTGGAAATTTCGCGCACTTGTCTGAGTGATCCGTTTTCAATTAAAGTAAGCTAATATGTTGCAAAGAAGTAAGCTTGACAGTTTATTGAAAACCCCGTTTGAATCCGTTCAATAGTTTGTGAGTTATTTGCGCCGCCGCATGAACTTGACAGTTTATTGAAAACCCCGTTTGAATCCGTTCAATAGTTTGTGAGTTATTTGCGCCGCCGCATGAAACTTAGCGTACCTTCTGTCTGAGTGAACCGTTTGCAATTAAACTAAACTTATATGTTGCACAAAAGTAAACCAAACTCGTAATTGATAGATCAGTTTGAATCAGTTTGTGAGTTAATATCGTACAGGCAATTTGATACTTTACATTAGTGTGAAACATAGCCTATATGTTGCTCGGAGCGAAAACCGAATCTGCGAAAACCGCGAGAAAATCCGTTCAGTAGTTTCGGAGTTTATCGAAAACATACAGACAGACAGACAGACAAAAAGTTCAGAAAACATATTTTTGAGTTCTATTAGTCGTTTCTTATCGCCCACACAAATTTTTTTACAAATTTATCAAAAGTACAGACACGCGGTTTCTACTCTTTTATTATATGTATAGAAAACTGAATTGAAACGATGTCCAGCAAATCATGTAAAATTTTCAACACTTCATTTTGACATGTTTTCTTTTAAAAAGATAGTAGGAACTATCACAAAAATCATTGTTTCACAATAATATTCCTAGCAGTTTAAGAACTCCCTTAAATGTAATGAAGAAATACTTAGAACTAAAGAATTTTAGTCAGTTTTAATTTACTATTTGCTTTGTAACTTTTATATGTCCTGGTTTACGTGTAACGGTGTAAGTGACAAAACTTTTTCTAAAATTGAATTTTCGAGTACTTAGGTTTTTTCAAGTGAGAAAAAATCGTAAAAAAAGGGTAACCTGCATACACTTTGATGCATAATGACGATGTATATTTTTACATTACAGGAGGCCATCTATGATTTTTTAGGGTTCCGATACCAAAATGGTAAAAAAAGGAACCCTTATGGTGCCGCTCTGTCTGTCCGTCTGTCTGTCACACCTCTATATCTCAGCAACCACTTACGCTATCGAGCTGAAATTTGGAATAGTTTTAGAATATAGTTGCCCAACTTAATTGCACATGAAATTTTTTTGAAAAAAGTATGATTATTAATGTAAAGGGGGCCAAAATAGGGGGGGCCAAATTTCAAATTGTCGCTACTAGGACGAGTGGGGTATCATATGAAAGGGCTTTACTTGTACATTTTAAAATATATTTTTGTATTTTTTTAAGTTTCTTAGTTTTCAAGTTATGATGAAAAATGTCAAAAAAAATACCATTCCCCCCCCCTTATCTCCGAAGTTTGAGTAAGGGAAAATCTGAATTAATTACAGTTGACAGAGGTTTATGTAAACTTTACAGCAAAAATAAAACAATCTTTCTAAGTTGCACAGTTTTTCAGAAATCTGCAAAAAACCTTTACAAACAAATTTAGTTTTGCGGTCCTGAAAATGGACTTTATTGCTTCCAAAAATACTATAGGTATATCGGAACCCTCGGCGCGCGAGTCCGACTCGCACTTGACCGGTTTTTTTGAACAAGCCTCTGAAAACATTTCATTACTATGCGGTCCTCAGAGAGAGAGCCCATATTTTATATCCAAAACTTTGACGTAGTAATCCAAGGCGTTAGGAGTATTAATTTGGCGGCTTATTGTAATTATTATAATGAGCAGTAATATCATTATCTTTCAAGTCTTGTCTCATATTCATTCCCCAAACTTAATAATGTTGGCCAGTTTTAATAAAATTAGAAGCATACCGCTTTAATTAAAATTAAGTGGTAGAATTTATTTTGGTCCCGTGTGGTGCCGGCAAAGAATAGTACCAACCCTTACATACTCGAGGGTGTCGTAAAAGGCGACTTAGGGTTATAAACTAGAGGATCGGCAGCAGCATCCTCCTTTGTATCTAATATCCTACTTACTGCGGTCACCTACAACCGCGGTCCATGGTGCCAGCCGTAACGCTAACAAGCGAGGTGACTATGGTAATTCCCCTCTACATTTTTCCAGCAAAAGCTAGAATTCTAGAGGGAGCTCCCTGTCCTGTAGTGGACGTTAGGTTTTCAAATTAAAACTATTAGACTGACCCGCTGACGTGGTTGGTAGTGACTCTGGCTTTCACGCTGTGGGCCGCGGGTTCGATCCTCGCTCAGGGCAAACATTTGTATAACGAACATAAGTGTTTCTTCTTTGTCTGGGTGTTGTTTATGTTTTTATGTATGCATACTACTATATCGGTTTCTGATATCGGCTTTCCCTAGTTTGGGATCAGATAACCTTGTGTGATAATATGTCCTCCAATATTTATATTCTAGTGTAAAAATATTTTAGAATCTGAATCTCTGTTTATAAAGGGTGTAAGAGACGGTGTACCGACTGTTCGACGAGAGTGGGCAATTTGTATGGAGAGGTAAAAAAAATTTCTCATTTCCCAACATATGTTTCTTTGGGAAAGTTGTTCAGTTTCGTTGATGGTACAGTCGATTCAGCTGCATTCGTATAAAAATTTTCGTATAAAAATCATGACATCCCATGAAACGTCCATTACAGGACAGGGAACTCCCTCCAGAATTCCAGCTTTTGCTGAAAAAATTTGGAGGGGAAGTACCATAGTCACCACGTTTGTTAGCCTTATGGCTGGCACCATGGACCGTGGTTGTTGGTGACCGCAGAATGTAAGATAGTACGATACCAAGAAGGATGCTGCTGCCCATCCTATGGTTCATTAACCCTTAATTGCCTTTACGACACCCACAGGTAGAGATGGGTTGGTACTATTCTTTGCCGGCACCACACGGGTCAAACCAAGCGGCGTAATTAGCTATCTATATATATAAAAGAAGAAGGTGACTGACTGACTGACATATCAACGCACAGCCCAAACCGCTGGGTCTGGAGATTCCAAATTTGGCATGTAGGTTCCTTATGAGATCTAGAGGTGCACTAAGAAAGGGTTTTATAAAATTCCACCCCTAAGGGGGTAAAATAGGGGATGAAGGTTTGTATGAAAGTCCGTCAGTTTTCAAGTTAGGATCTTTAAAATTTGTATTAAGGCTGACGACTAAAAAATAATATTGACGTGTCTCAGGGTTTTTGAAAATTCGACTCCCTTAAGGGTGAAGAGGAGGATGAAGTTGAAAATTCTTTATTTTTAAAGTTAAATCCACATAATTTATTATTTAGGCATTAATGATGTAATTCTATGCAACTTTCATCACTGTTACTGAAATTCCACCCCAAATTTAACCCCTAAAAAAGGTAAATGGGGTGAAAAAGTCTAAAAAAAAATATGGGTATCGTTTGTATGGTTTATCGTGTCGCTAATTACGAAAACTACAACAATTTTGAAATCCAACGTGGTGGATGTTAAATACCATCATTCCCTTGGGATGAGGTTGGGTCGCGATAGGGTTGAAATGTGAATATGGGTGTCGTTTGTATGGTTTATCGGGTCGCTGATTACGAAAACTACAACAATTTTGAAATCCAACGTGGTGGACTTGAAATACCATCATCCCCCTGGGGATGGAGTTGAGGTGCGATAGGTTTGAAATGTCTTAAAATCAATATGGGTGTCGTTTGTATGGTTTATCGGGTCGCTGATTACGAAAGCTACAACAACTTTGACACCCAACGTGGTGGACGTGAAATACCATCATCCCCTGGGGATGGGATTGGGGTGCGATAGGTTTGAAATGTCTAAAAATAAAAATGGGTGTCGTTTCTATGTTAGGGATAGCGGTTAAATTGGCGTTAGGGGTAGGGATAGGGGCAGGGATAGGGTAGGGATAGGTAGAGGTAGAGGTAAAGGTAGAGGTAGAGAGGTAGACAGGTAGAAAGGTAGAGGTAGAGAGGTAGAGAGGTAGAGAGGCAGACAGGCAGAGAGGCAGAGAGGCAGAGAGGTAGAGAGGTAGAGAGGTAGAGAGGTAGAGAGTTAGAGAGGTAGAGAGGTAGAGAGGTAGAGAGGTAGAGAGATAGAGAGATAGATAGGTAGATAGGTAGATAGGTAGATAGGTAGATAGGTAGATAGGTAGATAGGTAGATAGGTAGATAGGTAGATAGGTAGATAGGTAGATAGGTAGATAGGTAGATAGGTAGATAGGTAGATAGGTAGATAGGTAGATAGGTAGATAGGTAGATAGGTAGATAGGTAGAGAGTTAGAGACGTAAAGAGGTAGAGAGTTACATGTACAGGTACAGGTAGAGGGAGAGGGAGAAGGAGGGGGAGAGGGAGGGGGTGAGGGAGGTGGAGGGGGAGAGACAGAGGGACGGGGAGGGGAGAGGAAGGGGGAGAGAAGGGGGGAAAGGCAGAGAGTTTTAGTTTTTCTCAAATACTTCTGCGAATTGGCTCTGTTTTGAAATATTACATAAAGGTGTCTGTCATCTCTCTCTTTACATTTGTTAGGATACTATTGCTAAGTTCCTCTGTTCTGAGTAATTTATGAGTAACGTCTGTATATTATATAAAATTCAGCTGGATCTTGAATTATACTCATTGATTTGCGCAGGGTAAGTCCTGTTTTTCCTTAGTTTAAAATTACCCCGAAATGACGGAAAAGTATCTCAATGCTTCGGGGTAATTTTAAACTAAGGAAAAACAGGACTAACCCTGCGCAAATCAATGAGTATTGCTTCGGAAAACCGGTAACAACATAAATACGAAATCCACGCGAGCGAAGCCGCGGGCAACAGCTAGTATTAATATAACTAACAAATATTTTTTGGCGAGTTAACGAAATCTCTTGTCGTTGAAATTACTTCTAGCATCTTCTAGTCTTCTTCTCTCCGCCAGGAGCATTTTCTGATGCGACACTACTGCAAACTTCTACTTGATTTGGTCAAAGTAATTTCGCCTAGATTTCTCTTCCTCTTTTCCCTTATTTTATCTTTTTAATGACTCTTCTAAAGTTATTGTCCTATCATGTCAGGTATCCAATTATCCTGCCTCTTTTATCATTATCTCTATTATTTTTAGTCAACATCATCATCATCATATTGTGTGGGTCGATGACCGACCTCACAAACCCTACTGTCAGAGTAGTTGAGCCACCAAAAGCCTCTCACATGGCTCATTAACGACTACATCCGTTAGATAGTAGACGGGTCCAACGAATTAACGTGCCATCCGAGGCACTGAATCATCTAACTTTTCGGACAATGAAGTGATTCATCCTGCAATGAGCTAACCAAACTAGAGTGGTTGCACAAAGGGATTTTTGTTTGACTTTCCCCACCGGGAATCGAACCCGAAACCTCCGGATCGAGAGCCGGCGAGCGTAGACGGAGGCTGTTTTAGTAAACTTCTATTTTCCTCTACTATATCTAATACTTCGTTATAGGTTTTGTATGAAGAGCCAAATATAAGTGATAAACCTAAATGTGTTATATGAAAAGCTTATTTTCAATTCAAGTGATGAGAAGGTACTACTTGCGGAAACCACAAGAAATCGTAGAAACTTGTTGGTTTTATGTGCAAAAATTCTTGGTTCTACCGAAATTCTACTTTAACTGCTAAGAGCTCTTCAACTTATTTTAATGGGCGAAGAGGCAATTAGCCAAATAACTGTGGTTGTACGGTGCTCTGGTGAATACGTTCTATTGTTATGAACTACTCATTTTAGTTGGATAATACCGCAGTTGGGAAACTTGAAGCGAAAGGCAAATGCACGGAACATCTTTACTGCGGTCCTAATTTTCGTTAACTGTTTTCGTGTAATTGTTTTAATATTCATATTTAATATTAATGCAGAAGGTATAAGCAGAAGGTAAATTAATTAGCCTTTTAAGTTCCTTTTTGTTAAAACTCCAATTGTGTAACTGGCTCAAATAAATATTTTTTTTTTTTTTTTTATTTTTTTATAAGTACGCGATAGCTTGGGATTGCGGGCGAAACGCATGATGCGCCATACATTTTGCCAGCACTCCTGAGCTGTCGCTTACTTTATCTAACCTTTTCAAAAATTTACCTTTGGATTCAAGTTGTGGCTTTGACTTTGTTACTTCAAATCTATCGATTTGAATTTCACATTCTACTTTGAAGAATTATCCGAACAGAGGAAGTTTTAAAGCATGTTTTATGAGTACCATAAGTACCAAGGGTACTAGTGGGACGGAATTGGTCCAGTAGTGGTACAGTCAAGAGCAGGTCAAGCTTGACACTCGCAGTGCGACTTCCACCTTTACGCTCACTGAGATAAGCGCGGTACAAAGTCCAATGTGTCAAGCTTGACGTGCTCTTGACTGTACAAATCCAGTGGTACAAGTGTTTGGTTTTTATCACAGAATAATAAGCGAAGCAGATAAATAGTTTCTGTTCTTTCATTTTGACGGCGTTACGACTTATCGCCACAGCAACGTAAGAACAAATCTCATAGCCTTACTACAGTCGAAAAAATTTAGTTTGATTAGAATAACAGCATTGCGAAAGCAGGACAGAGCGATACGCTACACATTGCAACGACAGAGACGCGTATCGATCCGTCATGCTCTCTCGCATAGTTTTTCATGTCATTCTAATCAAGCTAAATAGGGTGACTTTTAATTGGTTCTTGATAGCAAAAGATATATATATATATATTCTTTATTGTGCACAATAAAACAAAACAGTAGTGATAGAAGAGGTTCACAATGGCGAGCTTATCTCTATGAAGAGATCTCTTCCAGCCAACCAGAGTTTAGTGTGAAAAAGTATATGACGGGGACAAGAATAAGTACACATCAAATAAAAATAAGAAATAAGTATAAGTACATATATAATATTATAATAATACATAGTAATAACTACATACATATACCTACTATAGACTACATATATTAATATACCTACAACATAATAATACATATATTATCAAGATAAGTTCGAGAAGAAGTGCTCTTTCAGCCTTTTCTTGAAAGAAGTACGATACCTACGATACTTAGAAAGTAGTAAGTAAGATACCTATGCATATACTCTTGATACTGAACCACTTTTCCGAATACTAAAAACCAAATTTGACCTCCCATACAAAATGCGCTATCAGCTGATGCAGTTTCTATGGGAGGTCAAAACTTGATTTTCGTATTTCGACCTACGAGTATGTTCCTTGGGAAAAGTTATTCAGTATCATGAGTACATTCATTTTCTATCAAGAACTAATTAAAAGTCACCCTATATTATTTCGACTGTAGGTACGTGTCCTATTGTTAAGAAACACTTGAGAAATCGAATGTACATTTGAATGCCGCTGTCGATGTGATTAATTGGGATATCAACACTTTAATATAGTTTGTTGTTGTGAAAGGGTCTGCAGGGAAGTTTGTTTGTAGGGTGTAAGTGGTTTTATCTGAAACTAGGCTGGCCAAGTTAGAAGCTACTGGATTGACTTAGAACCTTAATAAGCTGATATTTGAGTGGAATTAAAATGATGTTCTCTACCTGCGTCTATAGGGTGACTTTTAATCAGTTCTTGATAGAAAAAGGTATGAGTACTAATGATACTGAACAACTTTCCCCAAGGAACATAGGTCGAAATACGAAAATCAAGTTTTGAACTCCCATAGAAACTGCATCAGCTGATAGCGCATTTTGTATGGGAGGTCAAATTCGATTTACCGTATTTCGACCTATCTTCCTTGTTAATAGTTGTTCAGTATCATGAGTACATGCATATCTTTTGCTATCAAGAACTAATTAAAAGTCACCCTATATATTCCCAAGTTCATTTAACCCGAATCGATTCATTTCGCGAGTTTTTAGGCTTCTTCTGGGAAAGGTGGTTTTATTCTCGACCTCATTTTTACCTTGAGGTCAATATCAATCCCATAACTATAAAAAATAATGCTTAATTCTTCAAATACGAAAGAAAAATACATTACTCGAAATTCAAAGAACCGAAAACGTCCTAAAAATTATGCCGAAAGTACTTGACTACCTAGTAATCACAATCCGGAAGATATAGCGTAACTATTTTACAAGAGGGATCTGAAATCTGGTTTGAGAGGTGATCACGCGGTAAGATACCGCTGGAAGTGGGCATTGTATGAGTAAGCTGCGTTGGCCAGTTCCTCGTGATGGTCGAGAGCACGTCTTCCAGCTGATATTATATTATAATGAGTTCTATCTGAATCCCATAATCATATTAAAGTAAATAAAGACGCAATGTGAAAAAAGGAATGAATACCTTGTGAAAATATACACATAACCTATCATTAAAAAAGGAATATTTTTTTTACCAGCCCGCCAGTTTGCATCTTATTTTATTTTTTCTCTCAAGTATTAGATTGCTCTCTGTATGAACATTGAAGTGTTGCATTTATTAATTAACAGTTTACAGAACAATAATAACATCAAGCAGAAAGTAAGTGCCCGAAACAACCCTACTTCGGCTGACTTCCACCAAATGGGGCGCGTCAACTCAAGTATTTCGTAAAACTGGCATAACGCTTTCTTACTCTGCTGGCGAGTATGCATGCCCTGTGTGGGCTCGATCGTCCCACGCAAAACTGCTGAATACTGCATTGAACGACACGTGTTGAACCATCAAAGGTTGTCTGCCCCAACCAACCCCATTAAATATGCTGTACCCACTGTAGTCTTATATAATATTTTACTAACAAAATTTCCAATCCCATCAGGATACGTCCCACCTGCAGAAACTCT
This sequence comes from Athrips mouffetella, assembly GCA_947532105.1. Taxonomy (NCBI): domain Eukaryota; kingdom Metazoa; phylum Arthropoda; class Insecta; order Lepidoptera; family Gelechiidae; genus Athrips; species Athrips mouffetella. The sequence continues at coordinate 3,690,005 of OX383964.1, read as the reverse complement.
GCCACCTGGACACAATCTGCAGTGGTCAACCTGGAAGTCGCTAAACCTTCTGCGAACTCAGGTTGGCCGCTGCGGAGAAAACATGGCCAGGTGGGGCTTCGCAGACCAGTTGATAAGGCACTGTGACTGTGGAGCTCCATCTCAGAGCATGGAGCACTTGCTCTCTTGTCCACTGTGCCCCTCCACCTGCACTCGCGAGGACCTGCGCGAGGCATCGGACAAAGCCGTAGAAGTGGCAAGGTTTTGGGAGGAAATTATTTAATCACGCCATGGTATTTGTACATTAACTCGAAGAAGGAGAGTATGGATGGATATATCTGAAATAATTTGAACTTGAATAGTCTAACCGGAACCGCTGTACCGCGCCTTAGGTATGCAACTAGTTCTTTCTCTCTCCATCCCACTCCCCCACTTCCCCGCGCATACCTAAGGAGCAGTACAGCAGTTGCGGTCAGACAATAGCAGGGATTGTGCCGCCAGTTGTACGACGCCAAGTAAAGGATTCCATGGAACGAGCCAAACTATAAAAGGACGATAGGCAATTAGGCATTCTATTATATAGGGTTGAAAAGCCGGAATATCTTCCTTAAATCTGCAACGCTTCTGGTTCTGAGTTGTCGTTTGTGGAAAGAGTAGCACTCACTGGCTGTATTTAATACACCAGCAGAGAGCCCGCCTGAACATGACCTGCCAAGACCAATCTGAAAGTGTTTGAATAGACTCCGACTCAACACCCAGGCACAGAATAAAATAATAGTACTATGATACAGAACGGACACTCTTCGCTCCCCTTGCAATTCACCCCGCACCCCCGTGCGTTCTCGCCCGCGAGATTTTCGTGGTCCTCCTGAGGGTCTTTTGTACTGATCATGCGGGCCTACGCGACCTTCTAATATCAAATATCAAGTAGTAACCGGAGTGTGACCCAGGTCAGTTTGTGCAAAGACAATATTTAGGAAGGTAAGGATTTTTATTTTTTCAGTCTGAGCGTCAATCAAAAGAGAAGTAGAGTGTTCAAAACAATTAATATCATCAAATTGACGTTTTTATTGCACCACTTCGCGCCTCAAATTTACGCAACGTTTGTTGCACAATGCGCTGTATTGCATAGTGCTTCGCGTAACTAATGTTGCACAGAACGCGCCAGCGGTGTGCTCTAACAAAGAATGTGAGTGCGGTGCCTCCCCACAAAGCCACACATAAGGTGGAGCATCTTACCTCCTGCCCCGCATGTCCCGACACCTGCGCGCGTAAGGATTTATTTTATGCTGTCTACTGAAAATAGAGTGCGTGTGGCCAAGTACTGGACGGCGAAAATTTTATGCCTTAAGCTACTGATCGTCACAATATGAAGGAGAAAATTTATAAACAAAACTTAAGTAGCTGTCAACAAAGCAAGTCACATATTTCTGTAGTCAGTCAAGTGTACTCGCCTAATACGGTTTCAGGAGCGATATTGAAAGCGATTTATTTATACTACAGTACTCTTAGACTTGCTTTGTTGGACATACTTATTTCTCAAATTCTTAACTTAATAAATCAAAATTTCTCCATACATAATGAACAGGGCATCATATTTAATTATCAAGAACGCTTCTTATCAAAACAAAATGCAGTACTTACAAAGGCCTATTCAAAATCCGTTTCAACTAACTCCCTGTAATTTGACTCATGCGGGCTGAAACTCCGATTAGAGAGAGCCCGGAAATGTGGTCCAAGGGATTAGATTTAACCCAACCACATGCTAATAGGACTGGCCATTATTGAAATACAAATTACAAGATAGTTCTGTTTACTAAACAACCCAAGTAAATAGTTCTTGGAATATCAAATCCATCATTATCATGACATCTCATGAAATGTCTGTCGCAGGCAAATCGTATAATTCGCCCTTTACAAACGGCGGCGGGCATACTGTAAACGGTCGGCAAATTGTAAAACGGCGCCGGCAGATTGTAAACGGGTTTAGATCACTGTTGCATTTTAAGTTCGTTAGCCACAGTAAACCCAACCTTACCGACCCCGAGTAGGGATTGGTAAGGTTGGGTTAGGTTATCAGGCGACCACAACGCACGAGCCGAGCGAGCGAAGCGAGCGTGCCGCAGCAGCGGCCGGCGAGTGCCAGAAACGAATTACGCGCTGTTTTGTGACATGCCGCGGCATTATGTAAAATGCCGAATTAAATATTTTTCGGCATTTTGTAGAATGCCAAGGCAAACTGTGATATGACGAATTATACGATATGCCTGCGACATGTCCCCTACAAGACAGGGAGCTCCGTCCACAATTCAAGCTTTTGTAGTGCTGACTTATCTATATTTAGAGTAAGTATGTTTTATAAACGATACCTATTTAATAATAAAAACAATAAAAACACTTATTACAATCAGTTGGTATCTTAAAAAAGATAAAATTTTACTTTTTCTTCGAGTTCATGCATCCAATACACAAAATTTACTTCTGTTCCTCATTATAATTATCTAAAAACATCCCAGACTTGGAACTAAAATAAATAATAATTGTTTCATGGATGTACGTTGACACAAAGTGCGCAAAACGTATCGAACATGTCAACACCAAAAACGTGATACTCGTAGCACAGGTAGTACGAGTATACTGTGGTCTCTAAGTGTGATCAATCAGCTTATTAATTTGCAAAAGTTCATCCGACTCTTTGGGAAAAGGAAAAATTCCACAAAAATATTAATTTATTAAATACCTATTTGGGATACAAACTAAAATGGGATTGGGCTCGCCATGTCTGCTGCATGCCGGATATATTGTGAGCAAAAACCAACACACAGTGGATGCCATCAACAATCAGCAGGCGACGCGGTAGACCCAGACGGAGATGGCGAGATGAGCTAGACGCCTTTTAAACTAATTGGCCGGGAGAAGCACAGAATAGAACGTCGTGGAGAGCACGGAGGAAGGCCTTTGCCCAGCAGTGGGACCATTAAGGGCTATGAAAGTAAGTAAATACTTATATCAAACAATTTCAAGTTTTTACTTATAAATCTCCTCAGCCTAATTTCCATAGCAACTGGTTTCCGGAACTGCAACGAAATGCAATCAGAGACGACTCTGGGACCGTAAAAAATTCAACTCAGCTCTTTCAATATGAAACTTTATTATGAGAGATGGAAACTTTTAATAATCCCTCGTGACAAGAGAGGAGTCAGTCTGAACTGAAATGTTCACAGGCACACTGGGTGCATTTAAATTATAATTTGTCTTATCTAAAGATTTTGGAAACTACGCCAGGGGGGGTCAAAAATGCCGCAAATGCCGCTCATGCTCAAACGTAAATACATAAACTGAATGCCAAAGCGTGCGTCAACTCTATGGTGAACTCAGACCTCGAAACTGGACAACTTCAATTGTTTGAAATCGGAGACATTTTATCGGCTTCTCCAAGCAATAAAGTCCATTTTTAGGACCGCAAAACTAAATTTGTTGGTAAAGATTTTTGCAGATTACTAAAAAACCGTGTAATTTAGAAAGATCGTTTTATTTTTGCTGTAATATTTACATAAATTTCTATCGACTGTAATTAATTCAGATTTTTCCTTTCAAAAACTTCGAAGATAAGGGGGGTTAACGGTAATTTTTGACGTTTTTCATCATAACTTCAAAACTAAGAGTTGTTAAAAAAATACAAAAATATATTTTAGAATGCTTAAGTAAAGCCCTTTTATGAAAGGGCTTTACTTAAGCATTATATATTATATTATATCATATGTGATACCCCACTCAACCTAGTAACCACAATTTTAAAATTTCCCCCCCCCCCCCCCATTCGGGCCCCCTTTACATTAATAATCCTAAATCTTTTATAATTATTTCATATGCATTTAAGTTGGACATCCATATTCTAAAACTATTCCAAATTTCAAGTCGATAGCATGAGTGTTTGCTGATTACAGGTGTGACAGACAGACAGACAAAGCGGCACCACAAGGGTTCCTTTTTTACCATTTTGGTATCGGACAACGCTCTGGGCCCGGGCGAACCCAGAAATAGGCTAGCCTTGTGTTGGTATGCGGGGCTCTGCCAGGATGGACCACCTGAGTATCCCTTGCTGCTCGTGGGAACGCAATGGATTCTACTAAAATTATAAATTCAAATGGCGGCGATGTGATTGAATGGCAAATGTCAGAGGTGGAATGAATGGAAAAATAGATGAAGTATGTCATATGATGGATGAAAGGCGTATAGACGTACTTTGTGTGAATGAGACTAAACGGAAAGGTTGTGACACCACAGAACATGGTCCTTACACAGCGTACTGGTCTGTTGTTCCCAGTACCAGCAGAGGCTGTCAGGCAGTCGGTGTCATACTTTCCGAAAGAATGGTAGAGTGCGTGAAATAAGTCGAGTGTGTGAGCCCAAGACTCATCTGGATCAGGCTAAAAGTCAGACTGACTCGAATCTTCGATCTGGGTGCATATGCACCTACGGATTTTGGTTCGCGTAGGTATCCAAAAGCCCAAAAAGAGATAGATGAGTTTTGGGAAAGTATGAGAGATACATTAGGGAAATGTGAACAGAATGAACGAGTTATTATGCTAGGTGATTTTAATGGATGGGTAGGCAGAAAGCGTGAAGGTTATGAAAGAGTCGTTGGTAAGTTTGGTGATGAACGTGTGAATGAAAATGGTGTAAGTCTGCTTGAGATATGTTTGGAATGGAATCTTGTTGTGGAAAACACTATGTTTGACCACAAAAGGATCCATATGTATACAAGAGAGGAGGGTGATGCGAGAAGTATGATCGATTTTGTAGTTGTGGATGAAAGATTGAGGAAAAGGGTTCTGGACGCTCGCGCATATCGCGGAGTCGGCATCGACACAGACCACCACCTGGTTGTAACCCGAATTGGTGGTCTATTTAATCGGTGGCGGCATAAAGCACAAGAGCAGACGAGCGTTTTGGAATGAATTAAACTGGAGAGATTGGAAGAGGAGAATGACAGAAGTGAATACTTGAAAGGCTTGAGTGAAAGATTTGAGAATCTAGATACATTCACTTTATCTAGGTTCTCAAATCTTTTACTCAAGCCTTTGAATGCTTGTGGAATGATAACTTAACTTAATAACATCGATAGTCAACACCTCCATCAAGACTGAAACTTTCCCAACTCAATGGAAAACAGCAATAGTATTACCAATTCCTAAGTGTAGTAATCCTAATAGTTTAAAAGATCTTCGGCCAATAAGTATTTTGCCATTCATATCTAAGGTTATTGAGAAGGTTATTAGTATTCAACTCGCAGCATATCTGGAAAATAATAATATTCTACCTCAAAAACAATCGGGCTTCCGCAGAAGTCACAGTACAGCTACTGCGTTGTTAGACGTGGTAGATGACATTTTAGCTGCACGAGACGATGGAAAAGGTACTATCTTGACACTCTTAGACTTCTCACGAGCTTTTGATACGATCAATACGAACCTTTTGTTAACAAAGTGCTCATTTTATGGCTTTGACCACTCTTCAAAAAACCGGTCAAGTGCGAGTCGGACTCGCGCGCCGAGGGTTCCGATATACCTATAGTATTTTTGGAAGCAATAAAGTCCATTTTCAGGACCGCAAAACTAAATTTGTTTGTAAAGGTTTTTTGCAGATTTCTGAAAAACTGTGCAACTTAGAAAGATCGTTTTATTTTTGCTGTAAAGTTTACATAAACCTCTGTCAACTGTAATTAATTCAGATTTTCCCTTACTCAAACTTCGGAGATAAGGGGGGGGAATGGTATTTTTTTTTACATTTTTCATCATAACTTGAAAACTAAGAAATTTAAAAAAATACAAAAATATATTTTAAAATGTACAAGTAAAGCCCTTTCATATGATACCCCACTCGACCTAGTAGCGACAATTTGAAATTTGGCCCCCCCTATTTTGGCCGCCTTTACATTAATAATCATACTTTTTTCAAAAAATTTTCATGTGCAATTAAGTTGGGCAACTATATTCTAAAACTGTTTCAAATTTCAGCTCGATAGCGTAAGTGGTTGCTGAGATATAGAGGTGTGACAGACAGACGGACAGACAGACAGAGCGGCACCATAAGGGTTCCTTTTTTTTACCATTTTGGTATCGGAACCCTAAAAATGGATTACTAGTTATCTTAAGGGTCGCTCCCAAATGGTAAAGCTTCAAAACATAGATGGTTCTTACTCATTTTCTAGTACTTTGCCTGTGACCTGTGGTGTACCTCAAGGCTCAATTCTTGGTCCCTTACTTTTTCTTTTATATTGTACTGATTTAGTAAAAAATATCGTAAATTGCAAGTATCATTTATATGCTGACGACTTACAACTTTATATTTCTGTTACACCTAATAATATGTCTTCTTCAATTACTGGCTTAAAACAAGATCTAGATCGGATAGTTAGCTGGTCCTCTGATAACAGTCTCGTTTTAAATCCAGATAAGTCAAAATTTCTTATTTTCGGGTCCAAACATCAAATTAATTGTATTAAAGCGCATAATCCCACTGTTCAAATCTCAGGTACTGCCATAGAACAAGTTAATGAATGTCGGAATCTTGGCTTACTGTTAGACGGAAGATTAACTTTTGAGAACCATGTTGCACAAGCCGTCCGAAATTGTTTCTATAGATTATCTGTTCTATATCGTGTTCGAAATTACATTGACACTGACTTACGTATCAAACTTTGTGATTCACTTATTCTCTCAAAGTTAAATTATGTGGACACAGTTTTCGGAGACTGCTTGCACGTTCTAAAAAACTAATTCAGCGTATACGGAACGCCTGTGTACGTTTCTGTTTTCCAATTCCACGAAGAGCTCACATCTCCCCATACATAAATAAGCATGGTTTACTTAATATGTCATCGCGTCGCACTCTTCATTTTTCCACTCTTCTCTTTGGAATAATCAAAACTTGCAAACCTGTTTATCTCTTTGATAAACTTGTCTTTTCTGACCGCCATATTCGTTTTGCAACACGACTAATCTGTCCTCGTTATAAAACTACTGCATTTCGTGGTAGTTTCCGTTATGCTGCCACGAAATGTTGGAATAATTTACCTCCACCATTAAGGAATATCAAATCGATTTTATCATTTAAAAATAGTCTAAAATTATTATTATTAACCGAACAAAAGAAGCTTTAAAAATGGTATGTGCAGTCGTTTTAAATAAATCTAAAATTAATATAACTTCTTTCTATAGGCACTTTATTGTATCATTCATGTATGCTTTTGCTCCTTAATTGTTAGAAATACCTATTAGATTTCTATGATATTTATAGAGATATTTCATGAAACTATACAGAAGAAGAAATATGTAAGAATTTAATAATGTTTTCAAATAGCTTGGTTAAATTGTAGTCTTACCTTGTAAGTATTGTAACTATTGTAAGGTAAAATGTATGTTGCTACACCTACCTTTCAGGGGTCACGGAAGACCAGCGCTACAGCAGCGCAAGGTGCTGTAGCATACGCTGAGTGGCTACCTTTTTTAGTACTGTTTTACTAAAATAAAAATTTTTCTTTCTTTCTTTCTTTCTTTAATTTCTGTTTGTGAGAAGAAGAAAGCATGGTTAGATTGGTTAGCTGTAAAAGCTAATCAAAGAATGCAGAAGGCCACAAGTGATGATGTTAGTGTAGCACGAAAGGGATATAAAAGAGTGAAAGGTATTGTAAAGGATGTTGTTGAGAGAAAGAAAGAGGAGTGTAAGGATGAGTTTGACAAAAGGCTTTTTGAGGATTTCCAGTCAAACCAAAAGTTTTTCTGGAAATCCATACGGACAGCCCGAGGAAAGTTTGGAACATCGGAGCTGAGTAAAATCAGAAGCCAGGATGGAAGTATTATGAAAGGTGGAGAATATGTGCTGAAGAGATGGAAGAAATATTTTGAAAGTCTGTTTGAGAGAGAAGAAGCAGAGGCCAGCGTACCGAGGTCTTCTGTGGAAATGCATGAGAATGAATATGAGAGTAATGTAAGTGAGATAAGTATGGATGAGATCATGAAAGCAATGAAAAGTATGAAATCAGGTAAAGCAGGTGGGTATGATAGAGTGCCGGTCGAAATGTTGAAGGCTGGGCGGGGCATTGTGGCCAGTCAGCTGTACCGCCTTTTCAACCTGTGTTGGACGAACGGCCAAGTACCAGGTGACTGGTGCAAGGCTGTGATTGTGCCGCTGTACAAGGGAAAAGGGTCACAACAGGACTGCAAAAATTACCGCGGGATAAGTCTTCTCAGTGTCGTTGGCAAACTGTATACAAAGGTTTTGATTGAAAGAGTGATGAAAGATACTGACGAAAAAATATGGGATGTACAAGCGGGATTTAGAAAGGGAATGGGATGTACGGATCAGGTCTTTTCCTTGCGGTGCATAGCTGAAAAGTTTTTGGCCAAAAACCAAAAAGTCTACTGCGCGTTCGTGGATTTGGAAAAGGCCTATGACCGAGTGGTGAGGAATAAATTGTGGTCGGCATTGTCTATGTATAGGGTCAACGGTCATTTGATTCAAGCACTGAAATCTCTCTATGAGGATTCCAGTGCTTGCGTCAGAATAAACGGGGCGTACACTGAATGGTTTAGCATCGAAAAAGGTGTTATTCAGATAATTCAGATAATTTTATTCAATGTAGATTCTTTACAGAATACTTATTGAATGTCATGCAGAATACAATGCAAATAGAGCGAGTCTACGCCGTTTCGGATCGTGCTATGGCAGCGTAAAAGAAACGGCAAGAAACCACTGCAGCACGGCCTACTTTAAGAGTCGGCTTTTTACAATGTGTTTCTTGTGTTTCGCTGGAATATCAGAGCACCATACCTCTTTGTCATTCATATAGTCATCCAATCTATAGTAAGCTTTTTTACATAACGTTTGCTTTACACATTTTTTAAACTTTCTCTCAGGTAATTGCACTATATTGTCAGGTATTTTGTTGTAGTATCGTATACACAGACCAACGAAAGATGTATTGACTTTAGTTAATCTAGTATATGGTTGATCAATTTTATGCTTATTTCTAGTATTAAAATTATGCCTGTCACAAATTTTAGGTAATTGATGAATGTTCTTTCTAGCATACATTATATTTTCATAGATATACTGGCATGGTACTGTCATAATGTTGATTTCCTTGAACAGTTCTCTCAGGGAATCACGAGTCTTCAGGCAATAAATTGCTCTTATAGCCCTCTTTTGTACAACGAATATTGAATGTATATCAGCTGCTATACATTCAATATTCGTTCGTTTATTCTATGTTAGGCAGGGATGTGTAGCGTCACCTTGGCTGTTTAACCTATTCATGGATAATTGTTTGACTGATCTGAAAGAGAGTATGTGTGGACTGAGAATGAATGAGTAACTCATCAAATGTCTTCTCTACGCTGATGACCAAGTTATACTTGCGTCATCTGCTGACGAGTTACAGTACATGGTAACAATGATGAATGTGGCTTTTGATAGGAAAGGAATGAAAGTTAATGTAAGCAAGACGAAAGTAATGGTACTTGAAAGAGAAGAGTGTAGGACAGAGTGTACCATATTAATAGGTGGTGAACAAGTCGAACAAGTCGAACAAGTGAAGGAGTTTATGTATCTGGGTTCTAAGCTTACGAGAGATGGAAAGTGTGAGAGTGATATCGAAAGAAGAGTGAATGCTGGACACATGGTGAATGGTGCTCTGCATGCTTTTATGAAGAGTCAGAAGGTGTCTCACAAGGCTCGTCTGGCTGTTCATAGAGGCGTTTTTGTACCAACACTGATGTACGGCAGTGAAAGCTGGGTATGGCAGAAAAAGCATGAAAGTAGAATTAATGCAGTAGTTATGAGAGCTATGAGGAGTATTATTGGTGTGAAATTGAGTGACAGGATTAGAAATAGTGTGATAAGAGAACGTTGTGGCGTAAAAGAAGACGTAGTGACTAAAATTGAGAAAGGGATGCTGAGATGGTTTGGTCATGTAGAGAGGATGAATGAAGGACGATTGACGAAACAGATCTACAAGGCGAGAGTGAATGGAAACGTTGGAAGGGGAAGGCCTCGGCGAACGTTCCAGGACCAAATTCAGGACGTTCTGAATAAAGGCCAGGTTAAAAGTACCCTAAACCGACGAGCATGTATGAAAGGATTGATGAAAGTTCAGGAAGCAAGGGAAGTATGTCAAGATCGTAGCAGGTGGAGAACTGTGGTCTCTGCCTACCCCGACGGGAACAAGGCGTGATGTTATGTATGTATGTGTGTATGGTATCGGAACCCTAAAAATGAACTCTCGACTGTTGAATGTTTGTATGGAGACGCTAAAAAACTATCCGATTGTGCACAAGTTTCTTTGAAAAAGTTGTTGAATTTCGTAACCAGAGCGCACTTTTGAGCTTTCGCACGGTTTTGCTTACACCTTGTATTTTATTTTTTTAGGTTCTCCCTAATAAACTGTATTCCTTTAAATTTTTGACTTCTAGCTTTTTTTGTAGGGGTAGTTGATACAACCTTAACATAATAATTACGCAATCAAATCTTAGACTTGTTTTAAAAACAATAAATTATTATAAATAAAATTCATTTATTCGCTTACTCGTACTCAATGAAGGGAAAAATTTAATTAAATCTAAATTATTTTTCTGGTGCACTGTGTTAGCGAAAAGGTGTCTGGCTCAGCATGTTTCGCAGTTAGACTGCGATGCTGTTATTCTGCCAGGACCTGTGCTCCAGCACACACCTCGCTCTCACATTACACTTTTATGACATAAAATTAAACTTATAATATAGTGTGATAGATATACATTCATCAGAATCATTGAATATAGTCTTGACGAGTGCGTGTTCTACTAAAAGTGAGTTGAGGACACGCCACCTCATGCTTAAAAGGTCGATTTTAATTTTTATTGATTTAAATAGTATTGTTAGCTGAAATCTAAATATGAAGCCAAATCTGTTAAAGCTCTAGCAAACCACAAACAATATTGAGAGAAAATATGCATTTAACACAGGGATTCTCAGCCCGGACACTCAAAAAATGCAGTTGGATTTTCACCCAGTTGACCCAGTGTCAAATTATGCCACTTAAAAGATAGTAGGTGTTATGGAATGAACGCGGTGACTTACCATCAGGTCCACCTAGTCGTTTGCCTACTAGTGACACACAAAAACAATCTAAATAATAATAATAACAAATACAAACCGGACGTTGTATTAGATTCTGATGAATACATAATCTACTGGGACCGAACCATTATCACTGACAAAACTGTACACTGCAATAGACCAGATATTACCATTCATGACAAACATAATAAAACCGTTTACCTAATTGACATAGCCGTACAGAACACTCATAACCTCCAATCCACTTACACTGAAAAAATCACGAAATATGCTGACTTAGCAATTGAAATTAAGACTCAATGGCGTGTAGACACTGTCAAAACAATACCCATCATCTTATCAGCCACAGAAGTAATACCGCACACCTTACATGCCAGTTTGAAGTCACTACAGATACACCCAATGACTTACATCCTCCTCCAAAAAGCAGTCGTACTGAATACGTGCCGCATCGTCTGAAAGTTTATTTCGGCTTCCAAACTACCCTTCTACTTCTTTGTCTCTTCCCTTCATTTTCGTTTTGGCCAAAAGCCCGCGAAAGTGTCGTATTTCCCCACATAAGGCTGAATAAAAACAATACAAAAATAAATAATAATAATAATAAATTAAACGTTTATTGTTCATCCACAACCTAATGGAAATACGACGCGTTAGTTTCCCCAACTGTGTCCTAGGTAAGCTAGCTCAAGTGATGAACTTCCAGCCGGTCGATTGTGTTAATAACTAGCTCCACTTACAAACTTCACTTTGCTTTGTGGACTTCGTGTTGCGGTTTGACTTCGTTTTCCTTTTAGCGAAGAAAATTGCTTTTTGTCAGTTTTGAGGTTAAGTTGGCTTGGTGTTGTAAATATATGCGGGTCACAAAATTAATTTAATTTACCGAGCTCAAGTTCTGAGAAATGGTCTCAAAGCAATATTCATAACAACGTGGACATTTTAAAGCTAAACATTCGTAGTAAAAAAGTACACATTGAGAATACCTCTCACGCCAGCACCATTGCATTTTATTCTAATAGAGTGTTGGCAGTGTATTTCATATTTTTAGGGTTTTTGGTGTTATTGTTATGTGAAAACCGTAAAAAACTTGTAATATTTGATGTTTTTAGACATTTTCCTTTGTTTGTGTTATGAGACCTAGTTTCTTGCGCAATTTCATTATTTTAGGACAACGGGAAGTACCCTATAGGCACAGAATTAATAATAGTACTACATCTATAGGTTTCTATTTGGTTCATACATAAATGTATGGACATGGAGACATAAATAACTGTATCTTTTGATTGTGTAGTTGTAAAAGCTTGGAATTTTCGCAGCTTCAAGGATCTACTGATTTTAAAATTTCGTATTTATTTCAACTTGATACCTTTATCCGTTCAGGATAAAAAGGGTCTTGACAGACAGACAATACACATGGGCAACAAAGTGATCCTATAAGGGTTCCGTTTTTTTTCTTCCATTACGTTTCTTGTATGGAGTTTCCCTTATCTTTAACTTTTCATTTATTTTATTATCTATTAAATAATCCGCCATAATAACACATATTCTGTGAACATTTCACAGTTCAAAAGATGCAGCACTCGGACAGACAGTCAGACAGATAACGTAGGCTTAGTAAAAGGGCTCTTTTTGGACCTTTCGGGTACAGAACCCTTAAAACAGGTGTAGTGTCTTTATTGCGAATGATCGTCTCGCATGTCAACGGTTGCCAAATCGCTGTTATCTGTTCAATATGAGAAAATGAATGCGAGGAAAACGTTACGGCTTATTTCTTTGCCTACACCTACGGAAGACATAACATGAACCTCATCATCATCATGATAATATCGTGTGGATTTTAAGGTCAATGACCGACCTCTTAGCTTTTAACATCTGCCTCTTACGTGTTACGAGTATGTACGATCGATTATTTCCATAACGAGGACTAACGTCTTCCGAACTACGAATTATTTATTCGTAGATTCCGAAGCACGGAATCATGTCACGTTTCGAATAATCAGGTTATTCATCCAAACTGTCACAACTAAACTGAGAAAAACTCACAAATTTTTTTATTTGTGCCAGTTTCCCACTGGGTGTTGAACCTAAAACCGCCGTATTGGAAGTTGGAAGCTTATCTATCTAGTAATTTAATTGACAAACGTAAATTATTTTATTTTTGTCATAGTTATTCGGCGTTATGATGTCGTTAGAGTTTTTTTTTTTTACTTTTTACAATCTTCTTCCTCTTCGTCGCTTCCTCATGGCTGAGGGTCGTGACCACCAAAGGTAGCCCTACGGGTTAGGGCTCTCCATGTGTTTATGTTTTGGGCTACGTGGATTGCCCCCTGGGTGTTGCAGTTGGTGAACTCCAAGATGGCATCTGTCCACCGGGCAGACGGTTATAGGTTATAGGTTACAATAGCACCTGATATAAAACCAGCTATAGTAGTACCGCCTAAATGAGTCCTCGCCCGCGGGGTACGTGCGGGCAGGTGCGGGTGGCTGATGCGCGTAGAGAACCGCCGCCGCCCGCCGCCGCCCGCCGCCGCCCGCCGCCGCCCGCCGCCGCCCGCCGCCGCCCGCCGCCGCCCGCACCTCTTTCGTTCCCCCTTTGTCATCTTACCCCCGCGCCCCTGCGCCCCCGCGGGCGAGAACTCATTTAGGCGGTTTATCTATAGAAATAAATAAATAAATAAAAATAAATAAAAATCTTTATTTACCAAGTTTACAAAACGTACATTATAGGGTAGTTTCACATAAATTAGGTAATACTAGTTGATTAAGAAAAACAACCCTACTTCCTGAACTAGGAAACCTGTATCTCAGGAAGCAGCGTTCAAGCTGATTGATTACAACAACAGTACTTGTTACAGTAAAGTTCAACCCAGAGTGGACGTAGTTATATTTTTTTTTTTTTTTTTTTTTTTTTTTTAATTGAAACTGAAATGCTTACTTAATAAAAGAAAAAAAGAGAAAATTAGGTTAAAACTACTTTCAGTGTCTTTAAAAGTGTATGATTATGAATGTAGTGATGTGATGTGATGAAGAATGTATGTAGACTATGCGATGCGAGTGTAATTTTGAAGGTGTGGGTGTATGTGTGCTTGTGGGTGTGTGTGTTTGTGAAGGTATGTGTGTATGTGAGTCGTGAGTGTATTGTGTTTGTGAGTGTATGTGTATATGTGCATGTATCTCACTAGCTTGGGACTATTTATTAAAGAAACAACTTTAAGCACTACGTAGTTATTAGGTTATGCAATAAATTTTAGTAAATCTTCGGTTTTGTTATAGTCTATATTTAGAATCCAGTTAGTAATCTTCTGTTTAACTTCAAATTTATTAAGGTCCTGAATTTTGAGATTTTTGTTGATTCTTTTGTATAAAAGTGAACTTAACACATAGAATTGATGTTTAGCAAAGGCAGTCCTGTGTTTGATTGACGGTGGATCGTTTCTGCGCTTGTTTTTATCAGTAAGAGGCATTATTTTATGGTGTCTTAAAACTGAGTTTAGCACATAGATCTTCCTGACGGTGAGGACTTTGCAGTCTATATATAGTTGTTGGGTGGGATACCTTATTGGTTTTTTTGTCATCACCTTCAGTACTGCTCTCTGTGCTCTCTCCAGCTTTATTATTCCCGTTTTGATGGCCCCTCCCCAAACTGTTATACAATAAGAGATAATTGACTGGCATAAGGCGAGATAGGTGGTTTTAAGAACTTCAAATGCAGCGCAATCCCTTAATTTTTTAAAAATGTAGATAAGACGTGCCACTCTAATAGAAAGTTTGTCAATCTGTATTTTCCAACTGAGGCGTTCATCTATCTGGACACCAAGGTATCTTACTACTTCAGCCTGTTGTATAGACTGACATCCACAGTTGACTAATGACAGATCACATTTGTGAGCTTTAAGGATGAAGCTATCTGGTGGTTTGGAGTTTTTGCGAAGATAGAAAGGAATGAAGTTTGTCTTGCCTACGTTGAGAGTAAGTAAGTTATCTGTGAGCCACGTGATGACTACCTTCATAGCCTTCTCTGCATAGTTCCTTACTTGATCCCAACTTGCTCCCTGAACAATGATTGCAGTGTCGTCTGCATATGTGTAGATGTTGCTGTTTGGAAGAGACAGCTTACACAGGTCATTGATATAGACCTGGAACAAAGTTGGGCCAAGAATACTGCCTTGTGGGACGCCACAAGATATATCACCCTCATCGCTCAGAAGTGAACCTATTTTAACAGACTGCTTCCTATCAGATAGGTAGTCTTTAAAGATTTCTAATGCTAGCCCCCGAACACCTATAGACTCAAGTTTGCTTATGAGGATGGGAACAGAGACTGTGTCGAAAGCTTTTGTTAAATCTAAGAAGATACCCAAGCTTTTTGTCTGACTATCTAAGTTTTTTGCAATATTTTGTGTTAGGTCCATTACTGCATCTTCAGTTGAAACACCAGCTCGAAAACCGTATTGATTACTTGCAATAAGACTATGTTTGTTAAGAAAATTTATGAGCCTTTTGTTGAGGATTTTTTCTAATATTTTGGAGATAGCGGTAAGGACCGAGATTGGCCGATAATTGTCGACACAGTCTCTGTTTCCTCCTTTATGAATTGGGTGAATTATTGCTTTCTTTAAGGCATCAGGGAATACACCGGTTCTAATGGAGCAGTTACAAATGTGTGCTATAGGAGGCACAAGCACGTGACGAGCCTGCTTTATTATAGAGGCTGGAATGTCGTCCCATCCAGTGGCACAGTTGTCACGTAGTTGCAGGATTATAGCTTCAACCTCTACTTCGTCTACTTCTAACATAGCTAGGGAGCTGCTTGGAGAATTAAAATTTGAATCACTTGCAGGAATATTAATTGCTGATCCTGATTGTGGTTGTTGAAGATTTAGAGAGATGATATTACTTGCAAGGTTTTTGCCTATATTACAGAAGAAGTTACAGACTTGATTGATAGAATCTTTAGGATCTTCGTTGATATCTAGTAATTCAGTAGGTTGGTTTTTAATTTTATTTGTATTTGTAATATCTTTCACAGCTTTCCATAAAGTTTTCGGATTTTTGCCAGCTTTAAGTAACTCATTTTGTTGAAATTCTTTTTTTAATTTCCGGAGTAAGCCGTTACAAAAATTGCGATAGCGCGTGTAGGTCGTTTTGATAATTACGTCAACTGGTGATTTCCTAAGTTTTTTGTGGAGTTTGTCTCTATTTCTGATGCACCTGAGTAAACCTGTCGTAATCCAAGGTTTTAAGTTACGGTCTTTACGAGGTACTTTTATATAGGTGGTGTATTTAGTGATAACAGTTTTTAGTATTGATATTAAATTATTTGTTGCTTTATTTGCATCCTCTATAGTTAAAATTGAACTGAGGTCAGTTGACTGTAGTTCATTTAAGATTGCTAAATGATTTAAGCGCGGAATACTGCAGTTATCTTTTTTACGTTTTGGGTTTACTTTCTTTATAGATAACAAGGTTGGCGAGTGATCCGTGATTGTTGGTTCTAGAACTAAAGTTATGTTACTAAGTTTAGATTTTAATAAAATGTGATCCAGACAGTTTCCAGATCTGGTAGGAAGTAAATGTGTAGGAAGAAGTCCGTGAGAAGCATTTAAAATTAGATATTCTAAGCTACGATCGTTAATAGAACTTTCTTTTATATCTATGTTTATGTCGCCGACTAATACAATGTTTGTAAAATTATTTAGATTGGAATATAAGTTACTTAAACTGTTCGAGAAATTGTCTAAATTTTGTTTAGTTTTGTATGAGGGAGATCTGTAAACTGCTATAATAGCGATTTTGTTATCTATTGTGCAAGTCATACAGTTTGCGTCTTGAAACGATGGTTCAGTGACCTTACATTTTAAACCTACTTTAGTGTAAATGACGATTCCATCATTTTGGTTTTTAAAATTTTTTGTAAGAAAGGAGTTGTAACCGTGTAAATAGGGTAATTTGTCAGCTTTACTAACCCAGGATTCAGTGAGTATTATCATGTCAATTTTAACTTTTATAATATTTAGTAGTAACAGTAATTCATCGAAGTTTTTATTTATGCTACGAATATTTAATTGAAGTACCGTAAGATTCTTCTCGGATCCTTCTATATAATTCAAACAGTGCTCCGGGAGGCAAGAAAAAGAGTTTTCAAGGTTTAAGGTATCTAATTCATCATTTATGTTACTTAAGCTATTCATTTTTTAGTTGAATTATCAGCAGAGAAATGAAGCATCGAGCATCGATATCGGGTACAAACGGTAAGATATTACGTTTAGGACAGTAATGTTGTTGCTTATAATATTTTATGTTGCTTAGTGAGTGTGTGTTTTTGTGAGTGAATGTGTGTGTGTACAGAGAGGTATGAGTATGACACAGTGTGTTCTTAGAGTTAGATAGACTAATTGATACAAAAAACAGAATTACTTTTAACTGGATTAGAAATATGACATTGAGTAGTCACTTATTGATATTCAATTCGTGAAGGCATTGCTCGGATGTTACTATAAGTTGCTTACTACCTTCTTGCTTGCGTAAGAAGACATTTCCGTTAGATATCCAGCAGAATTTATAGTCGTTGTCCTTGGAAAATTGACGAGCAGAGCGGAAGAGCTTCTTACAATTTCCTGGGATCTGTTCCGATACATACACAGGCTGACGCTTCCCATGTAAGCCGATAAGTTCGGTGTGCAGTTTGCCCTCTTTTGTGTTTGCGTTCTTGTTATAAGTCCGAATGGCTGTTAACAGCTTGTGCTTAGCCTGGACGCTGGAGAACTCAGCCACAATTGGGCGCACGGTGTCAGGGGCTCCCGGGAGGCGGTAGATGTCGCGGAACTCATTCGGGGAAATGTTTACTCCAACTGCTTGTCCGATGCTGCGTACGATCTGCTTCAAGGTCTCGTCGTTTTCACCATCTAGACGAGGAATGTTGCGTATTTCCACACCGGACGATCTGGACTTGAAGTGCAGGTCTTGAATTTTTCTTTCAAGGCTCTGAATATAGTTTAAGTTTTCTTTCTTTTCTCGCTTCAAGGTATTTATTTCTCCTTTTATTTCCTCATAATTTTCGTTCATTAGTACCATGGAGCTCTGAATTTGAGTGTTTACTTCTTGTATGTGGTTGTTTTGAGCTTTTATGGCGGAAATTTCTGATACTAAGTGTGAGAGGATGGCATTTTGTTGATCAAAAGCCTTTGAGATGCCGTCCTCCTGTTCGCTCTTCCACTTACCAATCGTTTCACTTACTCCTTTATTTACAGAGCTAATTATCTCTTCAACCTCGAAATCTAAGCGCGTTCGTTTTGTTCTTTGCAAGTATTCATTTTTTAGCACAGTAAGATCTTTTTCCGAACTGGTGTGGGTCAGAGTTGATGTATTATCTTTTAGCGGATGCGACGATGGTGTATTATTTTTTTGTGGCGGTGGAGAGTGAGCAATAGAAGTCATTGTGCAAGCTTTGACTTACTGCGAGTAGGTACGACTGCAATAAAGACTGCGCGTGTCGAGATTGAATGAGTAACGTGACCTTCGATTCGTGCGTAGCGCTTGTAGCGGTCGTGTAGCAAGTTCGTAGCCGGCAACAGCGGTCGTAGCTTGTATCGTAGCACAGGTACTTGGCGGGAGACCGGTTGTAGGCGCTCCGCTATTTCGATACTTGTAGTAACTGGCGTTGTGGCGCGGTGGGAGAATGCTTGACTCACACGCAGGAGGCGACGGATCGAATCACAGCGGTGCAAATATCGCGCGAACACTCCAAAATATTATTTTCCCTTTCTAAGTCCGCCCAGTAGGAGGAGCCGACAGGTAAGTACTCCTTAGGTGTGACAAGGAATCAGAAATCACACTCGTTAGCCAATCACAAAAATTGAATTTCAAAAATAAATTATTATCGAGTACAAGATCGGTACGCGTCCACTCCACGCAATAGCACAGCTCCATCCCTTATTTCCTCCACCAAAGGAAAGGGATTACCTAAATTCTTTTTCGGAGTACAAAGCTGAAAGAGGCTCACGCTAGCCGAGGATTTCTTTTATTATTCTAAATAGGCATTTTGACCGTCATCTCACTTAATGGCAAACGACAATGCGGCATTGAAAGCTACGTTTAATTATCATAAATTAATTTTGGCTTTCAACCAAGATCTTCAATTTTGGCGCGCATTATGGGATTGTAAAGAAAAAGTGGATAAAACTTTTGACGGCCATTGTTATGTTAATAAATTACATGATTTTATTTTATTTTTAGCCTTCAGAGTTTCGCTGCCGAAATTGAAAAACAGCCGAAATGCATATTACAAGTATGGATTTCAAGGCTGCTAATACCTATTTTAGTTAGAAGGGTAGCCAATTAAGGTATACAATTCTTTTTGTATTCCTCTTCATTGACATAATAAATGAGAAGTTTAGGGAATAAAAAGCATCATGGAGTTGTTAAAATTGGATATTATATTTCTTTATTAATGTTATACGTTCTACGCAAATCATGCAATTTTCCCAGCGTTTCCGCAATGGACGAATGGTACGTGATAAGGGAGAGCGCATATAGAGACATAAATAATAAAAAAAAAACATAGACAATACAAAATTTTACTTCAATATAACTTCTGTCTGTATCTTTCTGTTCTATGAATATCGAAGTTAAATGACTTAGTAAACATAACTCAAACTCAACACTAACTTATCACTCGAACTAGCTTAAAACCGTAAACTACAATCTTAGTACACTTCTTAGTTCAAAGTGCTAAAGTTCATTTACATTAGATAAATCATGGAATTGAGTTCACAATAACAAAGTTTCTTCAGAATTTTACATGACTGTTTTATAAAGCAGTGAATTATTTCGTTAAATTAGTAAACGAGATTTAAAATTACAGACTACTAGTGACAGGTAGCCAAGACCAACGGCTTAAGGGTTATGCTTGTGGGAAGTGGACCTAATGGGAAGTGGACCTTATGGGAAGTGGACCTTATGGGCCTAAAGGTCCTGAATGACCTTGTGACTGAATAAGTTCGTAACCACTTTTTACATTAAATATGACATTTAACTTAGCAAAAAAGAAACGGTGTAACAAGCAATATAATATGAGAAGTGATGTGGTCGAGATAGAATGTTAATTTATGTTGCATAAATGAGGAAAAAAAATTAAAATTATCGTTATTTTGAAAATTTTTTACCACTTGTAACCATTTAATTGCTACATTTTTTATAAAAAATATATGAAAATTTACAATATTTTAGACAAAACAACATTTAATGATGTGGCCGTTTTACATTTTTGATATTTTTGAAATAATATAGAAAGAGAAATACTTTACACTATTTTTTGTGAATTTCGGGGTCACCGTTGGTCGTAACAGCCACGTTGCAAGGTACGCTTATGTGAACGTTATTGACGTGTAAATGAGGTCAAAATTAAAATTGACGGGCAAGGAAGGTATAGCCTTAACTTACGATCCGATGTAGGGAAAACGCTCTTCATGTTCGACCACTAGCCTGCACCCATCTAGGTTTTTGACCACGGCCGACGATGTTTAACATTTTATTTTGTTTTTTTTTTGCAAGAAGTTATACTTGTTCAGAAACGGAAATAATTTGTAAGATAGCTTTTAAGCTAAGTAGTCGTAGTAAGGTTTAGTCGAGAAATCTTAAGGATAGTCTTAAGGTGCAAACATAAAGGGTAACAAGGACGTGGAAAAATCGGTCAGGGCAAGATTTTCTATGCTATCTTAACAGCTATATTAAAATGGGTCGATCTAGTGATCACTTTAGTATGGAGAGTCGAAATAGAGGCAAACACAAAAACACATATAAGTAAATAAACACAGGGCTTCGGGAGCAAAACCAATGAAAATTCACAAAAAAAAAACACAACGCTTTTGAATGAATTATCATATTATTATTTTTATTTATTTATCGTATGGCCTGTTCTCTACTTAAAAATTAATAAATATATTAGATTTTAAATATGTTACTGCGTCCGTTGTAAGTGACAGAAGGCCTCCTCATTCCCGTCGAACTTGGTAAGCGGGCAGTCAAACACAATGTGGTGCACGGTCTGTTCAGGACACCCGCACTGACACGCAGCCGACTTATAATTTACCTTTTAAGATTATTTCTGCACTGCTTTGTTTTATTTTTATTTTTTGAAAATAGTGTATTCTAGATATTTTTGGCCTTAATGATTTTTCTCTCTACACCACGCTACTGACCGATTTACCTGTTTCTTAAAATTATATTGGTTGGTCCTGACGTACGGAGCATCTTATGAAACGTCCACTGCGGGACAGGGAGCCCCCTCCAGACGACAGCAAAAAACACGTGGTAATTTGGAGAGGATTTACCATAGTCATCACGTTTGTAAGCGTTGCGACTGGCGACCGCTGTCGTTGGTGACCACAGAATGTAAGATGCTACGATACACAGAAAGATGCTGCTGCTCATCTTCCGGTTCATATGCCCTTAGTTGCCTCTTACGACATCCAGGAGTATAGATGGGTTGATTTGTACTATTCTTTTCCGACACCACATGGATGACGTAGCGGTACCGAATTTTTCATGACCGGTAATCTGGCTCTTTATGTTTTCACCGTAAACCTTAGAGTGTACTAAAGATATCTGCTACCTAAGTTAGTGTGTCCAATTAGTTCCTTGATTGGTTTAACTTGTGAAACTGTTCTAGGGATCGGTATGGGTTCGTCTTATCTATGGGCTTGTTGTAGATTACGTAACATTATTATTTACTTATGTATTCCTTTTTAGGGTTCCGATACGAAAATGGTAAAAAAAAGAACCCTTATGGTGCCGCTTTGTCTGTCTGTCTGTCTGTCACACCTGTATATCTCAGCAACCACTCATGCTATTGACTTGAAATTTAGAATAGTTTTAGAATATGGTTGTCCAACTTAACTGCACGTGAAATAATTAAGAAAAAATATGATTATTAATGTGAAGGGGGCCCAATAGGGGGGGGCAAAATTTCAAATTATCGGTAATAGGTCGAGTGGGGTATCATATGAAAGGGCTTTACTTGTACATTCTAAAATATATTTTTGTATTTTTTTACAACTCTTAGCTTTCAAGTTATGATGAAAAATGACAAAAAAAAATACCGTTCCCCCCCTTATCTCCGAAGTTTGTGAATGAAAAAATCTGAATTAATTACAGTCAATAGAGGTTTATGTAAATATTACAGCAGAAATAAAACAATCTTTCTAAATTTTACAGTTTTTTAGGAATCTGCAAAAAACCTTTACAAACAAATTTAGTTTTGCGGTCCTAAAAATGGACTTTATTGCTTCCAAATATAAAGGTATATAAAGGTATATCGGAACCCTTGGCGCGCGAGTCCAACTCGCACTTGACCGGTTTTTGTATTTCGACATGTTTGGTTTGATAGAACTTTGGTTTGAATCCTTGTAGTCCATAGAACAAAGAAGATATCGGTATAATTTTACGGTATATTTATGTATTGAACTCTTGGATTGGCCGCTGTTCAGGTCAGCTACAACTAGCGTTTTCTCATTTTTGGCTCTGTGGCCCATGCTCTATTGGCTAAAACATAGTAAGTACCTGCTCTGCCCTTGGCATAATTTATGATGCTCAGAAATATAAAATTAAACAATTTTTCAAACGAGACGTGGGTCATACACACTCAACTATTGCTGATGCAAGGTTTGTATGGAAAAGCCAAAAAAAAATCTTGTGTTGTTCTTGTTTATGAGCAACGTTTCTCTGTGAAAATTGTTTAGATTTTTGTTCAAAAATTTGGCAAGGAGTCTAAGGGTGGGCGTAGTCTCAGACGCAGATAGTGCAACGTAGGGCAGAAAGCATCTTCTCTCTCGCTTTATTTAAAAGAAAACTGAAAGATACAAATACTATTCTGTACCCACCTTAAAAATAACCCGGTATGTGACAGAAAAAGTGGTTCAGTTTAATATAAAGTAACATAGATATATCCACATCCTGCTGGTGCCGGGTAAGAATAGTACCAACCCATCTCTACCCATGGGTGTCGTAATAGGCGACTAAGGGTTTAGGAACCAGAGGATGGCCAGCAGCATCCTTCTGTGTATCGTGTCATCTTAAATTCTACGGTCACCAACAACCGCGGTCCATGGTGCCAGCAGTAACGCTAACAAGCATGCTGACTATGGTCATGGGGTCCCATTCCGTACTACGGTTTTCTCGACGGAGTAAATAGCCCGAATTCATTTCGCCCTTTTGTTTCTAATAATTAAACTAAATGTTACTACTAGGTTGGTAGGTAAAGGTGTAAACTATGACATTAATTCAATTTTAACATCCAGATATCAATTTATTCTAAGAAAATACCTTATGGAAAAAATAGCCCGAACAATTTTCGGCACAAATTCGTTCTATGACGTGAGGCATCTGTACTAGTACCTATAGTATTATATTATCTGTGCTATGGTACTTCCCCTCAACATTGTTTCAGCAAAAGCTGGAATTATGGAGCGAGTTCCTGTCCTGTAGTAGACGTTTCATGGGATGTCATGATGAACAAACAAAACTGAACAAACAAGAGAGACGCAAACCCGGAATTTGAGACCTAAGGATCTTAGAGCAACGCGTCAAACCGCGCAAGCCCGTTCTTTGCGCGCGAAAATCGTGTTACTCTATGCTAAGGATACATTAAAAAAATTCACAAGTTGTATGACTATGTTTTGTAATAGCCCTTTGAATGGATTTGTGAAAATCTACAATAAGATTCCAGGGAGCATTCGGTCGGTAGAAAGTGATGACAAATTCAAAAACCGGCCAAGTGCGAGTCGGACTCGCGCACTGAGGGTTCCGTACCACCACATAAACATAATTGTATTAGTTGAAATTTCAGTAAGTTAATGTGCTAGATTTTTTGAGTCCGACACGCGCTTGACCAAATTTTATTATTTGTTGTTATTTTATAGTCTATGCCCTATAAACATACCAATTTTCAAGTTTGTAAGTGTTCCCGTTTTTAAATAGAACTAAAACAAAAATCGCCTCAGGACCATCCAACTTGACCCCTCTCTTATATGAATGTTCTTGAAACGGGAGCTCACCACAATTGGTTACCATTAGTTGTGAGAAAAGTTGTAATATTTAATGATTTCAGACTTTTCCCATCATTCGTACTGTGAGACCTAGCTTCTTGCCAAATTTCATAATTTTAGGTCAACGGGAAGTACCCTGTAGGTTTTTCATTTTTGAATAAATGTATGGAGATGAGGACATAAAATGCCATATCTTTTGATTGCGTCGTTGTAAAAAATTGAAATTTTCAGATCTTGTGTGGTTCATGGATCCTAATATATGGTATTAATTTCAACCTGATACCTTTACCCGTTCGTGAGATAAAGGGTCTTGACAGACAGACAGACAGACAGACAGACAGACAGACAGACAGACAGACGGACAACAAAGTGATCCTATAAGGGTTCCGTTTTTTTCTTTTGAGGTACGGAACCCTAAAAACGAACTCAAAAACATATTAATTGCGAAATGTTATTGTTCTGTGAAAGAGTTCCTTACTGACAAAGAATTGTAGAAATAAGATAATTTATTTATTTAATTTTCGTATAGATTATATAAATAATTGTGCCGTTATAATAATTTAATTAGATTAAGATATGTTGCTGTGCCTGAACAAGGCGTTGCATGCCATTGACATTTACTAGTTTTATAAGATGACATGTAATTTGCAACTGGATCAATAAATAAATAAATAAATGATCCACATCCTGTAGCGTTGTATACTGTATAGCCTTTTTGTCACTCGTTATAGAAGACTCAAAATATTAACATTTCGATAAAACAATAGTTAAATAACCACAATAACATGTTTTTGCTTTGTATTTCCTGACATCGCTATCAATAGCAACAAAGTTTTCCTAGTAAAACAAAATAATTATTAGTACCTATTCAAACAATGGAAACGCTTAAAGGAGTGACTACAAAGTATCACTTTAACTAGCAATAGAAAATCCTTTCGTCCGCGTGGTACCGGCAAAGAATAGTACCAACTCATCTCTACTCATAGGTGTCGTAGCAGGCGACTAAGGGCTTATGAACCGGATGATGGACTATCGCAGCATCTTTCTGTGTTTCGTACCATGTCACATACTGCAGTCACCAGCAATAGCGGTCGCCATCTGTAACGCTTGCAAGCGTGGTGACTATGGTAAACCAACCCCTCCAAAGTACCCAGCGTTTTTGCTGTAGTCTGTCAAAAAAAAACAAAAAAAAAAATACAATTAAAAAAATACAAAAAAAAAATACAATTAGTTCTGGATATAGTTCCCTGTCCTGGAGTGGACGTTTCATGGGATGTTATGATAGAAAATATTTTAATGTAAAGTAAAACTATGTAAAAAATAATGTAGATAAATATTTTCTTCATAGATATTAATTTATTAAAATTTAAGAAGTGTTAACCTTTGTTGCTTCTTCTTTATGCAAACGACCTTCCAAGAGCCACTAATCATAAATGTGTGCAATTTGCAGATGATACTACCCTGTTATTAAGATGTGACAATAAACATGTGTTTGAGTTCGATGTAAATCTCGCACTCAAGGACATTATTTATTGGATGAATAAAAATGATCTAAAAATTAATGTTAACAAAACTAAATTTATGCAATTCGTCTCTTATAACTCACAACCTATGCCTGTTATTCTTAACTATAACGGTGAAAGAGTGGATGAAGTAGAGAAATTTAACTTTCTGGGTATAACTCTAGACAAACACTTAAACTGGAAGGAACAAGTAGACCCAGTCTGCAATAAGTTAAACCGCTTTGTTTTCGCCCTTAAAAGACTGAGACAAACTGTTTCGTTTGAAGCAGCATTGACTGCTTATCATGGATATGTGTCTTCGGTTCTAAGTTACGGATTGATGGTTTGGAGAAATTCTGTAGATATTAACAGAGCTTTTATTCTTCAAAAAAAAAATGTATACGTGTTTTGTGCAATGCTTGGTTTGATGATAGCTGCAAACCACTATTTAAGAAGCTCAATATACTGCCACTGCCATGCATGTATACCAGGCGCAGATATAGAGCGTTAGCTTATATATAGTTCCGTGATACCAGGGATGTTTGCGCCTTCGTTCACTCTCACCCACAGTATTTGCAGAAACGTAGTGAAGTAACTGGACGACAAAATATCAGAGCAAAAAACTCTAATCTTTTATACCAACCTTGTTGCCAAAAGGATATCTATAAGAGAAATGTATTAAACATGTGTATCTAAATATATAATAGACTTCCTGATAAAATTAAATTACAACAGAATTTTAAATCTAGTTTGACAAAATGGTTACTTCAACATTGCTTCTATAGTGTTAAGGAGTACATGGAATTCAAATAAGTTTTGTTAATTTAGTTATGTACTTATGTTAATTTAATTAATTTGCTCTCACAAATATTTGCACGCTTGGTTGCAGGCGAATACACAGGACTTTATAATTTTAAGATCATCATATAACTGTATTCTTTGCAAATAAATGATTCTTATTCTTAAACGTTTTTATTTTATCTTTTAACGTTTTTGGCCTAATCGCCAAATAACCTGAACGACGTAAATTTCAGTCGCTTAAAAATATACATTCTGCGTAAAAAGACCATTTTAACAATTTTTCACAAAGTGTTCGTTGAAATAAGGACATCGATTATATCACAACATAAGTACACGAGGCCGCACATCAGTAGAAACACTTTTGGTCCTTATTGCGTGGTAATAGAGTTGAAAAAGTTTCTACCGACAAGCGGTTGACCGTACCTATAATCCGCCTTTTTCATTTATTCCAACGCTTACCAACACATTTTGCAGCCAATGACAATAAAACCAGAGTAAATTTGACGAAAAGAATGACATTGTTTTACAAACTTGTTTTTTCTGACAGCTTTAGCCGATTACTTTTGGCGTTGATATAAACGAAAAAATGGATCATTCTCATCTTTCCTTTCGTGATCAAAAATAAGAGCCAGGAGCGGTTTTATTTAGTAAAGTACGCGAGAGCATGGGAGTGCGGGCAAAATCTATAGCTCGCCATACATTTCGTCTGTAGCTTCGCTCGCACTCCCGAGCTGTCGCAATCTATATAATAGGTATTTACCTATGAAAGTGCCGTTTTGTATGGCGAATTTCAGGTAAACTCAATTTTCAGTACTAACATTTTTGCATTTTTCTTAGGAATTATAAATCCAATTTTTTTCATTTTTTTAAGTGTTATTGGGAAGACATTAAGCTAACAGAAGCTTAAATTTAATTTTCGAAAAATATTATCTGTAAAAAATTATAACAAATCTAATGATGAAATCGGACGACATTTCAGACGAACAATTTTCGAACCTTTAATTTTATATATCAAACTAAAAATAAAAAAAATATTTTATGCGTAAATTGATAACCTTGAAGTCAACTTTCAAATATAAGACAAGTGAAAAAAATAGCATTAGAATTATAGGAATTATGATCTCATTAATCTGTAAGAAAATTTCGGCAATTTCATAGGTAAAGACCTATTATATGCAAACAAAGATTTTAAAGGGCGTGGTTGGTAGTCGCCTTCTACGCCGTGGGCCGCAGGTTAAATCCACGCCTAGCAAAAACACTGTGTGATGAACACAAGGGTTTTTTCTGTGTCTAGGTGTTATTTTGTACACACAGTGAATTGATCACAAACTTTGTTTAAATAATTCATCATCATCATGTCAGCCGAAAGACGTTCACTTCTGGACATAGGCCTCCCCTAAAGATCTCCATGATGACCGGGATCCCGCACACGACCGAGAATCAGTGACCGATTTTTTGTCGGCATCCCGCTCTGACGTGTTATCACCTGAATTTTCCGTCCTTGTCCTGGCCGATAATCGCCCACCGATTCTCGGTCGTGTGCGGGAGCCCTAACCAGATCGTCGGTCCACCTTGGTACGTGGTCGCCACTCTAGAACCCTTACGTGCCATCGGCCATCGGTTCTTCTTGCGATGTGCCCTGCCCACTGCCACTTTCACGATGGGCCTTATCAGGAAGCTCAAAGTCACCCGAAGGTCTATGGAAAGGGTTATGCTCGGAGTGTCTCTGCGCGATCGAATCAGAAATGGAGAGATCCGCAAAAGAACTAAAGTAACGGACATAGCCCTGAGAATCGCTAAACTAAAGTTTAAATGATTGTCAACCAATAATTAAAGATAAAAAAAACGATGTGAATGGATAGCATACAGCAAAATACGTCGATAATCCAATGCTCGCTCTTTTAGGTAAACAAATATTCTTTACTTCCATTCAATCATCCGATTGGCATTTCTTGACCAAATAACCAGACACATGATACGTTTGAACGTTTAAACAAACTGCGTCTCTAATTATTTTGGTCAGTGATCATTAATTAACAAACCTAAAACAGGTTCTCGTATACCTAATAACATTTAATACCATCAAGTCTACCTATAAATTGAATGGATTGAATCATCAGAATTTAGTGCGGACAATATTGCATTGAGTAAAGATGGCTTTGAACAAGGTCTGTGTATTTTTCCTAGTAATAATGACAGCTGCGACTTTTGCAAAACCAGCTGACTCAGATCCGCTACCTCTTGGTAAGCCTTTTTTATATTCAGGCTCTTAAAACTGAAATACTATCTTCAAGAAACAAACACAAAACTTCCCCATACAAACCTTGCGCCGTCAATACTGGAATTTGTATGGGATCCGTGTGGTACCAGCAAAGAATACTCGTAGTACCAACCTACCTCTACCCGTAGGTGTCGTAATAGGCGACTAAGTGCATATGAAACGTAGGGTGGGCAGCAGTATGTTTCTGTATATCGTACCATCTTATATACTGCGGTCACCAATAACAGCGGTCTCCAGCCGCAACGCTTAAAAGCGTAGTGACTAAGGTAAATCCCATTCCTAAGTACACACATTTTGCTGGAGTTCTGGAGGGAGTTCCCTGTCCTGCAGAGCACGTTTCATGCGATGATATGATAACCAAAAAAAAATTCTCATTATTAGACCTATGTTCCTTGAAGAAAGTTGTTTTCATTGTGTGTTGTGTATATAAGGAGTTTTTTAATTAGACCCAAATATTGTTAGGGTTACCTCAAGCACCTAAATGAATACTATTGGTGTTATTTTTTTACATTTCTATTCGCTAGTTTTCTAGAAAAATCCTAAAAACAATATCGCTAAATATCGTAAAATGAACACTCCGTATCAGCACAGGCGGCAGCGCAGAGTCGTGAGCCAATCACGCGCAAGCCGAGTGCGCGGTTCGGGCGGCTTCGGCTTGGTTTCGGGCTCTAAGTACGGTCGAAATCATTACTACAGTACTACAGGATGATTGCAAATAATAATTAATGTTTTGTTTGAAAATTATAAAAAAAAACTAGCGAGAGGATTTTTTTTTAAAACTTTAATAAACCTTTTTCTTTTTCATAGATACACCACCCCTAGAAATATTTGGGTCTAATTAAAAAACACCTTATAGATGTGATGTGTGTGTGACCCACTGATATTGAAAGTTTACCGTTAGATAAATTCAAAACTGTAATCAAGCAGAAATTATGTAAGAAGGGTTATTATAAAATATCAGATTATCTAGAAGAGAAAAATCCATGGGATTAGACTACGGTTCTAACAGGCTAATTCAAAATTAAAACTGACCTATGTATGTTGTATATCAACCTTGTACATTCAAACATATTTAAAAGAGCGCGTGGGTTTTTATTGTCGCTTCTTTTTTTTCCCACAATGGCGCCACATTGTTTGTGAAGCGATGTAGTTTAGCTGACGTCATTAAGAGATTTTAATATCCAACAATGAATAAACGATTTTGATTTGATTTGATTTGATTTAGTATCACGGTATACAGTAATTATCATGACCAAAAGAAAAGCTAGCGATAATTGGCTCAAGAGTGACGGCGACAAGAAGAGAAATTGAAGAAAACGTCTTATCCCCCAGGGAATTAGCGTTCAGATTTGATTCGCCTGTCGAAAAATTTTTGTTACTCTATTACTTACTTAACTCGTTATTTTACAGAGTGTCCTGAAAACGAAGTATATTACAAATGTGAACTTGAAGTCTGTTTCAAAATTTGTGATCATATGAAGCGCATGCCTCCTTGCCCATCCATTGCACCCGGTTGCGTCAAACCGGCTTGCCTTTGTAAGAAAGACTATTTGAGGAATGTTGATGGAGTTTGCGTGCCAATTGACAAATGCAATTAACTAACGTAAGTAATCCTCTGCCGGTCTGGTGCCAGCTAAAACGATAGTGTAACAACTTTTTACGTGCCAGTCTGCATGGTGACCGAAGTTATAGGGGTAAAGCAATGGGTAAATTAATATAAATTAATGACGTCACGTAAAGTGGCTCCTCTACAGATTTACCGTCTACAACCGATAACGACTGACTAGCTCGCAACCACCAACGAAAAACTGCGGCAAAATCGCTTACAAAGCTGTCTTCTTTTTTTTCTTCATACAAGTCTTCAAACGTCTGCAAACGAAGCTTGGCAATCATTAAAGCTAACTGACCTTTGGAGATCCGGCCCGTGTGGTACTGACAAAGAATTGTACTACCCTATCTCTACCCGTGGGTGTCATAAAAGGCAACTAAGGGTTTAATGAACCGGAGGATGGGCATCAGCGTCCTTTTGTGTATCGTGCCATCTTAGAATACGGTCACCGACAACTGCGGTCCATGGTGCCAGTCGTAACGCTGACAAGCGAGGTGACTATGGTACTTCCTCTCCACATTTTTCCAGCAAAATCTGGAATTCTGGAGGGAGCTCTATGTCCTGCAGAGGACGTTTAATGAGATGTTATGATGAAATTTGGAGACTGCTGCTCGGAAAAGTGAAAAGACTGTCGGGGTAGATAATATTTCCACTTTATAACTACATGGGTGTCGTAAAAGGTACCTAAGGAATCCTGAGCTAATATATGAGCAGCATTCATCCTGAGTGGAAAGAGAGCAATTTCGTCTATGATGATCTCAATTAGCTTAAACCGCTGCAGCCTTGGAGAAGTTAGGACAGAAGTAGTAATTTAATATGTTAACATGAGAAAGGTATAAAGTCCGTGTGTTAAGCTTGATGAGCTCTTGACTGTTCACACTTTTCTGGACTTTTTGCGGGACAAACACAACTGCACAAAAATCACATAGTAAGTATTTACTACAAATATGTTGCGCACTGTGTCACGCTAAGGCAGAGGCTTTGCTTCCTGGAGCATTCTTTTTGTGATTTTGACTAGTCAAAACTATTTTCAGAGTCAAAGCAAATTTTGTCTGCTATTTTAACTTGACTGGTCTTTTTTTTTAGGAACATTGCTAACAAAACCAAAGAATGGAGTCCAAAACCTAGAAAAACCAATTTCACTTTTGTGATGTACAAGTAAATTGAAGAAAGGAAAAAATACAATCAAGGAACTTTCAAAAAATATTTCTTTATCATTAAATATATTTACTTACATCTTTTCATCATATTTCATTATGTGGGTTATAAGATAGACAACCGATCTATAAAAATAAATCATTAAAAGATTTGTTCTTGAAATATTATTATGAATATTGATGTTAAAAATCTACATCCTATGCTGAAATATGACTGTTTGAAAAAAAAATCACCAACCAATTTCATAAAATTGATTGTATTCAACCCAGCATGTACAGTCAACGACAGGTCAAGGTTGACACTCGCAGTGCGACTCTAGACCTAACGTCTAATGAAATAAGAACGTTACAAAGTCTAGTGTGCCAACCTTGATATGCTTTTGACTATAAAGTCAGGAGCAGATTAAGCTTGACACTCGCAGAGCGATTATACCTATACAAATGTACAAAAATGTGTCAAAGTTGACGCGTTCTTGACTGTACTGTCAAATAAAGTTTATATTTTTGTAACATATCGATGTGTTTTTTGTTTGTAAATTATACAGCGAACATATATGTAAATAGTGTTTTTTTTTATAACCATCTTCATCACAGCCGAAAGCCGTCCACTGCTGGACGATAGATACCAACGATGACCAGTCCCAGGTTACTAGCATCCAACGGCTTTTCGCGACCTTGACTAGATCGTCGGTCCACCTTATTCCGGCTTGTGGTCGCCGGAAGAGTGGCGCTGGCGACTCTAGACCCTTGTAAGCCTCTTCATCAGCGACCGGTTCTTCCAGCGATGTGCCCTGCCCACTGTTCAGTGTAATTTTCGCAAAGCTATGTCAGTTACTTGTTTTAAGGTGATCTGTGACGGCCATCTTAGACCCGAACGCAACTAGATGGAGCCACTGCTGCAAAAATAAGGTTTTATTTTTTTATTCAATAAGTACAAACTATATATGTGCAAAAAGTTGATTCGCGTAAATTTCATCGTGCAACTTCAACGCCTAACAACAATTTCGATAAGAAACATATCTCCATTATGTCCACTAAAGTCAATTACTCTCGTCAGTCCGTGTTTACATGAGTACGATCACTCACACATGCACACAATTCATTCATTCATTCGTTCGTTTTTCATCAGAATTTTATGTCCCGCGTAAGAATGCAAGTCATTTGAATTTTTGTATGGAAAACGGATCACCTTAAGTATAAAAATTTCAGGAGACTAATAATTACATAAGTCCACAATCACGATTGATCCCGGAAAAGAATAGTACCACCCCATACATACCCGTGGGTGTCATAAGAGGCGACTAAGGGTTATAATTTGGAGGATGGGCAGCAGCATCCTCCTATGTATCATACCATCTTACTGACTGCGGTCACCTACAACCGTGGTCCATGGTGCCAGCCGTAACACTGACAAGCGAGGTGACTATGGTCACAGCTATGGTACTTCCCCTCCACATTTTTCCAGCAAAAGCTAGAGTTCTGGAGAGTAGTGTCCCTGTCCTGTAGTGGACATTTCATGGGATGTTATGATAATGATGATGAATATTCACACAATGTAGGTTTAAAATATAGAAAAGAAAACTCAAAAAACTTAACAATCGAACGCAAAATGAAAAGAAATACCTAACAATTTTGCCTATGAGAAGCGATACATCAATCTTATGCCGAGATATCCCAAAAGTTTTGCTTTTAGGTTCTCTCAAAACCTTTCTTACTTATTTTCTTTGCAAGTTGTTATAGTTTTTCAGAGTTCATCTATACGTTTAATAAACACTTGCCGATTCTGTACATTGAAAATTTTCGCAAAAATATAATCTATGATAATGATGATAAAAAATGCATAGTTTTTGAAATTTTCGTTTGTTTGTCTGTGCGCGATAAACCACTTAGCCGGAACGGAGTTTTCAATAATGTATTAAACTTGTTTCCGCGGGCTACAACTAAGGGCTCCCGCACACGACCGAGAATCGGTGGGCGATTATCGGCCAGGACAAGGACGGAAGATTCAGGTGATAACACGTCAGAGCGGGATGCCGACAAAAAATCGGTCACCGATTCACGATCGTGTGCGGGATCCCTAAGTTTTAGATCATTGCAATCGGTTTACTCAATCAGAAAGAAGCTACACGAAAGCGCGCGGCTGCGCCGCTTGAAAGTTTGTACTCGCATGGCTTCTATTTGAGTGAACCATAGCTTATATAATGTTGCACGCAAGTAAGTCAAATATACTATAGAAAAACCCGTTTGAATCAGTCTTATCGCAGGTTTGCTAAAATAAGTCTGTCTGTATGGACACACGGCCGCAAGTCAGTAGAAACACTTTTCGACCTTACGGCGTGGTAACAGAGTTGAAAAAATTTCTACCGACGTGCGGTTGACCGTACCTAATGCCACAATTAAAAGCAAGAGTAACTAACCTACACAGAAAGAAAATAGTTTCCGTACCCGTGTCAATTGGAGCAACCGATTAATTTGTCTTATTAGTTCCTCTTGGTGGCCGTCACTAGCGAATCTTGCGATCCATCTAATACAGAGACAGATTTCAAACAAATCTAACATTAGTTATAAAATTATATAATTATCGTGTAGGCATCGTTGTCAGGATATTAGATGGCTATAAGATAAACCGCCTAAATGAGTCCTCGCCCGCAGGGTACAAGGGCGCGGGGGTAAGCACTGCCCTTGTACCCCGCGGGCGAGGACTCATTTAGGCGGTACTACTGTAAACCAACGTTACTGTAAAAAAAAAACCGGCCAAGTGCGAGTCAGACTCGCGCACTGAGGGTTCCGTACCACCACATAATCATAATTGTATTAGTTAAAATTTCAGTAAGTTAATGTGCTAGATTTTTTGAGTCCGACACGCGCTTGACCAAATTTTATTATTTGTTATTATTTTATAAACATACCAATTTTCAAGTTTGTAAGTTTTCCCGTTTTAAAAATAGAACTACAACAAAAATCGTCTCCGCGACCATTCAACTTGACCCCACACTTACCAGGCCACTCAGAAAGTATTGCGAAAAATAGTTTTTATATATGGGAGACTGGCCGGTCAGAATCTTTTTCGAAAATATGATTACTTGTAAGTAAAAATATGTGTGTTCCATTTTCAAAATTTCCCTCCACATTTTTTGCGAGCCAATTCAAAGTATCGTGTCTTACTGAAAAATGGATCTGCGCCGGGAACATTTTAGAGCTATGATTTTTTACGATTTCAAGTGTCGCCTGAAACCGGATGAATCGTTCGATAGACTTCAAATGGCATTTATGGATGAAGGCCCCTCCAAGGCAACCGTGTATCGTTGGTATAACGAATTTAGGCGCGGTCGACCAACCTTGGGGGATGAAGAAAGAAGCGGTCGCCCTTTGACGGCTATTACGGAAGAAAACGTGCTAGCAGTGAAAAATTTAATCCAAGATAATAGGCGAATTACATATCAGGAGATTCAGCACATATTAAAGATTGGATCGGGAAGCGTTCACGAGATTCTACACGGGCATCTTCGCGTGAGGAGGATAGTATCGCGCTGGGTGCCGCACTACCTCACCGACGCTCAGAAGCAGGCCCGGGTGGAATGGTGCCGTGATATGCTGAACAAATTTGAAGCAGGCTCGTCTCGGCGTGTTTACGACATCGTAACAGGTGATGAGTCCTGGATTTATCAATACGATCCAGAAACCAAGCGCCAGTCGACAGTTTGGGTGTTTCAAAATGAACCAACGCCTACCAAAGTGAAGCGATCTCGAAGCGGGGGGAAGATTTTGATCGCCAGCTTTTTTAATTTGACTGGCCACTTGGCCTCAATTCCCTTACGAGATCAAAGAAGCATCAACGCCGAATGGTATACTACCAAATGTTTACCAGAAGTTTTTTCTGTTGTGAGCAACAAGCGACCAAACACAGGGCTCCGCGGACTACTGCTCCACCACGACAATGCGCCTGCACACACCGCGCTCAAAACGAGGGACTTCCTGGACAGCACACCAGTCAAACTCCTGGGTCACCCTCCTTACAGCCCTGATCTAGCACCGTGTGACTTCTTTTTATTTCCAAAAATAAAAAATCAGCTCAAGGGGATACAATTTTCATCGCCGGAAGATGCGCTGGCTGCGTTCGAGCAGGCTGTAAACGAGGTGTCTACGGCGGACTGGAAAAAGTGTTTTGAAAACTGGTTCAGACGCATGAATCTTTGTATAGAGGCTGGTGGAGAGTACTTTGAAAAGATTTAATAAAAATATATGTACCTGTAGAACAATTTTTTTTAGTGTCGCAAATATTTCTGAGTGTCCCACGTATATGAATGTTCTAAAAACGGGAGCTCACCTCAATTGGTTACCATTAGTTGTGAGAAAAGTTGTAATATTTAATGATTTAAGACTTTTCCCTTTATTTGTACTTTGAGACCTAGCTTCTTGCCAAATTTCATAATTTTAGGTCAACGGGAAGTACCCTGTAGGTTTTGCATTTTTGCAGAAATGTATGGAGATGAGGACATAAAAAGCCATATCTTTTGATTGCGTCATTGTAAAAAAATTAAACTTTAAGATCTTGTGTGGTTCATGGACCCTAAGATATGGTTTTAATTTCAACCTGATACCTCTACCCGTTCGTGAGATAAAGGGTCTTGACAGACAGACAGACAGACGGACAACAAAGTGATCCTATAAGGGTTCTTTTTTTTCTTTTAAGGTACGGAACCCTAAAAAAGGTTCTCTGGTGAAATATTTGAAGTACTTTTTTTTTTAAATGTAGAATACTTTTAGCCTGATACGATGTTGAGAGCTATTACAGGAATTGTTCGTGGTCTGAAGATCTAACTCATCATTTTAATCTATTTTAGTGTAAATCACTGTTCCAAAGTAACAAAATAAAATAAATAAATATTATTTTTAAGCACAGGGACATTAACGAAATTGCAGAAACGATGACGATGATTTTATAATCATGATAATGAATACACCTAAATCCGTCTCTGCTCTAGTTGCAAACTACGTAAATAATTGGTGAGGGGAAAATTTCTATACCAAATTAATTGGCTTTTAGTAATTTGTCCTTGCCTTTAGCAAATCTATTTGAGTAAGATGGATGGATGGATGTGTTATTCATTCATTCATTCATTTATTCTCGGATACAGTTTTAAGTATAGTAAGTAATAATTTTTTAGCTTTTAATTATAATTGTAAAGTCCTGGGACTAAATTTTTTTTAATATCACTGGTGATAATATATCACTTTGACATTTTCAAAAAATTTATTCACCCTGAGATATTAAGTTTTTAAAAGTAATAAAAAAATATGTTTTTTTTTTAATTTTTTTTTTACAATATTTTATATTTAACGAACCAAGCTTCACTTTTAATAACAAATCTGTATTTTTTTTATTGTCAATGGGCTTAGTCTTGAAGACAGAGATGAGGTCGACGATGGAACGAGCTTGCCCAGAAGAAGCCTATTCACTCGCGACTTGAATAGATTCGGGTTGTATGAACTCGGGAACTCAGACGCAGGCAGAGAATTCCACTCTTTAGCCGTGCGCATTATAAAAGATGTTTCAAAGCGCTTTTTGCGAATATGCGAAATATCAACCAAGTATGGGTGATATCCTGCGGTACGTCTGGACTCCCGATGGTAGAAGGGAGATGGTGGAATACGCTCGTGGAGCTCTTTAATCTGTATTTTGAATTGTTTCAGTAATATTTTATCATTCGAGAATTGAGCTTTTGATGTAATTAAATAATCACCCATTTTAGAAGCGCTTAGCCATTTAATGAAACGTTTGTAAAGTGGCGTTATTTAATTAATTAAAGTCTTATCTTATCTTAAATAGCCCGTAACTGTCTCACTGCTGTGCCAAGGCCTCCCTCCGTTCTCCACGACTTCCTATCCTGTGCTTCATCCGGCCAATTAGTATGAAAGGCGTCTAGCACATCTCGCCGTCTCCGTCTGGGTCTACCGCGTTGCTTTCTGTTTGTTGGTGGTATCCACAGAAAAATAAAGGATTAAATAAATAATTCGTCTTTAGGTGTTGTAAGTAGGCGTTTTTCTATGGATTTGACAGGTTATTTTGAATATTTTCTATGGATCATCAACGATGGCGTTGTGACATGTTGGCAGATGTCATCCCCTACTGAAATAAATTAGCAAGGTATCTATTCCGAGCGAAGCAAGGAGGTCCGAAATCTTTGGTGGCATCCACTGTGTGGTGATTTTTGCCCATAAAATATCCGGCATGCGACAGACATGGCCAGCCCAATCCCATTTTAGTTTGGCTTTAATGTAATCCCATTTAAAGTCAGAAAGCGATAAAAACCGATCAAGTGTGAGTCGGACTCGCGTACAGAGGGTACAACTAAGATAAAAATACCGTATTAATTATGGACACATTTTTCACGCAGAAGTATATAAAATTTGATCGAGTCCAACTGGCACTTGAATAGTTTTTATTATTTCTTGTTATTTTATAGCTTATGCACTATTAGTATACTAAAGTGTTCCAGTTTTTATGATAGAGCTTAAACAAGAAATCGAGCAATAATTGCCTAAAAACACAGTAACAGAAATACATGATCTGTGAAAATTTCAACGTTTTACCTATTACGGTTCAAGAGATACATTATATCTATCTATATAAAATTTATCTTAACATGAATGTGGAAGATTTTGGTTAAGTTATAAGATTTGGTTACTTTTTCACTTAATTGCTTTATGATACGGTCACTTTCTTTTATCGGGCAACTACATTGATTGATAAGATTCAAGAAAAGACACTTCATTAACAATTAGCATTTTTATTCAATCAAATAATTAAATGATTTTTTTTTTTTGTTTATTCCTACGAAACCAAAAAAGAAAAATTTAATATTTATTTATTTGAAAATTATTAAGTGATCGTTATTTTCAACTCAAATAGTTATTTTTAAGAGTTAGCCAGGGTAATATTTTTGCACTCAATAAATTTTAAAAATAATTATTTGAAATGAAATAATTGGGTCCCAAACAACGCTAACCGACGTATTTTATACTATTCACGTAAAGTATAATACGATGTTTCCTCTTCTTTCGATATTTTCAACAAAGTTTTTAATTTTTCATTTCGGGTTTCCTGTAAAAAGATATCAGTTAGATTAATTAATATATTCTAAATAAATAAATCCATAAGATGAGATTCCTATTAATTAGTAAAAAATATAAGTAAATCGAAATATATGACGCCAACTTTAATCAATGCCCTTTCGTACAAAAAAAAATTTTTTTTGGAATTTCCAATAAAAATGCAAAAGTGTAGTACTGAAAATTTAGTTTTCCTAAAATTCTCCATATAAAACGCCAGTTTCAGAGGTATGATGCATTTTTTTCGTTTATTCCTACGCTTACCAACACATTATGCAGCTATGTCTGAAGCAATCGGCTAAAGCTGTCAGAAAAAACAAATTTGTTAAGCAATGTTATTGTTTCCGTCGTCAAACTCTGATTTTCGTGTCATAGCTGCAAACTAGACCGGTAAGCGATGAAATAAACGAAAAAAACCGGTCAAGTGCGAGTCGGACTCGCGCGCCGAGGGTTCCGATATACTTTTTGTATTTTTGGAAGCAAAAAAGTCCATGTTTAGGACCGCAAAACTAAATTTGGTTGTAAAGGTTTTTTGCAGATTTATAAAAAACTGTGCAACTTAGCAAGATCGTTTTATTTTTGCTGTAATGTTGACATAAACTTCTGTCAACTGTAATTAATTCAGATTTTACCTTTGACAAACTTCGAAGATAAGGGGAGGGGAATGGTATTTTTTGGCTATTTTTCATCATAACTTGAAAACTAAGAGACGTAAAAAAATACAAAAATATATTTTAGAATTTACAAAGAAAGTTCTTTCATATGATACCCCATTCGACCTAGTAGCGACAATCTAAAGTTTTGCCCCCCCCCAATTTGGGCCCCTTTACATTAATAATCATTTGTTTTTTTATTCTTTCATGCGCAATTAAGTTGGACAACTATATTCTAAAATTATTCCAAATTTCAAGTCGATAGCATGAGTGGTTGCTGAGATATAGAGGTGTGACAGACAGACAGACAGACGGACAGACAGACAGACAAAGTCGTACTATAAGGGTTCCTTTTTTTACCATTTTGGTATCGGAACCCTAAAAATGGATAATACAGACGTAATATAATGTCATTCTGTCAGTCAGTCAGTCACCGCATATAATTGACCAAGCTAAATATGATATAACACACTAAAATACAAAAACCATTTCGAGATATTTTTATATCATACCATATGTTTTTTATTTTTGACTAGAAAAGTAATTTGACTGCGGTAATATATTCAAAAATGCTACGGCAGTGACATTCATTTGACCACTGAGTGACGTCATTCCACAAGTATAAAAAAACAATAGAAAAGAAAACTTTTATTCTCTGTGCTCTTTATGTCAAACGATTCGATTTGACGTTTCGAGTTTGATTGACACATCTGTGTCAAAGCACGTTCGTTTCACTGTGACCACACTGTGGCACTATGTAACGTTCATTTCATCGTCTATTGTGAAATAATATAAAATGAATAATAATAGTTTAGGCGGAAAAAAACTAATTAGTTTCCTAAAATAGTCTCAATTTTCAGTTAAAACTATATAAAAAAACATTTTTATTTATTTAGCTTAACGAATTCCAAACTAGGGGGCATACTTACAACAATCAATAGGTAGCACGCATTTTAACAAAGTATCATGGTACACATAACCCTGTTTGCAGTTGCAACCGTTGTATCGACAGCCAGTCAAACAGGTCTTGTTGATTTCCTTGTAGTCCGAACAAGATTGGCCGCAGTGATTACCACAGCCAGATGTCGCGTTCTTGTCGCCTCCACAGCTTGCTGTGTAGCAGAAATTATTGTTAATAAAATAAGTCTGTAACTATGAAATTGGCAAAATTTTCTTACAGATTAATGAGATCATAATTCCTGTAATTCTAAAGCTTGTAATTGAAAATTGACTTCAAGGTTATCAATTTACACATAAAATTAAGTTTTTATTTTTAGTTTGATATATAACGATAAAGGTTCGAAAATTCGCAGAAACGTATGTGTAAACTTGACTAAGGTCAATAAATAAAAATAAAAATACGATTTTTTTTCGGTTGCAAATAATAAAGTTAAAAAATAATTTTGTATTTGTCAAATATCGATTATCCGTATAGCAGAAAGAAACGTAGCAATGGCTAGTCTTAAAAAAACCGGCCAAGTGCGAGTCGGACTCGCGCACTGAGGGTTCCGTACCACCACATAATCATAATTGTATTAGTTGAAATTTCAGTAAGTTAATGTGCTAGATTTTTTGAGTCTGACACGCGCTTGACCAAATTTTATTATTTGTTGTTATTTAATAGCTTATGAACTATAAACATACAAATTTTCAAGTTTGTAAGTGTTCTCGTTTTTAAAATAGAACTAAAACAAAAATTGCCTCCACGACCATCCAACTTGACCCCTCTCTTATATGAATGTTCTTGAAACAGGAGCTCACCACAATTGGTTACAATTAGTTGTGAGTAAAGTTGTAATATTTAATGATTTCAGACTTTTCCCTTTATTTGTACTATGAGACCTAGCTTCTTGCCAAATTTCATAATTTTAGGTCAACGGGAAGTACCCTGTAGGTTTTCCTTTTTTGCATAAATGTATGGAGATGAGGACATAAAAAGCCATACCTTTTGATTGCGTCGTTGTAAAAAATTTAAATTCTCAGATCTTTTGTGGTTCATGGACCCTAACGTATGGTATTATGTTCAACCTGATACCTCTACCCGTTCGTGAGATAAAGGGTCTTGACAGACAGACAGACAGACGGACAACAAAGTGATCCTATAAGGGTTCCGTTTTTTTCTTTTGAGGTACGGAACCCTAAAAAAAACCGGCCAAGTGCGAGTCGGACTCGCGCACTGAGGGTTCCGTACCACCACATAAACATAATTGTATTAGTTGAAATTTCAGTAAGTTAATGTGCTAGATTTTTTGAGTCCGACACGCGCTTGACCAAATTTTATTATTTGTTATTATTTTATAGCCTATGCCCTATAAACATACCAATTTTCAAGTTTGTAAGTGTTCCCGTTTTTAAATAGAACTAAAACAAAAATCGCCTCAGCAACCATCCAACTTGACCCCTCTCTTATATGAATGTTCTTGAAACGGGAGCTCACCACAATTGGTTACCATTAGTTGTGAGAAAAGTTGTAATATTTAATGATTTCAGACTTTTCCCATTATTTGTACCGTGAGACCTAGCTTCTTGCCAAATTTCATATTTTTAGGTCACCGGGAAGTACCCTGTAGGTTTTTCATTGATAAAACCTATACCTATAATTGAAGATAACATGTTCATCTTACGTTTTGTTACAGTTGATTGCTGACGTAGGTACATCTCAAAAGGTGTACAATAAAACCATAGTATAAAAATAAATTACCTGCTTAGCACATCAAGCTTGACAGTTTATTAAGCCACGATCACACCTACCTAAATTCCAAGACTTAATTCGGCATACATTGCTGGGAGGCTTGGTTATATTAATTGCAATATCCTTACTTCAACGAGCAATGTACGCTGAATTAGTCTTTGAATACAGCTAGGTGTGATCATGGCTACGTACGGTCGGTCAACGTACGGTCAACCGCTTGTCGGTAGAAACTTTTTCAACTCTATTACCACGCCATAAGGTCCAAAAGTGTTTCTACCGATGTGCGGCCGTGTGTACGTACGGTCAACCGCACGTCGGTAGAAACTTTTTCAACTCTATTACCATGCCATAAGGTGCAAAAGTGTTTCTCCTGATGTGCTGTTAAGTGTACCTAAGACCAACCTCAGCTCACGCTATAGGTTGGAATAGGTACAGCGCGTTCAGAACAAGTCTTTATTTTCCGCGCATGGGTGACAGGCGGAGAGCCAATGAGCGATTCGCTCGCCCCCTGGGGGGAGCCGTGCTCACCCCCGCGACTAATTTTTTGACTTCTGCGCATTAACGGTCACAGACAAAGTTATTTTGCACGCAGTATACCTACCTACCAGCTATATTAAACGGTATAGATGGCGTATCCTACCTCCATCCTAACCCAATTTACGCTTATGTTGCATATTTCTAATTTTCAAAGCAATCCGTGATATAATTTATTTATTATAAGCAGGAAAAATTTTTTGAGTACCTATAGCATACAATCAAACGGTTCTAATTATTTTTTACCTGTGTCGTCCTAGTTGCAATCCTAGCGGCCATAATTGGTATTATCTTGAGCTTTGGATGTCTCAGAGGAAGTTAGGTTAAAAAGTCTGTACCGTGTACCTAAAGATGGCGCTGATATCAGATTATGGTTCCACACTTTGTCACGTATTAAATAAACTTTGTTTAGTAAGTATAATTATATTATAAAAGTAAAAAAAACATTAACTATTTTCTTATCTTTATTTTATTTAAATATTGACGGCGAAACCTGTAAGGTAAGCGTCTAAAAATATCAAAAACATTTCAAAAGTAAAAAAGCAAAAATTGTTAAAAATTTAATAAGCAATACCACCACCGTCCAGGCACAGTATGACCCATACTACCCAGTACTACCTACCATAATTATTATATACTAAAAGCTTTTGCTCTTTGACTTTAAAAACTCAGTGACCATCCAACTTGACCCCTCTCTTATATGAATGTTCTTGAAACGGGAGCTCACCACAATTGGTTACCATTAGTTGTTAGAAAAGTTGTAATATTTAATGATTTCAGACTTTTCCCATTATTTGTACTGTAAGACCTAGCTTCTTGCCAAATTTCATAATTTTAGGTCAACGGGAACTACCCTGTAGGTTTTGCATTTTTGAATAAATGTATGGAGATGAGAACATAAAATGCCATATCTTTTTATTGCGTCGTTGTAAAAAATTGAAATTTTCAGATCTTGTGTGGTCCATGGATCCTAATATATGGTATTAATTTCAACCTGATACCTTTACCCGTTCGTGAGATAAAGGGTCTTGACAGACAGACAGACAGACAGACAGACAGACAGACAGACAGACAGACAGACAGACAGACAGACGGACAACAAAGTGATCCTATAAGGGTTCCGTTTTTTTCTTTTGAGGTACGGAACCCTAAAAACTGACATTCTGTTCTAAGTAGTCTGTGTTTTGTTTTTATGATAGGCAATGACTACTTTTCACATTCTGCCATACGACCTATGGAAATTTGACGAAAACGAGTTTTTTTAGGAACTTTGTCATTTATGGTCGAAAAAAAAATTTGAATTTTTTATTTATCTTTAATGATCCTATTCCTTGTTCGTTTAAAATGTCGTCCGATTTCATCATTAGATTTGTTATATTTTTGTACAGATAATATTTTTCGAAAATTAAATTTAAGCTTCTGTAAGCTTAATGTCTTCCCAATCATGTTTAAAAAAAAATAAAAAATGCTAGTAAAAATGTTAGTACTGAAAAATTAGTTTACCTAAAATTCGCATACAAAACAGGAATTTCATAGTTAAAGACCTAATAATTGCCTGTCGCAAAACAACAATTCTGACACCAGGATTTTTGAGGTCGGTCAAGACTTATAACCCACACTATTTGATGATCAGTAGAAGAAGAAGCGAGGAAAGTATATCAAAATCGTAGCAAGGATGTAGTCTCTAAATATTTTGATAAAAAAAAATCGTTTCTTTAATTATGACCTCTCTATATCAAACCTATACAACGTGTCAATTAAATAACGCAAAACCTCTCGGGTGGTGGCTCTGGACATGAAACTGAACAACTTTTGTTCTACGACTTTTGAAAATTCGCAAAAAAATATTTGTTTGAGAGGTTTTACGTTATTTTATTAACACGTTGTATTTTCAAACTGATAAAAAATTTACAGGCACTTGAAAACAAAAAATTTTCGCTTAGACCACCTCTTACTCTGAGACTATGAAACTAAACAACTTTTCCCAGAAGGAAACAAAAGTCGACTTACTCGTACAAATAACCCTCCTATTTTGAAGAAGTCTGGTAAAAATAAGAATTCTTATACAAAATGCTCTATAATACATAATAAAGTGCAATACCTAAGAAAAAGAAAATTGTGAGTCAAACTCGGTTTACCACAATTAATAAATTAAATAAATTCATCTGAATCATCCTTATGTCGTCATTGTTTATAATTTTGCTTCCATAAAAACTGTCTGTCATTCCAAATTCAAAAACTTTAAGGACAAAGAACGAACAACGATTTCTCACTCGATCGCCTGACGAATGGAGGAAGTGGATGACGT
The DNA here is from genome assembly GCA_947532105.1 of Athrips mouffetella. Taxonomy (NCBI): domain Eukaryota; kingdom Metazoa; phylum Arthropoda; class Insecta; order Lepidoptera; family Gelechiidae; genus Athrips; species Athrips mouffetella. The sequence continues at coordinate 3,645,218 of OX383964.1, read as the reverse complement.
CATAAGACGATTTGAATGCAAAGGTTGTGCAAAGGCCACCTCCATAGAACACGATCGAACAGTCTCGTTTGAGAAATGGTACCGGGGACTCTACAAAGTTATTCATGAAGAAACTGTTCGTAGAATAGTTGGGAAGTACGAGTATATATGAGTAGGTCAGTTAGGTTGGGTTATTTCTAAGTTCAACATACAGGGTATTACGATAGCTTAGGGCCAGGTTCAGTAGATCAATAACTCAACAACTTTTCAAGAGAAACAAAGGTCGAAATAGGAAAAACTGTTTGAACTCCCAAAAAAAAAACTGATGCAGTCTTTATACGATGTAAATATATATTTTTTTCTTCTTTCGACTTGTGCCTGGGAATAAGTTGTTCAATTACTGATACAGATTCCGCTATTCATTAACACACTGTATACAATTTTTTTCATACAAATATGAAGATGGAGTTAAAAACTGAAGCAGTATAAAGGCATATTGGTAATTTACTAATCAAATATTAAATTTTCACGTATAAGATGTGATCTTACCTATTAAAATATTTGACAGTGTTCAAAGTCCCGTAATATTGGTGCTTTGCGATTTCTGCACAAATAAAATGACGTGTATGTTGTAGTCTTTGGGTATATGGTATTTAAAATACTTACGACATAGCTTCTTCTCAATGCAATTTCCGTTTGCATTTCTCGCGTGGCCGTCAACGCTCATGCATTCCGGGATGCATACCCCGGTGACTTCTTTACATAGCTTGGGGGGGTATCCTAGATCTTCGCAAGTCTTTAGAGGGCTTTTAAAATTTCCTATAAATCCTTACAAATTTGGAAAAACTATGAGAAATACTTACGAAATAGCTTCTTCTCTATGCAGGTTCTTACGTTACGTTGCCTTCAAAACATACATATTCCGGCTTACATAATGCGTATCCCAGTGACTTCTTTACATGGTTTGGGGTATCCAAGATCTTCGCAGATCTTTGGACCGCAACTAAAATTTACTCTAAGTACTTACAAATTTTGCAAAAAATATGTAATATACTTACGACATAACTTCTCCTTAATGCAGGTTCCGTTTTAATTTTTTTACGTGGCCGTCAATGCATACGTATTCCGGGTTACATAATGCATATCCCAGTGACTGCTTTACATGGCTTGGGGTATCCAAGATCTACGCATATCTTTGGACCGCAACTGAATTTTCCTCTAAGTCAAAAATATTTAATATACTTACGACATAGCTTCTTCTCAATGTAAGTTCCGTTTGCATTCCTCACGTGGCCGTCAATGCATACGCATTCCGGGTTGCATAAAGCATATGCTTTAAGCCATGTAAAGGAGTCACTAGGATATCCTAGTGACTCCTTTACCTGGCTTGGGTCCATACAAATTTTATAAAAATATTTAATACACTTACGACATGGCTTCTTTTCAATGCAGATTTTGTTTGCATTTTTTACGTGATGGCCGTCAATGCATACGAATTCCGGGAAACATAATGCGTATCCCAGTGACTCCTTTAAATGGCTTGGGTTATCCAAGATCTTCGCAGATCGTTGGACCGCAACTAAAATTTCCTCTTGGTCCAAAATATTTAATATACTTACGACATAGCTTCTTCTCAATGCAGGTTCCGTTTGCATTTCTTACGTGGCCGTCAATGCATACGCATTCCGGGTTGCATACCCCGGTGACTCCTTTACATGGCTTTGGGTATCCTAGATCTTCGCACGTCTTCGGACCGCAATGCGCACATTCTACGTGCGCTTCATTCTCAGGGCAGGAGAGAGATCTTTTTACAACTGTAAAATTAATTGTTGTCTTCAATTGCAGGGCTACGTAAATTTGTGGAAAAATATTTACTGTAAAATCATAATAAATGGTGATTTTACATATTGTTTGCCAAATCTATATAAGTTTGTGCAGTTGAAAAGTTAAATCTTTCCTCATGAGTTTATTCTGAGGATAGATTTATTCGTGCTAGTAAAATTTATTGAGAAATTTCAAATATGTTTAAAAATTCAATAATTTTTTATTTAGCATTAAAAATAACTCTTTACGGGTACTTTTCATCACAAATTTAATAAATATTCACTTATCACACGGTCGTAACGATTCCAATCTATACACAAAATATTTATCTATGGTGCAGAAAACAGAGGTTACCAAGAGGTTACCAAGAGATTACCAACAACGGAAATTTGCCGGTTAAAAAAAACTTTCAATCAAAACAGAAAAAAAAAATAATATAAAAAAAAAATACTTACCTTCACTATTAATAAATAAAATCCAAAACGTAGAGATCAAACCAATCACCACAATCTTCGACATCTTCACTTTTTTAACAAAAAAAATACGTCCAAGTGTCTTCTTCAACTAAATGCAACTGAACATAAAAATTTATTTAACTTACAAGTAGTAAAATGGCCACAAGCAATATGCTCAATTTTCCTCTTTCCTTCAAATTCGAAGTCCATTCATTCAATTATTTATTTTTTCCTTCGTAAATGGAAGCGGTAAATCACAGAACGATGACTAGGAAGTTTTTTTTTCTTTTAGCTAATTGAGTAACTTTGATAATTAATTGTTTGTTTTGCAATTTCAGCTGCTCTATACAGGGTGTACAATTTTTTTTTATTCATCTTAACGGTGATTCTATATCACCAATAGATTGCATAACAAAATAAAATATATTTTTTGTTTAAAAAAGTAGTTTTAACTCAAGAATGATCATCTGGTGATGCAAACAAAGATATTTTATTATAATATCAAACCACTAGCAAGTACCTATCCATTTGAATAAATTACTCTCATGTCATAAAATAAAAAAAAAACAAAATAATAATCAAAAAGAAAGTATATGTATATTTAACATTTTTTTTACAATCTAATAGTGATGTATCTTGATTATCGTATTTTTTTTACACCCTGTAAAAGAAGCTAAAAAACTTTCCTACTTAAATGCTGACTTCAGTAGCGTAAGTCCTTTTATTAGAACCTTATATAATATATTCCAAGTAACCGATCCACGTAAGCGCAAACCCAAGGAAGTTCAAGTTCGAGAAGATCTATGACGTTCCAAGAGTAAGGGTCGGACCATATGCGGCGTATCTTGCGCCGTGTAATAACAAAATTCTCAGCGTAACTTGCGCGAACGGTGCTAATTCTATGAAACGCAATGTCGATGTCGGCGCGTAACACGGCGGTATCGACATTCTTAAAAAAGTCTGGTTAATTAATAGTACCTTGGGTACCTTGCCTTAAATTAAGAAGCGTGTATAAAACGGTTGATGAGAGTTGAAGAAACGGTGAATGTCAAGATCGTAGCAGGTGAAAGAATATTATTATGGTATCTACCGGGAAACATCTGTACTGGTTACCGACAGCCTCGAGCTCCTTATTGGCATGAAGTTATGTGCAAACCTGAGCTTCGAGTCTAAAGCCCAAACTGCGGCCAAAAAGGTGAGCATTCTCAATAATTAACCTTATAGCGAGCCTGGACAGCTTTTAGTTTTATATAAAGCACAAGTCAAGAGAATTGCTGTCACTTTTTGAGATTTTTTAGCTAAATACTAATTAGCCGCACTACACTCGATTGATCGCAGAGCCAAGAAGCTCGTTGGTGATGAGAAACTGGTGAAAACTAGGTTTCACAGTCTGGCCTAACGTCGCAAGGTTGCATGTCTGTCGGTCTTTTACAGATTTTACTTCGGTGAGTGTGCCCAAGAGCTCCAAGATCTTATACCGCAATCCCCCTTTTACCATCGGCAGTCCAAACGCACCGGAGCACGCACACTAGGTTGATATTCTGTTCATTCGAAGAAAGCGCTTTGAAACATCTGTTATATTGCGCACAGCTAAGGAGTGGAATTATCTGGCTGCGTCTGTGTTCCCGAGTTCATATAAACCTCATCTATTTAAGTCGCTAGTAAATAGGCTTCTTCTGGGCAAGCTCGTTCCATCGTCGATCTCATTTTTGTCTTCAGACTAGATCGAGGTCATGAGTAAGGCCATTATCATTAAACAAAAGGAAGGAGATAGCACATTAGTATAATATACAGGGTAAAAAAAACATCTCTCTTATTACTAGAACCGTGGGTCCACACCATGAAATGGAACATTATTCCCGAAGCAATAAGCCGAATAAAAAAGTGACTTCCCAAAAAAATGCATCACGATTAATCACGAGCGTATAGCGCATTTTTTATGAAAAAATGTTTTGGTACGGTGGTAGTGCCTGTAGTCAAAAACAAGACTGGCGATCTAGCGGATAAATCTAACTACAGGCCTATTTCGTTGGCGACTGTCATTTCTAAGGTTCTTGATAGCATGCTTAACTCGCTTCTGAATAAGTATATAAAGCCGCACGATAACCAATTTGGGTTTAGGCCAGGATTATCTGCGGAAAGCGCTGTTCTATGCCTTAAGCATGCTGTCACTTACTACACGGAGAGAAATACGCCAGTAATTGCTTCTTTTCTTGACCTATCGAAGGCGTTTGACCTGGTTTCCTACGATATATTATGGCTTAAGCTTGAAAAGAGTCGAATACCTTCAGAAATCATTAACATCTTCAAATATTGGTACGGAAACCAGGTCAACAATGTAAGATGGGATGGACACCTATCTGAACCATACAGGTTGGAATGCGGGGTGAGGCAGGGGGGGTTAAGCTCACCAACGCTTTTCAACCTGTATGTGAATGAGCTAATAGGCGAGCTCAGCAGCACCAGAGTCGGATGTCATGTTGATGGCGTTTGCGTGAACAATATTAGTTATGCAGATGACGTGGTGCTGTTGAGCGCGTCCGTTTGCGGACTGCGCAAACTCATGGCTATATGTGAAAAATATGCAAAGAATCACGGGCTTCAATATAATGTTAAGAAGAGTCAAGTCATGGTCTTTGAGGCTGGGAGTAGACGTCTGGATAGTCTTCCACCTATTACTCTTTGTAAAAGTGAGTTGGAAAGGGTTATAACATTTAAATACCTCGGACATATATTAACTCCCGACCTCAAAGATGATGTTGACATAGAAAGGGAACGAAGGGCGTTGTCAGTGAGAGCAAACATGCTGGCTCGCAGGTTTGCACGTTGCTCTAACAAAGTAAAAGTAAGTCTGTTTAGAGCTTACTGCACCTCTTTCTATACGTGCAGCCTGTGGGCTAGATATACTCAAAAAGCTTACAACGCCCTTCGGGTCCAATATAACAATGCGTTCAGGGTGTTGTTGAGGCTGCCGCGATTCTGTAGCGCATCAGGGATGTTCGCGGAGGCGCGAGTAGACTGCTTCTACTCTACAATGCGAAAGAGATGTGCGTCCCTGGTGCGCAGGGTTCGGGTCAGCAGCAACACCATCCTGAAAATGATAGCGGACAGATTGGACTGCGTGTATGTTAATCGTTGTTGCAACATTTCGAGCGGAATGTTGCGACAATGATTAACAATACCAACCTGTAATTTTAATTCTTAGTTTGTAGACATAATTGTAATTTAATTTAATTTGTAATTTTTTCTCTATAATGGATCCTGGTCATCTGAATAAATAATTTTTATTATTTGGTATCGGAATACGAAATTTTTACTTCCCACAATTTGGGACTTATTCAGTTTCATGTTCTGAATCTATAATTTTCAGGAGGTCAGATTCATCCTGTTGACCTTCTTTTCAGCTTTACTCTTCTTAATATTCTTAACAATTTTAGCCCCTTGATCTTGAAAATCCCAAATTAAAACTTCTATTCATTACCAAAAGACTAACAAATTTGGAGCAGCATTGGCACAAAATAATTAAATCCAAACGAGGCAGCAGAAGTTCGACTACCTTTACACATGTTACGTGGTATTATCTTTCGGGCAGTTTGCTCATTTAGCATGCGTATGTCATTGTCATGTCTACTCACTAGTAGGATTCTAATTGTAAGCCTTGTGGAGACGGGACCTTCTACACACACCTATTTTGTGGCACCTACTGACTGGTCTGTAAAATCTTCTCACTTTGCAACTAATCCTTAAGACGAGCTTTCTCAGTTTCTTTCAACCCCTCTATTGGATTTTCTTAAGCCCCTTTTAGCCTGTTTGCAGGTTGAACTAGCTTTTTGAAGAGACTCATTTATGTTTTTACAAAATGAAAACCTCGTCTACTTAACATTATCATCGGAAATTGGGACAATTCTACACCTAAAAACTAGACAACATAATACTCGATTCACCTGAGTTTAAGATATATTGCCATAATCTATAAATTTCTTCCGTATCTGTTTCAAAGCAAATAAGATAATTTTATAGCGGAAATTTTATTAAAAATTTGGTCTTCAAAAAAAAACTCCAAAAATCATCTCGAAAAAATTAAAATAAATATCTAATGAAAAAAAATTATGATATCGCAGTTTCCTTGATGGTTTCATTAAAAATGTTGAAGATACTGATATTCACTCATCTGATGGTATTTCTGGTGAAGGCTCAGGAACTGCAGGAGGCGATTGTGGGTATTCTAGAGATGGTGCTGTGAACAACAAAGTCTAGCTGTATAAGAGATTCTATCTTTAGTTTTCAGGGTGTGAAAAGTGGTTTTCCTGTCCTATTAGTGTCAAAGCACATTGCCATCACAAAATAGCTGTAAATGATAAAAGCAGAGGTTACCACTTGTCAGAAATTAATGGCTCATCAAGTTACAGGCTCATTTATATTATTTCTGTATAATTGATTATTTTATTGTGATACCACTAAGTACTACTGTCCCGTGTGGTGCTGGCAAAGAATAGTACTACAACCTACCCGAACTGGTGGAGAGGAAGCAGCAACTTCTGTGTATCGTATTATCTTACATACTGCGGTCACCATTAACAGCAATCACCAGCCGCAACGCTTAAAAGCGTGGTGTTTTTGGTAAATCCCCGCCAAAGTAACACGCGTTTCTGCTGAAGTATTGGAAAGAGCTCCATGTCCTGCAGTGAACGTTTCTTGAGATATTATGAAATACTACTGCTACTGCTTCAGTCACCACTAACGGTAGAATAGTTACCGCCAGTTACAGAAAGCGTCTTTAAAATTTATTGAAGAAAGTGCCAACAATAAATTTTAAGGAACTTTAACTTAAGACTTACGAATTTTATTCAGTTTAACATTTACTTGATTGTGTAAATCGAAAGTTAAATAAGTTTACATGAACATGTACTTAGTAGTAGTCTTGCAAAGTTACATACGACATTGATCCTTAGGAACACAGGTCCCATCATCATTCCGAAGATGGTCTGGAGCGCAAATGCACCGAGACTCGCAATAGTCCACAATATAGTCACAATCTTTCTGAGCTCCACCGGTTTGACAGGACTCTGAGTAACAGGGTGAAGTGCATGGAGACCATACTTCGTTGGGTCTGGTGCAGTTTACAGGGGCTGGAAAGTATTAATCAAATAAAAGGAAATTGAATACACATTAAAATTTAATGCTACCTAGTTTAATTGCTTTAAGACCAATTACTTACAAACGAAATTCTTTAGATCATCATCAAACCAGTCACAAATTTAAGTTTTCCACAAGTTATAGTAAACTTTTTAACAAATCTTGTACTTACGACATTCTCTAATCGGGATACAAGTAGGGTCTTCAGTACTTCTCATCTTGTAGTTTAGTTCACAGATACAACCTCCGGTACAAGGATATGGTGGATCACAAGCTATCAGGAATTGATTATCATCTTCTGGACAGTAGTCAGTTGGGCAACCAGCTTTACACTGTACGTATCTTTCATTAGGTCCACATTTTTCTAAAATAAATTAGGTGCTTAGAACACGATAATGTTAACATATGAAACTAATAACTTTGATGTCTAGTCAAGTAGCATATATTTAGATAACCCAAGTTGTTTTTGTTATGATGTTACTCATCGTTTCAAAATAAAATTATTCAAAATAAGTCCAGTAAGTACAAATTCTTTACGTATCTAAATCATATATAAATTTTATGGCATAAAACATTCTTCAAAAATATCTACATACATACTTAATGCACAGAAAATTGTATTTTCAACCTCAATACTTACGGCACTCGGATTTGGAAACGCACAACTTTGATTCGTTTCTGTAAAAATCTTCTTTACAAACACATTGCGGATTGCAGTTATGTACGAGCTCGTTACAAACTCCAGTGTCAGGGTTATCGGCATCAGCACATGATTCAGCAAGACATGATGGGCATGGGTTCCATACTTCGTTTGGTTGGCTCGTGCATGATTGAGCAGCTAAATTGTAAGTGAATGATTTGAAGTTCTCATCTATGCTAAGATTCTCATCTATGATAATTAATTAACTTTTTATTACGATAATAGTAAAAATGTACTAATAAATACATACATACATAACATCACGCCTTGTTCCCGTCGGGGTAGGCAGAGACCACAGCTCTCCACCTGCTACGATCTTGACATACTTCCCTTGCTTCCTGAACTTTCATCAATCCTTTCATACATGCTCGTCGGTTTAGGGTACTTTTAACCTGGCCTTTATTCAGAACGTCCTGAATTTGGTCCTGGTACGTTCGCCGAGGACTTCCCCTTCCAACGATTCCATTCACTCTCGCCTTGTAGATCTCTTTCGTCAAACTTCCTTCATTAATCCTCTCTACATGACCAAACCATCTCAGCATCCCGTTCTCAATTTTAGTCACTAAGTCTTCTTTTACGCCACAACGTTCTCTTATCACACTATTTCTAATCCTGTCACTCAATTTCACACCAATCATACTCCTCAACGCTCTCATTTCTACTGCATTAATTCTACTTTCATGGTTTTTCTGCCATACTGTATTGTACTGCCGTACTGTATTGTACTGCCGGCAGATTGTACTGCCGTACATCAGTGATTGTAAAATGTACTAATGACGATTGAAAACAACGGTTTCTTCTTCAAGATCAACTTTGGATTTTTGCTCTTTAAATACAGATATGACAATTCATAAGTGACGGTTTCTCATGGTGGGTTTGAAAAATGAAAACAAAAACTATCCTGTAAAATATGTCACCACAAGGTTTCTTTATTGTAGACTACCAGTGATAAGACAATAGTCATGATGCCAAAACCAAAATGATTCCGAAACTAAAATTTTCATATGCTTTTTGAAGTAAACTTACGGCAATCCTCAGCCAGGATGCAAGTCAAGTCGTAGTAGCTTCTGTATCGATATCCGAGTTTGCATCCACATCCAGGAGGGCAGTCTCGAGGAGGTTTACAAGCATATTTCTCCTGATAGTCACTATCAGGGCAGAACTGATAAGGACATTTGAAGGTGCAGGCTACTTCGGTCAGGTTTGCACTTGCGTCACACTGCAAAGCTGTAATACAATATGTAATGATAATTTATATGATTGAGCTATAAGACCCTTTTACCTTCAGTAAATGCATAACTTAACACAGTGAAGACGGTTTTGAGATCATTGTTGCAGTATCAAAGTGAACCATCGCAATTATGTGAATATTTTTTTTATTGTTAACCATGTGAGTGAATTGTTTGCGACTTTACGTCTACAGGATGTAGAAAAAAGAGGATACCAACCCTGAAGAATTTTTTTTTATGTTCAAACTGACAGACGAGCAGACAGCACACCTGATGGTAAGTGTCACTGCCGCCCATGGAGAATTGGACCCCTGCAACACCGCTTGTGCGCTGCCAACCTTTAAGGATTTGGTTGACCCGCTTTTTAAAAGCCCCCACGTCGTAAGATACAAGGAAAACCGCTGAAGGAAGCCCATCCCACATTTTACTAGTGCGCAGGAGTAATGGAGGATGTGAGTCTGCCCATGAAACTGAACAATTCTCCCTAAGGAACATAAGTCGTAGACGAAAAAAATTTTTTGACTTCCCATAGAAACTGAATTAGCTGATTGTATTATTTCGACCCATGTTCCTTTGGGAAAGTTGTTCAGTTTCATATGCAGAATCACATCCTTCAGGGTTAATATATTTTTTCTGTTGCACCTTGTATAACCCAAATACTTACGACATTCTGACTTAGGAACGCATAACTTTGAATCATTTCTGTAAAAACCTTCTTTGCAAACACACTGTGGGTTGCAGTTATGTACCAATTCATTGCAAACTCCAGTTTGAGGATTGTTAGCGTCAGCACATGATTCAGCAAGACATGATGGACATGGGTTCCATATTTCGTTTGGTTGGCTCGTGCATGATTGAGCAGCTGTAAAATTATTAAATTTTTAATGTACATTAATGCTACTTACATCAACACCAACAACATATTACTGTGACATGTTCATAAAAATGCAATTAAAACGATTAAAAATTACGGTTTCTTTCTTATGGTCAGCTTAGACTTTTGCTGTAGAAATGATAGCTTTGATGTATGCAAAATAAAACCTTAACTGGGACCTTGTGGCGGAATGATCTCCATAATGTGTTTACCTGTAAGATATACCACCAAAACTATGTATGTAATAAGTTCAGAATTTGATTGGGTAAATTTTACCATTTAAGTTTTAAAGTTCCTAAAGGCACACATAAATGTTTATACTTCTCGTTAGTTGACTCAATTCTGTGTTATGCTCTTGATTGTTACGGCCTTACTTTTAAAACATATACTGACAAACTAGAATCAATGCAAATTAGATTTTTCAAATTACTTGTTAATAATAAAACCAAAAATATTTGTAAAGAAGACTACCGCAAACTTTTCGAAATATATAAAATTCTGCCCGTTAGTTTAAAGCATAAATACCTTTTGTTAATAAACAACCGTTACAATCTGAAGTTTTGCACGCTTTTAATAAAACTGTATGTATAGTTTAAAAGTTTAATAAATAAATAATCATAAAATAAATAAATGCGTTAAGTAGATTTCAAAAGTTAAATTTTTATCAGATTTTTAACTTTTTTGTAGGTATGCAAAAAACTAAACTTACGGCAATCTTCAGCAAGGATGCAAGTCAAGTCATCATAACTCCTGTATCGATATCCGAGTTGGCAGCCACATCCAGGAGGACAGTCTCGAGGAGGTTTACAAGCATATTGCTCCTGATAGTCACTGTCAGGGCAGAACTGATAAGGACATTTGAAGGTGCAGGCTACTTCAGTCAGGTTTGCACTTGCGTCACATTGCAAAGCTGTAATGCAATATGTAATGAAAAGACTAACATATCATAATATTTCTAGAATTTCGCAATATGTAGTCAAAACAATCCGAAGTGTACAATTAAATTTTAAAAGACCCTTCTACCTTCATATGTACTCAATAGTACTAATACGATTTTGAGATCATTGCTGATTGCTGAAGTATTAAGTGGACCATCGCAATATTGTGAATCCAAAAATTCTGTTAATAATAAAACTATACAAGCAAAATGTTTGCTACTTTATATCTTTAGATTAAACCAAATACTTACGACATTCTGCCTTAGGAACGCATATCTTTGAATCATTTCTGTAAAAACCTTCTTTGCAAACACACTGTGGGTTGTAGTTATGTACCAATTCATTGCAAACTCCAGTTTGAGGATTGTTAGCGTCAGCACATGATTCAGCAAGACATGATGGACAAGGGTTCCAAACTTCGTTTGGTTGGCTTGTGCATGGTTGAGCAGCTGTAAAATTTGTAAATTATTATTAACGCTACTTACATGAATACCAACAACATATTACTGTGACATGTTCATAAAAAGCAGTTATAACGATTAAAAATAACGGTTTCTTTCTTATGGTCAGCTTAGACTTTTGCTGTAGAAATGATAGCTTTGATGTATGCAAAATAAAACCTTGGCTGGGACCTTGTAGCGGAATGTTCTACAGAATATGATTTCCTGTAAGATATATTACCACGCGTTGAGTAGATTCCAAAAGTTAAATCTTTATCAGTATTTTTACTATATGTACGTATGCAAAAAGCTAAACTTACGGCAATCTTCAGCAAGGATGCAAGTCAAGTCATCATAACTCCTGTATCGATATCCGAGTTTGCAGCCACATCCAGGAGGACAGTCTCGAGGAGGTTTACAAGCATATTGCTCCTGATAGTCACTGTCAGGGCAGAACTGATAGGGACATTTGAAGGTGCAGGCTACTTCAGTCAGGTTTGCACTGGCATCACATTTCAAAGCTTTAATACAAAAAATAATATAAATAATCATATATGCCAATAAAGTTCAACAAAAACATGTAGTACTCACAAGATTACACTCAGCTACTTACGACATTCTGAAGCTGGTACACAAACGTCTGAAGCATTCTTGTAATAACCATCGGCGCAGACACATTGCGGTCTGCAGTATCTTGTTTCTTCGAAACAAGGTTCAGTTGGTTTATTCAGATCTTCACAGTTATCAACACGACATGAGGATGGGCATACATTCCAAACTTCATTGACACCACTGCAAATTACCGGAGCTGAAAGATAGTCCAGGATTATAAAATAAGCAATTTAATAAGACATAGCTCTCAAATTATCAGCTTAAGAAACAAGCCATTCATCATTAGCAGCAGTATTTACAAAACTGTGAAAATAAAACATCTGAGGGTAATCGGCGCTAATGTGAAAGAACTAGAGTGTTTTGGAAGTTAAGATAAGCCGTTGATCCCAGATTCATAGATGAAGGTCATTTTGCCATATCAGAGGCTATTCAACCTTATCAACAGGATAAGTCAGACTACAACGCTTACACGATATTGAAAACTAAGAGAAAATTTCACTTACGACACTCTTCGATAGGAATGCAAGTCCTATCTTCTAGACTTCTTCTTTTAGAATTTTTGAAGTTGCATGCGCATCCCGGCTGACAAGGATATGGTTGAGAACAAGCGATCAGGTAATCGTATTCACTCCTTGGGCAGAAGTTTGTTGGACAATCAAATTGACATGGAACCAAGGTTTCATTTGCACCACACTGAACTTTTGCTACAAAATGAAAATGATGAGTCTTCAGTTACACAACAATATTCTTATAAAGGAAAATTCTAGTACTTACGACATTCTGAAGCTGGTACGCAAACATTAGAACCATTTTTATAATGACCCTCAGCGCAAACACATCGAGGTAGGCAGTAGTTTGTTTCTTTAGCACATGGTTCTGCTGGTTTGTTTGCGTCTTCACAATTTTCGGCCCTACAAGAGGATGGGCAAACATCCCATACTTCATTAAGACCACTGCAAGCTACTGGCGCTGGAAAAGAAAACCAATTAAATATTAAAGAAAGTATTGTAACAATCATAGCACCAGTAAATCACCAGTTATCACATCTACTAGTCTAGCAAAATATTCAGCTTATAGAGAAGTGATAAAGACTGCTACTCAAGGTAAAACACTTACGACAATCTTCAATAGGAATACAAGTCCTATCTTCTTGACTTCTTCTTTTAGAATTGCTTAAGCTACATGCGCATCCCGGCTGACAAGGATATGGTGGAGAACAAGCGATTAGGGAATCGTATTCATTCCTTGGGCAGAAGTTTGTTGGACAGTCAAATTGACATGGAACCAAGGTTTCATTTGCACCACACTGTACTTTTGCTACAAAATGAAAATGATGAGTCATCAGTTACACAACAATATTCTAATAAAGGAAAATTCTAGTACTTACGACATTCTGAAGCTTGTACGCAAACATTAGAATCATTTCTATAATGACCCTCAGCGCAAACACATTGAGGTTGACAGTACTTTGTTTCTTCAACACAGGGTTCTGCTGGTTTATTTGCGTCTTCACAATTTTCAGCCCTACAAGAGGATGGGCAAACTTCCCATACTTCATTGATACCACTGCAAGCTACTGGCGCTGGAAAAGAAAACCAATTTAAAATTAAAGGAAGTATTGTAATAATTACAGCGTGAAGTAACGCACCATTAATCACATTTATATTCAGCTAGTGGAGAAGTAATAAAGACTGCTAATAAAGGTAAATCACTTACGACACTCTTCAATAGGAATACAAGTTCTATCCTCTAGACTTCTTCTTCTAGAGTTGACTGAACTGCAAGCACACCCAGGCGGACATGGATAGGCAACAGAACAGGCGATGAAGGAGTAGTACTCGTTCGTTGGGCAGTATTCGGTTGGACAGCCAACTTCACATGGGACGAATGTTTCATTTGCACCGCATTGATATTGAGCTACAAAAGAAAAGTGTTGCTAAGGATTTTATGTTGAGTTTGCAGTTCAGGGTAAAATTTGGCACTATCTAATGACACTATTTTATAAACACCTTTTATTTCTTGAATAATGTCCAGAGCTATTATCGATGTAGGCATGTTATGGGCTAAGTATTGAGTGAAAATCCTATTAATTATTTAAAAGTACTGAAAATAAATAGGTATACTATGAATAATAAAATAATAATACAAGATGTAAAATGAGGAATTGGCACATTATTACCTAAATTTTGTCAATTGAAATGATAGAATCGAAACTGACATTAAAATAACTACCTGAATGTTTTCGGGTCTTCAAAATCTGTGCTTTGAGTGGATGATTAATTAGTAAAGCATTTGAAAATAAGTCAACAGTACTTACGACATTTATCAACTGAAACACAGGAGCCAGTGGTCGAGTCCCTGTAAAAGCCAGGCTTACAAACGCATCTCGGCTGACAGTTTTTGATGAGTGTGTTGCATGCAACCGGTAATTTGAAGGCATCTTCACAGTATTCTCCCAGGCATGGAGAGGGGCATGAGTTCCATTCTTCATTTTCTTGGCAGGTTTGAGGGGCTGAAGAAATAATCTTTGTGTTATGAAAGTATTTTAATATCAGACGTTACTCTGTAATAAAGTATTTTTGATTTACATTCTTACTTATTGTCGAACAATTTAATAACATATTAGGACTTCAATACACATCCGTTGTTCCTCTACCGGTACTTTTTAAGAATATGGTAAACGTAAAAAATTGGCAGAAGATTACAACATAGAATTTCAAGAAATTATTTTGAAACAGGCATTAAACGAGTATAAAAATTAAAGTAAGCTACTACAACTTGTAGCATCTCATAATTACTTACGGCACTCTTCAGCAGGGATACAAGTATTGTTGGTGTTGCTCTTTCTTCTGTAACCTACTTTGCAAGCACAGCCAGGAAGGCAAGGGTTTGGTGGGTCACAGGCCACAATTCCTGGTGTTCCACTCTCGGGACAATAGTCGGTAGGACAATCCACTTTGCAATAAAGATATATTTCGTTTTCTTCCTCGCATTCGGGTTCTGGTTCTAAAAATACACTTAACTTAATGAAATGCTTATTTGCAGTTAAAATTTTCTGTAAAATATTACGGTTACAACTGCGTGATAAAAAGGTCAAAGTTATTCAAGTGATATGCGGTTAACTGTGAACATAGAATAAATGAATGACTGTGAAGATCTAGGTGTATCAAAGGGTAAAAATTATTCTACTAGAAATTGCAAACTCGTAGTCTACTAGCATTTGTGCAACATCAACCCTGTTTAGGTCCTGTGTGGTACCGGCAAAGAATAATACCAACCCATACATACCCGTGGGTGTCGTAAAAGGCGACTAAAAGTTAACTGGAGGATGGGCAGCAGCATCCTCCTTTGTATCTTACATCTTACTTACTGCGGTCACCTACAACCGCGGTCCATAGTGCCAGCCGTAACGCTAACAAGCGAGGTGACTATGGTACTTCCCCTCCACATTTTTCCAGCAAAAGCTAGAATTCTGGAGGGACCTCCCTGTCCTGTAGTGGACGTTTCATGGGATGTTATGATGAACCCTGTTTAGATACGCAATAGATGACACCACGGATTCAGTATGTCTTGCTCTGCCTGCCCTTTCAAAATCTCATTTACAACACCACCGATCATGCTGTCTGTGAGGCGATGTATTGGTCTTATACAAAGAACAACGATAGGGCCACTCCGCCTGCGCAGGGCAACATGCATGGACTTCAAAGCTCTGTGGTCAAAAACATGTTTATCTGCGGAATTAACTCAAATTACAGTATAACTAGAGTGCAACCACAGATTACGATAACTGTCCTTTGGAAAGAAGGCTACGTTTTTAAAATGCACAAAACTAAAAAAAATTATCGCGAAAGAGCACGGGCAAAACGTGAGAATCGTTCATTGGCTCCTGGCGGCATGTCACACCTACTCTGAAGGAGGCAACTGTCAGCATCGGAGTTGTTTACCCCTTTACCCATACTTATAGCCACAACTACGAGGTTCATAAGATAGGTAGTAAAGCTTGGACGTGACCTTTTAATGGTTTAACTCTGTCAATATTTTGTTCACAATTACTTACTCATAAAACTGAACTGATATTTCCTTGAAATAACCTGAATAAATTTTAACAAACAAAACTTACGAGGTGTTGTAGAGATTGCATATGGCTCAGTACCAATTGTTGCAGGAGAAGTTGTTACAAGAGGAGCTGCAAAACAAATTTACATAAGCTATTTTCAGTACTTATTAATCTATTATATCATATATAATCTATACATATCTATACATATAATAAAAGAGTAGAAACCGCGTGTCTGTACTTTTGATAAATTTATAAAAAAAATTGTGTTGGCGATAAGAAACGACTAATAGAACTCAAAAATATGTTTTCTGAACTTTTTGTCTGTCTGTCTGGTTTTCGATAAACTCCGAAACTACTGAACGGATTTTTTCGCGGTTTTTGCAGATAGATTCAGCTTAGCTCTGAGCAACATATAGGCTATGTTTCATTCAAATCGGTTCACTCAATAAGAAGCTACACTAATGTAAAGTATCAAATTGCCTGTACGATAATAACTCACAAACCGATTCAATCTAAGTTTTCAATTACGAGTTTGGCTTACTTTTGTGCAACATAAAAGTTTAGTTTCATTGCAAACGGTTCACTCAGACAGAAGGTACGCTAAGTTTCATGCGGCGGCGCAAATAACTCACAAACTATTGAACGGATTCAAACGGGGTTTTCAATAAACTGTCAAGCTTACTTCTTTGCAACATATTAGCTTACTTTCATTGAAAACGGCTCACTCAGACAGGTGCGCGAAATTTCCAGCGGAGGCGCCAATATCTCACAAACAACTGAACCGATTAAAACGAGGTTTTCAGTAACGTATTTGGTTTACTCCAAGCAACATGTATGCTTAGTTTCATTGCAATCAGTTCACTCAGACATAAAATACACTAAGTTTCAAGCGGCGGCACCAATAACTACTAAACGGATTTAAACGGGGTTTTTAATAACGTGTTTAGCTTAATTCTTTGCAATGTATTAGCTTACTTTCATTAAAAACGGTTCACTCAGTCAGAAAATGCCCGAAGTTTCAATAGGCGGCACCAATAGCTCACAAACTACTGTACCGGCTCCAACTGGCATTTCCATGACATGCTTGGATTAGGTACTTCCGTGTAACATAATATAAACTTAGGTTAGTTGAAAACGGTTCACTTAGATAGAAGTTACGCAAAGTTTCAAGCGAAGGCGCGAATAATTCAAAAACCTTTGAGCAGATTCAAACGTGGCTTTCAATAACGCGTTTGGCTTACTCCTGTGCAATATATAAGCTTAGTTTCATTGCGAAAGGTTCACTCTGACAGAAGATACGCAAAGTTTCAAGCTGCAGAACCAAGAACTCACCTACTGAACTGGTTCAAAGTCAAACGAGGTTTTCAATGACGCGTCGGGCTTCTTTCTGTGCAACATATAAGCTTTATTTCATTGCAAACGGTTCACTCAGACAGAACGTTCGCGAAATTTTAAGCGGCCGCACCAATACCTCACAAACTACTTGAACGACTTAAACGGGGTTTTCAACAACGTATTTGGGTTGCTTTCTTGCAATATTTGAACTTTTTTTAATTATAATCGGTTCATTCAAACAGATAATAGGCGAGTTCAAAGTTTCAAGCTGTGAAACCGAGCTGAAATCAAAGAAAGCTTATAATTTTGTTCGGAAGAAAGCCAAATACGTTGTTAAAAATTCAGTTTGATCGAGTCCAGTTGTTTGTGTAAAAGTCGTGGGTACAGCTAAAGATTGGTAGATTCTAGATTTAGTTTATTGTAAAAATAATAACAAAAAAAAATCCTGTTTCGGCACGGCGGTGCAACAAATGTAAAGAAAAAATATGAAAGTTCTAAAGTTTTGAAGATTTGGGAAGTAGGTAAACGAATACTTCAAAAAATAAAGAGAGAATTCAATCATTGTTTTTTAGGAATTGTCTTTTAAGGGGAGAGATAAGTTACAAAGATTGTACGGAAGTGAGGTCCAACAGTTGTGTGTGTAGGTACGTGTAGAGTTAAAAGCATGTGAAGCTAGACACGTTGGACTTTGTACCGCTCTTTTTTTCAGTAGCCACAGAAGTTAAAGTGACTGAGCCTCAGATTTTGTTAGGCTTTGTTTGGTATAAGAAATAACAAAACCCGTATCATAGTTACTCCGCGTGGAATTCGACTATGATTTTACACTTACGAGGATAGTGGGCGACCTAAAGTCCACACGTAAACAAGACGTGTTTAATTTACTTACAAAAATCCGTATTATCGGTACTCTGTATACCTAATAATATAAAGGCGAGAACTGCACTGTCTGTCTGTCTGTTACGCTTTTATGACTAATCCGAGAAACCGATTGTGATAAAAACTTGGTACGAAGATAGTTTGAACCATAGGAAAAGTCATTAGCTATACTTTTTCTGAACCCCACGCGGACGGAGTCGCGGGCAACAGCTAGTAATTAAATAAAACTGACTGATTATGTAAATATACTAAAGCTAGCCTATATTGTTTAATAAAACTGAAGTAGTATTAAGTAATATCCCGGTTCCATATAACTAAATGGTTTTGATTAGAAATATAATACATATTTTAAGAAAGACGAAGAAAAAATCTATATTTTGGGTCATTTTCGTCCCTGGCTAAATAGTCATCATAACATCCTATGAAACGTTCACTGCAGAACAGGGAGCTCCATCCAGATTTCCAGCTTTTGGTGAGGAGGGGAACTACCATAGACGCCATGTTTGTAAACGTTGCGGCTGCCACCATGGACCGCGGTTGCTGGTGACTGCAGTATGTGAAATGGTACGATACACAGAAGGACGCTGCTGCCCATCCTCCAGCTCATAATCCTATAGTCCCCTGTTAAAACACCCTTGGGTCATACTCGGATAAAGATGAGTTGGTACAATTCATTGCCGGTACAACACGGGCCAAATACTCAAATACTAAATAATGTTATTCAAATACTATTCTCTAGTTTTTACTCGTGGAAACAGCAATTGTAATAATATTTTGTAATCTAAACTTTGTAAGGGATCAGTTGGACAGAGAAAAAGACAAACGAGGAAGTTCTAGATTTGGTTAAAGAGAAGAGAAATTTGCTGAGAACCATCGAAAATAGAAGAGGGACGATGGTCGGACACCTGATAAGACATGACACTTTCATAAAGAATATTATTGAAGGAAAAGTAGAGGGCAGAAGAGGAAGAGGAAGACCAAGACGCACTTATTTTGACCAGATAAAAGAGAGGGTAAACGTCGAGTCTTATCAGGATGTCAAATCATTGGCAGAGGACAGAGAGAAATGGAGATTGCTCCACCGACAAGAGCGCGTCTCTTAAATATGAGAAGAAGAAGAATCTAAACTTAACGGTTAGCGTCCCAAAGAAAAGACACATAAAATTGAACAACTTTCTCAAAAATTCATATTATAAAGTGCAAGTGTAAGTACAGTTTGTATGGGATAGCAAACAAAATCCAATTTTTATTTTATTTTTTTGGAAAATTTGTTCAGATGCGTGTTCTGACTTACATACTTAAACTTGACAATGGGTCCAAGATGATGGAGATCTTGAGGGGATGTCAGCATTGGATGTTTTTTGGCTGATATAATGATGATACTTAAAGAATATACCTGGTCCTGGTGATGGCTTAGGTCGAGGTGGGTCAATAGGTACCACTGGTCTTGTAGGTCTAGGAGGGCCTGGTGGAGATGTAGCTCCAGCAGCAACAAAACACAGTAACACCACCCACATGATGGTATCGCACTGAAATATGAACATACGTGGAATGAAGTTGGTTAAAAACGTGCGTAAGAAGTCAATAAGACAAACATAACAGAACAGAATAATAAAATGAAAAACGAAATGAAAAATAAAGGTATGTACAGGATGTAACTAAGTGGTAAATTTTTACCTTACGGATTAATGAATGAGATTTAGATTATTTTGCTCAAAGTAGAATCTAGAAAACTCAATAAATGTCTTAATGCAGAATGTACATTTCAAATAGAGCGAATCTACTTCCGTTCCGGATCATGCTGGCGGCGTACGAGTAAAAGAAACGGTAAAAATCCACTGCAGCGCAGCCTACTTTAAAATTTGGACCTGTTTGTCATTGTTATGCTCTTATGGAGTTTACAGTGCAAGGACTATGTACATATCACCTAACATCTAGTCTTCTTCTTCGTGTCAATGTTCAAATATCATCACGTTGGATCAAATACTTTCCTAAACCTTGCCACTTCTACGGCTTTATCTGACGCCTCACGCAGGTCCTCGCCAGTGCAGGTGGAGGGGCACAGTGGACAAGAGAGCAAGTGCGACATGTTCTGAGATGAAGCTCCACAGTCACAGTGCCTTAGCAACTGGTCTGCGAAGCCCCACATTGCCATGTTTTCTCTGCAGCGGCCAACCTGAGTTCGCAGACGGTTTAGCGACTTCCAGGTTAACCACTGCAGATTGTGTCCAGGTGGCAGAGTTTCTGCAGGTGGTACGTATCCCGATGGGACTGGAAATTTTTCGGCCCACACTTGTTCTCTTTCCGAGCTTGGGTTATTGTTAGTTGTAGGAAAAGTTGACCTTAAAAAGCTTTTACGGCTTTTAAGGCGGACTATGGGCATTGTGTAGTTGTGCAATGGGTGTCGGGGATCCGCTTCTTGTTTTCAACATCTTGTTAATACTACTGTATTTACAGCAATAAATAATTTTGTTTTGATTTGATCTGATCTAATAACGTTTGCCTGCCTTACACACACATTTAATTTTCTCTCGGGTAATTGCACTACATTGTTAGGTATTTTGTTGTAATATCGTACACACAGCCCGACTAGTGCAAATTTAGTTTGTGGTTGAGCAAGTTTGTATTTATTTTAGTTTTTATGTGTTTGATGATTGTTCTTTCTGGTATGCATAATATTTTTATAAATATATTGTCATGGCCCTGTCATTAGGTACCTACATACCTACATAATATCACGCCTTGTTCCCGTCGGGGTAGGCAGATACCACAGTTCTCCACCTGCTACGATCTTGACATACTTCCCTTGCTTCCTGTACTTTCATCAATCCTTTTATACATGCTCGTCGGTTTAGGGTACTTTTAACTTGGCCTTTATTCAGAACGTCCTGAATTTGGTCCTGGTACGTTCGCCGAGGCCTTCCCCTTCCAACGTTCCCATTCACTCTCGCCTTTTAGATCTCTTTCGTCAATCTTCTTTCATTCATCCTCTCTTCAAGACCAAACCATCTCAGCATCCCTTTCTCAATTTTAGTCACTACCTCTTCTTTTACACCACAACGTTCTCTTATCACACTATTTCTAATCCTGTCACTCAATTTCACACCAATCATACTCCTCAGCGCTCTCATTTCTACTGCATTAATTCTACTAATTCCCTAGGTAGAGATTAACATAGGTACCTATCTATGTTAAACTCCTTAAACCTATGAATCCTTAAACACTGTCTTATGAATGTCGTTACCTATCCTGAGAACTATAAGGTCCTAATAAAAAAAATCAAACTGTTTATTTCATGCAAAAAAACTTATTAAATTATCTTTACAAGACTTGGAATCTTAAAAATTAAAGATTATATCTAGTCCTTCTTAGTTACTCGCTAGCTTACATTTTAATGAAATAGTGAACATAATTTTAGTATGTTACTCAGACCATAAAACTGAACAACTTTAATCAAGGAACATAGGTCGAAATATGAAAATAAATATTTGACCTCCCATAGAAACTGCATCAGATGATAGCGCATTTTGTACGGCAGGTCTTCCGTATTTCAAACTATGTTCCTTTGGGAAGGTTGCTCTGTTTCATGGTCTTAGTAATATGCTTAAGTTATGTTTACTCTATATGATAAGATACCTAATACACGTGCCGGTAATTTCAGTGTCTCTCTTATCATTCGAACTGAAACACTACAGTACAAACACTGCTACTTTACCGCAGGCAGAAATTGCAAAGGGGTGGTACAGACGGACTTTGCACAATAGCCCTACCGTCAATAAAATTGGGTGTAGAGATGGGCTGGTCTATTCTTAGCTGCAACAACATGGCATACATATATCGTGACTTTTAATTAGTTTTTGATAGAAAAAGGTATGAATGTACTCATGATACTGAACAACTTTTCCCAAGGAACATAGGTCAAAATACGAAAATCAAGTTTTGACCTCCCATAGAAACTGCATCAGCTGATAGCGCACTTTGTATGGGAGGCCAAATTTAGTTTGTCGTATTTCCTATGTACCTTGGGAAAAGTTGTTCAGTATCATGAGTACATGCACATCTTTTGCTATCAAGAACTAATTAAAAGTCACCCTATATGTAAAATTTCCATCCTGTAATTTTAATAATCAAATAACACTGTATAATTTTATCGTAAATGAAAATCTTTTGTAATAATTTGAAAAACCTTTTATGTAAATTTGCATCTGTGTAAACAATAAAATTCTCAACAGATAAATAATTAATAAAAGTTATTATATCTGGTTAATTAATGGGCAAATGGGATTCAGTTGTAGCAAATTAAATTCCATAAATTAAATATACTCGTAACTGCGTTGGACATTTATTACGTGTGCATTTTTTGCCGTTGATGTTCGAAAATTTTTGACTACCCCACAAATTGATGCGGCTAGAATATTTTAACTTATAAAATTTATCTTATACACCTATCTTAAGATCACTGTTTCTGTGATAAAAAAAATAACAATCGATTCAAACGTCTTTTGCGTGGAATTCACCCAAACATTTTGTGTGTTACGAGTGATTGTTATGTGCCTAGGACCTGGGTTTTATTTATCTATTTTATATTTATCTATCAATCTATAGTACGCATGGGTTTTTATCGACAATGTTCGACCGCGGCAATCCTAAATGACGCACGGAAGCTCGCTGTTAAAAAATATTCTCACAGCGGCTCGCCAGGGCCCTGAGTCAAGTGGCTTTCTACAATCGCAAACACCAGTAGAATAGAATAAAATTGTATGGATTGGACATAAGCTGTCACGTGACATTTCGTTAGCTAATGTTAATCCCATACATTTTCATTCTATTCTACTGGCGTTTGCGATTGTAGAAAGCCACTTGACTCAGGGCACTGATCGGCACTTGCGATATGTTATCCATGCCCAAGCGGTTACGCGTATCACTGTTCGATGGTTTGCGCGCGAAGTTGAGACGCACCATCCAGCCTGAAGCATATCTATTTTTGCCCAAGAACTTTAAGAAACATAAGTCATAATTCCTACCAAGAATTTTTCTAATAATTACTGACACAAAAAACCGGCCAAGTACGAGTCGGACTCGCGCACCGAGGGTTCCTTACCACTAAGGTAAAAATATCATCAGAGTTAAATGCGAATTAAATGCGCGCGAGTCCAAAACGCTCTTGACCAAGTTTTAT
Source organism: Athrips mouffetella (assembly GCA_947532105.1). Classification (NCBI taxonomy): domain Eukaryota; kingdom Metazoa; phylum Arthropoda; class Insecta; order Lepidoptera; family Gelechiidae; genus Athrips; species Athrips mouffetella. Next base: position 3,621,581 of record OX383964.1, on the reverse strand, counting down.
TATTTATTTTTATTCTATAGCCTATGCACTATAAGTATACCAATTTTCACACTTGTAGGTATTTCCGTTTTTACGATAGAGCTAAAACAACGAATTCGAGCAAATGTCGCCTAAAAACGCGTTTTTAGTAGGGAAGCCCCCTTATTTTTTTATTTCATTTTTGCGGTTATAGCGGCAACAGAAATACATAATCTGTAAAAATTTCAACCGTCTACCTATTCATAAGATACGGCCCGCTGACAAACAGACAGACAGACATCCAGAGGGTCCCGTTTTTCACCCTTTGGGTACGGAACACTAAGAAACAACTCATGACCACACAGTATAATAAATAGATGCTAGACACAGGCAAATAACATACCAAATATAAAAGACTTATCTGTGAAAACTCACATTTAAATCAGACGTTAAAGAACTTGCGCCACTAGAAAATGCTCATACATTCTCGAATACCTTCGAAAGAAGAACGTGGAACTGAAAAGTGGATATAAATCCGGGGTTTTCGAGGAAATGCAAAGGCTTAGTTGTATTCCCGTGGAAAACAGGTTGCGATTTAGTGACGCAGACGTTACTGTCAAAGACAAAGACTATCGCGATAAAAGCTATTACTGTAATATGTTGAGTTTTCTGCAATATGAACTTTGTATCTTTAGTTGTACCGCGACATTAAAAAGGAAACCTAGCAAAAGTTAATGTAGGTCGAACATGCAGGGAAAGGTTGACGTAGCAATAAGTGTAATAGTTTTTAAGATCGATTTATTTTTAGAATAGAACCAACCACGAGCAAATAAAGAGCTTTCATCTTGACCACCAATTTGGTATTTTATTTAACATCAACGAACCGAACGAAATACAATACTTTTTCAGATTCAGATAATTTTATTCAATGTAGATTCTTTACAGACTACTTATTGAATGTCATGCAGAATACAATGCAAATAGAGCGAGTCTACGCCGTTTCGGATCGTGCTATGGAAGCGTAAAAGAAACGGCAAGAAACCACTGCAGCACGGCCTACTTTAAGAGTCGGCTTTTTACAATGTGTTTCTTGTGTTTCGCTGGAATATCAGATCTTTGGCTATACTATTGCTTTAGGTAGGTACGTATTATTGGCCGTAAAGTTGCCTGAAAATGTGGTCTGCTTCCTTACGATTGAAGTTCTTTGCTCATTTTCAAATAATAAGGTTGATTTTCCCAATTTCTTAGTGATGTTTTGGTATAATTTTGGGAAAATTTGGGAAGTGTTGCCAAAATTGATACACCACTTTCTTAGCCGAACTTGTTTACTATTAATATTCTGTGGCCGAACGAACACACAAGTTTTTTTTATCGTTCGGCTCTCAATTCGAAGTCGGAAATTTTGGGTTTAGTTCCCGGTGAGGACACTGACAAACAATAACCACTTTGTGCCACTTCCTCCAATAAGGCACAATTTCACATAAATTGTAATACATTTTTTTATGAATTTTCCATTTTCCGGGAGCTTTATGGTGAATTGACATAGGGGTCATATGTCAAATATTTCCTGATTCCGATCAAATATTAAGAGTCTTCACAGGTTGAGCGCCCAGATTAGTAAGTATAGTACAGAAGGTTGAGCGGTTGGTCCCGGCTATTATCTAATGGACGTAGTTGTAAATGAGTAATAATTATTCATTTCGGAAAATTGCGTGAATGAAAAATTCACATTGTTACTTGGACTAAAGTAAGGCCATCGTAACTGTGACAGCTGTCAAACGTATGAAAAATTACGACCTGCAAAGAAAAATGAACCCTGTGTGTTGGTGATAAGGAAACGTCAAAACGGATTTCTTATGTTGACCCTTCTTTAAATCAGATTGAATTTGTGTTGTATTAGGAATTAAAGCATCTGACAAAGATAAAAGAACTGAAAGTTACTCCATCGAAAAGAGCTTGACAAATGACAAAACCCATTCAATCTACATCTACACTTCTACACTAATATTATAAAGAGGAAAGATTTGTACCTATTTTTGTATATTTGTATGTTTGTAATGAATAGGCTCCGAAACTACTGGACCGATTTGAAAAATTCTTTCACCATTAGAAACCTGCATTATCCGGGATGAACATAGGCTATAAAATATTTTAAAAAAAGTTAGGGTTCCGTATGAAAACTTCGATAATGTAACCCAAGGTGTGAAAAAAATACTAAATAGCATCCTTATATCGAGTACGCTGCCGAAACTATTAACAATAGAGCAAAGTAATGTACTACAGAATTATAGAAACCATCAATATCTACAAAAAAGTCCGCAATACCATATGTCGAACTATTACAGTTATGTCACAATAACTACTTTTTCATGTTAAAATATGTAATAGTAACGCCGGTACAAACTATATAGGCCACATTATTCGTACCTATTAATCCTTATCCAAGTAAATGATTTCGTATTCAAGGCTATATCAGTACCTGTAAATAACTTTTTGAATTATTCAAATCGGACATACCATTCAAAAGTTATCATGAGTGTAATTGTTATCAAAATTGAAATTAAAGAAACAGCGCCCTAAGTGACTGTATTGGTTTTATCTACAACAGAGAATAGACACGAAAAATTTGACTGGTCAAGTGCGTGTCGTTCCGTGTGGTAGCGGCAAAGAATAGTGCCAACCCATCTCAACCTGTAGGTGTCGTAAGAGGCGACTAAGGGTTTACAAACCGGAAGATGGGCAGCGACATCTTTCCGTGTATCGCACCATCTTACATACTGCGGTCACCAACAACCGCGGTCCATGGTGCCAGCCTTAATGCTAACAAGCGTGGTGACTAAGATACTTCCCCTCCACATTCTTCTAGCAAGGGCTCGAATTCTGGAGGGAGCTCCCTGTCCTGTAGTGGACGTATTATGGGATGTTATGATGGTTTTGATGAAGTGCGTGTCGGCTCGAGCGAATTTAATGCACTTCTGCATGACTAAGATGGTATGACTGCCCATAACTAGGACAGTATTTTTACCTTAGTGGTACGGAACCCTCGGTGGGAGTCCAACTTGCGCTTGGCTGGTTTCTTTAGTAACCCCCGATGCTACAAGAACCTATATCTACCCGTGCGAAGCCGGGGCGAACCGCTAGTAACTTATAAAGCCTACGATAAAGCCGAAGGACGGTAGCCTAGTTGGTAAAGCTTCTCCAGTACTGACGGAGAAGACGCAGGTTCGAATCCTGCCTGTGGTTGTGAAATTTTGCGATTTTCGACTTTATATATTTATCCGAATACAGAAAGTGTTAAAATAAAATCATTTTCAACATATTAGAAGGACGAAAGCGATTAATTGGGTTACACACGGTCTAATTCATTAATTATTTGCAAAGGTCGCGGGTTTCTTACTGCGTTCTTCACCAAAACATCAAGACACATGGCTTGTATAAGCAGTAACCCTGACCAAGTGTCTAGTGATTCTGGTCGTGTAGTACTGTTAAACATGGTATTACCATTCCTTGACCCAAAGGACCTAAGGATTAGACCCTTTTCTGAAGCACTCGTGCTTTAAAGTAATGAGTTAAATCTAGTTGTATTAAAGCTTAAGCGCTGTCCTTGCAGCCTCGTTTTAAAGTGACGTGGTGTGGTAATTCGTATAAAGGCTTTTTTTCCTGCTATTTGATTATAAAATGTATGACACTGCTGGTATTTTTTTCACAACTCCAACTGAAGTTGAAGTAAATGTTAACTGTGTGTGTAATCTTGACGCTTTCGTATTTATCAAATGCTCGTGATTATGTGTAGGTACCTACTTAAGTCATCATCTTTCTTCCTCGTGTCCTTTACACTACACCGTGCCGGAAAAGTACTTTACTAAAGTAATTTTTATACCCTTTTATACATAATCTGCCTATAATGGAGTTCACGAGTTCACAAAAGACCATCGCGATTTGAAAACAAAATAAAAACTTTACATTCATTTAAAAGTTTTAAAAATTTTGATTTTTCTGTATTTTTGACTAGCGGTTTATAAAACGATATAGTCTTTTTCTGTGTGCGTGTATTTATGGTCGTAAACGGTACGTCGTACTAGTTTACTAGTACAAGTATTATATGATCTGTGACGTCGTGTAATTCAAGAGAAATCTTTACCTAACTGCATAATTATTGTTAATAAAACTTGGCTTTAAGGGGCTGATAAGAGCTAAATACGCTTCACTTGAGCAGGTTTTTAACGAAAAGTGATGAATACATGGCCGTGAAAAAAATTTATGTGATAATTAAGCGTCTTTACAATAATATGGCTGACTCCGAAACACGATTAAATATATTTTGTACGCCATAAAAAAAATCCAAAGTTACCTTTGCGTTTTGCTTTTAAACCGTTTCTCTTAAGTACCCATTAATCTATGATGCCAAAACTTTTACACATTATTCAATACATTACGCATAATAATATAGCTATTTGATAATTAATATTATGGGTACAGATTTTGAGAAAAATGCAAACATGAGCGAAAAACTTAAAACAGCGCGAATCCGCTCCGTTCTAGCACGCGCATTCTACCCTTTGTTAGAAAGGGAGGTAATTCAGCTCTTATCAGCCACTTAATGTTTTCGTGAACTCTAGAATGGAATGCAGTAATATTCCATGACGTAATCTCTCATTTCTTTTAGGTATAAAAAAGTTGTGTGGTGAAGTTATGTGGTAAACATGTTTTTTTATTTTTTCGTATTTCGACATGTGTTTCTTCAGTAAATAATATTATGTTTCTCTGACTGATATAGAGTTTTAGTAGTTTTTTGGACGTACTGCAATAGAAATACGAAAACGGTTTATGAGAGGATTAAAGTAATTTTCCACAAAGACTTTTTTATTTTATTTTAGTGCCTCGGTGTCTTCTTTTCGATATAATAGAGGCTAAGTGACACCATGTTAATTTAACAACAGGGTTGCATCATTTAGCTTCACCATAACCACGGAGTAACCATAACCGAATAACCTTTATGGTTATACATACCCCGTTATCAAGCGGGCAGTTTGGTGGCTAATTAGTGATGTGCAACACAAACTATCCAAGTCTCGACATTGTAGATGTATTGGAAAACCAATTTGATGTCAGTACTATTAATAATTAGAGTGAAAATGTTTTCTTTTAAATACTGTACCTGAAATATAAAAAAAACCGGTCAAGTGCGAGTCGGACTCGCGCGCCGAGGGTTCCGATATACCTATAGTATTTTTGGAAGCAATAAAGTCCATTTTCAGGACCGCAAAACTAAATTTGTTTGTAAAGGTTTTTTGCAGATTTCTGAAAAACTGTGCAACTTAGAAAGATCGTTTTATTTTTGCTGTAAAGTTTATATAAACTTCTGTCAACTGTAATTAATTCAGATTTTTCCTTACTCAAACTTCGGAGATAAGGGGGGGGGAATGGTATTTTTCTTGACATTTTTCATCATAACTTTAAAACTAAGAAATTTAAAAAAATACAAAAATATATTTTAAAATGTACAAGTAAAGCCCTTTCATATGATACCCCACTCGACCTAGTAGCGACAATTTGAAATTTGGCCCCCCCTATTTTGGCCCCCTTTATATTAATAATCATACTTTTTTCAAAATTTTTTCTTGTGCAATTAAGTTGGGCAACTATATTCTAAAACTATTCCAAATTTCAGGTTGATAGCATAAGTGGTTGCTGAGATATAGAGGTGTGACAGACAGACGGACAGACAGACAGAGCGGCACCATAAGGGTTCCTTTTTTTTACCATTTTGGTATCGGAACCCTAAAAAGAAACCTATAAGCGAAAACCTATGAAAAATAATAGGTCATCTTCTTCTTCTTCGTGTCAATGTTCAAATACCAGATCCTTTTAAATGTCTTCCTCCCAAAACCTTGCCACTTCTATGGCTTTATTCGACGCCTCACGGAGATCGTCGCCAGTGCAGGTGGAGGGGCACAGTGGACAAGAGAGCAAGTGCGCCATGTTCTGAGATGGAGCTCCACAGTCACAGTGCTTTAGCAACTGGTCTGCGAAGCCCCACCTCGCCATGTTTTCTCTGCAGCGGCCAACCTGAGTTCGCAGACGGTTTAGCGACTTCCAGGTTGACCACTGCAGATTGTGTCCTGGTGGCAGAGTTTCTGCAGGTGGGACGTATCCTGATGGGACTGGGAATTTTTCGACCCACACTTGCTCTCTTGCCGAGCTTGGGTTATTGCTTGTTGCGGGAGAAGTTGACCTCAGAAAGCTATTACGACTTTTGAGGCGGACTATGGGCATCGTGTAGTTGTGCAGCGGGTGTCGGGGATCCGCTTTTTGTATTTGTTTCTCCATTGCACAAGCTACTTCTCGGCGAACTTCAGGAGGAGCTATGCCAGCCAGAGGATAAATGAGGTTCAGCTTCATACTTACTTAGATATAATAAAACACCGAATCATGTACATAATTTGTGGTGTCACTGAGCAGATTACAAGTTTTTTTTTATCTTGGTATTTTAGTATTTAAAATAGCGTTTTCTTTAATGGACTGCAAGTGATGGTGCACCTAAAACTATGCTTGGCGACTCAGTCGATGAACCTGAACAATTTTCACAAAAAAAATTGGTTTTCCCATACATAGATACAACATCGACACTTGGATAGTTTGTGTTGCACATCACTAATGTTAGGTAGCTATACCACATTGCCCGCTTGATAACGGGGTATAGACTTATAACGATATGTGATAAAAAATTAAAATTGTTTTTAATTTCACAACGAATATTTTAAGAGGTACTTTTATCCAAGAAACTGAACCACATTTCCCAAAGAACATTATGTCGAAATACGATTAAATTTTTCGACTTCCCATACAAACTGCATAAGCATTATTTTGAATGTGAAATCAAAATTTTCTTTTTTTCCCTTAGAAAAAATTGTTCAATTTAATGGACAAAACCTCCTCTTAAAATATCCGAGGTGACAAAAAATAACGTTGTATACAGGGTGTTAGTGTAAACACTGTGATCCTTGAAACTGTGCATTGAGACCATGAAACTGAACAACTTTCCCTAAAACACATAGGTCAAATTACGAAAAAAAATTATTGACTTCCCATAGAAACTGCACCAGCTGATTGCGCATTTTGTATGGGAAATGAATTTTTTTTTTCGTATTTCGACCTATGTTCCTTCCAAAAAGTTGTTCAGTTTCATGGTCTCAATGCACAGTTTCAAGGATCACAGTGTTTACACTAACACCCTGTATACGGTGGAGAGCCTCCCCAGACGGACTTTGCCCAAAAGCCCTAGTTTTTATTATCACTTTCTTTAGAACAATTACCTATTTCTATCTCTTATTTTAATAATACTTTCCCATACTGACCCGTCCCGATGGATCAACCTGTACACCCCCTTGCCTTTTTAGGGTTCCGTACCTCAAAAGAAAAAAACGGAACCCTTATAGGATCACTTTGTTGTCCGTCTGTCTGTCAGTCTGTCTGTCAAGACCCTTTATCTCACGAACGGGTAAAGGTATCAGGTTGAAATTAATACCATATATTAGGATCTATGAACCACACAAGATCTGAAAATTTTAATTTTTTACAACGACGTAATCAAAAGATATGGCATTTTATGTCTTCATCTCCATACATTTATTCAAAAATGCAAAACCTACAGGGTACTTCCCGTTGACCTAAAATTATGAAATTTGGCAAGAAGCTAGGTCTCACAGTACAAATAATGGGAAAAGTCTGAAATCATTAAATATTACAACTTTTCTCACAACTAATAGTAACCAATTGTGGTGAGCTCCCATTTCAAGAATATTCATATAAGAGTGGGGTCAAGTTGGATGGTCGTTGAGGCGATTTTTGTTTTAGTTCTATTTAAAAACGGGAACATTTACAAACTTGAAAATTGGTATGTTTATAGTGCATAAGCTATAAAATAACAACAAATAATAAAATTTGGTCAAGCACGTGTCGGACTCAAAAAATCTAGCACATTAACTTACAGAAATTACAACTAATACAATTATGTTTATGTGGTGGTACGGAACCCTCAGTGCGCGAGTCCGACTCGCACTTGGCCGGTTTTTTTTTCCGTAAAGCAGCAGTGTTTCCACTGCTGTGTTTCTGTTTGAAGGGTAACGGAGCCAGTGAAATTACCGATACATGAGACGTACTATCTTAGTTCTCAGAGTGTTTAACGCGCTTTGCTGTCTTATTAGTGTCAAATTGTTTCAATGACAGTGGCCTTGACCACTTACCACCAGACCCTACCAGACTACCTACCACCAGGTGATCCAGTTGCTCGTTTGCCCACTTGTGATATGAAAAAAAAAAACCTCTGACACAAAGAAAATGTCAAGGATGAATCGTCCTTACGCATTTCGGTTGAAGAATATTCTAAATCCCCTTACCTTATGAATCCAAATGATATGCATTGTTGGTTCCTCTTATTCACTTTTCATCACATGTACTTCGTGAAATAGAATGCTGAAGCAATACGAACGAACACTTATTTGTACAAGTGAAGTGAATCCATACAATGTAAGAACATAAAATCTTGTTATCTACAGTTCCTCACGATCTTGCAGTAAAATCGCGATGTGTGTGGTGCCGGCATAGAAATATTACCAACCCTTCTCTTCCTGTAGATGTCGTAAAAGGCGACTAAGGAATTCTGAACAGGAGGATAAACAGCGGCGTCTTTCTGCCTGTACAATCGTAATGCGGTCAACAACCTTTTTTCTAACTTGTTGAGTATAATTCATGTCGGGCCTTGTATTCCTAGCTCCGCTCAGTATGCTAACCTAGAATCTCTGGCTAGGTTTGGAACTCTGTGCTCTCGGCTCTCGGGATATAACTTAGTCCCTCAAAGGGAAATACCTTTTCACCTCCAAAGCTCGGAAACATTTGTTTTGTCGGTTAAATTCTGCGGCCAAAAGCGATTTTTGGCCCCTAGCGGACAAAAGGTTTTTAAAATTCGAACGCGATGTGCTTATTATTTTGAAGTATGCTGCAGTACTGGCCGCTTGTAAAACCAGCCACGCACTATCGTTTTAAAGATGAGAAAGAGGGATGCAGCTATAGGAAAGAAACAAATAGTATTATGAATAGTGAATGCCTGGTGGGTAAGGAACTGGCTGATAATAAAAAGTAAATTTAAAATTCGATCGCCTTTTTTTTTGTTCTCTTGCCCAGATTAATGGACTTGCCCTTTGACTTCAAATCAACGCAATACAAAATAGATTTGCCTGCCACTACCTACGAGTATCCTCAGTCTCCAGAAATCCAATGAAAATTAACCTCTTTCTGCAAATTTATCAAGTAGTTTATAGGTAGAGTCATGAACATAAGCACAACAGTCCCAAAAATAATAATAATTTAATTATAGTGATTTCCTTTTTAATGCCTAGTATTCTTAATGTATACATGGCCACTTGTCCGTGAAAACTCTTTGACCTTGAGCTGGTCTCTGGTTACGGAGGTTTGTAGCGAAGTGCGGGTTCAGGTTATACTGGTTATGTTTCCACTTGCTTGCTGCCGTCAGTACCATTATGTAGGTATTGTGCCCTTACGTTAGAACGTATGAGTAATTAATTAAACACTTATTTCTTATATTTGAATTGCTTTTCTTGCATTATGTTATCATTTCCTCGCTTTAATGAGGTGAAAAATTTTGTGTTTCGCTCGGCAGCAAAGTTATTTTGCGTCTCGTACCTTGAAACCTTCGCCACGCTCAGGATTCTTCTTTTGAACCACTCGCTTCGCGCGTGGTTCAATCCTAGAATCCTTCGCTTGCTCAGGTTTCAATACGAGGTACTCGCGCCAAATAAACCTTTTGTTGCCTTGCATAACAAATAACTATTTTAGGGATTTGATTTGAATTTATGGTACGACTTCGTTTGTTTGTCTAGCAGCTACTTATAGTTAGGGTGCTGGCTGCAATTTGGTTATATGATTTGCTCATGATTCATATTAATAGGGATGATAGATCAGCTCAATACAAATCGATTTGGTCCTTACAAGTTTTTCTGTGCGTCGCTGCGTTTTTGAGTTAAAGCAAAAAAAATGAAAAAAAGATACTAAATAATGTTTTTTTTTGTCTGCCTTTGTGGCTCCTGTTTAAAATACTTCTGAAGATGTACATACATACATAACATCACGCCTTGTTCCCGTTGGGGTAGGCAGAGACCACAGTTCTCCACCTGCTACGATCTTGACATACTTCCCTTGCTTCCTGAACCTTCATCAATCCTTTCATACATGCTCGTCGGTTTAGGGTACTTTTAACCTGGCCTTTATTCAGAACGTCTTGAATTTGGTCCTGGTACGTTCGCCGAGGCCTTCCCCTTCCAACGTTTCCATTCACTTTTTAGTCACTACGTCTTCTTTTACGCCACAACGTTCTCTTATCACACTATTTCTAATCTTGTCACTCAATTTCACACCAATCATACTCCTCAACGCTCTCATTTCTACTGCATGCTTCTTCTGCCATACCCAGCTTTCACTGCCGTACATCAGTGTTGGTACCAAAACGCCTCTATGAACAGCCAGACGAGCCTTGTGAGACACCTTCTGACTTTTCATAAAAGCATGCAGAGCACCATTCACCATGTTTCCAGCATTCACTCTTCTTTCGATATCACTTTCGCACTTTCCATCTCTCGTAAACTTAGAACCCAGATACACAAACTCCTTCACTTGTTCGACTTGTTCACCACCTATTAATATAGTACACTCTGTCATACACTCTTCTCTTTCAAGTATCATTACTTTCGTCTTGCTTACATTTACTTTCATTCCTTTCCTATCAAAAGCCACATTCATCATTGTTACCATCTCCTGTAACTCGTCAGCAGATGACGCAAGTATAACTTGGTCATCAGCGTAGAGAAGACATTTGATGAGTAACTCATTCATTATCAGTCCACACATACTCTCTTTCAGATCAGTCAAACAATCCATGAACAGGTTAAACAGCCAAGGTGACGCTACACATCCCTGCCTAACACCTTTTTCGATACTAAACCATTCAGTGTACGCCCCGTTTATTCTGACGCAAGCACTGGAATCCTCATAGAGAGATTTCAGTGCTTGAATCAGATGACCGTTCACCCCATACATAGACAATGCCGACCACAATTCATTCCTCACCACTCGGTCATAGGCCTTTTCCAAATCCACGAACGCGCAGTAGACTTTTTGGTTTTTGGCCAAAAACTTTTCAGCTATGCACCGCAAGGAAAAGACCTGATCTGTACATCCCATTCCCTTTCTAAATCCCGCTTGTACATCCCATATTTTTTCGTCAGTATCTTTCATCACTCTTTCAATCAAAACCTTTGCATACAGTTTGCCGACGACACTGAGAAGACTTATCCCGCGGTAATTTTTGCAGTCCTGTTGTGACCCTTTTCCCTTGTACAGCGGCACAATCACAGCCAGAAAATCGAAGAAGCAGACATGCAGGGCTCTGCATTATCACGGGACGAAGTAGTGAATTTTAGCATTTTGAAGCGCTGTAACTTTACGACGCAGGGCTATTATGGTGGCAGACCATTTTTCAGGGGTTTTATACATTGTATTTAATCACATAGTCATAGTCTGCCAGGTGTACGTTTCATTGTCAAATTTCATAGTAGTTAAAACTTAATTCCTCAAAAACGCAGGGGTGTGGATGTCCGCCAATATTTTTTGTATGTTCTAGCTTGAGGATGCTCCTTATCATCAGTCAAAGAGGCAGACATGAGCAAATCATATAGAAATTTGTCCTTCATCACCCTTACTATTACGATATCCACTTGAATTTAAAAATGTGCTTTTAAAATATGCTTGCCCATTTTGCTGCAAACCTTGTTGTAAACGAAACAATTAAAAAAATATATTTTTAATGTAAATGGGGCAATTTTTTGTCGTTATTAGGTCAAATGGGGTATCATAAGAAAGGACTTTTACTTATACAGTCAAGAGCGTATCAAGCTTGACACATTAAGCCGAAGTTTAAAGTTATCTCAATATTGTTGTTTTATTTTGTACAGATAGCAAAAATAACTCAAGAGATAAAATAATAATTAATTTAATTCAAAAATTATATTAACAATTTACTATACAAAATTATATCATACAATCTGTAACCGTAATTTTCACATTGGAAAACAATAATAATATTTAAAAGATTTTTACAAAAATATAATACAATACATTTGAAGGTAACATTTTATAGTTCTTGACCAATTCAGATTTTATGTAATTTTCTAATTACCCAATATTATAGGAATACAAGAACAATTTTTTATTTCTATTTACTAGCCTGTTCTTTCCCATTGCTGGGCAAAGGCCTCTTCCCTCTTAGTCCTCCAACTATCACCCAAACAAACACCGGAAGTTTTTTTCAGATAATCACAAAGTTACCTAGATTTTAAAATTGCACAATTTGTAGAAGTGTTAATGATAATAATAATTTCGTAATTTTTATCAAACATTTTCATTGGCATACCTCTTACAAAAACATAAAAGGTCGAAAACTAAAAAAAAAATTGATCTTCCCAGACAATACAATGCTTAATTCTTGTTTTATAAACACTATTTCTTTTTTTGTTTTGAGAAAATTGTGAATTTTTCCTACCCTAAAGCAACCTGTCCAAAAATAGGATAAATTTTTTCCAAATAACTTTTTGGCACGTTTTATATTTTAATAATGGAACCTTTAAATTGTTTCATAATATAATCTGAGCATTATTTTTAAAAAGAAGAAATATTCACACAAAATCGCTGACAAAATATTAACAAAATGTTTTATAATTTAGTTATATTTTTATCTCTCGTGTGTGAACACCCTTATAAGGCTTTTTTACACAGTACGCCTACTTACGCATATAAACATGCAATTATCTCCCAAAAATGTGATCACTTACACTATTTTACAGTCAGCCAGTATCGAAAGTTACTGAACTAATTCAGATTTCCAAAATCATTAACACAATAGTAATTATGCTAAGGCTGCTTGCTTGATTGCTTGTGGATGCTTAGTGATTTCGGAAATCTGAATTTTTATAGCAAGCGACTTTTGATGCTAACCATACTTGCGTAAGTTACATGCGTCATGTATAAAAGCCATAAAAAATATAAAAATATCTAACCGAACTACTTACATACATACATGCTTTTACGTTTAACTGGCACAAAATTCGTATAAAAGTTTAAAATTGGAGCATTATTTCGAGTAAAAATTTTTAAAGAGAAGTATTTGAAACAGATATTTTGTAACAGTGCAAACATTAACAAATAGATATCAGTATCAGGCCATTTATAATATTTATTTTATCTTTTTAAAAATTTCAGTATAAGGTCAGCCGCACATTTTCGGATATATCCTACCAAAGAAGTATTTAGACCGAGGACTTAGATCAGATATTTTTCACCTCCATAATTTTTGTAAGCAGGTGTTGGTGTTTTTTTAAAGAAAAGACGCAACGTATTGTGCCCGTTTCATTTTATTTATCAAACGTTGCATATGCCCCCTGTCTTCAAGCTAAGTATTTCCGTAAAATAAGAAAACCACATCAGTTTGTCTTTTTCTATTCTATTAATAAAAATCGGTAAATGTGCGACTAAAATAAAGGAAGGCATTTATGTGATCCTTTGTATTTTACTGATTTCACCAAAAAAAAAACATTTCATCATATCATTTCGCACTTTTGGGTAATTTTATTGATTAATCACCAATAAATTCCTCAATAAAAAGACCTAAAATAAAAGTCTGCATTTATCCAAGGCCTTTGAAACAGATAATATAAAAAATAGAGAGAGTGGGAGAGAGAGAAACAAAAGAACTCTTCATAAGAATGCTAATACTTTGCTTAAATAAAATAAAAGTTTACAAAAAGAAACATTTTGTACCTGCATTTACACTTCAGGTACCTTAACAATATACATAATCGCATAATGCCACATTATTTACACTTAGTAATAAAAATAAAATTATTATCATAATCATTATGCACAATTTGTTCAATAGAAGACTAGCCTTCGCTAAGTAAGGTACAGTTACGTACAAAAATTATCTAAAAATTCGTTATTCACATTTAAGTACTAAGTTTGAAATATATTCAGTCGTATTTATATCTCTTAAAGTATAGATTTCGTTGAACACAAAATGATGCTATTCTAGCTATGCATTTTTTTATATTATGGCTTTGATAGAGTTTGTTATTCCAAATACACATTTGCACAAAGAATAAAATTAATTATTGCATTTATGCGGAATGTATCAAAAATTCAGACATACAAGTAGGAAATTTTTGAATTCGCAATCATACGTCATGAATTCTCGCAAATGAGCAATCAGTACATATTATATATGAGACACGTGAGACATTCTCGGTCTATGCCTCAAGTAAGGGCATATCTTAACTAAAATGGAGTATGTTTTCTACAGCTTGCAACGGAAAGGCCTGTTAATACTAAAAGGTGTGAATTTACCCATGAAACAATTTTTCCCAAGGAACATACATATAAAATATTTTTTTTGCCTCCCATAGAAACTGCATTAAAATTGAAAGATTTAAAAATAATAAGTTTTAATCCCTGAAAATACTGCAAAATATCAATTTGATACTTTTAGTTGGTTTTCAGGTAGTAACGTGTAGACTTGAAAAACAACTTAAAGTATCAAATTGATATTTTGCAGTGTTTAAAAGTTGTTAATGAAGGTCTAATTTGGTTTTTCGTATTTCGACCTATGTTCCTTGGGAAAAGTTATTCAGTTTTATGGACAGATTCACACCCTTTAGTGTTATCACACCTTTACTTTACACGTTGTATAGGAAAAAATGTTTTTGCATTCATACAGAACCTGTAACTACCACACTTTTAAGAGTATTTTATTTTAAGACTTTTAGTCACTACTAAAAACACTCTGGACGGAAGATCATCACTCAAGTTTTAACAATTACACTTTTCACTTTTTATAAAAAAGTTTTGTATTTTAAAACTATAGTTCAGTGGTGGTTTCAACTGGCGATTGGTCATAGTAACCTGAGAAGTTTCTCTTGCCAAAAGTTACGTTGTCGTTCTCTGATGCCCTGTAAAAGAAAAAAAAGATGTTTTTGAAACATTAACATTTGCACTAAAGCCTAATAGGACAAAAAGTAGAGTCTGACCAACGAAAGCTGTCCATACAAAAACGCAGGAAGTTGAAAAATAACAAGTTTCAAACCCTGAAAATACTGCAAAATAACAATTTGATGCTTTTAGTTGGTTTTCAGGTAGTAACTTGTGGTCTTGAAAAACAACTAAAAGGATCAAATTGTTATTTTGCAGTATTTTCAGGGTTTAAAACTTGTTAGTTTTTAATTTCCCGCGGTTTTGTATGGTCAGCTTTCGTTGGTCAGACTCTATGTCTGTCAAACATACAGGATGTACCTAAGCAAAATCGTGCAGCTTAAGGCTGTACTGAGACCACGAAACTGAGCAACTTTTTCGGACTTGGGCGGAATCGGTGATTTTTTTTGGCGTTTCTATACAAACCTTTAACAGACGACAGCGAATCTTGTACGTTGAAGCCAAAACAATCTTGGACGCTTTTGCATTTAGACACAGCATAGGTAATTTTTATTTTATTTAGCCTATAGCGTCCCTTGCTTGGTAAAGGCCTCTTTCTGTTCCCTCTAAATATTATATAAGGTGTAACACACTAAAATACAAAAACCATTTCGAGATATTTTTATATCATACCATTTTTTTTTGGACTAGAAAAGTAATTTGATTAAGGTAATATATTCAAAATTGCTGCGGCAGTTGTAACATTCATTTGACCACTGAGTGACGTCATTCCACAAGTAAAAAAAAAACCAATAGAAAAGAAAACTTTAATTCTCTGTTCTCTTTCTGTCAAACGATTCTATTTGACTTTTCGAGTTTGATTGACACACAGACCTATTGGATTGACACATCTATGTCGAAGCACGTTCGTTTCACTGTGACCACACTGTGGCACTATGTAACGTTCGTTTCATCGTCTAACTTTAAAACTTAAAAAAATAATATAAAATTAATAATAATAGTTTAGGCGGAAAAAAACTAATTAGTTTCCTAAAGTAGTCTAAAATTTCAGTTAAAAATAGAAAAAACAATCATTTTTATTTATTTAGCTTAACGAACTGGGCCCTATCCAAAGCTTATAGAATAAGTAAAGCGCAAAAGAAATTTAATTCATCCATCATTATTCGTAAGATCGATAACCGACTTCATGAGCCCAGATGTCAAAGTTATTGAGTCTCCAAAACTCAAACTCAAAATACATCACAGTCTATAGATCCATATTGCCTCTTCAACTTCAATTTAATCGGCCAAAGTATTAACATATTAGAATCCGCTTTAACTTTATCATTTCACGTTTTGTTTTCTCTACCTACCGTTTTTGCTTTAAACAAACTTTACCGACTAAACAAGACATAAAAAAATCTCACCTTTGTAATCCAGGAATATCATCATACGCCATGATCGGCTGCGTAGCTTTCTTCTTATGATTGTTTCCTCCATTTATTTTCCTTCCTAGTGTCGTGGCTAAGCCACCAGTATTATTATTTACTCTTGGCAAAGTCCCTAAAGCATTATTCAATGCGTGGTTGTTTTGCACTCTTCGGTTTAGTGTTTGAGTGTTGCGAGCAAGGGATGCGTTGTCGAAGATTTGACTATTGTTCAGGGTGCCGTTTTCATTGACGCTTGATGCTCTTGCGGTGGTTGCTGTTTCGGATAATGTTGGGCTGCGGTCAACTGAAATTTAGAAATGAAAAGAAATGTTAATTCTAGAGGTTTCATTTATACATACTGTTTCGGTGTCGTGACAGGCTTAAGAAAAGTGGCACAAACAAAAATACTTTTGAAATTCTGATCCACTTTCGCAGCAGTGGCAAAAGCATTTTTTATGTATCATTCGCTGGTGTTTCTAATTCTTCAATGTCAATTAAATAATATGGCATAGTTATCACAACTGAAGTCCAGTTGTAAGTCAGCGTCGTCAACCGCCTTTTGAGCACTTGTGTTCCATCACATCACAATCAAAACAATACTTACTGTTCTCTTTAGACAAATACTGCACATTGTGGATGTTGAAAGCGGGGTTGTTAGAAGCTGGAAACATAGACAAGTGGCTTTCTATAACGGTAAACGTTAAATGAAAATATTATATGGGATTGATATTATAGCTGTTACGCAACATTTCATTAGCTTATGTATATTCTACTAATATTATAAACGCGAAACTTTGTAAACATGAATGTATGGATGGATGTATGTTTGTTACTCTTTCAAGTAAAAACTACTGGACGGATTTTAATGAAACTTACAATAATATAGTTTATACATCAGAATAACACATAGGCTACAATTTATAAACCTGCGCAGACGAAGTCGCGGGCACCAGCTAGTCTCAAATATATTTTTATTCTATTCTACTAGAGTTTGCGATTATAGAAAGCTAATTGTCCATGACCCCTGGACAGCTACTAATATGAGTCAGCGTTGTCAACCGCACTCTGTCTTTGACGTTGAGCACTTTTGTCTAGTAGTGCGGCATGGGCGCATTACAAACCAAATGAAAGGTACTCACTGTTTTCTTTGGACAAATACTGCACACTGTGTATATTGAAGGCGTGGTTGTTGGAACTGAAGTCCAGCTGCAAGTCGGCGTCGTCCACGGCCATGTTGAGCACTTGCGTCTCGTAGCGCGGCGCGGGCTCGTCCTCGCTGGACTCGTAGCCGGAGGGCGGGCGCGGCGGCGCCATGCTCATACTGAGGGTGCCGTACTGCTGGACTGCTTGCTCTTTATGCTTCTTGTACCTGGAAAGGGAAAACTTCGAAAGTCATTTTATGTGGGTAAGATTGATGATATTTCCTTAAATTATTTTAATCAACATCATCTTATCGTGTGGGTTTTAAGAGCGATTACTTCGTAATGGTAAGAAAAACAATAAAGAAATTGAGTGCTGGAAGAGGAAGGACAGAACGTTGGACTCAAAATCAGGAAAACTTAATACTAACACCCGTGTCTATAAAACAGTGATCAGACTAATTTTAATGTATGGGTGTGAGGCTTGGACGCCAACGTTAAATGAAGAAGAAAAACTATTAGTTACCGACCAAAAAATTATGCAAAAGATTTTGGGACCAACACACGATAAAGATGGGAGTTAGAGAAGAAATTTTAAGAGGAGATAGAAGAGCTGACTTCTGAGCCAAACATCATTGGTTAAATTAAATCTTCACGATTCCGTTGGCTTGGCCACGTTGAGTTAAGGGAATGATAGGAGATCGAGCGGCAAAGAGGGCGTATCAAGGCCAGCCTTCGGGACGCCGTTCGGTTGGCAGGCTCACATACCGATGGAAGGATAAAGTCGCCAAAGATTAAAACGAGCTAGAAGTACTCAACTGGACGTAATTGGCACAAAACTGGGAAGCGTGGCGTGCTTTAATGTCGGAGGCCATGCAAGAACCAATTTGGTTCGCTGAGCCATAGAAATAAATAGATAGATTGTATACTTCATGGCTGATCTGGCGTATGACTGAACTAGGTAATAATGGCTAATCGAGCCCTGTCATTGTTGGTAATAGACATATCATGTATCTTACTTTTATGTGCTGACGAGGCTGAAATTTCGGCCAAAAAAAATTGCAAGACCTACCGCAATTTATTATGTATCCGATACTGACGAAAAGACGCAGGTTCGATTCCTGCCAATTATGGTTGCAAATTTCGAGATTTTGTACTTTGCAGACATTTTAATCACTTCAAAAGCCACAGAAAAGGATAGTTGCAGACAAAGTTACACTAGGTACTACAAAATGGCGTAGGTACAAAACCAGTAAAGCTGCTAAAGAACTTGACAGCTCGGGAATGCCGAGCGCCATACATTTTATCCACATTCCAGAGGTGTTGAGTACTATAGAAGATCGGTGGTTAATATAGTCATGACCGCTATCTCTAGTGCCCGGTGAGATACCGCTCCGGTCACGCAGGATTCCTCAAACCCGTACCAGTGGCCGCCTTCGTGAAGCCACTAAAGCCCTAGTAAGTAGGACATAGCTATTTTTATTGTGAGAAAATGTGAGGAGAAAGTCTTACCTGTTCCATGAGGCACAGATGTAGATTGTTGCAGCCGAAGCAGCTACTAATACTAAAGCTGCTAGAGCTAGTAAAGCAGCTGGAAGGGCAGTGGTCAGTGGAGCTGAAGCCACTGTCGGTCGTCTCGGGGGTTCTACCGGGGTGAGTGGAGCTCGCACTTCGCTCACCGGTGACTGTAAGCGCGATGCTACGGCTTTGCGGAAACCACTTTCAATGGCCCTAGAAGTCAAAATGCTAGTTTTAAAGTACCACAATAAAACAGTCATAACGCAGGGCATGGAACAGATCTCAAATTTGTAGCGTGGAAGCGCGGAAAAGGCCTGTGAATCGCTCATTGGCTCCCGCGTGTCACCCATACGCAGATAATAACCGTCAGCTTCAAGGTTGTTTCCCTTTATGTGTACCATTTTAATTAGGGAAATTCCCTAGTGTTTCATTCATAAAATATCCAAGAATAATTTTAACATTAAATAGCCTTCGCAAACTTCCAGCCTGTTAAGTTGGGTTTTTATCATGAGTATTAAGGTGCGCATTTTGTAATTAGTATTAAGAATCCACTTCTTCATACGAACCAGTTAGTTAACCAATTGGTATTCCACAATTTTAGGGAACTAGATTTACGTAAATTCTAAAATTATAAAAAAAGAATCTCACTTTTTAACTGGCTGCGAATCCCTTGTCAAAATCTGCCCACTAGTTGGATCGATCAAGTACAACCATGCATCCGTTCCTTTTGAATCACTTTCTAACGTTCCATTTTCTCCCAAGTAATGTCTTGCTGTAAGTTTTTCCAAGCCAGCAACGAATCCTGTCTTTTCTTCAATAGCTGAGAGCAAACTTCTTGAGCGACGACGCATGGCGTCAGGATTCAAGTCCGATATTTCCATAATCAGTTGGTTATCTTTTTGGAGCAGGTTCACCTGAAACATTTGAAAATTATTGAGAAGGCGTAAATAAGAAAACGCTTCAAAAATTATTGCTGAGTTAAAAGAAAATGCTCACTTTTACAAATTTACTCAAACCTTTACTTTTATTTTACCTGTTGAATTTGACGTACACCTAAGCAACCACTCATAATTTAAATGGCTACATGAATTGCTATTGTAAATAGACTAATTTGATCTTAATAGCTTTATTTTACAAACTGGATTGTCTATGATCAACAATAAATGAGTTGACTAATAGTAAAATGAAAGTACCAAATAATTGAGTTGCGTTTGAAATAGGGACCTACTGCACTTGTCGATTTGTGCCTAAGACGTGCATAATAACTCTCTCTGTGACCGTTAATGCTCAGAAAAAAAAAATATTCGCGGGGGTGAGCGCGACAGCTGGGGCGAGGCGAGCGAATCGTTCATTGGCTCTCCGCCTGTCACGCATGCGCAGAAAATAACCGTTATATACAGACTTGTCCTGAACGCGCTATAACTGTGTCGGTAATTCATTCAAAACATTATTTTCTTCCTCATCTATTCAAAATTAAAATTGTGTTTCCCAACATGATTAAAGGAGTTTCTATTTTCTATTATCCATCAACTATTTAAAGAAGATTATTCGCAGTTTGATATTTTCTCTAATTACCTCATACTTTAGTTTATATTCCTTTTTTATATTAAACTATTTTTAACAAATGATTCATAGGTACTGAAATTTGTCGTGACAGCTCGTACCACACACAATTTAGATGACTATATTAATAAAATATTTTAGATACAACTTACCACAACTGAAGCTCTAACAATATTGTAATCTTGCGGAGAGTTAGGATTGTCTCTGGCCGTTACACTGAACTTAAAAGGCAGGACATCTAGCTGAACATTTTCGAATGTTTTAATATTGCTGATTACTCCAGTATCTGAGTCAAGGGTAAAGTAATCTTCAGCAGCTTTTGACCAAGAGATCTTGTTGTATTCAATTTTGCCAAAGTCGCCACTGTCTCTGTCCTTTGCCTGTAAATGAATATTTCATTTATGAGCATAATAGTACTTACTCTTTAATTATTCCTGTACAAAAGATAAACGACTAACACAGCACTAAGGAAGGACCTTTTTAAATGCAGCTCTTCCATTCTTCTACAAAGGACCAAGAACAAACAGATCAATTGTAAAGAGCGAAATTCTTTGCCTGCGTCTGTGTACCCGAGTTCATATTTCCTGATTCTATTCAAGTCGCGAAAGAATTGACTTCTTTTGAGCAAGCTCCTTCCACCGTCGGACTCATCTTTGTCCTCTGGGCTTGCTCAAGGTCAAGAGCGAGCCCATAACGATAAAAAAATAATCAACAGAAAATCTTTCTTACCTTAACTTGCAAGACATTGGTTCCTAAAAGCATGTCCTTCGTAACAATCGCGTAGTATTTTCCTTTAGCACCAGCTATCGTAGATTGTTCAGGGAATACAAACACGGGAGCGTTATCATTTGCATCTGTCACATGGACTTTGATTGTTGCTTTACTGTTTTCTGGGTTGATCAGTCCTTGGATGGACTCTAGTTGGACTTCTAAAGAATATTCAGATAATGTTTCATAGTCTAAGGAACTTGAATTAAGGTGTATGGCACAATCTCTGTCTTCGGTTAGAATTACGTAGAAGATTCCTAGAAAATAATTAAAACGATTAGATTCCTTCTTATATATCTTAAGCTTTCTTTTTTTAATCTTAAAAATTGTCTATTACCGGAAAACTTTTCGTCTAGCAGAAAACTTCTTTACAGAATGTTCTTGATGTAATGACATAAAATATTATGAACTATACTATAACATGAATATTATTTATCTACAAAGTAGAAAATCGCAAAATTTCACAACCACAGGCAGGATTCGAACCTGCGTCTTCTGCGTAAATAAAAATTATTTTCAATTATACGTAGTGTTACCAATTTTCAACTCGAAATCTGTCTGCAATGATGGACTAGTTGAGCTAGTACAGCAAAAACGCTTACTAGGTGGCAGCACAAACGCAACGTTGGAATGCGTATAGAGGTCGCTAAATTTCACAACATCGGGCAGGACCACAGTAGCCTAGTTGGTAAAGCGTCTGCGGTACTTACGCAGAAGACGCAGGTTCGAATCCTGCCTGTGGTTGTGAAATTTTGTGATTTTCTACTTTGTAGATTTATCCGAACACAGGAAGTGTTAAAATAAAAATCATTTTCAATTCATATTATTACTCTTACCTTTTTTGGAAGAATCGGTGAGTTTGCATTTCAATGGCGTGTCTGGTGAATGTTCTCTCTTGTTCAAAAGAGGTAAAATCCTTATAAGTGTACCGTTCTTTGCCGTTTCTGCTATGTGTTCTGTGTACACTGTATCTGCAAAGCCTAGTCCAACCTGTACAAAAAATGCATGAAGACATGAAAAAAAAGTCTTTTGAAAATTGTTGGGATCTACAGACGACTATGCAACAAATCACATACAAGCTCGACAATAAACTTTCAGGCTCATGATCAGGAACTGAATTTGAGCCTATTCGATGAACGCAATTTCAATTATTTATTAAGTATTAAAAAAAAAAAATTTACATTGTTATTGTTCAGCACTGTTAATTACAATGACCGATCAATGTTATAATATGTTAAAGACACCTTACTAGTGTATAAAAATAATAGTTGACACTCTAGGTTTGCAGCTTGTATTCATACCAATATAAACATGTACTTTTTTAAGTTAACCGTCTGTTGTCAAAATAAAATAAAAAAGTATTTCATTATAGTTTATTTTTTCTTGTAGATTTTTTTTCTTTCACGTTCAACTTCTGTACAAAGGCCTCTTCAAAATTTTTCCGATTATGACTCTTTTTTGCCTTATTTTATCATTTTACTTACATCAGGAGGTACTGTAGCAGAATGACTGACGTATACAGTAAGACTAGCAACTGAAGACATGACAGGCGTTCCTTGGTCATACGCTTGAACATCAACCTATAAAGAAATCACTTTTAAGTTAGTTTTCTTTTCTAATCGCAACACAAGGTCTCGCAAACTAGATTTTCAGTAAGTACCGTCACTAGCTACCCAAGTTTTGTAAAGACAAAACTTATAATCTACGAATATTGGAATAAGTATTTTAATCGGACAATATAATTAATTTTTGGCTTTCCCATAAAAATCTCGCGCCTCGGGACTACCAAAAACAATTTAAATTTTGTAAAACATGTTTCTTTAAGAAAGTTGTTCAGTTTTTATAGTTGGAGTAAAAAAACTCAAATATACACAGTTAATTAAGTAACACTTCGTATTGAAAGATGAAAGTACTAGTTATAAGTATGTATGTCGTAGGCCGATCGTTGAATTGGGCCGATCGAGATCAGCAAAGGCAAATCGATTCCGTATGGTGACCAAAGTACAAGCAAATAAAATGAAGTTTTAGATAATAATTATTTTACTAGATAATAAAACCTACCCTAACTAACCTAACAAACAGCTAACACAGCGCAAACAGCGCCACAGTTTTACAAGATAATAAAACCTAACCTAGCTAAACTAATCTAAACACAGCTAACAGAGCGCAAACAGCGCCACAAGCGTCGCGAAACGAAACTAATTTACGATGCGCCCAGCCATATCTTGATGTGCCCAGCCATATTTCGATGTGGCCAAGTGACTAGTAGGGCAAATCGACCAATAGGTTGCTCTTATCGATCTGCCCAATTTTATATTGGGCACCATCATGAAATAATTGGCCCAATCGCGAAATGTCGGCACATCGTGATGTGCCCAGGCAGATCTCGATCGGCCCACTTCAACGACTATACAAGATAAAAGTACTAGGATCAAGTTAAACTTTCTTACCGTATATTCACTATCAGTCTCTTTCCTCAAATCATCTCTGACCCTAACAGCTCCAGTATCTGGCTCAACGTGAAAATACTTCGATGACTTGCCTCTGCCCACAAGTTCATATCTCACTTTGTTATTAGGAGCCGTTGAGTCGGAGTCAACTGCTGTAACTGTTTGAACTAAGGTGCCTATTGATGATGTGTCTTCCACTGTGACTGGACGGACTACTGATGTGAAGATTGGTGCGTTGTCGTTCTTATCCTGAAATAAAAAAAATGTCTTTCAACTTTCAAACTTTTTAGGTATTTTTCATAGTTGAAACGAATGTACTGACAAATTTTAGCTTGACACAAAAAAGGAAGAAAGAATACAATTTCATTATTCTAGATCAACAATTATTCCAAATTTATAAATGTAGTATGGACATGGGGACATAAATGTCCACAATCCCCATCATTGTTATTATTAGTTTGTGTGAAATAAAAAGTTTATATCAGTCTATCTGTCTAAATGGCCAATCTTTTGATTTTGTTGATTCAGAAGCTTAAAGTTTTGACACTAGACAGAATTCATAGACCTTCATATTTGTCATCAATTTCAACTATCTTTTCGTGAAAAAAGGGTCTTGAGAGGCAGACTCAGATAATAAAGTGATCCTCTAAAGCCCCCGTTAAATTTTTTCCTTTTTTGGGTATGTTACCCTAAAAACTGCCTCCTTCTCTCTTACTACCTCCCGTCCACTAGCGCTTCCATCAGTTACTAAAATTGTACCCGAAAAATACACAACTTCTCAAAAATCCGGAAAGATTGATTGATAAAGGAACCTTTGTTTATTTAGAAACTAGCTGGTGCCCGCAACTTCGTCTGCGCAGTTTTATAAATTGGCTACATCAGAATAACACATAGGTTACTATGTGGTATTCTGATGTATAAGCTATATTATTGTAAAGTTTCATCAAAATCCATTCAATAGTTTTTACGTGAAAGTGTAACAAACATCCATAATATTCATAACATAATATTAGTAGGACTATTTACTCTGTAAAATAAAGTTCACTGTAGTTACAGATACAAAAACTGCTAAAAGTGGCCGTTTGTAGCACTTTTTGTATCTGAAACTATAGTGAACTTTAATTTTCAGAATTGATAGGTTGTGAATAAGTTAGGGTAAATAAGGGTACCTTTACTTTAATCTGTCTTTCCGGATTTTCGATAAGTGGGGCGCGAGTGGAAGGGAAGTAGCCTCTTAAAACTGCAACTTAAGATCTAACTTCACTTACATCAACAAGAACTTCAACAGTAGTAGAAGCACCATCAGTATCCTCCGCATTCTCTTCAGTACCAACAACCAGTTCATGTTTCGCCGTCTCTTCTCTATCCAAAGGACGTAAAGTTCTTATCATGCCGGTCTTCCGGTCTATGGAGAATAGGTCTGTGTCACCCATTAGGATTGTGTAGGTTATCTCTGGGATCGTGTCTGGATCTTCAGCCTAAAAACATGTTCATTTAAACCATATTATAAAGTTATGCAAGTAGGTACAGTCATCATCATCGTCATCATCATCATATCGTGTGGGTTGCAAGGTCGATGACCGACCTCACAAACCCTGGTGTCAGAGTGTTTGAGCCGCCTAAGGCCTCTGACATGGCTCATTAACGACTACATCTGTAAATAGTAGTCGGGACCAACGGCTTTACGTGCCTTCCGAAGCACGGAATCATCTAACTTTTCGGACAATCAGGTGATTCATCCTGCAATGTCCTAACCAAACTGGGGAGGTCGCACAAAGAGATTTTTGATTATTATTTTTTTTATAGCGAATGAACAAATTATTATTCCAACTCTACATTATTGAAAAAGGGGATTCGGGAATAACTAAGTTTTCAATAGAATTTGTAGTCTTCGCTGATAGATTTGCAACGATTACATTTTGAGCGGCAAACTTGAAGTTAAATAAAAATAATTTCAAAAAATTCTTCAAGTTTTGTTATTGTACAGAGTTTTGTACTTTTCTGTTAACTAGAAACGTGAAATCAGGATCTTTAAAATAAAATATTTTCTATATTATTATGATAAAAAAGGCGGCAGATATTAGAAATTGTCTTATTGTTCACGGTAACCATAATTTACACATTATCTGATAATTATGTACTTCAACGGATATAACATACATACATACATAACATCACGCCTTGTTCCCGTCGGGGTAGGCAGAGATCACAGTTCTCCACCTGCTACGATCTTGACATACTTCCCTTGCTTCCTGAACTTTCATCAATCCTTTCATACATGCTCGTCGGTTTAGGGTACTTTTAACCTGGCCTTTATTCAGAACGTCCTGAATTTGGTCCTGGTACGTTCGCCGAGGCCTTCCCCTTCCAACGTTTCCATTCACTCTCGGATAAACTCACGTTTTATACATAATGGGGGCGTTTCTGGCGGGGCCGCTAAATTTAAGGCTATAATTTGACAAGTCTAAAAATGTCGCTATCTTTGTTACTGCCTATAGGCTGAAAAAAGACAGCATCACTTTTAGACCTGTCAAATTTTAATCATAAATTTAGCGGCCATGCTGGAATCACCCCCCATTGACGGCATAGGACGGACAAGTTAAAAAGTAAGGTTAGTGATAAAATATTACTTGATAACTTAATACTTACATTAACTTTAGTAACAGGGAAGTTATTGACGTTCTCGGGCACATGCACAGAGTACAGTGCTTGAGAGAAGATTGGAACTTCATCGGGAATATCTTGGACTTGCACTGTAACTGAAGCAGTTCCAAATCTCTTGTCGATAGCTCCATCTGTTGCTGTTACTACAAAGGCGTATTCCTGAAAATAGTGAAAAATATGTGTGTTACCATAATGTTTTAGTACCGAGGTAAATTTGCAAATAAATATACCTAATAAGTCAAAATATTTTAACTAAGACATGGTTGGCAGAAAGAAATATATCTACAAGTCTTGTGAGGTTTGAGTCAGTTAAACGCTGTTTAATTATTTTAAGTCACCCGAATATATCACCCGTTCTTATAATCCAAATCTATTTAAGTCGCGAGAGAATGGGCTTCTTCTGGGCAAGCTCTTTCCATCGTCGACCTCATCTCTGTCCTCAGGGCAAGATCGAGACCAAGAGTAAGCCCATAGACAGAAAAAAAAAGTTAAACTTTATCATGTTGCTCAACTTTTTGACCAGGTTCACCGATTGTGAAAAATAACAGGAAGAGTGAAGTGAGAGGTGCCACTATTTAATTATTTTAAGTCAAAACTGTATCAGGTTGCTCAACTTTTTGACCAAGTTCACCGATTGTGGAAAAGTACAGGAAGACTGAAGTGAGAGGTGACACTTTTTGACTACGCTAAGACT
The DNA here is from genome assembly GCA_947532105.1 of Athrips mouffetella. NCBI lineage: Eukaryota > Metazoa > Arthropoda > Insecta > Lepidoptera > Gelechiidae > Athrips > Athrips mouffetella. The sequence continues at coordinate 3,594,367 of OX383964.1, read as the reverse complement.
TAATCTGGTTGAGAAACTAGGCAAGGCAATTTTTCCTTCCTAACTGTAGAAGTTTACTTAGGGAAAAAAGATCAGATTATAATACAGTAACGTCCAATTTCGTATGGTACTTTCATGCGATATTCTTTTAGCTGGTTGTTACAAAAGGCAACGATTTTATTTCCTTTGAGAATAAATAACCAATAAAACATCTTACCTTAGTTTTCTCATAATCCAGCTTCCTGTTAGTATTGATCTGCCCAGTGCTATTGTCGATGCTGAACGGTAGTTGTGAAGGGATGCTGTAGCTGACCATAGCGTTGATTCCTTCATCAGCATCTGTCGCGTGGACGTGGCCAACGAATTCTCCTATTGCTCCTAAAGTAGAGAGAGGAACATGGAAATTGCTTTCCAGATATTCACTATACAGAAGTAACTGAAATAGTATTTTTAATATCTTTGTTATAATTTAATATAATTGCAGTATGAGCGCTCCTGTTGAACGACTCCTACCATTTTGTGGAGACTTGTTTCATCGATCTCTAAACAGGTTCCGTGGTATTGGTTTCCATATAAACTTTTCTGGTTTACTTACACTATCCTACAATGTCCTATCAGGTATCTTATTGCAAGTCTAAACTGATTCGTGAAATCCTCGAGTTCATGTGCTTGGAGTATGTTAGGCTAGCTAAACCACGCAGAGTTAGAATTACCTTGCAATTGGCTCAGACCCCTAGCTGAAAACTAGTTGCAGAATCACTATGCTGATTTAGGCATATCAATAGCTGCCTTCGATCCAGCAACTCTAGACCCCCAGACCTGGCAATTGAAATGTTAAGAAAATCTTACCTTCGTTAACCCGGAATAGATAAGAATCCTCATCAAACTTAGGATTGTTATCGTTGATATCAGTAACTTTAATATTAACTGTTGCTGTGTTTGACAGTCTACCCGGGTCCTCGGCTTTGACCATCTGAAATTTTAGTTTAGTTACTAGGAGAGCGTCTACGTATATGTGTGTATTTTTCTTATTTGTTTTTAAATTATTTATTTGATGAAAAAGATAATTCATAATATTATGATAAAAGGTTTATATAAATGCAAGAAAATACTTGTTTACCGTTACAAATATTTTGAGGAATTTTAAAAAAGAATCATGCAGAAGTACAGCGTGGTAGTGAAATGTCTGACTATACTTGAGTATGGTACTCAGGACATATAACTGAATAACTTTCTCCAAGAAACACAGGTTGAATAATAGAAAAACATTTTTAGCTTTCCCATTCAAACCGTGCGCTGTCAATACTGAAATTTGTATGGGACAACGAAAATAATTTCTTATTTTTGACCTATGTTTCTTGGGTAAAGTTGTTTATTATCATGTCCTAAGTGCCATACTCAAGTATAGTTAGACATTTCGTTATCACGCTCTATACAGATGACAATAAAATATAAATAAAAGATAGGTACTTACCAGTTGATATCTTGTAAGAACTTCTCTATCTAAGCTTCTGATGACGGTAATGATTCCTGTAGTGGAGCCTATTCCAAATTGTCTTAGATCATTACCAGATACTATTGAATATGTAACAGGTTCGCCTTCTGGGTCTTTTGCCTGGAAAATGAAACATTTCTTATTATTGGTACAACAAAATCTGACTGGTAATAAAAATGAAGATAGAGGAAGTGATTTGCAAGGACTGTATTAAACGTACGTAGGTATAATAACCGTATGGTGCCGGCAAAGAATAGTACCAACCCATCTCTACCCGTGGGTGTCTTAAGAGGCGACTCAAGGCTTATGAATCAGAAGTGTATCATACCATCTTGCATACTGACCACCAACAACAACAGTCGCCAGCCACAACGCTTACAATCGTGGTGACTATGGTAAATCCCCTCTAAAGTACCAGGCATATTTGCTATAGATTTAGAGGGAGCTCCCTGTCCTGCAGAGGACGTCTCACGGGATCTTATGATGATATTACAACATAATCTGACTGGTAATCAAAAAGACGATAGAAGAAGTGATTTGCAAGAACTTTATACAATGTACGTAGGACCAAATAAGAATATTTATAAGAACATGCAAAAACAAAAATTACTTACAGTAACAGTAGTAACAGTGGAATTGATCGCAGCTCCTTCGGATACTGGCGCAAAGTAGTCTCTAGAAGAGAAATGTGGCGGTCTAGTGTTGGGACCTGGGGCGACACTCAGCTCAACTATGCCTTGTGAACTGAGACCTTTCATATCAGATGCTCGAACGGTAAGACTGTATTGATCGCCGGCTTGAAGACGGCCTGTGCTTGCTAAAATGGTGGAAGAAAAGATTAGATAGATAGATAAATTCTTTATTGTCACACAAAAACAAAACAATACACAGGAGACTCTTAAAACTAGGGTGGACAAAGGCGGTCTTATCGCTTAGTTCACCGATTAAAAAAACGCGTGGAACATGATTCTGCAAACTAAATGTATTATGCAACATTTCCCTTTTTTCGGAGTTTCCCATACTAATTGCACCGTGGAAGTCAAACATCTATTTTTGACAATGTTTCAAATTTCGTTCTTTCTGTTGCATTATACTTTGCGTTATGCATACAAAAAACTACAAAACCCTCTTATACATAAAATCAAACAAGTGAACAGGCATCAAAACGTTAAAGTGTACACAAAATAAAAACAATGAATATTATAGACTGTAACAATCCCATGCTCACACAACATGCAATTTTCTACTGCATACAGTGTGGATTTGTATTGGTTTTGCTCCTGAAGCCCAGTAATTATAAAGAAAAATAAGAAAGATATTTTTTGTTGTAAAAATTTTGTCGCCTGTCCATAATGAAGTGGTCACGTGATAGACTCATTTTGTATGGAAAGTCAAAACATTTGCTCCATCGGGAATGTGGCTTGTTTTCATGAGTAGAATAACTGGATTTTGGGAGCAAAACAAATTACTTATCTATGGAAATACACACGCTTGCAAAAATAATTGGGCAGCTTACTTCGAACAAAATGCTGGTTAATAAAAACACGTGCAACTCACATATCACTCCAGTGTTAGGGTCAATTGTGAATTTGTTCCCACCGTTGTTAGAAACGTGATAGATGCTGTATTTTATACGTGCATTCTCACCCTCATCGATGTCTGTAGCTTCTACCTGTAAATTGAGAATCGATTTGATTAAACCAGGACTTGTTGTTGCTCAACATGAAATAATAGGTCTTTAACTATGAAATTGCCGAAATTTTCCTACAGATTAATGAGATCATATTTCCTAAAATTCCAAAGCCATCTTTTTTTCATTTGTCTTATGTTTGAAAGATGGCTACAAGATTATCAATTAACACATAAAATGAAGTTTTTATTTTTAGTTTGATATATGTTAAGGTTCGAAAATTGATCGTCTTAATGTCGTCCGATTTCATGATTAGATTTGTTTTATTTTTTTAGATATTATTAAATTTAATTTAAGCTTCTGTTAGCTTTATGTCTTCCCAATCACGATTTAAAAAAAAATGGATCTTTATTTCAAAAAAAATGCAATTTGTTTACCTAAAATTCGCCCTACAAAACGGCAATTTCATAGTTAAAGACCCAATATTTTCGAATTCAAAAATCTGCCTACACTAATAAAATAAGACGTACTACGAAAAGAAAATTAAGAAATTATATTAATACCTTTTATTAATAAGTTTAAACAGAAGAGCCTTTGAAAAGTTTATTAAAGTTGTACTAGTTGAAATCAATATAGACGTGACTGGTTATATCAAAGTTTCTGCTTTATTTGGTAAAGTATTGGCAAAAATGCACACATTCTATTAATTACAACAAACTAGCTGGTGCCCGTGATTTCGTCTGCGCAGGTTTATAAATTGTAGCCTTTGTATTATTTTGATGTATAAGCTACCTATATTATTGTAAAGTTTCAATAAAATCCATTCAGCAATTTTTACGTGAAAGAGTAACAAACAAACATACTTACAAACTTTCGCGTTTATAATATTATTAGGATTATTATCTTCCTTTAATAATTTATGAAAGTAAGTGTTTCTTACCCTATAAACTGCTGTAGGCTCCAATGTAGCAGGGACGTTAATCGGCTGAGTTTTGGGGATAACCGGTGCGTTGTCGTTTTGATCTATGAGTGTCACTGCTAAAGATAAAGGCGCTGAAGCTGGACCTCCGTTCGCTTCTCTTACCACCACCTGGAATATTTAACAAGTAAATTGTAAAAAGGTCTGTCTTTTCAACAGCATTGCCATCTTCTTAAGAGGAACTTCTTTAATGTCTACATTTTCATGAAACCTTTTATGTTTTAGACAGAAACTTCTAAATGTTCTGTAACGAAGCAACATAACTTAGAAAATTTGATCATCGATGTTATAGGTATTGTCGAGTCGAGAGTTGGTTTCTTGGTCGGTTGCGGTTTCAATCTTGCACTAGTATTGTTTTGTCTGTTTCAAGTAGGCGTTATACCATGTCTGTTCAATTTATCCTATTTGGGAGCTGCATGCTTTAAAGACCTAATAATTTGTCTAACAAAATTATGAAACTTACCTGGAATCTATATTTGCCTGGATTTGGAGGATCTCGATCCAAGTTCTGATCAGCAACTATTAAGTAACCGTCTTCATTGATGTCAAAATAGTTCGTTGTCAGCTCGAATGTATACTGTGGTACTGGATCATCAGGCCCCTATAAATATTATAAGGAGAATTTAGAGTTTCTGTTTAAATTATTTTTAGTTAGGAACGACTGTGTTTTGAAATTTAATTAAAAATAAAAAGGACCTGTCTCTAAAATAGCGGTTTTGGTTTCCAGTATTTGTATTTTTCTTTTTGTTTTTAGGGTTCCGTACCTCAAAAGAAAAAAAAAACGGAACCCTTATAGGATCAGTTTGTTGTCCGTCTGTCTGTCTATCTGTCTGTCAAGACCCTTTATCTCACGAACGGGTAAAGGTATCAGGTTGAAATTAATACCATATATTAGGATCCATGAACCACACAAGATCTGAAAATTTAATTTTTTTATAACGACGCAATCAAAAGATATGGCATTTTTTGACCTCATCTCCATACATTTATGCAAAAAAGCAAATCCTACAAGGTAGGTACTTCCCGTTGACCTAAAATTATAAAATTTGGCAAGAAGCTAGGTCCCACAGAACAAATAATGGGAAAAGTCTGAAATCATTAAATATTACAACTTTACTCACAACTAATGGACACCAATTGTGGTGAGCTCCCGTTTCAAGAACATTCATATAAGAGAGGGGTCAAGTTGGATGGTCGCTGAGGCGATTTTTGTTTTAGTTCTATTTTAAAAACGGAAATACTTACAAACTTTAAAATTGGTATGTTTATAGTGCATAAGCCCTAAAATAACAGCGCGTGTCGGACTTAAGAAATCTAGAACATTAACTTACTGAAATTTCAACTAATACAATTATGATTATGTGGTGGTACGGAACCCTCGTTGCGCGAGTCCGACTCGCACTTGGCCGGTTTTTCTTTTTTATTCGTATTTAATTTAAAAAAAAAACACTTACCAAATCAGGATCAGTGACAGCTAACTGAATCGGTTCACCTTCGTCATCTAAGACCATAGTGCCTTTAGGTGAGTTTTCTTCTACCTCTCCTTCATCTGCTGACGCTACAACTTCCGGTGGGCTAGCGTCTACTGGTCTCACTGTTATGATGAGTTTAGCTGTCGTGAACCTTTTTGCTTCTGATACTTCTTCAGCCTGAAATGTTGGAAATATTTCATTTATTATATTTTTCTTTACAATAAAGTATTACCTACGTTGTTTCTTCTAAATGATGTGTATTTTCAAAAACTTGATTATTTGAACTATGGCTAGTTTTGTTGAGTGCAGACAACGTAAGCGTTCATTGACTGCCTAAAATTGCAGCTTTTTTCTTTTTATTGTAAAGTATATTGTAAGGTTTATAATTTGTTAACTGCCAGTCTTTGACATAATTTGTTTAACGGTCATTATCAGTGATAGTGATTGGGATCAACTTCTTAACGCGCTATTAAAAAGCCCACATTCTTAGCAGAATAAGAAATATAACAAATTATACTTTTAATAGCGAATGGGCTTCCATATAACTTCTCTAGTCCTGAAAACATGAGATGAGATGAGAGATGAGGTCGACGATTGAACGAGCTTGCCTATAAGAAGCCTATTCATTTGTTACTTAATTTATCACCAAAACTTAAAACATGATATTAAACCATCGCATCACCAATATTGCCTAAACTTTGAACAATAATTTAGTAAAATGTATTAAGATCTTACCTTAATTGTAAGATCAAATTTCTTTGCAATATTTGTATCAACTGGTTTCAACTGCCGGACTGCTCCACTGACTGGATCGATCTCAAAATACTCATTCCAGGACTCCGGCTCTCCACTATCTATGCTATATCTTATCCTAGCATCAAGTGTATCCATGTCTACAGCTTGGATCTTCTCTGGTTCTATGGTAAGGATGCCTGCTAAGACTCCGCTGTTTACCTGAAATGTTATAGTTAGAAATGGTGAGAATGGTATAGAAAAATGTTAGTTAAGGATACTACATGTAGGTTGCAGGTTTTATGATTTATTGATAAAAATATTGAAGTAAAAAAAATATTCGTTTAGTACTTACATAACTTGTATATTCAGGGTGGAAACAAGCTCCTTCATGTAGTGTACAACCTTGGTAGATGAATGAAGGATCTTGATCATCATCATCTTTAACTAACACAGTAAGAGTTGTGGTACTTGACAGTCTTCTTTTGGTATCACGGGCACGATCCTAAAAAGTTAATCGTCAACATTATTTTCTTTGCTGATCTCCTTCCGCAGCATATAAATCTTTATCAAATAATGTTATTCTTAAAAATTAAAAACACTACTAGTTGTACTCAATGCAAAACCAGATAAGTCTAAAGTTGATTCAATAAAATTGAGAAGCGACCACCAGGGCTCACTACTGGCGCCGGTGTCATTCTACAACCAATAGTAGATAATATTGCTTTTATGAATTCTAAATACACAGGCTGTACACATTTAAATAAACTTGCTTCCCGTCTCCCGCATATCAGTCTAGAGAATTACAGACTAGTTAAATTACCATAAAATTTTACTTCTCATGAATTATAAATGAATACGATAGACAACAAGTTAAACAATTTTCCTTTGATAAATGAAACGATTTTCAACTTTCATTTCATAAGTTATGAGGACTGATGGCTGAAGAACTGTACTTTTCCGGAACGCGCATTAGAAAGTGGTTATAGTTAAATAGTTTATAATTGATTTAATGGCTCAATAATCAAAGTAAATAAAGCAAATAAAAATTTTATATGACCTTTCTATAAATTTGAACTAACTAGGTCCATCCTTGGCAGATTTATTTCTAGACCTTAAGATGCTAAAACAATTTAACCTGAATGTTGAGTATAACTACCAAATTTTGGCATAAACTCCTTGAAAAACACATTTAAACTAAACAGACATGAGTTGTTTTTCTGCGTTGTTGTTCGGTCATTGAGTGTACAGACATTGCCTCTAAAGAAAAATACGGCAAATATTTAACACGGCAACTGAAATCCTTTTTAGGCGACTTTCTATTAAGTCACAAAAAAACTAACTTTGCAGTGATTAAATATCTTAGCAACTATTAAACTATACAAGTAACAAAAGGCTAGGATCAAAAAAACTAAAAAACGGCTGCTACTGTAAGGTATCAAATATATCAAGCGGGATCAGTGTAAAACTGGTTAAGGTATTATAAAACCTAATGTGGCGACTAATTTTTCCGAGGGGATATCAAACATTCTTCACTGGCAACTATTGGCTTTCATTATAAAAATACACATTTGGCAGCGATTGTTAGGTAGCTTTAAAACTGAAAATGGGTATTATAATAATGTATTTGGATATTAGAATATTGTTTGCAGATTCGTGAATTCTTGAAAAAGACGGCAAATGCGCTCGTTAGGTTAGGTTAGATATATAAAATAGATATTAAATCAAAACTTATTAAATTAATCGATTTTGATTGACTTAGATTAGTTTTCCGTTCGATACATATTTTTTTTACTCCCTTTTGTTAAAAATTAAATAGACCAAGAATAGTTTTTTAGCATGTCACAATTTAATTTATTGAGATCCCTAAAAATGTAGCCAAAAGTATTTTTTTTAAGATCTTGTTTGTATTTATTTCAGACCTTGGTCAAGTTTATAGACAACAAAATAGACAACTTTTTTATCCGCCAATAATTTGTCACCTTAGAAGAAATTCAATTGCCACAAAAGAAAATCACTGCCAGATAAAATTTAAATAAAACCTCAAAACTCATTAAAAAGCCGCCGGTTTCTTGTTAAGATGCTACCTCAAATTAGTCGCCAAAGTAGTTTCTTTACTATCCATTTCCAGTTTTTTTAAGACCCTGAATGGTATCAATTTGTCGCCGCGTTAAATACATGCCGAAAAATACTTACAGAAGCTACAATAGTGACTAGATACTTCTGCGTGCGTTCGTAGTCCAAGCTCCTATTAACCGCCACTTGCCCTTGATGGGGCAGCGGTATTGAGAAGTACATGTTTCCATCAACGGCGTTCTCTTCATCTAAAGTTTCATTATCTCCTGGTATAATGAAATATTCAGCTAGACCATTGACGCCAGCGTCGATGTCCACTGCTTTAATACCGTCGAATATTGTTGTGCCTACTGGTACCAGCTGATAAATTAGAAAGAAACCATAAGTTATGATTTTTGCCTTGCAGCAATAATAATTTCAAAGGGTAATGATAATTATTAGTTTAAAACAACCATCAAATTAAGAAAACATGAATAAAAGTTTGCATAATATCTTACCTCTGACACACTAGTTTCATAAGGCGTATTCTGAAAAACCGGTGCATTATCATTGATGTCGGATACTCTTACTATCACCGGTATCGTTCTTCGTTTCTTCGTCGCTTTCACTTGACACACCAACTGCAAACCCGTCAATACGCTTAATTACTTGTGTTACAGGTAGTGCTAACGATATGCAATGCCCTTAGGCGATTTCGAATTTCAAACGGCCATTTTCTCAGAGAATAGAATGCGCCTGTCGGTTAGGTGTCGCTTAGTTAATTAACATTAATCAATATAAATTTCTAATTTTATATTTTTATGACGTGCATATTTATGAAGGTTCATATTATATTCACAATGGGGGTCTTCACATCAATCACGCAATTAAAATGGTGATGTCCCAGTATGGTCGGTTTATCACCAAAAGCGAATATTTTAAATGTTGGTTGATTTGATGTTTTTCCATGTTTCAAACAAATATTTATGATAATTTAAATTAAAAAAAAAGAATTTTGATGTGAAGAATTGTATGTTTGTTGGGAATAAGTCTTTAGTATTAGTAATTCATTTCTGAAGAATGTAAATCTTCCTATAAAATTAAACAACTGTTCATAAGATTGTAAGTTGAAACACAAAATAAGAATATTTCTACCTTTTATACATACATAATGCATTTTATGAAATCCTGAAACTGTTTTTTTCTTGTTTATCGGCCTCAAGTTGTTTAGTTTAATTTCCTACCAAGCCGATAGATTAAAAAAAGTGCAGAAACGTACATACTATTAATTATATTCTCACCTGAAAAACCATATGTGATAAATTATCCGCATCTCTATCCAAGGGCTGCAACAGCTGTAACCTTTTGCCATTTAGCTCAAATAACGTCGGTCCTTTGGGAAACACTGTTGATAAAAGAACATCTACACCTGGATCACCGACTATAGGAAGCTCTGCTGGTAATGTGCTTTGGTTGACTTCTGCAAAGGAAATATCAACGTAAAATATAAACCAACTAAGCGATATTAATTTTATGAGTTACCAAAAGCTACAAAAAACAAAAAGTTAGTACTCACGGCTCCCTCTACTTTCTTCTATATCAACAATTATGCTGGACTGTCCAGTTTCCACTTCACATGGACCTGGAATGAAGAAATGTTTTTAAAACTAAAGCAACAATACAAAAGGCAGACAACTTAAAGTGATTTTCATAAAATAAGTTTCTTGTTGAATTTCTTATGAATGACTTCATTTGTCCTTTTACATATCAACTACGAGTATGTCAGAAAACTTACTTAAAATTGTAACAAAAAGTCAGTAATCTGATACTAAAATAGGGTTAAGGAAATAATCCTCCGTAAATGACTGATGTGGTCGTATTTTACAAAACTATACTGACATTTTTAAAGTTGTGTTGCGCAACAAAGCCTTTAAAAACTTATTCCTATAAAAAGACATAAATACAGGCAGACATAAAACTGACAGACAGACTGTAGTTTAATGGTTTCAGACTATAGAAATTATTTTAAAACCCTAAGGGTTAAAGGCAATAAATCTAAGTCACTAGATTCCAACTGAAGGCGTGTCTGAGAAACTTTCAATTAAGAAGTTATTTGTCAATACAAAAGCTCTCCGTACAAAATAAATATTCGTTCCTTAAATGTCTGAGTTAATTAGTACATATGTACTCAATAAGCGCATAAAATTCAGTTTACTTCCCAAAATGGCAATGGTCAGTTACAGTCCAGCCTTTTAAGAGTCTGTTCCAATTAGAAAGCAAGATATAAATAGTTATTTCAGTGTAAGAATTTAGTATTAAATTGTGTGCAGGTTTGACCATTAGTCTAACAGTCAGTGATTAATTGTATTGATAGTTTATTTTGTAGTCCAATACAATACTTCTTAATTAGAATGAATTCAAACAATGCTTTGTCAAGGTCATCTTATTTATATTGTGCCATGTGTTCATTTTATTTGATTTTACATGTCAATCTCCTTAATTTTCTCTGAGATCTAAATTGTTGTAATCTTTAAACAGTCACTCTAGCTGTCCCTTAGTTTAGTTTGCCTCAGACTCATCACTTTTTTCCATCACGTGCGCATATTTCCATCTCCGCTCCTTAAGTATATTGTGAATTTTTGTGACTATTCTGTGCAATATTTATGTAAAAAAGCTCATTATATTTAATTATACCAACTTTCACTCACGATAAACCATAATAACATTTGTTGTTCCATGCTCAAATAAACAAGCTATTGTGATGATTCGTACTCAAACAACTGTTCGATGAATACCAATGGATAGCATTTATTTATAGAAACGTTACTAGTACATATTGTATGCAGATATTCCCTTGTATACATTAGATTATTATTTTCTTTATTTGAAGCAATAAATTTAGACATTTTTCTATAAATTTCTAATCTGTCGATTTTTGATACCGATTTTCTAAGAATCTTCTTCTTTTATCACACATAAAGAACTATAAAACTTACTTTTATTATTTTATGCATTGCATTTTTGTTTTTATTTTTGTGCAATAAGCTTAATTATTTAGCAAAACATTTTCAGATACTACAAATGTTTACTTCGTGATATTATATTTTTAATCCACTAAAGTACGTTAGTAAGTAAGACAGCTAATTAGTTTCCTAAAATTTAAACAAACAATGCTTGATTTAATTAATCCTCTAGAAAAGCCTAAAAAAACTCTAGGAGCATGCATCTTTTAATTAAAGTAGGAGCCAAACGTTTCGTTACTAACCAGTTGAAACACACACTGCAAATGACTCGAAAAATTGGTGTAGATGGAATAAGAAGATTTTTTTTTAAATTACTTATTAAGAGAACAAGCATTCATACGAAATTAAAAATATCAAACAACTTATAAAAAGTTTAGTAGAAATCAGTTTCGATAATGTAATTGGCAGGTAGTTCAAAAGAAGTAGTGCCTTACCCCAATCGGGATTCATCTTTTATAACTTGTTACTTACCAGGTGTCGCCCTTGTCGTATGTAGGAGATATAGCAAAAGAAGCCAAATCGGTGACCCATGCTGATTGAGAGCGCTCCGCCGCGCCATCTCACTGTAACAAAAAGAAACTAATTTAAGGCTATACCGTTGCTAAAATTAGCAGCTACATGCTCGTCAATGTTAATTTGGACTTCATATACACGTCAATAACGTTCACATAAGCGTGCCTTGCAACGTGGTTGTTACGACCAACGGTGACCCCGAAATTCACAAAAATGAGAGAATTGTATTATTTTTCTATGTTATTGCAAAAATATCAAAAAAGTAAAACGACCACATCATTCGATATTGTGTTATCTAAAATATTGTAATTTTTCTAATGTTTTTAATAAAAAATATAGCAGTAAAATGGTAACAAGTGTTAAAAACCGGCCAAGTGCGAGTCGGACTCGCGCACTGAGGGTTCCGTAACACCACATAATCATAATTGTATTAGTTGAAATTTCAGTAAGTTAATGTGATAGATTTTTTGAGTCCGACACGCGCTTGACCAAATTTGATTATTTGTTGCTATTTTATAGCTTATGCACTATAAACATACCAATTTTCAAGTTTGTAAGTGATCCCGTTTTTAAAATAGAACTAAAACAAAAATCGCCTCCGTGACCATTTAACTTGACCCTCTCTTATATGAATGTTCTTGAAACGAGAGCTCACCTTCATTGGTGACCATTAGTTGAGAGAAAAGTTGTAATATTTAATAATTTCAGACTTTTCCCTGTTTCTTGCCAAATTTCATAATTTTAGGTCAACGGGAAGTACCCTGTAGGTTTTGCTTTTTTGCTTAAATGTATGGAGATTAGGACATAAAAAGCCATATCTTTTGATAGCGTCGTTGTAAAAAAAAAAATTTTCAGATCTTGTGTGGTTCATAGATTTTAATATTCGTTATCAATTTCAACCTGATACCTCTACCCGTTCGTGAAATAACGGGTCTTGACAGACAGACAGACGGACAACAAAGTGATCCTATAAGGGTTCCGTACCTCAAAATAAAAAAAACGGAACCTTTATAGGATCACTTTGTTGTCTGTCTGTCTGTCAAGACCCTTTTTCTCACGAATGAGAAGAGGTATCAGGTTAAAATTGATAACGAATATTAAGGTCCATAAACCACACAAGTCCATAACGATGTTATGACCTCCCATATAAACTGAATCAGCTGATAGTGCATTTTGTATGGGAAGGCAAAATTTTAATTTCGACCTATGTTTCTTAGGGAAAAGTTGTTCAGTTTTATGAGCAGTATCACATCCTTTTGGGTTGGTATAATCTTTCTGTTACACCTTGTAAAGTAAAAAATCTTAAATTAATGTCCAAAACATATACATAGCCAAGCAACATGAAATGACACAAAAAAACATTAATCGGCTTACACTTGGATTACAGAGAAAACTAATCTTTCCCCTAATGCTACCAATCCAATCAAAGAAATGACGACATAGACGTCACACACAAATCTGTGCCTGCTTAATCTAATTTGCTGTACTGAAATCCTACAACCTGCTTATGAGGCAGAAAAGGAAATATGACGTTGGCATCAATTTTGCTGTACAGATATTAAGTACTTTTGGTAAGGCTTCTTAAGTGTCACTAATCTAGGATTTAGAGAAATTGCTTAGACTTAGGATAATAGGGATTATAACACTTTCGAAGTGCGAACTAATAGTACTTGTCTAAATTAATTAAGAAAAGTAGAATATATTTTTAAGGTAAGTAAAATAAAATTGATATCGTTGATCAATAAGAAAAAGACAAATACCTATTTCAAAAGAAGAAAATTTTAGACAAATAAATAATTGAAGCTAGAGTCAATCCTACTTTTCTTACCTGAACCAGATAAAACCAAAATTAAAACGACTTCAAAAATTGGTTTATGTTAAATAACAAGTTTAAGAAAAATGCATCGTTTAAGAGATAACTATTAAGAGACACTTAAACGAAATTAAAAATTCTAACTCATGAAAAGCTTCATAGAAACCAATTTCCCGTAACATCGTTCATGGATAAGTAATTGGTAAGTACTTCAAACGAAGTAGATGCCATACCCCAACCGGTCGAAAGCCGCTCACTGCAACTCACTATAAAAAGTAGTCTGGAGCAATCCTAGTTGAATTAGCTAACGATAATATCTCGGTACAGAGTAAATCATAAGAAAACGCTTGAAGATACAACGTCAAGCACAAAAGGGGTGGAGTCGCTAATAAACAAGATAAAGTGGCGTGACGATACTGAACTTTACCGAGTAGACGAGTCAGACAGGACAGTAAAGATATTTCTACAACTTACTTAAAATTAAAATAATTCCCATAATAATACAAACAAAATAGGTAGTAAATTGACAATGCAAGTAACTTTTCAATTTAATGGCTGTTTGATAATGTGTTATGACATTATTATTTCATATAATTTATGATATTTTATTCACATAACTTTGACATTATTATTTAATATTATTTATTTTAAATTTAATAAGATTATTTTTTTGACATGTAATACTCGTACTAAATATTATTACCAAATAAAATAATATGACTATAAATTTCGTTTGCAATTAATTACCAATTATTAAAATGTACCAGACAAAGTTAGTTCAATAGATTTGTAGCCTTAATAATTACAACGTCATTGTTAGAGTGAAGGATCAAAATTATGTGTAAGTCCCTTTAAGCAACTGTCAATATAAACCAGCTCTTGCTAGAGTGAAGAATCAAAATTATGTGTAAGTCCCTTTAAACAACTGTCAATATAAACCAGCTCTTTCTTGTGCCGATTAGGCTTTGGAATTATGGTGAGTAATAATAGGGCAGCACGTAGCATTAATATGTCACGCTCAAATTTGCATTCGAAAAGGGGTTTCTAGTTGTGTATATTCAACGAGTTTGCGGCCCCCCTAGCGATCGCACACAAAAGCGTACTTTATATCATAAACATTTACTTGCTCGTCTAGACACGCCATAGACTTGTTTAACATTTTTAAACCATCTTAAAGTTATTATCATTCTGAGGCAGGTTTTTTATTTACATAATTGAGTGTGAATTTATTCGCGATGCGATGATATCATCCATGTATGCAACACCTAGAAATTAACAAAATGAGCTGTCGTCGTATCTTAAATATATGCTTATTTTTATAAATGTTGCACTTATGAAAGTGTTACGGTGCTTGATTCGTCGACATACAGGGTATAAATTCCAAGTTTATCATTATTTTATTTATTGAAGTACTTAATGAGAAAAATAAAAGAAGTATATTTAACGAAATAGTATTTGGCCCGATGAATGAATAATAAAACTACCGACACATCTTTTAGCAAAAAATGTGAACGTTTAAGACTGACACTGACTTTGGTTCTACTGTTCTCTGATAGATAAGACGTTCAGCAAATCCCACCAAATAATTTTTCGTCAACTATACGAACAACCGTTTTTAACACATACCTTGTATTGACAAGCCTTGAAAAGATTTTTATAACGCAAGTACCTACTCTTTGCAAATCAATTTAAAAAATTAATCATTAAATTTTAAATCTACATCAAACAGATTTTTTAATCACGTTACAATGTTGACATCTCTTACTCATAACCAAGTTGCTTGGTGTAATTCTTATAAAGTAATTATGTCGTCCTGGATAAATTAATCCTTTAAAAGTATTACAGCGTACTGAGTTATGACACTTAATCTCCTCTGTGTCACCCTAATCCTATTAAGTCACTATATTTTAAATGGACTAGAAAGTTGGTTATAATGTAGTTTTAGGTAAAGGCAAGAGAACATCAGGCTAGACACATTGGACTTTTATGTACCATTCTTATTTCAATGTCGTAGAGAGAAACAAGTGTCACAATACAAATGTCAACCCTGCTTATGACTTCTCTCAAGGTCAGTGCCCAGATTAGTAAGTTAGGGTCAGTGTTTCATCCAACGCAACGTGAGATCGTGTTGTAACGATCATATTCGTCACAGTTTTAGGAATTTAATAATAAACGTATAAAATGAGTATTACTTACTTTAAAATTAAGAATTACTAGTTGAAACAAATAAGCCACTATGATATTTCAATTTACAACAGGTACGTTCAACGGCAGGTCAAGCTTGACACTCGCAGTTTGTCTTTAGCTTTTGCGGAGATTGAAATAGATATGGTACGAAATTCAACATGTTAAGCTGAACGCCCTCTTGACTGTACATGAGAACAGACCTCTTACTTACAAAATAGCATTGCACTCGTAGTGGACTGTGATGCCTTGTAATTAGATTGATTTTGGTAAATAGACCCAGTGGACGTATGATTGTAAAAACGATACTTCTTAGACATTAAAAGGGGCATAGCGGAACAGTGACGTAACACACTGCAGCCTAATGCATTGCACATGTGGTAATTTTTACTGTTTTGATTTAAGGTTCATTTTAGGAGAGATGCAGCAGGTATAAAATTGTAAGGAACAAACACAAGATATTGAAAGAGGGAGATGCAGGGGGCAGTCAACGCCTGGCTTTACAATAGGGATTACGTGCACAAATTAATAATTTATTTTCTAATTTTTTTCGGCGAGCGCCAGATTATACCTAGTACTTTAGTGTTAAACATTAGGGTTTGGGGAGTCAACGCCTGGCTTTACATTAGGAATTACGTGCAAGGAATATTTTGTGCGGCGGCCGCCCAATTAAAGCACAATAGTGATAAATAATAGGGTTTCGATTTGATAATGAAGCGTCAGGCGTTGCAATAGGAACCACATTTTTTTTAACAAGTACGAAATTGCGTAGTAATTAATAATTAAAACTATTTTTCAATTTAGTGCAGTGAACATTCTACAGGTATTGTACGAGAGGGCTTCGTGTTTGTGTCTTTCCCGACGGGAATTTATGGCTTCGTTGTTGGTGAGTTTATTTCAGATTTCCTACTATTCATTTAAAAGTGCTAGCTAGGTCTCTTGAAATGATAGGTCATCTGAGAAGGTGCTGGGGTGATCAACGACAAGTTTTCTGAGTTAAATCTAGGTGTAGCTGAATCCTGTGTTTTTATGGAGCCAGCGTGAGAATTAGGTTGCGTTCATTTGATGCTAGGTTATTAGGGCACTTAGGTGGTGATGGATGTATAACACTAAAATGTGATGTAGGTATTCTAATGTTATATCGATGAATACACAATAAAATTAATCGGTATAACACATGCATTTATAAGACAATATTATTTTAGTAAATTGGTTTTGTCTAATGTTCCACGAATATAGTACTGGTTAGATTACCTAAGTCGCCTAGCCTGTATTATAAAGGGACAATATTCAGCACTCTTACACGTTAAAATTGAGTGTCGAATCTTGTTTCGTTTGGATCAAATGGACATAAAACAATTTACTAATCCTAGATAAATTTTAGGCAGGTGGAGATGGATGTTATTTTGAGATGATCGGAATAATGTGTGTGATGGTTTGCAAGGTAACCTATTTTAAACTTTGGGCGTAGGATTGTTCTAAGGATTTGATGGGTAGCAGAGGTGCTAGGAATTGGAAGGGAGCCTCTGAGAATCTAAATCTATAGGAAACCTAATTCTAGACTTTCAAGTCTTCATCCAAACCCTATCCCTGGTTTTGAGTCACTTTCATTCCAGCAAGGCGAGACGAAGAGACCACGTGCTTAATTTAATTTTACTTCCCACTATAAGGTCTAGATCTAGGAAACCTAGGTCACCTAGAAATTGAAAGAGACGCGCGGTTGAGACGAGTCTGCAGCGCTCGGTTTGACATCACACACAAGCTAGTGGGCTGAATTGGTATGTTTTATTCCAAATATTTTATTTTGTATGTGTAATACCTTTTAACTTCATTTTCTACTTAATTATTTTCAAAATTCAAATTTTTTTTTTAAATTAATTACTAATCCACAATGTACGGGTCTTTTAGGTGTTAAAGTTAGACGATCACGCATTCATGGCCAAAATTATTACGAATTAAAATAATTAAATTCCTAGTCACAATAGCCATATTAGGTAGGATACGTTTTGTTACAGTGTGTACGTACATTTTGTAAAAGCTTTAATTTTATACTAAAACGTATTCATTCGTTTTTAAGAAACTGTCACATCAGATTTTTTATATTTTTTTTTTATTAATAGTAATTTTGATCTCGACCTATTCCATATTCTTAATCACAAGCATTCGAACAGTCATCATGACCGTACGCTCATTCGATATTAAAATAATCATATAACTGCAACTGAAGACAGTATGGCGATATTTTATTACATATTTTAATAGTTTATTACTGGCTTGGACAAGGTTTTTACATATTTAACGAGCAATGCAACAGAAATTGAGTCCCATCAAGCGGCTCAGTTCTTTCTTTACGATGTGGCCCTCGGGCCGACTTAAAGAAGTAATCTGCATAAATGAACGCATTTGGTCGACGACGTGCCAGCGTAACTATTTATAACGTAGTGGGTTCACATGCAGTAATTTTATATCTGGAAAATACTTGGTACGAAATCATCGCATATATTTAAATAAGTATGTAAGTATGAGTGTATCGACAGTATTTTTTTACAGAAGTATTCAACACAAGTAGAAATCTATATTTTAACAAAAAGATCCTTTTAATTTGTGCAAGAATATATTTAAAATTTTTACGAAATCAGAGCATCCTAGTTTAGTAGAAGGTCTCTGCCTACTTAAATTTAAATTAACATTAATGAGACAATTTTATGTTCAAGGAATTTTATGTATTGATTTGTCCAGTATATTGGTCTAAGAAATATGATTAAGGACAAAATATCATTAATCTTACATAAGCGAGTAAATTTTATAAGCGAAAGATTATTTTTCCTGGGGATTTTGTAGGGAAACTTTTATAAGCAATCTAGAAATATAAGTGGTCTACATAAGATTTTTCTTATAACAAAACATGAGGTCCCGTTTAGTTTAAGTGATATCGGCAATTTGCACGAGAATCAGTAATGGAGTAGGTGTAACCGACAGGTGTGGAAAACTATAATTTTTGCTTGGAATTTGTATTGTAATACCGCAGCCATTCCCTACAGCCCATTGTTTAACGGATCTGCGGTTGTGTAGACCAATGAATGCTCAATGCATCGGAAAAGATTATTATAAAACAAAATCTTCAGAGTCGACATTTTATTGAATTTGTTAAATTTTTAGAAGTTTATAACCAAAATAGTAAATGTTAACAAATGTTTTCGTTTGCGAATTGATTTAACAAGAACAAACTTTTGTCGCCCACTAAATAAATTGAATCATTAATTGTTTATTTTGTTGATGTTTTTATCCTCTATGTTTCTAGTTTTCCTTATATTACGATGAATATTAATTTTTTTTCTATTAATATGTAATTGGTGGCAATGTATTTTATATAGTAAACATAAATATAGTTTTTTATTATATTGAATTTTATTTTTCCTCAAATTGTAAAAGATTGGATACTAGTAACTTTATGTAGCATCTTTTAAGATAAATTAAAATAATTTTGGTTTCTCATATCATAATGTTCCTAAAGTTGTATAATTTTAAATTTATAGCAAACTACTCCAACTTTTCCATCCATGTTATCGCGCACTGTTCCATCCGTTTCCGCATCCACCCCTCAATTTACTTTGCTAAAGGCATCGATTGTTGCTTCAGTCTACACTTCAAATGATAGATGTTTTATTGTAACAGTAATGGCCACACGCGCACGAATCCATTAGGGCTCATAGACTTTACAATGCCAATATGCGTGAGATGGAATTCATATACCAAACAGGAAGACTTGAAGGTGTAGGCGCCCTTTATGTTAGAAGACAATACGTAAATTGATGATGATGATGTCCTAATGGTACGAGTCAATACAAATTCTTGTTTGGAGATATTGTCAGGTTCATTTAAATAACCTTTTTTTTACCAAAAGTCCTGTAAACATCTCCCGCCAGTGCCACCAAGTATCTATCGCAACTTCAAATATTACAGAATATTATTGACGTAACATTTATTTTACGATAACCAGTACCTACCAATTAAAGTTGTTAAACAAAATAGCAAAAGGAAGAAGAGAATTTAAATAAAGCCGTGATAATTGGAAAATGTAGCATCAAAGCCGTCACGTATAACGTGGCATTTAGCTTTATCGGAACGAACTAATTAAATAGACTGCAAAACACCTCAACAACGTATTACCCGTAAGAGAACTTACGACCTTTTTGTATTGACTCTACAGTCATGAGCCAGATTAAAGTTTCTTGATCCTTCACAAGAGACAGGTGTAAGACACGATAAAGTTACTTTATTACATATCAAAGCATATGTTCTTGTGCATAGAGTTTACAATACGACGGTAACTGTTTGACATGATTTAGGTTCCCTTTTATTAACAAATCTTACAATTTCGTCATCACAAGTTTGCTCGCATTGCTTTATAGAGGTAGAAGCAACGACGTTATATTTCTCAAAAAAAATAAAAAAACCGGTCAAGTGCGAGTCGGACTCGCGCGCCGAGGGTTCCGATATACCTATAGTATTTTTGGAAGCAATAAAGTCCATTTTCAGGATCGCAAAACTAAATTTGTTTGTAAAGGTTTTTTGCAGATTTCTGAAAAACTGTGCAACTTAGAAAGATCGTTTTATTTTTGCTGTAAAGTTTACATAAACCTCTGTCAACTGTAATTAATTCAGATTTTCCCTTACTCAAACTTCGGAGATAAGGGGGGGGGAATGGTATTTTTTTTGACATTTTTCATCATAACTTGAAAACTAAGAAACTTAAAAAAATACAAAAATATATTTTAAAATGTACAAGTAAAGCCCTTTCATATGATACCCCACTCGACCTAGTAGCGACAATTTGAAATTTGGCCCCCCCTATTTTGGCCCCCTTTACATTAATAATCATACTTTTTTCAAAAAATTTTCATGTGCAATTAAGTTGGGCAACTATATTCTAAAACTATTCCAAATTTCAGCTCGATAGCGTAAGTGGTTCCTGAGATATAGAGGTGTGACAGACAGACGGACAGACAGAGCGGCACCATAAGGGTTCCTTTTTTTTACCATTTTGGTATCGGAACCCTAAAAAGTACTAGAGATACAGCTGTTAGATACGGAGGGCCACCCGTGCAATAGGGAACCAATACAACAACTGCGTATTTCTTACGGCCAGGTTATCTAACGTCTGTTTCTATCGAACAATCTGAAGCTGTCTTTTCTGATGTTATCGTCACGAAAGACAAACTGCATAGATAGTTGACGTGTACCAGCCATAAGAGAACCTTTTAAGGAAGATTCGAGGAATGTTACGTGTGTTTGTTGTCTTCATCTTTGTTTTCCTCATTATTAGAATTCTGCAGAAATTCTTATCTTAATTGTTTTATGTGCGAAAAATTTACAAGCAGGGGTCATTTTCTGTTCGCAGAAGCATGATATTTACTTAAATTTTACTTTGAAATATGATTTAAAATTTAATATTATATATTTTTACTATCCGGATGCATGCACCCGGATACGTGGGCTAGAATAGCCACGGAATGGGTGCCAGAGGATGGTCGCCGCCGTCGAGGCCGACCCCGGAGACGATGGCGCGATGACCTAGACAGCTTTCTTGGAGACTGGAAGGTGGAGGCTCAAGACAGAGAGGAATGGCGCAATAAAGGGGAGGCCTTTGCCCAGCAGTGGGACCTATTATAGGCTAGTAAAAAAAAATATTATACTAAGGACTAGCTGGGCCCATTTTGTTCCTTTGAAGATTATACTTTACAATATACACAAACAACAGGATCGATTCATACGGAGTATGCGCTAGTATATTTGGCTTTTTTTCATGCAACATATAACTTTTTTCATTGGAATTCATTCTCTCAAACAAAATCCACACAAATACAAATTATCAAGAGGCCAAACAAAAATTTCAAAATTAATTTGAATGAGTTCTATTACCTTGTTTGCGACTCCCAAGATGCTGTTTTATAGTACATTATGTACTGACTCACATTATTTACTCTGTCAATTATTTATCGAACCAAAGATAATATAATGCTAATGCCATTTTATAACGCTCATGCATAATGCATAGATATCTGTTCTCAGCATTACGGCCATCGTCCATTTGCTTAGTATTAGCTAGAAAGTGTTTATGTAAAGTCGGTATTAGCAGCGCATCTTCCTTACCATTTGCAAATACGAGTTACGTAACAACTTCATCTTCTCAAAGGTCAGTGCAGTCGTGAGCATCACTTACATTTTCAATCTGTAAAGGATTTTAACTACCTTATTTCTCCAGGGAAATTTAAATCATCGATTACAGGAAAAACCAACAAGGATAATGGACCCTATTATCCAAATAGATAATATTCAAACTCTGTTGCATTAACTGTCATTCTAGTTCCTAATATTTGAAACTACACATGTTAAATTTACACAGTTGCATTCTTGCTATAGGATTCTGGTAAATGTCATATCATTTATGAATCACTGATTTGCATATAGATTTTTAATTTTACGACGATTCTGTAATTAACTTTACAACTTTTATTGATGTTAAGCAAGTAGTTATTTAATTTGTCAGACAACGTGTTTTAAACGTCGACATACTTTTCAATTGCATGTTAATTGCTATTTTACGTTTTACTGTTTACAAGAGTTTACATAAGCTTACAAATTGACTTACGATCTGCTAATTATAAGTTACAATCAGTTAATTTTCTTATTTTTTGTATACGTACGTTTAATGTGTTTGAATCGGTGGGTTTTAAATATTATTATTTGATTCATTATATTATTTTAATATGTTTGTGAATTTCAACAAGTTCTGCTTAAAATATTATCTATACTTTTCTGATTTTTTTTATGCACGCTCATGATTTTTGTACTTAGTTACTAATTTACATTATTATATATTCCAATTAGTTAGATAAGTAACAATCTTGTTAAATTACTTCACTTTTTTTATTGCCTCTAGATATTGTAGCTGAAACTTGAAGATGAAACCTGAAACTATAGAGTTTGGTATAACTTCAAATTACTTTCTTTTACTGCGAGAGAAAAGACAGAAGAAAACATACAATTAAGATTGAAATTTTGATTGACAAAACAAGCTACATCACAAGAAATCTAAGCAACGAAAAATAAGAACATAAAGTTTGAATTTTAAGTAGTACGTAGGAAGGTACTAATGGTCAGACAAAAGCAATCCTTTTAAATTATCCTTAGGGTCTCAGTGGCGAAGTAAGAGATAGGATCGAGATTGCATCTTTCTCGCGTGCCGATCGCATCTAGCGTCTCGTTGCGAGTTATAATGAGGACCTTGTCGCCTTTTGAGTTTCTGAATCATTGAGTTTTGTGTTTTATATCGTTCTATTTTAGCCTGTGTTCAGAAATTTATTTCAGTATAATTTTAACAATTTTGTACAGCTTTGACTGTCTGAATAGTATACATTCCATAACTTGTCAAAAGTTAATCGTTTGGGTGCATTATAGATCAGAGCAGTTAAAAACTATTTGAATAAATTCCAGAACTACTAATAATAGCAAACAATCGTAGTTTAAGAGCGCAGCTAAGAAAGGGATCCCGATTAACCATCTGAGCACGTTAAACATGCCAAGTATTTAGTACGATCCAAATTGTCATTCTTGTGGCGAAGTTCATAATTATATGACTCATTCAATTTAAAGACTTATAGCTAAACTGATAAAGTTTGCAGAGCGCATCAAAGGTAATGCAATTTGATGATATTATTTAGTTTTGCACAAACAGCAACAGAAAAAGTAACATAAAACATTACAAGTTCTCAAAAGAGTTTCATAAAAACAATTTTTCTTGTGTTATCGGTATTGAATAGTAAGAAATGGTGAACGATTCTTTCTTATGAAAATACAACATTAATCGAGAAAACTTAACAATATCTAATTCAAAATAGGTACCTATTTTTTTTTTATGAACAATGTAAAAGCGAATTATTACGAGGAAAAGATTGATTGTGGAAACTAGTGGCTCTTTATTATTATCACGCTATTTAGATCTGTAAATCTTTGAGTATATTTCCGTCTAATGGTCAACAAGAGAGACTTTACAAGTAAAATGGTTTCTCGCACTCATGATCCTGATAAGGAAATAATCCATTAACATTTTACCCGTAACTACATATTCAGTGCAATCCACAACTCTGATACGATTAAAGCACTTTAATTCCAAGTCGAACGTGTATTTACTGGACGAGGTATGGAGAAATTTCCCAGTCTAGGCATAAGTGACCATTCCAATTCAGTTCCGTATTGTACAGACCTGGTAAAGAATTCACACAAGACAATATAGGTAATTTGTTAAGACCTAATATGGAATAATGGTATTCTTTAATACAAGTTGTACTTATTCGTGTTCATGCAAGGTAAAGCTTGTTGTTTGTACTATTGTACAGTCAGCGTCAAATTCATATGAGAGTCTATCGTAGTCAAAATGATCTTTATTAAACAAGTTCATTTTCATATACGCAATTAGAAGTATCATACAGTTGTGTACCCAATGTGTTCAAAATAACTCGGCAACAAAGTAGTCAAAATGATCTGAAGTAATCTAAATCTTGTTTATTTAAGATCATTTTGACTAATATAGCTGGGTAAGCTCGTTCCATCGTCGACCTCATCTCTGTCATCAAGATCAAGAGTAAGCCCATTATCAATTATCAATAAAAAAAGAACTTTAGACAGTTACATCAATTTGACGCTGATGACCGCAAACATAATATTGGAAACCTTGTTGCCATGATATTTTGAACACTTTGTGTGCTTATGCATATGACAATTCTAATGGCGTATATGAAATTGCACTTGTTTACTACTGATCATTTTGACCACGATAGACGCTCACATGAATTTGATGCTGACTGTACCTTCGCTTCTTATAGCCTTCGCATGCCATCTTTGTTCACTTACTTCAAAAGTATATGGCACTTTTAATTTACAATTTTCATTAATTTTCTCAGCATTTTTCTGACCTTTGATTGTCTTTTTTTTTTCGTTATATATTTTATGGAAATAATTCATATCAAAATACGGAAATAAACATGTACGATTTGAAATAGTTATATACTCCTGCCTGAGCACATTCACTTATGTATGTTGTGTCGTGTCAAGCATTCTACTGCACAAAGCTCCATTTAGTTCAGTCATTATCCCAAGAACAGGTAGCAAGTAGACGATACGCCATTATACCAGGACTATCTTGTAATTTTGTTCTAGCACTTAGAAGAATGCAGCTCCATTGACTGTCGTGGTTAGTGAGAATGAGGAAACACAAGATAAAGGTACTAAAAACTGTTCAGTAGCGGTTAATAGCAGGGCTGATAAACAAATGCGAAGGCTTCTGTTGCACGATTCGAGTTGTCGACAATATTGTGAATTCGCAATTCTACTTCTGTATTTGGAATGGAATTCTTGAAACAATCAGTTACATTTGTAAAGCATAGTCATGTTTTATTACGAACTTTGATCGGATAACTAATAAAAGAATAGCCATTTTTTTTAATTGTGCGCATGTGTGTGTTAAGTTCAGGTTTTCCT
The DNA here is from genome assembly GCA_947532105.1 of Athrips mouffetella. NCBI lineage: Eukaryota > Metazoa > Arthropoda > Insecta > Lepidoptera > Gelechiidae > Athrips > Athrips mouffetella. Next base: position 3,568,952 of record OX383964.1, on the reverse strand, counting down.
GAATTCTGTAAACCAACTTCTCTAATCGTAAACACGTAGATTTAGATAACGCCAATATTTGATTTATGTCACCTAATGCAACTAACAATGGAAACATGACCATTGCTCAGATAACTCTAGGGTTTAGAAAGCTGTACGTAATAAATTGCTAAGAAGACTCGACTTCCAAGGGACAAGCATAATTCGCTATAACCCGTTCCGATCGAGATACGGGCCCGTGAATCGTAAAATATGATGTTAGGCTCATGTATTTATTTATGAATATATAAGGCGTGGCAGGCGGTAGTAACTGGACATTACTTAAAAAGAGGTCCAAATTATGACCGCAAAAGAGAACAAATACAAATATACCTGCATTTAAAAGTAAGCAACCATCTGTTCTTTACAATATTAAGAACAAAGTAGTAACTTCAAAGATACAAGCTAAAATAGTAATTTTCTCTTTCCATAACACTTCACATCTTTATAAATACAACATAAAGATAAGTTTTTATTAATGCTAAAGCATTCTTTAGGAACCAGATGTTCGAGAGATGTCATAAATATTAATGAGCTTCATAGGTTTCTGTTTATGAAACAAATTAGATATATGCGCCAATATGTTTCTGTTTCCGGCCATTTATTTTATGTGTTCATTCAACAAGGTTGTAATATCGCCTATTATGTTTTTACTGTGGTGAAATAATAATATTTTATTCAACACATCTGTTTTATATAAGTTGTTTTCGTTATTGATGTTTTAAAATGAAAAATATCAAGTTCAACCTTAAATTGCATGGGACTGCATGTCAAATCAAATGCCTCTTAGTCATCTTTGCAAATATCAAAAACAAGCTTATTCATCAAGCAACTATTATAACCAGGCCGCACGTCAAAATTATCAATAATCTTGAGCCTACTCAATGGGCAATTTATGGTACCACTGTTCGAAGCAACCTACGCGACTGCGGACCTTTTAAATAAGTCTACTTGACGATGTTATCCGACGAAACATCCCTGAGAATTTATTTGCAATGAGCATTCATTCCTTTCAGACTACGCCGATAGTGATACCGTTCGAATTAAATAAAAAAACGCAGAGAAATAAAACTGCTGATGCAAATAATAATAAAATTAAACTACACGTAGATCAAGACTGCCCGGTGCTGTCTACCTACACTCAGCATGCGTAAAATATCTTGGTACGAATACATTGTAAGTTTTTTATATAAAACCTTACTTACTTAAACGCACCTTACTTAAAAGCATCTCTTTTTACGTCGAACTATAATTTGTACCGCTATTCTTGTTTAATTTTTGGAAAATTTAGCGCTATTTAACCCTTTTTGGATAATACCGTTTATAACGGTAAAGTTTCTTATTAAGATTGTATTCTCAATTTCAGTTCATTAAAACATAAAGGAATATAGAATTAAATTTGATATTGTTGGCAGGAATTCAGTTTTTTTCCTGATTCGATCTTAAATCAGCTAATGCAATTAACTACAGGCATCATTTACTTTTACGTATGCGATTCTATACTAGTAGGTATTATAAAACATTAAACATCTAGCCTTGAACTTTAGGATAGGATATTATAAAGTCATCGGCAGCACTAACTAAGACATACTACGCAAGTTTTTAATTACCCAACTAACGACTTTACAAACATAGTACGTTCAACAGCAAAGTAGTTAGCTCTGTTTACGAAATATATTGATCAAAAACGCAATCTGTACTCTCTGGTGCCCACTCGTTTTTTTACATCTAAAACAACTGACAGCTGATTGAAAGATCAGTATCTTGCGTTTGTATTTTGTACACGTAGTCCACTATTTATTTATGTTTTATTACCTTATTTAATATATTTTATTATTTGCTTACGTTGTGTCTTCACCTCGGCTATAAAAGAATTTGGGATCAGATGACCTTGTGAAATGACCCCAATATTTAAAATATATAAATTTTTTGGGAGTCTTTTGTTTACTGTGCATTTTCAGGTTAACATTACCAAAAATAAGGTTATAGAAAATGATTGTATTGTGGATTTTGTATTAAGCAGGTTAAAATTTTACTTAGCAACAAAAAACAATACTTAATTCATTTTTGTACTTGGAACTTCAATATTTTTTATTCATAATATATGTGCAATATAAGTGCAAAAGGATAGATAAAGTTCACATATAAAGACAAGAAACAAATATATTTTAAAATTTACATTTGCGAGAATGTTGTATGCACTAAATTTCTTGTTTAGCTGTCACTGTCTCTTGTATTTCTATCTTCATCTTAGCAATCCATACCACAAGCTCAGTCATTAATAACCGCATCAGGAGTGATAGTAATCTTGTCGTCTAAATAAATGATACCTTATTGTTCGTCATGTATCGTTAATTTGTAGATAGCTTCATTACAGTCTGTTTGACTATCGACTACGTTTGTTTGTTCAAGCTTTCTACAGGAAACGGTGCGCAATAAGTGCTAATATTCTTGACCTCATAGTGGAAGAAGAGAATTGTTGACTTCAAATAGCAGTATTTTTGTGTGATGTGCAAAGGATGGATGACATACCTACTCATGTTATGTTAAAACTGTTGTTTGAACTGATTATAAAGATGCAAATGCTTGCTTTTACAACCTTATTTTTTTATGTTGTATTTTCCTACTTATACCCAGAGCCTTATTTCCTGCGTATATACCTTCTCCAAATAACCAATTTTAAGCTTACTGCTCAGATTTATCACCTTAATTTTTCCTGCATCCAAAAAGCATACTTTCTAAAACGTATAGCTTTGCAAACTATTTAGAAATTTGCTGTCAGATTCCATTTCATCCTTCCAAAGATAAACGGCTTATCACGAAGAGGAAATAGCCTTAATCAGGAAACCACCGCATATCATCGACTGAGACCATTTAATTGCCAGTAACGAGTTCTGGATGAAATATTGTGAGGATTGACCACTTGAAGTGATTACTAACTGGACTGAGATTGGATCATCGATTTGTGAAATTAACGGTCTTCAAGGAGCACGCAATGATCTAGCTTCGATAAAGGATTCAATTGCAAACGAGTACGCACTTAATTATTTCCTATTGGAAGAATCGATTTATATAATGAAAAGATTACCATTAGGCTTGCTTGGAGCATGAAAAAGTACCTACTTTTGGTAGCAGTTCCAACTCGCTAACATGGTCAATTAAGTGAAAACAATCTTCACACTACTGATATTTAAAACAAAATATACTTCTCCATACAAACTGTTCGATCAGTGTGAGCAATTTGTATGGAGAGGTCAAAAATTTCACTCATTTCCTAAAAATCTTTGGAAAACTTGTTCAGTTTTGTTGACTGACCACGAACGTTCAGTTTTTGATACACCGTCCTTTACACCCAAAATATCTTAAATGAAACTCCCCGACAAAAGACCCACAAAACCACATTTTTCTATTCACCGTGAGAAAGCCCCTATCCAAGATTATTGCGACCTCGGCACGCAACTAGCTAACAAGACTCGGAGCCGTTTTTTATCTCACCACGTCCATTTGAATACAATAATATTATTAAAAAATTTCACATAGAGTCCTTTATTTCACCACTTATGTTTATATTAAAAGCCATTTATTAAGTGTTGTGTAATTGACATGTGCATGAGATCTTTATTTGGCCATTTCTTAATTAAATTTGTTAACTGCAAAGTACGATTGGTGTTCAAGTAGTGTGAATGAACAATATTTTGGTTGTAGTCTTTTGATGTTTATGAGTATTGATAGTTTATTGCATTACAAAGACGGTTCAAAAAACCAAGGTTAAATATTAAAAAACTTAAAAATAATGAGGTCAAGTTCAACAGCCAGTCAACCAAATACGTAAGTCTTTTTAAATATAAGATGCGATTCTCTTATTTTGATGACATGTTTGGAAAATCAGTGGCAATAAAATGCTGCTAAAATTTATAACCACCTACCTACGCTAGAAAAGTTTGGTGGCTGTTATAGAACGAAGTGAAAAAATACAAATACCACTCCTACATTGATATTTCTGATATAAACAGTAAACATTTTATAGCTTTTAGCACCGGAAACCAGTTGCTCAAATCGCAATAAAAATAAATATAAATTTTGCCAACAAAAGTGTACAATAATTCACAAGAGGAGGTATCAAAATGAGGTTTTAGATATAAATAAAAAAAATAAAGGTAATATACTTCACAAAACAAAACAGGATGTACCAATAAAAGTTGGTTAAATATTGCCAACAAGAAAAAAATATAGTCTTAATCACGTTAACTGCTTTGCAGAAGTCATTTCGTAAGATAATAAGCATAATAAACAAATAAAGCCATACCAAATATAATACCGAAGTGTGAATGGCTGCAGGCCAAAAATTAAGAGTCATAAAAAGATAGATTGATAAATCATTCCCTTTTACTCTTTTAAGTGTCAAAATGAGCGTTAAAATAAAACATTAATAAAAAAATGTGCACACTTGTTTCCAAAATCACGCAATTCGAAGGCCTAAAAGCTATGTAAACATAATAAACTGTGACTACATAACATAAAGCTTAAAATTAATTTTTGCTATCTTTAATAATTGTCTTAAATCAACAATGGTCTACAAGAAGAAGAAATGAGCTTGTATGAAAATCTTTGTAAAAGCTGAAAAAGTTATAAGAAATCAAATTATTATTATATATTTAATAAAGAAATTTATAAGTTTCACTCAAAATATGTTAACGTTACAGATGAAGTAACTGATATTATGACATTAAATTTTGCATTCGTCGATTGTTTTCGTCATTTATAAGACTCATGGTTATAATAATTGCAACAAAAAAGATTCTGGGACCATTACTGCATAAAACACTTTTTGCGTGCACAAGTTGAGCGAAATAGGAAAGAAGATCGTGACGAAATAAAAATGAATGAACAGTGAAAGTTGAAAGACATCCCAATGATAGTTTTTATAGAAAACCGCAGTCATAAAAATAACCATAAAATTGAGAAATGAGTTCTTCAAATGCGACCATAATCTGTGCCATAATAACTCAATCAAGAGCTCATGTAAAATAAAAACAAACAGTTGTTGTGCTATAAAGGTCAGAACGTGGTGGTTTATATTTTTTCAAATTTGCACACGAAACACAATTTATTTTACGATTAAATACTACAAAGAAGGTAAAGGTTCAAATGGGATGTTGAGAATAACCTTTATATTTATCTAGATAAAACCACTCTTATCGAAGTAAAAAAATATGTTTGTGTGCTACGAGTACAAAGAGCAGATAGATACTTGTTAACGAATAAGCAAAGGTAGCGATAATGACAACAAAATCTAGCAGTAAATTATTAACGAATGCATTAGAAACTGAATACTAAGTAACGAACTTCAAACTGCCAACTTAAAAGGAATACCAGAATGAATAATCAAGGAACCAAATGAAAATGGAAACCACCTGCCAATGCAAACGACAATGCAAATTTTCTAACAGTAATTTGGAACACAAACATAAAACGAACATTTATCTCTATCATAACAACAGTTAGGAAGGTAGACAAGTAGGTGCTCCATACCAAGGAATGTGGCTCGGGTTGGTATGACGAAACGAAAGGCCGCAGCCTGTAACTGCCCTTTAATAAGGAATTAATGCAATTGAAAAGATAATATTTTAACAAAAGCCGGATCAGACAAGACGGTTACTTTTGGAACATACATATGCATTAAAATCATACAATATTTTAAATACTATTTTGTTATTCAAGTAAACAAGGACATTTTACAAAACGTTTGTAACATCCAATAAAAAAAAATTCAAATCCATTCTTGAAACTTTACGGAAAGGATTTTTTTTAGTTGTGTATGGTTAAGTTAGATAAATAAAAGAATATAAAAACCCGAGTCACACGCAGCTTCAGCTACTGAAATGGTTATAAGTTTTACTTGCTGCTCAAAGGTTATAAAAAATGTAATGGTACTGCCGCCACCCGTTGCGCTCAGCTCAGCCCACCTACGGCAAGACAGGTGTGTCGCCTTTGATAAAACCGCTTGTATTTATCAAGAAACGTACTAGTTTACTTTGCTACTACAATTTTCAAACATTTTGTTCAAAATTAGTCCTGATTCCATTATCTTTTAACACTAATTAAACAGGCGTGGCTTTATCAATGTCTGACTTGCTCCAAAACTGAATGAATATTCAATGAAATTTGGTCTAGCAAATAGTTTCAATCATAATTATTGCAGTGTTCCGTTATTATGCTTTACTTTAAGAACTGAATTGATTTCATTATACTTGTTGCGTCTGATACGAAATCGTATTAAGTTTTTAATTTAAAGCCTTGTCATAAACTTTCACTTGCAAAACAGAGGTTGTTTTGTTTGTTTTGTCTTTACATAATACAATATTATCTCTTATCTTGTATTGCAACCGTATTAAATTTATTTTACATAGATATAAAAATAGATAAATTTAACACGTAAATTTCAATGCAGAATTGATTATATCGTCAGTTTCTTTTTGATAATTTAAATCATGTCATACACGCAAACAACTAAATTTACAAAAAAGAAACAATTCTGTTTCGCCCCAAAAAAAAACTGACACATTTTGCTATATGAAGGTAATGATAATTTTGATATAAGAGTAGTTTTTCTTGTTAGTCTAAGTACTTTTGAGACAGTTATGAGACTATTCAAATAACGATAATGATTTGGATATTTCTCTTACATGGAGCAACTTCGTAAAACAGCGTTTAATGGTTTCAGATGTATCTAGAGCACTAGATTTTACTATTTGGAATTGCAATATTGATTACCAGGTTCCGTATTAGGGTTCTTTAGTTATGGTACTGTGATTGTAGAATAAGATTAGTAGATAGAAATACAGATACAAGTCAACAAGGTGCTTTTCTATATTATATAACTGTAAGACGATATAATTCCAATTATTCAGACTATAAATCATAAATACGATACCACCGAACGTGCCTGTGATTCTTAATCCAAAATCAGAGGTTTTGTTCAACAAGCTCAAGACAAAAAACTTAGAATGTCAAAAGTTAGATACGAAATTAATCAAACGTTTAATTACACGTCGTAAAAAGATAAAGACTGACTGAATAAAATTATTTACAATAATTTACCAGTAATAAAAACTGTGTCATGAATAAAAAGACTGGGATATTTACAAAATAATTAAATAAGTGTACATTCGTACCATTACACAAACATACTTCATTGAAAAACAAAATTGTGTTTCAATTCGAAAATAACAAAATTTACAACCATTGGCAGGCATTATGGCTCTTCCGTTAAACTGGAAGACACTTTGACCAACCAGGCTATTAAAGCCTTGCTTTTTATTGTGAAAGCTAAATACTTTGCCTAATAAGTCAAGAGTTTAAGATAATGTTGATATTATCCAGATTTAAGATAATGTTATTTCAAAACCACTTACGCAAAAATTACGACCTCGGTGTTTTCGCATTCCTCAAATTATCTATTTTTGGTCTCCATCTGAAACAATAAGAAACATCCAATTAATTTGAGTTAAGTAAAATAAGACCGAAAAAAATAATAATAATAACACTGTGTTAATATTATGATATCATTGTCAAAAAATAACTCTATGGTTTGACACTAGCTGTTATAAGAATTATTTAATACTAAAGTACAATGAAATTCATAAAACGAATGTAAAAGATAAAGAAGCATTTCACGGTCCGAAGTAACTTCACGAACAAAAGGGAGAGATAAACTTTAGATCTTAAACAATGCGAAGAAGGGCATTCACTGCTTCCGAAGCAACGATTCCCACCTCCGATTCCAAAGTCACTATTCCGAGAAAGATGCGATCTTTTCCTGAATGGAAGCATAAAAAGACTCCTTGCCTCACTGCCCCCTGAGGTCAATCTGCAAGACTCCCAACATTGTTTAGCGACAATGGCAATTGTGCGAAAGAATCGCCAACAAACAATGGGTACAACTAAGCAATTAGCAATACTAATTATATTTGTTGTACGTTATCGTATTGTTTACAAGTTTTGTAAACAAATAAAATAGATGCACCGTAAAATTCAAAACACGATGCAATTTAAACTATGTAGGAGGAATCTTATGTCCAATTAAATTTAATTGATTTTCGTAGTTCACTCTTGATGGCTTTTTAACATTCATCCATTCGATGATTTAATGATTAGATTAGTGAACAAAATTTCGACTTGACAAAACGCAAGAGCGTAATGAACTACTACGTAATCCTGTAAATAAAAGTATACTCAGTTTACGCAATCAAAAAGGTTGAACATGAGCAAGCACCCCTTGTTGTCAACGTTGACCAGTACTAAAGTTGCGTGGGCGCAGGTGGGTGTGGGAACCGGTATCTTACATATGACTCACTCGACCATAGTTTTTGGTAATCCAAAACTGCATCAGGAAGTAAACTTAATGAAGCAGACGATCGTAAAAGCGACGGCTGCACGAAAGAGGAAATTAAGCGAGAAACTGGCTAGCACAATATTAAACTCAGTACTTCTCAGACAAAACGTGTAAGTCATGTCGGTACAAATAAAAGACTCATAACGATTGTAAAGTAATAACTGCATAAAATTTTATATCACCGGATATAAAGAAACATCATAAACAATTCTAAGAAACCTACTTCATAATTAACTTAGTCCTTCACAAGAAGTTCTCAGACCATTTTATTTTAATAAGCTAAAATTACAAAGAGACAACCGACTCTTTTTTCAGAACCAATGCAATCGCTTCTCAGAATCATAACAATTGAAGCTTACGAAAACACTTTTTGTGAAATCGTAAATATTGAATTTGAATAATACGATGTAGGGGGTGTCCATAAAACTATGAAAGTAAACAGTAATGTCCTCATTAATAGTGTTCGACTTTCGCCAGTGCGCGTGGGATGTGGGAGTGACTTGAGACCAAATCGGTCGTACAAACATGAACAGGTTGAATAAGTAGGGTAAATATACATCGCATTAATAAAAGCAACAGTTGTAGATATAGCTGTAGATATTGGTATTGCAGAAGTGACAAAACTACTGTGTAAATAAGCTGCTCATAATATAAATTTTTAAACGCCAGTTTTGAATTCTAAAATCTTACGAAATACCACTTCTTTTGCAAAATATAAGCCAAGCCGTTTAAAAGCTAGGTCATAGATGCTAAGAATTTTCTATTATAACGGAAACCTTGACGCAAAGAGCAAAAGTTCAACACTGCCGAAAATGTCAGCATTCTTTTCACTTCACAAACAGATGCTAATTCAGAAACAGTTACGTTAACTTATTTACTTGTACACAGGAGTGACAATCGTCAAGTCATAAAACGAATGAGACATGAATATTGAAGGTATTGTTCTCAAAACTGTCGCCAAATCATGTGTTATTGCCAATGACGAAATGGCCCACTTTGGAACGAACAAAGCGTAGTAAGAAGTTTATTTGCATTTTACAAGACGTTTATATACCAACAACGCAACGTTTACATGATCGAAATTCAAGACAAAAACATTGTGAATAGGTACGAATTTACAGATCAAATTACAATGAGAAATACCTACTTATCCATGTTTCGATTTAGAAATCATCGCGTAAAAATTCTGATTGTCATACAATAAATATCATTGCTGAAATTGCACAAAAAATCGATCAAAGTATAATTGGATTTAGCAGAGATTGTAATTTTTCTCTACGGGAATTTCATTTGACCGTTTTCTTGCCTTTTACTGGTTTTAGCAACAACTCAGTATCTTTTTGCTAGAATTAAATAGCTATTGACAAACTGGTTAAACTATTATACTGTAGAACAGCCCTATTTACAAGTATTGGCTGTCTGTGCACCAAAACGGGAACAAAAAGTAATTATTGTTGTTAATATTGTATTTTTAGATTTATTTAGATTTCAGCTGTTATGTTTTGATATGGGTCCTTAGTCACCTGAAATAAAACTTTATTTATTTTGTTTTGTTTTATTTTATTATCATAACTGAACTGCAGGAATAAACACTTTCAACTTTATGGTCGTTTCAATACTATTGCATCTTTAGTTGTTAAAAATGAAGGGATTTTTTTATATAAGTGTAAGATATAAAGGCCAAATAGCTGGCACGTCAACTAAAATAAAACTAATGGAATGTCCACCGAGGATTGCGTAAAATTACCATTGGACTAAAACAAAAAATATAAATGGATAGAGCAAAGAAATCCGATCGGCTCGTGTCCGCTCACTTTGTGCCTATAAATGCCGCCCGTTCACTTGACGCCCTTCTGATTGGCGTTTGAACAAATGAGTAAGACATGATAATACTTAGACGAGACAGAAACGTGATACACATGTCTGACACCCTCTTGGTTTGATATGTAGGGCTTTGGTACGGTCAACCGCTTGTCGGTAGAAACTTTTTCAACTCTATTACCACGCCATAAGGTCCAAAAGTGTTTCTACCGATGTGCGGCCGTGTGTACTAGCAGTTTAGTAACTTTACTGACGTGAATGCAATTTATAGGAGAAATAGTAGATATAGCTTGTCCATCGTTTCATTTTGATTGCATGATTGGAGTTTTAGTTTATGCGTAAAGAATTTCTGTCATCCAAAGCCAAGCGAATAGTTATTTTTTCAAGTTGTTAATATATACTAACAAGAACAGTTGGTAAATACTTTGATCTCATTTAAAAATTTAAAAAATAGGATCAAAAATCAATCTATCGTTTTGAGAAGAATGCAACACACATTGTGTCTAAAATCAAATTTTACCTGTTGGACTATGTGCAGATTAAATTGAAGGCAAATTAGTCAACTCTTAAATTTCAACATCATCAGCAATGGCATAAATTTATGTCTGAAAAACAAAAACAGCATACCAGACTTAAACACTAGGGCAAAATTCCATTTCAGACCGCTTAATGCAAATGAATTCAAGTATTCGTTGTAGAGCAAACCGTTAATACTCATTACTTTTAATGGGTTAACGGTCATGCTACATTGTTCTATAGTTCTATTACTGTTGGTGGTGTCACTACTATATATCTGTAGTAGGTTATCTAATTATCATTTACATTTAGGCCAATAATTTGCGTCTGTGCCTAGAGCGTCTAAAGGTTTAAGAGTCAAGTTCAAAAAGACGCATCAACTAGACCTAAGTATAGTTAAGAATTTCTCGTTAGTATCAATAAGAATTAAAATTATCAGTTGTCCTGCATGGAATTCATTATTTTCTACCTTTTCATAGGTCTTTCAACAAAAAAAAAGCTATGTAATGAGGACTGTAGATTATAAAAAATAAATAAACAATCAGTGATACATTAGGGGTATATTTGACAAAATTTTAAATGGTCATCTTCCTACACGTTTAGTTCGTTTTACCTATATATAAATACAAATAGATGAACAAATAAAGATGCATAGAGAAAGGAACTCAACAAGCATATAACAGCCAACCACAAACATGATGTAACTGAGACTAAAATTACAGACAACAACCACATAGCTTGTGTTACCACAATTTACAATAAACGTGATTGTAGGTAAAATGTGAATCTCCCACGTCTCGACCCTATGCTACTCAGTGACATTTGCAATGTACAAGCAAGGAATTTCGTTTAATTTGCACCATCTGCAAGGGAACACCTCAACTCAGTTGTTTTTGTACTGTAAAGTCAAATGACTGAACTAGCAAGTTTTGTAAGTGTCTGTACAGTATTAATGGATTTCCGATTACTGAATATTATATTTGATTGTAATTATGGGTTAGTTCTTTCTCTGTTGCATGCTTATATGCATGAAGGATGATATTGGTTAAATTATGATACCATTAAGAATTTAGTACAAATAATAACCGTCCACCACATTTTATGCAATAAAGTCCATTCTCTTCTACAATTTTTTATCTGATAATAAGCTTTGGTATGACTACTTTGAAGGTCAGTTAAACTGATTAAGATTTTGAATTTTTTTTTTAACTTATCTAACCAATCCCAAAAGATATTTATTTACTTGGTGTATGCCCTATTGAATTACACTCAACACTCTTATAAAACACAAAGGCAACACAGTGACATTTGAAAGGCACAGACGAAGAATTTGCACCACCCGCTCAGGGACTCTATAGTTTCATAGCTAAATGTTTGTGGTTTCAAATTTAGACTAATTTACGATGGTCATTAAAGATTTTATACGGATATGAAATGAATACGCTCGTAAGTTTGCCAAGTTCACACTTATTAGTACCCGGTTAGGTTAATTTGAGTACTGTTAAGTGAGCTATTAAATATGTTCGCATAAAATCACATTGAGGACTTGTAAGAAACTGTGTTATTATAACTGCTTGCTGTTTTAAAAGGTCACAGGTTTTATGTTGGCCAGGCAAATAGTTGAACATAATAAGATCAATTTGATGTATATCAAAATGATGTCTTATCTGTAAAGCTAGCGTAATTAGATTCATCTAGTTTGGATCTTGAGAGTGGAGCGCTTGGTTTTATGTGACTTCAATAAATAGATAAACAGCTGCTTGCTTGTCAGTCAAATAGCTAACCGTGAGGAGAAAAAAATTAGTAATGAATTGGTTTATTAATCTTCGTATATTTTACTTATCAAGCGATCAAGGCAAGAACAATCGATAATGGCATAACCTACATTTAAAACTTAAACATAATAATGCTTTCTCAAATTCCTAAGATTTTTGTCTCAAAATTCTTCAGATTCTGACCCCATAGTTATGACTCATAAATCTTCAAGTCTACAAAACGTGGTATCTACAGTCAAGGTCTTGGTTATTTCTTGGATGTTCCGTTATCGGGACAGTACAATCACGAGATGGGCGTCTCTATTGCCTATTTGGGCCACATCTGTGCGCATTCCCTGTACATTGTTCTAGGATAGTCTTCAAAGACTATAATAGTGCCCGAGGAGAGTAAATTTACTGGTTTACTCATTAACTTAAAGTAGATATTCGTAAGCAAATGAAACAGAAAAAAGTGAGACAAAAGTATGTTCTGTAGGCAACTCAATTTTTTTTTACATATCATGGTTTTTCTGTTACAAAACCTTAAGTAAATGCCTGCCACCCTTATTTGTGAGTTATTTTACACTCAAAGTACAAAGCATACTGGATAATGAGTGGATGTCATAAGAAGTTGTATCTAAAACATTAAAAAATAACATAATAGCTGAATGAAATTAGTGTTCAGTAGATAAAGTTCTATGTAAAGTTTTTTTCTAATCCACAATAAATTGAGTGCAGAATAAGTCCAAAAAATATTACGTCTTCATTTGTTCAATAATAGGAACATGACAAAATCTAATCTGGCTATTAAATTCCTAACCTACTGTTAAAAGTACTGGCGCCAGTTTATATAGAAAGCATGATTCAGAAAGGTCTTCAAAAGTTCAGACTTCCAAGGCCTCGAAGATGCCGTTATCGGGACAGCAACGTCACGAGTGGGAGGATGCACTGCCTTTTTGAGAAGCAGTTTCCATTGTCGTAGATCATGCGCTCGGAGATGCAGGAGAAATTGTGTATAAAGATGATTTATTGCTGGAATGTGGGGATGATAAAGACAGGGAACACCGTGAACAATGTACAAGGTTTGTTTTGAAATTGACTAACGTTTTTAGTCCAATAGGTATCATAACGTATTGTTTACACAATGTCATCGATTTGCTCAAACTTTTCTTAGTAATATAAGGTTCGTAGCTATTTGTGCTTACGTTACCTATAGTAAACTAAACTAGATGTGAAGTGATATAGATGTGAAGTTTGTAACTACGAGTACATTTAGTGTGCACCGATATCAGTGCTTTTTTGTACCGGACTTTGTCTGCACTAACTGATGGGCAGGCAAAAGTCGTTGTCATGTGGACCCGCTCTTAGATGATTAGCATGGTACTTATTTTATCACACCAATACGTGTATTATAAGCGTATGCAGTTAATATTCCCTGAGAATGTTGAAACAGTTTTGCAATAACGATATTACAAGGAAGCACAAGTAAGCATTCAAAAGGTGTTTCACATAAAATAACGCCTTTTGCAATACAAACACAATAACGACAATAAATTACATGAAACGGAACGTATACATAGACATTATAGTGAACCAATGGAATATATGACAACAAAAGATGGCCGTAAGCGTTGCACCTTCGAAACCGTAATGATCATTAGCTCAGAAACATTAATAGTGCTGCTTAATGAATGTAATGTTAACTGGAAAATAATTTGCATCCAGGAAGTCAGTAATGATGATTGTGTGAAATGGCATGCTATTAACGACGTAAGATCGAATCTGTACTTATTAATAAGATCGAATCACAACGAGATAAAAATCACTGTGAGCAGTGCTTTCCTTACCATCTAAGCACCTTAAAATATAAGATATTTAATAAAAGTTTTAAAAAAAACTTTAAACTTAAACTATACAAAGGAGTTTACAAGATTTATATTTTAGCATCCTAAGAATAGGTATTAACCTTATCTAGCTAACTGGAAGAAGACATTATCATAAATAAATAGATAAACCAAACTACCAATCGTGACAAACAAATCACAATTCAATCAGATCTGTTAACAAATATTGAAACAAAATCTAGTTATAGTCCACAATTGCACTAAGCGAGCTGTCAAAGATATAAAGGTTCGTACACAAATGGAAACTGGCTGGCAGATCACGAACAGCACTTTGCCGTTGAAAGAGCTCGCTGATTGTCTCGTGAATAACGTGACTAGGGTGGCTAGGGCTAGACTCGAGGAAAACTCTGAAGAAATTGGAACGCATTTAATAAATTAATTGGTGGGAAATTAGAACATAGTTCGTGAAACCAATTACCTACCAGTCATATTCATATTCATATTCGTTCATTACAGTAACTGCCGATAGCTCTCGCTGTATATAAAAGGAATATAAAACACAAAGGAAAACATTAAGATAATCATGAAGAATGGAAACTAAAAAGAGGAAAATATGGCTGGATAAACTAAGCCTAAAAATAATTATGATCTAGTAAGATGAGAAAATTGTTCATGTAACTTAATATATATATTTTTATGTATAAAGTGAGCAAACGAGCAGGAATGTTAATCAAAGAATTTTAGTCAAAAACTATAGTAAAGTTACCCTTTTATGTGGCCAATTTCGATTTAACCTGCCAAATAGAGTCGGCATAGATCTGATAGCCATTTACGATCTATGAATTTAGACGATAATGGCCCAAGATTAATATCTTTTTCAAATGAAATCGTAAGTGGTGGACAGACTGGCTTCAGCCATTTTTGGTTCACGATTAGGCTAGGTAGTGGTCTTTTATTTTAAAGCCTATAACAGTATCAATGATCTCTTTCAATATTTTGAAATAAGTCTACAATATTGAGATAAATCGGCAGAAAAAACGTAGTTAGAAACTGACTTTTAAATTAGTGATCGGGCCGACAATCGTGTTTGATTCCTTCAAATCGGACAAATTTCCCGAGTTGCCGCCTAAATGCGAGGTCAAACGGCGTTTAAGTTTTGGCGAGACACGAAACGATAATGTCACTGGTTGCAAAAGTCACGCGCCTTGTTCTAAATCACATTTGCGAGCAAAAACGTCGAAATTTTTGTTGGGTTATGTCGAAATCTACGGAAAGAACTAGTTTGCCTTTGTTTTTTGCTACAATTTCGCTATTACGCGGTTCATTGGGGTCAGAGTGCGTACCGAGCTTAGTACACGCCGTGGTAATGGCAATTATTGAAAAAGTGAAAGGTTCTAGCGTATCGGCCTTGGTCCTTAGAGTCAGAGGGCAAAATGGAGTAATCGGTTCATGCTCTTATTTAAATGCCTTTACTAAAACAGTATCATTTCTTGTCGTTGAGTAACAACAGCTAAAGAAAGTAGAAAGTATGTAATCATGTTATGCGATGATGTATAACTGAATGTCATTAGAAGTAATAGCACGTGCATTGATTGATTGGTTACGTCAACTCTCAATTTTACGCTTTCGTAGGCATATATGAACTTAGATATGAAAGATATACGATTTCGTAATAAGTATTCTGTACACATAGGTAGTCTTAATGAGTCACTTAAGAACAAAATAAAAGATTGCAACCTATTATCGAATTAAAGCGAGGTCGATCCAAATTGAGTAATAATACATCTTTAGAAATAATTGATGCACCTACATAGAAACATAATATAAAACGGATCAAGGCTGAGCTCTATATAAAACTTAAAAGCTATTTCAAAATTAATAAGAGGCGTATGTACAAGAGCATACTTTGAACGATATAAATTGGTTTATTACTGATACTTATTTTGAAGCATGTTTCAAAGAGATAATTTGGTTTATTGAGATTATTTATAAAGTAAAGATCTTTTATAAGACGTCGAAGGACAAATCATCTTCGGTCTAAACGAAGAAGACGTGGATTTGAGTCCCTGTACTGAATTTGAGTCCTCTATGTATTTTTTCTATCCCGTATTAAAATTTGACACAATGTTGCATGCACTGAACCTACGACTAAACCAAACACTCTCTCTAAATATACAGACTCATAAAGTCCTATATCTTGTCTTGAGTGCCAGCCGTAGTTTATTATGAACTACGAGTACAACACAGGCACATACATCTCCAAAAATTGAAATCGTCGTTCGAATATTTGCCTCGGCTGTTAAAGAAGCCCAGGATCATTGGATAAATAGACAGCCACATTATCAAACCAAGACACAAAAGAGGCTATGCAAGTCCATCACCAATTTGTAGCACGGTAGCCCAAATTGCCTTTGGTACTGATGAGAAAAGAAGCAGGTTCAAATATTACCATAGAAATTATTTTGTTATGGGAATTTTCTAATTCGTTGACAAAGTCATATTGTGAGATAATGATGCATTCGTTTTATTTTTTACATTTCCTGAAGTATTGATATAGTAGGAACTAATTCCTTACTACTAAGTTCTTATAATTAAAAGGACCTGTAACCACCCTCAAGCATTCCATTACGCCCCCTGCTGGTTTAACTACTGCCACTAAGTTTAGTTTCATTACCTAGCCGCAGTTTATTACTCAAAGCTTCCTATCATCAGGTTCTTGTGAGAAAATTTATCATTGGTGGCAAATAGTGAATTAAAATTTAATTATTAGTTTTAATTATAAAAACTTACTACTAGAGTATCTACCGGTTAGAGTATCTATACTCTAACCGGTCACAACCTAAGTCTCTTATTTTGAAGGTATCAAAAACTCCTTCAAATCCAAATTCATCAAATTGTATACAATTCTTGTATTGCTTACACCTATTCTCTTACAACAAATAATATAACACTTGTCAATGATTATATCCCAATCTCTCTCATTAGTAATGCAATATAGTACAAAACTAAAATTACTATTTTGTAGTACATCCACAAAACTTTCAAAAGGTTCCCTCATTGCATATCATAGTGTAGTTAATCTACAATGGAAGATTCCATTCTAACGACTTCCTGATACAATTCCGATGATTTAAAACATTGCACTACCGGTGCTCATTACTACAGCTATAAATCATTTCACACCATCTCTGTTTTAAGTTACAGAAGCAGTTGTACAATTGTCTTAAATCATCGTTCTAAGTACTTGTTTATCGAAGAGATAACCAAACAAGGCAACAGGCACCATATAAATCATAGACAAGTCAGTGAAATGCATATTCAATTATTATGCTAAAGCGTAATAGGCTTGAAAGAGTGCAATATAAGAATAAAGTAAAGCAAATGCGTCAAGTTGAAAGTGAAGTAAAGAAACATTATTTTATTATTTTAATTATTTCAATTGGTTAACTAGGCTTTAGGTTTTTAAACATATATGTTATATATGTTACTTTACATTATGTATACTTATGCAACAATGTGTAATAAAGAGACAATAGTATGTCAAATAGAGCAGGAAACAAATATGAAGGAAGGAAGGGTGGAAGGAAGAAGGAAAGGGGAAGGAAGGGTATGAAAGAATTATTTCAGGTTATACAGAGCGATTGAAAATAATGAGATAAATTTTTAAACAAACTCACTTGAAGAGGAACATGTGCCTAACATTACATATCTCCTTTCATGAAAACCAACTAAGGAATCAATAAAAATATAACGGAATACCTTACATAAGTATAACTTTTCTCAATACAATGAAGTATTTTAAGTCTGTTCATATTTGCACGCCTTAGTTTATAGGTAGAGCATGCTGGAAACTATGATAATACCATGTAATATTTACCATGTTTCACGCAAATAAATTGATTATTTATTTATTTATAATAGTAATAATAGCATTAAAGTTAGCCAGTTATAGAATCTATAGTCTATAGTCTTATCACTTGCCTTAAGTGATAAAGTTGTGCCTACCAAAGTTGTTAATCAGGATAAAGCAACGTTTTATTAGCAAATTGCTTACGCTTAAATCTTGTTCTAAATAGACTATTCATTATACATTAACACAAATAAAATGTTTTGGATTGTAAGCAATTTTAGGCCTACAAAGTAACGCCTATGAGCTTTCACAATGTAGAATAAGTATGACATAAATAATAATCATTTTGTGGGGCAGGAATGGAACAAATGTATTCACTTTGTTGTTAAAGAAAATGGAAAAAAAATTGTATCACATTTTTTCACCAAAATATAAAAAAATATATAATGAAAAACCTAAATTTTAGTGTATTGAAAATGAAAATACCTGTAGATAGATACAGTAAGTTCAGTCTCACACTTTAAATTAAACTCTAGCTCATATGATAGCTAAAATAAGAATGGCGCAAAGTTCAATGAGTCAACCTTGGCGCGCTCTCAACTGTACATAAAGTAATAAAAAAAATGTGACGAACATTCATACAGCATTTAAATTACAAAAAATTTCTATAAGAAGTTTCTTTTGAATTACATAGGTGTAAAAGATGATACAGATCAATAAATGCAAAATACCAGTTTTTGAAGTATCTTCCAAAAAGCAAAACGAACGTTCACACTATAAATAACAATAAAATAAAGAATAACAATAAATATGTTTTAGTAAAAGCTACAGGCAATGTCAAAGAAAATGACCGGTCGTATGATAAATTGAACATTGTGTAACGTAAAATATATCAGTGGACCTGTTCCCTTAGCTGAGACAAACGGCATCGTAAACCATACTGATTGCCTTAGAAACATCAATAAATACTTGCTAAGTGAAAAAGCATCGGTTGACAACATTATAGAGCATACTGTAAAACCAGCTGAGTTAAATCCTGGACATAAGCTTGCTAAGTCACCGGCTTACATTTACATAGTTCCAAGTATTATGAAGGCTCTACAAAACATAGCACTATGTAATCCTGTGGAGTTACAAGCTGGGTTCTTCATTGAGTTACAGTTTATTATTCTCGAGGGTCTTGTCATATTTTAAGCTTTTAATGCATGATTGTAACTTTCAGACCATGGTGGAAAATATACGAGAATATTTTCGTTCAGCTTACATTTTGCTGACTCGGTTTTATGTCTTATATTAAATCTAAAAAACGAAGAACCTTTTGATTAATGTATCAGCTGTGTGTATCTAAACTACTCTAGAAAGAATTTAAATACCGTTTACGACTAGTAATTTTTAAGGATGTTGGATTGCATTCTTGAAAGTTGGAAACGATTAGAACATGTGATACAGGTTAACGCTATTTCTATAATGATTTCTTCGAAGTTGTTTTGGAATTGGAATGTCAATATCCGTACTATTTTTAAACGGTTCGTAAAATAGTACAATTTGGTAGTTATACTTAAAAATATATTGTAGAACCTGTACATAAAGTTTCACACTCATGCTATCGAAAATACTTGTAGGTGTTTTAGTACAAAAAGGATTCGGCAAGATCCAAACCATCTTAAGGCGGCACATTTGGTTCCCGTACATAAAGTTACATTTTATCTCAATCGAATAAAGCTGCGTGTTTATTTCGACCTCACCCAGATTTGGTTTTTGCGTTCCACCCACAGCTTACGTTAACTTCCTTATGAAATGCTCCAATAAGTTTTGAAGCGAAGTAACACGGTGTTCAGGGATATAAGCTAATAGGGCCACCTGACAACTCGTCGGCTATCGCATAACGAAGTGCAATTTATAGAACTGGCATGGCGTAGGCGGGTAAGGCTGGACTATGGGTGGATAGATGAACTTCGAGACAACTGCAGAGGTTAAGGTTCTTCAGATGGTCTGCAAATACAGGGTGTAAGGAACGGTGTACCGAAAACTGAAAGGGCGTGCTCAGACAACGAAACTAAACAACTTTCCCACAGAAACATTTTTGGGAAAATAAAAATAAATATGCCTCTACATACAAACTGTTCGACCACAGTGAGCAATTTGTATGGAGAGGTAAAAATTTTTTTCATTCCGTAGAAAGGTTTCTTTTGGAAAGTTGTTCAGTTTCGTGGACTTAACACGCCCTTTCAGTTTTCGGTACACCGTCCCTTACACCTGTATGTTAAGTACATTGTTATTTTTATGTCATCATTATTTATCTTGCCTCTTTGAAATTTATTTCAGGACGACACATCATGATAATCTCCACCATCCTTGCATATGTTGGCTGTTATTTAGACGTTTATTCTATTGATAGCTAAATGAAAAACAATACTGAATTTCTTCCTTAGGCCTTTTTCAACAATCCAGAAGTGCTTAATATTGTATTCTGTAACTTGCCGGTAACGTACTTGGGTACTTTGTCTCGAATTCTGTAGTTTGAGCAAAGATCCACCTTAAGTGATCTACAGCTAGTCAAGTACATTTGGACTGCAAAAATGCAGTTCTAATGCAGCTCGTATACGAAACAGTGGGAAGCTGGCGAATAGAGCCGAGGTAACGGTTTGTAGAATTCTTGCCTGTTGAGTCCAATTCGGTAATTGGTCTTATTGAAAGGAATAACGTCTGTCATATTGCAATGTTGCTAAATTAGGATAAGAATTTTCTATCCAAATTGATTTTATTATTAACAAAAGTTACAACCACAAACTGAATGACAAAACGCACTCTAGCTAAGCTAAATTCAAAACTGCTTAATCAAAGTGATTTGGTTAATTAAAACTAACTTACCCTGTGTTCAACAGTGTTCAAGACTGCGAATGATCTCTGACGTGGCTTACGGTCCATATCTAGATATTAGCCAGGATAAACAGCTTAACGAGCCTCCTAAAGCACGGAAAAAACTCTAGTCTTTTGACAAATAGTGGTCACCCGTTCTGTTACATGCTAGGAGATGGCTTGCTACAAAAAAAATATTGAAGATATTGGGTAAATTCAAAGTAGGCTGGACTAGTACGAGTATGAAATGTGGCTTGGAAAGCATGATTTATGAGTTTATGATGACAACCGACGCGAGTTGGTGTCGACAGGCATAAGAAAAATGGATTGAATCGAACATATCTTATTATTGGAAGTTGTGGAACGAAAGATCTATTGTTTGTGGATGATTTTAGACTTTTCAGATTGAAAAATAGGCAAATATTATGTGGTATAGAGCTTAGTTCTAACAAGGACAATATTCATGAAGGCTGGTCGGTCAACTGAAATGGAAGGTCGGTCAACTGGAATGCGCTGAAGAACCTCTCCGAAGAAGAAAAACACTCAGCAGTGACCAGGGGCATAAACTACGTACCATTTGAAGAAAGTGAACATCATGAAATGAAGTTTTAGTCCACCCTTCGCGTTGGGGTGGAGAGCAGAATACAAAAATCTTGCGAAGCAACATAAGTCCATCGTGACCTGTAATACGGTACATACAACTCACTGCACGATATGCATAGAATAATTTGGTCACCCTACTTTGTGAGAGATATGCTTTTCGCTAGTTGAGTATACTCGTCGTAACACTTCTTTTGGCCATTACGCACTCCTCCCGAATCGTGGGCTTAAACCTCCTTGGTCATCCCATACATTTTAAGACGTTTGCTTTCGTCATGACTAAACGTAATGGCACGTTATCTAAACCCCCAAGAATTTGAGACCCCTTGGTAAGGCTGTGGACGGAAGGGAGCAAATGTACAGACTGGTAACACTATGGACCTTTAAAGGGTGTTTGGTTTCTAATTTTTGGTAACAGCCTTCGTGGTCTAGTGGTCAGAGGGCTCGGCTCTCAATCCGGAGGTTCTGAATTCGATTCCGGGTGGGGACTCTGTCAAACAAAAATCCCTTTGTGCGACCTCCCCAGTTGAATCACCTGATTGTTCGAAAAGTTAGATGATTCCGTGCACGCATAAAGAACTATGCATTTTTACGGAAGGCACGTTAAGCCGTTGGTCCTGACTACTATCTACTGTAGTCGTTAATAAGCCATGTCTGAGGCTATTGGCGGCTCTCTGACACCAGGGTTAGTGAGGTTGGTCATCGACTTTGCAACCCACACGAAATCTATAATTGCTCCTCCTCTTATCTATAAAAGCTTCTACTATACTCTCTTTTACTACAGTAATTACTTGCAGTAAGGACTTGTTTATTCATGGATGACAAAATTAAGGAATCTATTAAGACTAGGAAATCATGATGACGAAGTAACCTTATCTACAGCTTTGTGTATATAAGTACTTTACAATTAAGAAGTTGAGAACTTAGAACTTAACATACTAGGAGTACTTTCGCTCCTTAACAGTAAAACCACCTTTGCTCCTTGAATTGATTCATTAGTCGCTTGAATTAACCTGAAGATATTCAAGCGATATGCACAGCACCTTCTTATAGGATAAAACGCGTATACAACGTGTTAACGGAATAAGCGAAACTGAGAAAATAGTTTGTTCAGAATCGAGAGTAGAATCAATTTCACGGGTTTTGGATAGGGGTTTTTTTTTTTTTATTATTTAAATTTTAGCCGCTTCTATTCTAAATATTTCTGTGCATACGCGCGCTGGCACTGGCGACGCGCGGTTCAAGAGCAGCGGTGATGAGGGGAGGGAAGTGGGCGCGGAGTGCGCGGACTAGAACAACGATGAAACTAGAACTATGATGAAACTTTCAAATAGATATCTAGAAAAAAAAATCTTTTACTAAGATTTTTTTACGGGAATGGATTTATTTTAATAAAAATCAGTTGGGGTGTATGAGGGTTTCGCTTATTCCATTAACACGTTGTAGGTATATATAACACCACAACGCATTGAATTCATGAACTCAAGAGATTTTCAAGCGCAAAAACGTTGATAGAACTAGGTACAATTTCTTTCCTCTATGGTAAAAGTTACAAGAAGGCTACTTTAAGAAAGTAGCCTTCTTGTAACTTTAAGTGTTAGAAATTCCAATGCAATAATTGAATATGTTGCAGTGTTTGGAGCCCCACAGAAGCCCCACAACGAACTTTTATGTCCTCATTCATACCAAAGAGTTTATTTTATTTTTCTTGTGTTCCTTTAGAATCATAGAATCCAAAATTAGACTCTGGTTTACATACAAATTTATGGCAAATCACATATACCTGGACAAATTTATACGAAATTAATTAAAATAGAAGGGCTTATTTATTTTCTTAACTATTTATAATAAACGTAAACGCTTAAATGACTGTTTTATTTATATTTTCTTTTCAGTTTAAACAAAATGCAACACTTTTTTAGGGCGTGGGTTAAGATCTCGATCCTCTTAAGGATACGATGCGTATTTACATTTACACTAAGATGGTATATACGGAACGGACACCCGGTGGGTTACAACTCACTACGGCGAAGACTGTAAATTGTGAATACGCAGCTAAAGGTCAGGGAAGCAAAGTTATGTCGGCGTTGAAAGTTTATCGAGTCATATGGTTTTATAGACTTCTTATTTGTTAAGCGCTGAATCAGAGAGTTTCGTAGGTGTGGTATAGTAGTTCCATTCAAATAACGATCATCATAATTAAAACATCCAATGAAACTTTCACTACACGACAGGGAGCTCCCTACAGAATTCTAGCTTTTGCTGGAAAAATGTAGAGGGAAAGTACCATAGTCACCTCGCTTGTTAGCGTTACGGCTGGCACCATGGACCGCGCTTGTAGGTGACCGCAGTAAGTAAGATGTTAGATACAAAGGAGGATGCTGCTGGCCATCCTCCAGTTTATAACCCTTAGTCGCCTCTTACGACACCCACGGGGTATGTAAGGGTTGGTACTATTCTTTGCCGGCACCACACGGGGCTAATAACGATAACTAAACCAAATTCCTATACCATTCAATGAGCAATATTTGTATTCCTATATTTGTATTTGTAATCGGTTTCTTAAATCGTTTGACTCTTGAGTCGTTTGACTCTAATGATTTCAATAAAATTTACTATACGGGGAATTTTGCTGGCGAAAAATCAATGTAAATTGATCTATCTGTGGGAATTAATTTTCTACGTTTTTTGAACATATCTTGAAAATAGTGCGTTTTAGAAACCCTACAACGCCATCTGTTGGTGGACTTTTGCTAAGATTATATAGATCGAAGCTCGGTGTCCCAGGTACCGGTAATAATGCGATGGACTAAATTTTATTGCACAGTTACTATACCTATGACTCAAAAAACGCGAACAAGACCAGGCAAACCATGGTTTATCCTACGAACAGTTTTATTAAGTTTGTTTACTTTATACGCAACGCCGATGAGCTTCCGCTTTCGCTATTGTGCCTACGCACTGATAATAGTATCTGCAAACAGTTTGTATAACTCAACACGCATGCGCGGGACTGAAAGCGAAGATATGGCTGCGCATGCGACTGCGACCTACTTATTTGCTGCCTTTACTGCAAGTGTTGCCAAACTGGATGATTTTTGTTCTTCCAAGTGCTTTACCGATTCGCCATCTATCTTTTTTTTTGTTGCATTTTTTGTGTTTATTGACGGATTTTCAAATTGTGAGGTCTGTGGTTGTGTTGTTTAGATGCTTTATTGAATTAGGATTTTCAAAGCCATGCTCTTATCTGTGTGTAACTCTCATATTGGTGGAGGAGCCGAGAAGGATTTTTCACGTGATAATCAGGGCGACTAAGAGATGTCTCAGTAGATGGGGCTCTATGAGCGGATCACGAAAAACTATATAAGAAGTTCCAGACCGGAGCCCGGTGTTCAGGAGGCCATTGTCTGGAAATGAAAAGGAACAAAAAAACCTGATCTTCAGCAAAAACAATTCTCATGCCATAAGATAGGTGCTGATGAGTAGTGATATAAAAACTTTGACCAGACACTGGTTTGCCAAAAATCTGAAGACTGTAGGCAAACCAGACCATTAAATTGTTTTCTATTGAGTACCTGATAAAATTTAACGCGATGATCAAGGCGAAAAAGAGATGTCTCAATAGAAGATGCTTCATGAGAGGATCACGAAAAACTATGTAAGAAGTTCTAGACCGGAGCCACGACCACTACTTATCAGTCCCCATCTTTTGGCATGACATTTGTTTTTGCTAAAGATCAGGTTTTTTTGTTCCTTGTCATTTCAGACAATGGCCTCCTGAACACCAGGCTCCGGTCTAGAACTTCTTACATAGTTTTTGGTGATCCTCTCTTATAGCATCTTCTATTAAAACATCTCTTTTTCGCCTTGATTATCGCGTTAAATTTTATCAGGTACGAGTACTTAATAGAAAACAATTTAATGGTCTGGTTGGTCTGGTTTGCCAACAGTCTTCAGATTTTTGACAAACCAGTGTCTTGTCAAAGTTTTTATATCACTACTCATCAGCCCCCATCTTTTGGCATGAGAACTGTTTTTGCTGAAGATCAGGTGTTTTTGTTCCTTTTCATTTCCAGACAATGACCTCCTGAACACCGGGCTCCGGTCTGGAACTTCTTATATAGTTTTTCGTGATCCTCTCATAGAGCCCCATCTACTGAGATATCTCTTAGTCGCCCTGATTATCACGTGAAAAATCCTTCTCGGCTCCTCTACCATATCTTTCTCAGTCTTGTACGAGGTTATTTTTGTCCCCAACCATAGTCTCTTTGTCGTCCACTGACAGTATCTTCTCTGTACTCTATTCCCTTCCACAATCGTTTTAATAATAAGTCATGTCGGTCGGATGATATCAACAAAAATACTTCTTTTGCGGTTTTCTATTTCATTTATATTTACTTTACTCTGGTTAATTCTTTTTAATTCTGCCTTATCCTGTCCTTCTCTTTCCAGTTTCCAAAATTCACAATAGTTTGTCTAACAAAATTTAAAGCCAGGGCAACTCTCGTTGCCGTTAGCTGGCTTGTTCGAAACCTTGCAATTATGAGCCATTCTTCTCGTAGGTGAGATATAGGTAATCCTTTTGTTTAGCCGACATTTGTCGAAGTAACTGTTTCTTTGTTTGTATTACGTGTGCATGAGAACGGTTCATTTGAACTACTTTCGTTGTTCAAAAGCAACGTCTTAAACTAAATATAAACGGTCTGGTTCAGTGGACTGAAGCATATTTCTAAGGTTCATTAACTTGATATGATTTTTGGATAAGTCTTCTATTTAAGTTTCCTACCTACGTTTTCCCATCACTGTCTAATGAATCTACGAATGTTATTTCCTTAGCAATAAACAATAGAGTTTTTAACCGACGTCAAGAAAGGAGGAGGTTCTATGTTCCACTGTATGAGAGTTCCACTGTATGTATTTTTTTTTCTTTTTCACAAGTTCGACAGAGACGTTAATAATATCTTTTTTGCGACAGGAATTCACGCAACAGCTAAAATAGCGATACATAGAGTAGATTGAGGTCTGTGTGGAACTAGTAACCTAGATTAGGTTACTGGTACCATAAACACCTCATTTCGTGGGTGCGCAAACGAGATCTTAAACTGCATGATGCGTAGGACCTACTCAGCTGTGTGTAGATCCTCTGATTCAAGATCTATTCAAGTTATGAGTGAATAGGCTTCTACTGCGCACTTTCTCCATCGTCGACCTCATCTTAGTCCTCAGGGCTATATCGAGGTCAAAAGCAAGCCCATTAACTATGAAAAAAGAAAAGGCCCCTTAGTTAAATTTCATTTTATGACACCCAAAGGAGATGACGTTGGATTATTCTTAGCCGACACTACTCGGGGCACATGAAATCATAAAAGTAAAATCTTGCATTAAAGTACCAGAACAGAGTATAAAAAGTTAATCACAGTAGGTCATTGCGAATCAAAACTTTTTGCAGATCAACAAATTGTTCTAAGCTTCTTATTACAACAGTCTTATTATCGTTATCGCCTGTCTAGATTTCTTTAAAGACCTTGTTATGCGTATCTTAAAGAAATCTAGGTTATGAGCATTACAAATTAATAAAATGACGCAAGAATAAGATTATCATCTCTTCATATATATTTAAATTACTATAAGTTTGTCATTTGTTAAAGCTCTGCAACATCTATTGTTTTTTTCTACAACTACAAAAAATAAAGTTACATTAAATGACCAAAGTTTCAACATAAAAAAAAACTATTACGACTTCCTATATTTTTTGGGAAAATGTATTGGTAAAATGTTAGGATAGTGGTTACATATATTTTTTACTCGTTTGTATTATTTACATAAGCGTACGTAGAGCAAAGGAAATATAATATTACGCTGCCTAGAGCGAGCTCTGATTATACTGTTTCGTCTCTCTTATTAGGAAAACAAACCAAACAGCTTTATCAACACTTTTGTTTCCAATAAAATAATTGGTGCAAAAAACGAAAATGCCAAGTTAAACAAAACACGGAAACTATGACGTCACAGCAGCATAACTCAATAAGTAACGGTCGATTCACACTGGCCAATTTTAGTAGGTAGCCTGCGGGTAAGCAAACATTGTTATCTCTGATATAACAGGAAGCCGACACTTACACTGTACCGTAACGTTAATAAAGGATTTTGCTACACTAATTTTGTTCGTGTAATGCTGGTTTTGAACAGTACCACCTCAACGCCTCTTTCCCGTCGGGATAGGCAAAGACCACAGCCCGAAACCTGGGTGTCGTTAAAGGCGAGTAAGAGAGTTTGAATCGGGTGATGGGCAGCGGCCTCGTTCTGCGTTTATAGTACAGAAGAAGAAGAAGAGCACATCAAACTTTACACATTGTGCTTCATACCGTTCTTATTTCAATAGATGTACGGGTTAGAGTCGCGCTGCGAGTGTCAAGCTTGGCCTGTCGTTGACTGTACCAATATATGTACTGCGGTTCGTCCATTTCGTGCCAGCTGTAACGCTAACAGGCAGTGTGATGTGACTATGTGCACTAGTATGTATCTTTGGCACATTACTGGCGCATCCCCCAAAATATTCACACTCATTGATGTGAAAATTTGTAGGGAGCTCAATGTCCAGCAGTGGGCATATTTATGTTTTTTTAAGATGATGGTAATATGGGTCCTAGAAAATTTTTTTCGGAGTACATTTCTTTTCCAATATAAACTTTTGCTTGCGCGGTATTTTTGTGCAGATGATAGACCTTACAGTTTTAGCAAATGGGATTAAAAAGGCGTAGTTCGAGCTCGTTTAGCTAGTAATGTTAGATCAAAGTGTTATATAACTTAAATGGCATTTTTAACAAATTTAAAAACTTTGTTGCTTCATCAAAACCAAGAAAAAGTAAAATTATTACTATGAAGCAACACTGAGTAAAACACGAACTGTCGCGGTTAGCATCAACATTATGTAACTTGTGCAATGGTAAACAAAGCTGATTGTCTTAATGGACTGGAAAGGAATGAAGAGGAATGCAATAAAATAAAACGTTATGACGATTGCGACACAGTTTTACGGTGTAAGTGGAGGAATTTGTAAAATGTCGAAATAATATCATTTACTTATATATAAGTACTAGCCCATCGGCACGTTACACTGTCCCCAATTCGTTGGTCCGAAATCTGACGTTTAGGACCAACAAATGTCAGTCGTTGTCAGTCATATTGTCAACGTTGGATGCAAATAGACTTACCAATAAAATGGAATGTTCTTATTTGAAGAAACAATATACTCTTATTATTATTATCGATATTTCTTATTATTGTTTTTGACTATAATCCAATTAATGAAACTCAAAAACCAGGCCTAAATCACATATAAACAGTAAAAAGTTTGTTTTGTTTTTTCCCGCCATATTATTTCCGTTCCGTGTATTGAGCACCGACGGAAGTACTACACAACGTAGTTCACGCGATTTTTCACAGATGGCGCTATTTTTTCTTGTATGGGGAAATTTTGAACCGCTTGTTCCCAAGACCCTATCTTGACTATATAAATCTATGAATAATATGGATATTTTCTGTTAACAAGTTATTCAGAAGATACAGTCCGATCAAACTAGAGGAAAGAAACCCTGTGACACACTTCGGACAATACATACATCGAGCGCGAATTTGAAATTGGAAAGTCGTGTAGGCCAGTATATTCAGTACAAACGACCCTCAGAAGGATCACGATAATCTCGCGGGGGAAGCACGCGGGGGTGCGGGGTAGATTTCAAGGGGGGCGGAGAGTATCCATTCTGTATGATAGTACTAGTTATCACTTTATTCTTTACCTGTAAAAAAATTTATGTACTTACACTCATTTCCTTACAGAACCTTATAGTCCGGTCCCTTATAGTCTTATATCGCCAAATTCACCAAATTGCACCAATAAGCACCAAATTTTTTCCAGGTACTAGTTAGGTACATAGCTCTCAATTTTTGATAGGAGCCAATTCTTGAATTTTCAATGGGATTTTTTTGAAATTCAAGAATTGGATCCTATCAAAAATTGAGAGCTATGTACCTAACTAGTACCTGGAAAAAGTTTGGTGAAATTGTAAATCGTGTCTACGTAAAACAGCTAACTGAACGCACTATTAGCCAGGGCCTGGTCTATAAAGAAGAACTAAAGCCTAACACCTAACTCGGCTCTACATCCGCATTCTAGAACTGTATAAAACTGAACATAATAGACACAAATATCGATTTAGGTAAAAGGCGAATGTGCCTTGACTTGGTAAAGAAATAGGTTTTAAAGTTTAATTTGAAGTTTAATTTATTAATATAAAATCGTTTAAAATTTTAACGATATTATTTTAACAAATAGCTCATTGCATCGAAAATGCCTTCTTCCATTCCTTCCGCCACTCATCATGATTCCTAAGTTTCTAAAGCCGGTGCTATATTTAAAATTTTAACCATGCCAGCCACATCAGGCATGCCAAAAATAGGCAAGCAAAAAAGCACTATACACTATGCCTTTGTCATGACTCCAGGCATGCCCGAGTTAAGGCGACTCAATTTTGCTGTGAATCTGCCATAAGGAAGAATTGGATGCAGTTTCGGCATTACAAATACACTAGATTAAGAAGCATTTTATTTCACCTCACCACCAGGCAAATGAACAAAATTTGTTTTAAAAAGTAGCAGTAACATTGAATAATTTGATAATGATATTAATAATAAAGCTATATACAGATGGTCTTACAGAAAATGTTTGCATTTAGAAAACAGGGTAAATTTTGAATTTTTAGCCTTATAACAAATGAAATAGCAAGGATACAACTTACAAAAAGAGAAAGCATATGAAAGCCACCTCGTTCCGTGACAGGTCTCGTCATCTAAGCTGAGAAACGATATGGTGTAAAATTGCCCTAGGTATCCTAAAACAACATTACTGCGAAAACCGTAATAGTAGGGCGTCGGTACTTCAGTAGCGAAACGTGAGCGATAATTCAGCGATAGTCTCCAACGGTACTGAGATCGTTTACGTATCGTTATCGAGACAGACGCGATCGGAATTTAGACGTCGAAATTGAACTATCAGGTTGGCTGTACATACATCTTGATAAAAATTGTCTTTTATATTTTCTTTTAGATTATTAATTTAAGGAGCTCCCATCAGTCGACTAGCGAGTAATATTTTTTTGACTGATGGGGCAGTCAAAAAAATATTACTCACTAAATAAAAAACTTATCGTAAATTCGGAAAAACAGATTGAAGTAAAGGTACCTTTGTTTATTTAGAACCGATTGATTCCGTAAAATTAAGTTCACTGTAGTTAAAGATACCTACAAAAACTGCTAAAAGTGGCCTTTTTTTCGCACACTTTGTATCTGTAACTACAGTGAGCTATATTTTTTAGAATTGATAGGTTCTGAATAAACTAGGGTACCTTTACTTCAATCAGTTTTTTTCTGATTTTCGATAAGTTTTGTATTTACCGAGAAATATTTTTTAACTGATGAGAGCGCTAGTGGACTGCAGACAGCCTCTTAAATATAGTATTTCAGTAATTTATCCTAATCAACCTCAAGACTTCTTTATTTTTAGGTTTCAGACACATGCTTAAAAGAGCGCGTGGGCTTTTTCTTCTCCCTTTTTAGGGTTCCGTACCTCAAAAGAAAAAAACGAAACCCTTATAGAATCACTTTGTTGTCCGTCTGTCTGTCTGTCTGTCAAGACCCTTTATCTCACGAACGGGTAAAGGTATCAGGTTGAAATTAATACCATATATTAGGATCTATAAACCACACAAGATCTGAAAATTTGAATTTTTTACAATGACGCAATAAAAAGATATGGCATTTTATGTCCTCATCTCCATACATTTATTCAAAAATGCAAAACCTACAGGGTACTTCCCGTTGACCTAAAATTATGAAATTTGGCAAGAAGCTAGGTCTCACAGTACAAATAATGGGAAAAGTCTGAAATCATTAAATATTACAACTTTTCTCACAACTAATGGTAACCAATTGTGGTGAGCTCCCGTTTCAAGAACATTCATATAAGAGAGGGGTCAAGTTGGATGGTCGCCGAGGCGATTTTTGTTTTAGTTCTATTTTGAAACGGGAACACTTACAAACTTGGAAATTGGTATGTTTATAGTGCATAAGCTATAAAATAACAACAAATAATAAAATTTTGTCAAGCGCGTGTCGGACTCAAAAAATCTAGCATATTAACTTACTGAAAGTTCAACTAATACAATTATGGTTATGTGGTGGTACGGAACCCTCGGTGCGCGAGTCCGACTCGCACTTGGCCGGTTTTTCCACATGACGCCACTTTTTTTGTGAAGTGACGTAGCATTTAGTTTAATCGACGTCATAAAGTGATCGAAGAATAAAGTATACTTTGACTTTATACTTCTTTTCGCCATAAACTGTTTGGCGTTGAAACATTGGTTCGAATCTTGATATAAGTAAAAGCTTACCTCGACTCGATAAGAAGAAAAATAACTAAAAATATGTGTTTATGTATATTTTAAATAAATATTCGTCTTCTCTTATTGTTTATCTACATTTAAATACTTCTTAATAGTACCTATACGGCGAGTTAGGTAATAAATATTTTAGGCGACGACATCACATGCCAAAATGTTTTTGGTTTATCGATCGTAAAAATAGCGACATTATAATTCTTTAGGATCAAGATTATTTTGTGTTGTTTGCAGCTTTAGGAACTTGCACTTTTAAATACAAAAAAAAGAGACTTTCACATGTTTCTACTTGATTTCACACTTACTAAGTTTTTGCTCACCAAAATATGATAGGATCACACCAAATAATACACTAATAAATCTAAACCGAACAGGACTTGTTTCAAAATCTATATCACTCGAGTTGCTTTTCAGTATCACATTATCACTATAACACCGTCACATAAACTTGTTGCGCCAGAAAGTAAAACTTTATCTAAAACACTGAATGACTGCAGCTAGTTCACGCACATTTAAACTAAGAATTGTGTTTCTAAATCGAAACATTTAAAAATATTTACTTTTGAAGTTCGAATTCATGTAAAAAGCCGCCGACACAACGGTCACGTCACAGCGTTACGGCCAACGGTTCTGCCACTTCTGCCAAAAATGGGAACGCGTGACTTGTTCAACCAGTATTCAAAATACACGAGTATTAATTACAAGACAAACTCTCTTGACTATGTGTTTTTTCAAGTTAAATATTGAGAGCTGATGGTTCAAGTTGCATGATTAATTTTTGTCAGTGCCTTTTTTGACATATTATGGTTTAAAAAATCTTATACTATTAAATGAGCAATATTTGTATAATTTGTGTTCTCGAAAACGACTTTAACGACATGGGTTTTTAGGGGCTAAAAATTCATCTAGCTAGGTCTCACGTCTGGGAAAATTCGTTTTCTCGGGTTTTTTGAGCATTTCAAAATACAAAAATAAAAAATACAAATACAATTTCATTTATTTTCAATTTTAAATTACATTATTATTATTTATTTCTTTAAAACGCCTTTCAGAAAACCTACAGCGCCATCTTTTAGTGAGCTTTGGTTAAGATTATACAGAGCGAATCTCGGTCGCCCAGGTACTTACAGTAAATAATACATTTCTTGCTACAACCTTTAATTAGTTCTTGATAGCAAAGATATGCATGTACTCATGCAACTGAACAACTTTTCCCAAGGAACATTGGTCGAAATAGGAAAAACCAAATTTGACCTCCCATACAAAATGCGCTGTCAGCTGATGCAGTTTCTATGGGACGTTAAAAATTTATTTTCGTATTTCGATCTATGTTCCTTGGGGAAAGTTGTTCAGTATCATGATTACATTCATATCTTTTTCTATCAAGAACTAATTAAAAGTCACCCTATTATCATAATACAGTGATAATATTTCACAGTTTAACAGCAAGTTTATACAACATACAACAACCCTGAAGGATGTAAATCTGCCCACAAAAGTGAACAACTTTTCCCATTGAAAATAGGTCGAAATAGAAAAAAAAGTTCAAATACAAATATTCTTTATTTTAAAAACGGTACATTATAATGCTTGGGGCCGGTGTCTCCAGTTAGGTTTATCGCCTGTGTTTGGAGACACCGCTCTTCAGTAAACACAATTGCTGTGGCGTCCGGTTATGAAAAGATTTTAGCATTCTGGACCTGCATATCACAGAGATCATTTATTTATTTATTATAGATTAGAAATAATGTTGGGCCCAGAATGCTACCCTGTGGCACGCCGTACGACACAGCCTCGCATTCACTGGTAAAATCACCTAATTTTACCTTTTGTCTCCTATTCATCAAATAATCTTTAAAAAGAAGGAGAGGCGTACCCCTTATGCCTATCAATTCAAGTTTGTGTATGAGAATGGGGAGAGAGACCGTGTCGAATGCCTTTTTGAGGTCTAGAAATACTGTAATGCATTTTTTACGTTGATCAAGTTGTTCAACAACTAAAGACCAAGTTATTATAGAAACTGCATAAGCTGATAGAGCATTATGTATTTGAGATATTTCGACTTATTCCTTGTTCAGTTTCATGGGCAGATTCACATTATTCAGGCTTGGTATAAACTTTAAGGCGATCCGTTTTCCATACTAAGATCAAATGACTTGCATTCTTATGCGGGACATAAAATGCTGTTGAAAAACGAGTGTTTGCTGCTATTTTAGATAAATTTTTACCTAATTAATACAAATTCAAGTCCAAACTCAGGACGTTCTGAATAAAGGCCAGGTTAAAATTATCCTCAACCGACGAGCATGTATGAAAGGATTGATGAAAGTACAGGAAGCAAGGGAAGTATGTCAAGATCGTAGCAGGTGGAGAACTGTGGTCTCTGCCTACCCCGACGGGAACAAGGCGTGATGTTATGTATGTATGTATGTAATTAATACAAAGATACAGCTAATGCACCGAAAGTACTAGTTTTAGTCAGCAATTTTTGGTTCAATATTACCACTGTGGGTGTGCGATCTATACTGTAGTACTTGGGGTGCATTAGCTGTATCTTTGTATTAATCAGCGAAAATGTTAACTTAGAATAGCAGTATACACTCGATTTTCAACAAGATTTTATGTCCCGCATAAGAATGCGAGTCATTTGAATAAAGTATGGAAAACGGATCGCCTTAAGTTACACCTTGTAGTATTGAAATTGAATCTTTTAAACTTCGAATATTAATTTGATTATTCATTTAGCTGAACTTTAATTTGACAGGCTTTAAAATATTGCTATCAAATTAGCGAGTTTAATATTGATGAATTCGAAAAACATTGGTAGATTTAATTAATTAATTTAAATAATTGATTTCGCTGTAATAAAATTGGTCAAAATTATAAAGTTTTAATTATTACAAAACATTTCAGCTTTAGGGCAACCAGTTTTGAAAAGTAAAAGTCTTAATAAAGTTAAGTAGTGAATTTTATTAAACCTTATAAAAGTTTGCATAAGCTTGGTTTAAGAAAGTTACAACACAACTGCTTTAAGTATTAATATAATTTTATTGGATAAAATCTATTAAAATTAATAATTTTCATGTGAAAATTTGCATTGAGAGATTATTTTTCTGTGTTTATGACCATGTCTCTTTTGATTCATTTTAACATCCCATAAAACGTTCACTGCTTTAGAGACCTCCCTCCAGAACTCAAGCAAAAACGCTTGGTACTATGGAGGGGATTTAACATAGTCACCGCGCTTAGTAAGCGTTGCGGCTGACATCCGCTGTTGTTGGTGACCGCAGTATGTAAAATGGTACGATGCACAGAAAGATGCTGCTGCCCATCCTGCGGTTCGAAACCCTCACGACACCCACGGGTAGAGATGGGTTGGTACTATTATTTGCCGGCACCACACGGACTATTACCAAGTCTTCTTCTTAGCGTGTCGATCAATTACAAAAGATAAAAAAATTGTAGCCCAGTACGTTGCCACATTTGCTGCGTCATATGTGGCTTTATAAAGGCAACAAATTAAATGATTCCCAAAATATTGTTTTATACCCCAATACACAAAATGGATGAATATACACCAAATTGGCTGAACGTACACCAAATTTGGGTAACCGGTTCGGTTAGCTTGTGTTAAGTTATCTTGTGACCACAACGCACGAGCCGAGAGAGCGGATCGAGCGTGCCGCGGTAGCGGCCGGCGAAGTGCCAGAAGCACACTTGGTGTACATTCATCCATTTTGGCAGACAAAATTTGGAAAATATTATTTGGTAAAAATTTACTCAAATTTGGTGGCACGTTAATACACTGCCCTTTATAAAGGTCATCACGTGTACATGTGTCGGGACATGCGGGACAGGAGGTTAGGTGATCCACATCGTTTGTGGGGATACCTCTCCCACACTCCCATTTGTAATTGGAGCTGTCGGTGAAACCCCACCTACACATGCTGTCTTTGCACCGACCGACATGTGTCCGTAGTCTGTTTAAAGACTCCCTCGTCGATCGGTCTGGGCAGGTCATGTTCAGGGGGTGGCTTTCAATAAATTCTTTGAATAAATTCAACGAGTGAGTGCTCCTCTTCCCACAACCTATAAAATTTACCACAGAGAGGTGTCCTCTGTGGTAAATTTTATAATTTATTATGCTTAGCTCGTTGCTCTCAGTCATCATATCTCACCTTAGGTTGTGTCAGAGTTCAGTAGGTGTTTTAAAATTTCGATATTAAGGCTCGACCTAATGAGAGTTAACTCTCAGTGTCTTTAAAGACACGTAATCTAAAATCTTGTCTTAAGTAATATTGTCAATACATAAAGACTATTTTGACAAGCAAAGGCATAAAAAACTTCTAAAACTTATTAAACGCTTAAAGCTTGATTATAAATTTTAATCTATTACACGCTTGAGCGAAATAATTAGAAGAGACGAGTTGTAGCGAACTATAACGGTATGGACAACGTACTATAACTGTTATTTAGTACAATTTTAACAAATTTTTTATTCAAAGTTTTGCTCAGCTATTTGAGTTAAATAACCCCATTCAAATGAAAAAACCTATAGTATAAAAAAAAAATATTCAAGGTGTCACAAAAACGGTAGAATATAACAAGCCATCTCAGACAACTAAACATTTTTTCCTTTGGATAAAAATGCGGATTTTTTTTCTTCTCATACAAAATGCGCTATAAAGATTTTTCTTTCGTATTTCGACCTATGCTCCTAAGGGTCAGTATTTCAGTTTCATGGTCAAATTTTTCCGTTTCAGCATTCAGGAGATGTCTTTTTATAGGTATGTATTGTAGTGATTGCTTCAAACTTGAACTGCTTGTCGGTATTCTACAGAATATTGTGCTCCATGTACAGAATACAGTTCGGTGACTGTGCGTTTGAATTGCATGAGCTGATACCACCATCCCCCTTTCTCTTACGTTGAACTATACGACGGTTGGAGTTCCACCTCTAACTTATCAGGACAAAGCGCTTTGCTACTTCATATCTAATGTGCACAGCTAAGGAGTGGAACCCTGTTGAACTTTTCCCTGAACAATAGTCTGGATATTTTCGAGGCCATATAGCACACCCCGGACACTAGATACATCGAGCGCGAATTTGAAATTGGAAGCGCGCGTAAGCTCGCATATTCAGTACAAAAAACCCTCACGAGCACAACGAGGATCTTGCGGCCCGGGCGGATGCAAGCGGGGGTGCGGGGTAGATTGCAAGGGAGGCGGAGAGTGTCCGTTCTGTATGACAGTACTATTAATTTATGGGTGTTAATTAAACATACTTCTTTTTAATACCATTAGACTTCTTTTTAATAGCATTATTGCATTCTAAATTACCAACTCAGCCACAAACAACGTGCAACTAAATAATACTTTCTTAGACACTAATATTGGTGGGTATACTAAAAAAAAGAAATATTTCTGGCACTCGCCGGCAGCTGACGAGGCACGCTCGCTTCGCTCGCTCGGCCCGTGCGTTGTGGTCGCAAGACAACCTAACCCAACATAAAACTTTTTGATGCATAATAATTATATTTTCACCTCCAAAGCTCAAAAACATTTGTTTTGTCGGTTAAATTCTGCGGCCAAAAGCGATTTTTGGCCCCTAGCGGGCAAAAGGTTTTTCTGCGGCCAAAAGCGATTTTTGGCCGCTAGCGGGCAAAAGGTTTTTGAAATTCGAACGTGATGCAGTATGGCAGACCTCCACGCTGCGGTACTGGCTGCTTCCTCGCTTTAGTGAGGTGAAAAATTTTGTGTTTCGCTCGGCAGCAAAGTTATTTTGCGTTTCGTGCCTTGAAACCTTCGCTACGCTCAGGATTCTTCTTTTAAACCACTCGCTTCGCTCGTGGTTCAATTCTAGAATCCTTCGCTTGCTCAGGTTTCAATACAAGGCACTCACGCCAAATAACGCTTTTGCTGCCTTGCATAACAAATAACTATTGATGCACAGTTAGTAATTTTGATGCACAATAATAAATGTTGATGTGCATAATATTATTTCTCTTAATTTATTCTGTGACTATTAGTGAACGGGCATTATCTAAGTAGGTAAGCATGCCACATCTGCAACCCAATCGTTCCTTATCACCGGGTTAGATCGTGGTCTACTCATGAAAAAAAATTTTTTATGGATTAGAGTACCTATTTAATTCAGATTAAAATCCGAAGTCTTACAACATCAGAGTGGGAAAAAATTCAAGGTCTATTGTGAAGACTAAAATTGGTCTAGGTATTTCTTGCACGCAACAAAAAGTAAGAAAGTAGGAAACTTTTTAGGTTACACCATTGTTGGTTTGTTAGCCTAAAATAAAATTAGAAGTCTATTTTGAAGTATTTCTTGGCTGGTTAGTTCAGATGCATTTTTTATGATATTTGCTGTTGTTATTTTTTATAAATGTATATCGAGTGTAAAAAATATGTGGAACTTAAATTTAAAAACGAAAAATATTTTTTTTCACCTCCCATACAAAATGCGTAAGCAGCTGGTGCAGTTTCTATGGTAAGTTGGTTGTTTTTTTTTCGCCTTTTGACCTATGTTACTTAGGAAAAGTTGTTCAGTTTCACTGTCTGAGTAATACGCCTAAATAGTGCTAATAATTTTTGTTACACCTTGTATATAAAGTTATCAGAAAAAAAGGAATATAGTCACAATACAACGACCACACAGCCCAATAGACGCCTAATGTCTTAGTTTCTATAAACAAATAATTCTGTCAACTCATTTTGGTAGTCGGGTCGGGGAACGGTAAAAATTTCCATACCACCTTATAGTACAAGAAGCCATTTTTCCTGTCTGTTATAAATATCATCATTACATCCCATGAAACGTCCACTACAGGACAGGGAGCTCCCTCCAGAATTCTAGCTTTTGCTGGAAAAATGTAGAGGGGAAGTACCATAGTCACCTCGCTTGTTAGCGTTACGGCTGGCACCATGGACCGCGGTTGTAGGTGACCGCAGTAAGTAAGATACAAAGGAGGATGCTGCTGCCCATCCTCCAGTTTATAACCCTTAGTCGCCTCTTTGCCGGCACCACACGGGACTATAAATATCACTTGTAGTAATTGTAATATCATTGACTTGTAGTTATTTGTTTACAAATGCATGAGATGTTCACGGGTCCAGCACGTGGTCGGTTCTGAAGTAATCGGTACTGAAGTAAGACGTATAATGTCTAACGAGTTGCCAGACAAAGTTCGCCTTACATGAGGTGTCTATTCAGCTGTGTGGTCGTTGTCTCAATATTACTGCTAAAATAAATAAATAAAACAGGATATGAAACTCGAATTTTCGAGATTTACTTTTTTTAAACAAAGAAATTTTAATTTGAATATAGAACTATAATGTTTTCAGTCGTCTTTGTATCCCTTGTATTCTAAATTCAAATTCTAAAATCTCCGTTAGCCAGCCAGGAGTAAGATCTAGAGCAGCATTCTTGTGATAGATGACTCTGCCCGCGAAGATGTATGGGAGCTCACTACCGTATTTATGTTTGGTTTTGAGCTCTTACTCTTTGAATAACCTTTACATATAGGGTAATTCGTGTGGTACCGGCTTAGAAAAGTAACTACATTATCTTTTCCTGTGGGTGTCATAAAAGGCGACTAAAAGACCATTAATAAAATGAACAGCATTTTCGCTCTGCTTAATTCTTGTCAAATTGAGTCACGATGAATCCATTGGTTCGAATGTAGATACCACCATTTGTTTGACTTAGAAAGATGAAACACGCAAATAACCGGTAGTAGGTCATTTTACAGTAGTACGGCACTTTTAAATTAATATTTTTTTTATCATATTGGCTTTTTCTTTTTCTTTCTTCCTTAACACTTCAATCACCCTGGTCCCTACCTCCCTCATCCAGGTTTTCTATACTATAGTTAGATGCAATGAATGAAAGTCATTCATTTACTTTAATAGTGACATTAAAAATAGTTTATTCGGACATACTTGAAACATGATCTTCAATTAACAAGAGCTTCGCAGACAGTGTCATGTTTCTCTGCAACTGGCTTGACCTTTATGAAGCACCCGGGGTACACGTAAATTCAAATATCAGCAATTTATTTTATTTAACTTCTTCAACAATGTGCTTTCTTTTGGCTTGAAGCTAAAGCCACGATCACGCCTTACTGAATTCAAAGACTAATTTGGCGTACATTGCATTGCAATTTCCTTACTTCAACAAGCAATGTATGCCGAATTAGTTTCTGAATTAGGGAAGGTGTGACCGTGGCTTAGCCGGGATGACGCAGATGTGATCAACGATGATGAAATCCAGTAGCCGAATTGTTAGGCTTTGGGCATAATATTTATGAACATGGAAACAAGTTATACTCAAAGAAAAATCAACTTCTCTTCACGAACTAACAAATCCTATCTTTAAAGCCAATTTTTCGGTGCTAAGCAAAGGTCGCCCTAAGGATTTCACGTTAGTATTTATTTTGTATGGAGAGATGGGTTTGATTTTCTAGTATTCCATCTTTTTGTTTTTGGCTAACTGTTCATAACATTTTGTAATCTACCTTCATAAATTCATAAATTATCGATCAACTATTTTGACATCTTACTTGACCCAGCATAATAAGGGGTCAGTTGCAACTCCCCCCGGTTCAACTGCACCCGGTTTCAACTGCACCCGATAAAACAAATAATAAGGACAGACAATCTAGAATAGTAGAGGAAAAAGGACAATCCAGAATAGTAAAGAATCGGATTATTGTTTAACAGTACTAATCTCGTTTGTATTGAAGTCTCCTTTCCCAGTTCCTTACAAATAAAGGTCATAATATCTCCGTCTTTGTCCTTACAAATTAAACCAATTTCTAAAGCTATACCCTAATCCCTTTGAATTTCGAAGGCTTATCAGGCAATTATAAATTCCCCCAGCTCCCTTACCAATCAAGTTAGTGGCACAGAGGCATTATCACTCAGAACCAGGGCAGACAGAGCACCGTTAGAGAACCTGATGGTGGAAACATACGGGTGGGAAGTTAAGGCGGCTACGTCACTTATGGCATATTATAAAATTTATATTTTTCATTCTTTATAAATCAAATTGTAAAAAAATACCACAGTGATTATTTTTTTAAACTAAAACAACTAAAAAACTAAGGTCAGCAACCAGCCTAGCCCTGTAGTACACCCCGGACTCAACATACATCGAGCGCGAATTTGAAACTTGAAATTAGAAGGTTGTGAAGGCCCGCATATTCAGTACAAAATACTCTCAGAAGAACCACGAGAATATCGCAGGCGGGTGCACACGGGGCTGCGGGGTGGATTGCAAGGGGGGCGGAGAGTGTCCCTTCTGTATGATAGTACTATAACTTTATTCTATGCCTGTAGTAATAATTTTGAACTGCCTTCCTGTGACGTGGCTTAACAAACGTTATCTAAGAGATTACATAATCAATGGTTTAACGTGCTTCCTTACACACTGGGACACGAGAGCTTTAATATGTGATTAGCGGTCACCCAACTGGGGTCTGACCTTAGCGAATTTTTCGTTATAGCAACGATAAAGCAATCATCAATTTAATTGGCCTTAATTGCTTTGTGAAACTCCTATGTACTAGGTCTGTTCTTGAATAATAAATTACAGATGTTTATTATAGACAAAAGATCTGATCCAGCAGCGTTTCTGATTACAATATCTTCCCGTATATTCCACACAGACGTTCAGCTCTAGTATTGCTATTGTAAAAGACCTTATTAGCTCGAAAGGTCTGTGTTTCTCTGAAAGATTTACTTAATGCGATTTCGGAGTAGCGTGCATTTTACGTGGGGCCCGTGATTTGGTATTCAATGAGGTGCTTATTTAGCAAAGTTTGTTAGAGTAATAGGAAGCTATGGAATGGAAATAGGATTTGTGGTCTAGTCCAGTCGTGACTAGGGGAATTTGTTTAAGCTTCTATATTTTATTTATTTACTTTATCGGGCGTTATAAAGAACTTGGCGTTTGGGATATCTTATGTTAAGGCGTTGTAACAATATGATTTTATGTTAGGTAATTATACCAGAATTAACAAACACGTTAACAACAGTTTAAAACAGTCGATAAACAAATTGAATATAATTTTAAAACAAGATAATTTTAAAGCAAACAATAGCTTTATAAATAAAATCAATTTGATCGAATATCTGTTTATGATGATATTTCGGAAGCAGTTTTTTTTTGTTGCAGAACTGGTGGACTGAATACCTTCACATGAAACGATACGAAGACCCCAGAGCAAATAGAAAAGACCTTCATGTGAATGGCGTAACCTACAGGGGTGTCGACAAATTCAAATATCTCGGGTGTACAATTACTGACACAAATCAGAGGGAGGACGAAATTGACATCCGCATAGTGAACGCCCTAAGATGTACCGCAGCCCTTCACAAGGTGTTAGTGTCCAAGTTGATAAGCAGAACTACTAAAATTCGGATTTACAAAACAGTCATCAGGCCGATTTTAATATACGGGTGCGAAACTTTGATTCTAACTTAGGAGGAAAATAAACTCTTAGTTGCAGAACGTAAGATATTGGGAAGATTCTGGGACCAACAAGAGGAGAAGATGGGGAATGGAGACGGAGGTACAATCGGGTGATAGAAGATCTAGTGTCCGAGCCGAACATCATCGGAGAAATAAAATCTTCCCGTCTTCGCTGGCTAGGACATGTGGAGAGGATGGGAGAAGATCGAGCCGAAAAGAAAGCTTATCTTGGTCAACCTTCTGGGCGTCGTCCGGTGGGGCGTCCAAGATACCGCTGGAAGGATGAAATCGCCAAAGACCTGAAAGAGCTGGAAGTGCCCGTCTGGTCAGATTTGGCACAGAATAGAGACGAATGGCGATGTCGGAGGCCAAGATCCACTTCGGGTCGCTGAGCCAGCAAAGTAAGTAAGTAAGTAAGTAAGAACTAAGAACAAACAAAATATTAAAATTCACATCTCCTAAAAGTAACAAACTCAAACAAATAAATAATATTTTAAACTGAAAGATTGTCAAGAATTCTCATTTTATTCACTTATAAAAGTCTTTAGTTAATAAATAAACTCAATTTGATGTCTCAATCAACCATAGGTAAAAAGTACAAGAAAAAAAACCGTACAATTAACTCAGTGACACTATTCTGTCAAAAACGACCCACGTAATG
Source organism: Athrips mouffetella (assembly GCA_947532105.1). Lineage (NCBI taxonomy): Eukaryota > Metazoa > Arthropoda > Insecta > Lepidoptera > Gelechiidae > Athrips > Athrips mouffetella. The sequence continues at coordinate 3,525,694 of OX383964.1, read as the reverse complement.
AAGTGACGTCGTAATCTAATCTCACAATACACCTTATTAAAACTTATAAGGTAGCACAATCAAATCAAATATATTTGATAATGTAAAGAAATATATTGCATTACCATTTCTATGTGCAACCTATTACACCTGCCTGCCTACACTAATTGGCACTACATGTGGTGACTACAATGAGCATTTCATATTAGAATTTATTAATAATGTTTATTTCTTAATGTAATAGGCGTATTGATTAGCAAAATACAGGATTGATAGGCAATTATAAATTCGTGCAGAATTTTTTTATAAATTTAGGCAGATTTACACGAAAGCAAAATTTTGGCGCTTTGGAGGGATGCAGCTATAGGAAAGAAAGGCGAATTTATTTATTTATTAGTGTTTGGAAGATTTACAGACAAATTGTGAAACAACTTAAATCTTAATATAAATACAATGCCAATGACAAATCTCCACCAATAGCATTAATCAAAAACTTACAAGACAAAAATGAAGGAAATTTAAACAATAATGAAAAAAATTAATGGTACAGCAGCACTGCACTTACTTTCTCGCAATACTCAAGAAAAACTATCAACCGCAAAATTAAATTTGTAATGCCATACACATAGTATCGAAATACAAACTTTTATTTACGTTTTTCCAAAAAAATGATCGAATGAAATATACAGATCAATGCAGAATTCAAATTGTCAAACATTAAAACAAACAAACTTCAAACGATTTCGAGTAAATCACATGTTTAACTTTTGGTAGTACTGGAACATCCTTTATATGAATTTTCACAGATCAATGGATACTACCGTAGGATACTTGCATGCAAATTTTTTTAATTTCCCTACACATGTTCCGTATGGATAATTGTTCAGTTTGGTCTACTGAGCAAGCCCTTTCAGTTTTTGGTACACCCTGTGTACTAAATTTTATTGAAAAAAATCATAAATAATATCCAGTCAGGTAGACAACCAATCCAGGATTAATATTATACAGAATTTTAATAAACTCAATGGAACCAATTTTGGGTAAATCACATATTTACGTTTTGGTGGTACAGGAACACCCCTTATATGAAATTACACAGATCAATTGATACTGGTGCATGATATCTTACATAGAGATGCTTGGTCATGCAAAGTTTCGTCATGATTCTATGAGTCGTTTTTGAGAAAATTTCAATTTTTCATTTTCGTTGTATGACAGCTACCCTCAAAATGAGAGCCAGAAGATAACCACTCAGAACCCTTCGATGGATTTGCATAAAACTCCTAAATTCAAAATATGGTGTCAATCGGACCATGCATTTAGCCGCTAGGCCAAAGCGTGACGGACAGACCGACCGACGGACCGACCGACCGACCGACCGACCGACGGACGGACATTTTTGGGAGACTTGTTTTTTATGATGTATAAGTGATATAGAACACATTTTTGAGAAAATTAGAAAAACTTTTTTTTCACTAATACAATACCTTTCTCGCTCCGCTCGAAAGTAAAAAGCAAAAATAAAAGTAAAACAAACAAAATTTAAAAACGAAAATTTGACACTTAATTACAAAGGGTGCAGGTTGCGTACAATTATCAATTACCTAAGCTGGATCCTTCCAAATCGCCAAAATTTTGCTCTATGTAAATCAGCCGCGGCTACATGCAGCAACTTTTAACTTGTACTATACCATTTTTTTTTTCATCAGAGTTATACCATTGTGCAAACACGTACCTACATTTAAGACGGATCATGAGCCGAGCCAACAATTTACCACGTTAAATGTCAATGACATAGGTAGTTATTACATAGACAGTTACATTGGTAAAGTAAATAACATGTTAAAGACCCGCAGGGTATAAACAATTTAGGAAGAGTAATTCAATTATATAAAGATTATGCCAAAAATATTGTGTGTAGAATTGAATTGAAAATTATAACTAAATTAGAAGATTATGATCCTATAATGTTGTATTTAAAATTCTAAATGTTATAAAGTTGATTACATACCTAACAACATAATACTCCATGTATGTACCCCACTAACCTTATTAAAGGCAAATTAGAATGATATTATTTTTGATAATCTAATTTTAATGAATATTATTTAAATACACATTATTCATTAATTTGCAATATATCTCTGCCAGCATACAAAAACGTTAAGTTATTTTATGGCAGGCAATTTAGCAAAGCATATCATTTATGTTTAAATCCTTAAAAATCGCATGCGCAAGCAAGTAATCTGTATTTTAGTAAAAAGCCTTTCCCACAAATTAATTGCATTAATTTCTCCATGTGGTGCCGGCAAAGAATAGTACCAACCCATCTCTACCCGTGGGTGTCGTAAGAGGCGACTGCAGAGGATGGGCAGCAGCATCCTTCTGTGTATCGTATCATCTTATATTCTGCGGTCACTAGCAAGAGCGGGCCATGGTGCCAGCCGTAACGCTAACAAGTGTGGTAACTATGGTACTTCCCCTCCACATTGTTTCAGCAAAAGCTGGAATTTCGGAGGTAATTCCCTGTCCTGTGGACGTGGATGTTGAATTGCACGAGGAAAGTTTGAACGTCTACATTTATCAAACTATTTATCCTGTCTTGTTCTTTGTAAAGATTTAAAGAACCTTTAACTTTATAGAAGTTTGCAGGACTTGACTGTCAAAGCCTAACCAAGCAGTTATATCTCTGTCAAACCCATCCACGTGTGGCATTTATAAATCAATAAGGCGGCGACCACACCAAACTGTATCTTCGCACGTTTATAGTAACATCGCATCTTGACACAGGCACGACTGAGGTACAGCTTCCAGGTACTTTCCATACGATAATACCAGATCAGAATAATTGCACGAAAATAAAAGAAAATTTAACCAAATTTCTGGCAACCCTTGATATACAGGGTGTAAGGGACGGTGTACCGAAAAGTGAAAGGGCATGCTCAGTCAACGAAACTGAACAACTTTCCCAAAGAAACATATGTTGGGAAATGAAAAAAAAAATTGACCTCTCCATACAAACTGTTCGACCAGAGTGGGCAATTTGTATGGTGAGGTCAAAAATTATTTTCATTTCCCAACATTTCGTTTCTTTGGGAAAGTTGTTCAGTTTCGTTGACTGAGCACGCCCTTTCAGTTTTCGGTACACCGTCCCTTACACCCTTTATACTACGAGTTTTTTGTCTCATATTTTATAAAAATCAAGTTTTGTGTCTATACAGGGTGTTAGGTAAATAACGCAAATCCTCTCGGGTGGTAGCTATGGACATGAAACTAAACAACTTATGTTCTACGACTTTTGGAAATTCCAAAAAAAAAATTTGCTTCTTCATACAAATTAGCTCGGTCAGCTGGTCGATTTGTATGCAGAAGCAAATTTTTTTTGCGAACTTCCAAAAGTCGTAGAACAAACGTTGTTCAGTTTCATGTCCAGAGCTACCACCCGAGAGGTTTTGCGTTATTTACCTAACACCTTGTATAGGAAAGTGACTGCCAAACTTTTATTTTACGTTTTGTTCTTTTTAAAACCAATCAGTTCGTCCATCTTAAGAATGCAGTAAGTCATCGCTCTCCGTCGCTGATAGTCAAATGCACTATGACTAACTAAAAGCAAGCCTTCGAAAGAAGCGGTTGTTTCCTTTGAGTGTTACCTAAAAAACAAAAAAAAAATTTTTGCGTTTTCATTCCATTACCCTGCATTTGTATTAATCACTTAATGCATTCTTAACGCATACGAACTAAAGAATTGGAAGTATATTAATCAGTTATTGAAGTCAGTTAATTTTTTTTTTTTTTTTTGTATGTTCAGCGGGTATCCTTCGACATGATGGTCGAAGACATTTTCCAGCCAGACATTGACTACGACGACACTTTTTTTTTTTGTCATTACTCTTTAATGTGGTGGTGGTGAAATGGTAAGGTATCCCATTCACTACAGACTTGTTATTTATTTTCGGAATTGTTAGTAAGGGACTTCGGGGGTGTTTGTAAATGATTTCAACAAATGCACATTTTATTACTTCGTCTTTTGATGCTTTTCTGCTTTTTTTTTTTTTCGTCACATTTTTTTTTTCTTAGTTCCTGCAGTTTTCTTACTCTTATTTTATGGTATATAATAATATGTAATATATAGCTCAGTATATATCTTTATATACCTATTTCTAGCTCCTATTTCTTTTAATTACATCTTTTGCTATGTACATGCAGTAATTTATGAACTTATCTCTAATTGTTTTATCTTCTAACATTATCTTTAAACTGCTTTTATCTAATGTTATATTAATTTCCATTTCTAAATCGTATCTTCTGTAACTATATTTAGGGCATTCTATCAGAAGATGCTCTACTGTTTCCTCTTTCCCGGGTTCGCAAATGCACGAGGGGTTTGTTTTTAATTTAAATCTGGCAAGGTAGCTTGAGAACCCGCCGTGACCCGTGAGGACCTGCACAAGTGTAGGGTTAAGACTGATTTTTGTTATTAACGTGTAAGCTTTGACCGCATCTGGCAAAAATAATTTTGTTCCTGCTGCCTTGTCTTCCGTAACGTATCTGCGGTTCCATTTTTCTACCGTGTCGGTTCGGATTTTTCGTTTTATAAATGAAATTGGACATTTGTCGTAATCAGAAGCAGTTCTCTTACGCAGCGCGGCCTCTTTGGCCAGTTCGTCGGCTCGTTCGTTACCTACAATCCCAATATGGGCTTTAATCCAGAAGAAACGAATTGTGAGTCCTAATGTTTTTAGGTCTATCACGTTTTTCCTAGTTGCAACAGCGAGTGGGTGGAAAGAGTCGCGGTCCTTCAGGAGTTCTAGGGATGATCTTGAGTCACTCAACACGATAACTTGTGGTTCTTTGTTCTTCAAAGCCATAGATGTTGCTTGGTATAAGGCATACATTTCAGCCTGGAAAACGGTGCAGTATGGTTCTAGCTTGAACTTTTTGTAGTTGGTTTCACGAACGCCATTCCAACATGATAACGCCGCGCCAACTTTACCGTCGATTTTACTGCCATCCGTGAATATCTGGGTTCCATTTATGTCATGTTTGACAAGGGTATCAGGTTCAAAATTTTCCAGGCATTCGAAACTGATATCAACGTCTTTGGCTGGATGTTGTGCTTCTAAGAAACTAACTTTCCGCTCTACTTCTCTATCAGCTAAACCTTCCTGTGGTTTCCCTATCTTTGCTTCATAAAGATAGGCTGCTTCTTGTATCCGAAGATCAAGTCAGTTAAATTACATCCAACAAACTCATAAAGAATATCCAAAACAATGCTAAGAATAGTAAGAATGGTACTTGTTTTTAAAGTTGAGATAGGTTTAAAAAAAAGTTATTGTCCATTCGCAACATTTCAAATGCAAAAATATGTAAAGCTTCACATTCGTTTCGTATGATGAACGCTTGGAAAACCAAAGGTTTAGCATTCTCATCGCACGACCAAAAGTTACGATCGCTGTATGTAAGAATTTGCGACTACACTTAGCCGTAAACATATCTGGCAGTTGACGTCGCAAGTGTGTATCTGCCTTTATGAGGCATGTTGTTTAATTTCAAGGATACTATTGAAAAATAAAATTTGTGTCAGTTTTTTATATCATATTTTTTTAAAAAACAGGTTACTTTATATAAACAACGTACTTTCATTATGTGTTTTTTTTGTATCATTATTTTACAGACTAGAAAAGAAAGATAGTAATGAGATTGCAGAAACAAACAAGTCCGTGATATTTAAAAAAAATAAGGTCCATCAACTTTCCCAAAGAAATTATCGCCGAGAGCCGGGCAGAAACGGGCAGTCACGGACTTTGTCCGCCAGTGTGGCTGGTATTGCGAAAATATTAGTTTTTATCAGAATTAAATTCAAACTTATCATTTTAGCAAATGTTCCTGTTCAAAATTCAATCACCACTCCGCTGGCATTCTCCTTAACTACATGTTGTATGAAATATAACGTAATTTCACAGGGCATTAGACCTGTCAAACGTACCTCTAATGTCTCTATTTCATCAAACAGGCGTGGGTCGCAATCCAAATCCATAACATTTGACCACACCCGCCTGTACCAGCCATTCATCCATAAAGATTGACGATTAAATACTAGAATGGACCTGTAATGTGCTTTTGCCATGAAACATGTTTAATAAGATTGGTAGTAAATACAGATATGTTATGCTTTTCGATATTTCAAGCGTAGTTTAGTCAACTATATTTGAGCCTTGGGTTTTTGCCATGATATTTTAGTACCTAATTTATATTTTAATGAACGTATACGAGTACAATAAACAACCCCTTTACAAAAAAATCTGAACTATTTACATACTTGAGTAATTTTTTTCTTTTGACCAAAAAGCTAAGGGCATAATAAAATAATTATTTTTAAATTCACAATAACGTATCTACAAAATTCAAAATTTAATTACATTTATCTATTAAACTATTTAAATTTGAAAAATAGGTTTTTAATAACCTAAAACAAATAGTGCTAGTGTAATTAAATAAAAAAATATACATAGCTTGCAGTTCTATAGAATCAAATCTTTGCATACTTAATTTGCATTCTAGACTCACCTAAAGTTGTTTGCTTGGTCTCATAATCGCGACGCCATCTTTGATCTGTGAACAATTAAGATATAATGTTAGGTTTGGTTAGATTGTAAAACTATATGATTTAAGCTAATATACGAGGATTCAGCCTTAACAATATTTTTTTATTTTACAAGTGGGCAAACGAGCAGGTGGGCCACCTGGTGGTAAGTGGTCACCACCGCCCATAACACCCACTGTCTACTAATGAAAGAATTTGACACTTATAAGACAGTAAAGCGCGTTACCCACCCTGAGAACTAAAATGGTATGTCTCATGTGCCGTTAATTTCACTGGCTCGCTTACACTTTAAACCAAAACGCAGCAGTGCAAACAGTGCTGCTTCACGGCAGAAAAAGGCAAGGGGTTGGTACTTCCCCAGACGGACTTTGCACAAAAGTCTTTACCTACAAAAGAGAATGTAAGAGAAAGGATGTATTAATTCTGAAGCAAGTGAACCTAGCCATGAAACTGACAACTTTTCCTGAAGAACATGTCAAAATAAAGTAAAAAAGTCTAACCTCTAATACAAAATGCGCTGTTAGCTGATGCAGTTTCTATGGGTAGTAACTTTTTCGTTAATCAACGTTTGTTTAATGGGAAAAATTATTTAGTTTCACAAGTACATGTGGCAGAAAGCACGAAGAAACAATGCCAGTATAAGCTGAACCAGCGTTACGCTGCAAACACCTGAAACCAGAGACCCGTTCAAGGTCAGTGTGTTTATTGGTATTTCCTAGAAGTTTTATGTTTTTTACCCTAAATTTTGAGTCAATTCGTGCTTTTAATTAGTTTGTTTGATTTGTTTTCAATTTCGAAGTCGTACCACAAAATATATTTAGAATATGCGAATTAAAAAGAAGCCAATGTGAACACGACTTAATATTTGCAGAGCGACCCGTAAATTAGTTTTAAATTTTTAACTTACACTCCAAATAAGTTGCAAGTGACGAGCATAAAATAAAGTGCAATTTAAAATACAAGATATTTTCAAATCGTAAATATTTTGAAATTGCTTTGGAACCATATCTGGTGCTTGTATGAATTAGTCGGGAGCCTTTGAGACCTCTTTGGAGTCGTTGGACTTCAAACTGCTTTTAAATAAATAAATAAATCAAACCATTTCACGAATAGGTGTGGCCATTGAGCACATAGCTTCCAGATGCGGCCAGCAGGAACAATCATGTCAACAAGAATTTTATGACGAGGCCTTTTATATAGGGTGACTTTTAATTAGTTCTTGATAGCAAAAGATATGCATGTACTCATGATACTCAACAACTTTACCCAAGGAACATAGGTCGAGATACGAAAAACCAAATTTGACCTCCCATACAAAATGCGCTATCAGCTGATGCAGTTTCTATGGGAGGTCAAAACTTGATTTTCGTATTTCGACCTATGTTCCTTGGGGAAAGTTGTTCAGTATCATGAGTACATTCATATCTTATTCTATCAAGAACTAATTAAAAGTCACCCTATATAAAGTGACTTTTAATTAGTTCTTGATATAAAAAGGTATGGTTATTACAGGGAATATATCTATAACATAGGAATTTACAGAAGCATATGTTACTTATAAAAAAAGGTTATATTTTATGCATTAAGAACTAATTTCAACAACGTCTGATTTAAAATTCGCAACAAAAAAACCTGTTTAGCAGATCAGATTGTCTCCCGACTAATTCAACTTTTTCAACGTTTTTCTCTACAACTTAACAGACATTAATAGCCTTTCATCTCTATGAGTTTAGTGCTCTATGTGTAAGCAGAAAAACCTAAAGGGAATGCTGATAATGTGTTCTCCCTTTTAAGGAATCGTAATAGTTTAGACTTCTTGGTATTTATATAATTTTGATATGAAAGAAATTGTCCAGCAGGTGTGAGAATTTTATAGTAACGTTATTTTACTAAGCGTAAGTGGCAATCCTTTTTATGCCGTTTTGAAATGTTCGTGCTATTCGAAATGTATGTTGGCAATGCAAGTCTGTCTATGTTACTTTAAAAAAAACTACTAGTTTTCGAAAGTCATATAATATTAATTTGTATGGAAAATTTATATACTAAATAAAATAAAATTGGTAAAACTAAAATTAATGTTGCCCGTGTAGTGCCAGCATAGAATAGTACCCGTGGATGTCGTAAGAGGCGACTAAGGATTTATGAACTGGAGGATGGGCAGCACCGTCTTTCTGTGTATCGTACCATCTTACATATTTCGGTCACCAACAACCACGGTCCATGGTGCCAGCCGTAACGCTGACAAACGTGGTGTGGTGACTGTGGTAGGTACTTCCTCTCCACACAAACTGAAGCTCCCTGTCTTGCAGTGACGTTTAATAAGATTTTATGATGATAATGAAAATTATTGCTCATTGCTTTTATTCATGTACTAGCTAGGGGTGTGTAATATATGATATAACAACTTTTAATATAATATTTAATTGATATAACAACGTTTCATATAATTTTGTTTCATATAATAATTATTTCGTATAATCGACATTTCACATATTTTCATTTCATATAACTTCAAAACGTATAATAAACATTTCCTATAAAAATGTTTCATATAATCATCATTTCGTATAATACCCATTTCATATAATATCAGTTCGTTATTTTTATTGGTTAGTTATAATATCCACATTAATTATTAAGTAAATGAACAAGCAAGCATGCATTAAGCAAAACAAGTGCGAGTCGGACTTGCGCACCGAGGGTTCCGTACCACCACATAATCATAATTATATTAGTTGAAATTTCAGTAAGTTAATGTGCTACATTTTTTGAGTCCGACTCGCACTTGACCAAATTTTATTATTTGTTGTTATTTTATAGCTTATGCACTATACATACCAATTTTCAAGTTTGTAAGTGTTCCCGTTTTTAAATAGAACTAAAACAAAAATCGCCTCAGCGACCATCCAACTTGACCCCTCTCTTATATCAATGTTCTTGAAACGGGAGCTCACCACAATTGGTTACCCTTAGTTGTGAGAAAAGTTGTAATATTAATTGATTTCAGACTTTTCCCATTATTTGTACTGTGAGACCTAGCTTCTTGCCAAATTTCATAATTTTAGGTCAACAGGAAGTACCCTGTAGGTTTTGCATTTTTGAATAAATGTATGGAGATGAGGACATAAAATGCCATATCTTTTGATTGCGTCATTGTAAAAAATTTAAATTTTCAGATCTTGTGTGGTTCATGGATCTTAATATATGGTATTAATTTCAACCTGATACCTTTACCCGTTCGTGAGATAAAGGGTCTTGACAGACAGACAGACAGACAGACGGACAACAAAGTGATCCTATAAGGGTTCCGTTTTTTTTTGAGGTACAGAACCCTAAAAAGCAAGCAAAGACAAGCAGGCAACCAAAGGCAAGCAGGCATGCATGCAAGCAAGCAAAAAACAAGCAAGCAAGCAAGTATGCATGCAGGCAAGCAGACATGCGCATACATTCATGTCAACCTAACCTGAAGGGTATGGCGGAATGAAGCGGAGCTCGCTCCGCTCGCCTCCGCTCAATTCCGCCATACCCTTCGAACCTAACCAACTGTGTCGGGGTGCCCCGAACTCTTTTGCTCGCTTCGCTCGCCTATGATCAAATTAATTGAGCTTTATCGTTACGCTTTTAAACAATTTTAATTAAATAAGCATATAACTATACAAAATTATTATAAACTAATTGATTGTTATGTTTTTTTTGTTTTATTATTATAAATTAAATAAATAATAAGTAAATTAATAAAAAAATAATGTATCAAATGAATTTTATATGAAATAAGTTTTATATGAAAGATATTTAGGTGAAATGATAGTTATGCCAAATGTTAGTATAGAAAACGTTCATTATAGTAAAGGTACGTTATGTTAAACAAAATTATACTATAAGTTGTTATATGAAACGTTTATTATATCAATTGAATGTTATTGAAACGTTGATATACGAAAAATATTTATACGAAATGATGCGCACCCACTAGCTAGTGCTTTACCAAGAATTCGGATTTAATATAAAAACTGATCATTTCTTCATACATAGGGTTTGAATTTTCAAAAATCCTCTGTAAATACCTAATAAGTAGGTACGTAAATACACTAAAAGATTGTTTATGTAACATTTACCTTTAAAAGTTTCATTAAATAGTTAAAATTACAAGTTTTAAAGTTTAAAAAAAAGTTATAAAGTTAAAGTTAAAACTTTAAAGTTATAAAGTTACATAAAGCTTTAAGTGTATTTACGTACCGACATTATTTACAAAGGATTTTGAAAATTCAAACCGTATTTATGAAAACCCGTCAACGATAACGATAGTAGCAGGTAATATGCAGGTAATATAATATTTGTTCATTTCACTACCAGATCACGTATTTTGTCAACACTGAATAAATCACAAAGGTGAACAAACTCAAAACGGATCAATATGGCGACGACGATCCGACTTTGTAAGCAAAAACAAGTATTTCGATTTTTTTTCTGCAAAATAAAGAGGATAAAAATATGTTGTTTTTTTTATGAGATCAAAGTATTTTTTTTTAATTTGTCTTTGATCAGCTGGAACTTGACAGAGTGATGGAGATTAATTTTGGCGATATGCTTTACTAACTTAACAAAGAGGTCTTTGTTGTCCCGGTTAAGAATGAAATCCTGGATGTCGTAAGAGGCGACAATTTTTCAAATCGGTCCAGTAGTAGGTTCTTTTAGAGCCTATTCAATGAAAACCAACACACAATCAAATCTTTCCTCTTTAAACATTATTGTAGATTTATTTATTACTATTACAGCCTATAAACTTCTACCGCAATCATAGACAATAAGATGCGAGATGAATAATGTAATAAATCAAAATGAAATTAACAAATTCGCAACCCAACAGCTAGAAATTAGAACTCCAGACAAGCTACTTCATCTTAGATCCCGACCGCATTCGTGATCACAATTATGGGTACGACACGAACTATACTAATGTAAACAGTCTCATAATCATAAGAGACTTATACTAAACCACACAATAAAGTAATCGTACTATCATTCGAAACGGACACTCTCCTCCCACCTTGCAATTTAACCCCATCCCCCCCCCCCCCCCCCCCCACCCCGCCCACAAGGTTTTCGTCTTTTGTACTGAATATACGGACCTACACGACCTTCCAATTTTAAATTTCAAATTCGCGTTCGATATGTATCTAGTGTCCGGGGTATGCTTATACGAAACTGCACAGTTTAAGTAAATAATGAGTTCATATGAAGCCATCATACATCCCCCATGTTATTTTTGAACCCCACTAGCCAAGATCTAAATTTTATTTAAAACCTTTGGCTAAACAACGGGTTGAACAAAAAAACTGTGCTAGTTAGAGATGATGTAAGGGGAAAACAAAAATTATGACCTAAAGAAACACAAAGACCTATTTTAAATGGTGCAAGTGAAGTCATTTCATATGATAAACACACATACTATGAAAATTTAAACCAGCTAACAACTAAGGTTAAAAAATACAGCCTTTAAAGGTTGCACTGCGCACAGACAGACGACGTAGGCTTAGTAATACCACAGGTAATTTGTAATACGGTCTTGTTGAAGCCCATTAAATGCAGATTAGAATCAAGTAAATACTGGACAATACGAAATTATTCATTCATTCATTTATTAATTGCCTCCATGAGTACAAGTGCGTCTTAATGCTAGTGTAAAGTTCTACATGAAACCCTGTTTGGGCATTATGCAATATTAGTTAGGTGCTTAAAATTAACATATTATCATTATTTCATTTTATCACAATTTTAGTGTAAACCTAACTTATCACGTTAGTCAACTACGATTTTACAATTGTCGATAAGTGGCACGATGGTACTGTTTGCAATTTTTTTTCTAAAGGTGCTGGAAAATACCCTATTACTTGGGAATTTTAATTTCTAATATCAAAAGTCTGTGGTCACAAACTTAACTGCATTTCAAGAAGAATGTTGTAATAAGCACACATTCCATGACATCTCTAAACTACTTTCAAATTGCACGAATAAGGAAGGGAATTGAGCAAGTCCTATATATTTATATTAGACTTTCATATTATAGTACTTATAGTAGTGCATGTGCATGAATTCTCTTGATGGATTACCTACGAGGATCAAATTCGTGAGTCTGTTATTTTCATAAGCACGAAAACTTACTATAAAATTTATGACTATCTTATTCTGTCTACAGGGAATTAGGAAGAAACTTCAAATGAATCTAATAATAATAATGTTTATTTACGCAATAAAATGTACCCCTTTTCAAACACGGTGCACGCTTTCACGTAAATAGTGTGAGATTTGAGATAAAGTTCATATGTAGGTAGAGAATGAGTGCAGAAAGATTTTTGCAGCAATTTGATATCAGACTTGCACACAACCATAATTAAAAGACTATTTACACAAAATTATGAACCATTGACACCATAATGATAACACATCCAAAATACTTTTCCCATTATTATCAAAACAAACCTCTAGGCGATCAAAAACAAAATAAAAGGTTTAAACTACAAGCAAGTACCTAATTGAAAAGTTGCAACAGAAAAAACATCAAAATGACCTGCTAACACCTTATTACAAATGATAATTGCCGTATAATTACCATTCCGCAATCCTCTGATGTCAGTCTGTAATAAATTTGTTCCATGCTTTTGACATATGACTTCTTGCTCAGACAACTTAACAAAGTTACGTTTGCAGATACAAAACTAGACTGATCTGAAAAGCAGATGAGTAATTAAGTTTCAAAATCGTATGTTTAAAGTTGTATTTACACAAGGGTCGCCCTTGGGTCAGAGAAGTAAAACTATATACAATAATGATATACAATATGTTAATGCTGATGGAACGATTCGTCTTAAAGATGTTCTGTCTGCGGTACTAGCAAGTTTGATGAAGATTGGAATGGCTTGTATGTTAGATGATTATAACGTTAAACTTCCGATTATAGGAACGGCAATTACATAGATGATTATTAATATTAGAGTCGAATAACTGTTGATTTTAATCGGTCAGATTTTAACTTGGATTGAACTTTCCAAAACTGATTCATGGACACTTTTGTTTAGAATTGTTTTTGTCAAAGATTGTAATTCGTCAATATTGTTCGGTATATTAATACAATAATTGTATTATTTATTATTAATGATATATTTTGTGCAGTAACCTAATTAATACACCTTTATGATTTATATGATGCTTATTATGAAAATAGTTTGATGGGTTCTTACCACGGTGTAGGATGATCATGGAGCTTGCAAAAGCGCCAAAATATCGGGAGCTTCTATGGCGGCTCAACAACTCTGACACCTGGGTTTGTGAGGTCGGTCATCGATTTTGCAACCCACACGATATGATAATGATGATTGAGCTAACAAAAAATCTAAATTAAAATTTTCAAACTGTTATCATCATAAATATTAGTTACTGCAAAACTTTCAAACAATATTATTTTAAACGATGGTTGCAGAAAAATCTAACAAAAATAAACAAGTTGGTTTATTTTTTGTAAAGTAGGGAAGTATTCTGTGAAATAAATAAATTGTTTGTATCCATTAAAGTCGCCTAATCGTTTATAGCTTTAATAAGGTATAAAGTTATTAAACAATTATAGACAATAGTGTAAATGATTAACCGTACGAAATATTAATTACTGATAATTTAGCATACAAAAACAACTCAAAGAATCAAAGAACGGCAAATAAGCAGGCATGGGAATTTTTCTAGCGATTATCTCTAAAGGTTTTATTACAATACAATGACCATTCCAAAGATCTAGTATTACACATTTAGACTTTTTCCTGCATTTGTATTGTCCTCAGCACATTCAAAGGTTTCAGAGCATCTCGTTCTCACAAGTTTCTTATCAACTATCTTTTGAATAGCAAGAGAAAATTATCCCTGTGGCTTTGTATTTAAAACACATTTAAATAAAACAATGCCTACGAGTACAAATAAGGGATTACGCACAAATGAAAATAGGTTGTAAGAAAAGGAAGCAGGTTTCGTTTCAGAACACTAGAAATTGTTACTTAAGGTGTTGTTGTTGTAAATAAATCTAGCTGTGGTCAGGTTTCCTAACTGCAACTGAGCTCAGCCGCATAATTGCATTGCGACAAACTGAGAACTGTATCTGAGAAAAACGTTGCATTTAGAATTAAATATACAGCTTTTGAAGATATATTATAAAAAAACAGATGTCTTCGCCGCAAACTTTTACTGAATAGTTGATCGAGATACTTGCTGTATAGATATATAAGGTCCTAATTAAATAGTGAACATAATTTTAGTTTACAGCTTTCCCCAAGGAACATAGATCGAAAAACCAAATTTGACTTCCCATACAAAATGCGCTATAAGTTGTTGCAGTTTCTATGGGAGGTCAAAAATTTATATTCGTATTTCGACCTATGTTTCTTGTTGAAAGTTGTTCAGTTTTATGGTCTGAGTAACATACTAAAATTATGTTCACTATTTCATTAGGATCTTATACAATATAGATAACCTGCCATTTTTCTACATGAAATAAATAGAATTCAAAGTGGCAACATTTAAAATCAAGCAATGATGAGAATAAAGATAAAGACAGGTTTGTTACTTAAGTTTGAAAATAAAATAATTAATATTAAATGTGTTTCTGGACTAGACAACAACGGGAAACCTTAAAAATGCAAATGGCAATTATCATGACGAAGAATCTTTGATAATGACATTATTACGTTAAATTCTATGGACTACAAGAGGTAGAGAGGTAGAGAGAGGGAGAAAGTTTTAGTTTTTCTCAATTACTTCTGCGAATTGGCTCTGTTTTGAAATATTACATAAAGGTGTCTCTCATCTCTCTCTTTACATTTGTTAGGATACTGCTGCTAAGTTCCTCTGTTTTGAGTAATTTATGAGTAACGTCTGTATATTATACAAAATTCAGCTGGATCTTGAATTATACTCATTGATTTGCGCAGGGTTATTCCTGTTTTTCTTTAAATTAAAATTACCCCGAAATGACGGGAAAACATCTCATTGCTTCGGAAAACCGGTAACAACAGAAATACGAAATCCACGCGAGCGAAACCGCGGGCAACAACTAGTATTGCTATAAATGACCACTTTGACAATGGTTAACCTATAATTGGACAGAAAAATGACAGTTAAAAGATTTGAGAAGGAAATGGACAATCTTGATCGAAAATATGGAAATGCCACCAACTAAAAGTTTACAAGAATAAAACGAGAAAAACTTGTTATGATCATATTTTGACTTGAAATAAAATCTGTTAAAGACCAATTTAGCACTTCATAAAATCATGTTTTGAATGAGTAAATAAAGTTATTAAATAAGGTATATTAATAAATATTGCGTAATTGAATAAATAAATATAATAATAAAATTTATTACTGCATAAAAGGTCGTAACTACATTTGCGTTTTTTTTTTTTTTTTTTTTTTTTGCGTTTATTTTAACTTATTTTAGTGATTTCCTTTTCCGGTATAAAAATATTTTCCGATTAAGCCAGCTTCTAAAGTTTTCTAACTATACAAAATTTAAATCGGAAATCTATAGTTTGTAATCATTAGCTTTTATATTAATAAAACATCAAGTCGGCCGTACCGTTATGCCTACAAAAAGCCGCAGTGGGTCAATGGCACACGATCAGAGGCGCGGGCGCAGACAAAATACCAAGCATCTCTGGTACAAAGCTCACAAGTTCTTTTATTTTAATTGATTCGTCGCTTCTAAGACGTTACTTTTTGTTACAAGACGTTGACATATTTGAAGAGATGGTACCGATACTTGCTTTCGAAAAAGATTTTTATGTATTTATGAAGACTGAGTGCTATTTTAACGTACAGGTACATGGTTTATATTTTGAGTTTGAAACCGGAATATCAACATGTTTGATTGAGTATTACAAGCCTACACTCGTTGACCCAGAAACAAAAACTGTGTGGAAGTTACAAACTGGTCTGTAGAAAAATTACCGTTTTTGGTTGATGATGAAAATGTGACCAAGTTATGTGTGTAAAGAACTATTTTATCTACAAAAAAAATTAATATAACACCATTATATCTTTACGTACAGGTCAAACGTTTTGACTCAGAATTATTAGTTATTGAAAAAATAATTTGTTACAGTAAACTAAAGAGTATCTCATAAGAATAAATTACTTTATATATTTTTTACTATGTGTATATTGACAAGAGAATTTATATTAAAAAATATTTTGTGGTTGTTACTGATGTAGCTACTAAGTGAGTTTATAAATGCCAGTGTTTATTCGTATCTACAAGATAAAGGTTGAACAATGCCAAAAATCTAATATTTCCAAAAATTTCAAAATTAAATCAGGTAGAATATAAATGAATAAAATAGTTTCGAAAATGCTGATCATAAAGATGTTAGTATCATATTTCGTGCAATAAACATGAAAAACGATACACTATGTGAAAATGCTGACTAAAAACATGGACCCACCGGAATGTTCACACGAACAGAGTAAAACGACTTGTTGGGCATATTTTGTATCCAATTACATTTTCATTATGCCTCCAACACGCGTTTGACGAAGTCATAAACACACATAGAATGCAATAATGCTGGTAAGTACATTCTTCGTGTAGTAATGAATTTATTCGCAACAAATCCGTCAAACCGTTTTGTTGGCTCACGCGTTCTGTAAAACAGAACAGGGCCGGCTAGACCGGTCTTGAACAGCAAGTACAGCCAAGAGCAGGTCAACCTTGACATTAACAGGGCAACTTTAGCTCCTATGGTTATCGAAGTAAAAACGGTATATAGCCAAATGCGTGAAGCTTGAAATCTTCTTGATTGTACCACGGCGCTGAGCTATAAACTGAACCCGGTACTTACAACTGAAGCAGAAGAAACGACGGCTAACACGAAATGACTGCTATAAAAAGTGTATTGCTTGGATTTAGTAGTACAGCAAGGGATGAGAACGCTGCGCGACAGGTTTTCAATCGAACGCGCACTTATTGTAAAAAAACATACCATAATTTCTTGGGAGGCAAAGTGGAGCGGGATTGATTGGCATGCGTAGCTATGAAAGGGTTAAATAGTATATGACAGACACCAAAGGTTTTATCGTGATCTTAACGAAGCATGAATCTACTTTATTAGTCACGGATATTTATCTGACAGCTCTAAGCTAAAAATATTACTTTCAACCACTGATCTTTCTCTAGATTTTTGTTACCTTGCGTATGTCACCTAATTTGCTCTATCCAACACCAGACAGCTAGGTGGGCGGCCTAGTTTCGAAAAGACTAATCCGGCAATTGCCTCGAGCGAGAAATCCATAAACAACTTATCTGTAGAATACCACACAAGAAGATATTTTACTACAAAATGAACTGGGATTGATAAAGAGCATGACAAGAGTGATTGCAAAGAGGTACTAGATTAAGATAAGGAGATGAGAATTTATAGATATTTAATATATTCCTTGTACAAGACGACATAAGGAATCTTGATGATCATGAGAAACACACTGCAAATAAAAGGAATATTTTCTAAAGCTGTTGTGACCATACATAATTTATTATTAGAAATTATAATTCGTCTGGACAGCCTTTAGAATCCCGCATGGAATACTGTTAGACGCAGCCTGTTGGGTGGGCTATGTTCAACACGACATCTCCAGAGCCACTCGAACCAGTCACGATGATTGACGACTGCCGGACGCTCAAGCTGGACGGTTTCCGTCGAGAAGACAAGTCCTGATTGTAATTACGCGAAAGACTGCCCATTGAAAAACTGTCAAAGGATGTACGATCAAAGACAGTGACGGAAGAGGAAGGGTTGGTGACTTTTATCGCGGCATGATAATGGTGAGATTTGATGCACCAGTTAAAAAATTGCAACGTTGACCATGGTCACAACCCGGATGACACCACATGGTGGAATTATAAATATAACAAGATTGTAACAATAAATGAGCTAGTGGTCATCACGACATCCCATGAAACGTCCACTACAAGACAGGGAGCTCCCTCCAAAACTCCAGCTTCTGTTGAAACAATGTGGAGGGGAAGTACCATAGTCATGGCCCCAATTTTTTTGTGAAGCGATGTAGTTTAGCTGAAATCATTAAGAGATTTTAATATCTACCAATGAATAAACTATTTTGAGCTTGTTGGCGTTACCGCTGGCTCCGTGGACCACGGTTGCTGGTGACCGCAGAATGTAAGATGATAAGATACACAGAAGGATGCTGCTGCCCATCCTCTGGTTCGTTAACCCTTAGTCGCCTCTTCCGACACCCACGGGTAGAGATGGGTTGGTACTATTTTTGCCAGCACCACACGGATATACGGGTATATTGATATTTATTTTAAATTATGACAAATTGTTCTATTATTATTTATTCGATTGCTGGCTGGAATTATAGAGAGCTCCATGAAACGTCCACTATAGGACAGGGAACGTTTCATGGGATGTTATGATGTGTGGAAGAAAAGATGTAATGAAATGTGAACTCTTTTTCCCAAGTTTAAAAATTTCGTAGTTACTCAAAACCTTGTTTTAATAATAATTTTATTACTACAAATCTTCGAACCAATGTAATACCAATTAACCTATTTACACAAACAAGATCTACCGTAAACCAGACTACATAAAAACTAACCGTTCTTACTAGACTAACTCCGTAATAGACGATTATATATACAGCACAAGAAAAACTTGATACTACTGTAAATACCTTCCTCATAGCATGCGATGAATTTAGTAGAGAGTGATAAACATTACCAACCAGAGGCCAAAATAATTACATGTCCTATTAAATGTAAAGACAGTCTTTAAAGTGCTGAGATAATTTAGATTTTTATAACTTAAAAACTATCTTAATTAAATAACATTTATTTCTTCAAGTTGTGAATAGTTGCTGTTGAGCTTTCCTGATATTTATCTAATAATAATTCAAAGAGGCAATGCCGCTAGTGTCATGGGCACCTTTGCACCAGGGATGACAAGGGGTGGGTTGTTTGACTGAAAATTGTTAATTAATTTTCGAAAAATGTACTTGACCAAATAAATAAAAAATAAAAAATAATAGTTCAAATACTCTACAGTGAAGAGAGGGAGGCATTTGTTTTAAACTTTCGCACTTCTCATACATGTTTATTTTATTCCGGGACTTAGCCCGAAACGTCGGGAATAGTAAGGTAATTAATTTTACCTGATTAGTATCACGCTAAGACCTAGAATAAAGTAAACATGTAGGGAGGCATTTGCCTAGAAGTGGGAAAACACAGGCTTACTACAATAACAATATAATATAACTACCTTCGCCCGCGTGAAATTCAAACAATGTGCAGTATTGTACATTCTCTCCCTCCCCTCCCTCTCCCTTTCCCCTCCCCGTCCCTCTCCCTCCACTTCTCACTCTTTCCCTTCATCCTCCCTCTCCCCTCTCACCCTCCCTCCTTCCCCTTCCCCCTCCTTCTAGAATTTTGTGGATTTTACTTTGAAAATGAAGGATTTGCAACTTCATTCAGAATTTTCAAAATTTCCAAAAACCCTGAGACCCGTTAAGATTATCTCTTAGTCGTCAGCCTAAATACACAATTTGAAGATCCTAACTTCAAAACTGACGGACTTTCATACAAAATTTCGTCCCCCATTTTTGTAAAATCCTTTCTTAGTGCACCCCTAGACCTTAAAAGGAACCTACATGCCAAATTTGGAATCTCTAGACCCAGCGGTTTGGGCTGTGCGTTGATATGTCAGTCAGTGAGTCAGATAGTCATCTTCTTTCTTTATATGTAATATATAGAAGATAATAATAACTACATAGGGTTGTCTTGCTCAACATGTACATCGTGTAACGGAAAGTTGTGATAATACTGAAGGCTGTGAATCTGTTCATGAAACTGAACAACTTTTCCCAAAGAACACAGGACGAAAAACGAAAAACCAAATTTGACCTCTCATACAAAATGTGCTATCAGCTGATGCAGTTTCTATGGGAGGTCAAAAATTAATTTTGTTCTATATTCCTTAGGAAAAGTTGTTCAGTTTTATGGGCAGATATCACCCTTCAGTATTATAACACCTTTCCATTACACGTGGTAGGTTATAGGTGAAGTTTTTATCCTTGGACCTTGAAAACGACACATGTCTTAAAATACCTCTTCTTTGTTGAACGGATAAAAGTTTGGATAGGTATTAATACAATTGCTACAATAGCTTGTAAGTAACTGTAAATTTAACGTGCATTGAATACAAAAACCATTGACATCATGCATGTACTAACATTAGAATTACTAAGTAGCAAATGTACAGTCACGACTCAATATTGAAAGCTTTTTGATCCCAATTACACATACAAAGACACTTATTTCTTAGGAGTTGAATTCTCAATTTGAAATTCAACTCGCGCACGAGAGTCAAAATTTGCTTCTGATCGTGTTATAGCGGACTTGGAATAGAACCGTTCGAAACATGACAATTCAAACACGATCATACCGCTAATCAAATTATACCTACGTTGAAGATAAAAAATATATAAAAGTGAAGCTACATCTAAAACAAATTGGTAAAAAAGGATTGAAGCCGCCTGATAAACTAATATATGCGCACCGTGACTTGCAAGGTTGAATGCATACCGCATATCTAAAAAGACATAACTAAGACACAGTACGACGGAAACTAGCCTATCTAGTTTTAGGAAAAGCAAAAACAAACCACAACGTTATATTACGCTTAACACATACCTACCTAAATACACAAGAAATGACAATATTATCGAGCCACCAATAGCGTATAACATGTAAATAGTAGCTGGGACACTCACAACAGCGTATGCAGGTGCCTTCCAAAGCTCAATCAGGTGACTTATCCTGCAATGTCCATAACAAACAGGGGAAGTCACAAATGCTTTTTTTTCTGACAATTTCCCCAGAACTTGAACGCAGAACCTCCGGGTCGAGAGCTGAACGCTCTAACCACACCACGAAGGCTATTAACATACTATAATAAAGCAATAAAACATCTGAATGTTCGCTGATGAACAATAATCAAAGAATAAAAGAGTTATTATCAAAATAAAAACTAAAATTACAAAGCTTCTAACCGAATGATCGTATATCGCTTGCTTCCTCATAAAAAGTTGTATGAACATCTTGTTATTATTATTTCTATGAAGCATGAAACTTTGCTATAGAAGCATGAAAAATGCGATATATCATTCAAATAACAACAGGAACGCTTGTAATAGTACAATAAATCAATGTTACACATTAGCGAAAAAAAGAATTATTGCATCATGAATGGAGAGCATTGTGTGGCCATGATCGATTTCACGATACAAGATGCTCTTGATATGTTCGATAATCGATGTTGTTTGTCCATTAAGGTGTCTAAAAGATCTAGTAGCAGTTTATTTGAACCACAACACGTTTTTGTATTATAAATTTTGCAGTCTGTGACGAGTTTTTATTTCATTGACATAACATAACTTAGATGGTAGAGTATCAAAATTAAGAGAACGTTTTGTATTTTACTTAACCACAATATTGCAAATTCCCAACTTACTTCATTAATAATACCGTTAATGAAGAAAACTCATTAATCACAGACCACCCACTCTTTTGAAAATAGACTATTATTACTGTAGATCATAATTAAACTGAAGACGACGACACGATTTTACTGTTAATGAAACAATTCAGTACAAAACAATGAACTTCTGCTTAGTTTTTTGTCTTAGTGAAACCAACAAAATATTGAAAGATACCTACTATGCACAATAAAGTAACTAATCAGCTACACAAACTCAAAGAACAAAAATCACTCGATCGAAGTCATAAAACATTCATATTCACTTAGTAGACTGAGATTACATCCCATTTGTCGTATGAACTATCTTCCTGGTTCAGATGAGGGAACATCTTAGTTGAAACGAGCACAGTTTAACCTAAGGTCGAGAATTCGATTCGAACACGGTTTTAGCAATCGATTTCCGCTTAAGTTTTGCGTCCACCCACGGTACCGTTCGAGAGAAGAACATTATTTCCATACGAAGCCATCAAAGATGCTTGGAAACTAGAAACACTACGCCTACTTTGTGAGTTTTGACATTATTCGAATTCACGTTGTTTATTATCTTTATGTTGATCGATGACCTCCTTATGCTAATTTTATTAATGGTCATCGAAAGTTAACAGTAAATCATGGAAATATTATCGATTTACGGTTTTACAAAATCTGATTATTATAAACGTCATCAGTATGACAAAAATATTTATTGCAATTTTCGGGCAAGAACTTTATCAAAATAATGTCCGGATTCAGAATAAAGTTTTATGGCATGTGCATTTAATAAATTACCAAGATGCTGCAAAGTTACTGGAAACCACAGAATAGATTTCAAATGAAGCTATTAAAACCACGCGTGTGTTCTACGAACAACTAAAACTAAGGAAGACGATGATCCTTCCAGTAAATCTGAATCCTTATTATCCAATACGAGGTATTACGTATAGAGTACTTGATAGTACGTACTCGTACTAGATATACCTAGCTGCTAAACTATTAGCATAACTAGAGAAGCGCGCGCAGGTGAACGGGTAACGGGATCGCATGCATGCGAGAGACGCATCTGTAACCCGATTTGAAGGTGTTAACAGACTAACTGCATGTCTATAGAAAGAAAATTTTACTTTACGCTCTAAGATTCAAATTAGGACTTGATGTGTTAAACACCATATCTAATAGATATCAATAATTAATGAGAGAGGGGGCTATGAGCTAAAAACAAAATTAGTTGCAAATAATTCTCACACACATTCACTCACATTTATTGATATTAGATACACTCAAGAAGCAAAAATATTTGCTTAGAATGCGAAGACAGAGAATGATTTATGTTATTGATACTACTGAAATGAAAGGTACAAATAAGACAAATGGGCATTAGTGCTTGATAGCAAATCTACTTTGCCTTTCCAAGATTTGTGGGATGCAGAACCATATATTTCATTGAAACTTCTAAGCTTTCGTTAGCATTCATATTATGTAATACCTATGGTATTACTTCTCTTTGATAAACCTAACTGATCTCTGCTACGTTTTTTGCTTCAATATTTTACGCGTTATTCAACACTTAGACACATTAGTCAATTTTCCGCTTAGCAGCCATTATGGTAAGTGTTAGAACGTTTATTCGCAACGCAGCAAGCGAACATAGTTCTGAAAGCAAAACTCGTGATCTCGAAAGCGAGTGCAGAAATGTTGCGCCGTATAAGTCACCATGTCTAAAGATAATATACATCGTTGCGGAATGTTAACGCTGTTATGTCGAATACAAACAGCGGTAGAGTACTTATCACTAACTAGTCTTTGATATTTGAGACAATTTATAGAAATAGAGTTCTTCCAAGTTCTTGAGCATTAAAGGTCGAATGTCAGTGTTGGTTTAGAGGATGAGATAAACTTGGCAAACCTAAAATTTGAGTTTGTTCAGAATCAAGAGTAGAATCAATTTCACGGGTTTTTGATAGGGGTATTTTTTTGTATTATTTAAATTGTTGCCGCTCCTATTCTAAATATTTCTGTGGATACGCGCGCTGGCGGCGCGGCGGCAGCGACGCGCGGTTCGTGAGCGGTGAGGTGGGGAGGGGTGGCGGGCGCGGTGAGCGCGGATTAGAACAACGATGAAACTAGAACTATGATGAAACTTTAAAATAGCTATATGTAGAAAAATAAATGGTACAGCAGCACTGCACTTACTTTCTCGCAATACTCAAGGAAAAACTATCAACCGCAAACTTAAATTTGTAATGACATACACATAGTATGGAAATACAAACTTTTATTTACGTTTTTCCAAAAAAATGTTCGAATGAAATATACAGATCAATTCAGAATTCAAATTACAAAACATTAAAACAAACAAACCTCAAACGATTTCGAGTAAATCACACGTTTAACTTTTGGTAGTATTATTGTGTGTTTAACTTTTGGTAGTATTATTGTGTGTTATTCATATAAAGGGTGTTCCAACACCCTTTATATGAATTTTCTCAGATCAACGGATACTAACGTAGGATACTTGCATGGAGATTTTTCAAATTTCCCAACACATGTTCCTTATGGATAATTGTTCAGTTTAGTCTACTGAGCAAGCCCTTTCAGTTTTTGGTTCACCCTGTGTACTAAATTTTATTCAAAAAAATCATAAATAATATCCAGTCAGGTAGACAACCAAACCAGGATTAATATTATAGAAAATTTTAATAAACTCAATGGAACCAATTTTGGGTAAATCACATATTTACGATTTGATGGTACAGGAACACCCCTTATATGAAATTACACAGATCAATTGATACAAGTACAAGATATCTTACATGGAGATGCTTGGTCATGCAAAGTTTCATCAATATTCTATGAGCCGTTTTGAGAAAATTTCAATTTTTCATTTTCGTTGTATGACAGCTACCCTCAAAATAAGAGCCAGCAAGAAATCACTTAGAACCCTTCAATGGATTTGCATAAAACTCCTAAATTCAAAATCTGGTGTCAATCGGACCATTCGTTTAGCCGCTAGGCCAAAGCGTGACGGACAGACCGACCGACCGACGGACCGACGGACCGACCGACCGACCGACCGACGGACGGACATTTTTGGGAGACTTGTTTTTTATGTTGTATAAGTGATATAGAACACATTTTTGAGAAAATTAGAAAAACTTTTTTTTTCACGATAACAATACCTTTCTCGCTCCGCTCGAAAGTAAAAATCGTTTTTTAAGAATTTTTTTACGGGAACGTATTTATTTTTATAAAAATAAGTTGGGGTGTATAAGGGTTTCGCTTATTCCATCAACATGTTGTATATGTTTACCATTTGCATCTAATCTTCTGCACATATCTAAGCAAAATGAATAATGAAAATATGTGAAAATCAAAGTTCAAATTGTCTACGCAAAAGTTTTAAATTCATAAAAATTAAAACGAAAAGAAATAAAGGAAAATATTGATAAAGTTTTCTTAATCATTATTAATATTTTAAATTAAATGTGTAGATTTATTAGTGGAAAAGCAAATAATAATGATTATTACCAATGATAGGCAGTCACAGTTAAGTCAAATTGGCTATTCAATCGTTCACGCTTGGTCTTAGACTTGAGTACCCACTTAGATAATGAGGTTGACAATTTGACTCCTCATAACTCAAAATCGTGCAATATTACTTTACAGTTACACCAGCGCTATATGGCACGATCCAGTGATTTTGCCTACGTGACAGATATTAGTACATCACGATACAATATGGTATAAAGTATCGAATTTGATAGGCATCCGCATTCCTATAGTAAATCTTGTGATGTAACATGATATGTTGTATTTGATTTGTCACTTTTTATTGATGTTGGTTATGCCTAGGGAAATGATGGTGAAAATGACGGTGTTGAAGTTCCTGTGATTGTACAAAGCGGTCGTCAGTGTAAAAAGAAAAATATTAAGTCAAAAACTCAAACTATTGCAAAGAAGCTGTGAATCCTCAGCAAGGTTAAGCCAGGGCTGCTTCTAGTTTTGGCAGCTTTTAGTTTTTAGCGCAAGCCTGATAGCACCGTACAGCTGTCACCTGTGTGTGTGTGGGATGGTTTAACGAAATAACTCACATCCGTTGTGGAAAACAAGACGAAGTCTATTCAACAAAACCCAAATGGCGTAAGTACCTTCTTTTGAAACAGGCAAATAACTTTTTACATCATAATTTTCCCTAAAGACGTGAAATGTATAGACTAGTCTGGAAGATGCAGTAAGCCGTTGCATTTCCTCAACTTGAATATAAACATGCTTTCAAAGCTATAATTAATAACGGACATACGTTAACCAGTCCAGAATATCCGCACACAAGCGATGTAGCACTTGACAGCGAATGGGCGTGCATTAGTTACGTGATAACCGAGCCAAGTTGGGAGCGACAAGCGGGTGATTGGATAATAGGAAAGATAACGCCGATTTCATTCAGCTGGTTAGTAATAATAGGCATAATGTAAGAAAGTTTTAAATTGTTTTGTTCCTATCTATACCCTCAAGTTTTGATATTACATCGTGGCTTGTAAAATTGTAATAACAGGTTATAAGAACATTAAAAAAACCAAGCAACTTTTAAACACATAAGCCTTACTAACAGATATTTATTAAACCAACAAACAATAAATCAGCAAAATTACAGGTTATGCCCTATGAAAATGACACAAAGGTGTAAGTATTTATGCAAAATTGACGAACGCAGACATAATATAAATAAATCTGGTTCTTACTGTCCATCGTAAAATAAACATTGCAGTTGATCCGTGTGAACTTACTAAGGGGTTTATTTCTTACGTAAAATGAAGCTTTTCCTTCCTAGTCTATAATTTTCATCACAAACTTCATGGTTGTAAATGTGCTGTAAAATTAAGTAAAGGTGCAACGGGTAATTACCATATATCGGAATTAAATCAGACAAGTTAAGTCTAGTAGGAATCCAAATCACTCGAACTGTACAAAGTATTATATCGTAAAGGTATAATTGAATGCAAGACATATTGTCATTTGAATACCTGATTTTAATCTGGTCACATAAGCTAGCTTAACTTTAGTAGAGAAGCGGAGAGAAGATATGAAAGTATTTTTGGTAAAACATAAAAAGCGTGCACAATTAACCAAAAAACTGTAAAAAAAATATACCTTAACAAATTAATTAAACCAGACATGTTACTATGACTGGATCGCTAGACCTCGTACTTTGCTTTTATTATATAGACATTAGCTCTTTAATTTAGACCATGAGTGTACTGACATGTGACAAAACACATTAGTAAATTATGAAAGTACCTTCAAAAATTATATATTTATCAATAAGCGGCATTATTATACTATATAGTAAATAAATTAATTGACCTGAAACATATTCCTTACTCCTATAATTACGCATACGCTAGCGGTACTTTGAAACCCGACGGCGGAGGAAGTGCATTAATGTGATTTACACCTTTAAACCGGGAACTTATATCAAAGTGAGTAGTTGCTTCATATGAACAAGAAATCTAGCTGTAAGAGATTTATTAATAATCTCATACATTCGACTTATCGTAGCTTTATTGGTGTTGAATAAGACCGAGGTTTATGTAAAGTCATTTGTTCAGTCTAATGAATGTCAATTTAGGAGGCGGTATTTTATGATTCTCTTTATAATATAATGTAAATTGAGAATGGTTATTGGATAATGCTGTGTATAATAGACAGGAAAAAAGACACAATTGTTTAAATTAATTTGTCTAAAATAGATTTTTGGGACATTAGATTTATCTCTCCTTAAGATTTTTGTTATCAAAAATACTAAATATAACTGTAACTACTGGGAACTGACGTATTTGTGATACAGATAAATTAAAACCAATTGTAATTACCCGTTTGTTTTATTATGAAATGTTTAATTTTTTTGTTAGCTATTACAAAAAATTGATTTGATAATAATTTTTAATGATGTTTTTAATGTAGAAATTTTAATTTGACAACTATCGGAGTATCTATGACTACTAACATTTGATATAACGTTCGGATGCCACCATATATCGATCAAAATCCAAAATTATAAGCATAGAGATGATTCATAGAAATGTTCGACATAAAACACAAAAACATTACCGAAACAAATCATTACCGAATGACTGTAAATTATTCCCAATAAAAGACAAATTTCACGTTCGTTTTCATATTTGGTTATAACCAAACAAACGATTAACTAAACGATAACAAATTTTAAAGTTACACATTAAATTCACTCAAAGATATTGAATGGTACATACCAACTAATATTGCAGTAACACCATATTTCAGTATTGTATAAGACATAAATGTCCTACTTTGAACTGTTTACCCTGTAGCACCTGAATAAATAGATAATAGTAGTTACAAACAGATAAATAGAGAACAATTGGCAATTATGTTTTGAAAATTCGATTAACCTATTCTAAATGTTCTTAAAGCTATTTAAGGTAAATACGATAAAGCGAACATTGCAGGTATTACCGAGGTTTAATCTTAAGATCTTCATGGAAACTGTGTCGCTATAGGCGGCGTGTCTTTGGGTAAATCACACGCTCCTATCAACAATAGGGTTTGTGCAAAAATTGCTAAAACATGAAATAATCGTGAAAGAATGGATGGCGAATTATTTCTTTTCTTCTTTACAGACCTTAATTTGTTAACAGAAATAAATGAATATTAATTAAATTTACTACTAGAAATACCTCAAATGCATTGATACATCTCCAAAAATGAACATTTTTGCTATGAAATTCTGGTTATAGAGCTCTATGTCCAAAAGAGAATTGTCTTAGTCGTAAATAAACAAATATGAAAGGTCAATGAACGATAAATAAAAAAAAGTTATTAAACCTGTACCAACAACTGCCTCTAGATCACAACAATCTCAAGTTTCGTCATGCCACGTTCCTGAATGACAAATATCAGTTCGACAACCCTGCTATTATGATCGAACATTATTGTTACTCTCTCGAAGCGCCTTGGGCAAGTCACTTTTGCCGGTGCCTGACTGGAAAGTCCACCTGTCCCTCTCTGACAAATCGGTATCAATTTAGCTGTCTTTTTCGCTACCAATAGTAGTTTGAATCAATCTGTGTCTTAGTGTTTCGTTTTAAAAGGAGTGTTTATTACGCCTCGGTAGGCGTCCCTTTGATATAAATTTATTGGTTGGTAGTTTTAAGATGTCACAGTATATTCAAGATAAAATTACAGTACTTATCAAAAGACAAATTTTCTTAGAAATCATCGGTGAATCATTGAGTATATCGGCGCAGGAGGCCATAATATCATAATCCCAAGTCTCACAAGGATATAGTGGGTTCAGGTATAATTAACCAGGATCGAATTATTGTCACATCACGTTTCGTGCTCCGGGCTTATGATGAGGCACCCGGACCCTTCTGTTCCAGTCTGACCCTGGGTAGCTATTACAGCTGACTCCATGTTTGCACATCCTGTGCTGTGATATCACTAATCATATCTTCAGGAAAACAGATCAATAGTCCGAGCTAAAAGCACGATTACAATTCAACCAGATGACGTGTTGTCTTGTGTCGCCCTTTCACCTTGACGCTTCATCAGATCGACTGCTAACTAAATACTCAGCTGCCAGTCTATTCCTGAAGCAAGGAGGCCTCACTCGGTGTCGCAAAGAAGGTGCTGCTAAGTAGTATGTGCCTACACGGCCGTCCTGACAACACGACCGTCCTCGGGCGTTAATCCATTAACAATGTCCTAAAACAAATAAAAAAACAAGATCACCAAGCAATCCGCTCGTCTATCCTGACAATCAAGATCATCATCACACACAAAACTGAAACCACTCATTGTGAAGTTACTCCGAAGGCATGTGCCCCTTCAACCCAACTCTGAAAGCATGTACCCTTTCGACCATCTCACTATGGACCGGATGACATCTTTCCCACATAAATCACGGACAGGACCAGTGTGTCCATTCGACCATCCCTAATGGGCACGGTGACCAGATCCACCACTGTCCTTCCAACCATCAACAAAGCCTGGCCCGGACCAGTGTGTCCCTTCGACCAGCCCCGATGGGCATGGACCGGATCCGCCACTGTCCGACCAGCTTCGCAAACACAGATTGGGCCAATGCGAACCTTCAACCACCCAACCAAGTCGGGCTGGCCCGTACGACATTGCCCTCTCTATCAACTCCACAAACATAGATTGGACCAATGCGAACCTTCAACCACCCAACGAATCGGGCTGGCCCGTACGACATTGTCCTTTCTATCAGCTCAACAGTAATCACCCTACAACCACCCAAACCAACTGAGTAACTTCAAATCATATTATCAACATAGCAATTTCAAATTACGTGCGTCACAATATCATACTATCTCACAATAAGGAACATGCTCACCAGATATCCATAAGGTAGGTATCAACAACATAATTCTGTCTATGTACAGACAGTCCACATTATTCGAAATTCCCATATATTCCATTTCTGCTGTTCGATATTGCTAAGAATATGGCTCTGGCTTGTTGATTTTCATCATCAATCACAATGTATCAAAATCAGTACAATGTCTTTCTCTTTTCTTCCTCCATGCCTCTTCCCATTTTAATTTGGAATCGACCCCCTGAATATATTTTCAACCGTTGGCTCTGTCGTTATAATCGACCACAATATTTTTTGTAAGTTCTTACATTTTCATCCACCAAATAGCTCTTTGGCATCCCAGGGGTTATTTAGATTTGTTTCCCTTTGTCAATATTTAGCACAGACACAAAGTGGTGCTCTTCTTCTCAGCGCATCACATAATCCGTACCACCGGAGCTGACTTTATTGAAGTTTGTCTAGAATAGGCGATACTTTGAAACTGCCACTAACATGTACGTTCCTGAGTCTATCCAATTAAGTTCCACCGGCCCATCTAAGCATTTTCATCTCGGTTACATGGATTTTGGTTACATAGTTTTATTAATTATCCAACATTCGTCCCTGTGGAGCATCGCGAGTCTACCACAGATTTTCAAACAATCAATCAAATCGTTTATTTGCTAGAAGAACATCTTTCAATTTGAACACATCCTCTAGATTAACGCTGTATCCCCATAAATAGCACACCATAGCTAAGGAATGACGACAGACCTGATATCCATGATATGCAGTTAGTGTAGCATCTTTTGATATTGTTTGGGAAACTCTCATTGACGCAAATACGAATCTACTGAGTCTTTCACGCACTGAGTTGACACGAAATTGCTAATAAAGATGCTCATTATCATTGAGACTCAAAAATGTTGCTTCTCCACTATTTTGTATACTTGTATTTAGTGCTCTTGGTTTCAACTGGCATCCTACAGTCACAGAGCATGCCTAACAGCGATCACCATTTCAACCAGTCAGCATTAGCTGTGTGATCAAATTATTTTGTTTCGTTTCATTTCATTGCATTTTGTTTTTATTTAATCGGTATTCATTCAGATTTCGTTATTTTCATTTTAATTTTACAGACATCTGGTTAATCTGTTTAATGTTGTATAAAAACACCGTAGGAACACATCGTCGCTACCGTACGTAACTTTGATTCCATTCTACAAAGTCGAAAATTACATAATTTCACAACCACAAACAAGTCTTGTCTTCTTCGTATGTACCGTAAGCGCCTTTAACATCCTTTTTTTTTAAAATTCATCAACGCCTTTATAATTTACGATACTTTTGCAAATTACGCTTTTTGTCACCATCTAAGCGCATGTAATTTTGAACATTACGACATATCAGGTATTAAAACTAATTAAACTTGATTCCTTTTTATCATAAAATGTATGTACAGCACCTAATTTTCTTAATTGTACTTGTTGCTCAACAATTTCTCGGCACGACTGTACTTTTACGCAGATCCATGAAACTGAAATGCTTGCACACATGATTAAAATATTGAGCTGTGTCTCTTTATCCCACTTCTGATATCGGCGCAGGAGGCCATAATATCATAATCCCAAGTCTCACAAGGATATAGTGGGTTCAGGTATAATTAACCAGGATCGAATTATTGTCACATCACGTTTCGTGCTCCGGGCTTATGATGAGGCACCCGGACCCTTCTGTTCCAGTCTGACCCTGGGTAGCTATTACAGCTGACTCCATGTTTGCACATCCTGTGCTGTGATATCACTAATCATATCTTCAGGAAAACAGATCAATAGTCCGAGCTAAAAGCACGATTACAATTCAACCAGATGACGTGTTGTCTTGTGTCGCCCTTTCACCTTGACGCTTCATCAGATCGACTGCTAACTAAATACTCAGCTGCCAGTCTATTCCTGAAGCAAGGAGGCCTCACTCGGTGTCGCAAAGAAGGTGCTGCTAAGTAGTATGTGCCTACAAGTAAATAAAGTAGAAAATAAAATGTATTTAAGTCTCATAATGAAATCCGTGGTCTCTTTCTTTCGTAGTTCTTGCCAGGAATCAGGTGTTAATTATATTATGCTACTAGAAATACTATGCAGCTAGAGCATTATCCGTGCTCTGGTAGGCACGCTTATCCATTGCCCCGGGTTACTAATCTTGTGCTGTATTAGTATAGTTGCGGATATAGTTCAGGGTCTTTTTATTAAGCACTGGTCCTGGCATGTGCTTCCAGAACGGAGTACAAATTAATAATAATAATATTAATGTTAGTAATAAATAACATTGGTTAATAAGTTCTAACTATTAAGCTGTTATGGATGTTTACCTGAAATAATATGTTTGAATTTGAATTACTCAAAAGACAATTGCTTTAGAAGGACTTGCCACTAATAAAACGGAACACAACGACAACGAATACTAACATCACAATATTCACAATCAAGTAGACGGCATGCCACAAGCACACTTCGGACACTACATACGAGAGTGAATTTAAAATTTAAAATTGGAAGGTCACGTAGGCCTGCAAATTCAATACAAAAGACCCTCAGAAGCATCACGGCTGTTCGTAGGCGGGTGCAGGCAGGGGTGCGGGTAGATTGCAAGGGGGGCGGAGTGTTTTTTTTTAATGTGAAAACTGACAGACGAGCAGACAGCACACCTGATGGTAAGTGTCACTGCCGCCCATGGACACCTGCATCACCAGGGGTGATACTTGTGCGCTGCCGGCCTTTTAGGACTTGGTTGACCCGCTTTTTAAAAGCCCCCATGTTGTAGGATACAGGGAAAACCGCTGGAGGAAGCCCGTCCCACATTTTACTAGTGCGCAGGAGGAATGAGCGCGCATAACGTGTTGTGGTTGGACGCCATGCATCCAAATGATGTGGGTGGAACTTCTCCCTACGGCGTGTGGAGCGGTGGTGGAACTGAGCCGCTGGCACCAGACTGAATAGTTCCTCAGAACACTCACCATTGTACAGACGGTACAGAACACACAAGGAGGCGACGTCACGTCGTCCGTTGTATGTGATAGTACTACGAGTATTACTCTATTATGTGCCGCAAGTCAAGTAAGTTATAATGATCAAAAGGAAAGAGCTTCGGTTGTGTAGCAAATGAAAAGAAAGCTGTCATTTGCTTGTAACGTGAACGCAGAACAAGATATCTATGAAAGTTAATGTCTTCCGGTCAAGTGTTGAGACAAGTTTTAGAGCGCAAAAAATATATGACCAGTTTTTGTACTTTACACTAGTTTTTTACACTCATTCAATTTTATTTTAGTAGTTTTTAGATAATTGTACTTGCTACGATCCGTAAAGAAATAACTATGGAAATTCTTAGAACATGGAATTGAACTACATTTACATGGGAGTATGGGTTTAAAAAATAATTCGCCATCAAACTAATTAGTAACTGTTTCTAGCCATGCTACTAGTTTTGAAATATCTTTTTTATAATTTAATGTGAAAATATAGACCATTTTAAGAAACTTATTTTGGTACTTTCTTGTTTTATTAATTGTTTCTATTTTTAATATTTTTTTAAACATTTACCAGAAAAAAGCGAATGTGACGTCACCAAAGAAATAATAGGATTGTCCCTTTGCCTACCACATACTGAAAAAATTGTTAAGTCAACTGTCAATGTCAAAGTTAGTCAGATGCCAGATACATTTTTCAAATTTCCCCAAATTATTATTTTTTCCACAAAATGTAACGCTTTGTAACGAAATTGCCCAACACATTTTTTGACATAAAGTAGTAAAGCGGCACAGTGCAATTATTATTATCGACTATATATAACACGAACGCTAAAGAGCATCCGACCTGTGGTCAACTAAAAGAGTCCCACTATGGGAAATAAATGGTACAGCAGCACTGCACTTACTTTCTTGTAATACTCAAGAAAAAACTATCAACCGCAAACTTAAATTTGTAATGCCGTACACATAGTATGGACATACAAACTTTTATTTACGTTTTTCCAAAAAAAATGTTCGAATGAAATATACAGATCAATTCAGAATTCAAATTGTCAAACATTAAAACAAACAAACCTCTTGCTTAAATCACATGTTTTGGTAGTACTGGAACACCCTTTATATGAATTTTCAAAGATCAATAGATACTACCGTAGGATACTTGCATGGAGATTTTTTTAATTTCTCAACACATGTTCCTGATGGATAATTGTTCAGTTTAGTCTACTGAGCAAGCCCTTTTAGTTTTTGGTACACCCTGTGTAATAAATATTGTTCAAAAAAATCATAAATAATATCCAGTCAGGTAGACAACCAATCCAGGATTAATATTATAGAAAATTTTAATAACTTCAATGGAACCAATTTTGGGTAAATCACATATTTACTATTTGGTGGTACAGGAACACCCCTTATATGAAATTACACAGATCAATTGATATCGGTGCAAGATATCTTACATGGAGATGCTTGGTCATGCAAAGTTTCATCAAGATTCTATGAGCCGTTTTTGAGAAAATTCCAATTTTTTATTTTCGTTGTATGACAGCTACCCTCAAAATGAGAACCAGCAAAAAACCACTTAGAAGCCTTCGATGGATTTGCATAAAACTCCTTAATTCAAAATATGGTGTCAATCGGACTATCCGTTTAGCCGCTAGGCCAAAGCGTGACGGACAGACCGACCGATGGACCGACCGACCGACCGACGGACGGACATTTTTGGGAGACTTGTTTTTTATGATGTATAAGTGATATAGAACACATTTTGGAGTAAATTCGAAAAACTTTTTTTTCACGAATACAATATTTTTCTCGCTCCGCTCGAAAGTAAAAATCGGTGGCAGCTGATAAAACTGGTGCCAGTCCAAAGGATTCTAAAATGCTAATGAAAAATGTTCTTTAACAAATTGTTCTAAGTGATATAATTTCGGAGATATCAAGGTTTGAATAGTATAATTTTTTTAATGTCAATTGTCTTACTCTTGGCCTTAAGAAGCTTACGTGATGAAGTAAGCTTGGAACATCTAAAGACTGTATACTGAATCAAAACTCAGATATACCAGGCCACTCAGAAAGTATTGCGAAAAATAGTTTTTATATATGGGAGACTGGCCGGTCAGAATCTTTTTCGAAAATATGATTACTTGTAAGTAAAAATATGTGTGTTCCATTTTCAAAATTTCCCTCCACATTTTTTGCGAGCCAATTCAAAGTATCGTGTCTTACTGAAAAATGGATCTGCGCCGGGAACATTTTAGAGCTATGATTTTTTACGATTTCAAGTGTCGCCTGAAACCGGATGAATCGTTCGATAGACTTCAAATGGCATTTATGGATGAAGGCCCCTCCAAGGCAACCGTGTATCGTTGGTATAACGAATTTAGGCGCGGTCGACCAACCTTGGGGGATGAAGAAAGAAGCGGTCGCCCTTTGACGGCTATTACGGAAGAAAACGTGCTAGCAGTGAAAAATTTAATCCAAGATAATAGGCGAATTACATATCAGGAGATTCAGCACATATTAAAGATTGGATCGGGAAGCGTTCACGAGATTCTACACGGGCATCTTCGCGTGAGGAGGATAGTATCGCGCTGGGTGCCGCACTACCTCACCGACGCTCAGAAGCAGGCCCGGGTGGAATGGTGCCGTGATATGCTGAACAAATTTGAAGCAGGCTCGTCTCGGCGTGTTTACGACATCGTAACAGGTGATGAGTCCTGGATTTATCAATACGATCCAGAAACCAAGCGCCAGTCGACAGTTTGGGTGTTTCAAAATGAACCAACGCCTACCAAAGTGAAGCGATCTCGAAGCGGGGGGAAGATTTTGATCGCCAGCTTTTTTAATTTGACTGGCCACTTGGCCTCAATTCCCTTACGAGATCAAAGAAGCATCAACGCCGAATGGTATACTACCAAATGTTTACCAGAAGTTTTTTCTGTTGTGAGCAACAAGCGACCAAACACAGGGCTCCGCGGACTACTGCTCCACCACGACAATGCGCCTGCACACACCGCGCTCAAAACGAGGGACTTCCTGGACAGCACACCAGTCAAACTCCTGGGTCACCCTCCTTACAGCCCTGATCTAGCACCGTGTGACTTCTTTTTATTTCCAAAAATAAAAAATCAGCTCAAGGGGATACAATTTTCGTCGCCGGAAGATGCGCTGGCTGCGTTCGAGCAGGCTGTAAACGAGGTGTCTACGGCGGACTGGAAAAAGTGTTTTGAAAACTGGTTCAGACGCATGAATCTTTGTATAGAGGCTGGTGGAGAGTACTTTGAAAAGATTTAATAAAAATATATGTACCTGTAAAACAATTTTTTTTAGTGTCGCAAATATTTCTGAGTGTCCCACGTAGTATACAGTTATGGGGACACAGCTATAGCTACAATGTGCAAAAAGCCTTTGTACTTCAAGAACGTGCCATCAGAACTATGTACGCATCTCCCAAACAGATTCATGTAGAGACTATTTCAAGAAATTAGGGATATTGACTGTACCTAGTCTTTACATTATGGTAGTTCTATGTAATCTTGCAAAGCATATACTCCAATTTGAAAGTTTACATGAAAGACAATTAAGAGAAAATACAAGGAGGCAAGACATAATTAGTAAGATACAACCTGCACTCGAGATTGTAAAGCATGGTATACACTATCAGGCTGTTAGGTTATTTAACAAGTTGCCTGAAGATGTAAAAACTTTGGTCTACAGTAGCGGATTTCGGTCCAAGCTCAGGACTTTTCTATTACAAAAATGTTATTATAAGTTGGATGACTATTGTAATTAATTTCTCTTATTGTATTTTATTTTTAATGATGTTGTAATTAATATTATTTTTTCTGTGTAAACTGTATAATTAACATTTCCTATAAGTAGGTACATGTACCAATTTAAATAATCTTAATATGATTATTATTACTATTAATTTTTTTTGTATATAAATTTCACATACAATATTATAATTTGTTATTGAAATAAATGAATTGCATTGAATCTTGACCTCGACCTAGCCCTGGCTCAGGTCTTTTCCTTCAAAATCTACATTTTTACTACACCCATGGGTGGGGTGACTTGATATTATTAATTTTCAGCACCACACAGCATTACCTAAACAATATTATTTAAAAACCTCCAAAATTGCTAACTAAGACAGGCTATGATATGTCATCTTGAGATTACGAGGAATCTAACGGTGTATGTCTTAGGTAAATAGCGCTTGTTTCTAGTTCTAGACTAAAGTTTTCCCCAAGAAATAATTTTTCCCCAGAACTTCGAAAAAGCTCCCAATCTGGTATCACGTCATAGACGTACCTGTGGCAGTGAGTGACAGATAAGACAGATTAAAAAACGTGTTGACTTTTTTGTAGGCAAGGCAAAGGGATCTTTGTCATGCTTTTTCTGATGACGCCATAGTAAAGTCGAATGAAGGTTATTGTATTTTATAAAATAGCTTGAAAAATACAGACCTTTTTTAAATTTTAGGAATATAAATTGTACCGAAAGCTTATTTCTCGAAATGGTTTTGAGATCTTCGTTCTTATTCAAAAAGAAAGCATGGCCAAGTTCAAAGTTCTGAGCATACCATAAGATAAAAATATTTTGATACGAGCTTACTTATTACAAGTTACACTCCAGATTAACGAATTAGTCGAAAAAAGTGTAAGACTTTGACCATCACGATACTTCAGCACAAAAAACTTCATTCCAACAGATATCCGCAGACACCTCTCGACATTTTGAAACACTATATAATTAATTTAAAGTATTTTTAAGAAACATTAATCAATTGGCAGTTTCAATTAGGCGTATAAATTATACATAGTTACATAACAAGTCGTATTGAATGGAAATGTATAAAACAAAAAGCTTAAAGCACTTATTGGTTTTAATTACACCTTATATTATAACAAGTTTTTTAAGATGGTTACGTAAGTCGAAGTAAGCTCAACCTACACTGAAAGAAGTCAACTAATGTTGAATAAGATAAAGATGACTTAG
This sequence comes from Athrips mouffetella, assembly GCA_947532105.1. Lineage (NCBI taxonomy): Eukaryota > Metazoa > Arthropoda > Insecta > Lepidoptera > Gelechiidae > Athrips > Athrips mouffetella. The sequence goes on along the minus strand of OX383964.1, from coordinate 3,487,163 downwards.
AATCTTGATAAAATAAATAATTGAGCAAATCTTGTTGCGATATATTTTTACGTATTAATAAACGAAAGAACTTCATACGTAATTGTAAGAGATGGGCCGACTATTCACCGACTACTCGGTAAAACCGACTATTCGGCATATTTTATAGTCGGTTACTAGTCGGCGACTAATCGGTAAAAACTGCGCCGATTATTCGGCAGTAAAAGTATGGAATAAAAATAAAGGACCTGAATATTCATTATGTTCTGTCCTTAGCTATGACCTAAGCTGTTCATCACTATCATCGTTGCTCAAGGAATCTGTAAAATTTCTAGTAAAAATTGTAACATAATTTTTATTATATTTTTTGGCTCAAAAAACTGCAGTTTATACCTGGGATCGAATACGAATTACGGATGATCGGCACTGCCGACTTGTCGGCCGAATATCCGGCAATTTCGAAACCGACTAGTCGGCTAGTCGGCTGATCAGCAAACCCCATAGTCGGCCCATCACTAGATTGTCTAACATACCGGATTGCCGGATTGTTTACATAAAACTTAACGACTTTTTCCAGGGAATATAATTCATCATCATCATATCAGCCGAAAGACGTCCACTGCTGGACATAGGCCTCCCTTAAAGATCTCCATGACAACCGGTCCTGCGCTGCTCGCATCCAGCGGCTTCCCGCGACCTTGTCCAGACCGTCGGTCCACCTTATGGGGGCATGCCAACACTTCGTCTTCCGGTATTTGGACGCCAGCCTAGAACCCTTACTCCCCATCGGCCATCGGTCCGTCTTGCGATGTGATTTGGTTGCATCAAGCATTTATTGTGCAGAATACAATAAATGCTTGATGCAACCAAAAAGTTCTATTAACTAAAACTGTTTCTGTAGGAACCTTGTAAAATTTTGCAGGATATTGAAGAACAACACCATGTATAAGAATCAATCAATCAATAATGTCATGAACGCATCAAAAAAGTATCAGTACTTCTTTATTTCTACAGTAAAATACACATTTTATCAAGCATAGGCTAGACCAAACTAGAGAAAGTGTGTAAAATAATAAATACAGATTTCTAATGAAACTCAAAACCCTAACATTTAATAAATCAGCAAATTTTCTCCGCTACTTAACATTTATGATCTTAAATAACACGCTATGTCTTCATTGAAATAGCTTTGAACAATAGCTGTAATCATTTACGAATTAGCAATGCCTGTTATAAAGCTCTTTAATAGAAAAGGTTAGAATTGCTCACCGCTCATGTTTGCTATAAATGCATAAGTTTGGTCTCTTTCATTTTTATCGTCAAAGAATGAGACGGAAACACTTTGTCTATAGACTAGGATAGTATGACCTCATCAGTAGTTTGGAACCATTCATTTATTTCTCAACAAAAAAGAACTAATTCTTTTAAACAAATTTCACGATTTGTATCTGTGAATCTACGCACAATGGATGATTTAAAGTGGTAACTGAACGGTAAATAAGATTCGTTAGCCGATAAGGAAAGTAAGAGTATTTAGTTTGACAGCTGAGTAGCCATCTTAGATTCAGTGTCAGAGGTCGAGCGCGCGCAAGTTTCACCATAGGCAGATGAGATGAGTGGGTGATTTCGCACGAGATCACTGGGAAGGTGCAAAAGCAATTTCATGATAATGTTGCTATATCTACCTGTTGAAACACATATTATTATATTTTACATTATATAGTAAGCAGACTTATCACTATAACCAAGCCTTGAACCTTCCTTTACTGAACAACTTGAATAAGAATTTTATTACTAGTTGTTAAGAATGTTGTAAACTATGTAATTAACGTCTAAAATACAAGCCAAAACAAGTCCAACATGATGTTTGATCATAAAGAGGAAATGCATACGAGTTCACGGGCGGTGACCCGCTACATTCACTCACCGTAACATGGTACGCTTATCAATATACTAACTGAACTATTTGTACTCTAAATGGTGTTTGGGAAATAAAAGAACGTCATCGACATAGAAAACTTTATAAGGGATAAAAATCTTAGGACGAAAAAATGGATTTGCGCTCATGAATTTGGAATAAATACTAAGAAAATTTGAAATACTACTTTATTCAAGTAGAACCCGAGAGAATGAGTCAAGACCACCTCTTTTTCTTGTATCATTGTACAAACACTGTCTTTCGACTTGCTGAACAGAGTGTAGTAATAAGAAGTCATTCGTTAAGCTTAATTTTAATGATACCAAAAAAGTTTGTAAACGGCGTGACTAAGAATCTTAGCAAGACAAGTATGGTGAAGGATAACTTTTAATTAAACCTGCATGAAACCTCGCTTAGAGATAGAAGATATAATCAATAAGGAAACTAGTAGAAACATAAATCCTTATAAACTCTTCATGAGAAACTCGTCAGTTTTTAGCAATCGAAGATGGATTAACTAAGAAAGTAATAAATAAGATGTGGCGGAGATAAAATGCCCTTATGGACACATCAAGGGCTAATGTTTCACTGATGTTATCTGAAGCCAAGCCATGCATGTCAATGGCGACACGTGACCAGAATGCTAAATCAAGATGGTTGCATAGACGTATGCAATGCCGGTGAAATATTCTAGTTCGATTATGTGACTTTTATGCGTAATTTGATCTTTGAGGAATCGATAAGCTATTTTATTGTAATGGAAGTACAATAAATAAAGAGATATTTAAAATTATAAAATACTTCGTTAAAAAAAATAACTTTAGTAATTAAATGAATAACTGACCACACCCAGCCAGGAGCAAGTCTGACCCGGATGGACCAGGGGCACATGAATTAAAGAAAAGACTAAATGTCTTGTAAGGCTCAGAATTCAAAAAATACTTGTATGTAGATGATATGCGTGCAACATGATTATCACAACTCTAGGACGCATAGATGCAAATTTCAAGGAATTTGAATCAATTTAACATTGCCATGTCATGAATACGTAACAAGGCGTAATAGTTAATGTTTCAAGAGCATTTCACGATGCAGACATACAAGGGGAAATAGGTGGACGGGTGAACTTATACATCATATCCTAGAATGGCGGTAAAATGAAAATAGTAGGTATACCATAGGAAACGAGATAATATCTGGTAAATGACTACTAAGACTATACAATAAGCGTAAAAGATAGATATACTCACAATTTAATAATGCGTCTCATCAAAATTGGTAAATACAGAAGAAACTTACCTGAAAAGAAGAACATTAATTAGTTACCATTTTAAAAATAAATAATGACGAGTTCCTATATCTTGAGTACATGCAAGTAGTTGTGAACATGCAAGATAAAGCACAAAAAGAATAGGAATACACACTTGACCACCCTGCCCGAGACTAGATCGAACCTGAATTACTTTGAACAGTACAAAGCTGTGCTAAATAAGTTGACCTAAAAGTGTTAAATAAGAACCCACAAAATTATAATGGCAAACAAAATAGTAATGCACAAACCACAAGACTTGTTAAACTACTAAAGGAAAGTGCCCTCGAAATGCGAACACCAATAAAGCAACTTAAAAGCACCGAAACACGTCAACTTTTGCTCGGCGGCTTTTGCTGCCGATAAGGGCGTGCTGTTACTTACATTTTCTCTGCATAACGGCGCCTTATTCCTTTCCCTCTGACACCCTGAGGCACGCGGCAATATCTATCATGAACTGAATATCCAATGCGGCGAGATCATACAAATTCCAACTACTTTGTAGTAACAAAACAGTAATGTAAAATAAATGCTTTATAATATGTAGGTAGGCTTAGTGTGAATGAGAGTAGTAGTGGTGGAAGGAAACGATAAACTTACCAGCCGTGAGGGAATCAGATTACAGGCGTCAACCTCACTCTGAGCTATTGGCAGAGAATGGTGCAAAAGTGACAGCAGAATAATCGAGTTCATCAAAGTCTACCGCCTGGTTTTTGCCGCGTTTTTAAACTGTCAACTGTTGGTGGCAGATTGATTGAGTGGAAAAGAGTCGATACGTTTTTTAAACGAGATAAACGTCCAGAGGCTTTCTGATACAATATTCAGAAGAACTAGATTTTACAATGATTTCAAGAAGAAATATTGGTTATTAATAAAATTTACATCTAAAAAATCAGATTCAGATAATTTTATTCAATGTAGATTCTTTGCAGAATACTTATTGAATGTCATGTAGAATACAATGCAAATAGAGCGAGTCTACGCCGTTTCGGATCGTGCTATGGCAGCGTAAAAGAAACGGCAAGAAACCACTTCAATAAATAAATCAATAAATAAATAATTTATTAGTCTGCCTGCATTGAGCGTAAGTATATATATACAACCGTGATAAACTATAATCCAAACCAATATTGTGGTACTTACATTAAAAGTGCCTATCGATAGCTCATTTTACTAAGAAACACGTAAATTATAGGTTCAAACAGAAACATTTACAATCGACATGCATTGAGAAATTACAAATGCACGCATACAAAATGACATACAATTTCGATTATGAAATCTTCTATCGGATCGATAATTTTGAGGGAACAACGTGTCATTATATTTATGCAATGTACGTGAATGCCTGTACTAATATCATTATTAGAAACATTTTTAATCTTGACAGTATGAGTTTAAAATGTTTTATGATCACGACTAAAATACAAGATTGACAGCTGTCAAACATATGAAAAATTATGACTTGTAAAGAAAAAAGAACCCTGTGCGTTGGTGTTAAGAAAACATCAAAACAGACTTCTAACTTTGGCCCTACTTTAGCAAGAATACATAAGTTTCATTTAACTCATTTCAGAGCAGTAAAAAAACTTAATCATGTTGTGTCAAATAATTTTATTTTATTGATACAAACAAAATTCACTTAGCATTACAGTTACCCAAAGCTCTGGTAAACTTAAATAAATATTTCTACATTTCTATTATTTCGTGGGATATCCATGACAAGTACAACAAACAAAAATAAAAATCATTCTTATTTCCTACAAACCATTTCGTTACTACTTTTACTTATAAGGAACTTGTTCGAATTAAGGTTTAAGAGACAAAAACTTCGATGAAAGGTCGGTACAGTAATATTCGCGCGATAAATTGCGTAAGTACTTCTCTGAAAGCTAAATACGTAAACTCATTAATACAAATTGTTCACTGAAAGCGGATAAGCATGATAAAATTCCCTATAGGTCAGCGAAATTTAAAGCCTTACATAAACTTTTATTTATTGAATGTGATTTATGCAAGGTTGTCACTTGATATTTACGAAGTCGGCTCTTTTTCATTAATTCACTTTGATTTATACACCTCTGTGACAGTTTTCAGTTTCACTTTCCCATCAAGCGAACTTTCACCTTTTTTTATGAATCTTCGTCTCTTATTTTGACGTCTAAATGAATAGATTAATTGTTAAAAGTTTCGATAACATTCAGTCTCCGTAATCAGTTGCCTGAGGTCTTTAATTTGAATAGAGTCTGATTTCATTATCACTTTCATATTCTTCTTTGTTTGCCTGAGTACAAAAGCTTTAAAAAAATTCTTAATTTCATCACTTTTCCTGTCTTTTGAAATATCAATTTTCCAAGTACATATTTGCTTATATGGAGATAATTTAATAAGTACTCAAAATAAATGTTTGTTTTCTCACGGGCAAAACTTGTCCCCGCTTTTCGCACGTAATATACATATTTTAACCACTATTTAGCTGTAACGTACCGTTATACGCAACGCGTGGGAGTTCTAAACAATAGGACCATTCAGACGTATGAATACATTCTGTTAGCGAAGCAACTATTCTAATGATTTTATAGTCCGCTTTTAACCGTGAAATTCCTTAAATCTAAATATTCTCAAACAGGAAGTTCGGTTCATCAATGAGTTCATTTTGGTGATCGTCATGAGAGTACTACAAACATTCAATTTTGTACATAACTGCCTATTAATATTACGTAATTCTGAGATAATTTCATATGACAAAACTGAGTTAATATAAAAAGAGAACAAACTTCTTTTGTTCGCTAAAGTAACATGTCTAAACGAACGCGAAAGTAACATTAACCAAATCGACAACAAGCTTTCTTCAACTTACAAAGCGGACAATAAAAAACGAAAGTCATATCTATCGACGATTGTAAACGCGTCTACTAGCACCATTTGGTTTGAAAAATTCGCAACGCAGGCGCAAAATGGAACGCGCGAGACCATTGTTGTGAAGACAAGATTGATGAAGGATGGCGAACACACGGAATATGGAACATGTGAACCGTGGTTAAAAGGCAATAAACTGAATAGGATTGCTGGTACTTAGAGGGCATTCGATTATGACTTCACTCTCATTCAGCTTTTATGACAGTTGAACGATAGGTTGTAAAAAGCAAAGATTGCATGGCAAACGCCGGCTAGATAAATTGCTTCTACCTCAATTAGAAACTATATGAATATCTTATAGCTATTCTACTTGCATATGAGAAACGAAAAACTAAACTTGATGAGCAACTGCAAAATTAGTTCTCTAATGATGCAAAACCTGAATCAGATAAGAAACAAAGGACCAAAAACACCACCACTTTGCCTTAGGCTATTCTCCTAAATCAAGGACATACAAAGAAGCAGCCTCACAAAAAGTCTTACCTTCTAATCATATCGCAATATCAGCAGACATCGAATGACCGAATCGCCTTAAGCGTTCATAACCAGCGGTCGCAAGCAAATGAGACCGCATAAAAAGAGGACAAGAAGCGCCTTGAGACTGGTTTTCCAGTCAGGGTTATGGCACTACGGAGATTCAACCCACATCCGGACTGACGCATGCGTATCGAATGACCTGCGTATGAAAACTGTGCTCCGGTTACTAGAATAACGTATCGTGTCGCATAGATCAGTCCTAGATAAATGGGAGAAAGTTAGGATGCACATGATTGAGACCTGGGTGTCTACTCCCAAAGTCCGATATATCGAAACGATACTACTCGAAACATGCAAATGCAAAACTTCGTCCCTTGACAATAGAGTAGAATATTGGTTGGATGCAGTTTGAAAATTCATCCAACCAATATTCTACTCTATTGTCAAGGGACGAAGTTTTGCATTTGCATGTTTCGAGTAGTATCGTTTCGATATATCGGACTTTGAGAGTAGACACCCAGATTACGGCAATTCGGAATTCTCGAATGTGATGTACAGTACAGATAATGTGAGAGAGTTTTTTGAACAAACTTAAATCCAGAGATAAAACAAGATAATAAAACGAAAACAAACTAGTAATCCAATCAGATACAAGCGCAATTGAAAAGGTTCATCCGATAAAGATATTCAACAGATAATAGGGGTCGAATCAAAATCTTCAATTTCCCACGCCTACTAAAACAGACTTTTTTTGTAGGTAGAAAAAAATACAAAATGAGGTCCGTTGCCGGGAGCCATCCCACAGCGTCCGCGCAATAATGATAGGGATCTAACCAATTACTTTAGTATTAAATAATACCTCGCCTCATAGGCGTGGTACATTGTGAAAGCATCCAAAGCATTCCAAAATGATGTCATTCTATTTCACCAGTTATTAAAAGTAGAGGTTTCATGTATAATTAGAAACATAATTATTTTGACAGCTAGTGAATTTATAACGAAAAATAGCTTTTTGCCCGCAGCTTCGTCCGCATATGTTAAATTAAATACCAGTATTTAAATCGAACTATGAGCTTTTTCAGTTGATTTTGCGTGATGCTTGAACAAACAAACAAGAAGACCACAACCTTGGATTTCGATTCAGGGGAATCAAAATAGTATTACGTAATAAAACAAAACTATACATAATTATCTTCAATGTACAAACAAAATCAATTAACAATTTTATAATAGTAGAGATCATTTTAACATTCAAAGAAGAAATGTCTTGAATTATATAACCTATAAATGGAGATACTAGAATTATAAGTCTTAACGAACCTGTCGCATCAAAGCTAGACTTAGCTGTTAAACCTGAATGATCGACGCAGTAATACAGACTACTAAAACGGTTACTGATGAGCTTGTAGACAATCTGATACAAGACAAAAGCTACTTTTTATAACGGAATCTTGAAGTAACTATGAAGCTAGTTGTTATTGGATTTAAATTGCAAGCTTGGTTCGATTTAGAGACCATTACTCGGTTCAGCGCTTTCTTTTTATTACTTAGAAGATCAGTGACCGAGTTTTTGCTTCAAATTTCGAAGTGATAAATTCTTCTATTGCTGAAATGGAATAACCATTAACTTTTTATATGATTAGCTGTTACAATAAAACAAGTGAAAATTGATTGGTAAGTGATGGTAGGTGATGACAGAAGAACAACTTACTATCGGTTTTTCTCATGTTAAACACGTGAACAAGAGTTAGCAACTGAATAAACAGAGCCCATCCTCACGCATGCACACACCAATGCTATTATCATTGTGGAACACGTTCTATTTGTTCGGTCAATAAAGTCCTATACAAGAAGACTTTCGGTTTACAATTAAAAAAATAAAAACAACCGACGCGGCCGGCCCTTATTCCCACTACGTGTTGGTTTATATCGCGTTTAACAAACAAAAGACGATCGGGCATGGTTCCACGCGAGAGAGGGGTGAAACGACGAAAGGGGAAAAGAGGACAAGGGAGATACGGTGCGCGAACGCACTCAAAGAAGCCGCGGGATAGAGTTCTTGTGGTCTAAGAGGAGACAAAGAAGTTTGAGTCGCGGTACCTCAGCCATCGAGAGAAAATTGTAGTTTAAAATTTAAAAGGTAATACTTAGTTGAACACTTTGGCCAAGAACTTGGTCTATATTTTTAAAAGTATGTTTATTAGGGTAACGATCGAACGAGCTTATCCAAACGAAGCCAATTTACCCGTAAATATAGATTCGGCTTATATGACTCAGGCAGGACCACATACTCAGGCAGAGTATTGGCGTCACCGCAGGCTGTAAGCCTTATCATAGAGCATTATATAAAATGTTGAAAGATACTTTGTGTGAACGTGTGGAATATCAACCAAGCAGGAAGACATCCTAAGTGCGTTTAAACTCCCGATAGAAAAGGATGATAGCGAAATAAGCTCATGGGCACAATCACCGTAAGAGGATCAATAAAAGACGGACTGACAGGTGGTGGAAATTGGTATTTCGGCTTTTAAGTAGGTATTCTTCACCAACATCATTCAAGTTAAAACCATCACAACTGCATCCACAAACAAATAATAAGTTAATTTTGGGTTCGATCTCCATAGTTTTACATTGGATAGTTGCAATGACAACAAAAATAAGGAAAAATAAAAAATATTTATGTATCTTATTATGACTACACACAAAATAATCTTCAACTTTATACATTCTTAGCTCTGTATTGGGATCAACCAGCGATTGACGACCGATAACTTTCCTGTCCAATGAACTGTAAACCGACCGTCATTTGTCTACACTCAAACAGATTTCCTCACTTTTAATTTATTCAAACCGAAATAAAGATGTCTAACGAAAAGTAAATTTAAAGTTAATGAGACGAAGAGACCGGAACTCTGAGTGAAATAATTGAAAAGGTTAAGAACTCAACTTGTAAGGAAATACTTCAGAGTGCTTTACAAATAGGAATAGAAGAAGCAAAGGTTGGTTTACATAACTGTTAAGATAATTTAAAAGCTCTGGCATACACAAGTAAATTTACTAAGGTATAAAGGAACAATACGAAAGATAAATTCTTAGAGATATATTTACGCATAGGCACGAATGGGAATATACGACATTTTGTAACAAACATACTTGAAATATTTTACATTTGTAATGTGGCTCGCGTTGATGTCTTATGTATGAGATAAGAAATTATTGAATGTTTTTATACTATGAGGTTGATTTTGAAAGTAAGAAAACAATTTTTAGGGTTCCGTACCTAAACATTAAAAAACAGAACCCTTATAGGATCACTTTGTTGTCCGTCTGTCTATCTGTCTGTCAAGACCCTTTTTCTCACGAACGGGTAGAAGTATCAGGTTGAAATTGATAAAGAGTATTATAATTCACTAGCTGTGCCCGCGGCTTCGCCCGCGTAATATTCAGACAATGTGCAGTCTCTCCCTCTCCCCCTCCCTCTCCTCCTCCCTCACCCTCTCCCACTCCCTCTCTCTCTACCTCCATCCCACTCCCTCTCCTTCTCCCTCTCCCTATTCTTGCCCCTAACCCTACCTCTACTCCTATCCCTATACTTAACGCCATCTTGACCGCTATCCCTATCCTTATATAAACATAGAAACGACACCCATATTGATTTTTAGACATTATGACCAGGGAATGATGGTATTTCACGTCCACCACCTTAGATATACCACCACCTTAGTCCATTTTTAGACATATCAACCCTATCGCACCCCAACCCCATCCCCAAGGAATGATGGTATATCACGTCCACCATATTGGATTTCAAAATTGTTTTAGTTTTCGTATCAGCGACCCGATAAACCATACAAACGATACCCATATTGGTTTTAAGACTTTTTCACCCAATTTCCCTCTTTAAGGGGTTGAATTTGGGGTGGAATTTCCATACCATTGATGTATGTTCCACAGAATTACAACCCTAATGCCTAAATAATAAATTTAGTGGATATTACTTTGAAATGAAGGAGTTTCAACTTCATCCCCCTTTTCACCCCTTAGGGTGTAGAATTTTCAAAAACCCTGAGACACGTCAAACCTAATTTTTTGTCGTCAGTCTAATTACAAATTTTGAAGATCCTAACTTCAAAACTGACGGACTTTCATACAAACTTTCATCCCTTATTTCACCCCCTTCAGAGATGAATTTTGAAAAATTCTTAAATACGTACTTTTTTATTTTTTACCATGAGCTTGGAACCAAATTTCTATAATTCTACCTTTAAAAATGTGAGACTTACTAATTACTAACTACTTAATACGGAAAAAAATCATCCCCTTTTTCACCCCCTTTGAATGATGATTTTTAAGAAATGCTTAAATACGTGTTTCTTTATTTTTTACCAGAAGCTTACATTCCAATTTGTGTGAATCTAGCTCAAGAAACAAAGGACTTTCACCCCTTATTTCACCCCCTTGGGAGATGAATTTTCCAAAATTCTTTCTTAGTGGGTGGTTTTGACGTGCATTCTCGTAGAACCTGTGTACAAAATTTCAGATCTGTATCTATAGCGGTTACGGCTCGGCGTTGATGAATCAGTCAGTCAGTCAGTCAGGACATGCTCTTTTATATATTTAGATAAACCACACAAGATCTGAAAATTTCAATTTTTTACACCAACGCAATCAAAAGATATGGCTTTTTATGTCCTCATCTCCATACATTTATGCACTAAAGCAAAACCTAGAGGGTACTTCCCGTTGACCTAAAATTATGAAATTTTGGCAAGAAGCTAGGTCACAGTACAAATAAAGGGAAAAGTCTAAAATCATCAATTTTATCACAACTAACAGTATCCAATTAAGGTGAGCTCCGGTTTCAAGTACTTTTCTATAAAAGAAGGGTCAAGTTGGATGGTCGCCGAGTTTTTAAAGTCAAAGAGCAAAAGCTTTTAGTATATCATATGGAAGATAGGTACGGAACCCTTAGGGCGCGAGTCCGACCCGCACTTGGCCGGTTTTTTTCAGATTGAAGCATCTTTTACTCAGTACATCAGACAGAAGAAAAGCAACTTTACATCAAAATAAAACAAAACAAAGCAATAAAACTTAATAGCTATAAACAAGTTGCGTCGACATGAACAATAAGTTCACCCGAGATGGGAATGGGAACAAAGGGCCACAGACAGAATTACATTAATTAAACCACAAAAACACCATTATAGTCGCATAGAGTTTCCCACAAGGCACGGAGCTGGCCAAACTGTTTTAATCTTATGCAGAAAAGACTTAGGGTATCAATGTGTTAAATCACTTCGTAAGTACATACTAAGTGCTTATACGATTTGTGTGGCAAATAGTGGCAATGCAAATAATCAGCGTGTAAAATTCCACATCTGAGATTTTACAACAAAAATTATCATAACTTATTTATCTCCCAATACAGGTTAAACACTTAAAGGAAGTGTCCTAGTAGTTATAAGATAAGCATCGAAATAAAAACCTATTTTATTTATTTATTTATTATTTTTATTTATTTATGAATGACAGCTCGTAGGAAGAAAAAAATCGTTAAATTACATGTACTCCTTCGATTTCCGTTGATGTTTGCAATTTTAATCATGTACGTTTGGTCGTATCTTCAAGTAACAACACCAACCAATCAAGTTAAATAACCATTTCTGCGAGCCTCAGTTGAAAAACTACCTTCAACAGGTTGATGTACTAATCAAGGCGCAACGTTAGACGACCCAGAAAAGGATAGGAGATTTAATTATAACCCAAGATGGAAAGAGAAGCGAATAGTAGATTGAATCACCGCAATGATGCCATCCATTTCATTTCATCACGATCTCGAGTGGCAGTAGAGTTTTTCAAAATCAAATAAATAAGAGTTGACTCCCCGTCCAATTAAAGTATAATATTTTTTCCCTACTTAATGGTTCTAAGAAGAACTATAAATAAAGATAGCCAAGCCATGCAATAATGGGAAACGTTCGCGGTACTGACAGGTTCAAGCAATTATTTGGTTGCAAAAACTTCTTCAATAGCAACTTACCATTGAATAGAACTGCCTGAGTCATTGGAATAAAAAGATTTCATTATTTATGCTTTGAAATCGAAATTTGATAATTTAAAGGAATCATTATGTCCTTTAACATAGAACATATAAAAAGAACTATTGAGTTACGTTGTTGTCATAAACAACCATCAAAACTTCTGTATGCAACATATTTTCAAACAAGGTAGTTGTAGCTATAAAAATAATGCAGCCAATACAATTAATACAATTCATTTGTCAACCGGCAATAAATAGTTTGACAGTGATATTACGTGATAAGGACAAGGACCAAACAATCACGAATCGGAAACATTCAAATGTAAGATACTTGTTGAGGTATGATTATTGTAAATCATTAATTAAAATCAGTTTCATTAACAATATATTTAGAATTACAGTCGGAATAATGTAGCTTGATTAGTATGACAGCAGGACAGAACTATGCGTGAGAGCAGGATGGAGCGATACCACGTGATGGTACGTGTCTCTGTTGCTCCAATACCTAACGCATCGCTCAGTCCTTCCGGCTTACCACGCTGCAGTTGTCAGTTTATCTAGGCCCATAGATTAAAGACTTTAGGCGTAGGCCAGACAGCAGAGGTGCGCCATACGGCACGCCTTCGGCGCACCTCTTCTGTCTGGCTTGCGCCGCGTCGTTCTTCTACATTTTGTATGCAAGTGGTTTGAACAGGCGACGAGACGGCATGCCAAAGGCGCACTGTCAGTGCACCACCGGCGCAAGGCCTGCGCAACCGCCGGCACGCCACACAGTCAGCTGCGAGTGACACAGTCGGCCGCCGATTCCGTCGTCCAGCCGCGAAGTGTACTACGGGGGCGCTAGAAGCGCGCCTCGGGCGCACCCGAAGTGTGCCACGGGCGCAAATTATGTGCGCTCGTAGCGTGCCACAGACGCACCCGGTGCTCGCCGCGACCGTTCTGTCTGGCTTGCGCCTTAAGCATGGTCACGTTTTGTTGACATCCGAGCAGTGTGACACATTTTGAAAGATAAGGACGGCTACATGTGTTAGTGTATAAAGCTATCTCAGTCTAAAATATCAAAAACGTAATTTGTGGATTTGCTAAACATTTTCCTTCACTGACATTTCTTCGCGCTTGGAGGTGATATCATTCCTCAAATAAAATGACATTTCTCCGAGATATATTTTCTCTCGGGCAGCGTGCTAAGCCGGTTACTGTCATACTGCTGTCATTTTAACCTATCTACATTATTTTGACTGTTACATGCAATAAACAACAATTACGTTTTATTAAAACTATTCATTTTAAATTTATAGTTATATTTCGTTATTTATTTATAGTACGCTGATTGACTTTTGTTTAATGTTAAAATGATCTGAGACGACAAATTGGTATTAAAGAAGATGACTATGAAATATTAAAACATCATCAATATACATACACAATGTACCAAACAGAATCTAGAATCAAGACAAAACAGCACGCATTCATACACAATCTCAATGATGCAAGAATCTTTGCTGTTTAAAATGAGAAGATGACAAGTTGATATCTCATTTATATCAGTTGTACTCAACTTTAAACAGGTTGCCGTTTAGCATGAAGTAAAAGTACGTCCTCACACCACTTCATGTCCTCGTCTAAAGTTAAGGTCGACAACTATCGCGGCTTTAAGCATTCCGCCCTGGCTATGACTTGAACTAGGCTGTACGGTAATTATTGGTTTTATTGTGTCTAGTCAGTGCAATAGTATGGTTAATTAGGCTATTAGAACTTATCAAATAAATTTTAGGATTCAACGACATCTGTTATATATTTTCAAGTATAGCATCAATTGATTTATTTATATCTTGAAAGCGGATTTTTTTTATGTTACAAGTGAGCAAACGAGCAGGCACCCACTGTCTTATTAACTTGTTGTCCGGTCTGAGAACTAAGATGTTAGTTCTTATGTTAGTTTAGCTGACGTCATTATAGTAGATTAGTACCCAAGGGCTGTAAGGCATCAATTGCAGCCCGAAATATTTAGGCGCACGAGCGCAGCGAGGGCGCCTATAGTTCGAGGGTGCAATTGATGCTTACACCTGAGCTAACTACTCTGCTTTACATCTCGATTGTGAGGTAAGTAGGTCTTTATTACCACCAAATTGTAGGTGACCAATTAGCGCTATAGGGTAATAATGTACCTAGAAAAGTGTTTTAATTACTTACCGCCCTAGGGCTTTTCTAGCTACATTATTACCCTAGAGCGCTAATTGGTCACCTACAAGCCCCATTTGGTGGTAATAAGAACTTACCGAATATGAGAGATGTAAAGAGATTTTAATATCCAAGAATGACTAAACTATTAAGATTTTTTTTTAGTTTTATGTGCCAGTAATTTCACTGGATCCCTTACCCTTCAAACCAAAACACAGCAGTGCTAACTCTGCTGCTTTACGGCAGAAAAAACTAAAGTGTTGGTACTTCCCCAGTCGGACTTTGCACAAAAGCCCTACAAAATGTAAACAAAAAAAAAATATTTCAAATGACAAATTAGTATCACATTCAGTTCCATCCTTTTCACGACGATTGCTATCTTCATACACTATAAGAGGATTACACAGTTCCACAATGTCAGTCAGTCTATTTTTATACGACTTTAGTGCTACTACATTACTTTGCAACTTGTCATAAACTACTATATTTATACCTTCCTTGTTGTAACGGTAAACATTTCCCTTCGGTATAGCTTTGTTCTCACGAAAATATCAAACTCACGCATTTCATAACATAGTGAAATAATGTGCGTGCTAGAACCACCTACTGTGAGATATTTCTATTATGTCCCTATAAGTCGAAAATAATTTCGCTACTTGGTCAGATCTCGGTTTTGTCTCTAAACGGTATTAAGTTGGAGCTTGCGTCAGCTTATTACAAGATTTAGTGGGTATTAACGTTGGTAGTATAAGTCACGAATGTATCAGAGTAATGAAACTTGTACTATGAGTGTAAGGTATCGTAATCATAATTATCAGCGTTGGAAACGGAGAACAAAATGTTATAATGACTTTATTATTGTTGACTTGTAAACAAGGAAATGTAATTTGTAGAAAAAGATGGTAAATTAACACCGCACTATAAGAAGTTATGCTGAATTAATACTCGTAATGTTAATTATGTATGGGCTCATCTTTAGTTCTACAACTGTTTGAAAAATGTAAACGAAAATTTGACACTTGATACTAATAAGTCCAATTATTAAAAACAAAATTTTTATTTAATATAACTTTTTGACGTTACACTGATGAAACATTGTTTTGAAGGTCTCAATTTTTACGCAAATCTAATATTTTCTAGTCCAGATTATTCAAATCAAATCAAAAAATCAAAATCGTTTATTCATTGTTGGATATTAAAATCTCTTAATGACGTCAGCTAAACTACATCGCTTCACAAACAATATGGCGCCATTGTGGGAAAAAAAAAGAAGCGACAATAAAAACCCACGCGCTCTTTTAAATATGTTTGAATGTACAAGGTTGATATACAACATACATAGGTCAGTTTTAATTTTGAATTAGCCTGTTAGAACCGTAGTCTAATCCCATGGATTTTTCTCTTCTAGATAATCTGATATTTTATAATAACCCTTCTTACATAATTTCTGCTTGATTACAGTTTTGAATTTATCTAACGGTAAACTTTCAATATCAGTGGGTACCTTATTATAGAAGCGTATACATTGACCTTTATATGTTTTACTAATTTTGTGAATACGGCTGACATGAGAAGCAAGTTGATTCTTGTTTCTTATGTTGACACTGTGCCTGTCACAATTTTTATCAAAAATATGTATATTCCGTTTAGCATATATTAAATTCTCATAAATGTATTGCGACACAAAAGTCAAAATGTTGATTTCTTTAAATTTATTTCGAAGAGATTCTCTAGGCTTCATTTTATAAATTGCACGAACAGCTCGCTTTTGTAGTAAAAAAATGCTGTTTGCATCCGCAGCATGACCCCATAACAAAAGGCCATATGACATGAGACTATGGAAATAACTGAAGTAGACTAACCTCGCGGTGTCTACATCCGTCAGAGCTCTTATTCTTTTCACTGCGTATGCTGCAGAACTAAGTCTGTTCGACAATTTATTAATATGCGGTCCCCATTGTAATTTGTTGTCTAAGGTAATACCTAGGTTTCAACATCATTTAATGAAGGAATTGAAATTGAAGGTTTGAATGTTTCCGCTCTAGCATTCTCCATCATTAAAAGCATAAGACGTTTAGTCCTTGGAAATCGCTAAGTGCTCATAATTTGAAGTTCGGTTCTATTGGAAACTAAAGTTAGAACCACACTAGTATAGCATCATAACATCCCATGAAACGTCCACTACAGGACAGGGAGCTCCCTCCAGAATTATAGCTTTTGCTGGAAAAATGTGTAGGGGAAGTACCATAGTCACCTCGCTTGGTAGCGTTACGGCTGGCACTATGGACCGCGGTTGTAGGTGACCGCAGTAAGTAAGATGTTAGATACAAAGGAGGATGCTGCTGCCCATACTCCAGTTTAACCCTTAGTCGCCTCTTACGACACGGTATGTATGGGTTGGTACTATTCTTTGCCGGCACCACACGGGACCACTAGTATATACAGGGTGTTAATTTGATTGCGTACCATAGCTCAGGGGCGAGATTAGTATCAGGTACTGAGCACTTTTTCCCAAGTAACATGGTCGTAATACGAAAATAAATTTTCGACCTCTCTTAGAAACTGCATCTGCTGATAGCGCATTATGAATGGAAGGTCAAATTTGGTTTTTCTTATTTTGGCCTGCATATGCTTATAGATAGCGCATTTTGTATGGAAGGTCAAATTTGGTTTTTCTTATTTCGGCCTATGTTCCTTGGGAAAAGTTGTTCAGTTACTAATATTGATCCCGCCCCTGAGCTATGGCACGCAATCAAATTAACACCCGGTATAGACTATACTAAGACAAAGATTCAGAATATTAATATTATAATTACAAGTTTTTGCATTTATTGTTAATCTGAGTCACATGTTGAAATATTTTGATAATTTTAACTTATGATCTTTTAAATTCAAGAAATTAATGTGAGTATATGAAAGTATTTTTTAGCAGGATAAAGCAACAGATACCTCCGTTGTGGATCTCATATTATCTGCCTTTATAGCCAGATTTATGTCACGATCATGAACAAAGCCATTCGCGATAAAAAGAAAAGTGTATAAAAATCTTTTAAAAGATTTATTTCATTTTCTTTTTTGGAAACATCTTCAAACATTTCTTGTCATCAATCGATAGGTATTGTAAGTATGGTAACACCTTTACGAAACAATCATCGACCTCATGCCTCTCCCAATAAGTAAGGGTGAACACTAAACAGCTGCACGCATAATACAAGATTTATATTGTGCGGCTAAAGTCAGAAGTCGTGTCGTGTTCTTAGTTCGCACTCATACCAACTACATTCATAACTTATCCAAGATATTATGCACCTTTTAAGGGCTTCCGCACACGACCGAGAATCGGTGGCCGATTTTTTGTCGGCATCCCGCTCTGACGTGTTATCACCTGAATCTTCCGTCCTTGTCCTGGCCGATAATCGCCCACCGATTCTCGGTCGTGTGCGGGAGCCCTAACACTTAGTGTAATATTAACAACCTCCGTGGTGTAGTGGTTAGAGCACTCGGCTCTCGATCCGGAGGTTCTAGGTTCGATTCCTGGTGGGGATACTGTGAAACAAAAATCTCTTTGTGTGACCTCTTCAGTTTGGTTAGGACATTGCAGGATGAATCACCTCATTGTCCGATAAGTTAGACGATTCCGTGCTTTGGAAGGCACGTTAAGCCGTTGGTACCGAGTACTATCTTCGGATGTAGTCGTTAATGAGCCATGTCAAAGGCCATTGGCGGCTCAACAACTCTGCCACCAGTATTTTTGAGGTCGGTCATCGACCTTGCAACCCACACAAAATGATGAACGATGATGATCAGTATATTATACCAAATTTAAGAGAAGAGACATTGTCCTAATATAGGTTACCGAGCACTCACCAATACAAAAGAAACTTACAAACGAAATATTTACTGCTGCGTACTGGGTGTCTACTCTCAATTTTCGATATATCGAAACTATACTATTCGAAACATGCAAATTCAAAACTTCGTCCCTTGTCAATAGAGTAGGATATTGGTTGAATGCTAATCACTGGCAGTTTGAAAATTCATCCAACCAACATTCTACTGTATTGTCTGTGAACGAAGTTATGAATTCGACTGTATCAAAGTTCGAAATTTGACAGTAGACACTCTGAGCTTCTATAGTTTCCTTTTAACCATACCTCCTCTTATCTATAATAACTCCTACTATACTCTCTTTTACTACAGTAATTACTTCCAGTAAGGACTTGCTTATTCATATTGGACAGAGACTTCATGGATGGGCCTAAAAGCAAAACAAAATTAAGAAATCTATTAAGACTAGGAAATTTTTGGGGAGAATTTTAATTTCCATGAAATAGATTTTGTGTACCGTTATTTATACGGTTGAGTCAGGGTGATTTAAATTCTTCTCTTAAATTTTTTGGTGTAGTTTGTTCCCTTTTACCACTTTCTCATTTAATGTATTGTCAAATGGCGGTTTGATCTTAGTTGTAAGTGCGTATGTATGGAAGTGGATCGTCATATTTGTCATCTTCTTGAGCTTTAAGAGCGGTCTTCACACACTGTGACCGCCTTTCAACTACAAAAAAATAACAATCCAACATAAGACCAAGTGAAGCGAGGTTCCATACGTTTTGAAGAAAACGGAAGAAAACAGAAAAAGTATCAAATTACTTTATTTATGACCACGGAAGACTAACCTTCAATAAAATATTCAATATTCTTATTATATGTCTTACCAAACCAACACACCAGGTTTCATTTTTATGTAAGCAGCCAAGTACATTTTCTGTTTCTGCTCTAGACTGAGGATATCTCAGATCTAAATCCATAATAATTATCTGAAAACGGACCGATTGTTGCAATCAAATTGTTTGAACGACTAACAAACCTGCAATGGAATGCAGCAAAGGCCGAGTCGACAGCCTTTGTGTAAGTAGGACGAAGGGACCAATTTATCTGGTGTGACAGCATGGGAATTCAACTATAAGTACAAACAATAAGTTACCAAGACTTAACTATGATAGCTTGCTTAAATATATTCTCATAGCTTTAAATAATAAAATTTAGATATATCCAAGATAATATATTATAACCTTAGTCATTATAAAAACTAAAAAAATATATAATTAAGTGATTGTGTGTCGTAAGAGGTGACTAAGGAATTATGAACTGGAGGATGATCAGCAGTGTCCTTCTGCGTATCGTTACATCTTAGACACTGCGGTCACCAACAACCGCAGTCTATGGTGCCAGACGCAACGCTAATAAGCGTGATGACTATGGGTAATAACTCTAGACATTGTTCCAGGCCAAAAGCAGGGAGGGAGCTCCGTTCCTGCAGTGGGCGTTTCATGGGATTTTATGAATTGTAAGTAATAAAACAAAGCAAGTAAACAGTAGCAGGTACCTCGCAAATAAAACTAGTTTAGCTTTTACTATCATTCAATATGCTAATTACTTAAATGCAGGAACAGATGCAAACGGGCGACACAACATGTCAGAGAGAATATTGCCAGAGTACTACCAAGTATTTTTAAGGATATAACAACAGACTACAGAGGACACGATTATTGAAAATTTTCATACCAACAAAATTTGTTTTAAATCGGTAAGATCTGGCAACACTGGTTAAAACACTGACAGAGAATGACAAATTGGATAATTAGTTTAAAATCACGATGCGGTAAAGCCTGTTTACTTTCATTGCAACATCATTAGGGCGAGATGAGAGGATTAGAGTGAGGTTAGAATGTCTTGGGAATGTCAGAAGTGATTCCGTTATATGAGGTCGGTTTGCGCTACATACGAGATAAAATGAAATAAAAATTGTGACATTTGGAACTGTTTCAAATTTCCGATTATTTTTATAATAGAAGTGGAGTTTTATCTGTAGTAAGTATGCTGATGATCATACATAAATATGGATCATTGAAACAGAAGAAGGTACCGTCACACAGAAGTTACTCTGCACCCCCCACCGAATTCTGATACCTCACCTCTCACGTCACGTAGCCATTGATAGGATCCGCTACTATTTACAAGCTGATGGTTGCGCACGCAGTGTTGATTTCGTAGTATCCGAGATGGTCTTGACATTGCCGAAATACGTTTTGTAATGAGATGTGATGCCATTAAATAAATATACATACATAGTATCCGAGATGTGTCATTGCTCTGAAGAGCTTGCCCATGCTGAGTCTTCTTGTTTGTGGTCGTCACTCTTACTCTAAGATCCCTTCTGCCCATCGGCTGTCGGTTCTTAGTAAAATGTGTTCCCACCAGGTACACCAGTTATGTGGGTCTTTTAAAAATCTCCTCGCTCTGGGATTACTACTGCCTCATCGGCTGTCGATTGGGGGAGCAATGTGTCCTCACTTACACGATGTATTTGTTTTCTTTACAAACCTCCTCATTTTAGAATTATTATTACACCATCGGCTGACGGTTCTTACAGCAATGTGTCCTCAATTAAATTACTTATTTTGTGTTTTACTTATTTTTTATCAAACCAGTAATCCATAATATCTTAACAGATTAGCATCAGTTTTATTGTATTGAAGACCAGACCAACACTTCTATAGGGCCCATGGTCTCAGGGGGAATGAATATCTACTATAATGTACAAGCACCTCTAAGAACTAAATTATGAAAAATAGATTACTCGTTCCAGGAGTTATCTTGATTTCTTTTTACCATATTCATAAAAAGGGTCAGGCTGTTTTTTGCTACGAGTGAGCATTTAGATTTTATCTCTGTAACCGACTTAAATGGAGATTTGTGGGCTTGCGTTCCAACGATACGATCGTATGAGTTATGAAGCTATAATTCTGCGTAATTTCAGTTATAATGCAATAAATATCGTCTCCACACCCTTACATTACTGAGCATTATACTAGATTTGTACTTCAGTATTTTGAACTGCAGAAGATTTTGCTAGTGCAAAGACAGAATTTAGACTTAAGGCTTTGATTTATGGGACTTTACCTTTTGAACTTTATATATTAAATTACCCGTTTACAATTACCAACATATGGATTGTTTTTAATAAAGGTTTTTAGAGCCATAATTTCATTTATGACCTCATAACCAGAATGTATCCCCTTTTTAATCCTACATTTAACATTGCGCATCTGAATCTAATTATAGACTGTTTTTAGTTATATCTAATTGTTAATCAACTTCATCCATTACCTCAGAATAAATATTTCATTAATCAAACTAGGAATTCAGCAGTGGCATATTTGTAAAGGCTTTACAAATATATGCTTAAAGTTCTGTTGTTTCCGTGGTAATTTAAAATTTCTATTTCATCCAGTTGCGACCGTTAAGTGATTGGTGAGCGTAAGTATAAAACTAAATCAATAAGTTACGAACTGACTCACAAAATACTCTTCTTAAAATTCAAGTAAAACAAATTGAAAACACAAAGAATGGATTTGAGTAAGAGCACCGTTTATTTCGAAGTAAATAACAAAATGCATACACAAAAACAGCCATAACAATCAATATAAAAATATCGATGCAATGGTTCGAGACATCATTTTAATACTCGATGTGACTGGAATAGCAAGTACGTGTATCAATCGTGGATTGAGTATTACTATTCATCGAAACAACCGTGTCCGATCTGTAAGTGTTGGAAACGAATTTATAATCACTATATTGTTATTTGGCACGAACAGCATTGTCTAGATTGACGTACAAATAGAGCAAGGACAGGTAGAATTGCAGAGACATTTGTTGACGATTGTTTGGTAACGCCCAAAGTTTTTGATATAGTAAAGTTCAATGCCAAAGCTCTCCAAGTTAAAGTACCATTCATTTAATAATAACTTTTAGGACAACCGGGGTCTGGACAAAATGCATATAAATATTTATGATATGTTATTGTTAGTTAAGAAAACTATTAAAATAGGTTTACTAATTGCTGATGATTCAAATTTTTGGGATTATTTTTATCGCTTATTATTTACTAAATGGCGTCACTTTATAGTATGTATATGAAGAGTAGTTTGACTGACATAATGTTATGTATAAATAAATTAGGTATTTTATTATTATATTTAGTTTTTGAACATAATTTTTATAATAAGTACTTACCTGCAATTTCCACAATGATGGCAGAAACGAATCTCTGCTACGCTGAACCGTATTACAATAAACAGTTATATGGTTAAATGCTCGATAAAATATTAACCAGGAAGTGCCGCCAACAAAAAATTGTGTTAAAATAGTAATATTATTAATTATTAAGGTATTTGAACAATATTTTTTAGAAGTTTGAATAACAAAATCTTTTGATAATAATTACCTATATCTCTCGTCAGACCTACCAAAATGATTATAATTGCCAATAGCAATAGCAACAGTTAAGTAGATGAAACATAATCGTGTTTAATTTTGAACTTTTGAACAAATAAATATTTAGCTTTTTTTAAAAGAAAAAAAATAGTTATGTAAGAGTGAAGTCAATAAGTGTAAGTATTGACTTAGTTCAGACACTACGAACTATATTAAAATTTTTATATTTGTATTAACCAAAATGTAAACGTGAGAAATCGAACAATTAATGTCAATTTAAGAGTTTTTAAGCCGCCAAAATTGCCTCTGTTTGTCTTTGATAACATTAGCTGGGACCATGAGTTTAATTGACTTACCTATTGGAGTAGGGAAAAGGCTTCATTTGTTTTACCACTTCATCTTTATCTCAAAGCAATTAAAATTTGAATTTACTCAAAATTTTGCTACAGCTATGACTTTTTCTGACGTCTCTTATAGATCTTGTTTAGAACCAGGTAGCAGCAAGACGACGTTGATTTCCTTAGGTTCTTAGGTGGTTACCATCCATTAGCAGTTAGTGGCCTAACAAGAAAATAGATTTTCCTGTGATACAAACTTCGTTTAGTGCAAGGTCCACTGGGTATTTTAGAATATTTATATCTTGAAGAAACTGAACTGTACTAGTAACTGTGTAACATAAATATTAAAAATGTTATCGTAAGCCTTGTAATAAATAAATTATTCGAAAATTATTCTATTCTATACGTAAAGATGATTTCTAAGAAAACGCTTCAATTATGATGAACATCACCAACATGGAAACTTAAACATATCCACTGGCGTCGTTTTTGCAGATGCTGATCAAGTCTTAAAAATAGTTTTAAATGAGTAATGACAAATATATAATTTTTAACGCGTGGGCACGCAATTAAATGCTATTCAGCGTACAGACAAACGTGCAGGTGTCTATACATCATTAGTAAAGGTCGATTTTAAAAATATATTTTACTTGCTTGAGTTTTTTTAAGTGATTTCTTGTTTGGTCAATGACTAAATGTTTCCGTTCGACTCAGTACCAACAACTTTATTTAAAGTTGTTTAAACAAGTGTAATGGACAAAAGAGTTTTAGCCGTTGTGCTGTTTAAAAAAAATCTTTGTTTCTATCTTTGCGTTATCATAATGAAGATTTTTTATCAAAATTTAATATTTTACCAAAAAAATTTTTTTACCTGCCATACCTATAAAATGTGCTATGAAATGATGCAGTTTGTATGGGAAGCCGAAATTTTTGTTTCGTATTTCGACCTATGTTCCTTGAGAAAAGTTGTTCAGTTTCATGGTTAGAATCTACCGTTTAAGTTTATGCAGTCGGTCACCGGACATAATAATATATTCTTTGAATGTGCATGCTCCTAAATATCAAATAAATGTTCTGTAATCTGAGCTAGCTTTCAATGTTCAATCAATTTAAATTATCCGAATTCTTTGTTTGCCACCCATCAACGCGATTACACCTTTAATCATGATAATAACTTCTATTATAATGTTAATAAGGTCAGTGAATGCCTTAAGGGAATCGTTTAGGTGCATTCGACCGTACGTTGGAAGGTCCAGTAATAAAATCAAGGACCATTAAAATCTTAATCAAGGCTTGGTTTAAGTTCGTGTAGGCAACTTTATACTCCACATCCATTTGCATATTAAGACGATGGGACAAGTTATTCCAGCTGCTTGTGTATTTTAGAGGTAGATAAAATATAATGGTATTTATGTGAGTGTTAAAATCAACAAAGTAGTGAGGGGTATGAACTGGAAAGCAGGAGGTTAGAAGCTTCTTTTATGGTTAGAAGAAATACTCATGCTTGTGAATGACAAGCGAGGTAATTAAGACACAGACATATACATATTATACGTGTTGGTTTGGTAATGCCATGATAATGCGATAGTATTATTGTTAGATATTTGCGTATTCTTTATCTCATTGTACATACATACATACATAACATCACGCCTTGTTCCCGTCGGGGTAGGCAGAGACCACAGTTCTCCACCTGCTACGATCTTGACATACTTCCCTTGCTTCCTGAACTTTCATCAATCCTTTCATACATGCTCGTCGGTTTATGGTACGTTTGACCTGGCCTTTATTCAGAACATCCTGAATTTGGTCCTGGTACGTTCGCTGAGGCCTTCCCCTTCCAACGTTTCCATTCACTCTCGCCTTGTAGATCTCTTTCGTCAATCTTCCTTCATTCATCCTCTCTACATGACCAAACCATTTCAGCATCCCTTTCTTAATTTTAGTCACTACGTCTTCTTTTACGCCACAACGTTCTCTTATCACACTATTTCTAATCCTGTCACTCAATTTCACATCAATCATACTCCTCAACGCTCTCATTTCTACTGCATTAATTCTACTTTCATGCTTTTTCTGCCATACCCAGCTTTCACTGCCGTACATCAGTGTTGGTACCAAAACGCCTCTATGAACAGCCCAAAGAAATTTGACCTCCGAGCGAAGCAAGGAGGTTTTTGTTCTGAGGAACAGCCAGACGAGCCTTGTGAGACACCTATCTCATTGTCTGTGGTCAATACCCGGATGGGTGACAGCTAGTGGCACAATAACTAGAGCATTTTCGGCATGATAAGTTGTTAGCCCCAGCTAAGAAGGGTCAACGTAAGAAGCCGGTTTTTGACGTTTCCTTAATACCATAACACAGGGTTCATTTTTCTTTGCAGGTCACAATTTTTTGTACGATTGACAGTTGTCAGAACGGAATTACGATGGCCTTACTTCAGTTGTTATGCGAAGTCAGAGGAAATTTTTGTGGTTTGATAACTCTGACAGCCAGGTTGGCGAGAGTCACTTTGCATAAAAACTAGTTTCTTTGTCAAATCCCCTAAGCTAGGTGCTAACGGTTCCGTGTGACGCTGGCAAAGAAGATTACCATCGCATACATACCCGTGGGTGTCGAAAGAGGCAACTAAGGGTTTTAAACTGAAAAATGGGCAGCAGCATCCTCCTGTGTATCATACCATCTTTCTTACTGAGATCACCTACGCGGTCCATGGTGCCAGCCGTAACGCTGACAAGCGAGGTGACTATGGTACTTCCCCTCCATATTTTTCCAGCAAAAGCTAGAATTCTGAAGGGAGCTGTCCTGTAGTGGACATTTTATGGGATGTTATGATAATGAGGCGCTAACTCCTATAAAACGGAAAAAGCGTTAAAGCCACCTGATAAGTGGATCGAACTTTATATCTTGCCTAAAAGACGCTAACAATCTGGTCTTCGAAATCCCATGGTTTAATCACAACATTTATTTTTTAAAGCGGGAAGTGGACCCACTTAATTTAACATCCTTCACATTCATGAATAAATCTACCTTCCACCCTGCTCAAGTGTCAATGGTAATGGTAGGTAGCAAAATAGAAGGTATTTCTCAATGTTTTGCACAATGTCGTTAAAGGTAATGGACGTAGATTAAATTACGGCTTTCAGTTAACGAGGACTTGTTCTGTTAAGTACGATCCTAGAGAGTTTTAAGTCGATTTATTTAGTGCTGCTTGATTTTGTTATTGGTTTTTTCACAGGTCTAGTAAATCCCTTACTGTTGGTTTTTAGAATGACGCGTTTTGTTAGTAATGATGTTTGACAATTTGTAAACCTAGCTTCAGAATTCTAGCTAACAACACGTCAGTAGAAATGCTTTGGACTTAATGACATGGTAATAGAGTTGCAAATGTTTATACTGACGTTCAGTTGACCGTAAATTTTATAGGGTTCCGATACCAAAATGGTAAAAAAAGGAACCCTTATGGTGCCGCTCTGTCTGTCTGTCCGTCTGTCTGTCTGTCTGTCTGTCCGTCTGTCTGTCTGTCCGTCTGTCTGTCTGTCACACCTCTATATCTCGGCCACCACTCATGCTATCGACTTGAAATTTGGAATAGTTGTAGAATTGGGTTGCCCAATTTAATTGCACATGAAAGAATTTAAAAAAATATATGGTTATTACTGTAAAGGGGGCCCAAATAGTGGGGGCAAAATTTCAAATTGTCGTTACTAGGTCGAGTGAGGTATGAAAGGGCTTTACTTGTACATTCTAAAATATATAATTGTATTTTTTTACAACTCCTAGTTTTCAATTCAGAATGTCAAAAAAAAATACCATACCCCCCCCCCCCTTATCTCCGAACTTTGTGAAAATAAAATCTGAATTAATTACAGTCCATAGAAGTTTATGTAAATATTACAGCAAAAATAAAACAATATTTATAAGTTGCAGTTTTTATCAGGACTGTGCTTTTATATTGAGAGTTTCGCGGTCAATGAAAACAGTATAGCGGGTTCTTACCAAAATACTACTACTACTACGCTGGCTCAGCGACCCCAAGAGGATTTTGGCCTCCGACACGAGAGTTCTCCATTCTTTCCTGTTTAGTGCCGCTTCTTGCCAATCGGCTCTTCGGAGGGCATCCAGGTCTTTCCGCAGTTCGTCACCCCATCTATACCTGGGACGACCGACTGATCGTTTTCCACTCGGTCGTACCACATTTTTTTAACTTTACAGCAAGCTCATATATTTTATTTATCATTGTCATAGTGAGCTAGCTCTCAACGTTTCGGCGCTGCTGCAAGCATCGTGATCATGGATGAACTGGAGTCTTTCTTTTATACGGGCAAAGAACAAGAAGGAGGGTAGATAGATAATATATCTGCCAATAATGTAACTTCCCGCAGACTCCAGTTCACCCGTGGTCATGGTTCTTGCCGAAATAACAGATATTGCAAGCTCAATAAAACCTATTATCTTACTGCCTAAGAACTCATTAGACCGGTTTAATAAAACGGTGATATTGTCAATGTCTAAAGAAATTACAACAATTTTATTGATTCAGATTGTTTTAATTTAAATGCTATTGTAAATCACTGCTAAAATTGCTGATGAGTGAATAAATGGCCAAAAAAATATGGAAATCTGTAAATAAGTTTTACTCCAGTGATTTTTAACGATATTCTATTTTCTGACTGAAACCTTGAGTCTACCTATTAGATAACAGTAAACTGCTCTTACCTTAATGTGCAGTAAATATTCACGACCTATACAGCGTAGTTAGGTATATATGAAACCACAGAATATAACACTTCCAATGCAGGGTTTATGGAGCTTTCTACTTATACCAAGGAAAGTAGAAACCCTCGTCAAAGGTGTCTAAGACCATCAATCAAATTAAGAACAATACATCAAATCGCTATTTCCAAAATTCTTGATAATTCCTAAAGCCACGATCACACCTAACTGAATTCAAGGACTAATTCGGCATACATTTCTGGGAGGCTTGGTTATGTTAATTGCAATATCCTTACTTCAACGATCAATGTAATGTAAGCAGAATTAGTTTAAGGTGTGATCGTGGCTTTACACACCTTATTAAACTTATACTATAATAGAGTAGGTAGTTAAAGGTTATTCAGTGATAAGAGGTTAAGAAAATATGTCTAAGGGCTCCCCGCACACGACCGAGAATCGGTGGGCGATTATCGGCCAGGACAAGGACGGAAGATTCAGGTGATAACACGTCAGAGCGGGATGCCGACAAAAAATCGGTCACCGATTCTCGGTCGTGTGCGGGATCCCTAAAACCTACAATGTAGTTTATGGAGGTAGGTAGGTAGGTAGATACCCACTTGTAAGGAAAGAAAGTGGAAAACCTGGTCAAAGGTGTCAAATACTATTAATCAAAATCATTATCAAATCGCCATTTCAAAAATACTTAAATTACTTTCTTATTGAACAATGCTTTCATCAAACAACATTGTAGTGTTGATTTGAAAACAATATCGATAGGCCTGTTCTTATGCTTGACCTATTTGTAGATGATTTATTGATCGCTAGTAGCAGATGTTGAATTTTAGATAGAAGTGTGAATAAAAGTGATGGTCGAATGTGGGTAGACGTTTATGTAAAAAGTTAATGATCTTAATTCATATCATCGATTGCAGAAATGAGGTTTATAGAAAACATTTAAATCTATTGCTTAATTTTCAATAGATTTACCTTAGGTACTACCTAGTTACAGAATTTCAGTTAAAAGTTAAAATTCTATCTTCATAGGTTGGTAGGTACCTAAGTACATTTTATTTTTCACCAAAACAGAAAATGTGAACTGTTAACAAGTTTAAGTTAACTTGTGAATTTAACAAAGATCGGGTCGGTCATCGACTTTCCAACTGCCACCATGATGCTCACCGATGATGATGACAAGTAGTCGAACGTATTGACTTTCAAATTAATTTCTACAAATAGCAGTTAAATTTAAAATTATCTAAGAGAGGCTTGTGACACTAATGTGGTAATAATGCAATGACACAGTTATTAAATTAAGACTTCTTCTTTGTTCTTTATATCAGCAAATATAAGTAACACCTAAAAAGTACCTACCTTTAAAAGTTTATTAGATTAGTTAGTACATATTGTCAGCAATGTATTTTATTAGCCACTCCAAGCACAAACATGCAATTGCAAACATATGCATATTTAAAAATTTAAGTATTGTAACTTACAGATAAAATAGGGTTGTCTAGCGGTCCACCTGCCTACCGTCGATCCGGAGGCTGCTGAGTCCCTGGAATGCGACACCTGTGACCACAAACTAAGACACACTCACAGTACAGAACACTTCAAATTCCAATAAAGTTGCTGTAAAGTTCAATCCACACACTTGCACTAAAGAAATATCAAGGTATAATTCAAAAATGTCACAGAATATTCGAATTAGGTTAAAAAAGTTTCGCGGGATAAAGGATAGGTGTTATACAGCCTAGCGTTCGGACGGAGCGGCGAATGAACTCGGACTGGCGAGAGAGGGGGGTTAGTTAGAGTGGGCCGAACGGGATGCGATGGTGGCGCCGCCGCACCTGTTGTTGTGAGGGCGTACAACTCTGCTCGTACCGTACAACCTCCAAAGCTTGCTTCATTTCGTCCAACTCGCAACTCGCTTGCTTTCTGTGTTGCCAGATCGTACCGAATAAAGCGGACTATTTCTTTTTGACGCTGAATCGTACCTACGACACCATTACCATCACAACAATAACTTTTAAATTTATTATTTCATATAGAGAAGTTTGTTTTTTATTATTTTTACCTCTAGTTCTTCTTCATAAGTATAAGTTACTTTACTATCATAAAGCATTATCTTCTTTCCTTTCTTGCCTATAAAATAACTTGCGTTTTGCTTCTACAAAAAAACTTACAATTAAGGTCCCTATTTTAATTCAAAGCGACATAAGCGAAAGCATTTTATGAAAGCCTTCTCGAGGACTTAAAATTATACACACTTATTTTATTTATCACGCCTGATATTCTAAAAGGTCTGAAAAATTAGGTCGATAATACAAAAAAATCTACTTCCATACAAATTACATCACCCAGCTGACAGCACATTTTTCATGGGAGGTCGAATTCTTTTTTTAGTATTTCGATTTATGTTCCTTAGGAAAAGTTGTTCAATTTCATGGCCAGAATCACCCCTTAAAATATTCATACACAAGGTGTTAATTTGATTGCGTACCATAGCTTAGGGTGTGTTTGGTTTCCAAACGGCGGCACTTCCTCCCGCTAAAAGTGCACCTCACTAACATCCGCGGGTTGCACTCCAATCTCGATCCGGTCCATCACCACCTCGAGACCGAGAAGCCGCACCTATTCTTTTTAACGGAGACGCAGATAGCAACACCGTCAGACGTGGCGTACCTCAACTACCCGGGTTACTCGTTGGAACACAAGTTCAGAAAACGGGCCGGGGTATGTGTGTACGTCCGCGATGACATTTGCTATCGGCGTCTCCGTTGCTTTGAGGATTCAGGGTTTTCAACATTATGGATTCTGGTGGACACCGGCATTGAGAAATCTCTCTACGCCGGTGTCTACCGGTCGCACAGCGGTGACCAGGAGACGACCAAGCTCTTTAGGCACCTGATGGAGAAGGCGGATTGTGCCCAACAGCGGTACCCAACAGCACAGCTTCAATTTCTGGGGGACTTTAACGCCCACCACAGCGAGTGGTTGTTCCCATACCAGAAAACTGACCATGCTGGGAGAGAGGCGCGCAGATTTGCATTGTCGCTAGATCTCACCCAGCTGGTGAATGTCGCTACGCGGGTGCCTGATGTTGACGGACACACGCCTAATTGCTTGGACTTACTGCTGACTACAGATCCGGACAGGCACTCGGTGTCGGTATCAGCCCCGCTGGGAACATCCGACCGACTGGGATGAGATGCGGCACTTCTTTGCGTCCTACCCATGGCAGCCAGTGTGTTTTTCTTCGGGCGATCCCTCTTGTTCAGCTGAAGCGGTTGCGGATGTGATACGGCAGGGGATGGAATACTATATTCCATTCTCCGACATACCGCTCGGTCACAAAGCCCGACCTTGGTTCGATGCGGACTGCGCTCGCGCTGAAGCTCGAATGCAGTCTGCATTCCAAGCCTGGGTTCAAGCCCGTGATCGCAAAGTTCGAGCTCGACGGGTTCGCGCGAAGAAAAAGGCATTCAATTCTGCTGCAAAGTTCTGCAAGAGGGTGATCCGAAAGGCTCGTTATGACCATGTCAGTCGCATAGGGACCAAACTTGCATCCTACCCCTCTGGTAGTAAACAATTTTGGTCCCTATCCAAATTGGTCGAAGCAAACTTCTGCCGTCCCACATTACCTCCCCTGCTGAAACCTGACGGGTCGCTAGCTCACTCTGCGATAGACAAGGCAAATTTATTTGCGTCTCTATTTGCAAGCAATTCTCGTCTAGATGCCGGCTCTTTTCAACCACCAACGATTCCTCGCTGTGATTCTTCGATGTCGGAGATCACAATACACGCAAAAGAGGTTCGTAGAGTGCTCCGAAGCCTAGACGTGAACAAAGCTAGCGGTCCTGACGGGATACCAGCAAGATTCTTGAGGAACTGTGCGCCTGAGTTGTCTCCTGTGCTAACACGTTTGTACCGCCTCTCTCTTATAACAAGAACGGTGCCAAAATCTTGGAAGGTTGCTAACGTACAGCCAGTGCCCAAGAAGGGTAGTCGTGCCGACCCCAGCAACTATCGGCCAATCGCCATCACCTCCATACTCTGCAAAGTTATGGAAAGGGTACTTAATGGAAAACTGCTAACATACCTAGAAGCTAACGACCTACTCAGTGACAGTCAGTATGGCTTCCGCCGAGGACGATCAACTGGGGATCTTCTAGTATATGTCACGCATTGCTGGGGGGAGGCCATTGAGAAACACGGCGAAGCCC
The DNA here is from genome assembly GCA_947532105.1 of Athrips mouffetella. Lineage (NCBI taxonomy): Eukaryota > Metazoa > Arthropoda > Insecta > Lepidoptera > Gelechiidae > Athrips > Athrips mouffetella. Next base: position 3,454,782 of record OX383964.1, on the reverse strand, counting down.
TTGCTGTGTCACTGGACATCTCGAAGGCCTTCGACAGGGTGTGGCACGCAAGTCTGTTGAGCAAACTTCCTACATACGGCATTCCTGCTGACTTTTGCTCTTGGATATCTGACTTCCTGAGTGAACGGTCGATCCGAGTAGTCCTTGATGGCTGCTCCTCTGACCTCATGGCTATCGACGCCGGGGTTCCTCAGGGGTCTGTTCTCTCTGCGACTCTTTTCCTGCTGCACATCAACGACCTTCTAGGTCCTAGTATTGTTGGGTACGCAGATGACAGTACTGTTGTCGAGAGATATATGTCTAGCGCAAAAGCCAGCAGTGACGATATACGTTCTTCGAGAAAGGCCATGTTAGAGCGAATAAACTCAACCTTAAGTCGTGTCTCCGAGTGGGGTGACAAAAATCTGGTGAGTTTCAACGCCACCAAAACACAGGCGTGTCTGTTCACCGCCAAAAGGAGTCCGTTCAATCTGGCTCCTACTTTCCGAGGTACAACTGTACCAGTTACCGACAGTCTCGAGCTACTTGGCATGAAGTTGTGTGCAAACCTAAGCTTCGGCGCTAACATTGAGTCTAAAGCCCAAACTGCGGCAATAAAGCTGGGCATCCTCAATAAGGTTAAGCGTTACTTCACTCCTGGACAGCTTCTAGTTTTATATAAAGCCCAAGTCCGATCCTGCATGGAGAATTGCTGTCACCTTTGGGATGGCTCAGCAAAATACCAACTAGCCGCACTTGACTCGATAGATCGCAGAGCCAAGAAGCTCGTTGGTGATGAGATGCTGGTGAAAACCAAGTTTCACAGTCTGGCCCACCGTCGCAAAATTGCATGTCTGTCGGTCTTCTACAGATTGTACTTCGGAGAGTGTGCTCAAGAGCTCCACGAGCTTATTCCACCATCTCCCTTCTACCATCGGGAGTCCAGACGCACCGCAGGATATCACCCATACTTGGTTGATATTCCGCACATTCGCACAAAGCGCTTTGAAACATCTTTTATAATGCGCACAGCTAAAGAGTGGAATTCTCTGCCTGCGTCTGTGTTCCCGAGTTCATATAACCCGAATCTATTCAAGTCGCGAGTGAATAGGCTTCTACTGGGCAAACTCGTTCTATCGTCGACCTCATCTCTGTCTTCAAGACTAGATCGAGGTCAAGAGTAAGCCCATTGACGATAAAAAAAAATAAAAAAAAAAATAAAGGAACACAAAAAAAATATTTAAAAAAATCCTACTATAAAAAAAACTAAAACTCCATTGAAACTTAACGAACGCGGAGGGAAATGACCCTGACGGAGCATCAGTGGTACACGCAGTACCTATCAGTGGATAAGGTGGCACATACATAACTGAAACTCTTTTGCGCGCTTTTGATAGCGCGGTGCTCAAGGTCACTACCCTCCGCGTTAGTTTAGTTTCAATGGAGTTAAAAAAAATTAAGTAGGATTTTTTTTTTTTTTTAGTTCCTTTATCGTTACTGAACCACCCCCTAAGCTATGGCACGCAATCAAATTAACACCCTGTATATGATAAAAAATAAGGGTGTTGTAGTAAAAAGAAACGCATCACACAATTTGATGAATCAATCTAGTCATTCCTAATCGCAAATTAATTATTAATTTAAATTGTGAATTTCTTATTATCCATTTTATTATTTACACAATAATATTCACAATGTTTCCGATTTAATTTTGATGTTTTATTATGTTGACGATTTATTGTTCTTTTAATTTTATATTATTTTACTAATCGTATTTATTAAGTTAATTTCTAATGTCTTTTACTGCATGCCTTACAATGCAATGCCGTAATATAGGGTTCATGTACTAACCGCTACAATTAATTTTAGAACTTTAAGCTGTTCATGTAAGCATAGATAATTGAATTGTGAATTATGATGTTTAATCCAATTTATAGAGTAAAGATTTAGCGAATAATTAACCACCTTCAGATCTGGCGTGAAATTTCTATTTTTAATAACTTGTCGTCTGAAATTTACATTGGCCGACTGGCAATATTCCTAACAGCATTAATTTGATTACACAACGCGGTAAGTTTACCGGGCGCGGACCGGGAAGAAATGTCGTCAAGAATTATTATGCATTTGCAGAGCTTGTCCAATTGAAATTCTTTGTAGTCATGCTCCAGCTTACTACTGGCTGGCAGTTCACAGTAATAACTAACATTCATAAAAATGTCTTCCACTTTTGTGTTGTAAATAAGTTGGCGGACTTTGGTCGTATCTCGAGCCAAGTGAAATACCTAAGCGTATTAATACTTGCCTATTGTCATTGCGCCTTGCGCCTACTTGCTGTTGGCAAGAATAAGCTACAGTAGAAATGCATGAATTAATGATATAATTTTTGTAAGAAAATATATACTTAGGTAGTTCACTGTAGTTACACATGCAAAAACTGCTAAGAGTGGCCGTTTTTCGCACTTTTTGTATCTGTATCTACAGTGAACTATATTTTTCAGGATTGATAGATTCTAAATAAACTAGGGTACTCGAACCTTTACTTCAATTTTGTAAGACAGGATTTTCAATAAGTTTTGTATTTAGCTAGTAATATTTGTTTAACTGATGGGGGCGCTAGTTGTCTGGGGGTAAGCCCTTAAATTAGGATTCCGTTTTGGTGAAACATAAGTAAAAGCTTTTAAAAAGCAATAACATTTGGATTCTGCATGCAAATTAACCGCATCAGATTTTGTCGATAAATATCTGTTTGTCGATAAAAAGAAACACACGGACGTTAATCGTAAAATTTTCATTGGTTCTACTCCCGAAGCCTACTGATTCTACTAATCAAAACAGGCAACTTTTAAAAGTAACAATAAATTAAATAAAAATGTTTACTTCCCATTCAAAATGAGTCTATCACGTGACCATTTTGGTATGTACCTAAGAGCCGAAAAAATATTTTCGTGTTAATTTTTTCTCTTCAGGAAAGTTGTTTAGTTTCGTTAGTAGAGTCACTGGGCTTTGGAAGCGAAACCAATACAAAACGGTGTATGTACCTACTTATATTTTTAAAGTAGGGCCAACATAAGAAGTACCTTTTGACGTTTTCTTATCACCAACACACAAGGTTCATTTTTCTTTGCAGGTCGTAATTTGTCATAAGTTTGACAGATGTCAAAATGGACCTATTACGATGGCCCTACTTTAGGCCTGGGTATGTGTATGTGAAAATTTGTGTTCAAACCCTCTTGTGCTCTGGAAATCCTCGTAGTCGGTGGGTATGGTATACTCTCCAACAGCACGTCAGAAGAAAGACTGTAGACTTTATGGCATGGTAATAGAGTTGCAAATGTTTCCACTGACGTGCGGTTGATTGATGACCCTTTTTGACGATACTTAATTTAGAAATTGTCAAAACAATTAAGTTTTCATTCATGTTTGTTTGAATGCATGTAAAGGCGAAACTGCACCTAAAGATAATAATAATAATGATAATAAGTCCATCGTGACAGCTGTCAAAAATACGAAAAATTATGACCTGCAAATAAAAATGAACCCTATGTGTTGGTGATAAGAAAACGTCAAAACGGAGTTCTTAAGTTGGTTGCACTTTTTTTAATTTGAATTTTTGTACAAAAATAAGCATAAGCTCATTGGAATAAAACGGCCATCTTTTATCTTTTTCAAATAGTTTTATTTTATTTCTTCACGTGCCTTTATGAATAAATCTTTATTGTGTTTCGTACCTTATTGCTTTAATGAGAATCCACTTTAAACACCAATAATTAAGTGCAAAAAATAGGCACGCAGGTACTGTGAAAATTAATAAGGTTACAGGTACTTAGTAAGGGGCAGGTACTGTGGTAATTAATTAAATTAATATTTATATTCTATTTTAAAAGGTCAGAAAATGAGAACAAAAAGGAACCGCGCTTGTCTCAGTCAGCGTAGAGTCGAAAGTCGCAATGACAGTGTCAAGTTTGACCTGCTCTAGACGGTAGTACAGCAATTTTTTTCGATGAAATATCTACAGGGATGACTTTGAACATATTCGACAAATTTTAAGGGTAAGTTCTATTATCGATATAGATCAATTTTCCCCAAAAACAAACAACTTTCCCGAAGAAAAATCTTTTATTCTAGAAAATACTTTTTCGGTGTACCAAGGAGATGCTCTCCTTTATAAATCTGTGGGTGTCCCATACAAAATGAGTCGACCACGTGACCACTTTACTATGGGGACACGAAAAAATTCTTAGTACCTAAAAAGATTTGATTCTTCGCGAAGGTTGCTTGTCATGTCATGATGCAAAACCAATGAAAATTCAAGCTGTATACTGTTGTCTGATTTTTCAATTGAGAAGATATCACTGAATTTATTTATTTTTTTCTTGTTCGTGTGACCAGCTGACGTACCTATATCCACCACTTTATAGTCAGCTGACTTTTTATTTTCTTTAAAATATGAGGTTAGCAACATTTTGGTAAATTCTCAATCGGGAGGAAATTATTGAAAACATTTTTTTGCCCACCTACGGAACCTACCCACGGAAACGCAGCTGACGTTGAAAAGTCTTCATGATTCAACTCTGTATACCTAACATTTTATAAAAGTTATCTCCCGAGAGGAAATGTCTGACGAAATTAGTACCTGGCTCACGGACTATAGTCTGACCGCAACCGCTGTACGTCTGTATAGGTATGCTCGCGGCGAGACGCTCGCTCGCATCGCTCGTCATCGCTCACGGCGGCAACTAGTTCTTGCTCTTTCCTTCCCACTCCTTCACCTCCCCGCGCATACCTAAGGCGCGGTACAGCGGTCGCGGTCAGACTATAATACCTCTTTAGTCACATCATCATCATTAAATTTATTAATAAACAGAAATCCTGCGTGCTCAAAATTTATTGGTGTTTCTGGTGGAATACTTCGATTTATAATTCGTAACATTGAAAACAGGAGGTACATTTTTTGGGTTTATTCCGCGACGACACGAAGCCTTACCGTTGGCAGAGACACAAATGGCGTCTTCCCTCTCACTTTATTACAAAGACAACTGAAAGATAGAAATATTGTTCTGTGCTGCCCTGCGTTATCTACGTCTTAGCTTACGCCCACCCCAGTATGGCACATAAGAAACACTGAGCCTGAAATGTTGATATAGTCTGACCGCAACCGCTGTACCGCTGTATAGGTATGCTCACGGCGAGACGTGAGGGGCATCCCTCGTCATCGCTCCCGGCGGCAACTAGTTCTTGCTCTTTCCTTCCCACTCCCCCACCTCCCCGCCGCTACCTATACGGTCAGAGTGTCAGACTATAGTTCATCCTACACGACAATGTTTTTAATAACAAACACAAGGTATAGGCTGTTAGGAATAACGTTGTGGTCCTTTCAAGGGACGTGTAGTGGAAGAGCCGGCAGCAAAAATACATACTTACCTCACCAGGGCATATTTTAAGGGTCTGCTGAAGCCTTCATTTTTTTTATTATAAATCAATGGAGAACTGTTTGCAACACTTTAAATGAAAAAGAAATTCCTTCGATTATTTTGAGGCATGTATTTTTACACCCAGCTCTCGCACTACATGTCTTGGTTAAAATGTAAGTGACTAAGACATTTCTATGTGTAATTTAATTATTTCATTTCAAATTTAAGGATCACAGGATCGCATCACTTTCCCCAATACCATTGCTAAGACCCTATATTTTTATTGTTTGATTGGTTAAAATTATTGCCATATTTCAAATAGCCACAGAAATATTACATAGAGCGGATTTAACCCCAATTTTTATAGAAAATATTGCGTTCTACGTTAACTTTAATTACAAGGTGTATGGCACAGACTATATTACAAAATATACAAGAATTACGGCCTAGTAATTTTATTCTAATATCACTTTAGTTAATGATATAGCTGGTGATACAGTTGCGTTGTAGTGATGATGACTATTAGTAGAATTAGGTGGCTGAATATACCTGAAAAAAAAAAGAAAATAATTTTATTAGTAAGCAAAACATTTGTTAAAAAAACCGGTCAAGTGCGAGTTGGACTCGCGCGCCGAAGGTTCCGATATACCTTTAGTATTTTTGGAAGCAATAAACTCCATTTTTAGGAACGCATAACTAAATTTTTTTGTAAAAGTTTTTTGAAGTTTTTCTACTGACGTGCTGTTAAGTTTCCGAAACCTACAGCGAGAGTCCGACTTACACTTGGAAGTACACACGGCCGCACATCAGTAGAAACACTTTTGGACCTTATGGCGTGGTAATAGAGTTGAAAAAGTTTCTGCCGACAAGCGGTTGACCGTACTTACAACTTATTACCAACTGTTTTTACAATGGCGGAAAAACGATGAGGTGGTGAAGATTCAGATTCAGATAATTTTATTCAATGTAGATTCTTTACAGAATACTTATTGAATGTCATGCAGAATACAATGCAAATAGAGCGAGTCTACGCCGTTTCGGATCGTGCTATGGCAGCGTAGACCATGTGGCACCTTAAAACTCTTGACATCAGGGTTATTCAGCTTTGCCACTTGGCCAGTGGCAATGCTTTTCGTTTTCGAGAAACTGATTTCAAATATGCAAATATTATATTTATTTATACAAACATTATTCGTTTAATAGTATAGGACAAGTGACCTACGATCTTATAGACGTAGAACCAACATGGCTGCCCCACAGCAGTGCTTTCAATGCTGCTTCATGGCAAGAATAGGCAAGGGGTGGTACTTCCCCAGACGGACTTTACACAAAAACTCTACCCCCTTCATTAAGTCACGAGATATAGAAATAGTAATATCTTTATTTACCAAACATTTGCACAATTCACAATAGCTTGAACCCCGCACTAGGTAAACCTGTATCACGAGCGTCAACATATAAATTTTGACATTAAAAAACAGTATTGACTAAAACCTATGCTAAAACATACAAATGTACATTTTTTTTATATAGGGTGACTTTTAGTTAGTTCTTGATAGCAAAAGATATGCATGTACTCATGATACTGAACAATTTTTCACAAGGAACAAAGGTCGAAATACGAAAAACCAAATTTGACCTGCCATACAAAATACGCTATCAGCTGATGCAGTTTCTATGGGAGGTCAAAACTTGATTTTCGTATTTCGACCTATGTTCCTTGGGGAAAGTTGTTCAGTATCATGAGTACATTCATAACTTTTTCTATCAAGAACTAATTAAAAGTCACCCTATATGGCTTGGTTTGGTAATACTTACACGCAGAGCCAGAAGCCTCATCCTGCATTGGTGAGCGATACTCGTCAGTTATGTCTAAGAACTGATAGATCGCCTTAAACCCTGTTCCGTCGAGTCTGTCGTTCGACCTGCAACAAGCGATGTATTACAAAATTGTATTCCGTAATAAATAGCTTCGCCAGCAAAGCCCTTTTTAATTTTAGGGTTCCGTAACTCAAAAAAAAAAACGGAACCCTTATAGGATCACTTTGTTGTCCGTCTGTCTGTCTGTCTGTCTGTCAAGACCCTTTATCTCACGAACGGGTAAAGGTATCAGGTTGAAATTAATACCATATATTAAGATTTATGAACCACACAAGATCTGAAAATTTAATTTTTTTACAATGACGCAATCAAAAGATATGGCGTTTTATGTCCTCATCTCCATACATTTATTCAAGAATGCAAAACCTACAGGGTACTTCCCGTTGACCTAAAATTATGAAATTTGGCAAGAAGCTAGGTCTCACAGTAGGTACAAATAATGGGAAAAGTCTGAAATCATTAAATAACAACAACAACAAAAATAACAACAAATAATAAAATTTGGTCAATCGCGTGTCGGACTCAAAAAAATTTACACATTAACTTACTGAAATTTCAACTAATACAATTATGATTATGTGCTGGTACGGAACCCTCGGTGCGCGAGTCCGACTCGCACTTGGCCGGTTTTTTTAAAAGGGATCACTTACTCTACACAACCTCCACCCCTTAGCTCCACCCTCGCCGTCTAGTACTTATAGTATGTTGTTCAGGACATTTTCTGCTGAATGTTTTAAGGTTCAATGACTTTAGTGAAAAGTACCCTAAACCGACGACGAGGTTAATAAAAGTAGAGGAAACGAGGGATGTATGTAGAGTATTATTGATGCTGTTGTCTTTGCCTACCCCACAGGGAAAAAAGCGTGATATTATGGTCTTTAACATTGCGTCTTACGACTTCGGTTACGCACCATTACCTATTCTTTGCTTCGGTGAGTTAAATAGTGACCTGACCACAGTCAAGGTGGTGTACGATACTCATAACATAACATAAGGACTCTTCTGTTCATTCTTCTGTTTTGGTTCCCTTTTATGACTCCCACGATTTGGGTTAACACTCAGAGTCTACGTCTTTCGTTGGTCTGTGTGTACGATACTTCAACAAAATACCTGAAAATGTATTGCAATTACCTGAGAGAAAACTTAGCAAAGCAAAGTTATGTAAAAAAGCTTAGGTACTATAAATTAGATGACTATATCACTGAGAAAGAGGGGAGACAGAAACACATTGTAAAAAGCCGTCTCTTATTAAAATAGGCCGTGCTGCGGTGGTTTCTTGACGTTTCTTTTACGCTGATACTAAACGGTGTAAACTCGCTCTATTTGCATTGTATTTTGCATGACATTCAATAAGTATTCTGTAAAGAATTCACTTTGAAAAAAAATATCTGGATATGAATCTGATTCTACATGTAACTCCATCATTGTCCACAATATATGACATAATAGTCCTTGGTCAAAAAACGTGACAAGGATCTGGCTCGCTACCAAACGCCACGAAGTAATAAATCTATGCTCGCTACACTTCCCGTATTCAATTGTTTTTCGCGATCTTCAACAACTCACCTGAAAGTAACTTTGAAGAAATTCCTCTCAGATTCAACATGGAACTCCTTCATCTGTCCGCAATATCTGCCATATCTATTGTCTTCAGTCATGGTGTTGGAAAACTCCACGTAGTCGCTTGCCGACACCGCTTCGCATCTGAAAAAGGAGATTTGATATTTTATTAAGGAATCTGGCTAAGTGTCTGATATATTGTGTTAATGTTGTGTTTGATTGTTTTATTGCTTTGTTATTTCATCATCTTAACCTCCCATGAAACGTCCACTACAGGACAAGGAAATTCCAGCTTTTGCTAAAATAATGTGGAGAGGAAGTACCATAGTCACCACGCTTGTTAGCATTACGGCTGGCACCATCGACCGCGGTTGTTGGTGGCCGCAGAATGTATGCGATACACAGAAGGATGCTGCTGCCCATCCTCTGTTTCAATAACCCTTAGTCGCCTCTTACGACACCCACGGGTAGAAATGTGTTGGTACAATTCTTTACCGGCACCACACGGGCTTTATTTCATGGATGTACCTCACGGAGTAGAGAATCTATTATTTCACGAAGAAGAAAATTTTAAGTGTGACATTATAAAAAGGTCGACCAAGGGTCGGTCCATCGTCGACCTCATCTCTGTCTTCAAGACTAGATCGAGGTCAAGAGTAAGCCCATTTTCAATAAAAAAAAAATGTTCAAATATATATTTTCTCTAAATAAACGTTTGCATATCATATTACAAGGGTCATTCATTTTATTGTTAGTTTGTTGCTAATGTAGAAGTTATTTGCAGCAAACAAAAGACAAAGGAGAGCGTAATCAAAACATACTGCTTTGTGCTAGGTATGCGTTGGTATGCATAGTACAATATTGAGATCCATTGTATTATCATACAAACATTAACTATAATATATATATAGTCGTCTATGACTATACAGCGTGTAACGAAAAGGTGTGATAATAATTAAGGGGGTGAATCTGCACATCAAACTGAACAATTTAACCCAAGGAACAAAGGTCATAGAAAAAAATCTATGTATTTTTGATCTCCCATGTGATAGAAACTGCATCAACTGATTGCGCATTTTGTATGGGAGGTCAAATTTGGTTTTTCGTATTTCGATCTATGTTCCTTGGGGAAAGTTGTTCAGTTTCATAGGCATATTCACACCCATCAGTATTATCACACCTTTCCGTTACATGTTGAATAAGAAAAAAAATGCAAATTAAAATGGAGTACAAAAAAAACAATTTTCAATACAATTGCTCGAAAATCGTACTTACAAGGACGTGAACATTGCTCGTAAGTAGTTACTTACCGAACTAGTGCGGTAAGTAAGAAAAGTATACTACCAAGGAGGTTTTACACTCTGATCATAAAATTATTTTGTAAAAATACTACAGTGGTGACTTTTTACTTGGGTGACGACTGACTAACCTATATTTAAAATAAAATGGAGAGTACCAGGAGAACATAAATCGAAAAGAGGCTGACAGTACCGATGGTTGGTTCCTTTACCAAGTGTATTACTTATACCTGTTTTCTCACAAATGTATTGAAAAACGTCGTAAGATACACGTCCGTAAGGGTTATGACAAACTCGTGGCGATGGTAAACCCTCGACTGCGTCTCGGGCTTACAAAACGTCAACTCGTTTGTAATAACCCTACTTACGGAACTTGTATCTTAAACTACTATTTCAGGAGCATTTCACAACTCATTTATTTATTATAACCATCTTAGTAATGCACTTAAACGGATGATCTGCCTTTTAATATGAACGGTACAGGGCCGACTAGTTTCGATTCTCTTTGGTCAGCAATTTCGCGGAAGAAGAAGATCGACCTCTGTGTAGAACTTAGAACAAAGACCTCCTTGCATGGGCATATTCACACCCTTCAGTATCATCACACCTTCAAATTTATTTGGTGAAGAAGATCCGCGTATCGGTAATTCTGTTTCCGAAACTGGTTTCGAACGTTCAGTTTCGAAAGTGGCCGAAGCGGGATGGAATCTGGTCGGCTCTATGCTCGGATGCTCTATGGCGTCCTTATGACACATGATTTTATACATTATCACGTCATGAGTCGTTTGTGCTAAAAACATCTTTATTCATATCAGAATAAACTTTGACATAAATATTCACTGTCGGACAGGTTTCTATCCTTTGCTCCCATCCGGCGGCTTACTAACCTAACCAGATTACTGACCAATTTTTTTATGCTAGATTTATTTTATACTTGGTAGGTCAACAAGTCCCGTGTGGAGCCGGCAAAGAATAGTACCAACGCATACATACCCGTGGGTGTCGTTAGAGGCGACTAAGGGTTAACTGGAGGATGGGCAGCAGCATCCTCCTTTGTATCTTACATCCTACTTACTGCGGTCACCTACAACCGCGGTCCATGGTGCCAGCCGTAACGCTAACAAACGAGGTGACTAATTGTACTTCCCCTCCACATTTTTCTCAGCTAAAGCTAGAATTCTGGAGCTACCTGTCCTGTAGTGGACGTTTCGTGGGATGTTATGATGAGGACAAACAGCAAATGCCATGGCACATCTTGCTGCTTAAGGGTGGTTTTTCCACCGTTGCTGTGCGAGTGAGCTAAGCTCTGAGCTGGAAAATTCAAACCAATACAATTGCTCCATATTTTGACAAACTAGGAAAATGGAGCAATCCCCTTGTTTGGAATTTTCCGAGCTCAAAACTTAGCTCACTTGCACAGCACTGCTAGAAAACCACCCTGTCTTCCGTCACCTACACGTATGTGTATCTGGGCCCTGAGACAAGAGGCTTTCTACTATCGCAAACACTATAGAATAGAATAAAAATATATGGGATTAACATTAGCTGTCACGCAACATTTCGTTAGCTTATGTCAATCCCGCACATTTTCATTCTATTCTACTAGCGTTTGCGATAGTAGAAAGCAGCTTGACTCTAGGCCACATCCTCCTAATATTATAAACGCGAAAGTTTGTAAAGGAGGGATGGATGTTTGTTACTCTTTCACGTAAAAACTACTGAATGGATTTTAATGAAACTTTACAATATTATAGCTTATACATCAGAATAACACATAGGCTACAATTTAAAAACCTGCGCAGACGAAGTCGCGGGCACCAGCTAGTACATACATAATATCACGCCTTGTTCCCGTCGGGGTAGGCAGAGACCACAGTTCAACAGCTGATAATCTCTTTAAAGGTACTCTCTTTGATAAAAAGTTGGGAAAAACGAGGGAAAAACTTACGGTAAAACTCCTTCCACGTCGAAATTAGTAAAATGTAGATGGACTTTTTCTGTATCGCCTCCGTGAAAGAAGTAAGTGCATTCTGTGTCCCGTGGGTAAGGCCCTGGAGAGTTTGGGGACGCGAAAGTTCCATTTCTTGACTCAGTGCTGTTGTAGACGAAGGCACAGGGAAACTCTTTGAGCTGTCTTCCTGAGGTAATGCCGAAATCTGAAAAAGATGGTAAGTTATTTAGAAGAAGAAAAGCAAATCTTAATGAGTCATCCCGATATATACTGAGGGAAGAATGTCAAGATCGTAGTAGGTGGAGGGTTGTGGTCTCGGTCTACCCCGATGGGAAATAGACATGATGTTACGTATATACAGGGTGTATGGGACGGTGTACCGAAAACTGAACAATGAAACTGAACAACTTTCTCGAGAAACATTTTTTGGGAAATGAGAAAATATTTTGACCTCTCCATACAAACTGTTCGAACAGAGTGAACAATTTGTTTAGAGAGGTAAAAAATTGTTTTCATTTCCCAAAAATGTTTCTTTGGGAAAGTTGTTTAGTTTCGTTAACTGAGCACGCTCTTTTAGTTTTCGGTACACCGTCCCTTACACCCTGTATACAAGGTGTAACAGAAAGGGTATAGCAACCCTGAAGGATGTGATTCTGCTCATGAAACTGAACAACTTTCCGTAAGGAAAATAAGTCAATATACGAAAAAAAAATTGACCTCCCATAAAAATGCGCTATCAGCTGATTCAGTTTACATGGGAGGTAATTTTTTTTTTCATATTTCGACCCATGTTCCTCAGGGAAAATTGTTCAGTTTCATGGGCAGATTTACAATTTACATCCTCTAGGGTTGGTACAACCTTTTTGTTACACCCTGTAAAGAACCAGTGACCCGATTCTTGCATATCACCAAGTGATTTTTAAGATTAAAATAAATAAAAAAGCGCAGAGACTCTTAAAACTTAATCAAACTAAAAAATTACCACACAATTTGAACGAATAAATTGTTTTTAAAAAAAGTACGATTTTGAATGTTTTGTAATAATTTAGCACCCAGTGGTATTCAAAAATCAATCCTCAGGTGCGAAACAAAATCATAGCTTATAGCAAATGTGAAATGTTATATGAAATTGATTATATTGATTTCTTTTCTGGCCGATTTTTTTAAATAATATTACTGTGCTTTAATGTACAACGCAAAGCCTAACGTTTCTTCCCTTAACTAAAGAGTAAAAACCCTATCAAATCTTGAAGATAACCAACTAAGGAAATGTAAACATAAAACATAATTTATACATGTCCATGATTGGCAGAATACCTTAATTTGTCTACGTACACTTGTTATTAGATTTATTTTCTAACATTTTAATGCATGCGGGCAAGTGCTTGGAAAATTTTGCACTAAAACTTTAACGAGCCATAATTCAAATTTATGATAGAGCAATAACAGACAAGAGATCCGTCTTATTTTATTTATTTGCTTGCATTTCAAGATCTTCAAGTTGGAGAAAAGTTTTCGAAGTTGTATCTTGTTCCTTCTCAAAAATAATCTTATGTAGGTTTGAACTGTACACTAATTATACAAATTCATAATCATCATCATAACATCCCATGAAACGTATTCTGCAGGACAAGGAGCTCCCTCCAGAATTTCAGCAGAATTCGGCGGAGTATTATACGGCGCGTAACGGAAAGGTATGATAATACTAAAGGGTATGAATCTGCCCATGAAACTGAACCACTTTTCTCAAGGAACATAGGTCATAGAACCATCATAGAACTAAATCAATTTTGACCTCCCATAGAAACTGCATCAGCTGATAGCGCATTTTGTATCAGAGGTCAAATTTGGTTTTTCGTATTTCGACCTATGTTCCTTGGGAAAAGTTGTTCAGTTTCGTAGGCAGATTCACACCTTTCAGTATTATCACACAACGCTTGTTAGCGTTGCGGCTGTACCATTACATGGAACGCGGATATTGGTGACCGCGATGGTACACTCAACATCACGTCAGTAGAAACACTTTTAGACCTTATGGCGTGGTAATAGAGTTGAAAAAGATTCTACCGACGAGCGGTTGACCCTACGATACACAGAAGGATGGTGCTGCCCATTCTCCGGTTCATAATCCCTTAGTCGCCTAACACGACACCCACGGGTAGAGATGAGCTGATGGTACTATTCTTTGCCGTCACAACACGACTAAATATTACATACAAAATTATTTTAACTTGAAATCATTACCCCAAGAGAAATCGTTAAGTAATTAAAACCAGCCAAGTGTGTGTCGGGGAAAATAGGCTTTCCTTGGTGGAAAGGTCAAGCTTGACACTCACACTGCAACTCTAGTCCGTATGTCTACATGGAAATAAGAACGGTACAAAGTCCAAAGCTTGATGTGCACGTCGGTGGAAAGACGTTGACCTTGAGTGGGCCTCTGGTTACGGACGTACGTAGCGTAGCGCTATGGTTCAGCTTCTACTGGTTTTGTTTCTACGTGCTTGCTGTCGTGCCGTGCGAACTTAATTAGTGGTAACTTTTTAAGTAGGTCGGGCCGCAAGAAGAGCTTACGTGGGACGACCGAGTGGAAAACGACCAGTCGGTCGTCCTAGGTACAGATGGGGTGACGAAGTGCGGAAAGACCTGGATGCCCTCCAAAGAACCGATTGGCAAGAAGCGGCACAGTACAGGAAAGAATGGAGAACTCTCGTGTCGGAGGCCAAGATCCTCTTGGGGTCGCTGAGCCAGCGTAGTAAGTTTTAAGTAGGTACTTATTCGATATTTATCTTTATACTTCATACTTACTTTCTACAAAAGAGTAAGAGATCTTAAATCCTCTCGCGTATCTCGAAGAGTGCGTTCCCCTGAACTCCAGCATCAGTTTGGGCCCGTTGGACATTATCGGTTTCGGAAGGTCCACTCCGCAGAAAGTGTCAACTTTTTCTAACCGCCCGTCTACGTTGACGAAGGCTTGTAGGGAGTCTACGTTGGAGCAGCTGAAATTCAGAGAAAGATGAAGTGAACAACGTGAAAGATGTTAGAGCTTTTAAAATTGATCTTCGTCATCTTTGTCGTAAATAGCTTGACCTGACGGTAAACTTAAATATATTACTAGATAATGCATATTTTAGCAAATTAATACAATCCGACAATCCCATAGAAGTCCACTGCTGGACCCCATCCAGCTCCTCCCACAATTTACAGCAAAAACGCCTGGTCGTGAATGGGGTCACGTTACTATGGTGGCCGCAGTATGGTAGTACGTACGCGATACTCTGAAGGACGCAGATACCCAACCTCTGATTCAGGATAGTCGCCTTTTACGAAACTCACGGGTAGAGAGAGGTTTATACTATTCTTGACCACATTAAAGAAGCAATGAAAAATTGGCCAAGCAATTGCCTACAGATTTTTTATTTCTAATTCTTATGAGACCGAAATGGGCACAAAAATCCCCAGGCAACTCAAGATCTACAAAAAGTTTAGTGTAAAATTATCATAGCCGCCCTCAATCTTCATTAAATTATGAAAATTCATCAAGGTGATACTTACTCCAAAGACCCATCAGCAGCTTTATACAAAAAGAAGTCTTGGAATATAAGTCTGACTCTCTCTTTCCCCCTGCCGAAGAACTCGTAGTGGCAGTGGGTGTTTGGGGGGTAAGGCGAGGGGAAGTGGGGAGAAGTCAAAGTGCCGTGCTTGCTCCCGTCACTGCTGAACTCCTGGTGGCACGATGAAGCTGGAAAGAAGAGAAAATGCAGTTAATACTTCGACCGCTTATAAAGGAACTACGCGGTTTACTATGGGACAGGTAATATTGTTGGGGGATGGTGTGTGGTGTAAAAACAGAGTACCCGAACTGAAGGCGCCTGCGGAAAATTAGAGGGGGAAAACAATTTTTTTAAAATTTCTCCAGTTCGTTGCACATCTTTTAGAAGTTCAGAAGGAAACGAAATAACATATTTAAGATACACTTAATTTAAGATTCGCAAAAATCAAATGTTTAGGTAGTGGACGACCATGGTTTTATCTAGGGATTATAAATTTATTACAAAACATCACCTCAAAGATAAACAGCACCCAAAAGTGGGTACTGACTGACCCAAAAATCCACTTTCAGGTGTCATTGTCATATTATTATGCAGTGTCCGGGGTATCCTAGATTAGGCTTTGCTGGGTTAGTGGTGAACCTGGCTATCAGAGTTTACAAGCCGTCAAATGGCCTCTTACTTGGTAGGCCTATGGGTAGGCCGGTATTTCACTGGGACACCATGGCAGCGCAACCAGTCGCCGCTACCAACAAAATGTATACAGCTCTATAGAGAGTTACTCACCTGGTGTCCGTTTGGTTGCGCAACCAATTTGGCGGCGCAACCAGCTCGGATGCTGGTTGCGCTACCACTCCCAGCGAAATATAGCCCTTAATACTAAGGCCGCAGGGTGTGGCGACTCTGGTGTCTTTACTGGTGTCTAGTTACGGACACCATGGTGGCGCAACCAGTCGCGCCACCGTGGTGTCCTAGTGAAATATCGGCCGTAAGGCAATACGATGTAGGTAACCCGCGCGCGACGTAACGACTACTACAACGGCCTAACGCGCTTTCCGAAATACGGAAATACTCCAGTAAAAATACGGTTTTGCAAAACATTAAATGTTAATAGCTACTTTTTTGTGTATCTCGTATTTAAATATGACGTTAAGACGCAATATTTACGAATCCACCTAAAATTTAAAGCGGAATATTTTTTTCGAATAACAGCTAAGGCAAAAATAGTAATAGACAATTATATACTTTATATCATAGATAAACGTATACTTTACATATAGGCATCAAAATCCACCATAAATATATTTAAACGAACGATTAGTCTAATTAATTAATTAGTCTTTGAATTCAGGAAGGTGTGATCGTGGCTTTATATTGGTTTTGTTTCCACTTGCTTGCTGCCGTGCGTACCTACATACTACTCGGGTTGTTCAGTCAAGAGCACATCAAGTTTGACATATTGAACTTTGTACCGTTCTTATTTCAATAGTCGTATGGTCTAAAGTCGAATTGCGAGTGTCAAGGTTGACCTGTCGTTGACTGTACGTATGTAATCACGAGTCGTATGGAGTAGGTATCGAGTGTAGGAATGGCTAAGAACTTGGTAATAAAAGGAACCATAAAAAATTGCATTCGAAATCATAAAAAATCTTTGGAAAACACACACGAAGATTAAAAACAATTTAAAAATCTGATCAAGTGCGAGCTAGACTCGCACGCCGAAGGTTCTGATATACCTACTTTACGGGTAGTAATTTTAGAAGCAATTAAAGGCAACCTTTTGGACCGCAATACAAAGTTTTTTTGTAAAGGTTTCTTGCAGATTTCTGAAATACTGTGCTACTTAGAGAGATCGTTTAAATTTACTATGGAAATACATTTTATCCACGCCGACAAAGTGGTAAAATAAAATCTTGAAAAATCTTTTTTTTTCTTGTTCCCCATCTTGTAGGTTGTCGTTGGACTGGTCTTTCAAAAATAATATGAATTTGTATCATTTCTATAATTTTTTAGATTAAGGGATCCCTTTGCGAAATATTAAGCTAAGCGCTAGTCGAGTCTACCCTCTTGTCTTGCCTCTCTGGCCGCTAAACGGTTGTTATTGGAAATGTGAAAAAAATCACATAAGTAGTACAAGTATATGATGGAATTAAAAGGAAAACTATGACAGCTAAGTAGGCATTGCAGTTCCAATAGCCAAAAAACTAGAAATAATAAAAATTACAATAGCAATCAGGCGCTAGAAAGAACCTCGCTGAGCATTAGGAGGTAAGAAATTTATGTAATGAACTTTATGAAATACAAAATTAAACCTGCTTTGCGATTAAAAAAAATATCGTCTAAAAACTGCGCGACCCTATACTGCGCGTGGCCCGACATGCACTTGGCCGGTTTTTTACCATTTTGGTTCGGAACCCTAAAATCAATGATCTGCAAACTAACGCATGCGTGTAAAGGAACGTTACAATTAGTGTTGTATCTTTAGTTACTTGTTATTCTAAAACTAATACCTACTATTTAAGTAGCAAGTATCAGAATACTTGTAAGTGTGGTATTGGATGATATGACTATCATTCCTGCGTGGCCGCTTTTTCGTAGCCTAAAATTCATAATTAATGTACTGTTTTCATTTCGTTTTCGGATTACAAAGACAGCACCACTTTTGGACCTGTTACAACAAGCTTATCGGCCATACAGAAATCGACAATAATGATAAAATAAATTAATGCTTTCCATAATTATCTTTTCTCTATAATCCTGTATATTAGAGTTGCGTTCCGAATCGTGTAAAAATTACTCTGACAGCAGGATAGCGTTGTATGACGTCCATCGGTGTGGTCGAGACAGACTGCTGTCAAATGTTAACTATTACCGTTTTGGAACTCACTCTAGAAAGGGTTGAACAGTTTTGAGAAATTGCTTTAAGAAACAGATAAAAGATTTAGAATTTGTAGGTAGTTCTAATCATTTTCTTTTTACGTTTTCACGATAATTGAAATGTAACTACTATTTGGAAAATCGGTAACAATAGGGAGTAATCATGTCATATAAATTTACTTGATTTTTTTTATTTCCGATACTTTATTGCCCTGACATTACACCTAAACCATTATTTTCTTGTTTAGTGTTGATTCAAATGCACAAAATAGTAATTAAAAAGTGATAAATAAGCGAGGGAAGTTCAAATTTGCAAAAAACCTCGCCATTGGTCAAATCTAAACGTGACGTCACGCGCCATGTCATAAGATTAATCGGTGTCGATATTCATATTGTGCTTGTTGTGTTTGAAAGAAAAAAATTTTTATTTTAGTGTTATCCATTTTAAAATGTGATTTTGGGATCCAGTGCCATTAGAAAATATCACGAACAATAACTGAAAGTCGTTTTAAGCGCAATCACAACCTTAAAAATGATTAGTCGCTGAATACAAAATGTGGCGAAAATCCGGTGAGACAGAGTTAAGTAGAGTAACTGGAGAAAATATATCGGGCTGTAGTACAAAGAGTGCGAGTAAAAAATGTCGACTCATTTTTAGTGTTACGTAGTCAACAAGGAACCCTATGTGAACCCATGTCTGTCTGTCTGCGGATTAGCTCAGAGCTCTTTAATACTAGAAAGCTGTAATTTAGTACAGATATACATTTCATATGCTCCGACAAAGTGGTAAAACTAAGGCCGCCTATTGTGATCCGTATTTCATTTTGTATTTTTTTTTTCTTTTGTAAATTTTGTATTTCTGTGTGCAATAAAGAGTATTGTATTGTATTGTATTGTATTGTAAAACTGTGGAACCCTATGCACGTGGCTCGACACGCATGTTAACTATACAAACATGATATACTTACAATAAAGTGATCTTCACAACAATTGAAATACAATATTGAAAATACTTCAGTTCTTCTCATCTTACACCATTTTTTTCGTATTTTCACATCTCTCGGATCCGCAAAAACCACATTATCTGTTAAACTTCTCATAGTATTTGGGCACTTTGGAATAAGGCAATACCCTATAAAATGTTTTTTTAGCATTTTCCATCATCTAATAGCGATTAAAACTGAAAATCTTTAACTTTTACCTTTACAAGCCTATAGTGAATACAGAACGCGGCATGTGACGTCATCCATACCGCGCGAAAAATGGCAGCGTTTAACCATGTCAAATTTTATAGATTTTTAAAATATTACTTTATGAAAATAGTTGAACATTTCTAACAGTATTTCTGTAATTTACCATGATATAACGATGTAGGAAGTAAATTAAACAAATAAAAAAAAATAGATGAATACTCCCTATTACTTTGTAGCAACAATACGTACATCACTAAAATATCTGTCAGAGTGACATTTCGTATTGCATTGCACATTGTTTTGGTGCGTCACATAATGTTTTTGCGACAAAATCACCATTTTTATTGGCATATGGTTTTATTATCTTAGTAACATGAAAAATTATAGTGATAAGAAAGATATACAACGGTTCATTTCGGTGACGAATGGTGTTTGAGTTATAAAATTGTGAAAAATTTGTAGTGTTTCAATCATGTCGGATTTTCAACCGTTTTTCGTTGACCGGGCTAAAGGCGGTCGAGCATCGTGTAAGGGATGTAAACAGAACATTCCTAGCGGTGAATTGAGAATGGCAAAGCTTGTGGCAAGTCCGTATGGAGAAGGACAACAGATGAAACAGTGGCACCATATCGACTGCCTTATGAACGTACTTCTGAAACAACGTCCAACCACAAAACGTATAGATTCCATAGATGACATCGCTAACTGGTATACCTTGAGCAAAGAAGACCAAGAAATTATCCTCAAAAAGATAAATGAAATGGAGAAATTGTATGAAGAGAAGAACAGTGGAAAATATAAAGCTAAAGTCGTAACAAACATATCTCCTTTTCATTCCAAAAATGCACGTCCAAATACTGCATCCACCTCTGATAAGGTAGAACAAACTGTTCCAATTAAGGCGTTAGATGTTGCTGATAACAAGTTTGAAATGTTTGAAAAATTATGTAAGAAAATTGCTAAAGTCGATGCATATTTGGAGAAAACTTCTACAGTAAACAATTTCTTCAGAAAAGGATCAGACGGGGACTCTTTTAAAGGAGATTTAAAACTGTGGTGTAAACTTTTATTACCTCAAGCTACAAAAAGGGTTTATAATTTAAAAAGCAAACAGTTAGTGAAACTATTTTCAAGAATTTTCAATACCGACCACGATGATATGCTAACTCACTTAGAAAATGGAGACGTAGCAGACACAATCCAACATTTCTTTTCAAAATCAAAGACATATAAACCACAATCAGAAAGCATTTTGACAATTCATGACGTTGAAAATTTCCTTGAAGATCTGTCAAAGTTGACAAAAGAAGATGAGCAAATCTATCATTTTAAAAAAATTGTTAAGAAATGCACTTTAGAAGACATGAAAATGTTGATTCGTTTAATAAAAGGTGATTTACGAATCAATGCCGGACCAAAACATATTCTAGAAGGAGTCCATCCTGATGCTTACAATGTATTTCAAACCTCTAGAGACTTAAATATAGTTTTGGATAGAGTTTTATCAGAAAACAGCAGTGTAAAACACAAAGATGCATCACAAAAAAGTGTTGAAGCAAAAATAGTACTCATGACCCCAGTACTGCCTATGTTGGCCGAAGCTTGCAAGTCTGTCGAAATGGCTATGAAGAAATGTCCCAATGGAATGTTTTCTGAAATAAAATATGACGGCGAGCGAGTGCAAGTCCATAAAAAAGGAAATGAGTTCAAATACTTTTCACGTGCTTTAAAACCAGTGATGGCACATAAAGTCAGTCATTTCAAAGATTATCTGCCACAAGCCTTTCCGAAAGGTGTTGATATGATTTTAGATGCTGAAGTTTTAATGGTTGATGTTAATACTGGAAAACCATTACCGTTTGGTACGCTAGGTATCCACAAACAGTCGGAATTTAAAGATGCCCAAGTTTGTTTATTTGTTTTTGACTGTTTGTATTACAATGGTAAAGTCTTGTTAGATATGCCTATCAGAAAGAGACGGAAGATATTACTTGAAAACATGGTTGAAGTGAAGAACCATGTCATGTTTTCGGAACAAGAATTGATTGAAAAACCTGCAGATTTGGCAAAGATGATTGCAAAGGTAAAAGATAAAGTAATTTGTAAATAAAAAAAAAGATAATTATCACGAAGTAAAACACAAAAGGAGAATGCCCATGAGTAATATCGCGAAATTATAGAAAATTGCTCAAATCAAAGTTGTGTCACAAGTCTATGACATCAGTAATTCTTGTTTATATTAAAGATAACTTTATATATTAATAGGATTTTTCCTCTTCTCCGGGTAAAAAATTAAAAATAAATTAGATTTTTTTATGATTTTCGTATTTCCGATGCGTCTATTCAGTGTTGCCTGCCACTACAAACTTACCTGAACCGTTAATGAAAAGGTACGTTTTTTGTCAAAAAAAATATATTTAATATTGATTCCTGTACCTAGTAGGGTATTAATAGTTGAAATGAAAAGTTATGTACAGCAGTTTCCTGCTGCGGTGGTTACCATTTAAATGAGTACCCATCAGGCAGGCGAGCGAGTCAAAGGAATCACTAGCATAGTTGTTTTGTATATACATACATAGTTAGCTAGCTAGCCTACACTTGCCAAGTTATCAACTCTTTTCTCATTCATAAGGTTATTGTACTCACAAAAAGGGGACATTTTTAAATATTTTAATATTTTGACTGGCAACACTAAACTTGTCAGCTATTGTTACGTCAGTGATCAAGTCACCTCAGTATGACACCTCGAATTCAAAAATTTGAATTTAGGACCTAATTTCCTGGGCTAATTACTGTAAAACCTGGAGAACTACAATCAAATGCCTAATCATTTTAATAAGTCCTTAGAGCAGGCTTTATGTCAAGCCATAAAGCATTGTGAAACAATAAGTTTTATACCAATTTCTGATACTAAGTTCCATAGTCACTTGGGCATTTTCCTTTCTTTTTTAAAACCAAAAGTTACTTAATTGTGCTTGCTAATTACCAAGTTATTTTTTTGAGGGTTCTGAACCTAAATGGTAAAAAGGGAACCCGGTTATGGTGCGACTTTGTCTGTCTGTCTGTCAGCAACCACTCACACTATCAACTTGAAATTTGGAATTCTTTTGCTATGTTAAAATATGCTTTCCCAACTTTATTGCAAACAAAATATTTAAAAAACTATATTTTTTTTTATTATTGTCAATGAGTCCCAAAAGGGAGGGGCAAAATTACAAAATTTCGTTACTATATCAAGTGAGTTATGAAATGAAAGGACTTTACTTGTACATTCCAAAATACTCCCGACTCTTAGTTTTCAAGTTGAAAAATTACAAATACCATTCATGTCTAAAAATTGCCAAACGAAAAAATGCCTTGAAAAATCTGAATTTATTATAGTCGATAGAGGTTAATGTAAATACTATTGGAAAAATAAAACAATCTTCTTAAGTAGCACAGTTTTTTAGAAATCTGCAAATAAAACCTTTTCAAACAAACTTAATTCTGCGGTCCTAAGAATGGTCTTTATTGATTCTAAAAATACCATTGATATATCAGAACCCTCGGCGCGCGAGCGCGACTCGTATTTGACGGGTTTTTGTTAATGGATTAATTTTTTCTGTATAAAATATATTTATTTATTTGCCCAACCAATTATAAATGACTGTCTTAGAATAGAACCTATTTGAGCATTGTCCAATATTGAAAAATTCTTTGACAGTGACTTGTAAAACATTTTTACTTTTTTCAGGTCCTACAATTAGGTCTAGAAGGTCTAGTACTAAAAGATCTAGAATCAACCTATGAGCCAGGCAAGAGGCACTGGTTAAAAGTGAAGAAGGACTATCTCTTTGACGGTGCTATGGCTGATACAGCTGATTTAGTGGTTTTAGGTGCTTGGTTTGGTAAGTATTGATTGGTTAAAAGTGAAGAAGGACTATCTCTTTGACGGTGCTATGGCTGATACAGCTGATTTAGTGGTTTTAGGTGTTTGGCTTGGTAAGTATTGATTGTGATTAGATCATAGCAGGTGGAGGGTCTGTGCCTTCCCCAATGGGAAAGAGGCGTGATGTTATGTATGGAAGTCCGCCTTTTACAGCGTTATTTTTTCTCTTTGATGGTGCCATGGCTGATACAGCAGATTTAGTTGTTTTAGGTGCTTGGTTTGGTAAGTATTGATTGTGATTAGATCATAGCAAGCGAAGGACTGTGGTCTGTGCCTACCCCGATGGGAAAGAGGCGTGATGATGTATGGATGTCCGCCTTTTACAGCGTTATTTTCATCATCCTGGATATTTTAAAAGTCGTTTCTACCCATGAAACTAATCATCTTCTCCCAAGGAACATAGGTCGAAAGTCGAAAAAGAAATTTCGACCTCCCATACAAAATGTGCTGTCAGCTGATGCAGTTTGTATGGGACGTCATCATCCTGGATATTTTAAGTCGTTTCTGCCAATGAAACTCATCAACTTCTTCCTAGGAACATAGGTCGAAAACCGAAAAAAAATGTGCAGTCGATGCAGTTTGTATGGGATGTCGAAAAATTGTTTTTCAAATTTCGACCTACGTTTCTGGGAAAAAGTTGTTCAATTTCAAGGACAGAACCACCTGATAAAATATCAGGGATGATAAAAAAATAAGGATGTACCAGCAATTTTTCAAAAGGTACATTTAAACGCCTTTGCACTCCCAAGCTGTAGCTTACCATACATAACATCAGAAAGAAAGAAATATTTATTTGTTGCATTAAACTTCTTAAAACTAAGGGAACAATTTAGTTACTATAGCTATAGCTACGGTTGGATCGTAGCGCTGAGCTTCCGCTAAACCCAATATACTTAACAACTTAAAAATACTTAAAACTAACACAGCAGATTTGGTTACTTAAAACTAACTTAGCAGGTTTGATAAAATGTTGTAAAACCACAGTCCTCCACCTGCTACAATTTCGACATACTTCCCTAGCTCCCTCTACGTTCATACACGCTTGTCAGTTTAGGGTACTTTTAACCTGGCCTTGGTCACGAAACTTTGGCCAAGACCTTCCCCTACCAACGCACATGTGAATCGATCGTAGGGCCGTTTAGTTTCAAGCCTTATCATCATGCCATCCCATGAAACGTTCACTACAGGTCAAGGAACACAAAGTAGCATAGTCACCACGGTTGTTAGCGTGACGGCTGGCACCATGGACCGCGGTTGTTGGTAACCGCAGAATTTAAGATTATACGATACACAGAAGGATGCTGCTGCCCATCCTCTGGTTCATTAACCCTTAGTCGCCTTTTACGACAGCCAAGGGTAGAGATGGGTTGGTACTTTTGTTTGCCGGCACCAAGCCTTATACACCTACTAAAAATCCGTATTTTTGCAGGCACAGGCAAAAAAGGCGGCATGATGTCCGTCTTCCTAATGGGCTGTTTGGATACAAAACGAAACAAATGGGTGACAGTTACCAAAGTCCACACCGGCCACGACGATGCAACTTTAGAAAGACTCCAGAAAGAACTTGGGCCACTTATGGTGAAAATATCGCAGGAGTATTCTAAAGTTCCTGGTTGGTTGGACTGTAATAAGGGTATGGTACCAGATTTTGTTGCTGCCGATCCGAAAAAGCAGCCTGTTTGGGAGATTACTGGTCAGTAATTTTTTATACTAGTGGTTAGAGCGTTTGGGTCTCGGTTCAGAGGTTCTGGATTCGATTATCTATCGGGTCCTTGTCAAACAAAAACCATTTCGTGAGACTTCTCTGATGTAGTTAGCTTAGGATATTGCAGGATGAATCTGATTGTTCGAAAATTAAAAAAAAACCGGCCAAGTGCGAGTCGGACTCGCGCCCTAAGGGTTCCGTACCTATCTACGATATGATATACTAAAAGCTTTTGCTCTTTGATTTTAAAAACTCCGTGACCATCCAACTTGGGTCAACTTTTATAGAAAAGTTCTTGAAACGGGAGCTCACCTTAATTGGTTACTATTAGTTGTGAGAAAATTTGAAATATTTAATGATTTTAGACTTTTCCCTTTATTTGTACTGTGAGACCTAGCTTCTTGCCAAATTTCATAATTTTAGGTCAACGGGAAGTACTCTGTAGGTATTGCTTTTTTGCATAAATGTATGGAGATGAGGACATAAAAAGCCATATATTTTGATTGCGTCGTTGTAAAAAATTTAAATTTTCAGATCTTGTGTGGTTCATGGACCTTAATATTCGTTATCAATTTCAACCTGATACCTCTTCTCGTTCGTGAGAAAAAGGGTCTTGACAGACAGACGGACAACAAAGTGATCCTATAAGGGTTCCGTTTTTTTATTTTGAGGTACGGAACCCTAATTATTTATTTGCAAGAATACATGTTGATAAATAACAAAGTCTTAAATAGTAGTGTCCTGTGCAGTATTCTGATTGAGTCGTGAGTGCAAATTTTATGTAAAATAAGAATAAAAGTAAGATTATTCCGTGCTTCGAAAGACACGTTAAGCCATTGGTTCTGGCTACTAACTACCGAAGTAGTCTTTATTGAGACAATGTCAGTAAATGGTGGCTCAGCTTCCCTGTGTCAGCAACTCTGATACCAGTGTTCGTTCGGTCTGTCATCAATTTGTGGGTTGAACGATCGATACTCGTATCTCACAACACTAAATTTTTTGTAAAAAAATATATTCTGAAATATTAATATATTGACAAAAGTCAATTCCATAATATGAAACATCGCGACCACCTATATTGAAGTACACTTTTACTCGTAGGTTCAAACAATTGCGGTTCTACTGAATTATGTAAATTATAATTTCTTCCTTCTTTATTTCCAGGCACAGAATTGACAAAAGCGAACCTCCACACAGCCGACGGTATTTCAGTTCGATTCCCGCGCGTGACTCGGATTAGAGACGACAAGGATTGGCAGACAGCCACCAATTTGGAAGAGCTTAAGCATCTGTACAAAACCTCCAAAGAAAAAACGGACGTAAGTCTCTTAAACAAGCTAGCAGCCTCCGCTTCTGAAGAATCTTACGAACCACCGAATAAAAAAATCAAAGAAAGTCCTACAAAAGAAAAACATAAAACTTCTACACTTGACAAATTCTTCATTAAAGATAAAAAGCCTAAGACAGAAAAGAATAAAACACCAAATACATCCAATTCTTCCAATTCAAGCAATAATTCCAATTCTAAACATAAAATAAAGAAAAAAGAATTGAATACTTCTAAAAATTCCGAAGAAAATGATAGTTCTAGTACAATCGTAGACGAATCGATGGATCCTAACGAAACTTCTAATGACATAGAAATGAGAATTTTACCAGATAATCCCCTTCCAGACGCTTTTCTTAATAAACGATTAGGGTTTTATCCAGACTTTATAAGTTTTCCAGAAGATGAAAGAAGATTTTTTGAAAGACATTGGGTAGCTTATGGCGGTGAAATCGACAAGTCTATTCGGTCTATGGACGTAGATTTTGTCATCCATAAAGAAGATAGTATACAGTTTCGACAAATGCGAAAGTTAAGCAGAAAAGTGTCTGAGAATGTTAGACATGTTACCAAGAATTGGTTATTTAAATGTATAAGTGAGGTTAAATTGTGTGATACGTCGAAATATGCCGTCGTAGTTACACCTGATTCTTAACTTTCGTTTACAGTAAAGAAAACATAAATCTTTCATTATAAATGCCATAACACTTCGACATAATAGGGGTAAAGATTAGTTTTTTTTTATTGTCAATGTGCTTACTCTTGACCTCGATCTAGTCTTGAGGACAGACGATAGGACGAGCTTGCCCAGAAGAAGCCTGTCAAGTTGAAAAGACCTTAAATTTATCATGTGATCAAGACAACTTTAAAGAATTTAGCATCATGTTAATATTAATCACCATGTATTTTATTTTACACAATACAAATAATAATATACTTTACACCTGTTGTGCACACACGAAAGACAAAGAAGTTACTATTTGCTTAATACGCTGGCGTATACTCGTAACGGTCATACGCATATCGTTCGAAACTCTATACGAACTTTATTGCCGTACGAGATGCCTTATTAATTATTATTTTATTGAAAAAAGAAATAACATCATAAGAGATGAAGGAATGGAGTATTAACTTAACGTGATGCTGTAGATACATCATTTTGTAAATTGACTTTGATTTTAACTTTGTGTTCTGCTAATTATGCTTGGTTATAAATTATGTCAATTACAATTTTATTACGGGTTAACTAAGGGACCAAAAACAATACTGCAAAACCTTGCAATTATAAATCTGTAATGCGGATTAGAGGCAGCCTCGGTTGAGGCACGCACATAGAGCGATGTACTCCCTCTGTAAAAAAAGACATACTTGTCTCAGGGCCCTCGAAAAAGTTGCCCCGCCGCGGCGCGAGCCATCTTGAGTCTTTTTTTCGAATCAGCTCAATTGCCTCGTGTTGTTTAAATTGTTGTAACGAGGCAGACACGCCGCGAGCTGAGCGTGGTTGGGCTGCCTCTAATTCGTATACACTCTAAGAAGTCCAAGGCGCGAAATTGCCTCGCAGTTTTGTGTTGGCGCCCTATGACAAAGTTTTAACAAATTCGTTGAAAACCTTTCAAGCTCATTTAGCCGAATAGAAAGCTTATTTAAAGATGATTTAAATGTATTTGCTAACATTTTGTTTGTTAACCAAACAATAAGTTTCAGCAATTGATTAAGGTCGGTTTCTTTAAGGAGCTTAACACAAGCCTTAAACTGGTGGTTAATGCGAAGGCTAAAAGAGTTATTACAGACCTTATTTTTAAAATTCGCTAACAATAATTCAATTGCTCGTTAAAATCAACCAACGAACTGCGATTGTTTTGTTTATTTTCCAGTAAATTAATGAATTTATTATACAAAATACCAATACATTTGAATGTTAAGTGCACTAATTTGTTAAAACCTTTGTTTATTTTTAATCTTATGTTAGTATACCATAAAATTATGGGGTATTTACCCCAATAGCGATTAAAGTGTTTTTGTTTTGTCCTAAGTGTTGATGAAGTGTTTCTTTGTGTGCCTCAGCTCGAGCATATGCCGCGAATGCCTCGAGCCGTATGTACATGGGTGCTTGATGTATGTTATATGGGGTATAATATGTTTTCTGTTCGGGACGGTTACAATACTTACATTTATAATGCGACAATTTCTACACCGTCATTTTTCATCCCGAAGCCTAGTGATTTCCTCCTAATGAAAATAAGCTACTTTTCCGAAGAAAAAACAGTCACGGTATAGTAGATTGTATCACAAGGCTGTAAAATAATATTTTTAAGGCGAGGGCGCTATTTTGAATCCAGAGCGAAGTGAAGGATTCTTGAGTAGAATTCCGAGCATGGCGAGGGATTCTAAAGTAGAATCCTGAACGTAGCGAGGGATTCAATAGGTCGCCCAAGGTAAAAATATTTTTGCAGCCGCGTAATACACTCTACTTTTCATCTCCCTCTATGAGAAAAGAATAAAAGGCTCATTGAGACACACACTCGTCATTAATCATAAATATAAAATACCATTACAATATTATTACTTGATGAAACAATATAAAAATCATATTAGAATGTTATTGACATTTTTGTATCAATTAGGAACAGATCCTCTTTGGTTGGTAGTCTTGTTTACATTAACTTACTAATCTGGGGTCTTGTTTACATTTCAAGCATATTTCTTTTTTTTATATTCAGAATAATTTTAATAGTACAACCGGCCAGTATCATTTTTCATATAATATTTTGGTTCGACCTCTATGGTTGACCTAAAATATACCTATGGTGGACCCTCAGAAGAAAGACCTCCTTGCTTCTTTGGGTGGACCTACTTCACTTTTTAAAATATTTTGGCAATCGGTTATTCAAATTCTAATTTTAAATCTCATTTTTACCCGCTACGAAAGTCTCTTGGAGAAAACAGCTATTTTGTTCGCCTTTATTGACGAACCGTTCAGCGATTTTCGAATAGATGGGATGAAAAATATTTTTCGATATCTAGGGAAACAGCTAAACACATTTTCGAGCAAAAATTATTTTCTTCTGGTTGTTGCTTGTTTACATTAGAGGAATCACTAGGATACATGATTAAAACAGATGAAAAGAAAATTTACGGTATAATATGCGTCTCGCTCATAAATTACCGTCTAAGATATTATATGAGCGAGATGCATAATGCAATCGTTCCTTTAAATGGCTGCTTATACAGTTATCAATAATAAGTTTACACTGACATAATTTTTGTTACTAACAGGGACCTAGACTGGATCGGCCAAAAACTGAAAGTGAATGACAGCACAAAATTCTTGACTAACATTATTTAAATGCGCTACGCTGTGAAACACCAAGCTACAAACGCTTACGGCAAGCGTGTACAGTCAGCTTCAAATTCATATAAGCGTCTATTGTAGTCAAAATGATCTGTAGTAAACAAGTTTAATTTTACACAAGCAATTAGAATTGTCATATAGTTGTAAGCACCCAATGTGTTTAAAATATCTTGGCAACATAGTTTACAATATTATGTTCGCGGCCATCACCGTCGAATTGACGTGAGCGACTATAGTAGTCAAAATGATATGAAGTAATCTAGATCTTGTTTCCTTCAGACCATTTTGACTACTATAGACAGTCACATCAATTTGACGCTGATGACCGCGAATATAATATTGGGAACCTTGTTGCCAAGATATTTTGACCACTGTGGGTGCTTATGACTTTTAATTAGTTCTTGATAGCAAAAGATATGCATGTACTGTCCTCATGATACTGAACAACTTATCTCAAGGAACGTAGGTCGAAATACGAAAAACCAAATTTGACCTCCCATACAAAATGCGCTATCAGATGATGCAGTTTCTATGGGAGGTCAAAAATTGATTTTCGTATTTCGACCTATGTTCCTTGGGGAAAGTTGTTCATGAGTACATTTATACCTTTTTCTATCAAGAACTAATTAAAAGTCACCCTACATGACAATTCTAATGGCTGAAATTGAACTTGTTTACAACAGATCATTTTGGACGCTCTTATGAATTTGACGCTAACTGTACAAAAAACAAGGCATTCGTGGCGTGAGTTCGACTTGAGGCAAAAGCATGTTCTTATTTAATTGATGTCATAGATATTAATGTATTACCTAATTAAATCAATCATGTACAGTACGACTATTTCGTTTGTTTGTTTGTCAATAAACTATTCCGTTCAAAAATATGTCACTTTGAAGTTTTACATTTAAATAAAATTTTATCCCGTCTTTCACAAAGATGTGAAATATAAAATCTCCAACGAATCTCCTACTCTGTATATATAGGGTCTTAGAAATTTTTGGATTGGGATAATTTCGACGATACGGGTTGCCTAGAAGGCTATTCACTCATGACTTGAATAGATTTGAGTTATATGAACTGGGGAATACAGACACAGTAGGGGAATTCCGGTCCTTGGCTGTTTATGTTTGTGAATTTGCTGAATATTCAACTAATCATAAATGATAGTCGTCAAATTCACAATTGGTAGGTAGTTCGACATGACAAAAATAAAAACAACTTTCCAAGCCAACTTGACAAGCCCGTTGGTGTGATTGGTAGTGAACCTGCCTCACACGCCGTGGGCCGCGGGTTCGATCCCCGCCCAGGGCAAACATTTGTGTGATGAACACAAGTGTTTGTTCTGTGTCTGGGTGTTATTTATCTATGTATATCAGTCTCTGGCTTTGCCTAGTTTGGGATCAGATGACCTTGTGTGAAATGTCCCCCCCCCAATATATTTATTATGGCACTTTTTTTTTTAACTATTTATGGGCTTCCTCTTGACCTCGATCTAGCCTTGGAACGATGGACGATGGAACGAGCTTGCCCAGAAGAAGCCTATTCACTCGCGACTTTAAAAGATTCGGGTTATATGAACTCGGGAACATAGACGCAGGCAGAGAATTCCACTCCTTAGCCGTGCGCATTATAAAGGATGTTTCTACTTGTCTAACAAGTAGCCGCAATTAACTGCTTAAAATGCCTTCCGAAGGATGACAACACTTCAGATGACTAACTAGCGATCGCGGCGTACTCGTATATCATAAAATCCCATGAAACGTTCCGGGCATTGCCCGTGGCACACCCACGGGGTTCACCTAGGTGTTCCACGGGAGATTTTTATTTTCCGTGGTCCACCTGGCTGTACTTAGTATTATAATCATAGACTAGCCACTGCAGGACAGGAAGCTCCCTCCAGCAGCTTTGGAAGTGATTTACGATAGTCACCACGCTTGTAAGCTCTGTTGCTGGCGACCATTGTTGTTAGAGACCGCAGTAAGTAAGATGGTACGATATACAGAAAGATGTTGCGGCCCATCCTCTGGTTCATAAGCCCATTATTTGCCTCTTACGACACCCAGGAAGAGATGGGTTTGTTTGCACCACGCGGAGCTAGCTATCACCCATTCGTATTCCGAGACCGATCAAACTATCGGCCAACTAAAAATCGCTAGTGCGCGGTGGCTCTTATTCATTGTACCCTTTCCTAACCCATCTTTCTCAGTTTATTTTTATCTTTTTTTTTTTCTGGGCATATAGATATCTACCATTTCGTTTTCGAATCAAGGGGCACATAATATGCGTTAAGAACATGCATTGCACTTCCTAACCCATCTTTCTCAGTTTATTTTTATCTTTTATTATTCTTCTTTTTTTAAGCGTTTTATTGTTCTTTCTTCTGACTCTTTCACTTACGAAAGACCCTTTATAAAATCCTATTTCTTATTCGAACGTAAGACTAGATTGCCTCTCTCTACTTCTACTACAAGTTTACGAGTATTCATCACAACTTTGTCGATGCTTGGTACAAGAAAATGAACTTACTTTGCTGTTACTTGTACACTTGCGAGCAATGAAATTTAATCACTTTCATTCAAAGTTTTTAAGCGAAAACAGAGATATTCGATGTGTTGTGACAAGTGTTATGAAAAATGTTTCTTAACAAAAATCTGTGAATATTTCTCATTATCACGCATAATCATAACATCCCACGAAACGTCCACTACAGGACAGGGAGACCCTTCCAGAATTAAAGCCAAAACGCATGCTTCAATTTGGAGAGGAAGTCGGTACCATTGACACAACGCTTGTAGGCGTTGCAGCTGGCACCATGGACCGGAGCAGCAGGTGACCGCAGTATGTCAGCTGGTACGATACACAAAAGGACACAGCTGCCATTCCTCCAAAATTTTTTCGTCTCCCCATAGTAAAGTGGTCACGTGATCGACTTATTTTGTATGGGAAGGTGAAAATTTTTTCTCGAGTAAAATATATTTTTCTTCGGTAAAGTTGCTTGTTTTCATGAGCAGAATCCCTGGGCTTCGGGTTTAAACGAATAAAGATTCACGCTATATAGAAACGTGAGCTAACTTTGCTTACACGCAAGTGTACCTACTTGTGTTTACTAGTAGGTACTCGTAGATGTTTTATGAAGTTGTGTACCACCTGTGTGCTTAAAGTTTTGTATGGATAATCTATAAATCGATAGTTATACAACTTGTTGCGATACGAAGCGTTTTCATGTTACGTAAGTAGGTAGTTAGGATTGCATAAAATAAAATAAATAAAAATTGTGTTTATTTTCTCCCAAAAACTTAATTTACAACTTTTGTAGGCGCAATATTATTATAACATTAATAAAACCTCTATTTGGGAGACAGGAGCCTAAACTAGGTTTGACCTGTGTCATAGGTCTCCTGGATCCCACCCTCGGGAAACAGAAAATACAGTAGATGATATTTTAATCGGAAAATACGAGTATTACAGAAAAACTGGACTTAAAATTTGAGAGCACACTAAAACATAGTCAATTTAGTAAAACATTCATGCAAACATAAAAAATATACAAACATTTAAAATCATGTTTAGTAGATCTGTAAATGTGTATGCGTGTGTGTGTGTGTGTGTGTGAAAGAGATAGGGTATGTGTGTGTGAGAGAGAGAAAGGGTATGTGTGAATGTAAATAAGTGCATGTGCATCAGTAAATGGTGAAAATGCTTTAACATCGAGAAGATTAACTCGAAAAACGGAGAAGAGCCTCCAGTGCATAGGTCAAGCAAGACGGAGCTAACATTTGAAGATTCTGTCATAATCATCATCATTGCCCTGTGTTCTATTATTCCGTTTTTATTAGTGGTTTATATGAAGTCGGCTACCTCACCATCATAACATCCCATGAAACGTCCACTACAGGACAGGGAGCTCCCTCCAGAATTCTAGCTTTTGCTGGAAAAATGTAGAGGGGAAGTACCGTCACCACAGAACTATCGTCACCCAATGATATTATATACAAACAGAAGTAGATGTATTCTGTGAACCGCATTAAGATTTTCACAAATAAATAGAAACATAAATGGTACAGCAGCACTGCACTTACTTTTTCGCAATGCTCAAGGAAAAACTATCAACCGCAAACTTAAATTTGTAATGCCATACACATAGTATAGAAATACAAACTTTTATTTACGTTTTTTCAAAAAAATATTCGAATGAAATATACAGATCAATTCAGAATTGAAATTGTCAAACATTAAAAAAACCTCAAACGATTTCGAGTAAATCACATGTTTAACTTTTCGAACTACTCGAACACCCTTTATATGAATTTTCACAGATCAATGGAAAAAAATTTGCATGCTAAACCAAAATTAGCAAAACATGTACATGATCACTTTATATTTTTGTACCACCTCTGTAATCCTCACCATGTTTTCGCAAATAAACGATTCTGATTCTGATTCTGATACTACCGTAGGATACTTGCATGGAGATTTTATTAATTTCCCAACACATGTTCCTTACGGATAATTAATTGTTCAGTTTAGTCGACTGAGCAAGCCCTTTCAGTTTATGGTACACCCTGTGTACTAAACTTTATTCAAAAAAATCATAAAGAATATCCAGTCAGGTAGACAACCAATTTAGGATTAATATTATAGAAATTTTTTATAAATTCAATGGAACCAATTTTGGGTAAATCACATATTTACGATTTGGTGGTACAGGAACACCTTTATATGAAATTAAATAGATCAATTGATACTGGCGCAAGATATCTTACATGGAGATGCTTGGTCATGCAAAGTTTCATTAAGATTCTATGAGCCGTTTTTGAGAAAATTTACAACTACCCTCAAAATGAGAGCCAGCAAGAAACCACTTAGAACCCTTCGATAGATTTGCATAGAAAATAAAATGAAAATAAAAATATGGTGTCAATCGGACCATTCTTTTAGCCGCTAGGCCAAAGCGTGACGGATAGACCGACCGACCGAGAAGGTTTTTAATCATCTTTTTCTATACTGAATAGTTTGCGCGAGAGACACTTCCAAAGTTGTAAAAAAGTGTGTTCCCCCTCCTGTAACTTCTAAAATAAGAGAATAATAAAAAAAAAATACGTCATAAATCGTAAACCGCAATTTACCTATCATTCAATAAACTTTAATATAAATTTTAGTTCCTTACATCACATAATAAAGTTTTTAGCAATAAAAATACCATAACTTTTACTTATATGCGTACAGGTTCGTACGGAACCCTCGGTGCGCGAGTCCGACTCGCACTTGGCCGGTTTTTTTAATTGTCATTGGGCTTAGGGCCTGTCCGCACAGCGAATTTTATTCGCGCGATATTTATTCGCGCGATATTTATTCGCGCGATATTTATTCGCGCGATATTTATTCGCGCGATATTTATTCGCGCGAATTATATACCACGCGATTTTTTTTTCGCAATTCTGTAACACATTGAATCCTATAGGAGTATCCGCACTGCGGGAAAAAAAATCGCGATTTTTTGCTATTGAAATATTTATTCGCGCGAATAAATATCGCGCGGTGAAAATTCGCGCGAATAATATCGCGCGAATAAAATTCGCTGTGTGGACAGGCGATTTGAGCCAGAACAAAGTACAAACGCGTAGCTCCTCCAAGGTACAAACTTACTTATTTACTAAACGTCAAATTATTTTGTGGGTTAAAATACTGTGCAAAAATAGTTTAGAGATAAGACTAGCTTTATCCTACTAATATTATAAACGCGAAACTATAAACGCGAAAGTTTGTAAGTATGTATGGATGTTTGTTCCTCTTTCACGTAAAAACTACTGAATGGATTTTAATGAAACTTGGCACATATATAGGTTAGGTCCTGGAATAACACATAGGGTACTTTTTACCGCGGGAAAACACTTCATTCCCACGGGAAAACGCATTTAATGTTAATGAAGAATGATGTATTTTAATGAAACTTGGCACACATATAGGTTAGGTCCTGGAATAACACATAGGCTACTTTTTACCGCAGGAAAACACTTCATTCCCACGGGAAAACGCATTTAATGTTAATGAAGAAGGTGACTGACTCACTGACTGACATATCAACGCACAGCCCAAACCGCTGGGTCTAGAAATTCCAAATTTGGCATGTAGGTTTTTTATGAGGTCTTAGGGGGAGAGGAAGGAGGGGGAGGGGGAGAGACAGAGGGAGGGGGACGAGGAGAGAGGGAGAGGGTTTTAGTTTTTATCAATTACTTCTGCGAATTGCCTCTGTTTGTAATATTACATAAAGGTGTCTCTCATCTCTCTCTTCACATTTGTTAAGATACTGCTGCTAAGTTCCTCTGTTCTGAGTAACTTATGAGTAACGTCTGTATATTATATAAAATTCAGCTGGATCTTGAATTATACTCATTGATTTGCGCAGGGTTAGTCCTGTTTTTCCTTAGTTTAAAATTACCCCGAAATGACGGGAAAATATCTCATTGCTTCGGGAAACCGGTAACAACCTAAATACGAAATCCACGCGAGCGAAGCCGCGGGTAACAGCTAGTAGCTTTAATATAGCTTTCTAAAGGTTCCGAGATAATTGCTCCAAGGAGATAAAGACTCATTTCCCCTTATATGAAATTTTTACTAAAAAAATAAATGCAAAATGGCCTTCCTAAACAGACACAATAAAGTAATTAGGCTGTTCCACAAGACGGTATAACTTTTAGCAGCCGAGAGGAAGTTGCTTGGGGGAACGTGACTCGGTAACTTTAATCCTTGAGGAAATAAAAATGTTGGGTTTGTAAAGTTAGTATGTTTTTAGTGTTTCTGCAGTTTGCTATTAGTCTGTAAGTAGTGAAAGCTAAATAATAACGATTTTTGAGCTATACAGGGTCACAGAATATATAACAGTACCTAAACAAGTTTATAGAAGTCTCACTCCTTTGGTCTTGGAAAAAGCCGCCTTTTTTAAAATACCTAGCCTAGCATAGCTCGCCAAAGCTAAATTGCACCTTAACTCCACGTTTGCAATGTAGTTTGATATGTCGAGTTGACTCCAGTGTCTACGATAATTACTTTAATACCTATTTTATTATTTAATTTATTCGTCAAACTAAAATTCATTATACGCTGCTGGACTTAAAAATATTTACCTCCATAAAAATATGATTTTACCAGAAAACTACTAATAATTTTTAAACAGTTATTTTAAAAAAAGTACCTATGTGACAACTTTGTCAAACATATTCAAAAACTTGCTTGTTTGCACTGTATTTAACCATGAGAAAATAGCTATTTTGTTCCGGAGGGGCTAATATTATCAAAAATTCAAGTAACGAGATTTTGTGAAAAACTATTGGAAATAATATTAAAACTAACAGGTATATGGGCAACACATCATGAAAAGTTGTTAGACGGTCTTTTTTAAAGGCGCTTGGTCTGGTGAAATTAAAACTTGGAGTTTTTATAGGATATATCCCTGTGTGTTCTGTACCGTACAACGGGGAGTGTTCTGAGTAACTATTTAGTCTGGTGCCTGCGGCACAGTTCCACCACCGCACCACACACCGCAGGGAGAGGTTCCATCCACATCACTTGGACAATTGGCGTTGCAACACAACGCGGTCTGCGCGATCATTTCTCTTGCGCACATCTAGGATGTGGAACGATCTTCCTCCTGCGGTTTTCCCTGGTAGTTACGACATGGGGATATTCAAAAAGCGGGTTAACAAACTTCTCAAAGGCCGGCAACGCATTAATACCACCCCTCCAGGTGTTGCAAGTGTCTATGGGCGGCAGTGACACTTACCATCAGGTGAGCTGTCTGCTCGTTTGCCTGCTCTTGGGCATTTTATCAGGTTTTTGGGTAGTCATATTTCTTTCGGTAATTATTTTTCGTAAAAAAATATTGACAGGGGTATTACGTACCTATCTACCATGCCAATAGTAGACCTTGGTTTTAAAAACAAAACACCATCTCTCAACAGGCATTATCCAGGGAGGAAATAGGGGAATACGTTAATATCAATTTGTATGGAAGAAATGCAGCGACGATCCTCTCTTAAGGCAAAGAATATATAATGTTATGCTTAAGGCGCGTACAGACTATATAACATAACATGTTATACAACAATGTTTCAGATAATGTGGACACTAAATGTTATAAAACATGTTTTAATAGCTTTTTTAAAATATACAACAATGTTATATAACTTAGTCACGTGTACTTGAACGCGTACGACGAAATGGTTTATAACATTGTTATATTGCATTGTTATTTTGATGTGTACAGTATTGATTTATGTTGCTATGTTGAATAACAAGGTTACATAATGTGGACGTGCTACAAAACACAAGTTTTATAACATGTTATATAGTCTGTACGCACCTTGAGCTACCTACTTCAACTTGAATTGGATGCGCTTCTCAACAAAAGC
The DNA here is from genome assembly GCA_947532105.1 of Athrips mouffetella. NCBI lineage: Eukaryota > Metazoa > Arthropoda > Insecta > Lepidoptera > Gelechiidae > Athrips > Athrips mouffetella. Next base: position 3,416,364 of record OX383964.1, on the reverse strand, counting down.
CACACACACAACTAACTGCACTGCTCTGCAAACTCACATTAACCAACTTTGACTTGAAAGTTGTCACAAAATTTTCAGACTAGAACTTAGCCAGGAGTTCCGGCCTTATGTGCCCCAATTGTGGAAATAGTTTTAGGAAAATTTGATTTAGTTTGAACCGTGTCCTAGACATGGCAAATAAACAATTTAATGTAATTTTAAAGGTGGTAGAGCGTTTGTGCAAAGTCCGTCTGGGGAAGTACCACCTCCCTGCTTTTTTCTGCCGTAAAGCAGCAGTGTTTGCACTGCTGTGTTTTGGTTTGAAGGGCAAGGGAACCAAGGAATTGGGTTCTCAGATAAACAGGATCTCAGGGTGGCATGGCATTGCGCTCTGTCTTGTTACTAGCAATTATGCCACTAATGAGACAGTGGGCGCTATAGGCGGTGGTGACCACTTACCATCAGGTGACCCACAAGCTCGCTTGCTCATTTTTTCATCATCATCATATCAGCCGAAAGACGTCCGCTGCTGGACATAGGGCTCCCCTAAAGATCTCCATGACCACAGGTCCTGCACTGCTCGCATCCAGCGGCTTCCCGTGATCTTGACCAGAGCGTCGGTCCACCTTGTGGGGGCTGCCAACGCTTCGTCTTTCGATACGTGGTCGCCATTCTAGAACCCTTACGCCCCATCGGCCATCGGTTCTTCTTGCGATGTGCCCTGCCCACTGCTACTTCAGGTTAGCGATTCTCAGGGCTATGTCAGTTTTAGTTCTGATTCGATTGCGCCCTTTCCATAGCACTTTGGGTGACTTTGAGCTTTCTGATAAGGCCCATCGTGAGCGGCCACGTCTCGGTGCCATATGTCTTCACTGGCAACACACTGGTCAAAGACTTTCGTCTTGAGACGCTGCGGTATTTTGGACGTGAAGATATTGCGGAGCTTCCCGAACGCTGCCCATCCGAGTCGGATTCGACGAGTAACCTCTTTCTCTAAGTTGGATTTACCCAGTTGAACTGTTTGTCCCAGGTATACGTATTCATCGACAACTTCGAGCTTTGAGTGGAGTGGGTGCAACAAGGGCGTTAGACATAATTTTCGTCTTATCCATGTTCATGTTAAGACCCACTTGTTGTGAAACTCTACTGAGGTTAATGAGCATCGTGCCGAGATCTTCCAGGGTCTCAGCCATTACGAAAATATCGTCGGCAAATCAAAGGTGGGTCATGTACTCGCCATTGATGTTTATGCCAAGTCCTTTCCAGTCCAGGAGTTTGAAGACGTCTTCCAATGCAGCGGTGAACACTTTAGGAGATATGACGTCTCCCTGTCTCACTCCTCGCTGCAATTGGATAGGATTCGAGTCCTGGTCCTGAAGACGAACAGACATAGTGGTGTTTTTGTACAAATCCTTCAACACTTTAATTTACCGATAGTCGACTTGGCACCTCTGGAGAGATCGTAGCAGGGCCCACGTCTCGATCGAATTGAAGGCCTTCTAATAGTCCACAAACGCTAGGCAAAGTGGCTAATTATACTCTTCGGTCTTCTGTATAACTTGCCGTAGCGTATGTATGTGGTCTATTTTACTGAAGCCTTTACGGAAACCGGCTTGTTCGGGAGGCTGGAAGTTGTCGAGCCTGCGTGCAAGATGGTTCGTAATGACTCTCGAGAACAGCTTATAGGCATGGCTCAGAAGTGAGATGGGTCTGTAATTCTTCAGCAGGATCACCCTTTTTGAAGAAGAGCACCACCACACTACTGTGCCATGCCTGTGGCGTTTTCCCTTCGAGCATGACAGAACTAAACAGCTTCTGAAGAGCTTTTAGCACTAGCCTTCCGCCTGCTTTCAGAAGCTCAGCCGTAATTCCATCGTGCCCGGGTGCCTTGTTGTTCCTTAGCTGTCTGAGAGCCATTCTAATATCGTACAAGCTGACGTCCGGGATATCATCGGTATGGTGTCGGGTAAGTCACTTAACTTTTTACATAAATAAAATTTTCTTGCGTCACACACAAGTGAACAAACGAAACGATGGTAAGTTTTAGTAGGCAGTTTTATTTATTATTAAAATATACTATATTTCTGTTTATGGAAATAGTCTGAAAAAAAATGTCGTCTTGTCTTGTTATGGCAACCGTTTAAAAACGGTCGGCGAATTGTAAAACCGCGGCGAACTGCAATTTCGTCGCTCAATTGCATAATTTTTACCTGCCTAATCAAAGGGTCGTATTACCTATACCATGCTCCAACACGAGGATTAATAACTATGTAAGTAACAATAAAAATATAGATCACTAGCTGTCCGCCCCGGCTTCGCACGGGTTGATAAAGGTTCTTGTTACGTCGGGGGTTACTAAAAAAGAGTGCATTATAAAGAAAACTTGGATATTATGTTTAGGTCCTTAAGCAATAGACAAAGATAGATTTCTCATCATCACATACACTCTTTGATGCTCTGCCTACCCCGTGAGGGATATAGGCGTGACGTTACACTAATTTACACATACAGGCACCAATATCCAAATTTTACGTGTCTATTCTGTGCTGTGCGGTGCCGGCCTAAAAAGAATAGTACCGACCCATCTCTTCCCGTGGTTGTCGTAAGAGGCGACTAAGGGAAATGAAATCCAGAGGATGGGCAGCAGCGTCCTTCTGTGTATTATTTCATCTTACTGCGGGCGCCAACCCGTCTGCCAAGCGTGGCGACTATGGTAAAACCCCCTAAGAATCAACATGAATCACAATAATAAGCTCCGGCCCCTAGTCCCCGGCGGCCCCGCTATTCCTGGCTCCGGTAGCGGCCATGGTAACGGTGGGGCAGGGGGTGCGAAGAATCCCCGGCAGATGTCGCGCTACCAACAATGACGACCTCTGGCCCTGGCAACTTATAAAACGCGCACATTGCGGACTGACGAGAAGGTTGCAGAACTCGAAGAAGAATTGAGCAGGTTACACTGGGACATCTTGGGTCTATCTGAAGTCCGAAGAGAGGGGGAGACTCGATAATCCTAAAATCAGGTAACTTGCTCTATTTCCGGGAGGGCGACCAACTGTCCCAGAGAGGTGTCGGGTTTATGGTCCACAAGTCTCTCGTGAACAACGTGGTCATGATCGAGAGTGTGTCGTCGCGGGTAGCGTACCTTATACTCAGAATCACCAAAAGGTATTCGCTGAAGTTCATACAGGTATACGCCCCACATCGACACACTCTGATGATGAAGTCGAGGCTATGTATGAGGATATATCTAAAGTAATACATACGCCTAAGACCCACTATACCGTTGTCATGAGGGACTTCAACGTGAAATTGGGCAAGCGAGGCGATGGTGTGCTGAGGGTGGGGCAATTTTGTGTGGGATATCGGAATTCCAGAGGCCACATGTTAGCCGACTTTTTGGAGAAAGAAGGACTCTTTATGATTAATTCCTTCTTCAAAAAGTCGGAAAACCGAAAATGGACCTGGATCAGTCCCGATGGTGCTACAAAAAATGAGATTGACTTTATCATGTCGACGAAGAAGCAAATATTCAATGATGTCTCTGTGATCAATGCGGTTAAAACCGGAAGCGATCACCGGATGGCAAGAGGCACATTGAATATCAACGTAAAGCTAGAAAGAACTCAACTGAGGAAGTCTACGCTCCGACCAGTACTTGCCAATATCCAAAACCCCGATGGCTTTCAGCTCGAACTGCAAAACCGCTTTGAATGCCTTGGTGAATGCGTAGATGTGGACGACTACAATAACGGGTTCGTGAAAACTGTCCATACAATTGGGTCAAAGTACTTTACACCCCACCGTACTAAAAGAACCAAAAAGATCTCTGACCATACCCTTGAGGGTATGGTCAGAGATCTTTTTGCTAATGGAAGAAAGACGCGAAATGGTTCTGCAGTCTTCGGAAGATGCTTCTCAATATCGGTGGCTCAATAAACAGATCTCTAAGTCTCTGACTCGCGACCTTCGGCTATTTAATACTAACCATATTAAAGAAGCGATTGAGCGGAACAAAGGCTCCAAAGTGTTCGCAAGAGATCTGTCTATTGGACAGAGCCAGTTGACGAGGCTGAAGACCGAGGATGGCAGTACCGTATACTCAATACTCAATACATTTATTGCCTTCATATGGTACATAACAAGATGGTATTATTTTATTTTATTTTCTTTATTAGGATCACCAACAGATAATACATATCAAACAAAAGTTTTATACACTAAAAAAAAAGGATCTTATATATATGTACATCCAATTATAGGTAACCACAACTTACACATGAGACACTTACAATGATGCAAATATCTACTAATACAATATTAATACAGATAACTAAGAAGAATTATGTGATATTCAATAACTAAAAACATTATCGTGATCAAGAATAAAAAGGAACATTATAATAGGTAAGAGATCAAAATAGATTATAAATAAGGTATCTCATATGAACCCATTTTCAGAGGCATTGCAATAATTGAGATAGACCGAGATTTTAAATAGTTATCAACAATATTTAATTATGTATTTATATAATGTAGGTATAATGTAGGTGTATCGTCCAAGCCTGAGCTACTGAGGGAAGTCGAGAAGTTCTATGAGCAGTTATACACGTCAACCGGTTCACCCGTTAGCAGTCTGGCCAACGATCCAAGAGCTAGACTTACCCGACACCATACCGAATATAACCCGGACGTCAGCTTGTACGAGATTAGAATAGCTCTCAGACAGCTTAGAAACAACAAGGCACCCGGGCACGATGGAATTCCGGCTGAGCTTCTGAAAGCAGGCGGAAGGCCATTGCTTAAAGCTCTTCAGAAGCTGTTTAATTCTGTCATACTCGAAGGGAAAACGCCACAGGCATGGCACAGAATTGTGGTGGTATTCACTTCTGAGCCATGTCTCACTTCTGAGCCATGTCTATAAGCTGTTCTCAAGAGTCATTACGAAACGTCTCGCGCGCAGGCTCGACGACTTCCAGCCTCCCGAACAAGCCGGTTTTCGTAAAGGCTTCAGTACCATAGACCACTAACATACGCTACGGCAAGTTATACAGAAGACCGAAGAGTATAACCAGCCACTTTGCCTTGCGTTTGTGGACTATGAGAAGGCCTTCGATTCGATCGAGACGTGGGCCGTGCTACGATCTCTCCAGAGGTGCCAAGTTGACTTTCGGTACATTGAAGTGTTGAAGGATCTGTACAAAAACGCCACTATGTCAGTTCGTCTTCAGAACCAGGACTCGAAACCTATCCAATTGCAGCGAGGAGTGAGACAGGGAGACATCATATCTCGTAAACTGTTCACCGCTGCATTGGAATACGTCTTCAAACTCCTGGACTGGAAAGGACTTGGCACCAACATTAATGGCGAGTACATGACCCACCTTCGATTTGCCGACGATATTGTCGTAATGGCTGAGACCCTGGAAGATCTCGGCATGATGCTCAATAACCTCAGTAGAGTTTCACAACAAGTGGGTCTTAAAATTAACATGGATAAGACGAAAATTATGTCTAACGCCCTTGTTGTACCCACTCCACTCAAAGTTGGAGACTCTACGCTCGAAGTTGTTGATGAATACGTATACCTGGGAGAAACAGTCCAGCTGGGTAAATCCAACTTAGAGAAAGAGGTTACTCGTCGAATCCGACTCGGATGGGCAGCATTCGGGAAGCTCCGCAATATCTTCACGTCCGAAATACCGCAGTGTCTCAAGACGAAAGTCTTTGACCAGTGTGTGTTGCCAGTGATGACATATTATTATGGCACCGAGACGTGGCCGCTCACGATGGGCCTTATCAGAAAGCTCAAAGTCACCCAAAGAGCTATGGAAAGGGCTATGCTCCGAGTCTCTCTGCGCGATTGAATCAGAAATGAGGAGATCCGCAGAAGAACTAAATTAACTGACATAGCCCTGAGAATCACTAAACTGAAGTAGCAGTGGGCAGGGCACATCGCAAGAAGAACCGATGGCTGATGGGGCTTTAGGGTTCTAGAAAGGCGACCACGTGCCGGAAGACAAAGCGTTTGGCAGGCCCCCCACAAGGTGGACCGACGATCTGGTCAAGGTCGTGGGAAGCCGCTGGATGCGAGCAGCGCAGGACCGGTCGTCATGGAGTTCTTTAGGGGAGGCCTTTGTCCAGCAGTGGACGTCTTTCGGCTGATATGATGATGATTCTCTGTTGTTGATAAAACCATTAAAATCACTTAGAGCGCTGTTTCTTAAATTTCAATTTTGATATTTTTTACACTCATGATAACTTTTGAATGGTACGTGCGATTTTAAAAATTCAAAAAATTACTTACAGGTACTGATATAGCCTTGAATACTAAGTCATTAGATAAAACCATTAGAGTGACTTAGAGCGCCGTTTCTTAAATTTCAATTTTGATAATTATTACATTCATCATAACTTTTGAATGGTACGTCCGATTTGAATAATTCATGTACATGTACATAACATCACGCCTTGTTCCCGTTGGGGTAGGCAGAGACCACAGTTCTCCACCTGCTACGATCTTGACATACTTCCCTTGCTTCCTGAACCTTCATCAATCCTTTCATACATGCTCGTCGGTTTAGGGTACTTTTAACCTGGCCTTTATTCAGAACGTCTTGAATTTGGTCCTGGTACGTTCGCCGAGGCCTTCCTCTTCCAACGTTTTCATTCACTCTCGCCTTGTGGATCTCTTTCGTCAATCTTCCTTCATTCATCCTCTCCACATGACCAAACCATCTTAGCATCCCTTTCTCAATTTTAGTTACTACGTCTTCTTTTACGCCACAACGTTCTCTTATCACACTATTTCTAATCCTGTCACTCAATTTCACACCAATCATACTCCTCAACGCTCTCATTTCTACTGCATTAATTCTACTTTCATGCTTCTTCTGCCATACCCAGCTTTCACTGCCGTATATCAGTGTTGGTACCAAAACGCCTCTATGACCAGCCAGACGAGCCTTGCGAGACACCTTCTGACTTTTCATAAAAGCATGCAGAGCACCATTCACCATGTTTCCAGCATTCACTCTTCTTTCGATATCACTTTCGCACTTTCCATCTCTCGTAAACTTAGAACCCAGATACACAAACTCCTTCACTTGTTCGACTTGTTCACCACCTATTAATATAGTACACTCTGTCATACACTCTTCTCTTTCAAGTACCATTACTTTCGTCTTGCTTACATTTACTTTCATTCCTTTCCTATCAAAAGCCACATTCATCATTGTTACCATCTCCTGTAACTCGTCAGCAGATGACGCAAGTATAACTTGGTCATCAGCGTAGAGAAGACATTTGATGAGTAACTCATTCATTCTCAGTCACACATACTCTCTTTCAGATCAGTCAAACAATTATCCATGAACAGGTTAAACAGCCAAGGTGACGCTACACATCCCTGCCTAACACCTTTTTCGATGCTAAACCATTCAGTGTACGCCCCGTTTATTCTGACGCAAGCACTGGAATCCTCATAGAGAGATTTCAGTGCTTGAATCAGATGACCGTTCACCCCATACATAGACAATGCCGACCACAATTCATTCCTCACCACTCGGTCATAGGCCTTTTCCAAATCCACGAACGCGCAGTAGACTTTTTGGTTTTTGGCCAAAAACTTTTCAGCTATGCACCGCAAGGAAAAGACCTGATCTGTACATCCCATTCCCTTTCTAAATCCCGCTTGTACATCCCATATTTTTTCGTCAGTATCTTTCATCACTCTTTCAATCAAAACCTTTGCATACAGTTTGCCGACGACACTGAGAAGACTTATCCCGCGGTAATTTTTGCAGTCCTGTTGTGACCCTTTTCCCTTGTACAGCGGCACAATCACAGCCTTGCACCAGTCACCTGGTACTCGGCCGTTCGTCCAACACAGGTTGAAAAGGCGGTACAGCTGACTAGCCACAATGCCTCGCCCAGCCTTCAACATTTCGACCGACACTCTATCATACCCACCTGCTTTACCTGATTTCATACTTTTCATTGCTTTCATGATCTCATCCATACTTATCTCACTTGCATTACTATCAAATTCATTCTCATGCATTTCCACAGAAGACCTCGGTACGCTAGCCTCTGCTTCTCTCTCAAACAAACTTTCAAAATATTCCTTCCATCTCTTCAGCACACATTCTTCACCTTTTATAATACTTCCATCCTGGCTTCTGATTTTACTCAGTTCCGATGATCCAAACTTTCCTCGGGCTGTCCGTATGGATTTCCAGAAAAACTTTTGGTTTGACTGGAAATCCTCAGAAAGCCTTCTGTCAAACTCATCTTTACACTCCTCTTTCTTTCTCTCAACAACATCCTTTACAATACCTTTCACTCTTTTATATTCCTTTCGTGCTACACTAACATCATCACTTGTGGCCTTCTGCATTCTGTGATTAGCTTTAACAGCTAACCAATCTAACCATGCTTTTTTCTTTTCACAAACAGCTGCCTGTACACTTTTATCCATCCACACATTCTTCTTCTTTCCACCATTTCTCCTTTTCGACACCCCACAAACATTGACAGGTACTCCTACTAATCCATCTTTAAATTCATATAGTAATTTATTTGGATAAGGATTAATACAAAGGTACGAATAATGTGGCCTACATAGTTTGTACCGGCGTTTTAACATGAAAAAGTAGTTATTGTGACATAACTGTCATTGTTAGACATATGGTATCGCGGATTTTTTTGTAGATATTAATGTCTTCTATAAGACTGTAGTACATCACTTTGCTCTATTGTCAATAGTTTCAGCAGCGTACGCGATATAAGAATGATATTTGGTATTTTTTTCACACCTTGGGTTTCATTATCGAAGTTTTCATACGGAACCCTAACTTTTTTGAAAATATTTTATAGCCTATGTTCATTAGGGATAATGTAGGATTCTTATGGTGAAAGAATTTTTCAAATCGGTCCAGTTATTTCGGAGCCTATTCGATGCAAACAAACAATCAAATCTTTGCTCTTTATAATATTAGTGTAGATAGTGTAGATTAAAATTTGTAACTGTTAGGAAATATCAGCGTAATATCGCTTGAAGCTGACAGTACTAGCACAGTTACTAGGCAATTTAAACATCAAAAATATTATACCTTTGAAGTAAAAGGAAATCGGCTGATATGAAAAGAAGATTGGAAAATAAATGAAGAAAGTATAATGTAAGTACAGTAGGAAAGAAATTTTTGATTTGGTTTCGGGAATTGCCTCTTAAGAGCACTTTGCAACTTGAAATGTGTTTTTTGTTACATAACCTACACAGGGTTCAGCTCCAAGGGTTCTGCAAATAAAATATTTAAACAAGGTTGAACTTGAAATTACTAAAATATGAATTCATGTTTTCTCACAAAGCATCTATTTCTGTCACTTTCTTTTTCATCATAACAGACATCAATTGATTTTACTGAGTTTATGTTTTATACGGAATCGTAAGTCGATCATCATCATCAACATAATATCCCAATAAATGTCCACTACAGGACAGGGAGGGAAAAATGTAGAGGGGAAGTACCATAGCCACCTCGCTTGTCAGTGTTACGGCTGGCACCAACAACTGCGTTTGTAGATGACCGCAGTAAGTAAGATGGGTTTTCCTTAACAACGAACCTAAGGATCTACGATTGTCCTTCAAATTTATTATTTTTCGAAAGTTGATGAACTAACGCGGAAGTTGATCAACTTACGATTTTTATAATTTTACAAAAATTGGGGTACAAATTGGGTTTTTTCTTGTCACTTTTTTTTAGGGCCTATTAACATGCCTCCGATGTCTGTCTGTCATTCTCTCTGTCTGAACCGTTATAGGTAGACAGTTGAAATTTTCACAGCGTACGTATTTGGGTTGCCGCTAAAACGACAAATAAAAAAAATAAAAAATTATGGGGGCTTACCTACTAAAACATGTTTTTTAGGTGATTTTTGTTTTAGCTCTATCTTGAAAACGGGAACACATACAAGCGTAAAAAATTATATGTTTATAGTGCATAAGCTTTAGAATTTTTTATTAATAAAAACAATCATTTATTTAATAATCAAAAAAACAGTCACAAAAAAATACAAAAGTCAAAGAAGGTACTCATAATTAAAATACAATAATGTATTAGTCTAACAAACCGCCCCTTGACGTTCCCGGTGCAAAAGTGCCCATAATGCTCGCAGTATTACCACGTTGAATGGCTATGGAAAGCCTTTGCACCAGGAACGACTCGGAGCGGGGGTCACATCCCTTTTGTCGGAGCCGACTGCCTATGTCACGCACAAATTTTTTCGCGTCCGCTCCCCAACAGCCCGCCGTTTCCACCGCCAAGGGGACGAAAATGTAGCCATGTCCCAAAGGAGCATATTTTTGGCGTTTAATCGCCGCCTGTGCTTCGGCCGCCGCTCCGGCCTTGCGTGTAGTGTGATTGATGTGAGAAGCAGCGTAGGTGCTGACACACGTTGCGTCCCACACCAAACACCGCCCTCTCTCCCACGGAATCAACGTCAGGCCATCGGGCCGTTTACCATCGGTGCGACTGAGGCCCGACGGCTCAAGCACAGACGGAACGCCAGCCAACGTGAGTGCCCTCTGGACGATATCGTTGAGGGCATGGTGACGTGAGTGCCTACCAGTGCATCGACGGCAACTCAATGCGTGATGACCATTCGCCTCCACCATGGAACCGCAGATGCATAGGTGTGGTTGGCATACATCGCAGCCCAGGCGGAGAGCAACAGACACACGCAATGAGTCACCGTCGAGCAAAGTGCCTATGTAAGGCGAAGGAAGCGCGTGCAACTGTAGCTTTAGAATAACAACAAATAATTAAAACTGGTCAAGTACATGTCGGAATCGCACGCATTTAATACACTAGTGAATAGGCTTCTTCTGGGCAAGCCCGTTTCATCATCGACCTCATCTCTGTCTTCAAGACTAGATCGAGGTCAAGAGTAAGCCCATTGACAATATAAAAAACATCTGCGTGACTGCGCGTAGTGCGCGGCCATAACTTTATCTTAGTGGTACAAAACCCTCGGTGCGCGAGACTGATTCGCACTTGGCCGATTTTTTCGGTTTTTTTCCTACATGGCGCCACTTTGTTTGTGAAGTGACGTAGCAGCTTTATCATCATAGAATCCTTTTATGAATAAAATATAGGTACTTACTTACTTTGACTTAAAATAAAACTTCGTGCGAATGCGAGACATAAAGATAAAGTTTTCGTAAGAAAGGAGCGGTCAGAAAGGTTTTGAAGTTACTGTGCTTTCAAAACTCCCCAGAGAGAAGGTGATCAATCACAACGTTTTATCTTTAACAACGACGTACACCCAACAGCACGTTAGTAGACACACTTTGGACTTTATTGCATAGCAATAGACTACTTTGTAGATTTATCCGAACACAGGAAGTGTCAAAATAAAAATCATTTTCATAGCAATAGAGTTGAAAATGCTTCCACTGACGTACGGTTGACCGTACAATCTAACCACAAAGGTCAACTTTATACAAAGTCCATCATACCATCCCATGACGTCCACTGCAGGACAGGGAGCTCCCTCCAAACTTCTAAGGATTGCTGGAAAATATGGAGAGGTCTAAGTGGAGGGGTATAAGTACATAAGTACCATAGTCACCACGCTTGTTAGCGTTACGGCTGGCACCATGTTCCTTTAGCAAATTTTAGGGTATTACTTAGAACAGACATAAGTTTTTTCCCATACACTCATGGGTTAAAAAACGAGACTTTTATTGCTTTTACATATACCTACAGCGTGAATTTTCATTGGTTTTGCACGTAATCCACTCATTTTGTATGGGAAGACGAAATTGTTTTTTTTTTTTTCATTAAAAATTTTTTTTCTTTAGGAAAGTTGCTTGTTATCATGAGCAGAATCACTGGGCTTCGGGAGCAAAACCAATGAAAATTCAGGCTGTATAAACATTTCCCGATACTTTAATTGTTAGTTAAAAATTAAATTGTTAGTTAAATTTAAGAAACAAAAACGGCTCTAACGATTTATTTAATTTAGATTAAATTTACTAACCAAGGCTTTGGGGGGGAGGCAAAAATACAATATGTAGCAGAAAATTTCTTTTCTCAATTTTTTTTTCATATTTTTGAAAATAGCTCGATTCAGAAACCCTACAGCGCCATCTGTTAGAGGGATTCGTTTAAAATTATACAGGACAAAGCTCGCTAGCCCAGTTACTTTTGCCTTAAAATAATAACTATCAAAATCAATACCTATTATCAAATTCAAATACCACTGACCGCAAATGGAACGTTGCTATCAAACGATCTAACAACAGGCAAAGAGAATAGGGCTTAATAGAGCGCAGAAATCGAAACTAGTTTCAGCTGGTTCAGCGTTTCAACTGGCTATTGACATGGACATAAATTGTCTAGTTTACCCGAGCGGAAAACATTGTATGACTTTACAAGAGGAACGTTTTTGTACGAAAAAAGTAGGAACTAAATAAAGGAACTCTATAATTTGGAGCCATGGAGGCTTTTTCAAAATGTTTTGGGGCATGATCAGGTAGGTAGTACCCTAAAGCCGCACGATCACACCTAACTGAATTCAAAGACTGATTCGGCATACATTGCTAGTTGAAGTAAGGATATTGCATTAACATAACCAAGCCTCCCAGCAATGTATGCCGAATTAGTCTTTGAATTCAGTTAGGTGTGATCGTGGCTTAAGCCCGACATGCTCAAGGCTCGTAGATTATAGGGAAATAAAAAAGATGTCAAGCAAGGTCATAGCAAGTGGAAGAATATGGTGTTCTTATGATCTTTTTTTTCCCTTAACTCCAACGCCTACCAACACATTTTGCAGCTATTATGTCAAAAGCAATCGGCTAAAGCTGACAGAAAAACATAACGTTATTCTTTCCGTCAATAAACTGTAGTTTTAGTGTCATGGCTGAAAAACAGATTGGTAAGCGTTGGTATTCAGATTCAAATAATTTTATTTAATGTAGATTCTTTACAGAATACTTATTGAATGTCATGCAGAATACAATGCAAATAGAGCGAGTCTACGCCGTTTCGGATCGTGCTATGGCAGCGTAAAAGAAACGGCAAGAAACCACTTCAGCACGGCCTACTTTAAGAGTCGGCTTTTTACAATGTGCTTCTTGTGTTTCGCTGGAATATCAGAGCACCATACCTGCTTGTCATTGATATAGTTATCTAATCTATAGTAAGCTTTTTTACATAATGTTTGCTTTACACATTCTTTAAACTTTCTCTCTGGTAATTGCACTATTTTGTCAGGTATTTTGTTGTAGTATCGTATACACAGACCAACGAAAGATGTATTGACTTTAGATAATCTAGTCTGATCAATTTTGTGCTTATTTCTAGTATTAAAACTATGCCTGTCACAATTTTTAGGTAATTGATGAATGTTCTTTCTAGCGTACATAATGTTTTCATAAATATATTGGCATTTCACTGTCATAATGTTGATCTTCTTAAACAGTTCTCTCAGGGAATCATGACTCTTCAGGCAATAAATTGCTCTTATAGCCCTCTTTTTTAAATCGAATACTGAATGGATATCAGCTGCCCGGCCCCAAAGCAGTATGCCATAAGACATAATGCTATGGAATTAGCTAAAGTAAACCAGCATTGCGGTAGCCACATCAGTAAGTTGTCTGATTTTTCTGACAGCATATGCAGCCCAGCTTAATCGACCAGAAAGAGCCATTATATGAGGGCCCCATTGAAGTTTAGAATCTAGTGTTAACCCTAAGAAACTGTACTATTAACAAAATCTAATGTTTAATTATTCAATACTACGTTATGTGAATCAGACTTTACATTTGGCAGTGCAAATTTAATACATTTAGTTTTTTTGCCGTTTAAGACTAAGTTGTTGACAGTAAACCATGCAAAAAATGATGTTACGGGAAAGACGCGTATTTTTGTATCTGTTGCAGATAACTCGTATAATTCGCCTTTATTTAACGGCCGGTTAATTGTATACGATGGCACAGATTAAATAATAGTAAAACGGTGGTCAGCGAAATTGTAAAACAGTGTCGGTGTTTTAATAACTCAAAAAATCACGTGGTTTATAACTACATACTTGATAATAGTGTAAAACCAACAAAACCATACAAACTTATATAACTTTAGTTTTGCTCCTAGCTATTCAAAAATTCTCATAAGACGTGAACCGGAATTTCTTATAAATATTAGAACACATCAGAACGTATATTTGCTTTTGCCGACGAATCGATTGATGTCTTCGGCAAAGACGCCAAAGATCAATCTTTGGTCTTTGGCGTCTTTGCCGAAGGCTGCAATAACTTAGGTCTAATTGAATTCTTATTCTTTTGGCAAATCACAGAATACTCGTAGCAGCATTAAATTAAGTAATCCTATGCTACACCTGTTAAAAGAATAATCATAACTTCTTGAGACATTGTCTACAAAGACTTGATCTTAATGTCGTCTGAGTTGTAAGTAATCGATCGACCGACCTCACCAACCTTGGTGTCAAGAGTTGTTGAGCCGCCGGAAGCTTTTGTCATGGCTCAATGACGACTACATCCATAGCTAGTAACCGCGACAAACGCACAAGAAACTTTACTTTAAAATCATAATAACTTAAGTCCTATGATTTTATTTGGGACGCAAGATAGGTACAGCCCGCGGCACAAAAGAACGGTGCTGACGGTTAATACATAGAACTTGTCGCGGAGGTGCACGGCGCAGGACATGAAAATCGCGATTAGCTCCTCTCCTGTCACCCATGCGCAGGAAATAACGGTCAGCAGTATTTGTATTCCACAACGGCGGTAGGTCTCACGAAGTTAAGAGTTTTGATGTTTGACAGACTTTTTAAGGTGGTAGAGTCCGTGCAAAGTTTGTCTGGGAAAGTACTACCCCTTGCCTTTTTCTGCCGTAAAGCAGCAGTGCTTGCACTGCTGTGTTTCGGTTTAAACTTTAAAGGGTAAGGGAGCCAGTGAAATTACTGCTTAAGCATCGCAAACAAAAGTACCTCAAAACTTCTGCCGAACTTGTCCATAGTAAAACAAGACCAATGAACTAGCGCTGAAAAGAATTTTATCATCATCATCTCAACAACATAAAACTTTGATTATAACCCCCTCGACAAGGATTTGCAGAAAAAAACAACTAAGACATTTAGGGTGTCATTCAGATACGTTTCGCCAGCACGGCATCAGCAAAACTCAGGTCTAACCTTGGTCTAACTCACTGCCCTAGCACGGTAAGAAGTTAGCATTATATTTATTCTTGGTCTACGAGTAAGTATGCCCGTGATAAGAAAACTGTCTTATTGAGTAACAGGTAATTATGACCGGTTGCAGAGCTAGACCAACGTTAGAACCGGGTTTGACTGGCCCTGTGTTACCGAAACTTCTGTTTTACTACATCCACGGCATAAGAGGTGGTAATTTTCTTAGCAAGCTGCACACGAATCCAAATGATGTAAATTAGATTTGCTACGAAACTAACAAATTGTATTAGAGCAGCGGTGACTAACTAAATAACGTTTTCAGTGAAACTATTAGTGCGGAAAATCGGTACGCGCTGCTAACTGAGTTTTCCGTTTACATTGCTACCGAGGGGGAGAGGCGAAGTGTAAAACGCGCTCGCTTGCGGTTTGTTGACGCAACTAACAATGTAATGTATTTATACCTAAACATCAGTAATTACAGGAATATGCAAAACATTCCCCGCCCGAGCGAACCCGAGTTACAGAGCTTCGTATAAATAATTAATTTGTTTTTGCACACAAGCACGATACACTTGAAGCTTTGACGCTGAGCTTGTGAAAATTTAAAACGGCGCGTGTAGCTGCCTGGAGGCAATTCGGAGGTTATTGAGGCGTGTTTGAACACGGCTTTACATATATATCAGGACTTTTATACATGATAACGTAACACATCAGAATACGGAATAAAAAGAAGGAATCCGGACTGTCAAATTTTGCCAACGAATTGAATTTCCTGCCTGAATATGAATTTTTCAGAGCTTAGGCACAGCATACGCACATACGCAGCACATTTTCTCAGTTTCGCTTATTCCGTTAACACGTTGTATTTGACGGAATAAATAACATTGTTTTACAAACTAGTTTTTTCTGCCAGCTTTAGCTGATTACTATTGGTCATGGAGCACAAATAGCCTTGATATAGCTGTAAAATGTGTTGGTAAGCTTTGGAATTGACTCGTGGAACGGATTATACGTTATGCTAGTACAACCCGAATCTATTGATAATGCGTGTAAAAACCTTCATCAATGTAAGCTTGTTTCATCATAGGCTACACCTTTGTCCTCAAAGCTAAATTGAGGCTAAGATTGAGTCCGAGTTGGCGGCTCTCTCTACAACTTTGACACCAGGGTTTGTGAGGTCAGTCATCGATTTAACATCCAAAAGATATGTACAAAGCCGACTCTTGAGCTAATTAGCACGACCCGAAACGTTTAGTAGACTCGCTCTATTTGCATTGTATTCTGCATATAATGAAATGACGTTGTATTCTGTAAAAAATCTACATTCAATAAATAATTCTGAATCGTATGATTTATAAAAAAAGCTCCTGGGCCGTTTTAATGTTTTAAATGATATTTTAGTGTGACAATCTTACAACGGAGGTTTCTTGTTAGCCTGAAGCTGGCAGACTTCTATAAATATGTATAAGCAAATTCCAAATTACAACTTTGAAATTTTTGGCAGTCTTGTCTTGTTTTGCTTGTAAAGTGTTTTAATTGCTGTGTGTTTTTTATTATATTTATTAAAGTCTCAGGTCTGACGAGCCGTCTTCTATTTTCGTAGCCAACCAGCGAAAATCGGTAATACTTACTAAGTAAATTAACATTACAGACAAATAAAAATTTTAGATAGTTCAGTTCAGTTTCAAAGCCTACTAGTTCTGAGCATAACATGCCTACAATAAAAGTGACAAATGGACAGTCCAGGTGGTTGCTGAAGCTACTATTTTACGGCTGGTTGGCGCCGAGTGCAATCGTCGCCATATTGGCTTTACGAGTACAGGTAACAGCAGGAAAACTGAACAACGGGATCAGGAATTCCGCTCACTTGTTCATTATCAGAGTGCATCGTTGTATTATTTTGTTTTTTGCTTAAAGCCGCTATTATACCATCTAAATTCTAAAACTAGTTTGATTTACATTGCTCGTTGAAGTAAGGATATTGGAATTAACAGAACTAAGCATCCTAGCAATGTATACCAAATAAGTCTTTGAATTTAGGTTGGTGTGATTGCAGCTTTATAGCAAATTTAACTAACGTCTTTTTAGCCAATGAATTCTAATAATTATAAGTCATCTGTGACTATCAAAAAGGAAACCGTGGCTGGGTGACTGATCTATCAACTTATGGTTATATTGACGTAGGCACCAGCTAAAAACAGATTTTTGAAACTCAACCCCTAAAGGAGTGAAGTGGGTTAATTTGTATGGAGAAATCATTTGTTCAAAATTCAAATTCCACACGCATGATCGCGGGAAGTAAAGTGTATCGTTAATATCAAACGTCATCTATCACCAATGTCTTACTCTTATTCAGTATACCTACCTCAGATACCTACTTTGTTTTTTTTTGCAATGAAACAATGTACAGGTTTTTTTATGTTACAAGTGAGCAAACGAGCAGGTGGGCCACCTGATATAACCCAGGTTAACTTTAGCTCAGGTTCCTGTATCAGGTTATGTCATCCTTTCACAAGTCTATAGCGTTTACTGTCATCTAGCTCACTATTGGGCAAATCCATTAGGATGAAGTTGTTTCTTCTCCGTATTCCTTACTTTTTTCAGCAATTAATCCTCCAAACCACTTCCACCATTTAACCTTCATTTGCCTGGCGCCCACGGTGAGGTACCTTTTCTGTCGTTAATTTTGTAGATATTGAGTTACCGATATCATCAAATTCTGTAGACAATTCCGAATCTATCAAACTTCGAATCATATTTTTGTCATTTGTAGTTTTCAAGATACGTGAAGCACTTATTAGCGGTTAAATTCAGTATTTTTGAGACAAACTTGGCTAAAAGGCAGCTATTTTAACTTCGTACTTAATTTATACGTGCGTTAAACTACTTTAACTGCTCTTAATTTTGCACATGTTATATTTATTTTCTTCGAATACTACATTGTAAAGCGGCAAAATACCAAGAAACGCGGCGGCTTCAATATTTTAGCCGCCTTATTGCTTAGGAATTGCGCGAGTTACATAAAATGACTGTTTTTAAATCAATTTTTATGTTACAACCTGCAACTTGTGGTTATCTATCTACAGAAAATTTTAGTTTTGTAATAGTCCTTATAGATTCCTGGAATACTCGTACCAATTTTGCACGTTTTTTGCATTTTTCATTTAGCTAGGACGGCAGTATTACAATAATACGCTAAAACTATTTAAGACTGAAGTCACTAAATTATTGCAGTCCGATTAGATTATCCCTACATATTAGAATTGCGTTACTTTTTGTATTATTATAATTTTTAAGTTTGACATATATTTTGTATACAAGTTTGACATTTATCCTACTGCCAATCACCTTATCCTCTGACATGTTATATGGTGTATGTATCCTTAGAGCAACGCGTCAAGCTTTGCGCGCGAAAATCGTGTTACTCTATGGGTGTATCCCACTATTTCCTTTGAGATTTTAAACGCACTGTGTACCTTTTGACCTAGTGTGGGCAAAAAATGTATTGCACATTTTTGTTACTTTGTGTGTTAAGTTTAATGATGCTAACTAATGTAAATCTAATGTTATTGTAACTTTTTGGGGAATAAATTATTATTAAATTATTATTATTTTAAATTAAAATATATTTTTATTCATTTTTTAAATAAGCTAATTATTTAGTATGTTTGTCAAAGTAGCCAGATAAATTTTAATTGATAAGGTGAAATAAATAAATCTAATCTAATTTAATCTATTGTTTGGTGAGGAGCTTGGTATTACGAATTCCTCCCGCTTATTTAGTTGGCAGTGCATCCGTGGTGGTAATTATATGATGTTGTTTGCTCATACACTCTTAATGAAGAAACTTATATAGTAAGTTTTATGGCTCCTTCATAGCTACGGTGGGTAAACACCAACTAAGGTATTATTTTCTTGTGAAGACGATACCTGGCATAGAGTAGAGTACTAACATAAAGAGATGTAATCTTGATTAAAGTAGTACATCACATGTAATCTAATGAAAAAAGTACATGTGTTTAATAAACTGGATGATGGACTTTAATACAGTGCAAATATACCTGTTTTATGAGCAAATGTGTTGAAAAATATATTTTTAGTTTCATCTAATGATTTTTTTGGCTTCTGGTCTTTCCACTATGATGTTTATCGGATAGATCATGTGTGCCAGTTTATAGAGTTAGTCTCGTTTTACCCCGATCCAAATTTCACCCGTTCCGTTTTCACCCGATTTTGATAAATTTGATTACATTTTATATCGTTCTTTTTTCTATCGTTTTCAACTGGTAGCGTCAACATAAAAAATGTTTCAAGGTAAAAAAATGCATTTATTTTTCTTTCTTATATCATCATAACATCCCATGAACCGTCCACTACAGGACAGGGAGCTCCCTCCAGGATTCTAGCTTTTGCTGGAAAAATGTAGAGGGGAAGTACCATAGTCACCTCGCTTGTTAGTGTTACGGCTGGCACCATGGACCGCGGTTGTAGGCGACCGCAGTAAGTAAGATACAAAGGAGGATGCTGCTGCCCATCCTCCAGTTAACCCTTAGTCGCCGCTTACGACACCCACGGGTATGTATGGGTTGGTACTATTCTTTGCCGGCGGCACCACACGTGATAGATACATAATATAGTTTTATTTTCGGCCTAGTTTACTCGCGGATTGTTTAATGGCCTCGCGAACCAGCAAGCGTAGAACTTTTAATTGTTGGCATAACCGCGCGCCCTAGGTAAAGTTATTACATAAAAATTTTCTTCCACTGATATTTCTGCGCGCCCTAGATATTTCTAGGGCGCGCAGAAATATCAGTGGAAGAAAATGTTTATAGTAAATTATGTTTTTCTAATGTTAGACAGAGATAACTTTTTAGGCCTTATGTCACCTCTATGCGATATGTTCTCGGTGATACATGGTTATTAAAGAGACGACGTGGAGTATAGACCATGTGTGGTTTACGACATTCGCTTAGCTCCGTCTCCTATTGCCTACTTACCAACAAAATTTGTATAAATCTTTTGTCTAAAGGAAACCCGTAGTGCTTTCAAAAGTTATTACTTCAGAAGTATGACGAGTGAATGTTGAATAAAATGAAAGTTTAAAGATCATTAGTTAATGATCATCTATATTAGTTAAAAAAAAAATAATTTCGAGCTATGTAGACCTATGTATAGGGAAAGTTGTTCAGTTTCATGGTCTTACTAGGAAATTGATCATCTTACGATGATGAAAAAATTCGGACTAATGGAAACTGAATAAGCTGATATCGCATTTGGTATGGGAGGTCAAAGTAGTTTTTTTCTTATTTCGACCCGAGTTCCTCAAGGAAAGTTGTTCAGTTTCATTGGTAGATTAACATCCTTCAGGGTTGATTTTGGTACCAACACTGATGTATGGCAGTGAAAGCTGGGTATGGCAGAAAAAGCATGAAAGTAGAATTAATGCGGCGGAAATGAGAGCGCTAAGGAGTATGATTGGTGTTAAATTGAGTGACAGGATTAGAAATAGTGTGATAAGAGAACGGTGTGGCGTAAAAGACGTAGTGACCAAAATCGAGAAAGGGATGCTGAGATGGTTTGGTTATTTAGAGAGGATGAATGAACGAAGATTGACGAAAGAGATCTACCAGGCGAGAATGAATGGAAACGTTGGAAGGGGAAGGCCTAGGCGAACGTACCAGGACCAAATTCAGGACGTTATGAATAAAGGCCAGGTTAAAAGTATCCTAAACCGACGAGCATGTATGAAAGGATTGGTGAAAGTACAGGAAGCAAGGGAAGTATTTCAAGATCGTAGCAGGTAGAGGACTGTGGTCTCTGCCTACCCCGACGGGAAAGAGGCGTGATGTTATGTATGTATGTTTGTTGACATACCCTTTCTGTTACACCTTGTATACATGGCTGGCTCTAATCACACACAAAAATTACCTCCGATGATATTATGTCACACAAATTGCAAAACTTTATTAATTTTTTTGCCTGAAATACTAAAATTATCGAATCATTCAGGATAAGTAATTACTACAAGTACTGCCTGCGTCTGTGTTCCCAAGTTCATATAACCCGAATCTATTCAAGTCGCGAGTGAATACGCTTCTTCTGGGCAAGCTCGTTCCATCGTCGACCTCATCTCTGTCCTCAACACTAGATCGAGGTCATAAGTAAGCCCATTGAAAATAAAAAATTAGTATTAATAAGTAGTATTATTATTATTAGTATTATTACTGTAGGTATGTACAACAGTTTTCTGTTAAAAACGTAAGGCAGGTAAATAGGAACTAGGAAGAGTTAAATTGTTTTCCTAAACTAGGAGTAAGCTTGGTAAAACAAAGTTGACCAACAACCACAACCTAGATTTTCACAGGTCCTAATTCTTATTATTTTACCTGAACTTAGTTTGAACTAAACATCTAGGTCTTACTACAAAGTTAAGTCTGTCTGGATTAAACAAACCCGTACCCTTAAGTAGGTAGAATCCTTTTTTTTTCGTTTGTTCCAACGTTTACCAATTTATTTTGCAGCCACGATACTAAAACCAGAGTATATTTGACGGTAAGAATAACATTTTTTTACAAACTTGTTTTTTTCTGACAGCTGTAGCCGATTGCTTTCGACATAGCTACGAAATGTGCTGGCAAGCGTTGGATTAAACGAAAAAAAACCGGTCAAGTGCGAGTCGGACTCGCGCGCCGAGGGTTCCGATATACCTATAGTATTTTTGGAAGCAATAAAGTCCATTTTCAGGACCGCAAAACTAAATTTGTTTGTAAAGGTTTTTTGCAGATTTCTGAAAAACTGTGCAACTTAGAAAGATCGTTTTATTTTTGCTGTAAAGTTAACATAAACCTCTGTCAACTGTAATTAATTCAGATTTTCCCTTACTCAAACTTCGGAGATAAGGGGGGGGGAATGGTATTTTTTTTGACATTTTTCATCATAACTTGAAAACTAAGAAACTTAAAAAAATACAAAAATATATTTTAAAATGTACAAGTAAAGCCCTTTCATATGATACCCCATTCGACCTAGTAGCGACAATTTGAAATTTGGCCCCCCCTATTTTGGCCTCCTTTACATTAATAATCATACTTTTTTCAAAAAATTTTCATGTGCAATTAAGTTGGGCAACTATATTCTAAAACTATTCCAAATTTCAGCTCGATAGCGTAAGTGGTTGCTGAGATATAGAGGTGTGACAGACAGACGGACAGACAGACAGACAGACAGAGCGGCACCATAAGGGTTCCTTTTTTTTACCATTTTGGTATCGGAACCCTAAAAATGGATAATAAATCTTAATAAAAGTATATGATACTCGTATGCATTGATTGATGTACATTGATACACTAAAGGAATTATAATATAAGTTTTAACGCCATAGACTAGACGCCCAGTTTATCTTAAATCGTAAATATAACTGTTTCAGCAGTTTATCATGGAATTTACTTTTGTTTGATACTGCACACACTTTTTAGGTTTATTTTTATTAAAAAGTAACGCATTGGACGAACATTAGATTTAAGTACAAAATATGAACAAAAACCCAATAATTCCAGCTTAGCAAGCAGATCATCATCAACCACGTAACGATCACGAAACGTTAAGACAAGGAGATGGTACAATCAAAAGCATGTCAAGCTTGACACACTGGAGTTTGTAATATCCTGGAGTTCGTAATGTTTTTGACTGTACTTCCCTAAACACACTTAAAGTTCCAATACCTTCCTTCATTTCTAACAAATTCACATACAATATACACTTTTGTTCAAAATACATTTGAAGGAAACTTCGTTACACAGTGACGCGGGAGTAAAAAGCCGTATCAGGTGCCAAGGGTCAAATGTCGGTGACGCCATTCAAGTTCATATCTGGACAGTTTGCAGAAAAGGTCGACTAACATGCTAGCGATACAGTTGTGTTGAGTTGTCCCTTGACAGTTGAATAGAGTCAACTATAATAGGCCTCGTAGGTATAGTGAAAGTAGTTTTCTTTTGTGAATGGAAGACAACTAAGAGCCGTTTTATATGAGGTGGTGTGGTTTCGGTTTCAGTGCTGCTAAGTCGCTCAGTGACCTTAGACTAATAAGGGTGATTCGTCACAAGTAAGGGATGTGAAATGTAAAGTCACAACAAATTACATAATCCTATTATCCTTGTAAATGCAACGAAGGTGTCGTTCTATTGATTTAGAAGGGTTATTTTGAATATTTCATGATGATCGATGATGATTTGACATTGCATAGCAAAGATGTCATCTTGTTGGCAGATCATGGTAATAGTAGTTTAAGATACAAGTGCCGTAAGTAGGGTTATTACAAACGAGTTGAAGTTTTTTAAACCCGAGACGAAGTCGAGGGTTTACCATCGGCACGATTTTGTCATAACCCTTACGGCCGTGTATCTTACGACGTTTTTCAATACATTTGTGAGAAAACAGGTATAAGTAACACTTGTTAAAGGATCCAACCATGGGTACTGTCAGCCTCTTGTCGATTTTTGTTCTCCTGGTACTCTCCATTTTTTTTTAATAGGTCAAGAGTAAGCCCATTTTCAATATAAAAAATATAGGAAGGCAGACGTCACCCAAGTAAAAAGTCACCACTGTAGTATTTTTTCAAAATAATTTTATGATCAGTGTAAATAAAAACTCGTTGGTAGTATACTTTTTTTACTTACCGCACTAGTTCGGTAAGTAACTACTTACGAGCAAATGTTTACGTCCTTGTTAGTACGTTTTTCGAGCAAATGTATTGAAAATTAAATTACCATGATTACCACGGTTTCCATTCCGAGCGAAGCAAGGAGGTCAGAAATCTTTAAAAGTGACTAAGCCTAAGGCACACCCGGCACACTACGTACATCGAGCGCGAATTTGAAATCGGAAGGTTGAGTAAACCCGCATGTTCAGTACAAAGACCCTCGGGAGGACCACGCGAATCATGCGGGCGGGTGCGCGTGGGGATGCGGGGTGGATTGAAAGGGGGACGGAGAGTTTCCGTTCTGTATGATAGTACTATTACTTATTATAGTACTATGGCAGTTTTTTCCCCATTCACGTGATTAAGCAGCTCGACTAAATCAAGTTTTTCATCATCATCATCATCATATCAGCCGAAAGACGTCCACTGCTGGACATAGGCCTCCCCTAAAGATCTCCATGACGACCGGTCCTGCGCTGCTCGCATCCAGCGGCTTCCCGCGACCTTGACCAGATCGTCGGTCCACCTTGTGGGGGGCCTGCCAACGTTTCATCTTCCGGTACGTGGTCGCCACTCTAGAACCCTCACGCCCCATCGGCCATCGGTTCTTCTTGCGATGTGCCCTGCCCACTGCCACTTTAGTTTAGCGACTCTCAGGGCTATGTCAGTTTTTACTCTACATGAAAAAATAAAATAAACGAATAACTGGAAAGAAAGAGGTGCAACCAAGAGCAAGTAAATCTTGATACTTGCAACGCAAATCTAGCCCCAACGGTGATAGAAATAAGAACGTTACGAAATTTCAATAATGCTTAAGAAACATTTAATTAAAACATTGTAATATCTTTCTTTTATAGACTCAAAGGTAATGATCGAATTTTCTTTTTAACTATGCTTATTTTGTTTTCCCATAGTTTCTGTTCCTTATTAAAACTATTTTAAGGATTAACTAGTAGCCATACGAGCGGTAATCTGTCCTCGCAGATAAGGGCCAACGCAAGCTGAGGTGCAGGCCGCAGGACGCAGGACGCAGGCCGCAGGCCGCAGACGTAGGTGACCAACGCAAGCTGGGACGCAGTTACTAAACACATGCGGGCACAGAATACTATTACACACCTACGGAAGGAAGAATGACAACTTATAGTAAAAAAATTAGACTTTTTTTAAATATAATAGAAAGAAGGTTTGAATTCTCCCTGCTCATAGACTGTAATTCTATCTAGTACTGTATCTAATATCTACATAGGGATTTTAAAAATATCTATAAAATCTGTTAGGAGGCTAAATGCAACAACTTTTTAGGGTTCCGTAGTTAACAAGGAACCCTTATAGTTTCGTCATATCCGTCTGCCTTTCTGTCCGTCTGTCTGTCTGTCCGCGGCTTAGCCCAGAGACCCTTAGTACTAGAAAGTTAAAATTTAGTGTAGATATGTATTTCATCCACGCCGAGAAAGTGGTCAAATAAAAAACTTAAAAAAAAAATTTTGGGAACTTCCCATAAAAGTAAAGTGGGAGTGATTTTTTTTTCTTGTTAACCCCATCGTGTGGGATATCGTTGGTAAGGTCTTTTAAAAATAATGTACAGTCAAGAGCAGGTCAAGCTTTTCATTCGCAGCGCGACTTTAGCTCCTACAGCTAATTTAATTGTCAATTGTTTAAGCTGTCATCCGAAATGTAGATCTCATCGAGACCTATCATTTGTCTCAGCACACGAATAGTTTAGGGTCAGTAGTTTTCGAGTTATAGAATTTTTTAGTTTGAAAGCTGTCATCCGAAATGTAGATCTCATCGAGACCTATCATTGTCTCAGCACACGAATAGTCTAGGGTCAGTAGTTTTCGAGTTATAGCGATTTTTAGTTTGACAGCTGTCATCCGACATGTAGATCTCATCGAGACCTATCATTTGTCTCAGCACACGAATAGTCTAGGGTCTGTAGTTTTCGAGTTATAGCGATTTTTAGTTTGACAACTGTCATCCAAAATGTAGATCTCATCGAGACCTATCATTTGTCTCAACATACGAATAGTCTAGGGTCAGTAGTTTTTGAGTTATAGCGATTTTTAGTTTGACAGCTGTCATCCAAAATGTAGATCTCATCGAGACCTATTATTTTTCCAAGCACAATAGTAGTCTAGGGTCAGTAGCTTTCGAGTTATAGTGATTATAAATTTGACAGCTGTCAACCAAAATGAAGATCGCGACGGTATCTATCATTACAAAAAAAATTAGAAAGATTTTAGCCATAGACAATAGGTGCACCACGGGCGATATAGACTTTAAGGGCACTGCATGTTATATAACATGCAGTGCCCTTACGGTCTAATAGTTTTGAATTAGTTTTATTTCAAAAGTGATCAGGTGTTCCACGGGAGAAAAAAATCTTCCGTGGTACTCCCAGGTGAACCACGCGGGTGTACCACGGGCAAAGCCTGCGCTAAAGTACTAACCCATCGCTACCGGTGTTGTAAGAGACGATTATGGAATTATGAACCGGAGGATAGGCAGCAGTGTCCTTTTGTGTATCATACCACCTTACTTTCTGCGGTCACCAGCAATCGCGGTCCTTGGTGCTAGCCGCAACGCTAACAAGCGTGGTGACAATGGTACTTCTCATCCACATTTGAGCAATTAACCACAAATTTATTTTATCTGTGGCATAACTTTTTGTTGTTTCTAGTTGCGAGAGTCTGCTTTCACACGCAATAGTGTGTTATTTATTCTGTGGCATGCAGAAACAATTGCCAGCAGAAACAAGGCGCAGACATGTGTCTGCGTACACATGTCTGCATCCCAGCTTGCGTTGCTCTATGAAGGTTCATACATTACAAAAATCTGCTCTGCTCTGCTCTGCCCTGCCCTGCGCCATCTGCGTGGCAATATACGCTAAGCCTAAACCACGTAAGTGGTTTTGTGAGACCCTATGTAAAAATAAATGTAAAAGTTCTAAAAATAAAGATTTTTATCTATCTATCTATCAAAGCTTTATGCTCTCTTGACTGTATCTAATCTTAACAACCCGAAAATAAAGATTTTTTTCCATTTATTGATAATATAATTTTAACGACCCAAAAATTACGATTATTTATAAATTATTCATAATTTTTATCTTATTCTTTTTCAGTTATAGATAGGCTATTTACTTAGGTACCACAGAAAAATACTTTTCGTTTAGCCAGAAAAATCTTATTGAAACACTAAACCTACGCAGGTAGAAGTTAAGACATAAATAAATAATACACATACCTTGGTATCCCTATACTGACTACGGCAAAGACGAATGAGAAAAATCACCCAACTAAATTGCTTTGCGTAGCTCTAGCATTCGAAAAACGCATACTGAATGAACTAGGAAAAATGTTTCAAAGAAAACTTTCGTAGAAGCTGATGGAAATAGTTAAAGAGAAGAGTGAAGTTCTCAAGACTGCTAAAGATAGTGTTTATCTACTTCAACTAAAAAGTAAAAAACTTTACCAGCAAAGTGGTACACAGCGATACACAGCGTATTTTTTTAAACATCCTAAATATTTTAGATTCAGATTCAGATAAGATTCAGATAATTTTATTCAATGTAGATTCTTTACAGAATACTTATTGAATGTCATGCAGAATACAATGAAAATAGAGCGAGTCTACGCCGTTTAAGAGGTGGATCTACCCTTGAAACTGAAAATCTTTTCCCAAGGAACATAAGTCAATTAGTTTTCTATTTCTTTGACACTGTCCCCACCAGGAATCGTAACCAGAACCTCTGGGTCCAAAGCCGAACACACTAATTATTAGACCACAAAAGTTATACGATACACGAAATGTATGAAGAAAAAGAACCATTAGAAGTGTATCCCTAAATATTGAGTTGGCAATTTATTACTCCGAAACGACCCAAAGAGCTTTAACAAGATATGATACTAGAGCTACACCTGTGGATGTGAGTCGAGGACGGCCGTAAATTTCCTTATAATCCACTCTTAATAACTTAGACCACTTTAGACGTTGTAAAAGAACCTCACCCATGCAAATAAATAAAGTAAAAAAGGTAAACCCAACATTACTAGTATCATATTATGATCTGTGACCCAGCCAAGATAATTATGTTAAAACAAGATCAGATTCAGAATGATGTAATCAATGAAGGTTTTTTACAGAAAACTTATTGAACAAGAATTCCTTAGATTAATGATTCGCTGCGCTCTGACTCGCTGCGCAGCGAATCATTTATCTAAGAAAAATACAATTCAGATGTGCAGTCTGCTGCCGTTTAGGCAACGAAAAATAAACGAGAAGAAACCACTGCAACACGGCCTACTATAAGTCGGCTTTGTACACCCAACATTTATTCTTGTAAAAAGAGATTATAGTGCGATTCAGAATTTCGCTATAACTTCTTTATGTAATAAATTGTATTTTTCTGGTAATCTACCCTTTGGTATATCATTATTTTTGCCCTAGCTCCAAGTTTTATTGAAATTGGCTAACATTGTATAAAAATAAGCCTTAACATAATAACCCTTTCTTTAAGCTAGGTACAGTCAGGTAAAAAGGCTTTTCCGGACTCTACCTTCGATAAATCAAAACGGACTGGTGACCGGCTGTTTCTACAATCATTACCCCCTTGAGGCTAATACGAAGTATCTCCATTTGCTGTTTATACGATGTTTTATAGCGACTCCGCAATGCAGCAGCTCGAAATTGGAACAAAATAATTGAAAAGGTGTTAGCTACAGCTTGAGATGCTCATTTTTTTACTGATAGTGAAAATTATGCTAATCAATCGTGTTCAGTATCTGAATGAGTGACATCTTGTACGTTTTTATTGATACTGGGCTTGCTTTTGGCCTCGATCTAGGACAGAGGTAAGGTCGGATGTGGAACGAAAAGTTTTCTATAGTTCAAAAGGTACGTCAATCCGTTGTTTGTCCTGGTTTTGTAAGGCTCAGCAATTTGAAATGTTGGTTGATCTAACACCACTGCCTTACATTTAATCAGCTTAAAATAAATTTGTTTTATCCAGCTTTGTCTTAACCAAATTTGAAAAATCTATCATAGCAATTTCTTTACTGCTTTATATGTATGCTGTCGGTGAAAATAAAATCGTAAGTTAAACACATCATAAATACTGGACTAGGCAAAACAAAATAATTGGAAAGGTGTTAGAACCCAGTTGAGTAAAATACCTTACTTAAGTAAAGTTCTACCTAAGAGAGAACTTGAATGAACGAGAAATGCAGTTGAAAGGTGGAAGTTACAATTCTATTCATTCTCTCTGTGTCTATTGAAGTGTAAATTGAAGAAGTTTTGTTAAATAGTGCTGCCATTATTTGCTTCTAAAGTTTAATAGGCAGACGTTCTACAACGCTTTACCAGGATATTGGTAAAATACACAATAATTGTGTATATAACACAATAAATACCTATCAATAAATTTAATTTTTCATGTCTTATAAGTTCCTCTTCCTATCCTTCTTCTGTTTTCTAATGAAAATGTATAGGGTTGACATTAGCTGTCACCCAACAATTCATAAGCTAATGTCAATCCTATACATTTTCATTCTTTTCAAAGCCGTTTGTCTCTAGGCCCTGTTCCTTTAAATTATGTTCACCAATGTAATATTCCTTAACACTCCCCAAATATATTAGAAACTTTACCGTAGAGCACCAAAACTTTGGTCCGTTGCCAAATAGCCATTGGCACTTTCTGCTCTGTGTTTCTCTCTACATCGGACTACAGTATGTAAACGACCCATTATTTGAAATTGAAGTAAATATTAAATGAAAAAACCATACGAATGGTACTGAAAAAGGTTAAAACGATGTACTAAAAGTACTGTGCCCGTTTCATCTGACACGATTTCATATCAAATAGAACCCGTGTTCACAAAACATTAGATGTAAAAAAATATCAATTTTCTTCTAATGAAATGAATTTTCTATAATATGAATTTTTTTCGAGTTATTCGACTTACCCGAAGTTAAACCTTTGTTAGGCTTTGTTTGTGGCTCCCTCGTTCGAAATGAGCGTGTGGTGTGAAATAAGTGCTGATCAGAGTGCGGGTTCAGTATAAAAAAAAAAAACACTTATCTCAAGGAACCTAGGTCGAAGATGGAATAAAAACTTCTTTACAACGTGTAACGGAAAGGTATGATACTGAAGTTTGAATCTGCCCATAAAACTGAAAAACTTTTCACAAGGAGCGTGGGTCGAAATACGAAAAACCAAATTCGACCTCCCATGCAAATGCGCTATCAGCTGATGCAGATTCTATGGGAGGTCAAAAAATATTTTAAATCTCTCATATTCGGTAAGTAGGTCCTGATTACCCCCAAATGGGGCTTGTAGGTGACCAATTAGCGCTCTAGGGTAATAATGTAGCTAGAAAAGCCCTAGGGCGGTAAGTAATTAAAATGCCCGCCGCCGCCCCGCTGCTGGAGGAGGCCATCAAGGCGGACGTTTTAATTACTTTCCAGGTAATACTGTAGCTAGAAAAGCCCTAGGGCGGTAAGTAATTAAAACACTTTTCTAGCTACATTATTACCCTGTAGCGCTAATTAGTCACCTACAATTTGGTGGTAATAAGGACCTACTTACCTCACAATCGAGACGTAAAGCAGAGTAGTTAGCTCGGGTATAAGCATCAATTGCACCCTCGAACTATAGGCGCCCTCGCTGCGCTCGTGCGCCTAGTTATCTCGGGCTGCAATTGATGCCTTACAGCCCTTGGCTACTAATCTACCATTGTTTCTATGACCTATAACCCTGGGGAAAAGTTGTTCAGTTTCATGGGCAGATTCATATCCTTCAGTATTATCACATCTTACCGTTACACGCTGTATAAAATGTGCTATTAGCTGATGCACTGAACGTTCTTCAGGAAATATCGATTGAAAATAGTAGTTTAAGATTTGTATCTTGTTCCGTTCGTTCGAATGTTCCGTAAGTAGGGTTATTGCAAACGAGTTGACGTTTTGTAAGCCCGAGACGAAGTCGAGGGTTTACCATCGTCACGAGTTTGTCATAACCCTTAAGGACGTGTATCTTACGACGTTTTTCAATACATTTGTGAGAAAACAGGTATAAGTAATACACTTGGTAAAGGAACCAACCATGGGTACTGTCAGCCTCTTGTCGATTTATGTTCTCCTGGTACTCTTTATTTTATTTGAAATATAGGTAAGCAGTCGTCACCCAACAAGTCACCACTAGTATTTTTACAAAATAATTTTATGATCAGAGTGTAAAAACTCCTTGGTATTATACTTTTTTTACTTACCGAACACGAGCAATGTTTACGTCCTTGTAAGTACGTTTTTCGAGCAAATATATTGAAAAAATTAAACGCGTTCTATTCTTCTTTACGGCCCATAAGTTATCGACAAAGACCTCAAAGACATTTTGACGATGTTCCACATTTTGTTCTTTAGTACTGCGGTAGACACTCTTCTTTAATTCAATTTCTAGACAGACACATAGATAGGTCACACCACACCCCGGAAAATACATACATCAAGCGCGAATTTCAAATTGGAAATTGGAAGGTTGCGTAGGCTCACATATTCAGTACAAAAGACCCTCAGAAGGACCAGAATCTCACGGGCAGCGGGTGCATGCGGGGTATATTTCAAGGGGTGCGGAGAGTGTCCGTTCTGTACGACAGTACACTCAACAGCACATCAGTAGAAACACTTTTGGACCTTATGGCGTTGGTAATAGAGTTGAAAAAGTTTCTACCGACGTGCGGTTGGCCGTACCATTACTTTATTTTGTGGATAGGTGCGTCATCATATCCGGTGGGTTTTAAGATCGATGATCAACCTCACAAATTCTAGCGTCAGAGTGGTTAAGCTGCCAAATACTTATTTAGATTAATAAAATTTAATACATATATTCTTCAAAATAATGAAGACAGAAACCAGAGCAGTATACAGCATCAACATAAGTACCACTTTATCATGTTACAATGTCAGCATGTATACGTCGTAAAACACCTTATTACAAGTATATGAGCAGTGAGCAACAAACACTATAAAATACAGTGAATATGTCGCAGGCAAATCGTATAACTCGCCGTTTACAAACGGCAAGCAAACTGTAAACGGTTTGCAAATTGTAAAACAGTACCGGCAGATTGTAAACGGGTTTAGATCACTGGTGCATTTTAGGTTCGTTAGCCACCGATCACAACAAATTACGCGCCGTTTTGTGAAATGCCGCGGCATTATGTAAAATGATGAATTAAACATTTCTCGATTTTTTGTAGAATGCCAAGGCATAATGTAAAACGACGTATTATACAATTTGTCTGCGATAGATACACTGGCAAATAACAAAGCAAGTGGCATGCAAGCGGAATTATAATAACTATTACACAACGGGATTTTTTTTATCACGCCGGATATTTTAAGAGACGGTTTTGCCCATGAAACTGAACAACGTATGTATGGGAGGTCGAAATATGTTTTTCATAAAGTTCTTTCTTGGATAAAGTTGTTTAGTATGGGTTCAAAACATAACGCTGTTTAATCTGTGGCGGAATTTTGATTCTGAATTCCTAATAGCCAATATTGAAAATATTTTGCTACGCTTCAACCAGTCATCAAATACCTTCACCAACTAGCACAGACTATATATTTATCTCGCTTTTATTGTATTTTGCGTTTTGGACTAAAAACAAAGAAATCTGATTAAACATCAAAAAAATACTATACCGTCTTGAATCTGTTAGAAAGAAGACTTGTGTTAAACCATAGGCAGTAAGCTGCCGTTACTCATAATCTAAGGTTAAACCCCCCTTCTAAGTACCACGTATTTTTGCTAAAATTCTGAAGGGAGTTTCCTGTTCTGGGCTGGATATTTTACGGGATGTTATGATGAAGAATGTGTAACATGTAAAATGACATTTTCTCTATTATGCGTTGATGTATGTAATAATTGTATTTACCAACTTTTACCTTTGATAAAATGTAACGTTTTGGCTAGTCTGTAAGTTACGTTTTTGTACAATAAATAAATAAATAAGTAAATAGTAAAATCCTTTATATCTGCCTAATAACACAACCTTAACACTGCCATTTAAATGCATAATTTCTATTCCGTAATTTTCCAAGGAAATCAAAATTCTAATAGACCTCAGTTTAAGAATTTCAACAATATTGGTTTGTGCCTCGGGGTTTCCATTCAATTCGTTGGTAGCCAGCACCGTCTCTGCAGCGCTTAAATATTTATAACAGGCTCTGGTACGTCTTACGTGCGAGATGAACCTAGGTATTTTTTGGACTGCTAGTGCAACTTTGAAATTTAGGAAATTGTACGAAGACAACAGCAATTCCTTTTCATGTTTCATACCTTCCGGATTTGTTTTGTAACTTTATGCTTCAGAAGATTCAGCAATAAAGAAGAGTCAGAAAGTTATATCTTATACCCAGGTACTATTAAACAAGCAATATTTTTAATCGGTTTCTTGAAAACGGCTGTAACGATTCCTATGAAATTTACCATACGAGGGTCTTCAGGGGCTAGGTCTCGTGTTTGGGCAAATTCAATTTACCCGTGTTATTAAGCATTTTTTCTTTAAATACCGCGTTTTAGACAGAAACCTACAGCGCCTACTGTTGGTGGGTAGCATTGCTTGCTCACCTGATGATATTTTAATGTAGATGCGGTTATTATAATGCGAAGCTCTGTCACTTAGGTATATACTCGTATGTACTAATTTTTAGGGTTCCGTACATCAAAAGAAAAAAACGGAACCCTTATAGGATCACTTTGTTGTCCGTCTGTCTGTCTGTCTGTCTGTCAAGACCCTTTATCTCACGAACAGGTAAAGGTATCAGGTTGAAATTAATACCATATATTAGGATCTATGAACCACACAAGATCTAAAAAATTTAATTTTTTACAACGACGCAATCAAAAGATATGGCATTTTATGTCCTCATCTCCATACATTTATTCAAAAATGCAAAACCTACAGGGTACTTCCCGTTGACCTAAAATTATGAAATTTGGCAAGAAGCTAGGTCTCACAGTACAAATAAAGGGAAAAGTCTGAAATCATTAAATATTACAACTTTACTCACAACTAATGGTAACCAATTGTGGTGAGCTCCCGTTTCAAGAACATTCATATAAGAGAGGGGTCAAGTTGGATGGTCGCGGAGGCGATTTTTTGTTTTAGTTCTATTTTAAAAACGAGAACACTTACAAACTTGAAAATTGATATGTTTATAGTTCATAAGCTATAAAATAACAAAAAATAATAAAATTTGGTCAAGCGCAAATACCGCGTTTTAGACAGAAACCTACAGCGCCTACTGTTGGTGGGTAGCATTGCTTGCTCACCTGATGATATTTTAATGTAAATGCGGTTATTATAATGCGAAGCTCTGTCACTTAGGTATACATCTACTAATTTTTAGGGTTCCGTACCTCAAAATAAAAAAACCGAACCCTTATAGGATCACTTTGTTGTCCGTCTGTCTGTCTGTCAAGACCCTTTCTCTCACGAACGAGAAGAGGTATAAGGTTGAAATTGATAACGAATATTAAAGTCTATGAACCACATAAGATCTGAAAATTTCAATTTTTTACAAGGACGCAAACAAAAGATATGGCTTTTTATGTCCTCATATCGATACATTTGTGAACCAAACCAAAACCTACGGGGTACTTCCCGTTGACCTAAAAATATGAAATTTGGCAAGAAGCTAGGTCTCACAGTACAAATAAAGGGAAAAGTCTAAAATCATTAAATATATAAATTTTCCTCACAACTAATAGTAACCAATTAAGTTGAGCTCCCGTTTCAAGAACTTTTCTATAAAAGAGGGGTTAAGTTGGATGGTCGCGGAGGTTTTAAAATCAAAGAGCAAAAGCTTTTAGTTAGGTTAGGGTGCGAGGCCGACTCGCACTTGGCCGTTTTTTGTTTTTACATGGCGTCACTTTGTTTGTGACGTGATGTTATTAAAAGATGTTTTTATCCTGCAAAGAATAGGTATAACATTTTTCTTTGTAACTGGTAATTTAAAAACCAATTGCGTTTGCGGGAAAAAGAAAACAAAAATATTCAAAAGCCTTAGGGCATGAAGAACTTACAAAAGAATACAGAATCAGAAATACAGAATATAGAATCTTGAGTACTTACTTTACTTTAAGATATTAGGTTCCGTAGTAAAAATTGTTCGTTATCTTTTTAGGGTTCCGATACCAAAATGGTAAAAAAAGGAACCCTTATGGTGTGACTTTGTCTGTCTGTCTGTCACACCTCTATATCTCGGCATCCACTCATGGTTTCGACTTGAAATTTGGAATAGTTTTAGAATATAGTTGCCCAACTTAATTGCACATGAAAGAATTTTGAAAAAAATATGATTATTAATGTGAAGGAGGCCAAAATAGGGAGGGCCAAAATAGGGAGGGCCAAATTTCAAATTGTCGTTACTAGGTTGAGTGGGGTATCAAATGAAAGGGCTTTACTTGTACATTCTAAAAAAATATTTTTGTATTTTTTTACGTCTAAGTTTTCAAGTTATGATGAAAAATGTCAAAAAAATATCATTCCCCCCTCTTATCTCCGAAATTTGTGAAAAATCTGAAAAATCTGAATTAATTACAGTTGACAGAAGTTTATGTAAACATTACAGCAAAAATAAAACGATGTTTCTAAGTAGCACAGTTTTTTACAAACAAATTTAGATTTGCGGTCCTAAAATTGGACTTTATTGCTTCCAAACATACAAAAAGTATATCGGAACCCTCGGCGCGCGAGTCCGACTCGCACTTGACCGGTTTTTTTTAATGTCACGAGTAGGCAAAGGTTGGCCACCTGGTGGTAAATGGTCAACACCGCCCATGACACCTACCACAGCACCTACTGTCTTATTAGTGAAATAATTTGACACTAATAAGACAGCAAAGCGCGTTACCAATCCTGAGAACTAAGATGGTATGTCTCATGTGCCGGTGTTTTCAATGGCTCCCTTACCCTTCAAACCGAAACACAGCTGAGCAAAAACTGTTGCTATACGGCAGAAAAAGGTAAGGGGGTGGTAATTTCCTCGACGGACTTAGAACAACACTGACACTCACTCTCACTTAAGACATCTTGCGGACATCACTTATTTTCATGTAATAATTGGCTAAAGTGCAGGAGTAAATCTGATGGAATTCAGTCCCACAAAACAAGTGCGCATGTGGTAGCGCATAGCGTATAGTGGTTGGACGCAATGCATCCATATGATGCAGGTGGAACCTCTCATCTCCTGGTAGATCTGAGCCGCTGGCACCAGACTTAAAAGTTTTTCAGAACACTCATCATTGTACAGGCGATACAGAACACACATGGAACGAACTTGGCACGTACATCATCAAGTATAAATTCAAAACTGTTATCAAGCAAAAATTGTATAAGAAAGTTTATTATAAAATATCATATTATATAGAAGAGAAAAATCCTTGGGATTAACAGGCTAATTCAAAATTCAAATTGACTTATGTTTATTGTATCACCCCTGTACATTCAAACATTTTAAAAAGAGCGCGTGGGTTTTTATTGTCGCTTTTTTTTCCACCTTGGCGCCACTTTGTTTGTGAAGAGATGTAGTTTAGCTGACGTAATTAAGAGGCTACCTCCCGTCCACTAGCGCCCCCATCAGGTAAAAAAATATTAGTCGCTAAATACAAAACTTATCGAAAAGCCCCTTAAGAGATTTTGATATCCATCAACAATGAATAAACTATATTTGATTTTTTATTGATCATCATCATAATATCCCAAAAAACGTTCACTGTAAGACAGACAGCTCCCTCCAGAATTCCAGCAAAAGCGCACGGTGCCTACAATTTGGAGGGGAAGTATCATAGTCACCACGCTTGTCCACCGTAAACCGTAATGACCGTAGTAAGTTGGTACGATACACAGACACGCTGCTGTCCATCCTCCGTGACCACTTAGTCGCCTTTAAGTACACCCATGGGTAGAGATGGGTTCGTACTATTCTTTGCCGGTACCATATGGGCTTACGACACCCATGGGTAGAGATCGGTTCATGGAACTATAAAATTAGTACTGCTGAAATTTGATTAATCGAGAACCTACATACCTACGTTTGTATCTATAGACTGGAACTTCCTTATTGACGCAGATAAGCTTCATTATTTTTCCGTCCTTCCAATCAATCTTGCTAAACCGAAACATTTTTTATTAAAATTTAAGCAACAACACTCCAGGCGTTCTTTTTTCTACAAATAAATTAACTAGCTTTTCACCGTACCTAAATCAAGTGGAGTCATTAGGATAATTGAAAACAGTGTAATTGTTGCCAGGAGCTTTAAAAATGTAATTAACTAGGCTTTACAACTACTTTGCATGATTAACTATAAGTTCTGTATATAATATATAAATTTTCCTTACACTGGGTCTACTATACTTTTATTCGAGGAAAGTCAGTAAAGCGTTTTTCTGCAAATCGTTCTTCCATGCGTTTGCGTAGGCATACAACGCCAAAGAGCGTGTTGAG
The DNA here is from genome assembly GCA_947532105.1 of Athrips mouffetella. Lineage (NCBI taxonomy): Eukaryota > Metazoa > Arthropoda > Insecta > Lepidoptera > Gelechiidae > Athrips > Athrips mouffetella. The sequence goes on along the minus strand of OX383964.1, from coordinate 3,378,965 downwards.
CATGATATAAAATGTCAAGTCATCATTGCTGTAGCTTGTCTAAGGACTCTGCTACATAACCTAGGGCATTTGGCAAGTGTATTGGTTTCTACACACAGTAACTGCCGTTTGTACTCCTCAATTCAGAGGGCAAACCAGAACCAAACCTGGATCCCATCATTTTGCCAACCTGCCAGAGTTTTGAAACCGCTGAATGGTCTCTGATTTTTTGACTTATATCAACTGATGGTAACCACTACGGCTTAACGTGCCTTCCAAAGCTCGGAAAATGCTCGAGATGATAGCACGAGTGGTCGCATCCAGGTTCTGATCACGTCTGATATTGCTAACTCTTGTAATCGGAAAGTATGAGCAACGTTCACACGGTCACGGTAACTTAATATTTTTTTATGTTGCTAGTGGGCAAACGAGCATGTGGACCACTTGGTGGTATGTCGTCACCACTGTCCATAGCACCCACTGTCTTATTAGTGACAACATTTGATAATAATAAGACAGCAAAGTGCGTTGCCGCCCTGAGAACTAAGCTGGTGTATTTCATGTGCTGGAAAATTCACTGGCTCTATCTTACACTTAAATCCGAAAGACAGCAGTGCAAACACTGCTGCTTTACGGTAGAAATAGGCAAGGGGGTGATATTTCCCCAGACGGAATTCGCACAAAAGCTCTATGAACTAGTAAATTATGTTAAAGATACTTTTTGAAAAAAATCTTAGAGAGATCCCTCTCCACCTGTGGACAATAACGGGTACGTAAAAAAAGAATTAGAAACAACAATTTAGAGTGCCTCCCAAAACAGGGAAAATCTTATTATCCGAGGTGCCTTCTAAGACCCTTTTATAATAAAAAATGCGTAACCTGAGCAAATTAGTAATGGCTTTTGCAGATGACTATGTACCTGCGCATGCAACTGGTTCCCAACATAGCACGCATACATTATTTATTCATTTGTGAGACGAGGGTTACTACTACGAGTATACCCAAATAAGTATTACCGAGTAAAAAATCGACCAACTGCGAGTCGGTACCACTAAGATACACAAAACGTACTGTCTTAGTTTTGGACGCGCAGTCACGCAGTCGTGAGTCTGACACGCACTTGACAGTTTTTATTATTTGTCGTTATAGCTTATGCACTATAAACGTACCAATTTTCTAAGCTAAATCGAAATTCGAGCAAAAATTGCCTAAAACACGTTTTAAGTAGGGAAGCCCACCAAAAAAAAAAACCGGCCAAGTGCGTGTCGGACTCGCACCCTAAGGGTTCCGTACCTGTGTAACATATGATATACTAAAATCTTTTGCTCTTTGATTTTAAAAACTCCACGACCATCCAACTTGATCCCTCTTTTATAGAAAAGTTCTTGAAACGGGAGCTCACCTTAATTGGTTACTATTAGTTGTGAGAAAAATTTAAATATTGAATGATTTTAGACATTTCCCTTTATTTGTACTGTGAGACCTAGGTTCTTGCAAAATTTCATAATTTTAGTTCAACGGGAAGTACCCTGTAGGTTTTGCTTTTTTGCTTAAATGTATGGAGATGAGGATATAAAAAGCCATATCTTTTCATTGCGTCGTTGTAAGAAATTGAAATTTTCAGATCTTGTGTGGTTTATAGACCTTAACATTCGTTATCAATTTAAATCTGATACCTCTTCTCGTTCGTGATATAACAAAAAAATTAAACCGCCGAAAAAACTGAAAAGCAAGAAATAATAAAACTGTTTTATTTAACCTTAATAACAAAGTTCTTAAACTAATGTAAGAATACCCGAGTAATTTTGAGTCGGCGTCAAACAAGCAAATTAATTAATTACGTATAGCGTGATGCACGGCGGCGGCGCCGACTCAAAATTACTCGGGTATACTTACATTACTTTAAGAACTTTGTTATTAAGGTTAAATAAAACAGTTTTATTATCTCTTGCTTTTCAGTTTTTTCTGCGGTTTAATATTTTTGTTAAAAAGTTTTTATTTTACAATTTTTTGTGACTATAAATTTTATTTTCCCACCCTTAGGGTAAATCGGACTACTCTGTAAAAAGTTATGCGTGATCATACATTACAATCAGTCAGTGAACAATCAATCATCCCTCTTTTCCTGCCCTTAGAGTTGGATTTTTTTTCCAAATTTATATGGGACCAACTTCGGGGTATGCCCTTTCTAATAAAAAAAGAATTATTAAATTCGGACAACTCTGTGAAAAGTTATGCGTGGTCATACATTAAAAAAAAATATATACGCCTCGACTTGAGAACCTCCTCCGTTTTTTTTTCGTCGGTTAAAAAAAGGGTCTTGACACACAGACAGGCGGATAACAAAGTGATCCTATAAGGGTACCGTTTTTTTTATTTTGAGGTACGGAACCCTAAAAACGCAGAAATAATAATACTTGAAAAAATATTGAAGGTGGTGTAGCTACATGCCTCATGAAATTTTAATGAAGTTTATTCAAACTATCTATATTAGCATGCAATTCTAGCAAGCCCCCCCAACAACGTTTGACGAATGAACACCAAATTGAAGTCAATTTCATCTCCCAAACGACAAGCCATAAACCCACACCTCTCATTTGATACAAATCAGAGTTCACAAAAATGATGGCTTGTAATATACAGGGGAGCGTGAAGTTTCAGTTATTCATAGCACTGTCATGCATTCAGCTATTCTCAAACTGAGGTATTCTTATACCAATCAAATTATACAAATGCTCCTTAAAACTGGCTTGGGACAGTAAATTGCAGATCTTAGTCTGCAAGTTATTTATAAAATAAAGATCAATATTTGATATTTTACAAATACAACTTTTCAGTAAAAAACGCATTATAAAGCAATGCCCTAACCTTTCTGCCAAAAAATCCTCAATGTATAAAGCATAGATCTTTAGACATTTAAATCTTTGAAAAACAAATACGAATTTGTAGTTATAATTGTGGGACGGGTTCTGGCTAGAAACTTATCATCGGATTTGTCTATTTTGAGCCTTGATTCGCATTTACTCTACGAGGCTTAAATAGTTAGTGGTTTACCGTAATTTCGGGGGGCTTTGAGGTCATTAAAGATTGAGTACCACTGGCGTGTATTGTCCCCAACCTCCAGTTAATTATGACTCGGTGAGGCTCGACGGCGCAGCGGGTACAACTTTAAAATTGGATTACTTACGCCATCCCTCTTTGCTAGACTCGTTGACGGAGGCGTGGTTAGTTTACATTGCAGAGATGTGATTTTTCATTCAGAAATTTTCAAAAGTCATAAGAATTGCATTCATTGATTTAGTTAGGGTAACGACACAATAGGAAATAATAATTTAAGTCAATAATGCAGATCATCAATGTTTCATCATCATCAACTTGAACTCCAGCGCGAAGCCCAGAAAGGAAAGCAAATAGTACTTGATTTTTTTCCTTTGACAGTAAGGAACGCTGCGTAAGCCTACTTGCAAGCTTTGCGCGAGAATTCGTGTAGCAAGGGAAATGGTTCGCAAATGGCAGGTCTATGTTGAGCCAAAGCAAACAGCTACAGAACAGAAGACTAAACTAAAAGACTCGTTACCATTTAAGCTTAAAACCATTAAATCATAACCTCTCTGAATACTTCACTGTTTGACGGAGTAAAGTGAAAAGTTTTCCTTTTTGTACTGCAGTGTACCCGAGTACCTTATTTCATAGAATTGCAAACAAGCTTCAGAGCTACAGGTGAATTCTTGATATCCCAGCTTTTCAGTTTGCCTGACCTCTTTGAGGAAACTTTTCAGAAGGAAAAGTATGTTTAATTGAATCTTTTTGAAAAAACGCTGCACTAAAGTTTTCCCTTTTAAAACTAATGGAGCAAAAAGGGGTTTTCGCATGTCTGCCATATAACTTGGGTGGCAAAAAACTACGCTTTCTCGCCACAGAATTTCACACAAAAGGAAGAAGGAAGAAATAATCAAACTTACCTGAGTAAGCTGAATGATCAGCCTTTGGACAAAAATAAGACACGTTGCTTCAATGGGGATTTTCAGACAGCTGTAGGAACTTAATTCTAAAAATCACAGATAGATGGAGCCGACAAGACATGGCTCTCTTCTTTAAAAATTATTCAATTACAATCAAAGAGAACGCAGCTATGTTTATGTCAAACTCGGTTTGTTTTTAAAGAATGATTTTTCGTATCGTTATCGTTCCATTAATAATCTGATATGGACGTATGAACTATTTTTATAGAATCTATGAGAAAAGTCTCGTTTGGTACATTTCTATAAATTTTAGCTCACTCACATTATTTCACGCCGTATTATCCATACGCCAAACACGTCCTTCTTTAAAGCCGTGTTTCTTCAACGCCTTTTTTTTTCACCTCTCAGGAAACTTCCCAGTACGAGGCATGTATTTTTGTTAATTGCTTAAACAGTTTAGTTTGGACATGTGGCTAGAATAAAATTGAATGAAGATTGATCAAAGAGATCTATATAAGGTGAGGGTGAAACGTCTGAAGGGAAAGTCTTTGGCAAACGTTCTTCAGACTAGACTAGAAGACCAAATTCAGGACATTCTTAAAGTACCATAAAAGACGAGCGGGTATGTAAGGGTTGATGAGAGTTGAGGAAGCGAGGGAAGTATGACAAGATCGTAGCAGGTGTAAGGCTGTAGTGTAAGCCTGCCTACCTACGAGGACAGGAAAGAGGCATGGTACCATGCAAAGCGAAACTTGTCTTGAAGAAAACAAACTATAGCTCCTCCATCTTAAGAATGCAGTGATTCATCGCTTTCTGCTGCTGGTAGCCAAGTCCCGAAACCAATCAGATCGCAAATTATAAAGTCCAATGCACAATAACTAAGTGTAGGCAATGAAGCAGTTGTTGCTTTTGTGTGGTACCTAAATAAATAGAAAAAAAATTGCTGTTTAAATCTCTTGTGAATACACCTTTACCCTAAATTTCCATTACTGACTTACTGCATTTTAACGCAGATGAACTATAAATCAATTAGAGGTCCTTACCTATGAAACTACAGTTTCGTATTAAGAACTTAAAGAACACTTAATTTTCAGTAAAAAATAGGTAATAGGAAAGCGTCTGCTGTAAAGAAATAATTCCTACGAATTTAGATGACTTCTTGAGTTGAACTTAATGTATAAACTTAATAACATAAAACATTATTAATAAACATTATAACGGGCAGATCAGCAGCACCTTGAAATCTCTTTAATAAAAAAAAACCGGTCAAGTGCGAATCAGACTCGCGCGCCGAGGGTTCCGATATACCTATAGTATTTTTGGAAGCAATAAAGTCCATTTTCAGGACCGCAAAACTAAATTTGTTTGTAAAGGTTTTTTGCAGATTTCTGAAAACTGTGCAACTTAGAAAGATCGTTTTATTTTTGCTGTAAAGTTTACATAAACTTCTGTCAACTGTAATTAAATTCAGGTTTTTACCTTACTCAAACTTCGGAGATAAGGGGGGGAATGGTATTTTTTTTACATTTTTCATCATAACTTGAAAACTAAGTAACTCAGAAAATACATAAATATATTTTAAAATGTACAAGTCAAGCCCTTTCATATGATACCCCACTCAACCTAGTAGCGACAATTTGAAATTTGCCCCCCCTATTTTGGCCCCCTTTACATTAATAATCATACTTTTTCAAAAAAAAATCATGTGCAATATAATTGGGCAACTATATTCTAAAACTATTCCAAATTTCAGGTCGATAGCATAAGTGGTTGCTGAGATATAGAGGTGTGATAGACAGACGGACAGACAGACAGAGCGGCACCATAAGGGTTCCTTTTTTTACCATTTTGGTATCGGAACCCTAAAAAACATTACACTATAAACAACTGGAATTATAATCTCATGAACCTGCAAGAAAATGTTGACAATTACTTTATTATAAATGACATAGAATTTGCCTAGCTTTGATTATTAATTCAAGTCTCGTGTTTCAAAATTACTCGAATGACACTTAATGGCTACACAGAAACACTAACTACTTTACCAACAGAACTTTCAAACTAACTGTGTTGCCAGTACGTGTTTGTGTTTTGTAATTCCAAAGCAGCTTTCCAACTTTGCACACAATGGTCACGATAATACCTTCACACGGGTACAGTACAGTCGCAAAATACTGTCCTGTTTTTTTATGTTGGTTACAAACTGTGTATATTTCATTTCATTTTTTAATTTGATTGGCTACATAAGCCACATGCGAGCAATGAACGCCACCTAAACAGTAGCCATGACCGAAATTGGTCGAACAAATATATAAGATTTTTATTTTTCTGACATTATAAAAAATCTGGCCAAGTTCGAGTGGGGCTCGAGCACCGAGGGTTCCGTTTTACTAGTATGTCTCTTCTTTAAAAAAAAGTTTCTGTTGCCCGCAACTTTCAGAAGGGGGATGCTTTTCGCAAAATTCTTTCTTAACGGATTACGTTATAATAACTAATCTGTGAACTTAGTTTCTGCCTAATCCGATATTAGCTATGCGTTAGTAGATCAGTCAGTCAATGCATGGGCCACTTAAACTTGCCCCTCTTGAATAATATGAATGCACTTGTTGAGTGCTAAATTGGTTGGTAACTTAATAAGAAATGGTTGTGAGAATTTTATTTTTATTTTTTACCTTTACTTGTACTTTGAAACCTAAGGGTACCCTAAAGACACAAGTGGCAGTAGTTACACACATAATTGACTTTAATATTGGTATTAAATATTTCACTCAACTTGTTATCATTACCCGTTCGTGTGGGTTTGATAGATAGACGGACAAAAAGGTGATCCTAAATGAGTTTATTTTTTCTCATTCTTATGTACGGAACCCTATAACTGATAAAGTTTTATTCGTAGGTTTATTGGACTTCTTAACATTTTCATCACCATTTAGCCAAGACAACCACGAGTTTTCATAATTAAATCATGCACAAAATGCAGCTACTGTACTCAATCCGATTTCAAAGCAATCCGAGGCACTATACCTTCTTTTTAAATTCTACCTCAATTTATTGCCCTTATTATTCACTCCGCGATAATTTTGCGATGCTTTCGGTAAATTTTTCTTACTACGACATAATTGCAAGAAATGATATAAAATTAACGTAATATTGACAAGCTAAGTGACGTATCCTGCTGTTAAGATTAAAACATTTCCTAAGTATTTCTTCTCATGAGTCAATTATGTTTTTTCTATCTTAATAATATAAAAGAAAACAATAAGGCAGAGAACGAGAGATCATTAAAATTGGGCGTCATTTTGAATAAAAAAGGAAAAAGAAAGATAAAATATCAGGAAGCTCTATAAAACATCTCGTGAATCTACGCCATTGTTACCACACGAGCTTTTTCAAGCAACATTCTTTAGATTTCAAATAGCTTATACGCCAGTGACCGCAGACCAAAAACCGGTCAAGTGGGAGTCAGACTCGTACGCCGAGGATTCCGATATACCCATAGTATTTTCGGGAGCAATGGAGTCTATTTTAAGGTTATCAAAACTAAATTGTTGGCAAACCTATATCGACTGTAATCAATGCAGATTTCTTCGAAGATAAGGGAATGGTATTTTTATATACCTTTTTTATCATTACTTGAAAACTAAGAGTTGTGAAATTATTAAATAATCTATTTTGTAATATACAAGTACTGACCTTTCACTTGATATCCCATCCAACCTAGAAACGACAATTTAATATTTTGCCCTCCCCCTACTTGGGCCCCCTTTGCAATAATAATAAAAATATTTTTTCTTTCTTTCGTTTGGCAATCTATTAATAAAATTGGACAATAAATTCTATACTTGTCTACAACTATTTAAAAATTTTATAACTATTTCAAAATTCCATGTCGATAGTATGAATGGTTGCTGACATATAAAGGTGTGACAGACAGACGAAGTCGCACCATAAGGGTTCCGTACTCAACAGAACTAGTGGGAATAAACGGTTTTTACCATATTGTTCGGAGCCCAAATAAGGAAAAAGAAAATACTCTATCAAACATACATCGCGTGAATCTACGCCATTTTTACTACAGGAGATTTTTCAAGCAACTGTCTTTAGATTTCAAATAGCTGATACACCAGTAAATTTAGACCAACAAAAACCGGCCAAGTGGGAGTCGGTCTCGCGCCCTAAGGTTTCCGTACCTATCTACCATATGATATACTAAAAGCTTTTGCTTTTTGATTTTAAAAACTCCGCGACCATCCAACTTGACCTCTCTTTTATAGAAAAGTTCTTGAAACGGGAGCTCACCTTAATTGGTTAATATTACTTGTGAGAAAAAATGAAATATTTAATGATTTTAAACTTTTCCCTTTTTTTGTACTGTGAGACCTAGCTTCTTGCCAAATTTCATAATTTTAGGTCAACGGGAAGTACCCTGTAGGTTTTGCTTTTTTGCGTAAATGTATGGAGATGAGGACATAAAAAGCCATATCTTTTGATTGCGTCGTTGCAAAAAATTGAAATTTTCTGACCTTGTATGGTTTATGGACCTTAATATTCTTCATCATTTTCAACTTGATATCTCTTCTCGTTCGTGAGAAAAGGATCTTGACAGACAGATAGACAGACGGAAAACAAAGTGATAATATAAGGGTTCCGTTTTTTATTTTGAGGTACTAAACCCTAAAAGCTGCATTAGGTCGCCAAAAGTTGCATCAGACTGATTTTTTGGGATGTTATTTTAACGCATAACGATAGCTATATAAAACCAAATTATCAGTTTAGGTTTGATCGGTACACCTTGAAAGAGTCAGATTTTCAAAGTTACCATATCACTTTTCAAGTGCTCAAAATTTGCTACGATTTATATTTAACTACGGCTTAGGTCTTATGAAACTCAACTTTATACCAAACCGCAATTTCAAACTTTGTAGGGAAAATTGATGATGTTTAAAGTACTGTATCTCAAGCTTTATTACACCTACACAGCGCTAACAGAAATTGAATTTCAGCAAATTTTATGTTGTTTAAAAAAGTAACTTGGCGATTTTCTTAGTAGATTGTACCTTTTAAAAGCATTAACCTGTAAATTTAAAATTCAAGGTTTTCAGGGTAAAACTCAGTTAGCACAAGTCTTTTGGAGCCGATAGCATTAGCAATATTTTGATTTTTAATATTGTTATGTATATTTATAACATACAAAAAAAACAGCGTATAATTTTTTTTGCGACCTACTTACGATATTTTAAATTACTGGGGCGTATTGAGTGATGTTCGACTTTCAATACACACTGAAGAAAACTAAAATCAGGGACGCGTTTGAGGGTGAGGGGGGAGCGTACATGAGATCAACGGAGAATTTTCTAGATATGTTCAGGGGGACCTAAGGAACACTTTTAAAACAAAAAACGTACCGCTACTAGGCCTAGGTTATTGTTTGCCCTTTTTGAACTAATATGATTTTGGCTTGACAACATTGATTTTTGAATTCTGCGGTGTTCAAAACCCCAGAAAAACGTTGTTGTCAGATCTGGTCCAGTTTAAATTCTAACCCTAAGAAGGAGAGTCAAGTTCTGAATTTCATCCTAGTCTATAGAGATCAACTATGAAAACATGGCCCGTAGCTCCATATTGCTTTTAAACTTTAAACAACACAAACAAAAGTAACTGGAGGGGCGGGCCATTTGTAGCTTATCTGTACTCGTACCGTATCACAGAATATACATTAGTAAACAAGACTATATATAGAAATCGTAGAGTACAAACGTGACACGGTATCAGCCGGTATTGTGCTTATCTACAACTCACGCGTCTTTCTTCAGTAACAACTTAAACGAAGCACCTGCCTGCCTCAGAAACGTGGCTTATGCCTTGAATATGGTTAATATCATCACATAATAGATGTAAAGTTACACGCTTACCATTCTGGAACTTACTTATTAATGTGATCAATTTTAACCAAAAAATATTTTAACAACCAATTCAAATTTTAACAACCAGTTCTAATATGATAAGTAACGGTAATAATATAAATTTAACGCATCAAAATTATTTGTAATGTCCTTTTCTTGGAAGCACTTTAACCAAGTAAGTGTTACGAGTCTTCTTTACAAGAAGAACTGTTACGAGAAATTCTGTGATTTGACTCATCATCATCATATCAGCCGAAAGACGTCCACTGCTGGACATAGGCCTCCCCTAAAGAACTCCATTACGACCGGTCCTGCGCTGCTCGCATCCAGCGGCTTCCCGCGACCTTGATCAGATCGTCGGTCCACCTTGTGGGGGGGGGCCTGCCAACGCTTCGTCTTCCGGTACGTGGTCGCCACTCTAGAACCCTCACGCCCCATCGGCCATCGGTTCTTCTTGCGATGTGCCCTGCCCACTGCCACTTCAGTTTAGCGATTCTCAGGGCTATGTCAGTTACTTTAGTTCTTCTGCGGATCTCCTCATTTCTGATTCGATCGCGCAGAGAGACTTCGAGCATAGCCCTTTCCATAGCCCTTTGGGTGACTTTGAGCTTTCTGATAAGGCCCATCGTGAGCGGCCACGTCTCGGTGCCATATGTCATCACTGGCAACACACACTGGTCAAAGACTTTCGTCTTGAGACTTGACTCGTAATTGGACTAAATACAATTTTATAAGGATGGCTTGGCAGCCACTTAAATTAAAAGGTTCTCTAGTGAAGATCACACACTGAAAGACTTTAACGTGGCCAGGACCCAAAAGACGATCAGATCAAGCGCAAATATTATGAAACTGGATCCTTTTTACATTTGACACTTTTCAATCGGCAAAAAATAAAAAATAAATGATTTTGATTTGATTTGAATTACTATCATACAGAACGGACCCTCTCCGCCCCCTTGCAATCTACCCCGCACCCTCGCGCGCTCACGCTTGCGCTGTTCTGGTGGTCCTTCTGAGGGTCTTTTTTACTGAATAGGCCCGAATAGGCCTACACGAACTTCCTATTTCAAATTGGCGCTGTGTATTGGGGTTTGGTTCAGGTCAGCTTCAGTGCTGATTCTTGAGATCCATGACTTCCGTTCAGCTGAGAAGGTCTTTCAGCTATCATGATGCAGTTATTTTAATCAAATAAGTTTCTAAATGACTATTTGTACTTTTTATGGAGTTCACAATGAGTTTATTTTAACTGGAGTTTTGAAAATGTCAGTACATTATGAATTCCTGCAAGTAAACAAAAAGCTATACCGCCAACAAGCAAAACCAATAATTGAATACGATAGCTGCGGGAAAGAGCTTACTGTATCGGAATTTAATTCTATTTCAAAACCAGTGCACGGTAGACAAAAACCAGCCAAGTGCGAGTCGGACTCGCGCACTGAGGGTTCCGTATCACCATACCAGGTCTTCAGTATGGGAGCCCCCCTTAATTTATTACTTTTGTTTTATTTTAAGTATTTGTTTTTATAGCAGCAACAGAAATACATAATCTGTGAAAATTGCATTTGTCTAGCTGTTTACTGTTCATGAGATACAGCTCAAACAAAATTTTGTAAAAACAGCTGACTTTGATGGCATCTTATTCCCTTGTTTTAAAAGATTTTGTAAAATAAAAAATACAGTATTTATCTTCTTAACAAGCTCTAAACAATGATACCCCACTCGATGGGGTAGGTCAAACTTTTTTTACGCTCCCTCTCCCCTTTAGCTGTTTGGGAGCCCCCTTAATTTTTTACTTTTTTTATTTTTAGTATTTATTAATGTAGCGGCAACAGATATACACGATTAGTGAAAATTACAAATTTCTACCTTTTACGGTTCATGAGATACAGCCCGCTGACAGACAGACAGACATCGGAGGCATATCAGTAGGGTCCCGTTTTTCACCCTTTGGGTACGGAACCCTAAAAAGGTCTATGAATACTTTACTTACAAAATTGAATATCAATATCTCTCTCAACTGGTTGTGTATTATAATGGTATACTACTCCATATCGGTGCAACCAATCATCCCATGGAACATCCACTGTCCACCATGGAGCGCATGTGAGATGATACAATACACAGTAGGACGCTACTGCTCATTCTTCGGTTTATAATCACTCAGTCGCCTTTTACGACACCCACTGGTAGAGGCAAACCCTTACATATTTTTTATATGAATGTAAGGTTATTATAAGTTGTTAAAGGCAAAATTTTGTCCGTTGGACAAATAATCTGTTAACGTCCACATATAATTGAAGATAAGCAAGTTTCACACAATTTAACCTAAAGCATGGAAATCCTTTTGTAGATAAATTCATTGCAATATGAATGCAGATAAAGCATATTTATTCAGTTAGAGCGTGAAGCAGAAATACACTAGAAAAATGAACGTTGCATCTGTCTTTCTCTTGATATTAATAACCAAGCTCTAAGGGTGGTTTCTTTACTAGGTCAGAGTTTCTCTTCTTATATTATTTACTTATTCTACATTTGTTTGCATACATGGTTATTACAATTTTGAGGTAAATCTTCGCTTGCCTTAACTAGATATTAATATATTTTAATTTCTTTTTTTAGGGTACCGAACAAAACGGAACCCTTATGGTGCGACTTTGTTTGTCTGCGTGTGACACACCTGTATATCGGCAACCACTAATGCTATCGACTTGAAATTTAAAATAATTTTAGATTAACTTAGTTGTTCGGAAAATTTTGCGGAAAATTCTGGGACCGGTCAAGGAGGCGGATGGCAGATGGAGGCGAAGAAAAATAGAGAGATCGTAGACCTAGTGCCCGAACCCAACATCATGGGCGAGACCAAGGCTGCAAGGCTTCGCTGGCTCAGCCACGTGGAGAGAATGGGAGAGGATCGGGCCGCCAGAAGAGCTTACGTGGGACGACCGACTGGAAAACGACATGTCGGTCGTCCTAGGTACAGATGGGGTGACGAAGTGCGGAAAGACCTGGATGCCCTCCAAAGAGCCGATTGGCAAGAAGCGGCACAGAACAGGAAAGAATGGAGAACTCTCGTGTCGGAGGCCAAGATCCTCTTGGGGTCGCTGAGCCAGCGTTATAAGTAAGTAAGTAAGTAACTTAGTTGTTCAACCTATAATAAAAACTACAGACTTTTTTTTATAATTATATGAAAAGGGGGCCCAAATTTGAACAGCTACTAGCGCAACCGACCCATAGTCACACCTAGGTCGAGTGGGGTATCATATAAAAGGGTTTTACTTGTAAATTTTAAGAAAGATTTTGTGTTTTCTTAGGACTCACTTTCAAATTATAATGAAAAATGTAAAAAAAATACCATTCCAATACCAATATCTCCGTAGTGTGCATAAGAAAAAAAACTTGAATTAATTAAAATTGATATAAGTTTATGTTGATAATACAGGAAAAATTAAATGATTTCTCCAAGTAGCATAGTTTTTCATTAGTCTGCAAAATCTTTTACAAACTTTAGTTTTGCCGTCCTAAAAATGTACTTCATAGCTTCTAGAAGTACTATAGTTATAAAATCAGAAAACTCGGCGCTCGAGATATTTCGTCCACTGAGGATTTTAATATGATGTCTCTTAAACATTAACTACCTTCAAATCCAAAATTTGGATGATTGATGGTCCAAATATATATAGAAAAAACGAATCATAGTTTTATTATTAGAAAAGAAGTTGTAGCTGAACCAAATACTTAGTACTATTACTCATGCGCCACTCATGATGTTCTGGCTTTTACTAATATCCAAGTTAATCTATCTTTGAAAGCCTGTTATTAGTTGCGTTTGATATTGAAACCTATTCTTTTAAATAAAACCTCTTTCAGAAATAGTTAGGGTGCTGGCTGCAATTTGGGTATATGATTTGCTTATGATTCATATTAATAGGGATGATAGATCAGCTCAATACGAATCGATTTGGTCCTTAAAAGTTTTTCCGTGCGTCGCTGCGTTTTTGAGTTAAAGCAAAAAAAGAAAATAAGATACTTCATAATGTTTTTTTTTGTCTGCCTTTGTGGCTCCTGTTTAAAATACTTCTGAAGATGTAGAAAATCGAAAAGGCAGACATGCAAGGCTCTGCATTATCACGGGACGAAGTAGTGAATTTTTGCCTTTTGAAGCGCTGTAACTTTACGATGCAGGGCTAATATGGTGGCAGACCATTTTTCTGGGGTTTTATACATAGTATTTAATCAGATAGTCATAGTCTGCCAGGTGTACGTTTCATTGTCAAATTTCAAAATAGTTAAAACTTAATTCCTCAAAAACGCAGGGGTGTGGTTGTCCGCCAATATTTTTTGTATCTTCTAGAGGATGCTCCTTATCATCAGTCAAAAAGGCAGACAAGAGCAATTCATATAGAAATTTGTCCTTCATCACCCTAACTTAAAAATCTGCTATGATATTAATGAAAAACTAGCTTTTGAAGGTTTTAGGCAAATTAGGACTTTACTGCAAAGTTGGTCTGAGGAAATAAGACCCCTCTTGCCTTTTTCTGCCGTAGAGCAGTTAAGTACTTCTGTGTTTCGGTTTAAGGGGTCATCATCATCATAGCAGCCGAAAGACGTCCACTGCTGGACAGAGGCCTCCAATAAAGATCTCCATGACGACCGGTCCTGTGCTGCTCGCATCCAGCGGCCTCTCGCGACCTTGACCAGATCGTCGGTCCACCTTGTAGGGTGCCAGTAGAATAATCGACACATGAGGCATTTTATCTTAGTTCTCAGGGTGGGCAAGCTACTTTAATGTCTTGTTGGTGTCAAAGTATGCTACAAATAAGACAGCAAGTGTAATGGGCGGTGGTTACCACTTACCATCAGGAAGTGGTGCTAATTTGCTTACTGTGAATAAAAAAAAACACTGTCCTATGTATAAAGTTCCCGCTTTTTGGAGATAATATCGTTTCCATTGTGATTTTGCCCAAAACAATCCATTTGCAAGTCTAATATTATCTAGCACAATAATGCTTTGCTACTAATTTGCCCAAAAAAAAAATTGCCTAAAAATGAAAAGGTCCTACAAAAACATATGGAAAGACATCCTGTAGCTGTGACCTTCCCAGCCACATTCAAAACAATAAAGTTCAAATAGAAGTTTTAACAGAATTACTTCTGCGGTTACAAAATTAATACAATTTACGGGCAACAAAGTTAATAAAGGCGACAGTCTACCGTTCCAAAGAGAAACTAAAATTAAACTTTGTTGAATAATGTGGTCTCTTTCTGCTGAATTAAAATACTTAAGGACAGAGAGAGAGATAAAATTTTTGTTACTTGTTTGTTTTAATTCCATAAACGGCTGTTCGTTTATTTTTTTATTTGATGGGTTACATGAGCTAATGTTTAATTTTAATTTTGAACCTTCTGTATTTGATAATTAGCAATTTGAAACAAAATACACAAGTAAACATTTATAGAATATACATTTATTAAATTTTAAATCTCTAATAGAATAAAGATGCTCTTTAGAGGTAGATAATCCTAGAATGACAAGCAATTTTCAGCATTAAAAGACAATGGGGCGATTCTAGCGTGGCCGCTAAATTTAAGGCTATAATTTGACAGGTCTAAAAATATTGCTATTTTTGTTACTGCCTATAGGCTGAAAAAAGATAGCATCACTTTTAGACCTGTCAAGTTTTAATCTTAAATTTTGCGGCCACGCTAGAAACGCCCCCAATAAGGCAGTAAAAAGCTCACATTTACAACTTCAAAGGTAAATGCAATAAGTTTGTAGTCAAAGCAATCCCTTACAGCAGAAAAAACGCATGGAAGCTTCCGTAATGAGCTAAATCTTTAGAGCGAGCTGCTTCAAACATAATTGGACACATTTTTACTGGAAGGAAAATATAAAACATTCACGATAGTCTGAAATACAAAACGCTAATCAGCCTTGAAAAGGAAACACATCTGCAGTAATTTTTTTTTTCAAACATGCTTTGAAATTCGATCATTATTTTGACAACCTTCTTCGAAGAAAATTTAAATACCTGTAATAATGCTCGCGACCAGCTACTGGCAAAGTTAGTATGAAAATACATTTCTATCGCGTTTTGCGACTGAGTAAATTACTATGAAAACTCATATCTGTCTAGTTATTTATAGGTAGAATGTACCAACAAGCATAACAACCAAGGAGGTAACTTATCCAAGCATAACAGCTAAGGAACTAACTTGTCAAAGATTTTCTTTATATTTAGAACTGGCTTGCAGAAAAAGCTATAAATGTTATAAAACCTCACAATTTAAACAGGAAACGCCATAAATTTTCTGGTAACCCATTAGATAGAGTATTACCAATAATCTTTTAAAGCGCCGTGAAGTAATAAATCTATGAGTATTACTGTCACATCACTAGCATTTATGAGTTTCGATTTGCGATGTAACGATTAACTGTCAACACTAGTTATGTCACATAGAATTATAATAATGTCACATTTTCTTTGTGGCGGAAATTGTTATGTTCTCTGAAAAACTTTAAATTTATAAAACCTACGAAAATTCCGACGCCAAAAGATCCACTCATTTTTTTTCATTGTCAATAAATAAATAAATAAATAAAATAAATAAAATTTATTCCAAAAACTTGTACAACAACAACATATTTTAACATTCAGTAATATAAGTATTAATTACAATTTTATTGATTGTACAGTGGGCAGAAAGATGTCAGGACATCATTCAACTCCTAAACTAGGAACTAACCTGTATTAGAGGAACTGATTAATGTACCTCCTCTAATATGTCATTACCACAATCAAAATTTTAGAAATAAGAGGTGAACAGATGAGTGCAAGGAAGGTTGTACAGAAAGAAAGTTAAACAATTTGGGCAGATAGGTACGTAAAATTAGCATGCATAAAACAAAAGTGAATGTAATAAGCGAGAGAGTATAAAACTGCGTGTGTATATGTATGTTTGTGTGAGTGAGTGTGCGTGTGTGTGTGTGAGTGAGTGTGCGTGTGTGTTTGGAGTAAGCGACTGAGTTGAGAGTAAAATGGGCTTACTATTGACCTCGATCTGTCTTGTGGACAGAGATGAGGAGGACGATGGGACGAGCTGGCCCAGAAGAAGCCTATTCAGTCGTGACTTGAATATTTCTGGGTTATATGAACTCGGGAACACACACGCAGGCATTACACTCGCAATGCTTTTTAGGTTACCTAGTGTCCGAGCTTGAGCGGATCTTATTCGCTTCGGAATTTCCTCATGTGTGTCGTAACACAAACGTAACATCTATGAATAAAACGTAACGATCGATCTATTGTATAATGTTAATATTTTGCTAGTCGACATAGATTTATATAGTCAAGATAGAGTCTTGGGAACAAGCGGTTCAAAATTTCCCCATACAAGAAAAAATAGCGCCATCTGTGAAAAATCGCGTGAACTACGTTGTGCAGTACTTCGGTCGGTGCTAAATACACGGAACGGAAATAATAAGGCGGGAAAAAACAAAACAAACTTTTTATTGTTTATATGTGATTTATTTTATATTTTGTTGGTAAGTTTATTTGCATTCAATATTGACAAAAACTGACATTTGTTGGTCCTAAACGTCAAATTTCGGACCAACGAATTGGGGACGTTGTAACGTGCCGATGGGCTAGTACTTATATATAAGTAAATGCTAGTCGATTAAAAAAATACGTGACAAAATTTAAAAGCTGAACCACATTGAATTAAAGCTGTGATTACGGTTAATAGACATAGCAAAGCAGAACGGAGGAAAGCAACGAAACACCTTCTGAAAGACTAATCAGGCCTTCACAAAGCCCATTGTTCTCGACTGCCTCGAGGTATAGAGTGCAAACAGACTTGGTGCAATCCTACTGCAATTTTCCCGTTAGAACTGCTTGCAGCTTTAAATGTGGCTGAATGTGGTAAACAAATGAGCAATGGTCTCCTATAGATACTTTTATTAAAACTTTCGCAAAGGACCATAGGTCGAAATACGAATAACCAAATTTGACCTCCCATACAAAATGCGCTATCAGCTGATGCAGTTTCTATCTATGGGAGGTCTAAAGTTTATTTTCGTATTTCGACCTATGTTCCTTGGGGAAAGTTATACAGTTTCATGATCTGAGTAACATACTAAAATAATGTTCACTATTTCATAAGGACCTTATAGTCAGTCATTGATCTAGCAACTCACGATATGAATATATCATAATCTAGAACACATTCATGATAACTTATGTAACACAAATAGGAGTTTGTGCCAGTTCGTACCCTCACTAGTATAATTTATTAAGACGGCGCAAAATGAAAGCGTAAATGGCTTTTGCTTTGTTTGATTAAAATACCAACGTACACGCAACAGCACGTCGGTAGACACACCTTGGACTTTATGGCATGGTAATAGAGTTGCAAATGTTATACCTACTAACCTCCTAATTTTTGCTCCTTCTTGCAAGCACTTACACATATACCGCTACACATCTCATACACACACACTCCACACTTTATACACACACACACAAACACAACTCACACACCACAGTTACACACACACACACACTCACCACAATATACACACAAAACTCACGCCATACCGTGTACACTTACACACATGCACTTGACATTAAATCTCAATACATATATTGGTCAGTTATACGTCTATGTGGAAGCACTGTAAAATTTTCTAACATACATTAATATAAAATCCAATGTTTCCGCGGCTTTGTTATTGTCTGTACAGTCAAAGGCACATCAAGCTTGACACATTGGCCTTGTACCGTTCTTATTTCAGGAGACATACGGGCTAGAATTGTACTGTAATTGTCGGGCTTGACCTGCCGTTGACTGTACCATTACTTAATGATTCTTAGTTACATAATAACTTTTGTTCATTGTTTTTGGCAAGCAATCAATAAAAATAGAGACGACAGATCACTGACACTCTCACACAAGTTTTAACCTAGTTTGACTTTCAGGGGACCGCCGCCGTTCAATTAGTAAATTAATTAGCGTTTTAAGTTCCACTTTGTTACAACCCCAACTGTGTTACTGGCTCAGATAAACTTTATTATTTATTAATTTAATGTTTCCATTCACGTGCGGTTGACCGTACATACAACTAACTTTGCACTAACTGTTTTTGTCATTATAGGGACCATCATCATTTCTCTGACCTTATTTCGTTTTTTTACCAATGGTTTTATGGATTCGGCTACCTAACCTAGGGGATTTGATTAGGGCACTGGTTTTTACACAGAGCGACTGCCATCTGACCTCCGCAATCCAGAGGGCAAACCAGATTAGACCTTTGCCAGATTAGTGGCCAACCTGGCTGACAGAGTTTCCAAGCCGCCTAATGGCCTTTGACTATGCTTGACGACTATTATCATTGAAATTAGTCGGGAATAACGGATTGACATGCCTTCCAAAGCAGGGAAACGCTCGGGTTGTGATGCCACTAGCGGTCACCCATCCGGATTCTGACCGCGGTCATCATCATCATAACATCCCATGAAACGTCCACTACAGAACAGGGAGCTCCCTCCTGAATTCTAGCTTTTGCTGGAACAATGTGGAGGGGAAGTACAGTCAAGAGCACATCAAGCTTGACACATTGGACTTTGTACCGCTCTTATTTCAATAGACGTACGGGCTAGAGTCGTACTGCGAGAGTCAAGCTTGACCTGTCGTTGACTGTACCATACTGACGGCTGGCACCATGGACCGCGGTTGTAGGTGACTGCAGTAAGTAAGATGTAAGATACAAAGGAGGATGCTGCTGCCCATCCTCCAGTTAACCCTTAGTCGCCTCTTACGTCTCCATAAATTAAAAACAATAGAACCATACGCCACTTCAACCTAATTATTAGGCTGAAGATAGTGTACCGACACACCTGCGCGAAAAGTTCCACGACCGGAAAATCCGTCAAGTGTGACACCAACGGAAATTCGGTAGTGTCATGTCATGTGTAAGTGTAACGTAAAGAGCAATGCGAGTGTGATGAGCGGATATGTACGCGACGGAATTTGCCACTAAGGGTGCCTGTCCATTGACGCGGAGCGAGCTGGCGGAGCGGAGAAACGAGGAAATATTCACCAATAGGATTGCGGAGCGATTGCGGGCGATTGCGGAGCGGAGTAAAAACTCCGCTCCACAATCGTAAAAATAAAAAAACATAAAAATGCAATCCTATTGTTTAATATTTTCATAAGGACTACGGACGACCGACAGCTAACGTACAATCTCTGTATCAATAATTCCTAATAAATAATAAATGAGTAAAATTTTGAGTTCTTTTGAGTGGAATTGATTGGTAGTGATCCAGTTTATTAGCGATATCGTTTGTGAAGATCTAGAACTAGTGCAGTGCTTATAAAATAGTGAAAACACTTGGATCATAATGAATAGTAAACAGTGAGCGAATTCTATGAAGCTATAAATTTTGACTTACAAAAACATTTGAATTGTTATCATAAGTGTAAATTTCCTTAAAACAGACTTTCCATTTTAAATAATTCAACTACCATTGACACTTTAAAAATTAAAGCTTGAAACTACCTACCTGTGAATTTCATATGATTGAACTGAGAATATAGTGCCTGGTCATTTTAGTTTAGCAATCTTATCGATACTATTTTACGACAGCACTTGACAACAAACAGGCACTGTGGATAAGACACTTTTGTGTGAATACCTTTCTGTCGCGTACTTGGGTACTACAGCATGGCAGTTAAGTGCAATTACGTGCTCGAAATGCCTAAGATGCATGCATAAGTTGTGTGTAAACGTACCCAAAGAATTTGATGTGCCTAAATCTTGGATTTGCCCTGAATGGCGGGCAAGTCTACCGAAAGGTAATAACCAACAAACGGCGGTGAAAAGTCTGGAGACAGTGTCTGTAAGTGAGCAGGCGTCGTCGCAATATTATACTGTCCAAGCCAATCCCAAGAAGATGGACGATTCTACTGGTGACATGCAGGCTAATTTTGAGGCATTGCTGGCTAAGCAGGCAGACTCACTGCTTGTGAAGTTCTCTTCTACAATGAAAACATTGCTTGCTTCCGAGTTAAAATCAATAAAAGATGAGCTAAGTGCCCTAAAAGATTCTGTTGAATTTATAAGTCAACAATATGATGACTTCAAGGCTGAGCACGATACTGCAATGTTAACAGTTGATAACTTAAGAAAAGAAAATGCCGAGATGAAAGCTACGATCTCAGGATTGACAGATAGAGTTAGTCTGCTGGAACAAAGCGCGCGTTCCAATAACATCGAAATCCAATGTGTGCCTGAAAAGCAGAAGGAAAACTTAATCGATCTTGTAACAAACATTGGAAAAACCGTTGGTTATGACATTACACAGGATAGAATAGATCGCTGCACTCGCATCGCAAAAATCAAGCGTGATAGTCTCCGTCCTCGATCAGTCGTTGTCCAGTTTACGTCTATGAGAATCCGGGATGAAGTACTGGCTGCTACTATAAAATTTAATAAATCACAAAAAACTGTTGATGATAAACTCAACAGCAGCCATCTGGGTTTTCCTGGCACGAAATTGCCTATTTATATTACTGAACACCTCCCAGCCTCAACCAAGGCGCTTCACGCAGCTACGAGGGATAGAGCAAAAAAACTGGACTACAAATTTGTCTGGATTAAGAATGGAAAGATTTTCGTGCGGACAGATGATAGTTCAGACTACATTCTTATTAAAAACAAAAACACTTTAGATAATTTAAAGTAATTAATAAATTTATTTTATCTTTGATTGTATTGGTAAAAAGGGTCTCAAATTCAAATCTTTAAAAATATATTACCAAAATGTTCGTGGTTTGCGTACCAAAATTAAGAATTTTTATAATAATTTAACTTGTACTGATTTTGATGTTATTATTTTAACGGAAACTTGGTTAAACTGTTCTGTCTTATCTAGTGAGTTATTTGATGATAGATATGTTGTCTACAGGAGGGATCGGCAAACATCAGGTTTAAATAACAAAAAGGAGGGTGGTGGAGTTCTTGTGGCAGTTTCCAATAAGATTAACTCTGTAAGAATTGAGAAATTTGAAAGTAATTGTGAGGACCTGTGGATTGTTCTAGATATTTGTGTGTCCAAACAAATAAAGCAGCTTGCCCTCTGTGCCGTTTACCTACCACCGCCCGTTACTTGCAAAACCTTGGATTACTTCTTGACTAATTGTAATAATAGTATAGAGCAATGTGATCAATGTACATCGACATGTATTATAGGTGATTTCAATATGAGTTGCATAACTTGGGAATCATTTGTTATTTCACCTACGACTAAAATGAATGGGTTGATTCAATGTCTATCAGATTTCATTGAAATTAATGGTTTAAAGCAATTCAACAATGTCACTAATAGCAGTAGGAAAGTTTTGGATTTGATATTATTGGAGCATACTATATGCGAAATAGATGTTTCCGGCTCGATAGATAAACTTTGTAACGTTGATCCACTGCATCCTCCCTTAGAATTAGTTATATCTAAGGTTACGTCAACTAACTTAACGCCAAACATAAACACTACAAGGCATAACTTTCGAAAAGCTAATTATGATTTGATTAATAAGAATTTAGAAAGTATTAACTGGGACTATATTTTTGGAAATTGTAATGATGTGAATAAAATGGTAAAAGAATTTTATAATATATTAGGGAGTTTGATCACTGAATTTGTTCCTATAATCAAGTATAAAAGCATGAAATATCCTAACTGGTTCGATCGTCCATTGATTCGACGTATAAAAGAAAAGTATAAAGTAAGAAGAAGATATAAAATATTTAAAAATCCTTTAGATGCTATTGCACTGGAAATTTGCGGAGCACGGTGCGAATGCTTGGCACTTTCATGTTATAATAAGTATGTTTATGATGTTGAGGAAAAAATATCTAACAATCCCAAATACTTTTGGTCATATATGAAATCCTAACGAGGAGGAAAAAGTAACTACCCTTAAACTATGACGGATGGGGATGTAACAGTGTCAGAAGGGCATGAAATCTGTGACTTGTTTGGCTCATACTTTGCTTCGGTTTATACTAGTCTCAGTAGCACTTCTTACGAACCTCCTGAATACTTGTTAGAGATCGATAGAGGCAGTGACTGTATATCATCTTTGAACATCGACCCTAAAGTCCTACTGCGCAAGCTGAAATGTCTTGACGTTAACAAAGGTGCTGGACCTGATCATGTTCCACCGTTATTTGTTGTCAATTGTGCCACTAATTTGTTCAAACCACTTCTGCTTATCTTCAATTCATCTTTGAAATCTGGCATTTTTCCCGATGCCTGGAAGATGGCCAAGATTGTGCCAATTCATAAAGGCAATGAATTAAACTTAGTGTCTAATTATCGGCCTATTTCCATCTTATCCACATTTGGAAAAATTATCGAGTCTTTTGTTACAACTGCATTGCAAAATTATTTCAAAAAATACATAGCCGATAATCAACATGGGTTTATGCAGTCAAGATCCACATGTTCTAATCTTGTCACTTATGTTGATTACCTAGCTGAATCCTTAGATAAGCAAAAGGAGATAGATTTCATTTATACCGATTTCAGTAAGGCCTTTGATAAAGTCTCGCATCAAATACTATTAAAAAAATTGGCCTTGTATGGTGTCACGGGTTCCTTATTTATTTTATTTTATTTATTTTATTTATTAGGTCACCAACAGAATGTACATCAACAAATTCTTAAAAATGAACATTAAAGTTAACAATTTAAATGTCATTCTAATTATAGGTGACGACGGCATTCACAAACTTAAGTAACTAACTGAAAATAAATTAAGAATAATAAGTTAATATCTAAACATATTTTAAACTACCTACTCATAATATAAAGAAATATGAAGTAAAAACATTTATGTGAGATTTATGTTCCTTGCTGAAATGGATAGGATCTTATCTATCTAATCGTTCCCTGTATATAGTAGTAAATGGCTATGAATCTAAGACTGTCTCTGTAACATCTGGAGTACCCCAGGGATCAAATCTGGGTCCAATACTATTTAACATCTTTGTTAATGACATCTCCACATGCTTCCCTGATTGTATGTCATTCATGTTTGCGGACGACCTTAAGTTTGGAAGAATCATTGAGTCAGATAATGATGTGCTGCAGCTTCAAGCCAATATAAACAACCTTGTACGATGGTGTATTAATAATCATATGCTCCTGAATGCGAAAAAGTGCTTTCATGTTAAATTTACAAGAAAACACATCATCAATACCTCATCTTACACTATAGATGGCGATAGCCTCAAACAAATCGATACTGTTCGTGACTTAGGGGTAATTTTGGATCAAAAACTCACATTTGTGAATCATATCGATATGGTTATCAAGACCGCGTCTAGAGTATTGGGGTTTGTAATCAGGAATTGTAAGATCTTTCGAAAGAGCTCAACAAAGAAATTGCTCTATAATTGCTTAGTGCGTAGTATATTAGAATATTGCAGTGTCGTGTGGCGTCCTCATTTTGCTACACATACGTTGCGATTGGAGAGGGTACAAAAAAGGTTCTTGTGGCACCTGTCTTACACGGTCGGTATGGGTGGTAGGCGGCATTCTTATTCTGAAAGATTAAAACGGTTTGATATGTCGACACTGGAACAAAGAAGGGTACATTCTCGATTTTATGTTTCTATTTAAAGTAATTCATTATGAAATAGACTCCCCTTCTTTGTTAGGAAAAATAGGAATAAGAGTGCCATCTAAATATCCAAGACATTTGATTAAGCCACTATACCCTCCCTTCCGCAGCACTGTTATGGGATTCAACGCCCCTATACCCAGGCTATGTAGGATATACAATAGTTTAATCAGTTTACTCGATGTATTTGGAACTAGTAAAGTTAAATATCGGACACAAATTCAAAACTTAGTAACTTCATAATGCTGTTTTCTCCATTTTTATACCCATTCAAGATTGATTTAATTTTAAGTTCGTTTTAGTTGTTTTATGTAAAATTGTTATTTAAGTTTTAGCTGTCATTAATCTTTTGCATGAGGTGTTTGCCTATAATTGACTGTGCACTTATGTTAAAAACTATTTGCATGTATCATAGTTGATTGTAATGGTGTAACAGTTGTTGGTAAACCTTATAAATAAAATAAATAAATAAATAATAAATATTTCGCTCCGCCAGCTCGCTCCGCCTCAATGGACAGGCACCCTTAGGGTGCTTATTGAAATTGAAATTGAAATCCATTTATTGTCAGATTGTGGTATGTTACAAGTTCTTGATTATATACATAAGGGTCTCAAAATCAACCCGGAATGGGCATACAAAAGTAAGTTAAATTTAAACATTGAATAATTAATGAAACTAATAATAAAATAATAAATATCTCTAAAATTATGTCAAAGAATACAAATGTCAAAAATATATATTACAATGTCATCTTAAGTTTTATTCTATATTTTTATCTTCTAGAAATTCCTTTATCGAGTAATACATTTTCTCGAGCAGCCATTCTGATAACTTCTTTTTAAATTGTAAGAGAGTACAGTCTTTCAAATGAGATGGCAAATGATTAAATATTCTGATCGCCATACAAAACGCATTATCTCTATATATATTTACCCTAAAGCTTGGCATACACAGGCCATGTTTATGCCTAGACGGTCTATCAGGGAAGGCATCACTATGTTTCACAAAATACTCAGGGTGCTCCCTTACAAATATTGATATCTGTTTAATGTACATGCACGGTAAAGGGAGTACTTTTGTATCTTTAAATAAAGGCCGGCATGGTTCTAGAAAATGTGCAGCAAACAGCTCGTATGCATTTTTTTTGGGCTAAAAATGCTCTTTTGGCATCCACAGAATTTCCCCATATAAGCAAGCCATAACTGACCAGAGCTGTGCTATCATAAAGATTAACCAGAGCTGTGCTATCATAAAGATGAAGTC
This sequence comes from Athrips mouffetella, assembly GCA_947532105.1. Taxonomy (NCBI): domain Eukaryota; kingdom Metazoa; phylum Arthropoda; class Insecta; order Lepidoptera; family Gelechiidae; genus Athrips; species Athrips mouffetella. Next base: position 3,353,169 of record OX383964.1, on the reverse strand, counting down.
GCACCATAAAGGTTCCGTTTTTCGCTTCGGAACCTTAAAAAGTTAGTAAAAATTTTGACCACCTGAACAGATATCGCGGTCATACTAGACATAGACAACACAAAGAGAAAGTTTACAGTATGTAAGGGACGGTGTACCGAAACCTGGAAGGGCTCGTTCAGTTAACATACATACATACATACATAATATCACGCCTTGTTCCCGTCGGGGTAGGCAGAGACTACAGTTCTCCACCTGCTACGATCTTGACATACTTCCCTTGCTTCCTGTACTTTCATCAATCCTTTCATACATGCTCGTCGGTTTAGAGTATTTTTAACCTGGCATGTATTCAGAACGTCCTGAATTTGGTCCTGGTGCGTTCGCCGAGGCCTTCCCCTTCCAACATTCCCATTCACTCTCGTCTTGTAGATCTCTTTCGTCAATCTTCTTTCATTCATCCTCTCTACATGACCAAACCATCTCAGCATCCCTTTCTCAATTTTAGTCACTAACGATACTGAACAACTTTCCCAAAGAAATATTTCCGGGAAATAAAAATAATTTTTGAAATTTGTATAAATTACTCATTCTGGTCGAACAGTTTGTATGGAGAGGTAATTTTTTTTTCGTTTCCCAAAAATCTTTCTTTGGGAAAGTTGTACAGTTTCGTTGACTGAACACGCCCTTTCAGTTTTCGGTACACCGTCCCTTACACCCTGTATATGTCGCAGGCAAATTGTATAATTCGTCATTTCACATTATGCCTTTTTATTCTACAACATGTTGAATTTTTTTTTTTTCGTGTTTTAACATAATGCCGCGCCATTTCACAAAACAGCGCGTGATTCGTTTCTGGCACTCGCCGGCCGCTGCCGCGACACGCTTGCTTCGCTCGCTCGGCGCGTGCGTTGTGGTCGCAAGATAACCAAAACCCAACCCAACCCGATCCCGAGCAGGGATCGGTTACGTTGGGTTTACCGTGGCTAGCGAACCTAAAATGCACCAGTTATCCAAACCCGTTTACAATCTGCCGGCGCCGTTTTACAATTTGCCGACCGTTTACATATTACGATTGCCTGCGACATATACATCACTTGACCTACCTTGACACACGCACATCACAGGAGGGCTGCGCACAAGCTCGTCGAGACTTAAGTTACCCAGGAGAAGTTTTTTGGTATCAGAATGTTTCACGAAAACTTCACCACGAGAAACAAGCACGTCCAAACATCGTTACTCGCCAACATTATTGTAAAACTCGGTAAAAAATCGTTGTTTACCGCATGCGACATTACCTTAACTATTCAGGATATTTCGGGTAGCTCGGGCCAGCATGAATAACTCATGTTTTATGGCTCCGTTCCATATCGAAAAAGCACGTTGGGTGTACGACGTGATTTGTCAAAGTGAGCACTAAAGCGATATGAGATTTTTCTATCTGGGAATACTTGAGTGATACAGTGATTTATTTTGACAATAAGACAAGTGTGATCTAGCCTAAGCAGACTTCTGTATTTCTGAAACATGAAATGCTTTTCGCTCTATAATCGCTACGTAGGTATTTATTCAAAAGACAGAAAGAAAGATTATGCATTATACTAGCTGGTTTTTAGGTCCTGGGTGTCTACTCTCAAAGTCCGATATATCGAAACGATACTACTCGAAACATGCAAATGCAAAACTTCGTCCCTTGACAATAGAGTAGAATATTGGTTGGATGAATTTTCAAACTGCATCCAACCAATATTCTACTTTATTGTCAAAGGACGAAGTTTTGCATTTGCAAGTTTCGAGTAGTATCGTTTCGATATATCGGACTTTGAGAGTAGACACCCTGATATGAGTATGTCCATCTTATTACAGAGGTCAAAAGCAACAACTTTTGTTCTACGACTTTGCTATCAACGCACAAAAAATTTTCGACTTCCCATGCTAAAGTGGTCACGTGACCAACCCATTTTGTATGGGTAGTTGAAAATTTTTTCGTGCGTTGTTAGTAAAGTCGTAGAACAAAAGTTGTTGCTTTTGACCTCTGTAATAAGGTGGGCATACGCATATTAGATCCAAAAAAATAACCTTGTACGAGTATTAAAAAGATTCCGAACACCACCCTTGAAAAGTTGCCAGCTCATCGATGTTTTACAGGATTCATTTTGGAGAGTGTGCGTCAGAATTTCACGACCTGACGCCATCTTACTCTCGTCTATCTTCGTGGAACTAGATACCGGTCGGAGTTGCACCCTTATGTTGTTGATATGTTGCAGGCAAATCGTATAATTCGCCGTTTACAAACGGCGTTAAAACTGTAAACGATCGGCAAATTGTAAAAAGGCGCCGGCAGATTGTAAACGGGTTTAGATCACCGGTGCATTTTAGGTTCGTTAGCTACAGTAAACCCAATATAACCGATCCCGAGGATACATTGCGACCACAACGAAGCGGCAGGGGCCGGCGAGTGCCAGAAACGTATTACGCGCCGTTTTGTGAATTGCCGCGGCATTATGTAAAATACCGAATTAAATTTTTTTCGCCATTTTGTAGAATGCCAAGGCAAACTGTGATATGACGAATTATACGATATGCCTGCAACATATATACCACTGCAGAGAACACATAGTCAGATAGGGCTACACAGATCAGTTGCTAAAGCACTGCGATCATAGAGCTACGTCTCCAAATATGACGGATTTGCCCTCTTGTCGATTGTACCCCTCCACCTGTACTAACTGGGATCTATGTGAGTCATCATATTATTATGACGCCATAATCTGTAGAAAAAATTGGCAAAGTGCATTAATAACTATTTAGTTAGTATTTGAACATTTTGATCATCGACACGAAGTAGAAGATCACACGAAGAAGAAGATGCTTTTTTCCTTATATCCACTGCAAAAGAGTGGAACTCCCTCCCTGCAGGTTTGTTCCCCGAACATTACATGGATCTTATCAAGGCAGGAGTGCACAGAGAGTGCACAGGTAGGCATGCTACATCTTTGAGTTCATCGACGGAGTCAAATTTATGCCTATTTAATCCTCATAAAAAACCGGCCAAGTGCGAGTCGGACTCGCGCACTGAGGGTTCCGTACCACCACATAAACATAATTGTATTAGTTGAAATTTCAGTAAGTTAATGTGCTAGATTTTTTGAGTCCGACACGCGCTTGACCAAATTTTATTATTTGTTGTTATTTTATAGCTTATGCACTATACTATACAAATTTTCAAGTTTGTAAGTGTTCCCGTTTTTAAATTAGAACTAAAACAAAAATCACCTGAGCGACCATCCAACTTGACCCCTCTCTTATATGAATGTTCTTGAAACGGGAGCTCACCACAATTGGTTACCATTAGTTGTGAGAAAAGTTGAAATATTTAATGATTTCAGACTTTTCCCATTATTTGTACTGTGAGACCTAGCTTCTTGCCAAATTTCATAATTTTAGGTCAACGGGAAGTACCCTGTAGGTTTTGCATTTTTGAATAAATGTATGGAGATGAGAACATAAAACGCCACATCTTTTGATTGCGTCGTTGTAAAAAATTGAAATTTTCAGATCTTGTGTGGTTCATGGATCCTAATATATGGTAGTTTCAATCTGATACCTTTACCCGTTCGTGAGATAAAGGGTCTTGACAGACAGACAGACGGACAAAAAAGTGATCCTATAAGGGTTCCGTTTTTTTCTTTCGAGGTACGGAACCCTAAAAAAAAACTATCACGTGTCCTACTGCAAAAGGTCTCTTTCCTACTTTTCTATTTATTACAGTCTAGTGCAATTTTTAAAAAACCATCGGAAGCGAACGTTCGTATCTCCATCACTTCCGGATCCTTCTGTACCCAATTTGTAGCCGTCTTAGTCAACATCAATTTACTTTTTTGCGTTGCGACTCAGGCATTTGAATGTTGTATAATTCCAATGGTTTCTCTTTGGGTTGTAGACAACGTGCCAACGTAAAAGTTAATGTCATAAAATGACATGGATGACAAAATATGTCATATCACATCTTATACATCACGGACGAATTTCATGACGATCACTTTCGTCAAATGGCACGTTGAAGCTTTCACAGTTTTTCACTTCACGGTGATAAATATTTGTCGTATTTTTCCAAACAGTCGGGTATTTCGATTTAGTACTTTTTGGTTTTAAAATACTTTATTATTTATTTTTTTAGAGCGCGACAAAAAAATCAACATACATACACATACAAATTTGCATACATGCACTCGAAAAACATAACCCACCTGTTTTGAAAGAGGCCTTTAATTTAAAATAGAAAGAATAAAAGCCATACTTTCATGAATCCTTAACAAAGCTGCTATAAAATACCTCATGTAGAAAGCATAAACCAAATTTGCATAAAAACAACCCTTAAAAAACGTTTCAACCACGTAAAATGCTAACTTTTGGCTAGTTCTGCCGAAAAAAGCATGTCAAACTTATTTCAAGCGTTGTAGGAGCTAAAATCGTACAGCAAATTGGCGTGGACTATGTTTTTGAATGTACAAAGTCCCAGTTTTATATTTCACACGATTCAAACTCGCACAGTCACGTTTTAACTTCCCGGAAGCCAAAAGTTTTAACGTCTTGTAAAAGGCCCGTAATTAGTGTATTGTGTCAGCTTAGAAAGGTAATTTTATACAATTTGTGGCCATTTTTGTCTTAAATTTAGGTCAAGGTGAAGCAAAAGAAACCGGAAAACGAAATGTAGGTACCTAAAAAGGAAAATTTTAGAAGAAAAAGTACAAAGGACAAACCAGTGCCTGGAATCTACATGTACAATTTATTTCATATTTTTCAGATTTTTTTTTTAACACGTGTAAAAGCTGTACAAAGCGAGAAGAAAGAAAAAAAAGCCGGCCAAGTGCGAGTCGGACTCGCGCCCTAAGGGTTCCGTACCTATCTACCATAATTATGATATACTAAAAGCTTTTGCTCTTTGACTTTAAAAACTCCGCGACCATCCAACTTGACCCCTCTTATAGAAAAGTTCTTGAAACGGGAGCCCACCTTAATTGGTTACTATTTGTTGTGAGAAAATTGAAATATTTAATGATTTTAGACTTTTCCCTTTATTTGTACCGTGAGACCTAGCTTCTTGCCAAATTTCATAATTTTAGGTCGACGGGAAGTACCCTCTAGGTTTTACTTTAGTGCATAAATGTATGGAGATAAGGACATAAAAATCTTTTGATTGCGTCGTTGTAAAAATTGAAATTTTCAGATCTTGTGTGGTTTATAGACCTTAATACTCGTTATCAATTTCAACCTGATAACTCTACCCGTTCGTGAGAAAAAGGGTCTTGACAGACAGACGGACAACAAAGTGATCCTATAAGGGTTCCGTTTTTTTATTTTGAGGTACGTAACCCTAAAAATAATATGAAATAAAATTCTTGTATTTCTCGACATCTAAATTGCGCAATAGTAACACCATAGAGCTTATACTGGGTTATTTTTGGACTCTTAGCGATTTTTTTATATAGTTATTGCTCAGAACATGAAACTGAACAACTATCTCAAAGGGATATGGGTCGAAAACTATTAAAAAAGTTTGGCCTTTCAATACAAATTTAATTATTCCCGAAATATCTTTTGAGAAGTTATTCAGATTTTAAATCTGAGCAATATACTAAAATTAAAATTAATCATTATTGTAGCGACCCACTGATATTGAAAGTTAACCGATATATAAATAAAAAAAAAACCGGCCAAGTGCGAGTCGGACTCGCGCACTGAGGGTTCCGTACCACCACATAATCATAATTGTATTAGTTGAAATTTCAGTAAGTTAATGTGCTAGATTTTTTGAGTCTGACACGCGCTTGACCAAATTTTATTAATTGTTGTTATTTTATAGCTTATGAACTATAAACATACCAATTTTCAAGTTTGTAAGTGTTCTCGTTTTTAAAATAGAACTAAAAAAAAATCGCCTCCGCGACCATCCAACTTGACCCCTTTCTTATATGAATGTTCTTGAAACGGGAGCTCACTACAATTGGTTACTATTAGTTGTGAGAAAAGTTGTAATATTTAATGATTTCAGACTTATCCCTTTATTTGTACTGTGAGACCTAGCTTCTTGCCAAATTTCATAATTTTAGGTCGACGGGAAGTACCCTGTAGGTTTTCCTTTTTTGCATAAATGTATGGAGATGAGGACATAAAAAGCCATATCTTTTGATTGCGTCGTTGTAAAAAATTTAAATTTTCAGATCTTGTGTGATTCATGGATCCTAATATATGGTATTAATTTCAACCTGATACCTTTATCCGTTCGTGAGATAAAGGGTCTTGACAGACAGACAGACAGACAGACGGACAACAAAGTGATCCTATAAGGGTTCAGTTTTTTTCTTTTGAGGTACGGAACCCTAAAAATGTTATTAAGATTACTTAGAAGAGAAAAATCCATGGGGTTAGATTACGTCTCTAACAGGCTAATTCAATTTTTTTTTTTAATAACAAAATAAAATTTATTAATTGTCTCAAAAAATATTTGTAACCTATTAAGCAGGAGTCTCCAAGTAGGCTAATCACCTGTGTTTGGAGGCACCGCTCCTCTACCTCTAAGTAATAATAGTAGATTAGTAGCCAAGGGCTGTAAGGCATCAATTGCAGCCCGAGATATTTAGGCGCACGTGCGCAGCGAGGGCGCCTATAGTTTGAGGGTGCAATTGATGCTTACACCCGAGCTAACTACTCTGCTTTATTGACTTGCGAGTATGTTTATTGTATCAACCCTTTACATCAAACATATTTAAAAGAGCGCGTGGGTTTTGTACTGTCACTTCTTTTTTTTTCACATAGCGCCACTTTATTTGTAAAGCGATGTAAATGTAACTGACGTCATTAAGAGATTTTTAATATCCTACAATGAATCTTAAAAGAGCTTGTCCTGACTGACTGACTGATTCATCAACGCCGAGCCGTAACCGCTATAGATACAGATATGAAATTTTGTACACAGGTTCAATGCACGTCAAAACTTCCCACTAAGAAAGGATTTTGGAAAATTCATCTCCCAAGGGGGTGAAATAAGGGATAAAATTTTTATGAAAGTCTTTTGTTTCTTGAGCTAGATTCACACAAATTTGAATTTAAGCTTCTGGTAAAAAAAAAAGAAACACGTGTATAAGTATTTCTTAAAAATCACCCCAAGGGGTGAAAAAGGGTATGATTTTTTTTCCGTATGTTGGTCTATAAGTCTTTCATTTTTAAAGGTAGAATTATAGAAATTTGGTTCTGAGCTCTTGGTAAAAAATAAAAAAGTGCGTTTTAGAATTTTTCAAAATTCATTCCCTAAAGGGGTGAAATAAGGGATGAATGTTTGTATGAAAGTCCTTTGTTTCTTGTGTTAGATTCACACAAGTTTGACTTTAAGCTTTCAGTAAAAAATAAAGAAACACGTGTTTAAGCATTTCTTAAAAACCACCCTTCAAGGAATTAAAAAAGGGGATAATTTTTTTCCGTATGTTGGTCTAATAAGTCTTTCATTTTTAAAGAAACATGTGTCTTAGAATTTTGAGATATCTTCACCCAAGGGGGTGAAATAAGGGATGAAAGTTCGTATGAAAATCCTACAGTTTTGACATGAGGTACTTGAATATTTGGATTTTTGTTTTAGCAATTTTGAGATATCATCCCCCAAGGGGGTGAAATAAGAATGAAAGTATGTATGAAAATTCTATTAAAAATTAGGATTTAGGCTAATAAAAAGAAAGAAATAAACATGTGTTACAGCGTGTTTGAAAAATCATACCCCAAGAGAGGGAGGTCCCTTCTGAGGGAGAGGGAGGGGAGAGGGAGGGGGAGAGGAAGAGGGAGGGGGAGAGGAGAGACTGCGCGGGCGAAGCCGCGGGCACAGCTAGTAAAGTATATTTTGATTTCTTTTTGACCCAAAAACCGAGCATGAAAATATTAATGTACTCGTAGCACCGCCATTACTTTACCCATAGGGTGCCATGGGATTAAAGAATAACCCGGCACCTCGTAGGAAAACCCATAAAACGTGAGAGGATACATAAGTATTATTATAACGCAGAATACAGGAAAAGGTCCACAGTAATTACTACTAATACTATCTAGTGCCTCCATAAATAGTTTAGGGTAGGAAATAAAGCATCCAGTAATCCTAAGCCTGTGACCTTCAGAGTGTCTTCTCTCAATTTTAGATACATCGATATGATAATACTTCGATACAGTCGAAATCATAACTTCGTTCACTTACAATAGAGTAGAAATATTGGTTGGATTAATTGTCAAATTGGAATAGATTAGCATCAAACCAATATCCTACTCTATCGCCAAGAGACGAAGTTTTGTTTTGCATGTTTAGAATAGTATCATATCGATACATCAAAAATTGAGAGTGGGCGTCACTCTACCAGCTAGCAGGCCGTCAGATGTCAGATTCATTTCTTCAATGTGGATTATTTACAGAATACTTATCGAGTGTCATTAGTTAGTTAGTGGTTTTTTAAAGTATATGGGAATCAATTTTTTTCTTGTATTTTGCCTTGGGGAAGGTTGTTGAGTTTTATGGCCTGAATGCACAGACTTTGTGTTCTGAAGATGCCTTTTTTCAGTCTGTGTCTTTAAGAGGTCACTTTGCAAAGAGGCACTATGTGAAAAAACCGGCCAAGTGCCGAACTCGCGCACCGAGGGTTCCGTACCACCACATAATCATAATTGTATTAATTGAACTTTCAGTAAGTTAATGTGCTAGATTTTTTGAGTCCGACACGCGCTTGACCAAATTTTATTTTTTGTTGTTTTTTAATAGCTTATGCACTATAAACATACCAATTTTCAAGTTTGTAAGTGTTCCCGTTTTTAAAATAGAACTAAAACAAAAATCGCCTCAGCGACCATCCAACTTGACCCCTCTCTTATATGAATGATCTTGAAACGGGAGCTCACCACAATTGGTTTCATTAGTTGTGAGAAAAGTTGTAATATTTAATGATTTCAGACTTTTCCCATTATTTGTACTGTGAGACCTAGCTTCTTGTGAATTTCATAATTTTAGGTCAACGGGAAGTACCCTGTAGGTTTTGCATTTTTGAATAAATGTATGGAGATGAGGACATAAAATGCCATATCTTTTGATTGCGTCATTGTAAAACATTTAAATTTTCAGATCTTGTGTGGTTCATGGATCCTAATATATGGTATTAATTTCAACCTGATACCTTTATCCGTTCGTGAGATAAAGGGTCTTGACAGACAGACAGACAGACAGACGGACAACAAAGTGATCCTATAAGGGTTCAGTTTTTTTCTTTTGAGGTACGGAACCCTAAAAATGTTATTAAGATTACTTAGAAGAGAAAAATCCATGGGGTTAGATTACGTCTCTAACAGGCTAATTCAATTTTTTTTTTTAATAACAAAATAAAATTTATTAATTGTCTCAAAAAATATTTGTAACCTATTAAGCAGGAGTCTCCAAGTAGGCTAATCACCTGTGTTTGGAGGCACCGCTCCTCTACCTCTAAGTAATAATAGTAGATTAGTAGCCAAGGGCTGTAAGGCATCAATTGCAGCCCGAGATATTTAGGCGCACGTGCGCAGCGAGGGCGCCTATAGTTTGAGGGTGCAATTGATGCTTACACCCGAGCTAACTACTCTGCTTTATTGACTTGCGAGTATGTTTATTGTATCAACCCTTTACATCAAACATATTTAAAAGAGCGCGTGGGTTTTGTACTGTCACTTCTTTTTTTTTCACATAGCGCCACTTTATTTGTAAAGCGATGTAAATGTAACTGACGTCATTAAGAGATTTTTAATATCCTACAATGAATCTTAAAAGAGCTTGTCCTGACTGACTGACTGATTCATCAACGCCGAGCCGTAACCGCTATAGATACAGATATGAAATTTTGTACACAGGTTCAATGCACGTCAAAACTTCCCACTAAGAAAGGATTTTGGAAAATTCATCTCCCAAGGGGGTGAAATAAGGGATAAAATTTTTATGAAAGTCTTTTGTTTCTTGAGCTAGATTCACACAAATTTGAATTTAAGCTTCTGGTAAAAAAAAAAGAAACACGTGTATAAGTATTTCTTAAAAATCACCCCAAGGGGTGAAAAAGGGTATGATTTTTTTTCCGTATGTTGGTCTATAAGTCTTTCATTTTTAAAGGTAGAATTATAGAAATTTGGTTCTGAGCTCTTGGTAAAAAATAAAAAAGTGCGTTTTAGAATTTTTCAAAATTCATTCCCTAAAGGGGTGAAATAAGGGATGAATGTTTGTATGAAAGTCCTTTGTTTCTTGTGTTAGATTCACACAAGTTTGACTTTAAGCTTTCAGTAAAAAATAAAGAAACACGTGTTTAAGCATTTCTTAAAAACCACCCTTCAAGGAATTAAAAAAGGGGATAATTTTTTTCCGTATGTTGGTCTAATAAGTCTTTCATTTTTAAAGAAACATGTGTCTTAGAATTTTGAGATATCTTCACCCAAGGGGGTGAAATAAGGGATGAAAGTTCGTATGAAAATCCTACAGTTTTGACATGAGGTACTTGAATATTTGGATTTTTGTTTTAGCAATTTTGAGATATCATCCCCCAAGGGGGTGAAATAAGAATGAAAGTATGTATGAAAATTCTATTAAAAATTAGGATTTAGGCTAATAAAAAGAAAGAAATAAACATGTGTTACAGCGTGTTTGAAAAATCATACCCCAAGGGGAGGTCCCTTCTGAGGGAGAGGGAGGGGAGAGGGAGGGGGAGAGGAAGAGGGAGGGGGAGAGGAGAGACTGCGCGGGCGAAGCCGCGGGCACAGCTAGTAAAGTATATTTTGATTTCTTTTTGACCCAAAAACCGAGCATGAAAATATTAATGTACTCGTAGCACCGCCATTACTTTACCCATAGGGTGCCATGGGATTAAAGAATAACCCGGCACCTCGTAGGAAAACCCATAAAACGTGAGAGGATACATAAGTATTATTATAACGCAGAATACAGGAAAAGGTCCACAGTAATTACTACTAATACTATCTAGTGCCTCCATAAATAGTTTAGGGTAGGAAATAAAGCATCCAGTAATCCTAAGCCTGTGACCTTCAGAGTGTCTTCTCTCAATTTTAGATACATCGATATGATAATACTTCGATACAGTCGAAATCATAACTTCGTTCACTTACAATAGAGTAGAAATATTGGTTGGATTAATTGTCAAATTGGAATAGATTAGCATCAAACCAATATCCTACTCTATCGCCAAGAGACGAAGTTTTGTTTTGCATGTTTAGAATAGTATCATATCGATACATCAAAAATTGAGAGTGGGCGTCACTCTACCAGCTAGCAGGCCGTCAGATGTCAGATTCATTTCTTCAATGTGGATTATTTACAGAATACTTATCGAGTGTCATTAGTTAGTTAGTGGTTTTTTAAAGTATATGGGAATCAATTTTTTTCTTGTATTTTGCCTTGGGGAAGGTTGTTGAGTTTTATGGCCTGAATGCACAGACTTTGTGTTCTGAAGATGCCTTTTTTCAGTCTGTGTCTTTAAGAGGTCACTTTGCAAAGAGGCACTATGTGAAAAAACCGGCCAAGTGCCGAACTCGCGCACCGAGGGTTCCGTACCACCACATAATCATAATTGTATTAATTGAACTTTCAGTAAGTTAATGTGCTAGATTTTTTGAGTCCGACACGCGCTTGACCAAATTTTATTTTTTGTTGTTTTTTAATAGCTTATGCACTATAAACATACCAATTTTCAAGTTTGTAAGTGTTCCCGCTTTTAAAATAGAACTAAAACAAAAATCGCCTCAGCGACCATCCAACTTGACCCCTCTCTTATATGAATGATCTTGAAACGGGAGCTCACCACAATTGGTTTCATTAGTTGTGAGAAAAGTTGTAATATTTAATGATTTCAGACTTTTCCCATTATTTGTACTGTGAGACCTAGCTTCTTGTGAATTTCATAATTTTAGGTCAACGGGAAGTACCCTGTAGGTTTTGCATTTTTGAATAAATGTATGGAGATGAGGACATAAAATGCCATATCTTTTGATTGCGTCATTGTAAAACATTTAAATTTTCAGATCTTGTGTGGTTCATGGATCCTAATATATGGTATAAATTTAAACCTGATACCTTTACCCGTTCGTGAGATAAAGGGTCTTGACAGACAGACGGACAACAAAGTGATCCTATAAGGGTTCCTTTTTTTTCTTTTGAGGTACGGAACCCTAAAAAAGTACCAAGGTCATGTTCAAACCCGTAGACAACTCATCTCTTACTTTCAACACCGAGAGGGGTTTTGCCTGCGCATAGTTTGTCTTTCATTACCTCGACTTTTAAAAGACCTCATCTCGTAACAACCAAAACCGCAGAATGAAGTCGTTCCAAATCTAAGAACATTCACTCATTCACCTGAACGTCTCACACGTGCGCAAGAGGTATGAGAGCCGCATACCGCTTTGTGTTGGAACGCCAAGCGTCCTAATGATGTGGCAATTCCCACAATTTTATTACACTATTCGTAATACGAACATGCTTAGGAGAGCCATTCACCCAGAGTTAAAAGTTTTGAGCCGTTTAAATCAATTGAAAACCTCAATTTTGACAAAGAGAGACAGCCTAACAATATACTGTTAGAAAAAGTAGTTTGAAACACAAACTCCCTGAAATCATCTATTCAACCCTAAATAACCAATTTTCCGCAGAACGACCGAGGCCATAATTAACAAAGGCTGGGACACTGGGCCATGCATAACTGAAGCTTGTGACCCCAAAACGAGCCCTCTCTAAACTATGAACGTTCGCATCTAACTCAAAGAAATAGATCTCAACTAGAACGGACATCGGGCGGTCTTGTATCTCCAAATTACGTGACTTGTAAAAATCTTTATTTCAAGAATAAGATAAGTTAAGATAAGATAAGATAAGATAAAGTTTATTTCATTACAACATAAAACACAATAAAATACATTTAAAAACGAGACATAACATTTATAAACGAGATTGAAGCACTATAGTTGTGTTTGAGCAAACTTTAACACTATTTTTGTTTTTATGGTGTTATAGCATAAAAGTTTGGCCGTTACTGAAGTATCGCAATAATTTTTCGGTGAGATAACTTTTTATCAGACTTTTTCGGGTTTCAGAATTTTGAGTAGATAGTTGTGTCAAGCTTTAAAATACTAAGTACCTGGTCGACCGAGCTTCGCTCTATAATAGCCGCCTCCACATTAAAATATCATCGGGTGAGCAAGCTATGCTACTAGATGGCGCTGTAAGTTTCTTGAACGCACTAAAACGCGCTAAGACATATTAAAAACCGGTCAAGTGCGAGTCGGACTCGCGCGCCGAGGGTTCCGATATACCTATAGTATTTTTGGAAGCAATAAAGTCCATTTTCAGGACCGCAAAACTAAATTTGTTTGTAAAGGTTTTTTGCAGATTTCTGAAAAACTGTGCAACTTAGAAAGATCGTTTTATTTTTGCTGTAAAGTTTACATAAACCTCTGTCAACTGTAATTAATTCAGATTTTCCCTTTACTCAACCTTCGGAGATAAGGGGGGGGAATGGTATTTTTTTTGACATTTTTCATCATAACTTGAAAACTAAGAAACTTAAAAAAATACAAAAATATATTTTAAAATGTACAAGTAAAGCCCTTTCATATGATACCCCACTCGACCTAGTAGCGACAATTTGAAATTTGGCCCCCCCTATTTTGGCCCCCTTTACATTAATAATCATACTTTTTTCAAAAAATTTTCATGTGCAATTAAGTTGGGCAACTATATTCTAAAACTATTCCAAATTTCAGCTCGATAGCGTAAGTGGTTGCTGAGATATAGAGGTGTGACAGACAGACGGACAGACAGACAGACAGAGCGGCACCATAAGGGTTCCTTTTTTTTACCATTTTGGTATCGGAACCCTAAAAAGAAGGTGAAAACGAATTCTCCCAGACATGAGACGTAGCTAGATCGATTTTTTGCCCCCAAAAACCCCTGTACCCATACTAAATTTCATCGAAATCTTTAGAGCCGTTTTCGAGAAACCGATTACAAATATATATATACAAATATTGCTCGTTTAATAATATAGGATAACAGGAGATTAGGAAGTCGTTTTTATGTCGTTGAGTATATTTTTGCATTTTTAAGTTTTTGAATAGGCACATTAAGATTAGCATCAGAGGTTTATTTAGGAAGAGAGTGTTACATTTCGTAAACAACAAATGCCTCCTTAATTTTTGGTTGAACATCAAAATAACCGCTATGAACACCATACAAACCAAAGTACGTATTCAATTATTTTCAGAGCAGTTATATGTATACGATACTGCGTACCATATCTAGAGGTTCACATCTTCCTCAAAGATGGCTTCAGTTTGTACCTCGCAGTACCCACCCAGTAGCCCGTTAGTCAAACTTCTAAATAGTCTTCGTACTTCATGCCTACCTATGGTATTAAGTTGCCTTGGCACAACTTATGCTCGTATCGGTATCTCTTATAGATTGATGAGGCCCTGGTAAGCTAGAAGTTTATTCAGAGTTGGCCCGGTAAAGTGGATGAGATTTACTGTATTGAGGAGACTGAATACGAGTAAGTAGATAAATGTAGAGGAGTGTAAGCTGCAAGTTTCGAAAGGAATGTGCCAAATAATTTGAATACTGGTAGGATGAACTGTAAACGGCCACAACATTGTACACTGTCTCTGTTATAACACTTGATAGAATATAGATACTGTTTTCCAAAATGAGCAAGATTTTCAGCATTTACTTAGGTGATTTTTTTTCTTTTGCGGTTCAGAAAAGTTAAGAGCCCTCATTATTAAATGAAAATTGTTGTGTCTTTTAAAATTACGAAAAAAAAGAAAAGGAACATAACTTACTTATCCTGACTTAGCGACCCGACCCTCGCCATTCTTCTACGTTGTGTGTAGTTTGTTCCAAATTAGCTGTTTTAAGCTTCAACAGGTCTTTCTGGATTTGCCCTTTACAGCGATACCTAGGACGCCCGAAAAAGCGCGTCAAGATATGCTTTTGATAGCCTGTCTTCCACGCTCGGTAGGCTGAACCCCGCTGACGTAAACCGATACCAATAGTAAGTACGCGTGACCGCGTCAAAGATGTTTGTCGCTAGAAAGAAGTTGCGCAATTACACATATAGACTAATTGAGTTCGTATAACATAATGACATAAAAAGTTATTAGTCATCACAAACAAGTCAGTTTTTAGAAAAAAATGGTTGTGCAAAATTTTTTAAACGCAGATAGCTTTGTTAAATATTGTGCCGCATATTTAAATATGGTATTGTTGTTAAATGCGTTAAATAGTAAATCTATTGATATACTTATTTTTTACAAAATTACATGAACTTTGGAAACATGAGTCACTGAAGTTTCGCTTATAGCCATGGTGTACCGAATATCGAAGAATACTAAGAGAGATGCGTCCAAAATCGAAACAAATAAAGTTAAAAACAGAGAACAGGGTAAAAGGCGTCGATTAAAATAAAATCATTCATCAGCCAATAGACCTCAGTTCAGTGCGACAAGATAAAGGGTCTATTTTACTTGTCTCAAGTATACAATTTTTGTTTAAACGTGTTTCCGCCGTGATCCCCGTATGTACCTAGGAGTGAGACGTTCTCTCGATCGTGGTTTCACACATTTTTGACCGCATTCCATACTATTTCTACCATTGTCGAGCCAGCGAAATCGAGCTGATTTGGCCTCCACAATGAATCCGTGTGGTGCCGGCAAAGAATAGCAGCAAGCCTTCAGATTCAGATTCAGATAATTTTATTCAATGTAGATTCTTTACAGAATACTTATTGAATGTCATGCAGAATACAATGCAAATAGAGCGAGTCTACGCCGTTTCGGATCGTGCTATGGCAGCGTAAAAGAAACGGCAAGAAACCACTGCAGCACGGCCTACTTTAAGAGTCGGCTTTTTACAATGTGTTTCTTGTGTTTCGCTGGAATATCAGAGCACCATACCTCTTTGTCATTCATATAGTCATCCAATCTATAGTAAGCTTTTTTACATAACGTTTGCTTTACACATTCTTTAAACTTTCTCTCAGGTAATTGCACTATATTGTCAGGTATTTTGTTGTAGTATCGTATACACAGACCAACGAAAGATGTATTGACTTTAGTTAATCTAGTATATGGTTGATCAATTTTATGCTTATTTCTAGTATTAAAATTATGCCTGTCACAAATTTTTGGTAATTGATGGATGTTCTTTCTAGCATACATTATATTTTCATAGATATACTGGCATGGCACTGTCATAATGTTGATTTCCTTGAACAGTTCTCTCAGGGAATCACGAGTCTTCAGGCAATAAATTGCTCTTATAGCCCTCTTTTGTAAAACGAATATTGAATGTATATCAGCTGCTCGGCCCCAAAGCAGTATGCCATAAGACATAATGCTATGGAAGTAGCTAAAGTAAACCAGCCTTGCAGTAGCTACATCAGTAAGTTGTCTGATTTTTCTAACAGCATATGCAGCCGAGCTCAATCGACCAGAAAGAGCCGTTATATGAGGGCCCCATTGAAGTTTAGAGTCTAGTGTTAACCCTAAGAAAACTGTACTATTTACAAAATCTAATGGCTCATTATTCAATACTATGTTATGTGAAGTAGACCTTACATTTGGTAGTGCAAATTTAATACATTTAGTTTTTTTGGCGTTTAGGACTAGATTGTTAACAGTAAACCATGCATGAATCTGTCCAAGTGCATCGTTGACTTCGTTATAATTTTGTGATTTCCTACTTACATTGAATATTAATGAAGTATCATCAGCAAATAACACAATCTTTGACAGATTCTTCACCACAGAAGGAAGGTCATTAATATAAATAAGGAATAAAAATGGCCCTAATATGGACCCTTGAGGTACGCCAATTTTGACAACAGATCCCAGTGATTTCGTCCTGTTTACTTGTACCTTTTGAATCCTGTTTTCCAAATATGACCTAAGTAGTTTAAGTGAATTATTCTTAACACCGTAATGTTCAAGTTTTAGCAACAATGTGCTATGATCTACGCAATCAAATGCCTTGGATAGATCACAGAAGATACCAATAGCATCTTCAGATTTTTCCCACGCGCAAAAGATGTATTTTAAAAGTGCAGTCCCGGCATCCGTTGTACTGCGCCCTTTCGTGAAACCAAATTGATGGTCATGTAGTAAGTTATTTCTATTGAAGTGTGAAAGCATTTGATTGAGTATGACCTTCTCAAAAATTTTACTAAGTACAGGTAAGACTGATATTGGTCTAAAATTACTGGGATCCTTTTTGTCACCAGCTTTGAATAATGGAACTACTTTACTTTTTTTCATTAAGTCAGGAAATGTACCATGATCGACACAATCATTGAATATAACAGCTAAATATGGAGATATAGTATCAATGATCGCACTACAGACTTTTACTGACATTCCCCATAGGTCCTCAGTAGTTTTCATTTTAATACTTTTAAAGGCTTTAATAATTTCGTTAGGGGTGACATGATTGAACCCAAATTCAGTTTCGCAGGCGTCCACATTCTTTTGAAGTAAATCGCTAGCAAGTGAAGATGAAGAATTGAGTGACTCTGTTGTTTTCAAAGGAATATTAGTAAAAAAGGTTTCGAATTCTTGAGCCACTTCTACGTTTGAACTAATAGTTCCGCGATTTGTATGAAGTGTGATTTGATTGTCACGCGGTTTCACTTTTCCAGTTTCACTGTTTATAACATTCCATACAGCCTTAATTTTGTTATCAGCAGACTGTATTTTTTTCCGAAGAAAAAATGACTTTGCTTTTGAACAAACTAATTTAAACAATTTTGAATATTTTTTGACATATTCAATGAAATTGTCGTCATTTGAATAATTTCTTAGCTCATATAATTCAAAAAGTCTCTCTCTACTTTTGCGAATACCAGCGGTAGCCCAGTCACTGAATTTGAATTTTACAATAATTTGCTTTTTTCTAATAGTGAAAATTTTACTGAATTCAGTATTAATCAATGTGAATAAATCTTCATATGAGTTATTAGGGTTGTTAGTATTATAATTGTGACAGGGCAGTTTTTCTAGTAACGTGTTTTTGTACTTTTCTAACCTACCGCTCGTTAGGCTCCTGGTTTCTATATCTATCTTCTGGGTTACTCGAGAATAATTAAAAGTAACACTTTGACCAGAGTGGTCAGACTGAATCGAGTTTATGATACTTTTCTCAAAATAATCGCAATTACAAAAGACGTTATCAATACAGGTAGCCGAGGATGACGTCACCCTTGTAGGTTCAAAAAATACATGCTCTAAATTAAAACATTTGAAAAGACTTATAAGTTTGTTACTATAGGTATTATTTTCTAAGATATTGACGTTAAAGTCACCACACACTATCACAAACTTATTTTCTTTTGTCACTATTTTTAAAACATCTTCCATTACTAACTCGAACATTGAAAATTTTTGAAAAGCGGGAGGTCTGTATACGCACACTACAACATGCTCGTCCAGCTCAACACAAGATATTTCAATACATCTTTCAACCGAAAGTCGAACAATATCTTTACGGTTCTTTATCTTAAAACTGTTACGAACTAAAATCAGTGATCCACCGTGTAAAGCAGACTTTCGATTGAAAGCACTGGCTATACAATAATTTTCATAATTTATCAACATTTGATAGTCTTTTTGCCAGTGTTCTGTCAGACAAATAATGTCAAATTTTGTTCTTTCTAAGAATAATTCTAATTCTAAAATTTTTCCAGAAAAACCTTGAATATTTTGATGTAAAATTTTCAAAATATTAGATTTTTCCTTTGTCTTTGCTATAGGAAGTTTTTTGCCAGAAGGTTTTTTTTCATTTACTTCAGTAAAATTTTGTTTAGAAAAACCCTCTTTTGTCGTATGAACTAGTTTAAAGAATTGGTGTTAGTAATCTCTCTTCTCTACCCGTGGGTGTCGTAAGAGCCGACTAAGGGCTTATGAACCGGAGGATGGGCAGCAGCATCTTTCTGTGTATCGTAACATCTTACATACTGCGGTCACCAACAACAGCGGTCGCCAGCTGCAACGCATATAAACGTGGGCACTATGGTAGATTTCCTCCTTATTATCACACGTTCTTGCTGGAGTTCTGGAGGAGCTCCCGGTCTTTCAGTGGACATTTCATGGGATGTTATGTTGTTGTATGTTGTAATGATGTTGGATTCGGCTACCAGGTCTTCTATCTCTTGTTTTTTCACACATTCCATGTTCTAAGTATTCATAAGGGCTGTCCTCGAAATTATACATAGATAATGTTGAATTTGAAAGCACTGCGTATTAAAAGTGCTGTCAAAACTAAACGTTGTCAGTGCAAAATAGTTTGTGGCACAGTTAGAGAAAGTTTTTCTGACTTTTTCCGAATCGGTGACCGGATTGGCGTACTAGGACATTTTTCATTCGGCACTACAAGCCGTTAGCCATGTTAGATTTTTACGAGTTCTACCTTTTGTTACCTAGTCCGCCGACAAACACAGACAAACGAATAGGACTAGATGTACTGTCAAGAGCACATCAAGCGACACTTTGGTCTTTGTACCGTTCTTATTTCGTTAGACGTATGGGCTAGAAGCGCTGCGAGTGTAAGCTTGACCTGTCGTTGACTGTACCTATACACTACGAATAAATAATACTAGTTCGCTGCCTATACAGGATTTTTTATCACAGCAAGTACACTCAACAGCACATGAGTAGAAACACTTTTGAAAAAGTTTCTACTGACGTGCGGTTGACCGTAATTAATGCTCATATGCTCGTTTTCTTACAAATTTTGTGTGTTACTTTCAGACTAAAACTAAAATAAGTTCCAAAGTAATAAAGTCATAAACTAAAACCTTCTTTTGACAGTAAAAAATTGTAATAGGAATTTGTATACCAAAATGTGGTTTTTCGACCTATACCGGATTTCACGAAAGATTTAGGTGTTTTTGAAACAAAATTATAACCTCAAATTTATGTAAAATGTGTTAAAAGTGTAGATATTTCATGTGTGTGTTTTTAGTTATAAACGTATACAGGGTGTAAAAAAAAGTATGATGATCCTTCTAAGGGATGATTCTAGGTAACTAATAGATTGTATAAAAAATATTAAAATAATACTTTTTTATAAAAAAATAGTTTTAGCTCACGAAGAAGTGAATCGCCTGAAGCGGTAAATGACCTCTATGATAAGCTGATTATGCAGATAAAGATGTTTTTCGTTATACAAGCAAGTATCTATTCATTTCAAGAAAATCAAATTTCATGAACACTCAAGATAAAAAAAAAGTTTTAAAGTTTTTTTTGCAATCTAAGTGTTGTAAAAAATCACCCCTTTCAAGGATCATCTTACTTTTTTTACACACTTCAAAATCTACGATATCATTTCTTAACTGAAATGTTGTTCGTTTTCAAAACACCTGACTCTTACGTGAACTCTGTTATATTTAAGATTTATTGGACATAATTGTTACAAAAAAGCTAACAAAAACTGCGCCGATCCCAAAATAGAAACAAAAATCAGTTGTATACCTCTTAGTTGTTGGTCGTCCTGTATATTCCCCGGGCATTATTGATTAAAGCTGGCTTAAGCAAAACTATTACGTACCTAATAATTGTTTTTGACACATGTCTATTGAAACAGATTTTAATAAACATGTGTCAGAATCTTTGAAAGACAGCTTAGATTGAGAGCTTTATTGGATTTGTAACCTTTCACGTTCCATGGCTCACTATAGTCGCCTTATCATAATGTAATCCTTACTCAAAAAGAGCAATGAAAGAGGATGTATTTTGAAAGATTTGTCACGATGTAGTAAGTATAAGAATGTATGTCTCAGGCGCTTATCTAGTCCTTGCTCAGGCGTCTCTGCCTTGTGTTTTCTCACAGAATAAAGTAATAGTACAGTCAACCGCTTGTCGGTAGAAACTTTTTCAACTCTATTACCACGCCATAAGGTCCAAAAGTGTTTCTACTGATTTGCGGTCGTGTGTACTATCATACAGAACGGACACTCTCCGCCCCCTTGCAATCACCATCCTGCGAGATTCTCGTGGTCCTTCTGAGGGTCTTATATGCGAGTCTACGCGACCTTCCAATTTCAAATTAGCGCTCGATGTATGTAGTGTTCGGGGTTTGGTTTTGTGCGAAACACAAGAATCACATTGTAATTAGCCGACTCAGGCCGATATTTCACTGGGACACCATGGTGGCGCGACTGGTTGCGCCACCGTGGTGTCCGTAACTAGACACCAGTGAAGACACCAGAGTCGCCACACCCTGCGGCAACAGTATTAAGGGCTATATTTCACTGGGAGTGGTAGCGCGACCAGCATCCGAGCTCGTTGCGCCGCCAAACTGGTTGCGCAACCAAACGGACACCAGGTGAGTAACTCTCTATAGAGGTGTATACATTTTGTTGCTAGCGGCGACTGGTTGCGCTGCCATGGTGTCCCAGTGAAATACCGGCCTTAAAGTAGGCCGTGCTGCAGTGTTTTCTTGTCGTTTCTGTTATGCTGCCATAGCACGATCCGAAACGATTGTAGACTCGCTCTATTTGCATTGTATTCTGCATGATAAAAAAATTAAACTATTTGTTATAATTAAATTACAAATTAAGGATTATAACTTAAGGGAAATAATCTTTAAGAAGATTGTACTCCCTGGAGTCTTCAATTATTTATGAGCCGGGTTTGGGATCACATACTTCCCTTCAATAAAATATTTTTTCAGGGCCTTTTTGCTGCTATTTGTTTTCATTGCATAATAGTATAAGGTCTTTAGGCATTTGAGGTAGTATGTGATCCCACAATATATATATATATATATATATATATATATATATAGTGGGAGATATGCCAATTCTCTTACAGTTCTCGAAAGAACAATGAGATATACAATGAGTATTCTGTAAAAAATCTACATTGAATAAAATTATCTGAATCTGAATCTTTTCCATCAGGGAAATCAGTATGAGCTATGAACAAGTGAGGAGACTATGTTACAGTCAAGGGCACGTCGAGCTTAACATCTTGTGCTTTGAGGCACGAAATTCTTCAATGAATTAACGGAATTCATGCAGGTAATTAGTGGTAAGGGAGTCTATTTGATGCAGGCAAATTGTATAATACCCCGCTTGACATAAGGCTTAGGCGATTTGAAAAATGTCGAGACTGTGAAATTTGCAACTTTGCCACAGATTAGATAATAATAAACTGACGTAATTTTACATAACGCCTAGGCATTTTACAAAACAGCGCGTTATTCTTTTCTGGCACTCGTCGTTAATAAAGTTTTAATTCGTTCTATGAATGATTCCCTATCTTTAAAAAGTACAAACATACAAGTTTTCATCTTCATATATATTTTATAGTTCTTAAACAAAGCTACGGGTGAAAGCTTGTCCAAATGAAATTGAATGTTCTACCTCTACAAGCACTTAAGTTTAGAATATGCAGTCTGGAATCGTGAATATTCTGAGAACTGCTGAGAAGTGCATCGTTTGAAGCTCACATTACCAGTTTATACTCTAAAGGAAACCGCATTTGCAAGGTTTAAGGTTCCATCTCACTGAAACCACCTCGTTTCACCTCAGCACCGCCTTGTTTTTTGTTAACTGAACTAGCTGTTGCCTGCGACTTCGTCCACGTGGATTTGTTTCCATTTGTTCATATATGCTTTAGATAAATAAAGTAGTTTTTATAGAGACTGTTTCAGATTTATGAGTAGATCAACACAAAAATTCTTTTTTACTAATTTATTTATTTACTGGGTATTAGAAAAAGTACAATGAAACTTAAAGGATATGAAACTCTCTATGAAACTTAACAAGTTTTCCTAAAGCACATAGTCATAGAGAAAAAGATATTGAACTCCCATACCAAATCCCATTCTTATGTTACGAAACTATGTATAGAGTTCACGAAAACAAATTTCAGTTGAGAATAGATTTATCATCAATTACGCGAGGTTCACATTCAACCATAATACACACATAGAAAAACGCTTTCATTTTACTTACAAAAAGTCATAAATATCTACATATATATACATATATATTTTTATCTTTTGAGAACTCAGGTATATATTATATGGTATAATAACAACATTTTATCTATTGGTATTTACTTGTAGTAGTGAGGAATCTCGTTTTAGGTTATTTATTCGTGTGTTGTACACTTGTCTAACCCCGTTGTTTTTGTATTAGCTGGTAGAAAAATCAGTTTAGTTAAGCTCGCCATTGTTATTATGTTTCACTAGTGTTTGTATTGTAAATGTTTTCGTGTACAATAAAGAATAAAGAATAGACGAGGCGGTGTCGAGGCGAGGCGTCACAAACCAACTCCCAATGTCTTTGAACCTTTACCTTCCTTTAAATACATTTCCGTCGAACTTTGAACTATTCATTTACCTTGAAATGTTCATTAGTAAAATGGACTAGCAATCTAACTAATGTTCAAACTGAATACTTAGATAAAATAAATCAGAATGAGTTGAGGCGATGAGCTTGGGCGCTGAATAAATGTGTTAACTTTTATATTAAATTAAAGAGAAGGTAATGAAATGAAAACGAAGCTGTGAAACTATTTTAAAGGAAAAGTTTCAGTAAAATTAAACGGAACTTCAGGGCTGGGCTCCAGCTGAACGGAATAAAATAATTTGCCGGATTTAAGTATTTCTCTTATATTTACTCGACTGCCTTTATTACTTTGTGGATAAGTTTTTTTTTATGCTCTGTACTCTATTTTATAAAAACCGGCTAAGTGAGAGTCGAACTCTCGTACAGAGGGTTCCGTAAAACCACAGAATAATATAGTCTGTGAAAATAGCAATTTTATATTGTTTGAGAGTTTCGTTTAAAAACCAATATCTTTCGTGGTAAAAAACTAAGAACCCGTAATAAAGTTTTCGTATTAGCAATTTTCGGTGGCAGATTCAAATTAATCTGCAAAATTGTGTTGATTATGACTTGCACTTGAATAGTTTTTATTCTTGTTTGATAAAATTAAGTAACATTTTACAACGAAAAATAAATGCTAAATGAAAACATGTTTTTTTGTATGGGAACATCCCTTATTTTTTATTACAGGTTAGATGATCCGCCATAAAAGACATATTTTCTGAAACCAACAGCTAGATAATTACGGTTCTTAAGATTAAAGGTCGGACAGACAGACAAACAGACGACGTTAACTTGGTAGGCATCCCTTTTCTACGGAACTCTAAAGTCATTTAGTAATATTTTTTTAAAGTAGGTACCTTTGTTTTCAGAAGGAGCAATAAAAATTGCTAAGTACATAATATATTCCTTTTGAGAAAGTGTACATAATAATATAATTTTAGCTCGTAATTAATACAATGAGACTGGAGAAGGAACTATTCCCAAGGAACATACGTCGAAATATCAAAAATCTACGAAATTCTCTATCGGCTCAAATTTTTTATTATTTCATTATGTTCTGAATGATCAGCATCATCATAACATTCCATGAAACCCCCACTACATGACAGGAAGCTCCCTCCAGAACTCCAGCAAAAAAGCGTGTTACTTAGGAGCTATAATTTGCCATAGTCACCACGCTTGTAAGCGTTGCGGCTTGCAACCGCTGTTGTAGGTGATTGCAGTATGTAAGATGGTACGATACACAGAAAGATTCTGCTGCCCATTCTTCGGCTCAAAAACCCTTAGTCGTCTTTTACGACACCCACGGATCGAGATGGGTTGATACTATTGTTACCGGAACCACAAAGACGATTTGTTCTGAATAAAATGCAAAAAAATGTACTTCATTTTAAAAGAACCTTATTGTTTTAGAGGAAAGTTTTTTGAAATAGCGAACTACGAAACCATGAAAACAAGTCTTTTAAAATTCAAATATTCTAAGCCCATCTCACTTGCAGCGTTCAATTGAATTGCAAAACATCGCACCTAAACCCTCACTATAACTAAATCTCACCCTCTTTACTGAGCCAACACTGCATAAACTTGCTGGCTTACCAGGGTCCAATTTATAGTCAACTATTACACTAAGCAATGATATATATTATATATATATATATATATATATATATGTATATATGCAGCAAAGAACAGTATTAACCCATTTCTTTCAAAAGATCGTTGAAAACACCTTATTGCTTGCTTCATTCATCATGTAAAACGTGCATTTTCTAATGATTTCAGGCAACGTAACAATATTATCTAAAAAATATACATACATACATAATATCACGCCTTGTTCCTGTCGGGGTATAGGCAGAGACCACAGTTCTCCACCTGCTACGATCTTGACATACTTCCCTTGCTTCCTAAACTTTCATCAATCCTTTCATACATGCTCGTCGGTTTAGGGTACTTTTTACCTGGCCTTTATTCAGAACGTCCTGAATTGGGTCTTGGTACGTTCGCCGAGGGCTTTCCTCTTGCAACTTTCATTCATCCTCTCTTCATGAACAAACCATCTCAGCATCCCTTTCTCAATTTTAGTCACTACATCTTCTTTTACTTCCTATAAACTCGTCAAATTCTGATAACCCGCTGACAAGCAATTTGGTGTGGTTGGTAGTGACCCTGCCTTTCACGCCGTGGGCCGCGGGTTCGATCCCCGCCTAGGGCAAACATTTGTGTGATGAACACAAGTGTTTGTTCTGTGTCTGGGTGTCATTTAATAGGTCTTTACCTATGAAATTGCCGAAATTCTCTTACATATTAATGAGATCATAATTCCTATAATTCTAATGATATTTTTTTCATTTGTCTTATATTTAAAAGTTGACTTTAAGTTTATCAATTTACGCATAAAATAAAGATCTTATTTTTAGTTTGATATGTAACACTAAAGGTTCGAAAATTGTTCGTCTTAAATGTCGTCCGATTTCATCATTAGATTTGTTATATTTTTTAACAGATAATATTTTACGAAAATAAGATTCTGTTAGCTTCAATAATGCTTGAAAAAATTAAAAAAATTGGATTTATAATTCCTAAGAAAAATACAAAAATGTTAGTACTGAAAATTGAGTTTACCTAAAATTCGCCATACAAAACGGCAATTTCATAGGTAAAGACCTAATTATCTATTTATGTAAGTCTGATACCCATAACTTCTTCGCCTAGTTTGGAATCAAATAACCTTGCCAATAATTTTTTTTTAGTCATTGTTTTTCAAAAGTAGTTGCTAGTAGTTTTTTCTAGTACTGGGAAACTTGAAAATCTCTACTGACTCCAGGACAAAATAAGTTTAATAAAAGCAAAAACTACCAATAAAACACATAAAGTATTATCACAGCGATCATACGAAAGCAAAGACATTCGTCAAATTCTTGTTTCGTCAAAACAGTTCATGACAAAAGTGAAAATAGCAAATATTTTGGTGGACTATTATTTTGAGAAAGTAAGAAATTTGATTAACTACAATAAACATTATACAATTAACTACGATATTGATCAATTTTGTAGGTAAAGTTATAATATTCTTCAAACTGATACACAAAACTACTTACCTTAAAAATATAAAATAAGCATAAATGATGCATATTTATTTTTTTAGCACACAAATTATGCTAATTTTATTACTATTATTATTTTCATGCAATTACGATTCTGTATTGATTTCAAGTATGTAAAACTGAATAAAATAAAATAAATAAAACTCCAAATATCCTTAGACATAAGTCCTACAAAAGACCTTACCCACAAAATTTATCGAATGTCACCTCATAGAATGATATTAGAGAGCTTAAAGAGTAAACCCCAATAGTCCACGAGTGCAGGCGTAGCTTAAAGCGATATATCAATTTCGAGCGAACTTGCCGTTTGGTCGGTTAGGTAGGTCGTCTACACAAAGTGGACACTTTTAATTTGTATTCGGCCAGAAGTGCTCTCGATTTAAATTATTTATTGGATGCCCGTTAGTAGCCTGTGGCTGCAGTCGATTTATCGACCTCGTACATTTGGGTTTCTCTGTATGTTTTTACCTTTTCCAGTAAGGTAAATGAATATTTTCCGTGTAAAAAATAAAGGTTTAATCTGACAGGTGTGACCTGTACGCTATCACCCATACTTGGTTGATATTCCGCACATTTGCACAAAGCACTTTGAAACCTCCCACTAATATTTTATAATATTATAAACGCGAAAGTTTGTAATGGATGGATGGATGTTTGTTACTCTTTCACGTAAAAACTACTGAATGGATTTTGATTAAACTTGGCACACATATAGGTTTGATTCTGGAATAGCACATAGGCTACTTTTTACCACGGTAAAACACTTCATTCCCACGGGAAAACGCATTTAATGCGGGTGAAACCGCAGGCGGAAAGCTAGTATTTTATAATGCGCACGGCTGAAGAGTGGAATTCTCTGCCTGCTTCTGTGTTCCCGTGTGATAACCCGAATCTATTCAAGTCGCGAGTAAATAGGCTTTTTCTAGGCAAGCTCGTTCCATCGTCGACCTCATCTCTGTCTTTAAGACTAGATCGAGGTCAAGAGTAACCTCATTGACGATAAAAAAAAACTATTTATTAACATTTTAAAGCGCTCGTGGTGATTGGGTTTTCTTTACAATCGGAATTTAAACACCTTTTTCCGCGGTCAAATCAGAATCAAGCGCGAAGAAATGTCAGTGGAGGAAAATGTTTAGCAAATCAACAATTTCGTTTTTGATATTTTAGACAGAGATAGCTTTAAACACTAATACATGTAGCCGTCCTTGTCTTTCAAAATGTGTCGCAACGCTCGGATGTCAAAAAAACGTGACCATGCTTAAAGTCTTTAATTTATGGGCCTAGATAAACTGACAACTGCAGCGTGCTAAGCCGGCAGCTCTTACTCATAGTTCTGTCCAAGTTCTGTCTGACTGTTATTGTAATCAAGCTTCATTAGGAGAATATTATAGTACTGTAGTGGTAAAGGAACTAGTCAAATTTTGTAATAGAAACGCCTCTGAACTTTGCGCTAACTCGATTCAGTTTTGTGAGGTTTTCCTTAATTTAGATTTTTTTATATAATTGAATTGAATTTTTTATTGTTTTATCACATGTGCTTTGTGACCACGACCACAAAAGACATTTTAACAACCATGATTAAGAGTGCAGTGACTGATCGTATTTTATATGATATATTCGAAAAAGTGATGATTGGTTCGTCAATAAATGCAAACAAAGTAGCTCTTTTCTTGACAATATTACTGACAAAAAAGTTATTTCATCATCATCATAACATCCCATGAAACGTCCACTACAGGACAGGGAGCTCCCTCCAGAATTCTAGCTTTTGTTGGAAAAATGTGGAGGCGAAGTACCATAGTCACCTCGCTTGTTAGCGTTACGGCTGGCACCATGGTCCGCGGTTGTAAAAGGAGGATGCTGCTGCCCATCCTCCAGTTTATAACCTTTAGTCGCCTCTTACGACACCCACGGGTATGTATGGGTTGGTACTATTCTTTGCCGGCACCACACAGGACAAGGAAAAGTTATTTAGGAATGTTTAAATATTGGCCCGTGACAAGCGCGTTTACATTTATTCAATAACAAGCGGTTATTCACGTTAGTGTTATAATAATCTAAGGGTTATCCATTATAGCATGAATGTGGAGTGACAGCCTAGTCTCATTTTCGTCAACTAATCATTACCGCTACCATGAGTTGCTATCGAAAAACCACATTACGTTACTACAGTCGATAGCGTATAAACGCGCATCGAATAGTTTTCGATTGCACTCGTACCATGAGTTACGATAACCGTAACTACACTCGCTAGCGTGAACTCGATTGTTTACGTAGTAATCGTACTGACGCATCTAACTTCACACCGAATAGAGCTGTTTCTTTCTAACTATACTCAAAAGACAGGGTAAGATAGTTGTTCCCAAAAAATCTTGGTATTCAAGCCTAATAATTAAAAACTTTGAAATAACCCTGCTAATTAAAAGTGTAATTGAGTAGCAATGCCTTTATCCTTAGTACAAGTGATTTTTTATTTAGAGTGGTTATATTTCGTCAATGTGTGACGTGGCGTTGTGATTTATTTATGTTGTGCGTTTATTTACTTCACTAAATTTCAGAATTTTACGGAATTTACTCAGAAGTTATACAATAAATGATATTGTGATTCCGTTTGCGTTGGCGGAGATGGAAGGAAAGATATGATTCAGTCAATATACATATTTTCAAATAGAAAAATATGCTAGAACTTTGAACTTGTGTAAGGATGGTAAGGATGTTTTAATATATTGTTTCAAGTGGTTAGTTATAATATAAGTGGAGGAATGTAGTTGAATGTTATTTCTTAAGAGTTTTTTTCAGTTACCTTGGCAAGCTCTTTGGGACCACATAATGAAAGAGCCATTAACGTCCAGCATTGGGCTAAGCAAAACAAATCTGCTAAACACGGTTAATATGAGGACGACGGAAAAAAATTATTGAAACAAAATTTAAATAAAAGCAACAATTTGTGAATATTTATTTGTAGTTTTTATTACATATAATGATAGGTTCTTACTGTTGTCAACAACAATAAGGTAGCTGCCATCAATTCATCCCTATTCCCCTTGTTTAAGATTCCGTATCCACTAAACTAACCGCTTTCGTGAATAAAACGTATCAAAAATTCTCCATAAAAACTTCCTTGTTGCTTGAAAATGGTTTTGATAGCGTCATTTTTCTCCAAATGCATGCCGCCGCTGATACATTTCAAACCAAATCATGTCCTGCCGACATGATTTCGAGGAAAAGTACTCAAATTGCACCAAATAAGTAAAGGAAATAAAAAATTAAGCATATCGAAAGCCTTTCACTGTGTATTCACACTTCATTTGGACAGTGAGTAACTTTACTACTATCGTTACGGTATTTGTCGATGACATCTGTCAAATTTGTAACTCATGGTACCGATTTTCTATGAAAACCTATTGCAATACGTTCTCGCTAGCGACAACAATTCGATACGTATTTTATTTACTTGTGGACTCATGCTTCCAATTTTAGTTCTTTCAGTGACCGCCTAAGGGCGCTGTTCAATTTCCCATACAATTTTTCTTTCGCCGTCGCTAGCGAGTACGAACACTGTAAACTCATGGTAGCGGTACATGTCAGCTTGACGCTTGTGAAATGTTTCACGAATCAAACGCGACAAATTGTTATACAGGCTGGATTTTTGAGTTGGGACAGCAAGGGCATGTCACTTGGATCTTGAAACTGAACAACTTTTTCTATGGCACATCGGTCGAAATAAGTAAACAAATTTTTACATCAATATACGAAATGCGCTATCATCTGACTATGGGAAGTTGATTTTTTTTTCTTGAGAATAGTGATCAGTTTTATGGTCTGAGTAACATGCTTCAATTATGTATACAATTTAATTAGAACCCTACATAGAACGACAAATATCTGTTGGTACACACGGCATCAAGCAGGTAGAAACAAAACGAGTATAAGCTGAACTAGTGCTACGCTAAAAACGCCGGAAACCACAGACCCGCTCAAGGTTAAAGTGTTTCCACCGACGTGCGGCCGTGTGTACATGAACGAGAGAAACAGGAGGATTAGTTCCAATTTTATCCAACTGCTCGCTCGTCGCTCTTTAAACGTGTATATCAACCCTGAAGGTGAATCAGCCATTAAAACTGAACAACTTTCCGAGAACATAGGTCAAAATAAGAA
Organism: Athrips mouffetella; assembly: GCA_947532105.1. Classification (NCBI taxonomy): domain Eukaryota; kingdom Metazoa; phylum Arthropoda; class Insecta; order Lepidoptera; family Gelechiidae; genus Athrips; species Athrips mouffetella. Next base: position 3,322,490 of record OX383964.1, on the reverse strand, counting down.
AAAAAAAATCTTTTCAAAATAGGCTATCAGCCGATGGAGTTTTATGGGAGGTAATTTTTTTTTTCGTATTTCTACCTATGTTCCTTGGCAAAAGTTGTTCAGTTTCATAGGCAGATTTAAATGCTTTTTTATGACTACAGCGCGTAACGGAAAGGTGTGATATGACTGAAGAATGTAAATCTGCCTATGAAACTAAACAACTTTTCCCAAGGAACATAGGTCGAAATACGAAAAACCAAATTTGACCTCCCATACGAAATGCTCTATCAGCAGATACAGTTTCTATGGGAAGTCAAATATTGATTTTATTCTATGACCTATGTTCCTTGGGTAAAGTTGTTCAGTTTTATGGGCAGATTCACACCGGTTAGTATAATCACACCTTTCCGTTACACGCTGTATACAGCGCTATTAGCCAAATTTCTTTGCGAATTTCTTCAAAATTATCAAAATAAATCTACATACTCGTACAACGTGAATTTTTATTTGTTTTAAACCCGAAGCCCAGTGATTCTACTCATGAAAACAAGCAACTTTACCCAAGAAAAAAGTTATTTACTCAAAAAAATGTTTTAACCTTCCCATACAAAATGAGTCGATCACGTGACCACTTTACTATGGGAGACGAAAAAATTTTTGCGATTTTTTTTTTCTTCGGGAATGTTGCTTGTTTTTATGAGTAGAATTACTGGGCTTCGGGTTTAAAACGAATGAAAATTCACGTTGTACGAGTATGTAGATTTATTTTGATAATTTTGACGAAATTCGCAAAAAAATTTGGCTAATAAAAGCATTATTCGTGTCCTTGATTTATTATTTAATTAGTTAAGCTGCCTATGTATTAGTTTACTTAAGTGGAAAGGTTAAAAAGAGGTCAACAATGACGCGAGGCTGTCCAGAAATAGCTCACTTGAACTTTGAGAGCCTGCGGTTGTATTGAAATCACTTTTGGTATAAGATTTTACATACATCACGCCTTGTTCCCGTTGGGGTAGGCAGAGACCACAGTTCTCCACCTGCTACGATCTTGACATACCTACTTCTCTTGCTTCCTGAACTTTCATCAATCCTTTCATACATGCTACGTATAAGACTTTCGTACGACATTATAGATATTTCTCTGTTGCAAATTTTGTTAATTTTATCTACAGTACCAGTAGTGTGATGCCAAAGAATAGTACCAACCCATACATACCCGTGGGTGTCGTAAGAGGCGACTATTGGTTAACTGGAGGATGGACAGCAGCATCCTCCTTTGTATCTTACTTACTGCGGTCACCTACAACCGCGGTTCATGGTGCCAGCCGTAACGCTAACAAGCGAGGTGACTATGGTATTTCACCTCCACATTTTTCTAGCAAAAGCTAGAATTCTGGGGGGAGCTCCCTGTCCTGTAGTGGACGTTTCATGGGATGTTATGATGATACCATGAACTTATAGTAAAATTATCAGCTTCTCTGTTTGAATGATGCCAGCTTACAATATTACCAACCTATCTCTACCCTTGCCCGTGTGTTGCTAAGACTAGTACCAACCTATCTCTAGAATCTCTACCCGTGGGTATCGTAAGAGGCAACTAAGGGATTATGAACTGGAGGTTGGGCAGCTTCGTCCTTTTGTGTATAGGACTAATAGTACTATCTTATATTCTGCAGTCACCAACAACTGCGTTTAATGGTGCCAGCCGTTACGCTTACAATCGCGGTGACTATGGTACTTCCCCAGGAAAGACAAAGTTGAATTGGAATTCTGGAGGGAGCTCCCTGTGTGTCGTAAAAGGTGACTAAGGGATTTTGAAGCTGAAGGGCAGAAGTCTCCTTCTGCTGCGTAGAATTTGCAACACGGCATCGATAGTCCCTTAAAATAGTTTTGACTTCCCTTTTTTGTATTTTTTAGGATTATTCAATCCACGATTTTAGCTTTCCAGAGATGACTTTTGACACCCTATATAAAACGCAGAAGGACTAAAAACCAAGCAAATTCTGCGACAGAGGCAAAAGCTTCATAAATAAACTAGTTACACGTAATAAGAGGCATTAGTCAGTTTAGCTGCAAAGTAATTAGAGTTTTATGCCCGAGGGCTCAAAGTGATGCGAATTATTAATGGATGCGCTAATAACCTCATAAAGGGCTGTGTCAATGTTTTCGCATATGGTGATGAAGGGAGATACTGCTTGGTTATCCCTCTAAATTATCTATCTAATTTGAGTTGGTATTCAATATTTCATACAAGCTCTAGGACTTATTCTGGATGGTAAATACAACATCCTTACCTATTTCTGCCGTAAAGTAGCAATGCTTACATTGCTGTGTTTCGGTTTTGAAAAATAAAGGGTACATTGCAACTTAGTTCTCAGGTTAGGCAACGCACTTTTGTTTCTTATTAACCAACTTTTTGAATATTTGTAGTGATATTTCAATTGTATTTGTATGGTTATCTCATTCAGTAATCATCAAAGTTGGATTGCGTGCAGTTGAATTAAGAAATAAATAGTTATTTATAAACAGAAATTGTGTTTTATAGCAGCAGTTATATTTAGATTTATTATGTCTGGTAAAAGGTAAGCTATATATCACGTATATTTGAATTTTGCTATCTTTTTAGCACATACTCATTATAATAAGACTTTCACCTACCCAAATAAAAATAAATTGATTGTAGAAATAACATAAAATTGTACTTTTTTTACTATTGTAGTAGCAGAGGTGTTATAACACCTGGTAGTCATATCAACGTCTATCATATTCTTGTTTGAAATTTTAGGTTACGACCACAGAAAGCGTTAAATCTCACTGAAATAATAAAGAACTGGACAAATCTGATGATGATACAACCTTGCTAAGTGTCATCGCTATTTTGCCCCTGGATAACGCAAATGCTGATGACGAAACGAGGATTCAGGTGACGAAAACAACGTGAAGTTTCACAATCTTCTTCTTACGGTTTGATCCGTAACAAGGGCAATCAGCCACATTACCTTCAGCTTACAAACAGTTTGGTCAAGGTGGAAGCCACTGCACAAAGCAAAACGTTTCTCTCAACAGCAAAAGAAACATATCTTGATCGATCAACCTTCCTTTATAAAAAAAATATAATGAGATTTTGGGAGGTGTGGATAGATCGGACCAAAATATAAGTCTTTACGTCTTTACCGAACCTCTATTCATAGCAAAAAAATTATTTTCCACTTATTTGTTACTGTTTAATAAAGAAAATCAATTAACATGTAAATTCTGTAAAAATAAAACTAATTTAATAAAAAAAATTCATTCTATTTGATTTTCTTATTCCAACCCTTTACCTTACCACTTAATACTTGGTGTAGTAGTGGATCCTCCTACCAGGTGTTTAAACACCACCAGTTTTCCGGCTTTCCCGGGTGACTTTAATTTTTTTCACTATTTTTCCTATAACTTTAGAACCCTAAATAAAAACATACTAAAATATTATAAATGCCGGTGACAGTAAATAGTTTCAGGGTTATCTGGGTTAATAAGCTCATATATCCCCCTGAAAGCCCATATATCCCCATTGCCGAAAATCTTCCACCAGGACATGGTCTTTCCCGGCCCATATGGAAGTCACTTAATAGACTGCGATCAGGCGCTGGCAGGTACGGAGAACTCAAGAAGAGGTGGGGCTTCTCTGATAACGACAAGTGTGAATGCGGCATTTTGCAGTCAATGACACACTTGCTTTCGTGCCCTATCTCCTCAATTTTTTGCACCAAGGAGGACCTTTTTGAAGGCAACCAAAGAGCTATTGCTGTAGCCACATTTTGGGATATTACTATAAAATAATTTGCGTCGCCTTTTTACAATGGGTTTCTTGTGTTGTTCTAATTCTTGAAAAATCATAATTCGAGATAATGAATTTATTTTACAATGTTAACCAGGCTTTTGCCCACCAGTCATCATCATATCGTGTGGGTTGCAAGGTCAATGACCGACCTCACACACTGGTTGCAGAGTTGTTGAGCCGCCATATGGCTCATTGACGACTACATCCATAGACAGTACCCAGCAGTAGGTAGTGCCCAGCTGTAAACCATGACACGTGTTTCAACGGATGTACCCACCAAACGCAACAACGCCATGCAGGCAGACCGGCTCTATCCCATTCACATAAGTGATCTACACGCTATTGATACCAAATCAGCCATCCTAACGATAGTTTAGTCAATCCGTAGCCGCCTCTTCTAATATGACCAGCAGTAGGACCTAACTAAACTGTAGTTGTGAAGCCATTGACCTCGGCAGCTTGGTTATCGTTGAATTCGTGGATGGCGGTCGTTAAGCTACGTAAAAACGCATTTGGCACCTTTTTCCCATACATTTTATCCTAAACGGCGTCTCTAAATCTAGTTTGTATAATCTTACACTTGATTTTATGTTGATCTGGACCGAACAACACTTCACCTATATTTCTGAGTTTGAGAAATTTCATATGTAAATAAGCAAGGCAGCAAAATTTTATTTGGCACGAGTGCTTTGTATTGAAACTCAAGCAAGTGAGGGATTCTAGCATTGAGCCACGAGCTAAGTGGTTCAAAAGAAGAATCCTGAGAGTTTTTCACCTCAGTAATAGCGAATACAATGCTAAGGAATAGTGCCATAGTCTCTTATGCCATAATTCATCACCATGCTCTAATTTCAAAATTCTTTTCCACACTAGCGGCAAAAAAAAACTTTTGCTAGCACATTTTTATCGGTAAAGCAGAGTTTTCCGAGCTTGTGAGGCAAGACATGAGGTGTCAATAAACTTTTCAGAAATTATCATGAATAAAAAAAAAACCCTGCAGTAGGTGACTATTGGGAATTGAACTTCACCATTTTCCGCCAAAATCTCGCCGCACTCGCTTATTGCCGAAAATGGTGATTTACAATCCCCAAAAGTCACAAACTTACCGGAGCTTAGTAGAATTTAGCAATCGCAAAAAGTACCAAAAGGTGCGACTCCCATGACTGCGATCTCGAAAGGTACTATATTATACCTTTCAGCACCTCACGAGAAATTCAATTGTTATGGCGAAATAGCAGACTATTATTGAAACGGTCAAAAAACTCGGACGGTAGTAGGTGACTATTGGGAATTGAACTTCACCATTTTCCGCCAAAATCTCGCCGCACTCGCTTATTGCCGAAAATGGTGATTTACAATTCCCAAAGTCATTTTAGATAAGCATGCTCTACTTACCGCTGGTATATAGGATCTTCATGAGCTGTCTCCACTTCCTAATGCTCGCTCTTTATGGTGCATCGTCAGCTGTACGAGGTGTTCAGGTCTTCGTCTGCTACTCGAACTCGATGAAAGGATTGACTCCTTCATGAGCTTTCTTCACTTCCTCCTGCTCGCTCTTTACGGTTCGTCGTGAGATGTACGAAGTGTCCAGGACTTCGTCTGCCACTCGAACGAGATGAAAGGATTGGGCAACCAGCTCCATTTTACTCATTGGGCCAACTTTGGCTTATACTCTACTGACCACATCGACAGCCAGTACGAGTATCCAAATAAGTGCTGGTTCTCTTACCGCCACAGAGATTTATAATTATTCGCTTCACTTAAAATCTCCACTCGTTTATTTAGTGTTCGGATTGGGCAACCAGCTCCTTTTGACTCATTTGGGCAACTTTTAGCTAATACCCTACTGACCACATCGACGGCCAGTACGAGTATCCAAATAAGTGCTGGTTCTCTTACCGCCACAGAGATTTATAATTATTCGCTTCACTTAAAAATCTCCACTCGTTTATTTAGTGTTCGGATTGGGCAACCAGCTCCTTTTGACTCATTTGGGCAACTTTTAGCTAATACCCTACTGACCACATCGACAGCCAGTACGAGTATCCAAATAAGTGCTGGTTCTCTTACCGCCACAGAGATTTATAATTATTCGCTTCACTTAAAATCTCCACTCGTTTATTTAGTGTTCGGATTGGGCAACCAGCTCCTTTTGACTCATTTGGGCAACTTTTAGCTAACACCCTACTGACCACATCGACAGCCAGTACGAGTATCCAAATAAGTGCTGGTTCTCTTACCGCCACAGAGATTTATAATTATTCGCTTCACTTATAATCTCCACTCGTTTATTTAGTGTTCGGATTGGGCAACCAGCTCCTTTTGACTCATTTGGGCAACTTTTAGCTAATACCCTACTGACCACATCGACGGCCAGTACGAGTATCCAAATAAGTGCTGGTTCTCTTACCGCCGCAGAGATTTATAATTACTCGCTTCACTTAAAATCTTCACTTGTTTGTTAAGTGTTCGGATTGGGCAACCAGCTCCATTTGACTCATTTGGGCAACTTTGGCTAATACCCTACTGACCACATTGACGGCCAGTACGAGTATCCAAACAAGTGCTGGTTCTCTTACCAACGCAGTGATGAACAAACAACAAGCACACAAAATTATTCAATTCACTTTCACTTAAAAAATTCACTTGTTTGTTTAGTGTTCGGATTGGATAACCAGGTCTATTTTACATATTTGGGCTTCTTACAGCGCATACTTTACTGACCACATCGACGGTCAGTACAAGTATCCAAACGCGCTGGCTTTTTTACATTTTAAAACAAGAAGCTGTACTATGCAAGGAAACTTCCAACCAAAACACCTTACTTATTTAGGCATTCTTTCAGCTAATCTAATACATATATTGACCCAATTTGTCAGTATCAAGTATCTAAATAAGTCGGAGCTTCCCTGCGTTCGTACATGCGTCTTAGTAACGGACAAAAACTCAAGTACTGAATCTGATGTAGAAAGTGATTCATATCCTGATAACTCTTATGATTCTTTAAATGAAACAATACAAAATGATAACTTTAATGAGAGTGATGAAAACTCATGTGATGAATCTAATGAAAATGGGAGTGATAATGAACGTGTTAAAGAAAATGATTCGTCTGATGACTCATTTAAGACAGTGGTCTCGAGAGAACCTGAAGGAAATACATCTAGCTGGTCATGGTCTTCTACAGTTTTGCGAGATATTCCTTTTGGAATAAGACATGATAATGGAAAGCTGAAGATGGGTTCAGCTGATGTTCTTTTGAATAATAATGAAAATGTAATTACAGTAGCTGGAAAAAACTATAAATTAACGCCAGGACTAAATGAACTACTACGTAAGAGGAAATTTGACTTACATGTAGTCACAAAAGAAGATGCTTTAAATTATAAAAATATGCTTTTAGATACAAACGCACATAGGCAAGGATTTGATCCATCAAAACCAATAAAAAGTAATAAAGGACAAAAGTACATGGAAGTGATTCGTCCGTTATTTAAAGCGGTACAACACTATTCAGAAAATGCAAAATATAACGTTAAAGGACAAGGTTTACCTACTATAAAACAATGGAAACCAAATGTAGATTATGTTTATTGGGACGATCCAAACGAACTAGTGGAAAGATTAAAGCTATTAATAGCTTCTCAAGAAGCAGGTAACAACGGGCATAATAACGAAATAATATCTATCATAGAAGAGTTGAGAGAAAGTGGGATAATAAATCAATAAATAACAAAACTACACCATTTATTTGTCATTCGCATTAATCAAGCTCTGCAAATCGGTAGTCAGAATGAATATTGATAAATTTGGTCATCATGTGCACAAAAGATTACGATTTTCTGATGTCTTCGAAATTGCGGAAAGATGTCTTTCTCTAACAGAAGGAGGTGTTTTTGATTTGCAACAAAAACAGTTAAGGGGTTTAAGGAAACCGATTTCAAATGACGAAGCTGTGAATAAAGAATATATTGACGCACTTTTACGCAATTTTTGTTCTAAAGAAGATGTTGAAATATTAGCTTTAAGGATTATAAATAAAGAATTGTTAAAATTTAGGGATCAGTTGTACTTCGAATTTGAGGTAAAAAAGGAGACGCATAGAGCAATAAAAAATGATAAAACGAGCAATAGTTGATGAAATTCATAAAGCAGCAAGAAAAAACTTTTTAAGAAGAAATGTGTTATTGAAAGGGATAGACGATTTGTGGCAAGCAGATTTGATTGACTTAAGAAATTTAAAACAGTATAATAAAGGGTACAGTTATATATTAGCGATAATAGACTGTTTTTCGAAATATGTATGGACAACACCACTTAAGACAAAAAGCAAAATTGAAGTTACACTCGCATTTAAAGATATCTTTGAGAAATCATCCCGACACCCAAAAAATTTACAAACAGATATGGGTACTGAATTTTATAACGACAATTTTACTAAATTGATGAAATTTTTAAATATCAATCACTATTCATCATATTCGGTTAAAAAAGCGTCGATTATTGAGAGGTTGATTAGAACTCTCAAAACTAAACTATTTAAGATTTTTAGTTACAATGGGAGCTATAAATGGATAGAACAAACTCTTAGTAATGTTGTTAAAGAATACAACAATACCAAGCATCGAGTAACAGAATTTAAACCAATCGATGTTGATCATAATAATGAAAGCATTGTAAAAAGAAACATTCAAAAAAAGCGTATAATTCTAAAATCAAAAAAAGCAAAACTGAAACCTAATGATTTCGTTAGAATCAGCAAGCATAAAAGTGATTTTGCAAAAGGTTATACGCCCAATTGGTCGACAGAAGTGTTTCAAATCGAAAAAACGAACAATACTAAGCCTATAACTTACATTTTAAAGGATCAAAGGAACCAACCTGTATTGGGTTGTTTTTACGAACAAGAACTTCAGAAAACAAAACATCCTAATGTGTACTTAATTGAAAGGATTTTAAAGAAAAAAGGAAATAAATTACTTGTTAAATGGCTAGGTTTTGATGATACCGAAAATAGCTGGATCGATAAAAAGGCAGTTCTATGAATGAAGAAATCATTTTGCTAATGGTCATGCAAGGCAAAGGACTTATAAATAATCTTATTAATAACCTACCTGTTGAGTTGCACTTACCTGGTTATAATTATTGCGGGCCAGGAACCAAACTAAAGAAACGATTACTGCGGGGAGATAAGGGCGTCAATGAACTTGACGAAGCCTGTAAGCAACACGATATAGCTTACTCAAATTACTCTGACTTAAACAACCGGCACAAGGCTGATTTACAATTGATGGACATGGCACAAAGAAGACTCCAATCAAAAAGTGCTGGAAAAGGAGAAAAACTGGCATCTTGGCTAGTTAGCAAGGTCATGAAGGCAAAAGTTAAGTCTGGTGCTGGAATGAAGAACTTTAGGTGTATTGTTTCAAAAATTCGCCAACAACTCAAGAAGATAAAACCGTGCAGTAAAAAAAATGCAATTCAAGTCGCGTACACTGCAGCAAAAAAATTTCTAGCAAAAAATAAAGTTCAGCTACCTCGTGTAATACCGCTTCCCAAAACAGGAGGAATTTTACCTTTGATTCCAATATTTGCGGGATTGTCTGCGTTAGGCACTTTAGCTGGAGGTGCAGCTGGAATTGCGAAAACTATGAATGACTACAAGGCAGCTCAGCAAAACCTGCAAGAATCTCATCGTCATAATAGAGCCATGGAATCTTTAGCGGTTGGCAAAGGTTTATATATTAAACCATACAAAAAGGGAAAAGGATTGTTTATAAAAAAGTCAAAAAACTAAAGCAAAGGCTGCCTAATCGTGCTCTCACCAATATTGATATATTATACCACTCTGCTGATATTCCATATTTTAGAGGAGTGTATATGAGAGATAGATTGCCAAAGAAACCCAAACAATTGGAGTGTGGTATAGTAAACCTAGATCACTCTTATAATCGAGGAACGCATTGGGTAGCCTATGTAAAAAACAAAGACTATTGCGAGTATTTTGATAGCTATGGTGACCTAAAACCTCCTATTGAATTAATTCATTATCTCAACACAAAAAGTATTAATTATAATTATAATAAATACCAGGAGTTTAATACTATAAATTGTGGACACTTATGTTTAAAATATTTAAGAGATTTCTGGAATAAACGCGTATAAAAGACTGTTCATGAGATTTTGTTTTATCATTTGCAAAATGTCTCTCACACTATCCATAACAGGAAATAAGTCTGCTATAAACACTAACTATTTCCCCTCTTTACAACTGGAAGGTGAATACGAATGTGCTTTACTGTACCTCTCAACTTTCAACTCTATTCCAAATATAGATAGCGAAAATAATAAATTTTACTACGGCGATAAAGAATTTATTGAATTACCTGAAGGAGCATATGAGTTTCAAGATATTAGTGATTATTTGAAAAAGAATATCCAAGGAGCAGTTTGTAAATTATATTGTAACAATAATACTTTAAAAACATCCATTTACTGTACAAAAGATATACACTTTGAAAAAGAAAACTCTCTTGGAAAGCTGTTGGGGTTTGATAAACAAACACTTCGTGCAGGTATATTACACGAATCACAGTTCCCTGTAAACATTTTATCAACAACTGTGATACGGATCGAATGTGATATAGTGAGCGGCTCATTTATTAACGGAAATTCAAGTCATATATTACATGAATTTGCTCCTAATGTGCCACCAGGATATAGAATCATTGAGATACCAAGAAACGTGATTTACTTTCCTGTTAACCAAAATAATATTGCATCTATTAACATACGAATATTGGACGCTAATAATAGCTTAGTAAATTTAAGAGGTGAGGAAATTTTATTGTATTTACATCTGAAAAAAAGATGATTGACTACAATAATAAATGCAAACCTTCACAAGTAACAGAACAAAATTATAAGAGTAATAAAAACATGCTTCAACAACAATCAAGAATCAGTACAAATCCAGCTATCTGCAAAGAAGCACCAAAAAAATTAACCAAAGAAAATTTACACTTTCTTAAACTGATCGGATTATTGAAATAAAATGAGTATTTTAAACTTATCAAGTTCTCCTGTTTACGATAATACTATAGATAGCATCGAGTTTCATTCATATAAGCCGTACATCACAACCTTCAACAGAAATGATGAAATTCGTATACCCATCAACCAGCAGGACTTATACGTGTTGCCATCTGAAAGCACGTTGTATTTGGAGGGTACCGTCAAAGTTGTGAAAAGAGAAAATCAAGAAGAAGTTAAAAGTATAAATTTTACAAACAATCCACTTTTGTACCTATTTCAAGACATTCGTTACGAACTCAACGGCGTAGAGATAGATAAAATTAAAAACGCAGGAATCACTACAACTATAAAATCCTTATTATCAATGAATATCAATGAATCACGAATGGCAAAAGCGTGGGGTTGGGATATTGATGGTACAAAAAATGTTCAGAATGGTAATTTTTCTGCATCAATTCCTCTACGCAACTTACTTGGTTTTGCCGAGGATTATAAAAAAGTTATTATAAATTGCAAGCATGAGCTTATTCTTTTAAGAAGTAATACTAATCTAAACGCTCTGAAACTGAATACAGGCGAAATTGTTAATGATATTATTATTCATAAAATAATATGGCGTGTGCCACATGTAAAAGTAGCAGATAAAGAAAGAATAAACTTTCTTCGGTTGTTAGAAAAAGATCGACCAATTCAAATAGCTTATAGAAATTGGGACTTGTACGAATATCCATTGCTGCCTCAAACTACAAAACACACTTGGTCTATTAAAACTTCATCTCAAATTGAAAAGCCTAGATATGTTGTCATAGGTTTACAGACTAACAGAAAAAATAACTCTGACGAGGACATGTCGAGGTTCGATCACTGTAATTTGCGGGACGTTAGAGTTTATCTTAATTCAAATTACTTTCCTTATGAAAATTTAAACACAGATTTTTCAGAAGACAGACTGGCTTTATTATATGAACAATATGCGAGATTTCAACAGTCTTATTACGGTCGTCGCATAGAACCCTTGTTGAGTGTTAAACAATTTAAAGAAGTTGCTCCTTTATTTGTCGTCGATTGCTCGCGTCAGTCGGATAACTTAAAAACTGGGCCGGTAGTAAATGTACGTGTTGAAATTGAAAGCAATTCTGCTATTCCTGATCAGACTTCAGCATACTGTCTCATTCTAAACGATTGTGTCGTAGAGTATAAGCCCTTAACAAGTCTAGTCCGAAAAATATCCTGAATAAAATGAACATTGACACTATTTTTGTTGACGTGCAAGGATTCAAGAATTCTAAAAACAACTTTATTATCAAAGAGTTTGCATTAGCTACTATGGAATATACTCAAGTCTTTTTGATTAAACCGCCCTATTCATATTCAAAATTGTCATACGAAGAAAAACGACAAGTATCCTGGATTGAGAAGAATAGAGGTATCTATTGGAAGGAAGGCCATATTGACTATCGTGAATTTGAAAGATTAATTAAACCAATCTTAAAAGATAAACGTATTTTAATAAAAGGACGAGAAAAGCAGCAATGGATAAGCAAATTAGCTGAAGAAAGTTTAACAATAATTGATCTTGGTGAGAATGGAATTCCAAATTTTGTAAATCTACATGAAAAATATTGTAAAAATAGTTTGAACTTCAATTGTTATTATCATAAAAAGCAATGTGCTTTAAAGAATGTAATTTGTCTAAAAACATGGTACTTTGATAATAGCATGTACCTTTTTTCATTGAATAAATAATTTTTTGTTAACTAACTGTTTTATTTACGACATTCTATTGTTTTATACTACTCAAAACAAAAAAAAGGGACAGCAGGTTTTTTGATATATCTTTAGAATGATAAAAGTAATAGAACTTTAATTGAAAAATTGCAATTAATGACAAATCAAAAAAACCTTCTGTATCTTATTTCGTTTTGAGTAGTAAATATTATTCCACTTAGAAAAAAATCAAAAAGAAATCACCTTTTATTATTCATTCAAGTTCCACAACATAAACCTAATACATTTAGTTTATTAGTTTTTTTCTAAGTGAAATAATAATTAATTATTTACCTACTGGGGAAGACAAAATGAAAAATCCTATAAGATTTTAACACAAGTATTTTTATTGAAATATAATTATTTTACAACTAAAAACTTAATTAACAAAGTTATTACTAAACAAAGATTTTGATATCTTATTAATCAAACACTCCGTTTGATCTAAAATTTGATCGACTGGGTCCTTGACGATGTACTGTGCGCTGAGCAGCGCGCCGTCCTCGCCGTCTGCGTCGGCGACCTGCTGCGCCGCGCCCGCGCTGTCGAACCCTCCGTCGCTGTTGCCGCCTTCGCACATGTCGTACACCTTGATTTTAATAAGTCGATATCCCCTTTTATCAGCCTTAGTCTTGACGTACGAAACGATTGCCTTGTCCTTTTTTAGTTTTTGTTGCAATTTTGTAGACTTTCCTTTCCTTTTTCGTTTCTGTTGTCCTTCTGAAACGGGTTTGTTGCGTAATTCAGGAAACTCTTGCTCGAAAGGTAATGCTGCTTCTTGAACATAATAAGGTTCCGAAACATTGAACATAGCGGCAGCCATTGTGATCTGTAAAAATAAGAAATACCTATAAAATACATGTGCACAAATATAATTATAACAATAAAATACGAATTATAAATAGTTCTTACTTTTTAATGTACGAGTAGTAATCGCGTGAATAGGGTTGATTTAAACGTCCGCCCCGTTTGTCTCTGCGTCCACAAGTAACTGTAAAATAAAAGTATATTTAAATAAATGCACTTCAAGATTTATGCACAACTAGTACGTTAGTTCTACAAGAATACTATAACAACATTGTAGTTTAGGTACTCACATCTCTGAGCTCCGAACGGTCGCCCAGCTCCCTGGAGACAAGGAACATGGTGTGGAGCGCAGCTTGCATCACTCTGTCGTTGAGGTCGTCGGCTCCGTACACAGTTTTTGCTAAAGTTCTGGCTTTAGCATGTCCTTTTATTTCACGTATCTGTTGCACTTCTATAGTAACACTAAATTTTGGATCCTCCTGTCTGGTAGAGCAGGAATTAACCGCGATGTAACTTGTTTTATGAGCGCTCATTGTTACTTAATCGAAGGCTAGAATGAAACTGAATAAAAATATATCGCGCTCGCGTCGCGTTTGTGTTGCGTCATCATAAGTGCAACGAACGAACAGCGCATGTCCACAACATGTTAGAACATGAAAACGCAAACTCGCATTTTTGCCTTCAATAATAAGGTACAGTCAAGAGCACATCAAGTGTGACACGTTGGACTTTGTGTTATGTTTATCTTAATCGCAATAGAGACTAAAGTCATGTGCAAGTGTCAAACTTGACCTGTCTTAATTTACAATAAAAGGTGTAAGTAGTACAAATAAAACTCAAAGTAGCTTTACGTAATATTAAATTTTATTTTTTAAAGTGCAACATAAAAACTTAAACCTAAATACCTTAAAAAATAAATAAAAATATGTTAAATTAAAGTAGAGTTATGACCCCATGAAAGAGTGGATATTTTATCCTTCAGAATTATTCGTTTATCATCTTTAAAAGACAGAGCTACTTTATTAAGCGATTGTGTAAAAACTTCATGCTTTAGTGATCTAAACATCATATTCTTTTTTCTTATTAGACAACTATTAAGCAATACAGTTTTGTAGTCCTCCAATTTGAGTCCTTTAATGACAGATTTCTTGGTTCCTTTAGCTTTTTTTATTACTTTGTTTTCAGTTCTTATGCAGTATAGTTTAGATCTAAGGCCTACAAATTCTATTAAAAGTTGACCTCCTAATTCATCTTTGAATAAACCTGGCACTTTTTTATTCTGCTGAGGAATATTATAGATATTATTTCCTATATAGTTACTTGTATCAAAATATTGAAGGAAATTAAGTTTCATATCTCTGTACACATCATAAGTGTTTATGGAATACAACAAACTATCGGTATCAGTATAGCAAAGTTTTAGTTTGGAACCGTAAAAAGGTTTCATCACAGAGTAATGAAAGTCATACATATGACTTTTAGATATTTCAAGGACTGAAAATCCTATATAAATTGGTTTATCAAGAGTTATAATTTCTGGTTTTAATTGGATAGCAACGAAGTTTTCTGAGAAAATTGTGGAGCTATGATAATTGGGCCTGGCAATGAGTTGTTCTGCTGTAAAATGTTTTTTTGTTTTGTTACTAGTATCAGTCCACTGATTTACTAATTTAACATTCAATCGTTTTTCCGTATCCTCTAAAGTTTTACCAAAAATGCTATTATTTAGCAATTTAAAAAAATCTTGTTCGAATTGAGACTTTGCTTTTTTTCGTAATTCAGTATTTAAGTCAATGTATTGTTTTAAATACGGACTTTGACTGAATTTTATCGCTCGATGAATTTTCTTCAATTTCATTCCATGTTTCAAACAGGTTTTCAAATGAATGTAATGTATGACATACTTGTACTTATCGTACAAGTTTGGAATTAATTTAGAATTTTTTGAACCCGGAGGAATAAACTTTTGAGGGCAGAAGGGTAAGTCGTTATGAATGTTATGTAATTTTTCAGGGTACTCTAAGTCTACTTCAAAAATGTATCCTGTGTCACTTTCATCAGAAATATTAAGAATGTCTGTACTTGTTAGTTCTATATTTTGTATTAATTCAAAGTTAGAATATGGCAAGTAACAGCACATTGCGAAACCGTATAAATTATTGCAATCAATGTATAATAAATAATTATCATCAGCAGAGGAGTCGTAGTCGGATAAATAATGATTATTAGCACGAGCGTATCTAGTAGAACACAAACAAACTCCCCCACGAATACCGCTTTGAATCATCCGAATCATTTCTAAGTCTTCTATTAACCCCAATTTTACCCCCGTTTTAAGTAACATACTATCGAAACTTAAAGAGGGGGCTGAAACATAAAACACGGGATCCAATCTATAATTTTGTTTGCAAGTGTACCTAAACTTTTCGAAAACATCACAAAGAAGTAAAACATCTGACTTTAAATATAAATCAGTATACTCGCCAAGATTTTGCAGATTAAAAGTTTGCCAAACACAGAGAGCATGTGCGTAATCAGCTTCTGAAACAGTCTCATTACTCATACTACTAAAGAAAAGATCACGAGGGGGCAGTTCAACTTCCTCGTATCGAGTCCAGGCACACATATATTCATATGGATAAATGCCTTTCCTTGTTAATAGCTCAAAATGGTTTCTGTTCGGAAAAAAGCGTGACAAGTGAAAAAAATCTTCTTTATTTAAACTCTCTGCTACTTTTTCTAAACTTGTGCCTAAAAATCTAAAAGAATCTACAAAACGAATCGGCATATATTCATTTTTTTTATTACCTATGGGAATAAATTTTGTGAAAGAAATGTAACTCTCTTTGGTTTTTGCTATTACATTGATATTACCAGGAGTTTCACCAAGTTCCCGAATAAACAAATGACTGTCATAACCTGAAAGGTTGTGGAAAAATACAGGTAAAAATTTTGGAAGTTTAAACTGAATATTACAATAAGAATGTGCAGCGCCGCGATAGCAACCAGTTAAGTGGCAGTGATCTCGAACTTTATCGTCAAAAAGCAATTTATTACATAGGTAACAGTTTTTGGATGACAAAAAGTCATGCTGCTCTTTTTCAGTCATTGGTAACATTTTAATCTCATTTTGCAGTATCTTATGCACTCGCACTGCGTCGGTCTTTAGATTATCTAAGAACACTTGAACACAGTCAGGTCCACGATATGAAACATAACGATTCAAAGAGGAATCATAAGAGCAAACTAGATAGTAGCCAAATGCTGCTGGTATATGCTTTTGGATATTTTCGGTACAGTTAGAGGTTTCTTCATCTGTGTGTTGTTGTAACAGAGACTCAAAATCTGCGTAAATAACGAAAGGCATGTTCTGCATCCGCTCAAAATGGTTAAATTGGATTAAACAACCACTTTTAGGCAGAACTGTTTTGACTCCACCACAAATATGACTTGAAAGTTTACTTTTGTTAGCAAAGAACACCATGCAATCATCACAAAAAAAGATTTGTCCATGATGTTTTGTAACTTGATTCCTCATAAGCCTACTCAAATTGGTAATTAAACAATAATGTGAACGTAAACCATTCTCATAAAGCAATAAATTTATATGATGCTTTCTTTTGTGAATTGATTTATACCACGGGCCTACTATGGTAGTTTTATTTTTTAGACCGTAAACATTAACGCTTATGCTTGGATTATTTTTTTCAAAAACTTTAATATCTGAAAGGTTTACTGGAAAAGTCATGTCTTTCGTATTAAGAATGTTCTCGAAGTGAGGATAAGACGAAATTCTATGTTTATTATTTTTAGCTGGAAATAAAGCAGCAATAATACACCATAAGAAACAAAAGTTATCTCTATTTTGGATATTTATACATGCGCGTTTTGATTTTATATATTTTGGAAGTTCCATGAAACCTGATGCTCTCAATGGATTGTATTTGTTAATATTAATTTCCAAATATAAATTTCCTAAAAAACACCACCCACTTTCTCTTTCCTCAAATTCATCAACTTTAGTTGTGATTAAACTCACAACTTTATTATACAATTCATTGAAATCATATTGTTTCTGAATCACCCAGTTCCCGCTAGAAAATGATTTAATATCTCGTCTATCATCTGAAGGTAAAGAAAACTCTGCGAACAATTCAAAGTTAACTTTGATGCTATCATACGCTTCGCGCCGCGCCTCGACAAGTTGTTTGGCGGGTTTACGCAGGGAGCGCAAAAAAACCTCAGGTGGGCACTGGGTATGCGTTGCCTCGTCACTTATGCCTCTCACTCTATATGAGGCGATGCGGCTTCGAAATGCACTACTGACTTTCTCAATACCATCACATTCTTTGACTGCATTGTTATCTTTATGTACCTTACTTCGCAAATGAGAAGAAAAGGCTTTGCTTTTAATTGACATATCACATACTGTGCAATATATAGATTTATTTGCCATTATTATCAACTAAAAAAATCAGGTTTATTTTAAAAAAGTTAAGAGGAACTCAAGATTCAGATTAAGATTTGTTTTAAACTGAAGGTTGCTGGAAGTAGGTTAACCTATCGACTCTTTCATAAGGTAAAAAACTTGAAACTAAATTTTTATAAATCTTTATAAAATTTATTGAATTTTTTTATGAAATTATTATTAAAATTAAATTCAATTTTTAGCTCGATGCAAGGACCAATTCCGTGAAGAAGGATGATTACTTTTTGAGTTCTTTATCCGCGAAAAACCAACCTTCTTCACGGAATTGGTCTTTGCATCGAGCTAAAAATTGTCTTAAAATATACAACTCATTTGCGTCGTGGTGTGTTTGGAAAGCGAGGTGAAGAGAGGCCTTTTCGTAACGTTTCCGGGGGTCAATATTTTTAATGTCCGCCACGTTGTAGAGTTTAAGATCAATAAATATATCTCCAGCGAGCTGCGCGGTGCGTCGTACTACCCCGTCCGCTACGCGCTTAGCGTAGCTCGACCGCAGCCCGTTGTCGCGGTTGCGGTACCTCTCCTCGTCCTCGCTTTCACTGTCCAAAAGACGCCACGTTTCGGCGTGTTTTCTAGACGCTGCTGCTGAAGCCGTCGGTTTCTTCTTCGGCGCTGTCTTTTTCTTATTTCTGAAAATAAATTAAAAATATTAATCTGCAGTCTGCTTGATTTATGTAAGCGCGATTGGTTTTCATTTAAGTAGTACGATAGTTTCTATACGTTGGGAAAAACGCTATAAAAGTTATGTTAATAATCAGTCTTACAAATAGATAATAAATAAATCATGTCTAAAACTTTTTTCTAAACAAACAGAACATAATGCTCAAAATATATTTATTTACCTGACTAATGAAGAGACCCCGGGAGCGCCGTCGTCGTCGGACTCGACGGCGGCAGCAGCGGCAGTGCGGCTCTTCGGTAGCGCCTTTGGCTCCTTGCGTCTTCTGAAAATAAATTGATTCCAAATTAAATAACATTTCCCTTTCTAAATACATGAAAAAGTTTGAGTAATTTTAAATACAATAACAATATATTTACCTTTCGATTTCCTCGTCAGAGTCGTTAACACGCTGACGTTTTGAAGGCGCCAACTTGGGCTCCCTTCCTTTAGTTCTGTAAGTAAATAGTTAATGATTAGTTACATAAAATCGATGTTTGGATTCTAATAAAATACATCTAAAAATAATAACATTTAAATACTACCTTTCTTCTTCGTCGTAAGACTCCAAGCCGCCACAGCGTTTTGGAGGAGCTGCAGCCTTCCTTGCAGGCTCCCTAGGCTCTCTTCTTTTTGTTCTGTAAATAAAAATAATAATTAGCTAATTAATCTAATTCAAAATACTAATAAACCATAACCGAGATAAAATATTCGCAAGTTTAAAATATACTCACTTGGCTAATATCGCTTCGTCCTCCGACAAGAAGGACGACGTCGCTGGCTGCTTCTTCTTGTTGGCTGCGGTGGCGGCAGCGTTGGAGTTCCTAGCGGCGGCGTTGTAGTACTCGCTGTCAGACCTAAAATATATCCAAGTAACTTTTTAGTAATCAGTTCTAAATAAAACCATATAATATGATGTCAACAAGACAAAACAAACTTACGAACATTATAGTGATTGCTTGGATGCGCGTGTTGAAAACTGTTGGTGCTAGAGCGGCGAAGAGCGGCGGAGAGCGGCGGGGTGCGGGTGCGGGGTGCGGGGAGCAACACAAGGCACTTGGATGACGAGTCGAATCCAAATAGTTATTGCTTATTGATTTAATGCGCCTTATAAATAGACTATAATGCTGATTAAGCTTTTTTTAAAATTACGAAAATTTTGGAATGGCTATGTTGCCATTTTTGTGACAAACAAAATTGTTGATTACTTTGCATTATTACAACAGTGCAAAAAATTTCGACACATCCTTTCATTGCGAAAATCTGAAATCAGCAATATTTCAGCGGTCAGCTTGTAGGCTCTCTTGCAATATTAATTTATCAGCAAAGACGTGTGTACACACGCGCACACACATACAATCGTGTTTCGCTGTGTTAACACTGTGTGACGCACGAACATGCGCGCGTGATGCGTTGTGCTTACGTTTCGGTTAACGTTTGCGTTTTCACACTAGTACAACTAAGTAGCACATTGACATTTCGCTGCATAGCATAGGTAACCAGAGTATTGCGAAAAAAAGACTTTGGACTTGCACATGTTCTCAAACTTAAGCATCTTAAATAAGTATTGTACACAATAGGAGTGCGGGTGAAACGTATGGCGCGCTATACAATTGGGCCACATTCCTGTCTTGTTGCGTACCTACATTAAGTTTCGTGCTTCGCTTCGGAAGTAACTGTTATATGTGTCATGTCAGAGGTCTTTTGAGCTTGAATTACCCTGATACCTACTATGGTTTGTCAAATAGGACATTTCGAAATCGCAACTTTTTCATACCTACTGATAATCCAACCTTAATATATAATTACTAAAAAGCAGAACACTTTTATTTCATATAGAGAACTCGCTCAGTTTGCATGTGTTCAGACAGAAATGGTGCAAACAAGAGCACAAGTGAAAGCGATAAAAGAAAGACATGAAGAATATCGAGTAAGTTAAATATTTTTATTTTTTAGTGATTAAAATATTTGTTTATTACTTAATGCTTAAAATTATTTTTATTCGTAGAAACTCAAACTGCGAAGGAGTGAACGAATCCGAAGGGTCATAACAAGTAAAAGACTTTTGGCTATGAATTGTTTCTATTGGTTTGGAGATACTACGTGGTGGCCAACTCCGCACAGAAGCAAATTTGATAAGCCGTCTCCAGATCCAGACAATAGCACACTAAAATACTCTAGATTAATAAGATAATGTTAATGATAACCCTAATGTAGAACTTAAAAATTAATATATTTAAATCTTATAATGTTTTTTATTTCCCAACATTGATAGTATATAGATACCACACATTTACAGAATCGTCTCCTAAACAGACTATGAAGTTCTACCTGCCATTTTAATATAAAAGAAGTACAATATATTACACCTAAACTAATGTCTAAATTACTTCTTTAGTGAATATAAAACATGATTTGTCCTAAGTTTGAGAACCTCTGACTTTATTGAAACCCATTCATATTGTTCGACTCGTTGACTAAGACGCATGTACGAACGCAGGGAAGCTCCGACTTATTTAGATACTTGATACTGACAAATTGGGTCAATATATGTATTAGATTAGCTGAAAGAATGCCTAAATAAGTAAGGTGTTTTGGTTGGAAGTTTCCTTGCATAGTACAGCTTCTTGTTTTAAAATGTAAAAAAGCCAGCGCGTTTGGATACTTGTACTGACCGTCGATGTGGTCAGTAAAGTATGCGCTGTAAGAAGCCCAAATGTGTAAAATAGACCTGGTTATCCAATCCGAACACTAAACAAACAAGTGAATTTTTTAAGTGAAAGTGAATTGAATAATTTTGTGTGCTTGTTGTTTGTTCATCACTGCGTTGGTAAGAGAACCAGCACTTGTTTGGATACTCGTACTGGCCGTCAATGTGGTCAGTAGGGTATTAGCCAAAGTTGCCCAAATGAGTCAAATGGAGCTGGTTGCCCAATCCGAACACTTAACAAACAAGTGAAGATTTTAAGTGAAGCGAGTAATTATAAATCTCTGCGGCGGTAAGAGAACCAGCACTTATTTGGATACTCGTACTGGCCGTCGATGTGGTCAGTAGGGTATTAGCTAAAAGTTGCCCAAATGAGTCAAAAGGAGCTGGTTGCCCAATCCGAACACTAAATAAACGAGTGGAGATTATAAGTGAAGCGAATAATTATAAATCTCTGTGGCGGTAAGAGAACCAGCACTTATTTGGATACTCGTACTGGCTGTCGATGTGGTCAGTAGGGTGTTAGCTAAAAGTTGCCCAAATGAGTCAAAAGGAGCTGGTTGCCCAATCCGAACACTAAATAAACGAGTGGAGATTTTAAGTGAAGCGAATAATTATAAATCTCTGTGGCGGTAAGAGAACCAGCACTTATTTGGATACTCGTACTGGCTGTCGATGTGGTCAGTAGGGTATTAGCTAAAAGTTGCCCAAATGAGTCAAAAGGAGCTGGTTGCCCAATCCGAACACTAAATAAACGAGTGGAGATTTTTAAGTGAAGCGAATAATTATAAATCTCTGTGGCGGTAAGAGAACCAGCACTTATTTGGATACTCGTACTGGCCGTCGATGTGGTCAGTAGGGTATTAGCTAAAAGTTGCCCAAATGAGTCAAAAGGAGCTGGTTGCCCAATCCGAACACTAAATAAACGAGTGGAGATTTTAAGTGAAGCGAATAATTATAAATCTCTGTGGCGGTAAGAGAACCAGCACTTATTTGGATACTCGTACTGGCTGTCGATGTGGTCAGTAGAGTATAAGCCAAAGTTGGCCCAATGAGTAAAATGGAGCTGGTTGCCCAATCCTTTCATCTCGTTCGAGTGGCAGACGAAGTCCTGGACACTTCGTACATCTCACGACGAACCGTAAAGAGCGAGCAGGAGGAAGTGAAGAAAGCTCATGAAGGAGTCAATCCTTTCATCGAGTTCGAGTAGCAGACGAAGACCTGAACACCTCGTACAGCTGACGATGCACCATAAAGAGCGAGCATTAGGAAGTGGAGACAGCTCATGAAGATCCTATATACCAGCGGTAAGTAGAGCATGCTTATCTAAAATGACTTTGGGAATTGTAAATCACCATTTTCGGCAATAAGCGAGTGCGGCGAGATTTTGGCGGAAAATGGTGAAGTTCAATTCCCAATAGTCACCTACTCCCTGCTGCAACAGTAACAAAAAATTCTGTAACTTAAGATAAAGATTTGATGTTTTATTTGCTATAGATGGCTCTATCGGCTGGTATCATAAAACTAGAGGGTGCTGTGTTCTTAAAATATTTACCCCCATGAATTAAAACATGTTGTAATTTGGCCTAATCTTAAAGCTATTCAGAATATGTAAGTTGTAGACCGTTTGCCATACTGTCTATAATAGATAAAAAAGTCGATTGTTTACTCTGAAAAAAGCTACCTTTACTTTCTCTAGGTCATCATGACTCATCATAATATAAGATCACATGAAACGTCTACTGCAAGACTGGTAGAGGTCTCACCTAGGGATAAGTCCGCCTTAGCTTGTAGGTAATCTTACCGAGAATAGTATTTTTGTAATTTTCGTGCAATAAAAATTATAAAACAACTACAACAGATTGCTCCCACCAGAACTCCAACAAAAACGCGTGGTGGACGGGAAGTACCTTAGTCACCACGCTAGTTAGCGTTGCGGTTGGCACCATGGACCGCGGTTGTTGGTGACCGCAGCATGTAAGATGGTGTGATACACAAAAGGATGCTGCTGCCCATCCTGTTCACAATCACTTAGTCGCCTCTTACGACACCTAAGGGTAGAGACGGGTTGGTACTATTCTTTACCGGCACCACAAGGGCTTTCTCTAGGTACGATTCAAAAATTACTTCTTGAACGATCTATGTTTTTAGGATTATAAATTTACTTCACGTGTTCTAACTTTTTCTCCAAATTCTATCTATTTGGCTCAAACTAAGAGCCATAAATTTTCTGTAGAGGCAAGTCTAGGTTGAAAGTAATTATTATCTTGGATTTTTTGCTCCCTAAAAGCTATTAGTGCCTGGCACTACCACTGCTAAAATGTGTCTACTTTAAAGACATTAAAAGTACACTAAAAAGTTTATATATCTTCCATGTAAGCGTAATTTAGTTTAGTAATAGAGTAGAATTAAAGATAAGCAGGTATAGACATCTCCCATGGAAAAACTCATATAAAATGATCAATAATTCTCATACAAAATGAGTCGATCACGTGATTACTTTAGAGAAAAAAGTTGGGAAATTCGTTTTTTTTGCGAGAAAATTTCTTATTTTCGTTATGCTTTGGTAGAAAAACCAATAAAAATTCACGTTTTAAAACAGCTGTTTTTAGGGTTCCGTACCTCAAAAGAAAAAAACGGAACCCTTATAGGATCACTTTGTTGTCCGTCTGTCTGTCTGTCTGTCAAGACCCTTTATCTCACGAACGGGTAGAGGTATCAGGTTGAAATTGATAAGATATATTATAGTCCATGAACCAAACAAGATCTGAAAATTTCAATTTTTTACAACGACGCAATCAAAAGATATGGCATTTTATGTCCTCATCTCCATACATTTATGCAAAAAATCAAAACCTACAGGACACTTCCCGTTGACCTAAAATTATGAAATTTGGCAAGAAGCTAGGTCTCACAGTACAAATAAAGGAAAAAGTCTGAAATCATTAAATATTAAAACTTTTCTCACAACTAATGGTAACCAATTGAGGTGAGGTGAGAGGGGTCAAGTTGAATGGTCGCGGAGGCGATTTTTGTTTTAGTTCTATTTTAAAAACGGGAACACTTACAAACTTGAAAATTTGTATGTTTATAGCGCATAAGCTAATAAATAACAACAAATAATAAAATTTGGTCAAGCGCGTGTCGGACTCTAAAAATCTAGCACATTAACTTACTGAAATTTCAACTAATACAATTATGATTATGTGGTGGTACGGAACCCTCGGTGCGCGAGTCAGACTCGCACTTGGCCGGTTTTTTTCTTCTTACTATATCTATTTGGCTCAAGCTCCACCAACAGCTTTAACGTGCCTTCCGAAGCACGAAAAATTATCTTAAATGTAACCTTGAGCACAAAGACGAATCAACAATAAACCTATTTTTGTTGTAGACTTAATTTACACACTGGGATTTGTTTCGTTCGAATTTCAAAAGCTTAAAGACCTGCAGTCGAGCTTCGAGTATTAACATTGACCTGTACCTAAACTCATCATATGATTATGTGCCCTGGCCAAGAATGCAACCCGGGAAACAACTAATCTACCACAACGTCAAACTGACCGACATTAAAATCCCTTTCTCCTATTAAAAAAAAAGCTTAAGCTCACAAAATTCAAAAACATATATTTTGATTTTAACGGCTAGTTCTTTAAACCTTTACGTCTTGGCAATAGTTTTTCATAATTATGTATGTAAACTTCCTGAAGTTTTCCATGTCCCGCACCCTTGAGCACTTTAGTAAATTACTTTGAAAGTTAATACTTACTTTGGAATTGATAAACGGGTCAATAATGAGTGATTGATTACACAAGACGCAAACAAACTCTTACAAAAGCTATTAGGTATCAAAACTTACCAATAAATCTGCTTGCACTTTTCGCCATAGTTTCCGTTAATTGACAGCAGAAAGAGATCGAAATGAAGCTTAGAAACAATCCTTGGTAACTTTTCTTGATCATCGCTTCACTTTTAAAACACACAATATTCCACAAAACGTTCTAAAATTTGAATTTTGAATTTACGCTTCACATGTTTTCTTTTTTAAATTCCGCGTTTAGAAACTCAGTTTCTAACCAGCCAGTTGTGTTGTAGCAAGAAGGTCGAGAGTCCTCGACACCCGGCAAGCGACTGAATCTACCTCAGCGGGGAGAAATGGACCATTGCGCAGTACAGACGTTGAATGTGTGTTTTAACGTTTTTATTTTAACAAGGTCGACACAGGAGTTTTACACCGAAAGACATCTGTTGCGAAATGTATTATAATTATAACTTGAGTTCTCCCGCTCCTGCGTCGCCTGAATTGTTTTTCCAAAAAGAAAGTGATGTTTTCACTACGTAGAAATTATCCATACCTATATTCAGTTAATTTACGTAAAATTTCATTATAATCTGTCTTCTTTAGTCCTTCAGAATTGAAATTTTGTGTTGAGTACATCTATAACTATAAGTTAAGCAGGACTTATGATAATACCACTTTATTTTAGTAGGGAAAAAAAAGGAAATAAACTAGATTATTACTATTTCTTTCTCTGCTCTAAATGATAAATTGGTAAAATAGCTGCCTATTACGCAAAAGGTTAGTTTTTCGGCAATCGATAACATTCCATTAAATTTTGAGATGTAGAAATCAAATGTCATCCCAAATGGCTCATTAGACCCCCGATTGATAAGCACTCACAAAACAGCATTTATTTGGGTCTTTACAATCGTTGTTTTTAGGGTTCCGATACCAAAATGGTAAAAAAAAGGAACCCTTATGGTGCCGCTCTGTCTGTCTGTCTGTCTGTCTGTCCGTCTGTCTGTCACACCTCTATATCTCAGCAACCACTTACGCTATCGAGCTGAAATTTGGAATAGTTTTAGAATATAGTTGCCCAACTTAATTGCACATGAAATTTTTTTGAAAAAAGTATGATTATTAATGTAAAGGGGGCCAAAATAGGGGGGGCCAAATTTCAAATTGTCGCTACTAGGTCGAGTGGGGTATCATATGAAAGGGCTTTACTTGTACATTTTGAAATATATTTTTGTATTTTTTTAAGTTTCTTAGTTTTCAAGTTATGATGAAAAATGTCAAAAAAAATACCATTCCCCCCCCCTTATCTCCGAAGTTTGAGTAAGGGAAAATCTGAATTAATTACAGTTGACAGAGGTTTATGTAAACTTTACAGCAAAAATAAAACGATCTTTCTAAGTTGCACAGTTTTTCAGAAATCTGCAAAAAACCTTTACAAACAAATTTAGTTTTGCGGTCCTGAAAATAGACTTTATTGCTTCCAAAAATACTATAGGTATATCGGAACCCTCGGCGCGCGAGTCCGACTCGCACTTGACCGGTTTTTTTTTGCAATGTTCTGCACGCGAAATAACAATAGTGTAGTACCGCAAAACTCTCAAAAAATAAAATCGTTATCGAGTCGAATTATAAAAACAAAAATAAAGGGTATAAGGGACAGTGTACCGAAATCTGAAAGGGCGTGCTCAGTCAACAAAATTAAACAATTTTCCCAAAAAAAAAAAAAAAATTGGAAATGGAAAAAAAAAATACTCTCCATACAAATTGCTTACTCTGATTGAACAGTTTGTATGGAAAGGTCAAAAATTATTTCATTTTGTGTGTTGACTGAGCACGCCTGCTCAGTTTTCGGTATATGGTATACAGGGTGTAAGGGACGGTGTACCGAAAACTGAAAGGGCGTGCTCAGTCAGTTAACGAAACTGAACAACTTTCCCAAAGAAACATATGTTGAGAAATGAAAAAAAAAATTTTATCTGTCTATACAAACTGTTCGACCAGAGTTGGAATACCCTATATCTTCAAACACACAAAAGTTCCTTTTTATACTAATGTACAAAAATTCATCTCATTACCATAATGCGTGTTTTTCAGACGTTCCTCAAATTTCTCTTAAGATGATCTGTGTAAATGGTAATGACAAAGGTTTTTCGTGCGCCTCGTAGGTAAGCAAATATTTCAACAGATCCGAAAGGGCAAGACAAATACAAGATAAATAACAAGACTTTTTGAAATGGGGTGTTACATAGACTTTATTATTCGTAAAATATTATTATTATTCAGATAAATGTCTTTTAAAACATCATAATATTTTTTAGGTAGGTAAAATTAACAACCCTTAGGTATAATATTTCATTTTAATAATTGGTTCCGCAGTTAGTTAATTTTAAACAATTCTAGTACTTAATGAGAAAATATTATGATTTTCACTGTATCGTATTTTGGTCTTGATGTGTTAACATAGTTAGGGTTTTAACCTAGTTATAGAATGTTATATTGCAATCTGTACTTTACCGTGTATTGGTTGTCACCTGTTTTGTTCGCCAAATTATCAAAATAAGATAAGATAAAATAAAAGTTTCATGGTTGAAGTTGAAGCTGAAAATTAGGTAAGTACACTATTTCAGTACTTTGCAAAAGGTTTTGACATTCCATAAATAATGCGGTGTCACGTGATTCAGATTTTTTTTCAAGCAAGTTTTTTTTATGTTTATTTATATTTCCTGGGATTCCTTTAGCCAAAAATGCCTTCTTGCAGCCCTTTTTTAGGGTTCCGATACCAAAATGGTAAAAAAAGGAACCCTTATGGTGCCGCTCTGTCTGTCCGTCTGTCTGTCACACCTCTATATCTCAGCAACCACTTACGCTATCGAGCTGAAATTTGGAATAGTTTTAGAATATAGTTGCCCAACTTAATTGCACATGAAATTTTTTTGAAAAAAGTATGATTATTAATGTAAAGGGGGCCAAAATAGGGGGGGCCAAATTTCAAATTGTCGCTACTAGGTCGAGTGGGGTATCATATGAAAGGGCTTTACTTGTACATTTTAAAATATATTTTTGTATTTTTTTAAGTTTCTTAGTTTTCAAGTTATGATGAAAAATGTCAAAAAAAATACCATTCCCCCCCCCTTATCTCCGAAGTTTGAGTAAGGAAAAATCTGAATTAATTACAGTTGACAGAGGTTTATGTAAACTTTACAGCAAAAATAAAACGATCTTTCTAAGTTGCACAGTTTTCCAGAAATCTGCAAAAAACCTTTACAAACAAATTTAGTTTTGCGGTCCTGAAAATGGACTTTATTGCTTCCAAAAATACTATAGGTATATCGGAACCCTCGGCGCGCGAGTCCGACTCGCACTTGACCGGTTTTTTTTGTTACACGTGAGCAAACGAGCAGGTGGGCGCCACCTAGTGGTGAGTTTTCACCACCGTACATAGCACCCGAAATTGACACTATAGTAAGAAAGCAAATCGCGTTGCCCATCTTGAGAGCTAAGATGGTTTGTCTCAGGTGCTGGTAATTTCACAGGCTCCCTTACCTTTTGAACTGAAACACAGCAGTGCAAAGACTGATGCGTGGTACTTCCCAGACAGGCTTTGCACCAAAAGCTCTACCACCTTCAAATATAATGTCCGTAAACAGAATTTTAGTATGTTACTCGGTCCATGAAACTGAACAACTTTCTCTGAAGAACATAGGTCGAAATGCGAAAATCACCCACAGAAACTGCATCATATGGGAGGTAAAATTTGGTTTCTCGTATATCGAAATATGTTCCTTTGGGAAAGTTGTTCAGTTTCATGATCTAAGTAACGAGCTCAAATATGTTCACTTTTTCAGTAAGACCCTATTGTTAGATTCTTCGCCTATATAAGCAGGCTGCACATCTGCTTGGCCTCTCACTTGCTGCTCGACAGTCGAAACGATCGGACCTCTCAGAAGCGTATATAGTTAGATGTGTTACTTAGGTCGTATCTTGCCCTTTTAGATTTCTGGAATATTGTCCTTGATGTGTTAATTTAATAGAAGTTAGGTTTTGTCATCAAATGTGGTGTTATTCCAATAAAATGTTGGTAAGATTTATTTGTGCCTCATTTCCTAAGAACCCAGACCCTTCTGGTCTGTAACCCTATATTATTCGAAGCCTACTATATGCTTGATACTCAATTCCATGTGATTTCCCTCACAATTTGTGTAAAGCCTAAAAAATGAGGTGGCTTTTCCCGTCCGGCCAATGTTGTTTTTGGCTGAGACAAACATTATTTTACTAGCGATCCGCCCCGGCTTCGCACGGGTGCAATGCTGTTACTAAATATACTACAGAATGTCTTTATACTAGGTTTTTTTTTTGGACCTGATTTCCTTTTGCTCACTTTTTAGTGAGATCAAAAGCAACAACTTTTGTTCTACAACTTTGCTAACAACGCACAAAAAATTTTCAATTTCCCGTACAAAATGGGTCGGTCACGTGACCACTTTAGTATGGAGAATTGGAGAGTCGAAAATTTTTTGTGCGTTGTTAGCAAACTCGTAGAACAAAAGTTGTTGCTTTTGACCTCACTAATAAGTGGGCAAAAGGAAATCAGGTCCAAAAAAATAACTTTGTATACAACGTTCACAGCTTTTTTGTCATTAAACAATACAAACATGTTTTCTTTAGAGGTGCAAAACACTCAACCTATTTACGACATCACATAAGAAACCTCTAAAGTTATCAGCGTTTCTCTACTTATTATGCATGTATTATACATATAAACCTTTCACTTGAATCACTCTATCTATTAAAAGAAACCGCATCAAAATCCGCAACGTAGTTTTAAAGATTTAAGCATACATAAATAAGGACAGACAGAAGGAAGCGACTTTGTTTTATACTATGTTAAGAAGTTTACTAAAAACAATAGATAACCGAAGAGGGAAAATGATAGATCACCTGATACGACACGACAATTTCCTGAGAAACATAATGGAAGGAAAGATTGAAGGAAAGAGGGGACGAGGAAGACCTAGGCGAAGCTACTTTGACCAGATTAAAGAAAAGGTCAATGTCGTGTCGTTTCAGGAGGTAAAGCAGCTCGCGATACAACGTGAGGACTGGAAGTTACTCCATCGACAAGAGCCAAGCTCTTAAGTTGAAGAAGAAGAAGAAGTGATAGTTATTTTAAACACAGTATTTGTATTAAAACACTTGTACACTGGTTCACGATTTTTTTATTTAAATACTGAATATGGAGTTTCACCTAGCGCCGACAATCGCAAGTATAAATCATATTTTAAACTCTTTAACACATTAAAGACAACATTTTGTGGGTTGCAGTTGAGAACCATTAATTATGGTTTCTTGTATTTTAATTTTTATCTTTACTTGGACACAGTCGGATGACATAAATCAGATTTTCAAAATCATAGTACAATTAGGGCATGTATTTGTCTGAAACAGGGTAAAAAAAACCGGCCATGTGCAAGTCGGACTCGCGCACCGAGGGAAAATACCGTCTGTCAGGGACGCGTAGTCGCGCAGAGTGCGCGCGAGTCCGACTCGCACTTGACCAGTTTTTATTATATGTAAGTGTTCCGTTTTTTTACGATAAAACTAAAAAGGAAAAAAAAAACATTTTTTTGTATTTTTTCGATTGTTTTTATTATTTGTTAGGTAATTCGTGAAAGTTTCAACCACATAGCTACTGAGAAAAAGATACAGCCCTCGGACAAACAGACAGACGTAGGCTTACTAATAGGGCTCCGCATGGACCCTTCGGGTACGGGACCCTGACTACCTTATAAGGGAACTATGTAATGTATAAATGAAAGTACCTAGTCAGACAAAATTGAAATATTACACTCTTCATCAAAATTATTAGTGTTTACGAATACAAATATTTTTTATGTAGAAATATGAATAACCGCAGGTAATTAAAAATAAAATAACTTGTTTAATTTATAATAATTTTGGGCAAAAAATATTACCTGCCTTTTAATAAATCTTTTAAAATCTCTTCTCATCTTGTTGTTTGAATTTCAATCACTTTAAAACCCTTTGAAGAGTTCAAAGTCTTTGAATCTTTTGCCTTTCTCGCTTTGTGATTCAGTATTTACTTAGTAAAGATATAAGCTTCATACGTCGAAGATAAAAGGCATCTTTTTGAAGGCTCTGTTGAATAATATGCCTTTTCTTTACTTATACTACATATATGTAAAACCTGTTAGTGTGTTTATTTGTACTATTCGATAAAAAATCGTTGTCAAAGCAAGTTAGAAAGTACGCAGTCTAATTCATAATAAACAGTTGCTATTTCGCAAAACATTTTTCATTTTTATGGATAGATCTATCGTTTACACTCTAGAAGTAGGTATATTTTATTTTTATTTTTATTTTATTTATTGGGAATAGTTAACAAATGTGTACATAGCTTAAAATTAACAGTTCATACTTGAAAACGGATTAAAATTTATACACAATCCACAGCACTATTTACAGATTATTTTTCATAATGTTGGTAGTAGCGATACATATGAACTAATAGAAAAATCTTACGTTTTGTGCATGTGACTTCGTTTAAATTAAATTATAAGTTAGGTGGCGCAAACTATCCTTAATTTACATAGGGAAGCCTTAGTTCTAAAAAAGAAAAAAAAAATATAACATCTATTGTTGTTTTAGTTCTTTTATAAGCAAACTCCTAAATCGGTGATAAGAATGCGCATAAATGTCCAAATGAGTGAAGTTATCATTGTAAGTTGCAATTAAGCGCCTCAATGGAGAGCGTACTCCGGCATTAGTATTGCAAAAAATTGTGCTAAACAGCTTGTGCGGGTGTGTTTTACGTTGTGGTCGAAAGGGGACACGATAAGCTAGTTGTGCAGCAAGATTAGGACAGTCTACCATATTATTGCAAATTTTATAGAAAAACATAGTATCTAACTGGGTTCGTCTTGATTGAAGTGAAGTAATAGAATATTTAGTTTTCAGACAATTATATGACAGCTTTTTACGGTAACATCTATAATACGTGGAGCGAAAGAACTTTCTTTGAACGAGATCGATTTTGTCAACATATTTATTATACAAAGGATTCCAAATCTGACATGCATGTTCAAGATAAGGACGGATTAGAGAATTATAAAGATGTATATAAGTTGTAGGACGTTTAAAATCACGGCATGTCCTCATAACGAAGCCGAACATTATGTAGGCTTTATTTACAATCATATCGATATGGGTATCAAGATGGAGCTGACTATCTAAAAGTACACCCAGGTCTCGTATAACAGGTACAGTGGACAGAACTATGTTGGAGAGTTTGTATGGAAAGCTAATAACATTGTTTTTTTTTGTAAAGGTTATTTTGTTACATTTAGGGAGACTTAAACTTAGTTTATTTTGATCGCAGTAGTCAGATAACCTATTTAGATCAGTCTGGAAGTTAAGACAGTCGGTAACAGATCGGATACCTAGGTATACTTTTAGATCATCAGCGTAAAGAAGAAAGTTACAGTGTTGGAAGCATTTACCTATATCGTTAATGAATAAGACAAATAGTAAAGGCCCAAGAATAGAGCCTTGAGGGACGCCAGAAGAGACATTGACAGTATCAGAATGGAATCCGTTAATCACGACTTTTTGAGTCCTACAAGTAATATATGAAGTAAACCAGCGCAGTAAATTGCCTTTAATCCCATTATAGGCGATTTTATTCAAAAGTAACTCGTGATCCACCTTGTCGAAGGCCTTTTTGAAATCTGTATAAACAGCGTCTACTTGCACACGAGCATCCATGTTTTCGAAAAGGTAAGTTGAAAAAAGCATTAAATTGGTAACCGTAGAACGAGATTTTACGAACCCATGTTGTTCAGGCAGGATGATATTGTGTAACAGGGGATATATCGCGTTATGAACTAGCCTTTCAAAAAGTTTCGACAAGGTGGATAGTATAGAGATGGGGCGGTAGTTTTCTACACAATTCTTTGGTCCACTCTTGTAGACTGGTGTAATGTTCGCTAACTTCCATACTTGGGGGAAGGTACCCTCAAGCAAACATTTATTATATATAAGATATAGAGGATCAACTACACTGGACGCGGTAGATTTCAAAAAAGATGGTGGAATGCCATCGGGGCCTGCTCCTTTTGTGCAGTCTAAAGCTTTGAGTTCTTTAAGTATAGTTTCACGAGAGAAATATATATTACTAATATGTACGTTATGATCTAAGTTGTCGTTAGGAGGCTTCCATGTGTTGGCGTCTAGTGAGGAATCATTATATACAGAGTGGAAGAATTTACAAAACATGTTACAAATAGTTTCTGGATCAGAACTGGTGCTACCATCATATTGCATCGAAGGAGGTATTTTCTGCTTTGCTTTACGATACTCAACGAAGTTCCAAAAGCATTTCATATTATTACTAAATATCCCATCTTCAATGGAGGTAATATAATTTTCAAAACAATTTTTACATTCGTTTTTAAATCTGTCACGATACAGAGAAAATTGTTCGTAATCATAGATATTGCCAAACTTTTTCCATCTAATCCAAGACTTGTTTTTAGAATTGAAAATACGTACTAAAGCACGCGAAAACCAAATAGGGAAATCACTATCTTTGACTAAAACTGAGGGCACACGAGATTTTATTATGGCATAAACGCGTTCGTAAAATACGTTAACAGCTTCATCCGCAGTCAAATTTGACATTAACGCCGTCCAGTCAATACGTGCGATTTCATTATTAACTAAAGTATAGTCAGTTTTATAAAAACAATACTTAGTACGTTTTTGTTTAGCCATAAGACTAGCGTCAATGTCCAAAAAAGTACATACAAGAAGCGGCGGATGGTGACAGTTTTCCGGAACTAAGGGGTCAGGAGATACAATGCAAGAACATTCATTGTCTGATAGAAACAGGTCTAAGATGCGATCTTTACTAGTATTTTTATTTAAGTTAAATTGTGTAGAATTTGTCAAGGAAATAAAATTTTGTAAGATTTTACTAGCGGGCGACTGAACAGATTCAGTCACTAAATAGTTTATAGCATCTTTGCTCCAGTTGAGCTCAGGCAAATTGAAGTCACCCACTATAAAATAATGTTCATAACATTCGGAAAAAAGTTGTTCGGATATAGCATCCAGATATGCTGAGTAAC
This sequence comes from Athrips mouffetella, assembly GCA_947532105.1. NCBI lineage: Eukaryota > Metazoa > Arthropoda > Insecta > Lepidoptera > Gelechiidae > Athrips > Athrips mouffetella. Next base: position 3,288,286 of record OX383964.1, on the reverse strand, counting down.
TGTCACACGGTTGTGCCGGCGGTATGTAGACCGCACTAATTAAGATTTGTGCTTTACTGCCTTTATTCGACAAGGCTGTAAACTGCACCAGGACGTGGTCAAGCGCGGCGGGAAGGGGGGCAGCGGCCGAGAGCAGGCACTGTACCGGCCGCAGTTCTCGGCGGACCGCAACCAGCACCCCGCCACCGTCCCTCTTGCCGCTCGCGACTCTATCCCGGTCGCTACGAAATACTGTATACCTATTATCGATAAATTCGTTATCACCTATACTGGATACGAGCCAAGTTTCACTTAAAATAATTATGTCGTATGAATGCGATAAAATATTCATAAATAACATGTTAAGTTTTGTACGTATACCTCCACAGTTTTGATAGTAAACTACTAACTGATTGCACTTACCTATAGACATAACTATAACTAAAACACTTTTTAAAGTGATAAAGTGAAGAATAATAATTTGAAAAAGCAGCATATAGGCGAATGGACCGCAAACCCCATTGCACCACACTACAGCTGCAAATGCATCCGCTCATGTGGGGCTGACCGTACTTATTTGATGGCGGATGGTTACGACAAAATGCATTAACAAAACAGAATAACAGTTTTCTGACCAATACCAAGCAACTAATAATTATTGTAAACAAGATATAATGCGAATATTTGGTGTAGAATAATTTTACTTTTTGTTTAAGTGAATAATTGTATATTAATATTATTGAACTGTAATGAGATATTGAGGATATACGTTCTAGAGAGAGGCAAACCACAAAAAGTCGTAAAGTTATAGTGATATTATTTCTAAAATGGTTTTTAATATGATGATAAATTTTATTACTGTACAATAATATAAATTCAAGTCGAGGTAATAATACAAATATTGCATGTGGGTAGCTGGGAATAATTGAATTGCTCGTAATTTCCATAATATTTCGTTTCAATTGAATCTGTAATTTAACAAACAAAGTGAATTGAAGCAGAAATAAAATCATAACAAATGTAACAAAGTATTGCATGTAGGTAGCTGTAGGTAGAAAAAATTATCATGGTTTCTATAATAATTCGTGTCAATTGACGCTTCAATTTACATACTGTATTAATAAAATAGAAAATTAAAGCAGCATAATAAAAGTGAGGGTTTAAATATGACGCTTCGGACCTTTTAGAATAACAATAACACATGGCGCAAATACGTGTAGCAACTTCAATACGCACAGAGTAATGAAAAGAACCGAGTAAAAGTTCACACATAGATGTAGGAGTTTGCTTTGAGTCAGTTGACAAGTGTGACATACAAAGAACCAAAAATAAGCACGTTAATAAATGGATTTGATAAATTAACCTTTTACAGTAGTTTAAAGAACATGGATCACACGTTATTTTAATGTTTAGTAGTATACGTTGTAACGCAAAAGTCGCAGCATTAAACCAATTATTATTCAGATGACAATGAATTCTCAATTTTGGACAGGTCACTGGCAGACCGAATAGCGATGACCTTGGATTTCTCGTTTTTGCGAGCAAGCACAGAGCCGTGTTTAATCCACACAAAGCGGTAATCATGTTTCTTCCCAAGCTCTCGAGCTTCACGAAACAGCTTTTTGTTGTCAAGTGTGAGGTGCTCATTCGCGTATACTTTCCTGGGGTCGCCATTAATATTTAATTGGGCAGTCGTGATACCTTTTGCTAATCGAAACGCCGCGAGGACATTGTCACGTTGAATACGAGAGTGGAATTTTACAATAATATTCTTCGGGTGTGAACTGGCGGCATTTGCGTGAGGCACACGGTGTATAGCAGCAATGTCGGTACGAGAGATGGGATATTGGATTGCAGTACCTAGATGTTCCATGATTGTGACCAAGTTTTCACCACGCCTATCAGGAATATTGCCTATTTCAATATTGTTTTGACGGGCTTGTTGTTCCAGTGACTGGATTTTCGATTCAAGCACTATAATGTTGGCCACATTGTTCTCGATGGCGGAGACCTTGTGTTGTAATTGGCTCACTTCTTTTTTGGTGTCATCAACTGCAATTTTCATGTCATCAAATTTATGGCTTACGAATTCGACAGATTTTCTTAGCTCTGAGAAGTCACTTACGATTCTGTTGAATTTTTCGTCTTGCTTCATACACCAGCCTTCTAGTAAACGCAGTATTTTTCCTTCGAATTGCAAAAAATCGTTTCGATACGTGTCAGGGAAACTATAGGTACAATTGGGGTCATTCTCTCTGGCAAGATGTGCTTGACCTTCAGTGTGTGGTTTCCTCGACTTCAAGCGCTGCTGATTTACGTAATTTAGAGGAGGCGATTCACTTTCCTTGAGAGGACTATCTTGAGAAGGAATTACAGGTGAATAGTACTTTTCTTTCGGTGAAGAATACTCGTCTGATGAATTGGCACCGTCTATAGACATGTCGCCGTCAGTGAGATTCGAAGTCATTACACAAATCACTATGTTTACTCTGTATCACAAACTACTCTGCGCGCAACGCGGTGACGTATCGTATCGGGTGAACGACAAGTTGTAGTGCTAGTGAGAACTGCGATAAGCACACTGCGTACGAGCGCTCTCAACGCTGGCGCGAGACGGAATGATAAAATAGACTTTAAAATATTTTTCAACACATTTGCTCATAAAACAGCTCTATTTGCACTGTATTTAGGTCCATAATCCAGCTCATTAAACAAGCGTGTTTTTGTCATAATATTACTTAACTAGTGTTTTATTTTTGTTTTTTTTTTAATCGGCCAAGAGCAAGGAGTTTTTATGCTTATTATGTTACTAAAATTTTCAAGCTGACTTCGAGAAAATATCATAAATGAATGTTGATTTTATGAAATTATTTATAGTAGGTAATTAACTAATTAACAATAAATTTGTCATTTACGTAACAAGATATTCAATTTTTGATAATTTATTTCAAAGTAAATGGAATAGGATGTTTGGGTACCGAGTGACAATTACTTTTTTTTATGGCTTGGTTACTAGATTGACTAATAATTGATAAAAGATTGATGGTGTAAGATAACATGGTAATGTTTTGGGGGCTCCTCACGCGACGTATAATCTGTGACCGCTGAAAAAGAAAAAATGCGCGCCATTTTACAAATATTTGTCGTGTTTATTATTGTAATTATATCTAATAGTGTCGACTTCTACATATAAAAAACTGATCCTGAACCGTCTAAAATACTCATACACAAAACACAATTTTGAAATTTGGTCAAATTAAAGGGAAGCATGAACATATGCAGCCCACAAAATGTTCCGGTGGACGTGCGGTGGACGTAAGGTTAGCAAAGTTTAGTATTTTAAAGGTAACCAATTTGATTTGTTTTTAATGTGTTGAAAAACGTCGTAAAAAGCTCGTGCGCGTTGGTAATTACACCCTCGGCTCCATTACGCCCTCGCCTGCGGCTCGCGCTGCAATTTCTGAGCCTCGGCTGTAATATCCAAAATAGCGCACTTGCATTTTAATGTACTATTATTAAATAAGTTAGAAAGATTCTCGTATTTTTCAGTAAATAAGTCATTTGTTTTTTATCTGATTCAAAAACATTTAAAAACGAGGCAGCGGGAAAATGATAGTATAATATACAAATACCAAGGAATTTATGTATACTTACGTATGTACATACAAATACAAAGAAAAATGAAATTCATCGATGTAATAATATTATCCCTTGGTAAAGTTGATGTGTATATTTTATTTCATATTTGTGTCATTTGGTTCAATGGATCTGACAATAGCTTTTTATTTATTTATCATTTCTCATATTTCACTTTAGTTTCATTTTCTCTTAAAGTCATATTATAAATTGCTTTCAATATCGCTTCTAAGTTTATTAATTTATGTCACATCGTTATTTACTCGAAATCCATTTGCTTACTTAATAGTGAGGTCGAAAGCAACAACTTTTGTTTTTTTTATGTCTTATTAGTGGAATATTTTGACACTAATAAAGACAGCAAAGCGCGTTGCTCACTTTGAGAACTAAGATGGTACGTCTCATGTGCCGGTAATTTCACTGGCTCCCTTAACACTTCGAAACGAAACACAGCAAGTTTGTTGTACGGCTTTTGCACACTGCGCATAAAAAGTTGACTTCCCATACAAAGCAATGTTAGTGAACAGCTTTTAGCGAAAGTCATAAAACAGTCTATGTTGCTTCTGACTTACAATTAGTGGGCAAACGGATGTCAGGAGGTCTAGACAACGTGCCATTTGACTAAAGCGAACTTCATGAAATGTATTAAAATTAAATCACATTTGACATAATACTCGTATTGCTGCATTTTTCTTATAATAAATTCTAATCTAAATATGATGAAAAAACATAGCTGGGTGGGCTGTATGCCGTCTGCAACTGCGGCGTCGTGTAAGGAGGAGAGGAGCCTTCAAACACAGGCAACTTCTGCTTAAATGGAGGCTCCAATCTATGTTATAGTTAATATAAAGAAAACATGTGTACAGAAATAAAAACTAGTTTATTTATTTATTATTATATATCTTTAACTATGAAATAGCCGATATTTTCTTACAGATTAATTGGATCATAATTTCTATAATTCTAAAGCTATTTTTTTTTTTCATTTGTCTTATATTTGAAAGTTGACTTCAAGGTTATAAATTTACGCAGTAAACAAATTTTTATTTTAGTTTGATATATAATATTAAAGGTTCGAAAATTGTTCGTCTTAAATGTCGTCCGATTTCATCATTAGGTTCGTTAAATTTTTTTACTGATAATATTTTTCAAAAATTAAATTTAAGCTTCAATAAGCTTACTGTCTATCATGTTTAAAAAAATACTGGATTTTTATTCCTAAAAAACATTCAAGAATGGTAGTACTGAAAATTAAGTTTACCTAAAATTCACCATACAAAACGGCAATTTCATAGTAAAAGACCCAATTGGTCGGTCCGGAGCGTATTTTGTCATCCCATACATTTAATGACCTTCGCTTTTGTCATCTTTATTAAAGGCACGTTGTCTCAACCTCTCAAAAAATAACAGTGTAAATTAATTACCATGCAACTATAATAAACATTGATCTAATTCACATATCAAAACATTGTACTGATTATTTACATTACATTATACTGCCTGCAGCATTTGTATTGAAAATTTAGATTGTTACGAAACAAACTGTGTAATGTAAACAGAACGGATATTGTACGTTGAATATTTCAAAGAAATTAAATTGTAAAGTGCATTTAATTTTAAAAATCTAGGGGTTAAATTTAACAAAAAAGTGAAAATACTTTTAATAAATCTCTTTCGAAATGTTTAATTGTAGAGCTACTTGAACTTCTGCGCAAGCCCGCGTGAATTTTCACGTTGGTGTTAGGGCATGTAAGGTTTAAATTACATACATACATACATAACATCACGCCTCTTTCCCGTCGGGGTAGGCAGAGACCACAGTCCTCCACCTGCTACGATCTTGACATACTTCCCTTGCTTCCTGTACTTTCATCAATCCTTTCATACATGCTCGTCTAGTGAAATAACTATCCTGTAGACAATGTGGCACAGAATCAGGTGATAGCGCATTTTGTATGGGAGGTAATATTTTTTTTCCTATTTCGACCTATGCTCCTTGGGGAAAGTTGCTCAGTTTAATGGGCAGAATGACATCCATCAGGGTTGATATGCCCTATCTGTTACAACTTGTATACAAGATATGTGCAACAGGAAACCGTGGCTGACTAACTGATCTATCAACGAATAGCTCAAATCATTGAGTGCATTAGATATTAGACTGAGATAAAAGGAGACCGTTTCTAAGTGACTGATCTATCATCGCATAGCTCAAATCACTGAACGGATTATTGTGCTGAAATTTGGTACACATTTATTATAACGTAAGCAAAGCATGCGCTCAGAACAGATGTTTAGAGTTTTGTACCCAAAAAAATAAAACCGGTCAAGTGCGAGTCGGACTCGCGCGCCGAGGGTTCCGATATACCTATAGTATTTTTGGAAGCAATAAAGTCCATTTTCAGGACCGCAAAACTAAATTTGTTTGTAAAGGTTTTTTGCAGATTTCTGAAAAACTGTGCTACTTAGAAAGATTGTTTTATTTTTGCTGTAAAGTTTATATACATTTCTGTCAACTGTAATTAATTCAGATTTTTCCTTACTCAAACTTCGGAGATAAGGGGGGGGGGAATGGTATTTTTTTTGACATTTTTCATCATAACTTGAAAACTAAGAAACTTAAAAAAATACAAAAATATATTTTAGAATGTATAAGTAAATCCCTTTCATACCTTTATGATACCCCACTCGACCTAGTAGCGACAATTTGAAATTTGGCCCCCCCTATTTTGGCCCCCTTTACATTAGTAATCATACTTTTTCAAAAAAATTTCATGTGCAATGAAGTTGGGCAACTATATTCTAAAACCATTCCAAATTTCAGGTCGATAGCATTAGTGGTTGCTGAGATATAGAGGTGTGACAGACAGACGGACAGACAGACAGACAGACAGACAGAGCGGCACCATAAGGGTTCCTTTTTTTTACCAGTTTGGTATCGGAACCCTAAAAATGGTACCCTATTACCCGGTTAAAATTTTCACAAATTATGTATTTCTGTTGCCGCTTTAACAGCAAATACAAAATTAAAAGAAATTAGGGGGCTGCCCTACTAAAAACTTTTTTGCAAAATTTTTTGTTTAAGCTCTATCGTAAAAACGGGAACACTAACAAGCGTAAAAATTGGTATGTTTGTATGTGTGCATAAGCTAAAGAATAACAACAAATAATAAATATTGGTCAAGGGCGTTACAGACTCGCGCGGATTTAATATAATTCTGCGTGACTGCGCGTCCATTACTAAGACGGTATTTTTACCTGAGTTGTACAGAACCCTCGGTCCGACTCGCACTTGGCTAGTTTTTGAATATTCAATTCCTTTAGGAGTGAAATGAAGGTTCTTAATTTTAATGCAATGAAACCGAATTCCACTCGGACGAAGTCGAAGGCACTAGCTAGTCTCTACTAATAAAAAAAATCTGATTGATATATCAACACACGGCCCAAAGCCTTTGGTCTAGAAACTTGAATTTTGTACGTTATAAAAATTAGGCAAGTGCTGATTAAGGATTTCGTGAAATTCATCATCGTACCATCCCATGAAACGTCCACTTCAGGACAGGGAGCTCCCTCTAGAATATCAGCTAAAATGCCTTGAAAGTTCTGGAGAGGAAATACCATAGTTAGCACACTTGTTAGCGTTGCGGCTGGCACCGCAGGACCGCAGTTGTTGGTGAAAGCAGTATTTAAGATGGTATGATATACAGAAAGATGCTGTTGCCCGCCGTCCGGTACTTAATCCTTTACTGGCCTCTTTCAACACCCACGGGTAGTGATGGGACTTTGCGAAATTCATGCCCCTTATAAATCCAAAGATATCCACGAGGAAGTCTCAGCCATCATCTAGTTTGTTATTACGATAAGTTTCATATATAGGTACTTGGTTTCGACTTACCAATCTATGACACATTTGCTTTCGTGCCCTACCTCCTCAGTTTCTTGCACCAAGGAGGACCTTTTTGAAGGCAACCAAAGGTTATTCCTATAGCCACAATTTGGGCTAAGTTACTATAAAATCATTTGCCATTGTTACGTGAAGAAGAAGAAGAAGTTACCGATTAAAATAGATCATTCAAATTCAATACATTTTTATCTAGCCTAGAAATCTGACGGTCCACCGTAAATCTCTGTATTGCAGTACTGTACTGATAAGCAAACTTCCTGCTCCAGTTTGTTTGTTTGTCTTCCTTTAGACAGTAGGAGCCGTAGACAATACGCCGACCGATATTGTCAGTGATTTCAATTATTTAACCCGTACTATACAAATGTAACAGAAAAAGGATGTTGGATAGAAATGACATACATGTTATAACACGTTACTTCCTTTTTTTACAGCGCGATATACTCTGCAAAATGTCAAGTGTCAATTTGAGGTAGCTTGTGCTGTAAGGTCATTTATTTATCAGGATTTAAAAATATATAAAACTGAACATTTTCCGCTGTTACGAAAAACGAGTTTTTTTATCTTTTTTATACCACTCTTGCGCCGACAGTAGAGAATTTTGACAAAAATGTTTTTAGCTCTTGTGAAAAAAAAATATAACAAGGTCTTCTCATTTTTCTCAACAAACCTTAATAGGAGATACAAAATGAAAATGATAACTAATAAGATAAAGTGTTGAAGACTGTATTCTTTCTACAGCTGTAGAAAAGACACAGTCGTAGGGTACGACTGTGTACAAAAAAGAAATTTACAAAAGTCTTCTTTCCCTTATTAACTATGCTGAATCCGAAGAGCTATTCTGCCCTGATATGGAAAAAGGCGGCTAAGTGAGTTTTGCCCATTTTGAGGTTTTAATGTCACAGAACTAAACAAATGATTCTGCATCGACGTAGCTTACCGGCGTATTTTTACGATTTATAGTTTCTGAGATACATCAAGCTTAAAAGCAGTTAAGTGACGATTTTTACATTAAAATCTATGCTGAATCAGAAGAACTATTGGAGATCCTAATAAGGACAGGAGTCGTAGCTACAGCGTAGTAACTACAGTGCTACGAAAGTGCTACGACCATGCTACGTTGTAGCAAATGTAGCAACATGTATAGGAGTTTGGAACCTCTACAAAAAAAGTCATGTAGAGTAATCGCTTGGTGTTTTATAATTGATATTGTTTACTTTGTTGTTTCAAAATTTGGCTAAAATATTTAATGGCAAGTTAAAGTGTTGCTATTTACATAATACAACATACTTTAACTTACCATAAATTAAAATAAAAGATCATTATGAAATCAGGAATAAAATAAAAATTACTGATTTTGTTCCTGTGAAGTATGCAGGGTGGGTACCCGTGGGTGTCGTAAGGGACGACTGAGGGTTTATAAACCAGAGGATGGGTAGCAACATCTTTCTGTGTATCGTACCATCTTATTTTATTGGCAGTAAGTTTTTATTTTTGTAACAAGTGTGGCAAATAAATGGTTTATACTGCGGTCAACAACCACAGCGGTCGCCAGCCGCAACGCTTACAAGCGTGGTGACTAAGGTAAATCCCCTCCTAAATACCACGCATTTTTGCTCGAGTTTTGGAGGGAGCTCCTTGTCCTGCAGTGGACATTTCATGGGATGTTATGATACAGGGTGGAAACTTTAAGCAGGGTAGTAAGGGGAAGTACGTTTACCCTTGCAGCTACACGAAAATGCATTTTTTTTTGTGAAATTCTTATCCCCCATTGACAGATTGTCAACAAAATTACAGTGGCCATTGCCATTTGACATGAAGAAATTTTTATGCAAATCGACCCTGTTTTTAAGGGGCTACCTCCGGTCCACTAGCGCCCCCATCAGTTAAAAAAATATTACTCGCTAAATACTAAACTTATCGAAAATCCGGAAAGACGGATTGAAGTAAAGGTACATTTGTTTATTTAGAAACTATTTACTCTATAAAATAAAGTTAACTTTAGTTACAGATATATAAACTGCTAAAAGTGGCCAGTTTTCGCACTTTTTGTATCTGTAACTACAGTGTATTATATTTTTCAGAATTGATAGGTTCTAAATAAACTAGGATACCTTTACTACAATCTATCTTTCCGGATTTTTGATAAGTTTTGTATTTAGTGAGCAATATTTTTTAACTGATGGGGGCGCTAGTGAAGGGGAGGTAGCCTCTTAATAGTTATCAAAACCTACAAGAGGACCAACTCAGAAATTGCAGAAAACTTTTTCCATTGTATGAAAATTTCACACAAACATTTGTTTGATGTCATTGATCTCGTTTCTCATACTGATCAAAAACTTCAAACGTCATTAAAAAGTCTGAAATAGTAGGAAAATATTTTAGCAATTTATGACTTTTATACTTCTCCAATCTGGGTTGGTCCATTAGAACTTTATTGTCAGTAGTAGAAACAGGATCGATTCACAACATCATCATCATCATCATATCAGCCGAAAAACGTCCACTGCTGGACATAGGATTTTTGTAAAAAAAAAAATTAACTATGAATTTATTTGAAAATCAGTGAATGGGGATCAAGATTTCACAAAAAAATATGGAGTCTCCTAAGACCGTTTTTGAGGCACCTGTAACGGTTAAAGTACCTCCCCTTACTGACGCACTGTATAAAACTGAAGATTTGATCTATGAAACTGAACTGCTTTCTGTAAGAATCATACAGTTAGAAATACAAAAAAAATTGGTACCATACAAAATACGTGTAGTTCTATTACGTTTTTATATCTTTAGAGCAATTATGTCTGTTGTCAGAAGCATATGGCATGTCCATAATTCTTCCACTTCTACAGATTTGTGCTGACCCAAATATGAGATAGGCGATTGAAATCTAAATTTGCACAAGTAGATTGCTGTTGGAATGAATATTGGTTGACGTTTAACCGCATTTCAAATGAAGGCTAATAATTGTGGTTGATGTATTGAAAAGGTTTATAAGATTTGCATGTTGATTCAAAAATATTTTTATTTTATTTTATTTTGTTTTTTTAGGTACATCAACAGCCTGATACAAAAAGTTTTATAAGAGCTTTGAGTCTATAAATAAGGCCAATTACAGATGTTCCATGAAGTAACAAAACATAAATCGTAGTTGTGATTATGAGATGAAGATGAGTTTAGGTAAAGTGGACCACACGTCGATGGCAACACTTTGACCCTGAGCTGTCCCGGCTTTGTACTAAGTATCAATAGAGTGCATGACCCGCTCACACTGGCTTTGTTACCACGAACGTGCGGTTCAATCATCACTGAGATTTATTTAATTGTTGTAAAAATGCATTGTTGACTTTTAAAAATACTATTGTACTAGGATTGATGAAAGTACAGGAAGAAAGGTAAGTGTGTCACGATCGTAGCAGGTGGAGGACAGTGGTCTCTGCCTACCCCGACGGGAAAATGGCGTGATATTATGTAAGTATGTATTCTAGCGTTGGCAGGCCCCCCACAAGGTGGACCGACGATCTGATCAAGGTCGCGGGAAGCCGCTGGATGCGAGCAGCGCAGGACCGGTCGTCATGGAGATATTTAGGGGAGGCCTATGTCCAGAAGTGGACGTATTCGGCTGATGATGTATTCTACTAGCGTTTACTACTCGTATTGTAGAAAGGAAAGCCTCTTATTACTTAAGTTTGAATAGGGACGATAATTGGACGTACGACACGACATTTTTGTTAGAAATATTATCGAAGGAAGGGTTAAGAAGGAGAAGCGAAAGACCTCAGTGGATATATAAGTTGGATGCACATATTTTGAACTAATAAAAGAGAGGGTTAACGTCGCTTCGTGTCGTACGAAGATGTTTAATCATTGGCAGAGGACAGAGATTAATGGATGTTGCTCCACCGACAAGAGCGCAGCTTTAAATATGAGATCCGGCTGAAATAGTGAACATTTTAGCAATGTTACTCTGGCCATGAAAATTAATACCTATTGTGGAAATACGAACAAATTTTTACTTCCCATACAAAATGCGCTATCAACTGACGCAATTTGTACGCTGGTTGCAATTTTTTTCTAGTATTTCTTGTAGTGCAAAGACTTTTGTGCAAAGTCCGTCCTCAGAATAAAGACCTCCTTGCGAGTTCCACCCCCTTGCCTATTTCTGCCGTGAAGCAGCAGTGTTTGCACTGTTGTGTTTCGGTTCGAAGGGTAGAGTAGCCAGTGAAACTATCGGCTCATGAGACATACCATCTTAGTTCTCAAAGTAAGCAACGCGCTTTGCTGTCATATTAGTGTCAAAATATGTCATTAATAAGACAGTGGCTGTTATGGGTGGTGGTGATCACTTACCATCAGGTGGCCCACCTGCTCGTTTGCTAACTTGAAAAAAGAATATTCGACCTATGTCCCTTAAAAACGGTTTTTCAGTTTCGTGATTATCTTCACTATTTCTTTAGGTCGAAAACAGCGTCTTCTTTTGTATGTGTTGTTTAAAGTGCCCTTGTGTCGCCAGAAAAGAATAGTATCAAACCATCTCGACCCTAGGGTGTCGTAAGAGGCGATTAAGGGATTACAAACTTGAAAAATGGGCAGCAGCGTCCTCCAGTACATCGTACCATCTTACATACTGCGGTCACCAACAACCGTGGCAAATTGGCAATTCTGAAGAGAGCTTTCTCTCCTGTTATGTAGTGGTCGTTTCATGGGATGTTAAATGAACGTGATGATTTTGTCCATACAAATGATACAGTTTTATAAATAAAAGAAGGAATATTTACTGTTATATGTTAATTCCAGTACAACACCTGCATAACACAAAATATAATAAAAGTATGAAAATATGGGCATCGTTTTGTTAAATTCGATCATTAATTACGAAAGTCAATCATGTTAATATGCTGTAATGTGATAAACGTCGCGTCGCGTCAATTTAATACATTTTGCGTATTTTAATGAACGAAAACATACAGTTTTTTGCCATTTACAGTAAATAATAGTTAATTTCTGGGCAAGGGAGCAAAGTGTTGTATTTTTTATGAGTGGGAAACCAGTTAGCATCATACATGACAGCGTTGCAGATGGCTTCTAAGTTCGAAATACCGTGGGAAATTAAAAAAAAATCACTTAATAAGACTTCCTCCGTTACGATAGGATGAATCAGCTGATATTCCGAAAAGTGAGATAAATCTGTGTTTTAAAAGGCACGTTAAACTGTTGGTCCCAGCTGTAGTAAGCGGCCATTTAGGAGCCATGTCGGAGGCCTTTTGTGGCTCAATAACTCTGACTCTAGAGTTTGTGATGAAGCCACAGGATATAAATATGATGATTAGTAAAATTAATTAAAATATAAATAAATAAATAAATAAATAAAAAAATTTGCAAAAAGACGCTGCTGACCTGTACTGTATATGACTGTTAAATGCCTGTAAACGTAAGAGTAGACTTAGCCAGCACTATACCTTACAGTTTAAAAAAAAGAACGGCGTATTTAAAGAAGACTAGTAATTTTGGCTTATACACCAATAAAAGCGAACTAATTCCGTTTTAATAAATGAAAACTCAAGTCTAGTTAAAAGAGTTTAATCAGTTTTATTACTTTATAGACTATTTAAATCTTTTTGGAAGTATTAATTGGACATTACATTAAAGTTTAGCGGTAAAATATAATTTGTAAGAGGATTTTACCTTAAGGCGAAAGAGGGTAAGTAAAAGTTTACAATAGAACATAAAAGGGGTAAAAATCCATTATCTTGCTTATGAGAGGCTGTTTTCCAGAGCTTTGTGACTTTGCTTTACTCTGAAAAATCAACTTTTATTTGTGGTTTTTTCCTCACTCATTGCTTGGGTTTCAAAAGCGAGTTTAAATTAACGCAATTTTTTTTTTCCTTTCACACAAAATGCGCTATTATTAGTTCATGCACTTTCTATTCAAAGATTTTTTTTCATATTCTGGTCTATATTTCTAGGGAAAAGTTGTTCAGTTTTATGGGTACACATCCTTTGGTGTACCAGTTCTAAATACCAGAATCAGACATAATATACCAGCAGACATAACAATTAACAAGCAAACTTCATCTCTACAAGTGCTTAGAATATCTTACTTAGGTACAAAATCTTAGGGACTTCATGAGTTAGAAACTCTCCAGTTACAAACAAAGGTATAATACCTACGTTTCTGTTCAAGAAATGAGCTTCATGTTACGTCCGAGCTATAATTGTTAACCTAGAGGTCTTTGAGTATACATAGTCAACACAGGTATCTAAAAGGCAAAGGCTAGGAGAGAGCCAAGGCAAGTAGATATTTTAAGTTACTTTCTCTTAGAAATTCCGAAGCACCAACGCAGCAGCAGCAGTATTTATCTATCTATCTAAACTTCCACATAGTATAAAAACCTAAGACAAAAGCTCAGAGGGTTTTGTTTTAGCCAACCCATCGTTTTCATTTTGTTTTCACTTTTATCATACGGAAAATGTTTTTCATCAGTTACACTTACAAAAATGTTTGCATTGATAAGTAGAGATCATAACAGCGCATGTTTCAATGAATTTCTCGAAACAACCATCATAACATCCCATGAAACGTCCACTACAGGACAGGGAGCTCCCTTCAGAATTATAGCTTTTGATGGAAAAATGTAGAGGGGAAGTACCATAGTCACCTCGCTTGTTAGCGTTACGGCTGGCACCATGGACCACGGTTGTAGGTGACCGCAGTAAGTAAGATGTTAGATAAAAGGAGGATGCTGCTGCCCATCCTCCAGTAAACAACCATAAAATTACCTAAATGTCAACATGGTGCAAGTTTGCTTCTGCTTCACAAGAATTCTTATGACCAGTTAGCTTTTTAGAGGAGTTAGAAAATAAAATCAATTTTAGTACATTAAAAACACGAAACACGATTAATTAAGTTACAACTTGCATTTTTTCACAAAAGATTATTACTAGCCTTCCTTTACTTGAACGGCACTAAAATTTTGGGGTAATTTTTAGTGCAGAAGAGGTAAAACTTGTGTGTCTCCGCCTTTAGTTCGCCAAACGTTTATCAAAGCTCGGCCAGTTTTTGCTAGTTAGCAACCGCAGGTGCTCAGTAGTACAGGAGATGGATGCACTGAAATTATCTCATCGAGTAACTAGATATACTTCATCATAACATCCCACGAAACGTCCACTACAGGACAGGGAGCTCCCTCTAGAATTCTAGCTTTTGCTGGAAAAATGTAGAGGGGAAGTTACCATAGTCACCTTGCTACGGCTGGCACCATGGACCGCGGTTCAGTAAGTAAGATGTTAGATACAAAGGAGGATGCTACTGCCCATCCTCCTCCCTTAGTCGCCTCTTACGACACCCACGGGTATGTAAGGGTTGCTACTATTCTTTGCCGGCACCACACGGGGCAATATATACTTAGCTGTTATTGAAGGGCTGGCTCATTTGTTTATGAAGAAAGTACGAGTAATGCAAAACTTTTACAAAAAATATTTTTTTTTTATTGAAAATGGGCTTACTCTTGACCTCGATCCAGTCTTGAAGACAGAGATGAGGTCGACGATGGAACGAGCTTACCCAGAAGAAGCCTATTTACTCGCGACTTAATAATATTTGTAGGTCATCAAAGTGACCTTTCTACATCCAGGAAAGGAAACAAGTTTTGAAAGCGCTACCACGTCACGCGCTACCAAAATCTAAGCAGACGACTTCACGGATAAAATCTATATTTTCACTAAATGTTATAGTCTTATAATAAATCTCAAAAGTCTCATGTTCGTATCCTTCATATTCTTATCTCTTTGTAAAACTAATACAATACCAACCTAGGAACCTTAAATATTTAATCAGGATTGAATAATTTTGCTGCAAAGAAACGAAATAAAAACAGATCATCCAGTAGCTTAGTAAGGTAATATTTTACACTTGACTCTCAGACAATTAGGTTCACCGTAGCTCTCTGCACCCTGCAACTGTATTTCATCAAAAACTTTTGTGTTTTCCACCTCAGTGAACCGGAGAAGTTTTTACCAGGTTTCCGGCTAGAGTGAAGTTTAGTACTGGTACAGGAGAGCTGTTTTTGAAGGTAAATGAAGCTGTGAAGTCAAATAAATTGATAAACAAATTGATTGAGTGAGTCACTTTATTTAGTTAGGTATGTGTGCCGGCAAAGAATAGTACCGACCCATCTCTACCCGTGGGTGTCGTAAGAGGCGACTAAGGGTTAATGAACCAGAGGATGGGCAGCAGCCTTCTGTTTATAGTTTCATATTACATGGTGCCAGCCGTAACGCTAACAAGGGTGGTGACTATGTACTTCCCCTCCACATTGTTTCAGCAAAAGCTGCAATTTTGGAGGGAGTTCCCTGTCCTGTAGTGGACGTTTCATGGAATGTCATGATGGTGACTATACAAGGTTATTTTTTGGACCTAATTTCCTTTTGCCCACTTATTAGTGATGTCAAAAGCAACAACTTATGTTCTACGACTTTGTTAACAAAGCGCGAAAAATTTTCAACTTCCCATACAAAATGGGTCGGTCACGTGACCACTTTAGTATGGAGAGTCGAAAATTTTTTGTGCATTGTTAGCAAAGTCGTAGAACAACAGTTGTTGCTTTTGACCTCACTAATAAGTGGGCAAAAGGAAATCAGGTCCAAAAAATAACCTTGTATAAATGTCCTTGCTATAACTAACGTAAGGAGTCCATTTTGACGTTTCTATAACACCAATACACAGGGTTCATTTTTCTTTGCAGCTCATAATTTTTCATACGTTTGACAGCTGTCACAACGAACCTATTCCAATGGCCTTACTTTAATAAATCAGTCCTTGAGGAAGTCTTCTAACGACAAAATTATTAAATTTTATATCAGCGCTGCACTTAATTCTCGCAATATGAGAGATTAAATAAGTACTAGCTTTGAACTAAAGGCTCTTACTCTTTTTGAACAAAATACTCAAATTAAATTCGCAACAAACTCAGAATTCAAATAATTGAATATTCAAGTGAACTTACTGGAACGGATTTTGCGATTTTGCCGCTGGTTGCAAGCAGCGCAGGACCGGACGTCATGGAGATCTTTGGGGGAGGCCTATGTCCAGCTGTGGACGTCTTTCAGCTGATATGAAGATGATGAACCAATTTTCATTAAATCTTTTAACTTGTCTTGTTACATGGTGTATGTAATAAAGCGGAGCGAAGCGTGACGGACTGACCGACTGAGCGACCAATATTCGGTAATTTTTGGAATTTTATGATGTACCTACTCGTACCTATTAGTGATATGGACCGCATTCTTGTGAAAATTGGAAATCTTTTTTTTCTCAACAAAAAGACCTTTTTCGCTCCACTCGAAAGAAAAATCGGGTAAAGGCATTTTCAAACTGGCCTTAACGTGAAATAGGAGTCATTGATCTAAACTGTAATGTCGCAGGCAATCTGATAAGATCAGGCTAGAAACATTGCTCTCCTCCCATAGGCGATAAGGTTTTATTGGAATCTCCTTGAGTTTGTTTTTTTTTTTTCAGAGTTCCGAACCAAAATGGCTTGGAAGAGCTAAATGGTAAAAACGGAACATCAAGAGCCAGTCCAGAACCTTTATTTTACGCGCGACTTGACTCGCGCGTTGGCACTCGCGCGTTGCTGAGATACTAGAGCTATATACTCGTACGAGTATATATATTGCGTCCAGATGAGGCGTTTTATGCGCAAGTGTAATCGTGAGTAAATCAGGGAAATAAAGGTTCTGGACGGGCTCTTATGGTGCGACTTCGTCTGTCTGTCTATCTCGTGGTCTATCTGTTTCACCTGTTTACGAGTATCTCAACAACTACTCACGCTTCCGACTAGAAATTTGGAACAGGGAGTTTTAGAATATGTTTGCCCAACTATATTGCAAATGAGAGAATCCAAAAAAGTTTTTATTTTTATTGGAATTAAGATTCAGATTCAGATAATTTATTCACGAATAAAGGTTTTTCAATAGGGTCTTAAAATTTAGCATGCACTTAACTTTATTCTGCCAGTTTAGGCTTGTAAATATAGGTAGGTATTCATCTAAATATATAAAAGAGAATGTCCTGACTGACTGACTGATTCACCAACGCCGAGCCGTAACCGCTATAGGTACAGATCTGAAATTTTGTACACAGGTTCTATGCACGTCAAAACCACCCACTAAGAAAGGATTTTAGAAAATTCATCTCCCAAGGGGGTGAAAAAAGAGATGAAAATTTGTATGAAAGTCCTTTGTTTCTTGAGCTAGATTCACACAAATTTGAATTTAAGCTTCTGGTAAAAAGTAAAGAAAAACGTGTTTAAGCGTTCCTTAAAAATCACCCTTCAAAGGGGTGAAAAAGGGGATGATTTTTTTCCGTATGTTGGTCTATAAGTCTTTCATTTTTATAGGTAGAATCATAGAAATTTGGTTTTGAGCTTTTGGTAAAGAATAAAAAAGAAAGTGTTTAAGAATTTTTTAACATTCATCCCCTAAGGGGGTGATATAAGGGATGAAAGTTTGTATGAAAGTCCTTTGTTTCTTGAGTTAGATTCACACAAATTTAACTATAAGCTTTTGGTAAAAAACTAAAGAAACACATGTTTAAGCATTTCTTAAAAATCACCCTATAAGGGGTTGAAAAAGGAGATGATATTTTTTCCGTATGTTGGTCTTTTCTTTTTAAAGGTGGAATTATATAAATTTGTTTTTGAGCTTTTGGTAGAGAATAAAAAAGAAAGTGTTTCTGAATTTTTCAAAATTCATCCCCTAAGGGGGTCAAATGAGGGATGAAAGTTTGTATGAAAGTCCGTCAGTTTTAAAGTAAAGATCTTCAAAATGTGTATGTAGACTAACGACAAAAAATTAAGTTTTACGTGTCTCAGGGTTTTTGAAAATTCTACACCCTAAGGGGTGAAAAGGGGGATGAAGTTGAAACTCCTTCATTTCAAAGTAATATCCACTAAATTTATTATTTAGGCATTAGGGTTGTAATTCTGTGGAACATACGTCACTGTAATTGAAATTCCACCCCAAATTCAACTCCTTAAAGAGGGAAATGGGCTGAAAAAGTCTTAAAACCAATATAGGTATCGTTTGTATGGTTTATCAGGTCGCTGATTACGAAAACTAAAACAATTTTGAAATCCAATGTGGTGGACGTAAAATATCATCATCCCCTGGGGATGAGGTTGGGGTGCAATTGGGTTGATATGTCTAAAAATCAATGTGGGTGTCGTTTGTATGGTATATCGGATTGCTGATTACGAAGACTACAACAATTTTGAAATCCAAGGTGGTGGACGTGAAATACCATCATCCTTCGGGGATGGGGTTGGGGTTCGATAGGGTTAAAATGTCTAAAAATCAATATGGGTGTCGTTTCTATGTTTATAAAGGATAGGGATAGCGGTTAAGACGTTGTTAAGGATAGGGATAGGAGCAGGGGTAGGGTAAGGGGCAGGGATAGGGAGAGGGAGAAGGAGAGGGAGTGGGATGGAGGTAGAGAGAGGGGGTGTGGGAGAGGGTGAGGGAGGGGGAGAAGGAGAGACTGCACATTGTCTGAATATCACGCGGGCGAAGCCGCGGGCACAGCTAGTTAAATATATTATTTGGCAAATAGGAAATTTAACAAAATTAAAAATTTAAGCATACAATTCATATTCATCATTAAAAACAATAAAATAATAACAATAATAAAAAAAGCAAAAATTAAGGCCAAAATAGGCTGTAGAAAATTTCGGACCCCAAAACCGAGTTTGTTTGTAAAGGTTTTATTTTTCTTGTAATATTATTATAAACGTCTATCGACTATATTTAATTCAGATTTTTCCTTAAGCAAACTTCGAAAATAAGAGATAAACATTTTTCGTCATAACTTGAAAAGTAAGAGGCGTAAATAAATAAAAAGAATATATTTTTGAATGTACAAGTAAAGCTGTTTTATGTGATAACCCATTCGATCTAGTAACGACAATTTATAATTTTGACCCCCCCCCCCCCCCCCCCCCCCCCTTTAAGTAAGGCAATCATATTCTAAAACTATTCCAAAATTCAAGTCTATAGCAAGTGTGCTTACTGAGATATAAAGGTGTGACAGACAGACAGACGAAGTCGCACCATAAGAACCCTAAAAACACAAGTAAGTAAGTAAATCTATGTCGGCGTGTTGTCACCGCTAAATGCATCCACGGTCTATCCGGTGTAACGCTAGCAACTGGCAAACCGAATAAAACATTGCGCTTTGCTTTAAATAAATAATCAAACAACTTGCAACCTCTGTTTATGTCTGTGCGCCTAGTACAGTCGCAAAAAGATAACGGTTTAACATTATTAATTATTTTGAAACTAGAAAATAAAAATAAGGGAATGCCTCGTAAGACTGGCTAAGAGTTTTGTAGAAATGAAAACTGGGACAACTGGTTTGGTGTGTCAAGAAAATGTCCTGTAATGTTTAAAATGTTATAAAATTTTCTATGGAGGAGATCTTTGTGCAGCCACGAGCATTAGATGTTGAAAAGAAACTATTATTCTTGTGTCATGCAATTCTTACGTTTATACAGTATGATCATGATATTTGTTCACTTGACAGCTTCGCTAGTCGTACAGATATCATACAGCGTGATTTTTTATTCACCAGAAAAAATTACGGGCTGATTCTGCCCATGAAACTGAACAACTTTTCCCAAGAAACGTAGGTTGAAATACGAAAAACCAAATTTGACCTAAAATGCGCTATCAGCTGATATGCAATTTCTATGGGAGGTCTAAAATTGATTTTCTTGTTTCGACCTATGGTCCTTGGGAAAAGTTGTTTAATTTCATGGGCAGAATCATCCTTAATTTTTTTCTGGTGACAAAAAATCACGCTGTATATTTGCCAAATAGTTCTTATTTTGACGACCGGAACAAGAGAAAAGCTCCGAAAAAGTTACAAGCAAAAACAGTACTCATAGTGTAATTTTTAGGGTTCCGTACCTCAAAAGAAAAAAACGGAACCCTTATAGGATCACTTTGTTGTCCGTCTGTCTGTCTGTCTGTCTGTCAAGACCCTTTATCTCACGAACGGGTAAAGGTATCAGGTTGAAATTAATACCATATATTAGGATCCATGAACCACACAAGATCTGAAAATTTCAATTTTTTACAATGACGCAATCAAAAGATATGGCATTTTATGTCCTCATCTCTATACATTTATTCAAAAATGAAAAACCTACAGGGTACTTCCCGTTGACCTAAAATTATGAAATTTGGCAAGAAGCTAGGTCTCACAGTACAAATAATGGGAAATGTCTGAAATCATTAAATATTACAACTTTTCTCACAACTAATGGTAACCAATTGTGGTGAGCTCCCGTTTCAAGAACATTCATATAAGAGAGGGGTCAAGTTGGATGGTTGCCGAGGCGATTTTTGTTTTAGTTCTATTTAAAAACGGGAACACTTACAAACTTGAAAATTGGTATGTTTATAGGGCATAGGCTATAAAATAACAACAAATAATAAAATTTGGTCAAGCGCGTGTTGGACTCAAAAAATCTAGCACATTAACTTACTGAAATTTCAAGTAATACAATTATGTTTATGTTGTGGTACGGAACCCTCAGTGCGCGAGTCCGACTCGCATTTGGCCGGTTTTTTTATATTTTATCAGTATCGGATCGGGATCGTCGCGGTGGACGAACGACCTAACGTTTACTATTATTTAATCTGTGCTAACGCATGGTCTGCTCGTAAAATTTCAATCATAAAAAAACAGCACTATCTAGTGAGGAGTAGAAAATCTACATCACATGAATCAACAGATGGTGCTGCAGAGTTTCTGAAACGCACGATTTTTCTTCGAACTGAAAACTTTTCTATTGTAAATTTCATAAAAATCCGTTTTAGAGAACGTGATTTTAAATATATATTTTAAGTTTTTTAACTCGACTGTACTTTAAAAATCGGCCAAGGATTTTTCAGCGTGCACAACAGTTCCAAACGCCAGCCAGGGTGTGAATATTTGAGGCTACTTCGTACTCCGAGACTCTAAATTCTTTACTCTAGCACCAGGTTTCATACATCTTTTTGTCGCTGCACCAGCACAAGCCTTGTTTGTGTTAGGTTTTATTGCGTTACTGTATGGATTTGCATTCTGCATAGCTTTTGTTCAAGGACAGCCAAATACAGAAGTCGTTTAATACGTTTTTGTAGAATTTAAAATATGAACAAAATAGAAAAGTATGTAATACTGTGCGTACATTGTACAGTAAAAGTACGGTGTTAGGGTATATTGTGATCCTTGAAACTATTCATTCATAAAACTGAACACTTTCCAGGAAAATAAGGTCAAAAAAAAAATCCATAAAAATGCGTAATAAGCTGAAGCATCTATAGGGAGTAAATTTCTTTTTATGGTAATTCGACCTATGTTCCTCAGGGAAAATTGTTCAATTTCAAGGTCTGAATGCAGTTTCAAAGATTAGATTTAAAAAAAATCCAAAAGTCGCAGAACAAAAGTTGGTCAGTTACATGGTTAGGTTGGCACTACCCCCGAGAGGTTCTAAGTATTTGGAATTACACGTTATTTAAACATTTGATCGACCACATCTACCTCTTCGTAATTAACGAAGTAAAACCAGGAAGCTTGATGAAATTTATTATTCACTTTGTCAATTTTAAACTAAAATTACGTACTCACCTGCGCGTCAGGCACCTGCTGGGAAGTTGTAGAATGTACCTAATGTTTGTTTAATTTCTTGATGACATTTAACAGAATTACTCTTGTTAAATTAATTAAAAGTTTGGTTTTATTCCTTAGTCGAATAATTTTATTGTGTTCATTACTTTGAAATATGGAGAGATAGGTTTCCGAAAATGAAAAGGGCATGATCAATTGAAGAAACTGAACAACTTTCAATGAGTAAAACTTCCAAGAAATTAAAAAAAAACCGTCTCCATACAGTGTTTCTATATCTCCTACACACACAGTTAAGTTGCAAGTGTTTATATATGTCTTGGTGTAGTTTGTAAAAGAAGAAATTAATATATTTTTTTTACGGTCAACTCAAGTTTACAATTTTGTATGGAAAGGCTTTTTTTCATTTAGTGATAGTTTTATTCAATGAAACTGCTTCAGCTACGTTGACTGATCATTACTGATCATGTCCTTTCAGTTTTCGAAAATCTTTCCCTTACACACTTTATACAGGGTGTTTTGGTATAATCAAATTTAAGTTTTTTATTCCTGTAGCAGGTAGCCTATGGTCTCCTCGACTCGCCTGTTTCGTATGGACAACCCTCTACCAAACATCCTGTATAGTAAAGGTTGTTCTTCCTACCCTTGTTTTAGTTGGCGTAAGCATTGCAAGTAAATTTGCAAAAAAACTGACCTGAAATTTTGATATGAACACGATAGAAATGGAAAAAGCCGGTAGGTGTTTGTTACAACGAGAGAAAACACCATAAAAAGTCCATAAAAACCCTTCCCTTCTTAATTAAAAAAAATACTGACTTATATCAACCATTCATTTCCACCGGAAAAAGGAAACATGCATTACTTACTTGTGGCACTGACTTCAGGTCCAAGAGATTCAAACGCCTTCCCGAAGCTCAGCTTCAGCAGGCGATCCGAATCTGGAAAGATATTTTTCATTTAGCGTTCGTAGCGACATCTGTTTCCAGCCTCTTCTAACTACATGAAAAACTGAGTGGTTCGCAAGAAATATACTCTCTAGATGGTTCGTCAAAACCGTTTCAGATCGGAAGCTATAGCGTTATTGGTTCGGTGCATTTTCGCTAGGTGTCGCTATTGCAAACTTGTAAACTTACTAGATGGCGTTCGGTGTGGTTTTGGTTGGGTATCGGCTAAAAACGTTTTTGCTATGTGGAAAATCTCTCAATATATGAAAACAGGGCCACACACTGCTTTATTACGGAACAAAAAAGCAAGAAGGTTGTCCACCCCCAGACGGACTTTGCACAAAAGCCCTACCAACTTCAGTTTTCTGTACCTATTACAAACTTTCTCCCAATCCAACATTTTGGCTCTAACGGCATTGTAGACGCATAACACTACATAGCAAAACACCAACTCGACAAGCTAAGACCCGGGTGGTATTTTGCGTATGTGGAATAATGCGTAGTTGGTATTTGACGTGTTTATGTTTAAAAATCCGCAAAATACCACAAATCCTCGAGTTGGTGTTTTGCGTGTGTGGTGTTATGCGTCTAAAGGAAAATTACGCATCATAGTATCTCCAAAAAATGTGTTATGCATGTTTTTATAAGAGTAAGAAGATGAAATCTATTTCTGTCGCTTAGATAACCATAGAAAGTGATATAATTAGATTTCCACAGACTTAAGTACCTGCTACCCTACGCTTAGGCCTGGATCAGTGCGATGCGTACGTCCGAGGCGGACGTCTGCAGCGTTTTTTTTTATTGTCAATGGGCTTACTCTTGACCTCAATCTATTCTTGAGGACAGAGATGAGGTCGACGATTGGACGAGCTTGCCCAGAAGAAGCCTATTCGCTCGCGACTTGAATAGATTCGGTTTATATGAACTCGAGAACATAGACGCAGGCAGAGAATTCCAAAAAGATGGTAAAATGTTGCCTATACAGTCCGTTCAGTGCGTTGCGAAGCGGGTCTGGAGCGGAGAGCTCCGCATCAGACTGAACAATAAACGGTTTATTCATTCGTTCATTCACTGCATATACTTCATACATTTTACCGTCCACTGTGGACATCCGCGGCGCACTGATCCAGGCCGGCTTTAACTTTAAAGATGCTTTCTGCTACAAGCAGTACTGTAGATGGGAAAGAACACAATTATGGTGTCAATAAGACCAAAATTAAAAACACGTGCATACAGCGCTCGTCAAACAATCTTTGTTTGTAACTCTGCGCAGCCTAACGTCGGTCATCTATGGTTCGGTTCAGTAGTTTGTCCCGATTTATACATTTCTATACAATTTTATTCCTTTATGTTTCATCATCATCATAACTTCCCATGAAACGTCCACTGCAGGACAGGGGAGCTCCCTCCAGAACTCTAGCAAAAACGCATTGTACTTTGTAGGGGATTTATCACGCTTGTAAGCGTTGCGGCTGGCGACCGCTGTTGTTGGTGGCCGCAATATGTAAGATGGTACGATACATATAATCAAAAACTTGCTGATGCCATCCTCTGGTTCATAAGCCTTCATAATAAAACTAGATTCTTAAAAGACAATCATAGCTACGACTTGTATTAACCTTCCAAACTACCCCACAGCTTATCCACATCACTTATCTCCGCTAACTAGCAGTAACAGTTAAGTGCTATTACTTAGAGCAGGCCAAAATAAGCACCAGCACCCTTGGCTTGCTTCCAACGTTCCATTCATAGCATAGGTGCCCCGTTGGCTGCACTCGCAAATTCAGCTGGATCGGTCGCATTTATTACAAGTAGTTGAAACTCTTTCAGCGAATACCAGCCAATTTTAAAATAGGATATTTTTCTCAATTTTCATTAAAAATTATGTTTTGTCAATAAAAGCTTGATTTAAAATCCAAATGTTTATTGTACATTACTAGTTTTTGCCCGCCACTTCGTCCGCGTGTTAAAACAAATATGCCAGTGTTTAAGTCAAACTACAACATAAACAAAAATCATTAAAATCGGTTCAATAGTTTTTGCGTGATGCTCAAACAAACAAACGGAATAGTAAAAAAATCTGTTACTTGCATTCAGGGGCATCAAAATAGCATATGTGGAAAATCTCATATTTGATATTTTTTTATTAATTTCTTCTATGTACAGACAAATTAATTTGCAATTTTATGATAGTAGAGATGATTTAAGAGGCCTTGGGCGGCTAAATATCTTTTACTACAGGGATTATGAGGTCGGTCATCGATTTTACTAGTTTTTATTAGTTTATTTTTATTAGTTTTTATTAGTTTGTGTGTGTGTGTGTGTCTGTGTGTTAGACATGTGTTGTGTTAGGCATAAATTAGGAAACCACAGACTCGGCTACGTCATGCTCGATAAACCGGATCAAAGGTAGCTTGAAAACTCTCAACAAAATGGGCTTCCACTCCATGTACTGCCCTAATAGTACCTGCTCAAAACTGCCCTAACAGTACCTGTTCAAAAACCCTCTGTACGGCGCAATAGTAGTTTAACTACCTCCTGAAGATTCCGAGTTGGGCTCCTAGTTTTGATGTTTGTCCCGTGTGCAGATGTGTTTGTGTGTGTCCAGCGCCTAAAATATGCTTTTAAGCCGGATTTACTCGACGGCAAAACTTAGGCGCCTCTGAAGGATGCAGCAATACGAAAGAAAGAAAAAGCTATTCGACTATTTCCTTCTTTCGTATTGCTGCATCCCTCAGAGCGCCTAAATTTTGCCCCTTCTAAATCAGCCATTATAAAGGTTTCTCTCAGCACAGAGTCTAAATGTGTTTGGAATGTGTAATCATTAATTTAACTAACACAATTTTTATTGAACAACTGGGAAAAGGTTACAAAAGAGCATGACCAATAGAAAGCCGCGGCGGTGGCCAGCAGTGGAAACTGGCTAAGAAAAAAAAACAAACCTGCAGCAGTGGAGTCCGGAGGTGGTTGGAAATGGAAGGTGGCTGCAAACCCTTGCCCAGGCGTTGCTGAGTTGGCGGTGAATTGTAGCAGCAGCGCTGGGCCCGTTGATAGCACCTCGAAACCTAGAATAAAAAGATTTTATTAGATATTCTTTATTATTAGCCAAAAACATGATGCCCTTTGTTTTTCGTGTAGGTAGAGCATTAAAAAATATTTTTCGTAACTCATTTACTTAGAAAAAGACATTTTCACCTCATTTGCTTCGGAAAACTTTGCTTTATCGGTCGAAATCTGCATGCAAAAGTAATTTTTGGCCAAAAGCGTAGAAAAGGTTTTTGAAATCAGAACGTGATGATGAATAATGGTATGTGGTACCTGCTGGCGCTATTTGTTAGCTTTTTCTACGCTGTGGTGAGGTGAAATTTGTGAGTTTAGCTAAAGATTCTCCTTTTAACCTCTCGTTTTGCTTGTGGCTGAATCCTAGAACCCTCGCTTGCTCTAGTTTCGTTACAAGGCACTTGCGCCAAATAACAATTTTGCTGCCTTGCATATCAAAGCCTGTGTATTAACGTGCCACAAAATTTGAGTAAATTTTTACCAAATAAATGTTCACCAAATTTTGTTTACCAAAATGATTAAATGATCACCAAATTTGCTGCTGGCACGTCGCCGGCCGCTGCCGCGGCACGCTGCTCGTGCGTCGTGGTCGCAAGATAACCTAACACAACCTAACCGATCTCATTCGGGATCGGTTAGGTTGTGTTCTAACGAACTTAACCGAACCGGCTAATTTTGACCAGCATAAATTTGGTAACCAATTACCCAAAATCCATTTTGTCTGAAGTGTATTGGGGTATAAAAAAATATTTTGGAAATCATTTAATTTATAGCCCTGGATCAAATAACTAGAGGTATTTCTTATTCATGACTCAAATTGAATTTCTCTAAAAAAATATGACATTTAACTTTTGCCTAAGTTTGTCCAAACTAAATCCAATACTGTTATAATAAATTCGAATTAAATCTGTTAAGCTTTCACAACTGAACCGCTGAACCAATTTTAATATTTAGTACATGCATATTATGCAAAAAATTACGCATCTTTTTCATCGGGGTAGGTAGAGACCACAGCCCTCCAACAGCTATGATCTTGACATACTTCCCTCGCTTCCTCTACTTTCATCAACCCACATCACGCTCGTCGGTTAAAGTACTATTAGGGTGGTTTTCCTTCAATGCTGTGAGAGGGAGCTAAGCTTTCCGACCAATAGGATTGCTCCATTTTCCAGGTTTGTCAAATGGGCTTGCAAACGGAGCAATCTTATTAGTTTAAATTGTCCAGCCCACAGCTTACCTACCTCGCACAGCTCTTACCAGAGCTTTTCGACCATAAACCACTTTAACTAGGCCTTTATTTAGAACGTCCAGGAAAGGTAGTTTGATGGAACCACGAGAATAGACATATTTTGCTACTTTTTTCACATTCCACGCTAACTAAGTCACGGGCAACAGCAAGTACAAAAATAAATATCTTTCAGTTTGTACAAGCACTGGTAACTTATTGCTGATTTATCTTTATCCTCAAAATGTGAAAGTCACAAAAGTTATCAAAAAGGCCGAATATTATTCAAATAGTGAGTCCCTAGACCACAGTTTTATTAAAACTTGATTCAAGTTGTAATAGAACGAGTTGTGCAAAGACATACAACTTGAAATGAGTTATCGAACGCTGTTCTAAGAATGAAAATTTCTTGGAATATTGTCGGTTTATTTATTTATGACCAATAAGAGTGAAAACATACAGAGCTACATAACCAGTCAAGGCAAATTCGGTAGCAGTAAATCAGGGCCGACCAGTATAAAGAAACAGCTAAATCGACCAGTAAAGAAACGTAATCGTACAAAGCCCGTATTGTAGTAGGGCTTTTGTGCAAAGTCCGTCTGGGGAAGTACCACCCCCTTGCCTTTTTCTGCTGTAAAGCAGCAGTGTGTGGATTGCTGTGTTTCGGTTTGAAGGGTAAGGGAGCCAGTGAAATTACCGGCAGATAAGACATACCATCTTAGTTCTCAGGGTGGGTGACGCGCTTCGCTGTATTAAAAGTACCAATTATTTGACTAATAAGACAGTGGGTGTCATGGGTGGTGGTGACCACTTACCACCAGGTAGCCCACCTGCTCGATTGCATTTTTTTTCCTCAACACGAACACAAAAAATACTTTATTTTTCTTTGCTTACTACTTTTCATGCTTTTGACAGCTGCCACAACGGATTCTTATGTTGGCCTTACATAAGAGTGCAGTAGTGAAGAGGGAAACGATATCAAGGCTCAGTCCCCAGTCCTGACAACTGGACAAGTCCGGATGAGCACCTGTCTCCTTAAGAGATGTGATAAGATGACACATTAAAAAAACTAGGCAAGTTCGAGTCGGACTAACGCACTCAGGGTTCCGTACATATCCAAAATCTACAAGAGTTTGCATTATGATTTTAAAAAACTCCACGTCCACTCAAACCTGATCCCTCTTTAATATGAATTTACTTGAAACGGCAGCTCACTTTGGTAAATTTAGTTGTAAGAAAAGTTGTAATATTTAATGATTAGACTTTTCTTTTGGTTGTGCTATGAGATCTAGGTTCTTGTCAAATTCCATGATTCTAGCTCAAAGGGCAGTAGTATGTTTTGGTTTAGTTCATAAATGTATGCAGATGGGGACATAATATAACTGACCGTATCTTTTGACTGTGTTGTTGTAGAAGTTTGAAATTTTCACACCTATAAGGATCTATAGACCCTAATATTTGATAGTAATTTCAACTTGATATCTATTCTCATTCGTGAGAAAAAGGGTTTTCACAGACAGACGGCAGACTGATAACAGAGTGATCCTATAAAGGCTCTGTTTTTTTTCCTTTTGAGTTACGGATCCATAATTATAGTCTGAGAGAATTTGCTGGTACTTATTAATTCTTTCTTTATGTTTGCTTGCACCCTTATTTACTGCAAAGTTCTTGGAAATGCTAAGGTTTGTAGAGAGGGGCCTTCCGCAACTGATTCTGTTTTAAGAATTCCTACGAACACCAATAAATTAGAAACTGAACATTCACAAATTCACTTAAGACTAATAAAATGTGACAATGAAATTGTGGCTATGACCAATTTATAGTTCAAGGTTGACTTGTGTTTTATTTGATTATATTTATGAAAAATTATGTTTGCCGATTTATTTATTTGAAATTTCAACTTACTTACTTAATTTCGCTGGTTCAGATAGATAGATTCCTATTATTAATTTTAATTTAAAAATCAATTTTAAATATAAAAGAAAAAATTTGAATTGTAAACGAAGAGTCTATTTGACCTGAAAAAAATAATAATTTTATTTAAATAAAATGCATAAGAGAGCATAGCTATGACTCTTATGCATTTGATTTAAGTAAAATTAGGTTATGTTAATTTCTAACAATGTTTTTATACAATATATTGAATTTTTCCTACGATCTGTTATTTAATCCTTTATTTCTGTTTTTATCTTACTAGTTTCAATCGCGAAATGAAATGAAATCTGGAATTTGTGTGATTCGTAACAAAATTACCTTTTTAATCGAAGTCGTATTTTGGAATGAGATTGGAGAGGGATCAAACATCTATGCCAAACTGTCAGCTCAAGAAAATTTATATTCACAAAGCTGAATAATTTTCCAGAAATTCAATAAACTCTCCAATTCTTCCAAGCTTCATTTGAAGTGTTCAATGAAAAAACGTCGACTAGAGCCTTCGAGTGTTGTGAATGCTGCTTCAAGTTTTTCATTTCCAACTCCAGTATTTTATTTGTAAGTGTTTTTTGAAAATAATTGGAAAGAAAGTTTGCAAATTGTTCAAAGTATTAACCCTTAAATGCGCCAATTTTTGGATTCCATTGATTTTAATTTACCATATGTATTCCCCCTCATATTTTGAGAGAAAATTAACAAAAAAAATATTTTGTTATATTTTAATGTATTTTTAGACCAAAAACAAAGTGTTGCAGAACTACAACATGGCGCAATAAGTGCATGAAAAAGGTTGTTTTTTTACACATTACCTAAAAATTTTAATTATGCATAAAACAATATTTTTATTTACTTTTTTTAATTTTTAATATGATATTTATAAAATCAATTGTTTTTTCATTGAAATATAAGAAAACACTACATTTTATTCACATTGTTTGAGTGTAGCCCTTGCAAGAAGGATACTTACTCCTCCCACGGTCAAACCACACTGGCCAATGGGCAACATTGGCTAAGTGAACATCTTTACTTGGTGCTATTTGTCCTGGAACTTTTCTTCTTTGTATTTCTTGAATCGCTTTTTCTAAAGAAGCACTGCTTCGTTTACCACGCTTGGGCGTTGGGGGCGAAGTACCTGAAGTTGTTGCTGAAACATCATCTAACTCACATAGAGTATCTGCTAAGGCCAGTCTGAACGCGGCAAGTCTAAGACTGTTGTGACCGTTTAGAGTGTCTACCTTTCTTGACAATATCCAAACATTTATAATTGTCATATAAATTATGCGATAAAATAGCTTTACCACCCTTTGTTCTTATTCTGTAGCGTCCTATGAAACAATCCATCAAGTCTACTCCTCCCATATTTGCATTTGTATTGTATTTCTCTGTGTCTTGCTCTAGTGCCTGCTTAAATAGGTACCAAAAGTGATCATTTTCAATATTATCTGGTATAAGTGGTGGATCTGAATCATCGTCCTCTTGCTCCTCTTCATTTTAGATGATATCATCTTGAAGATCTCGCGCAATTGCATCAAGATTTTCATAAAATGTCTCCTGGTCCTCTTCATGTTTACTACCACTTTCTTCTTAATCATATTCAGACATTATTCCAGCTTCTAGACGAGATAAATATGTCTCAATCTGATTCTCAGACAGGCGGCTCTTGCAGTAAACAAACACATATTTTTTATGTATGCATTGCGCAATGTTGCATTTCTGCAACAGTCAATTTTATACCAATTTTACATTGATTTATACATCAATTATTATATATTATATAATAACCTCAAATTTTTGTGTCTTTGTTGTATGTATGATTTCTATCAAAGTCTTACCTTGAGGTTTTTGAATAAAAAATCTCGATCAAATATTCATGTAAATCGATAGTCAGGTGATTCGTAAAAACTACCCTCAAAAAATAAAAATATTACAAGTTACAAATAAAACAGTGTTGCTTGTATGTTGAGTAGTATTTTTACTACCACATTATTTTAATATAATAGGAAAACATCCATTATGGAATATTTTGTGCCGAAAAGTTAAAGTGTAGCAGAACTACAACATGACGCATTTAAGGGTTAAGTCTTCTTTTTTAAGTTTATTTCTTACTTTGTTATTTGTTTTCTCTAGCTCTGAAAATGGGTAAATCCTAAACTTAATAGTTACGAAAGTGTGCCTTGTTTTTTAAAGTCGGATACTTAAAAAACGCTAAGTTGCTATCCCGAACATGTTAAATGTATGAATAACAACACTAAATAATACGAGTATAAGCTGATAATTTTATTTTTGATCTCTTAACAGCTATAAAAGAATTGTTTCTTATTTTGTCCACACATTGTCATTATGTATGTTAAGCTACCTTTTGCAGCTACGTAGTACCGGGAAAGTGAAACACAAAAAAATATTTCCTACACCACGGAAAACTGATATTAATGCCCTCATGAAACGCACGAATCATGGAAAACGCCGGACCTCAAGAGACGAATTGGGGATCTATCATGACTCATTAGTCTATCTTACGTTGATAGGGGTGCTTTCTACATTTCAAGTGCGTCGTAAGAACGATTGACCGTGAAGTAATAGTTAAAAAAAATTGCCATGATATTTTTTCATTGCTAAAAATATTCTTAAAGTGGCTACGTTACGCCAAACATAGGCTGGAGAGGCAACACTGGCACAAAATTACATTCTGTCACACAAAGGTTTTGTCGCTCTCCCGTTATTCACATTTCGGGCTTCAGTTATGTCGCTCTTTCGTTATTCGCGATTTTCATAGTGTCGCGCTTCCGTGATTCGCACTTATGGTGATATTGCGACTATAAGTATGGTCAGATCGTGTAGTGTCGGCTAAAAATAGTATCACTCATCTGGATCCGTAGGTGTTGCAATAGGCTAGTAAGTGACCTCAAACTTGAGGATGGAGATTAAAGACATCAGTATATCGAAGAACTACTGTAACCTGAGATCAAATCACCGCAACCAGATTATGCCGGTCGCATCGTTTCCAAGCGTGGTGATCGTAGCGTGGTGACAACAAACTATCACACACACACTATACACACACACACTTCACACATACACACACTTTTTTGTGAACATTTTGGTATACCATCCTTTTCCGTCCAGTAATTGATGTTTTAATATGGTTTGTCTGTCTCTTCGTCTTTTTGAAGGTTAAACTACTGGGAGCGATTTTTGTAAGACATCGTTTGAGCCCCACGAAAGGACAAAGGCAACTTTCAATCAGCTACTTAACAATATAGTCAACCAAGATACTTTTTACATTTTATACATTTTTATGAACTATATGACGTCATAATTTCTTGCCGTCCGTTTATTAACTTCTTAACATTAACTCAAAAATTCAAAACGCACACACTTACAGATTGATCATGTTTTTAATCACTCCCTGGTAACTAGTACCTTTCCTTCAGTTTGGAAACTTGCAAACGTAATCCCTCTTCCTAAAACCGCCAATCCTACTTCCTTCTCACAGTTTCGCCCGATATCTATCCTACCATTCCTCTCCAAAGTCCTCGAGCACATTGTCCATAAGCAGTTAGTTGATCACATAGCATCAAATTGTCTTCTCTCTCCATTTCAGTCTGGCTTTCGGCCAGGCCATAGCACGGTTACTGCACTACTGAAAGTCACTGACGATATCCGTCATGCCATGGAGAATAGGACTGTGACTATTCTTGTGTTACTTGATTTCAGTAGTGCTTTCAACTCTGTAGACTTTGATGTTCTTCTTGCCATTCTTCGCTCTCTCAACATTTCGTCTTCGGCTGCAGCTTGGTTTGATTCTTATCTCCGCGGTCGGTCGCAGCGGGTCCGCCTTGATGAGGCTTCCTCAGACTGGTGTGATCTCGCTGCGGGTGTGCCTCAGGGTGGTGTTCTCTCTCCTCTTCTCTTTTCCGTCTTCATTAATACTGTTACATCAGTCATCTCATCTAACTTCCATCTCTATGCAGACGATTTGCAAATCTACCGCAGCTGCAACGTCACGGATATCTACGGTGCCATTGAGAGCCTTAATGAAGACCTTAAACGCATCGCTAACTGGGCTGAATCTTTTGGTCTGCTAGTTAACCCAAGTAAATCGCAGGCTATGATTATCGGCAGCCCATATATGAGTAGGCAATTAGATCCAGTTTGCCCTCCAGTTCTTTACAACGGCACCTCCATCACCTTTTCAAAAACTGCAAGAAACCTTGGTCTGGTCATGGATTACAACCTTTCTTGGGACGCTCACGTGAACGAGGTCAGTCGTAAATTGCATTTTTCATTGCATTCTCTCAAACGCCTTCAAAGTTTTTTACCCCTGAAGACTAAAATTTCCCTTGCCCATTCTCTCCTATTACCAATCCTTGACTACGCCGACTCATGCTATTTGGACGTCACTGAGGAGCGATTAAATAAGCTTGAGCGCCTCCAAAACTTGTGCATTCGATTTATTTTCGGATTGCGCAAGTACGACCACGTGTCTCACTTTCGTTCACAGCTCAAGTGGCTCCCAATTCGTTTTCGCAGGAATACACATATCCTTTCTCTCCTCTATACCATTCTGTACAATCCCTCGTGCCCGTCTTATTTACGTGAGCGTTTTTGTTTCTCTCGGTCACAAGTTGAGCCTTGCCGCCCCAGCGTCAGGACTAACTTGTGTATCGCCTCCCACCACTCCGATTTCTATTCCTACTCCTTCACTGTTCATGCGGCTAGGCTGTGGAACTCCCTCCCACACACTGTTCGCGATAGTCCCTCTATCGCTATCTTTAAAAAACGAGTCAAAGAGCACTATCTTTCCCTGTCTTAGTTAGCCATATATTTATTTATTAGTTAGGTATTATTTATGTATAATATCATAACATAATATGTATTTTATACATACAAATATATACAAATATATATCATATATTTATTATTATTATTTTTTTATTTGTGTAGAAGGTTTATATATTTTAATTAGATACCTATGTGTAATTTATTATTGTTACTTTTATGTATAATTTTTGAGTTTGCGCATGATCTATCTGCCTTCTCCAATACTATTCACGCTCGCCTAGGTCTGCTGGAAGACATTTCTTTAGTGAAATAAGTAGTACCTGTTGTGTCGTCTTTTTATATGTATTGTCCATTGTGTTTTCTTGTGTGCAATAAATTATAAATAATAATAATAATAATTGACTAAATACACACACAAACACTACACGCAACAACAAAAATACACAAAACACTTAAGTTAACTTACAGACTGAAACAGTGTTTTTTTATTATTGAAATTCTTACTTTACGCAAACAAAGTCGCAAGCATCAGCTAGTGTGTATAAAATTTGAAGAAATATTTTTTCATTCGGAGTATTTTTCAGACACGTATGAAGTACCAAACAGACGGACATAAACAGAAACGATCTTCAAAAAAGCCTACCTTTCAGTAGGTGTGATTTCATCAGCAAGTTGATTTGCCAATGCAAGATTTCTTTGAACACGGAAATCATTTTAGCGGGGGCGAGAATTTGGGGATGTGTCACCTTAACTTGATTTTACAGACGTGTCAATAAAGATTTGGGGCTTAGAGGCCTGTTCTTTTTCGAAACCGGTTTCGCCATAGTACGAAAAGAGGACTTACGAGTATTTCTGTTTTGTTCGAACGTAACCTGTATGTTGCCGGTTTTGGAGTCAAAGAAGTAAAGAGCGGCTTTAGATTAAGTAACCGAACCGGGTGGTTCGGTTACTTGCTTGCTTGCTTTTTTCTGCCGTGAAGCAGTAGTGTTTGCACTGCTGTGTTTCGGTTTGAAGAGCAAGGGAGCCAGTCTTATTAGTGTCAAATTATGCCATTAATAAGACAGTGGGTGCTATGGGCGGTGGTGACCACTTACCATCCCATGGCCCACCTGCTCGTTTGTTCACTTGTAACATTAAAAAAAAAAACTATTTTAACTGTTTTGCTAGTTTAGTACCGGCATCGCGACTTGGCAGGCTAATTGCTGCGGTGGGGCGGTACGGCTGAAGCCGTGGAAGAAACCGGTTAATTAAGGTTTAGAGGGTATCCTAGTTCAAGACACAGGTATTTGTTGTGTACAAACTATTGCTATCACGCTATGCCCCAACAATCCTACCGTAGTATGCAAAAGGGATAACCTATAGCTAAGACCAATTTCTTCTCCAAAACCGAGTATCAATATTTAAGGACAGAGTAGATCAACGCTCCAATTTTTCAAGTTTTCCTGGTAGTTGTCTTAATATAGCGGAAAAATGGGAATTTTATTCAGGTTTTTGAATAGTCAATTTCTTTTAATAATTATTTTTGGGAAAAAAAATATTGCCACGGTTATGCCGATAGTAGACTTAAGAAACAAAACACCATCTCTCAACAGGCATAATCCAGGGAGGAAATAGGGGAATACATTTGTATCAATTTGTGTGGAAGAAATGCAGCAAGGATACACTCTTAGGCCGATATTTCACTGGGACACCAGTAAAGACACGAGAGTCGCCACACCCTGCGGCCACAGTATTAAGGGCTATATTTCACTGGGAGTGGTAGCGCAACCAGCATCCGAGCTGGTCGCGCCGCCAAATTGGTTGCGCAACCAAACGGACACCAGGTGAGTAACTCTCTATAGAGCTGTGTACATTTTGTTGGTAGCGGCGACTGGTTGCGCCGCCATGGTGTCCCAGTGAAATATCGGCCTTAAGGAAAGCTTGCATTTCGGTATCACTCTGAGTGAAGTTTTTTTATAGAGCGGTCTATAACCGATATGAATCGGTAAATCATAAACCTCTCTCAAGCCCTCGATTTGTGATCAAAATTCCATGAACTCCTTTGAATTTGATATTGAGAATTCAAAGCAACAAAATAGAAATGCGGTGTAAAATTCTCGGGAATTACTTATTGATTTTCAATCAATCACATTTAGTTTCAATAAGCAGTTAAGAATATTCAAGAAATTGCTTTGACATTATTTCCTAGAAACGATTGAACGATATATAAAATTATAGACTTACAGACTTTTGGAATATTTCTTAGTAATTTTGAACGTAGCTATCAAAGACACAAATAACTTTAATTCACGGATTTTTATTAAGAAACTGACTGTGAGATCGTAAAAAAATTTCTTTTAGGGTTCCGTAGCCAAAAAAGGAACCCTTATAGATCTGTCTGTCTGACCGCGGCTTAGCTGATTTGACATTTCATCCACACTGACAAAGTGGTTGGTGGCCTTTTGGTTGGCCGGTAGAAAATGCCGCGTGGCATTAGGCCCGCCTTTTGTACTGTAGTGCAATAAAGTTTAAGTGGTAAAATAAAATTTTGAATAATATATTTTTTTAGGGTACCTCCGTTACAAGTAAAGTAGGGATGATTTCTTTTTTTATTGTCTTCCCCATAGTGTGGGATGTTATTGGATAGGTATTTTAAAAATAATGTAAGTCTGCTAAGATCTTTTTTCGATTTAGGGATGCTTTTGCGAAATATTAAGCTTGAAAGCGGAATTATTTGTTAGAGTCGAGTGTCCCCCCCTGCCAGCTAGACGGTTGTTATTGGAAATATGGAAAAATTTACAGTTGTAGCATACTCGTATATGATAAAATTAAAAGTAAGTAAAAGTAAGTAAAGTTAATAAGGCTTCACAGGTTAATGAGCTAAAGCCTTACCAGTAAGCTCGTTACACAGCATAGCAATAGCCGGCGCGTTTGTGTCCCGTCCGTCGAACACCTTGATGATATCCGCGCGTCGTAGGCAGCTGGGAAAAAGGAAATAATAATTTGTAGTTAGGCCATTTAAATGTCTACATTTATTTTAGTGGTATTCAGTTTTTAATGCTGGCATCCCTATTTTCCTGAACGCTACGTCTTCTGGCGACTACTTTGTACTGTGCTTTGCCAACTACGTTGCGTTCCGAACCGGGTAAAAATTACTCTGACAGCAGGATAGCGTTATATGACATCCATCGGTGTGGTCGAGACAGACTGCTGTCAAATGTTAACTATCGTTTTGGAACTCGCTCTAACCCCCAGATTACATAGTAAGTATAGTAACTAACCTAAAATACATCGCTCCGCAATCTTTATCTTTTTTAAAATTTTTGATCAACTAAATCGTGTTGTGCTTATAATAAACTGCGCTTATACACACAATACACATACACGACGCACACGATCAAAAACCACTAAACAGTTACAAAATAAGTGCACATCTTGTCGACGGCCGCAACGCATTTCGGTAAGTGAACCAGTATACTTTCCTCATTTGATTTCTCTTTTATCTTTATATAATCCCGCCTAGATAAGTATTAACGGCTGCCGAGTGATTTTGGCCCTAATTCATCATCTAATTTGAAAATGTGTCATCACAAAACATTCACTGAACCGCTGAACCGATTTAGATGAAATTTGATACAAAGATAGTTTAAAACACGAAGAAGCACATAGGCCGTGTACCCATCAGAAGTGCTGGATTGAATAAGATTAATTACATTACCGTGTGGTGCCGGCAAAGAACAGTACCAACGCAAATCTGCCGGTTGGTGTCGTAAGAGGCGACTAAGGATTTATAAACCGGAGGATTGGCAGCAGCATCTTTCTGTGTATCGTACCATCTTACATACTGCGGTCACCAACAACAGCGGACGCCAGTCGCAACGCTTACAAGCGTGGTGACACGTGGTCTTCGTCACTGTGCGTGGTGGTGGTAAATCCTCTCCTAAGTATCACGCATTTTTGGTGGGTTTCTGGAGGGAGCTCCCGGGCCTGCAGTGGGCGTTTCATGGGATGTTATGAATTACATTCTAAAAAATAAACTACCTGTGGTTCTACCAGTGGGACCACGGGTAATACGCCGTTACGTTTTCCTCAATTCCATGCGTTCGAATTTGCAGGCAACAGCTAGTAAATATAGTAAGTATTCAAGTACGTTGAAAAATTCTGTTTAGAAAATTACTAACTAGGCCATCTCGGTAAAGTAATTAACTACCCCAGTAGAGGGCAGCAGCGGAACTTCAACTTAGTTACTTAGCTCGCGCGAAGCGTTAGCGACCAGGATAATTCTATTTAATAGCTCAGCCAGGGCACTTAGCTCATAACCTTGTACCTATAAGGGTGCACACATAATGAACAAAGTTACAAGTACAGTTGCACCAACTTTTCTGTTCTAGGCGGACAAATGAGAGAGAGCTCTAGAGCTCCACGAGCTTATTCCACCATCTCCCTTTTACCATCGGGAGTCCAGACGCACCGCAGGATATCACCCATACTTAGTTGATATTCCGCACATTCGCACAAAGCGCTTTGAATCATCCTTCCTATCCTATCCTACTAATATTATAAACGTGAAAGTTTGTAAGTATGGATGTATGTTTTTTACTCTTTCACGTAAAAACTAATGAATGGATTTTAATGAAACTTGGCACGCATATAGGTTAGGTCCTGGAATAACATATAGGCTACTTTTTACCGTGGGAAAACACTTCATTCCCACGCAGACGAAGTCGCGGGCACAAACTAGTCTAAATATATAAAAGGCAAACCTGACTGACTGATCTATAAACGCACAGCCGAAACTACTGAACGGATTTCGATGAAATTCGGCACACAAATAGTTTTAGTGACCTAGGCATCCGCTAAGAAAGGATTTTTGAAAATTCGCCCCCTAAAGGGGTGGAAAAGGGGTTAAAAGTTTGTATGAAAGTCCGTCATTTTTAGAGCTAGAAGCTTGAAACTTTGTTTTTAGGTTAACGATTAGAAATAAACAATTACGTGTCCTAGGGTTTTTGAAAAATCAACCCCTAAGGCGGTGAAAAAGGGGTTGAAATTTTGTATGGGGAAACAAGATTAGTTAAACTATTTTGTTCGAAACTTCACAGCTATTAATAGATGAGTAAACACATGTTTAAGGTTTTTTCAGAATTCAACCCCTGAAAGGGGGAAACGGGGTGAAAAAGTCTAAAAACAAATACGGGTATCGTTTGTATGGTATTTCGGGTCACTGATTACGAAAACTACAAAATTTTTTAAATCCAACGTGGTGGACGTGAAATACCATCATCCCCCTGGGGATGGAGTTGGGGTGCGATAGGTTTGAAATGTCTAAAAATCAATATGGGTGTCGTTTGTATAGTTTATCGGGTCGCTGATTACGAAAACTACAACAATTTTGAAATCCAACGTGATGGACGTGAAATACCATCATCCCCTGGGGTTGAGGTTGAGGTGCGATAGGGTTGGAATGTCTAAAAATCTATATGGTATCATTTCTATGTTAAAGATAGCGGGTAAATTGGCGTTAGGGGTAAGGATAGGAGCAGGGATAGAGTAGAGGTAGAGAGGTAGAGAGGTAGAGAGGTAGTTAAGTAGAGAGGTAGAGGTACAGGTAGAAGGAGAGGGAGGGGGAGAAGGAGGGGAAGTGGGAGAGGAAGGGAGAGAGGGAGGGGGCAGGGGGAGAAGGAGGGGAAGGGGGAGAGGAAGGGAGAGAGGGAGGGGGCAGGGAGAGAAGGAGGGGAAGGGGAGGGTGAAGGGGTGGGAGGGGATAGGGAGAGGGTGAGGTATGGGCAGGGGGAGAGGGAGGAGGGGGAGAGGAAGGGGGGAGAGAGGGAGAGGGTTTTAGTTTTTCTCAATTACTTCTGCAAATTGGCTCTGTTTTGAAAGATTACATAAAGGTGTCTCTCATCTCTCTTTCTACATTTGTTAGGTTAAGTGACAACTTTAAGGCATAATACTGCTGCTAAGTTCATCTGTTCTGAGTAATTTATGAGTAACTTCAGCTGGATCTTGAATTGTACTCATTGATTTGCGCAGGGTTAGTCCCGTTTTTCCTCAGTTTAAAATTACCCCGATATGACGGGAAAATATCTCATTGCTTCGGAAAACCGGTAACAACATAAATACGAAAACCACGCGAGCGAAGCCGCGGGCAACAGCTAGTCTTTTATAATGCGCACGGCTAAAGAGTGGAATTCTCTGCCTGCGTCTGTGTTCTCGAGTTCATATAATCCGAATCTATTCGAGTCGCGAGTGAATAGGCTTCTTCTAGGTAAGCTCGTTCCATTGTTGAACTCATCTCTGTCTTCACGACTAGATCGAGGTCAAGAGTAAGCTTATTTTCAATAAAAAAAAACAAAAACAGATGGAGAACTAAAGACGCTACTACTACAGCTGACACTAAAGGGACACATTGCCAAAGAGATTTGAACATCGCTACGAGCGCAGCGAGGTTCAAATCTCTTTGCACATTGCGATAGATGACAGCGACGCGGCCACCTGAGTCTCAACCAGGGACTAGATCAGTACTATACGTAGTCTAAACAGATTCGGTGGTAGTCAAAGATTTCGGACCTCCTTGCTTCGCTCGAAATAGAAACCGTACTTATTTATTTTACTATGGGATGACATCTGCCAGCATGTCACATCTCTCTTTTGCTATGCAATGTCATATCATCATGGACTATCGTATACTATTAAACAAGCAAAATTTGTATATACACTCACAGGCAGAAATAACCGGCCGGTCTATTTTCTGTCGTACATTTTCATACAAGTAAGGGATCAAATGAAGCGTCAATATATTTCCTAAACGAAATAAATATCCATGAATAAACAGTGTGATCATTAAATAAGGTGTCTGACTACCGATTCTTGAAGACTAGACCTGTGCACGGTACTCGTATCCAAGAAATTCCGTGCATCGTTCAGAAAAAAATATACGTCATTTTGTCAGAAATCTCTTACACTTAGCGAATTAAAATGTTTTAAGAGTCGCACGGGTTTTCTTCAACATTTTAGATATACCTTATCTTTGACAATATTGTTAATAAATAAGGTTCTTATCTAAAGAGAATCAATCAGATTTGTATTTTTATTCAATTTAGGTAATATATTGTCGCTTCGTTTCTCCCCATATTTGTATGAAAATATATGAAAGAAAACAGACCGGCCGGTTATTTCTGCCGGTGAGTGTATATATTTGTAACCGGTTTCTCGAAAACGGCTCTAACGATTTCGATAAAATTTACCAAACGGGGGTTTTTGGGGGCGAAAAACCGATCTAGCTAGGTCTCATGTCTGGGAAAATTTTTAAGCATTTGCGTTTTAGACAAAAACCTACAGCGCCATCTGTTGTCGGGTTACATAGCTTGCTCACCCCCTGATATTTTAATGTGCTATTATAGAGCGAAGCTCGGTCGCCCAGGTACTTATAAAATAATCAAAATAACCCTACCAAATTAATAGAACAACGCCTTCATTGCATTTACAAAGATATTGTGTTATTTGTTGTGACTTTACATCACATGTCCCAAACTTGTGACGAGTTATTTCTTTGATCTTACTTCTAATCCCTTATTGTTCTGAGGAGGCATTACCTAAAAATTCGGTTTGGGGTGTCATTCCCGTAGATAGGTTTTATTCAAGAATTCGGACGCCTTGCTTCACTCGGAATATGAAGAATACTAATTTATTTTACTATGGGATAACATCTGCCATTGTGTCCCAAGTTGAAATGTCAACTCATCAAACGTGATGTGACATCCTTACATAAAATTTACAGAACGACGCCTATGCCGTATTTACAATGACTGAATGAATGTCAGAATACCTTGTCACACATATTTTCAATAATCTTCCTTCAATTACAAAGACACAAAAACTTTAACCTTTTTGGAAACACGTAAACATTTTTTAAATGGCAAAAAATCCTAAAGTTTTTGGAAACAAGGGACACAAAGTGTGTGGTAAGATGGTGCCTTTTTGTTTCTGAAGCAAAGTAGGTTAAATAAAAATTCATTAGACACTTGAAATTTTCGATATTTTGTCTCTGTATCCGAAAGGAATTAACTTCAAAAATCCTATCCATTGTTCACAATTGAATCTGCAAATTGGTGAAAGCCATACATTATCTCGTTAATATTAAGATAATTAATGCTGTTAGCCGATGCTGAACTCATTACCGGTAGTATCGACATACAGGCTCTTTTAGCTAGTTACTAGTTTTACACAGTTAATCCTAACTCACCCTAATGTAAAAGGTTCAACTCACCAAATGGCCTCTATTTAAGACCATTGCCACTAGGTTTAACAGCTTAACGTGCCGTCCGTGACACGAAAAACATACCAATTAAAACTTGTTTTTGAACAAAACCGGTCAAGTGCGAGTCAGACTCGCGCGCCGAGGGTTCCGATATACATTTAGTATTTTCGGAAGCAATTAAGTCCATTTTTAGGACCGCAAAACTTAATTTGTTTGTAAAGGTTTTTTTCAGATTTCTAAAAAACTGTGCAACTTAAAAAGATCGTTTTATTTTTGCTTTAATGCTGAAATAAATTTCTATCAACTGTGATTAATTCAGATTTTTTCCTGCCACAAACTTCGGAGATAAGGGGGGGAGAGGGATAGGTATTTTTTTGTCATTTTAGGGTTCCGTACCTCAAAAAAAAAAACGGAACCCTTATAGGATCACTTTGTTGTCCGTCTGTCTGTCTGTCAAGACCCTTTATATCACAAACGGGTAGAGGTATCAGGTTGAAATTGATAATATATATTAGGGTCCATGAACCACACTAGATCTGAAAGTTTAAATTTTTTACAATGACGCAATCAAAAGATATGGCTTTTTATGTCCTCATCTCCATACATTTCTGCAAAAATGCAAAACCTACAGGGTACTTCCCGTTGACCTAAAATTATGAAATTTGGCAAGAAGCTAGGTCTCAAAGTACAAATAAAGGGAAAAGTCGTAAATCATTAAATATTACAACTTTTGTCACAACTAATGGTAACCAATTGAGGTGAGCTCCCGTTTCAAGAACATTCATATAAGTGAGGGGTCAAGTTGAATGGTCGCGGAGACGATTTTTGTTTTAGTTCTATTTTAAAAAAACGGGAACACTTACAAACTTCGAAATTGGTATGTTTATAGTGCATAAGCTATAAAATAACAACAAATAATAAAATTTGGTCAAGCGCGTGTCGGACTAAAAAAATCTAGCACATTAACTTACTGAAATTTTAACTAATACAATTATGATTATGTGGTGGTACGGAACCCTCAGTGCGCGATTCCGACTCGCACTTGGCCGGTTTTTTTTCATCATAACTTGAAAACTAAGAGTCCTAAAAAAGTACAAAAATATATTTTACAATTTGCAAGTAAAGCCCTTTCATACGTACGATACCCCACTCAACCTAGTAGCAACAATTTGAATTTGGTCCCCCCCCCCCCCCTATTTCGGCCCCCTTTACATCAATAGTCATAATTTTTTTCATATTATTTCATGTGCAATTTAGTTGGGCAACCATATTTTGAAATTATTCCAAATTCCAAGATAGCGTAAGTGGTTGCCGAGATTTACAGGTGTGACAGACAGACAGACAGACGGACAGACAGACAGACAAAGTCGCACCATAAGGGTTCCTTTTTTTTTGCCGTTTTGGTATCGGAACCCTTAAAAGAACAACACTAATATTAATAAGAATTTATTTGATAAGTGTTTATTTGATGTTTTATCTATAAAGGTATTTCATTGATGGAAACGAAATTTCCTACGCTTCTTCCTTTTCGTTGATAAGCCAAAACCGTAAATTTTAAAAATTTAGATTCATTTCGTTAAACCTGAAACTTTACTTTCCTTTTAAAATTACGCATTTGCTTACTCAGAACAGTAATAGTTTTCCATAATTTCAACGTGTCTTAGAGTTTTGCAATAAATAACAAATACTTAACCCTATGTAAAAGTTACACCGACAAGAGACCTGGTATAAATTGGCACCGGCATGTAGTAACTCAATTAAAAAACTCCCTCCTGAACACGGGATTCAGAGCTGCTAAATATTCCGTTAAACACGAGTTTGAGTTACTTTTATCATATTAGAATAGTAATGAAGAGAAACGTGTATTAATAATATTTAGGGACAAGTGCATTTTTCTCATTCTTACTTATGGGCCTCAGACTTGGTCCTTTTCGGACATCCAGAAAAAAAAAGTAAAAGCATAAAACAGACAGAATTTAGTTAAAACGGCAGTTATTAATATATTTTGGACTGCGCAAAGAGAACGGCGCTAACGCAGCATTATTGTTGCCAGCGAGAACCAGCAACACTGATATTCTGTTAGCACCAGGAGATGCGCAAACCAAGTTTACAATTTACATCCGGATGATAGCAGAAATCTTGTTTAAGCACAAAATATTGATTAACAAAACACTTAAAAGCTACAAGATAAGATATTAGAAACGGATGTCAGCAACGTGTCAGCATCTACGGGTCACTTTCTGCTGTACTAGGTAAGTGAACTGGAAAAATTCCAAGCATTCCTATTGGTTTGAATTTTCCAGCTCGCAGCTGCTAGAGCTGTCACATTTTCCAGCTCTTGTGGAAAAACACTCTGAAAGTTTGTTGACGGATTAGCGTAGCATACTCGGGGTCAGTCTATACGCATTACGCACCAAGTTCGAAATAAGACGCTGAGTTCCCAGAACCAGATAACTCATAATAACA
Source organism: Athrips mouffetella (assembly GCA_947532105.1). NCBI lineage: Eukaryota > Metazoa > Arthropoda > Insecta > Lepidoptera > Gelechiidae > Athrips > Athrips mouffetella. The sequence continues at coordinate 3,243,463 of OX383964.1, read as the reverse complement.
TCCCATGAAACGTCCACTACATGACTGGGAGCTCCATCCAGAACTTCAACGAAAAGTGTTGTACTTAGAAGAGGATTTACCATAGTCACCACGATTGTAAGCGTTGTGGCTGGCGACCGATGTTGTTGGTGACTGAATATGTAAGATAGTACAAAGATGCTGCTGCCCTACCTCCAGTTTATAAGCCCTTATTCGATTCTTTCGACATCCACGGGTAGAGATAGGTTGGTACTATTCTTTGCTGGGACCACACAGACCAACCAGGTAACAAATAAAGCTCAAAAAGCCGCTTATCTTAAGTGGCATGCATAGGGCCAGTCATGTCGCCCGAATGCCGAATCTACTAGGGGCCAATCGCCAAAAGACGTCGTGGTCGACCTCAAAAGAGGTAGCGAGATTTACATGCTCATCCATGCCCTTTTAACGCCGTCACGGCTCTACCCTAAACGAACGAATGAAGGCCTTTGCCTTGAGTGGGATACGCCCTACTTCTAAATAACATAACATAGAACTATACAGGGTGTTAATTTGATTGCGTGCCATAGCTCAGGGGCGGGATCAGTATCAGTAACTGAACAACTTTTCCCAAGGAACATAGGTTGAAATATGAAAAACCAAATTTGACCTTCCATACAAGATGCGCTATCAGCTGATGCATTTTCTATGGGAGGTCAAAAAATTATTTTCGTGTTTCGCCCTATGTATGTTCCTTGGTAAAAGATGTTCAGTTTCCGATACTGATCCCGCCCCTCAGCTATGGCACGCAATCAAATTAACACCCTGTATTGTCGTACGAAAGTGGGCAATTAGCGCAATGGGCAAAAATTCTGACTTGATAGGTACTACTTTTAGATCACATCTTAAAGATGTTAATTAACACTACGATTACTGATGTCTGTACATACTGATTTGTTAGCTGATCTTGTGAAGCATTTGTGAGACTGAATAAAGTACTACTTATAAGAAAGGATCTTAAGACCATGATTACATCCCAACATACCTTTCAAATCAAGTAAAGAAGGAAGTGAAGTAAAACAACAATTTCAAAGCTAAGACTTACCTAATGTCACCCTTTTGAAGGGCAACCTCTTCGAACACCACTTTCACGCGTTCCTTTGGTCTGAAAAGTAAACGGAAGCAGTGAATAGGGATCCCTCGTTCTGAGTATCGACTCTGTTCATCGTTGATAATACAGGGTGTAAAAAAACGATGATCTTTCTAAGGGGTGATTCTTAGTATATTAGGTCTTAATTTAATAGTGAATATAATTTTAGTATGTTATTCAGACCATGAAAATGAACAACTTTCTCTAAGGAACATTGGTCGAAATACGAAAATCAGTTTTTCACCTCCCATAGAAACTGCATCAGCTGATAGCGGATATTGTATGGGAGATCAAGAATTGCTTTTCATACTTTGACCTATGTTGTTTTGGGAAAAGTCGTTCAGTTTCATGGTTTCAGTATAATGCTAAAGTTATGTTCACTATTTCTGTAGGACCCTGTATTATATAACATATAAAAAGATTTTTTCATAAAAAGTAGTTTTAGGTCAAGAAGACCTCTATGATCAGCTGGTGATGCAGACAAGGATGTTTTTGTTATAATATGCAGTCATTAGCAAGTACATATCAATTTCAATAAATTACTGTTATGTGATTCGAAGGAAAATCAAATTACTTGATCACCCAAAAGAATTTTTTTTTTTTACAATTTATTAGTGTTTTAGAATCACCCCTCGGAAGGATCATCGTACTTATTGTACAGCCTGTATTATACATTGCCATCTTTTGGCGAGTACAAGAACTTATTTGCTGCAAAGTGGGCTGCAAAGGGACTCGGTAAACAAAGCACTTGTAATGGATTTCTAACGTAAATACCTATTAATATTTTTATGTGCAGTAAGTATTTTAGTAACAGTTATGCAATTTAATCCAACCTTGCATGTAAATCGTAGGAGCAATCCATGCTTTTGGCATATACGTGGGACACTCAGAAATATTTGCGACACTAAAAAAAATTGTTCTACAGGTACATATATTTTTATTAAATCTTTTCAAAGTACTCTCCACCAGCCTCTATACAAAGATTCATGCGTCTGAACCAGTTTTCAAAACACTTTTTCCAGTCCGCCGTAGACACCTCGTTTACAGCCTGCTCGAACGCAGCCAGCGCATCTTCCGGCGACGAAAATTGTATCCCCTTGAGCTGATTTTTTATTTTTGGAAATAAAAAGAAGTCACACGGTGCTAGATCAGGGCTGTAAGGAGGGTGACCCAGGAGTTTGACTGGTGTGCTGTCCAGGAAGTCCCTCGTTTTGAGCGCGGTGTGTGCAGGCGCATTGTCGTGGTGGAGCAGTAGTCCGCGGAGCCCTGTGTTTGGTCGCTTGTTGCTCACAACAGAAAAAACTTCTGGTAAACATTTGGTAGTATACCATTCGGCGTTGATGCTTCTTTGATCTCGTAAGGGAATTGAGGCCAAGTGGCCAGTCAAATTAAAAAAGCTGGCGATCAAAATCTTCCCCCCGCTTCGAGATCGCTTCACTTTGGTAGGCGTTGGTTCATTTTGAAACACCCAAACTGTCGACTGGCGCTTGGTTTCTGGATCGTATTGATAAATCCAGGACTCATCACCTGTTACGATGTCGTAAACACGCCGAGACGAGCCTGCTTCAAATTTGTTCAGCATATCACGGCACCATTCCACCCGGGCCTGCTTCTGAGCGTCGGTGAGGTAGTGCGGCACCCAGCGCGATACTATCCTCCTCACGCGAAGATGCCCGTGTAGAATCTCGTGAACGCTTCCCGATCCAATCTTTAATATGTGCTGAATCTCCTGATATGTAATTCGCCTATTATCTTGGATTAAATTTTTCACTGCTAGCACGTTTTCTTCCGTAATAGCCGTCAAAGGGCGACCGCTTCTTTCTTCATCCCCCAAGGTTGGTCGACCGCGCCTAAATTCGTTATACCAACGATACACGGTTGCCTTGGAGGGGCCTTCATCCATAAATGCCATTTGAAGTCTATCGAACGATTCATTCGGTTTCAGGCGACACTTGAAATCGTAAAAAATCATAGCTCTAAAATGTTCCCGGCGCAGATCCATTTTTCAGTAAGACACGATACTTTGAATTGGCTCGCAAAAAATGTGGAGGGAAATTTTGAAAATGGAACACACATATTTTTACTTACAAGTAATCATATTTTCGAAAAAGATTCTGACCGGCCAGTCTCCCATATATAAAAACTATTTTTCGCAATACTTTCTGAGTGGCCTGGTATGGACGAGTATTGTGGGCTGTACAGTCGACCATGGGTTGGCCGGTTCCCGGACGGACTGGACTGATAGTCATATTTCTTGGACTGCTTGGTCAACATTCTTACCTTGCTTGAAAATAGTAGGAGCTTAACACATTGTTGGGATATATGGGATGTTATTGTGGGCTGTACAGTCAACAGTGGGTTGACCGGTTTCCGGGCCGACTGAACTGGCAGTCGCATTCCGTGTACCTTCTGGTCAATATTCCTCTCATGAAAATGGTAGGAGCATCGCACGATGTTGAGATATATGGACGGGTAACGTGGGCTGTACAGTCGCCCATGTGTTAGCCGGTTGCCAGACTTACTAAGATGGTAGTTCAATCAGTCCGGGATATTCCATGGACGTTTTAGTCAATATTCGTACCTTGCGTGAAAATGGTAGGAGCACCGCACGTTGTTGGGATATATGGACGGGTAACGTGGGCTGTATAGTCGGCCGTGGGTTAGCCGGTTGCCAGACTTACTAAGATGGTAGTTCAATCAGTCCGGGATATTCCATGGACGTTTTAGTCAATATTCGTACCTTGCGTGAAAATGGTAGGAGCACCGCACGTTGTTGGGATATATGGACGGGTAACGCGGGCTGTATAGTCGGCCGTGGGTTGGCCGGTTCCCTGATCGACTGAACTGGTAGTCACATTCCGTGCCCGGTAGACGGACGCCATCTGTCTCGAAAAGACCTGGAGACAAAAGAAAAAAAAGTTTAATCATCATTATCATAACATGCCTTCAATTCCACTGCTAAGCATCGAGCTTTCCCTGGAATTTCACGTGTCGTGTTCAAGTGATGTGGCTAGCAAAATAGACCGCAGTACGAGTAGTTATTGGCACGTGGACAGTTAAGAAAAAGAATAGAATAAGAATAAGAAAGCTTTATTTGCAGTATATGTGGGTTTACAAGTTGTTACATTTTTGTAGTATCACACACTTATCCAATAAACAAATTTGGCATGCAAATAATTATGATAAGATTTTATTTAACGAATGATATCACAATTTATTTACGACATTAATAATATTCATGTTAAGAACACCAGAATAAACTATCATATTCCAAAACTCGTCAACCACTTTGACGCTATGTGATGCCTCACATAAATCCTCGTTAGTGCAGGTGAAGGGGTACAGTGGACAAGAGTACAGCGCTATGTTTTGCGATAGATTCGCAATGATTTTGGTTTATGAAGCTCCATCTCGCCATGCTTTCTTTAAAGCGGCCAACCTGAAGTTTGGTCACGAATGAAATGGGCAGATTGATACGTTTGGTCTACGAAGAAAAGATTAAGTTTGAACATGTTCAATTGATACTAGGATCATGTTGACAAAACTGAAGAGCGAATCATTCAACAAAACTGTACAACTATCTCCAGAATAGATTTTTATTTTATTAATAATTAATGCACTTGATGATGTACTTGAAGGCAATCTGGGGAAGTACCAACCCCTTGCCTTTTTATTTTAGCAGTGTTTGTATTGCTATGTTTCAGTTCGAAGGATAAGGTGAAATTACTGGCACATGGGAAATACATTGTAAGACAGTGGGTGGTATGGGCGGAAGTGGATACTTACCACTTACCAGGTGGCCCACCTGCTTCTTTGCCCACTTCTATAAAAAAAAACCGGCCAAGTGCGAGTCGGACTCGCGCACTGAGGGTTCCGTACCACCACATAAACATAATTGTATTAGCTGAAATTTCAGTAAGTTAATGTGCTAGATTTTTTGAGTCTGACACGCGCTTGACCATATTTTATTATTTGTTGTTATTTTATAGCTTATGCACTATAAACATACTAATTTTCAAGTTTGTAAGTGTTCCCGTTTTTAAATAGAACTAAAACAAAAATCGCCTCAGCGACCATCCAACTTGACCCCTCTCTTATATGAATGTTCTTGAAACGGAGCTCACCACAATTGGTTAACATTAGTTGTGAGAAAAGTTGTAATATTTAATGATTTCAGACTTTTCCCATTATTTGTACTGTGAGACCTAGCTTCTTGCCAAATTTCATAATTTTAGGTCTACGGGAAGTACCCTGTAGGTTTTGCATTTTTGAATAAATGTATGGAGATGAGGACATAAAATGCCATATCTTTTGATTGCGTCGTTGTAAAAAATTTAAATTTTCAGATCTTGTGTGGTCCATGGATCCTAATATGTGGTATTAATTTCAACCTGACACCTTTACCCGTTCGTGAGATAAAGGGTCTTGACAGACAGACAGACAGACAGACGGACAACAAAGTGATCCTATAAGGGTTCCGTTTTTTCTTTTGAGGTACGGAACCCTAAAAACCGGCCAAGTGCGAGTCGGACTCGCGCCCTAAGGGTTCCGTACCTATCTACCATATGATATACTAAAAGCTTTTGCTCTTTGATTTTAAAACTCCGCGTCCATCCAACTTGACCCCTCTTTTATAGAAAAGTTCTTGAAACGGGAGCTAACCGTAATTGGTTACTTTTAGATGTGAAAAAAATTGAAATATTTAATGATTTTAGACTTTTCCCTTTATTTGTACTGTGAGATCTAGCTTCTTGCCAAATTTCATAATTTTAGGTCAACGGGAAGTACCCTGTAGCATAGACCTGTAGGTTTTGCATTTTTTGCATAAATGTATGGAGACGAGGACATAAAAAGCCATAAGCCTTTCTTTTGATTGCGTCGTTGTAATAAATTTAAATTTTTAGATCTTGTGTGATTTATGGACCTTAATATTCGTTATCAATTTCAACCTGATAGCTCTTCTCGTTCGTGAGAAAAAGGGTCTTGACAGACAGACAGACAGACAGACGGACAACAAAGTGATCCTATAAGGGTTCCGTTTTTTATTTTTATGTACGGAACCCTAAAAATAAAGATTTTATATGTAAATTATAAACATCTCCCAAGATCTCAAACAGAAGCTCAAAGAGTACCTACCTATACTAAAGTTTATATGAATCCCTACTTGAATATGAACAACACTCTTTACATAAAATCCGCACAGACTCCGAAAAAATAATATCCCTAGCTAACCCACTTAGCAAATGCCAGTCTTTAATAAAACCAAAATAACGACATTTTTACTCCGGTCACATTCCTGTTTCATTCCCCAATAAACTCGCATTTCAACAATAAAAAATATAATATAGGGTTTATCTTTTCACTTCACGCTTCGTTAGGGTATCACCACAAAGAGTAATCGACGTTAATAAACACAGTGGCGTGCCCTCTATATATGCACAATAACTCTGCATACCCTTTTGTCCCAGACGTTCCGTACAAACATGCTTCTAAATGTGAATGATAACTTTGTTATAACTCCCGAAAAAGAAGATTAAACATCCCGATCAAAAATCTTTTACATCAGGTTACTGCACGTTCATCATAAACGTGCAGTCGGCCGAAGTAAGAAGTAACACTTCTAACAGGTCTCTGGTTTCTAGTTTAAGTAGCATGGCGCAGATTCTGCAGCTGGTAGGTATTTTTACCACACATCTGCGACCCTATGTATTTCAAGATATGGTTTTATTAAGAAGCGATAGATTACTACACAAGGAACAAAAATGTTTTATTAGAAGGAGCGATGTATAAGATATTGTAGCGATAGAGTCATGTATCGCTCCGTTTTGCTCTAACGCATGACTTTGTCCTGCTGTCGTCCTAATGAAGCTGCATTACTTCGACTGTACCTAAATCTTATAATACGTGTAAAAATATATCCACCTGAGTGCTTATGGGTACCGGTAGTACCCAAACCTTTTCTAGTACGTTACCCATTCTTTTTCTAAATTGCACTCCGAGCAGCAAGAATGCTGGCAAGCAGGTACTTGATGCCGTAAACAAAGATTTTTTATGACTTGCGTTCTTAGAAATAACATTTGGAGCTAGGTATCAGGTAGAGCTCATGAATATTTCGATAGGGTGCTTAATTGGCTTTAGTTTGTACCAGTAATCACGTACAACGGACGAAAAATAGTAAGTATCTTCTTGTTCTCAATTGGTTAAAATTTAGACGTCCATTGACCATTGTGGTAACACCCCAATTCCCGTCGAGATAATCTTTATTCATTTCACTGTAACTTTTACCTCCGGCCGCTCGTAAACCCTCCTTTAGTAATATTAAATTATGGGCAACCAGTTTTATCTAGGTTAATTGGAATCTCCAAATATATCCAAGGCATTTATTGCACAAAAAAAATGCATTAGAGCAGTTTGCGGAGTCGGACCTTTTGAAACATGTAGATCATTATTTCCTCGGCTAAATCTCCTAACACTGACAAGTATGTATATATTTGAACTAAGTGTGTTTGTGTATAACCATCCGAATTTTTTTACCCAAACAGAGCATCTGCCTAACCTGAGACAGAGAGATCCAACTAGATTGTTGATGCCAACATGTAAAAGCGCTGTATTTGAGAAAAATTGTCACGTTATGGCTGTAAAAGTTTTTAACCATATACCTAAGTCATTAAAGGAAGTTCCGCCTAAATTGTTTAGTATGAAATTGAAACAATGGCTTGTAAAAAAGTGTTATTATACTCTTCAAGAGTTTTTTAACGATAAAACTTAGCGGTAATCAATCTGACTAGTAAATTAGATATAAATTAGGACATATATTAAATATAGGTTGAATTTTATAATGTAAATTGCATGCAAGAATTTTTGACATTTAATATTAATATAAGCTATTTCATTGTGACCATATACTAGATTCAATTGACTAATCTCTGATCATGTTTTTGCATGCCTTATAAATGGCAAAATATGTGGAACTCGTTGTCATTGACTGTATCTACACCTTATTTACCATAGTTTGAGCGAATAAACAATTTCATTTCAAAAAAAAAAAAAAAAAAAAAAAGGATCTTAGTGAATTAGCTCCCAAAAGCCTATTGCTAAGTTTATTAGGCTACTAGTTATTACCCACGCTCTTGTTTAATTAGAATTTAAATAGAAAGCGCTTATGTTCTTCACCAAAAACTCTAAATCAGTTCAATAAAACGTGAAACGTAATAGATATACTGCAGGGAGATTGTATAATTTGCAGCTTTGCATTATGCCTAGAAATGATGAACTCGCCATTTCACATGATGCTTATAAGCGCAATTCGTAATTCGAAAGCATGATACACCATTATGTAGAGATATATATGGAACCTTCTGATTCTGGCAGTCGTGGCGACTCAAATCGGAGAGCTATCAATACAAATAACCTAGAAATAGAAAGGTATATTGCGACTTAAATGAATCAAAGAGCAACTTTATGGAATTGATATACCTACTTTTAACTTCTGTAGCAAAGCGAAAATTTCGTCTTTTGCGGATGAAATTTTATCGCCTTATAAACTTGAACCGATTTATTTCTAATTAATTTCTTTGAAAGGAGATACCGTTAAAAATAACACTTTGACACATTTTTCGTGGGAAAAAGTATGGGAGGTTCTTTTTTTTTGGTGATCGTTAACATAACCTATACCATCATGATCAAAGGTCATCGTCCATGTGATGCCGGCAAAGAATAGTAACAACCCATCTCTACCTGTGAGTGACGTAAGAGGCGACTAAGAGCTTATGAACCGGAAGATACTGCCTCCAGAATACAAGCAAATTGTGGTACAATTTGGAGGGGAAGTTCCAAAGCCACCACCAGGCCTTCCCCGTGGTATACCCGCGTGGTTCACCTGGGTGTACCACGGGAGGTTTTTTCTCCCGTGGAACACCTGATCACTTTGAAATAAAACTAATTCAAAACTATCGCCCGTGGTCCACCTATTGTCTATGGCAAAAAACTTTGTCACAGGGCCGCACTAAGTGATTTCTTGTTTGTTCTAAAAATGTAATATCTGTGTTACGAGTATCTAACAAATATTACAGTCCTTATGGGGTTTTAGCTTGATATCGTGGCGGCTGGCATCATGGACCGCGGTTGTTGCCGACCGCAGTATTATAAGATGCAACGATACACTAGAGGATATTAAGTCATCAACAAAAAAAACAGCCAAGTGCGAGTCGGACTCGCGCACTGAGGGTTCCGTACCACCACATAATCATAATTGGATTAGTTGAAATTTCAGTAAGTTAATGTGCTAGATTTTTTGAGTCCGACACGCGCTTGACCAAATTTAATTATTGGTTGTTATTTTATAGCTTATGCACTATAAACATACCAATTTTCAAGTTTGTAAGTGCTCCCGTTTTTAAATAGAACTAAAACAAAAATCTCCTCAGCGACCATCCAATTTGATCCCTCTCTTATATGAATGTTCTTGAAACGGGAGCTCACCACAATTGGTTACCATTAGTTGTGAGAAAAGTTGTAGTATTTAATGATTTTAGACTTTTCCCATTATTTGTACGGTGAGACCTAGCTTCTTGCCAAATTTCATAATTTTAGGTCAACGGAAGTACCCTGTAGGTTTTGCATTTTTGAATAAATGTATGGAGATGAGGACATAAAATGCCATATCTTTTGATTGCGTCGTTGTAAAAAACTAAAATTTTCAGATCTTGTGTGGTTCATGGATCCTAATATATGGTATTTATATCAACCTGATACCTTTACCCGTTCGTGAAATAAAGGGTCTTGACAGACAGACAGACAGACGGACAACAAAGTGATCCTATAAGGGTTCCGTTTTTTTCTTTTGAAGTACGGAACCCTAAAAAGTGATACCGTATTGGGTATCAACTGAAAGGGATTGATGAGCACATTTCATATATATATTTTTAGCTTTATTATGTATTTATAACCGCAAAATTATTTAAATCAAAAATTTGTTCAAAAACTAAAACCCGACTACTAGCAAATCTTGCTCTAAAAAATTTGATACAAGAAAAATATTATAATTTGAAAATTTTACTTACACAAACTATGGTATTTAATAGATATTCATAGTTATATTCAGATAATAGCCGTGGTCGTATGGCACCTACCCTAAAAAGCGATTATAAGTTAAGGGTAAAGTGACATAATCATATGACCACGGCTTTTATCTGAACATAACTATGAATATTTATTATTTAAATACCATAGTTTTTACATAACATTTTCAGATGACAATATTTTCTTGTTTTATACTTTTTAGAGCAAAATTTGCCAGTAGTCGGTATCTGGTTTTTGAACAACTTATTTTTATTTTAGTAACAGCTTGCGCCAAACACAACCCCAGTGTCGCTAGCAGCAGCACCTAGCAGCCATATTGAAAAACTACTGAAAACTTGCGGGTAACCCTGTGGGGTAACCCACCCGTTATTGAAAAACTATTTCATTTCAACAGTGGATCCGCAGTTTCTAGAGGCTTTAAACGATAGAGTACTTCAAAAGTCAAGTTGAAATTGGTCTCGAAAAAGTTCCATGGCTTCAGCACAAAAATGAAATGAAAACACTCCAAAGGCTTGAGAATAATTTTATTTTGTGTACAATAAGGAGCATTTAATTTTTATCTTAATGAACGGGAAGCCGAGAAGTTCTTTTTCACGTACTATTTACGTACGGTTTAGCTAACGAACCTATAATTTTTGATGCGCAATCATTATTTTTGATGTGCAATTAAGTATTTCACTTGAGTAGTAGCAATGTGATATTTTTGATGCGCAGTTAGTATTTTGGTGTGCAAACAGTATTTTTAATATGCAATTAAATATTTCCCCTTTTAAAAATAAGTTTAAGCTTCGCATAATTTATAAAATGTAGAAGTGGAAGATGAATTTCGAACGAGAATCTAGTAAAATCTGCTTACATTTTACACATAAGCAATTTTTCAATGTATTTCTATTTTATTTTCCTAGAATGTGGAGAATCGTAGTAAAATCGAAGTTCTGAAGAGTTCTTAAAGTGGAGAGAGCTCGATGTCTGAACGCTACCTCTCGATTTCAAATGCAACCATACAATTTGAAGTGCGATCTTTAACTTGCTTGAAGTGTTTTTCAGTTAAATAAATTGTATAACAGAGTAAAATGTTATAGTAAAAAGAACCAACTGCATTTTGGTAGTATTGAAATTTAGTCTTTGTATGAATTTTTCCAGCCCATTGAATACGAGTACTACCACAAGACTTCTTGTATGGCGATTTATGGCCATTCAAAGTTTCACAGCCATTAAAGCCTTTTTTCCTTTCCATGTAAGAAAATTATAGGCAAATTAAATTGTGTCGACACGTTCGGCAAATTTCATACGAAATCTGTAAAAATTTACTAGTAGCGAATTAAACGTCTAAAAACAATATATTTCTTTAGTCATTTTAAGAAAATATCTGTGGAAAATATAAACATACCGAATCAACGTTTAGGTTGGCAAAATCATGTAGCTCAATTAAATTACATTCATAACAGTGAGTGCAAGGCGAAGCGATGCGTCAGATACTGAAGCGATAGAGACACGTAATTCTCCGTCCTCTCTCAAACATAGCTTTGTCTTACTTTTCTGTACATTCAAACATATCGTGGGTTTTTAGTGTCGCTTATTTTTTCCTACCATGGCGCCACTTTGTTTGTGAAGCGATGTATACTGCCTGTCTGTGACCGTTAATGCGCAAAAGTCAAAAAATGAGTCGCGGGCTTAGACTATATAATGTCGCGGGGGAGAGCGCGGCCCCCTCCATGCCGCGAGCGAATCTTTCATTGGCTCTCCGCCTGTCACTCATGCGTAGAAAATAACCGTCATGGACAGACTTGTCCTGAATGTGATGTAGTTTAGCTGACGTCATTATGAGATTTTAATATTCAACAATGAATAAACCATTTTAAATTTTTTGTCGTTCTTATAACGCTTCATTATTTCAACTGAAGTTTCGTAGTAGAAAAAGAAATCCGTCTTCTAGTGAAAGAATTCCTACGGTACGTCAAGGGTACCGCAAACCTCGTGAAACCTCACAAATAGAGACAGTCTCTGAACATCTCAAAAGTGGGTTAGGTATGTAAGGTCCGCAATTCAATATTATTCGTAACGCCCATCACTCACGGTAAGAATGATTGGATAAGTTATTACTACTTCTTTTAAACTGTTCATAGAAATAAAGTGACAGGATTAGAAAAACCGGACAAGTGCGAGTCGGACTCGCGCACTGAGGGTTCCGTACCACCACATAATCATAATTGTATTAGTTGAAATTTCAGTAAGTTTATGTGCTAGATTTTTTGAGTCCGACACGCGCTTGATCAAATTTTATTATTTGTTGTTATTTTATAGCTTATGCAAACATACCAATTTTCAAGTTTGTTTGTGTTCCCGTTTTTAAAATAGAACTAAAACAAAAATCGCCTCCGCGACCATTCAACTTGACCCCTCTCTTATATGAATGTTCTTGAAACGGGAGCTCACCTCAATTGGTTACCATTAGTTGTGAGAAAAGTTGTAATATTTAATGATTTCAGACTTTTCCCTTTATTTTTACTATGAGACCTAGCTTCTTGCCAAATTTCATAATTTTAGGTCAACGGGAAGTACCCTGTAGGTTTTGCATTTTTGCATAAATGTATGGAGATGAGGACATAAAATGCCATATCTTTTGATTGCGTCGTTATAAAAAATTGAAATTTTCAGATCTTGTGTGGTTCATGGACATTGATATATGGTATCAATTTTAACCTGATACCTCTACCCGTTCGTGAGATAAAGGGTCTTGACAGATAGACAGACAGACAGACGGACAACAAAGGGATCCTATAAGGGTTCCGTTTTTTTCTTTTGAGGTACGGAACCCTAAAAAGTGTGGTAAGTGTGAGGGACTAAAATTGAGAAAGGAATGCTGAGATAGTTGGTCATGTAGAGAGGATGAATGAACGAAGATTGACGAAAGAGATCTCCAGGCGAAAGTGAATGGAAACGTTGGAAGGGGAAGTCTCAGCAATCGTACAATGACCAACCCAATTTTGTAATAATTTGTATGTTTTAGCCTAAGTGATTCAAAATAAATTTTATCTTATTTCATCTCATCTTATCTTATGACCAAATATAGGATGTTATAATAAAGGCCAGCTTAAAAGCACCCGAAACCGACGAGCGTGTATAAAGGGGTTGATGAAAGTAGAGGAAGCGGGGGAAGCATGTCAAGATTGTAATAATAATAATAAAAATCTTTATTTCTCTCATCAGTCATCACAAAGTACTGTTTTTATGACAATATTATTAGCTAGGCACTAATTCTTTTTGGCGAGAGCTGGTGTCTATACTAAGTTACCTTGTGTGACAGATCACCAGAATAGGTGGAGGGCTGTAGTCTCTGCCCACTATATCCACTGGGCACATAATGACCCCCATACAAAAGCATAGGCGTAGACGTAACCACGTCAAATAAAAAATTATTTTACTAAAGTGTAAAAAAGTCTTTCGTAACGTTTTTGTGATACATTACTTTGGGGCTAAGTTAAGTTATTTGAAATGATGGTTATAATTAAGCAAAACAATCAATATTAAATCTTGCACATTAATTAGTGTAGGCAACGAAGCAGTTGACCCCCGCATTAAATCCTCAGTCGATGAAACTTTGCTGGGGTATTACATTATATGTGACAAACCTTCTATAAAAAAATCCAAAAAAATGTCGGTACTTTTTTCATACATTTTTTGTAATTATTGTATGGAAAAATTAAAAGTACCGATTTTTTTTTTGGATTTTTTATAGAAGGTTTGTCACATATAATGTAATACCCCAGCAAAGTTTCATCGACTGAGGATTTAATGCGGGGGTCTTCATACAACGATCCGCTTCGTTGCCTAGAGTAAATGACTTATTTTTAAGGGGCTGATAAGAGCTGAATTACTTCCCTTTCTAACAAAGGGCAGAATGCGCGTGCTAGAACGGAGCGGATTCGCGCTGTTTTACGTTTTTCGCTCATTTTTTATTTTTCTCAAAATCTGTACCCGTAATATTAATTATAAAACAGCTATATTATTATGCATAATATATAGAATAATGTGTAAAAGTTTTGGAATCATTGATGAATGGGTACTTGTAATAGCCTAGCTCCTAATAGCCTAGCTGCACTGGGTCTATTTCTAAAATAATAACTGTAGTAACATAAATTCTAAGACATACTGGGCACGGCTCCAGATTTTAACGTCTCCTAACCCCTAGAGCTATCCTAATAAGATGTAGGTGTGTATATGTAGTTTAACTGTTTATTGATGTAAGTATATCTAAATGTGGTAATGTCTAAATTTCTAACTATCCTAGCTGAACCTAAAGGGAAATCTAAGGAAAGTCCTAATGTTACCTAACAGTTGTCGTGTAGTTCTTGAAGCCTATGTATTGGGATTGTCCTAGTTATAAAATTGGCCGATGAGATGTCTATACCGCTTTTTGGACCCGACGAGGTGACCAACGAGTAACCCTAATTCGTTTGAGTGCGGACCATGAATAAGTTGAATTCCTATACAATTAATTTCCTAGAATAGATGCATTGATTAGTATGAGCCTATAGGTACTGTAAATAATTTGTGTGAAAGGAAGCAGGTAGATCCGAAGGCTGTAAATGGTACATGAGAACATCAAAATAGTACATCTAAACTTCTCCAAGATTGATATTTGACTTTCTTCAAGAAAATTTAGTTTATTTTTAACAATGTAAAGGCCTGAAATATATCCAGTCCTTTCAGCTCAATCTTTCATATAGATAAAGGAGTTTTATTACTTTCTATGAGCGAGATGACTTACAAACTGACTCCTGTTGTATTTGCAACCCCGATATGGATGTATTGCAATATACTGGGTTTTGTCTTTCCCAAAGTCGAATTTATATATCATCAGCCTTGTATCTTAGCTTGTGGCATAGAAAAGAGTGAGTTTATTAGATGAATCAAATGCGTTTTTCATTTGCAGCATTTGAGCCAAAAAGACCTTCTTTATAACAGACTTAGAATTGAATTTTATATTGAAGTGGGTAGTAGCTTTCAGTTGTAGCTATACCTTTTAAAGTTAGTAAAATTGATTGTATAGAATCCCAGAGAAGGATAGATATGCTCAAATAATTGACTGGCATAAGTTGTTCAAAGTAGATTGGCAGATTTGAGGAGTAAATATTAAATCTTCTTACCCATCTGCGACTGGCTTACTGCAATGAAGACTGAGTCGTCTGGACTGCTGCTGGCTTGGAATTGGACGCTCAGCTCCTCTGAGTTCTGCCTAGGTGCAGCAAATGGTTTGTAGTTTTTGATTCCTATTTCACATGGTCCATAGACCTCCTGTAAGTTTAAAACGAATATGAACTAAGCACTAAGACATTTAGTCCCCCTTCGGGTAAAACTACTCTATAAATATTGGGTTTTATTCTTACTCAACACGCGTTTTGACGTTTAGAGCTCCAAAGGTCGCTATAACACAAAAATATTTAGTAAAATAATAATTTTCTTGACAAAGATCGCCATCGGCGGGTAACTTAGGAAAGCGTCATTTAATCGTAATGTCGAATTGAACTTAATTTACTAATTGGGTGACGAAATGCCCTAGATACTTAGCTTTTGTCAGTTGTAGCGGTGAAACTCGACGCTCGGTCACCTTTTTATGAAGAATTTTCTCACATTTTTTTGGAGTCCATCTTGTACTCGTGCGGTCGCAGCAAGAAAGGGCGATGTAGCTTCCATATTCCACACGTTTCGAATTTAGAGATAAGACCGCCCAAACCCGCCAATCAGAGAGCTACAAACCAGCAGCTACGGCTAACGTCGCCAATCCTACCTACTTCCCTCACACAATTCTATTTCCTGTTTGACAAGTAGATTTTTAACCAAGGAGGTTTTAATATGCGCCGATTCGCGGCGCTAGACGAGTATTTTCAAGCTATTATTATAAGTAATAATGCATAATCAGGCCTTTATTTTCATTACGAGTCGAACAAAATCTATGATCATTTATATTAAGATTCCTATTGTATTATTACTCATTTTAAAACTCCTAAAATAGAATTTACTCTATTATATTCTTCGTGTAATTCCGTATCGGACCATCGGCCCGTTACATCCTTAAGAAAAACGGTTTAAAAGCAAAAAGCAGAGGTAACTTTGCATTTTTTTTATGGCGTATAAAATATATTTAATCGTGTTTCAGAGTCGGCCATATTATTGGAAAGATGCTTAATTATCACATAATTTTTTTTCACGGCCATTATATTCATCACTTTTCGTTAAAAATGGTACTTACCTCTTATCAGCCCCTTAAGGGGGCGCCTTTATTTGTATCACTTAGGGGCTAGATACATAAGTACTATAACAACGTATCACCTTTTATTTTTATCGACCTCTCAAACTGTGCAAGACGGTAAATATATTCTAATAGTTTAGTGTTTGCAAGTATCAATTTATATTTTTGAGTAATAATAATTCAGGTCCTTTAATACAAAATTTTCTGAGCGTCGTATGTTATGGACTAAAAGGCGGGACGGCCCTTCGAATAAGCTACCACTTGACACGTTTGCTCCTACATATTAGAACATTTTCCTTGAAAAAACCTTAGAAAAAAATATTTATTTTTCTCCTGAAAGTAAAGGTAAAAGTACTTCGTGGATTATAAAGGGAACATCGCAAATAGACTGGGAATTTGTAAACGGAATAATCTTGCGGCTGACAAATATTTGGTGTCGGGATCGGAGTATCATATTTGAAGAATATTTTTGTTTTCGGTAGAGATTGTAACAAAGATATTGATTGTCTATAAATTGAGTTAAGAAGAGCACGTAAAAAGGTGACTAAGTATATTGTAGGTTTACCCGTAAAATTTGTGTCTCCTTGTTAAAGAGCTTTGATCTTGTTGATGGAGTCACAGTCTGGCCCACCGTCGCAAAGTTGCATGTCTGTCGTTCTTCTACAAATTTTTCTTCGGAGAGTGTGCTCAAGAGGTCCACGAGCTTATTCCACCATCTCCCTTCTACCATCGGGAGTCCAGACGCACCACTGGATATCACCCATCATCATCATCATATCAGAAGAAAGACGTCCACTGCTGGACATAGGCCTCCCTTAGGGGGGGGGATCTTTAGAGATCTCAAACAGTGCAAGATGACATGACATCACCCATACTTGGTTGATATTCCGCACATTCGCACAAACCGCTTTGAAGCATATTTTATAATGCGCTCGGCTAAAAAGTGGAATTCTCTGCCTGCGTCTGTGTTCCCGGGTTCATATAACTCGAATCTATTCAAGCCGCGAGTGAATAGGCTTCTTTTGGGCAAGCTCAATCCATTATCTACCTCATCTCTGTCTTCAAACTAGATGGAGGTCAAGAGTAAAAAAAAACCGGCCAAGTGCGAGTCGGACTCGCGCACTGAGGGTTCCGTACCACCACATAAACATAATTGTATTAGTTGAAATTTCAGTAAGTTAATGTGCTAGATTTTTTGAGTCCGACACGCGCTTGACCAAATTTTATTATTTGTTGTTATTTTATAGCCTATGCCCTATAAACATACCAATTTTCAAGTTTGTAAGTGTTCCCGTTTTTAAATAGAACTAAAACAAAAATCGCTTCATTAACCATCCAACTTGACCCCTCTCTTATATGAATGTTCTTGAAACGGGAGCTCACCACAATTGGTTACTATTAGTTGTGAGAAAAGTTGTAATATTTAATGATTTCAGACTTTTCCCATTATTTGTACTGTGAGACCTAGCTTCTTGCCAAATTTCATAATTTTAGGTCTACGGGAAGTACCCTGTAGGTTTTTCATTTTTGAATAAATGTATGGAGATGAGGACATAAAATGCCATATCTTTTGATTGCGTCGTTGTAAAAAATTGAAATTTTCAGATCTTGTGTGGTTCATGGATCCTAATATATGGTATTAATTTCAACCTGATACCTTTACCCGTTCGTGAGATAAAGGGTCTTGACAGACAGACAGACAGGCAGACAGACAGACAGACAGACAGACGGACAACAAAGTGATCCTATAAGGGTTCCGTTTTTTTCTTTTGAGGTACGGAACCCTAAAAACATGTATGTGTAACTTGAGAAATTTACTTCAGGCACCGTTTTGACTCTGGCGAGCCTGACATACCCTATTGCTAAAGTTTTCTAATCACTAAATAGCCACTTACATACCTTTCGACTGCTGTCCAAGTTAGTAGCCGGCCCCAATGCCTTAAGAATCTTACAAAGTATCGGGATCAAAAGGAAGACATTCGAAAGATTTCTCCAAGGTTTTCCAGTGGAGTAGTAGCTTTCTTCAGCAGGACAAAATTGGATTAGTAAGAAAATGTACTTAACAAACCTAAACTTAATTTTAAAAATGTGGAAGTATTAGGATTTGTCCTTTGGATATGAAAGGACTTACATGTTCATTCCAAAATAGTTTTTTTACGTATTTTTACCATTTCCCCCCCCCCCCCCCCCCTTATCTCCGAAATTTGCAAAACGAAAAATCTGAATTAATGTAAGTCGATAGACGTTTACGTAAATATTACAGAAAAAGTAAAGAAAAAGAAAAACAATCTGTATAAGTACCACCGTTTTTTAGAAATCTGCAAAAAACCTTTACAAATAAAATAGGTCTTGCGGTCCTAAAATGGACTTTATAGCTTCTAAAAATACTATAGGTCTTTAAAGACTTGCACTTGACCGGTTTTTTTTATTTGTGACTAGTGTCGATATATCTTTTGACTTATTATGTAAATTTGTTTTACTAAAAAAACAATAAATTTAAACAATTTTAGTAACAAAATAAGGTCCTTAATTCCAGTAATAATATAATAATAATAATAATAAAAATCTTTATTTTCTCTCACAAACATTTAAAAATTCAGGGATATGTGATATAACAAAATAAAAATTATGTGCAAAGAAATGTTTGTGAGAAACTGGAGCCTAAACTAAGTTTTCACCTGTGTCTTAGGACTCCAGGTTCCCACCCTCTTCTTATGGTACAAAGTTAGTTTCCGTTTGTGGTACAAGTTTGAAAGGTAAGACAAGAAAAACATAGAAGAAAAAATAAAGAAGTAGTTACAAAAACTAAACATTGAAAATTTAAACTAAGCACTTTACGTGACATAAAGGTGACGGCATTTTATGAGCACAAGATTGTGTAAGGTTTGCATTGTAAAACAAGATGTATTATATGTTATGTATGTATTTGTGTTTATTATGGTTTGTGTTGTAAATGTAGATGTGTATTGATACATGTACGTATTTGTATTTACTGCATAATCTCTAGTAGTTTTTCAGTTTCATTGTAATTAAGTGTCAACAACCAGTTAGTTATTTTCTTTTTTGTTTCATTTTTGTTAAGTTTGTGTATGTGTAATGCTTTATTTATTTTATTGTACACCCTTCCACTTCGAAAACGGAAAAATCGTTGAGCAAATGAGGTTCTTGCTGGCTCTTGTGTGCATACAGTCAGGTGTCTTCTTACATTTTGTGTAATATCCTGTGGCAGGGATTTGTGTTGTCGTATGGCGGTTAACAGAATATAAAGTTGGCGAACTGTGAGAACTTTGGTGTCACGATAAAGTGCTATTGTAGGATATAGTCGTGGTTTGAGGAAAGTGACTTTAAGTATCATTCTTTGTGTTCGTTCAAGTTGCAAGAGCCTAGTTTTAGTTGCTCCACCCCAGGACACAATACAATATGTTAGTACCGATTGGATAAGGGATAAGTAGATACGTTTAAGAAGTTCCACATCTGCTATGTGCCGCAGTTGCTTGAAAATATAAGTAAGTTTTCGTACTTTTTGCACAACCGACTGTATGTGGTCCTCGAAAGAAAGATTTTTATCAATAATCACTCCTAGGTACTTAATGCTATGAGTCATCGTAATAGGAGGACAGTTACAATTACACGATGGTGGGAAATCGCAATGGTGAGCAATTATTGTAGTTAAAGGGACATTACGATTATGAATCGAATATATGATATACCTAGTTTTATTTGCATTTAGCGAAAGTCCATTAAATGCAAGCCAGTGACAAACCGTGTTAAAGCCCACTTGTGCGGTTCTAAATAATTCATCCCATGAGTCAGCATAGAAGGTTAAAGCGGTATCGTCTGCATATGAGATGATGTTGCAGTTGTGAATTTTAATTTGGGAGAGCTCGTTTATGTAGCATAGGAATAATGTAGGCCCAAGGATGCTGCCTTGGGGTACTCCACATACAATTGGGAGTTCATTGCTGCACTGATCATCTATTTTAACAGACTGCATACGGTTCTTCAGGTAATTAAATAGAAGAGATAGTTGGAGGCCTCGAATGCCGTACTTCTCTAGCTTTGAAAGAAGGTTTGGGACAGGGACCGTGTCAAAGGCCTTAGCAAGATCGAGAAATATGGTCAGGCACTTTTTATTTGCATCTAGTTTTCTGACAACAAAGTCCGTTAACTCCATGACCGCATCATCAGTCGATAATCCCTTTCTAAAACCAAATTGTGTTGGTGAAATTATTTTTTGTTTTTCTAGATAATTTACTAGCCTTTTATTGATGATGCGCTCAAAGATTTTGGACAAAGTAGTCAAAATAGATATTGGCCTGTAATTGTTTACACAGTCCCTGTCACCAGCTTTGAAAACGGGTAAGACAACCGCTTTTTTCATAGCATCCGGGAAAAGCCCTGCATTCAAGCAACGATTAATTAGGTCAGTAACAACCGGGGTAATAATGTCAGTGACAACATGGAGGGCATTCGCACTAATCATGTCCCAACCTGGAGCGCAGTCTCGTTTAATTTGTTTGATTATTATGTTTACTTCCTCCTGGTCAGTTGGTAAAAAGACAAATGAATTTTGGGAAACGTTTTGAGGGATTATTGTGGCAGGTAAAGATGGAATATTTTTGGGTAAATGTTCTGCCAGTTGTTTCCCAACATTCACAAAGAAGTCATTTACTGTATTAACCGATTTTAACGGGTCGCCATTGATTTTAAGGAGGTCACTCGATGATGTTTTCATTCCATTAATATTAGTAACAGATTTTATCGTACGCCAAAGTTTCTTGGAATTATTTTTAACCAGTGCTAGTTGACCTTTTTCATATAACCTTTTTAGTTTTTTAAGCAGGTTGTTACAGTAGTTTCTATACCTTTTGTATGTAGTTTTTAGGATATCATTATTCGGATCGAAACGTAGTTGTTTGTGCATGTAATCTCTATTTCGAATGCATCGGAGCATTCCTTGCGTTACCCAAGGTTTAATGGTATTTTTATTTCGTGGCAATTTAATGTTTAGAGTGTTATTGGCTATAGTTTTTGCTAGGAGGTCAATAAGTATATTTGTCGCTATATTAAGATCCTGTTGATTATATACCAGATCAAAATTAAGATTTTTACATTCAGATTGAAACTGTTCAATATTAAGTTTTTGAGAGGTACGAATCTGTTTAGGTTTGGGAGTAAAAGTTTTTTGTAGACAGAAGAGTATAGCATTGTGGTCTGTTATGGAGGTATGTAATTTGAATGTGTACGCAGAGAGCCTTGTTTTAAGAATTACATGATCAATACAATTTGGACCTCTAGTAGGGGAATGAATTGCGGGAAGAAGACCATAGTAGATTAATATGTCAAGATACTCATTAGTGATTGAACTATTTTCTTTTAAATTAATATTAATATCACCCACTAATATCACGTTTTTGAAGGACTTCAAGGAAGAAAGTAAACTGTTTAGAGACAGGAAAAAGTTATCTAATTTTGTAAAACATGGTGGCCAGTGTTACTCAAACATAGAAAATTAACTCTTGATCTGTAAAAAGTTTTGATTTTTATTCCCGTCTATAAACCGTTTATGAGTTCCAGTATCAAAGTGTTACTATCTGGAAACGACTCAACTTCACCTGCTGTGAAGTGCGAAGATAGTTGTTTGAAAAGTTTAAGAGCCATCAAAAGAATCCATTGATTTTATGAGTAATGAGTTCGATAGTGTGAAGAAAGAATTAACTCAATTAAAAGATCAGAAGAAATCACTAGAATCTGAAAACTCTAAATTAAAAACAACTGTTGAAGACCTCGGTTCAAGACTGACACTACTTGAACAGCACGCTCGCCAACAAAACATCGAAATTAATGGTATCCCTGAGCACAAAAATGAGAATCTCTTCACAACAGTCATTCAATTAGGAAAGGTAGTATCTAATGAATTAAAAGATAATGATATACTAACAGCCGTGCGTATAAGGAAGATGAATTCCGATAATGACCGCCCACGTTCAATCATCGTCAAATTAAGTAGTACACGTATACGAGACGAAGTACTTGCATCGGTTTCCAAGTTCAATAAGGCAAACTCCAGCGACAAGCTCAACACTCATCACCTTGGATTTGGAAGCGCAAAACGTCCAATATTTGTATCAGAGCATTTATCTCCATATAACAAATCAATCCACGCCGAGACACGTAAAGTGGCCGCATCCAAAGGTTACAAGTACGTGTGGATCCGTGATGGTCGTGTACTCGTTCGCAAGGACGATTCTTCGCAAGCTAAGCATGTAAAGAGCCTAGATGTGGTGAAGTTGCTCTAAAATAAACGAATAAACCTATTATGAACGAAGCTGTAAGTAGTGATGTTCAGATGGCTCTCACTATCTACTACCAAAATTTCAGAGGTCTAAGAACTAAACTGCAAAATGTCTATCTTAAATCCCTTACATACACTTATGATATAATAGTTGGGACTGAATCATGGCTTAATGATAATATCCACGATGCTGAAGTATTTAATTCAAATTATATTATTTATAGACGAGACAGATCATCAACCGCATTATCACACAAAGACGGTGGTGGAGTCGTGATTGCAGTTATAAAGACCATTGAATCTATCCGAGTCCAACAATGGGAAAGCAACGTTGAAGATCTGTGGCTAAAACTGAGAATTCGAACGGGTTCAAGCTATAGGCATATAAATCTCTGTGCAGTATATCTGCCTCCTCCTGTATTACTGCGAACCTTGGACTCCTTCTTTGATACGGCAACCTCGATTATAGACAGCACTGCAAGCGAAACTATCCTCATTGGCGATTTCAACCTAGGCTTCATTCAGTGGACACATGATAGTAATTACAATACTGAATTGCGACCATTAGAATATGAATGTAATGAACTTGGTTACTTACTTGTAGACTTTATGTCAGCTAATTACTTACATCAACTTAACCATGTCAAAAATTCTAATGATAAAATATTAGACTTGGTACTCTGTAATGTCAATTGCGGATCGGTTACAGAATGTTCAGATCCTATTTCTAAAGTAGATTGTCATCACCCTCCTATAATCATAGACTTTGGTTTTACTCATCTACCTATGCTAAAAAGTAAACAGTTTGCGACACACAATTTTAGGCGAGCAGACTATAGAATTGTAAATGAAGCTCTAAAAAAAATTAACTGGGATGAAATCTTCCAATGTTGTTCAGATGTCGATGCTATGGTTGAAGTATTTTATAAGATTTTATATTCTGTGATAGAACGGACAATACCAAAATCCCCACGTCGTAATTATAATTTCCCTATCTGGTTCTCAAAAAATCTTATAAAGTTATTAAACGAGAAAGAAAAAATTAGGAAAAAAATAAAAAAATTCAAAAATCCTAGGGACAAATTAGAATACGATATTTTGACTGATAGGGCACATGTCATTATACAACAGTGTTATGCAAACTACAAAAGAAATATACAGAATCAAATTACGATATGTCCAAAAAAGTTTTGGAGTTATGCAAGTTCCAGACATAAGAGCAGTCATGGTTTGCCCTGTGAAATGAGAAAAAATGGTGTTATAGCATCATCTGGATTGGATATCTGTGAACTCCTGGCAAATCAATTTTCATCCACATTTTCTCCTCCTAGTACCGTCAACTTGCAATCGGAATCACTTGATGTTTGTCGATTCCCTCAATTAGTTCTGAGCAAATTACAATTAGAGGAAAAGGATATTGTTAGAGTTCTGAGGGATGTTGACCCGAGCAAAGGAGCAGGTCCCGATAATATCCCAGCCATATTTGTTAAACAATGTTACTCTAATCTCTCATACCCTTTAAAGTTAATTTTTAACAAGTCACTGTGTACATCTACATTTCCTGCGAAATGGAAATTGGCCAACGTTGTTCCTATCTATAAAAAAGGAGATCCTACTGAAACTAAAAATTATCGCCCTATATCCATACTGTGCACTTTTGCTAAAATATTCGAAAAACTCGTGTACCCTTCATTAACATCACACATAAATATAGTTCTAACCCCTGAACAACATGGTTTCTGCAACAAAAAGTCAACTACCAGTAACTTGCTGACCTATGTAACAGATCTAAGTCAGAGCATTGACGAAGGGAAGCAAGCTGACGCTATATACACGGACTTTAGTAGCGCATTTGATAAAGTCGATCACTCTATCTTACTGCGTAAGTTATCACAGTATGGTGTACATGGGTTGCTTTTACAATGGTTAAAGTCATACTTAACCGAAAGGGAACAAAGGGTGGTCGCTAACGGCTTTGTCTCTTCTTCATATAGAGCCTCGTCAGGTGTACCTCAGGGCTCACATTTAGGCCCTGTGTTATTTCTAATCTTTGTTAATGATATAGTTGAATGTATTAAACATAGTAAATATTCCCTTTATGCCGATGACCTGAAACTATATCGCGAGGTATCCTCGTCCGATGATGCACAGTTATTGCAAAATGATTTGGAAGAAATCCAAAAATGGTGTTTTAACAATAAGATGGAATTAAACGCAGGTAAATGCTGCCATATAAAGTTCACTAAAAAGAGAAAGGAAATTTCTACCCAATACTTTTTATGTGGAACTATTCTACAAGAAGTCGACCAAATAAGAGATCTGGGAGTCGTACTTGACAAAACACTGTCATTTATCCCTCATATCGACCAAACTGTGGCTAAGGCTTTTAAAATGTCCGGATTTATTAAACGAACCTGCAGAGACTTTACAATTATTCGTCCCCTGGTGATGTTATATAATTCTTTTGTGAGAAGTGTACTGGACTATGCATCATCAATTTGGAATCCTTTCTACAAAGTACACATAGATCGCATAGAGCGTGTGCAGCGTAGTTTTACACGACACTTAGCATTTCGCGACAAAAATGCATGTACAAGATGGAGTTATAAGTTACGACTTACTTATTTTAACATAATATCCTTGAAAGAACGGCGTAGTTTGACAGACTTATTGACCCTTTATAAGATTGTTAACAACAAAATTATGGCCCCAGACGTCCTAAGTCATATAAGCATTTCCGTTCCTCGCTCAGCTAATGTGAGAAGTTGTACTGATCGCCGTATTTTTTCGATTCGCAATAGTCGCACAAACGTGGGTATAAACTCCCCCCTCAACACAATGCTGTCTACATACAATCAGCTGTATAATCTCAAGCCTAGCATCGACATATTTAATGACTCCTTTGTCCATTTTAAAAATCTTATTTTAGAATGATTTTAATCAATTCATTTTCTGTCATTTTTTATATTACATTCCAAATTCAAAATTGTTTTAGTTGTTTGTTTGTAATTCATTAAGTTTCATTTAGTTTGTGATGAATTTTTGGTTTGTTGTTGGTAATAAATAACTAAACATAATTAATTATTGGTGAAAGATGTGTATGCCTGTAAGTGACATGTTGATAGAGTTTAAGTCCTATTAATTTTTTTTGTAAAATTTATGTATGAATGTGTCGTTGGTGTACCTATTTAAATAAAATAAAATAAAATAAAAATAAAAAAGGCGAGCAACGAGAAAAATTCTAGAATATATTTCAAAAATGTAGAATAAGAAGCATTTTCTGAATACGGAAGTAAAGTAGAAATGTGTTATGATTCAATTTCAAACATCTTTTTTGAAGAAAATATTTGTTATAAATTAAAACATTCTAATAAAAATGTTTTTTCATACAAATTTATTTAGGGAAAAATAAAAAAGACAAATTAAAACACCACAATATTTCTGTTTTTTCAATGCAAAATATTTAAATACAACTTAAAAAAAAATACTGTTAAATAAAACATTAAAGCAAGGCTATTGTGAAAATAATTTTCAAAATTTAATATATTTATAGACAACACTGATTTTTCAAGCATTAAATAGGTATTTACAGAAAACCGTTTAAACTATCAGACTGAATAATTTTTAACCTGCAAAAATAATACAAAAACCTTTTACATTAACGTGGAAATAGCAAATACTTAGTACCAAAGAAAATATCGAAAGTTGTGAGAGAAAACATCACCAGTAAAGGTTTAATATCCGTTATCGACAAACAAGGCAAGCGTGCTGAAGCTCTCTAAAGCAGCCAGTAATGAAAAGCAAACACACCTGTGTCGCGTGCTTCTTGTTTGTTCGAACACGCTCTTATTGGTAAACTCAAACTTCTATCGCTATCTTTTTGAATGGTGTTAGAAACAATTCCACCGAAAATATCTTTGAGAGAAAACATTAAAAGTAAATGATGATTTTCGTAAATATATTTAATTGTAAACGTAGCAATCCTTTTTATGACTTTAGTTTTGGCTTCGAAATTGTTTTTAAAGCTCTTCTTCAGAAGTAGGTACCATTAAATAAAAACAAATGTTTTACCAGAAGAACTAAACACCGCATAAAATTCTTATATAACGGGACATTAGAAATACATACGTAGCACTAGCTTCCAAATGAGATGGATTTTTTTTAGAAAATAGTTTCACCATCATATTAGTCGATGGACGTCCTGTGCTGGATAAAGGTCAAAATAATATTACTATATTCCAATTTCATGTGCCATCACGATTTTTTTAAAAGGTATCTAAGTAAAGCTCAATTCGATAATAAGGCCCCCGAGCTTACAATGCACTTTGTCACATAATAGTTTGCACAATCGCTCGAGAGCAATTCTTGGAATGGCAAAGGCGATGTTGTTTTCAATGTCTTTTTGGAGGAAAGTAGAAATCGAAGAGGTGGCGCGTAGTCTAGCAAAAATAGTAAGCACAGATATTTAAGAAATACAGTTTTGTACTCAATAAAATTTGAATGGTATTTTATTCATACAACAATAAGATGAGATAAGATTAGATTATATTTATTTATTTCATATTATCAGATTCAAAAGTACATTCAGTGTTCAAATGTCAGTGAATAATATGGTCGTCAGAAAATGTAACATTAAGATATTAAAACAAAATATAAACATTTCAAAAAATTATAGAAACATAGCATAGTAATAATAATAAAATTCAATGTCAAAATATATAATTTAATAAAACTAATATACTCTTTTACAAAGTAAAGTACTTTATCCAATAAAAATTTCGTCAGAGGTTTCATCTTTTATGTCAGCAGATAGTTTCTCGTAGTAATGCCTATTGCATATTGGAATGTAAGTACAACATATTCATATTTTTTAACTTCCATAACACAAATACGAAAATTCGTAACATGTCATTTGTTACATTCGTGACAGGGTATAAATTATAATTTAAAAAATCATTACAATCATTAAACTCCATTTTAAATAGCCACACATTGAACTTACTTCTGAAATTAGAGAAAGTACTTGTATAGTTTGTATAGTGGAAGCTGATTCAAACTATGCTTAGAATAAAGCAAAGTGCTCTATGCTCTTGAGTATTCTTTGTATGAAACAGAATATCAGTCTTGGATCTAAAGATGATGCTACTGATAACTCTAACGAATCACAGGTTACAAAAAAAAATACTTTGTGTGACTTCTCCAGTAAACTCCACTTTGAATTAAGTAATGAATCACCTAAGTAAGATGATTTCGTGTTTATGAAGGCTGGAAAAACCATTGGTCCAAACTTTCTACGTAAGTAATCATTAATGAGCTATGACAGAAGCCTTTGGTGGGTCAATAATTCTGACGGGTTTGCTAGGTAGGGCATTGATCTTGCCAACCGCAACACGATTACTACGATTTATTTCTTCTTCTTTAACTTAAGAGCTAGGCTAGGTATTTATTTATCCTGTAAAAAATCAAATGAATTCCTTGTCAAGCAGCAAACGTTCTTAAGGGCTAAAATAATGAAGATAAGATAATCACTTATTGTTGAGTAACCTTTATTTTATTTATTTATTTTTGCGACTTAAGAAGTCATGATAATTCATAAAAGCTAACGACCTACTCAGTGACAGTCAGTATGGCTTCCGCCATTATTTATTTATTTTTGCGACTTAAGAAGTCATGATAATTCATAAAAGCTAACGACCTACTCAGTGACAGTCAGTATGGCTTCCGCCGAGGACGATCAACTGGGGATCTTCTAGTATATGTCACGCATTGCTGGGGGGAGGCCATCGAGAAACACGGCGAAGCCCTTGCTGTGTCACTGGACATCTCGAAGGCCTTCGACAGGGTGTGGCACGCAAGTCTGCTGAGCAAACTTCCTAAATACGGCATTCCTGCTGACTTTTGCTCTTGGATATCTGACTTCCTGAGTGAACGGTCTATCCGAGTAGTCCTTGATGGCTGCTCCTCTGACCTCATGGCTATCGACGCCGGGGTTCCTCAGGGGTCTGTTCTCTCTGCGACTCTTTTCCTGCTGCACATCAACGACCTTCTAGGTCCTAGTATTGTTGGGTACGCAGATGACAGTACTGTTGTCGAGAGATATATGTCTAGCGCAAAAGCCAGCAGTGACGATATACGTTCTTCGAGAGAGGCCATGTTAGAGCGAATAAACTCAACCTTAAGTCGTGTCTCCGAGTGGGGTGACAAAAATCTGGTGAGTTTCAACGCCACCAAAACACAGGCGTGTCTGTTCACCGCCAAAAGGAGTCCGTTCAATCTGGCTCCTACTTTCCGAGGTACAACTGTACCAGTTACCGACAGTCTCGAGCTACTTGGCATGAAGTTGTGTGCAAACCTAAACTTCGGCGCTAACATTGAGTCTAAAGCCCAAACTGCGGCAAAAAAGCTGGGCATCCTCAATAAGGTTAAGCGTTACTTCACTCCTGGACAGCTTCTAGTTTTATATAAAGCCCAAGTCCGATCCTGCATGGAGAATTGCTGTCACCTTTGGGATGGCTCAGCAAAATACCAACTAGCCGCACTTGACTCGATAGATCGCAGAGCCAAGAAGCTCGTTGGTGATGAGATGCTGGTGAAAACCAAGTTTCACAGTCTGGCCCACCGTCGCAAAATTGCATGTCTGTCGGTCTTCTACAGATTGTACTTCGGAGAGTGTCCTCAAGAGCTCCACGAGCTTATTCCACCATCTCCCTTCTACCATCGGGAGTCCAGACGCACCGCAGGATATCACCCATACTTGGTTGATATTCCGCACATTCGCACAAAGCGCTTTGAAACATCTTTTATAATGCGCACAGCTAAAGAGTGGAATTCTCTGCCTGCGTCTGTGTTCCCGAGTTCATATAACCCGAATCTATTCAAGTCGCGAGTGAATAGGCTTCTACTGGGCAAGCTCATTCCATCGTCGACCTCATCTCTGTCATCAAGACTAGATCGAGGTCAAGAGTAAGCCCATTGACGATTAAAAAAAAAAATCCCATGAAACGTTCACTGCAAGACAGGGAGCTCCCACCAGAATGCCATCTATTGCTGGAAAAATGTGGATAAAAAGCACCATAGTAACCACGCTTGTTACCGTGTGGCTGTCACCACGGACCGCGGTTGTTGGTAACTGCAGAATTTGAGATAATACGATACACGGAAAGATGCTGCTGCCCATACTCAGGCTCATAATACTTTAGTCGCCCCTTACGACACCCACGGGTAGAGATGGGTTAGTACTACTCTTTGCCGGCACCATACGGGCTTATTATTGTAATTAGTAGGAAGAATTACGTGTTTAATTTCATAATATAATACTTATCTATCTAAAATCTGGAACGGAGCAGAGTTAATATCAAAAGAAAATAAAGCAACTTTCTGAACAGCACGTGTGCGTGACTGCTGGTTAATTGGGAATCCCTCGTTCTATATCGAGCACAATTTACTCAAGTCAGGCAGACGTAACGATTGGCCTAAGGCTAAGGGTTATTAAAGGTCTGCGTACGATCTCGTCCTACAGTCCCTATATCTACGTTAAGAATATAATTAACTAAAAATTTTGAAACTTGTTTGGATTTGTGCTAAGTTTTTCTACACTTTAGGTTCATGAAATATTTCACGTTATTTCAACTTGACAGTGTTACATTTACCTTTTTTTTTTTTTTTGTTATGGTGATGTTACATTTACCTGAGTTAGCAGAAGTGATTGTTTTTGCTGCTTTTGTCATAAAATAAGATTGTTTTTTTGAGTCCCCCAAAAGTAGTTGTGCATTTAAAACGCACTTTAAGCCGTTTATTCCGACTGCCACTTGGCGTTTGTTACATAAGCCATGTAGG
Organism: Athrips mouffetella; assembly: GCA_947532105.1. Lineage (NCBI taxonomy): Eukaryota > Metazoa > Arthropoda > Insecta > Lepidoptera > Gelechiidae > Athrips > Athrips mouffetella. The sequence goes on along the minus strand of OX383964.1, from coordinate 3,212,893 downwards.
AGACTGAAAGGCGAATGAAAACAAATTAGGTGCTTAGAACACGATAATGTTAAGATATGAAACTAATAACTTTGATGTCTAGTCAAGTAGCATATAAAGAGTGTAAGGGACGGTGTACTGAAAACTGAAAGGGCATGCTCATGCTCAGTCAACGAAACTGAACAACTTTCCCAAAGACACATATTGTGAAATGAAAAAAATGTTTGACCTCTCCATACAAACTTTTCGACCAGAGTGGGCTATTTGTATGAAGAGGTCAACATTTTTTTTCATTTCCCAACATATGTTGGGAAAGTTGTTCAGTTTCGTTGACTAAGAACGCCCTTTCAGTTTTCGGTACACCGTCCCTTACACCCTGTATTTAGATAACCCAAGTTTTTTTTGGTGGCTATGTTATGATGTTACTCATCGTTTCAAAATAAAATTATTCAAAATAAGTCTAATAAGTATAAATTCTTTACGTATCTAAATCATATATAAATTTTATGGCATTCAGTGTTTGTTATTATTTCGATTTGTCTTTTTTTTAAAGTTTATATAAGATTGCAAAATAACCGGCTACAATATGACATTTTTTTAAACCTTTTATGTTTGCTCATCCTGCTGATTTTAAGCCAAATGAGAGATGGTGCAAAAAAAAGTTTTCAAACACTGCTGTCATTTCAGATCTTTCTCTGAAACAAATTTTGTCATTTACTTAGTTATCTATTCAAGTGCCAAATTGCCTTCCCTGCGTCTCTTCAAAGTTTCTATAACACGCACGAGACAAGGCCTTAATCGTATTAGGACCCACGCGTCAACTCCAAACTAAGTATTCCGACCAACTCAACAACCAGTGTCCACTAAACTTTGTGAAACCTCATTTATTTAGTTTTTAGTTGCCATGTTTAAAAATAAGCACTATCAAATTTTATCTTTTATAATTTTGAAATATTTTATGATAAAAGAATAATGAACCACATTTGATTTTTACAAATCATTCTTTCAAAAATTCTTTGCCGTAATAGAAAATAAATTTAAAGTGGAAAAAAGCAATAGATCAGTGTAGATTGTAGATTTTGTTTTCTTAACTATTTCGCGACTTACCTATATTCAAAGACATTGTATATTGTGACGACTTTCTTCATAATTTAATGCTACATATTAATTATCGTTATTCAACTTACAGTATTCCCCTTACAAAGTGAACTACAAATTTCTCTAGTTATACATTTGATTACCCTTCTTACTCAAAAGCACAATGCGTTGGAAACTTTGTCACTCGGTAATGACATTCTTGTTCAGTTTCCTTTGAAGCACATGGGGGGTTTCACTTGAACATACTTTGAGAACCACTGTTAAGGAGGAATGTCTTGGGTCGTAAACAGACGGATGAACATGGATACTGAATAATGAATATTTATGTAGGATACTTTCTAATCAATTGAATTCCTTTCAGTATGTTAGTCGAACCATAAAACTGAACAACATTTTTCTAAGGGACATAAATTTTAACTCCCATAGAAACTGCATCAGCTGATAACGCATTTTATTTTATGGTGTATAGGCGGTTATATTTTATGTTTCGTATTTCGACCTTTGTTTACACACCTTACTTAATTCAGAAACTATTTCTATACATTGTTCGTTTAAGTAATGATATTGGAACTAACATAACCAAGCCTCCCAGCAATGTACGGCGAATTAGCCTAGGAAACACCCTATGTAATCAAATCATTCGTTTTCTCGCCGCTAAGTCGCGACGATATCTCTTATACATGGAAAAATATATGTATACATATGTTTAAATATATTCTCAGTATTCATATACTGGCACCTCTGTTGTTGGCATTGTCAAGTAAATAATCACAAAGTTAGTAATGTCACATTGGTTGCATATCAATTATAATATTATTGCTGAACATAAATTGCTGAAATACTTGATTATTTCGCTGGTAAATATTATTTTTACTGAAAAACATCAATACTATGCTGCACGTTTTTACATGCAAAACTAGAATATTGTGCTGATCCTTTTAATGACAGCATTTTCTTTTAATGTGTCCCTGTGTTCCTTGTGTCCATATGTATTCGGCCGTGTAAACCCACCCTTCGATACGAGAATAAGTTTTTACTGGTCCGGATTTTACTCACGCAAGCCTTATGTAACTTTTAATAGGAATTTATTTGCGCCGGCTGATGTATGGTTTTGTTTGTTCTTTGTAAAGTGAAAATCATTGATATTGCTCGCTTCTAGCTCGGCTTATTTGTGTGAAAACATAATGTTTTTAACATTATACAACGAGTATAGAAAAGGAATACTTTCGCAGGGATAATACTGGGTGTAAGGGTCAGGTATGGGTTTGATGAAATTTTTTTTAATTTCAGTTCTGAGTATGGGAACCCTAAAATTTGTGGTTTTTTTTTCTATTTTTGCGTGAAAATCTTAATGCGATTCACAGAATATATCTACTTACCAAGTTTCAACAGTATAGTTCTTATAGTTTCTGAAAAAAGTGGCTGTGACATACGGACGGAGAGACAGACAGACATGACGAATTCATAAGGGTTTCGTTTTTTGCCATTTTGCTACGGAACTCTAAAAAGCCCTCGCATTTTCGCAAAAATTTCGATTGATTTAGCACTTGTCTTTGTGTTTTTTTAGGGTTCCGTAGCCAAATGGCAAAAAACGGAACCCTTATAGATTCGTCATGTCTGTCTGTCTGTCCTTCCGTATGACACAGCCACTTTTTTCCGAAACCATAAGAGCTATACTGTTGAAACTTCGTGAGTAGATGTATTCTGTGAACCGCATTAAGATTTTCACACAAAAATAGAAAAAAAAAAAATTTTAGGGTTTCCCATACTTAGAACTGAAACTCAATAAAATTTTTTTTCATCAAAACCATATGTGTGGGGTATCTATGGATAGGTCTTCAAAAATGATATTGAGGTTTCTAATATAATTTTTTTCTAAACTGAATAGTTTGCGCGAGAGACACTTCCAAAGTGGTAAAATGTGTGTCCCCCCCCTGTAACTTCTAAAATAAGAGAAAATTAAAACTAAAAAAATATATGATTTACATTACCATGCAAACTTCCACAGAAAATTAGTTTGAACGAGATCTAGTCAGTAGTATTTTTTTTTAATACGTCATAAATCGTAAACTGCAATTTACTTTTGATTCAATCAACTTACATCACATAATAAAGATTTCTAACAATAAAATACCATAACTTTTACTTATATACGTACAGGTTCGTACGGAACCCTCAGTGCGTGAGTCCGACTCACACTTGGCCGGTTTTTTGTTAAATATGGATACTTCTAGTGATAGTGGTGATGCTATCCCTAACACACCGCCAGAACTATTAGAGGCGGCCTGTTGCCGGAAAAATCTAAATACAGATACAACAATACTTATGAAAATTTCATACGTTGGCAAAAGGTTAAGAAAACGTCTTCATTTTCTGAAAATGTAATGCTCTCATATTTTAGTATGAAAGCAAAACAATATAAGTCAAGCACGATATAGCCTATGCACTCTATGTTAAGAAGCACAATTTTAAAAAGAAATACATAACATCAACATAAAGGAATATTCGAAATTGACCGCATTCCACATTTATATCTATTATTTTTCTCGTAGGTGTAATAAAAGTACTATACATCATTCGGGATAAAGTACAGTTCCATATCTCGAATTCAATGGTTTGCGCCCCTCGCAAGCTTGTAGCGCAAATGCCATGACCTCGGTATGGAACTGTCACTTTCTTCCCTCTTGAGTAATGTACTATTTTGCACACAGAATGTTAGTACATCCATGAATAACCGTCATGAAGGTAAGGTAAACGTGACATGTTTGAAAAATCTCCACTGCGATAAGGTTCTAAACTTTTATAAAACTTTATGGAAGATAGATCGAGCGCTTTTACGCTATACGCATTCAATTTCCTTGAAGGAAAACTCTGGTGAGCTGTGTGGTACAATTTTTCAACAGTGAAAAGAAAAACAATATTTTTAGAAGCAATACAGTCCATTTTAGGACCGCAATAATAAATTTGTTTGTAAAGGTTTTTTTGCAGATTTCAAAAAAACTGTGCAACTCAGAAAGATATTTTCTTCCTGTAATATTTACTAGTACATTAACTTCTATCAACTACAAGGGGGGAGGGGAATTGTATTTTTTAAATATTTTTCATCAAACCTTGGAAACTGAAGCTCTATATGTTGCCCCGCCCTCTATTTGGGCCCCCTTTACAACAATAATAATAAAATATTTTTAATTCTTTCATTTGCAATTACGTTGAGCAATAATATTCTAAATTTATTCCAAATTTCAAGTCGATAGCATGAGTGGTTGCTGATGTATACACGTGTGACAGACCAGAGATAAGAGTATATCTTAGATTATTATATAATACTAAGGGTATAACCTCGGACCAAGTATATATCGAACGTTAGTGAGTATGTTTTATCCGAGTGACAGACAGATAAGGGTTCCGTTTTTACCATTTTGGTTTGGAAATCTATAAATTTATACTTGAAAAATCGCGAGAAAATACTTTGTCTACTCCCATTTGTTAAAGTTAGAAATACGAAACCGGAAACAGTATCACAAACATTGCCATTCCGACAACAGTTGCGTAATATTTATAAATGCAACTGTCTACAATACGGTAATATAATTTTTTCACCTTTTTGTTAGGTTTGGCAACAAAATTACGTTAATACCATGTTGTATTGGATGCCATCGGCTAATATGCTAGTTTCCAAACCATAAAGGACAACTTCAAAAAAGAATTCATACACTTATGCACTGAACCCCCCATACACAATATTATATGATGGCTGGCCGAGAGGAATTCGCGCCATTCGCGCTTATTTAATCTGTGAAAAAAATAACTTTTAATTTATTATTTAACGATAAACATCTTGATTTCCATTCAAAATTTGTAAATATGAGTAAAATATTCACGCCGACCGAAATAATTAAGGCAGCGTACGAAACTCAAGAGGACTTTATTGCCAAAAAAGTGGAGGTGTTCTAGTGCTCTAGTACTACGACAAAAGTAAACAAAGGGTACGTTATTTTCTTAATGATTTTTATGCTCGTAGAAAAAAGTAATGTATGCCACTGATTGCAAACTAGTCATTGTAACATTCGTGCTGTCTATTGTGACATTCGGCTGCTCCTCATGTCACAAACAAGCACTCATGTTACAATGACTATCTTTACCTGAAAGTGGCATAAACTACTATTAGAGGGCGCTAAGAAGTCATATTCAGACGAATAAATAGGTAATTTAATCCATTTGTACGACATTCTCATCGTCATTCATTACATCCACTAAAAGACAGAGGGATCTTCTATCGTAATTCTAGTTTTTGCTGGATAAAAAAAAAATATCATCAGGGTTATTCTTCTCATGCTGTTACACGTTGTATGAGCTACAGAAACACCCCTACGCAGACTACGGCTCAGCTAATGAGTGTCCCATGATATTATACGCGTTATTAAATACGTGGAAGCTTTCTCTAAGTAGGCAAAATTAGTTCTTGGAATATTAGCGTTGTTCGAAAACGTTTGCGGAGATTGCGTATGTTTTTGTTTGTGTTCTGTTTTTGATATAATATACGTGAGTGGTTGACCAAAAAGGGACCTCAGGGAAAATAATTTGATTTCAAGTAAATCGCGATTGAAGTTTCGTGTAGAGGCAGTTTTGCTGCCCAAGGCAAACTGCCTCGGCTCACAAAAAAAATCATAAAAATAACACTAAAAATATTCTGGTTAGACCAAAATAAAGCTAAAAGACCACAGATTAAAAAAAATAAAAAATAAAACAAACGGTTTCCAATCCCTCAAGGTCCCTTTTTGGTCAACCACTCACATATTAGGGGTATTATATGTAAATATTTTTGTATCCTAATTGACTAACTTATTGTACAACGTGTAACAGGAAAGATGTGATAATACTAAAGGGTGTGAAAATGAACAACTTTTCCCAAGAAACATAGGTTGAAACACGAAAAATTAAATTTGACCTCCTATACAAAATACTATCAGCTGATACAGTTCTATGGGAGGTCAGAAAGTTCTTTTGTTCTATGAACTTTGTTCCTTGGGAAAAGTTGTTCAGTTTCATGGGCAGATACACACCTTTTAGTATTATCTCACTTTTTCTTTACACGCTTTAGAGGCTGAATACAATAGCTGCTGCAGAAATAAAGAAAAAATTTAATATTAAAACTGTAAACTCAGCAAATCTGTAGGTACGGTCAACCGCTTGTTGGTAGAAACTTTTTCAACTCTATTACCACGCCATAAGGTCCAAAAGTGTTTCTACCGATGTGCGGCCGTGTGTACATTGAAAATGTTTGGAAAAATCTAAGCACATGGCAGTGCGCAGGCCAAGTTCCCGCAACAGGCCACGCGCATGCCGTGCACTATTTACACGAACCGTTTCGACCCACTTTTGAACCCCTGTAGCTCAGTGCCTATTGCAAGTACAGAGATTAAACTGTACCTACATAATCATATACTAATACTGAAGCAATTTGCCAAATTTCATACATATAGCTACAGTAGATCCTGAAATATAACCCCGAGAAAATTGCTAATTTTGGCACTTAATGACTGACTCACTCACTGACCGGTAATCAAAACCTCCAGGCCACTTCCAATTGTCCTAGCGTTATGAAATTTGGCATTTAGGTAGTCTTTAGGATAAAAGTAATGGAAAAATTCAATAATTAGAAATTGGTCAAGGGCGAGTCGGGTTTTAGTCAAAATTATGTATAAAATGTTGGTAATACTTCTCTAAGACCTGAAAATCTGAAATTTGGCATTGGGATTGGGGATAGTCGTTAGCATTAAAAAAAGTATAGCAAAAATTTGAAAATTGGAAATTGGTCAAGTGCATAAAATTATTGGTCATACTTCTGTGAGACCTACAAATCTGAAATTTGGCATCGGGGTAGTCGTTAGCATTAAAGTAAAGGAAAAATTTGGAAAATGGAAAATGGTCAAGTGCGAGTCAGACTAAAATTAATGTACCAAATATTAAAAAGTTAGTATTTCTCAAAGGTCAGACTTAGTCATGCATGAAAACAAGTACCTACGTTTTAACGAAACTATGAAAATACAAACAACGTTGCGATAGTTACTATAAATATAATATAGCAAACTAAACAAAAAGTATTGAAATCCCACCAAAATCATAACTGTTAAAAAGGGGGCCAAGTTCCTATCGGCTAATGGTTTGCCTAAAAAAGGGGAGAAAACCGATTCAATTCCAAGTTTAGATGCACTTTGATATCGATCATAATCGTCTTCATCAGCAGCCTGATACACTAGTAAACATTTGCCATTCCCAAGACTCGCCACCACATCCAGTCCTCCGCCTTTCGCATCCAGCCACTATCCGCCACCTTATTCACGTCAACGGTTCATCTGGCCGAAATTCACTTTACCATACACCCAACTTAAAATATGGTATAGCTGTGAAAATACGCAGGTACGTTGAAAATAATATCTAAAATGAAATACTTTTGAATTTGAACTTGGCAGGTTAATTTAATTATATACTTAAATAATAAATCTAATTACACAATTAATCAAGTGTTACTTACAGCACAAAAACCTGACAAGTTTAAATTTAGAAGTATTTCATTTTAGATATTATTTTCAACGTACCTGCGTATTTTCACAGCTATACCATATTTTAAGTTGTGTGTATGGTAAAGTGAATTTCGGCCAGATGAACCGTTGACGTGAATAAGGTGGCGGATAGTGGCTGGATGCGGAAGGCGGAGGACTGGATGTGGTGGCGAGTCTTCGGAATGGCAAATGTTTACTAGTGGATCAGGCTGCTGATGAAGACGATTATGATCGATATTAAAGTGCATCTAAACTTGGCATTGGATCGGATTTCAACCCTTTTTTAGGCAAACAATTAGCCGATAGGAACTTAGCCCCCTTTTTAACAGTTATGTTTTTGGTGGGATATAACTTTAGTTAGGGACACTTCAACTGTAATAGACGGAGCTTATTCAAATAATTGTTAGAATTTTTGTCTGTCTATCGTCCGTTTGTCTATTTCTAATACTGAACGGTGGTTTTCATAATGACAATGTGTTAGTCCTATTTTGCTGCATCATTTCAACCGGTTCAACTCAAGACTTTTGAATGCAAAGTTTCGTTTCAAGCTTTCCATGATTTATTTCTTTACCGCTCATAATCCGATCCAACTGCAAAAGCATCAACTACACGCTAACTTGGGCAAACCTAGTATATTATTTTTCTTTTTCCTATTTAAGAGCTATTCTCTTGTCGGTGGAGTAACTTCTATGCTTTCCTATCTTCTGCAAATTCCTTGACTCTCTGATACGACACAACATTTGCCTTTTCCTTAATCTGATCCACGTAGCAACGTCTGGGCCTTCCCCTACCTCTTCTTCCCTCAACCTTTTCCTCAATGATGGTTTTTATGAGTTCGTCGTGTCGTATCAGATGGCCCAACATCTTCCCTCGACTGCTTTCAATAGTATTTAATAGGATTCTTCCTTCATTATCCATCTTTAACACTTCCCCATTCGTTTTATTTTCTTTCTATGCTGATATTATTATTATTATGTATTAATTTATTATTATATAGAGATTATAAAATAATAATTAGGGATAGTAAAATAGAGTTAAATAATCAAGCCTATATAAGATAATATATTTAAAAACCGTTGACTTACAATTTCCGCCATCTTTGAAATTTTACTTTCCAAATGTTTTCAACGGAAAATTTTAAATTGTGGCTTTAAAATGTGAACATGGACGGACATGCCTCACCTTCCAAGCCCTAAATAAATAAGCCAGCATTAAATATTAAATAGGGTTCAAAAACAAAACGTGTGCTATCTTGCTGCCTTATGCTGCCTTTATGATTTTTAGGGTTCCATACTTTTTTGAAGTGAAAACTTTTTGAGCGGCACTTGGCACTTTTTTAGATGGGTAAAAAATGTTAACCTCACGTCAGATGTCGCGACAGATATCGCGTCAGATGTCGCGTCAGATCTCGCGTCAGATGTTTAAGTTAGGAACTGAAAACTTCTTTAGCGGCGCGTCAGATCTGACGAAGAATAAATTGTCATGTTTGTCTACGATAGCGCAATTAATGAATATTGTATGTACTTTTATTCTGATAAATAAAACAATTCGTGCGAAATTATTCCCTAACCATTCCAAAATATTCAAAAATGCATAACGTTGATGTTTAAGTTTTCACTTCTGCCGGCACTCCCGGAGTGCAACCCGTCCTGTTTTTATTGTCAATGGGCTTACTCTTGACCTCGATCTAGTCTCGTTCTTATTCTCCCAGTCCTAAAGTGGACATTTCTTACGACCGCCTGCTCTTCGTCTATAGGCTGCCTAATACATTACACTTCCTTTTTGGCGCCGCGCAGTCATGTAAAAACAATGCAAACTTCATATAAGTTTGACACATTAAACATTGTACTGTTCTTATTTCAAATTCTCTAGGTCTTCTAGTTTGGAACCTCCTTGCGCAATGGCAAGACGTGGTCTTAGCTGTATTATTCTTACTTATATTAAGGCTATATAGAATTTTAAAAATACGGAACCCTTTTGCAGTTGCTCATATTTTTGTTTATGTAGGTAAGCCCTCATTAACAATTCTACAGGTCGTACTTGGCAGCCTGTCCTTCCTTGTCAACATTTTACAACATTGTAAGGACGGGTCAAACTAACTGACTGCATTTTCGTTTAAAATACCTATAGGAGTGATCACACCTAGCTGAATTCGAAGAATAATTCCGCATAGATTGCTCGTTGAAGTATGGATATTGCAATTAATATAACCAAGCCTCCCAGCAATTTATGCCAAATTAGTCTTTGAATTTAGCTAGATGTGATCACTCCTTGGTCGTGGGTTACGGTCAGAAACAAGATGGGTGACCGCTAGACTACGCTACCGAAAGTAGTTATAGCAAGCCAAGTCAGGCTCTTTGTAGCCTTCTTTCTGGGTTGCAAGTTTTTGAAAAACCTTACTTGAGCAAACGCAGGATAATAAAGTGGAAGGAAAAATAAAAAACCGGCCAAGTGCGAGTCGGACTCGCGCACTGAGGGTTCCGTACCACCACATAAACATAATTGTATTAGTTGAAATTTCAGTAAGTTAATGTGCTAGATTTTTTGAGTCCGACACGCGCTTGACCAAATTTTATTATTTGTTGTTATTTTATAGCCTATGCCCTATAAACATACCAATTTTCAAGTTTGTAAGTGTTCCCGTTTTTAAATAGAACTAAAACAAAAATCGCCTCAGCAACCATCCAACTTGACCCCCCCTCTCTTATATGAATGTTCTTGAAACGGGAGCTCACCACAATTGGTTACCATTAGTTGTGAGAAAAGTTGTAATATTTAATGATTTTAGACTTTTCCCATTATTTGTACTGTGAGACCTAGCTTCTTGCCAAATTTCATAATTTTAGGTCAACGGGAAGTACCCTGTAGGTTTTTCATTTTTGAATAAATGTATGGAGATGAGGACATAAAATGGCATATCTTTTGATTGCGTCGTTGTAAAAAATTGAAATTTTTCAGATCTTGTGTGGTTCATGGATCCTAATATATGGTATTAATTTCAACCTGATATCTTTACCCGTTCGTGAGATAAAGGGTCTTGACAGACAGACAGACAGATAGACAGACAGACAGACAGACAGACAGACAGACAGACGGACAACAAAGTGATCCTATAAGGGTTCCGTTTTTTTCTTTTGAGGTACGGAACCCTAACAAGTATGAGTCAGACTTGTGCGCCGAGGGTTGCGATACACATATAGTATTTTTGGAAGCAATAAAGTCTATTTTAGGACCGCAAAACTAAGCTTGTTTGTAAAGGTTCTTTGCAGATTTCTGAAAAACTCTGCTACTTAGAGAGATTGTTTTATTTTTGCTGTAATGTTTACGTACATTTCCATCGACTATAATTAATTCGAATTTTCCGCATTGCAAACTTCGGAGATAAGGGGATAGTAATAGTATTTTTTGTTATTTTTAATCGTAACTTGTAAACTATGAGGTGCAAAAAGATTTAAAAATCTATTTTGAAATTACCACGGAAAGCCTCTTGAGCAAAGCGAGGGATTCAAGTCACTGCCAAGCGAAACACACAATTTTTAGGGTTCCGTAGCCAATTGGCAAAAAACGGAACCCTTATGGATACGTCATGTCTGTCTGTCCGTCCGTACGCACTTTTTTCCGAAACTATAAGAACTACACTCCAATCACACTACAATCTAAATTGATCGAATTCTACCTAAAGAAAGAGGAAAGTTGTCTGTAGGAAAATAGGACACTTATTTGCATTTTGTTGTTATATTATTTATATAATGTATGTATATGTATATATATAAAGGTATATATTTTTATGTTTATTTATGTATATTACATCTGTGTATATGTGTATTATTTTATGTAAGTATATATGTGTATTTATTTATTCTATGTCTGTATTTAAGTATTTTGGTAAATACTTAAGTTTATTGTTTGATTTTATGTACCTAATTTATTTTCAAATTAGTCTAACTTAGTTAAGCAAACTCTGCACTACTCGTGTCCATCTCAGCGATTCCCAGTCCTAAGGTTGCCTGGAAGAGATTGCTCTAAGCAATAAGGCCGCCTTTGCGCGCAATTAGATATAAGGTTTCTTACGCAATTACTCTTAATTTGTGTGCAATAAAGAGTTTCTATCTATCTATCTATCTACACTGTTGAAACTTGGTAAGTAGATGTGTTCTGTAAACCGCATTAAGATTTTCACACAAAAATAGAAAAAAAAAAACAATAAATTTTAGGGTTCCCCCATACATACAACTGAAACTCAAATTTTTTTTTCATCGAACCCATACGTGTGGGGTATGGATAGGTCTTCAAAAATGATATTGAGGTTTCTAATATATATTTTTTTTAAACTGAATACTTTGCGTGAGAGACACTTCCAAAGTGGTAAAATGTGAGTCCCACCCCCTGTAACTTCTAAAGTAAGAGAATGATAGAACTAAAAAATATATATGAAGTACATTACCATGCAAACTTCCACCGAAAATTGGTTTGAACGAGATCTACAGGGTGAAATTGAAAACATTCGACAAATTTTGATATTGAGTTCAGACCGCGAAACTGAACAATCTTCACCTAGGAACATAGGTCATCGGAGGAAAAAAATGTTTACCCTATTTTTTTAAGTCAGTCAGCTGACCGTACATTTTGTCTGGGAGATCAAATATTTTCGTATGTCTAACGACCTACGTCCTTGGGAAAAGTTGTTCAGTTTCGTGGTCTGAACTCAATCTCAAAATTTGCCCTGTAGTAAGTAGTTTTTTTTAATACATCATAAATCGTGAACCGCAATGTTTCTTTCATTCAATCAACTGAAATATAAATTTTAGTTACGTCACATCATAAAGTTTTTTAGCAATAAAAATACCATAACTTTTACTTTACGTACAGGATTGTACGGACGGAACCCTCAGTGTGCGAGTCCGACTCGCACTTGGCTTGGCCATGAAACTGAACAATTCCCCCCCCCCCCCCCATTCGTATTTCAACCTATGTTTCTTAAGGAAAGTTGTTCAGTTTCATAGGCAGAATCGCATCCTTCTGGGTTGACATCCCTTTTCTGTTACTTCTTGGAATGACCAATCACAGATTTATAAAGGAGAGCGTCTCTGACCAATATAGTATTTTTTTTCGAGCTAGTGTGTTTAAATAAGACATAGTCATAATATTGCCAATTTCTTTATTATACAACGTGATTTTGAAATGTCTGTCTATACTTGGGGAAAGTTGTTCAGTTTCATGTACTAAGTACCATTCTCAAGTATAGTCAGACATTACAAAATCACTTTGTATAACGAATATTACATTTTTAATTTTGATTACTAAGATTACCGTCCCGTCCCCATATCACAATTATTTTGTTTCCTGCACCCAAAGGTTGCCTGGAACAAATAGATTTTTAGCAATAAGGCCGCCTATTGTGCTCCGTATTTCATGTTTGTATATTTTGTACATTTTGTAATTCTGTGTGCAATAAAGAGTATAAGTATTGTATCGTATCGTATTGTATTGTATTATTAACGCATATAAATCCCCACAGGATATAATAATGCACAAAAGATAAGTACCTACCGCATTAGATAGAGAAAGTGATCTCGCCATCAAACTTAACAGTTTGGCTTGTCGACGTTTCGTTTTAAATAAATAAAAAAATAAATTCACAAAGGAACCAGATGACATAGTTTATGAATCATTGCGTTTCATAAATTGTTATCAATTAACTGTACGTGACTTTTGTGGCTTAAAGTAAGGTTAGAGCACAGAATTCCATTTTATTTAAAATAAATGGTAAAGCAGCACTGCACTTACTTTCTCGCAATACTCAAGGAAAAACTATCAACCGCAAACTTAAATTTGTAATGCCATACACATAGTATGGAAATACAAACTTTTATTTACGTTTTTCCAAAAGAATTTGAATGAAATATACAGATAAATTCAGAATTCAAATTGTCAAACATTAAAACAAACAAACCTCAAACGATTTCGAGTAAATCACATGTTTAACTTTTGGTAGTACTGGAACACCCTTTATATGAATTTTCACAGATCAATGGATACTACCGTAGGATACTTGCATGCACATTTTTTTCATTTCCCTACACATGTTCCTTATGGATAATTGTTCAGTTTGGTCTACTGAGCAAGCCCTTTCAGTTTTTGGTACACCCTGTGTACTTAATTTTATTGAAAAAAATCATAAATAATATCCAGTCAGGTAGACAACCAATCCAGGATTAATATTATAGAGAATTTTAATAAACTCAATGGAAACAATTTTGGGTAAATCACATATTTACGTTTTGGTGGTACAGGAACACCCCTTATATGAAATTACACAGATCAATTGATACTGGTACATGATACTCGTATCTTACATGGAGATGCTTGGTCATGCAAAGTTTCATCAAGATTCTATGAGTCGTTTTTGAGAAAATTTCAATTTTTCATTTTCGTTGTATGACAGCTACCCTCAAAATGAGAGCCAGAAGGAAACCACTCAGAACCCTTCGATGGATTTGCATAAAACTCCTAAATTCAAAATATGGTGTCAATCGGACCATTCATTTAGCCGCTAGGCCAAAGCGTGACGGACAGACCGACCGACGGACCGACCGACGGACGGACATTTTTGGGAGACTTGTTTTTTATGATGTATAAGTGATATAGAACACATTTTTGAGAAAAATAGAAAAACTTTTTTTTTCACGAATACAATACCTTTCTCGCTCCGCTCGAAAGTAAAAATGGGTAATCCACGGGAAATTTTGTTGTATGAACCTAATCAGCCAATGAGAACGGTAGTGTCATGGGAAGAGAAAATCCCCCGTGACACTACTGGTAGTGCCACGCAGTAGTGCCACAGGAAACAAACAAAAAATATGATACACACATATGAATATACGCTCCCGTCAACGAAACTGAACAGTTTTCTCAAAGAAACATATGATGAGAAATGAAAGACTATAAATAATTCGAATTTTCCGCATTGCAAACTACGGAGTTAAGGGGGGGAATAGTATTTTTTGTTATTTTTAATCATAACATGTAAACTAAGAGGTGCAAAAAGATTTTAAAATCTATTTTGAAATTAACACGCAAAGCCTCCTGAGCAAAGCGATGGTTTCATGTCACTGCCAAGCGAAACACACAATTTTTAGGGTTCCGTAGCCAAATGGCAAAAAACTGAACCCTTATGGATTCGTCATGTCGTCATGCGTCAAGCCAAAATCTTTTTTCATTTTCCGACCTATGTTTCTTGGGGAAAGTTGTTCTGATTTGGTGCATAAATGTATGTAGGTGGAGACATAAATAGTCCCATCTTTGGATTTTTTTGTTGCACAAGCTTATTTTTTGTTGCACAAGCTTATTTGGTATAAATTTCAACTTGATGCCTATCCCATATGTCCAATGTGTAAGACTTTATGTGTTCTTGCCTGTACCTTGGAGGGGAATCACCATAGCCACCACGCTTATAAGTGTTGCGGCTGGCGACCGCTGTTGTTGGAAACCGCAGTATATAAGATGGTACGATACGCCAAAAGATGGTTTTCTTCATCCTCCAGTTTATAAACCTTTAGTCGCCTCTTACGACACCCATTTGTAGTAATGGGTTGGTACAGTAAACGAAAGGTCAAGTTTGACTCTCGCGGTGCGACTCTAGCCCACACGTCTATTGAAATAAGAACGGTACGAAGTCCAATGTGTCAAGCATGATGTTCTCTTGACTGTACTATTATTTTCCGGCACCACACGGGCACAGAATAAAGTAGTAGTACTATCATACAGAATGGCCACACTCCACCCCCCTTGCAATCTACCCCGCACTTCCGCGCTCACCCGCCCGCGAGATTCTCGTATACCTTCTGAGGGTCTTTTGTACTGAATATGCGGGCCTACTCGACCTTCCAATTTCAAATTTTAAATTCGCGCTCGATGTTTGTATAGTGTCTGAAATGCAATGATATTATATATGTTACTCCGAAATGTGTCACGGACGATGAGACAATAAATGCTTTTAAACAAAAATAAAAATTGTAGACACAAAGAAATAGGTGTGTACGCATTCGATTAGTTATTTTTATCAATAAAACTGTACGTGACTTTTGTGGCATAAAGTAAGAGTTCCATTTATTCTAAAAACATACTTATTTTATATCAAAATAAAGGAAATATTTTGTTATTTTCCTTGACTTACGCTCCGGAAGTTGCAAGTGGAACTCTGCCCTTATTTTGGTGATAACATTTTTCTCAGGCATATAAACAGGGTTTTACACAAAAGACAATATTAATAATAACGTTCTGACACCTGCAAAGACGTTTTGATTTACTAAAATGAAGAGTTTTACTGTTGTTGTCTTGGTTGGGTTGCTTTACCAGGTAAGTTTTGAATTTTACCGCAATTACACCATCTTAGTTCTCTGGGTGAACAACGCGCTTTGCTGTCCTATTAGTATCAATTATGAAACTAGCTAGACAATGGGTGCTATGGGCAGTGGTGATCAGTTACCATCAGGTGGCCCACAAGCTCGCTTGATCACTTGTTACATACATGAATAATACATACATCACGCCTCTTTCCCGTCGGGGTAGGCAGAGACCACAGTCCTCCACTTGCTACGATCTTGACATACTTCCCTTGCTTCCTGTACTTTCATTAATCCTTAGATACATGCTCGTCGGTTTAGGGTACTTTTAACCTGGCCTTTATTCAGAACGTCCTGAATTTGGTCCTGGTACGTTCGCCTAGGCCTTCCCTTGCAACGTTTTTATTCACTCTCGCCTGGTAGATCTCTTTCGTCAATCTTCTTTCATTCATCCTCTCTACATGACCAAACCATCTCAGCATCCTTTTCTCGATTTTGGTCACTACTCGTACGTCTTCTTTTACGCCACACCTAAAAAAATATATTATAGTTTCGTGAGTCTTATTAGGTAATTCGGAAGTGTTAAACTCTTATACAGGAGGGTTATTTTTCTTAACATGTCTTCCATTTTCCCACTTATTGTAATATCAGTAAAAAAAATATACGACTTTTAACAACGCACAGAAAATAATCTGCTTCCTATACAAAGAAACACAAATGATCAGTACAATTTGTATCCTTATATCACTTGGATCCACTAACAGGCCACCATGAAGCTATTTTGTATGTTTTATTGACCTGTCTTACGACACCTCACACCATGAAGTAGACGAGTAAAAAAAAAATTAAAAAAAAACATTCGTCTAGGGGAGGTACCACAAAAAAAAATTCTTTCAATGCTTTATGCTACAGATTAAATAATAGTAAACTAAATGACTTATAATGTAAACACACAAATATACCAAATTACAACTTTCCCTATAATTTTTTTTCCATTTTTGATTTTTACTACTTTATCGACCAAATTACGACTTTTTAGTACTAAAGGTCTCTGAGCTAAGCCACGGACAAACAGACGGACATGACGAAACTATAAGGGTTTCTTGTTGACTACGGAATCCTTAAAAGATATGTACGTCAGGCCATATTTAGACTCTGCCTACGGGGAAGAGGCGCGTATTGTTTAAGAAAACTTTGCTGAAACCACAGAATATACGTACAGCGTGTAACGGAAAGGTGTTATAGATTTGTAGACATTTAGCAAACACCCTGTAACTTATACGGCATGGAACGGAAAGGTGTGATAGATTTGCAGACATTTAGCAAACACCCTGTAACTTATACGGCATGGAACGGAAAGGTGTGATAGATTTGCAGACATTTAGCAAACACCCTGTAACTTATACGCCATGGAACGGAAAGGTGTGATAGATTTGCAGACATTTAGCAAACACCCTGTAACTTATACGGCATGGAACGGAAAGGTGTGATAGAATTGCAGACATTTAGCAAACACCCTGTAACTTATACGGCATGGAACGGGAAGGTGTGATAGATTTGCAGACATTTAGCAAACACCCTGTACTTATACGGCATGGAACGGAAAGGTGTGATAGATTTGTAGACATTTAGCAAACACCATGTAACTTATACGGCATGGAACGGGAAGGTGTGATAGATTTGCAGACATTTACCAAACACCCTGTACTTATACGGCATGGAACGGAAAGGTGTGATAGATTTGTAGACATTTCGCAAACACCATGTAACTTATACGGCATGGAACGGGAAGGTGTGATAGATTTGCAGACATTTAGCAAACACCCTGTAACATATACGGCATGGAACGGAAAGGTGTGATAGATTTGCAGACATTTAGCAAACACCCTGTAACTTATACGGCATGGAACGGAAAGGTGTGATAGATTTGCAGACATTTAGCAAACACCCTGTAACTTATACGGCATGGAACGGAAAGGTGTGATAGATTTGCAGACATTTAGCAAACACCCTGTAACTTATACGGCATGGAACGGAAAGGTGTGATAGATTTGCAGACATTTAGCAAACACCCTGTAACTTATACGGCATGGAACGGAAAGGTGTGATAGATTTGCAGACATTTAGCAAACACCCTGTAACTTATACGGCATGGAACGGAAAGGTGTGATAGAATTGCAGACATTTAGCAAACACCCTGTAACTTATACGGCATGGAACGGGAAGGTGTGATAGATTTGCAGACATTTAGCAAACACCCTGTACTTATACGGCATGGAACGGAAAGGTGTGATAGATTTGTAGACATTTAGCAAACACCATGTAACTTATACGGCATGGAACGGGAAGGTGTGATAGATTTGCAGACATTTACCAAACACCCTGTACTTATACGGCATGGAACGGAAAGGTGTGATAGATTTGTAGACATTTAGCAAACACCATGTAACTTATACGGCATGGAACGGGAAGGTGTGATAGATTTGCAGACATTTAGCAAACACCCTGTAACATATACGGCATGGAACGGAAAGGTGTGATAGATTTGCAGACATTTAGCAAACACCCTGTAACTTATACGGCATGGAACGGAAAGGTGTGATAGATTTGCAGACATTTAGCAAACACCCTGTAACTTATACGGCATGGAACGGAAAGGTGTGATAGATTTGCAGACATTTAGCAAACACCCTGTAACTTATACGGCATGGAACGGAAAGGTGTGATAGAATTGCAGACATTTAGCAAACACCCTGTAACTTATACGGCATGGAACGGGAAGGTGTTATAGATTTGCAGACATTTAGCAAACACCCTGTACTTATACGGCATGGAACGGAAAGGTGTGATAGATTTGTAGACATTTAGCAAACACCATGTAACTTATACGGCATGGAACGGGAAGGTGTGATAGATTTGCAGACATTTACCAAACACCCTGTATACGGCGTGGAACGGAAAGGTGTGATAGATTTGCAGACATTTACCAAACACCCTGTATATGGCGTGGAACGGAAAGGTGTGATAGATTTGCAGACATTTACCAAACACCCTGTATAAGGCGTGGAACGGAAAGGTGTGATAATCATAAAGGGTGTGAATCTGCCTAAGCAACTGAACAACTTTTCCCAAGGAACATAGGTCAAAATACGAGAAACCAGACCTCCCATACAAAATGCGCTATCAGCTGATGCAGTTTCTATTGGAGATCAAAAATTGATTTTGGTCTATGAACTATGTTCTTTGGGAAAAATTGATCAGTTTCATGGGCAGATTCACAATCACACCTTTCCGTTCCGTAAATGTCTAAAATAAAAATAAATAATAACCTCTCAGGTGGTTGTTCTAGCCATGAAACTGAACGTCTTTCCCGCAGGAACATTTGTCGAAAAAGGAAAAAAAAATGTCAACGTCTCATTTAAACTGCATCATCTGATAGCACATTTTGTATGGGAGGTCAAAAAAGATTTTTCGTATTTCGACCTATGTACCTCCCGATCTACAGTCCCGTGTGGTGCCGGCAAAGAATAGTACCGTCCCACACATACCCGTGGGTGTTGTGAGAGGCGACTAAGGGCTTATAACCTGGGAGATTGGCAGCAGCATCCTCCTATGTATAATACCAATACACCTACAACCGCGGTCCATGTTGCCAGCCAGCCGTAACGCTAACAATCGAGGCGATTATGGTTCTTCCCCTCCACATTTTTCCAGCAAAATTTAAATTCTGGAGGGAGCTCCCTGTCCTGTATTAGACATTTCAAGGGATGTTATGATTAGTTTCATCAGTAGAGCAACCACCTAAGAGGTTTGCACACAGTTACCAAACACCTATATTAGTAAACAAGTTGGTTACTCAAACTTTGTTTTCTCTTTCAGACCCAAGCCAACCCCATTTCAGAAGTTTCAGCACCAGCACAATTGACATCCGCATCTTCTTCATTACCAGCACCGGTAGACGGCTTCTCGTATGAAGCTCAGTTGGAAGCCATTGTCAACGAAATGGTATCTTGTATGGAAACCAAAATGGCACCGATCATGTCTCAACTGCATAGCATAGATGAGGAGCAAATGAAGGAAATTGGGATCGCTGGGATTACTACTTATGTTCAGCATTTGGTAAGATTCTTTTGTTTGCTCGTAGCACCAACCGCTGACCTATTTTAGCCATAAAACAGCAGTGTTTTTTGCATTGCTGTGTTTGCGGTTCGAAGGGTAAGGGAGCCAGTGTAATCGCCGGCACATAAGACATACAATCTTAGTTCTCAAGGTGGGCTTTGCGCTTTCCTACCTGTGGTAACACCGGGTGGATCACCTGCTCGTTAGCTAATTTGTAAGTCTTTTCAGTAAACTAAAGACCAACGAGTTATGCAAAAGTTAGAATGATAAAGCTACGTATATAGGGTGACTTTTAATTAGTTCTTGATAGAAAAAGGTATGAATGTACTCATGATACTGAACAACTTTTCCCAAGGAACATAGGTCGAAATACGAAAAACCAAATTTGACCTCCCATACAAAATGCGCTATCAGCTGATTCAGTTTCTATGGGAGGTCAAAACTTGATTTTCGTATTTCGATCCATGTTTCTTGGGGAAAGTTGTTCAGTATCATGAGTACATTCATACCTTTTTCTATCAAGAACTAATTAAAAGTCACCCTATATGTACATTATTTTCCTTCGTTGCGTTGCCTTACATACACGATTTTTGGGCATACTAAAATCCGTTCCTTCCCTTCGACACCACCAAACGACACCACCAGGGGTGTCGTGGGGAATCACTATTCCCTTCGACACCACCGTCCAATAGAGATGACCTACCAAGTATTAGATATTACTGAAAATGAAATAAGATATTATAAATGGTGAAAAGAATTAAAGGTAAATCCCACAAACATATAAAACAGTCACTAAAACACTATTTCATCGTGGGTCAATTTGAACACAAAGTAACTCCAGACCCTCTTACCAAAACCGTGCGTTAGGTGTATGACCCCTGCCTGCACACAATCTGTATAAGCAGATTTTTTAGCAGTCAGGAATTATAATAAAATATATGACAATTTATGAAATAAAAATATTTAAATTCAAAAAAAAAAAAATTTTTTACAACGATACGGCTACGCAACCAGAATACCATATCCACAGCGTTTGTTGAGGCCTAATGCACTCCATTTCCGTTATATTGGATTGCATTCCTTTCTATTTAATAGAAATACAGGAAAAATAAATGGTACAGCAGCACTGCACTTACTTTCTCGCGATAGGCAAGTAAAAAGTATCAACTGTTAACTTAAATTTGTAATGCTATACATTTAGTATGGAAATACAAACTTAAATAAAAAAAAAATCCAAAGAATTTCCTCATAAAATATACAGATCAATTTAAACTTCAAATTATCAAACAGTGCGACAAACTAACCATAAACGATTTGAAGAAAATCGCATGTTTAAATTTTGGCAGAACTGGAACACCCTTTATATGAATTTTCATAGATCAATGGATACTACCGTAAGATACTTGCATGGAATTTCCCAACACATGTTTCTTAGGAAAAGTAGTTCAGTTTAGTCTACTGAGCAAGCCCTTTCAGTATTTTGCACACACTGTATTATAGATTTTAGCAAAAAAAAATTCAAATAGAATAACCAGTCAGGTAGATAACCAATTTAGAATTCAAATTATGCAGCATTAAAATAAGCTAAATAAAACCAATTTTGAGTAAATCACATTTTTACATTTTAGTAATTACGGAACACCCCTTATAAGAACACTTCCACAGACAAGTGGATACTGCCGCAAGATACCTTGCATGGAGATTCTTGGTCATGCAAAGTTTCATCGAAATCGTTTAAGCCGTTTTTGCGCAAATAACAATTTTTCTTTTTCGTTGTATGACAGCTACCCTCAAAATGAGAGCCAGCTGAAAACCACTCAGAATCCTTCGATAGATTTACATGAAAATCTTAAATTCAAAATATGGTGCCAATCGGACCATTCGTATAGCCTCTAGGCCAAGGCGTGACGGACAGAGCGACCGACGGACCGACCGACCGACCGACCAACCGACCGACCGACCGACCGACCGACCGACCGACCGACCGACCGACCGACCGACCGACCGACCGACCGACCGACCGACCGACCGACCGACCGACCGACCGACCGACCGACCGACCGACGGACGGACATTTTTGGGAGACTTGTTTTTTATGATGTATAAGTGAATATATAGAACACATTTTTGAGAAAATTAGGAAAACTTTTTTTTCACGAATACAATACCTTTCTCGCTCCGCTCGAAAGTAAAAAGCGTTCGCGTTGTTGCTTATTTTATACTTACTTTTACCCGCGGTTTCACTTGCGTTATATAGTCTGTGTCATCCTAGTGTCTCTACAGGAACCATGCATTTTTCCGGGATTAATTGTAGCCTATGTGTTAGTGCAGTGTTTGGTCTATCTACTTCCCAAGATTCATAGAAATCGGTTCAGGCGGTTCTTTCACATTGGTGAGATGAGATTAGACTTAGCTGTTATACATGAGATTCAGAAAATATTGCCTTTGTCCTTTTCCTTGGATCAAACTATATAATTTCATTAAAATCGGATCAGTGTAAGGCAGACAGTATAAGTTAGGATAATATTAGTTCGGATTAAGAAAGTTTAGTGAGCTCTCATTTCCATTACTTTCTTGGAAAATATATCACGCGCGCGGCCTTGTTACTTAATACTTTTCTGTGTTTTATTTATTTTATCTAATACCAGGGCTGTACCAAGCGAGACTTAAGTACATTCTAAATAAAAAATGGCATCGCACCTGATCAAACTACACAAGCAACGCTTCACGATAATTCGAAAAGGATTAACTCAAGGCACTTTGCAACTTATGTTTACAATACAAACAACTTCGCTTGCTCGCTAACTTGTATGTAACATCAAATATTAGTTTATTCTCTAATGACACAGGTCTTCTATGGCACTGATCAAAAATATTTTGCTAATAACAATTCAACTACAATGTTTATTTTCAATATAAACAACTTTGTTTGCTTGCTAACAGGTGTAATTGCCGTATTAAAAGCATCAGTATATTATATTTCACTGAATTGTAAATATTAAAATGTAGAAACTAATAAATTTGATGCCACAGCAAAATGAAAAGTGTACAGACAGTCTAAAGACGCCCAAAAGATTAATTCTTAAAGATAATAAAGCCAATTCACAACACTGACAGCCAGTTGCAGAAAATATTTCAAATTAAAGCTCCGCTAAACCTGTAACTGTCACTTTCCTAGCCAAAAAAAGCCAGCTATAAATTCAAGAGAGCTCTCTTGTTAAGGAAGTAAACCAAACAATATTTATAAATAAACATATTAATATCTAGAAATGAAAACAACAACATACAAAACTGTTGAAACAAGTTACTGGTTTGATTAGTTTTTTTCAGGCAAGTTTGCTCCAAGATTGTTGTTCAGTGTTGTTGTTTTGAAACTGAAATGGCTTAAAATATTAATTCACTCAAGCTATTTATCCTTAATTTGTAGATTTCTACTTTCCAAAGACGTGCCTAACACATATAAAACCTGTGTCACTGCGGAACTAGAACCTAACTTGAAAGTAACAGATCAAATAGGACTTTGCATCTTATGACGTCATGTGTGCTCGGTAACAATACGCTATTTGTTTAGATACCCTTGTGGAAACACAAGCACAATATGAACTTCTGAAGAGTATTTGTGTAAGTAATGTGGGTTACCAAGTCAGTGGCTTACTTGAATAATTCAGTGCTTTGAATCTAAGGACTTATAAGACGACGCGAAAGGATGGAAATCGCTCCGTCTTCTTCTTACAACAAGCTCTACCACACTCGTTCGTATGCTGATTGTATGCCTGGGGGCGCGTTTGTGTTCTATCTCGCTCCCTCTCATTCGGCAGTTTACTCTCACGCACAATTCCAATCGATTTATGCAATTGAGAATAGATGCCTTTACGTGTTAGATGTAATTATTGGAATTAGTTAGTTTCAAGGGTGTTTTGTAGGTGTGTATAATATGCCATTTTGTTATTGTTTGCTTCTGTTGATGCAAAACTGAAAACCAAAGCAGAATCAGATGTTTCTAAAAGTAGAGCAAGTGACGCATTGCGTTTAAAATAATATTTAAAACCCAATTACCAAACTAACAAAGAAATCAATAAGAAACATAACATCTGTTAAATTTTATACTTAATTATGTTTAGATTGAATCAATCAAATTAAAGTTTCCTATGAATTTACCCATGTTTTTATTGCAACTGCATTTATAGGTATAAAATATCTCGTCTTCATAATGGTGCAGTTTTTAAAATAAGCTCCAAATAATGATCTGTAGTCGGGAAATAATTGACTGCAGCCTCTTACCAGCCTAGGCCGTTTTAAATGAGCTTGTTTTCAAAAAGCTTACTTTTAATTTATAATAAAGTAATATAAATAAAGTCTTTTTTGTTTCAGATGGAACTAGCCAAACACGGAAACTCCGATGTCTAATACCAAGGGCCATATAAACTAACATTGTAAAAGTCGAGTTAACCTAATGTAGCTAAAACACTGAAAAAATACGCTTCATATTACTGATAAAAATAGTGATTTAACGTGTTTCATATATTTTATGGATTTAACACATGAAACAAAAAAATATGCAAGAAGCTTTTTGTTACTTGAAATACAAAAAAAAACACCTTCCACAAGTTTTCCGCGTTTGAAAATTCTATTAATATATGTTGAACTAAATAGAAACATAGGTTGTTTTCATGTGCAAAATGACAAAATTTTATTTCTGTCGAATAAAACATGATTCAAGTCTTTGTGTAGTTGACATATCATTATTTTATAGTCTTATTAAAGGTACTACTCGTAATGTTGTTATTGAATCTGAGTTTGATACAGTAATAGGACGATAAGTTTCTTTAAGCTATATTGTAACAACTCTTTACATTGTATGCAATCAAACATTTTGTAGAGCGCGTGGGTTTTTCTTGTCGCTTCTTTTTTCCCACTTAACGCTGTTTTATATGTGAAGCGAAATCGTTAGGTTCGTACAGTCAAGAGCATATTAAGCTTGACCATTTGACTCTTATTTCTAACACGCTAAAGTCTCACTACAAGTATCAAGCTTGACCTGGCTCTTAGCTGTAGCGATAGTCCATTTATCGCTGTTTTTAAGAAGAGAGTTAAGGAGCACTATCTCTCTTTGTCTAAGTGATCCACATGGTTTATTTATATATTATGTATTCATATATTTATTTATAGAATATATATATATATTTTTTTAATTTAAAAATGTATTTTAAAATTTCTTATCACGAATATTAATGCACATTCCTGTGCCCGCTTTAATGACACTCTTCCACACCTAATATGTTGGCTGGAAGAGATCTCTTAAAGAGATAAGCTCGCCTTTGTAAACAATTTTCATTTATAAACTGTATGTTATTTGTGTGCAATAAAGAATATATATATGTATTTGTATAGTATAGGTATATGTTATGTTTATATTTTTTGTTTATTTTTTTTCAAGATCGTAGCAGGTGGAGAACTGTGGTCTCTGCCTACCCCATCGGGAACAAGGCGTGATGTTATGTATGTATGTATGTATATTTTGTAGTTTTTGTGTGCACGTTCTATCTGCCTCTTCCAGTCAAATCACGCTTCAGTAGGTCTGCCGGAAGAAATTTCTGTGTAGAGATAAACAGCACCGGTTGTGTCTTTTTTCTTAAATGTAATTTTATTTTTGTTTTATCTTGTGTACAATAAACTGCAGATAAATAATTGAATAAAAACATTTGGCATGTCAAATTATTGTGATTTTAACAATAAAATCGTATTTCCTATTTTTTTTTTCGTATATCTATTATTATAGTCGAAAAAAGATTGTTTTCAATATGTAACTTACAAGTAGGTTCGCAATTGTAATAGAATATTGAGTGTATTTGTTTCGCAAACAAACTACTCAGTAGTTTGGCGATGCTTTTCAATTTTCTGGAAATAAAGTAAAAAAAAAGTTTTCGAAGGCCATTAAACATTTGACGAATTTGTCAAACTCCTATTATTTCAACAAATGTTTCCTTTCTAATCGTATCGCCTAAAAATAAAGGCACTTTAAATATCAATGAAAAAGATGTATGGTGCACTAATAACGTATTATTATTGCAGAACACAAGAAATGTTGCAATTTCTTGCCATATTTTTTTCGCTGCATAACACTATCCAAAACGGTAATAAGTTGACTCGATCTATTCTTATTGTATTCTGTCTGTATGAGGTACTGAATCTTTTGCAAAACATAATTTTTATAAATATAACATTTTACGATTTTAGCCTTAAAGATTCCAGTAAGAAACTATAATGTACACAGGTTATTGCATCATAAACAACAAGGTTTTGAGGTTTTGATGAATAAATACAAAACATGCCTAGACAACTACAACTGTTTCAAACAGATAAAAAGGAAGAAAAATTTGACGCGAGCCGGATTTGAACCTGCGACTTTCGGCGTACGGTGCCGACGCTTTACTAACTGAGCTATCGCGTCTTTAAACAGCTCGTTCATTTCTGTCCTTTCTCTCCCCCTTATTCATTATACACTTGGTCGCTAACAGGACGACTAGCGCCATCTCACCTTAGGCCGGTATTTCACTGGGACACCACGGTGGCGTGACTGGTTGCGCCACTGGTGTCCGTAACTAGACACCAGTAAAGACACCATTGCACTGTATTAAGGTCCATAACTCCATAAGCAGAGCAGAGTGAAAAGTAATAATGACAAAAGTCAGTATAAAAAGCTGCCAAGGTGTTGTTACAGGTATTATTTATAAAAGAGTTTGTACAAAAGTGATTTTATGTGTTCCATGTTTTTTCTTAGAGGTACGGAACCCTAAAAACATGCCGTAGGCAGCGCTATTATTTTCCTACATATCTGTCCGTTTTGTTTGACTGTCCGACGCAGTCTCGTCAATTGTGAATTGTCCTTAAGTGGTCACTATTGAACTTTATGACTTGTGAAGTGTAGTTGACATACAAACGTTGAAACGTATTCTATGGAAACTACATAAAGAGATCACTATTGACACTTTGCTCATAATTTGCAAGTGTCTTTTAAAACGCAGGCTTGAAAATGGTGACTAAAATTGTTTTCTTATGTTTAGTGTGTCTTGCTTTAATACAGGTAAGTACAGAAGCGTTTAAAGAAAATTGTTTTTAAATTTTATTTAATGGGCTTGCTCTTGATCTTGATCTAGCCTTGAGGACAGAGATGAGGTTGATGATGAAACGAGCTTGCCCAGAAGAAGCCTATAATCGTGACTCGTGAATTCTTAGATTCGTATTATATGAACTCGGAAACAAAGGCGCTGGCAGAGAATTCCACTCTTTTGCTATGAAAATTTTATATACGGAAGTCCTATGAACAAGTGACCAAGAACATGAAAATAAACAACTTTTCCAAATACCAGTCGATCAATAATAAGGCTTTTGTATATGGTAGTCCAAATTTTGATGTCTTTAGATCCATATTACACTGACAAAATTGCCTAGTTGTGCCAAACAGAAAAGCATAACCTTCTTTCTGGGGTAGCCGGATAAAAAAGCGGAGATAGCATTGAAAACTGCGTAACTGGTTATAGATTGTGTAAGGGATGGTGTACCGAAAACTGAAAGGGCGTGCTCAGATAGCGAAACTGAACAACTTTTCCAAAGAAACATTTCTGGGAAATGAAAAAAAAAATCTCATTTTTCAGAGAGAACAATTTGTATGTAGAGATATTTTTATTTTATTTCCCAGAAATGTTTCTTTGGGAAAGTTGTTCAGTTTCGTTGACTGAACACGCCCTTCCAGTTTTCAGTACAACGTCCCTTATATACAAAAGCCATAGTTTCGAAAACGGAATGAAACTTCTATTGCAACTAGCAACTCGATGCGTATAAATAATAATAGGTCTTTACCTATGAAATTGCCGAAATTTTCTTACAGATTAATGAGATCATAAATCCTATAATTATAATGCTATTTTTTTCATTTGTCTTATATTTGTAAGTTGACTTCAACGTTATCAATTTACACATAAAATTAAGTTTTTAATTTTAGTTTGATATATAAAATTAAAGGTTCGAAAATTGTTCGTCTTAAATGTCGTCCGATTTCATCATTAGATTTGTTATATTTTTTTACACATAATATTTTTCGAAAATTAAATTTAAGCTTCTGTTAGCTTAATGTCTCCCTAATAATGCTTAAAAAAATTTAAAAAATTGGATTTATAATTCCTAAGAAAAATGCAAAAATGTTAGTACTGAAAATTGAGTTTACCTAAAATAGCCATACAAAACCGCAATTTCATAGGTAAAGACCTATAATATCTTTTCTACTTTTGCGACTGGTAATACCTCTTGGAGGAGCAACGATACCTACTAAACTTGGTTGCGAATATGGCCGAAATGAAACGAATATTTTAATTTATACTCTGCCTGATAGTCGACCCTGTATTTTATCCCATTATATTTGAACCTAACATTTTAGACAGAAGCCTTTGTCCGCCGCGATGTTTCTACCCCTACTCCTGGAGCGAACATCCTGGAATCATTCCAAAAGAATCTAGATGAATTCAAAAAGTGTTTGGATCAAACTTTGGCGAACTCTGTGAAGGAAGTCGACGAGAAACAATTGAAGCCAGCTTTGCAACAAATTGGAGATTCGCTCAATAGGGTCTCAAAAGCGGTAAGCATATCTAGTGTGTGTATCTATACAGGTTGTAAGGAACGGTGTACCGAAAACTGAAAGGGCGTGTTCAGTCAACGAAACTGAACAACTTCCCCAAAGAAAAATATCTTGGGAAATGAAAAAAAAAATTGACCTCTCCATACAAATTGCCCACTCTGGTCGAACAGTTTGTATGAAGAGGTAAAAATTTTTTTTCATTTCCCAACTTATTATGTTTCTTTGGTAAAGTTGTTCAGTTTCGTTGACTGAGTACGCCCTTTCAGTTTTCTGTACACCGTCCCCTACACCCTTTATAGTCATCATAAAAAAAAAAACATTTATAAAACCTCCAGCAAAAATGCGTGGTAATTTGGAAGGGATTTACCATAGACAACACGCTGGTAAGCAATGTGAGCATTTCGGCTGGCGACCACAGTTATTGGTGATTCGTGTGTATTATGTGAATAAGATGTCAAAAAATAAAAATTCACGCATGAAAATTAATATTTGTTTTTCTTTTTTAGGGTTCCGATACCAAAATGGTAAAAAAAAGG
Source organism: Athrips mouffetella (assembly GCA_947532105.1). NCBI lineage: Eukaryota > Metazoa > Arthropoda > Insecta > Lepidoptera > Gelechiidae > Athrips > Athrips mouffetella. The sequence goes on along the minus strand of OX383964.1, from coordinate 3,183,621 downwards.
AACCCTTATGGTGCCGCTCTGTCTGTCTGTCCGTCTGTCTGTCACACCTCTATATCTCAGCAACCACTTATGCTATCAACCTGAAATTTGGAATAGTTTTAGAATATAGTTGCCCAATTTAATTGCACAAGAAACAATTTTGAAAAAAGTATGATTATTAATATAAAGGGGGCCAAAATAGGGGGGGCCAAATTTCAAATTGTCGCTACTAGGTTGAGTGGGGTATCATATGAAAGGGCTTTACTTGTACATTTTAAAATATATTTTTGTATTTTTTTAAATTTCTTAGTTTTAAAGTTATGATGAAAAATGTCAAGAAAAATACCATTCCCCCCCCCTTATCTCCGAAGTTTGAGTAAGAAAAAATCTGAATTAATTACAGTTGACAGAAGTTTATATAAACTTTACAGCAAAAATAAAACGATCTTTCTAAGTTGCACAGTTTTTCAGAAATCTGCAAAAAATCTTTACAAACAAATTTAGTTTTGCGGTCCTGAAAATGGACTTTATTGCTTCCAAAAATACTATAGGTATATCGGAACCCTCGGCGCGCGAGTCCGACTCGCACTTGACCGGTTTTTTTTTATTTCAGTTCGATGATCTAACTGCACCTCCAAAATCTGTATCGACATAAATCTTTGAAGGTTCCAACACTCCGATGGACGATAATGTTGAATATATTAAAAAACTGTTTTTGATATAAATTCTGTCTGCTTATTTTTGGTTCAGTTGCAACTCCCCCCGGTTTCAACTCCCCAATGTTCAACTGCACCCGGTTTCAACTGCCACCGATAACAAATAGCGATCGATTTTTAATGTAATGTTGGGTAGAAAAGCATATAAGGGCGTCCGCTAAAACTCGCGCGGTTGCCCGATCGCGCGCCTGTGAGACAATGAAAAATCCCGTCACAAATATTTGTGTGATGAATATAAGTCACTGTTATGTGCCTTGGGGTTATTTATCTATTTAAACTTAATTTGAATAATTGGATCCATAATTTTAATAGGGCGGCGGAGGCCTAATTTTCAGTTTGACACTAGCATAAAATACACCCGTTTGTCTTTCTTATTCCTAACCTAAACCTAAAATAACATTAAGCTAACCTAACCCAATCCAATCCAGAGACATAACTATCTAATGAATCTTACGGCGATAAACCTAATTCATCACATTGTCGAACGATCGAGTAGCATTATGCATACTGACTAGACGATGTGATAAAGAATGAAGTTTACGAAACAATTACAAAGTTTACTTTGCATTCGTGTAGCTTCTGTTTAAGTGAACCGATAGCAATGTAACAAAGCCTTTATGTTATATTTTTTATTAAAATAAACTGTTTTGCTGTTCACAGTACAAATTAAAAAAATATAGAAAAACAATTTGCGGGTACAGTTGAAACCGGGTGCAGTTGAACAGTGGGGAGTTGAAACCGGGGGGAGTTGCAACTGATCCTTATTTTTTATTTATTTCATACAGGGTCAGTTTTGGACACCTGGCTATTTTATGATATATGTTATTCAGAATATGAACTGAACAACTTGACCAAAGAAACATGGGTGTATCATATTTTTTAATTTTTCCATACAAACCCTGCATCAAAATGTTTGGATCGTGGCCAGTAAGTAACTTAGTTTGTTACTTAGAACTAAACATTAAGAACAGTTGATTAGTTTTCAAGTTAAAGAAATGCAAAGAAACATTTTATTTGGAACGGTTGTTCACTTTTGAAATTCTAAGTACCTACCTAACATACTAAGTTACTTACTGGTCGAGAAACCTCTTTCTGACCGGAAGCAATTAATACAAATAAAATACCTGCTGTTGATTGCCCGACTTCATATAAATTTTCTTCGGTAAAGGTTAAATGCAATAAATAACAGTACCGTATCAGGCACCGTTATCGAAATGCAGCTTATGACGAATCGGTAATTTTAAATAAGCAAAAAATTTCTAAGTATTGTCAATAACAATTAGAAGTTTAATTATAAACAATAATACGAAACTAAATGAACTAAGTAGTTCAAATATTTACCTACTAGAGCTGTAACGACTTTGACCTCAGATAACAATTTGTTAATCATTATAAGAAAGCAAACACTATTAGAAATAATACTTATACAGTGATTTTGGATGCAAAAAAGAATATTTTTGTTTAGTCAACGATAGTATCAACATCTGTACTGTTATTTTGAACGTAGTTTGGAAGACAATAACATGAAGAAAGTTTTAGTTTTTTTTCTGGCTTGCTGCGTTTTGAGCGTAAGTACACAGTTCTTTTTCTTAGTTTTTTTTTTCGCGCAGGACTAGTCGTCATGGAGATCTTTTGTGGGGAGGCCTATGTCCAGAAGTGGACTTCTTTCGGCTGATATGATGATGACACAGTTGTATAACACACTAAGGAATAATATACAAAAAAAATATCTAGTTCGATACGAGTATAGTTCATCAAGACCTTCAGTGCCTTTTCAAATTTCAAGAGTGCTTAATTTTTCTGAAGGATAAGAGGAGTACCTGGGCAACCGAGCTATGCTCTGTATGATTAAAATATCATCGGGTTAGCAAGCTATGCTACTCGACAACAGATGGCGCTGTGAGTTTCTTGAACGCACTCAAACGCGCTAAGAAATATTTAAAAAAACGGTGAAAACGAATCATGAGACCTATCTAGATCGATTTTTTGCCCTCAAAAACCCCTGTATACTAAATTTAATCGAAATCGTTAGAGCCGTTTTCGAGAAACCGATTACAAATATATATATACAAATATTGCTCGTTTAATAGTATAGGACAATAGCTAATGAGCAGTCGAAATTCGAAAAGGATAAATAGATTTTCCATAGAAAAGCGTTGGTTTTGTAAATCGACCTTAATTAAATAATTATTTTCGTATGTTTTGTTTTTTAACAGGCACAAGCATTTGTTAGACGTGACGTCGCAACACCATCCAATGCTGATACAACGCTGCTGCAATCCTTGCAGATTAAAATGGCGGAGGCAGCAAAAAATATACAAGGATCGCTGACTTTAGACCAGATGAAGACCAGCCTTGATAAGGCAGGTCAGGCTACGAAAAACATTGTAAGTATAACTTTTCTATATGTAGACATAACTTTATACACATCATTTCATAACTATATATAACTTAATATTTAACTAACTTAATAAAAATATAAAGCTTATAATATAAACTTTAAAATAGATCTTTAACAATGAAATTTCCGAAATTTTGTTACAGATTAATGAGATCATAATTCGTATAATCTATTTTTTTCACTTGTCTTATATTTGAAAGTTAACTTCAAGTTTATAAATTTTGGCATAAAATAAAGTTTTTATTTTTAGTTTGATATATAAAATTAAAGGTTCGAAAATTGTTCGTCTTAAGTGTCGTCCGATTTCGTCATTAGATTTGTTTTTTTTTTACAGATAATATTACAATTATAAGTTAGTAAGTTATAATATTACAGATAATATAATTTATGCTTCTGTAAGGTTAATGTCCTCGAATCATGCTTAAAAAAAATTGGATTTTTAATTCTTGAAACAAAAATGGAAAAATGTTAGTACTGAAAATTTAGTTTACCTAAAATTCGCCATACAAAACGGCAATTTCATAGTTAAAGACCCAACATATTCTGTAGTGTAAGGTCGTAAGACCGCTTGTTGTTAGTACAGTCAAAGACAGCTCAAGCTTGATGTGATCTTGACTGTACTTGGTAGGAATGGCTAGTTAAGATTTTGTTGCCTACCGCGTACTTAGTACATGAAACTGAACAACTGTCCCCAAGAAACATAGACTGTAAAATATTAAAAAAATGGCTTCCCCATACAAACCTTGCGCTGTCAAATTTGTATGGATGACCAAAAAAAACCCTTCTTTCAACCTATGTTTCTTGGGGAAAGTTGTTGAGTTTCATGTACTAAGTACCATATTCAAGTTTAGTCAGGTATTAGAAAATCACGTTGTATATTGATTTATGTATTTATATTCTGTGGCTTTTTCAGTTCGACGGAATATTTCAAAGGAGAGTAAATCAAGGCACAAGCGAAGCTCCTGCTACAGCCAAAAAGTGAAGAATTTAGTCATTTCGGGCTATAATTCAAATAAATGAAAGGGAAAGTAAAAAAAATAATAACATTATTTTAAACGTATTTTTTATTATGTTCATTTAACAAAAACAATATTTAATCTTCGAATTTAACAGCTATAGTACCAAAGAATTCGGACTCCTTGCTCCGCTCGAAATAGAAGGAATACTAATTAATTTTACCATGGGATGAAATCTGCCATTGTGTCCCAAGTTGAAATGTCAAATCATCTTACCTAGCGGATTTGTCACTGGTTTTTACACAGCGACTGCCATGTGATTTTTACCCTCGAAACCTAAAGAAAAAACCAGAACCGATAATACTTTATCAAAAATATTTGTGTTTGTCGTGACTTTTAATTAGTTCTCGATAGCAAAAAGGTATGAATGTACTCATGATACTGAACAACTTTCCCCAAGGAACATAGGTCGAAATACGAAAATCAAGTTTTGATCTCCCATAGAAACTGCATCAGCTGATAGCGCATTTTGTATGGGAGGTCAAGTTTGGTTCTTGGTTTTTCAACCTAAGTTCCTTGGTAAAAGTTGTTCAGTAAGTATCATGAGTACATGCATATCTTTTGCTGTCAAGAACTAATTAAAAGTCAGCCTATATTTAGCAAGAATTATGTTAAAAAGACCCAAACAGATAAATACCCAATAGTTAACGAGATGATTCCCGATTTTCGACAAATAATTTTTGAAAAACGTCTCATTAACTGATTGCTAGACCTTAGGGTATGTTCAGAGGACAAGCATTAAGCGTTGTATGATCTTTTTTTTTCCTGATTCTGATCTACGCTTACCTATCTATTTTTGCAGCCATGACGCAAAACCTTATATTATATTTTAATACAATCTATTAGTGATATACAGGGTGTTATGGTAAACACTGTGATCCTCGAAACTGAGCATTCAGACCATGAAACTTCACTATTCAGACCATGAAACTGAACAACTTTCCCTAAGGAACATAGGTAGAAAAACGATAAAAAAAATTAACTTCCCATACAAACTGCACCAGCTGATTGCGCATTTTATATGGGAGATGATTTTTTTTTTCGTATTTCAACCTATGTTCCTTAAAGAAAGTTGGTTAGTTTTAGGTCTGAATGCACAGTTTCAAGGATCATAGTGTTTACCCTAACACCCTGTGGAATCACACCTTAGAAGGATCATTGTACTTTTTTTACACCCTGTGTAGTGTATAAGCTATAGAATAACAACAAAAAGTAAAACTGGTCAAGTGCGTGTCGGACTCGCGCGCATCCATAAATAAGACGGGATTTTTACCTTAATGGTACGGAACCCTCGGTGCGCGAGTCCGACTCGCAGTGGAAAATCTGAAGAGGCTATTGGTATCTTCTGTGATCTATCCAAAGCATTTGATTGAGTGGATCATATCACATTGTTGTTAAAACTTGAACATTAATGTTTAAAATAATTCGCTTAAATGATTCGTTTAAAATAAATCATGTTTGGAGAACAGGATACAAAAGATATGAGTGAACAAGACAAAATCACGGATCTGTAGGAATTTTTTAGTTAGATTAGCTAAAGTCATAGGTAACATATTTTACATCTCTCATATTCAGTAAGTAGGTCCTTATTACCCCCAAATGGGGCTTGTAGGTGACCAATTAGCGCTCTAGGGTAATAATGTATCTAAAAAAGCCCTAGGGCGGTAAGTAATTAAATTTTGAAAGAGTGAAGTGTTTTTTTTTATTACTTACCGCCCTAGGGCTTTTCTAGCTACATTATTACCCTATCTATAGCGCTAATTGGTCACCTACAATTTGGTGGTAATAAGGACCTACTTACCTCACAATTGAGATGTAAAGCAGAGTAGTTAGCTCGGGTGTAAGCATCAATTGCACCCTCGAACTATAGTCGCACTCGCTGCGCTCGTGCGCCTAAATATCTCGAGCTGCAATTGATGCCTTACAGCACTTGGCTACTAATCTACTATCTTTGTTCTGTGTATATGATATTACAGCCAAATGCCTCAAAATTAATTGCATTTCATTACCTAAAAAAAAGTTAAGGGATGTGTGAAGCTGATATGATAATATTTTATGTCATTTAACATTAGGTTCGGTTGAATACATCAATGACAAAGAGGTACGAGTATGGTGCTTTGATATTCAAAATATGTCATAGAATGTTAAAACAGAAAAAAAAAGTTTGAGTATACAGGGTGTAAGAAAAGGTGTATAGAAACATTTTTTGGAAATGAAAAAAATTTTGGATCTCTTCATACAAATTGTTCGATCAGAGTAAGCAAAATTTTTTTTTTCCCAAAAATATTAATTTGGGAAATTTGTTCAGATTCGTTGACTGAGCACACCCGTTCAGTTTTCGGTACATTATCCCTTACACCTTGTATTATTTTGTATGTAATTATTTGATGAAAACCCTAATAGATAAATGATAATACTCTAAAGTCCGTAAACAAGATATTTCCCCGTTTCATACACATGGATACATCGGAACAGAATATAAAACTTGTTAAGAAGTGACACTCCTAAGATTTTGGTAAACAAAATTCATCAAGAACAAAAGAAAAATATCGAAGCTTGTTTTTTTTATTCAAGTTTTCCTTCGGATTATAAATATGAATCGTAACAACTATCTCAAAGACTAATGAGTGAGTCAAAATACGAGAATAATTTTGGTGTTCTCATACAAGTCCACTATACAGGGTTATTTCTGGACCCCTAGCCAAAAAGTATGTGACTCAGAACACAAATCTGAACAACTTTTCCAAAGAAACATGGGTCGAAAAACGAACTTTGTTTTTGGATCTCCCATACAAACCTTGCACCAGCAACAATGGAATTTGTATAGGACGACCAAAATTTTTTTCGTTTTGCGACCCATGTTTTTTGAAAAAGATGTTCAGATTCATGTTCTGAGCAACATACTAAAATTTGGCTAGGGGTCCAAAAATAATCCTGTATATATATTTTTTGTAATCGGTTTCTCGAAAACGGCTCAAACGATTTTTCTTTTTTTAGGAGGCGAAAAATCGAAAAAGCTAGGCCTCATGTCTGGGAAATTATGTTTTCTCCGTTTTTTGAGCATTTCTTATGCCATCTGTAGTACGCTTTAGTTTAGATTAGGTATACAGAGCTATGCTCGGTGGCCCAGGTACTATACAATAAATATAATTAATAAACTAAGCAAACTAACTGTTTCTACTTACTAACGTTTTATTTCTGTGCACATCTCATCGACTGATTACTGGTGACCTTAGGCTATTGATAAGAGGACAAAGACGTAATTGTACTTAAAAACGGTACATGACGTGAAACCCGGTAGAGCAAAGACCATTCTGTGCCATTTACTTCTTCTGTGCGGTTGTCAGTCTAAACTTAACTCCAAAATGAACAAACTTTTGATATTCTTCCTTGTCGTCTGCCTCGTCAGTGTAAGTTAAAAAACGTTTTTTATTAAATAATCTGAACCAATAGGAAATATACATAATTTTTTTATCGCATTTATTAACAAAATATGAAAATATTGTAGTAGAGATGACAAAAAGTGAAATTAAGATTTAAATCAGCTACGAAAATACGGCCGATATAAGCATTTAAAACTATTAATTACGCTCCGATTAGAGAGAGAGATTTGACATGGACAGTCATATATCACTACGGTCATATAAAAACTCCGTATTAAATTTTGTTTTGCTAAAAAGAGAGAAACAAATTTTCGATGGCTCATATCTTTTTTAATTTCATAGTCATTCAAAAAAAAATTTCCTAAACTGTTTATTACATGAATAAGGATAATTTTTTGTAAAAAAAATAGGACGGGTTGCACTCCGGGAGTGCCGGCAGAAGTTAAAACTTGCATTTTTTAATATTATGCTTTTTGTATGGGTCAATCGCGCCATTGCTCGCGTACTTTTTTGATGTCACCGAATAAAAACCCGTATTGTAAGTACAATACCGTTGACAGTTGACGCTTTATCGATCAGGCTAAGGATCTGACGCGAGATCTGACGCGACATCTGACGCGAGTTTATTATTTTTTACCCATCTAAAAAAGTGCCAAACGCCGCTAAAGAAGTTTTCACTTCAAAAAAAATATTATTGCAAATAGGGGAGGGGGCAAAATTTTAAATTGTCGTTACTATAAGGTAGAGTGGGGTATCATATGAAAAGGCTTTACTTGTACTTATCAAAACAGATTTTTGAATTTTTTTATGACTTTTAGTTTTCAAGTTATTATGAAAAATTACAAAAAAATACCATTCCCCTTATCTCCGAAATTTTTGGGGTAATATTTACAAAAAGGTTTATGTTAATATAAAAGGAAAAATAAAACAATCTTTCTTGATTACACAGTTTTTAAGAAATCTGCAAAAACCTTTACAAACAAATTTAGTTTTGAGGTCCTAAAAATGGACTTTCAAAAATATTATAGGTATATCGGAACCCGAATTGCACTTGGCCGGTTTTTTTTAATGATTATAATTATTGGGTGTCCCGTGTAGTGCCGGCAAAGAATAGTACGATACCCGTGCGTGTCGTAAGAGGCGACTAAGGGTTAACTGGAGTATGGGCAGCAGCATCTCCCTTTGTACATTACATCTTACTTACTGCGGTCACCTACAACCGCGATCCATGGTGCCAGCCGTAACGCTAACAAGCGAGGTGACTATGGTACTTCCCCTCCACATTTTTCCAGCAAAAGCTAGAATTCTGGAGGGAGCTCCCCGTCCTGTAGTGGACGTTTCATGGCATGTTTTGACGAATTATTGGGCTTCGAGAGCAAAACTAATGATGATTGACATTGTATGGTGAGCCTGCCTTCCAAGCCGTGGATTGCGGGTTCGATCCCCGCCCAGGGCAAACATTTGTGTGATGAACACGAGTGTTTGCTCTGTGTCTGGGTGTTATTTATCTATTTATGTATGTATATCAGTCTTTAGTACCCATAGTACAGGCTTTGCCTAGTTTGGGATCATGGTGACTTTGTGTGAATTCTCCCAAAAAAAAATATATATATATATTTCCAGGTTCACGCTTTTGTAAGGCGTGACGCTCCTGCTGCTCCAGCTGAGAAGAACCAGTTAGAACAAATGGGTGATCAACTCAAAGAATTGGCAGAGAATTTCAAAAAAAATTTTGATGCCGCGAAAATACAGGAGCAAGTACAGGAGGGACTTAAAAAAATATCTGAAGATGTTCAAAAAGGGGTAAGTGCACTGAAACAACGATATTTTAAGAACTCTGTTTAGTTTTTTCAATTTTTTTCAAATAAAATCAATTTTCAATACATTTGCTCGAAAAACGTACTTACAAGGACGTAAACATTGCTCGTAAGTAGTTACTTACCGAACTAGTGCGGAAAGTAAAAAAAGTATACTACCAAAGAGTTTTACACTCTGGTCATAAAATTATTTTGTAAAAATACTACAGTGGTGACTTTTGACTTGGGTGACGACTGCCTTCCTATATTTAAAATAAATTGGAGAGTACCAGAAGAACATAAATCGACAAGAGGCTGACTGTACCCATGGTTGGTTCCTTTAACATGCTTATACCTGTTTTCTCACAAATGTATTGAAAAACATCGTAATATACACGGCCGTAAGGGTTATGACAAACTCGTGCCGATATTAAACCCTCGACTTCGTCTCGGGTTTACAAAAGTCAACTCGTTGGTAATAAGCCTTCTTACGGCACTTGTATCTTAAACTACTATAGTTTCATTTATGCCAACGCTTACCAATCTATATTGCAGCCATGACACTAAAACCAGAGTATATTTGACAGAAAGAATAACATTGTTTTACAAACTTGTTTTTTCTGACAGCTATAGCCGATCGCTTATGACATAGCTGCAAAATGTGTCGGTAAGCGTTGAAATATATGAAAAAAAATATATAATTGGTATGTTATCAATAAAGTGCAGAATACGTTAAAGTGCAGAATATATTAATGTGCACATTAACTAGGTAATCTGCAGATTCAATACGTTACGTTAAAATTACCCTAAACCGACGAGCATGTATAAAAGGATTGATGAAAGTACAGGAAGCAAGGGAAGTATGTCAAGATCGTAGCAGGTGGAGAACTGTGGTCTCTGCCTACCCCAAGGCGTATGATATAACAAACTGCCCTGCAGTTTGGCAGAAGTATAAAATATGTAAAAGGGCTTTTATTCTCTGAATAAAAAATTAATTAATTTTTAATTTTAATTTATTATGTATGATACGTTAAATTGCGAATTTTTACATAGAGTAGCCGAAATTCACACTTAATTCGGGATTAGTTAGGTTGTGTTTGCCTTACCCAACGGACCTACTTGAGTCTCGGTAGCTAAACCGAAAATCTAAAAAAGCTTTCGAAGCCCGACTTCTTTACTCAACCAAACTGACCCTCACTTTACCTAATCGATTAAAAACCTAATTATTCATGTTACCGTATCATCATAACATCCCATGAAACGTCCACTACAGGACAGGGAGCTCCCTCCAGAATTCTAGCTTTTGCTGGAAAAATGTGAAGGGGAAGTACCGTAGTCACCTCGCTTGTTAGCGTTACGGCTGGCACCATGGACCGCGGTTTTAGGTGACCGCAGTAAGTAAGATGTAAGATACAAAGGAGGATGCTGCTGCCCATCCTCCAGTTAACCCTTAGTCGCCTCTTACGACACCCACGGGTATGTATGGGTTGGTACTATTCTTTGCCGGCACCACACGGGACACCGTTACCACGGGTTACCGTATGCTTGGTCGTTAATCTGCATATTATCTAGTTAATGTGCGAACTGAAACAAGTTTTCGCACTTAAACGGACTTAGGCAGGAAATCTGCAGATTAACTGGGTAATTTGCAGATAATTATAGAACCCTTATAGTTCCGTCTGTTTGCGGCTTTTTTTTATTTATTTATTAAATATTTTACAACTGAGTTTTACAAACAAAATATATCGCCAAACTGCGAAATAGTTTGTTGGCAATCAAATGCACTCTTTTAAAATTAATTTTAATCACAAATAATCATGCTTAGTGACCCTTAGTACGAGAAAGCTGTAATTTTGTATGAATATACATATTAGTCACGCGAACAAAGTGGTATAATAAAATCATGAAAACAGTTTTTTTTGGTTTCTTTACACGTAAAGTGAGGACGAAAAATATTTTTCTCGTCGACCCCACGGTGTCGGACGGTGGGGTGTCGTTAGATAGGTCTTATAAAAATATTGTAAGTTTGCAAAGACTACTTTTCGATTTAGGGATCCGTTTGCGAAGTATTTAGCTTAGAATGTGGAAAAATTCATAGTAGTGGCATATTATATGATGAAATTAAAAGCAAAACTATAACAGCTTAGTAATCTTTACAGGTTAAACAGCAATAGTCGAAAAACTGAAAATAATAGAAATATAAATAACAATCAGGCACTGGGGCTTCGCTGGTCGTTAGGGCGGGAAAAGTTTATGAAAAAATCGAAACCTGCTTAAAAATAAAAATTCTGAACAACTTTCTTCAAGGCATGTTCCTTGAAGAAAAATGAAAAAAAAAAACCTCACAAAGAAAAATATATCTCATAAAATTAAACCATGCGATGGAACCTTGTCGATGTCAATTGAAGAACATTTTTAACATTTTTTTTAATGTTTAAATTGTAATTATGTGTTTAATCCTATAATAAAATTTGTGGATCATTTTTCAAAAGCATTCCCATTACATTTATATTCCGATCGCGCGCGGAAGTTTTAAAGAAGTATTTCATTAGATTTTTTTTTTATGTTGCTTTTTTAAATATTTTTGTTTATTTTTTTTCAGCTGGAAAGTTTTAAGAGCAAGCCAGAAGAACCAAAGCAATAAGTTTGGAAAAACTTTAAAGTACCTGATTTCTTCATAGTACGAGTTAATGATAGATTTAAAAAATATATAAAGAAAATTATGTTTATTTGAATAAAATTTGTATAAAAACTAACGTTTTATTTCTGCTAGATAGCATGTACACATGGCCGCTCGTCGGTGGAAACACTTTTACCTCGACCGGGTCTCTTTTGAGATTTTTTTTTTTTGTTTTTTTTTTGGCTTTATTTCTTCGTGCTTTCTGCGTACAATATGAGTCTTTAGTTTCGCTGGAATATCAGAGCACTATACCACAGGTTAAATAATAGTAAACGGACGTACACACGGGCGCACGTCGGTGGAAACACCTTGACCTTGAGCTGGTCTCTCTCTGGTTTCGGTCGTTTGTAGCGTGGCGCTGCTGGTCCAGCTTATACTGGTTTTGTTTCTTCGTGCTTGCTGCCGTGCGTACCATACCTCTTTGTTATTGATGGTAGTCATACAATCCATAATAATCTTTTCATCCCATCTATTCGAAAATAGCTGAACGGTTCGTCAATACAGGCGAACAAAATAGCTGTTTTCTCCAAGAGACTTTCGTAGCGGGTAAAAATGGGATTTAAAATTTGAATTTGAATTTAGGGCCAACATAGGGATATTTTAGGTCAACCAATAGAGGTCGAACCAAAATATTGTATGAAAAAATGATACTGGCCGGTTGTACTATTAAAATTATTATGAATATAAAAAAAGAAATATGCTTGAAATGTAAACAAGACTTACCAACCAAAGAGGTTCTGTTTCTAATTGATACAAGAATGTCAATAACATTTTCAGTTGTTACAAATAATACTTAATATGATTTTTAGTAGTTTCATCAAGTAATAATATTGTAATAGTATTTTATACCGACGAGCATGTATGAAAGGATTGATGAAAGTTCAGGAAGCAAGGGAAGTATGTCAAGATCGTAGCAGGTGGAGAACTGTGGTCTCTGCATACCCCGACGGTAACAAGGCGTGATGTCATGTATGTATGGTATTTTATATTTAAAATTTATGACGAGTGTGTGTCTCAATGAGCCTCTTATTCTTTTCTCATACAGGGAGATGAAAAGTAGAGTGTATTACGCGGCTGCAAAACTATTTTTACCTTGGGCGACCTATTGAATACCTCGCTACGTTCAGGATTCTACTTTAAAATCCCTCGCCATGCTCGGGATTCTACTCAAGAATCCTTCACTTCGCTCTGGATTCAAAATAGCACCCTCGCCTTAAAAATATTATTTTACAGCCTTGTGATACAATCTACTATTGTGACATAACGTTTGCCAAAGCACATTTTGTTTTCAATTCATAAGTATGTTCATGATAAACGAATGGTAGGACAGTTTAAGGTCAAAGTTCTAAGATAGCGTTTGTTTGATAAAGCTAACTTTATGTTAGAAACATGCGCAGATATCGTGTTCACTTTTGTGTACATGTCCAATGACTAAGTAAGGAGTCGTAAAAGGCGACTAGAGGATTTTGAATTTGAGGACGGGTTGCAGAGTCCTTCTGCCGCAGACGAAACGCCAACAAGCGTGGTGGCTATGTTGCATTTTCGATGGAAATTCTGGAGGGAGCTCGGTAGGTAAGGTAGAAGGGGAAAGGCGGAATAAGCTCATAGAACTTTTGGCATAGAATAAAGTAATACTACTGTCATACAGAGCGGACATTCTCCGCCCCCCTTGCAATCTACCCGCATCCCCACGCGCACCCGCCCACGAGATTCTCGTAATCCTTCTGAGGGTCTTTTGTACTGAATATGCGAGCCTACACGCGCTTTCAATTTCAAATTTAAAATTCACGGCACATACTTTAAAGTACAATCTGTACACCAACAGGCAAGCAAATTTCAACGGTGGGCAAGACTATAAGACATGGTTTCCACTAGCATCACATCAGTAACGAGCAGATACTTAGAATTTCTTTGAGTGAAATATTCACAGATGTTGATATTAGATTACCTATGAGTATTAATAATTTGTGTATTAGATAGAATACCTTGTAGTTTTGTAAATTATAATTAATTATTGACTACGTATATTGTAATACCTAATGACTTATAATTGTAAAATTATAAATATATAAATAAATGAATGAATGATACGGCAAAGAAGGATTGAATTTTAGTCCCAGTTGCTTAATGCACGGCAAAGAAGACGTCGACCTTGTGTACAAACGCAAAGTACGTACACTCAACCGCAAGTCAGTAGAAACACTTTTGGACCTTATGGCGTGGTAATAGAGTTGAAAAAGTTTCTACTGACGAGCGGTTGACCGTACAGCAGCAAGTAAATGTTAACGAAATCAGTTTAAGGTGAACCAGCGCTACGTTATAAACACCCAAAATCAGACACTAGCTCATCTTCAAACTATTATCAGTGACTTATGGCTGACAGTTAGTGTAGGCAACGAAGTTAATTCCTCAGTCGATGTAACTTTGCTGTGGTATTACACTATATGAGACAAACCTTCTATAAAAAAATAAAAAAATCGGTAATTTAAATTTTTTCATATATTTTTTGTGATTTTTGTATGGCAACATTAAAAGTACCGATTTTTTTTGGATTTTTTTATAGAAGGTTTGTCTCATTTAGTGTAATACCCCAGCAAAGTTTCATCGACTGAGGATTTAATGCGGGGGTCTTCATACAACGATCCGCTTCGTTGCCTAGACTAAGTTATCATCATCCATCATTATAAGATCCCATGAAACGTCCACTGCAGGACAGGGGACTCCTTCTACAAAACAGCAAGAACGCGTATAATTTTAGAAGGGAATTATCATAATCACCACTCTTCCAAGCGTTGCGGCTGGCAACCGCTGTGGTTGTTGACCGCAGTATGTAAGATGGTACGATACACAGAAATATGCTGCTGCCCATAATCTTAGACACCCACGGCTAGAGATAGGTTGGTACAATTTTTTTCCGGCGCCACACGGGCGGTTGACAGTATTTTTTTATTTTTTACTTTCGAGCGGAGCGAGAAAGGTATTGTATTCGTGAAAAAATTAAGTTTTTCTAATTTTCTCAAAAATGTGTTCTATATCACTTATACATCATAAAAAACAAGTCTCCCAAAAATGTCCGTCCGTCGGTCGGTCGGTCGGTCGGTCGGTCGGTCGGTCGGTCGGTCGGTCCGTCGGTCGGACAGTCCGTCGGTCCGTCGGTCGGTCTGTCCGTCACGCTTTGGCCTGGCGGCTAAACGAATGGTCCGTTTGACACCATATTTTGAATTAAGGAGTTTTATGCAAATCCATCTAAGGTTTCTAAGTGGTTTCTTGCTGGCTCTCATTTTGAGGGTAGCTGTCATACAACGAAAATGAAAAATTGAAATTTTCTCAAAAATGGCTCATACAATCTTGATGAAACTTTGCATGACCAAGCTTCTCCATGTAAGATATCTTGCGCCAGTATCAATTGATCTGTATAATTTCATATAAGGGGTGTTCCTGTACCACCAAATCGTAAATATGTGATTTACCCAAAATTGGTTCCATTGAGTTTATTAAAATTTTCTATAATATTAATCCTGGATTGGTTGTCTACCTGTCTGGATATTATTTATGATTTTTTCAATAAAATTTAGTACACATGGTGTACCAAAAAAGTTTGGAAAAACGTAAATAAAAGTTAGTATTTCCATACCATGTGTATGGCATTACAAATTTAAGTTTGCGGTTGATAGTTTTTCCTTGAGTATTGCGAGAAAGTAAGTGCAGTGCTGCTGTACCATTTATTTATTATTAGGTTCACAAACTGGGTACAGCTCAAGAAAATGAAATAAAAACAAGCGCAAATAAAATAGGTGTTAGAACGTACCCTACTATGAGTGAACACAGCATGTAAATAACCAATATACATAGATATATAGTATTTCAATATTTCAATATTTTTTTTTATTTATTATTTATGTATTTTTAATTTCAATTCTCATTATTAAACAAATAACTTATAATTAAAATACAATACTGTATTTATTAGTCAAACATACCGGCCCTTGACATTCCTGGTGCAAAAGTGCTCGTAATGTTCGCGGTATTACCACGTTGAATGGCTATGGACAGCTTTTGCACCAGCCGACTTAGCACGCTGCAGTTGTCAGTTTATAGTATTATATTATCTGTATCTAGGCCCATAGATTAAAAAAACCACTGTTGCCAATTTACTAACTTTGGGCTCTACACGTTGGCCGCGCCGGCGCTGCCAACGTATACCAGGGCCGTTTGCGACAAACGCTCGCTGGCGTGCTGTTGGTTGTCGGTTTTTTGTGCACGAGTCAAACGTATTTGCCAGGAGCCACAAACGGCGTTCACACGTTGTCCGTGCCCTCATTTCAAATAAGTGCGTAGTAGCAGATGGACGTTTCATTTTATTTTAAATATTGTAACAGCTAGATGCAGGTTCATATTCATATCATGGGCACGGCTAAACGGATTGTAACAGCTAGAAACTGCTTCTAGCTGCTTCTAGTAACATAGATTCTAAGACATACTGAGCACGGCTCGCAGATTGTAATGGGCAGGAGCCAGGTATCCTAATGGCTTACTTAAAACTTACTTACTAGTTTCCTATCCTGGGCACGAACCCAAGCATCAGATTGTAAAGGTCCCTAACCTAGCCTAAGCTATTAAGTTGTATTTATGCATGAAGGTGTGTATAAGTTTAACTGTTTATTGATGTAAGTATATCTAAATGTGGTAATGTCTAAATTTCTAACTATCCTAGCTGAACCTAAGGGAAATCTAAGGAAAGTCCTAATGTTACCTAGCGCTTGTCCTGTAGTTCTTGAAGCCTATGTATTGGGATTGTCCTAGTCGTAAATTGGCCGATGAGATGTCTAACTGCTTTTTTGGACCCGACGAGGTGATCAACGAGTAACCCTACTCCGTTTGAGTGCGGACCATGAATAAGTTGAATTTCTATACAATTAATCTCCTAGAATAAATACATTGATTAGTATGAGCCTACAGGTGCTGTAAATAGTTTGTGTGAAAGGAAGCAGGCAGATCCGACGGCTGTAAATGGTACATGAAAACATCAGAATAGTACATCTAAACTTCTCCAAGATTGATATTTGACTTTCTTCAAGGAAATTTAATTTATTTTTAACAATGTAAAGGCCTGAGATATATCCAGTCCTTTCAGCTCAATCTTTCCATATAGATAAAGGAGTTTTATTACTTTCTATGTGCGAGATGACTTACAAACTGACTCCTGTTGTATTTGCAACCCCGGTATGGATGTATTGCAATATACTGGGTTTTATATTTCCCAAGTAGAATTTATATATCATCAACTTTGTATCTTAGCTTGTAGCCTAGAAAAGAATGAGTTTATTAGATGAATCAAATGCGTTTTTCATTTGTAGCACTTGAGCCAAAAAGACCTTCTTTATTACAGACTTAGAATTGAATTTTATATTGAAGTGGGTAGTAGCTTTCAGTTGTAGCTATACCTTTTTAAAGTTCGTAAAATTGATTGTATAGAATCCCAGAGAAGGATAGATATGCTCAAATAATTGACTGGCATAAATCGTTCAAAGTAGATTGGCCGATTTGAGGAGTAAATATTAAATCTTCTTACCCGTCTGCGACTGGCATACTGAAACTATGACCGGGTCGTCTGGACTGCTGCTGGCTTGGAATTGGACGCTCAGCTCCCCCTGCGTTCTGCCGATGTGCAGCAGATGGTTTGTAGCTTTTGGTTCCTATTTCACATGGTCCATCGACCTCCTGTAAGTTTTAAAGGAAGATGAACTAAGTACTAAGACATCTAGTCCCCCTTCGGATAAAACTACTCTATAAATATTGGTTTTTATTCTTACTCAACACGCGTTTTGACGTTTAGAGCTCCAAAGGTCGCTATAACACAAAAATATTTAGTAAAATAATAATTTTCTTGACAAAGATCGCCATCGGCGGGCAACTTAGGAAAGCGTCATTTAATCGTAATGTCGAATTGAACTTAATTTACTTATTGGGTGACGAAATGCCCTAGATACTTAGCTTTTGTCAATTGCAGCAACGAAACTCGGCGTACGGTCACTTTTTTTTCATTTTCGCAGATTTTTCTTGTCATAGCGGGCTCCATCTTGTTCTCACGACCCAGTCGCAGCAGAAAAGGGTGACGTAGCTTGCATGTTCCACACTTTTCGAATTTTGTCTTTAGACCGCCCAAACCAGCCAATCAGGAATCGGAAATCGAGTAGGCCATGGCCAGCCTCACCAATCCTACCCACTTCCTTCACACTTTTTTTCTATTTTCTATTTGACAAAGTAGTTCGAACCAAGGAGGTTTTAATATGCGCCGATTCGCGGCGCTAGACGAGTATTTTCAAGCTATTATTTTAAGTAATAATGCATAATCAGACAAAAAATCTAGGATCATTTATATTAAGATTCCTATTGTATTATTACTCATTTTAACACTCCTAAAATAGAATATACTCTATTATATTCTTCGTGTAACTCCGTGTCGGACCATCGGCCCGTTACAATATAAGTTAAAATAATATTGCGTTTTTTTTTTAAATGTGGTGCAGCTAGAAATAAAAATTAAAAGCACTGTATAAGTTAATTGTAGCGGCATTGACAGTCTCCGCGTCTACGAGTACGCCCATCTTGCTTGACAGACCTGCACGGAACTAGCCGCGCCAACGTGTGAACACTGTCATCAAGCTTGCCGAGCCGGCGCGGCCAGCGGCGCGGCCAACGTTGGGCCAACGTCTAAAGGAGCCTTAACCATGGCCACGTTTTTTTTTTTTACAGCAGAGAGTGCAACACATTTTGAAAGACAAGGATGGCTACATGTATTCATGTATAAAGCTATCTCTGTCTAAAATATCAAAAACGTTATTTGTAGGTTTGCTAAACATTATTTTCCACTGACATTTCTTCGCGTTTAGGGGTGATAGATTACATAACATTATTCCTCAAATAAAATAGCATTTCTCCTAGATATATTTTCTCTCAGGCAGCGTGCTAAGCCCGCAGGAACGACTCGGAGCGGAGGTCATATCCCTTTTGTCGTAGCCGACGGCCTATTTCACGCACAAATCGTTTAGCGCCCGCTCCCCATTGGTGTTTAAGTTTGTTATTCACTTCAATTGTGCATCATCATCATAATTATCATATCAGCCGAAAGACGTCCACATCTGGACATAGGCCCCCCTAAAGATCTCCATAACGACCGGTCATGCGCTGCTCGCATCCAGCGCATTGTAAACAACTTTACTCTCTGAGATTTTTATTTTCATAATAAACAATGGATTAATAACAATAGGAAAAAGTCTATTGTTCCAAAAACATAATGACATTTTTGTGTGTTTTGTCAGAATTCAGTGGCAAGTGTGCTGTCAATACGTTTAGTAGTGGTATGAAAAAATATGATTATATTTTTTATCGTTTCGTTTGTGATATACCTCGTTAACGTAAGTATTAAAAATATTCATTCATCCCCTTTGAGCTTTCCTAGAAATAATGTAATGCCAATGCGGACCAAAAGAGGCCACTGATAAGTTTACTGTATCGTGCTTTGGATTTTTTCGAAGCAATTGGAAGCATTCTTTGACGTCTCTTTTTGATAATTTCTTTTTTTTTGACTTAATATAATAAATAAAATATTTTTAGAAGGAACGTATTACAGACATTCGATAGCAGCAATTAAAATTACTTAATCATATTTATACTGGGTCACATAATCATACTTATTTTTAAATTTCATTTTGCGATGAAAAGTGTCTCAAAACTTCCTTATTTCAAAATAATTGAGAGAGCGCGAATGGTCTCATTCGCTCTCTCAATTATTTATTTTTTAATACTTATATTTTTCACAAATATTTATTTTTCACTTCCGCAAACTTCCATGTTGTAAAATTCATTGAATTCATTAAAACTGACTTATGTTTATAGTATCAACCCTTTCCATTGTATATGTTATCGGCAAAGTGTATAATTCAGGCATTCTATACAATGCCTAGGCGTTCTATATAATGCCGAGCTTGTCTAGGCATTGTATAAAATATTGTTTCTATCGTTTTTTTTTGTGCAAATTGCCTAATCAATAAAAAAAAATAAAAAATAAAAAGAACTTTATTCACCAAATGCACAATATAAATATAGTGGTAAATAATTATGCTTACTCTAATTTATACAATATGTTTAATGTATAGAATGCCTAGGCATTGTACACTGCCATGTGGAGATCAGGTAAAATATGAAATAAGACAAATAACATGTGTGTTTAACTAACCTTAGCTAACCTAACCTAACCCCACTAACATCCCACTTACCGCGTATTCTATACATTGTCGGCTGAACATTGGGCATTGTATAGAATGCTAAGCAATGTGTAAAATAAATTGTATTTATACTTTGCCTGAACGTTTTAGGCATTGTATAGAATGACTAGATATTCTATAGAATGCCTGATTTGACACATTACCTGTGACGTGACATATACAATCAGACATGTAAAGAGCGCGTGGGTTTTTTCTTTTGCTTCTTTTTTTCCACATAGCACCACTCTGTTTGTGAAGTGACGTAGTTTTAGTTTAAATGACATCATAATGTTTTTATTTTATTCGGAATACTAACAGCTAAGCATAACTTAATATATGAATAAAGGATTGATTATATCAGACTCATGCTTATGCCTAAAGATGCCCAAATCTCATGGATTGTCACACACCTATCTGTTCTGAATATTTTTGTTGTTGTTGGCGGACGGGCATCCATAATAATTCGTCCCTGAGATTGATGCAACCGCGCTTGATCATGAAAATCAGCTATAAACAATTGTCTTGTATAAAGTGCTACATGACCAAAAGAACTTTGAAGCCAAGCGAGGCTTTTCGTAGAAAATCATACTACAAACATTTTCACGAATTAATACTATGGCGATGTGAACACGCAGCTATCAAAATTACTACTCGTACAAGTTTTGAAGTGGCACCGCGCCCCGTCCTCGCTTGTCCGTCGCACTCGCCGTACTATACGCTTTTTGCTCAGTTATCAGATCAGATTAGCTTTTTAGTGCCATCTTTTATTATCATTAGCTTCTATTTTCTTATAGTTTATAATTGTTTTTTTTTTCTACCTAGGGACGCTCCTACGTTTTAGTTAAACCAGACGGTATTCTTTCCCTTTATAAATTTAACAGTAAATCAGCGGCACATATCACTAAAGATAAATATGAAGAAGATGATTCCACAGTAGATACCACTAAAGAAGAATATGACGAAGATTCTGAAGAAAATTATTCCACGGCAAGTACTTTAGTAGATACCTCTGAACTGACCACTGAAGATGGACCAGAAATTATCTCTAAAAAGACGGCAATCAAAGCTAAGATAAAATTTGTGAGAACAAAACAAAATAAAAAGAATTTTGCTAAATTTATAACCGATAAAGTTGCCAAGCATCTTGCTAAAAATAGCGTTAGAAAGGAAAGTAATATATATATGAATGATGATTTACAAAAAAAGAAACGAGATATGACGTTTTTCATAAGAACAAAACATAATATAACAAAATTTGCTAATGCCGCTGCCATTAGTGCTGACAGTGTTAACGATATCACAGAAAAATCATTTTTTATTACCGACACTGAAGCGAATGGGTTTCAAAATTACTTTAAAATTAAAACTTTAACTGCAACTGAAAAAACTGCAACTATTGAGAAACATTCAACTGTTCCTGTAATTGTGGAAGTATTCGGTGATGTTTCAAATAATGTTGATGAAACAAAAAATGAAGAAAACCATAAGACAAAAAATGAAGAAAACCCCGAGATCGACAATAGTGTCCCCATAGTGGGAGACAAATTCGACTATGATCAAGACATCTCAGTGGTTAAAATTTCAAAAAAAAAAATTGAAGAAAAAGCTAACAATAATTTAACAACTAAGACCACGTTACCACTTCTACAAGGAAATGGAAATGAGAAAAATAATTGCGACATAAATATATGTATACACGTGTTTGACCAAAAAGGAACTAAGACAAGAGAACTTTTAAACCCAGATAATTTTACAGCTGTTCCATCAACTACGACCACTGATCTCGATCAGGACTTAAGTAAAACTCTTAAAAACAACATAAAAGCAATGTTCGATGCTCGCAATATAAAAAAAGGTTTACGGATATGGTCGGATAGAATCAATTCGAAGTAAGCATTATTCTTCGAAATGTGTATTATAGAAAAGGTACGAGTATCATGACAATATTTGTAAAAAAATTAATGTTTTATTTTTCAGGTTTTGGTCACTACACTGATTTGATTACCATCAATCAACTAGAAAAATTTTATGTAAATATCTTGAAACTGTTTTGACGGGAGACGCTTTACCTCGTTTGAAGTCATATAAACGAATTAATTTCTATTTAAATTCATTTCAAACAAATGTCTATGTACATATATTATTTTTAAATCATCATCAAATTTAAGAGACGGACTCTTGTCGGTGTAAAAACTTCTTAACAATGAATCTATCTCCACGCCTCTCTGTCCTCGGCCATCCTCTTAATAATACACAGATAGATATTTTTTTTTCTTTTACATCTAAATTCTTCTATTTGTTATTGCTTTAATGTAGGTGATAATATACATTGGCACTTCATCATCATCATAACATCCCACGAAACGTCCACTGCAGGACAGGGAGCTCCCTCCAGACTTCTAGCTTCAGCTGACAAAAAAGTGGAGGGGAAGTACCATAGTCACCTCGCTTGTTAGCGTTACGGCTGGCACCATGGACCGCGGTTGTAGGTGACCGCATTAAGCAAGATGTAAGATACAAAGGAGGATGCTGCTGCCCATCCTCCGGTTAACCCTTAGTCGCCTCTTACGACACCCACGGGTATGTATGGGTTTGTACTATTCTTTGCCGGCACCACACGGGACCATTGGCACTTATTTAACATAAATTATTCCGTAAAAATTCCGCCCCGGTGCAAAGCGCGCTGTATGGCGATGGACAGTCTTTGCACCAAAAACGATCAGGTGCGGGGGTCATCCCCATATTCCCCTCACATGTTGCCCAATCTTCGAGATAAAAGTTTAACCCGTCTCTTCAACCGCGAACGGCAAAAATGTACCACCGCTTCGATTAAAACTAGAATATGAGAACAAAGGTAGAATTTAGGGGAACGCACCAAGGCAATACAACTGCTGAATTATGTTCTCATATTCCTCGCATAATAAATAAATTTTATTTTATTTCGTTTCATTTCGTTTAATTCTGTTTTCTTTCGTTTCATAGAACATATAATATTCAAAAATATTATGTACATAATCTTCATTACTTTTTACTGTCACAAAATAAATAGGTCTGTCAAAACAACCAAATCTTTCGCATTATCCATAAGAAACATGACTAACTAAATTTCGGAAGGCTTATCAAAGCAATCGTTTGCGGTTATGCTTTTAAAGACATTATCTAGCAATTTATTCCAATCAAAGGTTGGTCCATAAATATCGGCAGATATAAGTAAGTTACAAAATAAAAGTATGAGAAACGTGTTAATAGCTTTGGTAATAGTTGCCTCGGTCAGTATAACCTATGTAAGTATAAAACGTGTAATTCTTCTATTTGTATTATAATAACTAACCACATCGGACTGGCCAAATCGACGGCCACCAAATAGGGAATATGCATTAATTTTTTTTGTTGCATTCATTAACAAAATATGAAAATACCGAAGTCAAGATGACAAGAAGTGAAATTAAAATTTAAATCGGCTCATAAATACGGCTGATATAAGCATTTAAAACTGCTAATTACGCGCCGATTAGACAGAGAGATCCGACATGGCGAGTGACGTCACATGCCACTACGGCCATATAAACTCGGTGTTAAATTTCGTTTTGCTAGAAAGAGACAGAAACAAATCTTTGATAGCTTATATCCTTTTTAATTTCATAGTTATTCGAAAAATAGTTTTACTAAATTGTTTATTACATGAATCAGAATAAATAATTTAAATTAAAAAAAATCATGCATATTCCCTATTTGCCTCAACTAGTTCCCATTATTATGGTGCCTGCTAAGAACATGTAACGTAGCGATTACGCATTTCCTTTCCTTCACCTTTTAAATACAACCAGCCAGTGTCACTTTTTTATTTTAGTAAATTTTATATTTCATTCAAAATTATAACGCAATCAGCTGACATTCCATAATATTTAAAATTATCCTGCGTTTTCGCAATGTTCTGATGTTTCACAACTTGCGTATCAAGATCAATAATATTAAGTATTTTGTGTAGATACAGCGACCGACAGTAAATAATTTTTATCTCTTTAAAATTACCCTAGGTATTCATAATTATTATTAGCATTAGCATTTGGCACCGGTTAGTGCCTTCATCTTCTTTTTTTCTCATCTTTGCATTTCCTCATTTTCTAATTACACCCAATTTGATTTTGATGACAAATGAATAGCACAAAAGGGATGATAAATTTGGAAAGTCTGACACGCACTTGGCCGTTATTAGGGCTCAGAACCAAAATAGTAAAAACGGAACCCTTTAGGTGGGACTTCGTCTCTCTGTCTGCACGCCTGTATATCCCTGCAACCGCTCATGCTATCAACTTGAATTTTGGAATAGTTATAGAATATTAGTTTTCAAGTTATGATGAAAAATGTTAAAAAAATACCATTCTCCCCCTTATCTCCTCCGTTTAAACAAAATTAAAAGATTAAAGAATGCCCTTTATTTCTCCTCAGAATAATAAGGGTTATAGAAGTAGTATTAAAGAAATAATTCGTCACAATTTAGGATGTGTGATGTAACACACAAGTCACAACAAACTACATAATACTATTATCTTTATAAATGTAATGAAGGCGTCGTTCTACGAATTTGGTAGGGTTATTTTAAAGATTTCAAAATCATCGATGATGATATGACATTGCATAGCAAAGGAGATGTGATATTCTGGCAGATGTCATCCCATAGTAAAATAAATTGGCACGGTATCTATTCCGAGCGAAGCAAGGAAGTCCGAAATCTTTGCATTTTTCGATCTGATTATGTCCTTACAATTTTCGTAAAACTTCTGATTGATCAAAGTAAATGAAGATTTAAGCAATAAAGGTCTGAGCAAAAACCATACATAAGGCTTATTTTTAAACCTACATGTAAGTACCTAAGTACCGCGAATATGTATTTTTTTATGTAGCTAATATTTACATATACTGCGTAATATAATAATAATTATATATCGACGCTGGTAAGCAGGTCTATCGTATCTCGAAGATACTAAGAAATATTAATATCAAAGAAGAAGAAGAGACTGCACGTGCAATATAGCGAAGCTAGGCATGGCTGGGCTAATCTTAATATCAGGATACAAATAAATCAACAGTTTACTTTTGCGTTAACTTTAACTTACGAAATATTGATACATATTATAATATTTAGCAAAAATGTTTGTAGTCACTTACGTAATCACTCCAAGGTGCATCAAAATTGCTGCATATTTTGAAAAACCTTTTGGCGTATCTAGTACAAAATCCATGTTACATAAATTTACGATAATTTTATCTTATTTCCTTTGGTTAAAAATTATGATTTTGGTGTAAACCTCCATTTTCGAGGTATGACCAAATTGCTTTCCAGCGTTGATCATATTTATTACAGGGAAAAAGCCTAAGGTTACATGAGAATAAAGGTATTCACATTAATTATGCGGATTTGCATAATCTAGAAAATATTCATACTTATGCAGATGTCATTTCTTCACGAAGCTCAGAACGTTACGGATCTAATAATTACGATATAAAAGATTCAAGTGAAAGTCATTCAGAAGAGAACATTAAAGAAATCAATAAAAAATCAGTTTTCAAACAAAGAAAACGTAGTGGGAAGCATTTTATTAGTACACATAATTTAAATAAAATCATTTCTCAAAGTGATAATGCAGACAGAAGGAAAGTAAGAAAATATTATATCATAGCATTATGCCATACAAATTCAGAAAGCCGTATTGTTTATAATGAAAATATCCCAATGTGTGTTAATACTCAAACAATGCATTCAATATCAAGAACAATCCAGGAACATGGATGGCATCATGCAGTAGAAATAGAAAAGAAACAATTTGAAAGAGATATGGATATTGGCAAAAAAACATTAGAATTTATATTTAATCCAAAAAATATTGAAAAAGGTTTTAAAGACTTCTTTGGCTAGTAATAAACACTACAAATTTTAAATAGTATTTTAATATTCAAATCAAGTTGTCCTCAGAAAACAGCGTGCATACAGAATGCCAACGGGCCCCTATTACCATGGCTACGCTATCTGTCTGTCTGTTAAACCCTTGGTTCAACCCAAGTTCAACCTTCAAAGAGTTATATTTTTTAAACAGCAATGGCTATTCGATTAAAATTTTGATATTATGTTAATTTATACGATGATTATTCTAAAAAGCAAGCAAAGCTATTCAAAAATTTGGGGGAGTTCCGGTACGAAAAAGGTGATTTTTGACGTTTTTATGTAACGCACACGCGTCGATCTTGGTATGATTTTAATGCATACGATGCAGAAAAATAACAACTATTAAAAACTGATCACAAATAGTACATTGCTCAACGAGATAAGGAAGGGACCGATTTCCAACGAGGGTGTCGTTTGATGCCTGAGGCACAGCCAAGGGCCTCAATACGCCCGAGGTAGGAATCGTACTATCTTTCAAGTGATGCAAAGTGCTTAATACTTCACCTATAAGGAAAAAACGACACAAAATTAAAACAGATAACAGAAGATTCAGAACTTCATTCTCTTCTTATATTTTTTTATGGCGTTCACATCTCTTTACGAGTATTCCGTCAATGTCAAAATAGTTGACCGACATTGACTTAAAAAAAATATATCTCACCCTGCTCAGCATGTTAACAATGAATTTTAATAATATTCCATCCCGCATATTTATACGATAGCAATGACGTACATTATTCCACATTTTTAAAACAGTACTTAGGTACTTTCTTAGCAGGTGAAGTATAAAAAATATTTGCCCGTATTAGGATTCAAACCCTGGACTTCGCTAAGCTGATTGCCTGCCAAGATAGAAGAAGGGCGAATAATATTAAGGGCTGATGATCCCGCTACTAGAAATCGAAGTCGGGGCAAATTTTTTTTGTGATGAATTGTTGGTGACCAGTCAGGCATGCACCACGGATATTGCTTATTAATGCTTACTAATCTGGGGAAAAGACAACTGTGACATTCGATTTTCAAACTTGGTTACGCTTAAAAGGAATTCAATCATTTGTATCTGATTTTAATTTGATGTAAGTACAACTTTCGAACATTGTTTCAGTTTAGTTATAACTTCATTATTAGTTGCAAAGCAACACTAAGTTTAAGATAAAAAATGTTCAAAATAGTAATCTGTCTCCTAATACTTTATTTGGGCAATGTAAGTACTACTTTCACTGCATGTAGCTACATATTATTATATATTCTACTGAAATAGTGCACATTGGGTTATAGCATAGCGCGTTTAGGATAGGTTTGGATATGACGATTATTTTCTGAGCATGGGTGACAAGCGGAGAGCCAATGAACGATTCGCTCGCCTTCCTCCACATGCCGCGTTCACCCCCGCGACTCGTTTTTTGACTTCTGCGCATTAACGGTCACAGCCAGAGTAATTTTGTACGCCGTATAGCATGTTAATCAGACCATGACACAAGACAAGTTTGCCTTAAAAAATATTGTTTAAATTTCTTATTGAAATATTTTTGTATGGTAGGATTTTTTTTATTTGAGTCATGTTTCTTGGGAAAAGTTTTCTACTTGATGGTCTAATCATCAAACTAAAACGCTAAAACAAATGCACTGTTTTAAAAGGACCATTTTATTTTTTATTTTCGTTTAGCCTTGCCAGCCTTCCTTTTTGTAAGTACATAACGTGGCGAAATCCATCACCGGGGAGCATTCAGTTTTATGACGAACTCTTACTGATTAAAACCATGTGGTGGCAGTCTTTGGCAAATCTAAAGAGCACTTCGCCAACATTACCGAACCTAGTCTACTAAATACATGACGAAAATATTCTATGACATTGTAAAGGCTATGTTACTGCATATTACTTAAACCATATAAAGGACACCAGTCTCTAAGAAGACTATGCGTAATTTTCTTCTTCAACATGCTATTGTTAAAAAAAGTTACATCAAAGCGTAAAAGGTATGTCTTAGACACAGAGCAGAAACAAAGGCCTTAGACATCACATCTGTACTAGAAAAAGAAGATGATACTTTTTTACTTAGTTAACACTACATTCAATACATATTTTCAGGAAAACTGGATAGGATCTGACGCAAAAGTTATTGAAGAAGATGATGACACAAATGAAAGCTCCTCTGAAGCTGAAGAAACAGAAGATACGGAAGAATCGAACAAAACTTATAAAATAGAGGATAAAAATGAGAAAAATAAACATAAAATAAAAACCGTAGAAGAAGATGATGATATGGACACGAGTTCTTCTGAGATAAAAAAAACTAGTAATATAAAAGGATTAAATAAGACTAATAAATCTGAGGATAAAAGTGGGAAATATAAAGATAAGCAGAATATAAAAATAACAAAAAGCATTGAAGAAGATAGTGAGACGGATGTGAGTTTTTCTGAAACTAAAGAAAGAATAAAGACAAAAAAGTTAAATAAGACAAATGAACTAAAGGATGCAAGTAAAAAATATAAAGATAAACGTAATATAAAAAAAACAGAAAGCTTAAGAGAAAATGGTGATATGGATGTGAGTTCTTCTGAAACTAAAAAATCAAGTAACACTAAAAAAATAAATAAAACGGATAAACCTCAGGATGCAAATGAGAAAAATGTTATAAAAAAACTTGAACGATTCTTTCATTCAATGCAGCTTGACAGTAAAAGTTTGGAACAAGCAGTTGCTCACAAAAATAATATTTTACAACACAGTAAAGATGAAGAAAGTTTACTCAAAAATAAAGACGTTTATTTAAACCTTGAAATAAAAAATAACAAAAACAGTCCTTCGTATGACCCTGCCAAAGATACAATTGTGTTAGAGATGAAATTTTCAAAAGAATTCTTGATGAGCAAGAAAACGCCGGTATCTACAACGATACCGAAAATTATAAAAAATATTTTGGAGTATGATAATGTAGAAAAGCTGTTTAACCTCACCTCTTTCTCAAGTAATTCAAAAACTGGAAAAAAAAGTTTACCAATAAATTATCATATATCCGAGACAAAAAAGAGAGCTAGAAGTAAAAGAAACGTGGAAAACAAAGTACCTACATAAGGTTTAATTCTACGATGAACTTATTTATTCTATTTTCTCAAAAAGTGACACAATTAAGTAAGACAATTAAGTATTAAAACATATGGCTTTATGTTATTTAATTTCACAACTGTCATTAAGATAGTGTAATGTATGTATGTATCTAAGATCATACCATGGCGCATGATGAATGTTTTCCACCGTGTCGTATTCGATTGTTTCAAACAAAAAAAAAAACAATTATGATGGATTAAACTTACTTACTACGCTGGCTCAGCGACCCCAAGAGGATCTTGTCCTCCGACACGAGTGTTCTCTATTCTTCCTTGTTCTGTGCCGCTTCTTGCCAATCGGCTCTTTGGAGGGCATCCATGGATGATGGATAAAAACTGACTTTAAACTTAGTAAACCAAGAATCCTAATAGTGGAAAATGTACAAAGCTATTATTGATAGAAAGCCGCAAATCGATGTACGGGATTGCCGTTTGGTACGCGGGTACTTTAGGTTATAACAATCATTTGCACCCAATGCATAATCAGACCCCACATGTAAAGAGCTTGAAAAGCCGCTCTAGTTTCTTAGACTCAGTGGCCGCCTGCGTGGATGAGGCCTCAAAATCCAGGGTACTAAAACTATTCCAAATTTCAAATCGATAGCATGAGTGGTTGCTGAGATATAGAGGTGTGACAGACAGACAGACGGACAGACAGACAAAATCGCACCATAAGGGTTCCTTTTTTTACCATTTTGGTATCGGAACCCTATAAATAATATCAACGTCCCTTAGCAACCAGCTGATAGCGTATTTTGTATGGAAGTTCAACATTTTTTTCGTATTTCGACCTATGTTGCATAGAAGCATGTGGGAAATTATTGCAGTTTTTTTAACTAAGCGTGCCCTTAAAGCTAACGCAAATAAAAAACAACACGGTGTACATAAGTTATGCAAATATTATAAGGAGGCGTTAAAAACCACTTCATTCTTATCGCTGTCTACTCTTTTGAAATCACGTATGCCAGATTTACGTACGACCCCACTTTGTCCCACGAGAATCGTCAAAGGCCTTGAAAAAAAAAGATTCAGATTCAGATAATTTTATTCAATGTAGATTCTTTACAGAATACTTATTGAATGTCATGCAGAATACAATGCAAATAGAGCGAGTCTACGCCGTTTCGGATCGTGCTATGGCAGCGTAAAAGAAACGGCAAGAAACCACTGCAGCACGGCCTACTTTAAGAGTCGGCTTTTTACAATGTGTTTCTTGTGTTTCGCTGGAATATCAGAGCACCATACCTCTTTGTCATTCATATAGTCATCCAATCTATAGTAAGCTTTTTTACATAACGTTTGCTTTACACATTCTTTAAACTTTCTCTCAGGTAATTGCACTATATTGTCAGGTATTTTGTTGTAGTATCGTATACACAGACCAACGAAAGATGTATTGACTTTAGTTAATCTAGTATATGGTTGATCAATTTTATGCTTATTTCTAGTATTAAAATTATGCCTGTCACAAATTTTTGGTAATTGATGAATGTTCTTTCTAGCATACATTATATTTTCATAGATATACTGGCATGGCACTGTCATAATGTTGATTTCCTTGAACAGTTCTCTCAGGGAATCACGAGTCTTCAGGCAATAAATTGCTCTTATAGCCCTCTTTTGTAAAACGAATATTGAATGTATATCAGCTGCTCGGCCCCAAAGCAGTATGCCATAAGACATAATGCTATGGAAGTAGCTAAAGTAAACCAGCCTTGCAGTAGCTACATCAGTAAGTTGTCTGATTTTTCTAACAGCATATGCAGCCGAGCTCAATCGACCAGAAAGAGCCGTTATATGAGGGCCCCATTGAAGTTTAGAGTCTAGTGTTAACCCTAAGAAAACTGTACTATTTACAAAATCTAATGGCTCATTATTCAATACTATGTTATGTGAAGTAGACCTTACATTTGGTAGTGCAAATTTAATTCCGAATCGAATTCCGAAAAGAAATCTTGATCCGGAGGATTGGCAGTAAACGGCTTATCATTTGCGCCGTGGTACCAATTGACCAACTGCTATTGTCTGACCGCAACCGCTGTACTGCGCCTTAGGTATGCGCGGGGAGGTGGGGGAGTGGGAAGGAAAGAGCAAGAACTAGTTGTCGCCGTGAGCGATGACGAGCGATGGCCCCCTCGTCTCGCCGCTCGCATACCTAAGGCGCGGTACAGCGGTTGCGGTCAGACTATAGCAGCAACGGTAAAAAAAAATCTGATTGGTTGTCCTTGATATGATCATCAGTTTCACGTAGATACGTCTATGTAGGTTGGTACAGTCAAGAGCACGTCCAGCTGTTTTAGTTTGTACAGTCAGTCCCCATACACAGTGTAGAAAGCCAATTGTCTAGTACCCTGGTACCGACAATCGCTGGTATATTTAATAAATTTATGCAAGTTGTAAAAAATGTGAAGACCACAGAGCAGAATGTTTCTGCTCTGTGGTGAAGACCATGAAAATTTCCTGAAACCTAATTATTTCGAAATACGAAAAAATAAGCACACCACATAGAATTGCATTTTATGTGAAAGTTAAGAAAAATCCGATTTCAACCTATAATTTCCTTATCTCTGTTTATCTAACAAGCTAAACTAGTGAATTCAAAGTTTTCGCACCCTGTATATTAGAATATTCTCTATATAAACTTGTAGAACTGCAGACGGCTTTAATATGCATGGGGTAGCTGCCCGATAAGCCAGCTACAAAGCCCAAGCTGATCCTATTCGAGCGTCTTGGCCAGTCCGGAGCTTTTCGCAGATTGTCAAGTCTAGCTTGGAAATAATATCCTGGCGTTCGCATAGAAAGTGTTTGGAAAAGATGAATAACTGGTTTATGTTTTACATGAATATGTCTATGTTGGTAGATGCCCTGTGTGGTGCCGGCAAAGAATAGTACCAACCCTTACATACCCGTGGGTGTCGTAAGAGGCGACTAAGGGTTATAAACTGGAGGATGGGCAGCAGCATCCTCCTTTGTATCTAACATCTTACTTACTGCGGTCACCTACAACCGCGGTCCATGGTGCCAGCCGTAACGCTAACAAGCGAGGTGACTATGGTACTTCCCCTCTACATTGTTCCAGCAAAAGCTAGAATTCTAGAGGGAGCTCCCTGTCCTGTAGTGGACGTCTCATGGGATGTTATGATGGTAGATACAGTCACGAGCACTTCAAGCTTCACCCACGTCCACTTACTTTTCATACACCTTTTCAGACAGTCAAGACAAACAGACAAACTGGGAAACTCTCACAAAGTGATTTAAGTTCGACAGTGATCGGTGATCGAGAGTCAAATGCTTACCACTACTAGGCCTGTTTTACTCCGCACTGTAGGTATGACCCGCGACGCTCGAATGCATCTTAGTAAAGACGGTCGATTGTCACGCATATTACGCGCTACACGAATGGCATAGCTTGAGAGGAAAATCATCGTTTGAGTTTATTTGCATCATTTTAACGTTGGATAGAAAGAAAGAAACAAGAAAATATTGTTATGTATGAGTGTCACGTAAAACACGAAAAAACAAAAGATATCGTGATTTCTAACAAACTTAAATATGGGCTCTTGCACGAGTAAAAAGTAGGTAGGTATAGGCACAGAGCAAGCAGGTGCGCCCATGTTTGATTAAACAATATTACATACCTACCTACTTGCGTCTCGCTCATTGTATCTCATAAAGTGACAACCTGTCCCACTGTACAGCGATTCAAAAACGTGTTCTAAGCGGTACATCGCAATTATCGACTATATGTTTAGTACTAAAGGTTGAAATTTGTTGGTGCCCCTGGGAATGGTGGATCTTTAAACGTCAGTTTACTATTATCTAATCTGTGCCCAAAGGGAGAAAACGGGATCCTATGTCTGTCTGTCTGTCAGCGGGCTGTATTGTATCTCCTAAACGGTAATAGATAGAAATTCTCTCAGATCCTGTATTTCTGTTGAACATGGAGGATGATCTTGAAAAAAAATATCATTAGGGTATCTAAAAAACTTTTAATAATTCTAAATAAAACATAATAATTAATTAAAAATGTTTCGTAAAAGTTCCAAGAAGTTTGAATCAGAAACAGAACTTCCTACCACACGCTCCCTAGCTTAACCAAACCTAAGGTCTGGCAGTACCGTATCTTATGTCTCGAAGAAAACATATGCTTCTTGTAGAGTTCTCACACCTGCTCCCATGATGCTTCGCCAAAATAAAAAGACCCTTGGATTGTACTTATGTTTAAACAAGACGTGTGTCTTACTATGTTAGTCGGGTCATCCTTGTCTTACGTCTTTGTCGCGTCTACAGTGTCTACATTGACAATGATAGACGGTAGGTTATATACGATCTGATGTTACAGTTGAACGTTTTTGGTAAGGTAAGTAAGTAATATCGTTTTTGATCTTAGAAAAACAGACATCCCAAAGTTCTGATCATTTACGTGTAACACAAAAGGACGATGATCTTTTTCAATAAGAAGGTCGAATTACGAAAAAAAAAAATTCATAGGCTCATAAACAGAGGAGAACACTTCAGAGAGTGTGCTCTAGAGCTGCCCGAGCTTATACCACCATCTCCCTTCTACCATGGGGAGTCCAGATGCACCGCAGGATATCACCCATTACTCGTACTTTGGTTGATATTCCGCACAATCGCACAAAGCGCTTTGAAACATCTTTTATAATGCGCACGGCTAAAGAGTGGAATTCTCTGCCTGCGTTTTTGTTCCCGATAATATAACCTGAATTTATTCAAGTCGCGAGTGAATAGGCTTCTTCAAGACTAGATCAACGTCAAAAGTAAGCCGATTTTCAATTATAATTAAAAACACTGCATTATAATATCAATCAATCAAACCCGTTTTGCGTCTAGATTTTTTTAAATTAATAATCTAATCTTATCTTCAATAGAAAAGAGAAAAACAAACGATCTATGTAAGATTTGGTTAACCTGCAGGCAGCGAAGATGGAAACAAGATTCACTTTGTAGAATTATATGTACATATATCTCGAAACATCCATAAAACAGTTCATGTGTTTTGTGTTTTCTTTATATGTAGTGCCAAATTTTGTGTCAGTTATCATGGCATGTGGTATGAGGCTTAGGGGTGCACTAAGAAAGGGTTTTACAAAATTCAAATTAAAATAGGGGATGAAAGTTTGTATGAAAGTCCGTCAGTTTTGAAGTTAGGATCTTCAAAATTTGTATTTAGGCTGACGACAAAAAATTAATATTTACGTGTCTCAGGGTTTTTGAAAATCCTTAAGGGTGAAAAGGGGGATGAAGTTGAAAATTCTTAATTTTTAAAGTAAAATCCACATAAATTATTATTTAGGCATTAATGATGTAATTCTATGCAACGTTCATCACTGTTATTGAAATTCCACCCCAAATTCAACCCCTAAAAAGGGAAATGGGGTGAAAAAGTCTAAAAACCAATATGGGTATCGTTTGTATGGTTTATCGGGTCGCTGATTACGAAAACTACAACAATTTTGAAATCCAACGTGGTGGACGTCAGTACCATCATTCCCTTGGGATGGGGTTTGGGTGCGATAGGGTTGAAATGTGAATATGGGTGTCGTTTTTATGGTTTATCGGGTCGCTGATTACGAAAACTACAACAATTTTGTAATCCAACGTAGTGGACGTTAAATACCATCATCCCCCTAGGGATGGATTTGGGGTGCGATAGGTTTGAAATGTCTAAAAATCAATATGGGTTTCGTTTGTATGGTTTATCGGGTCGCTGATTACGAAAGCTACAACAACTTTGAAATCCAACGTGGTGGACGTGAAATACCATCACCCCCTGGGGATGGGGTTGGGGTGCGATAGGTTTGAAAGGTCTAAAAATAAATATGGGTGTCGTTTCTATGTTAGGGATAGCGGTTAAATTGGCGTTAGGGGTAGGGATATGGGCAGGGATAGGGAGAGGTAGAGGTAGAGGAAGAGGTAAAGGTAGAGGTAGAGAGGTAGAGAGGTAGAGAGGTAGAGAGGTAGAGAGGTAGAGAGGTAGAGAGGTAGAGAGGTGGAGAGGTGGAGAGGTAGAGAGGTAGAGAGGTAGAGAGGTAGAGAGTTAGAGAGGTAGAGAGGTAGAGAGGTAGAGAGGTAGAGAGGTAGAGAGGTAGAGAGGTAGAGAGGTAGAGAGGTAGAGAGGTAGAGAGGTAGAGAGGTAGAGAGGTAGAGAGGTAGAGAGGTAGAGAGGTAGAGAGGTAGAGAGGTAGAGAGGTAGAGAGGTAGAGAGGTAGAGAGGTAGAGAGGTAGAGAGGTAGAGAGGTAGAGAGGTAGAGAGGTAGAGAGGTAGAGAGGTAGAGAGGTAGAGAGGTAGAGAGGTAGAGAGGTAGAGAGGTAGAGAGGTAGAGAGGTAGAGGTAGAGAGGTTGAGAAGTAGAGAGGTAGAGAGGTAGAGACGTAGAGACGTACAGACGTAGAGAGGTAGAGACGTAGAGAGGTAGAGATGGAGAGGGAGAAGGAGAGGGAGGGAGAGAGGGCGGAGGAGGTTGTGAGTGAAAGGGAGACGGAGGGGGAGGTAGAGAGGTTGAGAGGTAGAGAGGTCGAGAGGTAGAGAAGTAGAGAGATAGAGAGGTAGAGACGTAGAGACGTAGAGACGTAGAGAGGTAGAGAGTTAGAGAGGATGAGAGGTAGAGCGGTAGAGAGGTAGAAAGTTAGAGAGGTAGAGACGTAGAGAGGTAGAGACGTAGAGAGGTAGAGACGTAGAGACGTAGAGAAGTAGAGACCTAGAGAGGTAGAGAGGGAGAGGGGGAAGGAGAGGGAGGGAGAGAGGGAGGGGGAGGGGTGAGGGAGGGGGAGGTGGAGAGTTAGAGACGTAGAGAGGTAGAGAGGGAGATGGAGAGGGAAGGAGAGGGGGAGGGTGTGAAAGAGAGGGAGAGGGTGTGAAAGAGATGGAGGGGGAGGTAGAGAGGTAGAGGTAGAGAGGTAGAGAGGTAGAGAGTTAGAGAGGTAGAGACGTAGAAACTTAGAGAAGTAGAAACGTAGAGACGTAGAGAGGTAGAGAGGTAGAAAGGTAGAGAGGGAAAGGGAGAAGGAGAGGGAGGGAGAGAGGGAGGGGGGAATGGGAGAGAGAGGGAGAGGGTTTCAGTTTTTCTCAATTACTTCTGCGACTTGGCTCTGTTTTGAAATATTACATAAAGGTGTCTCTCATCTCTCTCATTACATTTGTTAGGATACTGCTGCTAAGTTTCTCTGCTCTGAGTAATTTATAATTAACGTCTGTATATTATATAAAATTCAACTGGATCTTGAATTGTACTCATTGATTTTCGCAGGGTTAGTCCTGTTTTTCCTTAGTTTAAAATTACCCCGAAATGATGGGAAAATATCTCATTGCTTCGGAAAACCGGTAACAACAAAAATACGAAATCCACGCGAGCAAAGCCGCGGGCAATAGCTAGTAGAATAATATATCCTTAGTGCGCTAAAGTAAAAAAATATGGGCAATTAAGTGCAAGTGTTAAGTACAAAATGCGTTTGTTCCGCCGTATGGCTGTAACAAGGTAGCCGGTATTCAGCTCAAATTTTTGATGTAGTAAGTGTTTCATGTTGCGAGCTTTTCTAGCTATTTCCAAGTAAGAACTTTAATATTATATTCGGAATAATACAATGTATGACAACACCAATAGAAAAAACCGGTCATGTGCGAGTTGGACTCACGCGGCGCCGAGGGTTTCGATATACCTATAATATTTTTGGAACGATAAAGTCCATTTTTAAGACCGCAAAACTAAATTTGTTTGTAAAGGTTTTTTTGCAGATTACTAAAAAAGTGTGCAACTTAGAAAGATCGTTTTATTTTTTTTGTAATATTTACTCTTCTTTCGACTGTAATTAAGATAGATTTTTCCTTTTACAAACTTCGGAGATAAAGGGGGGGGGGATTTTTTTACAAATATTTTAAAATGTACAAGTAAAGTTCTTTTATATGATACCCCACTCAACCTAGTAACCACAATTTGAAAATTTGCCCCCCTATTCGGGCCCCCTTTACATTAATAATCCTAATTCTTTTTTAATTCTTTCACATGTATTTAAGTGGGGCAACCATATTTTAAAACTATTCCAAATTTCAAGTCGATAGCATGAGTAGTTGCTGAGATATACAGGTGTGACAAGACAGACAGACAGACAGACATAGCGGCACCTTAAGGGTTCCTTTTTTTTACCATTTTGGTATCGGAACCCTAAAAACCTTTGAAATCGAGGCGTTTCTCAATGTTTACAAAAGGGGTCATTATGGCCTGGGGCCTCTAACACTGGAGGCCTAGTGGCAGGGGGCAGTTGCTCAAGGATCAGATGACCACGAACAGAACATAATTATGTAAGTACAAATACCTGGGCTAATTAGTGGAAGTTCATGATATTATATGGTTCAGATATAAAAATTAAGGACACAAAATCAAATAAAACTTTTAAAAACAAGCTTTAATAACCTCATTTGTGATGCAACTACGATTAGCTATCGCTTTCTTCATCAAACACGAACGGAAAAGTTCTTCAATGGACTTTAATTAAGACTCTATCTGCTGTACGACATAAAGTTGACTACGTCTTTCATTGCTCGGTTCCATTTAGTAAGAGAGGAACGTATGGATTTGACGCCAGCAATGTAATTGATACTGAATCAGCTGTATCACTATTGAAACGTCCTCACAGTCAAGTTTTGAACAGCGAAGAACCAACATTCATTAACTAATCTGTTCAACCTGTAACTATTTCCTTTAAAATGAAATAAAAATCAAGTGGTTCAATTTGTGGCAGTTTCCTTGATTCCTATTGAAAGATTCGGGTTTTTATTTTTAATAGTAATGTAATGTACTCTATGTTCAATTGACGCAATCCTGCATTGATATGAGGGTTACAGAATTTAGATTTCATCTCTTAAAGGGTTTATTTAAGAGACTAATTGCGTTAATATTCTTTCCACGATTTTAGAAATTTACAATGAATAATTTACAACCCATCTGATGTTTTTTTATAGAAAGCCCAATTTCTTTTTTTGCCAATTTACAACAGTCATAGGACTAAAGAGGCATACCTCTTAAATAAGCTTTATAAATATACAACAAACATAAAATACTGCGCTTGGAAGGATTAAATATTATAAAACTTTTGACAACCTTAATACTCAGTAAATCCTTTAAACTCGAACATAGTTCTTGAACTCACTAATTACAAGAAACGAAAAATAAATAATAATTTCTACCTACATTTTCATTAGTTCCCGCCAGTTGCGTGCTACCGAACAATACTAAATGAGGAAAGTTGAAAAGAAATCGAGGCATGAAGGCAACTCATTAACGAGACTGAATTGAAAGTGGAGTTGGAGGAGTTTTGCTGAGGAAGTTTGTTGGGAATCAACAAAACTGCTTACTGCTGAGATTGACAGAATGAAATAGGGTATTACACTTTATATTTTTGAGAGACTATTTGAGTGCCAGTCAGGCTGCCTGTCCATTCACGCAGAGCGAGGCAGCGGAGCGGAGAAACGAAGAAACATTAACCAATAGGATAATCTCTGCTCCACTCCAGTGGACAGGGATTTCCGAGCTTAAACTAGCTTCTTAAATTCATACATTTTCGGAAGCGGCGCGTGGTAGCGGTGCGAGGCAGCCTACAGCTGACAATGGTACTTCCCCTCCTCATTTGTCCTGTAGTGCATATTTTCATGGAATGTTACGATGAAAACTGAGTACCTGAAGGTGATCTGTGACGGCCAGCTTAGACCCGAGCGCAACTAGATGGAGCCACTGCTGCAAATATAAGGTTTTATTTTTTTAATGCAAAGTACCAACTATATATGTGTAAAAAGTTGATTAGCGTAAATTTAATGGTGCAACTTTAACGTATAACAACAATTTCGATAAAAAAAATATCTCCCTATGTCCAGTAAAGTCAATTACTCTCGTCAGTCCGTGATTAACATGAGTACGATCACTCACACATGCACACAAAGCACAACCGTACAGTTTGGACCGCACGCCCACAATCTTAATATAGAACCAAAAATTGCTAACAAAAACTAGTACTTTCAGTACATTAGCTGTATTTTTGTATTAATTAGCGAAAAATTTAACTAAAAATAGCAGTATTCATTCGTTTTTCAACAGAATTTTGTCCCGCGTAAGAATGAGAGTCGTTTGAATTTTTGTAAGGAAAACGGATCACCTGAAGCCATTTTCGATCGACAGTACGCGTACCGTGCAGGTCGCTTGACGACCGCGCTCACGCAGGAGGCGGTGCGTCGGGTGCTGGACGCGCGGGAGCGTAACTCGCAGGTGGCAGTGCTGTGCTGTGAACTGTCCAAGGCGATTGATGTAGCCGACCACTACGTGCTCGCCCGCAAGCTGCATCACTATGGCACTCTAGGTCCAGCACATGTATTATTTAGGATAGAAGCTGGATGAGAGCAGTGTAGAACTGGTCTTTGTTAGGCCACGTCCCCATTAGGCTCACAGTGAGCCGCTCACTGTCTGCCTCCAATACGCCTTCCTATATATTTTAGACGGAGTGTCCATTCAGCGCGTACTGTACGTAGTTTGCGACGTAACGCTTGCGGATTCATTCAGTGAGCAGCTGAGTCGCCGCGATGCTCCCGGTCGGCGGCTCAGTCAGCTAACTATATACGCCGACGGAACGAATTGAGTAAGCGACCGATATGCCGCTTAGACAGAGTGAACGGCTCTCTGTGAGCCTAACGGGACGTGGCCTTAATGTATTCAAAGGAGGAATTTTGACTGAAGACAACGCAGGATCCCGCTAGGAATATGTCTATAAATATGATATCAGCTTAACTGAAGCCCGTTATGCGATTGTGGCTTTGAAGACTAAACCGTACCACAGATTAAATAACAGTAAATTGTAGAGCGCTGTCCAAAACGACGATATCGCGGGTTAATCCGGAAGACCTATATAGAGTACTACAGAAATAGTAAACATAATTTTAAAATGTTACTTATAACATTAAACTGAATAACTTTCCCAAAAGAGAACATAGGTCGAAATAAGAAAAATCAAGTTTGACCTCCCATACAAAATACACTATCAATATCGGTTGATGCAGATTCTATTAGAGATCAAATATCTAATTTCTTTTTACCTATGTCCCTGTGGGAAAATTCTATTGACTGGTTGCGTAACCTGGATGTAGACTTTTATTTTCCTACAATAAATTGATTCCGTCATACAAGTAAATAAATACTCATCCATTACGTTCTATAATTTTCCGACAGTCAACGAGAGAAGCTCGTATGATTTGACCGATTATTAGAGTAGGATAGAGCATACGAAAACAAACGCACACGTAAGCGCCGCAAAATAGGCCGCTGGTCTATTTCATGCCTACAGGCAAGCCACACGCCAAAAACCGTTTACACCTTGCCTACCGTCCTGCCTAGAGTTTGCTAGAGTATTGGCGACAATATTTTGCTATCGTCTAAACCAGCCGAGGCACGCCAAAAACTGTTTACACGATGCATATTGTCTTGCCTAGAAGGTAGGCGCCTGATATTTGCCTCCGTCTAAATCCGGCATAAAGGACAACAATGGAAATCACCATCAACAACTAACCAAGGCCGTGTTTGGCGCGAACCTTTATAAAAGCTTTATTCCACTACCTCAAAGCCAAAATTCAAATTTTAGTAGGTCAAAACAGCGTGAAAACTTTTTATTACCGACCATTATCATCGTCAGTATAAATTACTTTAGAACAGTTTTTATTGACTTTTACTCACGTTTCTCCATTTCAACTGAAATTGCTACGAAACTTAAATACTGCCAAATTTAATGACCGATATCAGATATTAAATTCTCTATTACTAACTAAGACTAAGAGCGGGAAGTTGGCAACCCTAGCTCATCGGATACCAAACAGCGACATATCTAGGCTGCTGTACATTAAAATGGTGAGTAAAATAATAGGGTTGCTTGAACGCAACCTGGCACGTTTTGTACAGTCAACAAAATCAGTTTATTTTTTACCAAATCGTATACCATGTAAGTACCTACCTACATAGTGCATGCAAAAGTACTAATTAATAAGTACCTAAACCTATACGCATGCCTTGCCCATCCCTGATACTTAGTGAGTTGACATGACCTAAAAATGACAGTGCAACTCCCTAAATTAACTGGTTTAGGCAAGACAACCTTATTTTTTTTTTGGAACATATGAATTAGTACTTATGCATGTACTATGTACTTCCTTGGAACCAGAAGTGGTAAAAAAAATAACCAGTTTTTGTTGACTGTACAAAATGTGCCAGATTGCGTCCAAGCTATCCTGTTTATTTAGACTCACCTTTTGTCGCTTTTTAGTGAGCGATGAGATGGGGATGCCAATTGCCCGCACTCCGTCTATAAGGGAATCCATTGAATCGTATGTATGTTGCAAAGCACAGATTTAAAAAAATAATTCTCTGAATATCTCTGATTGTTCATTTTTACCACAATAAAATGTGATAATTTTTGCATCGTCTGTTAGCCCCTAAACTAAATCAAGTTCAATGTTTTGGAAGCTACCACTGTTCCTAGAAAATCCGGGTTTCGTTCTTGAACCTAGACTCACAAATCTCATAAATATCGGGCTTGTAGCGAAAGATTTTATTATTCATAAAGATTCTTGTTCATAATAGAACCACTTTTAGACAATGGAAGGATTCCTAGAGGGTTCTCTTCGCTGCTTTGTTCAAGCAATAGATGATTTTATTATGTTAATTTCATAAAATAGTTATGTAATTTTGACGAAATCTGACTTGAAATGATGAATTCAAACAAAATAAAGGTTAAAGGTAAAATAAATGTTTACATTGGTGACAATGAACTTTTGGAAACATATTATTGTCATGAAATCCATTCAAAGTGAATTTTTTCATCTCAGTTAGCAATACTGATCCACTTAGAAATATTCGTTAGTATCAAAAAATATATCACTTTCAGTTCAGGCGGTTAGAACCTATTATAATTTTATTGGTGTCGATTTTCTTTTTTCAACAATTGTTTCTTGTTGTAGATGTTCATTGTATTTTGAGTTATGGGAATGAGAATAGAATAAAATAGCTTTTACGAAAAACAGACAAGAAATTGTTTTTAAAATCCACGCCCAGTTATGGTGGTCTGAACAACTTTCTTTTGACAAAGGCGTGTTCAATATCATAAGATGGCATGTTTTGTACAAGTTCTATGAAATAGAGAACTTTGCTATCATGATCCACTGAATTGTTCGTATGAATTGGGACATAGCAGGTGAAAATATGTTACCGACAAAGGGATCTTTATTATTGAAGTTCAGTGAAGTGGAAATGTTATTTTGTTGACCAAGGCTAACCAGAAATGTATTGTTGTATTAAACCTTGTATTAGGAACATTAGAATGCTCAACATAGTTTTTTGACATGTAAAGTGTGTAAAGTCTGTTTGTAAGGAAGCAACTGAAAAGTTTTTTTGATTTTGTTTCCTATCTTTATTTCTACAATGAAGTTTCTTTTTACCACATAATGAACTTATAGATTATTTTTTTTTTTACTTTGTGATTCAGACTATGAAAATGAACGACTTTCTGTCAGTGACATAGGTTGAAACACATTTTGTAAGGAGTATTTTTTATTCATCGTATTTCAACCTTAAGGTTCAAGTTTTTCAGTTTCATGGTCTTGACGCACAGTCTCAGTTTTCGGAAAAGGTTTTTACAGTTGGTATACAGTATTATTTTAATTAATATAGTTCCGTCAGGTGGTGGTGGCTATCAGTAAACATTTTTTTACAAGTAACATAGATAGCACAAAAGAAATAAACTCCTATACAAAATTGTTTTTATGTGAAGGTGGAGGTGTACGGTTAATAATAACCAATGGAATTATTATTGTTAGGGTTCCGTACCCAAAGGGTAAAAAACGGGACCCTATTGATATGTTTCTGATGCCTCTTCTGTCTGTCTGTCTGTATCTAATAGGTAGAAATTTGAAATTTTCACAAATTGTGTACCTACCTTTATCTTTTGCCGCACCAACAAATACTTACTGAAAATATTTATTTTGTTAAATCTCTATCGTAGAAACGGGAACACTTACAAGCGTGAAAATTTGTATAATTATGGTGCATAAGCTATTAAATAACAACAAATAATAAACGGCATGTAATTAACGCGGCGACAAATTAATCTAATTAGGGTTTCAAAAAATATTAAAGCAGGTAGCAAAAATAATAGGTTGGCAGCTACAGTGAAGTATCATTTTAAGCAGAAAATGGCAGCTTTATAATCAGTTGTAAGCTTTGTTTTAATTTAAACTGGCATCGATTTTTTGTTTTGGCAACTGAATTTATTGTTAAGCGAACACTTAACGGCGGATAAAAACTAGAAAATAGGTTTTCTTAAATAATAAAATGAGGTTGTATATAAAGTTAACTAAGGTCATAAAAAACATACTTTGTGCGACATTTTAAGAGCTCTAAATAAAGCAAATAGTGAAATGCATAAAACATTGTTTGGCTTAGAATTTTTATTATATGGCTTAAAATTTTCCTACAATGGCGAAAGAGTAAAAGGTACGAGTATAAAGGTAAAATTATTGTCTTTATTTATTCAACCCGCAATATTAATTTATTTATGCCGAGCTGAGTGTTCCTCTTAGTTCATTGTTTATAATTAAAGCTCCATTAAAATCCTCTTGACTGTAGGTTAGTTCGACGGGGATCCACTGTGCGGGTCCCCTATTTCTGTCTGCGAGGGGTCTCAAGGGAACCTAACATAACCTACCGTGTATGTGTCGTCCTGTCTGGAGTTTGCTATTTGATTACAGTAGTCATTTTAAAAAGGTTAGGAAGCACGCAGAAGTATGATTTATTGATTAAAAAGTAAAGCGAATTTATAATTCAAGCTCCAAGGTCATGTTCCTAAGGTCTTGTTCGAAGGCCAAGTTCCCTTGATACCCCACGCAAGGAGACCTTCACAGCACAAAAAAATATGAAATCGTTAAATATATTCGACCCGCACTTTGTTTCTATGCAATGACTAACCTTGTCACCGTTTTCATTAAATTATGATTCTACAAACAAAAATACTGAAATCCAAATAATTAATAATAGTACCTGTATTAATTTTTACAGCTGCCTACAAATCGCAGCCCGAAAGTGTATTTTTATATGGGAGCCTGTTGTTGCCAATAATACAATCTTCGCTATCCCACTGTTTAAATTAGTCACCAATTCATTATTTATAGTACCTCGCTTATGATTTCATTGCCGCTGTTTAATATATTTGCTACCTTAAAGAATCTGCCATTATTTAGTTTTTATAAATCCTTGCATTTGAAGCTCCTCTATTATAATTGTTGCTAAAATATTTAATCGCTGCCAGATTAATTTATTAGATGCAAACTGTTATTTGCCGTTTCATTTGTTAGTTGCCTCAAAAATAATA
Source organism: Athrips mouffetella (assembly GCA_947532105.1). Lineage (NCBI taxonomy): Eukaryota > Metazoa > Arthropoda > Insecta > Lepidoptera > Gelechiidae > Athrips > Athrips mouffetella. The sequence continues at coordinate 3,138,915 of OX383964.1, read as the reverse complement.
AGCCATAATAAACACTGGTCAAGTGCAAGTTGGACATCTAGCCAGTAAGTTACTGAAATTTCAAGTAATACAATTATTGTTATGTGATGGTACGGAGCCCTCGGTGCGCGAGTCCGACTCGCACTTGGCCAGTTTTTTTCTTTTTCTGACATATGTTCCCTGGGAAAAATTGTTCACTTACTGAGACTGAACCCAAATTTTATACTTTCACTAGAGCAAAGCCTCTGTTTGAACAAAAAAACGAAGACAATAATCAAAATTTCAATGACCCCATTTTATCTACGAGCAAAAAAGAGCAAACGCTGCTGGGCTTCGTGAAAAGGACAGTGATTTATTTATTGACGCGCGGGACGAAAGTTTCTATCCCTTGGCACTACTTTTCTACATTTGACATTTTTGCTCTTATGCTGGTTGGTAATTTAATGAGAGTTTCAGTAAAATAAAGGACACATAAGAAATTTTAAGAAATCCTACTATACAATATTCTGGTTGGCTGTATCCATGATACGCCCGTAAGTTTACTGGGATACGTCTAATTTAGGTAAGTAAAGTCATGAGCACGTCAAGCTCCAATCCATGTCCATTCATCCCCTTACCCCTTACGCCCTTCATTATCGCCTCCCCCTTAATACTCCTCCCCTCAACCTCCTCCCTTCAACCCCCTTCTCTCACTCCTTACCCTAACCACACTACCTCTTCCCCCCTGAAACGCGTTCAATGTTAACTTTCTGGCGGACGACGACTGTACGACAGGACAGATTTTTTGTGATCATATATAAGTAATATAGATACCGTGGACCAGTTTTACATCCCACGCCAAAGTCGTGCAACGAGCGAAGCAGCGTAAACCCAAGCTGTTTTTGACCATTGCCAAGCTAAAAGGAATGTGTCCTTCTTTTGGCACTTGCAAAGAGGCTCCGCATTTCAATTTCTGCGGACAATTCTTAAAGGTAGGATATCTACCGGGTAGAAGGCCACCAGGAAGGCAGAGGGGGAAATGGTACGATGACATAAGGGACTGACTGACCCGGACTACTGTACCATGAGTTGAAGAGGGTGGCTCAATGCCACGACGAGTACCGAATGCTGATTTACAAACTTCATTTTGAAGATGGCACCACATGATAATGATAACGAGTAGTATGACAGTTCGCGATAAGTATTATTTTTCTTACAAGAGTTTGTAAGGTCTATATTGCTAGGGTCTGTGTTCCAAATTTATCTGATCCACAATGCCCGATCTTCAGTATTCTCTGTGGTAAGATAGTTCTCCTTCATGGCAGCTTTCACGACGTCCGACCAGCGCTTCTTGGCCCTGCTGTGTGTTTAAGGACCTTAACTACCTTATATGGTAACCCTTCACATTTTTTTATGTTTGTTTGCATTATACAAAATTTTATTATTAAAGTAGTTCTTATTATTATCGCTGTAAACTAATCTACAATAAGTCGTTGCTGCACTGATTTTTTTTCCTTAGAAACCACAGTTATAGAAACACGAATTTGTTGCCTTACTTATAAGTGGTTTCAAGTCAATTGTAGTAAAGTGGTTTTTATGGTAAACTTGGTGTTTTAGGAACAAAAAGAATTTTAATAGTTTTAGTTTGATGTTCAATAAACTGGAAAAACTTTGCGGGTTTAAAATCAAGACTAAAAATACAGGTAAAAAAATTCCATGACCGAATTCAGATTTCTAAAGTCGCTATCATCCATTCAAGAAGAGTTACATTCAGTAATGGACTTATATTTACTACTCACGTTTGTCTATAAAATTGTAGGTCCCAACGAAGCCTGTCGCATTGTTCTGCTTCGGTCCTGTGTGGAATTCCAGCACCAACGCTGGTCCTGGGGAGTAGAGAGCTGGTGGAGCATCGTCTCTGGACCCGCAGAGTTCCCGAGCCCAGGCCGATCGCTCGCTAATAGCTCCAGGTGGACCTGGGCCTTGGACCTCCCAGTACACCTTCAGGTAGTCGCCTTGGACACAGCTGGAACAAAGATATTCAATGCTTAGATAATTATGAGAAATATTAAATCTAGGTGTTTAAATTAAGACAAACATTGTCAACTTTGACCAAAACTGTGTAATATGTAACCGGAAAATATGAAGAATCAGAAATTGATAAATTTTCGAGGTGGTTTATAAAGTGGCGACAAATAGGAGTCTCGTAGGAAACTTGTTGATCCATAGGTCTGTTTGGTAAGACAAACGCCGTTAGGTTTTGGTCCTGTAGACCCGGGCTTAGAATAGGGCTAAAGTATCCCCTGCTTGTCGTAAGAGGCGACTAAAAGGGAACCTTTGGAGTCGTGTCTATTCAGAGCGGAAGCTCGGAATAAGCAAAGAACGACAGCACAGGGGCCGAAAAAAATTAATTAATTAATTTGTATTTGGACCTGTGTTCCTTGGGGAAAGTTGTTCAGTTTCATAGGCAGAATCACATCCTTTACGGTTGGTACCCTTTCTATTACACCTTGTATACTGTTACTAAAAATAACTTGCGGACAAACAAAAGCAGCAAGAAAACCTCCAGAACAAAAAAAAATGCAGAAGCATTGAACTGTACAATTAATCGACGTTAATGAAAGTCATGGTCGAAATTTTTCCCGCAAATTGAGCCCAATTTGGTCTCGTTACCATCAATTTCCTTTACGTCTACAAAGAACAATCGAACGTTTGTTATTTAGGTATATTTTTACATCTGCGGAAAACGTGTGCAAAATGATAAATAAAACCTGATAGACTGGGATGAATTTCTTAATTTGGCTCTCCTTATCACCAGATCTGACAGTCAAGTTTTTCTGGGGTTTTGAACACTTCAGAGTTCAAAAATCAATGTTGTCAAGCCGAAATCCTACTAGTCCAAAAAAGTCAAACAATAACATAGGCTAAATTACTGTAAGAGGTTTCTTGTTTTAAAAGTGTTCCTTAGGTCCCCCTGAACATATCTGGGAAATTCTCCGTTGATCCCACGTACGCTCCCCCCTCCCCACCCTCAGGGTGCCTGTCTATTGACGCGGAGCGAGCTGTCGGAGCGAAATATCAACCAATAGGATTGCATAAAAACTCCGCTCAGCAATCCTATTTTCTCCGCTCCGCCAGCTCGCTTCGCGTCAATGGACAGGCACCCTCAAACAGGTCCCTGATTTTAGTTTTTGTCATTTATCTCAGAAACGGTTAAAGATAGATGAAAATCGTTAACGTTAATTCAAACGTTATAAAATTACCAACCTGCTGACACCTGTTTTATTTCAATGTGACTTATAGTAGCTGAAATATAGGGTTAAGTTTGCACTTACAACTGAATACCTCTTAGCAAGCTTCTGGTAATAGTTGTCTAAATGAGTAGGATTTCGAACATTTTGGTGCAAACCTAACCCTATATTTCAGCTAGTATAGGTCACATTGAAATAAAATAGGTGTCAAAGGGTTGGTAATTTTATAACGTTTAAATTAACGTCAACGATTTTCATCTATCTTTAACCGTTTCTGAGATAAATGAAAAAAACTAAAATCAGGGATCTGTTTGAGGGTGGGGAGGGGAGAGCGTACATGGGGTCAACGGACAATTTTCCAGATATGTTCAGGGGGACCTAAGGAACAGTTTTATAACAAAAAACCTCACACCGTTAATTAGCCTACGATATTTTTTGACTTTTTTGAATAGGATTTCGGCTTGACAACATTGATTTCTGGATTCTGTTATGTCCATAACCCCATAAAACCTTTGTTGTCAAAAATGGTCCCGTTATAGCTCTGAGAAAATTTAATTATCATTCCAACTCTATGATCAAAAAGAAACTAAAAGTTAGGCATAGCAGGAATGATTTACGGAAAACATTTTTTTTTTGGAAGACGAAGGCCTTGGCGAACGTTTCATGACCAAATTCAGGATGTTCTAAATAAAGGCCAGGTTAAAAGTATTCTAAACCGACAAGCGGGTATGAAAGGGTTTGATGAAAGTAGAGGAAGCTAGGGAAGTATGTCACAATCGTAAGAGGTGGAGGACTATGGTCTCTGCCTACCCCGATAAGAAAGAGGCTTGATGTTATGTATGTATGTAATATTTTTTTCTTTACATTATTAATGGGCTAGCTCTTGACCTCGATCTTGTTCTGAGAACAAAGTTTGAATTTTGAGCATCATACAATAGGTGTTTTTTTTATACATATATATTTTTTTATATTACAAGTGAGCAAACGAGCAGGTGGTAAGTGGTCACCACCGCCCGGTGTGCTATAAATATCAAACAGTCGTACTCCGAAGTGACATTTCGATAATATCGCGCCGATAATTAGTCTATGGTTCACCCTTTGACAAGGAAATTTCGAAACAAAGTAAATTTCCGAACGTAATTGTTGTTGTCAATCCATATTGTTCCGATAATATTGGAGCTCCGACAAAAACTTCCGAGTACCAACCCAGACACCGCACCCCTTCTCTAAAAACAGAGAAAACAAAGATGAGAAGGATGAACTGTGTAAGGATAATAATGGGAAAGTAATAATCAATAATGTTCAGATGACTGCTCTTATGAGGGAGAGATAATCAAATTGTTACATCAATGAACCCAAACAAATTAAGAGAAGCACGACGTCCTTTTCCACATAATATGTATGTTATAAATACTTAGTACCTGGCAACCGAGCTATGCTCTGTGTAATTAAAAAGTGAGCAAGATATGCTACTCAACAACAGATGGCGCTGTAAGTATCTTAAACTCACTTAAACGCGCAAAGAACTTATTCAAAAAGACAGTAAAAGCGAGTTTTCCCAGACATAAGACCTGGCTAGATCGATTTTTCACCCCGGAAAACCTCTGAATAGTAAATTTCATCAAAATCGTTAGAGCCGTTTTCGAAAAACCGATTACAAATATATGTCGTAGGCCGATCGTTGAATTGGGCCGATCGAGATCTGCCTGGGCACATCACGATACGCCGGCATTTCTTGATTTGCCTATCTTATACCCGCCATATCGTTCAAAGTATAACGTTTGACGATTTGCCCGGCCATGCTCGGGCAAATCGATTCTGTAGGTTGAATAAAGTACAAGCAAATAAAATTAAGTTTAGATAATAATCATTTTACTAGATAATAAAACCTAACCTAACACACAGCCAACAGAGCGCAAACAGCGCCACAAATTTACTAATTAATAAAACCTAACTTAACACACAGCTCACAAAGCGCAAACAGCGCTATAAGCGTCGCGATATGGAACTACATTACGATGCGCCCAACCATATCTTGATGTGCCCAGCCCTGGCCCAGCCATATCTCGATGTGGCCAAGTCACTAGTAGGGCAAATTGACAAATAGGTTGCTCTCATCGATCTGCCCAATTTTATATTGGGTACATCATGAAATAATTGACCAGATCACGAAATGCCGGCACATCGTGATGTGCCTAATATAAAATTGGGCTAATCGATTTGAGCATCCAATTTGTCGATTTGCCCTAATAGTCACTCGACCACATCGAAATATGGCTGGGCACATCGAGATATGGCTGGCTGGGCGCATCGTAATGTAGTTCCGTTTCGCGACGCTTGGGGCGCTGTTTGCACTCTGTTAACTGTGTGTTAGGTTAGGTTAGTTAGGTTAAGTTTTATTATTTAAAGAAACTGTGACGCTGTTTGCGCTCTGTTAGCTATGTATTATGTTAGGTTATGTTAGGTTTTATTATCTAGTAAAATAATTATAATTTAAACTTAATTTTATTTGCTTAGTCACCCTACAGAATCGATTTGCCCAATCATAGCCGAGCAAATCGTCAAACGTTATGCTATAATTAAACAATATGGTCGGTAATAGGCAAATCAAGAAATGCCGGCGTATCGTGATGTGCCCAGGCATATCTCGATCGGCCCAATTCAACGATCGGCCTACGACATATATACAAATATTGCTCGTTTAAAAGTATAGGATTAGAAAACATAACCCCTTCAAGACATAACCTACAGATACTATTCTGAACATTATTAATAGGTATCATTAGGAAAAATTGCATGGACGAGTAATATATCTTCAATACATAAAAGTATCTCTTATCCCGGTTTAGCAGATGACAAATTACTTGCTTGAAAGTTTTTCAAACTGTAAAATTTTCAAGAAAGCGTGCACCGTTGCAATATTTCAAAATGAACAACCATTTAGTGTCAGTCTTAGATGTTTTATTGAAAGCCGGCAGCTGAAAGATAGTTTATTGTCTCAATTTTATAAAATAACGCCCGTGTGGAAATGTTTTATGGCACGTTGACACTCTCATAAGAGCTCCTGTGAGGTATTTGGGCCAAATGGAAGGCAGACGTGCTCAAGGTAGGGCACTTACGAGATGGTCAGAAACATAGGAGGCAACATGCAGCGTGCGGTCCACACATCATACAATCGCAGCCTGTGGAAGAAAACCACATGTCGTCGCGATCCTCGTCAGTGAGGGAACAAGGAATTAGAAGAAGAGGTATTTTTCACGATCTCTCTAAGCACAGCTTTAGTATTGTAGTAGTAACATCTACCGTGGTCTAGTGCTTAGTTAGAGCATTTCCTGGGTTCCACTCCCGGTAGGGACAATGTAAAAACAAAATTGTCTGTCTTTAATACCATTTATAGCAACAAAATCATCTCAATATAAACTGTCAGATAGTGATTCCTACGTCAAAAACATCAAAATTTTGAAGGCCCACCCTAGAAAATAAGATAGAATAGCTCATGTGCCAGAAATTTCACAAGCTCTCTTAAAACTTCTACCGAAACACAGTAGTGAAAATTACGACAGAAATAGGCAAGGGGCGGTACTTTCCCAGATGGACTTTGTACAGAAGCTCTACCACCTTCAGAATGGCAACAAATTAAATGATTATTTTTATTTTAACACTTCCTGTGTTCGGATAAATCTACAAAGTAGAAAATCGCAAAATTTCACAACCACAGGCAGGATTCGAACCTGCGTCTTCTGCGTAAGTACCGCAGACGCTTTACCAACAAGGCTACTGTGGTCCTGCCCGATGTTGTGAGGTTCGAATCCTGCCTGTGGTTGTGAAATTTTGCGATTTTCTACTTTGTAAATTAAATGATTCCCAAAATATTTTTTTATACCCCAATACACTTCAGACAAAATGGACGAATGTACACCAAATTGGATGAACGTACACCAAATTTGGGTAACCGGTTCGGTTAGGTTGTGTTAGGTTATCTTGCGACCACAACGCATGAGCCGAGCGAGCGGAAAGAGCGTGCCGCGTCAGCGGCCGGCGAAGAGCCAGAAGCAAATTTTGTGTACATTCATCCATTTTGGTAAACAAAATTTGGTGGATATTATTTGGTAAAAATTTACTCAAATTTGGTGGCACGTTAATACTTGTACACAGCCCTAGGAATCCCAAAAATAGGCAATTTAATTATTTGGAGTTTAAATTAAGATTCATGATATTTTCCCTCTCAACTTTTGAACGCCAGTTTCAGCGAAAAATACCCGATTATGTTGCGATTGTTTTTTTTAAGTAGCCTAGAGACCTGCAAAATTTACAAAACCACCCACAATCTATGGTACATCCGTTTTCAACTCTTAAATTGATGATCAAAATTTTAATCGGCCCGTAAATTTTTCGAAAAATTTATTTACCATACTAGTATAAGCAGAAATTTTGGGAAATTCATTATTTAATGTGTGAAAGTAACGTTCAAGACAAATACGTTACAAAAATAAAATTATAAAAATATTTAACACAAGAAAAGATATTAATTTTTAAAACTCCTTCGACAGAAAGTTTAAAAAATAATAATAATTTATAACTCGAAAACTACAAACAATCGCGGACCATACATTCTGGAATCCCTATTACAATAAGTATACAGAAGCCCTTGAATTAGTTCAAAGAAAATTTTTACGACGTATAAATTATAAATTCTCACATATTCGCCAGCCGTATATAAATTTGTTAAAAAAGTTTAATTTATTGAGCCTTAAAAATAGACGTCTTCAATTACAAACCCTTTTCTTGTATGATATTTGTAATGGTTAATAATAGGTCTTTACCTATGAAATTGCCGAAATTTTCTTACAGATTAATGAGATCATAATTCCTATAATACTAATGCAATTTTTTTCATTTGTCTTATATTTGAAAGTTGACTTCAAGGTTATTAATTTACGCTAAAAATAAAGTTTTTATTTTTAGTTTGATATATAAAATTTAAGGTTCGAAAATTGTTCGTCTTAATTGTCGTCCGATTTCATCATTAGATTTGTTATATTTTTTTACAGATAATATTTTTCGAAAATCAAATTTAAGCTTCTGTTAGCTGAAATGTTAGTACTGAAAATTGAGTTTACCTAAAATTCGCCATACAAAACGGCAATTTCATAGGTAAAGACCCAATATGACAGTATCCCTCTTAGTAATGAATTGTATTTCAATGTACCCCGTAAGTCCTATGTTCGCAGAGATAATGACAGAAAGGTTGTCGAACAAACGCAGGTAAACGTTCGCCAATGTACGAGTATCGTATTACTCAATCTTTTAATACCTACTTCAACGATATTGACATTAATGTATTTGAGCGTAAGTGATTTAAAAAAAGTCTAATAACAGCATTAGAAAAAATATCTTCCTCCTAGATAATGCATGCATATATCTTAAACTGTTTAACCGAATCTTTTTCCTCTCCTTTCTTTCCACATAAGATTGACTTCTTTGTAAAAATAGTAAGGAGTGATAATGAGTAAAGCGTAAGACGCTGTAGAAACTGTATAAACTGCTAACTTATTTTAGTAATCTGTGGTTGTCGGTGCTGGTTCTACAATTAAGTCTGTTTAGTTTGTAAAATAAATTAAGTAATACCTTATTGTACTACCGTTGGATAACCCAAATAAATTGAAAAAAATATATATTATTATCCGACAGAAATTCTTGGATAGAATAAAAAGCTTTCTGTTGGAGGTAACTTTTAAGCCTGCTTTAAAAAGGTTTTTGTGCCTCTAGTGCTCTAATATCTTCAGGAATTGCGTTATACTATATTCGAATCATGGTCATGCCATACAATTATTACTATTGTCGGCTTGCGCAAGGAAGACCAAAAAAGAAAATCTCTTATTTTTTGACCCATGTTTATGTTTCTGTTTTTTTTTATAACGAGTAATTAATGCATATTTTTTGCTCGACCTGTATTTTTTTTCTGGTTTTACGAAATTTTAAACAGAAAATGTTTATTCATTTCAAATTCGTGGAGGAAAAGAATCGTGACTACTTATATTTCCCCGAAAAATGAACGAAGCACTAAGTAGAGACCTAATGTGTCTGTCTGATGAATAGCGTGTCTGATACCTTTCTAAAATTCTAAGAAATTCACTTTTCTATTTAGCGAGTCTAATGAGAAGAATATAAATTACTTCAGATTGACCTTGTTTTAGACTTTTACTTTAGATATTTTTTAATTTTGTTTGAAGTATAAAAAATAAAGAAACAAATAAATTGAATCTATGTCTATGAAAATTGATAGGAAATTATTTACGATACATTTCTGTTAAGAAGTGGAGCGAGGTTCAAAACTCCTTGCATTTCTGTATGTTTTTTGCGCTTATAGCTTTTTTCAAAAGTGAATGCTGTTTCGATTGTGAATGACATGTCCTCTCCTCATTGACGTCGACGGTAACTTTTGGTCTCATCTTCTTTGGTGAGCTTGAATGTGGCTTCCAAAGCCAACTGTTTATATAATGCAATGAAGCATTCTAAATTCTAGTTCCCGTTGCAGTCATAGATGGCTCTATTACTAACCATAGCACAAGATATCCGCCATTGGGGGCGATTCTAGCGTGGGTGCTTAATTAATGATTAAAATTTGACAGGTCTAAAAGTGATGCTGTCTTTTTTCAGCCTATAGGCAGTAACAAAGATAGCAACATTTTTAGACCTGTCAAATTATAGCCTTAAATTTAGCGGCCACGCTAGAATGGCCCACTTATACCTGAGATGCACTTGCTCCAGCTGACCTTAAATATTTAATTTTGTCCATACTGCCATAAAAACAACACGACGACAGATTTGACGAGGTAATCTCGCATCGGTTTCCATTCTTCAAAGGTTCGGTAAGAAATTTGTCACTTTGTCAATTGAGATGGGTAGGGGTGAATCGGGGTTACGAGGATCTTAAAAAATGGCCTGTCGTTGCCAGTGAGGGCGATGAGTGAATGTGATATGGGGCTCATTTTTTCATTAGTTGATAGAGAAAGAACGCAATATTCGGGAGTTATATAGTTTAGTTTAAAATGTCAGATATAGAGGGATGAAATAAGTAAATACCAACACAAACATTTTTATTTTCTGTCAATTTGTTTTTTGTAACGGTCATCTATTTACTTATCATCATTATCGTGCGGGTTGTAAGGGCGAACAACTCTGGCGTGGTGCTGACGGTTATTTCATGCGCTTGATAATTATGCGGAAAGCTAATGAACGACTACGAATTGGGGTGGTAGATATCTACCTCCTAGCGGTCCACCCCGGGCAACGGCGCTGCGGGACATCACGTTCTGTGGCGACGGCTGAAGGTCTCTCTCAGCGGTGGTAGGCTTCGGCCGCCTGGCTCGCGACCACCCTCCCGCCGGAGCCCGACGCCAAACAGCTTGTCTGTGTTCCGTCGGTGTGCGGGAGTGCCAGTGCCACTGGGAGATCGGAGGTGGTCAGTTGCGTGGCTTAGGATCGGTCTTGGTCTCTAAGCAAGTCTGTTCCGGATAACTCATACTGGAGGGTAGCGGGATCCGAGGCACGGTCTCTGCCGTTGGCCGACCGCAGGTAGATGGGGGCCCAAGTACCACGAAAGCCGACGTGGGAAAGGCTGCCCCGCCAACTAGCGAAAAATCCTGGAATGCTCCGTCGAGCCAGCTGGCGACTGGACGGGAGGACCCGACGGCCATTTCAGGGGGGCTCGGGCGTCCCCGCAGTCTCCAGGTGAGTTCCCCACTGGTCAGATGAGCCGAAGAGTTTCTACTAGTTTCCGTTTCCCCACAACAACAAACTCCCCAATGAAAAAGTCTAAAAAGAAAAAGGTATACAAACGGCGGCACGTCCTCCCACTAAAAGTGCACCTCATTAACATCCGGGGGTTGCACTCCAATCTCGATCCGGTCCACTTCCACCTTGAGACCGAGAAGCCGCACCTATTCTTTTTAACGGAGACGCAGATAGCAACGCCGTCAGAGGGGCGTACCTCAACTACCCGGGTTACTCGTTGGAACACAAGTTTAAAAAACGAGCCGGGGTCTGTGTGTACGTCCGCGATGACATTTGCTATCGGCGTCTCCGTTGCTTTGAAGATTCAGGGTCATCAACACTTTGGATTCTGGTGGACACCGGCATAGAGAAATCTCTCTACGTCGGTGTCTACCGGTCGCACAGCGGTGACCAGGAGACGACCAGGCTCTTTGAGCACCTGTTAGAGAAGGCGGATTGTGCCCAACAACGGTACCCAGCAGCGCAGCTTCATTTTCTGGGGGACTTTAATGTCCACCACAGCGAGTGGTTGTTCCCATACCAGAAAACTGACCATGCTGGGAGAGAGGCGCGCAGGTTTGCATTGACGCTAGATCTCACCCAGCTGGTGAATGTAGCTACGCGGGTGCCTAATGTAGACGGACACACGCCCAATTGCTTGGACTTACTGCTGACTACAGATCCAGACAGGCACTCGGTGTCGGTATCAGCCCCGCTGGGAACATCCGACCACTGTCTGGTGAAGTCCGTGTCGATCAGCTCTCCTCCGGATGATAGCCCAAGAGGCACGAGGCGAGTTTGGCGATACGAGTCAGCAGATTGGGATGAGATGCGGCACTTCTTTGCATCCTACCCATGGCAGCCAGTGTGTTTTTCTTCGAGCGATCCCTCTTGTTCAGCTGAAGCGGTTGCGGATGTGATACGGCAGGGGATGGAATACTATATTCCGTTCTCCGACATACCGCTCGGTCACAAAGCCCGAACTTGGTTCAATGCGGACTGCGCACGCGCTGAAGCTCGAATGCAGTCCGCATACCAAGCCTGGGTTCAAGCCCGTGATCGCAAAGTTCGAGCTCGACGGGTTCGCGCGAAGAAAAAGGCATTCAATTATGCTGCAAAGTTCTGCAAGAGGATGATCCGAAAGGCACGTTACGACCATGTCAGTCGTATAGGGACCAAACTTGCATCCTACCCCTCTGGTAGCAAACAATTTTGGTCCCTATCCAAATCGGTCGAAACAAACTTCTGTCGTCCTACATTACCTCCCCTGCTAAAACCTGACGGGTCGCTAGCTCACTCTGCAACAGAGAAAGCAAATTTATTTGCGTCTCTATTTGCAAGCAATTCTCGTTTAGATGCCGGCTCTTATCAACCACCAACGATTCCTCGCTGTGTTTCTTCGATGTCGGAGGTCACAATACACGCAAAAGAGGTTCGTAGAGTACTCCGAAGCCTAGACGTGAACAAAGCAAGCGGTCCTGATGGAATACCAGCAAAAGTCTTGAGAAACTGTGCGCCTGAGTTGTCTCCTGTGCTAACACGTTTGTACCGCCTCTCTCTAAAAACAAGAACGGTGCCAAAATCTTGGAAGGTTGCCAACGTACAGCCAGTGCCCAAGAAGGGTAGTCGTGCCGACCCCAGCAACTATCGGCCAATCGCCATCACCTCCATACTCTGCAAAGTTATGGAAAAGGTACTCAATGGAAAACTGCTGACATACCTAGAAGCTAACGACCTACTCAGTGACAGTCAGTATGGCTTTCGCCGGGGACGATCAACTGGGGATCTTCTAGTGTATGTCACGCATTGCTGGGGGGAGGCCATCGAGAAATACGGCGAAGCCCTTGCCGTGTCACTAGACATCTCGAAGGCCTTCGACAGGGTGTGGCACGCAAGTCTGCTGAGCAAACTTCCTGCATACGGCATTCCCGCTGACTTTTGCTCTTGGATTTCTGACTTCCTGAGCGAACGGTCGATCCGAGTAGTCCTTGATGGCTGCTCCTCTGACCTCGTGGCTATTGATGCCGGGGTTCCTCAGGGGTCGGTTCTCTCTGCGACTCTTTTCCTGCTGCACATCAACGACCTACTTGGTCCTAGTATTGTTGGGTACGCAGATGACAGTACTGTCGTCGAGAGATATATGTCAAGCGCAAAAGCCAGCAGTGACGAAATACGTTCTTTGAGAGAGGCCATGGTAGAGCGTATAAACTCAACCTTAAGTCTTGTCTCCGACTGGGGTGACGAAAATCTGGTAAGTTTCAACGCCACCAAAACGCAGGCGTGTCTGTTCACCGCCAAAAGGAGTCCGTTCAATCTGGCTCCTACTTTTCGAGGTACAACTGTACCAGTTACCGACAGCCTTGAGCTACTTGGCATGAAGTTGTGTGCAAATCTGAACTTCGGCGCTAACATTGAGTCAAAACATTGAGTACTTTGTAGATTGAGTCAAAAGCCCAAACTGCGGCAAAAAAGCTGGGCATCCTCAATAAGGTTAAGCGTTACTTCACTCCTGGTCAGCTTCTAGTTTTATATAAAGCCCAAGTCTGATCGTGCATGGAGAATTGCTGTCACCTTTGGGATGGCTCAGCCAAATACCAGCTAGCCGCACTTGACTCGATAGATCGCAGAGCCAAGAAGCTCGTTGGTGATGAGATGCTGGTGAAAACCAAGTTTCACAGTCTGGCCCACCGTCGCAAAGTTGCATGTCTGTCGGTCTTCTACAGATTGTACTTCGGAGAGTGTGCTCTAGAGCTCCACGAGCTTATTCCACCATCTCCCTTCTACCATCGGGAGTCCAGACGCACCGCAGGATATCACCCATACTTGGTTGATATTCCGCACATTCGCACAAAGCGCTTTGAAACATCTTTTATAATGCGCACGGCTAAAGAGTGGAATTCTCTGCCTTCGTCTGTGTTCCCGAGTTCATATAACCCGAATCTATTCAAGTCGCGAGTGAATAGGCTTCTTCTGGGTAAGCTCGTTCCATCGTCGACTTCATCTCTGTCTTCAAGACTAGATCGAGGTCAAGAGTAAGCCCATTTTCAATAAAAAAAAAAAAAAGACTCGCACGCCTGACCCCGCACCCCGCTACTAATGTTTTGAGTTCTGCGCCCTAACTGTCAGCGTTGGAGTTCCATGCTCCACATCATGATTGGATGGGTGACGTCAGTCACACATGATTACTCTCCCGAGTAGGGGTGCAGGTAATTTCACATTATCAGGTATTTTGTTATAATATCGTAACCAAAGAAAAAAATCTGCCCGTGAAACTGAACACCTTGTACTTGCACTTGTTCAATAATGAACGCCGTTCTCACTACTTATGTGAGAATGACCCATAAAATAAAAGACTAATTGATAAACTAATAATGCACTTTTCTATGTAGCTTCAACATAGGCCCTGAATCCTGCAGTGTTCCAAAACTTTGATCCCTTTTAAAAATAAAGCTTTTATTTTGGTTTTGCTAAAGCTCTTCGTATGGGATCCATGAATTCGATTTTGCTTCCGTATCTGTTTCTCCTTCAGTGTTGGGGATCAGATAGAAGTTACTATGATTAGAGGACTGTTAGTTTAATCTTTTAAGTGGTTAACTTTCAATCATTCTTTTTCTCTGAATGTCATATATCGAAACTTTGTTATTCTTAATGTTCAAGTTGTTTGCGGGATTGGTTTACCTACTGGCTGTTAAACTTTATCTCATTATGTCTACGTTTCTAAATATTGTATTAAATAACTTTTTTTTGTGAAATAAACTATGAATACTCATTTACAGCCAAAATGTTGTTCATTCTCACTTCTTATTGAACAAGCCTCGAAAACTATTGACAATCAATACAAAATGCTTTTTTCTTATTTTGACCTAAATCCCATAGGAAAAGTTCAAAACATCCATGGGTATTTGCTAAAATATTTCCGTCTTTAGTCAGTTCATGCCAAAAAATTAGTTCACTCTTCTTGTTATACACATTACTAACAGACTACATGCATAATAAGAACCTGCACTGGCTAATTTGTTGCTCACAGAAAATTACTAAGGAAAATTCTGAAAAACTTTTCTTTGACTTTGTCGTGGCTATGCGGAAAGAACACATTTCAGTCGCCTAAAGACAGGCTTCCTTTGCTGGCTTTGCGAGTTTAAAAACGAGCCAAGTACAAGTCGGATCGCGGACTAAGGGTTCTGTAGTAATCGTACTAGGTACAAAACTCTTACCTAGAAAGGGCTACTCAAATTTTATAACCCATTCAATAATAATTTACTTGGTGCTCACTCATTGGTCAACTATTTTAGACTTTTTCTTACACTTGCGCTATATTTTTTTGTATCTTGCCAAGTTTTACAACTCTGGTTTGGGACATAATTAATATCGCAAATTTTCACAAGAACAGGCAGGATTGGAACCTGCACACCAGGTGATCTACTTGGTTAAGGCGTCTCCGGTACATACAGAGAAGACGCAGGTTCAAATCCTGCTTGTAGTTGGGAATTTTGCGATTTTATACTTTGAATTATTCAAACACAGGAAGTGTTAAAATAAAAAAACCGGCCAAGAGAAAAGTTGTAATATTTGATGATTTCAGACTTTTCCCATTATTTGTACTGTGAGACCTAGCTTCTTGTCAAATTTCATAATTTTAGGTCAACGGGAAGTACCCTGTAGGTTTTGCATTTTTGCATAAATGTATGGAGATGAGGACATAAAATGCCATATCTTTTGATTGCGTCGTTGTAAAAAATTGAAATTTTCAGATCTTGTGTAGTTCATAGACCATAATATATGGTATTAATTTCAACCTGATACCTTTACCCGTTCGTGAGATAAAGGGTCTTGACAGACTGACAGACAGACGACAACGGAGTGATCCTTTAAGGGTTCCGTTTTTTCTTTTGAGGTACGGAACCCTAAAAATGATTTGGATTTGATACTAATCAACTTTAACCAAACAAATGAACCAAATTGATTTTTGTTATGTGGTACTGAACCCTAAAAATGTAAGCAAAAAATATCGGTCTCTAGAGATAAGTCTGAGTGCTGGGGACCTTTTTGGCCAGCTTTTGCTATTAAAATTGGAGCGCAGTAGTGTTTTGGGACTAGCTATTAGAGTTTGGGATAGTGTTTTCCGAGAAAAGCTTCCCTGTACTTTTTAAGCTCTGAAAACTTTTAGTCGATTATGATACAAGTGAACCAAGAAAACAAAGTTTTGAATTCGTTTTTTAGACAATGTTTTTGATAGTTAACATAAGTTAGAAGTTTTGAAATTCGTATACGTTTTTTTGGGTTCCGTAACCAATGGGTGAAAAACGGGATTTACCGGGACCCTATTGGTATGCCTCCGATGTCTGTCTGTCTGTCAGCGGTATGTATAACATGAACTGTCACACACAGTTTCATAGATTATATGTATTTACATCATGTATTGCTGTTAATATAACAAAAAAAATTAAAAAAGAAATGTTTATAGTGCATAACAAATAATAAAAAAACCGGTCAAGTGCGAGTCGGACTCGCGCGCCGAGGGTTCCGATATACCTATAGTATTTTTGGAAGCAATAAAGTCCATTTTCAGGACCGCAAAACTAAATTTGTTTGTAAAGGTTTTTTGCAGATTTCTGAAAAACTGTGCAACTTAGAAAGATCGTTTTATTTTTGCTTTAAAGTTTACATAAACCTCTGTCAACTGTAATTAATTCAGATTTTCCCTTACTCAAACTTCGGAGATAAGGGGGGGGGAATGGTATTTTTTTTGACATTTTTCATCATAACTTGAAAACTAAGAAACTTAAAAAAATACAAAAATATATTTTAAAATGTACAAGTAAAGCCCTTTCATATGATACCCCACTCGACCTAGTAGCGACAATTTGAAATTTGGCCCCCCCTATTTTGGCCCCCTTTACATTAATAATCATACTTTTTTCAAAAAAAATTCATGTGCAATTAAGTTGGGCAACTATATTCTAAAACTATTCCAAATTTCAGCTCGATAGCGTAAGTGGTTGCTGAGATATAGAGGTGTGACAGACAGACGGCCAGACAGACAGACAGACAGACAGAGCGGCACCATAAGGGTTCCTTTTTTTTACCATTTTGGTATCGGAACCCTAAAAACTGGTCAAGTGCCTGTCGGACTCGCGCGCATTTAATATTTCAAGGAGGTCTTTGTTCTGAGCATTTAATACACCTCTGCGTGACTGCGCGTCCATAACTAAGACGGTATTTTACCTTAGCGGTACGAAACCCTCGGTACGCGAGTCTTACTCGCTTGACTGGTGTTTTCTCAGTCTATTGACCTCATTCAAGGTGTTCCAAAAGTATACCTGCATGAAGATTAGGAAAAAAGAGTATCATGCTTGCTTGCTACTTATTGATTGGTCTAAATCAGTATTTCTTAACCTGTGTGTGGGGGTCCACAGTCTTATTTATGGACTATTTATGCACCAAATGCCACCAAGTGTCGTAAAATATGCCAGAAAACTTAAAGGCAGTGTTAGACGACATAGTGCAGTTAGTGAATTTATTTAAAGCTAGGCCTCTAAATTCCCGTATTTTCGGTATGATTTGTGAAGAAATGGAAAGCATTCACAAGCAGTTGTCATTGCACGTTGGTTGTCTCATGGCAAAGTTGTGTCGCGTGTTTTCGAGCTGAGAGATGAGATCAGAATGTTCTTTTTGAAGAATTCTACTAGCGGCGTCAATAAACATGCTGATGACTTCAATGACTTTCAATGGCTCACAATGGCAGAATAATTAGCTGATATCTTTAGCGCCCTTAACGGTAAACTTCGGAATACAAGAGAGGGAGTTAAAAACATCTTTCAATTTGAAGAAAAAATAGAAACGATGCTTAAAAAGCTTGACTTTTGGACTAATCGTACAATTAATTAAAAAGACTATAATCACTTTCCTACACTGGCAGCGTTTTTAGAATCCTCTGGTTGAGCAATGTTGCCAACACAAGTAAAAGACGAAATGATTAAACACCTCCGCGCTTTGATGTCTTCGTTTCGGGACTTATTTCCAATACCTGATAAAAATAAAAATTGGATAGCAGCCCATAATACCCTTTCAATACTGACGTGACTGATTTCACTGGCTTAATAACGGTTCAGGAAAATCAATTAATAGAAATATCCTGTGACTCAGCTTTGAAATGTAATTGCAAAGAATCTTCTTTATCATGTCTTTGAGTGAATGTAAAAAAGGATTTTAAGGAAGTATCAGAAGAAGCACTGAAACATTTAATGCTTTTCCCAACCACATACCCCTGTGAAAAGGCATTCTCTGCTCTTGTGTATACTAAAAACAAATACAGAAACAGATTACAAGTGCAATCCGATTTGAGACTACAACTCAGTAGTAACATCAACAAAAATATCATTAATTTAGTTGTAAAAAAGCAGCACCAACCCTCACATTAAAATATCTTATATGAAAAAGTATATTTTTTGTAATTTGAAGGACTAAAATAAATGTTCCGAAATTTATTGCTGCTTTTTTACTTTCGAGCGGAGCGAGAAAGGTATTGTATTCGTGAAAAAAAAAGTTGTTCTTATTTTCTCAAAAATGTGTTCTATATCACTTATAAATCATAAAAAACAAGTCTCCCAAAAATGTCCGTCCCTCGGTCGGTCGGTCGGTCCGTCGGTCGGTCGCTCTGTCCGTCACGCTTTGGCCTAGCGGCTAAACGAATGGTCCGATTGACACCATATTTTGAATTGAGGAGTTTTATGCAAATCCATCGAAGGGTTCTGAGTGGTTTCCTTCTGGCTCTCATTTTGAGGGTAGCTGTCATGTAACGAAAATGAAAAATTGAAATTTTCTCAAAAACGACTCATAGAATCTTGATGAAACTTTGCATGACCAAGCATCTTCATGTAAGATATCATTCACCAGTATCAATTGATCTGTGTAATTTTATATAAGGGGTGTTCCTGTACCACCAAAACGTAAATATGTGATTTACCCAAAATTGGTTCCATTGAGTTTATTTAAATTCTCTATAATATTAATCCTGGATTGGTTGTCTACCTGACTGGATATTATTTATGATTTTTTTTTTCAATAACATTTAGTGCACAGGGTATACCAAAAACTGAAAGGGCTTGCTCAGTAGACCAAACTGAACAATTATCCATAAGGAACATATGTAGGGAAATTAAAAAAATGTGCATGCAAGTATCCTACGGTAGTATCCATTGATCTGTGAAAATTCATATAAAGGGTGTTCCAGTACTACCAAAAGTAAATAATGTGATTTACTCGAAATCGTTTGAAGTTTGTTTGTTTTAATGTTTGACAATTTGAATTCTAAATTGATCTGTATATTTCATTCGAACATTTTTTTGTAAAAACTTAAATAAAAGTTTGTATTTCCATACTATGTGTATGGCATTACATTATAGTTTTTCTTGAGTATTGCGAGAAAGTAAGTGCAGTGCTGCTGTACCATTTATTACTAAGGGGATCCTTAAACTTGTGCTTGATTTCTTAAGGGGTCCGTGGACAAAAAAGGTTATGAAACGCTGGTCTAAATACTTAAAGTTAAATGGCATTATGCAACCTTATGGAAAGCGATCACTTTTAAATAAATAAATAAATAAAATAAATAAAAATCTTTATTTACCAAGTTTACAAACGTACATTATAGGGTAGTTTCACATAAATTAGGTAATACTAGTTGATTAAGAAAAACAACCCTACTTCCTGAACTAGGAAACCTGTATCTCAGGAAGCAGCGTTCAAGCTGATTGATTACAACAACAGTACTTGTTACAGTAAAGTTCAACCCAGAGTGGACGTAGTTATATTTTTTTTTTTTTTTTTTTTTTTTATTGAAACTGAAATGCTTACTTAATAAAAGAAAAAAAGAGAAAATTAGGTTAAAACTACTTTCAGTGTCTTTAAAAGTGTATGATTATGAATGTAGTGATGTGATGTGATGAAGAATGTATGTAGACTATGCGATGCGAGTGTAATTTTGAAGGTGTGGGTGTATGTGTGCTTGTGGGTGTGTGTGTTTGTGAAGGTATGTGTGTATGTGAGTCGTGAGTGTATTGTGTTTGTGAGTGTATGTGTATATGTGCATGTATCTCACTAGCTTGGGACTATTTATTAAAGAAACAACTTTAAGCACTACGTAGTTATTAGGTTATGCAATAAATTTTAGTAAATCTTCGGTTTTGTTATAGTCTATATTTAGAATCCAGTTAGTAATCTTCTGTTTAACTTCAAATTTATTAAGGTCCTGAATTTTGAGATTTTTGTTGATTCTTTTGTATAAAAGTGAACTTAACACATAGAATTGATGTTTAGCAAAGGCAGTCCTGTGTTTGATTGACGGTGGATCGTTTCTGCGCTTGTTTTTATCAGTAAGAGGCATTATTTTATGGTGTCTTAAAACTGAGTTTAGCACATAGATCTTCCTGACGGTGAGGACTTTGCAGTCTATATATAGTTGTTGGGTGGGATACCTTATTGGTTTTTTTGTCATCACCTTCAGTACTGCTCTCTGTGCTCTCTCCAGCTTTATTATTCCCGTTTTGATGGCCCCTCCCCAAACTGTTATACAATAAGAGATAATTGACTGGCATAAGGCGAGATAGGTGGTTTTAAGAACTTCAAATGCAGCGCAATCCCTTAATTTTTTAAAAATGTAGATAAGACGTGCCACTCTAATAGAAAGTTTGTCAATCTGTATTTTCCAACTGAGGCGTTCATCTATCTGGACACCAAGGTATTGTGCACTTGCGGAACCCTAAAAAATTTTTAAATGCATAAAATACTATTTAGAGGAAGTGTCAAGAAGTGTAACGATAAACGGGGAGTAGAAAAATATGACAAGGTGTGACAGTCGTGACAGGGTCGGGAAAGGGTCGAAAAAAGGGAAAATGAAGAAAAAAAGCTATTTTTGCTGATAAAAATGAATAGTTGCTAAAATTTTGATAAACGAAAGCAACAGAAGAAAACTAAGAATCAGGTTTAATTCCAGACATCAGTAAGTCATTTATATATATTTTTGTAGCTCGTGGAGGAAGCTATCAAATAGCTGATGTGATGAATCTTTGGAGGAGACCGAGATCCTTGATTTCGGATCCCTTCAATTGAGACATAGATAGGCATTGCTCCGTGTAGGATATAGTATAGGAAGGTTTATTTGCGCATAAATTCAAGATGCTATCATTCAGGGTTTGATTCCAAAGTGTAAAGAATAAGTGGAGTGAAACTAATGTTATGTAAGTATTCAATTTTGTGGTTTTCCATCTTTTATTTATTTTCGGTTCAAAGTTGTTGTGTGTATTTGAGTTAAGGTGAAATGTGACTTAATGAAATTTATAGTTTCTTCCAGGTTATGTGAGCTAAATAACGTTGAGAAAATCAGATTTCAATGTCAAAAGAGGAAGAGTTGATTGGAGAATATTTGCAGCTTTACAGATCTACCTGCGAGGTCATAAGAGGCTTGTACTGTGTGATACTTTAAGTAAATTGATATTCCCACTTAATGATTTTCGTTTGTAAACATTAATAACTCTGCGGAAATTATAACATACTGTGTTTCTAATCTGAGTCGTTATTTGTAGATAGTAATAAAGATTTTCTTTTCCCATAATTAAGTATAAACTAGTTCTACAAGTGTCTTTGTTCGCGTATAGCTAGGCAGGATAATGTTCTATTTCTAAACAGGTACAGGAATTACAAGGAACATTATAGACATGGAAAAGCAAACCACAAATGATAAATCGTGAAGGCTAAAAAAAGGTATTGCTTGGATTGTAAAGGTAATGTAAATTTCATTGTGTTTAATTCTTTCCTTTACAGAGAAATTGATTAAAATAGTCCTTGGTGAAATCATGGAAACTGGACTCTGATGTATATATATTGTCATCGATTAGGGGTGGCTTTAGATGCTGTATATTTTGTCAACATATCAAAGAGACTTTGGACGATGTATATTATTATCATCAATTCAAGGAGACTTTAGTCAATGTATATTTTTTATACTTTTTTTAGGTAGAATTGTCTATTTGACATTATTGTCAAATAGTCAACAAATAAATCATTTTTGATTTAGTTTTACTCAAAGCTAGACGCTATTTTGAAATCTTTATAAATTTTTTATCTCTTTAACTAAAAATAAATCAAAACCCAAAATCAAAATGGAAGAAAATATTAATACATTAAATAATTACCTTTTTTAGAAAATAATATAAAATCTTTGGCCCTAAATCAAAATTCCAGTTTTGATATACTAGTGTCATCATATGATAAAATTTAAAAATATTCCGTCAGATCAAAAGAATTAGAACGTCAATTCAAAATCTTAAAATAATATATCTGAAAACTAAAACTTGGATATAGATTGTGATATTTTATTGTGAAATAAAGGGTAAGTTTAAGTAGAGTGAATATTATAAATAATAATATTTCAAGTAATAATAAATTGCTTTGATAGTGATTTTGAATCTTCTGCCTCAATTTCCCAAAATTGGAACATGCTGAGAGCATTGCTACATCTCTGTACTCAAGCTCATAGGAGGTGCTTATCTTTCCTTTTACTTTCATACTATAGGAGTCCCAGATTTTGAGATTAAGAAATGCCTGCTCTCAGGTTTATTTAGTTCAACCAAGCATGGATGGATGCCCTCGTGACATGTGTCCCCGATGTCCACTATATTGGTTGTGGCTAATGTAAGTCGCGTGTCACTGGAGTATCTGTCTAAGTCTATCTGATAATATCAACCTTCGGATTTATTTATTTTAATCATTCTTGGGCCGGAGCCCTCAAGCCTAAAAGGGTCTGATACTAAAGTTCTTCTCTTTCTATTTGTGTGAGGTTTCACTGATTCATCCTGAATTCCCTCTTCTGTATGTGTGGGATGAATTGGAGTTACTCCAATACAAATGGAAGGATATTAGCAAGGTGTTTTAACGTTGGATTTTGGAAATAGTGTTTCTTGTGTTATGTGCTGACAACGCTCGCCCATTATTGGATGCGTCGTTTGAGTGGCATATACCGCGGGAGGACCTCCTGATCTTAGCGTTAGATTACCAAATGTAGAGTAGTTAGACAACATAAAACTTTCTTCTTATGTGAAGGGACATTCTAGTTTAGTCTAATGACATTAAATTGTTTATAAGGAATAAATTAGAATTGTCCTGAATCAATAGGAAGAATATTCTTGATGGAGACATTACGTTCGTTCGTGGGTTGCTTCTTGTAAAGTGTGATGACGACGTTCGCCCATAAGGCTGCGACGGCTGTACGACACTCTGACCTTGGGGGACCTCTGAACTTTATGTGTGTCATCCTAAAGTAGTTAAATAATTTATTTAATCTTCATTGAATCATACAGGAATCTAAACTTTATAAGATTCTAAGTTTTATTTTCCCTTAATAAAACTTGTCATAAATTATCATACTTAAAATTATACTTTGACTCAGTGTGAAACCACCTTAACTTTACTAAATAGATTCTTGAAAGCAATAATGGAACAGAAATTATAATGTTTAGTTTCTTTTCATTGTAGATAAGTTCCGAATATTTAAGTATATACAATAACCCCATTTTTATACTTCTTTTGAGTCCTCTTTTAAAGAACATCGAGTTTTAGCTAGTGTTGTTTACGCTAAATTCTCCCAGTGTTCTTGGTTTTGAATACTCGATGCTTTTGATTTTCCTTTAAGATCTTAAATCATAAATGTTTGGCCCAACCTAGCTTAGATACTACTATCCCGTATCTTCTCGGTTCTGGTCATCATACTTCACTTTTAATTAAGGATTACCTTCAGTAATCTTTTGTTATACTTACTTCTTATATGTTCTTCTTCGAAATATGCTGGGTAATCCCAATATAGTTTAGATGCAATTCATTTTATTTAAATGAGTGTTTAGACTGGGGTTACTCTACATAATCCTTGTCCTGCGTGGGTTGGTAACGGAAAAGAGATTTAGCTACGCATCACAAGTGAGAGCTATGAAGGATATACGGAGACCTTGTTGGTGCAATAAAGTCACTCAGTGACTGGGGGGAGGGAGATTGCCCTTCAAACTCTTTATGTCTCTCGTTATAAAACCGTTATTGATCTAGGCTGGCCATGCAAGCAATAATACTATACCCGTATCTAGTACAGACTTCACACTTGGACGTGTGGAGCTGGCTAATTATTTTCAGTTTAACTTATTTCAAAACAAACTAAGGGATTCGATGATGTCGGTCATTGTCTGCCCGGAGGGATTACAGGAAGAGCTCTTATAGCTCATGATGGAGAGTGCCCTGTTTTCCTAAAGGAAGACCGTATGCTTCGTGTGCCTGGCGGGCTCGGTGACCAGCTCTGGTATGGGTGACTAAAAGAAATAGTCAATACCCTGTGAACCCTGGATGAGTCAGTGATCGTCCCTTAAAGGTGGGCCACGTGGAAGTCGGGTTTGACGCGGGGCATGAACATACCGGGGGGAGACATCATCACCGTCTGGGTTGTACTGTGGTTAGTTGGTTTCGCACTCCACATACATTAACCCTAGTCTTTACTGTAGTTTAAGTTTTCGGTGGGATATCCAGCTTCGCGAGGATGATCAGAATCCTGACGATCCAGTTGGATTGTTAGGGTAGTTTAGCGTCATGTCATCGTGAGCTGGGTGATGATATGCCTCGGACCTAGGACTTAGGGTAGAGGAGGCCTAGGACGAGCTGCTTGGGGCGATGGCGGTGCCCCAAACCTGGGGATTGTCCCCACATTATTTTTATTACTTCGTTTATATTAACATAGGTTTCTTTTCAGAAACTTATCGGCTCTAACATTGCATTGTAAATGAGATGAAACCTTTCCTAAATTGATGAAACTACATGAATTCAGATGAACTACTCCCGTCAATATGAGACTAAATATAAATAAATAGTGATCCAATATAAAATAAATAACACAAATTAGACATGTGAAGATTAGGTTTATATTCTAATATAAGTATTAAAATAACAAGTGTGTTTCTTTTTCATTCTTCTATTGCCACTCTCCACCGAGCAGAATCTGTAAATTACAAGATATTATAAATATATAAAACGGAATGACGTAGGATTCAGGAAAAATATAATATTCTTAAAGGATATTATTCTAGACGATCAACCTTGGCCAAAACTTTCACGTATCTGATTTGAGGATCCTATATGAAGGGACTTCAGATCTGTACAGCTGGTGCCGTGACCAGGATATGCTGGTTTCAAGCGAGAGAGGTATTGAAGAGTGAAAAAAAAGAAACAAAATGAAAAATACACTAATTTCGAGTTTTGAACTGAAGAAACTTGAGAGTAAAGTCTATCTAAGTTAAAGTTGTTAAGCGGGACGTTAGAATTGGTTTTAGCTTAGGGTTATTTGTTTTGGAAACCATAGAAAATATGATGCATTCCTTGTTTCAGAATAAAGATGGGAAATTTTACAGTCTCAATAGAAGGAAACATAGGGTCAGGGAAGTCTACTTTGTTGGCAGCTTTGGGAGGCAACTCTGATTTTGAGATAATACCAGAACCAATTGATAAATGGACTAATTTATCTGGCGTCAATCTCTTCCAGTTATTTAAGGAAAATCCTAAGAAGTGGGGTTTCTGTTTTCAAAATTATGTTCTTCTAACAATGTTAGAGAATCATACGAAAGAATCTAGCGCTAAGATTAAAGTTATGGAACGTTCCATCTATTCAGCCAAAAACTGTTTTATTAGGGAATTGCAAGAGAGTGAATTGTTGCACCCGGCTGAGTTTGCAGTTTTAGATGAAACCTATTCTTATTTCAAAGAACAATTGGTTACTCGAATTAATTTAGTGGTTTATCTTAGGACTTCCCCTATGGTTTCTTATCAGAGAGCCCTAAGTCGTGGTCGACCTGAAGAGACAGGGATAACGTTAGATTATATAGAGAGGATTCACAACATTCATGAGGAATGGTTATTGAACCCTAATATAAAGGAAGATTTTGACAGGATAGAGATTATCGATGGAGATCAAAATATTAGCTCCATAAAGCAACAGTTTTGGGAAGTTAAGGAGAGAATATTAGATAAGCTTTCTATTCTTTAATTTAAACAAAATTCCAACCTATAATTTGTAATAAACTTTCAGTATCCAAAGAAAAGAAAAAATGCCTCCTCGTTATAATCTTAGATCATCTCAGGGACAAGATGAATTAGAAAGGACAGGTCAGCAAGAAGAACGTCCACGACCTTCTTTACGCAACTCCACTATGTTTCGCCAACTTCGAAGAAACATGGGAATTCTGACACAGAAGGTGTCGAACTTAGAGAATCAGCTGTCGCAGGCTCGGGAAACTAACGCTGCATCAGCTTCGTCTGAAAGGCATGAAGCACCGATTAATATTTGCCCGGTGATTGATACAAGAGTCGAAAAACCACGTTTTCCTGGAAGATTTGGGGTACATCCAGTGTCGTTTTTGGAGGATCTTCAGAATTATTTACGGAGGATGCCTAATGAAGATGCTACAATTGAAACTATAATCAGTTGTTTAGAAGGTGATGTTCGTAAATGGGCCAGAATTTATAGACAGAGTTGGTTTACACAGTCGGATTTCAAAAGAGATTTTTTGGATGCTTATTGGGGAGAAGCCGAACAAAACACCTTGAGAAGAATGATTGTAAATGGCACTTGGTCTAAGGAAAATGGAACAATGCTAGAACATTTCGTTAGTTTAGCAGGGCAAGCAAAGATGATGTCTAGACCAATTCCTGAATGGCAAATAGTGGAGGATTTGATGAGACACTTACCGAAGGATGTACAATATGCTTGGCGGATGAAGAAAGGAAATACTTTGATTGAGGCAACAGAGTTTCTTCGTGAATTGGATGACGTGAATAAACAATGTGGATCTTCTTCCTTTGACTCCTCTACTGGAGCTGATAGGGGAACAAAGCGTCAAAGTCCATTCGTTTCAAATAAAGACAAGCCATTTTATAAAAAACCAAAAGTGGTGGCTCACATCGAGGGGGAGACTTCAAGGGGAAGGATCACTGATGAAATAATTCAAGAAGAAGATTTAAACTAGTTGGGGCCATTTCCAATAAGCAGGAGGTGGCCGCAATTAACAAAAAACTAAATTATCTTTTTCCTGTAAAATATTTAATAAAACAAGGTTGGAAGCCAGGGGTAGGATTGGGTTGTGACCAAGAAGGGATCTTATATCCTGTTTCCCCGAATAATACTAGAACGAATTGTGATAGAGAAGGTTTAGGATATTCTTCAGAAGATTATAATAATAAACAAACAGTCGTAAATTTAATTAAAGTTTTTGACGTTTCCGTGATTAAACAAAATCAACCAATGTATAATCAGTTCATTAGAGAATATGAAGGTAACTCTTTATATGATGAAGAGGTTTGCTTTGAGAATGAGGGGCCCAAATTTAAATCAGAAATAGAGTTACAAATTTTGGGGCAATCTATAGTTCTCTTGGTAGACACTGGAAGTGAAGTAACTTGTATTTCGGAAGAATTCTTAGAGTGTTTACAAGGAGAATTAAAGTTAGAATTCCCAGCGTTACCAGTTAGACCAATATGTGTGAGGGGAGCCGTTGGACAAAAGAGTCTCCAAATAAAAAAACTAGTCTCTATACCTTTGACGTGTGGTTCATTTGATATTGATACGGGATTTTTAGTGATTGCTAAATTAACTTGTTCTGCTATCCTTGGGGTAGATTGGTTAGTTGCGCACAACGCTGTTTTGCATTTAAAAGAACCACAAACATTAGAATTGGGTATCGTTGGACAAGGAGAAATTACTATTCCGTTTCGAAATCTTTCTAGTGGGTTTTTAGAAGAGAATCGAATAAATCTAATATCTGGAATAGAGGAACAAAACGAAAAAGAAGGCGGTGAAGAAAAGCAATTATTAGATTTGTTTAAAAGTATTCGGTTGGGAATGGATTTGTCTGATGTAGAGAAGGAACAAATTTTTAATGTTTTGAGATCCCATATGCAAGTTTTTACAAAGAAACTTGGAAGGGCAAACTGTTATACTCATGACATTAAAATGATTGAGGGTACTCCAAGGATACAACGAACCTATCCTATACCATATGCACATAGGGCAAAAGTAGAAGAAAAGTTGAGGGAGATGGAAGAATTAGGGATTATATCGAGGAAAACTACAAATTTTTGTAGTCCTCTAACTTTCACTGGAAAACCCGATGGATCTGTTAGAATATTACTTGATGCTAGGGAAATCAATAAATATATGGTTCCAGAAGTAGAAGCACCGCCTTTACAGATTGACATACTTAATGCTTTTCTTGGTGTAAAATTTATAACATTGATTGATTTAAATAACGCTTATTTTCAAATACCGTTAACTGAGGACAGTAAAAAATATACTGGATTTACAGTTAATGGAAAATCTTACGTATACAACGTGCTTCCGCAAGGACTTAAAACGTCAGTAGGGTCCTTTTGTCGCGCAATGGACATTATATTGGGTCCTGGTGTTAGAGAGTTTTGTGTCAATTATTTGGATGATCTTGCAATCCTAACGAGTGGGACTTGGCAAGACCATTTGGATCATATTGATATAGTTTTGGATCGTTTAGAATCAGCTGGAATGACTTGTAATTTTGCAAAGTGCAACTTTTTCTGCAGTGAAGTAAAAATGTTAGGGCATATAGTTACAACTTCGGGAATTAAACCTAACCCGGATAAAATAAAAGCTATAAAGGAATTCCCTATTCCAAAGAAACAAAAACAGTTAAGAGGATTTTTGGGACTTTGTAATTATTATAGACGTTTCATTAAGAACTATAGTATTTTGACCGCTCCGTTAACTAGGTTATTAAAGAAAAACCAAACTTGGTTTTGGGATGAAGAATTAGATCGAGCTTTCAATAGTATAAAGGAAGAATTTATTACAACGATTCTATTGAGCCATCCAGATCAGGATAAGTTATATTATTTACAGACCGACAGTTCAGGGATCGGAATAGCCGGATCATTGTTTCAGATTGGAAATAATGGTGAGGTTAAAATTTTGGGATTCTGTAGTCGTGCACTACGGGGTTCTGAATTACGATGGACTGTAACTGAACAAGAGATGTGGGCTATTATTTATTCTGTGAAAAAGTTTGAGATTTATTTAAGAGGAGCGAAATTTGTTATTCGTACAGATCATAAGGCATTAACTTTCATGAAACAAATGAAATTATACAACAGTAGAGTCACACGTTGGATTTTATTTCTTGAACAATTTGACTTCGAAGTCGAACATGTAAAAGGTGTAGAAAATATTGGGGTAGATATTTTATCTAGATATCCGCCAGGGGGAGTTTTGCAAGAAGAGAAGGTGTGGTATCCAACTGTTATGTATGTAGGTGTTTCTACTGACCGTGACTTGAAAAATAAATTACAACGTATGATGGAATATCAACGGCTTGACAACGTCATATGTGGGATTAAGGAGAGAATAAATGTTTCTAGAGTTCCCGAAAGAACAGATAGATTTACGCGTATAACTTTGCGTTGTATTGTCAATAATGATCTACTTTATTTTAAAACTGTACGTGGAGATTACGTTTTGTTTATGCCCAAGGTTCTACAAGAAGAGATTTGTAAACAGGTACATATAGAGATGGGTCATCTTGGCGCATATAAAACTTTGAAATATTTACAATTAAGGTGTTATTGGATAAATATGGGTAAGACAGTGAAGTCTTGTATTCAGAAGTGTCATGTTTGTCAGCTTTCTAGACCTGACTATATAAAAGGGGTAGGGAAATGTAAATCGATTTTAACTGAAAACCCGGGTGAATTAGTAATGGCTGATATCTTCGGACCACTACCTAAAACTGAGGCTGGTTATATTTACATTTTTGTAATACAGGATTCTTTTAGTAAATTTATTAAACTTTTCGGACTTCGTGGAGCTTCAGCAGACTCAGTGCTTTATTGTATGAGAGTGTTCACTGAAATAATACAACCTAAGGCTGTTATGACAGATAACGGAAAACAATTTATTAGTCACAAGTGGAAAAATGGACTCAGAGCCTTGAGAATTAAGACTTTGTATACTACTATTCGTAATCCTCGACCTAACACTACAGAACGAGTGAATAAAGAATTAAACAAATTCTTTAGAATTTATTGTCATGATGACCATACTAGATGGGATCATTACTTGTTGGAGATTGAGGAATTGTATAATAATACGTTCCACGAGAGTACGAAATTTTCTCCTAATGAAATATTATTTGGAAATTCAGAGAAACTTAAAGTAGACTGTTTTCTACCACGGGCACTCACGAATAAAACGTTAG
The DNA here is from genome assembly GCA_947532105.1 of Athrips mouffetella. Classification (NCBI taxonomy): domain Eukaryota; kingdom Metazoa; phylum Arthropoda; class Insecta; order Lepidoptera; family Gelechiidae; genus Athrips; species Athrips mouffetella. Next base: position 3,108,632 of record OX383964.1, on the reverse strand, counting down.
ACCAAATTAGAGAGGAAGTTAGAGAAAACCTTAGACTTTCGAGTCAGAAGCGGCAGGATAGATTCAATAGAACTCATAAGTTGATAGATTTTCAAGTTGGTGATTTGGTAAAATTAAGGAGGCTTAATAAATCGGATTCTAGTCGAAATAAAACTAAGAAATTTGATTTATTATATGATGGACCATATCGAATTGGAGGAATAAAATATGCTAATGTGTATATTCTCGTTGATCCTGAAACTCAAAGTGTCAAAGGAGTTTATAATGCAGTCCATTTGGCTAAATATTATACTTAGGATGTTAGCTATTGAGATTTTCACGGGACTATATCATAAATTTTAACTTTAGAGGAATTGAGATATTCCTGGTCACAACCTAATTAATATAATTTTATTAGTTTTAATTTAATAATTAATATTAGAAGACTATTTTGATTATAGTATATAGTGAGTCAATTTGTTAGTGAATTGACTGGCATTATTAAATCGACTTCGTTTTAAAAAAAAAATATAATGAACTATAATAATTTATAATTTAATACAAATTTAATTTGGTTATATAATCAGGGTTGAACTGAAATAAATCTAAATTTAGATAAACATGTTAAATAATTTTAATAATTTTGAATAAAAAATTGATTTAGTTTAATGATTTATAATATTAGTAGTTTAGTTATTTGTTTTGTTTATTGTATTTGTGAATAAAAAAAATTAAGGGCCAATATAGGAGGTTTTATTTTAATAAAATAATAATAATAATAATAAAAAAAAAAAAATTAATTTAAAATTGAAAATTTTAGAATTCTCGAAAAAAAAAAAAGGTTTTCTTAGATTTTTCGAAATAATAAAATTTTGGGGGAGGCTGTGCACTTGCGGAACCCTAAAAAATTTTTAAATGCATAAAATACTATTTAGAGGAAGTGTCAAGAAGTGTAACGATAAACGGGGAGTAGAAAAATATGACAAGGTGTGACAGTCGTGACAGGGTCGGGAAAGGGTCGAAAAAAGGGAAAATGAAGAAAAAAAGCTATTTTTGCTGATAAAAATGAATAGTTGCTAAAATTTTGATAAACGAAAGCAACAGAAGAAAACTAAGAATCAGGTTTAATTCCAGACATCAGTAAGTCATTTATATATATTTTTGTAGCTCGTGGAGGAAGCTATCAAATAGCTGATGTGATGAATCTTTGGAGGAGACCGAGATCCTTGATTTCGGATCCCTTCAATTGAGACATAGATAGGCATTGCTCCGTGTAGGATATAGTATAGGAAGGTTTATTTGCGCATAAATTCAAGATGCTATCATTCAGGGTTTGATTCCAAAGTGTAAAGAATAAGTGGAGTGAAACTAATGTTATGTAAGTATTCAATTTTGTGGTTTTCCATCTTTTATTTATTTTCGGTTCAAAGTTGTTGTGTGTATTTGAGTTAAGGTGAAATGTGACTTAATGAAATTTATAGTTTCTTCCAGGTTATGTGAGCTAAATAACGTTGAGAAAATCAGATTTCAATGTCAAAAGAGGAAGAGTTGATTGGAGAATATTTGCAGCTTTACAGATCTACCTGCGAGGTCATAAGAGGCTTGTACTGTGTGATACTTTAAGTAAATTGATATTCCCACTTAATGATTTTCGTTTGTAAACATTAATAACTCTGCGGAAATTATAACATACTGTGTTTCTAATCTGAGTCGTTATTTGTAGATAGTAATAAAGATTTTCTTTTCCCATAATTAAGTATAAACTAGTTCTACAAGTGTCTTTGTTCGCGTATAGCTAGGCAGGATAATGTTCTATTTCTAAACAGGTACAGGAATTACAAGGAACATTATAGACATGGAAAAGCAAACCACAAATGATAAATCGTGAAGGCTAAAAAAAGGTATTGCTTGGATTGTAAAGGTAATGTAAATTTCATTGTGTTTAATTCTTTCCTTTACAGAGAAATTGATTAAAATAGTCCTTGGTGAAATCATGGAAACTGGACTCTGATGTATATATATTGTCATCGATTAGGGGTGGCTTTAGATGCTGTATATTTTGTCAACATATCAAAGAGACTTTGGACGATGTATATTATTATCATCAATTCAAGGAGACTTTAGTCAATGTATATTTTTTATACTTTTTTTAGGTAGAATTGTCTATTTGACATTATTGTCAAATAGTCAACAAATAAATCATTTTTGATTTAGTTTTACTCAAAGCTAGACGCTATTTTGAAATCTTTATAAATTTTTTATCTCTTTAACTAAAAATAAATCAAAACCCAAAATCAAAATGGAAGAAAATATTAATACATTAAATAATTACCTTTTTTAGAAAATAATATAAAATCTTTGGCCCTAAATCAAAATTCCAGTTTTGATATACTAGTGTCATCATATGATAAAATTTAAAAATATTCCGTCAGATCAAAAGAATTAGAACGTCAATTCAAAATCTTAAAATAATATATCTGAAAACTAAAACTTGGATATAGATTGTGATATTTTATTGTGAAATAAAGGGTAAGTTTAAGTAGAGTGAATATTATAAATAATAATATTTCAAGTAATAATAAATTGCTTTGATAGTGATTTTGAATCTTCTGCCTCAATTTCCCAAAATTGGAACATGCTGAGAGCATTGCTACATCTCTGTACTCAAGCTCATAGGAGGTGCTTATCTTTCCTTTTACTTTCATACTATAGGAGTCCCAGATTTTGAGATTAAGAAATGCCTGCTCTCAGGTTTATTTAGTTCAACCAAGCATGGATGGATGCCCTCGTGACATGTGTCCCCGATGTCCACTATATTGGTTGTGGCTAATGTAAGTCGCGTGTCACTGGAGTATCTGTCTAAGTCTATCTGATAATATCAACCTTCGGATTTATTTATTTTAATCATTCTTGGGCCGGAGCCCTCAAGCCTAAAAGGGTCTGATACTAAAGTTCTTCTCTTTCTATTTGTGTGAGGTTTCACTGATTCATCCTGAATTCCCTCTTCTGTATGTGTGGGATGAATTGGAGTTACTCCAATACAAATGGAAGGATATTAGCAAGGTGTTTTAACGTTGGATTTTGGAAATAGTGTTTCTTGTGTTATGTGCTGACAACGCTCGCCCATTATTGGATGCGTCGTTTGAGTGGCATATACCGCGGGAGGACCTCCTGATCTTAGCGTTAGATTACCAAATGTAGAGTAGTTAGACAACATAAAACTTTCTTCTTATGTGAAGGGACATTCTAGTTTAGTCTAATGACATTAAATTGTTTATAAGGAATAAATTAGAATTGTCCTGAATCAATAGGAAGAATATTCTTGATGGAGACATTACGTTCGTTCGTGGGTTGCTTCTTGTAAAGTGTGATGACGACGTTCGCCCATAAGGCTGCGACGGCTGTACGACACTCTGACCTTGGGGGACCTCTGAACTTTATGTGTGTCATCCTAAAGTAGTTAAATAATTTATTTAATCTTCATTGAATCATACAGGAATCTAAACTTTATAAGATTCTAAGTTTTATTTTCCCTTAATAAAACTTGTCATAAATTATCATACTTAAAATTATACTTTGACTCAGTGTGAAACCACCTTAACTTTACTAAATAGATTCTTGAAAGCAATAATGGAACAGAAATTATAATGTTTAGTTTCTTTTCATTGTAGATAAGTTCCGAATATTTAAGTATATACAATAACCCCATTTTTATACTTCTTTTGAGTCCTCTTTTAAAGAACATCGAGTTTTAGCTAGTGTTGTTTACGCTAAATTCTCCCAGTGTTCTTGGTTTTGAATACTCGATGCTTTTGATTTTCCTTTAAGATCTTAAATCATAAATGTTTGGCCCAACCTAGCTTAGATACTACTATCCCGTATCTTCTCGGTTCTGGTCATCATACTTCACTTTTAATTAAGGATTACCTTCAGTAATCTTTTGTTATACTTACTTCTTATATGTTCTTCTTCGAAATATGCTGGGTAATCCCAATATAGTTTAGATGCAATTCATTTTATTTAAATGAGTGTTTAGACTGGGGTTACTCTACATAATCCTTGTCCTGCGTGGGTTGGTAACGGAAAAGAGATTTAGCTACGCATCACAAGTGAGAGCTATGAAGGATATACGGAGACCTTGTTGGTGCAATAAAGTCACTCAGTGACTGGGGGGAGGGAGATTGCCCTTCAAACTCTTTATGTCTCTCGTTATAAAACCGTTATTGATCTAGGCTGGCCATGCAAGCAATAATACTATACCCGTATCTAGTACAGACTTCACACTTGGACGTGTGGAGCTGGCTAATTATTTTCAGTTTAACTTATTTCAAAACAAACTAAGGGATTCGATGATGTCGGTCATTGTCTGCCCGGAGGGATTACAGGAAGAGCTCTTATAGCTCATGATGGAGAGTGCCCTGTTTTCCTAAAGGAAGACCGTATGCTTCGTGTGCCTGGCGGGCTCGGTGACCAGCTCTGGTATGGGTGACTAAAAGAAATAGTCAATACCCTGTGAACCCTGGATGAGTCAGTGATCGTCCCTTAAAGGTGGGCCACGTGGAAGTCGGGTTTGACGCGGGGCATGAACATACCGGGGGGAGACATCATCACCGTCTGGGTTGTACTGTGGTTAGTTGGTTTCGCACTCCACATACATTAACCCTAGTCTTTACTGTAGTTTAAGTTTTCGGTGGGATATCCAGCTTCGCGAGGATGATCAGAATCCTGACGATCCAGTTGGATTGTTAGGGTAGTTTAGCGTCATGTCATCGTGAGCTGGGTGATGATATGCCTCGGACCTAGGACTTAGGGTAGAGGAGGCCTAGGACGAGCTGCTTGGGGCGATGGCGGTGCCCCAAACCTGGGGATTGTCCCCACATTATTTTTATTACTTCGTTTATATTAACATAGGTTTCTTTTCAGAAACTTATCGGCTCTAACATTGCATTGTAAATGAGATGAAACCTTTCCTAAATTGATGAAACTACATGAATTCAGATGAACTACTCCCGTCAATATGAGACTAAATATAAATAAATAGTGATCCAATATAAAATAAATAACACAAATTAGACATGTGAAGATTAGGTTTATATTCTAATATAAGTATTAAAATAACAAGTGTGTTTCTTTTTCATTCTTCTATTGCCACTCTCCACCGAGCAGAATCTGTAAATTACAAGATATTATAAATATATAAAACGGAATGACGTAGGATTCAGGAAAAATATAATATTCTTAAAGGATATTATTCTAGACGATCAACCTTGGCCAAAACTTTCACGTATCTGATTTGAGGATCCTATATGAAGGGACTTCAGATCTGTACAGTATCTTACTACTTCAGCCTGTTGTATAGACTGACATCCACAGTTGACTAATGACAGATCACATTTGTGAGCTTTAAGGATGAAGCTATCTGGTGGTTTGGAGTTTTTGCGAAGATAGAAAGGAATGAAGTTTGTCTTGCCTACGTTGAGAGTAAGTAAGTTATCTGTGAGCCACGTGATGACTACCTTCATAGCCTTCTCTGCATAGTTCCTTACTTGATCCCAACTTGCTCCCTGAACAATGATTGCAGTGTCGTCTGCATATGTGTAGATGTTGCTGTTTGGAAGAGACAGCTTACACAGGTCATTGATATAGACCTGGAACAAAGTTGGGCCAAGAATACTGCCTTGTGGGACGCCACAAGATATATCACCCTCATCGCTCAGAAGTGAACCTATTTTAACAGACTGCTTCCTATCAGATAGGTAGTCTTTAAAGATTTCTAATGCTAGCCCCCGAACACCTATAGACTCAAGTTTGCTTATGAGGATGGGAACAGAGACTGTGTCGAAAGCTTTTGTTAAATCTAAGAAGATACCCAAGCTTTTTGTCTGACTATCTAAGTTTTTTGCAATATTTTGTGTTAGGTCCATTACTGCATCTTCAGTTGAAACACCAGCTCGAAAACCGTATTGATTACTTGCAATAAGACTATGTTTGTTAAGAAAATTTATGAGCCTTTTGTTGAGGATTTTTTCTAATATTTTGGAGATAGCGGTAAGGACCGAGATTGGCCGATAATTGTCGACACAGTCTCTGTTTCCTCCTTTATGAATTGGGTGAATTATTGCTTTCTTTAAGGCATCAGGGAATACACCGGTTCTAATGGAGCAGTTACAAATGTGTGCTATAGGAGGCACAAGCACGTGACGAGCCTGCTTTATTATAGAGGCTGGAATGTCGTCCCATCCTGTGGCACAGTTGTCACGTAGTTGCAGGATTATAGCTTCAACCTCTACTTCGTCTACTTCTAACATAGCTAGGGAGCTGCTTGGAGAATTAAAATTTGAATCACTTGCAGGAATATTAATTGCTGATCCTGATTGTGGTTGTTGAAGATTTAGAGAGATGATATTATTTGCAAGGTTTTTGCCTATATTACAGAAGAAGTTACAGACTTGATTGATAGAATCTTTAGGATCTTCGTTGATATCTAGTAATTCAGTAGGTTGGTTTTTAATTTTATTTGTATTTGTAATATCTTTCACAGCTTTCCATAAAGTTTTCGGATTTTTGCCAGCTTTAAGTAACTCATTTTGTTGAAATTCTTTTTTTAATTTCCGGAGTAAGCCGTTACAAAAATTGCGATAGCGCGTGTAGGTCGTTTTGATAATTACGTCAACTGGTGATTTCCTAAGTTTTTTGTGGAGTTTGTCTCTATTTCTGATGCACCTGAGTAAACCTGTCGTAATCCAAGGTTTTAAGTTACGGTCTTTACGAGGTACTTTTATATAGGTGGTGTATTTAGTGATAACAGTTTTTAGTATTGATATTAAATTATTTGTTGCTTTATTTGCATCCTCTATAGTTAAAATTGAACTGAGGTCAGTTGACTGTAGTTCATTTAAGATTGCTAAATGATTTAAGCGCGGAATACTGCAGTTATCTTTTTTACGTTTTGGGTTTACTTTCTTTATAGATAACAAGGTTGGCGAGTGATCCGTGATTGTTGGTTCTAGAACTAAAGTTATGTTACTAAGTTTAGATTTTAATAAAATGTGATCCAGACAGTTTCCAGATCTGGTAGGAAGTAAATGTGTAGGAAGAAGTCCGTGAGAAGCATTTAAAATTAGATATTCTAAGCTACGATCGTTAATAGAACTTTCTTTTATATCTATGTTTATGTCGCCGACTAATACAATGTTTGTAAAATTATTTAGATTGGAATATAAGTTACTTAAACTGTTCAAGAAATTGTCTAAATTTTGTTTAGTTTTGTATGAGGGAGATCTGTAAACTGCTATAATAGCGATTTTGTTATCTATTGTGCAAGTCATACAGTTTGCGTCTTGAAACGATGGTTCAGTGACCTTACATTTTAAACCTACTTTAGTGTAAATGACGATTCCATCATTTTGGTTTTTAAAATTTTTTGTAAGAAAGGAGTTGTAACCGTGTAAATAGGGTAATTTGTCAGCTTTACTAACCCAGGATTCAGTGAGTATTATCATGTCAATTTTAACTTTTATAATATTTAGTAGTAACAGTAATTCATCGAAGTTTTTATTTATGCTACGAATATTTAATTGAAGTACCGTAAGATTCTTCTCGGATCCTTCTATATAATTCAAACAGTGCTCCGGGAGGCAAGAAAAAGAGTTTTCAAGGTTTAAGGTATCTAATTCATCATTTATGTTACTTAAGCTATTCATTTTTTAGTTGAATTATCAGCAGAGAAATGAAGCATCGAGCATCGATATCGGGTACAAACGGTAAGATATTACGTTTAGGACAGTAATGTTGTTGCTTATAATATTTTATGTTGCTTAGTGAGTGTGTGTTTTTGTGAGTGAATGTGTGTGTGTACAGAGAGGTATGAGTATGACACAGTGTGTTCTTAGAGTTAGATAGACTAATTGATACAAAAAACAGAATTACTTTTAACTGGATTAGAAATATGACATTGAGTAGTCACTTATTGATATTCAATTCGTGAAGGCATTGCTCGGATGTTACTATAAGTTGCTTACTACCTTCTTGCTTGCGTAAGAAGACATTTCCGTTAGATATCCAGCAGAATTTATAGTCGTTGTCCTTGGAAAATTGACGAGCAGAGCGGAAGAGCTTCTTACAATTTCCTGGGATCTGTTCCGATACATACACAGGCTGACGCTTCCCATGTAAGCCGATAAGTTCGGTGTGCAGTTTGCCCTCTTTTGTGTTTGCGTTCTTGTTATAAGTCCGAATGGCTGTTAACAGCTTGTGCTTAGCCTGGACGCTGGAGAACTCAGCCACAATTGGGCGCACGGTGTCAGGGGCTCCCGGGAGGCGGTAGATGTCGCGGAACTCATTCGGGGAAATGTTTACTCCAACTGCTTGTCCGATGCTGCGTACGATCTGCTTCAAGGTCTCGTCGTTTTCACCATCTAGACGAGGAATGTTGCGTATTTCCACACCGGACGATCTGGACTTGAAGTGCAGGTCTTGAATTTTTCTTTCAAGGCTCTGAATATAGTTTAAGTTTTCTTTCTTTTCTCGCTTCAAGGTATTTATTTCTCCTTTTATTTCCTCATAATTTTCGTTCATTAGTACCATGGAGCTCTGAATTTGAGTGTTTACTTCTTGTATGTGGTTGTTTTGAGCTTTTATGGCGGAAATTTCTGATACTAAGTGTGAGAGGATGGCATTTTGTTGATCAAAAGCCTTTGAGATGCCGTCCTCCTGTTCGCTCTTCCACTTACCAATCGTTTCACTTACTCCTTTATTTACAGAGCTAATTATCTCTTCAACGTCGAAATCTAAGCGCGTTCGTTTTGTTCTTTGCAAGTATTCATTTTTTAGCACAGTAAGATCTTTTTCCGAACTGGTGTGGGTCAGAGTTGATGTATTATCTTTTAGCGGATGCGACGATGGTGTATTATTTTTTTGTGGCGGTGGAGAGTGAGCAATAGAAGTCATTGTGCAAGCTTTGACTTACTGCGAGTAGGTACGACTGCAATAAAGACTGCGCGTGTCGAGATTGAATGAGTAACGTGACCTTCGATTCGTGCGTAGCGCTTGTAGCGGTCGTGTAGCAAGTTCGTAGCCGGCAACAGCGGTCGTAGCTTGTATCGTAGCACAGGTACTTGGCGGGAGACCGGTTGTAGGCGCTCCGCTATTTCGATACTTGTAGTAACTGGCGTTGTGGCGCGGTGGGAGAATGCTTGACTCACACGCAGGAGGCGACGGATCGAATCACAGCGGTGCAAATATCGCGCGAACACTCCAAAATATTATTTTCCCTTTCTAAGTCCGCCCAGTAGGAGGAGCCGACAGGTAAGTACTCCTTAGGTGTGACAAGGAATCAGAAATCACACTCGTTAGCCAATCACAAAAATTGAATTTCAAAAATAAATTATTATCGAGTACGAGATCGGTACGCGTCCACTCCACGCAATAGCACTGCCTGCTAACTAGATACAATTTACAATTTTCAATAAAGCAAAAGCACGTACCAAGCATGGAATATCAAGTGTGTTGTTTCATCATTTGTGTTTGCTCACAGTAAAATAGATGTGTTATTATACAAAAATGTCTATTTGCAAGCCGACAGCGTTAAAAATGCATCGGGCGCGCAAATTCAATAAAACTTTTCTTTTACAATTCTTGAGCTATTCCGTGTCGGTAATAGTACTTTATGTAAAGTATCTGCCGTGAATAATTTAGCAGAATATCTTTTAAAGTCAATGAAAGATTTAGCAGTTTCATAGTAGGAATTTCCAAACCTCATTTAAGTCTTTATGATAGGCATAATCTTAATTTGAGGAATAAGTAAGAGAGTGAATTGAAACGTTGGAAGGGAAAAGCCTTAGCCACATATCGTAAAATACTAATAAACTAGCGAACCTACTAGGGCCAAATTCAGGACGTTCTAAATTACAGCCAAGTCAAAAGTACCCTAATCTAACGAGCATGTATGAAAGGATTGATGAAAGAATAAGAAGCGAGGGAAGTATGTCAAGATCGTAGCAGGTGGAGGACTGTCGTCTCTGCCTACCGCGACGACGGGAAAGAGGCTTCATGTAATGATGTAGGTCATCATAAGATCCCATGAAACATCTACTACAGGACAGGGAGCTCCTTCCAGAATTCTAGCTTTTGCTGGAAAAATGTGGAGGGGAAGTACCATAGTCACCACGCTTGTTAGTGTTACGGCTGGCACCATGGACCACAGAATGTAAGACGATACGGGACATGTAGGTATGTGAGTAAAACTTGATCAAGCACATTTCATTTTGAAAACTATTCTCAATAATGCTTTTTGTAGATAGATCTGACCTCATATACTCGTATATTGCAAGGGTAGGGATTTTCATTATTAAAACAATACTCTGGTGCTGAAAGCTGGCACGAAAGTAGAAAATTAGATACTGAATCATGAACAAACTTAGCTTATATCATTTACATTGTTGGAAATACACTGCAATGTTGCACATTCAAGAACAGTTGACCTTTCAATGAAGAGCTTGACAATCGTAGCTAACAAGTTCGAGTCTCCTACAGTAATTGAAATGAGAATAAGTAGTACGTACGGCAGCAAGCACGTACAAATAAAACCAGTATAAGCTGACCAGTTTACTGTTATCTAATCTGTGGCTGAACCAGCGCTACGCTACGAACTTCCGGGACCAGGGACCTGCTCAAGAACAAAGTTTTTCCACCGACTAGCAGCCACGGTAGCAACTCCAATGTATTATGCTTGACATGTTTACGATATTGAGACTTATACTAACATAGATTATTTCGTTCTTGTACAGAATATACTAGGTTATTTTTTTGGACCTGATTTGCGTATGCCTTCTTATTAAAGAGGTTAAGGTGATCTGTAGCGGCCAGCTTAGCCCCGAACGCAACTAGATGGAGCCACTGCTGCAAATATAAGGTTTTATTTTTAAAAACTACCAACTATATATGTGCAAAAAGTTGATTCGCGTAAATTTCATCGTGCAACTTCAACGCCTAACAACAATTTCTATAAGAAAAATATCTCCATATGTCCACTAAAGTCAATTACTCTTGTCAGGCCGTGTTTACATGAGTACGATCACTCACACATGCACACAAAGCACAACCGTACAGTTTTGACCGCACGCCCACAATCGTAATATTGAACCAAAAATTGCTAACAAAAATAGTACTTTCAGTACATTAACTGTATTTTTGTATAAATTAGCGATAAATTTTACTAAAAATAGCAGTATTCGTTCGTTTTTCAACATAATTTTATGTCCCGCGTAAGAATGCAAGTCATTTTAATTTTTGTATGGAAAATGGATCACCTTAAAAGCAACAACTTTTGTTCTACGACTTTTCTAACAACGCACGAAAAATTTTCCACTCCCCATACTAAAGTGATCACGTGACCGACCCATTTTGTATGGCAAGTTGAAAATTTTTCGTGCATTGTTAGAAAAGTCGTAGAACAAAAGTTTCTGCTTTTGACCTCTGTAATAAGAGACGCATACGCAAATCAGGTCCAAAAAAAATAACTTTGTATAATATTATTAACAAGTTTAATCTTGTTACTAACAAAATATGGATCAGAAATGTCAACGTGATATTTCAAACATGAAATTAAAAAGAAATCAAAATCAATTAAACAAGTGATCACTAAACAAACTTTTTAAAACATCCTTTATCACCTTTTAACTTTATAGGCCAGCCATTACGCAATACAGTCGTCCAATAGGAGCACAGCATTCGGTTTGTAGTCGGAGCAGATTTCCCAGTAGTGCTGTTTGTCCTCGCTTTAGAGCCAAATACCTTCCCGTAGCACTTAGAGGACAGTAAAAGTAGTATTTCGTAAATCTAGACAACATTATTGCCTTAATATAGCGTTGAGTATACAGGGTGTAAGAATTTAGATCGCGAAATGAAACATTTTCCCCAAGGAACCTGTATCTAAATACTGGATTTCATCACAAAATTAATCCACCCCTAAATCACCACCTAAACTTAGAGTTACTAATTTTTTTGTCCGAGAATGGTCAGGTCATGAATATAGTTCTTGTATCGATGCACTTTATTAATAAAGTTGTCTATACAAGAACTGTACTCATGTACGGACCATAAATCTGCAAATGATACAAAATCACTTCTTGTATGGATCATAATTTTTTTATCCGCAGTTTGCTAAAGAAAAAATCTGTATTAATTATAGTCGACAGAGTTTTATGTAAATATTACAGAAAAATATCTCTCTGAAAATCATAGTTTTTTTTAAATCTGCAAAAAGCCTTTACATGCAAAGTAAGTTTTACTATCCTAAAAATGCACTTTATTATTTCTAAAAATACTAAAGGTTTAAGAACTTGTTAGGTATAAGAGCTATTTATTATTTTCTAAAAATACTAAAAGTATAAGAGCCCTTGGCTTGCGAGTCCGACTCGCACTTGACCAGTTTTTATTTACTTTTTGAGACATGACACTAATATATATATATATATATATATATTTCTTTAGCTTCATTCTTTACTTTTACATAAATTAAGAACAATAATAATTTTTGTACATTATTAATCGGTTTTTCGAAAATAACTAACAATTTCGATTAAATTTACTGTGCGGGGATTTTCGGGGGCAAAAAATCCATACTAGGTCTTAGGCTCTGTTTTTTTAAGAGATTTTCTCGTTAATCGCGCGTATCAGAAACCTTACAGCGCTATAAATGTTGGTCACAGAGAAAAGCTCGGTTGCCCAGAGACTAATAATAATAGACAATCAGCGAGTTTTCATATCAAAATCCTACAGGGATTAAAAATACTTGATCTGTATAGCACAAAACGATGGTAGTTTGATATTATAAGAAGTATCCTATGGGTGCGATTACGTCACTTGATTGATGAAGAGTGCCGTTGGGACTGGAATGACTGATCCCACAGCTGATCAATCACATTACATTGTTATTTCCATCGGTTTATCTAGAATACATTTAATATTACATTACACATGATATATATAATAGGTAATTTAATATCAACAAAATTTCGGATATTACTCAGATCGTAAACCTTAACAAATTTTCCAAAAAATAAAATTACACATCAAAATGTCTTCACATTATTATTAGGATAACTCGTTATCGTTTAATACAGGATATTTTTTTTTTCACCCCGTATATTTTAAGAGGTAGTGTGTCCATGAAACTGTTAATTTTTCCTAAGGAACTCAGGTCGGAAAACGAAAAAAAAATTTCTACTTCTCATAAAAGCTGCATCAGCATTTTACATTTTTCTTCTTGCATCAGCATTACATTACAGCAGTACATTTTGTATGAGAGGACGAATTTTATTTTTCAAATTTTGAAAAGATGTTTAGTTTCATGGGTTTCTTTAAAATCAAAATCCTGCCAAAATTTCCGGGGTGATAAAAAGTGGCCCCAAAAAAGAAGTAGATCGAATCATGATAATGTTTATTATGATAATGTTTTGATCGATTCTTTCATAACCACGTTTATATGGGCGGTGAATGGTTGGTATGAGAAATGGAAAAAATAATGTAGTAAAAAATATAAAGGATAGACATTGAAAAACAGAAAGTGCTTGTTTAGTTATTTAAGTACAGCGCATTCAGGACAAGTCTGTCTATGACGGTTATTTTCAGCGCATGGGTGACAGGCGGAGAGCCAATGAACGATTTGCTCGCGGCATGTAGAGGGCCGCGCTCACCCCCGCGACTCATTTTTTGACTTCTGCGCATTAACAGTCACAGGCAGAGTTTTTTTGCACGAGTTTCGCTCCCAAAGCAAATACTACTCATGAAATAAAAAAAAACAGCCAAGTGCGAGTCGGACTCGCGCCCTAAGGGTTCCGTACCTATCCACCATATGATATACTAAAAGCTTTTGCTCTTTGATTTTAATAACTCCGCGAGACTATCCAACTTAACCCCTCTTTTATAGAAAAGTTCTTGAAACGGGAGCTCATCTTAATTGGTTACTATTAGTTGTGAGAAAAATTAATATATTTAATTATTTTAGTTTTTTCCCTTTATTTGTACTGTGAGACCTAGCTTCTTGCCAAATTTCATAATTTTAGGTCAACGGGAAGTACCCTGTAGGTTTTGCTTTTTTGCATAAATGTATGGAGATGAGAACATAAGAAGCCATATCTTTTGATTGCGTCGGTGAAAAAAATTGAAATTTTCAGATCTTATGTGATTTATAGACCTTAATATTCGTTATTAATTTCAACCTGATACCTCTTCTAGTTCGTGAGAAAAAGGGTCTTGACAGACAAGACAGACAGACGGACAACAAAGTGATCCTATAAGGGTTCCATTTTTTTTATTTTGAGGTATGGAACCCCAAAAAGAAAGAGACAAAAAGATAAAAAGAAGAGTCTCATAAACAGTATTGTATAAAAACAAGAAAGCGACCAAGAAGAAAAAAAATAACTTTAAAAAAAATGTCGACTTATGTTTATAAACGTTCACACTTCTCATACACGTTCGACTTCCCATTGGCCACTTTAGTATGGAGAAACGAAACAATTTTGAAGTCTTTTTTTTTTCTTCGGGAACGTTGCTTGTTTGTTAATAGAATCACCCAAAGAAGCGAAACCAATAAAAATGATTACTCCTGTCGATCCTACGTCAGTGTGTTTGTTAAGTATCAATACAAGGTGTAACAGAAAGGGTATACCAACCCTGAAGGATGTGATTCTGCCCAAGAAACTGAACAACTTTCTCCAAGGAAAAAAAAACCGGCCATGTGCGAGTCGGACTCGCGCACCGAGGGTTCCGTAGCACCACATAATCATAATTGTATTAGTTGAAATTTCAGTAAGTTAATGTGCTAGATTTTTTGAGTCCGACACGCGCTTGACCAAATTGTTATTATTTGTTGTTATTTTATAGCTTATGCACTATAAACTTACCAATTTTCAAGTTTGTAAGTGTTCCCGTTTGTAAAATAGAACTAAAACAAAAATCGCCGCATTGACCATCCAACTTGACCCCTCTCTTATATGAATGTTCTTGAAACGGGAGCTCACCACAATTGGTTATCATTAGTTGTGAGAAAAGTTGTAATATTTAATGATTTCAGACTTTTCCCATTATTTGTACTGTGAGACCTAGCTTCTTGCCAAATTTCATAATTTTAGGTCAACGGGAAGTACCCTGTAGGTTTTGCATTTTTGAATAAATGTATGGAGATGAGGACATAAAATGCCATATCTTTTTATTGCGTCGTTGTAAAAATTGAAATTTTCAGATCTTGTGTGGTTCATGGATCCTAATATGTGGTATTAATTTCAACCTGATACCTTTACCCGTTCGTGAGATAAAGGGTCTTGACAGACAGACAGACAGATGGACAACAAAGTGATCCTATGAGGGTTCCTTTTTTTTCTTTTGAGGTACGGAACCCTAAAACACGATGATTCGAAAAAAAAAATTTACCTCTCATACAAAATTTGCTATCAGCTGATCCAGTGAAATTGGAGGTAAATTTTCCTTTTTCATGAGTCGACCTGTTCCTTAGAGAAAGTTCACATTATTATTATTATTTGTTACACCCTCTATAATAGTGTGTCTGTGTAAAAATTGCAGATTTTTTTCATTAATAAACTTCGAAAGAGACACAAACGATTTAAGATTAATAATTTTATTTTGTATTATTTATTTTATCCAAAATAACGGAATATCCGTCAAAACCGAGGGCCCTTTGAATTTAGCTTTTGAGTTTCAAGACCACTCAACATCATCAATTCTCATTTCCCAAATCAAAGGTACAAATTGTTATCTCGGAATTTAGGAGCCCTAATTTGAGGTCAGACAAGATTAATTTTCTTCAGCGGAAACACATAGTACACTCAATGCAAAACAAGCATTAATTTATGGTTATAATGGATAAACGTGTGAAATAAATTGCGTAAAACCTCTTAGGTGGAACTGTGGAAGCTCTGGACATGAAACTGAACAACTTTTGTTTTACGACTTGGAAATTCTCAAAAAAAATTTGTTCCTTCATTCAAATCGACCAGCAGACCGAGCCAATTTGTGTGAAAAAACTATTTTGTTGCAAATTTACATAAGCCTTAGAATTAAAGTTGTTCAGTGTCATGGTTAGAGCTACCACCCGAGAGGTTTTGCGCAATTCACTTAACACCCTGTGCACGTAACTTGATAAATGACTTGATCAAAACAGCAAATGTATATCTATGCGTCACTGCTCTCAAAAATGATATCAAGCCACTCAAAAGGTACTAGTACGCACTAAGTACACCATAGATAAACCGCCTGCCTATGAGTCCTCGCCCGCGGGGTACAGGGGCGCGAGGGTATGACGACAAAGGGGGAACGAAAGAGGTGCGGGCGGTGGCGGGCGGCGGGGCATTCTCATTCTCTACGCGCATCCGCTCCCCGCACCTGCCCTTGTACCCCGAGGGCGAGGACTCATTTAGGCGGTACTACTACTCGTATAGTACGCATGTCAGTAAGTAAGTGGTAAAAAGTCAGCATAAGCTGAACCAGCGCTATACTATAAACGCCTTAAATCTGAGGCCACTCTTCGCCTATGCGTTTCTGATACTACAGGCCTCTTACTTGTAGATATTTGGGTGACAGTGGGGGGGGGGGGGGGGGGGCATTTCACACAAGGTTATCTAATCCCAGGCTATGTCCAGAAATAGAACAAACACTAGTGGTCATCACACAAATATTTGCTCTGGGCGGGGATCGAACCCGCGGCCAGCGGCGTGAAAGGCAGGCTCATTACCACCACTAGGCTTGTCTAGATCGGTCATTGATAGGGTCCGATCTTGCCCGGGTCACGTCATGCTCTGAGGGTCCGATGCTGCGGGCCACTTTCTATCAGGCACAATTCGACGGATTGTGATTTCGTACTCGGAGAGACCTTTTTGAAGGCAACCAAAAGGCTAAGTTTTGGGCTAAGACTTTGTAGTCACTTTTTGCCGTTGACTTGAAAAGAAGAAGAAGACTTGTCAATCTCAGAGCATGCAATCTAAAGTGTCAATTTGTTGTACACACGACCACACATCAGTAGAAACACTTTTGGACCTTGTGGCGTGGTAATAGAGTTGAAAAAGTTTCTACCGACAAGCGGTTGACCGTACGTATAGTACTTATCTAGTCCCTGGTCAATTTATACTTCCGTGGTGTCTATTGTGAATTTCAAGGTTAAAAAATATTTCACACAAAATTCTGTAACGAGGCTGAAAGAAGAAGACAAAAGAAGATAGGCAGCATGGTCCAAGTAGGTCACCATACGTGATTGTATGTATTAGGGGCTTGTCTTCAGAAAACTGCTAATATACTGAAGAGAAGAAGAATTGCTTTTAGTATCGGTTCAGAGGGTATCGTAGATGCATTTCTTCCATACTTTATACCAATGTATTCATTTTATTTCCTTCCTGGATAATGCCTGTAGAGCGATAGTATTTATATTATATATCTCTACCTCACTACCTCTCTACCTGTCTACCTCTCTACCTCTCTACCTCTCTACCTCTCTACCTCTCTACCTCTCTACCTCTCTACCTCTCTACCTCTCTACCTCTCTACCTCTCCACCTCTCCACCTCTCCACCTCTCCACCTCTCCACCTCTCCACCTCTCCACCTCTCCACCTCTCCACCTCTCCACCTCTCCACCTCTCCACCTCTCCACCTCTCCACCTCTCCACCTCTCCACCTCTCCACCTCTCCACCTCTCCACCTCTCCACCTCTCCACCTCTCCACCTCTCCACCTCTCCACCTCTCCACCTCTCCACCTCTCCACCTCTCCACCTCTCCACCTCTCCACCTCTCCACCTCTCCACCTCTCCACCTCTCCACCTCTCCACCTGTCCACCAGTCCACCTCTCCACCTGTCCACCTGTCCACCTGTCCACCTCTCCACCTGTCCACCTGTCCACCTGTCCACCTCTCCACCTCTCCACCTCTCCACCTCTCCACCTCTCCACCTCTCCACCTCTCCACCTCTCCACCTCTCCACCTCTCCACCTCTCCACCTCTCCACCTCTCCACCTGTCCACCTCTCCACCTGTCCACCTCTCCACCTGTCCACCTCTCCACCTGTCCACCTCTCCACCTGTCCACCTGTCCACCTGTCCACCTGTCCACCTGTCCACCTGTCCACCTGTCCACCTGTCCACCTGTCCACCTGTCCACCTGTCCACCTGTCCACCTGTCCACCTGTCCACCTGTCCACCTGTCCACCTGTCCACCTGTCCACCTGTCCACCTGTCCACCTGTCCACCTGTCCACCTGTCCACCTGTCCACCTGTCCACCTGTCCACCTGTCCACCTGTCCACCTGTCCACCTGTCCACCTGTCCACCTGTCCACCTGTCCACCTGTCCACCTGTCCACCTGTCCACCTGTCCACCTGTCCACCTGTCCACCTGTCCACCTGTCCACCTGTCCACCTGTCCACCTGTCCACCTGTCCACCTGTCCACCTGTCCACCTGTCCACCTGTCCACCTGTCCACCTGTCCACCTGTCCACCTGTCCACCTGTCCACCTGTCCACCTGTCCACCAGTCCACCTGTCTACCTGTCTATCTCTCTACCTGTCTACCTGTCTACATCTCTACCTCTCTAGATAGATAGATAGATAAATTCTTTATTGTCACACAAAAACAAAACAATACACAGGAGACTCTTAAAACTAGGGTGGACAAAGGCGGTCTTATCGCTTAAAGCGATCTCTTCCAGACAACCTTAGTTGCTTGTAGGAGAATGTAAATAGTAACTGTAGTAGTGTGCCAATGCCAATATATAGATAATATTTAATGTAAATACAACTACAATAAAAACAAAATAAACACAAATAAATAAATAAAAATACATATTAAAATATATATAAAATATATAGACAAATAGATAACATATAAATATATACAAACTCAGTTGCAAACTAAGGTACAATTTTATTAAGTAAGAAGTTATGCAGTTTAGATTTAAAAATAGGTAGTGACTTGGAGTGACGGATCTCTCTACCTCTCTACCTCTCTACCTCTCTACCTCTTTACCTCTCTACCTCTCTACCTCTCTACCTCTCTACCTCTCTACCTCTCTACCTCTCTACCTCTCTACCTCTCTACCTCTCTACCTCTCTACCTCTCTACCTCTCCACCTCTCCACCTCTCCACCTCTCCACCTCTCTACCTCTCTACCTCTCCACCTCTCCACCTCTCTACCTCTCCACCTCTCCACCTCTCCACCTCTCCACCTCTCCACCTCTCCACCTCTCCACCTCTCCACCTCTCCACCTCTCCACCTCTCCACCTCTCCACCTCTCCACCTCTCCACCTGTCCACCTCTCCACCTGTCCACCTGTCCACCTCTCCACCTCTCCACCTCTCCACCTCTCTACCTCTCTACCTCTCTACCTCTCTACCTCTCAACCTCTCTACCTCTCAACCTCTCAACCTCTCTAACTCTCTACCTCTCTACCTCTCTACCTCTCAACCTCTCAACCTCTCTACCTCTCTACCTCTCTCCCTCTCTCCCTCTCTACCTCTCTACCTCTCTACCTCTCTACCTCTCTACCTCTCTACCTCTCTACCTCTCTACCTCTCTACCTCTCTACCTCTCTACCTCTCTACCTCTCTACCTCTCTACCTCTCTACCTCTCTACCTCTCTACCTCTCTACCTCTCTACCTCTCTACCTCTCTACCTCTCTACCTCTCTACCTCTCTACCTCTCTACCTCTCTACCTCTCTACCTCTCTACCTCTCTACCTCTCTTCCTCTCTACCTCTCTACCCCTCTACCTCTACCTCTACCTCTACCTCTACCTCTACCTCTACCTCTACCTCTACCTCTACCTCTACCTCTACCTCTACCTCTACCTCTACCTCTACCTCTACCTCTACCTCTACCTCTACCTCTACCTCTACCTCTACCTCTACCTCTACCTCTACCTCTACCTCTACCTCTACCTCTACCTCTACCTCTACCTCTACCTCTACCTCTACCTCTACCTCTACCTCTACCTCTACCTCTACCTCTACCTCTACCTCTACCTCTACCTCTACCTCTACCTCTACCTCTACCTCTACCTCTACCTCTACCTCTACCTCTACCTCTACCTCTACCTCTACCTCTACCTCTACCTCTACCTCTACCTCTACCTCTACCTCTACCTCTACCTCTACCTCTACCTCTACCTCTACCTCTACCTCTACCTCTACCTCTACCTCTACCTCTACCTCTACCTCCCCCTATCCCTGCCCCTATCCCCACCCCTAATACCAATTTGACCGCTATCCCTAACATAGAAACGATACCCATATTTATTTTTAGACATTTCAAACCTATCGCACCCCAACCCCATCCCCAGGGGATGATGGTATTTCACGTCCACCACGTTGGATTTCAAAGTTATTGTAGCTTTCGTAATCAGCGACCCGATAAACCATACAAACGACACCCATATTGATTTTTAGACATTTCAAACCTATCGCACCCCAACTCCATCCCCAAGGGCATGATGGTTTTTCACGTCCACCACGTTGGATTTCAAAATTGTTGTAGGTTTCGTAATCAGCGACTCGATAAACCATACAAACGACACCCATATTCACATTTCAACCCTATCGCACCCCAACCCCATCCCAAGGGAATGATGGTATTTAACGTCCACCACGTTGGATTTCAAAATTGTTGTAGTTTTCGTAATCAGCGACCCGATAAACCATACAAACGATACCCATATTCGTTTTTAGACTTTTTCACCCCATTTCCCTTTTTTAGGGGTTGAATTTGGGGTGGAATTTTAATAACAGTGATGAACGTTGCTTAGAATTACATCATTAATGCCTAAATAATAATTTATGTGGATTTTACTTTTAAAATAAAGAATTTTCGACTTCATCCCCCTTTTCACCCTTAAGGGTGTCGAATTTACAAAAACCCTGAGACACGTTAATATTAATTTTTAGTCGTCAGCCTAAAAACAAATTTTGAAGATCCTAACTTCAAAACTGACGGACTTTTATACAAACTTTCATCCCCTATTTTACCCCCTTAGGGGTGGAATTTTGTAAAACCCTTTCTTATTGCACCCCTAGGTCTCATAAGGAACCTACATGCCAAATTTGGAATCTCTAGACCCAGCGGTTTGGGCTGTGCGTTGATATGTCAGTCAGTCAGTCAGTCAGTCAGTCAGTCAGTCAGTCACCTTCTTCTTTTATATATATAGATGACGACCACCCGAAAATTTTCAAAACATTACAAGATCAAAGAAATAAAACAGGTGTGCAGATCTGTTTGTTTCCCGTGACACAACTGCATGTACTTTTCCTTTAAATTTTGATACAAAAATTCAAGTAGCTTAGTTTTGGGGAAGAAAACAGGAGAAAGCGTGAAAAAAAGAAGACATGGTGAACAGCATTCCTTCTTATCTCCGGAGTTAACAACGCAAAAACCTCGATAGAGGTTTAAATAAATATTACAGCGAAAATAAAACTATTTCACTGAGTAGCACAATTCGCTAAGCTAAATAAATAAAAATGATTTTTTTCTATATTTTTAACTGAAAATTTAGACTATTTTAGGAAACTAATTTGTTTTTTCCGCCTAAACTATTTCTATTAATTTTATATTATTTTTTTAAGTTTTAAAGTTGATGTCGTCATTTCACAATAGACTATGAAACAAACGTTACATAGTGCCACAGTGTGGTCACAGTGAAACGAACGTGCTTTGACAGAAAGAGCACAG
The DNA here is from genome assembly GCA_947532105.1 of Athrips mouffetella. Classification (NCBI taxonomy): domain Eukaryota; kingdom Metazoa; phylum Arthropoda; class Insecta; order Lepidoptera; family Gelechiidae; genus Athrips; species Athrips mouffetella. The sequence goes on along the minus strand of OX383964.1, from coordinate 3,086,932 downwards.
AGAATAAAAGTTTTCTTTTCTATTATTTTTTTTTTACTTGAGGAATGACGTCACTTAGTGGTCAAATAAATGTCACAACTGCCGCAGCATTTTTAGGGTTCCGTACCTCAAAAGAAAAAAAACGGAACCCTTATAGGATCACTTTGTTGTCCGTCTGTCTGTCTGTCTGTCTGTCTGTCAAGACCCTTTATCTCACGAACGGGTAAAGTTATCAGGTTGAAATTAATACCACATATAAGGATCCATGAACCACACAAGATCTGAAAATTTCAATTTTTTACAACGACGCAATCAAAAGATATGGCATTTTATGTCCTCATCTCCATACATTTATTCAAAAATGCAAAACCTACAGGGTACTTCCCGTTGACCTGAAATTATGAAATTTGGCAAGAAGCTAGGTCTCACAGTACAAATAATGGGAAAAGTCTGAAATCATTAAATATTACAACTTTTCTCACAACTAATGGTAACCAATTGTGGTGAGCTCCCGTTTCAAGAACATTCATATAAGAGAGGGGTCAAGTTGGATGGTCGCTCAGGCGATTTTTGTTTTAGTTCTATTTAAAAACGGGAACACTTACAAACTTGAAAATTGGTATGTTTATAGTGCATAAGCTATAAAATAACAACAAATAAAAAAATTTGGTCAAGCGCGTGTCGGACTCAAAAAATCTAGCACATTAACTTACTGAAATTTCAACTAATACAATTATGTTTATGTGGTGGTACGGAACCCTCAGTGCGCGAGTCCGACTCGCACTTGGCCGGTTTTTTTTTCAATATATTACCGCAATCAAATTACTTTTCTAGTCGAAAATAAAAAAAGTGGTATGATATAAAAATGTCTCGAAATGTTTTTTGTAGTTAGTGTGTTATATTAGGTCTTTACCTATGAAATTGCCGTTTTGTATGGCGAATTTTAGGTAAACTCAATTTTCAGTACTAACATTTTTGCATTTTTCTTAGGAATCATAAATCCAATTTTCTTTATTTTTTTAAGCATTATTGGGAAGACATTAAGCTAACAGAAGCTTAAATTTAGTTTTCGAAAAATATTATATGTAAAAAAATATAACAAATCTAATGATGAAATCGGACGACACTTAAGACGAACAATTTTCAAACCTTTAATTTTATATATCAAACTAAAATTAAAAAATTATTTTATGCGTAAATTGATAACCTTGAAGTCAACTTTCAAATATAAATCAAATAAAAAAATAGCATTAGAATTATAGGAATTATGATCTCATTAATCTGTAAGAAAATTTCGGCAATTTCATAGGTAAAGACCTATTATCATATTTAGCTTGGTCAATTGTTTTAGAAATCTGCCGAAAACCTTTACAAACAACCTTAATTTTGCGATCCTAAAAATAGACTCATTTATAGAACTGAAAATATTAAAGGTATATCAGAACCCTCGGCGCGCGAGTCCTATTCATACTTGACCGGTTTATTTTCTTTTTCTATCAATTGTAAATGAGAATTCTAAACCGGTTTTTACCGGAACCGGTTGCCAGTATAAACATGAGGTAATCGTTCTCATCTAAGTTATGGCGACAGCGGACGTGGCGCTGCGACTTTGTATTTTACGGGTGTTAGTTTTATCGGTTTTATCGGTCTTGTTTAATGATTTTCCGTCTCAAATGGGAGTTTAACCGGTAATTCGGTTTTTAAATTTACTTTTGAAAACTGTTAAAAACAGCAGAAGGGATATGGTAGGTGATGTTTGAATCAAGTGACACATAACTTTGTTTACTAAAAGTTGAAAAATTTTGTTCAGCCGTATAACAAAACTTTATCAAATTAATGGATAAAAATGACTTTTAAGAATTTGTTACTGGGTTGTTTTTGAACTCATAGCCAAATTAAAGTATGTTCCTTAAATATAGGAACACAATTTTAAGATTTTTTTCAAAGAAACATGAGCCGAGAAAGTTCATTTTCACCTCCAAAGCTCGGAAACATTTGTTTTGTCGGTTAAATTCTACGGCCAAAAGCGATTTTTGGCCCCTAGCGGGCAAAAGGTTTTTCTGCGGCCAAAAGCGATTTTTGGCCGCTAGCGGGCAAAAGGTTTTTGAAATTCGAACGTGATGCAGTATGGCAGACCTCCACGCTGCGGTACTGGCTGCTTCCTCGCTTTATGTTTTGCTCGGCAGCAAAGTTATTTTGCGTTTCGTGCCTTGAAACCTTCGCTACGCTCAGGATTCTTCTTTGAATCTCTCGCTTCGCTCGTGGTTCAATTCTAGAATCCAACGCTTGCTCAGGTTTCAATACAAGGCACTCACGCCGAGTGAGTGCCTTGTATTGAAACTCGAGCAAGCGAAGGATTCTAGGATTGAGCCACGAACGAAGCGAGTAGTTTAAAAGAAGAATCCTGAGCGTAGTAAGGGTTTGCAGGCACGAGACGCCAATGCGCAATGAGCTAAACAATAAATTTTTCAACTCACTACAGCGAGGAAAAGCTAACAAAATAGCGCCAACTATAATAATTCATCATCTGTTACATTCTAATTTCAAACATCTTTTCCACGCTAGCGCCCAAAAATGATTTTTGCAGGCAGAATTCAACCAATTTGACATTTGCACGCAGATTTCAACAGATAGAGCAATGTTTTCCTGACAGGTAAAATTTGGAGGACTCGTAGCTTCTCCAAGGGTAAAAATGATGCTTTTTTTAGCTTTTCCATACAAACCTTACGACAGAAAAAAGTAGGAGGATCAAATTCTTCCTCCCAGTTTTCAACATACGTCTGTACGGTAATGTTACTCAAATTCATTCATTCATTCCGAAACATAAAAAAATTTGGCCAGGGGCCCAAACCTAACCCCCTATACCTAAGTATAACAAGAACAACAAAAGGATTATGAATATGTTACAACGTCACGTACTTCTTCTATTCGCTAAAATTTTCAAAATCAAAATTATAATATTTGTACTCCTATTCCACCAAAAACATATTGTTTTGAACTTTCCAAACTCACGTAATTTCATTATTAACTTGTTGGGAACAATTTCTGTATTTGTTGTTCCGAGAGTAATCAAAATGCATTGTTTTCTGCTTTGCGTTGCTTAAATTTCGTAATCTGACTGTTTTCCTATTATATTTATTAAACTAGCGGTCCGCCCCGGCTTCGCACGGGTAGATATAGGTTCTTGTTGTGTCGAGGGTTACTAAAAAAACCGGCCAAGCGCAAGCCGGACTCGCACCAAGAGTTCCGTACAACTAAGGTAAAAATACCGTCCTAGTTATGGGCAGTCATACCGTCTTAGTCACGCAGAAGTGCATTAAATTCGCTCTAGCCGACACGCACTTCATCATAACCATGATAATAACCCATAATACGTCCACTACAGGACAAGGAGCTCCCTCCAGAATTCCAGCTCTTGCTAGAAGAATGTGGAGGGGAAGTACTTTAGTCACCACGCTTGTAGCGTTACGGCTGGCACCATGGACCGCGTTTGTTGGTGACCGCAGTATGTAAGATGGTGCGATACACGGAAAGATGCTGCTGCCCATCTTCCGGTTTGTAAACCCTTAGTCGCCTCTTACGACACCTACAGGTAGAGATTGGTCGGTACTATTCTTTGCCGCTACCACACGGAACGACATGCACTTGACCAGTTTTTATTATTTGTTGTTATTCTATAGCTATGCACTATAAATATACCAATTATGACGCTTGTAAGTGTTCCCCTTTATACGATAGAGCTTAGTAGGGGAGCCCCCCATTATTAATATTTTGTTTTTAGTATTTGTTATTGTGGTGTACAGCAGGCAATGCTAGTGGCCAGCTTGGACAATGGCTGTCAACGCATCGACCACTACCGAGACCATGGGCGAGGCAGTCAGTCTCCGTCAGGCCGCGCTACGGTGCACACGTCTACTTGATAAAATAGTGTTATTGATTGTAGCATTGATATGTCAATCTCTTTACTATTATTATACCATACTGCGTGAATGTAATGGTGTGTTATTACTGAAATATGTCCCCAATCACAAGAGGCCCGACGGAGACACCACAAATGGCGACAAGGATGAAAACCGTAAGTAACTACAAATAAGTTCAAAAAATTTTGGTAAAATGAAAGGAATATTTACGAGGTAGATGTTCAAAAAAACAAAATGTCAACTAATGTGTGTGCATGTTAAAACGAAAGTATTATCTTTGTCCTATAAAATAATATTGGTTATCATAACAGAGAACAATTAATTTGTAAGGATAATCGATGCAACAAGTAACGATCCATATGCCTTTGCTGTAATTACTATTATTACGGGGTGCCTGTGCGATCAAGCTCTATTCGTTTACATGCTAAATCAATTTTTCAAGCCCTACCTATAAACTGTTAGTCTTTTTCAAAAACGCAATTGCGAAAAAACAAATATAAAATTAATGCTTGAAGGGTAGGTAATCGTAATGTATATAATTTTATTGTAACAAAAAAGTTGCAAGTAAACGAGATTCAACATGTATTTTATGTTTCGGAATTTGTGAATACCTACATATTTAGTTTAAATATTTGTATCTGAGCAAAAATAATACCATGCTAAACGGGGCTTAAGTTGAAATGGCTTACTCCTAACCAGTAAACCAAACCATAGAGTTACCATTATAGGTTAAAATGTAGGTAATATGAACAATAAATACCCACATAATTATTTAACAATTCCGTAATAGACTGAATCGGTTTTCATTCTCTTTTGTTTAAGTAAGTGGGGGTAGTCGTAAGAAAAAATATGTAATTATCAGGCAGAAAAGGGCAGTAAATAGTATGTTCATATTTCTTGCATCACTAATATTATGAAACTCAAAGAATAGCCACGCATAATGAACTAAATATAAAGAGAATAAGGGAGTCTAGATGCGAAAGCATAGTGGGAAGTGCATTGGATTCGTGCTGTTTCTGGTATTTGTTGTATGTAAATACAACCCATACTGGTTAATCCAGTACAAGGGTGCGGGTTCAATTCCGGCTCGCGTCTTAAAAGACTTTCCATATTCATAAAGGTAATATGCGTGGGCGAATGGCATGTGTTGTTTTGGGCCATGGTATGAAAGAGTGCCATGAAGTGTCAAAGAACACTACAATAAATTGTATCATGGGTCAAAAGACGCCACGATTGAAAAAACAATTAAAACAAGGAAGGAAACAAACAAAGCAACACATGGCCACTCGTTATATTTAAAGGCAAGAAAAGTCCGGGTGGATAATTTGATACCTACCGAATTCGATACGATTCGGGAACTGATTCGTCTGAATTATGAAAAACAGAATGATTCCTTGTTTAGTTGAAACGAAGTAACTAATGGACTTCAGAATCATACACACATTGGCTGACTTGACAGTCAAGTTATCAATAATATAAAAAAAAATAAAAAAAAAAAAAAAAAAAAAGAGCGTTTGAAATAAAAACAGAATAAAGTACAATGTGTCAGGGTTGATTGGCTGTTGACTGTATCTATACCATTATGTCAGTGTGTCCACACCAAACACTTCTCGCATCGAAATAGTGATAGGTACGAGTAGGTAACTTAACTACAAACCTAGAAAAGTTTTATTTAAATTCAAGTTATGATACTACCTACACCTAGACCAATGATATTCTAATAGGACCGTGACTTCTGATGTATGTGTGTAAGTAGATACGCTTACGCTTATGTTGTTTCTTTTGCGGTCTGTGGAAGCTCGTGGGGTGTGCTGGCGTACTACAGGACTTACCAGAGTTATGATCAATGTTTTTAAACAATAGAATTGGCAATTGCACTTTGTAGTAGAACGGTCGGGTTAATCACTACTGACCTGACGTACCTAAACAATACTCACTATGAGAGTGCAATTGATAACCACACAGTAGCAGGGTCGCGATAATTACTGGTCAAAATTATCGGACGGTGCTAATTAGAGGTCAAACCTCCTGGCAGTAGCCCTTTTGCGCATAAATACCTACTTTGCGTAAAGTGAGTGCAACTGATAACCACTTAGTAGCAGGGGCGAAATAATTAGTGGGATCATAATTGAATAATTATTTGCCGGTGCTAACAAAACCTATTTTTGGCAGTGGCCCTTGTGCATACCTATTTTGTAGCTATGCAAAGTTAGTGCAACTGATAACCACCATAGTGGCAAAGGTGCAATAAGTGTTAGACGAAAATCTAGATATTTATTGACCGGTGCTAATAAAATAAAAATAAAGAAAAACAAAACCTATTTTTGGCAGTGGCCCTTGTGCATATACCTATTTTGTAGCTATGCAAAGTTAGTGCAACTGATAGCCACATAGTGGCAGAGGTGCAATAGGTATTAGAGGAAAATCTAGATATTTATTGACCGGTGCCAACAAAATAATAATAATACTAAGAAAAAAAAAACAACACATCAACATTTTTATTTTTGCCTTCTAAAGGTATTATTTATTGATATATTATTTAATCGCCACACATTTTGATGACATGGGTGATCTTGTACTTCGAAGAGTTCGTTCTAGGTCTGGGTTAGATCGTAATTTTAGTAGTAGAACACCAAGAATTCGTTGACTCTGCAAACCATACGGAAAATGATAATAAATACATATCTGAAGAACTTGTAATTGTTCTGCATTAGTTGTGATATTGAAAGCCATATTCCATTTATTTTCAATAGGTAGTCTTTGTTTTCACCTTGCTTACCACCTGCAAACCTATGGAAACCGGTGGTGTGAAATAAATAAAAAGAAAAAAGGTAAAGGAAAGATAGCTCGTGGTGTTCCTCATCCTTGCCTTCCTCTAAAGGCTTTAAAGTAACACAGGGCTTTAAAATTAGGTCCTCCTGGATATTCTTGATTGGCTGCTGTAGGCAGGCTTCATTGGTGAATGGTTGTTGTGCTGTTTGTATTGTTTCAGATATAAAACAAGGAAGGGATGTGGTGTACAGCAGGCAATGCTAGTGGCCAGCTTGGACAATGGCTGTCAACGCATCGACCACTACCGAGACCATGGGCGAGGCAGTCAGTCTCCGTCAGGCCGCGCTACGGTGCACACGTCTACTTCGCATAGAGGCATATTAATAGGGTCCCGTTTTTCACCCGTTGGGTACGGAACCCTAAAAAGCGTACATTTTAAAGGAAATTTGGATAATGTTTAGGTACTTAAGTAATAGACAAAGCTGGATTTCTCATCATCACACACCTACACCCTTTGATGCTCTGCCTGCCTACCCCGTGAGGAAGGGATATAGGTGTGCGATTACACTCAATTACATATACAGGAAACATAAGCCAAATTTTTCGTGTCTATTCTCTCTTGTAGATAAAACCATTACAGCGCTGTTTCTTTGATTTCAATTTTGATAACGATTACACTCATGATAACTTTTGAATGGTATGTCCGATTTAAATAATTCGAAAAGTAATTTACAGGTACTGATATAGCCTTGAATACGAAATCATTTATTTGGATAAGGATTAATAGGTACGAATAATGTGGCCTACATAGTTTGTACCGGTGTTACTATTGCATATTTTAACATGAAAAAGTAGTTATAACTGTAACAGTTAGACATATGGTATCGCGGACTTTTTTGTAGATATTAATGTTTTCTATAAACCTATACTACATCACTTTGCTCTATTGTTAATAGTTTCGGCAGCGTACGCGATATAAGGATGCTATATGGTATTTTTTTCACACCTTGGGTAATATTATCGAAGTTTTCATACGGAACCCTAACTTTTTTGAAAACACTTTATAGCCTATGTTCATCACGGATAATGCAGGTTTCTAATGGTGAAAGAATTTTTCAAATCGGTTCAGTACTTTCGGAGCCTATTCGATGCAAACAAACAAACAATCAAATCTTTCCTCTTTATAATATTAGTGTAGATAAACCTTATTATGTTCCTATTGTAATCATTCATTCATTCTGTCATTAAATATAAAACAAACCCATCTCTACCCGTAGATGTCGTAAGAGGCGACTAAGGTTTTATGAATTGGAGGATGAGCAGCATCAGTCTTCTGTCTTACCTACATTCTGCGGTCACAGACGATTGCTCTCCAAGAGTGGTGACTGGTGACTATGGTACTTCCCCAGATTGTACCTTGCGTTTTTGCTGGTATTCTGGAGGATCAATAGTGGACGTTTCATGTGATGTTATGATGACGTATTATCATCTTCATATCATGTCGGTTGCAAGATCTATGACCGATCTCACATACCCTGGTGATAGAGTTGTTGAGCCGCCAAAGGGCTCTGACGAGGCTAATTAAGGAATACTTCTACCAACGGCTTAACATTCCTTCAGCACTGTACATCTTACTTTTTAGACAGTGAGGTGATTCATTCTCATCATAACATCAGGACAGGGAGCTCCCACCAGAATTACAATACAATACAAATATACTTTATTGCACACCACAGGACAGAAATTTACAAAACAAGAAACATAAAAACAAATAAATGTACAAAAGGCGGCCTTATTGCTAAGGTAGCAATCTCTACCAGGCAACCTTTCAGGTGTTGAAATCTGTACGGTGAAGAGTGCGACGCGGGTTGGTGGCTACTTATACAATAAACCTACATAAAAATATTATATACATAAAATACTTATTTTACATACATTATATATGGTATCACTACATAAATATCCTTACTCATACAATAATATACTATAATAGATATATATATAATATGCATAAAGAATTGCAGCTGTTGTTGGAACAATATGGAGTAGAAGTACCGTAGTTACCACGCTTGTCAACGTTACGGCTGGCACCATGGACCGCGGTTGTTGGTGACTGCTGTATGTAAGATGGTACGATACACGGAAGGACGCTACTACCCATCCTTCGGTTTATAAACTATTAGTCGCCTCTTAAGACACCCACGGGTAGAGATGGGTTGGTACTATTTTTTGCCGGCACCACACGGGACAATTCATCCTGCTATATCCTAATCGAACTGAGAAAGTCTCACTAAGTTCAAATTCTGCTTGATAGTATTCTCACAGGGAATCGAACCTAGAACTCCTGGTCGAATGTCCAGAGCTCTAATCACTAAAGTAAGGCCAACGTAAGAAGTCCGTTTTGACGTTTCCTTATCACCAACGCACAGGGTTCATTCTTCTTTGAAGGTCGTAATTTTCATAAGATTGACAGCTGTCAAAACGGAGCTATTACGATCAAAGATTTCGGACCTCCTTGCTTCGCTCGGAATAGATACCTTGCTAATTTATTTTACTATGGGATGACATCTGCCAACATGTCCCAATTTTTTATGTCAAATTATCAATGATCCCTAGGAAATATTCAAAATAACCCGTCAAATCCATAGAACGACGCCTTCGCTACCTTGTGACGAATTATTTCTTTAATCCTCCTTCTAAGTACCCTTATTTTTCTGTGATTACGATAGCCTTACTCGTACTCACAGAACAACGATAGGGCCACTCCACCTGCGCGCGCACTCCCCTATAGAAGCGAAAAGAGTAAAAAAAATTGGTTCCTTATTGACTAGGTATACTATCCAATTTATGTATGCGCTTATTTTGAATGCACATCATAAACGAATTCGTTGCCATAGAGACGCTGTCACTGGTTTTTTGCATCTTACTCTCTCGCAATAATGGTACTGTTTTTCGCACTCAAATGACCCTTGTAGTGTGGGTGCGGAAAGCGTGTTAGTTTTAGTAAATGGTGACACTGATTTGTACTGAATGATATAAAGAATTCGTATCTAGATGCAGAGCAAGACGCATGGACTTCAGAACTCTGTGGCTTTACTAGACCACAGAAGCTGTTTGCGAAAATCCTATAATAAATGACTTAAAATGTATTCAGGTCACAGTTAAAAATAATCGTTACGAGATTCCTAAATCTGTGAGCATACAAAATAATCGACACTGGAAAGGAAATATCGCTTAAGCGCCATTTTGAGCAAATGGAGTTATATATATATATTTAGAATCAGCTGATTTTTACGCGTCGATCTATCCAGGTTTCAAAGCAATCAGAGCAATTTTTTGGTGGTTTAGCGAAATGAAAAATTGCGATATTTTGATTTCTGTTTAGCTGAATGACGCAAAAATCTGTCTTTTTTACACATATGTTAGTTAAGCTATTTTTCCGGTACTTACTCGGAGAATTAACACACTTCAGAAATTATTCCTTTTGCGTGTATGATAATCTAAGGGACTTCAGCAAGTTTTCCATATTCTCAATTATTTAGCAGTGGCGCTTAAGCGAAACGGACTTTTGTTTTAGTTAAACAAAGAAGTAATTTAGCCAAAATAAACGACTGATAAGAGCATGATGATGTAAATTCAATCAGTGTTACTTTGCCGTATAATTTATTTTTTGTAGGTTAGACATTTTAAAATGTTAATTTTGTTTCGTGAGTAGTGACAATGGTTAAATTGACTCGAAGTTTTTTGGTTTACATTGGATTACAGTCAGAACTAATTCCAAAAATTTTCTAGTTATGGTATTTTAAACATTAATTACATACTTTAAAAATTTATAACAGTTGTGTTGAGCGGAAAACTGCCTTAATGTTAAAGTAAATTTGCTACAAGAGTTGGTAATAATTTTTTTACTTGATATCTTTTGATTCGTCAAATTTGACTGGACCATTGGCGTGGTAGGTAGTGAGCCTGCCTTCTACGCCATGGGTTGCGAGTTCCATCCCCGCCCAGGGCAAACACTTGTGTGATGAACATGCGTGTTTTTTCTGTATCTGGGTGTTAATTATCAATGTATATCCATATCTGGTACCTACAGCGTACAGGCTTTGCCTGAATTGTCCCACAACATTTGTTTATTTAAATAAACGCAAGTAGTGTTTAATTTTTTGTCATCAGTCATCTGCTCCTGTCAACACATTAATCAGACGTATCTAATTCGCCGAAGACAGCCGGTGCTCGATGACGCTAGTGGCTGGTTGAATGTACTCGTAAGAGCCTGATGGCGCTTGGCTACACCAACTTTTCTATTGTTATTTTCGGCCTGGCTGAACCTTAAAAGCAATGCCAGTTTCTCCGGTATTGAAAGTAAAAAAAAGTTAACGGACATCTATGTTTAACGTCACTTACAAATTTATTATTTTAGTAGAGTTGTCTTCTCGACGCTCACTTGAGCGTTGATTTCTTACTTGGCCATTTTAGCTGATAAAAAGCAAGTTATGGTGTTGTGTCAGGTGTTCAGTAGCTATCATACAGGTTGAATTCACCATAGTGACGTATGTCTTCAAACCAGCGGCTTTGGCAGACCAAATGTAGATCGTTTCATCAACGTTATTTTTTTAGTGTTTTCAATTCAGCCAGTTTGCGAGAAATAAGTTTTGTCCAAGTCTCGGTGATGATACAAATCTGAGCAACTGCTTGCGTCAACATTGTGGTCGAGAATAGTCTAATCTTTAGACTTGCAGGCCCTAACAGTCTTTGGTGGTTGGTTTGACTGACCAGCTCATAAAACCCAAAGCTCATAAATGCTTTTACCCAAATTTTAGGCAATCAAGTGTCACGTTAATTACCTGAGTTTAATCTATATTCAATGTAAGTTTTTATTTAGCCAGCGAGGCTGGAAGGACGTCTAACTAAAGCCATCTACATTTTATTCGCAGCTAGCTCGTAGTTCAACAACATATCAATTTGTCGGCGTCATAACGTAACAAACTAGCAACAAATAGTCAGGCGTAACAAACTAGCAACAAATACCTGCTTTAGATACCCCTATTGTCAATCGATCTAGCTTGGGTGAGGACACCTTCAACTGCCACTTGGATGTATCTGTTCTCGAATTGGTAGCAAGGAGTCATAGATGTAGAAACCCATCTCAATTTTGAGGTGTACTACTACAGCAGTCTTCCTCTTACTGAGCGTCATCATTAAGCCTGGAAGATTGCAGGGTGTTCAGTACTATTCAGGGAGTCTAGACATCGTGCCATTAAATATGGAGATGATGAAAGCGAACGTTATAAAATGTATGGGACGTCATAATATGTCAAATCTCATCCCTTAAATTCCATGGCGTTTGCTTTTGTCAAATGGCACGTTGTCCAAGCCCCCAGATCAATAATCAAACTGTTCATTCCAGAGCATCGTGTGGAGGATCTTACGACGCAATTAAATTTTGAAAATAACTTACTGATAGAAACTTGCAAGGTGATTGGCTGGTACACTTCAAAATGTTTTACTTAGGCTTGGAAAGCATAATAATTTGACCAGGCTACCCGGTATTCTGGAAATGCTCCATTCGTACCCTGCAATTGAAAGGGTGCGTCGCTGCGACTATTTAACGCTGGTAGAGGTAACAAAATATCTCAATGAGAATGCGTTTGGGAACGGTTCCTTATTAGACTTGGTCTGTCTTAACGCCCTCAGCACTTAGTTTCGGCACGATTATAATATAATAATCATTCACAAGACGTCAGGTTCCTCTTCAGAAGGTATTAGCTAACCAAAGTGCTATGCTTTAGGAAATTTCTTCTTCGTGGTGGTAAGAGCCTCAGAGAAAGTTCAGCCCAAATTGGGTTTCCTGACACTTCGCATAGATTTCAATTGAATTTTCAGTTCTAAAGCGGGAAGTCCCATTCTAAGCGAGGAAACATCTAACCGGCGTTGGCTTTCTGGAGAGCTGTCGAAACAGCTTTTGGATGCTTACCAAATCATCACCAGCTGAATCCCGGTTGTATTGCCAAGATTCAATAGATGCAATGTTAAGCGTGACTGAAATCTCCTCTAAAAGCGCATTTAGCCGAATCTTTATGGTGGCGCAGTGAATGAACTTTTTCTGCCTGTGCAGGTGCCACTTCCCAGCGAGCATAATGGTCATGTGCCTTTGTGTTAGTGAAGGGACCCCAACGAGCGGTAGTATCTATGAGAGTCAAGAATGGTTATTCATATATTCCAAGAGTACTTCACTTTTTAGCAGTAGCTTAGTCTTTATCGGCTGGTGTTGTACATTCAGGAAGACGAGTTGGTAGTCAAGATCATTTTTAATGCTCAGTCAGTCAAATCTCACGTGAGATCTATGAGATCTGGGAGATAAACAAGGCTATTACGATAGTGCATACGTTCCTGTTACTGAACCACACAAAATTTGCACTGGATATTGTCATCAAAGAGACTTTTTTGAACAAGAGAAATGCTAAAAGAGTTATGATCAATGTGCTTGCAGGGCAGCAATGGTTGGTCCCAAAGAGTCCAGAAGAGCCTAATATCTCATTGGATAAGGCGTAACACAGTTGGCGTAACATACTCGTACCAGTTCTCGCATCACCAGGAAAAGTACCAGGCTGGGTATTAATAATACTACTTAGTATTCTATCTTTTTTTGAAAATATATTTAAATTGGTTCACTTCTGGACTAGTTTTCCAAGTTATTTGTGCTCTATCTTATTTTACTCTGCTTAGATATTCTCAAGTATATTAGCGTTTTGTTGAAGCTTGTTGTTTTTTTATATTTTTTAAGAAATTAGAACACGGTAAATCATTTTAATACAACAAATTTACATTAATGAAACAGCTTTAGTCATTTTGTCAGGATTCCATCCTTACTTTAAGTGATTTGTTCTATGTATATGATGAAGTGGAAGGTGTTTAAGTAAAACGAAACGATTGATAACAGTAAAAACATGGCCGATCAGCAAATATCATAGATTTAATAAGTAAAACGTAATGCTAATTTAGTGATATGAACATTTTATTAACTGTTTATTTCTGGACATAAGCAATTTATCCTTACCCTAATTTTTCTATGTTTGAAAGACAAATCGCTGAAGCGCCATTTATCTGCTAAACTAAGAGAGTATCTAAGACATCAATAAAGCCAAAAAATTACAAAAAATTCAAGCTTTCAATCTATTATGGTTAATCCAAAATTCATCAAAGGAATTTTGAGTTATGATTTTTTTTTGAAAAAACAAAACTTTAAAATGCTCCCCTGTAAAGTTGTCATAATGGAGATAAGCGATTTTGCCTTTCCAGCACCGAAATCTATTTTCAAAACAACTAGACAGCTTTATCCGTTAAAATATTCAGTGAAAATCACTCCAAACTCTGTTGAACAAATTGGCTCGTTTAAAAACGCTATTAAGGCTCCCATTGACGATAACTACCGAGATATAGGACATACGAAATAGTCCAATTACCGCCAAGCTGAGTAACAAAACGTTTCATAGCTTTAATTTTAAGATTTTGACTGCCAATCTTGACCTATACAAAAGTATTTTCTTCAGAAATGCTCGTAAGAACGAAAAGTCTACCCATAATTGGTTGCTAAAAAGCAGCTTCACAACAAAAGCGTGCGCCGTGTTTTCCGTTTACATTTTTATTTTTACTAACGATTGATGACTCCTTCCAGAACTCCAGCAAAAAACACATGGTTTTTACGAGGGATTTACAATAGTCACCAGGCCAGCAAAACGCTTATAAAAGCATTGCGGCTGGCGACCGCTGTTGTTGGTGACCGCAGTATGTAAGATGGTACATAGAAAGATGCTGCTGCCCATCCTCCGGTTCATAAGCGCTAAGTCGCCTCTAACGACACCCACGGGTAGAGATGGGTTGGTGCTAACGGTTAATTTAACTTAAATTCATAAAACAAACAACAAGCTTAATCAAACAATCCATACGACGACACGTAGACAAATCTCATAATACAAGCTTGGGTTTGGAATTAAACTTGGAACTCTTGGATTCGTGAACGTAAAGCACTAGCAATACGCTACACTGACCATCATTTCTTCGTAGTTTTATACGGGAGGGCCTTATCGAATAGGAACAATTCTATTTAAATCCCAACTGAAGTTGAATAGCCATCTATATTCGGGAAACAGGGTGAAACTGCTATGTCATTTTGGTGTAATTGTACAAGTAACAATCGCTTGGAAACAGGCTGTTTCTGTCTACAACTACTGCTACTCGATAGCCACTAGAACAAGATCCCTGAGAGATACGATAGTCCAGCTGTAGTTTGTGGTTGCTATTTGCTGCTCAAACAATTTCGACAATACCGCGTTAATTTTCATTGATTTTGCTCCCGAAGCCCTGTGATACTTACTACTCATGATAACAAGCCTGATTTCATGACGAAAAAATTTAATGCTCCAAAATTTTTTTCGTCTCCTTATTTAAGTGGTCACGTGATCGACTCATTTTGTATGTGAAGGCGAAAGCTTTTATTCGAATAATTTTACTATAATTGTGATTTTTTTCGATGGAATTTGCTTGTTTTCATGAGTAGAATCACTAGGATTGGAGATAAATAGCAATAAAATTCACATTGTATAAGGGTTACGCGTCCGTGTGGTACTGACAAAGAATAGTACCAACCCATCTCTACCCGTGGGCATCGTAATAGGCGACTAAGGGCTTAAACGAAGGATGGGCAGCAGCATCTTTCTGTTGCAGCAGCGGTTGCTAGTCGCAACGCTTACAAGCGTGGAGATTATGGTAAATCCGCTCCAAAGTACTTTGCATTATTGCTGGACTTCTGGAGTGAGCTCCCCGTCTATAAAACTTAACAAAACAAAAGTGCGTCCATATCACTGTTTGAATTGTTTGGCATAAATAGTGAATCAAAGGACAGAAGCAAGAGTTCTGTTAAATTGGCATCTAACGGATTGGCATCAAAAGTAAAGAAAATGATGATAGCGAATCAAATTAAAGTATGCGACAGCTCGGGAGTGCGGTTGAAATGTTTTTTTTTTTAATGTCAATGGGCTTGACCACAATCTAGTCTTGAGGACAGAGATGAGGTCGACGATGGAACGAGCTTTCCCTGAAGAAGCCCATTCACTCGGGAACGCAGACGCAGGCAGAGAATTCCACTCTTTGGCCGTGCGCGTTATAAAAGATGTTTAAAGCGCATTGTGCCAATGAGTGGAATATTAACCAATTGTGGGTGATATCTTGCGGTGTGTCTGGACTCCCGATGGTGGTGGGTCTTTTGTGGGTTTAAATTTATAGACACGTCCATCTTAACACTACAACGTTTCCACAACAATATTATGCTACCTCATGTAAAAAATGGGTCCTTCATAGCATAAGTCACCTATTTATTCGTTAATGTTTTTTTTTTTTGTGAAGATAATTTTATGCTGACTGCAGAAGTGGGATTGCGATGCAGTTAATCTACGCTCTCCTAACAACTTGCCCGATTCGAAAGCCGGAGGTTCTTCCTAAATTGGTCGGGTAACAGGAGGCCTTCTGTAACTGGTCAGTTGATATTTCGAGTCACAAGCGCTGCTTTCCTAGTCATCATAGTTAACAAAAGGGTGGAGCCCGATTTACAATTTATCGGAGTAGTGTTCCCTTGGCCATAGTCACCATTACTTCTTGGTAACGGAGTATCTAGAGAATCCCGACTAATATTCTCTCTTTCTATCTTTCTGTCTGTTATGTTTTGGCGGCAGAACCGCTGAACCGATTTTGATATTTGGTATGTAGATAGTTTGAATCATGGGAGGGAAATAGGCTGCTGTTTCCAGAATTTCACGCGTACGAAGTCGCGGGATGCAGTTAGTATATACACTTTAACAAACCATACGAAAAGGTGGCAAAAGGAAAAGGTACGGAAGGTAAGGAAAGTGCCATTAATGGTACAAATCTAGTATTTATTCTTTATTGTACACATACATAAATATACATTGTTACAAAAGAAGTTCACAATGGCGAGCTTATCCCTTTGAAGAGATCTCTTCCAGCCAACCACACGTTGGTAAGACAGAGGATAGTATATAGACGAAATTTTCACATCAGAGCACTTCATTTGTTATGTAAACTACCTTACTCGCTACACTGAATCTTGACCACAATTTCCACTATAAGCATTTCTAGGCAGTAATTAATCCACTCTACTGCCCTTTAATAGCTTTTACAGCAGAATATGTTATGGCACTAAAAGTTTTCAAATTAAATGTATTAGATTCGTGTCGCCGCATAATATTATTTCAGTATTTCGGTATGGAGCTAAGGTAAACATCATTTGGAATAAATGATACCAACATTATTGTTTTAGTTAAGGATCGTGCTTGAATTTAATTATTTAAATTTGTTTAAATGTTAATTTGTATTTAAGTACGTTTTATTTTAAGGGAGCCCTCCCACCAGAGCTGTCCTAGCTGGAAAAAAATCACAGCGCAGCAGCTCTAAGCTATGAAAATAGAGCAATCCTATCCTATCCTATCCTCAGCACTCCTGAGCTGTCGTGTTCTACACTTTGAAAAGTAAATAAAGTTATCTGCGGTAGCTATACCCTTTCTGTTACACTTTGTATACGGGTGAAAAAAGGTTGTCAAAAACTAAAAGCGCATGAAACAGTCAACGCAACTGAAGAACTTACAGAAAATGAAAAAAAAATCGGCCTCTCCATACAAACTGTCCTATTAAGTTTGCAATTTCGTATGGAGAAGCCGATTTATTTTTTCATTTCCTATTAGTTGTTCAGTTACGTTAACTGATCATGCCGCTTCACTTTCTGCCAGTATAATTTGAATATTGTGCATTTCATCACAGTTTCTAGGCTTTCATCTACTACACTGCATCATGTACACTTTCCTAGTTTCGGACCATCACTCTGGCTCGACCGTATTTGCACGGTGCACTTTTTTTCTAACTAACGACGTTCTCTGAAAATGGAAAAGCCCGTCGGGTGCTTCGAAGAGATATATCGCGGCATTTAGCCGGCGTCCCCTCCAGAGATAAATATAGCCAGCTAGCCTCACCTACATACGACCTAGTATGAATTTGACACATCCGATATACAAGCAATATTTGTGATATTTCATTGTTGGATATTAAAGTAATAAAAAATAACAGATTTAATCTCTTAATGACGTCAGCTAAAAACTATATCGCTTCAGAATCAAAGATTGTACTGTTAAGTTTATTTTCGTAAATTTAAGTAACTATGTAGTTATCCCCTTTTGTGCATGCTGTGGCACCTACAGGTAGTATAATAGCGACTTTATTAGTAATTTTTTTTAAATATTGTTTAATTAAGCTTGATTGTAACTACTACCGAGGGTCCAAATAAAATAATATAAAGTGGCGCCCTGGTGGAAAAAAAGGAAGTGACAATAAAAAACCACGCGCTCCTTTAGATATGTTTGAATGTACTAAACCATACAATAAACTTAAGTCAATTTGAATTTTGAATTAGCCTGTTAGAACCGTACTCTAATCTACTATCTAGAGTACTAATGTTCGGGGCAAACAACTAGAACCATAATCGCGTGGTGAGGGAAGCTTTGCGCACGTCAATTTGTATGTAAAATCAACTCTGCGCAGCCAAGGTCATTGTTCAAGTAGTTTGCCCACACTTATACCTTCTTGTCTAAAATATCAGTGGAACACTGAGAGATAAAATAATACAGATAGACGAGCTTTCGTAGCTACTACATAACAAGTACTTCCATTTTACCTTGCTTTAAAATCCTGGAAAATATCCAAGCACCGGAATTACCGAAATGCGGAACGATTACCGGAACAAAAGACCGGAACGTGTTGAAGACGGCGCTGACGAAATTGATTTTCTGAACGAGGCCATGAATATTTTCAGTGATGAAATGAGGAATATGTAAAAAGAAGTGATTTACATCACTTACACTCGTAATAACATTAAGATTTAAATAATAGCGAATTCAATGAAAAACATGT
This sequence comes from Athrips mouffetella, assembly GCA_947532105.1. Lineage (NCBI taxonomy): Eukaryota > Metazoa > Arthropoda > Insecta > Lepidoptera > Gelechiidae > Athrips > Athrips mouffetella. Next base: position 3,068,288 of record OX383964.1, on the reverse strand, counting down.
ATTAGAGTTATTTTGGTTGGCTATGCCTTTCAACATTATATGAGAATAGGACTGAGCCTAATAGATTTGCGGCGGCAATCGTATGAACTAGTAGCTGTCAAGCTAACTTCACTCTGTTTCCGTTTAGTTTTCCACAACCACTGGGAACCACTGTGAAGTTAGCTATAAACCACTGTGATTTTCATTTGAAACGGATAATAAAGGAACTCACTTACACTCGAAATAACATAAAGATTTAAAAAATAATGATTTCTGGGGGCCTACTACGTACGTACCAGCACAGTTATTTCAAAAAATTCGATGCGTTTAAATTCGATGCGTTGAAATTCGATGCAGCAAGCTTTCACACAAATGAACCGCCTGAAAAGTTTTTCGCTAGTGTGCGTAAAAAAATAAAACCTGTTTTCGGATTTTGTTTGTGTTATAGTCTACGTAACTTGCTTTTTCAATACATTTGCTCGAAAAACGTACTTACAAGGACGTAAACATTGCTCGTAAGTAGTTACTTACCGAACTAGTGCGGTAAGTAAAAAAAGTATAATACTCGTACCAAGGAGTTTTTACACTCTGATCATAAAATTATTTTGTAAAAATACTACAGTGGTGACTTTTTACTTGGGTGACGACTGCCTACCTATATTTAAAATAAAATGGAGAGTACCAGGAGACCATAAATCGACAAGAGGCTGACTGTACCCATGGTTGGTTCCTTTACCAAGTGTATTACTTATACCTGTTTTCTCACAAATGTATTGAAAAACGTCGTAAGATACACGTCCATAAGGGTTATGACAAACTTGTGCCGATGGTAAACCCTCGACTTCGTCTCGGGCTTACAAAACGTCAATTCGTTTGTAATAACCCTACTTACGGAACTTGTATCTTAAACTGCTATTGTATCAGCCGAAAGACGTCCACTACTGGACATAGGCCTCCCCTAAAGATCTCCATGACGACCGTTCCTGTCTTGCGCTGCTCGCATCCATCGGCTTACCGCGACCTTGACCAGATCGTCGGTCCACCTTTTGGGGGGCCTGCCAACGCTTCGTCGTCCGGTACGTGGTCGCCACTCCGTGGTGGTGCTTTTGTATACTTACATTCATTGTGATGTAGAAGAATAAACTTCTCGTTTAGACATATCACTACATAATTTAAAAATTGCAATATCTTGCCCACAACGGACAGCATAGCGAAAATTTTAATAATAAATTTACAAGAAAACGTGCTCATAAACTTGTAATAATTCTTTAAAGCGGAAAACAAAGGTTTTATTGTTGGGAATGTTGTCAGGGTCGGACCTAGCAATTTTTTCTGGATGCAACCACAACAGGTACCAAGGGAGGAGACAGTGTCGTTTCTAGTTTTATTTATATTTATAAGGTATTGGATATTGCAATGAATTTGCAAGTTGACACTTGCAATGTTCGGGATTTTCGCGAACAGACAAAATTTATGTCTCGTATCTTTGTTATGTCTTGTCATCGTCTCGTCCTTATTGTCAGCAAAATATTGTGCAAAAGTATGCAAACGACACAATATGTATGACTAGCTTTCCGCCTGCGATTTCAACCGCATTAAATGCGTTTTCCCGTGGGAATGAAGTGTTTCCTCGCGGTAAAAAGTAGCCTTTGTGCTATTCCAGGACCTATCCTATATGTGTGCCAAGTTTCATTAAAATCCATTCAGTAGTTATTGCGAGAAAGAGTAACAAACATCCATCTTTACAAACTTTCACGTTTATAGTAGGATTCAAAACAGTTGCTGCGAACCAAAGAGATTTGAACCTCGCTACGCTCGGCGTAGCGAGGTTCAAATCTCTTTGCTGCGAACTTCTCATTGGCAGCGACGCGGTTTCAAATACTCGTAAATGTCACTGCGCAGTCTTTGCAAAGTTCAAAAAAAAACAACAATATTTGCTGAAGATAGAGAAAAGACAGAGATAAGACATAAACACGATGGCAACAGGACAGAACAAACGTTTTCCGAGACAAAGATGCTTGCTTACTACAAAGCCTTCCTAAATATATACATCATTTAATTTTAGTTCAATAGGGAACAATTAGCAGCGCAGGACCGGTCGTCATGGAAATCTGCTATGTCTAGCAGTGGACGTCTTTCGGCTGATATGATGATGATGAGGGAACAATTCACATAAAATCATCCGATCGCAAACAAGACTTGTATTGTAATGTAAGTCTCTCAAAGTGATCTTGGTTTGTCAGAATCGGACCAAGAATTTCTGGATCGAGCCGAACGCCCTTACCACTAAACCATGGAAGCATGAACCTGTCAAAAAAAAAACTTGAGTATCGGATATACAAGGTGTAAGGGACGGTGTACCGAAAACTGAAAGGGCGTGCTCAGTCAACGAAACTGAACAACTTTCCCAAAAAAACTTTTCTGGGAAATGAAAAAAAAATTTGACCTCACTATACAAACTGTTAGAGCAGAGTGAGCAATTTGTATGGAGAGGTCAAAAAAATTTTACATTTCCCAAACATGTTTCTTTGGGAAAGTTGTTCAGTTTCGTTGGCTGAGCACGCCCTTTCAGTTTTCGGTACACCGTCCCTTACACCCTTTATAGCGTGTATCGGAAAGGTGTAATAATACATGAAGGGTGTGAATCTGCCCATGAAACTGAACAACTTTTCCCAAAGAACATATCGTCGTATATTGTCGAAATACGAAAAATCCAATTTTACCTCCCATACAAAATGCGATATCAGCTGATGCAGTTTCTATGGGAGGTCTAAAGTTTTGTTCAGTTTCACAGGCAGATTTACACCTTTTAGTATTATCACAAGGCGTTGTTGTGGTTAGTAGTGAGCCTGCCTTTCACGCCGTGGGCTGCGGGTTCGATCCCCGCCCGGGACAAACATTTGTGTGATGAACACAAGGGTTTGTTCTGTGTCTGGTCGTTATTTATCTTCTTGTGTATGTATATTTGTCTCTGATACTCGTACTCATAGGCTTTGCCTTGTTTGGGACCAGATGACGTTGTGTGAAACGTCCTACCTTTCAGTTACACGCTGCAGAGGGTAGGAGCTCACGCGGAATTGGAGATGTTGACTCCAAATCCGCCTGTGCTCCATCCAACCCTCGCGGGCGCAATGTTTCCAGTCTGCCAACGAGAAGCAGCGATTACTTTCCTCACAGTATTCCCAGAACACAAATTTAATCTTTGTTCCTTTACTTCTCCACTAGCCACTGCTTAACTTAATTGTCTGCTACAATGTTCACCCTTTTATAATTCAAGTTCTCGTTCTTTGCAAACAGCCTCGTTTAGATAGAGAGACTTAAGAGCTAAACTTAGGGTAGAAAATGGCCTGAACTGCTTCGAGAAAAGGATGGTATGGCCGCGCCACTTTTTTTTTTCTTGCTCGACTTACGAGGGCACGCCAGATGTATGGATCTTAGTAAGGATTGTTAAAGGTTTTCGTCTATAATTTTCTAAAATAGACTAGTAGAAGTTACCGTTTTATGAACTGGATGGTACATAACAGTCATGCTCTTGCAAAGCCATTAACTTAACAATAATTTTCAAAAACTGTTGAAAATAAGGATATATATATATATATCAAAGAAACAAGTAAAAGCACCTCATAACATGTTGGTCTCTTTTTATATATAAAATCATTATTCTAATGCTATGCAGTGTCTTTGAATTCTCTTTAAATAATCAGCTTCCTTAAATGCATTCCACGAGCTTAAATGCATTTTTCTTGGAAAATCAAAGCGCATTTTTAGCATTCCCACCAGTCTTTACCAGCTCAGAAAACAAATCTGCATTTAAAATGCCGGTCTTAGCTTAGTAAGTACCATATTTCTACTCTCTGCTTCAACAGCTCACTAGCTTCATGTTATTGTCACGTTGAATGACTTGTTGGCGCTTACCATGCTGTCTGCATCATGCTTTGAGCTTGATACCCTATCCAGGAAAATGGTATCGGTAACCTCCATAACATGAAAAATATACCCTCCAAATTTCGTGTTTCTATCTTCAGTAGTTTCGTCTGTGCGTTGATACGTGAGTCATTCAATCATCAATCAATCAATCAGGATTTACCTATTTGTTAGATTAGTATGATAAATAAAGATTTAAGATTAATAATTTAATTTTTGACTATTTATTGCATCCAAAATAACGCAATACCCGTCAAAACCGAGGGCCCTTTGATTTTAGCTTTTGAGTTTCAAGACCACTCAACATCATCAATTCACATTTTCGAAATCAAAGGTACAAATTGTTATCTCAGAATTTCGGAGCCCCAATTTGAGGTCAGACGAGATTAATTTTCTTCAACGGAAGCATATAGTACAATGAATGCAAACCAAGTAACAATTTATGGTTTTAATGGATATACGTGTTAAATAAATTGAGTAAAACCTCTTACAGGACATGAAACTGAAGAACTTTTGTCTACCACTATCGAAAATTCGCAAAAAAATTTTGCTTCTTCATTCAAATCGATCAGCTAACGGAGGCAATTTGTATAAAAAAGCAGCTTTTTTGCAAATTGACAAAATTCGTAGAATAAATTTTGTTACTTTTCCAGTTAAGAGCTACATCCCTGAAGGGGATCCTAGTGCAATAGCGGGTTCTATTGGATCCCCGAGGGGATCACAATAGGGGATCGTACTGGAAATTACCCACCCGAGAGGTTTTGCGCCATTTTCTTAAGTTCACGCAACTTGATAAATGACGTACGTAATGAGCATCGACGACAAATTAATTCACATATTATAAGTGTTTGATTCCAATATTACAGGTTAAGCCTACTTTGGGATCAGATGTCCTTGTCTGAAACGTCACCCAGAATTATTTAGCATTGTAATATTATTACTTTGGAGCCCTAAAACTATATGAAGCGTGTCTGATTTTTATCTTGATTCCGTATATGGTTTCGTTCCTACCTAGTATCTTACAACAGAAAACTTATTGATGTCATTATATTATGTTGAATAATATATCCTTGAGTAAAATCCATGTCTAATCTAAATACGTGCTACAGCAGACTATTAGAGTAGAAGAAGATAGAACAAAACCGCGCAAGAAACCTCTTCAGCACGATCTACTTCAAGAGTCAGTGCAGAGTTTAGGTAGATAAACACAAGAAACACATTATCAGACTCTTAAAATAATCCGTGTTGCTGTAGTTTCTTGCCGTACCTTTTATATTGCCTTTTGAAAGCATCTGAAATGGTCTTAGGGTAGTAGACTCGCTCTATTTACATTGTATTCTGATGAAATTTTTCATACGGGGGTTTTCGGGTGCGAAAAATCGATCGAGGTAGGACTAATGTCTGGGAAAATTAGTTTTCCTCGTGTTTTTAAGCATTTCTTAAAACACCGCGATTTAGGCAAAAACCTACAGCGCCATCTGTTGGCGGGTAGCATAGCTTGCTCACCCAATGATATTTTAATGTTGAAGTGGCTATTGTGAGCGAAGCTCGGTCGCCCAGGTGATTGTAATACGACCTTAAATAAAGTTTCCGTAAAGAATCTGTATTGAATTATGCAGTTTTGCGATATGTGTTTTTTTGCCGCGCTTCATTATATCACTAATAATCCTTTACTTATTAGTTTAGCTTGTGCTTTAGAAAATACTACGTTCGTACCGACTTCGTACCATTTTTCTCCGCCCTGCTTATTTAGCTTTAATACGCTCTAGGAGCTGAAACTTTATGAAGCGTCGTGTTTGATTCTTATCCTGACTCCTGATGGGGCTTGCGAGATAGCTCGCTTTCCTGCGAGAATTTCGCTGGAAATTCTCTTGCACGTTTTATAAAGGTACTCTTTTGAAGGTAGGTTATTTACTTGACGTGTCTTGTTGCACGTAAAAGGTTTTTTGATCGTGATGAAAATTGCATAATCATATAATACTAAAACTTTACGTAAGAAAAATAATGGCTTTTTTAGTTTATCCTTTGCGATTTAACGAGCAATAATTGTATATAGGGTTCTATTGAAGTAGTGAACAAAATTTTAGCATTTTACTTAGACCATGTAACTGAAAAACTTTTCCAACGGAACATAGGTCGAAATACGAAAAAGCAAGTTTGACTACCATACAAAATGCTCAAAGTGGTCAGAATATTTTTCCTGGCGAAAAGTTGTTCAGTTTCATGGTCTGAGTAACACGCTAAAATTATGTTTACTATTTCAATAGGACCTTATATATAAATTTAATCGGTTTCTCGAAAACGGCTCTTAAAATTTTAATAAAACTCACTATAGCGGGCGAAAAACAGTCTCATGTGAGGAAAAATTCCTTTTCTTCGTTTTTATTAGCATTCGTTGAAAATGGTGCGTTTCAGAAACCCTGCAGTGCCATCTGTCGATGAGCTTTGATTAAAATTGAACAGAGCAAAGCTCGGTCGCCCAAGTACTGTTTATTATATTAAATCCGGAAAAAAATACACCATGTTCCTTGATTATGTTTGTAAAGATATTTGGTAAAGTTATGGAGACAGATCGATATGTAGACCAAAAAAGGTCTAGTTTGTGATTTAGACATCATCGAACCTTTAAGAAACATATTTAAAGACACCATTGTGAAAAAAAATACTAGGTAATATTGGATAAAGATCAGAAGACCTTTTGGCAGATAAGACAGAAAAAGTATTGACTTCTAATTTGATGAAAGGAAGTAGTGCCTTGACTTCTAAGAGTAACTTTTCTGATAATAACGAAGGAACAAAGATCCTCTAAAAGATACCAACAAGGAAACAATACAGAAGAATAATTGATACCGTTACGCCACATCTCGTTCCGTCGTTAATCAAACTAATGACGGATAAATACTTCCGGCATACCACGCCTTCTATCATAATGTACGTACAACAGTTTTCCTTGTAATAATTACTGTTTAGTAGAATCTGAAATCTTAATCATTCATTTATTTATTTATTTACTTGCGTGAATATACACATACATTGTTAATAGGATCTTACTACTGAAAAATAGAGTCTTTAAAATTTTAAGCCTATTTGACATGTTGAGATAAAATAATGAAATAGTGAACATAATTTAAGTATGTTACTCAGACCACGAAACTGAACAACTTTCCCCAAGGAACATAGGTCGAAATACGAAAAACCAAATTTGACCTCCCATACAAAATGCGCTATCAGCTGTTACAGTTTCTATGGGAAGTTAAAAATTGATTTTCGTATTTCGACCTATGTTCCTTGCGGAAAGTTGTTCAGTTTCATGGTCTGAGTAACATACTCAAATTATGTTCACTATTTCATTAGGACCTTATCTACTTTCATTCCCTCCAAATTTTATTTTTGTATTTATCATTAACCGTTAGGCCGTGAATCTAACATATTTATTTAGGGTTTAAAAGATGGATCTAGATGAACGGACAGAGAGACAGTCAAAATCTTAGGAATAAGGTCCTGTGTTGACGCCCTTTAAGTTCAGAAACCTGTAAACCAGAACACAGATGTACACAACAAAGTGAGGAAAGGAACTAAATATCACTAATAGAGAAGGGAGACAAAAGTAAAAGCTATTATATTTCCAGTCGATCTACAATACGGCTTTTAGTTTCGGTTGCGATGTCAACAGCAATAAATTGTGGGTAACGTGAAAAGTTTAAGACGATAACCGATTTCGTGAAGCTGCATCCACACTCTGAACAATTAAAATTAAATTTTATTCTGTGGGTCATAAGATCGATGAATGAATGGTCACCTCACAAACCATGGTGTCAGAAGTACTGAGCCGCCAAAAGCCTTTGGCATGGGTCATTAATTTAATAAATACTTTCTGTAGACAGTAGACTTGACCAATGGCACAGCCAATGGCTTAAAATATCTTCTGACGTACGGTAGACCTTAGATGAAGTAAGTTATGTAGTGTAGATGAGTGAAGTTTTCGACTTTGTCATCATCATCATATCAGCCGAAAGACGTCCACTGCTGGACATACTCGTAGGCCTCCCGTAAAGATCTCCATGACGACCGGTCCTGCGCTGCTCGCATCCAGCGGCTTCCCGCGACCTTGACCAGATCGTCGGTCCACCTTGTGGGGGGCCTGCCAACGCTTCGTCTTCCGGTACGTGGGCGCCACTCTAGAACCCTTACGCCCCATCGGCCATCGGTTCTTCTTGCGATGTGCCCTGCCCACTGCCACTTTAGTTTAGCGACTCTCAGGGACTTTGTCATAAAATGCTTGATTTATTTTTTAACTCAAAGGTTTGTTAAATTATTGTAACCCTGAATGTTAATCGACCAACCGTGAATGTCAATCTGCCTATTAAACTGATTAAATCTCCCTAAGGATAGGGCGAAACAAAAAAAAATGCGTAAATATACGAAACAAAAATTGCACAAAAAAGCGCATTTTGTATGGGAGGACATTTTTTTTCGTATTTCGACCTATGTTCCTTAGGGAAAGTAGTTCAGTTTAATGAACAGAATCACATCATTCAGGGTTATATCGATAGATAAACATTTTATTGCACACTAAAAAACAAATTCAAATAACAATAATTAATTACAAAAAGTGAGCAAAGGCGGCCTTATCGCTGTAAGCGATCTCTTTCAGACAACCTTTGGGAAGAGGAATCCATCAATGACCATACTCATACCCTTTCTCTTACACCTTGTATTCTACTCAATAATATAGATTAAATTTTTATTCATTTGAAAGAAAGCTATGTATTTGAACAATTTCTCGATACCTACCATAAATTCTAGATCTAACTTGTATGGAAAGTCAAAAATTAACATTATTTCCTTAACGATGATTAGAAGACACGAGTAGTTGTAACCTTTTATTACAACTTCAGCAGCAAATTGTAGGCTATATGAAATCTGTGTTTACAAATGTATGTTCGACTTTATTCAGCATAGGTAAGGTAAAACCTTTATACAACTTTTCCCTTCCAACATCACAAGAACTACCAATTTCCTTGACAACTTTTCGTCTCCGCAAAAACTAAGCTAAGAAAAGCCGAGATTAAATTAGATGAGGGATCTGGCAAGACTGGTGGAGTCAGTACAAACGAAATTGCCTCTAAGTTTCGCTGAGTATAATAAAATATGTAATTTCAGTAAACATGTGGATCATAAAAAATAACACAGCTAAAATTACAAGCAGATTGAATAAATCCAAATGAAGTAAGGATAAGTACAGACTTTTATAAAACTTTTCTGAGTTTGTTTTTGCAGAATCTTCTCAGCTTTTCCTTTGATATTGATTGATATTATTTAAAGACAATATAGCGTTCGCTATAAATATTATATGTGTACTATTATAAAAACAGTTTGACGGGTTATATGTGTAATCTCATTTTACTCCAAAGATCTTGTTACAAGCGACTAAAATAAATTTTTAGACTTTTTGACCAACCTATTTACGTTGATGATATAGTAATTTTATCTTCAGAAAAAATACATTAATACATAAAACGCTTTTCCTAGCGTGATCGTTTTGTAAATGTACCCTCATTTTATAAATAAATGAGAGCTTAACCGGAAAACCCTTTTTAGCGAACAATTTTTCCGAGCCAAAGTCTGACGAAATGCGAATATGAGGGCAGAGGCACTAAAAGTCACCGCAGGTGGAATATCCGGTGAGCTGGTCCAAGGAGTAAGATGCAAGCGAGTGCAAATACTTATAATTAAGTTATTCTACTACGCTTAAAGAAGTGAATCATTTCGAGCGTCTGGTAACTGGGTGCCCGGGGGTGCGCGTTTTGTCTCTTTCGCTCTCACCTGGAGCTAGAGTTTATAAACATATTTTATCAACATAATAACGATCTGCTTGTAAATTTGCGAAAATGGCTTGCTGTTTGATCGGTTGGTCATTTATGGGTCAAAATTGAGATTTAATGTGTCTTTGACAATTCATGGCATAATTTTCGGGATAACCAAAATGTTTTTTTGGTAGACAGGTTTATAATTTTGTAAGTACTATATTTTGATGGCTCAAGATTTTACACATTTTCAAGCATGATAACGTTTTTGTACACCGTGTTCCAGAGGATATGCAATATTTTTTTTTATTGAAAATGGGCTTACTTTTAAGAGCACTAATTAAGAGCACGTTCAGTTAACGAAAGGGTACAACTTTCCCTAAGAAACATAGGTTGAAATACGTAAAAAAAAATTGTCCCTCACAGTATTAAAAGAATACTATATCACAAATGTTTTATCTTCGTGTTTAAATAAATTTTCTTCTTTCCTAAATTCCACCCTTCTTAAGTTTTTTTTTCACTTTTTGATTCAGCGATTTATGTTTAGACCACACCCCGAAAACCGTCAAGTGAAAACTGGTTTCATTTTTGTGGGTAGTATTTACGAGTCCCCGGGGTGCGGGCTTGCTGGAACGTTACTCATTTTACCACGAACTCAATACACACTCATACAAGACCTTTGTAATTGAAAAACTCTTTATGATTGGGAAAGTATCTTCTATCATATCCAGCCTAAGGGCCTTCTTCAAAACTCTGTACGATATATTTTATGGCCATAGCTAGCTAATAAATTCGTATTTTTTTTTTAACCACACAGAAAAGAAACCGTTTTTTCTATGCCATAATTATCCGAGAATTCAATGATCCCGGCTAATTCTGCTTCTGTCTTTGAAAGAGCTATGTAATCAGAGCCCTCGGACGGCTCAACAACTCTGACACCAGGGTTTGTAAGATCGGTCATCAATCTTACATCTTAAACCATATGATAATCATAAAGGACGGGGGACGGGACGTTGTACTTCGGAGGGGTTAATCATAGTCACCCTTAGTCTCCTCTTACACCACCCACGGGTATAAATGGGTTAGTAATATTCTTTGCCGGCACCACACGGGACTGACTAAACCAAAACACATCGGCAAACTGTGATTTTGAGCGCAGTATGCTATTCCTTAATATTGTATGAAAAATTCTTTGTGCCATATTTCATCCCATGTCATTCGGTATCCTTCCTGCATTGCATAAGACAAACAGCTGAAAGTTTTAATAAACCTTCACTCACAAGTCACAAGTTACTTGATTCCATCTTGACAAATTGAAATTAACTTTTCTAAGAAACAGTACATTACAGAGTTGCGTTTTATAAAGTTTCATAATGTGTTTCCTTATACACTGTATCTGAGAGCGACTGTACAAACTTAAACGGTAGATTCTGACCATGAAACTGAACAAATTTTCCCAAGGAACATAGTTCGAAACAAGAAAAAACTCCCATGCAAAAATGTGCTGTCAGCTGATGCAGTTTGTATGGGAAGTTGATTTTTTTTTCGTATTTCGACCTATGTTCCTTAGGAAAAGTTGTTCAGTTAGAATCTACCAACTACTCTCTGTGTGTCAGTCCCGTCTGCGGCTTAGCTGAGAACCCTTAAGTACTAGAAAGTAGTGATTTGGTGTGACATACTACTCGTTAAATCGGTCTTTTAAAAATATTTAGAGTATTCTCAGAACGTTTTTTTATTTAGAGATTTTTTGCGAAATATTTTGCTTACAAATGCAATTTTTTATTACGGTCAAGTGTCCCCCCTCTGCCAGCTAAACGGATGATATTGGTAACGTGAAAAAAATCACAGTGGTAGTATATATGATAAATTTAAAAGGAAAACTATCACAGCTAAGTAGACTTTACCGGTTAAGAAGGAATAGTCAAAATACTGAAAATATCATAATGAGAATAAAACGCTGGACCTTCGTTAGAAGATAAAATGTTTGTGAAAAAATCAAAACTTGCTTAACAATAATCATTCCTGAGGCATCTACGGAACCCCGGTTTTTAGGGTTCCGATACCAAAATGGTAAAAAAAGGAACCCTTATGGTGCCGCTCTGTCTGTCTGTCTGTCCGTCTGTCTGTCACACCTCTATATCTCAGCAACCACTCATGCTATCGACCTGAAATTTGGAATGGTTTTAGAATATAGTTGCCCAACTTAATTGCACATGAAAAAATTTTGAAAATTTATGATTATTAATGTAAAGGGGGCCAAAATAGGGGAAGCCAAATTTCAAATTGTTGCTACTAGGTTGAGTGGGGTATCATATGAAAGGGCTTTACTTGTAAATTTTAAAATATATTTTTGTATTTTTTTAAGTTTCTTAGTTTTCAAGTTATGATGAAAAATGACAAAAAAAATACCATTCCCCCCCCTTATCTCTGAATTAATTACAGTTGACAGAAGTTTATGTAAACATTACAGCAAAAATAAAACAATCTTTCTAAGTTCCACACTTTTTTAGAAATCTACAAAAAACCTTTACAAACAAATTTAGTTTTGCGGTCCTGAAAATGGACTTTATTGCTTTCAAAAATACTAAAGGTATATCGGAACCCTCGGCGCGCGAGTCCGACTCACACTTGACCGGTTTTTTTCATATTCGTAGTGCTATTTGCTTTGACTACATTGGCATGTTTTTTAGAGGTATTTTAAACTTTTCAGGTATTTTTACGATTTTCTTATAACCTTGTTGTAATATGATTTCTTGCCGCCCGGCCAAGTGTAACAGAAGTATTATTATTTCAGTCTCGTATTACAGCTGGCATGTTAACAGCTGCGGACTGAAGATTTATGAGGTTGTTAAGAATTTTCATGACACACGCAAAGAGGCTACGCCTTTCAGGGCCACCCCTGAAATGGGACAAAAAATCAACGACGGCATGGCAGGTTTTTAGGGTGAAAAACGGAACCCTATTAATATGTCTCCGGTGTCTCAGTACAAAAACCTCCTTGTCCGGTGTCTTTCTGTCTGTCTGTCAGTGGGCTGTATCTCATGAACCGTAATAGTTAGACAGTTGAAATTTCACAGATTCGTATTTTTGTTGACACTATAACAGCAAATATTAAAAAAAAAATTAAGGGGGGCTTCCCTACAAAAACGTGTTTTTTTTAGCTCTATTGTAAACTACTATTTACTTTAATGTACAGGCAGTAAGCACATAGAAACTGAAAACTGTGTGAGAAAATAAAAAATTTAATTAAAATATTATTAAAACCATAGTCAGATGAACTTGAGATAGAGACTCGCTTAAGGTTAAAGAGTTTTTACGATAGAGCAAACACAAATATCGAGCATAAATCGCCTATAAAACACGTTTTTAGTAGGGAAACCCCCTTACTCTACTTTTATTATTTATTGTTATAGCGGCAACATAAATACATAATCTGTTAAAATTTCAACTCTCTACCTGAGTTACAGCCCGCTAACAGACAGGCAGACATACATCGGAGGCATGATAATAGGGCCCCGTTTTTCACCCTTTGTGTACGGAACCCTAAATAGCCAACGGTCTTTCTGATTTTTTAAAATAATTACTGAAACCAAAAAGAATTGTCATGATTTATTCCAAAAAGACATGAGCAATCGTTACAATAATAATTCATTTTTCTGTGACCGAAATTGGTCACTGAAAACCAACCCGGACATAACGACTTTTTCTCTGACCCAGTTACAAAAAAATAATATTTCCACCTGGATTTAAAGGTGACTTGCGCCTTAAGCGTGACACAGACGTACAGTTTAATGACGGAAAACTTTTTTTTTTATGTGGTTAGTGAACAAACAAGCAGGTGCGCCACCTGATAGAAAGTAGTCACCACCGCCCATAGAGCCCGCTGTTTTATTAGTGCATAACTTGACGCTAATAAGACAGCAAAACACGTTGCCCACCCTGAGAACTAAGATGGTACGTCTCGTGTGCCGGTAATTTCGCTGGCTCTCTTACCCTTCAAACCGAAGCACAGGAGTGCAAAGACTGCTATTTTACGGCAGAAATAGGCAAGGGGATAGTACTTCCCCAGACGGACTTTGCACAAAAGATCTACTGCCTCCAAAAAAAACTAACGACAAACTTTAAATAAGGATCATAAATTAATTTCAATAATGCCAGAAAACTTATCTTCACCATTCTTCACCAACGATTTACCTCTCATACAAATTGCGCTGTCAGCTAAAGCAGTTTCTATAGAAAGTTGTTTTTTTTTATATAAACCGATGTTCAATGAGAAAAGTTGTTTAGTTTAATGGACAAATTCCCATTTTTATGGGTTGTTTTACTCTTTTTTTAGACGTTGTGCAATTTTCTAAACACCTGGTTCTCCTCAACTACTTAGTTTACCTTACATATGAGACAGAAATAATTATAATTAAAAAATACGTAGAAATCTGTGAACTTTATATGAGTTTTTACGATCGACTACAAATTGACACCGATTCACTCGTATCAATCGAATGTCTGCGTTGAACCTAAAGTGGTGTCAGTCATATCTTTCATTCACAAGCTTCACAAGAGTCGTATTTGTGAAGGTTGAATGATTTGTTCAAAACTTATTGTAGATGACCGTTGTGGCTGTGTTTGAAAATATTTGTAATGCATAAAAGGATTTTTTATTGATCATTGTAACATTCGTAGATTTGTAAAAATATTTTTTTTGTGAAATATGTTGTTTTATTTTTAACTAGCGGCCCGCCCCGGCTTCGCACAGGTACTAATCTTCGGGTAGAGGTGGTGTCTTTTATTGCAATATAATGACGTAGCCTTCAACTTGCTACACAATTTATAAAACATTCTACTTATAATATTTCGTTGTACCTCAGGATGACAAACACAAAATAATGTACCTAAAATTTAAAAAATCAGGCTTCGGACGATGAGTCGCAACGACGTGGCTCGCTGATATTAACTTCAGAATATACATTCGGCTTTCAACGGAAATACGCATCGAGTTTGAAGCTCATTCTAGGACACTAATTAGAGTGATTTTAATATTGTGATATCTTCCAAGATATTCATTTAAATAACATGGTGTAAAGGACAATTTTGATCTTTGTTCATTGATTATTATCACAAATCTTTTAAATTAGATAAGGATCCTGAGGGCAAAAATACGTTCTAAAATACCTTATTTTGAAAATCTACTTTTTTGCTATAAAGAGTTGGTTAGTGTGGGTTTTCCTTAAAAGATAGACAAATACTATCGCGGACTTTTCTTTAGAACTCTTAGAGAGAAACAATTCTTTCATACATAACTTTCATATAAATGAAACCATTTACGCAGCGCACGCCCAGAAAGCTCTCTAGAGGCACGTTTTTTTCCGACTCTATCGACAAACATCTTCACAGTTCAGTTAATTTGCACTCAATATTTATAAATTATAGCTTTGAACCTTTCTATTTAGTTAATCTATCTATTAATGAAAACCGGATCGAAATCAATATAGTACTTCCTGAGTTTAGCGATCACAGACACTCTTGATGGATGACGACAGAAAAACGTTTCGGGGGACTTTCTTTTATAATATGTAGTGATGTAAGATTATAAAGCCTCCATGAAAAGAAGAATGCAAGAATGCTCGATGGTATTAAGATTCTTTGCAATTACTTTGCACGGACAAGTAACCGCAAATGCAAGCATAAAAACCTTGGAAAAATACAAACAATCAGCATACTTGCCCACAAGCTTGCCCTTAATCATGGTTGTCGCCAGAAAGTCATACATTTAAAAATAATTGGATTATAAAGGTATTTTTATTCAAAGACAAGTGCCTTCCTTTTTTATCGGTCACAATCATGTGCGAACTCTTGCCAGTCTTTTTAGAGCATTAGTCTGTTTTAATACTCCAACTGCAAGTTTTCAAAAAAAAAAAATAACATCAGGCCGCATTATCTCTAAGGCCAGCCTCGGCGAACCATCCTCTGGCACCCATTCCGTGGTTACTCCAGGCTACATATCTGGCTACATGAGACCGATAATGTCCAGCCGTGTCACGTCGTATCAAGGTGTTAAATCACAGACAGAGGACAAATAAATGGAGCACAAAGGCACCGCTCTGAATATAAGAAAAAGCAATATTGTACCATATTTCTAAAAGATTACCTAAATTTGCTCTTCTCTTCTTCCTAAACTCGTTGGACATATTTGTGCATGCTGTGCTCTCCTGTAAGTGATGAGGCACCTGTTCTTGTAAATTGTAAGCAACCTATGTAATCAATGTGCACTCGTTGTTGGAAAGCCTAATAAATAAAAATAATAAAAGAACTTGAATTGGACACCATAAAAAAATAAAAGACACACACACAGAGAGATAAACAAATATATCCATATCAGGATAGAATACCTACATATTTACACACTCCAAACTTTAAAGTTATCTGTGTACTTGTATCTTAATTTTACCTAAAAATATCTTTCCCAAGTGATTTCAGCTTACATTGTTAGTCCTAATTAAAGCTATTCGTCAAGAATACCCACAGACCCTCTTCAAGATTTTGTGATTAATAAACCAATTTAAATACGTTAAAAGCTCTTGGGTAAAGAAACATTTTTCTCAATCTATTTGACAATATATCATTTTTCTTGATAAAATGCGGCTACAAAAAAATTAACAGAGCTTCCGTCTTCCTTCTGCCTGCGGTTTCACTCAAAAAATAAGGTAGGGTAAAATATATTTCTGCTGGCGTAGGAAGGTTCTTTAAACCAAACTTTATGTAAAAGATAAGATGACTAAATCAATGACAAATGACAATAGAGGTATGGTGCTCCCATATTTCAGCGAAACACAAGAAACACATTGTACACATTGTAAAAACCGACTTTTAAAATAGGCCGTGCTGCAATCGCTTCTCGTCGTTTCTTTTACGCTGCCATAGCATGATCCGAAACGGTGTAGACTTAGGTGACTTTTAAGTAGTTCTTGATAGAAAAAGGTATGAATGTACTCATGATACTGAACAACTTTCGCCAAGGAACATAGGTCGAAATACGGAAATCAAGTTTTGACCTCCCATAGAAACTGCATCAGCTGATCGCGCATTTTGTATGGGAGGTCAAATTTGGTTTTTCGTATTTCGACCTATGTTCCCTAAAAAAGTTGTTGAGTAACATGAGTACATGCGTATCTTTTGCTATCAAAAACTAATTGAAAGTCACCCTATATTTGCATTGTATTCTGCATGACCTTCAATAAGTATTCTGTAAACAATCTACATTGAATAAAATTATCTGAATCTCAATTAATATAGCAACGATTGGATGGCGCTCGTTGCAAGCTGCCGATTAAAAATAAAATTGCACCAAATACACCCTTTTTTTAAACACCCCGGATATTTTAAGAGGTGGTTCCGTCCACGAAACTGAACAACTTTTCCCAAGGAACATAGGCCAAAATACGAAGAAAAATTTTCGACTTCCCATACAAACTGCATCAGCTGACAGCACATTTCGTATGGGTGGACGAAATTATTTTTTCATATTTCGACCCATGTTTCGTGGGAAAAGTTGTTCAGTTTCATAAGCAGAACCACCTCTTAAAATATCCGGGGTGATGAAAAAATTACGCTACATAAATACTCGTACTTATATGAACAAGGCGCTCGGTTGCAAGAGGACTGGAAGTACTAGAACGCTACTCTAAGGGCTGAAGGTTCAAGAAGAAAGAGAGAAAAAAGACAAAAAAGAGAAAGAAAGAGAGAAAGAAGGAGGTAAAGAAAGAGAGAGATATGTCATGTAATAGTGCTCACAACTATTCGGAGGTTTGTTCGATTGAGGCTGAGAAGTCGGTGGGTAAGTTAAGCACGAATCAGTGACAAACAATTAAACATCCAAACAACAATATTATATTATATTTATTAAAAGAATGAAAATTTGAGTGACGTCAAGACTGTCTTCATCATTAAACTCCAAACTTTTTTACGAAATTAATTGGAGACGGATTTTTAGATTACTTTGAAAGAAGTTGGAGAGTTTGGATTTCCTTTTCCTCGAAAGGTTGTCAACATACCCTTCCCCTCAAAATATTCTTGTTTAAACTTCAAGAATTGATGGTTTGATTCATTTGTTTCGAAAAGAAAGTAGGTGGCGAAAGAAAAATGTCATTGATAAGGCAAACCATACCTTCCACAAAATATGAAATAATGCAAG
This sequence comes from Athrips mouffetella, assembly GCA_947532105.1. Lineage (NCBI taxonomy): Eukaryota > Metazoa > Arthropoda > Insecta > Lepidoptera > Gelechiidae > Athrips > Athrips mouffetella. The sequence goes on along the minus strand of OX383964.1, from coordinate 3,050,390 downwards.
TTTATCCTAAATATGAACATTACTTTGTACCAATTTGCACATTATAGTTTTGAAATATAAATGACAAGATGCCCCCGCGAATTCATACGAAACATACCATAGAAAAAAGCACTTCCAGTTTTACACTGGAACACGGTCACCTCCAAGGGACAGAAGGCATCGTGGCCAAAATTGTAAGCTGATCGAAAATCAAAAGACCGCGCCATCAACATAGAAGGGTCGGATCGATGATGGTGGAGGGGCGCGTTATTTGAGCTTGGACAAACCTAACTTTCTGTAAAGACTGGAAACAGAACAGTGCGGTCAGTTAGTTGTTTCACGTAAACACGCCTTACAGTTTCACCAAATTTTTCCCGGTACTAGTTAGGTACATAGCTCTCACTTTTCAATAGGAGCCAATTCTTGAAATTCAAAAAGTCTCCATAGAAAATTTAAAAATTGGCTCCTATCAAAATTTGAGAGCTATGTACCTACCTAACCAGTTCCTGGAAAAAATTTGGTGCAATTTGGTGAATTTGACTATATAAGACTATAAGGGACCGGACTAGAAGGCTAAGAGGAGAAACGACCGAAGAAAGAAAAGGCCTTCGAAAAAAAATTTTACTTCAACGGTTATCAATATAGATTATATTGTAAATTAAGATTACAGGATCGGGCTGTGAGCTTACATAGGGAAACCGAACGGCAAGCGTCCGGTCGGTCTACCCCATAGAATGTCTAGTCTACCCAGATATCGCTGGCTGGATAAAGCTAAGAAGGACCTGCGCGAGCTTTAAGCTGTTACCTGGCGCCAAACAGCACTAAATCGAGACAGCTGGCACCTTTATGTGTCGGAGGCCGCTGAGCCACCGTAATAAAGTAAAATCACGAAATATAAAAACCCAAAATCACTATTTTCATGGCAATTAATATTTTCCCTTGTCGTTCCATCGTGCCAGCTCCAATGCTTACGGACAATATTTGTTTTAGTAAGATAAGACGAGTGTTTGCGTAGGCTGGAGACCCAGCGTTCGTGTTTTTGTTAGTCTTATGTCCTCGACGTATGATATAGAGGTATAGTAATAGGCACAGAGAGGTCCAGATGGAAAATCGAAAAACTAAAATAAGATTTTTTAAATGCTAACTTTTTTTTAGGGCTCCGATTCCAAAATGGTAAAAAAAGGAACCCTTATGGTGCAACTTTGTTACCTGTCACACCTGTATATCTCAGCAACCACCGTCCACTACAGGACAGGGAGCTCCCTCCAGAATTCAAGCTATTGTAGGAAAAATGTAGAGGGGAAGTACCATAGTCACCTCGCTTGTTAGCGTTACGGCTGGCACCATGGACCGCGGTTGTAGGTGACCGCAGTAAGTAAGATGTTAGATACAAAGGAGGATGCTGCTGCCCATCCTCCAGTTTATAACCCTTAGTCGCCTCTTACGACACCCACGGGTATGTAAGAGTTGGTACTATTCTTTGCCGGCATCACACGGGACGGACGGGACGGGCGAAATTTGGAATAGCTTTAGAATATGTTTGCACAACTTTATGAAAGAATAAAAAATATATTATTAATGTAAAGGGGGCCCAAATAGGAAGGGGATCTTTTAAATTGTCGTTACTAGGTCGAATGGGGTATCATAGAAAGGGCTTTACTTGTAGATCCTCAAATATATTTTTATTTTATTTTTTATGACTCATAGTTTTAAAGTTATATAGAAAAATGACAAAAAAACACGATTCCCTCCCTTATCTTCGAACTTTGAGACAGGAAAAATCAGAATTAATTACAGTCTATAGAAGTTTATGTATTAATTACATGCAAAAATATTTTTTTTAGAAATTTGCAAGAAACCTTTATTTTATTTAGGAGCCGGTCGTGTCCCACTGCAGGGCAAAGGCAGATTCAGATTCAGATTATTTATTCAATGTAGATTCTTTACAGAATACTTATTGAATGTCATGCAGAATACAATTCAAATAGAGCGAGTCTACGCCGTTTCGGATCGGGCTGTGGCAGCGTAAAAGAAACGGCAAGAAACCACTGCAGCACGGCCTACTTTAAGAGTCGGCTTTTTACAATGTATTTCTTGTGTTTCGTTGGAATATCAGAGCACCATACCTCTTTGTCATTCATATAGTCATCTAATCTATAGTAAGCTTTTTTACATAACGTTTGCTTTACACATTCTTTAAACTTTCTCTCAGGTAATTGCACTATATTGTCAGGTATTTTGTTGTAGTATCGTACACACAGACCAACGAAAGATGTATTGACTTTAGTTAATCTAGTATATGGTTGATCAATTTTGTGCTTATTTCTAGTATTAAAATTATGCCTGTCACAAATTTTAGGTAATTGATGAATGTTCTTTCTAGCATACATAATATTTTCATAGATATACTGGCATGGCACTGTCATTATGTTGATTTCCTTGAACAGTTCTCTCAGGGAATCACGAGTCTTCAGGCAATAAATTGCTCTTCTAGCTCTCTTTTGTAAAACGAATATTGAATGTATATCAGCTGCTCGGCCCCAAAGCAGTAAGCCATACGACATAATGCTATGGAAGTAGCTAAAGTAAACCAGCCTTGCGGTAGCTACATCAGTAAGTTGTCTGATTTTTCTGACAGCATATGCAGCCGAGCTCAATCGACCAGAAAGAGCCGTTATATGAGGGCCCCATTGAAGTTTAGAGTCTAGTATTAACCCTAAGAAAACTGTACTATTTACAAAATCTAATGGTTCATTATTCAATACTATGTTATGTGAAGTAGACCTTACATTTGGTAGTGCAAATTTAATACATTTAGTTTTTTTGGCGTTTAGGACTAAATTGTTAACAGTGAACCATGCATGAATCTGTCGAAGTGCATCATTGACTTCGTTATAATTTTGTGATTTTCTACTTACATTGAATATTAATGAAGTATCATCAGCAAATAACACAATCTTTGACAGATTCTTCACTACAGTAGGGAGGTCATTAATATAAATAAGGAATAAAAATGGCCCTAATATGGACCCTTGAGGTACGCCAATTTTGACAACAGATCCCAGGCTTCCCTTACATCCTTCCACACATCCAGGTTTTGAGTAAGCGTCTGCCATTGACGAGAGTGTTCGTTCAACTCGACTCGCCATCTCTTTCGAGGTATTCTGGCGCCAGAAACCTTACACACAAATTTAGTTTTGCTGTCCTAAAAATTGACTTTATTGCTTCCAAAAATACTATATATATATCGGAACTCTCGGCGCTTGAGTCCGACTCGCACTTGACCGTTTTTTTATATTATTGTATCAAGTGTGTTCCTGACAGCAACGACACTCGTTCTATTTTTACTTTCGAGCGGAGCGAGAAAGGTATTGTATTCGTGAAAAAAAAGTTTTTCTAATTTTCTCAAAAATGTGTTCTATATCACTTATACATCATAAAAAACAAGTCTCCCAAAAATGTCCGTCCGTCGGTCGGTCGGTCGGTCTGTCGGTCCGTCGGTCGGTCTGTCCGTCACGCTTTGGCCTAGCGGCTAAACGAATGGTCCGATTAACACCATATTTTGAATTTAGAAGTTTTACGCAAATCTATCGAAGGTTTTTAATTGTTTTCTTGCTGGCTCTCATTTTGAGGGTAGCTGTCATACAACGAAAATGAAAAATTTAAATTTTCTCAAAAACGGCTCACAGAATCTTGATGAAACTTTGTATGACCAAGCATCTCCATGTAAGATATCTTGCGCCAGTATCAATTGATCTGTGTAATTTCATATAAGGGGTGTTCCTGTACCACCAAATCGTAAATATGTAATTTACCCAAAATTGGTTCCATTGAGTTTATTAAAATTTTCTATAATATTAATCCTGGATTGGTTGTCTACCTGACTGGATATTCTTTATGATTTTTTTGAATAAAATTTAGTACACAGGGTGTACCAAAAACTGAAAAGGCTTGCTCAGTAGACTAAACTGAACAATTATCCATAAGGAACATGTGTTGGTAAATTTTAAAAATCTCCATGCCGGTAGTAGTACCGGTAGTATCCTATCGGTAGTATCTGTGAAAATTCTTATAAAGGGTGTTCCAGTACTACTAAAAGTTAAACATGTGATTTACTCGAAATAATGTTTGACATAATATTTAATGTTTGACAATTTGAATTCTGAATTGATCTGTATATTTCATTCGAATATTTTTTTAGAAAAACGTAAATAAAAGTTTGTATTTCCATACTATGTGTATGGCGTTACAAATTTTAGTTTGCGGTTGATAGTTTTTCCTTGAGTATTGCGAGAAAGTAAGTGCAGTGCTGCTGTACCATTTATTTTATGTTACAAGTGAGCAAACGAGCAGGTGGGCCACCTGATGGTAAGTTGTCACCACCGCACATAGCACCCACTGTCTTATTAATGGCATATTTTGAGACTAATAAGACAGCCAAGCGCGTTGCTTACTTTGAGAACTAAGATGGTGTGTCTCATTTGCCGGTAATTTCACTGGTTCCCTTACCCTTCGAACCGAAACACAGCCGCGCAAAAACTGCTGCTTCACGGCAAAAATAGGCAAGGGGGTAATACTTCCCCAGACGCACTTTGCACAAAAGCCCTACCACTATTAATTTATAAGGTTTATTTTGATATAAGGTTTTTTAAAACCAGACGGAGCTCTCACAATATACCCTAAGAGCTATCCTATATTTTTAAGAAAAAAATAATATCAGGCCAAATTGTTGTAAACGGCTTTTAAATGCAATTTTAAGAGACTATATTTTTGAATCCACCCAAATTTCAAACTGGAAGGTACAATTTCAATTTCTGGAGGTTTCAATTTCCATATTTTTTTTTTGTTGGATTTAGTACACTATATGTTAAGGGACGTTAATGAAACAAAAGCATTGAATAGCTGATCTGATAGCATTTTTATCATACGAGTAGGTCTAATGCAACTTTGAGATTTACGTAAATTTGTTTTTTAGACTTAATTGTGTTTCCTTTACAAATATAGGAGGATTATATACTTAAAAAAAAGATAAAAATAAAGGTAAAAATATTTATAGCATTTTTGCCCTTCTTTTGTGGAATTTATAATACTTTTAATATTATTTTTTTTAAATCATGCGGTCGTTAATTTGGGTGGATTACTAATGAATTATTTTATAGACCATCTAATCTAATTTTTTACGAAAAAAAATTGCTGATATGATTTTTTGTTGAATCTTCATACAGTGAAATCGTTTGGCTCTTAGGCTAATAGACAATCATGTAAGTCGTTTGACATTTATGGTAACACTCGCTGCACTGTTGGTAATTTTTTTAAGACTTTGTGAATTAAATATTTTTTGAAGAAAATCTATTACAAACATTTGAGGTAGGGAGCCCTTCAGAACTCCAGCGAAAAAGCACGGTACTTTGGAGGGGATTTACCATAGTCACCATGATGCTTGTAAGCGTTGCGGCTGGAATATAGGTCAAAATATGAAAATTAATTTGCCTGCCTAAATTATTTTTCTAAAATTAATTTAAGGTTGCCTGGAAGAAATTACTTTTTAGCAATAAGGCCACCTTATTGTGCTCCAATTTTATGTCCACATATGTTTTTGTACTTGTTGTTATCTGTGTGCAATAAAAGAGTATTGTATTGTATTGTGTTGTCTTGTGAGTTGTTGTGTTGTGTTGCGTTGCATTGCATTGACTTACATTGCATTGCATTGTGTCGTATGAACTTCCATAGAAACTGCATCAGCTGATAGCGCATTTTAGGGAGGTCAAATTTAGTTTTTCTTCGACCTAAGTTCCTTAAGGAAAGTTGTTCAGTTTCATGGCCTAAGTAACATGTTCAAATTATGTTCACTATTTCAGTAGGACCCTACACAGGGTGTAAGAGACAGGCTTCCGAATACTGAAAGGGCATGATCAGTCAACGATACTGAACAACTTTCAGTGAACAAAACTTTCAGGAAACGAAAAAATATAACGGCGTCTACATACAAAATTGTTAACTTGATCGGTCAGTTTGTTCGCAAGGCTGTCCCTAACACCCTGTATATTTTATTTAACATGCGGAAGAAATCTAATTTTCAGGTCCCTTGACGTCTTATAACGCCAAATTTACCTAATTGCACCAAAAATTTTCCAGGTACTAGTTAGGTACATTGCTCTCAATTTTTGATAGGAGCCATTTCTTGAATTTTCTAAGGATTTTTTTTTAAATTCAAGAATTGGCTCCTAGTAAAAATTGAGAGCTATGTACCTAACTAGTACCTGGAAATTGTAAGTTTTTTATTGTCGCTTCTTTTTTTCCCACTATGGCGCCACATTGTTTGTGAAGCGATGTAGTTTAGCTGACGTCATTAAGAGATTTTAATTTCCAACAATGAATTAATGATTTTGACTTTGACTTAAGGCGTGTCTACGTGCAACAGCTAATTGATAGCACTTTAAGAAAAGTTAGTTACTTATAAAACATCCCGATTTCTTCATGTGTAATTTGTTTTTCCTGTATACATTTTTCTTCGCTTTGCTGCAGTAAATCAGATTCAAAGTGAGCTCATATCAGTAAAATGCGTGCTTAAATATCCAATATTGTAAATGAATAAAAAAATGAATAAAATTTTCTTTATTTCTTTTAACAATGCGTACTAAGAATCTATTACGCAGGTGTCTCCAAGTAAGCTTAGCGCCTGTGTTTGGAGGCACCGCTCTTCTATCGCTAAGAATTATAATCTACTTTTTTAAAAATAAGTTTAAAGGCACATAAAGACCACGTAGCGACGTAAGTATGTCAATTTAATTATCAGTATGTGTGTAATAGAAAATGTACATTAGTAATTTATATTATTGTGCTGTAAGTGTGTGTGTGTGTGTGAGCGTGTATACGTGTGTGCAGGTGCGTGTGTGTGAGTGTATATGTGTGATAGAGAGAGAGAGTGTATGTGCTTGTGTACTATGGCGAACGGGTATTTAGAAGTAAGTGTAAGAGAGTGAGTTGATAGAAACATAGTATAATTGTTAGTTTATCTGTAAATAAGACATAATGTTATTTAAATAATAAAAACGTTGTATAAAAAATATATAGATCAGGTATTATATAATATAAATAACATATTATTATATAACAAAGATTTTATGCAAGTTTGTTTTAGAAAATAAGCCCTAGGTAGTTTATTTTTTCCTTACGTAAGACATTGTTTCATTACATAACGAAAGAAGGTAGGAAGATATTTGAAATGGTGAGCAGCTAGCCCTACGACAGTGTCTTGGGATCGGTAACATGAATATAAGTACAAGTTCCACTAGCTACTCAGCCATCAGTTTCTCCACCACATCATAGGGTTTTGACTGAAGCCATTTGGGTATGATTTTTTTACAGTCATACAATGTTTTAGGATATATATTTTGCTCCTTATTCAGTGTATTGTATAGTTTAGAAGAACGCTTGTGAAATTGTCTGGTAGCGAAAGTTGTGTTGGTCTTAGGTACTTGTGCTACTATATCCTTTCTCCTTTTGGTTAAGACACTGGAGTCATACGAGAGGGTTATGTGTTTTCTTAAGACGGTATGAGAGATATATAGTTTTCTTATAGAAAGCAATTTTGACAGTTGATATAACTTCTCCGTTGAGAACCTTCTTTTTTTGAAGTACATGATTTTGATCAGACTACGCTGTGCACGTTCTATTTCGAGAAATTTAGTTTTTGTAGTTCCTCCCCAGATTGAGATACAATATACTAAAACAGACTGAACCAATGCTATGTAAATCTCTTTAAGGAGATCTTTGGCTTCGTTATTAACATCACTTGGGCCAGCATCTACCCTTGGCACCACATGTCTAAGTGTTTTGAAGATCCAAGACAGTTTCCTAATTCTCATGATAACATATTCAAGATGCTGATGCCAAGACAGTCGCTGGTCCAAGACGACACCAAGATATTTAGTTTTTTCGACTTTCTTGATTAATGGGCAGTCGCAGAGTTCATCACCCGTTTTATTTGTGCAGCTATGAATTTTTATATTAAGATCCTCCCTAGGTTGAGTATTATTATTGATACTAAAGCAAATATAATTAGTCTTTTCAGCGTTTAATGTAAGTATATTGTTGGTTAACCAGCATTGTACTTTAGTCCCAGTTCCGTACTTTGCCTAACGCTATCCCAGGAATCCCCAGTGAAAACGACGGCGGTGTCATCGGCGTACGAGAAAATCTTAGCATTTCTGATCTGCATTTCACAAAGATCATTAATATAAATTAAAAATAATGTTGGTCCAAGTACACTGCCTTGCGGCACACCGAATGACACCTCCTCGAATTCACTGGTACTATTTCCAAGCTTTACTTTTTGCTTTCTGTTAGAAAGATAGTCTTTAAAAAGGATAAGTGGGGTTCCCCTTATACCTATTGATTCAAGTTTGTGTATAAGAATAGGGAGAGAGACGGTGTCAAATGCTGTTTTTAGATCGAGAATTACAGAAATACATTTTTTGCTTTTATCAAGTTGTTCGACTACTACTGAGCTAAGTGCAGTCACAGCATCCTCAGTTTATCTGCCTTTCCGAAAGCCAAATTGGCAGTTTGAAAGTATATTAAAAGTATCTAAAAAGTTATGCAGTCTTTTATTTAAAAGTTGTTCTAATATTTTTGAAAACGCGGGGAGCACCGAGATAGGTCTATAATTATTGACCACGTCCCTCTTCCCACTCTTATACACAGGTGTAACGACTGAGAGTTTAAGAGAAGTAGGGAAAACACCTTTTTCAAAGCATAAGTTAGCAGCATGTGTGATAATTGGAACTAATTCTGTTTTTGCAAGTTTTATAAAAGCGGTTGGAATATTATCCCATCCGGGTGCACTGTCCGACTTTAGATTCATGATAATACTGCCAACTTCATCCGTGTTAGTCGGAAGGAGGACAAAAGAGTTAAATTGTGTTGCTGACCGAAAATCGGAGTTTAAATTATTTGCTTTAGATTGAATTTTTTGTGCCAGCTCCTTACCAATGTTTACAAAATATTTGTTAACAACTTCAGCTGATTCCGTCGGTGAGGTTTTTAAGTTAGTTTGAGATATTGCTTGATCTTTCTTAGATATAAGATACCTATACTGCGAGACAAATTAAAAATCTGACTATACTTGAGCAGGGTAATTAGGACATGAAACTGAACAACTTCCTAGGTCGAAAAATAAGATTTTTTTTGTGTCGTCCCCTACAAATTCCAGAAAACACCGGGCAGGATTTGTAAGGGGAAGCTAAGTTTTTTTAGGGTTCCGTACCTCAAATATCCCTTATAGGATCACTTTGTTGTCCATCTGTCTGTTTGTCTGTCAAGATCCTTTTACTTAGGTAAGCTTAAAGAGGTATCAAGCTAAAATTCATATCAAACCACTATCAAACTGTCCCTTGGTGCTGATTAAAATCAAACTTCTAAGCCATCGCAATCAAAAGATATAGCCCTTTATGCCGCAAATTTTAGAGTTTTTCGACACTTGCAAGGGAAGCAAAACCTACAGGGTACTTCCGGTGAACTCAGAATCTTGAAATTTTGTACCAAGCAAAGTCTTGTAGCACATATTGCGAAAAGCATAAATTTTTAGTTACATCATATAATAAAAATATTTTGAATTATTTTTAACTTACTAGCCTTTTTCTCATGAACGCGTCAAGGTATTAAATTGAAATTCAAATCAAAGACTCAAGTCTATAATACCTTTAAGGTGTAACAAAATCAAACTTCTGTGTCAACCCAATAAAAAAAAACAGCAATTTAAGCCGCATATTTTGAAGGTTGCAACTACTCGCAAGGGAATCAAAACCTGAAGGATACTTCCAGTCCACCTAGAATCTTGAAATTTGGCATGAAGTAAAGTCTTATGGCATACATAAAGGAAAAGTTCCGAAAACCTTAAATTTTAAGTTATCTCACATACTAACATTTTTTAGCTATAAAAAATTAAAAATACCATAACATTTACTTAAATACCTATAGGTTTGAACGGAACCCTCGGTGCACGACTCCAACTCGTACTTGACCGGTTTTTTTCTATACTAACACAACCAAAACCTACGCTTGCGGTAAACAAAACCTACGAATGCGTGAAAAGTAATATAACCCGTTCAAACAACTTTTCAATTTTTGTCTGTTGGTCAGATTCCAACTTAATTGCATGCTGTATGAAAGAGACGATTGCAATGAAAAGAAGTATTCCTTACGTGTTTTATGTATAGGCTCAAACTCCACGCAAACAAAGGCATGGTCATATCTCGTATTGTAATAAAGTTTTCCAGAATCCAAGATTCAATTTCGTAACAGTTTCTGCAAATAAATTCAATCCTATCAGAATATTCTTAAGAACAGGCTACCGCAAAGGGGATCCCCCATAAATTGCAGGAAATATGTATAAGGGATCGTTCAATAAAGTCATGGATATTATGGGAAGATATTATGGCCCATTGAAACCAATGAGGTCTTTATTGAAAGTTCACCAAACTAAGGTAGCTAAAGGGTATGGGTTCGTGATTGATGGACTGGCAAAATGGCTGAGTGGTATTGCTTTTTCATGCTTTATTATAGAGTTGAAAGGGATGGGCAGATGATTACTAGTAAAATGAATTTTCCGTTGTTTTACATGTTAGTATAATGTATAATTACTATAATAATATATTTTTCAATACATTTGCTGGAAAAACGTACTTACAAGGACGTAAACATTGCTCGTAAGTTGTTACTTACCGAACTTATGCGGTAAGTAAAAAAAGTATACTACCAAGGAGTTTTTCACTCTGATCATAAAATTATTTTGTAAAAACTTGGTGACTTTTCACTTGGGTAACGACTGCCTACCTATATTTAAAATAAAATGGAGAGTACCAGGAGAACATAAATCGACAAGAGACTGACAGTACCCATGGTTGGTTCCTTTAACAAGTGTATTACTTATACCTGTTTTCTCACAAATGTATTGAAAAACGTCGTAAGATACACGGCCGTAAGGGTTATGACAAACTCTTGCCGATGGTAATCCCTCGACTTCATCTCGGGTTTACAAAACGCCAACTCGTTTGTAATAACCCTACTAACGGCACTTGTATACGTTACGTGTTTTTGTTTAAGAATATTCAAGTAGGTTTTACGTTGTTCTTGTAAAGTTTAATCGATTCAAACGAAATTTTCAAGTCGCAGTCTTATTTCATAATCATTTCATTTATTATGTGAATAGAAAATTGGCTTTAGTTTTATTCATTTATATATATCCTTATTTATTTATTTAACTGTTTATTGTACACATAAAAATACAAATAAAATAAATAAATATATCCTTATTGGTTATTAACTTAAATAGAAGATACAACTATATCAGTACCAACGCGGCAGATTTCATTTGATAAAGAAATTGAAATGCCTGTTTTTAACAATACCTAAATAGTCCTTAGGCCAACGAAGATATCGGTATAATTTTGCGGTACCTATTTTTCTTTCTACCCTTTCTTTCTACCCCGTTAGATAGGTTTATTAGGTTGTCAATGGGGTGTTTTCGAGGTTTCGAGTTTAAGGTGTTCAACTAGATGGCGCTACTGATCACAGTTGGGAAAAAGACAAATGGAAATATAGAGACACTGACACTAAACGGTCATCCAGTATGAAAATGATTAAGTCAGTTTGATTGCTATTGTTAAATGTCTGTGATATATTTTTTTCTAAAAAGATTTCATTTATTTTACAAGGCCCAAAAATTTTAACTACCAACAGTGATGAGCGTGCCACCTATCGACACTTAAAAAAACGTTGTTGACTAACGTCATAGAAAATTGCCTATTAACAATGATTGATGTCTCAAAGTGATAGCACAGCAGCCAATGCAAGAGTTCAAAAGATACCCAATCTATATATATAAAAGAAGAAGGTGACTGACTGACTGACTGACTGACATATCAACACACAGCCCAAACCGCTGGGTCTAGAGATTCCAATTTGGCATGTAGGTTCCTTATTAGGCCTAGGGGTGCACTAAGAAAGGGTTTTTACCAAAATTCCACCCCTAAGGGGTAAAATAGGGGATGAAATTTTGTATGAAAGTCCGTCAGTTTTGAAGTTAGGATCTTCAAAATTTGTATTTAGGCTGACGACTAGAAATTTATATTTACGTCTCAGGGTTTTTGAAAATTCGACACCCTGAAGGGTGAAAAGGGGGATGAAGTTTAAAATTCTTTATTTTTAAAGTAAAATCCACATAATTTATTATTAAGGCATTAATGATGTAATTCTATGCAACGTTCATCACTGTTACTCGTATTGAAATTGCGACCCAAATTCAACTCCTAAAAAAGGGAAATGGGGTAAAAAGGTTTAAAAACCAATATGGGTATCGTTTGTATGGTTTATTGGGTCGCTGATTACGAAAACTACAACAATTTTGAAATCCAACGTGGTGGACGTGAAATACCATCATCCCCTGGGGATGGGGTTGGGGTGCGATAGGTTTGAAATATTTTAAAATAAATATGGGTGTCGTTTCTATGTTAGGGATAGCGGTTAAATTGGCGTTAGGGGTAGGGATAGGGGCAGGGATAGGGAGAGGTAGAGGTTGAGGTTGAGGTAGAGGTAGAGGTAGAGGTAGAGGTAGAGGTAGAGGTAGAGGTAGAGGTAGAGGTAGAGGTAGAGGTAGAGGTAGAGGTAGAGGTAGAGGTAGAGGTAGAGGTAGAGGTAGAGGTAGAGGTAGAGGTAGAGGTAGAGAGGTAGAGAGGTAGAGAGGTAGAGAGGTAGAGAGGTAGAGAGGTAGAGAGGTAGAGAGGTAGAGGTAGAGGTAGAGGTAGAGGTAGAGGTAGAGGTAGAGGTAGAGGTAGAGGTAGAGGTAGAGGTAGAGGTAGAGGTAGAGGTAGAGGTAGAGGTAGAGAAGTAGAGGTAGAGAGGTAGAGAGGTAGAGAGGTAGAGAGGTAGAGAGGTAGAGAGGTAGAGAGGTAGAGAGGTAGAGAGGTAGAGAGGTAGAGAGGTAGAGAGGTAGAGAGGTAGAGAGGTAGAGAGGAAGAGAGGTAGAGAGGTAGAGAGGTAGAGAGGTAGAGAGGTAGAGAGGTAGAGAGGTAGAGAGGTAGAGAGGTAGAGAGGTAGAGAGGTAGAGAGGTAGAGAGGTAGAGAGGTAGAGAGGTAGAGAGGTAGAGAGGTAGAGAGGTAGAGAGGTAGAGAGGTAGAGAGGTAGAGAGGTAGACAGGTAGAGAGGTAGACAGGTAGAGAGGTAGAGAGGTAGAGAGGTAGAGAGGTAGAGAGGTAGAGAGGTAGAGAGGTAGAGAGGTAGACAGGTAGACAGGTAGACAGGTAGACAGGTAGACAGGTAGACAGGTAGACAGGTAGACAGGTAGAGAGGTAGAGAGGTAGAGAGGTAGAGAGGTAGAGAGGTAGAGAGGTAGAGAGGTAGAGAGGTAGAGAGGTAGAGAGGTAGAGAGGTAGAGAGGTAGAGAGGTAGAGAGGTAGAGAGGTAGAGAGGTAGAGAGGTAGAGAGGTAGAGAGGTAGAGAGGTAGAGAGGTAGAGAGGTAGAGAGGTAGAGAGGTAGAGAGGTAGAGAGGTAGATATGGGGTAAACCAGGTTTCGATTGATTTATTACTAGCTTTGCGGTTTCACCCGCATTAAAAGCGTTTTCCCGTGAGAATGAAGTGTTTTCCCTTGGTGAAAAGTAGCCTATGTGCTATTCCAGGACCTAACCTATATGTGTGCCAAGTTTCATTAAAATCCATTTAGTCGTTTTTGCGTGAAAGAGTAACAAACATCCATCCATCCAAACTTACAAACTTTAGCGTTTATAATATTAGTAGGAATATTCTATATTTATTTATTAAGCTTTATTACATGCACTTATAACTAGCACTGTTAAACATACGTAGTTTTGTCTCGACGCTATCCTCTTACTATTTGAATTGCGGATTCCGATTCCATTTAAATACACAATTGCGTGTAACACTTACGAGTTGTTTAGTGATAAAATAGTTGACCTTTACGAAAAGGCCTTTATAGCTTAGGAATCATCTAAATTGCGAACGTTCTCTCCTTAACCGCATAGTATTATGTAGTTTGTTATTTAGAATTATCTAGTAACAAGACAAAATTCCAGACATTATAGGTATTTGTAAGTCTGTCGTCATTCGACAGAGGTACGCAATATTCCGGCACTAGATTCCAGCTAAGTCGAGCCTGGAATGCTTGAATCTGGACACGAATGGGCAAGGTTCGATCAATGGGTGCAAGCTAGGGGAATGTTACTTATGCGGCACCACCGAACGATAATGCTGGCTTTCAGCTTCTCGCGTTTTGCCATAGATGGTACAGTAAAAGGGTGTACAGAAAACTGAAAGGGTGTGTTGTGGAAACTGAAAACGAAACTGAGCAACTTTCCCAATGAAATATGATTGGGAAATAAAAAAATATTCATTCAAACTTTAAGATCAAAGTTAGCAATTTTTATGGACAGGTAAAATAATTTTAAAGTTTTTCAAAAATGTTTATTTGGGAAAGTTGTTCACTTTCGTTGACTATTGTGCTCAGTTTTCGGTACTTCGTCTCTTACACCCTGTATAGATTTACTTCATCATAATCATCATCATAACAGCCTAGTTCGGATCAAGATCCCGAGGTTCAGCGTTCGATTCCCGGTAGACAATGACAAACAAAAATCTATTTTTAAGATTTTCCCAGTTTGGTCAGGACAAGGTTGAATTACTTGATTGTCTGAAAAAATATTAAATTCAATAATTTTATATCTAAGTTCTCTACAGTAGCTCGAAATGGTGCATGATGATGACCGAAATATTTGCGGCATTTTCGGATCGCCTCTACAAAATTCTCACCATTTCGTTTGTGGATTTTCACAATTTCTATGCGTTGTTGCTATGATGGATTAGTTCATCATTGCATATAGAATTCAAGTCAAAAATTGGTAACACAGCGTATAATTTAAATTCATATATTTGAAAATTTTAACACTTCCTTCTGTTCGAATAAATCTACAAAGTAGAAAATCGCATGCTATCACAACCACAGGCAGGATTCAAACCTATAAGTCTTCTCCGTCAGTAGTTGTAGTTTAGTAGACACTTTAAGTAAATAAGTTTACTAGAAATATGATACATTTGACCTCAACACAATCAACACACGTCCCGTTACAAACACAATACATGACAACAGCTACGAGAACGTGAACAATACACTAGACGTGAAACACTGAGTCTTGCTTGTCCACAGATATGAGAAATAAAATGGAGAAACCGGTCGACAACAATGAAATTGTGATTACCAAATACACACGGCCACACCGCACGTCGGTAGAAACACTTTGACCTTGAGCGGGTCTATGGTTTCAAGCGTTTGTAGCGTTGCGCTGGTTCAGTTTTGGTTGGTTGTGGTTTCATACTGGTTTTGTTTCTACGAGCTTTGCTTCCGTGAACACAAGTGTTATATGATTTGTGAGCGACAAATGTTATTTTTAAGTTCAATACTTTTTAATGTTTTCATATATATACTTTTTTTTTATTCTTGCTACCGACCTTCAAATAACTTACCCTCAATTTAAATGTTTTAAGTACGTAGTGAAGATCTGTACGAGTAATTGGCTAATGTATAGATTACTGTATTGGTTTATATTGTATGTATTAATGCTGTAGATCTTAGTTAAATAAATAAAATAAAATAAATAAATAAAATAATGCCATTTTCAAAAATTTTGAACTCTCCATACAAACTGCCCACTCTGGGCGAACAGTTTGTATGGAGAGGTTAAAATTTTTTTTCATTTCCTAACATATGTTTCTTTGGGAAAGTTGTTCAGTTTCGTTGGCTGACCACGCCCTTTCAGTTTACGGTACACCGTCCCTTTCACCCTTTATATTGGGCAAAAATAGAATACACGCTCAATTTAGGTACACTCGCGCAAAAAATTCTATCCAGGACACCAAAGAGATTTGAACCTCGCTACGCCAGCGAGGTTCAAATTTCTTTGTAGGAGACCATGCTGCCTCTACTACTGGTATTTAAGATTTCCTACATCTGTGGTCTTGTCGCTCCATTCGATAGTACGCCAGTAATTTGACGAATGGGCCTCAGATCCGTTGGAACACAACCAAATGGTTGCGTGCTTAGTGCTATTGTCATTGCATTGTTGTATGTGAGACTTTTCGAGAGATTTTCAGCCGCCAAATGGCTATTCTAAGCAAGAAAAAATAATATAAATGAGTACCGAATGTTATATCCAGATAGTTAAATCCCTTTTTGAGGTTTAGCTAAGCATAAAATACATCACTGTTTTATGTAAGTACCTTCGAACAGATAAACATTATGCTGGTTTAATCACTTCATGGTAATAAACGAAATCGTATTTTATTGACAATGTGTTTACTCATGACTTCAATATAATCTTGAAGGTAGAGATGAGGTCGACGATAAGACGAGCTTGCCCAGAAGAAGCCTATTCACTCGCGACTTGAATAGATTCGGGTTATATAAACTCGAGAACACAGACACAGTCAGGCACTCCTTAGCCCTTATCCGTGCGCATTATAAAAGATGTTGCACTGAATATCAACCAATTGTGGGTGATATCCTGCTGTGTGTCTGGATTCCTGATCGTAGTAAGGGGATGGCGGAATAATCTCATAGAGCTCATGCGCACACTCTCCGAAGTACAATCTGTAATAGACCGAAAGACAAAGAAGTAGCAACAAAGTTTTGTATGGCGCCAGATCAAGGAACTGCTCTCCTAAATAAATACTTATTTTCAAGATGGCGAAATGAAACAGAAGCACTGTCTTAATTAACCAAGTTTACCGACTAATTGCAATAATTAAGACGCGAGAAGATCAAATAAATAAAACAACTGTGTGCAAGGTTTTGTTTCTTGGTTACCGAATTATTTAAATGCCAACTTTAGAGGCAGCGCAGTCGCCAGATTTTATGTCCGTGAAAGTCCACCAGTGTGGCCGGTATTGCAAAAATATCGTTTTTCATCATCATCATCACCATATCAGCCGAAAGACGTCCACTGCTGGAAATAGGCCTCCCCTAAAGATTTCCATGACGACCGGTCCTGCCCTGCTCGCATCAAGCGGCTTCCCGCGACCTTGACCAGATCGTCGGTCCACCTTGTGGGGGGCCTGCCAACGCTTCGTCTTCCGGTACGTGGTCGCCACTCTAGAACCCTTACGCCCAATCGGCGATCGGTTCTTCTTGCGATGTGCCTTGCCCACTGCCACTTTAGTTTAGCGATATTCTGGGCTATGTCAGTTGCTTTAGTTCTTCTGCGGATCTCCTTATTTCTGATTCGATCTCGCAGAGAGATTCCGAGCTTAGCTTTCCATAGCGCCCTTTCCATAGAGCCCTTTCCATAGCTCTTTGGGTGAACTTGAGCTTCCTGATAATAATTTTTATCAGAATAAAATTCAAACATGTAATTTATCAAAATTGCTCTATTTTTAGGGTTCCGTACCTCAAAAGAAAAAAACGGAACCCTTATAGGATCACTTTGTTGTCCGTCTGTCTGTCTGTCTGTCTGTCTGTCAAGACCCTTTATCTCACGAACGGGTAAAGGTATCAAGTTGAAATTAATACCATATATTAGGATCCATGAACCACACAAGATCTGAAAATTTAAATTTTTTGCAACGACGCAATAAAAAGATATGGCATTTTATGTCCTCATCTCCATACAATTATTTAAAAATGCAAAACCTACAGGGTACTTCCCGTTGACCTAAAATTATGAAATTTGGCAAGAAGCTAGGTCTCACAGTACAAATAATAGGAAAAGTCTGAAATCATTAAATATTTCAACTTTTCTCACAACTAATGGTAACCAATTGTGGAACATTCATATAAGAGAGGGGTCAAGTTGGATGGTCGCTGAGGCGATTTTTGTTTTAGTTCTATTTTAAAAACGGGAACACTTACAAACTTGAATATTGGTATGTTCATAGTGCATAAGCTTTATAATGACAACAAATAATAAAATTTGGTCAAGCGCGTGTCAGACTCAAAAAATCTAGCACATTATTTTACTGAAATTTCAACTAATACAATTATGTTTATGTGGTGGTACGGAACCCTCTGTGCGAGTCCGACTCGCACTTGGCCGGTTTTTTTAACTAATTCACAATCAGTCTGAAGAACCTTTTGGACTAAATTATTCTTTGAACTGAACAACTATTCAAGCTGATTTCCTTCCATACTACGTAAACCAATATTATTAAACTATAACGAAATATTTTCAAGTACTGGTACTAAAAGTATGCCGAGCTGCATTGGTTTCTTGTTGTATCTGAATAGAATGCATTTTTCTCCTCTCAGTTCACATTTTTCTACACAGTCGTGTATTTTGTTTTTTGAAATATTTTTTTATTGATTTTCGTTTATTCCAATGCTTACCAACCCATTTTGCAGCCATAACACTAAAACCAGAGAATATTTGACAAAAAGTGTAACATTGTTTTACAAACGTGTTTTTTCTGACAGTTTTAGCCGATTGCTATTGACGTAGCTGCAAATAAAAGAAAAAAAAAATAACTGGTACAGACTAACTACACCTACTTCTACTAACTATGCTATCATATAATGCGGCAAAATGGAGGAGTCATGAAGTCTATCACTTGTACCTATTGTTATTCCACCTGCTGAATATGCAAACATTAGCATGAAAGCTTAACAATAGCTTTGATACAGACATTCATGAGACACAATGGATTATTACGACGGAGATCTAAATTAATCCGAACCCGTTTTGTTCCTCACAATCAAAGCGATATACTTTGTTATCAAGTATTTGACTACTCTACTGTCTGTAGTTCTCAATAGATGATAATTTCCCTAATGTAACCAGACGTGTTTCCAAAGGAAATAAATGTAAGGCTAAAAATAAAATAATACCAAAGAAATAAAATCTCGTCTTGCTTGTTTGTACACTGAAAAAAATTTGCTGATTCAATCAAGATTTTGATAGTTTCAAACAAGCATCTTGACTCCATTTGAGCTTGCAAAGACCTTATTGGATTATATCAATTTGATTATTGAATTAAATGCCATAAATTTAAATTGACTAAGACGCTTTATTGAATCTATTAATATCTTTTTCGACTTAATCACAAAATGCCAAACAAGAGAAAATTGATCTTGTTTGGCTCACTGTTTTTTCAGTGTAGGGAAATAGTTTTAGAATAATAATATGCTTGACCAACTTTATTGCAAACTAAAGATTAAAAAAGGATTTGTCTTTATTATTGTAAATATGGCCCAAATTGGGAAGAGGGACCAAATTTAAAACTGTCATTACTAGATTGCATTTCAAAATAGGTTTTTTAAGTTATGATGAAAAATATCTATAAAAATAGCGAAATAAAAAATATGAACTAATTCTAATTGATAGAGATATAATAGCATGCTACATATACAGGGTCTTTGGTAAATGTCTGCAAACGTCTCAGGTGGTTCCTCCACCCATGAAAGTAAACAACTTTCCCTAATGAACATAGTTCGAAATCCGAAAAAAATATTTTGACCTACCATACAAAATGCGCTATCAGCTGATGCAGTTTTTATGCGACTTTAAATTTTTTTTCGTATATAAACCTATGTTCCTTAGGGAAAGTTGTTCAGTTTCACGGGCGGGTAGATCAAACACCTGCAGACATTGGTAATGGTAATTTTTACAATTTTTTTTTTGTATTTGTACAATTTTATTTTCTTTTCTATAGTTTCTATATTTTTAATATTTGCATGTAAATTAGTGGTAAGTAAATTCATAAAAATGTAATATGATTGTATCTCGCCATCAAACTTAACAATTTGGCGAGTTTTAAATTAAGATGAAATTCTTGTACTTACCATCTTCTTTATAAAAAAAAAAAAAGATATTACGTGCCAGATTCGACGCTTCAAATCTTATCCTATTTTCCTTAGTGACGTTACATCCAAGTTTATGTGTGAACATTTCGCACGGATTCGCGAAAACCGAAACTAACTAAATATTTAAAAGCATGCTCGTCTACAAACATCTCACAAACTACCAACCTGTCTTTGCAGGTTTACCACGAGATACTCGTAGTAACAAGTCTAACTCTAGATTTAGTCAAATAGGTTAAATCTCTCCCGTGTGGTGTCGGCAAAAAAAAGTACCATCACATCATCAAAGGGTGTCGTAA
This sequence comes from Athrips mouffetella, assembly GCA_947532105.1. NCBI lineage: Eukaryota > Metazoa > Arthropoda > Insecta > Lepidoptera > Gelechiidae > Athrips > Athrips mouffetella. The sequence goes on along the minus strand of OX383964.1, from coordinate 3,030,251 downwards.
AAAGCGACTAAGGGTTATTGAACGGAGGATGGGCAGCAGCGTCCTCCTGTGTATCATACCATCTTACTGACTGCGGTCACCAACAACCGCAGTCCATGGTGCCAGCCGTAACGCTGACAATCGAGGTGACTATGGTACTTCCCCTCCACATATTTCCAGCAAAGCTAGAATTCTGGGAGGTCCCTGTCCTGTAGTGGACATTTCATGGGATTTTATCTATGTTCAGGCTTGTAAACTATGACCGCAATATCTGCTCAGTAGACAGCTTCTCCAGTCGTGAATATTTTATGTAACCTCTTAAAAAAATGGCCAAGTACAATTCGGACTCAACTTCGGAGGGTTCCGTACCACTAAGATAAATATACCGTCATAGTTATAGACGCCCAGTCACGTAGAAGTGTGTTAAATGCGCGCGAGTATGACATGGACGCACACTCACGTAGAAGTTTATTAAGTGTGCGCGAGTCCGACACATACTTGACCAGTTTTGGTTATTTGTTGTTATTTTATATTTTACTAGCTGTTACCCGCGACTTCGTCCGCGTGGATTTTATGAATAAACAGACCTCAAACTTTTATTCGTAAAAGTCCCTATCTATCGGCCATTTATTATAGCGGCCAAAGAAATACATATTTTGTGAAAATTTTAACTCTCTATCTATTACGGTTCATGAGATTCAGCACGCTGACAAACAGACAGGCATCGGAGGCATATTAGTTAGGGTGCTGGCTGAAATTTGGGTATATGATTTACTCATTATTCATATTAATAGGGATGATAGATCAGCTCAATACGAATCGATTTGGTCCTTACAAGTTTTTCTGTGCGTCGCTGCATTTTTGAGTTAAAGCAAAAAAAAAAGAAAATAAGATACTAAATAATGTTTTTTTTGTCTGCCTTTGTGGCTCCTGTATAAAATACTTCTGAAGAAGTAGAAAATCGAAGAGGCAGACATGCAGGGCTCTGCATTATCACGGGACGAAGTAGTGAATTTTCGCATTTTGAAACGCTGTAACTTTACGACGCAGGGCTATTATTGTGGCAGATCATTTTTCTGGGGTTTTAGACATTGCATTTAATCAGATAGTCATGGTCAGCCAGGTGTACGTTTCATTGTCAAATTTGAAAATAGTTAAAACTTAATTTCTCAAAAACGCAGGGGTGTGGATGTCCGCTAATATTTTTTGTATCTTTTAGAGGATGCTCCTTATCATCAGTCAAAGAGGCAGACATGAGCAAATCATATAGAAATTTGTCCTTCATCACCCTTTCTATATTGATAGGGTCCCGTTTTTCAACTTTTGGATACTTTTGGATACTAAACATTAATTCAAATTGTGATCACATAAACGGGTGTCACGGTCATACTGTAGCTAGATGACTATTTCAAGTCGTCAATGTAAGTTTTGGATGCTTTTAGGTAAAGGGTTTTCTTGCACAGTTTTTTCTACTCTACCATAGCACGATAAACTTGTTTATAAATTTTATTTTGCATTTTATGGAATAAGTTCATTTAGTATTCTGTGAATAAAGTAACATAGGATAAATGAGACTGAAATTCAAAAAAGAGTATTTCGATTCAATAATTTATTTGTTCACGGTTATATTATAACAACACTCAAATACATTAAAAAATCAAGACATTTATTTCATAGCACTGATTTACAGAACATCTTTTTAATTGTTGTGGTTAAGTCCAATGTCTTCCAACTGAAATATATCCCTCTTAACCTCAAGCTTAAGATTTAAATGTTCCATTTATCATGCTAGTTTCATGAAACGCTGGACTTTGTAATAGCGAAATAGCAAAACCCAGGCTCTCAACGCAAGTTCGGAACAACAAAGCAAATCACGTTGGGATTCAAAACAAGACCAGAGGAACGCTAAGATCAGACTGCGCCAAACGGAAATTACATGCACTGTGTGAGACTAGTACATCCAACAACACTTCGATAGAAACACTATGGAATTTATGGCGTGGCAATAGAGTTGCAAATACTTCTACTGACGTGCGGTTGACCGTACAACGAATCGGGGCTTTGGAAAAGATGAGGGCAGTCTAAGTAACAAAGGAAATATTTGAACATGGAACGGGATTCTTTATCGGATGGTATTACTCGTAATGCAAGGAATCGTATTTATTAACTTATCTATTACAGTAAACTAACGTCTATACTTAACACTGCAAAACCTCTTGAGGTTTTTTTGAATGCTGCAAACTGCGTTCCATAAAATTTTGCATCTTAGATGGAACTTACGAGTATACTAACAGAACTGTCTTCTTAAACGTCTCACATGGCATAGGTATTGTACATCGCACATGTATTATTGGGGACAAAAATCTATCTAGCTAGGTCTGCAGTCTGGGAAAACAGTTTTCCCCTTTTTTTAAATTGCGTGTTTCAAAATCCCTAATGCGCCATCTGGTTTTGAGCTTCGGTTTAAATTATTCGGAGCAAAGCTCGGTCACCCAAGAACTCTATTTTATATTCGCTCATTCGAGTGATGATCGCTCGTGCGAGTAATAATCGCTCGAACTCGTGATATCTGTTGGCGTACGAGTATGCGCCAGCCCGGGCGTATTTGATTCCATGGTCGCATGATGGTATACATAAACAGATAAATAACACCCAGACACAGAAAAAACACTTGTGTTCATAACACAAATGTTTGACCTGAGTGGGGATCGCACAGATTATCATACTTACGAGCGATTATCACTCGCACGACCGATTATCACTCGCAAGCGCGAATCAAAAATGGAGTGCCAGGAATGTAAGAAAAATTTCGGATTGTCATGGATAGGCAATAGACACACCTCGCGGAATATTTCATCAAAGACCTGGACCCGGATCGTGGTAATACCGTAAAAGATACCACGATTGGGGCACTTATGTAACAATTTCGCTATTCAGCCCAAGCTGATAAACCCAAAAGATCGGTTGTGTTATTTTACGGTTCAAGAAATATAGAGTCGCTTCTTTCGATGTTTCGACCCAATAATACCATAAAGATCAATATACTACTAAGCAGCATGAATAGCATTCGCATTAAAGTGGTGAAATTTCACATGGTTTGCATTTGGGGTAGAATATACGTTCCATTTTATAGCCATACTGTTTCCAGTTGCGTTTATAACCCTTGATAGCGGGCTATTATTAAACCACTATATTACTACGCTATGGGGTAAAAGATGATTCTGCATAGCGTATAATAATATGCAAATGTGCTATCTGTCTAATGCTTAGTAGGTGGTATGGTGCTTAAGAGCTGTGTACTCGTATTATTGATGTAACATAAGCCGTATCATTATACAATAAGTTACCAATTGAATTAAAGAATGTTGATAATTAAGTCGCATTCAAGAGAAAACTAAAAGGTGTCTTGTCATAAAAGGTTTATTCAGTGGACGAATTTTCACACTTCACTGTACAGATTTCAACACCTGAAAGGTTGCCTGGTAGAGATTTCTACCCTAGCAATAAGGCCGCCTTTTCTACATTCTTTTGTATTAATGTTTCTTGTCTTGTAAATTTCTGTCCTGTGGTGTGCAATAAAGTATATTTGTAATTTTATTTAATTTCGTACCTGTTTTGTATTGCATGCTATATAATTCATTTTGACATAATTTGGATCTCGATATTTATTTATTTCTCTTTTGGATCTCGATGCGACATAAAGTTTTATTATTTTTTTTTTATTTAAGATATTTATGGTAATTTATACTAACTCAATTAATTTGTTACATAGACTTAAGATATTCGAACACAGTGTAACTGTTAATGAATAAAAAAGATTTCGGACCTCTTTGCTTTCCCCGGAAGAGATACCGTGCCAATTTATCTTACTATGGGATGACATCTGCCAACATGTCCCAAATTTTTGTGTCAAATCCTCGATGATCACTATAGTCCTTGAGCCCGTGACAAAATCACTTACCTGTCATGAGAACATCTTAAGATGTATGGCAACGGATCGGCAAAGTGGTGCTGAGCAAGAATCAGTTACATTTGGCATCCGAAATTTGCCGGAAGTCCGAGAATTTCTTCCACTTCCGGTCAAAATTTGGGGGTGCAAGTTACGTGTCATGAGAACACTCTGAAACCCTCGGCAACATGTAGTCCTTCATTGACATAGTAGAAAAATACAAGTCTGCCAGTTCCTAGTTTGCCGGAATTACTTGGTAGACGGACTCAAAGGATGGCCACCACCCAGTAAACAGATCTAAGTTTTTTACTATAAAATTAATACGTATTAATAATCGTGCAAGTCTGCTACGGCTTTGGTTTTTTAGCTTCACTAGTCATCGTAACTGATTACTCCAAAGGTCTGATGATGACCAGCTATCAAGCAACTGGATCTGAGGCCAACTACACCCAAGAGCTCCAGATTTCGACTCAAACGCTTTGTAGGTGGCTGCCGTTCCTGGACCTGCTGGCTCGAGGGTCTGATGATGACCAGCTATCAAAAAAGATTATTTTTTTTTGACAATTAGGTATCATAAACAAGCTTAGCTTACCTCCTATGCCCAGCCAATGGAATCGAACGGACAAAATTTTCTTAGCCTTAATAGGGCTCGCACGCAACTTCGCATCGCAAGCCACAGCAAATGTCGCGAGCAGTGTTGCCGTTTTAGCGACTTTGGAATCGACTGGCTTGCTGGATGGCTTGTTTATGATACCTAATTGTCAATAGAATCATCATCATTCAAAATCATTTAACAAAAGTATTTTATTCGAATTTCCAAGCATTTGAGTGAAAATCTGGACCTTTTGGGCGTAGTTGGCCAAAAATAGTAAAAAAATTAAAACTGTTTATTTTTATCCAGAAAAACTTAATATTATATTATGTCTAAACTACCCTGGAAACCCTTGGGGTTTATGTTGGGCTGGTGACTCGGTTTCACTTAAATATAAAAACAACTAGCTATGCTCGCGGCTTCGCACGCGTGGAATTCAGACAATGTGCAGTATTGTGCAGCTCCTTCTCTCTCTGCCTCTCCCTCTCTTTCTCTCCTCTCTCCCTCTCCCCCTGCAAATTTTCAATTACCGCATGTCAAAACTGTAGGATTTTCATACAAACTTTTATCCCTTATTACACCCCCTTAGGGGATGAATTTTTCAAAATTTTTCAAAACATCCCCTGAGGGGGTGTAATAAGGGATAAAAGTTTGTTTGGAAATCCTACAGTTTTGACATGCGGTAATTGAAAATTTGGAGGGGGAGAGAGAGAGGGAGAGGCAGAGAGAGAAGGAGCTGCACAATACTGCACATTGTCTGAATTCTACGCGGGCGAAGCCGCGGGCATAGCTTGTTGTTTTTAGGGTTCCGTACCTCAAAAGAAAAAAACGGAACCCTTATAGGATCACTTTGTTGTCCGTCTGTCGGTCTGTCTGTCAAGACCCTTTATCTCACGAACGGGTAGAGGTATTAGGTTAAAATTGATACCATCTCTGCCTACCCCGACGGGAAAGAGGCGTGATGTTATGTATGTATGTATGTATATATTAGGGTTCATGAACCACACAAGATTTGAAAATTTCAATTTTTGCCAACGACGTTATCAAAAGATATGGCTTTTTATGTCCTCATCTCCATACATTTATGCAAAAAAGCAAAACCTACTGGGTACTTCCCGTTGACCTAAAATTATGAAATTTGGCAAGATGCTAGGTCTCACAGTACAAATAAAGGGAAAAGTCTAAAATCATTAAATATTTAAATTTTTCTCACAACTATAAGTAACCAATTAAGGTGAGCTCCCGTTTCAAGAACTTTTCTATATAAGAAGGGTCAAGTTGGATGGTCGCGGAGGCGATTTTTGTTTTAGTTCTATTTTAAAAACAGGAACACTTACAAACTTGAAATGTGGTATGTTTATAGTGCATAAGCTATAAAATTACAACAAATAATAAAATTTGGTCAAGCGCGTGTCGGACTCAAAAAATCTATCACATTAACTTACTGAAATTTCAACTAATACAATTATGATTATGCGGTGGTACGGAACCCTCGGTTCGCGAGTCCGACTCGCACTTGGTCGGTTTTTTATATTTAAGTGCAACCGAGTCGCCAGCCCAACATAAACTCCAAGGGTTTCCAGGGTTGTTTAGACATAATATAATATTAAGTTTTTCTTGATAAAAATAAACAGTTTTAATTTTTTTATTATTTTTGGCCAACTACGCCCAAAAGGTCCAGATTTTCACTCAAATGCTTGGAAATTCGAATAAAATACTTTTGTTAAATGATTTTGAATGATGATGATTCTATTGACAATTAGGTATCACAAACAAGCCATCCAGCAAGCCAGTCGATTCCAAAGTCGCTAAAACGGCAACACTGCTCGCGACATTTGCTGTGGCTTGCGATGCGAAGTTGCGTGCGAGCCCTATTAAGGCTAAGAAAATTTTGTCCGTTCGATTCCATTGGCTGGGCATAGGAGGTAAGCTAAGCTTGTTTATGATACCTAATTGTCAAAAAAAAAATAATCTTTTTTGATAGCTGGTCATCATCAGACCCTCGAGCCAGCAGGTCCAGGAACGGCAGCCACCTACAAAGCGTTTGAGTCGAAATCTGGAGCTCTTGGGTGTAGTTGGCCTCAGATCCAGTTGCTTGATAGCTGGTCATCATCAGACCTTTGGAGTAATCAGTTACGAGACTAGTGAAGCTAAAAAACCAAAGCCGTAGCAGACTTGCACGATTATTAATACGTATTAATTTTATAGTAAAAAACTTAGATCTGTTTACTGGGTGGTGGCCATCCTTTGAGTCCGTCTACCAAGTACTTCCGGCAAACTAGGAACTGGCAGACTTGTATTTTTCTACTCTGTAAATGAAGGACTACATGTTGCCGAGGGTTTCAGAGTGTTCTCATGACACGTAACTTGCACCCCCAAATTTTGACCGGAAGTGGAAGAAATTCTCGGACTTCCGGCAAATTTCGGATGCCAAATGTAACTGATTCTTGCTCAGCACCACTTTGCCGATCCGATGCCATACATCTTAAGATGTTCTCATGACAGGTAAGTGATTTTGTCACGGGCTCAAGGACTACTAGGAAATATTCAAATTAACCCTTCGAATCCATAGAACGACGCCTTCACTACCTTGTGACGAATTATTTCTTTAATACTCCTTCTAATTACCCTTATTTTTCTGCGATGAGTTATAAAAATAAATAAATAATAAAAATCATTTATTGACTTACACAGTACATTACATATTAATTACAAGTTATCCATACTAGGGGTCGTATTGATAAATACCTCTTAAGTGTGAGATTGCTCTCAAAATGTGCCTAACACATACAAATTGTACATCTAGAGTGCAATATCAAACTTAAGATGCATTTATCAATACAAACCTAGGTCAGGGAGAGACCTCTTAGAAGACAAGAAAGTAAACACTGTTCTAGTTCCAAAAGTGTATTGCAAACAAACGTTACAGTTGAAGAAAAGAACGCCGATAAAAATATATCAGCAAGGTCGTCATAATAATTTCTTCGGAGGGAAGTAGAAATACTAAACAAAATAATAATAACAATAATAACAACAGAACAATCTTACTCACAGACCTAATGTGTTTTACGTTAACTTCAATAACCCTTGGTTTTCGAACCCGCGTTATTGAATAACATCCCTGGAAAAAAGGAGAAAAAAGAAACCCAATAAAAATAATAATAATAATAAATAAATATGTAAATTTTCCACTAGTGCTGTGCGAGAGAGCTAAGCTGTGAGCTGGAGAATCCCAACGAATAGGATTGCTCCATATGACAGAGCATTTGACGAGCTAGAAAAATGGCGCAATGCTATTGGTATGAATTTTATCAGCTTATACTCGTAGCCTACAAATAGGGTACCGTTTTTCACCCTTTGGGTACGGATCCCTAAAGATTACCCTTATTATCAGGCTTGACCTGCCGATGACTGTAGCATTAATGACTCCTAGTTACATAATAACTTTTCTTCATTGTTTTTGGCAATAATAATAAAGACGACAGACCACTGACACTCATCACACAGGTTTTAACCTAGTTTGAGTTTCTAGGGACCGCCGCCGTTCAATTAGTAAATTAATTAGTCTTCTAAATTCTGTATTGTTAAAACTCCAATAGTGTACCTGGCTTACATAAACTTTTATTTAATTATTTATTTTATTATTATTTTATTAAAGCGTTCTCTTTCGTCAAGTAATTCGTTATTCAGTTGCAATCCACCCACTGCACTCATGAAACCAAAGATTTCGGACCTCCTTGCTTCGCTCGGAATAGATACCTTGCTAATTTATTTTACTATGGGATGACATCTGCCAACATGTCCCAATATTTTATGTCAAACTATCAGTGATCACTAGGAAATATTCAAAATAACCCGTCAAATCCATAGAACGACGCCTTCGCTACCTTGTGACGAATTATTTCTTTAATCCTCCTTCTAAGTACCCTTATTTTTCTGTGCATGAAACCATACGTCGTTGAAATGGTAAATTAATGTTGCATGTAACCGCGACCCCCGATTACCCGGTCCGTATAGAGAGAGACACAGATTATAAAGAAATTTCAGTGATCTCAAAGCTAAAATGCATACGAAAAAATAATTCGACTTCCCATAGAAAGAGTTTAATGAGTGGTGCAAAACTTTTTTATTAATGGAAAGTTGTTTAGTTTGATGGGCAGATTCCAATCCTTCGAGCTTGTATGCACATGTTCAAAGGGGTCATTTCTTTAAAAATTTTGGTGTGTCTTATTTGGGCATAAACATTCTAGCCATAGGCAATGATATGAGGGGTCATGTGTGCGAACAATTTAGTGCAAACATAAATAAATGGTACAGCAGCACTGCACTTACTTTCTCGCGATATACGAGAGTCATCATTCGACAGTGTCCCTACCGGGAATCGAACCCAGAACTTCCGGATCAAGAGCCGAATGCTCTAACTAATAGTTTATAAACGGCTGCGGATAGTAAAGAGTAAATAAGGACCAATTGCAAACTTAAGTTTGTAATTCCATACAAATAATATAGAAATACAAACTTACCTATAGCAACTAAATTTATGTAAAAATGATTTAATGATATTTGCAGTTAGGTAGAAACCCAATTTAGAATCCAAATTGTAAAACATCAAAATAAGCTCAACGAAACCGATTTTGAGTAAATCACATTTTTAAATTTTAGTTGTAAGGGAACACCCCCCATATGAATTTCTAGAGAACAATTGATACTGCCGCAAATACATTAAATAGAGATGCTCGGTCATGCAAAGTTTCATCAAGATTTTATGAGCCGTTTTTGCGAAAATTAAAATTTTTCATTTTCGTTGTATGACAGCTACCCTCGAAATGAGAGCCAGCAGGAAACCACTCAAAACCATTCAATGGATTTGCATAAAACTCTTAAATTCCAAATAAGGTGTCAATCGGACTATTCGTTTAGCCGCTAGACCAAAGCGTGACGGACAGACCGACCGACAGACCGACCGACCGACCGACCGACCGACTGACGGACATTTTTGGGAGACTTGTTTTTTATGATGTATAAGTGATATAGAACACATTTTTGAGAAAATTATAAAAAACTTTTTTTTCACGATTACAATACCTTTCTCGCTCCGCTCGAAAGTAAAAAAGGTAAAAAGTTTGGGCAAATTTTTACAAGGATTAGATTATTGACAGATTAATGAGTTCATAATTCTTATAATTCTAAAGCAATTTTTTACTTTCGAGCGGAGCGAGAAAGGTATTGTATTCGTGAAAAAAAACCGGCCAAGTGCGAGTCGGACTCGCGCACTGAGGGTTCCGTACCACCACATAAACATAATTTTATAAGTTGAAATTTCAGTAAGTTAATGTGCTAGATTTTTTGAGTCCGACACGCGCTTGACCAAATTTTATTATTTGTTGTTATTTTATAGCTTATGCACTATAAACATACCAATTTTCAAGTTTGTAAATGTTCCCGTTTTTAAAAAGAACTAAAACAAAAATCGCCTCAGCGACCATCCAACTTGACCCCTCTCTTATATGAATGTTCTGGAAACGGGAGCTCACCACAATTGGTTACCATTAGTTGTGAGAAAAGTTGTAATATTTAATGATTTCAGACTTTTTCCATTATATGTACTGTGAGACCTAGCTTCTTGCCAAATTTCATAATTTTAGGTCAACGGGAAGTATCCTGTAGGTTTTGCATTTTTTGAATAAATGTATGGAGATGAGGACATAAAATGCCATATCTTTTGATTGCGTCGTTGTAAAAAATTGAAATTTTCAGATCTTGTGTGGTTCGTGGATCCTAATATATGGTATTAATTTCAACCTGATACCTTTACCCGTTCGTGAGATAAAGGGTCTTGACAGACAGACAGACAGACGGACAACAAAGTGATCCTATAAGGGTTCCGTTTTTTTCTTTTGAGGTACGGAACCCTAAAAAGAACGTTTTTCTAATTTTCACTTCAACAAGTCACTTATACATCATAAAAAACAAGTCTCGGTCGGTCGGTCGGTCAGTCAGTCAGTCGGTCGGTCGGTCGGTCCGTCGGTCGGTCGGTCGGTCGGTCGGTCGGTCGGTCCGTCGGTCGGTCTGTCCGTCACGCTTGGGCCTAGCGGCTAAACGAATGGTCCGATTGTCACCAGATTTTGAATTTAGGAGTTTAATGCAAATCAATCGAAGGGTTCTAAGTGGTTTCTTGCTGGCTCTCATTTTGAGGGTAGCTGTTATACAACGAAAATGAAAAATTCAAGTTTTCTCAAAAACGGCTCATAGAATCTTGATGAAACTTTGCATGACCAAGCATCTCCATGTAAGATATCTGCGCCAGTATCAATTGATCTGTGTAATTTCATATAAGGGGTGTTGCTGTACCACCAAATCGTTAATATGTGATTTACCCAAAATTGGTTCCATTGAGTTTATTAAAATTTTGTATAATATTAATCCTGGATTGGTTGTCTACCTGACTGGAAATAATTTATGATTTTTTTGAATAAAATTAAGTACACAGGGTGTACCAAAAACTGTAAGGGCTTGCTCAGTAAACTAAACTAAATAATTATCCATAAAAAACGTGTTGGGAAATTAAAAAAATCTCCATGCAAGTATCCTACGGTAGTATCCAATGATCTGTGAAAATTCATATAAAGGGTGTTCCAGTACTACCAAAAGTTAAACATGTGATTTAGTCGAAATCGTTTTAGGTTTGTTTGTTTTAATGTTTGTCACTTTGAATTCTGAATTGATCTGTATATTTCATTCGATCATTTTTTTGGAATAACGTAAATAAAAGTTTGTATTTCCATTCTATGTGTATGGCATTACAAATTTAAGTTTGCGGTTGATAGTTTTTCCTTGAGTATTGCGAAAAAGTAGGTGCAGTGCTGCTGTACCATTTATTATTATTTGTCTTACATTTGAAAGTTGACTTCAAGGTTATCCATTTACGCATAAAATAAAGTTTTTATTTTTAGTTTGTTATTTAAAGGTTCGAAAATTGTTCGTCCTAAATATCGTCCGATTTCATCAATACATTTTTTATATTTTTTACAAATAATATTTTTCAAAAATTAAATTTATGCTTCTGTTAGCTTAATGTCTTCCCAATCATGCTTCAAAACATATTAAAAATTTGAATTTTTAATTCCAAAAAATGCAAAAATGTTAGTACTGAAAATTGATTTTGCTTAAAATAAAGAGTCAATACTGATTCGTCAAGTTGTCACGCTCAGTAAGCTACTTGATGATGTTTTCTCCCTTCACAATGGCACATTTTTATTTCTGTCTATGGGCTTACTATTGACCTCGATCTAGCCCTGAGGACAGAGATGAGGTCGACGATGGAACGAGCTTGCCCAGAAGAAGCCTATTCACTCGAGGCTTAAATAGATTCGGGTTATAAGAGCTTGGGAACACTGACGCAGGCAGAGAATTCCACTCCTTAGACTTTTCACTACTAACCGAAATAGCTGTTTCTTTATGGTGATTTGTTTTATTTTTCCGGTACCGTATTTCTCTTCAGTCAATATCAGTTTGTCAGAGAGCGATGGAACGTAGCTTATTAAAAGTGAAATTAAAGGACAAGATACGAAACGAAGACATTAGAAAGAGAACAAAAATAAGAGATGCAATTGAACATGTAAAGAGATTGAAATGGAAATGGGCAGGACATTTAGCTAGAAATGAAGACGACAGATGGACAACAAGAGTGACAGAGTGGCGTGGGCCAGAGAAAGGCAAGCGCCGCCCCGGCCGTCCATACAAACGCTGGGTAGATGACATCCGCGCCGTCGCCGGACCAGATTGGATGGACAAGGCACAAGACAAGAATGAATGGCTTCGTCTGGAGGAGGCCTTTACCCGCAAGGGGTTCCCGAAATAATAATTAGTTATTTTTTTAAGCTTGTATTTTGTAGTGCATGTTTTTAATTATTATTATTTTTTTAAATGTATTTTGCTAAGAAATTTTAAATTGTAATTGATATTTGAAATAATTTTATGTACCAAAATGGGAACAAATAAATGGCTATTATTATTATTATTATTATTATTATTTGTCTTAAGTGATAATCTAGCTTTTTATATTTTTACCCTAACATGCACTTACAGAGGTAACCCCGTTTAAATAATTCTACTGTAAATTGAAATGATTTCTCATCGGGGAGGTCTTTACTCTTGTTCTTAGCTCGCTTTCTCCACGTTCCTTGGTTCATAAAGTCCTACAAATGGATATCCGGCACTAAATCACTGAAGGAATTCAATCGACATAAATCCACGATCGCACAGGTGCAATCGTCGTATTAATATCCGTGTGTAGGACGACCCCAATCTTAGCTGGGGCTAGCAACGGTGAATCGTTGATTTCTATGATTTGTATAGTATTCGGTAAGATGAGGTTGGAGACAAATTTTGAACATAGTTTAGTTTATGCTAGTGAGAAAATGTTAGACCCTAAACACACTGCGATTTTTCTATAGATGTAGTTGCAATTCAGCCGCGATAAAGCAACGCTAAAGTAGCCTGTATCGATACTAGTATCAACGCAGACGTGCGTTTGTATTGTAACAGAAAGTTGTAATAATACTGAGGGGTGTGTAACTGTCTATGAAACTAAACAACTTTTCTATGAATTTTGATACCATTTTAGCACTGATTCACGTAACTAACTAAAAGTTGTCGTCTATAATTAATTATTTAAAAAATGTGCAAATTGACTTATTTATTAATATTAGTCGTGTGTGTATATATATATGTTTGTATCATGTATATTAATATAGTATGTTTAACATATATATTTGTGTATTCTGTATTTATCTGTAGTTAAGTATGTTAGCTTTAAGGATATCATTTTAGGTTAAGTAATCACTTGTGTTGTGCACTTTTGCCCGCTGCTGTATTGTATACTAGATTTTTCTATTTTTTGGTAAGCTGGTAGAAAACTCAGTTTTGAGTTAAGCTCGCCTTTGTTATATGTTTTCACTTGTGTTTGTCTTGTAAATGTTTTCGTGTACAATAAAGAATAAAGAAATATTGACTAAACTGTGACAATGTTCGTCGATCAAACCAAAAAAAAAGTCGCTCTTGAGAGCTTTTGCAGTCCACGTGCGAAACCGGGGAGGGCCACTTGTATAAAGTAAAAAAGTACAATAAAAGATACTTGATCAAACAGATTACATCGCATCGGTGCAGCCCTTGGTACAGACAGAATCCTAAAATAAAAAGGATGTTCTAAGAGGGTTATCGGACAAAGCGGATTCTTTAAAGCTATGTCGGAAGGCATTAAATACAGTCCACTGATTCGCCTCTGTAAAAATACAGCGTCAGTTCTAAAGAGCTCATTTTGAGCAAAATCAGCTGAATGTCCAGCCATTAGGTGCACCTTTGAGGATTTTAAACGGTTTTTAGTTCAATGTTGACGTGGTGATAAGAAAAACCGTTAGAAATTGGTAAGATGCCGGCTCTATCAACTGCAAATGTTTTAAAATTAAAATAAAATACTACCTTTTTGATATGGACATATTGGACATACATTGTTATTTATAACGTGTTAAGGAAATTGCACAAATCCCCTCGGGTATAAAAAAATGTTGCCTCTTCATACAAATCGATCAGCTGACCCAGCCAATTTGCATGCAAAAGCAATTTTTTGTGCGAATTTATAATTTAGACACGGTCAAGCAAGTGACCAGCCTGACTAGAGCTTTCAATTGTGAGACCCTCTCAAGTGTGAGATAGTTCTTAAGATATGCTTTTTTTTTCACATACAAATTATAAATCTTGAGTGCGATCTCTACTTGAGAGCGATTTATTAATACCACCCTAACAACATAATATGTATTCTTTATTGTACACAACAAAACAATTATAAAATGTTACAGATGAAGTTTGACAACCTTGGCTTTAAAATATTGATCGAATTGATAAGAATTATTATCCAAGATCCTTATTATCCTTATGGCTTTTCGACCTACCTACTTTGGAAAGATGTAAATCAGCTCATGAAACTGAGCAACTTTTCACAAAAATCTACACGTCAAAATTGGAAAAAAAAATCTCATACTAATGTGCTGGTCGCTTACATAAATTTACTATGGTAAATCAATACTTTTCTCGCATTTTCACCATTGTTCCTTGCGAAAAGTTGTTCAGAATTTTTTCCTGACCTTTCATAACATCCCATACAAGATTTTGTTTTTTAAAAATCACGACCATTACAAGAAAAATTTGGCTGTTCATAGGGGAGTTTTGGTACCAACACTGATGTATGGCAGTGAAAGCTGGGTATGGCAGAAGAAGCATGAAAGTAAAATTAATGCGGTGGAAATGAGAGCGCTAAGGAGTATGATTGGTGTTAAATTGAGTGACAGGATTAGAAATAGTGTGATAAGAGAACGGTGTGGCGTAAAAGAAGACGTAGTGACCAAAATCGAGAAAGGGATGCTGAGATGGTTTGGTCATGTAGAGAGGATGAATGAACGAAGATTGACGAAAGAGATCTACCAGGCGAGAGTGAATGGAAACGTTGGAAGGGGAAGGCCTAGGCGAACGTACCAGGACCAAATTCAGGACGTCCTGAATAAAGGCCAGGTTAAAAGTACCCTAAACCGACGAGCATGTATGAAAGGATTGATGAAAGTACAGGAAGCAAGGGAAGTATGTCAAGATCGTAGCAGGTGGAGGACTGTGGTCTCTGCCTACCCCAACGGGAAAGAGGCGTGATGTTATGTATGTATGTATGTATTACAAGAAAACACAATATTTAAAGAAAAACAACCCAAAAAGCTAAGAAAAAACGCACATAAAAAACTTCGATTAATCACCTCCATAAAAACCCTCCACTGAAATTCGGCCTACAATAAAAAATGTAACCAAACTTCGCCGATTCCTAGTTTGATATTCTATCCCCAACCTTTCAAATACTGATTAAAATTAATGACTTCCTCAGGGGTCTAATTTGAGTGGATAATGGATCTTTTGTATCTGATGAAAAAGTAATTTGTACGAACCCCGCTCGACCAATTAGAGTATGGGAAGTGGTTACTGAAACGTTTTTCGATTAATCATTATATTTTGGAGCGAAGAACGGTCGTATAAATTACGGTGCTTTTCTATCGTCGGCCTCAATTTATAATCGTCGTGTTAATTGCCTACCTGGCATAGTCACAATTTTATTGCACGAGCGAATAATCCATTCCACGATATAAAAGTACATATAGTGCAGTTAAGAAGAGACCATCTCTTCAACTACGCGACGCACATGCTATTGCCACAACACACACAGAGAAAATACTTTAACTACCTATCGTTTAGTCAGAAATAACCAACACTTTATATTGAAAATTGATGTTATTTTGTTATTATAACCTCATATCCTTTCAGTTATTGACTTGAGGTTGACTTAGATTGCGCATAAGCCCTTAAGGCTTAAGTAGTCTGTAATATAAATAAGAAATTCAAAACTCTGTAATGTAGATCTATTCAAATAAAAAAAAAAGGTACGTAACTGCAGTTATCATGACATCCCATGAAACGTCCACTACAGTACAGGGAACTCCCTCCAAAACTCCAGGTTTTCCATAAACAATGTGGAGGGGAAGTACCATAGTCACCACGCTTGTTAGAGTTGCGGCTGGCACCATGGACCGCGGTTGTTGGTGACCGCAGAATGTAAGATGATACGATACACAGAAGAAGGATGCTGCTGGGTTCAATAACCCTTTGTCGCCTCTTACTACATCCACGTGTAGAGATGGGTTGATACTATTATTTGCCGGCACCACACGGGGCTAACGGGGGTAACTGTAGTACTCGTACCCAATTATATTTTTATTCTGAAAGCGCTATTTCTAGTGGTAAAATAACGTGAATACCATGCAGTTTTAAAATAATTTTGGTTTGATATTTCTAGGTCTCAATGTGGAAGCTGCTTTTAAAATTCAACTTGTAGGTAAGTACGTATATTTACAAAAGTATTCGTAAATTTCTTAAACTTACAAACAAATCTATAAAATCCTTTCAATTCGGAATGCAATCATAACAAAATACCACCGGGGCTAAAAATGGTACAACAAAATCGTATGAAGCCAAATCACAGCAAATCCCGCGCCAGTAACGAAGGATCAGCCAAGTCCCGTTCTATCACAGTTCAAAAGAGCCAGTTTGGTTTCGATGATTGAGTACAATAATGCACAATTTAATTTGAAACATAGAAGATTTGCGCTGTGCTGAAAATGTCAGTCTATATCATCATCATCATAACAGGACAGGGAGCTCCCTCCAGAATTAAAGCAAAAACCCGTGGCTCAATTTGGAGATGATGTACCATAGTCACCACGCTAGATAGCGTTGCGGCGTTTTTAAGGTTCCGTACCTCAAAAGAAAAAAACGGAACCCTTATAGGATCACTTTGTTGTCCGTCTGTCTGTCTGTCTGTCAAGACCATTTATATCACGAACGGGTACAGGTATCAGGTTGAAATTAATACCATATATTAGGATCCATGAACCACACTAGATCGGAAAATTTAATTTTTTTTCAACGACGCAATCAAAAGATATGGCATTTTATGTTCTCATCTCCATACATTTATTCAAAAATGCAAAACATACAGGGTACTTCCCGTTGACCTAAAATTATGAAATTTGGCAAGAAGCTAGGTCTCACAGTACAAATAATGGGAAAAGTCTGAAATCATTAAATATTACAACTTTTCTCACAACTAATGGTTACCAATTGTGGTGAGCTCTCGTTTCAAGAACATTCATATAAGAGAGGGGTCAAGTTGGATGGTCGCTGAGGCGATTTTTGTTTTAGTTCTATTTAAAAACGGGAACACTTACAAACTTGAAAATTGGTACGTTTATAGTGCATAAGCTATAAAATAACAACAAATAATAAAATTTGGAAGAGCGCGTCGGACTCAAAAAAATGTAGCCCATTAACTTACTGAAATTTCAACTAATACAATTATGATTATGTGGTGGTACGGAACCCTCAGTGCGCGAGTCCGACTCGCACTTAGCCGGTTTTTTTTTCGTGTTTTCGATACCGACGTTGTTTTGTTTGCTAAACTTCCGATTCTCTTAGAAATTTGCTTGTTTGTAAGATAAGATCATAAAATTATCACGCAGGAACTAATTCCAATTCCAAACAAAACCTTCAATCCAACAGCTTTCAAACTAAAAGGCAACTTTATGAAGTGGGGCGCAATAAAATATCCT
The DNA here is from genome assembly GCA_947532105.1 of Athrips mouffetella. Classification (NCBI taxonomy): domain Eukaryota; kingdom Metazoa; phylum Arthropoda; class Insecta; order Lepidoptera; family Gelechiidae; genus Athrips; species Athrips mouffetella. The sequence continues at coordinate 3,012,532 of OX383964.1, read as the reverse complement.
ATCAGTAACCAACTTCATGAAGTTAATATCACTTACTCCCAAACTCGATTCAGTCGTGAATCCAGAACTTTTAGATTCAGATTCAGACCAAGTCCGGTTTCTATTCTGCGGGATTAATAGTTTTGTGAACTAACCAAGTTTTCTCGAGTTCCTCGGTTTGGATACAACTTGGAGAATGTTGTTTAACGAGACGTAGTTCGACTTGGGATCAAGATGCAAATTTAATAATTAATGTCGTGTTTGCAAGCCACTTTATGGGATCACTTGCATAAATATTGAAGACTGTCCGACTAAGAGTAGTAAACATATCCCACCCTTTTGTTTAATACTATACTTTTAACTTCACACCAGCAGTTATTCATGTACCCCTAGTTAAACTTAATGACAATTTAAAATGTATCATTGTTATACAGGCTGTAAAAAAGTACGATGATCCTTATAAGGAGTGATTCCACATCACTAATAAATTGTATAAAAAATATTTAAAAAAAAATACTTTTTCTTTAAAAAAGTAGTTTTAGCTCTAGAAGCGAAGCGCCCGGAGGGTTCAATGCTCTCTAAGATCAGCTGGTGATGCAAATAAAGTTTTTTTGTTATAATATCGTTTCAATAAATTACTGTTATGTATTACGAAGGAAAAAATAAAATAAAAAAGGCATTTTTTTACAACCTATTAATGATGTAGATCACCCCTTAGAAGGATACTCGTACTTTTTTTACACCCTGTATACGAGTAAGACACTAGATGGGCCATTTTGTTAAGGAAGCGTTATAAACATTTCGAAATATTTTGTTTAATTTGTGACTTGTTTGAGGATCGTGCGCTCCAAAGACATTATCTTTGAAGTACAGTCAAGAGCAAATCAAGCTTGACACACTACACTTTGTACCGTTCTTATTTTAATAGATATACTTACGGGCTACAGTCGCAGTGCGAGTGCACTATGAGTTTCCTAGGTATCGCTGGAAAGGACCCGTGTTGGAGTTTCATACTCTTTTTCTCCACCTGCTACGATCTTGACATACTTCCCTTGCTTCCTGAACCATCATCAATCCTTTCATACATGCTCGTCGGTTTAGGGTATTTTTAACCTGGCCTTTATTCAGAACGTCCTGAATTTGGTCCTGGTACGTTCGTCGAGGCCTTCCCCTTCCAACGTTTCCATTCACTCTCGCCTTGTGGATCTCTTTCGTCAATCTTCCTTCGTCAATCGAGTTCGGAGTTTCAGATAGTCAGTTTTCAATAAGCAGCGAATTGTGACTCTGATGGAGGCCAAGATCCTCTCCAAGTTCCCGTATTTTTAAGCATTTTTTAAGAAATAAGTACTGCCTTTTAGACAGAAACCTACAGCGCCATCTGTTGGCGGGTAGCATAGCGTGCTCACCTGATGAAGTTTTGATGAGAGCGAAGTTCGGTCGACTAGGTACTTTGACTCCAACGCATGAAACTCTTTATGAAGTCTCTTTATCTCTTTCTCTTTTTGAAGTTCTGCATTTGCATTGAAAACGCCTGTATGTTCCAATATGTTTTATATCAAGACTATCTTGACATCACATGTCTTTAGTGTCCGACGTATGTTTTCTACATCCTTCGCCAAAATTCCCGTAGCAAAAACTTCATCAGCAATTCGTATTAGTATTACCTGGTACACTCAACAGAAAGTCAGTAGAAACACTTTTGGACCTAATGGCGTGGTAATAGAGTTGAAAAAGTTTCTATCGACGTGCGGTTGACCGTACAGTCCTCTCCACATTAATATTCAGCATTCGCTGCGGTCTGATGTTGTGCAAATACAGTGCAGTTTGATTTACTGTTTGCTGGCGGCTGTACATCCGGTAAGTTGACGGTGCAATGGCTAAATGCACAATTAGTATAGTATGTGGGTAAACCATTTGTGGGCTAAGGGTGTATAGCGAGTAACTCTAACTAACGCAAAACCTCTCTAAATTATTTGGTACCGTCAGGCCTGTGATCCGCACTCTAGGTATACAACGCAGCGCTAGAAGTCGACTGGGTGAGGCCTTAGAGCAACGCGTCATACTTGCGCGCGAAAATCGTGTTACTCTATGGGTGAGGCAGTCGACTTTACTTTTCTTTATGTCATCTTAAGCTTATGGCGGCAAAATATGTAAGTAAGTATTTGCATGTTTGATTAAGCAATATTACATACCTTTTGACAAACCTACTTGCATCTCGCTCAGTATCTCATAAAGTGACAAAATCATCGCTTTAGCCCAACTATCCGCTATCACCCGCGATTTAAAAACGTATCCTAAGCGGTGCACTGCAAGTAACGACTGTATGCTTAGAATGTAAGGTTGAAATTTGTCGGCACCCCGCCTGGTAGTGTCGGATCTATAAACGTTAGTTTACAATTATTTAATCTGTGGTAACGTACAAATTGACCTGATCAGATTTTCATTTTGTAAGTAGAGTAATTTAGGTTTTTAATTTGAAATTCCCAAAAGTCGAAGAACGAAAGTTGACCAGAGCTAGAGGGCTAACATGAAAAATTATTTTATTTTAACTTTTTCTGTGTTTGGATAATTCTAGAAAGTAGAAAATTGCAAAATTTACGTTGTGTCTGTGGGTGTGAAATTTAAAGATTTTCTACTTTTTAAAGTGACATGGTAAAAAAAGCGACGATTACTTTAAAAGCTCCACAAAAAGATAATCCTGCGCAGAAACACAACCAGGCCTTTCACTAGTACTGAAAATTATCATTCTGATATCTACCCCGACCAGAAATATATCGGAAAATTCCAGATAAAAAAAATATTTACCCCGACCGGAAATCTATCCGAAACTTTAAAAAAAAAATATAAACTGTTTCAATACTTACGATTGAGTTATTATTTTTGAGGCAACTAACAAATGAAACGGCAACTAACAGTTTGCATCTAATAAATTAGTCTGGCAGCGATTAAGAACTAAATAATGGCTGATTCTTTAAGGTAGCAAATTTAACAGGGGCAATGAAATCATAAGCGAGGTACTATAAATAATGACTTGGCGACAAATTTTAACAGTATGATACCAAAGATTGTATTATTGGCAACAAGGCAACAATAGGCTCCCATATAAAAATACACTTTCGGGCTGCGATTTATAGGGTATTTGGATTTCAGTATTTTTGTTTGTAGAATCATAATTAAATGAAAACGGCGACAAGTTTAGTCATTGCATAGAAACAGAGTGCGGGTCGAATATTTTTAAAGATTTTGTATTTTTTTTGTGCTGTGAGGGTCTCCTATTTCTGTTTGCGAGGGGTATCAAGGGAACTTAGCCTTGGAACATGACCTTGGGAACATGAACATGGAGCTTTAATTATAAATTCGCTTTACTTTGTAATCAATTAATCATACTTCCGCGTGCTTCCTAACCTTTTTACAATGACTACTGCTTTTCTCTAAATGACCACTACCATCACGAAGCGGGGGGACGAGGGGGCGCAGCTCCCTAGAATGGGGGGTTCGGGGTTCCCCCCCGTCATCAAAAAGCAAACTCCAGACAGGACGACACATACACGGTAGGTTATGTTAGGTTCCCTTGTGACCCCTCGCAGATAGAAGTAGGGGACCCGCACAGTGGGTCCCCGTCGAACTAACCTGCAGTCAAGAAGATTTTAATGGAGCTTTAATTATAAACAATGAACTAAAAGAAACACTCAGCTTGGCATAAATAAATAAATATTGCGGGTTGAATAAATAAAGACAATTATTGTACCTTTGTACTTTTTACTCTTTCGCCATTGTAGGGAAATTTTAAGCCATATAATAAAAATTCTAAGTCAAACAATTTTTTATGGATGTCACTATTTGCTTTATTTAGAGCTCTATCGGAGCCAGGAATAGCGAAGCCACCGGGGACTAGGGGCCGGTGCTTGTTATTGTAGTTCATGGTGATTTATAGGGGTGGTTTGCCATAGTCGCCACGCTTGGCAGACGGGTTGGCACCCGCAGTGTGATGGAATAATACACAGAAGGACGCTGCTGCCCATCCTCTGGATTTCATTCCCTTAGTCGCCTCTTACGACACCCACGGGAAGAGATGGGTCGGTACTATTCTTTTTAGGCTGGCACCGCACAGCACAATCTCCAACGATCACCGACAATCACCGACGATCTGGTCAAGGTCACGGGAAGCCGCTGGATGCGAGAGGCGCAGGTCCGGTCGTCATGGAGATTTTTAGGGGATGCCTATGTCCAGCAATGGACGTCTTTCGGCTGATATGATGATGATGATGAGAGCTCTTAAAATGTCGCACAAAGTATGTTTTTTATGACCATGTTCATATTTTTCTCACACATTAGTTAACTTATTATATTACCTCATTTTATTATTTAAGAAAGCCTATTTTTTAGTTTTTATCCGCCGTTAAGTGTTCGCTTAACAATAAATTCAGTTGCCAAAACAAAAAATCGATGCCAGTTTAAATTAAAACAAAGCTTACAACTGATTATAAAGCTGCCATTTTCTGCTTAAAAAGATACTTCACTGTAGCTGCCAACCTATTATTTTTGCTACCTGCTTTAATATTTTTGCAACCCTAATTCAGATTAATTTGTCGCCGCGTTAAATACATGCCCTTACGATTTACAACATGAATACTAAACTAAAATAAATTTCAAAAATATGGGTAGATGAAAAACGACCCGTCGCTCTCGGGAGAAGTTGTTTGTTTTTATGGACACTTCAAGGTTTTCAAACTTATTATTCAAACTTCCTGACCGGAAATTGTACCCTGGAGCATCTGAGACGACGTTATAATTTTACCCGACTGCCCCAGAAAGAGGGTCATAATTTGCGTGACAGTATAAAATACAGCGTCATTTTTTAACACCCCTGATATTTTAAGGGGTAGTTCTGTCCATGAAACTGAACAACTTTAGGTCGAAATAACAAACATAGGTCGAAATACAACAATAAAATTTCGACTTCCCATACAAAGCTGTTTGTATGGGAAGTCAAATATTATTTTTCGTATTTCGACCTATTATTTTGTTCAGTTGTTCAGTTTCATGAGCAGAACCAGTTCTTTCGGACGTACCATAGTCTTGTTCGCGTTGCGGCTGACACCATGGACCGCGGTTGTTGGTTACCGCAGTTGTAAGATAGTACGATGCTGCCCATCCTCCTGTTCACATTAGCATGAGTCTCCTCTTACGACACCCACGGGTAGAAATGGGTTGGTACTATTCTTTGCCGGCACCACACGCGCGGGCACAACTTGTACTCACTTGGGTGTTTTTATTTTTCATTTTATCTTATCAAAACTTACAACCACCTGCATTAATAAATCATTATGAACCGTGTTTTCCTGACATTTATTTTCACATCTCTAGGTACTTTATGTTTCCATATGACATTCGACCAAAATAACTTTATCTCTGAAATGTTATGAGTTTGAGGTAATTCTAATTAATGGCTCACTGGAAATATCTTAGGAATGAAAATATTTCGTAGTGATTCTGATTCTGGAATTAGTTTTAAAAAGTCATGATGATCCACGGAGTAAAGTGATGATCTTACAGTGCCGGACAGTGACCATTGGACTTTTTACCGCACTTTTCTTAAGCCACAATCGAATTCGGCATACAGTGCTGGGTAGCTAAGTTATGTTAATTCCATTATCATTACTTCAACGATTAATGTATGTCGAATTAGTTTGTGAATAAAGGAAGGTGTGATAGCTTTAGCGTAGAGACATGGAGATCGTACTGCCACAGATGAAATAATAGTAAACTGACGTTATACTACCAGTGTCAAGCTTGACGTCTTGACGTGCTCTTAAATGTTCTAGCTAGCAACAGGTGGACGGAACGGATGGATAGTATCAATATTTTTAAAATAGCCTTAAGCCAAATCTGTAGCCGCAGAAGAACGGAAGTAACTGGCATAGCCCTGAGAATCGCTAAACTTAAGTGGCAGTGGGCAGGGCACATCGCAAGAAGAACCGATGGCCGATGGGGCGTAAAGGTTCTAGAGTGGCGACCACGTTCCGGAAAATTAAATGTAGGCAAGCCGCTGGATGCGAGCAGCGCAGAACCGGTCGACATGGAGATCTTTATGGAAGGCCTATGTCCAGCAGTGGACGTCTTACGGCTAATATGATGATGATGAAGCAAAAATAAACTAGGTTAAAATACATCGTCTCCCATAAATCCACTAATAATTATAGTATGAATGATTAAGAGACCGAACCACTTAATTTTCCTATTAATCATAGCATTACGCACGGCTTGCATACTTCATGTCTTGAGGGTATGCCAAAAACCATTAATACGACAACTCCAGGACTCCAGGTGTATTTTTGCATCCGTTAATTAGTGCAAGATTAGATACGCACATACATTTCTGCTATGACGCATTAGAGATTTATCTTAAGGTAAACTGATTACATTTTCATGCAAATTATGTTCACCTGCAATTTGTTCTACAAAAGCGAATATGCATAATTTTTTTAATACCGTATACAAAAAGTGAAATTAAAATTTAAATCGGCTAAAAAATACGGCCGATATAATAATCTTTTAAAACTATTAATTACGCGCCGATAGAAGACACGGACAGTGAGTGACGTCACGTGTCACTACGGCCAACTCGGTGTTAGAATGTTAAATTTCGTTATGTTAGAAGAGACAGAAACAAATCTTCGATGGCTTATATTTTTTTTTTATTAAATAGTTATTCGAAAAATTGTTTTACTAAACTGTTTATTGCATGAATGACGATATTTATTTAAATAAAAAAAAAAAACATCATGCATATTCCCTATTATCACAAACAACTCATGCAAATTTTTTTCATAATAATATTGAGGTTGTAAGGTCGATGACCGATCTCACAAACTCTGATGTCAGAGATTGTGAACTGCCAAAGGCTTCTGACATATTTCATTAATATCTATGTCGGGGAGAACAGTTTAGGATCGACGTGCTTGAACCGTCCAGTACCGCCTCGCCATTGAAAAACCAACTTTAAGTTATGTGGCACACAGTACGTTGTTGTTGTATAGTCTTAAATGCACCAAAAAAAAAGTACTACGTTGTAATTTTTGAAGTGATCATAGGGGTCTACGCAGGGAAATGCGCGTCGTCCACTCTTTTTAGTATATACGAGGTGCTGGTCGGCTGCTCAGGCGGTCATGGACGCCAACCCTAACCTACCTTCCGGTGCACGGAATCATCTTATTTTACGGACTTTAATGAAACCGAGAAAGTCTCACAAAGTTATTTTGTCTAAAAATGTCCCCACCGGGATTTGAACCTAGAATCTGCGGATCGAAGCCGAAAGCCTAACCACTTTACCACAGAGTCTGTCCTGTGGATGCCCTTGTGATTGATGAAGACCGCCACGGGACTGAAGTGTGATCAATCACATCACATTGTTATTTCCATCGGTCACTGAAATCATGGTCATGTTTTTACGATCTAAATAATGTTGTCTTAGTTGGTAGTTCTTCTGAATTTTTTGTTGTAAAGATTCTCGTATTTCCTATTTGCTTTGATTTCTGGGTCAAAGAGATTTTATGTATGTATCTTGCATAGTCAAATCTCATAACTGGTCAAAAACACTTTTCGCTACAACTCAGAGCCAGTCAAAATCATTTCTTAAGACGTAAATCAGTCAAAAGTGTTTAAAAAAAAAGGTCTTTTTACAGGTAGGAAGGTTAACTTTTTCCGACCACATTGCATCGCTTTTTGTGCGACAAATCTTTGCTTTTGTAAACCAAAAACAGTTTACCTCCTTCGTTCGGACGCTGTGATGAGTTACTTCCTTGGATGTTGTCCTTGTTGGTATATTCCACTTTTAAAAAACTAGACTAGTTTTCATAGTTATTTACTCGGTCGCAAAATTCGATAGAGATGGATTTTTATACTTACTGCACAGTACAACTATTTAGATTTATCTCGAAGAAGGTTGTCAAAATAGTGATCGAATTTCCAGGCAAGTTTGAGAGAATGTCCTTCAATCAAATCAAATATAGGTCATTCATTGTTGGATATTAAAATCTCTTAATGACGTCGGCTAAAAGCACATCGCTTCACAAACAATGTGGCGCCATGGTGGGAAAAAAATAATCGACAATAAAAAACCACGCGCTCAAACTTTTTCTTTACGATTAAGTCAGTGACAAAACTCACGACAGATAGTTGCCGCTAGATTTACAAAACGACTCTTTCTGTCCTCTAAGCGATACGGAAATGTATTTGGCTCTAAAGCGAGGACAAACGGCACTACTGGGAAATCTGCTCCGACTACAAACCGAATGCTTTGCTGCTATTGGACGATCGTATGCCGTAATGGCTGGTCTTTAGATTTAGGGGATAAGCGATAGTTAGTGGGAAAATATTTATTTCAAAAATTATTTGAAACAGCTCTATAGACTTAAACAAAGAATCATCATGTAATTTAGCAAATTTAAATATAAGGTCAAAATGAAATAGCGAACATATAATTTTTGTTTGTTACTCAGACCATGAAACTGACTAACAACTGTCGTAATACGAAAATGATTTTTTGACCTCGCATAGAAAACGCATATATTTAGCGCATTTTGTAAAGGATATCAAAAAGTGCTTTTCATATTTAAACCTGTTTCTTGTGAAAGGTTGTCCAGTTCAATGGTCTGAGTAACATGTTAAAATATTATGTACACTTTTTCTGTATGACCCTATATCTTATAACATCCTATGTTAACGTCCACTACAGGACAGGACAGGAAATATAAAGCAATGTAATCTGCATCTGGCGTCGTCATGTTGTAGGTACTTAAGTATTTTTAAATATAAAGTAATGTGATCTGTCCAGAGTGGTTGTGCTTCGTGTGAAAGAATTATTGAAATTTACGCGTCAGTAACAAGTTATCTATGAATAATGATTAACCAGTAATATGGACTCCAGGAAGAAGAAATGACTGAAAATTACTCCACCGACAAGAAGAAGATAAAGAAGTTAAAGAAGATAATATGTTCAAACTCTTTCTAACTTATCTGAGGGCGCGACAAACTAAACAAAACATATTAGAAAGGAAAGTTAACTTCAGTGTTTAACACTTGTAATATAAATAATTTTTCATTATAGTTTTTTCTTTGTCTTCCAAATTCAAGGTTGTACTGTTCATTTTAAAATAACTCTAATAGTTATGCACAAAATGACATCGAGTGATCAGTCAATTGCTAATCTATCTCGTGTAGTACTCTACTCATTAGGTTGCCACACATAGGTATTGGCAGCGAGTTCAGTGTGCGGTTACATTAATATGCATCACGTGACAACTATCATCCGCTGCGATCAACAGACTGAAGACATCATATCGTTAAAATTCAGGATCTCTGTCTATCCATCAGTCCGTGTGGTGCCGGCAAAGAATAGTACCAACCTATCTCTACCCGTGGATGTCGTAAGAGGCGACTAAGGGATTATGAGCTGGCGGATCCATCGTATATTGTATGCTACCATCTTACATACAGCGGTCACCAAAAACCACGAACTATGGTGCCAGTGGCAACGCTAACAATGGTACGGTCAACCGCACGTCGGTAGAAACTTTTTCAACTCGTTTACCACGTCATAAGGTCCAACAGTGTTTCTACTGACGTGCTGTTGAGTGTACTTCCACTTCAAATTGTACCTAGCGTAATCACTGGAATTTTGGAGGGAGTTCCCTTTCTTGCAGTGGACATTTCATGGGATGTTATGATGACGAATTCAGAATGTTGCTTCATGTTTAACAGCAGATTAACGATGAAGATGGTTGACGATGGTTATCTTACTCATAATGCACTTGAATATTCTGAACAATCGTAGCCGTTTGCTGTACTTGATTTTGATTTAAATTCTGAGTAACAAAATTTTACACATCAATAATTCTCATGGTATCGTATTTATGTTATGGGTTGCCATCTACTGAAGCAGGGCTTTGATATAAAAGACTGCACAAACCTCTGTGCAATGTGCATTTATACTATTCAAGCATTGTCTGTACTAGTCTGGGGCCATTAGCAATCAGATTTTTGAAAAATATATATTTATCGCCCATGTAGTGCAATGAATTTTACCAACCCATCTCTATCCGTATAGGTGACTTAAAAACTAATAAAATTGTTACACTGACAACCGACCTATCGTATTATCGATTCCTACACGATCGGACAATACAAATTTCCAAGAATAGCGCATGCAACGCTAGGTAACATTAATATGCATCGAGTGGCAACTGTTACTATAGTAGGTCACAATCGCAACAGAATGTGAATGTTCGCGAATGTTGTGCAAGTTTCCGGGTCTGATTTGATGGAGTTGAGAGTGACTGATTTATGTGTAAGCTTTGAGGACAGATCGAAATGAAAGCGTGCCTGAGGACGTCCACTGATGCCCTGGATCAAAACTATCGAAAACGATCTAAAGACGTTATCCATAACGTCTGAAATTGCAAGCCCATATTGGCACAAACATTATTTTTTTTAGGTTATAGGTGAGCAAACGAGCAGGTGGGCCACCTGATGGTAAGTAGTCGCCACCGCCCATAACACCCACTGTCTTGTTAATGGCATATTTTGACAGTAATAAGACAGCAAAGCGCGTTGCTCACTTTGAGAACTAAGATGGTATCTCTCATGTGCCAGTAATTTCTCTGGCTCCCAGTAGCAGTGTTTGCACTGATGTGTTTCGGTTTGAAGGGCAATTCAAACCGAAACACATCAGTGCAAACACTGCTACTTCACGGCAGAAAAAAGCAAGGGGGTGGTACTTCCCCAGACGGACTTTCCACAAAAGCCCTACCACCTTCAATGTGGAGTATTAGGAGTGTTGACCCTGAACAATGAGATGCAAGCAGGAAGGATGATGAATTAAGTGACCAAGCAATCAAGCCAGCCTGTAGCGTCTTATCTATTTGCGATGCTTTAATTCTAATAATACAATAGCGTTGTCCAATGATCTAATGCGTAATTCACTGCGGGATTTCATCAAGACACGAAAAAAATCACCCAAACCGAAATACGATGAAAATCATGCTTTGCGTCGAAAACAGGCAAGTGGGTGGCACTGACTGATAGTTAAAATGGTAGATTTATGAAAAAATAACCTCGAATTTGTGCATTCAAGAAATCTAAACAGGACCGAAATAAGTTAAATCAGTTGAAACTGTACCTCAGATCAGCGACAAAGCAATCAAGATAGGAAATTTGAAGAAAGTTGAAACATTACATATTGCTTTAAAAATTCTGCTGCGATCTAACCTAAACAGGACCAACTTGATCAAAATTATTAATTTCTGCGTCAGCAAAAGAGCCCCAATCTAAGCGATATAGAAAGGAAATTTGCTGATAGTCAAAATCAAATAGTGGAATGATGGACATAGGCTTAAGTGCTATATCATGTTCAGAATAAAGGATGTAACGGACAGGTTTCCAAAAACTTAAAAGGCAAGATCATTCAACGTAACTGAACAACTTTCAGTGAATGAAACTTTCAGGAAATGAAAAAGAAATTGCTAGTTTGTTGAGAGGCCCAATTATGTTGACTGATCATGCCCACTTAGCTTTCGGAAGGCTATCCCTTATACAGACAAACATAATATCACGCCTTGTTCCCGTCGGGGTAGGCAGAGACCAAAGTTCTCCACCTGCTACGATCTTGACATACTTCCCTTGCTTTCTGAACTTTCATCAATCCTTTCATACATGCATCACTTATACCCTGTGGCTGTATTATTAGTCAGCTTACTGGTGAGTAGTTAGTTTTACGCCCACAGTTTAATGCTTAGAAAGCTTCAAGGAAACTACTGTTGACGGCATTAATATGCATCGGTCGTCGACGATCGAAGCTCAAATTCAATAAAACGTCCGTCGTCCAATGCCTTTAGCTATCCGCTTCTATAATCATCCCTGTGATGTGAATAAATAAAGATGAAAAAAAAATACAAATATTTTATGAATGTTTTTGTTCAAGAGACTTAGCTTTTCCATTCTGTAAAAATGGTGCTCCTATTCAACACAATTTTTATCCACCACTATTTATATTTCTCTGGTATCGGTGTCATCAAAGGGACATGTTAACCAATCATCGCAGTACATTTTGCCAGCTGAAAGGCTTGCTAACGTGGTGACTACGATAAGTCTGATTTATGCATTTATGGTGTGAAATTCTAGGGGGACTTTGGAAGATATTTTGTGACGAAATTGTTTGTTACTTACAATATAATATAACCATATTTATCATAAAATTGCACTAAAAATATGATTTAATCGTACCAAATAACCACAAGAATTACAAAACAATGGAGATATTGTAAAGAACAAATTATGGTCCTAAATTAATAAATCACTTACCAAATATAATGATCTCAAAACAACATAAAATTTAAAGGTTCATTTGCACTTAAGACCTCCATTGTACAGCCTAATTTAAATGTGAATGTTGGCCCTTTTCGCCCTCCATTGTCCATACAAATCCTCATTATTCGAGTTCTATACAAAACTGTACATGCAAATTCAAAGTAGAGTGGTACAGGCAGACAAAAATAAAATCATTTTTATATTGTAGGTAGAGCTATCTTGATATGATGTTATTGAGACCTCAATAAGTATTTGAATTGTGATCTGTAAGTTTTCGTGAATCTGCAATGATCCGGTTTCGCAGCGAAGCGTCAACTGAGTATTCCAAGGTGGCGCTGAAGAGAGTTGCTAAAGAACTTAAAATAAATCTGTCATAGATGAAGCGTGAAGTAAATAAACCACCTTAAGCAATACTCACATAGACAGACAACAGATAGGAAATTAAAAATAAGTTGACAGTTAAATTTTCCTACAACAACGCTATCTATCAAGAAAATTAAAACTAGTTTTTCTTTTTTAAAAACCTGCTCATTATTGAAGTAAGTCCATCTCACTGTCCATGGTGCCAGTCGCAATGCTAGTAACTGTGGTGACTTTAAAGTACTTCACCTTTTTGTTTATTGCAATACTATTGACATCCGATGGTTTCAAAACAGCGCACAAGAAGTGCAATCGATGTAAGATATAAAATTATGATTTCAAGCTGAAAATAATTTCACCTAAATCTGTTAAAGGCCTAGAGACATGCGGCTTTGTACTATCGCAAAAAAAAAGAAACCAATAGAATAAAAATGTATGGCATTGGCAACCTAACGAAATGTTGCGTGAGAACTAAAGTCAATCCCAGACATTTTTATTCTATTCTATAGCGTTTACGACAGTAGAAAGCCACTTTTCTCAGGCCCAGTGGTTTTGCAGTGACAGAAGCTCTGACTCCAGAACTCCAGCAAAAACGCGTATTGGAGGGGTAGTACCATAGTCACTATGCTTGTTAGTGTTACGGCTGGCACCTTGTTTCACGGTTGTTGGTGACCGCAGTACGAGTATGTAAAATGATACGATACACAGAATTACGCTGCTGCCCATTCTCCTGTCGCCTCTTATGACACTCACGTGAAGAGATAGGTTTAGACTTCTTTGACGGCACCACACGGGTGTACTAATTCATCTTAAAAAAAAAGAATTAAATTATGGTTGACTGTACGTCCTATTCTCGGCACTAGTGCGAAAGCTGTATTTCTGTGCTATTTAAATGAGGCACGAACGATACAAGGGAAGCTTTCCGTTGTCCAATTTGCAACCGATATCATTGAACGCCTTTTGACTGCCATTCGGTTACATTTCTGTGTGTGGCTTGATTGCATGGGTACACTTTCATTCCGATATAGAGGTGAAAATTACTGCATTTTTCAAACTATACCTCTTACTCTCCAAAAAAAGGGCAACGATTTTGTGAGTGATTTTTTTTATTTGAAACTTGTTTATTTTATGGGAAGCTTCTTTCAAAATTTAAGGTTCTGTAAGTGCATAAAGGCTTTCTAGTGGTATCCTCGGTATAGGGGTAGCTAGGCCACCTTCAAGGTAGACCGACGATCTGTTAGACTCTGTTCAGAAGGGATAAATTCGCGGCGATGTTTGGCGCTATTTCACGTACAATGCCGATTTGTTTATCTATGCAAGTTATCAATTTGTTAACGATTAAGCAATGTACGACAAAATCGGTAAATTAGGGATGAACAGAACTGAACAGGGTCTTAAGATCGCGGGAAGCTGCTTGATTCGAGCTCCGCAGAACCGCTAGTTCTCAAAATCTTTGGGAGAGTGGGAGAGTCGATGGGAGAGCTCTATCTGCTTTTAGAATTTTTAAAATGTATAAGGATTTTAAATAATTTTGAACTAGAGGCAAGTTGCTTTTTAAACGCCGAGACACAAGTGATAAAGATGTGACATTGCATTAGCTTGTATCTTGTCCGGGACAAGTTGTCTCGTGTGGTACCGGCCAAATATAAGTACAAACACATCTCTAACCATCGGTGTCGTAAGAGGAGACTAAGGTATTATTAATTGGAGGATGAGCAGCAGCATCCTGTGTGTATCGTACCATCTTATATACTACGGTCACCAACAACCGCAGTCCTAGATTGGTCGACACATTTTTGCTGGAAGGGAGCTCCTTGTCTTGCAGTGGAAATTTAATGGAGTGTCTTGATAATTCAGGTTCAGATAATTTTATTCAATGAAGATTCTTTACAGAATACTTATTGAATGTCATGCAGAATACAATGCAAATAGAGCGAGTCTACACCGTTTCGGGTCGTGCTAAGGCAGCGTAAAAGAAACGGCAAGAAACTACAGCAGCACGGCCTACTTAAAGAGTCGGCTTTTGACAAGTCGGATTTTTACATGAATGTCAATCCTATACATTTTCGTACTAATCTTCTAGCGTAAACGAAAGTAGAGAGCCACTTGTCTACACAATGATAGTGCAAACTTTAAAATGAAACCAAACAATAGACTAACTACAAGAGCTGACACGAGTGCGGACAAAACGAAAACAACTGACAATCACAGTTTGTCCGAGTAATGTGATGAAAGTCTCGTCCTATTCCAGGCACGAGTCAACAGGCCGTTTTGAGTTGAGTTGGGCTATTCTATTAAAATGCTCCAATTCGATAAAACTGATTTTTTTTTTTATTATAGTGAATGGGCTTCTTCTGGGTGGGCTCGTTCCATCGTCGATCTCATCTCTGTCTTCAAGACTAAATTGACGTCAAGACAATATACAAAAAAAAGTATAATGGGGTTACTCATGACCTCATGCTAGCCATGAAGACAGAAATGAGGTTGACAACTGTACGAGCTCACACAAAAAAAGCTCACTCACGAATTAAATAAATGTTTTTATCTACACTCATGTCGTAATCTTTGAATTATGATTCAAAAAGTTGGTACATAAGGCTGAATATTACGCAGAGTATGCATAAAAAATTAAAAAGTTACCATTACGTAACGATTTTTGTATGAAAATTTTGCAAAGGTGTTACGTAATTTAACTTTTTAATCATAACATAACACTTGGATAAAATTCTTCTTGAACCTAAACCTTATTAAAGAAGACTGAATATAAGGTCTTTTAGAGAGACGGTTATAAATGTAACAGTTTTTCTTAGTAGCTGTCAAATATTAGTAGCATATTTACAAAGTGTGCCTTATAAACAAGCTATTATTTTGGAGCAGTTACAGTAACAGTTACTATAGTTACAATTATTTTATCTGTAGTGGAAAATAAGCGCGCGCAGCCTGAAATTAGAAGGACTTGGAAATAGATATTAGATTTGCCGCCATTTTCAAATATTTACCTTTTTCAAGTTTTTTGTGCCCGTGAAAGTAATGTGAAAGTTTATTGAAAAAGAAGATAAAGTGGTGCAGTCAGGATACTGCAGTTACACCAGAAGATACTCAATAACTTATGATCTTCTCCCATATTAGTCTAGGACATTTTATGACATAACCTACAATGAATTGGGAAAGAATGAAAATTGAAAAGAAAACCATGTCTTGTTAAGAAAATGTTCTGCTTGTACATTTCAAAGAAGACCTAGCGGATATATTAAGGTGGCTTCTTCAGACTCATATCAGAACTGTAATATACATAATATAAGTTACCATTGTTGTTTACTTACTTTTGTTTAATTTTTATCATTTTTTTTATAAGTAAAGAAACCTATTGCATGAGTGAAGATAAAGTAGTATACGCAACTGCATATAATATGGTATTAAAACACTCATTTGATGCTATTATCACATTCGGCTACGCCTCATGTGATAAACCCAAACTCGTGTTTTAATAACCTGTTTTATATGACAGTTGCATAAACTACTATTAATAAGTATAAAATTTTAGGAACTTTCAAACTGTAGCTAATGAAATTTAGTCATTGTTTCCATAGTTAAGAATCATCTTTGCCCTAGCGTTATTCACTTTAGGGCTCCCGCACACGACCGAGAATCGGTGGGCGATTATCGGCCAGGACAAGGACGGAAGATTCAGGTGATAACACGTCAGAGCGGGATGCCGACAAAAAATCGGTCACCGATTCTCGGTCGTGTGCGGGATCCCTTATCCTAGGGGATCTGTCGGGGGCACTGGTTTTGACACAGAGCGGAGTGTCTAAATAAAAATTTATTTTTAGTAATTTTTATATTATTAAACACAAAATAAAGAACAATAAAACTCAAAAGTTAACCCAAAGACTTACTTCTTTAGAATAATTTTAAGTGATTTTATGATAAAAACAGGCAATTTTGTCACTTCACAAACAAAATTTTACGCAGCGCACAAATCGGCTGTATGGACAAACAACTACCAACGTTTTCTAGTAATAGTAGAATCGCCCTTCCTGTTTTCAGCCTGTTTTCAGTATTTACCAACACGAGCCAAACTATCGTGTTGTTATTTGAAATACGTGTAACACGTTGATAGGTGGATTTTTGTGTCGTATTTTGTGGTTTATTTGTACAGTCAAGTGCAAGTTAAGCTAGACACTACCAATGCAACTTTTGTTCCAATTAGCTATTGACATAAGAGCAGTACAAAATTGATCGACATGCTCGTGACTGTACTCTTGATCAAGATACGTAGTCCTCGTGGTTAAGCGGCGATAAAAAAATACTAGATTATTTGTTGTACCTTATATCCGTTTGCCCACTTATTAGTGAGGTCAAAAGCAACAACTTTAGTTCTACGACTTTGCTAACAACGCACGATTTTTTTTAACTTTTAACAAAAATGGAGAGTCGAAAATTTTTTGTGCGTTGTTAGCAAAGTCGTAGAACAAAAGTTGTTGCTTTTGACCTCAGTAATAAGTGGGAAAATCGATATCAGGTCCAAAAAAAATTACCTAGTATATGGAAAAAGAAAAAAATATTGCTATTTATGATCACGAAAGTTAAGAAGGTCTTTGTATCAAATGAGTGAACGCCAGTCGACTAGAGAATTATACGCGCTTCGGAAGGAACGTTAGATTGATAGTCCCAACTACTAGTTTAGATAGTACGTTTGTATGGCATCGGCTAAGTATAGTACAATTAACCGCACGTCAGTGGAAACATTTGCAGCTCTACTACCATGCCATAAAGTAGAAAGTGTTTCTTTTGACGTGCTGTAGGGTGTACCACCCCATCTATTCCCGTGGATGTCATAAAAGGCGATTAAAATGTCGTAAAAGACGGTGGAGCATTGGCAGCAGCATATTTCTATGCATCAACAGCCGCGGTCCATGTTGCAAGTTGCAACGCTAACAAGCAAAGAACATTCTGCTTTCTACTAACAAGCGTGGCAACTATATGATACTTCATTTCTTCTCTAAAATATACAGGGTGTTAATTTGATTGCGTGCCATAGCTCAGGGGCGCGGCGGGATCAGTATCAATAACTGAACAACTTTTCCCAAGGAACATAGGTCGAAATACGAAAAACCAAATTTAACTTTCCATACAAAACGCGCTACCAGCTGATGCAGTTTCTATGGAAGGTCAAAAATTTATTTTCGTATTCGACCTATGTTCCTTGGGAAAAGTTGTTCAGTTACTGATACTGATCCCGCCCCTGAGCTATGGCACGCAATCAAATTCACCCTGTATATACCACGCATTTTATGGGAGGTCCTTGTTTTGCAGTAAAGTTTTCAATGGGAAATTATAATGAAGGGAGTCCAGTCAATCTTCGAAAGTTTGTATGGAGAGGGTTACAATAAATGCACTTTAGGGGATAATTTATTAAATTACCAGCAAAACATTCAAAAATTTTAAACCAAAATAATCCCCGATATAACGTTGATATTTTAAAAACCAGCATAAGGTCAAATCAACCAGTATAATATGTAGCACAGATCAGCTTATACTGGTACTTTAACAAAAAAAATCTGTTTTTACACAATTGCCAGATTCAGATTCAGATAATTTTATTCAATGTAGATTCTGTACAGAATACTTATTGAATGTCATGCAGAATACAATGCAAATAGAGCGAGTCTACGCCGTTTCGGATCGTGCTATGGCAGCGTAAAAGTTAATTATTTACAGCTTCAAATAGCCTATATTACAGTTAAAAATTATATTTTATAAATGCGCATTTAGTGCACCCTCATATCGACTGGACTATAAGAAAACCTACGTAAAACTAAATAACTATGATTGCAGTATTTCAAACAGATATTCTGTCAGCTAAACTTTGACTAACAAAAACGCATTGTTCTAAAATGAACTTTATTCCTATGCAATAAAGTCAAACTATTAAGTTACAAGGAAAAGGCCAAGCGGCAAAAATGTGCTTTAACAAAGTGGGCTATTTCCCTTAACTAGTTCCATTAAGTGCTTTTCAATTTAGGTGTAGATTTGAAGGTAAAAGCTGATAATATTAGTGTTGTGTTGTAGCATTTAGTTAAAATATGTTGTATGTTGACAATTTAATTTAATTTTCTTTAATTTCTATATTATTATTGACAATTTAATTTCTTCTGAAAATTTGACAATTTAATTGACAATTCGATGTAATTTTTTTATTTTTTTTTAATGTCTCTTACTGCATGCCTCACAATATGCGATGCCCTAATATAGGGTTCATGTACTAACTGCTACAATTATTTAAGAACCTTAAGCTGTATAATGTAAGCATGAATAAATGAAATGAAATGAATGAAATGAAAAATCAAATTTCAGCACATAGGTGTACAGCTTAACTACTTATTTTAGGAAAAAATATTTTTAAAAACAGTTGGACGGGTTCTTACCACGATATGGATTTTTGATGAGTTTCCGATATTTCGGCGCTGTTGCAAGCACCATGATCACGGATGAACTGGAGTCTGTGGGTAGTTAAACTTATTGGCAGACATATCTGTCTACCTTCCTTCTAGTTCTTTTATTTTGGTGACTGCCGGAACTGTTGAAACCGGAAGTGTTAGTGACCGCGAAACTCTCAAACAATATAAAAATATTTTTTTTAATTTTTTTTATACAATCTATTAGTGATGTAGAATCACCCCTTAGAAGTATCATCGTACTTTTTTCATCATAACATCCCATGAGAACGTCCACTACAGGACAGGGAGCTCCCTCCAGGATTCTAGCTTTTCCTGGAAAATGAAGAGGGGAAGTACCATAGTCACCTCGCTTGTCAGCATTACGGCTGGCACCATGGACCGTGGTTGTAGGTGACCGCAGTAAGTAAGATGGTATGATACACAGGAGGATGCTGCTGCCCATCCTCCA
This sequence comes from Athrips mouffetella, assembly GCA_947532105.1. Taxonomy (NCBI): domain Eukaryota; kingdom Metazoa; phylum Arthropoda; class Insecta; order Lepidoptera; family Gelechiidae; genus Athrips; species Athrips mouffetella. Next base: position 2,992,915 of record OX383964.1, on the reverse strand, counting down.
GTTTATAACCCTTAGTCGCCTCTTACGACACCCACGGGTATGTATGGATTGGTACTATTCTTTGCCGGTACCACACGGGGCGTACTTTTTTACACCCTTTATTAAGTAGGTGCGTATCTGGTGCTGGTAGGGGGCTGGGTGAGGAGGTTAATTTGACGCTGATCAACACTACTGGATAAAGGCCTCCTTAAACATTATTTAGTTCTAAGCAAAAAACGATGCCTGCAAAGAATAGTACCAGCCCATCTCTTCTCTACCCGTGGGTGTCGTAAGAGGCGACTAAGGGTTAATGAACCAGAGGATGGGCAGACTAAGGGTTAATAACCATCCTTCTGTGTATCGTATCATCTTATATTCTGCGGTCACCAACAACTGCGGTCCATGGTGCCAGCCGTAACGCTAAATCGTGGTGACTATGGTACTTCCCCTCCACATAGTTTCAGCAAAAACTGGAATTTCGGAAGGAGTTCCCTGTCCTGTAGTGGACGTTTCATGGGATGTCATGATGACTTGTCTAATAGGAAGCTCGATGGTTCTAGTCATGAAAACAAGCAACTTTCCGGAAAAAAAAAAGATTTATTTTCTTTAGGTACTCCAAAAAAAATTCTCCTTCCCCTACAAAATGAGTCGATCATGTGACCATTTTACTGTGGAGTCGAAAATTTTTTAACGAAAAAATTTCTTTTTCGTCCAGAAAGTTGCTTCTTATTATGAGTAGAATACTGGGCTTCGGGAGTAAAACCGATGAAAATTCACGATGTATACCATCTGTCTTTAATAGCGCGCTAGGTACACTCAACAGTACGTCAGTACAAACACTTTTGGACCTTATGGCTTGGTAAAAGAGTTGAAAAAGTTTCTAGCGACGTGCGGTTGACCGTACTCAAATAGTAGATTTTACAACAAGTGCACAAAACGAACCATTTTTCCGAGACTTAGCAGCCCGAGCCGAAGGCGAGGGCTGATAGTAATGTCGAGGATAAAATGGTTTTGTGGACGAGTTATAAACTCTGCTTTTCACTTTGATTGCGAGGAAATAAAACGTAAAAGTACGCTCTAGTGGTAAATGTAACTGAAGAATGAGTTGTTCTGCTTTAGTGAAGAATATGTTGACGCGCGCGCGGCATGCAGCAGGCCCGCGCGCAGGGCGTTCACCACCGAGATTACTTTTTTGCCCTAGTGCACAAAATTCGACTTTGTGCAGCCAAAGCACAAATAAGCACTTTTAGAGCATGAGAAGTGAAAAAGACCTTTTTGCCCACTTTCCTTCAGCAAGCCTTAAGCAATTTTGAGACATAAATAGTACCCACGTGAACTTGTCAAATAAATTAAAAACTTGAGATCTTAATAGCAACCTTGAAACTCTCCTTTAAATTTATATTTTCTCGCACCACATCCATACAAAAAGTAACTATCTTCGTTCCCAAAACTTGGATTCTGTGTTAGCTGTCTGTTGAGTTCGTGGATTTCGGGCTAAGAAAAGGGTAGTTCCATCAGAATTTTCCATTGGATTTTCAAAATATTTTCATTCAAAAATCTTTACGTAAAAGTAACTTTTTATTTTTTATAGATACTCTCATTTATTTATATGATACTCTGCATAATACAGGCTGTAAGGGACGGTGTACCGAAAACTGAAAGGGCATTTTTTGACCTCTCCGTACAAATTTCTCACTCTGGTCAAACAGTTTTAAGGAGATGTAAATTTTTTTTTCATTTCCTAAAAATGTTTATTAGGGTGAGTTGTTTTCGTCATGATGGTCATGGAACATTTATCTATTATGGACACTTAACTTCTGATGCTTACTTCATAAAGTCTATTCATGATATGCTATACAGCAAAGCATGAAGGAAAAAAAAATTATTATTATTTTAAATAATTATTATTTATTGCAAAGGTTATTGATGCTTTAGATAGATAGATAATAGTAGTTTATGCAACTGTCATATAAAACAGGTTATTAAAACACCAGTTTTGGTTTATCACACGAGGCGTAGCCGAGTGTGATAATAGTATAAAACGAGTGTTTTAATACCATATTATATGCAGTTGCGTATACTACTTTATCTTCACTCATGCAATAGGTAGGTACTTACTTATAAATTAAACAAAGGTAAGTAAACAAAAAAGGCAACTTACATTATGTACCTATACATATTTCAGTTACTGTTTACCGTTATGTGTGTAAAGAAGCCGCCTTATATCTGTCTGCTAGGTTTTTGAAATAAACTAGCAAAACATTTTCTTAAAGTGACGTGGTTTTCTTTTTGATTTTCGATATTTCCCAATTCACTGTAGGTTTTGTCGTTCAATTTTATGGACTTCTATGGAAAAAGATCGTAAGTTATTTTAGTAGCCACTTCAAGAGAATCTCTAGGTGTCACTGCATGTGCCCTGCCTGTACCGCTGTTTCTACTTTAACAATAAATTTTTACAGGCACGAATTACTTGAAAAAGGTAAATATTTAGAAATGGCGGCAAATCTAATACCTATCTCCTTAGATTATGAATAACGGCAGCTTACTGCCTATCTCCAAGGCCTACTATGATTCCAGGCTGCGCGCGCATCTTTTCCACCACAGATGAAATAATTGTAACTATAGTAACTGTTACTGTAACTGCTCCAAATTAATAGGTTGTTTAAAAGGTACACTTCTTAAATATGCTACTGATATTTGACAGCTACTAAGGAAAATTGTTAAATTTATAACCGGCTCTTTAAAAGACCTTATATTCAGTCTTCTTTAAAAAGGTTTAGGTTCAAGAAGAATTTCATCCAAGTGTTATGTAATAATTAAAAAGTTAAATTACGTAACACCTTTGCAAAATTTTCATACAAAAATCGTTACGTAATGGTAACTTTTTAATTTTTTATACATACTCTGCGTAATATTCAGCCTTATGTATCAACTTTTTGAATCATAATTCAAAGATTACGAAATGAGTGTAGATAAAGAGTTTATTTGTAACACCAACACACATGTACATTGATACAGAATCATACATGTAAACAATGATTAGGACTTACAAAGGAACAAATAAATATCAAAACACATATGTGCCGTAGTGTGACATAAAGGCCTAGGCTCAGCGATATATTTGACCTTAGAGAGGGCAACACTGATTTTCAGCCCTCGCCAGTTAGGGTAACGCGGGTGCTGTGAAACATACCTAATGAACCATACCTTTCTCTTTTAGACTACTATTAAAACGACCCTGAAGTTGTGGTCTGGTCTGGTGGTAGCCTTGCTTGTTTAAGTTTAAATTCCGCACTTTATGACGTTAAAAAAGTATCCTGAAAAGAACCAATCTATTATCTGAACCTGAAGAACATCCAAAATTTTTATACGTTCTTCGTCTTGGAAACCATTTTCTTAAGTGTACGAGCAAGTACGTAAATTGCGGTTAACCGGATGTCGAGAGACGGTTAACTCCCACCGCGAGCAAGTCTTCCCGTTCTAGATTTAAACTGCATTTTAGATTTATCTAACTAAACGAACTAAACCATAGCATTTGTAGTTGATTAAAATTCTGTTTACTTTTGAGAGTCGGCTAAATAGTCGCATCACTTCAATTTCGGTCGAGCAAATTGAATTTCAGATGGGAAAAGATGTAAAATGAAAATAAATACAAAACAATTTCAGTGCAGAAAATTTAATAAATTAGATTCGAGAGAGACGACAGTTGAGATAGCTCTATATTTACTTAATTAATTGAGAATCAATCTTCTTAATGTAATTTATTTTAAAAGTAACATTTCGTAGGAGTGGAAGGTCTTAAAAAAGTATTTTCCTCAACGTTCTACATTTTCTTCGGAAACTTCCGGAGTTGCAGGGCTGTTGGGGCTCAACCAAAATAAAAAAATATAGCAACAATTGTTATTATTTCACTGCTTGATAGAAAATAGAAATTCAGCTTTTACGTTGACTAATTAATTTTATGATTTTTAGGGCTCCAAAACAAAATGGTGAAAACGGTGTTCGTCTGTCTGCCTGTCACACCTAATTATCTCAGCAACTCATGATATCGAGTGAAATTTGGTATTGTTTTAGAATACGATTACCCAACTTTATTATACTCGTATTGTCATTATTGTAAAGGGGGCCCAAATAAAATTATATTACTAGGCAGAATGGTCTTCACTTGTGAATTCTAAAATGGATATTTATATATTATTTAAGATAGTTTAGAGAATAAAAGGAAAAATATTAATCAATTATAGTCGACTGGGGTTTACGTAAATATTGCAGCAAAAATAAAACGATCTCTCTGAGTACAGTTTTTTTAGAAATTTGCAAAAAACATTAACAAACATATTTAGTTTAGCGGTCTTAAAAAAGTACTTTATTGCTTCTAAATATACTATTGATAGGTATATCGGAATTCTCGGCGCGCGATTCCGACTCGCACTCGACCGATTTTTCATAATCAATGGGCGTGCAACGCGAGCTGATATTTGCCCAGGAAAGCCTTTTTACTGGCAAATAGAATAAATTATGGTAAAATAATTTCGAAAATACAGACAAAGGCAAATGTATGGAGAATCAGTTAAATAAAATATGGGTGATATTCTGCGATGCGTCTGGAGTATGATAAAAGGGAATCAAAATGTTCATCCATATTAGTCTAGTGGCTTAACGTCTTATATCGCCTTTACGTCGACACGCCTATACAATTTTTTTTCCAGGTACTAGTTAGGTACATAGCTCTCAATTTTTAATGAGAGCCAATACCACTGAAAGTCCAAGAATAGGCTCCTAAGTCCTATCAAAAATTGAGAGCTATGTACCTAACTAGTACCTGGAAAAAATTTGGTGCATTTACGAGTATAAGGCGTGTCCAACTGTCCACGTAGAAATACTAAGCGGCCGAAATAAATCACTTGCTCTACAATAAGTTTAGATTTAAAATAAACCTTAACAAAATGAAACTTGTTTGTCTTTATTTCTCCTTCCACTAAGGTGTGAAATGTTTATTTAATGGTATAATAATGGCCGTATAGATTCCCGAGATAATCATCCTGAAAGCTTACACCTGCAACCACGTGCGCCGGGAAATTGCGAGATACATTCTAAGTAAATAGTAGGTATTTCTTAATGGTACTTTTTTGTAGTTGATCCTTATGTGGGTATAACAAGCGGTATAATGCTTGCTACTTTATTGCAGTCTCGTCAATTTACTATTCCGCAAAAAAAACATTATTTGATGAGTTTTTATCAGTCGTGAAAATAAGTTTTTAAAATTTTACCAACAACGTAGGGCCAACGTAACAAGTCCGTTTTGAAGTTTCCTTATCACCAACATACAGGGTTCGTTTTTCTTTGAAGATCGTAATTTTTCATACGTTTGTTATTTTGAGAAGTACGTAGAACTTAAAAATAACCGAATAGACGCGTATAGTGGGCTATGGTTAAATTAGATGGTGAAACCCACCCTTCTACTTATATATCCTAAAAAACAAACAAGTGTCGGTCTGTCGGTTGGTCAACATAATATTTAAAAAAAACGGTAGCAGAGACAAATTCATTGAAAGATTCCGTAGAGAGTATAGTTTCTTGCTGGCACTCACATTTTGAGGATAGCTGTCAAACATCAAAAATGAAGTCTTAGAATTTTCATGCAGGGTATCTTGAGGTAATACATTGGTCTGGGAAAATTCATGTAAAGAGCGTTCTGCCAATTGAACACGTGATTCCCTCGAAATCGCATGAGGCAAAAAGGTTTATGTGTTTTACAATTTGAATTCTAAATTGGTTATTTAGTAATTCTACACTCGAAATCATGTACAGTCAACGACAGATCAAGCTTGACACTCGTAGCACGACTCTAGCTCGTATTTCTATTGAAATAAGAACGGTACAATGTCCAATGTGTAAAGCTTGATGTGCTCTTTACTGTACCTTGATTAGAATGGCAGCTGTGTGAGAGCAGGACGGAGCGATGCGTAAGACATTGTAACGACAAAGACAAGTATCGCGCCGTCTTGCTCTAAAGCATAACGCTGTCCTGCTTACCAAGCTACATCATTACATCATCTTCATCTTATTAGCCATTTCTGTCCCACTGCTGGGCAAAGGCCTCCCTCCGTTCCTTCCACTGGTCTCTACTCTGAGCCTCTTGTTGCCAGTCTTTACAGAAAGCGTCGAGTTCATCGCGCCATCTGCGCCGTGGTCGGCCTCGACGCCGTCTGTTACTTGGCGGTTGCCAGATAGTTGTGGTCTTGGCCCAGAGTTCCAGCGGCATGCGACTTACGTGACCAGCCCAGTCCCACTTTAGCTTGGCAGAAAAATCCAAAAAAAAAAATCCATCAAGAAATATAAATACATAGTATACATTAAAGGCTACGTTTACTCATGTCTCACGTGCCTGAACTACATTTTGTAAAATAGTGTATAAGTACATTTTACAAGTCAGTGGTTTTTTATACACTTTACTAGGAGATGTTTTAATAAGAAAATTAAATATTTAGCTAGTTTACGTGTGCAAATATATGAAAACTCATATCTTTTATTAATTCAGTATCAATCGCAAAATATTAAATTTCTTTGAGTCTATGATTTTAGTATGTTGCGTATTTTTTAAATGACGGTTTAAAGTTTTTTATTTAAAATGACTGGGGGCTCGAAAATTATAACGGTAGGTATTGCGAATACTGTCGAAGCACTGCACACTGTACCCCAAGATAATTAGATTTTGGCCTAGACAAAAATCGGAACCAAGATTTTCTTTTTGTGGTTTATGAAGTCTTGGAAGTAATTACATAATTACTTAAAATTAAGCATATCACCAAATGGGACAAGGCGGCAGATTAAAAAAACCCTATTATATAAATAGTTACTGTGGCAAAAATGCCAACTAAACGAAATGTTATCTGGGCTCGTTCAATGATAAACTTTTAGTATTTTACAAACTAATTAAGCACCTAAGTTCTTAGGTTAATCCTAAAATTAAAAAAATCCCACTAAAAGTTTTATTTCTTTTTGTCTGCTCGGGCAAAATACATAACTATCTCGTGACTTTTGTACTTCAAAATTTTGTTGTACTTGATCAAACAGTCATAAAAGTGAACACAATATGTTAAAGCTTTACAGTGGTATAATTATTGAGGGATTTCTCTTTGGCCAAAATAGGTAACTCAATGAAAAGTGTTTAATTATACTCTAAAACTGTACTTACGTTGATTACTTTAAAAATTAAACATTTCAGGCAATAGCGTATCTTTTTATATAAAAATTACATTATGTAGCGCTTTATATCGACCCTAAAGAAGTTGAAATAAATATAGTACACGGCTCGTGATTGCACGGTACGGCAACGTCGCATTGCTTCGCTGTTTTATTCGGTACGCGCTTCGGAATTTAAAGTTAAACATGAAAGATAAAAATTTACATCGGTTGTAGTAAGCTGAAAATACTTTTGATCTTCTGATCTAAATATATAAAACAGCATGCCCTGACCGACTGACTGACTGATTCATCAACGCCGAGCCGTAACCGATAAAGCTACAGATGTGAAATTTTGTAAGCAGTTTTTTAGTATGTCAAGACTACACATTAAGAAAGGATTTTCTGAAATTCAGCCCCTGAGGGGTTGAAAAATGGGATGGAAGTTTGTATGAATATTCTACAGGTTTGACATGAGACTCAAAATAATTGTGGATTTGATCTAATGAAAGGGAAAAACCGGCCAAGTGCGAGTCGGACTCGCGCACCGAGGGTTCCGTACAACCGCATGATATAAATTGTATTAGTTGAAATGTCAGTAAATTACGAGTACTGTGGTCGACATTTGTAGTGAAAACTTCTTCAGCGGCGCTTGGCACTTTTTCAGATGGGAAAAAAATTATTAACTCGCATCAGAAGTCGCGTCAGATCTCGGATGAAGTATCGAAATGGATTTGAAAATAAGCATACCAAGTTAGAGCAGGCTCAATATATACAAAAGTTCTAAAGTGTGATAAAGATAAAAACATCTTTTTTACCTTTGTCGCGTCAGATCTCGGATGAAGTATAGAAATTGATTTGCAAATAATCATACCAAGTTAGAGCAGGCTCAATATATACAAAACTTCTAAAGTGTGATAAAGACCAAAACATCTTTTTTGTCTTTGTCATAGCAGGCCTGTCTGTGAAATAGGCAGCTTTTTCCAAGATCAAAGGAGTGTGACTCCTGTAAACTTGTTTACTATTATATATTCTGTGGTCATAGTCTCGGCTTTTTTTGTTGTGCACAACGTGATATGTGCACGACAGACTTGACGTACTGGTTTTGATCGTTATTTATGTATGAGATCTACATTTCGGATGACAGCAGTCAAACTAAAAATCGCTATAACTCGAAAACTACTGACCCTAGACTACTCGTGTGCTGAGACAAATGATAGGTCTCAATGAGATCTTCATTTCGGATGACAGCTGTCAAACTAAAAATCGCTATATCTCGAAAACTACTGACCCTAGACTACTCGTGTGCTGAGACAAATGATAGGTCTCGATGAGATCTACATTTCGGATGACAGCTGTCAAACTGAAAAACCCCATAACTTGGAAACTACTGAATCTAGAGTACTTGTGTGCTGAGTCAAATGATAGGTCTCGATGAGATCTACATTTCGGATGACAGCTGTCAAAGTAAAAATCGCTATTACTTGAAAACTACTGACCCTAGACTACTCATGTGCTGAGACAAATGAAAGGTCTCGATGAGATCTACATTACGGATGACAGCTGTCAAACTAAAAAAACCCCATAACTTGGAAACTACTGACTCTAGTGTACTCGTGTGCTGAGTCAAATGATAGGTCTCGATGAGATCTACATTTCGGATGACAGCTGTCAAACTAAAAATCGCTATACCTCGAAAACTACTGACCCTAGACTACTCGTGTGCTGAGACAAATGACAGGTCTCGATGAGATCTTCATTTCGGATGACAGCTGTCAAACTAAAAATCGCTATAACTCGAAATATACTGACCCTAGACTACTCGTGTGCTGAGAAAAATGATAGGTCTCGATGAGATCTTCATTTCGGATGACAGCTGTCAAAGTAAAAATCGCTATAACTTGAAAACTACTGAATCTAGAGTACTTGTGTGCTGAGTCAAATGATAGGTCTCGATGAGATCTACATTTTGGATGACAGCTGTCAAAGTAAAAATCGCTATTACTTGAAAACTACTGACCCTAGACTACTCATGTGCTGAGACAAATGAAAGGTCTCGATGAGATCTACATTACGGATGACAGCTGTCAAACTAAAAAAACCCCATAACTTGGAAACTACTGACTCTAGTGTACTCGTGTGCTGAGTCAAATGATAGGTCTCGATGAGATCTACATTTCGGATGACAGCTGTCAAACTAAAAATCGCTATAACTCGAAAACTACTTACCCTAGACTACTCGTGTGCTGAGACAAATGATAGTTCTCGATGAGATCTTCATTTCGGATGACAGCTGTCAAAGTAAAAATCGCTATAACTTGAAAACTACTGAATCTAGAGTACTTGTGTGCTGAGTCAAATGATAGGTCTTGATGAGATCTACATTTCGGATGACAGCTGTCAAAGTAAAAATCGCTATAACTTGAAAACTACTGACCCTAGACTACTCATGTACTGAGACAAATTTTAGGTCTCGATGAAGAAGTACACGAGCAATGACGCGATTGACCCTTACAAAAACATCATATTCAAAAATTCAAGTTTTCACTTCTGTCGGCACTCTCGGAGTGCAACTCGTCCTTTTTTGAGTCCGACTCGTACTTGATCAGTTTTTATATTTTATAGCTTATACAGCATGAGATACAGCCCACTGACAGACAGTCAGACAGACATCGGAGGCATATTAGTATGATCCCGTTTTTCACCCTATGGGTACGGAACCATAAAGTCTGAAATAATTAAAGTTTACAACCTTTCTCACAACCAATTAACGCTAGCTAGCTTTCACTTCAAGTAAATTCTTATTAAAGAGGAGTCAAGATCGGGGGATCAAGAGCAATAGCTTAGCACGCTAGTCCGACTCGCACTTGCCCGGTTTTTTGTAACACTGTATCCCACAATGATATTTTCTCCTTTCAATGGACTGTTTGAAGTATTGTTGTTTGTACAAGCAGGCAGCCAGACACTTGCAGCCCACTCTAGCTACTTGGACTGTTGAAATAAGAACACAAAAAAGTCTAATATTATGTCAGGCTTGACGTACTCTTGACATTACGTAGAAGAAAAAAGTCTCGAGGCGCACGGCACGCCATACCGGTTCCAAAGAACATATAATATTACGCCGGTTCTCGCTCGCTTGACGCGATCTATTGAATTAAAAATCAACTTTTTTATCTTTTTATAATTATGCTTAATTTTATAAATAAAGGAAAGAACACACGATGAAACCTGTAATTAAACAAAAGTTTTTCAGTTGGTATTTTTGCTTCAACATTAAATACGAAAATATTTAACTTTTGATTAATATGCTTAATTTTAGGTAATTTGCTCAAAAACTGTCCTGGAAAGTCTATCAAATTTAAAATAATTTGGTTGCCATTTTTGCCTGGACTTTTATGTAACTTGCATACAAATTTGCTAATAAAAAAATATGCGCAAATATTTTTTGCTTAGTTTTAATTGAAGTAGGTACCTTGGAACCCACATCAAAAGTTTACCCCATCAGATATTAGTTACAATTTTTGGCTTGACTTCACATGCATAAACAAACAAAAAAATATATTTTCTGGAGAATCTAAAAGTCAGCCAATTCATTAAAAATTATTTTTTACGTAAGTGTTCCACCACCTATTATAATACATAGCAACTTTATAGTAAATTGACGGTTTCGATTTATGTCCAGCCAATTAAAAATTACAGCTTCAGGACTCGGCCTACTGTGTTACTTTCCATTTTTGCACAGTCTCCATTATGAGCGTCCATGTACGGTCAACCGCACGTCGGTAGAAACTTTTTCAACTCTATTAGCACGCCAAAAGGTCCAAAAGTGTTTCTACTGACGTGCTGTTGAGTGTACTTCGTATGTAACTAAGCTATCAAGTCTACAATTTCAATCAATATCAGACGGTGGAGAAGGTACACAAAAACCATCTCTCTGACCGTATAACAAGTTAAGCCAACAGAAATTAACAAAGTTACAAACATGTGCGCAAACGGAACAGTCGTTAGGTGTTCCAAAACCGAAATTCCAACAATTCCGAGGCTCAGTTATGAAAAAAGTTGTATAGTATCTGAATTTGTGTTGCCGTGTTAATTGTTCTGGGTATCGTTTGCTACTGCAATTTAACAATAATATTTTGGTGTTCCATTCATTACGTTTTGCTAAAAGGACTGAAAATTTTAATGTGCTAATTTTTGTGGTGCCACCACATCAGAACCAACCAACCAACCGCACTTGACTCGATAGATCGCAGAGCCAAGAAGCTCGTTGGTGATGAGATGCTGGTGAAAACCAAGTTTCATAGTCTGGCCCACCGCACTGTCGCAAAGTTGCATGTCAGTCGGTCTTCTACAGATTGTACTTCGGAGAGTGTGCTCAAGAGCTCCACGAGCTTATTCCACCATCTCCTTTCTACCACCGGGAGTCCAGACGAACCGCAGGATATCACACATACTTGGTTGATATTCCTCACATTCGCATAAAGCGCTTTGAAACATCTTTTATAATGCGCACGGCTAAAGAGTGGAATTCTCTGCCTGCGTCTGTGTTACCGAGTTCATATAACCCGAATCTATTCAAGTCGCGAGTGAATAGGCTTCTTCTGGGCAAGCTCATTCCATCGTCGACCTCATGTCTATGTCTTCAAGACTAGATCGAGGTCAAGAGTAAGCCCATTTTCAATAATAATAAAAAAAAGTGCGTGAGTCGCAGAGAGAACAGACCCCTGAGGAACCCCGGCATCAATAGCCATGAGGTCAGAGGAGCAGCCATCAAGGACCACTCGGATCGACCGTTCACTCAGGAAGTCAGAAATCAAAGAGCAAAAGTCAGCAGGAATGCGGAATGCAGGAAGTTTGCTCAGCAGACTTGCGTGCCACACCCTGTCGAAGGCCTTCGAGATGTCCAGTGACACGGCAAGGGCTTCGCCGTGTTTCTCGATGGCCTTCCCAGCAACTTATTATCGTTATCCGAGCAACTAACTATGTTGCAGTGTTTCTTACGTTGCTAAAGTAACTCTGCATGTATGACATCACTCACTATACCGTAAATCTAATATATTAGTATACAGCTGGCACCATGGACCGCGGTCGTAGGTGACCGCAGTAAGTAGGATGTAAGATACAAAGGAGGATGCTGCTGCCCATCCTCCGATTAATAACCCTTAGTCGCCTCTTACGACACCTACGGGTATGTATGGGTTGGTACGAGTAATATTCTTTGCCGGCACTACACGGGTCAGCAGCCGTAACGCTGACAAGCGAGGTGACTATGGTACTTCCCCTCTACATTTTTCCAGCAAAAGCTAGAATTCTGGAGGCAGCTCCCTGTCCTGCAGTGGACGTTTCATGGGATGTTATCATGATGATGATGATGATGATATTAGTATGGCAGTTGATCTGGGTATAAACTCGTCCTAGTCAAATTCGTCAGGTAGCCGATTCCGTACAATATAGAATTAGGTTGGGAAAATTATTACAATAAATACATAACCGTTCCCTAAGAAGTAAATTAAATATAGGTGAACTGATTTATACCCAAAACCAAGATATTTGTGTAATTTATCGCAAACTGTAAGCAGTCTGAAATGCTTTTAGGAGCAAGTTATGAGTCATGAAAATATGAGTTATTTGAGTTGATTTTTGTCAGAGTCAGCTGTAAGTAAAACATGTCAAGGTTGAGGGTTTTTTTACAAAACTTAAATTTGTCTGCTATTTTTCGTTCGAGATCAAAAATTTTCGTATTTATAAAGCGTTAGACTGCAACGACCAACCTATATCTATACGTAGTAGGTGTCTTAAGAGGCGGCTAAGGGATTTTGAACCGGAGGATGGGCATCTTTTTGTGTATTTACCGCCGTCGCCAGCCGCAATACTTACAAGCGTGGTGATGCTATGGTAAATCCCCTGCAAAGTAGGCACGCGTTTTTGCTGGTGTTCTAGAGGAACTCTCTGTCCTGTACTAGACGTTTCATGGGATGTTATGGTGATGATAAGACTGTAACAAGAATGTGTGACCCAACAGTATTGGTGTTAGGGAAACCAAATCAGCCCGACTTCGCTGGCTCGGTCAAGTGGAATGGATGGGAGAGGTTTGGTCAGAAGAGCATATCTTAGGCATAGGCCTCGCTAGGCAAAATGGCGGCCCTTAGTGTCAGAGGCCAAGATCCTTTTCTGGTCGCTAATCCAGCGTGAGTAAACAGCAGGATAGTTGGCAAGGCGTGATGATGGATGGTAGAACAGGGAGGGAACGGAGTGACGTAAGGTCTGGATGGCGTTCGATTGGTCGAAAACCTTCAATATTATCAGTTGGGATTGTAGCAGGAAAGTTCTGATTGGAAACTCCAAATGAACCGGAGTGAGTGGCGAAATTGAAGGCTTGGGAATGCCCGACAGAATGAATGTATGGAATTTATTTATGAGGAGACGTCTATGCTTTTGTTTTGGGGGTCATTTCGTGCTAAGTGTATAAAGGCCCTCTGGCGGCAATAATTGCTTCTACATCGAGCGTAAAAGAAGACGTAGTGACTAAAATTATCCTTATATGATTTATTTATCTTTTAATATAAAAATAATAGTTATCTATGTAAGATTATGGGGGTTAATTATAGGTTATTTTATGTGCAATAAATGTTTTTTTTTTTTTATTTAAATTGAGAAAGGGATGCTGAGATGGTTTGGTCATGTAGAGAGGATGAATGAAGGAAGATTGACGAAAGACATCTACAAGGCGAGAGTGAATGAAAACGTTGGAAGGAGAAGGCCTCGGCGAATGTACCAGGACCAAAGTCAGGACGTTCTGAATAAAGGCCAGGTTAAAAGTACCCTAAACCGACGAGCATGTATGAAGGGATTGATGAAAGTTCGTAGCAGGTGGAGAACTGTGGTCGGGAACAAGGCATGATATTATGTGTATGTATGTATCGAGCGTTGGTTAAGTCGGAGGGCGAGGGGGATTGAGGAGGGGGCAAGAAATAAAAGTATGGGGAAGGTGGGAGCGGTAACCTTCATTTAACTTGGATCAACCGCCAGGCTCCACTGTTGGAGCAAAAGCCTCCAATGTTTCCACCTGAATCCACCAGGTTAGCATACGTGGATGGGAGCTTGACGTGCTGTTGACTGTACCTACCAACAAAGACGTATGCATGCAAAACCCTCGGCCAGCCACGCAGAATTTTTTGCGCAAGATTATAGTTTATTTAGAAGCAAGTCACTGTAAATACACAGCTGTTAATCAAAACCCTTTAGTGACCTAACCAAACGTGAACAACATCTGGAGATTTACATTAGACTGAGCACCTTAGGAACCAGAACACTCACCCAAATTAACAGAACTCACCAACAATCACGGCCATTCCAGCTCCATGCAAGTGGAAACGCAAGCAAATTAATTGACCTGGAAAATCTTGGTTTCAGTATTTCGGCCATAAGATTAATTACTTAAAACATTTATTGGCTTGGTTAGTTTTAGAATAATATTACAGAGTTGAGAGATTAAGTTTGAATTTCAATAAGTGTAAATGGCTGAAATTGTGATTTTTTAAGAGATGGCGTGAAGAGCTAAATGAACGCTAGCCCCAAACCGGGATGTGTTGAAGAATGCAAGTGAGGTTTTTAGGTTGCAATGCGAAACGACCGGCACCTAAATAAATAAAATGCTTTTAAAAAAATTAACAAATACATTGCTTCATGATTCATCACCTGTGTGGTGCCAGCAAAAACTAGTTACAAACCCATCTCTACCCGTGGGTGTCGTAAGAGGCCACTAAGTGTTCGGTATCATACCAAAATGGTATCGTACCATCTTACATACTGCGGTCACCATTAACCGCGGCCCATAGTGCTAGCTGCAACGCTAACAAGCGTGGCGACTATGGTACTTCCCGTCCACATTGTTCCAACAAAAGCTGGAGTTCTAGAGAGTCCTGGACGTTTCATGGGATGTTATGATGATGATGCTTCAATAATATCACGTTGGCTTTTGACAGTGTGTCAAAAGAAATCTCTAGAAACCTAAATATATATTCAATTTCGTCAAGATAAAAAAATAATAAGTTTCATTCATGTACTATGGGCAGCAAACTAAGCCAAAAAGTAGCCTTTATAACTGTTACTGATAATCTGATACCTACTATTAGATCTTTAACTATGAAATTGCCGTTTTGTATGGCGAATTTTCGGTAAACTCAATTTTCAGTACTAACATTTTTGCATATTTAAAGGAATTAAAATTCGACATTTACATTTACAGAAGCTTAAATTTAATTTTCGAAAAATATTATCCGTAACAAAATATAACAAATCTAATAATGAAATCTGACGACTTTTAAGTTAAGTTTTTAACTAAAAATAAAACTGTATTTTATACGTAAAAGTCAACTTTCAAATGTAAGACAAATAGAAAAAAAAATGCTTTATAATTATAGGAATTGTGGTGTAAGAAAATTTCGGCAATTTCATAGTTAACGTCCTATTATCACAGTGCGAATCTGAGAATATCCGGCTTGTCGGAGTGGCTTCTCTCCGCAAACGATGGCACACCTTTTGAGCTGTCCTGTGAGCACCCTTTCCTACTTGCTCACGCAAAGACCTTTACAATGCCACCGATAGTGCGGTCTGTATGGCGGAGTATTGGTCCAATAAGTATAAATCGCGCCAGAATCGACTCTAAAGAAGAAGAAGACAGAGCGACTGTCATTTATTCCATCCAGTTAGACCTCTCATCATTTTCAATCAGTAGGGTTTTTGTGCCAAGTCCGTCTGGGGAAGACTTTGACTATATTTCTGCCATAAATAGTTATTTGTTATGCAAGGCAGCAAAAGCGTTATTTGGCGTGAGTGCCTTGTATTGAAACTTGAGCAAGCGAAGGATCCTAGAATTGAACCACGAGCGAAGCGAGTGGTTCAAAAGAAGAATCCTGAGCGTAGCGAAGGTTTCAAGGCACGAAACGCAAAATAACTTTGCTGCCGAGCGAAACTCAAAATTTTTCACCTCACTAAAGCGAGGAAGCAGCCAGTACCGCAGCGTGGAGGTCTGCCATACTGCATCACGTTCGAATTTCAAAAACCTTTTTCCCGCTAGCGGCCAAAAATCGCTTTTGGCCGCAGAAAAACCTTTTGCCCGCTAGGGGCCAAAAATCGCTTTTGGCCGCAGAATTTAACCGACAAAACAAATGTTTCCGAGCTTTGGAGGTGAAAACAATAATGTTTGCCCTCCTATGTTTCGGTTCGAATGGTAAAGGAGTCTGTAAAATTAACGGCAACATTTTGCCTTAGTTCTCAGGGTAGGCAACGAGCTTTGCAATTTTATTAGAATTAGTATTTTCAGAATTAGAAAATTTTTATCATTATTTTTTATATCAAAGTAAGTCACAAATAAGACATAATAGGTGTTAAAGGAGGCTGAAACCATTTACCACCACTCACGTGCGCTAGCGAAATTTTTTTTTTTGGAGTAGATTGCCTTTTGGATACCACTAGTACCCAAGACCAGTTAAGCAACCTATCGAGCAACCTATTTAAATATTCTCGAGTGCTACAAGAAACTTAGCTACAAGTTTTATTTCTCAGAATGCAAGCCCTAATCAACCTTTTTTTATGGCATCTGGTATCCGGTATTTCGACTGGGGCTGGTTTGGAAGTACAATTTATGCATAATCTGTTGAAAACCGGTGCAAACTACTCAAAAAATGTTTGGCAAGTGCACGTGAGTGGATGAGGTGGCTGGCAGGCACTTGGAATATTAAAAAGGCCTCCAAATTGATGACCCACGTGAGGTCAGCCATCCAAAAACTAACCAAGGTGGTAGGGCTTTTGTGCAAAGTCCGTCTGGGGAAGTACCACCCCCTTGATTTTATCTGTCGTGAAGCAGCAGTGTTTGCACTGCTGTGTTTCGGTTTGAAGGGCAAGGGAGCCAGTGAAATTACCGGCACATGAGACATTGAGACATACTGTTACGAACGTGCCGTCGTGTTGTCAGCTGCGTCAGCTGCCATACTGTCACAAACGTGACGTAATGCTGCCAGCTGTCATACGAAAGAACTGTATCAAAATTTCGACAAGTAAAGTCAGCAGGGGATAGAGCGTTGGACTAACAAGCCGATGGTCCTAAAAACCGGGTATATAAGCCGGGCCACCGAGCGGCTACGCGGTAGTTCAGTAGAATGCGATCTAAAGTGAGGAACAAGGAAAAGAAGAAAAGTCCTAAGGAAGAGGAAACCTCAGAGGTAACTCAATAGAGTACAGAGGGAAGACTCTGTGGAAGAGGTGCCTGAGAAAGAGGTCCCGGAGGGAAGAGTGCTTGGAGGGAAGTCTGGCATAGAAGAGGTCCCGGAGGCAAGGGGAACTCAGAGGGAAGAGTACGTAGAAGAGGTACCGGAGGAAGAGTGCTTGAAGGGAATATTTCGTAGAAGAGGATCCAGAGAGGGAGTGCTAGAAGGGAAGACTCTGTCGAAGAGGCTCAGAGGGCGAACTTGGTGACGTGTAAATAAGAAGCTCGGGTTGTAAATAACTTCTAAATAAACGGAAAACTTACTTTGGCGTTTCCTCCAATCCCGAACCGCTAGCTCGTAACAATACCATCTTAGTTCTCCAAGTGAGCAACGCGCTTTGCTGTCTTATTAGTGTCAAAATATGCCATTAATAAGAAAGTCGGTGCTATGGGCGGTGGATACTACTTACCATCAGGTGGCCCACTTGTAACACAAGAAAAAAAAACAGAACCAATTTTTCTTAACTTTCCTGATCGGACAGAATCGGATAGAGCACTACTGGCCACAAACGCTTCTAAGATTAATTAATAAACATCTCCAGTTATCTTGGAATCAGTGGGCACTCACCAAAATAAATTATCATTTCAAAGCTGAAATGCAATTTAAAATTAAATCTTATATACAGAGTCTTAAAAATAATGTTTTAGAAAACTTGGCTGTTTTCACACTACGCTATAATAAGAATCATCATCATATCGTGTGGGTTGCGAGGTCATCGACCGACCTCACAATCCCTGGTGTCAGAGTTGTTAAGCCGCCAAAGGTCTCTGACATGGCTCTTTGATGACTACATCCGTAGATAGTAGTCGGGATTAACGTGCCTTCCGAAGCACAGAATCATCTAACTTTTCGGACAATCAGGTGATTCATTCTGCAATGTCCTAATCAAACTGGAAGGGTCGCACAAAGGGTTTTTTTGTTTGACAGTGTCCCCGCCGGGAATCGATCCCAGAACCTCCGGATACATTAAATTACTAATCTGGGCTCCGGATGGCCATATTCTTTTTTTAAATATTTTCAGGACAATGCCGCATTGAACAAAAATATACAAAAAAACCCAGACAATTAAAAAAAACCTTATAGCTTTTTATGATTTTGAAAAAAGTAGTTATAGTTACAGTTTAAAAATGTTTTACCTACTCGTATCTACCTAGAGCTATTGATCGACACGATAGTAGAAGTGTTAAGATAGCATAATAAGGTTTGTAGAGAAAGTTAAATGTTTGCAAAAACTTTTTTGTTTCTGGGGGCGGTAGGGCTTCTGTGCAAAGTCCGTCTGGGGAAGTACCACCCCCTTACCTATTTCTTCCGTAAAGCAGCAGTGTTTGCACTGCTGTGTTTCGGTTTGAAAGGTAAGGGAGTCAGTGAAATTACTGGAAAATGAGAAATAACATCTTAGTTCTCAGGGTGGGCAACGCGCTTTGCTGTCTTATTAGCGTCAAAGTATGTCACTAATAAGACAGTGGGTGCTATGGGCGATGGAGACCACTTACCATCAGGTGGCCCACCTGCTCGTTTGCTCCCTTGTAACATTAAAAAAAAATGTAAGACCCAATATAAATTTTAATATTAAACTGTTAAAATTTATGTAGTTAAAATTTGCGTGGTACAGCATAGCTCAGTCGTGGGAAACTTCGCTTGTGCGTAAGTTCTGTTCGAGATCTGAGATCTAGATCTCGCTGTAGCTGGAACATAATGGAAGACCAGGATAATAGTGCAGCTGAAAAGAAAGTAAGTGTATGGTTTCTTTTTCTTGCTTTGTTCTTGTAGTATTTGAGAAGTTTAATAGTAAATTGCTTATCGAGAAGAGAAAGGGACCGTTTCCCAACGAGGGTGTCGTTTGAGGCCTTAGGTGCAGCTGAGGGCGTTAATTAAACCCGAGGTGCGAATCTTACTTTTTCTCGAGTGATGCATACGGCTTTATACATCACTTATAAGACAACGACACAAAATTAAAACACAAAATTGAGGATTCAGAACTATACTCGTATTCTCTTCTAATATTTTTTTATGGCCTTCACATCTCTTTACGAGTATTTGGCCAATGGTAAGAAAGTTTTGAAAAGTGCAAGTGGCCAGTATCATTTCGCGGGATTAGAAATAAAAACTTTTTGGCTTTTGGCATTATGCTATCAAAAGAAGGCCATTGACTGACATTTTTTTTTAAATCGACTTAATTAAAAAAAAACAGCTCGTTAGAAATGGATTTTCAAAGAGGAGAACTCCATCCCCCATATTTGTAAGATAGCAATAACGTACATTCTTCCTCAATTTTACAAAAGAATTTAGGTATTTTCTGAGAAGGTGAAGTATAAATAACAATCTTCATTTTTAGAGTTCCGTACCTCAAAAGAAAAAACGGAACCCTTATAGGATAACTTTGTTGTCCGACTGTCTGTCTGTCGGTCGGTCTGCCTATCTGTATGTCTGTCTGTCTGTCAAGACCCTTTATCTCACGAACGGGTAAAGGTATCAGGTTGAAATTGATACCATATATCCATGTTCATAAACCACACAAGATCGGAAAATTTAAATTTTTTACAACGACGCATTAAAAAAATATGGCATTTTATGTCCTCATCTCCATACATTTATGCACTATAGCAAAACCTATAGGGTACTTCCCGTTGACCTAAAATTATGAAATTTGGCAAGAAGATAGGTCTCACAGTACAAATAAAGGGAAAAGTCTTAAATCATGAAATATTACAACTTTTCTCACAACTAATGGTAACCAATTGAGGTGAGCTCCCGTTTCAAGAACATTCATATAAGAGAGTATTTGTTTTAGTTTTGGTTTTAGTTCTATTTTATTTATAAACGGGAACACTTACAAACTTGAAAATTGGTATGTTTGTAGTGCATAAGCTATAAAATAACAATAAATAATAAAATTTGGTCAAGCGCGTGTCGGACTCAAAAAATCTAGCACATTAACTTACTGAAATTTCAACTAATACAATTATGATTATTTGGTGGTACGGAACCCTCGGTGCGCGAGTCCGACTCGCACTTGGCCGGTTTTTTTATACTTATGTATGCCTTAATTCAAATTGTAAACTGGACGAATCATTACAGTCAAAATATGATGTTGGATGTCTGGTTTTTAAAGCTCGTAGCGTAACGCTTGTATCTGCATAAACTGGTTATATTTGGCGGTGTGCACGAAGAAAATTATCTAAAAAAATACATACTATTACGGGATGCTAAAATGGTATAATAAAATTTATTTTGATTAAGGATTTTTTTTATTTATTTTTGTTTCTGTGTTAGTCACTCCAATTGTAGCAGCAAAATCACTTTAAAATTTGCATTTATTGACGTTTGTGCAGTTTTGTGCATCATTTGTTGCACAAAGCGCTGTACTGCATAGTAAAGCTTCTAACTAAGGGTACAAAAAACGCTCCAGCGTCATAAAACAAATTATGCACAAAATAAGCCTAATACTTTGAATAAGTAATCAGCCTTATAAAATATCGCAAAACCTATTCCAATCTGCGCGCATTTAGTTAAAATCTCCACATACCCAAATATTATTAAAGTACGATTTCACTTTCGTGTATTTAATTTAAGTTTCGCACTTTTTTTACTCTACATAAAAAACGAAGTTGATTATAGTTTCATATTATTTTTGTATGTTTTCTCAAATTATATTTTCGTTGAAAAAATATGATCTTTCAGTTTTTAATGCTACTCGTACAGCATTAATTCGGACACTACATACATCGAGCGCAAATTTATAATTTGAAATAGGAAGGTCGTTTAGGCCCGCATATTCATTACAAAATACCCTCAGAAGGATCACGAGAATCTCGCGCGTGGTGGTGGGGGGTAGATTGCAAGGGGGGTGGAGAGTGTCCGTTCTCTATGATAGTACTATTAATTTATACTGTGCCGTAGGTAATAGTTATTTATGCAACTGTTGCGTAATGAGAGTAATTTTAACAAGAGATCTGGTTTTTGATACGAGGCGCAGCCGAGTATCAAAATAGTATAGATCGAGTGTAGTGTAGTTTCAAGTAAAAGTTGCCACTTTAGAAATTACTTTAGAGTAGGCTGTATGCAGTACTGTGGTAGTATTGCCTTAGCCTATGCAGAATGAAAATTATGTATTATAACAGTTGCACAATGAAAATCCATACTCCATTTCCGTACTGCTCGTAGTATGGAACGGTGTGAAAATGAAAATGATAGCGGACAATGACCTCGATTTCGAAACTGTCACTGGTTTCGAATTAGGAATATTCCGGTACGGGATAAGATAAAAGTTTTTTGAACACAGAAAATATGAGACAAATTTCATTTATCTACTCCCGTACCGGAATATTCCGAATTCGAAACCAATGACAGATTCGAAATTGAGGTCATTGTCCGCTATCATTTTCATTTCCACACTGTTCCATACTACGAGCAGTACGGAAATGGAGTATGGATTTTCATTCCGCAACTGTTATAATACATAATTTTCAATCTGCATAGGCTAAGGCAATACTACCACAGAACTACATACAGCCTATTTTAAAGTAATTTTGTAAAAATACTTTTTACTGGGGTACGACTGCCTACCTATATTTAAAAGAAAACGGAGAGTACCAGGCGTGACTAGGAGTACATAAATCGACAAGAAGCTGACAGTTGGCTCGCTTCTATATAAAGTGACATTGGCAACAAAAGAAGTGATTTGAACAAAATGGAAAGTATGTACCAGGAGAACATGATTCTACAAGAGGCTGTCAGTAACCATATACATGTAATTAATGTTAAAGCAACGCCATTCACAAGCTCTGGATCTGGAATAACTTCAGGAATAACTTTAATTAACTGTACTAACTGTCCTCTTAGTTCAATACATTGATCACTACTCTTTAAAAAAAGAAAATTCGTCGGTCGTAGATAAAGTTTTGTATGCAACTATACGTAATTAGTCATTTTAACACTCGATCTATACTATTTTGATACTCGGCTGCGCCTCGTATCAAAAACCAGATCTCGTGTTAAAATTACTCTCATTACGCAACAGTTGCATAAATAACTATTGCGGTACGTAAAAGGAGAAGGAAAAATATGAAAGAGAAACTTGTTCCAACGGCTGAACAAACTTTGGCCAAGCGGTTGCAACTGTAATCTTTCCTCAGACAACTTTTCCTTGACAATCATCGCTGCTCAACCTCTAATAGTTCCTATTTTTGCTTCACCCTGGCTTTATTTCGCTTCGTGTGTATTTTTTGGTCTTCGTACATTTGAAGGGTTCCGAAGTCAACAAGGAACTCTTAAAGTTTGGTCATGTACGTCTGTCTTTCGGTCTATCGGTATGTCAGTCTGTCTGTCTGTCTGTCCGCGTCTTAGCTGAGATACCTTTATTACTAGAATGTTGTAATTTGATATAAGTACTTATACATTTTGTGACGCCGACTGTGATAAAATAAAATAATAAAATTGCCGAAATTTTCCTACAGATTAATGAGATCATAATTCCTATAATTCTAATGCTATTTTTTTCATTTGTCTTTTGTTTGAAAGTTGACTTCAAGGTTATAAATTTACGCATAAAATAAAGTTTTTATTTTTAGTTCTATATATAAAGTTAAAGGTTCGAAAATTATTCGTCTTAAATGTCGTCCGATTTCATCATTAGATTTGTTATATTTTTTTACAGATAATATTTTAAAAAAAGAAAAATTTAAGCTTCTGTTAGCTTAATGTCTTCCTAATAATGCTTATAAAATTAAAAAAAAAAATGGATTTATAATTCCTAAGAAAAAACGCAAAAATGTTAGTACTGAAAATTGAGTTTACCTAAAATTCGCCATACAAAACGGCAATTTCATAGGTAAGGACCAATTATTAAGATTTTTTTTATTGGTTTACCTAGACGTAAAATTGGGAATGAAATATATATTTTTTCGGCTACTTCATAGTGTGGGGGTCTTTAGATTAGGTCTTTAAAATTATTGAGAGTTATTTAAGAACGGTTTTTTATTTAGGGGTCCGTTTTCGAAATATTTAGCTTAAAAGCTTGCTTAACAATAATGATTCCTGAGGCAACTACGGAACGCTACACTGTTTCGTAGCCCAACACGCACTTGGCCGGTTTAATAATTATTTCTTTTGTAACATAATTTAAATATTTAAACAGTCAATGAAAGTAAATAAAACCGATGAACCTTCTTTTTTGCTCACCTGCATCACAGCCTGCATCGTCAGGACAGTTAAATTCAACTTCTTTACATAAAAGTAAAAAAAAAAACATTTTTTTTTTGCCACAGCTTCCATTATCTAGTAGTGGTTAGGGCATTCAGATCTCAATCCAGAGGTATTCAAAGATCGATTTTCGGTAGGACGTATGCACCGTCATACAAAATTCACTTTGTAAAACTTTCCAAGTTTGGCTGGGATAAGCAGGATAAATCACCTGATTGTCCGAAAAGCCAGAGTCCAGACGCACTGCAGGATATCACCCATACGTGGTTGATATTCCACACATTCGCACAAAGCGCTTTGAAACATCTTTTATAATGCGCACGGCAACTCTGCGTGCGTCTGTGTTCCCGAGCTCATATAACCCGAATCTATTAAAGTCGCGAGTGAATAGGCTTCTTCTGGGCAAGCTCGTTCCATCGTCGACCTCATGTCGAGGTCAAGAGTAAGCCCATTTATAATAAAAAAAAGCAAAATGATTTCGTGGTTCGCATGGTCCCGGTTTACTTTCTATACAGGGTTTTAGGGGCAGCCTTCCGAATACTGAAGGGGCATGATCAGTCAACGGCACTGAACAACTTTCAGTGAACAAAACTTTCAGGAAACGAAAATAAAAATCCGCGTCTCCACAAAAAATTGTAAATTTGATCGGGCAGTTTGTGTGGAGAAGCCCTTTTTTCTTTCCTTTTCCTGAAAGGTTTGTTCACTGAATGTTGTTCAGTGACGTTGACTTATCATGCCCCCTCAGTATTCGGAAGGCTGTCCCTAACAACCTGTATAGGCAACTTAGATTGACCACGGAAGAAAAGAATTTCTGCTGTATTTTAAACTACAGCCAAAGCTATGTTTCGTTCACAGCCAAAAAGCCGTCGTCAAAGCAAGTCTGACGCCGCAGAGCAAGCTCGGAGCGAGATCAAAAAATTCAAGGAAAATCTACTACAGTCCGTGTCCACTGGGGAGTGAGTAAAGATAAGATTTTAATGCGAAAATACTGAAGAATATCCTGTAAAACATGATAGAAGTTCAAGACGTATTGTACCTCGATTGTACACTCAACAGTACGTCAGTAGAAACACTTTTGGACCTAATGGCGTGGTAATAAAGTTGAAAAAGTTTCTACCGATGCGCGGTTGACCGTACCTTTAAGATTGTACCACCATATGAGTACTGCGGTAATCAACCACACGATCCATCGTGCCAATCGCAACGCTAACTAGCGTGGTAACTATGGTATATGCCCTCAAGATATACCACGTATTCTTATGTGAAATTCTGAGGGGAGCTAGCTCCCTGTGCAGCAGTAAATACTTTTTACATCTCTCATATTCGGTAAGTAGGTCCTTATTACCACCAAATGGGGCTTGTAGGTGACCAATTAGAGCTCTAGGGTAATAATGTAGCTAGAAAAGCCCTAGGGCGGTAAGTAATTAAATTTGAAAGAGTACAGTGTTTTTTTTTTAATTACTTACCACCCTAGGGCTTTTCTAGGTACATTATTACCCTAGAGCGCTAATTGGTCACCTACAATTTGGTGGTAATAAGGACCTACTTCTGGAGGGAGCTCCCTGTCCTGTAGTGGACGTTGCATGGGATGTTATGATGATGATGATGATGAAGGACCTACTTACCTCACAATCGAGATGTAAAGCACAGTAGTTAGCTCGGGTGTAAACATCAATTGCACCCTCGAACTATAGGCGCCCTCGCTGCGCTCGTGCGCCTAAATATCTCGGGCTGCAATTGATGCCTTACAGCCCTTGGCTACTAATCTACTATTGAGATTTTATGATGAACTCTATAGATTTTGAAGCTGGTAGGGCTTATGTGCCTAGTCCGTCTGGGGCAATACCGCTTCTTGCCTATTTCTACCGCTAAGCAGCACACCAATATAATTACTGGCACATGAGACATTCCATCTTAGTTCTCAGGGTGGGCAACGCGTTTGCTGTCTTATTAGTGTAAAAGTATGCTACTAATAACAGTGGGTGTTTAGGGTGGCGGTGCATGACTATTTCCCATGTCGTTGGCCACTCGTAACATAAAAAGAAGGTCACAGGTATTATAGGCACTTTTGAACAATTTTCTACATTAAGACAAAAGCAAATGTTATTTTAATTTATGACTCTTCTTTGCACCACTGAGTCTTCAATTACAAGTCAATATTGTCTTCTGCAGGAAATTAATTTTTGACTCAGGGTTTTTGTGATCGGAGCATCTATCATACAAAAAGAAACATATATTTAGAAATGACAGTGAACTGGTATGGAACATATTCAAAAGTGAAATTCCCTGCTGGCGAATAACCTGAATCTTGTACTTGTACAAAAATGTCTATATCTAGATGTTCGGAATATCAGATCCCTAAACTAAGTTAAAAACCTGTGTTTTAGGGGCTTTGATGTTCCTCCGCAAACGGATTGAGGTACTTCTATTACAGTGATGCATGTATCATCTTCATAAAATAAAGAATATAAAATAATTTTCGAAACTGAGTAGCATCAAGAAACAACAATGATAAAGCTATATTACATCTAATAAGTTAAACCACAATTGAAACTACTTAACACAAATTTTAACTCTACAGTAACCTCATTTGAGGTTTCGTTGTTTTTATATTACGTGAAAAACAAGTATTGGTATGAAAATATATACGTTTTTTGTCTCAAACTGATGTAAAACGAAAAGTTTTCGAATGTAAAAAATCTTAAGCAACATTTTTTTTTGTATGGCCAAACCTTCAAAAAATTACCGTTTTCTTAAAAAGAGCCTACATTGACAGAGGAGCAGCTGTGTTATTCCTCTTTTTAGATTACTTTTAGACTTCAAATATGCTATACCTTTTCTTTCTTCTAAAAGTTTTTTTTAAATTTGTATGACATGATTGACATTTATTTCAATAGACAATCAAAGATTATACTATCACATTTTGTTTAGAGTGCGTTGCCAAGACCCCAGATTAGTAAGTTAATGTGGCCAAGACTCACAAACTCATAACGTTTTCACCGTTGAAAAGTCAGATAGCAAATATTATGTCGAGCCAAGCCTCTAACTCTTCAAACTGTATCGCTATAAACCCTAAAATCACCTCTCAAAAAGTATGACCATGTTGTTTTGCTGCCATCTAACAGACGCGCCTAAAGTATGGTCTACGTATAAGAAGTCTGTTTTGACGTTTCCTTAACACCTACATCATCATCATCATAACATCCCATGAAACGTCCACTACAGGACAGGGAGCACCCTCCAGAATTCTAGCTTATGCTGGAAAAATGGGGAGGGGAAGTACCATAGTCTCCTCACTTGTTAGCATTACGGCTGACACCATGAACCGCGGTTGTAGGTGACCGCAGTTTGTAAGATGTACGATACAAAGGAGGATGCTGCTGCCCATCCATGTATGGGTTGGTACTATTCTTTGCCGGCACCACACGGGACACCTACACACAGAGTTAATTTTTCTATACAAATTATAAATTTTAATACGTTTGACAGCTGTCAAAACGCGCCTATTACGATGGCCTTACTTTAGTCACTGGTCTAATGTTACGTCATGTCATAGTTCAATAAAAAGGCCAAGTCATATTATATGACCTATTATAGATGTAGGGCTAGTACAGTTAGGTCGTAAAGAGTTTGGAACTTGGCTCTCCTTAACAACTGTTACATTTTTAACAGTCAACCCAATATCAGATATCGATTTTCTTTGTCTTTTATTGATTAAGGCAAAAGAAATACACTATCTTTTAAAATTAAAAATCCTGATTTTAATATTTTTGAACAAGAGCCACCAGGCAGTGGAACTTCTTATCCTTTCCATTCTTTGAACTTCAAAATCTCGAACCTTTTGTTCATTGTTTATAAAGCCTTCCTGACCTCTATAAAACAATTTAATGAACAGTAACTCTCTATTCAAATAAAAATAAAATTATTTACCCTAATTTTTAATTTCCGTCAGCCCAGAGGCCCGAAGCGCCATTTTGGAAGCCGTAAAAACGTTTTTTATTTCGCCATGATTGAAAAGGTGCCTCGAAATTAAAACCGTTAGCACAGACTTTCTTTTATTCTGGACACGTATTTTTAAAGCGGTCTATGTGATTTGTTACTATATTTGTAAGCAAAACGCTTTTTTGACACCACATTTTTTTTCTGTTTGGTTTCCGCTTTGGTTTTCGACCGCATTACGTAGATAAAGAATAATAAAATACGTACAGTCAACGACATTTCGGGCTTGACAGTCGCAGTGTGATTCTA
This sequence comes from Athrips mouffetella, assembly GCA_947532105.1. Lineage (NCBI taxonomy): Eukaryota > Metazoa > Arthropoda > Insecta > Lepidoptera > Gelechiidae > Athrips > Athrips mouffetella. The sequence continues at coordinate 2,965,034 of OX383964.1, read as the reverse complement.
GCCCGTTAATCTATTGAAATAAGAACGGTACAAAGTCATACAGGGTTATTTTTTTATCACCCTAGATATTTTAAGAGCTGGTTCTGCCCATGTAACTAAACAACTTTTTCCAAGGAACATGAGCCGTTCAAAAAAAAATTTCGACTTCGCATACAATCTGCATCAGCTGATTTGACAGCTCATTTTGTATGAGAGATAGAATTCGTTTTGTATTTCGACCTTATGGTAAAAAAAAATGTTCAGTTTCATGGGCTTTTGCAAAAAAAAAACTTAAAATTTTCGGGGTGATTAAAAATGACGCTGTATTTTGGGTGGGAATATCACAGTTACCAATTTCACCACGCACGCTTATTAGCGTTGATGGATGGTCGGCGACCGCATAATATTGGTACGATACGCAGAAGGGTGCTGCTGCACATATTCTAGTTTATGGTCCTTTAGTGGACTTTTACGGAACACTTACGTTAGTGCAGGTTTCTTTCATAGAGATATTGTTACAAATGATGAAAGACTCTTGATGTTTATATAGGGTGTAACAGAAAGGGTATACCAACCCTGAATTGAACCTTTAAACTGTTGCGCAGTTTGGCAAAGTAATTTTTTTTTGTTAGCCAGTTCTGTCCCGATGCTGGGCAAAGGCCTCCCTCCTACATTTCCACTCTTCCCTATCGCTCGCAATCGTCGGCCACTCCTCTTCGAAAGCAACCAGGTCATCCCTCCATCGCTTTTTTGGCCTTCCTCTGCCCCGGCGTCCGTTGTGTGGCACCCATTCTGTAGCGCGTTTGGCCCACCTATCCGGGTGCATTCGACACACGTGGCCTGCCCAATCCCATTTTAATGTTGCAGCCTTTCTATTGGCGTCAGTCATACGGGTTTTGGAGCGAAGAGTGGTGTTCCGGATACGGTCGGTCATTTTAACACCTAGTCTGCTGCGCTCCATTGCCCTTTGACTAACCGTAAGTTTAGGCTTCTGAGCCTCAGTCAGAGACCATGTTTGGGCACCGTAGATTAGAACGGGAAAGATACACATGTCGATGATTTTACGTTTTAAGGATAGTGGGAGAGTCCCTTTTAGTAAATCCTTCATGGACCAGTAGCTCCTCCAAGCGTTTTCAATTCGGCGACAGACTTCTTTGTCTTGCCTATTGTGGAAAAGAAACTATCTGGCCCAAGTAGATGTATTCTTCTACGTAATGTATCTCTTGCCCGTCTATCACAACCCTGCGTTTCGTGCCATTGGTCAATAATTTGAAAACTTTTTATGTTTTAATATGAATAAATGATATACATACATACATAAATCTACTCATGAAACTGAACACCTTTCCCTAAGGAACATAGGTTGAAATTACCAGGACAAAACTGAATCAGCTGATAACGTATTTTATACATAGTCAAAAATATTTTTTCGTATCTCTTTCAAACTATGTTCCTTAGGGAAAGTTGTTCAGTTTCATGGGCAGAATCACGTCCTTCAGAGTTGATATACGCTTTCTGTTGCACCCTGTATACAACGTGTTAACGGAATAAGTGAAACTGAGAAAATAGTTTGTTCATAATCAGAGTAGAATCAATTTCACGGGTTTTGGATGGGGGTAATTTTTTTTTTTTTACTTAAAATTTTTACCGCTTCTATTCTAAACATTTCTCGAGGATACGCGCGCTGGCGGCCGGGCGCCGCGCGGTTAATGAGCGGTGAGGAGGGGAGGGAAGTGAACGTGGCGTGCGCGGAGTGTGCGGACTAGAACAAAGATGCAACTAGAACAGTGATATAACTTTAAAGTAACAATATCTAGATTAAAAAAGAGCTTTTTATTAAAAAAAAAAAATTTTTACGGGAATGGATTTATTTTAATAAAAATCAGTTGGGAGGGTTTCGCTTATTCCATTAACACGTTGTACGAGTATGTATTATGTCGTCATAAAGCCCTTTTGTTGATGGGTGCAAGAATAGCCATCATTTTACCATAGAAAATAAACATTTGGGGAAATATTTCATTCTGTTTATTTCTTGAACAAATCTAGATTTATCTTGAAAAAGATATGATCTAAAAAGTGTCACTAGCAATAACTTTCTATTTCTCTCTACAGTTCGATAATCTCGGAAAGTGGGACAGAGATAGCGATCCCTAATCGTTCCCGATCTGCGTCTCGAGTGCGGGAATCACTGGCTATATCGGACAAAGTTTTAGCGGAAATGGATGAAACTAAATTGTTTGAACTTAAAGAGGTACGGTATTGAGTGTTTCAATGTTTTAGGCTATTTATTCTCTATCTTAAACTACTGCCTCGGTCCCAAGAAGGTTGAAGTTTTCCGCGAAGTTTAATTATATATATATTTTTTTTTATTTTATTATTTGTTGTTGTGGCGGCAACAGATATACACAATTTGTGAAAATTTCAATTTTCTAACTATTACGGTTTATAAGAGACAGCCCGCTGACAGACAGACACCGGAGGCATATTAATATGGTCCCGTTTTTCACCCGTTGGGTACGTAAAGTGAAAAAATAAGGGAGTCCCCATACAAGAAACGTGTTGTTATGGAGTTTTTTTCTTTTTGTTAAAAGCGGGAACACTACAAACGTGAGAATTGGTATGTTTATAGTGAATGTAAGCTGTAAAACAACAACTGCGCGTGTCTACGCGTTTCTGACTAAGGCTGTATTTTTACCTTAGTGGTACGGAACCCTCGGTGTGCGAGTCCGAATTGGTCTTGGCTGGTTTTTTGCCTTTGTCCGGTTTGGTACAAAAATTGTGTTCACTATAAAGACCATTGCCCTATTAAGGGTTGCCATCAATCACTGTTGTAGTCGAGGTCAAACAGGGTTAATGCTTTTAGTGTGAATGTTTCTATTAATGTACAGTCATAAGCAGATTCAGTCAAATAAAACTTGACACTCGAAATTCAATGTGTTAAGCTTGGCGTGCACTTGATTGTACTTAGTTTGTTACATACATATGTCCCAGGCAAACTGTATAATTCGTCATTTTACATAATGCTGCGGCATCTCACAAAACAGCGCGTTATTCGTTTCTGGCACTCCCGGCCGCTGCTGCGGCACGCTTGCTTCGCTCGCTTGGTTCGTGCGTTGTGGTCGAAAGATAACCTAACCCAACTAACCGATCACTGCTTGAGATCGGTTAGGTTGGGTTTAACGTTGTTGCTAACGAACCTCAAATGCACCAGAGATCTAAACGCGTTTACAATCTGCCGGCGCCGTTTTAAATAAATAAATAAAATCTCTTTATTTTGGGGCACTATACTTGCACTTCTAGATTTTTCAAGGGCCTTTGACTGTATCAATGTTTCCTTATTGCTGTCTAAACTACATTGCTACGGTTTTAGTGCTACCGCAATCAAATGGGTAGACAGCTACTTCAAATATCGCTCTCAATGCGTAGAAATCAATGAGGAAGGAGGAAGCACTATTCGATCACAGGAAAAAAAAGTCTCAAGAGGTGTCCCTCAGGGGTCTATATTGGGTCCTCTTTTCTTTTTTATATATTGTGCAGATCTAGTCGACCATATCTATAGCTGCAACTTTCACATTTACGCTGATGACATCCAAGTCGTAAATCGTATTGCAACCTGGGCAGAAAACAATACTCTAGTACTTAATGGTTCTAAGTCTAAATATATGCTGTTAGGTACAAGACGACAAATTCAAAAACTGTCAATGCAACGCATTAACATAACCATAAAGGGGGAAGCTGTGGAACGCGTTCATGAAGCACGAAATTTAGGATTGTTAATGGACGAAGAGCTCAGATTTGAGAATCATATAGTGAACACAGCTACAAATTGTTTCTACCGACTAAAGGTTCTTTACCAAATAAGAAACTCAATAAGTGTAGATATTCGTATAAAACTGTGTGATTCACTAATATTATCGAAATTTAATTACATGGACGTAGTCTACGGGCCACGCCTTCTTGCCCGCACAGCCAAATTGATTCAGCGTGTTCAGAATGCTTGCGCGCGCTACTGTTTTTATATACCTCCTCGCACACACTGCACTTCCTATATTAACAATTCTGACATCCTAAAAATGGCTTATCGTCGCACTATCCACTTGGCTTGCCTACTATTTAGTCTAATTAAATATCAGCTCCCTTTCTATCTTTATAAAAAACTGGTATGGTCCCGTGACGTGCAGGCCCGCGAGACGCGCACCTCTGCTCTTAGGCTTGCAATTCCGCCACACCGCACGGTTACTTTTCGTGGTAGTTTTAGATTCGCCGCCACCAAGTGCTGGAATGACTTACCGCCGCCTTTCCACAGTCTGAAATCATTACACTCCTTTAAAGAACGATATAAAAAACACATTTTACAAATTCAAAAAAGTTTATAAAATCAATCGTTCACCTAAATGCATATGGACGTTAGGCCCAGGCGGCGATCACTTGGCTTTCGTGTGGCACAATCTGTTAACTTTATTTCTGTGCTTCAGTGATGGGCATAGGTACCTAATGTGTTTTTATAAAAAGTATAAAATGCTTTTTGGCTTCAAATTTAGTTTTTGATCTTTTCTCTCTGTTTATTTATTATACCTGTAAACATTAATTATTGATTAGGTAATAAAAAAAAAGGAAAAATTAATTCATTTACTATTTCAATTTCTCAGACAATTAATTTCAATGTAGTTTATCATAAATATTGCACTTACTTACATGCATGTGTCCATGGGTGTAAGCAACATTGGTTTATTTAATTCTTCTGTAATATCTACTTCTTTAGATTTTCAATATTTTTGTACACTATTTACATCGTAATAATAATAATTTATTTCACACACAGTCGTCCGTGCCTCACTCTGCAGGGTTCACCGAAAACCAGCGTCGTGGCATGTGCCGCGACCTCAGAACAAAAACCTCCTTGCTTCGCTCGGAGCAATTTCTTTGGCCGCGACATTTGCTGAGTGAGGCCCTTTTATTCACTGTGGTTGTCACAGCACTAGGCGTAGTGTCATGTTCTTTTCTTTTTTTTTTTGTATACCTATTTTTTGTTATTGTTCTTCTCTTACCCTATGTATGATTTTTGTGTTGTGTTGTGACGTCTCAGTAATAATAAATATTTCTGATTCTGATTCTGATAATTTTAATCAAACTGACAGTACATTGAAAGATTGTCTTTTTAAAGTTCCGTACACAAAGGGTAAAAATATTAATATGCCTCCGATATCTGTCTGTCTGCCTCTCATAAACCGTAAAATGTATACAGTTAAAATTTTCACAGATTATGTATTTCTGCTGCCGCTATAATAACAAATAATAAAAAAAAATAATGAAGGGGGGCTTCCCTACTAAAAACGTGTTTTTAGGCAATTTTTTCATATTTTTTTATAGCTCTATTGCAAAACAGGAACAGTTACAAACGTAAAAATTGGTATGTTTATAATAGTGCATAGAATAACAAAAAAAAAAAGAACTGGTCAAGTGCATGGCGGAATCGCACGAATTTAATACACTTCTTAGACTGCGCGTCCATAACTGAGATGGTGTGGAACCCTCGGTGCGCGAGTCCGATTCGCACTTAGCCGCATTTTTATAAGAAAATATGACAAGTCAGATAAAAGACTACTGTTGTTTCTGCAGGCATTTCTTCTGTTCGACCTTGATGGCGACGGATGCATAGACCACAACGACCTACGAGGGACCCTCATCAGTCTAGGAGAGAAAGTTGATGAGCAGGCTGTAGCTAGAATGCTGGCTGAGGTAACTCAAAATTGTTAATTCAATGTTAGATATTAAAATCTCTTAATGACGTCCCGTGTGGTACATACATACATACATAACATCACGCCTTGTTCCCGTGTGGTGCCGGCAAATAATAGTACCACAAATACATACATTCCCGTGGGTATCGTAAGAGGCGACTATCCGATTCAAATTGTAAGAGTCAGATTCACACTTGACCGTTTTTTAGGGTTCCGTAGCCAAATGGCAAAAAACGGGACCCTTATAGATTCGTCATGTCTGTCTGTCTGAACTATAAGAGCTATACTGTTGAAACTTGGTAAGTAGATGTATTCTGTGAACCGCATTAAGATTTTCACACAAAAATAGAAATAAAACAATAAATTTTAGGGTTTCCTATACATAGAACTGAAACACAATTTTTTTTTCATCTTACCCATACGTGTGGGGTATTTATGTATAGGTCTTCAAAAATAATATTTAGGTTTCTCATATAATTTTTTTCTAATCTGAATACTTTGCGCGAGAGACACTTCCAAAGTGGTAAAATGTGTCCCCCCCGTAACTTCTAAAATAAGAGAATGATAAAACTAAAAAAATATATGATGTACATTACCATGCAAACTTCCACCGAAAATTGGTTTGAACAAGATCGAGTAACTATGCTTTAGCGTAGCTTTTTTAATACGTCATAAATCGTAACCGACTAAAGTGAGCTCCCGATTCAAGAACTTTTCTATAAAAGAGGGGTCAAGTTGGATGGTCGCTGAGTTTTAAAAGTCAAAAAGCAAAAGATTTTAGTATATCATATGGTAAATAGGTACGGAACCCTCGGTGCGCGAGTCCGACTCGCACTTGGCCGGTTTTTTTTCTTATATTTCTGCGCCTGGTGTTTCTCGGTATCGTGTCTAGTTAGTATCTATTGTAAAGTAAACAAGGCTATAACTATAGGCCTTTTTGTCCCGCGTCAATCCGATTGGGTGACGCGGGTTCCAAATACAAGAACCCTTCCGGTATTAATAGAATGAATCAATTTGATTTAGGTGCTTCCTTATACAGGATTTGGCGTCTTAAGAAATTGCTTTAACTTTTAGCATTGGTATGTCTTTTGTGCAAAGCCCGTCTGGGGAAGTACCACCCCCTTGCCTTTTTCTGCCTTAAAGCAGCACTGTTTGCACTGCTGTATTTCGGTTCGAAGGGTAAGGGAGCCAGTGAAATTACCGGCACATAGACATACCATCTTAGTTCTCAAAGTAAGCAACGCGCACTTATTAGTGTCAAAATATGCCACTAATAAGACAGTGGGTGCTATGGGCGGTGGTGACCACTTACCATCAGGTGCCCATTGCTCACTCGTAAAAGAAAAAAGTTTATGTGTATGTTTTTAAAACTGCAGTTGTTTGAGTAGCAAAGTGTATAGGCATCGTTACAATATATCCTGACTTTTCGTTGTGAATGTGTAAATCAACTATTAGATTAGATGACTATCTCAATGACAAAGAGATGTTCGAGCAAAATAAACAATAAATACACTACGTAAAGCTGAAGGCCATGCTGTAGTGGTTTATTGCTGTATTTTTCACGCTGCCTAAAACGCATCCGATACGGTAGTCATCATCATAACATCCCAAAAAACGTCCACTACAGAACACAGAGCGTTCTCCAAATTTCCATCTTTTGCTAAAACAATGTGGAGGGGAAGTACCATAGTCACCACGCTTATTAGCGTCACGGCTGGCACCATGGACCGCGGTTGATGGTGACCGCAGATTGTAAGATGATACGATACACAGAAGGATGCTGCTGCCTATCCTCTGTTTCATTAATCCTTAGTCGCCTCTTACGACACCCACGGGCTTCTTTTCTTTGCTGGCACCACACGGGCGGATACGGTAGTATACGTATACCGGCGGATACGGTTCCGTAGCGCAACGCGGCGGTCCGGCACCCCTATGGATATTTTTTAACGCCGCTGCGGCACCGCTCAGGCGGCACCGCGGCGCAACACGTCGTATGACACGACTCTAGTTATAATAATATGTTTTTTTTTTTCACTGAAAAAGTCCATTACTATTTCGTTAATCAGAAATTTATATTGTCTGATTACTAATGGATTTATTGAGTTGGATTTAATGCATCAGTGGATATTAATCAACTTACTTTACAATATTAATTTAAACATGCAAATTGGTTTGTAATGTTTAATCCTATTCTATTAAACGAAAAATACTATTTGTATTTAAATAAAGCCCCCAAATAGTTAATTAAATCATTGGAGCCGTTTCTGAGAAACCGAGTACAAATATAATATAACTAGCTGTTGCCCGCGGCTTCGCTCGCGAGGATTTCGTATTTATTTTATTACCGGTTTTCCGAATCAATGAGATATTTTCCCGTCATTTCGGGGTAATTTTAAACTAAGGAAAAACAGGACTGACCCTGCGCAAATCAATGAGTATAATTCAAGATCCAGCTGAATTTTATATAATATACAGACGTTACTCATAAATTACTCAGAACAGAGGAACTTAGCAGCAGTATCCTAACAAATGTAAAGAGAGAGATGAGAGACACCTTTATGCAATATTTCAAAACAGAGCCAATTCGCAGAAGTAATTGAGAAAAACTAAAACCCTCTCCCTCTCTCTCCCTCTCCCCCCTTCCTCTCCCCCTCCCCCTGTCTCTCCCTCTCCCCCTCCTCCCTCTGACCCTCCCTCTCCCCCTCCTCGCTCTCCCCCTGACCCTCCCTCTCCCCCTGACCCTCACTCTCCATCATCCCCTCCCCCTACCTCTTTCCCTCCCTCTCCCCCTTCCCCTCCTTCTCCCTCTCCCTCTACCTCTACCTTTACCTGTACCTCTATCTCTACGTCTCTACCTCTCTACCCCTCTACCCCTCTACCCCTCTACCCCTCTACCCCTCTACCCCTCTACCCCTCTACCCCTCTACCCCTCTACCCCTCTACCCCTCTACCCCTCTACCCCTCTACCCCTCTACCCCTCTACCCCTCTACCCCTCTACCCCTCTACCCCTCTACCCCTCTACCCCTCTACCCCTCTACCCCTCTACCCCTCTACCCCTCTACCCCTCTACCCCTCTACCCCTCTACCCCTCTACCCCTCTACCCCTCTACCCCTCTACCCCTCTACCCCTCTACCCCTCTACCCCTCTACCCCTCTACCCCTCTACCCCTCTACCCCTCTACCCCTCTACCCCTCTACCCCTCTACCCCTCTACCCCTCTACCCCTCTACCCCTCTACCCCTCTACCCCTCTAGCCCTCTAGCCCTCTAGCCCTCTAGCCCTCTAGCCCTCTAGCCCTCTAGCCCTCTAGCCCTCTAGCCCTCTAGCCCTCTAGCCCTCTAGCCCTCTAGCCCTCTAGCCCTCTAGCCCTCTAGCCCTCTAGCCCTCTAGCCCTCTAGCCCTCTAGCCCTCTAGCCCTCTAGCCCTCTAGCCCTCTAGCCCTCTAGCCCTCTAGCCCTCTAGCCCTCTAGCCCTCTAGCCCTCTAGCCCTCTAGCCCTCTAGCCCTCTAGCCCTCTAGCCCTCTAGCCCTCTAGCCCTCTAGCCCTCTAGCCCTCTAGCCCTCTAGCCCTCTAGCCCTCTAGCCCTCTAGCCCTCTAGCCCTCTAGCCCTCTAGCCCTCTAGCCCTCTAGCCCTCTAGCCCTCTAGCCCTCTAGCCCTCTAGCCCTCTAGCCCTCTAGCCCTCTAGCCCTCTAGCCCTCTAGCCCTCTAGCCCTCTAGCCCTCTAGCCCTCTAGCCCTCTAGCCCTCTAGCCCTCTAGCCCTCTAGCCCTCTAGCCCTCTAGCCCTCTAGCCCTCTAGCCCTCTAGCCCTCTAGCCCTCTAGCCCTCTAGCCCTCTAGCCCTCTAGCCCTCTAGCCCTCTAGCCCTCTAGCCCTCTAGCCCTCTAGCCCTCTAGCCCTCTAGCCCTCTAGCCCTCTAGCCCTCTAGCCCTCTAGCCCTCTAGCCCTCTAGCCCTCTAGCCCTCTAGCCCTCTAGCCCTCTAGCCCTCTAGCCCTCTAGCCCTCTAGCCCTCTAGCCCTCTAGCCCTCTAGCCCTCTAGCCCTCTAGCCCTCTAGCCCTCTAGCCCTCTAGCCCTCTAGCCCTCTAGCCCTCTAGCCCTCTAGCCCTCTAGCCCTCTAGCCCTCTAGCCCTCTAGCCCTCTAGCCCTCTAGCCCTCTAGCCCTCTAGCCCTCTAGCCCTCTAGCCCTCTAGCCCTCTAGCCCTCTAGCCCTCTAGCCCTCTAGCCCTCTAGCCCTCTAGCCCTCTAGCCCTCTAGCCCTCTAGCCCTCTAGCCCTCTAGCCCTCTAGCCCTCTAGCCCTCTAGCCCTCTAGCCCTCTAGCCCTCTAGCCCTCTAGCCCTCTAGCCCTCTAGCCCTCTAGCCCTCTAGCCCTCTAGCCCTCTAGCCCTCTAGCCCTCTAGCCCTCTAGCCCTCTAGCCCTCTAGCCCTCTAGCCCTCTAGCCCTCTAGCCCTCTAGCCCTCTACCCCTCTAGCCCTCTACCCCTCTACCCCTCTACCCCTCTACCCCTCTACCCCTCTACCCCTCTACCCCTCTACCCCTCTACCCCTCTACCCCTCTACCCCTCTACCCCTCTACCCCTCTACCCCTCTACCCCTCTACCCCTCTACCCCTCTACCCCTCTACCCCTCTACCCCTCTACCCCTCTACCCCTCTACCCCTCTACCCCTCTACCCCTCTACCCCTCTACCCCTCTACCCCTCTACCCCTCTACCCCTCTACCCCTCTACCCCTCTACCCCTCTACCCCTCTACCCCTCTACCCCTCTACCCCTCTACCCCTCTACCCCTCTACCCCTCTACCCCTCTACCCCTCTACCCCTCTACCCCTCTACCCCTCTACCCCTCTACCCCTCTACCCCTCTTCCCTCTACCCCTCTATTCCTCTACCTCTCTACTTTTCTACCTCTATACATATCTACCTCTATACCTCTCTACCTCTACCTCTCCCTATCCCTGCCCCTATCCCTACCCCTAACGCCAATTTAACCGCTATCCCTAACACAGAAACGACACCCATATACCTATCGCACTCCAACCCCATCCCCAGGGGATGATGGTATTTCACGTCCACCACGTTGGATTTCAAAATTGTTGTAGTTTTCGTAATCAGCGACCCGATAAACTTTACAAACGACACCCATATTTACATTTCAACCCTATCGCACCCCAACCCCATCCCAAGGCAATGATGGTATTTAACGTCCACCACGTTGGATTTCAAAATTGTTGTAGTTTTTGTAATCATCGACCCGATAAACCATACAAACGATACCCATATTGGTTTTTAGACTTTTTCACCCCATTTCCCTTTTTTAGGGGTTGAATTTTGGGTGGAATTTCAGTAACAGTGATGAACGTTGCATAGAATTACATCATTAATGCCTAAATAATAAATTATGTAGATTTTACTTTAAAAATAAAGAATTTTCAACTTCATCCCCCTTTTCACCCTTAAGGGTGTCGAATTTTCAAAAACCCTGAGACACGTAAATATTAATTATTAATCGTCAGCCTAAATACAAATTTTGAAGATCCTAACTTCAAAACTCACGGACTTTCATACAAGCTTTCATCCCCTATTTTACCCCCTTAGGGGTGGAGTTTTGGAAAACCCTTTCTTAGTGCACCCCTAGGCCTCATAAGGAACCTACGTGCCAAATTTGGAATCTCTAGACCCAGCGGTTTGGGCTGTGCGTCGATATGTCAGTCAGTCAGTCAGTCAGTCAGTCAGTCACCTTCTTCTTTTATATATATAGAAGATTATGTATATACAAAAATAGTACAAGATATTAAATAAATAGACTGAAAAATTTAAAGACAAAATAAAAAAAATCTTCACCGTTCTGTTTTTCGCCATCAAGAAGCTCTGACCGTCCAATTATTTTTGGATTAAGCTTCGTTAGAAAAAACCTATAACGAAGTATCCATTTCATTTATTCTCGTTCATTAGCTTGCGGCCAAAGAATGAAAAGTCCTTATACATATTTCATCTTGCAAACCGTCAATATAGATAAATAAATGGAGAAATATTTTTATATTGTATTTTACTTTTAACGTGCCTTCTTCGGAAGCTTCGGCACGGAACAATCTTACTTTTCAGACAATTAAGTGACTTGTCTGTGGAACTAGCAAACTGGGGAATTGTCTCACAAAGTGATTTTTGTTTTGATATTGACCCCACCGAGAATCAAACCCAGAACCTCTGGATCGGAAGCCATACGCTGTAACCACTACAACACGGAGGCATCATCATTGTGAGTGTACCATAATGATATCCCATGAAACGTCCACTACAGGACAGGGAATACCTTCCAAAATTCCAGCATTTCCTGAAATAGTGTGGAGGGGAAGTACCATAGTTATCACGTTTTAGTTGTTGGTGACCGCAGAATGTAAGATGATACGATACACAGAAGGGTGCTGCTGCCCATCCTCTGTTTCATTAACCCTTAGTCGCCTTTTACAACACCCACGGGTAGAGATGAGTTGGTAATTTTCTTTGCCGGCACCATACGGGGCTGTGAGTGTACGGTCAACCGCTTGTCGGTAGAAACTTTTTCAAATCTATTACCACGCCATAAGGTCTAAAAGTGTTTCTACTGATGTGCGGCCGTGTGTACCAACGATTGTAATTGACATTATAAATAAATAAATTGTTTCAGGCATCAAACCCTCTTGACTTCGACGCCTTCGTCCACCTTCTCGGCTACAAGACTCTGGAGCTGGATTCGGAAGAGACTTTAGTAGCAGCACTATCTCGGTGGGATGTCAACAATACTGGATATATTTCCGAAGAAAGGTAAAGGCAATATCTGTGGTCCTACCATGGTCCTACAGCGTTTCCCTATTGCTACACATGGCCGCTCTTCGATGTAAACACCTTGATATTGAGCGGGTCTCTGGTTGCAGACGTTTGAAGTGTGGCTCTGGTTCAGCTTATACCAATTGTTTTCACTTGCTTGCTGTGGTGCGTACTACCACGTTATCCTACTTATTCCGGTACCTGAGCAGTTGACCACTGAATAAAATGTGCCCTGGCGACACAGAAGTCACTAAACAGAGCCCGGACCCATGTGGGGCTTTGGCTCAGATCCTGCTTGTCAGTGTGGCTTCTCTGTCCAAACGATGGTACACACGGCCGCTTGCCAGTGGCAACACTCAGGGTGTCTTCTCTCAATTTTCGATATATCGATACGATACTATTTGAAATATGCAAATTCAAAACTTTGTCCCTTGACAATAGAGTAGGATATTGGTTGGATGCTAATCGCTGCCAATATTCTACTAGTCAGTGACCCAAGTTATGAATTCGACTGTATCAAAGTAGTATCGTATCGATATATTGCAAATTGAGAGAAGACACCCTGGTTTCGAGCATATGCAGCATAGTGCTAGTTTATTTTATACTGGATTGGTTTTTACTTCCTTGCTGCTATGCATTGCGTACTATACGCAGAAAGGACGTTACTGCCCATCCTCCTACGGTTCTATTTCCCTTGTCGCCTTTTATACCTACTGGTAGAGATGGGTTGGTAATATTCTTACCCAGCATCACACGGTACAAAGGTGATGTTTCCAGACATAAACACATAATAATGTATTCCACATCTAAGCGATTAATGAGTAATAACTTACACCGAGGCAGAATAGACGAAAGTTATCTAATCTCCCCGGTATTGAGGCAAGTTCTAGAAACTTCCACGCTCGAAAAGTTAGAGTTTACCACTGAGTTACTGAGGAAGACTGCGAGGAATTATTTATTGCTCTTCAATGTAAATTCAATGGATTGGCTCCCGAAACCCACAAATTAAAATAAGTACATAAAACATATTACAATTGTAGTAGGTTTATAATTGGCATTTATTTATAATTAAGTCAATTATTGTATAAAATAGACCGTAAGCTCACCAAACAAAATAATAAAACAAAAATATACAATAGGCCTTTACCTATGAAATTGCCGTTTTGTATGGAGAATTTTAGGTAAACTCAATTTTCAGTACTAAAATTTTTGCATTTTTCTTAGGAATTATAAATCCATTTTTTTAAGCATTATTGGGAAGACATTAAGCTAACAGAAGCTCAAATTTAATTTTCGAAAAATATTATCTAAAAAAAAAAAACAAATCTAATGATGAAATTGGACGACATTTAAGACGATCAATTTTCGAACCTTTAATTTTAAATATTAAACTAAAAATAAAAACTTTAGTTTATGCGTAAATTGATAACCTTGAAGTCAACTTTCAAATATAAGACAAATGAAAAAAGTAGCATTAGAATTATAGGAATTATGATCTCATTAATCTTTAAGAAAATTTCGGCAATTTCATAGGTAAATTTCATACGTATATTGATTTAAAAAAAATTCACAAGACCAGCTTTGTATGGGGAGTAGATTTTTTTTTCTGACTAAACGTTTTTTTTTATCGGGAAAGTCGCTTAAAACCAATCAAAATTCACATTCCGTTAATCTCAATTTCAATTTAGTTGATCTTAACTAGAAAGAGTAGCATTCTAACTTAAGTTTCTTTGCTTCGAAAATCACGTCAACCCTTCGATGTCGGCTACTGTCTCAGAAAACAGTCGTTAAGCTTTGTCGGAGGCCATTCAGAATCCTAAAAGCTCTGACGAGAAGCCTGACAATGCTTTCATTATACTCATAATCATACTCAACTAACTATCTGCCGTTCTCAGAGACGTCACCTTAAGATAATTCTTCATTGGTCTCGTACTCTTACTTTCTTTGTCAATGAAATCGGAAAATGAAAACGGACACCTTGATCATTACATCCAATGTAAGGACAGGGAGCTCCCTCCGGAACTACAGCAAAAACGTAAGGTACTTTGGAAGGGATTTACCATAGTCACCACGCTTGCAAGTGTTGCGGCTGGCGACCGCTGTTGTTGGTGACGGCGGTGACTAAAATGGTACACAGAAAGTTGCTGTTGCCTATCCTTCTTTAAATAAGCCCTTAGTTGCCTCTTACAACACCCATGGGTAGAGATGGGTTGGTACTATTCTTTGCCGGCACCAAACGAACGGTACCTGATTGCAGCAGTAGGAATGTGTCTATTCTAGTATCTAATAGCGTTGTAATTCAATGCTAACGAACCTTTATTGTAGAATAATCTATAGGAAAGCGCTGAAACAGAACTTCGTTTTAAAGTTCAAGTAATGAAGTTTTAGAATTATCACTAACTTGCAGAAAGGACAATTAATGTTAAATTGTCTCATCATCATATCAAGCTCGATGACCGACCTTACACACCCTGTAGGGCTGTAGGTCGAGTATGCGCACCGCGACTTGGTGAGTCTTCATAGAATAAACAAGAGTAAACCGGTTATGTTTTCTCGCGTGACTCGCGTCCATACATAAAAAGTGACCGTTTCGCGCGACTTAACCAACTCACGGTGCGCATCTTAGCCCAGCTGGCGTCAGAGTTGTTAAACTGCCTAAGGCCTTTGACATGGCTTGAGTAATGACAGCGATACCGAAGACCCGTAGCTCAAGTGGTGCCGGAAAAGTATATTACCAACCCAGCTCTACCCGTGGGCGTCGTAAGAGGCAACTAAGACATTATATCCAGAGGATGGGCAGCAGCTTCCTCTGTGTGTTTTACCATCTTACATAACGCGGGCACCAACAACCGCAGTCTGATTATTTTGATGAAGGACAAATTTTTGGACTTCTGCACATTAACTGTCACAGCCAGAATTATTTTATACGACGTATGTATTTTATGTATCAAATAATTACCTGGGATACTCTCTGAAATATAACAAAATATTGATTAATCTGCGGCCATTAAGAAACGCGGAAAATATTCTGGGCTGCTGCAGGCCTACAACTTCGTTCCGTTTGCGGTGGAGACGGCGGGATGCTGGGGAGCGGAGGGAAAAAAAATCATTTCTGAACTCGGGCGGCAGCTTAGTACTCCAGTAAAATTACGAGAGATTGTATGGCGAAACGGAAATAATTGATAATAGCCGTGATTCTTTTTCAGATCGATAGATTATATTTCTGTGTAAAGCTTTTTAATGGAATCCACCTAAATTTACTTCATTTATTTATTTATTTTGCCATCCAAACATTAAAAAAATATGGAATTTCGGAAAAAAATGTTAATAGATTATTTTTTTTATTTACGGCTTGCTATATATTCAGAATTTCATATTATACATGAATCCACCTAAAAATATTAGCTTTTTTGTATTGTTTAACTTTTATAGCACGAAATTTAAATGAAGCTTATCTTCGCAACCAAAAATAGTAATAGATCCGTTTTGCTTTCTAATAATTTAAATAGTGCTATATAATCACATTTTTGGCAAATCCAACATAAATGTTTACAAAATCATTGTAAACCAGCGATTACAAAAAACTTTTTTTTAATTTAGTATGGCATTTTTGTGAATATAATATAATAATCACTTACATTTAAAAAGGTTGAGTTTAGCTCAGTTTATTCCTATTATTTTACCTCGACTTTATTGGCCCTTATATGTAAAAATAAGTGTATATTTTATATTTTGAAATAAATTGATATTTTTAAATATATTTATGGTGGATTTTGATGCCTATATTTAAAGTATACGTTTATCTATGATATAAAGTATATAATTGTCTATTACTATTTTTGCCTTAGCTGTTATTCGAAAAAAATATTCCGCTTTAAATTTTAGGTGGATTCGTAAATATTGCGTCTTAACATCATATTTAAATACGATATACACAAAAAAGTAGCTATTAGCATTTAATGTTTTGCAAAACCGTATTTTTACTGGACTATAGGGAGAAGACGAGCGATCCCCGCGCTGGGTCATTCCTGGTGCAGAGGTTGGCCATAGCCATTCAGCGGGGCAACGCCGCAAGTGTTATGGGCACCTTTGCGCCCGGAATGACACAGGGTGGTATGATTGGTTTTTTAATTTAGTTCTTGTTTTTATTATTTTTGACTTTTAATTTTTGTACAAATGTATATGACAATAAAATTAAACTAGGATTTACCCTTAAGGCGATCCGTTTCCCATACTAAATTCAAATGACTTGCATTCTTATGCGGAACATAAAATACTGTTGCAAAACGAGTGTATACTGCTATTTTTAGTTAAATTTTTTGCTGATTAATACAAAGATACAGCTAATGCACCGAAAGTACTATAGTTTTGTGTTTGCAATTTTTGGTTTAATATCACCATTGTGGGTGTGCAATGTAAACTGTAGTACTTTAGGTGCATTAGCTGTATCTTTGTATTAATCAGCGAAAAATTTAACTAAAAATAACAGTATACTCTCGTTTTTCAACTGCATTTTATGTCCCGCATAAGAATGTGTCATTTGAATTCAGTATGGAAAACGTATCGCCTTAATATTCCTTTATGTAAGCACCTTCAGTCTTACAATTACATAATAAAAAAACTTGAAACGATAACTTATTATAACTTACAAAACTAAATTACGTAGAAGCTCATTTGCTGTGATTGAGTGCTCTTTTGTTAGTAATTGTTTTGTATTATTTTAGACCCAGCTCAGTTTCTTATTGGCTTCAGGCACGCTAACTACTACGACTTCTATTAAACCTTCACAAAGGTTGAATTATTTCATCTAAATCAGTATAATTTCATATTATTTCAGGAAACCTTTGAGTTCTCAGAGGCTCAATTTTTGTAAATTTTTGCTGCCCATCAACAATAAAAGTAAAACTCTACTTGAGAAATACATATTAACCATTTCTAGATTTTTTATGTTTTTGTCTGTTTTTATGTCACAGTTTATATTCTACAGTATACAACAATTTTTTATGCAAAATTTACGCTTCGATTACAACTTGTTCACTTCAAAAAGGAGATAGATGAGGCAATTATCAAAAAACCTTGGTTGAATCGGTCCAGTTTTTAAAACGAAATTGAAGGGACAACTAGTTTTGAACTCAGATTGAGATTGTTTGAATTTTCTTTTGATGTATTTAGTTATAGGAGTGTCTCATAGAATGAAACTATGCCATATGCCACACAAAACGGCATACATGAGCCATAGCACTTCGCACACAGCTTGTTTTATTCCATTTTAAATTCAACTCGCCTTATTGGAAAAACCTTTAATCATCACATGACCTCTATCAAAATCATTTCTCTGGAACACAATTATATGGTCACCCTACAATATTCCTCGCTTAAATAGAAACTATTCCATCAAGGATCATAAAAAGGTCTCTCTTAAAGAAAGCTACGAGTATAAATATTCAATTCACTAAAAGGAACTCCACCTCCACAATTGGAATTCCTACAAACACAACATTTTCCTAGTAGCGAAAAATTTCGTGACCTTTGCATATCATATTTCTCCAGAGATCCATAAACAATGTGAATCAAGATTAAATTACATTTTCTGGTATACGCGTGATGTATTTCCTGGGTTCCTGCGTGTTATGATTTAACGTCACCTCATCTGCTATTGAAAATTCATTCTTATCTCAATGGCATAAGGTAGAAGATTCAATGCATGAGATTGCTTGCAAAGAAATCGCAGATGGAAATTGTCGGAAATGACTGATCGCAATGGGTAAATAAATTTAGCCTAAGCGGGTCGTAACCACGCGGTTATGGTTCAAATAAAGGAAAACAAATCTGCTATGAAATATCTACCAAGGTTTTTAAAAACAAATTCTGGAAGGAAATATTCATTAGTAGAAAAAGTGATTGATTTTATA
This sequence comes from Athrips mouffetella, assembly GCA_947532105.1. Taxonomy (NCBI): domain Eukaryota; kingdom Metazoa; phylum Arthropoda; class Insecta; order Lepidoptera; family Gelechiidae; genus Athrips; species Athrips mouffetella. Next base: position 2,946,601 of record OX383964.1, on the reverse strand, counting down.
AAAGTTACTAAAGCTATGAAAATTCTAAAGACGCTAATTCACTGTAGGACATATGAAACCATAAACAAAATAATTGGATCTATAGTATTTTAATTTTGGATTGGGTAGGTACTCTTATCATCCACTATGAAATACAAGACTGTTCCGCAGTACATAAAATATAAATGTAGATGACAGGATTCTTTTTATTACATAATATCTAGTCTTGAGTACAGAGATGAGGTCGAAGATGGAACAAGCTTGCCCAGAAGAAGTCTTTTCACTCGTGACTTGAATCGTTTCGGGTTATATGAACTAGGGAACACAAGAGTCTGATGTAGGCAAAGAATTCTACTCTCGAATCGATCTAGCTAGGAGTCCTATCTGGGAAAATTCGTTTTTTTTTATTGTTTGTTTCAGAAACCCTACAGCGCCATCTATTAGCGGGCTTTAGTCAATATAATACAGAGCCAAGCTCGGTCTCCTAATTTGAAAATTAGAACAATTCTTATACATAAAAAAATTGTTTAAAAATCTTAAGATTACTTTATATTACCGAGACAAGTAGTGTGGTGCCGGCAAAGAATAACACCAACCCATCTCTACCCGTGAGTGTCGTAAGAGGCAACTAAGGACTTATGAACCGGAAGATGGGCAGCAGCATCTTTCTGGGTATTGTACCATCTTACATACTGCGGTCACCAACAACAGCGGTCGCCAGCCGCAACGCTTAGAAGCGTGGTGACTATGGTAAAATACCTTCCAAATTACTACGCGTTTTTTATATAGTTCTGGAGGAAGCTCCCTGTCCTGCAGTGAACGTACTATGGGATGTTAAGCGACCAAGACAGGAAGTCGAATAAGGTTGAAACAGGATATCAAAATATAAAAGAAAACCAGATGAAAATGAAACAATTTCAGATGATGTTAACGTCCGCCTGTCTGTTATATTCACGCGAGTCTGTCTGCTTATGCAGCATTATATTTTCATCTGAGTAAAATATTCACACGGACATACCCCAAAGTTTATTAAAATTTCAAGTGAATTCCTCATTTTACGACGTTCGTATAAAAATCACGGCTTCTATATAAAAATCTCTGGCAAAATTTTATGTTAGGACGAATACTGAATTCGACGAAACATTGACTCATATAGAGGGGTGTGAAATAAAATCTGCGTTTTGTTTTTGGATTTTATTTTCGTGAATATTATGAAAGAAGCATGACATCCAAATGTGGAATGTATGTGTCGCAGGCAGATTGTATGTTTCGTCGTTTTACATTACGCCTTGGCATTTTACAAAATGCCGAGAAATTATTAATTCGTCACTTTACATAATGCCGCGGAATTTTAATAAACGGCGCGTAATTTGTTTCTGGCACTCGCCAGCAGCTGCCGCAGCAGCAGCAGCACGATTGCTTCTCTCGCTCGACTCGTGCATTGTGTTGTGATCGTAAGATAACCTAACCCAACCTAGCCAATCCCGGGGAGGGTTTTACCGTGGCTAACAAACCTAAAAATGTTCTAAACCCGTTTACAATCTGCTGGCGTCGTTTTACAATTTTCCGACGGTTAACCGTTTGCTTGCCCGCCGTTGTTAAACGGCAAGTTATACGATTTGCCTGCGACATATGTAAATTTTTTGCTTCTTTTATATTTTTGATATATTTTAGTGCTTGTTGCCGTTAGAACCATAACCTTTTTGGTACTGTGTCGTAACCGCGAGGGCAAGAAAAGTTATGAGTTAAATTTCCACTGACGTGAAGGTATTGAGAAGCTAGAAGTAATTAGAACAACGCAGTCAGCTGATTAACTAAAAATAAAGATAGATGATTTTATCAAAAGGCATGTGAGACAGATCGATATTCGTTTAATAAATTTATTAGACCCTTTAAGGGCGAAATTCAAACTAAACAGCTAAACCATGACTCTAGAAAGACGAAAAAAAGAAATAATATTTATTTAGCATTCAAATAAAGAAAAACATAGTGTAATTAAAAAACCGGTCAAGTGCGAGTCGGACTCGCGCGCCGAGGGTTCCGATATACCTATAGTATTTTTGGAAGCAATAAAGTCCATTTTCAGGACCGCAAAACTAAATTTGTTTGTAAAGGTTTTTTGCAGATTTCTGAAAAACTGTGCAACTTAGAAAGATCGTTTTATTTTTGCTGTAAAGTTTATATAAACTTCTGTCAACTGTAATTAATTCAGATTTTTCCTTACTCAAACTTCGGAGATAAGGGGGGGGGAATGGTATTTTTCTTGACATTTTTCATCATAACTTTAAAACTAAGAAATTTAAAAAAACACAAAAATATATTTTAAAATGTACAAGTAAAGCCCTTTCATATGATACCCCACTCGACCTAGTAGCGACAATTTGAAATTTGGCCCCCCCTATTTTGGCCCCCTTTATATTAATAATCATACTTTTTTCAAAAATTTTTCTTGTGCAATTAAGTTGGGCAACTATATTCTAAAACTATTCCAAATTTCAGGTTGATAGCATAAGTGGTTGCTGAGATATAGAGGTGTGACAGACAGACGGACAGACAGACAGACAGACAGAGCGGCACCATAAGGGTTCCTTTTTTTTACCATTTTGGTATCGGAACCCTAAAAACAGCTAAATTGGCCTTCAGCTCAGCACATGCCAAAGCCAAGGGCTAAGGCGCTGATTTTCAGCTGGATTTTTCGAGGTCAAGAGTAAGCCCATTGACGATAAAAAAAGACATTTTTAAAAGTTCAGATGGTCAAAAACATATGACAAAATTCTAAATTTTATGTTATATTTACTTATTACGGGCATAGACCAAGGGCATCCAAGGGCTATTACGGTGCTAGCAAAAGGCATGTTAACTAAATGTCTCTGAATAGCATCCTGAAAGTTTTGATGGTTTGCTGGGGTGGCTGATTGGCCTTACAGCCCAGAAGATAAGGTGCACTAATATTGTATTTGTGTTAACTATAATAATAGCTCAGTCTTCTCTTTATATTCAAGAACTACTTTCCTTTCGGTGTTCTTTTCTCCACTAGTAATTTCATTTTCACTCATATCATCTAAATTTGAACGATGATACCATAACTAAAACTAGGTCTATTAGGTACTCAAAATATCTAATAACCCGTAACTAAACATAAACGAAAAAGGTACAGGTAATTTTTGGATCCCTAGCCAATTTTTGTTTGTTACTCGGAACTCATTATGCACACCCAGACGGCTTTCTGTTTTTGTTCACAAGTTTGTAAGGCAAATTACATGCTTAAAATAAAATTTGTTTAAGTATTAACTAAAATTCTCAGAAGTGATTTTTGTTTGCAGAATTCGTCATGACTTGATGGCATGGGGTGACCGTTTTACTGAAAAAGAAGCGGACTATGCTTTGGACGATGCTCCAGTCGTTCAAAAAGGTGGTCGCCCTATGATCGACTACGTCAAATTCTGTAGTCAACTTGCTGGCCTTAGGAAAGCTAAGAAGTAAATATTGAACCAGATCGAAAGCTTTGAAATAAATAATAAGTTATGATTATGTCTAGCTAGTAATATTTTCTGTTTTTTTTTCAAGTTTTTTTATAAATAGTTGCGTATGATTATACATTAAAAATGAAGTTTGGCTCGTCGTTATTTTTCATTTATGACTTATGGTTTTCACAGTTGTGCCAGTCAGAATTTGATACTAAACAATTGTGTCCCACTATAAATCTCCTTACTCAATAAGAAAGCAGACAGGAATATTTTTTTGAGATTTTGTTGCCTATTTTGTAAAAGAGTTTTGAAAAACTCCGGAAACACCAAAAACCTAATGAAATCTATGAAATCACCTGATGAAATCATTTCAAAAGAATCACTATGCTTCTCATAAATCTTGAATTCAGTCAAAACGAGTTCGATGCTCTCAAGCATATACAGGTGAAGAACCCGTAGAGCAGGAAACTTTCTTAGCCTTTTCAAAAGCATCAATAGTGCGTTCTGGAAACCGTGCAAAGCCATCTAGTGAAACGCTTAGAACTAACTACTCACTCTAAATGCTCCTTATGAATGTCGAAGTCAGTGAAGACGAGCTCGACGATCTCGTGCGGAGCGGCAAGGAAGGTGTAAAGAAGACAGTCGAGACGCGCGGGGTAGGGGCGGGGGTAGTCGGGGGAACTGAACGTGCCACGCTCCTTGCCGTAAGTTGACGTGAAGCGGATGCAAGTACAACCTGGAACAAAGGTAAGGGAAACTGTAAAAAACACAATTATTTTAACAGGGATTGACTATTTAAACAATTGAAGTTACAAAATAGTGTGCACAAAGTCGATTGAGTATTAAAATTTGCTGTCATGACTCGACTATCATGTTTCCGTGGAAGTCAAAACGAGGAGAATAAAAAGTCTATCAATTTGGCAAGTTACAAAACTGATCTGGTGTATTTGACACGAAAAGAAGAAGAAAAGTATGTAATGTTCGTCGTGCAAAATTTCGGAATCAGAGAATATTAAATTTCGATGTTTGTTGGCATTGAGGCATTGAGACAAAGCCAATTAGGGTTTATGCAATGTTCGTGAAAATCATGTAAAGGAAATTGATTTCTCAAATTGATTTCTACAAAATTTATTTTGACTTCTCATCGTGCGCTAGCAACTAATGCACTTTCTATATGAAATTGAATATTTTGTTACTATTTCGACCTATGCTCCATGGGACAAATTGTACAGTTTCATGGGCAGATTAAATCATTCAGGGTCGTTATACTATTGTTAGGTGCAACCACCACGCTGCGCTGGCAACACCAACCATCGTCGCCTATATAAACGGACTGCACACCTGTTGGGCCTCTCACTTGCTGCAGGGCTCGACTGTTGAAACGATCGGACCTCTCAGAAGCGTATATAATTAGCTGTGGTACCTAGGTCGTATCTTGCCCTTTTAGATTTCCTAAATATTGTCCTTGTTGTATTAATTTAATAGAAGTTCAGTTTTGTCATGAAATGTGGTATTATTTCAATAAAATGTTGGTTAGGTTTATCTGTGCCTCATTTCCTAAGAACCAAGTTACCTTCTCGTCCCTAAGAACCTATTACCTACCTCTACATTCATAGAATACGTTCATCAATTTCCTTTGCTCTATAATCAAGAGAAACATCTTGCTAAATTAGAATAGTTCTACTGAGGGTTACCAGTTAACTAACTGAAATCAGCCATGTTAATAGAATTTGTGAGATACCATCTACTGTCGAAGTTGGTATTGAAGTTGGGAGATCTTGATATGCAATTAAACGAGGGCCTTTATAGTCAATTTGAAGTCTAAATTTGGGATTTCGGGAAGTGTTCAGTTGATTTGATGTAATAATAAAGTTTGGGAAAGGTTTAATAGGGAATATGCATGATGTTTATTTATTTAAAAAAAATATCCTCATTCATGTAATAAACAGTCTAGTAAAACAATTTTTCGAATAACTATGAAATTAAAAAAGATATGATCCATCCAGATTTGTTTCTGTCTTGTTCTAGCAAAACGAAATTTAATACGAAGTTTATATGGCCGTAGTGGCATGTGACGTCACATGCCATATCGGATCTCTCTGTCTAATCGGCGCGTAATTAATAGTTTTAAATGCTTATATCAGCCGTATTTCTTAGCCGATTCAAATTTTAATTTAACTTTTTGTCAGCTATACTACGGTTTTTCATATTTTGTTAATAAATGCGACTAAAAAAAATTATGCATATTCTCTATTGTTTTGAATATTTCGCTTTGATCTGTGCATTACTTTGATGCTGACATTTTTGTGCAGATGTGCTTGTTTATAATGAGGGTTAATTTTTGATGTTATGGTAATGTCGAAATGGTTTTTCTTGAAGCAGCATATAGTACTAAGGCACTAGTCACACTAGTAGGGCAGTCTAGTATAACTACTGGGAAACACCCACAGTTTCGATATTCAAAGCTCCGTAGAGTTCAGTTAAAATAACAACAGACTCGTTGTAAGAAAGCCACGCCAAAATTTAAACTGCACATTTGAACAATGTAACCAAACAACTTTAAAAGAAATATAGCAAAAATCATGAAAACATTAATTGCCTTTCACTGCACAATACGCTATTACGTAATGCAGTTTAAACTATGGAAATTAATTTTACCTACATAAGCCTATTTCGACTCATGTTATTGGGAAGACCCATAGAATACATTTCATGTATTCTATGGGAAGACCTATTTGAAAACAACCCTATATAGGATATAGCCACGTTTTGGGCTAAGCTTTTTCACTTTTTGCCAATTACTCGCATATAGAAAAAGGAACTCGAAATAAGAAGATTTGAAAGATGTAAACATCTTTTTCAAATCGACTAATAAATTAGTTACGTGTTCCAAACTGTTAATTTTAGAGTGAAATTTATTTAAACCCTATACATATAAAATCACTAAACTATTCAGAGTTTGTATACAGGGTGGAAGGGACAGATTAACAAAATTTAAAGGGAACTGAAGTAAACAACTATCACAAGGAAATATTACCGGACCGAAATAAAAATCGGCCTTTCCATACAAACTGTCTGAAAGTGGTAATTTTGTATGGAGCAGCCGATTTTTTCAATAACGTTGATATGTCTCTTAGAGAAAGTTGTTCAGTTCCATCGAGTGATCGATCATGCCTTTCAAGTTTTTGCCAACCTGTTCCTTACACACTTATATACAGCGTGTAACAGAAAGGTAGGACAATACTGAAGGGTGTGAATCTGCCCTTGTAACTTAAGGTGATCCGTTTTCCATACAAAAATTCAAATGACTTGCATTCTTACGCGGAACATAAAGTTCTGTTGAAAAACGAACGAATACTGCTATTTTTAGTTAAATTTTTCGCTAATTAATACAAAAATACAGTTATGTACTGAAAGTACTATTTTTGTTAGCAATTTTTGGTTCAATATTACGATTGTGGGCGTGCGGTCAAAACTGTACGGTTGTGCTTTGTGTGCATGTGTGACTGACGAGGGTAATTGACTTTAGTGGACATATGGAGATATTTTTCTTATCGAAATTGTTGTTAGGCGTTGAAGTTGCACGATGAAATTTACGCGAATCAACTTTTTGCACATATATAGTAGGTACTTATTGCATAAAAAATAAAACCTTATATTTGCAGCAGTGGCTCCATCTAGTTGCGTTCGGGGCTAAGCTGGCCGTCACAGATCACCTTAAGAACTGTTTCCAAGGAAGATATGTTGAACCATAGAAAAAAAATATTTTTTCGACCTCCCATAGAAACTGATCAGCTGATAGCGCATTTTGTATAGGAGATAAAGTTTCGTTTTTCGTATATCGACCTATGTACCTTGGGGACTAAGGGTTATAAACTGGAGGATGGGCAGCAGCATCCTCCTTTGTATCTTACATCTTACTTACTGCGGTCACCTACAACCGCGGTCCATAGTGCCAGCCGACATAAACAAACATAACATAGACATAACAAGCGAGGTGACTATAATACTTCCCCACTACATTTTTCCAGTAATAGCTAGAATTCTGGAGGGAGCTCCCTGTCCTGTAGTGGACGTTTCATGGGATGTAATGATGATCTTGGGAAAAGTTGTTCAGTTTCATTAGCAGACTTACACCCTTCATTATTGTCACACATTTTCGTTACACGTTGTACAGTTGCCAAATTTTCAGACTTTTCACTCCATGTTTAATAGTAGATTGTATCACGAGGCTGTAAAATAATATTTTTAAGGCGAGGGAGCTATTTTGAATCCAGAGCGCAGTGAAGGATTCTTGAGTAGAATCCTGAACGTAGCGAGGGATTCAATAGGTCGCCCACTCTACTTTTCATCTCCCTCTATGAGAAAAGAATAAGAGGCTCATTGAGACACACTCGTCATTAATTTTAAATACAAAATACCATTACAATATTATTTACTTGATAAAACAATACTCAAAATCATATTAAGTATTATTTGTAACAACTGAAAATGTTATTGACATTTTTGTATCAACTAGGAACAGAACCTCTTTGGTTGGTAGTCTTGTTCACATTTCAAGCATATTTCTTTTTTAATATTCATAATAATTTTAATAGTGCAACCGGCCAGTATCATTTTTCATACAATATTTTGGTTCGAGTTTTATGGTTGACCTAAAGTATCCCTATGGTGGACCTAAATTCAAATTCTAATTTTAAATCCCATTTTCACCCGCTACGAAAGTCTCTTGGAGAAGACAGCTATTTTGTTCGCCTTTATTGACGAACCGTTTAGCGATTTTCGAATACATGGGATGAAAAAGCTTTTTTTAATTTTAAACTAGACTTATACACTAAGTACATTTGGACAGAATTTTGCTATATTTTCCACTAGTTTCATTAGAAAACCGCAGCTGTTGTGCTAATAGCAGCAGATTGCTAGAAACAAGTTGCACTGGTTGTGGCCAAGAGCGGAAATTAGGCTAACATGGACCCCGAACTTGCCAAATTACAGAAACTTTAGAGTCAATAATTTATATAAAAAGAAAGTTAATTTAGAGCTCTTTAATACAACGAGTGTACATAAACATACTTCTAATCTTCATGGAGATAAGATATACATTTATCTCAGAAAGTACTCATGTAAGACTCATGTCGTCAACTTGAAATTTTAAATAGTTTTCTAATATAATTACCCAACTTCATTTCTAACAAGAGAATAAAAATAATATAATATCATTATTGTACAGGGGGGCAAATAATGGGGGGGTGGCAAAAATATTAAATTATCGTTACTAGGTCGAGTGGGGTATCATAGACGCCATGAGCACCGTTTTAAAAAAAAATCTGCATAAAACCTTTACAATATTTTGTTTTGCAGTCCTAAAAATGGACTTTCTTGCTTCTAAAAATACTAAAGGTATGTTAAAATTGGAACACTCGGTGCGCGTTGTTTTTGTTAGTATCGATTGGACTCGAAGCATATTTTTCAAAATAATAGATAAATATTTAAATGCTTCTTTTGAGATAAAACTATCTTTATTATATAAAGTACTTTCCTTATATGTAGCATAGCCATGGAACGACGACATAGAGAAGTAAAACTGTTTGCATGATTTTAGTTTAAATGTTTATAGTATAGGGAGTGATTAAATGAACGAAGATAAATATTTCATTCCCAAGACACGGGGAACAGCTAGTGGTCTATTATTTCTGTAATAAAATGTGATCCTTTGAAACAAACATTGTTCATTCTGTAATGCTGTAAAGGCTTTTATTCCAGGCATAGCGGAGGTAACTAACTCGTTATCCGTAACTCTAACTCGTACATAATTTGTTTCTTTGAAGTCGTAGGTAGGCAAGTTTTAGATTTTTAATTTTTTTTACAAAGTGTAGTGAATATATCCTATACTATTAAACTAGCAATATTTGTATATATATAAATATATATGTACATCCTACTAATATTATAAGCGCGAAAGTTTGTAAGTATGGATGTTTGTTACTCTTTCACGCAAAAACTACTGAATGCATTTTAATAAAACTTGGCACACATATAGGTTAGGTCCTGGAATAGCACAAAGGCTACTTTTCACCGCGGAAAAACACTTCATTCCCACGGGAAAACGCATTAATTGCGGGTGAAACCGCAGGCGGAAAGCTAGTATATTATATATTTGTAATCGGTTTCTCGAAAACGGCTCTAACGATTTCGATGAAATTTACCGTACGGGGGTTTCGGGGGCGAAAAATCGATCTAGCTAGGTCTCATGTCTAGGAAAATTCATTTTCCCCGTATTTTTAAGATTTTTTTATAAAATACGGGGTTTTAGACAAACACCTACAGCTCCATCTGTTGGCGGATAGCATAGCTTGCTCACCCGATGATATTCTAATGTTGAGGCGGCTATTCGCCCAGGTACTTATTATTGTGTAGCCTTCAATGTGTCCCACTGCTGGGCAAATGTGCCATCTTCTTCTAGGACAACCTTGGCGAAGCCGTCTGTCTTCTGGGATCCACTTGGTAGCCAACTTAGCCCAACTGTGTTCTGGATGTGATCTATCCTTTTTACACCAAAAACGGATTTTTTTTAATTTACATTGGTTTTGCTGCCGAAGCCCAGTCATTCTACTAATGATTTCAAGCTTTACCGCAACTAATTAATACCAACCAAAATCGAGTTATCTACGTAGCTGTGTCTATATTACATCTATCGGTAGAGATCGGAAATAAGACCCCGTTAGACGCTGCAGTCCGGTGGCAGGATGGTAACTCCGGATGAGTTGTTCCAACTAAGATAACCCAGAATTCATAACACGAATAACTTATAGCCAGGTCTCTCTGCCTACCCCGACGGGAACAAGGCGTGATATTATGTATGTACTCGTGTGTATGTAGGTCTGAGTTTATCAAAAATATGACTCGATCGTTAAAGTAAGCATAAATTGTAGGTGGTAGGGCTTTTGTGCAAAGTCCGTCTGGGGAAGTACCACCCGTTTGCCTATTTCTGCCGTGAAGCAGCAGTGTTTGCACTGCTTTGTTTCGGATTGAAGGGTAAGGGAGCCAGTGAAATTACTGGCACATGAGACATAACATCTTAGTTCTCCCATTGTCACTAATAAGACAGTGGGTGCAATGGGCGGTGGAGACCACTTACCATCAGGTGGCCCACATGCTCGTTTGCTCACTTATAACAAAAAAATAAAATAAAACTTTTACTATTACACACAGGGTGAAAATTTTTAACGCCACCTGGAGGGAAAGTACTCGAAATACTGGAGATAGAAAATTTTACTTAAAGGAAACATTCATTTATTTTTAAAAAAGAAACAAAACTACATTCAAAGATTTTCTTACTATTTTCATCATTTGCATAACCTTTTATTCGTTCAGTTAAAGAAACTTATGATTTTATGGTTTTTCTTCCATTTAATTTACTAAGTTTGTTATACAGATTTGATCCTTATGATTGACACTATCGATCTATGCCATGAAAGTACAGGGCTTTTATTTTTATCAGATTTTAGCTGGTTCGATAATCGGGTGTGGAAAGCGAATTTTCAAAAATCTTTGAATGCAGTTTTGTTTACTTTTAACTAACTGCGCCCGCGGCTTCGCCCGCGTGGAATTCAGACAATGTGCAGTATTGTACTGTCTCTCCCTCTCCCCCTCTCCCTCCCTGCGAGTCAGACTCGCGCACCCAGGGTTCTGTACCACTAAGGTAAAAATAGAGTCTTGGTTATGGACTTGCAGTCATGCAGAAGTGTATTAAATGCACGTGAGCACTGGACCAGTTTTTATTATTCGTTGTCATTCTATAGCTAACGCACTTGAACCTACCAATTTTTACGATTGTGACGTGTTCCCGTTTGAACAATAAAGCTAAAACAAAAAATTCGAGAAAAAATCGCCTAAAAAACACTATTTTAGTAGGGAAGCCCCCTTATTTTTTTTATTTTGATGATTTGATTAACAGTAACAGAAATACATAATCTGTGAAAATTTCAACTGTCTACCTATTACGGTTTATGATATACAGCCTGCGGACAGACAGACAGACATGGCATATTAATATGACCCCGTTTGTCAAGCTTTTGGTGCGGGACCCTAAAAAAAAAATTTTGATAGTACCTCACTCACGGCTTGTTTATCGAGGTTCATATTGTAAGTCCTTTTAAAATACAGAAACTCTATATATATATATTTTAGAAGTAATAAGCTTTACTTAACTGAATTGAAATTCAATTTTGGAGCTAAGCCGTATCTGATTGAACTGGGACTAAATCAAATAATATAAATAGTATCTCTATCCAATTGATTGAATGAAAACCGAAATACTAAAGAGAAATTTTAATTATATTCTAATTAAAACATTGTAGAATAAGTAAGTATTTTATAAATTACCAAAGTACAGTCAAGAGCGAGTCAAACTGAACACGTTGGACTTTAACCCGTTGTTGATTTATGTAGGAGTTGTAATTACGCTGCAAGTGTCAAGCTTGACTTGTTTTGACTGTGAAATCATTATGACCTCTGGATTTGTATAAGAAAATCCTTGCAATGGCGGGTTAATTAAGTTTTCAAAATGGCCGACAAAAATGACCGCCAGAATTCGTTTGGGAAAACCAATGGGAAACGTGTTTTTCCGCGTGTTATTAAGTTTGACTCTAGTGTGTTCGAGAACACATCGGACACAACACATTGAATTGTCACTCCGGAGCGAGCGGACCACTTTCCCGATTCACTTTCTCGCTCAGCCCTCTTTCTTACTTAAATGGTAATTTTTTTTTTTTCGTTTTCGTCCATTTCCCAATTCGTCCACTCGGTTCACTTTCCTGATCGGTCTAGGTTTCTGGTAACGAACAAATAGCTTATAAATGGCTAATAATAGATTGCTGGTGACAGACAAGTGAAGGATGGTTTTTTCTTCATTTGTTTTTTAATGGTTTCAAACCACGGCAAAGGACCCCTGCAATCGACACACGACCAGATAGGGAAGTGAGATATCGGCAGGGTTCAAAAAACACTTAACCGAAGAAACGTGTATGAAAGGATTTATAAGAGTAGAGGTAGTTTACTATTATTTAATCTGTGGTAGAGGAAGCGAGAAAGGTATGTCAAGTTCGAAGCAGGTGTAGAGATGCGTGACTTTATGTATGTGTTAGTTGACTATTTGGAAAACTGGACCAAACGGGAAAGTAGACCGACAGGGAAAGTAGACCGATCACCCCGGAGAATTATGTGTGAAGCTTATTATTATAGCAATAAGCTTTAATAAGTACCGATAGAGCGGTTTATAGAATCGAAATAATTGAATTATTTGAAACGATTCATCAAAATAATATATTCAGTTCTATTTTCTTGGAGCGGGCCGAGATTTATGTTCGAGTGAATCGGAAATTAAATTAAATCGTCTCGCAACAGACGGTTCTACAATTTGTTAAAGGACAATAAATTCGGGGTCAATACTTTTGCCCCACGAAAATTGTGGGAATAAATGAAATATTGTAAACTATTAAAAAAGAGGATGAGCAGCAGAAATTCTTCATATTATTCATTTTTATCGTTTATTTCAACGCTTACCAACACATTTTGCCGCTATGTCAAACGCAATCGGCTAAAGCTATCAGAAAAATCAAATTTGTATAACAATGTTATTCTTTCCGTTAAATATTAGGTACTCTCGTTTTAGTGTCATGGCTGGAAAATGTGTAAGTGGGCGTTAGAATTAGCGAAAAATATTTAATTATAGTTTATTAACTTAACTACTTACGCGGTTCGCTCCGCTTGATCCATGGTTCTAAGTTCGGTTCCCGGTGGGGAAACCGACAAAGAAATATGATTTTGTGACAATGTTGGATGAACTACCTACCCTTTGAGTGGTTGATGAAGTCTACTTAACACAAATAAATTTACTGTGAACCACCACAAAACGAATTTCCGTCCCCGCCCGCAAAATTTTATAATATTTAAGGATCTTAGGATCCCAGCTTGTTCTTCATTTTCAGATCGCAGTTTTTTTTTGTGTTTGGTTTTTTCTGCCTTTATTGTTACAATGAGCTATAAATGAGATGCCATCACTGCACACGTGTTTCGCCTATACACAAGGCATCACTAGGAGATATAAGACTTACGTTCGTTTGGCAGACACGTCGGGAACACCGTACTAGCGCCCCAGAATATATTAGACCTATCTTAGAATCCCAGCTTGTTCTTCATTTTCAGTTCGCAGTTTTTTTTTGTGTTTGGTTTTTTCTGCCTTTATTGTTACAATGAGCTATAAATGAGATGCCATCACTGCACACGTGTTTCGTCTATACACAAGGCATCACTAGGAGATATAAGACTAACGTTCGTTTGGCAGACACGTCGGGAACACCGTACTAGCGCCCCAGAATATATTAGACCTACCAGTGCGCCGCGCCTAACATGATACACTGATATGATACACATGTTACAGAAATATTTACGGTCACATCACTAGCGTACCGATAAAACGATTAACTGACAACACTAGTAATGTCATATTGTCTTTAATGGCGGGAGTCCGTATGTTTGTGTAAAAAAACAGTAGTATTGTGATTAAAACCAAGTGCCAAGTGAAATTAAAGTTTTATTTATCGATGAACAATTCCTGAGATCGGTAATACACATCACTGTACACGTATTTCGAGGCATCATCAGGAGATAGACTTACCCGTGCCAAACACTGAGTGTGTAATCGTCTTAAATAAACAGGTCTTTCCCAGACGCAATTTGGTGTATACGTCGCAGGCAAATCGTATAATCCGACGTTACACCCCGTTAAAGGGTGTAAGAGACGGTGTACCGAAAACTGAAAGGGCGTGCTCAGTCAACGAAACAGAACAACTTTACCAAAGAAACATATATTGGGAAATGAAAAAAAAATGACCTCTTTAAGCAAATTGCCCATTCTGGTCGAACAGTTTGTATGAAGAGGTAATTTTTTTTTTTTCATTTCCCAACATATGTTTCTTTGGGAAAGTTGTTCAATTTCGTAGACTGAACACGCCTTTTCAGTGTTCGGTATACCGTCCCTTACACCCTGTATATTTTAATTTCACTTTTTTTTTACCAACAATGCCGCTCCATTATCGCAAGAAGGTTGTAGTGGGCTGAAGTTTGGGTGAACAATAACATCCCGACTTGATTGCGGTGTGTAAGCACGCCACCGCAGGGGTTTCGTACCGCCGAGTTCTAACAAGTAAACGTTCCGTTATAGGTATGTTCCTTTCACAACTAGGTGGTTTAAACAAACGTACCACTACATAGTATAAAACAAAGTCGCTTCCCGCTGTCTGTCCCTATGTATGCTTAGATCTTTAAAACTACGCAACGGATTTTGATGCGGTTTTTTTCAATAGATAGAGTGATTCAAGAGGAAGGTTTATATGTATAATAAATGCATAATATAGTGGAGAAACACTGATAATTTCAGAGGTTTCGTAAATAATCTCAATTTTTGCGCTTACATAGCAAACGCTGGGTTCACGCTAGGGTTCACCCTACGAGATAGATCAAAATAATATACTACAGTATTGTACACCTCATAAAGGTCTACAAAAAAATCCGCAATGGTATATGTATATCTTTTATCCTTTATTTTTTTACGAAGCGAATTTAAGCATTATAGCATTAATCCTTATCCAATTAAGTACCTTAAATACATTGTGCATTTAATATATATCAATAAGGCCCTTTACAGCATGTAACTTAAATGAACATTTTCGAAGATATTACAGATTTAAAATGCAGGGACATAGCGGTTACGGCGGTACTGGCCGGAGGGCCGGCGGCGGCGCGTGCCTATAAATAGTTTATTTAGTATCAGCATTGCACCCGTGCGAAGCTGGGGCGGGTCGCTAGATTCTAATAAACAAAGGTATGATTCGTCAAAGTCATCAAGTCAGGTAATTTTCGACAAAATGACTATAGTTAGTCCATCTTGAGAATGCTGGTAGCCAAACCCCGTAACCAATCAGGTCGCTTAAAATTATAAAGTTAAATGCACAATGACTAATAGAAGGCAAACCTTCGAAAGAAGCGGTTGTTTCTTTTGTGTGTTACCTTAAAAACTAAAATTAATCGACCTTTATCCTGCATTCGCGAACAAACTATAATAAATTCTCCTTAGCCTTATAATGTAGTTTAAAAGTTATGAGGATTTAAACAGGGGCAGTATTTTTAGTTTTATTTTTTTTTACACAATACGAAAGGCATTCGATTCTACAACTCAGAGGACAACAAATTAGGCCTAATGGGATTGCTTTCAAAACTCGGTTTCAAAGATACAGCCACTGTACACCAAAGAGAGAAAAAGAGGTTCTAGTTATAAGGATTTAAACGTGGGCAGTATTTTTTATGTTTTTTTTTTACACAAAGCGAAAGCCATTTGATTCTACAACTCAGAGGGCAACAAATTAGACCCAATAAGATTGCTCTCAAGAGGTACACCAAAGGGAGAAAAAGAGGTTCGTGAGTGCAATCTCATATCACACTTGAGAGGAATATATCAATTACGGCCTGGCCGCGGACACGTTCGATTAGCAGGGCGACGAGCGAATCTTTTATACATTACCAGCTTCGATTGCCAGGTTGTTGATACATTGCCAGGTAAGCTCTTGCCCGATGTCATCATCATTATCATCATCATATCAGCCGAAAGACGTCCACTGCTGGACATAGGCCTCCCCTAAAGATCTCCATGACGACCGGTTCTGCGCTGCTTGCATCTAGCGGCTTCCCGCGACCTTGACCAGATCGTCGGTCCACCTTGTTGAGGGCCTGCCGACGCTTCGTCGTCCGGTACGTGGTCGCCACTCTAGTACCCTTACGCCCCACCAGCCATCGGTTCTTTTTGCGATGTGCCCTGCCACTTCTATTCGTCAGCCCGATTTAGTTGCCCGATCTAGGCCTCAGAATTTCCACAGTCAAGTGGCAGTGGATGAGGCACTATTCCTGTAAGATCATAAAAAAATCTCCTATTTCAACTCATGTATCTTTGGAAAAGTGGTTCAGTTTCATGGTCTGAGCCTCAGAACAAAGACCTCCTTGTAAAATTTCTTTGGTCTGAGCACAGGCAATATTGAGTTAATATTCTTCGTAAAATTTTTGGGCCAAAGAAAAGAGGCGACGGAAGCTGGGGAATCCTGAAAAACGCAGAGATTGAGCTCGTGGCGGTCCCGAACATAATCGGAGAGACGAAAGCGCACAGACTCCGTTGGCTCATGGGGCAGAACCGGTACGTCAAGAAAGCCTATGAGGGTCGACCGACAGGATGCCTTTCGTTGCCCGCCCCAGATTCATCTGCCATTTACAATATTGATAGTTACTAAAAAGGTTTGAATTGTTTTATCTGATCAACTGAATAATTGATTCATTGGGAAAGAAAGTAAGTAGATCTACTTTAGTTGATCCGTCGAGTTGATCAGAGTGGAAGAACTGGTATGTCGATGTAGTTGGTGGAGACTAGGGTTTGCAATTCGAATATTCATTTTATTCGAATATCCGCTCCATTTTCAAATTCGAATAGTTCATTATAATTATCCGAATATTCGAATAGTTAAAAAAGTTATAAAGGTACCTGTATTTTCCTAGAATATAATAAAAAGAAAATTCTTGATTGATTGATTGACTCATTAAAGCACAGCGGAAACTACAGATAAATCTAGAAGCATGAAATATGTTTTTAAATCATGTAGGCTTGCGACAGGAAATTATTTTATGAAAGAGTAAAATAAAATGAGGTAAAATGTTTTGTATGAACAATGAATATCCATTGTTTGTGAAGTGAGATGAATACAAATATGCATTTAAGATTTCGATTTTTGTCGCTTCAAGTCCTTTATTTTTGAAGTTACAGATAATTATACAAATTTAGATTTGAGCTCTGTAAAAATTCAAAAAGTACATGTTTCAGCTTTTTTTTATTTATTGTCCATGGCCTTTCTCTTGACCTCGATCTAGTCTTGAGGATAGAGATCAGATTGACGATAGGACGAGCTTGCCCAAAAGAAGCGTATTCACTCGCGACTTGAATAGATTCTCGGAAACACAGACGCAGGCAGATAATTCCACTCTTTAGCCGTGCGCATTACACAAGATGTTTCAAAGCGCTTTGTGCGAATGTGTGGAATATCAACCAAGTGTGAGTGGTATTCTGCGGTGTGTCTGGTCTTTCAATGGTAGAAGGGGGATGGTAGAATAAACTCGTGGAGCTCTTTAGCACACTCTCTGAAGTATAATCTGTAAAATACCGACAGACGTGCAACTTTGCGACGGTTGGCCAGACCAACAAGCTTCTTGGCTCTGTGATCTATCGAGTCAAGTGCGTCTAGTTGGTATTTAGCTGAGCCATCTCAAAGGTGACAGCAATTCTCCATGCAAGATCGGACTTGTGCTTTATATAAAACTACAGGGTGAATTTGAAAACATTCGACAAATTTTGAGATTGAGTTCAGACCACGAAACTGAACAACATTCCCCAAGGAACATAGGTCGTTAGACGTGTTGTCAGCCATACAAAATATACAAAATGTGTTGTCAGCTGACTGACTTTACTATGAAAGGATTAAAAAAATTTTCGTCCTATGTTCCTGGGCGAAAATTATTCAGTTTTGCAGTTTAAACTCAGTCTCAAATTTTGTCGAATGTTTTCAATTTCACCCTGCAGAGCTGTCCAGGAGTGAAAAATCGCTTAACTTTATTGAGGATACCCAGCTTTTTTGCCGCAATTTGGGATTTTGACACGTTGGCGCCGAAGTTAAGTTTTGCATATAACTTCATGCCAAAAAGCTCGAGGCTGTCAGAAATTGGTACAAGATGTATCTCAAAAAATAGGAGCTAGGAGCCTGATTGAACGGACTTCTTTTGGCGGTGAACAGATACGCCTGTGTTTTCGTGGCGTTGAAACTTACCAGAATTTTGTCACCCCACTCGGAGACACGAGTTAGGGTTGAGTTTATTCACTCTACCTTGGATTTACTCGAACCTTTTTTAGAAATGTATCCCTTAAGGAGATTAAATTAAAGGATGAACTTTGTATGGCACTTTCAAAGTGCTGATGTTAAATACATGAAATTTGGAGGATGTATTTTTAATCTTATGAAGGTTCGCGATTAGAAATTATTTTAAGAAATTTAACTTTATAAAAGTTCTTTGCTTTCTAAACGACGCCAGCTTTAAACAAACCCCTTTGCATTTCTGCCTTTGGTAAAAGATAAAGAAACACGTGTTTGAGCGTTTCTTAAAAATTATCCGCATATGGGGTAAAATTTGAGATGAGTTTTGTCAATTTGTTGGTTTTAAAGTCCTTCATTTTTGAAGTTACAGGTATTTAATTATATAAATTAGAAATTAAAGCTTTTCGTACAAAGTAAAAAAGTACATGCTTAAGCTTTTATGAAAGTTTATTTATCTTTTAAGGGGATAAAATGAAGGATGGGAATTCGTATGGAATTCTGAACCTACTTATGCTAGAAATGTGAAATTTGGTGGGTGTATTTATCATGTTATGAAATTTAGGAAATTATTTTCAGAAATTCATCCCCTCTTTCCGTCAAGTGAAAGTATTATATTAACAAAGCATTCATAATCTTTTTCATAATCCATTGCTTCATCAAGTGACAAGATTTTGGAAAAAGTTCCGACATGGAGTTTCGGCCGCCAAACTTTCCGCTACGAAAAGATCCGTCGTGGATCGTTTAGACGCGGTATTCCCTCAGGTGTATCGCTACACAAATAGGACTAAATGAAAAAAAATGTATAGAACTCCGGTACTAATGTAACAAAAAGAATTATTACAGTCTGTGCGAAGACTAATATAAGTTTACTTTGTAAAACGGAAAATGTGGTTTCACTGACCATTCGACAATAAAACTAATTAAAATATTTGATTTTATTTGAATAGAATAATGCTGGAATCGAACCAAATCCCGGTCTAGCTACTCTTTTTATGTTGAATCGAAATTGTATTATTTTTAAACAATGTAAAAAAATATTCGAATATCCGAATATTCAAATATTTAGCTCTCGAAGTATTTATTTTATTCGAATAGTAAAATTAAACGAATAGTGCAAACCCTAGTGGAGACTGACGACTGGCAGGCTGCGGCTCAAAATTGGGACCAGTGGATTGTCGTGTCGGAGGCCAAGGTTTACTTTAAGTCGTTGAGTCAGAGGAGTAAGTAAGTTGAATCAAGTTTTCCTAATTTCCTGTAGTAAGCTAAATCTGTGTAACCCCAATACAATATTCCGCGCAAGTTTAGCCGATTATGACCTTAGATTGCCCAGAATATGATCCCAACCTGTGTTCGGGGAGAGAATTGTTCCAAATTAACATCACCTACGTTTCCCGACTGTTTCAGTTAATTTCGTTATTTTGATCGGTTTTGGCACCTGGTTGTTGTTTGTTTTGCACACACTTTAAAACAAAAACTCATAACACCCACTGTCTTATCAGTGGCTATATTTGACATTGATAAGACAGCAAAGCGTGCTGCTCACCCTGAGAACTAAGATGATATGTCTATTGTGCCGGTAATGTCACTGGCTCCATGGTGCAATACAAAGAAGGACGCTACTGCTCATACACCGGTTCGTAATGCCTTAGTCGCCTCTTACGACACCCACAGGTAGAGGTGGGTTGGTACCTACTCTTTGCCGGTACCACACGGAAATTAAACTACCTTACCTTCTTTGAAAATAATATCGGAACGAGTGTAGGTATGTAGTCCTTGTTCAGTGGCTCAGTCGAGTTATCAGTTTCAACAGACCAAATAAAAAAAAATCGTATTCAATGTTCTAACAGCCTCCGTGGTGGCAAGAGCGCTCGGCTCTCAATCCGGGGATTCTGGGTTCGATTCCTGGTGGTGACCGACTGTCAAACAAAAATTTGGTTAGGACAGTTTAGTTAGGACTAAGCTGCCGTTATTCATAATCTAAGGTTAGGACATTGCAGGATGACTCATCTGATTGTTTGAAAAATTAGATGATTCCGTGCTTCGGAAGGCACGTTAAGCCGTTGGTAGTAGTCGTTAGATGAGCCAGGTCAGAGAGCTTTGGCGGCTCAACAACGAATTTGCGATCGTTTACCGACCTAGCAACCCAAAGATTTCGGACCTCTTTGCTTCGCTCGGAATACCTTGTAGGGTTTACCATTTTAGTAGGGGATGACATCTGCCAACATGTCACAACCCCATCATCGATGATCTATAGGAAATATTCAAAATAACCTGTCAAATCCAAAGAAGAACGCCTACACCACCTAGTGACGAATTATTTCTTTAATCCTCCTTCTAAGTATACTTTTATTTTTCAGTGTAGCAACCCACACGATATGTATGTGTTCTAATAATTAATTGAAAATTTTACTCGACTTTGATCTTGCAATAAATAGATCAATTATTACTAACAGAATTAACACATCAGTAAAGATCATCTACGAGTATTAACTCTATAATCTTACAACACAAATCAAATATCAAAGAGATCATTTTGTGAGACATGTTCAATTGCAATCGGTGTTATAGCCTTGAGAAGCCTTAATTGAAACTGCTGCGTTATAGAACTGACTTGCTTTGATCTTAGTTCAAGTCAAAATGGTAATGCCAAGTGGTGAGCTGAGATGTAAGTTATCAGCAGACGTCGGAATCAAGGGAGCAAATTTTATGCTATCAAAAGTACGGATAAGCTCGCGGATGCGGAAGTTGTGAAGATATTCGATATTAGTAAACAATTATTGGGTCATTAACTATGCAATTTCCGATTTGTATGGCGAATTGACAAACTAAATTTTCAAGACATTTGCTCATAAAAAAGCTCTATTCGCACTGCATTAAGGTCCATAATCCAGCTTATTAAACACGCGTGATTTTTTCTTTTTTTTTTCAAATCGGCAAGGTGCAAGGAGTTTCTGTATGTATAACATTTATAATATTTTCATGAATAAATAAACTATTATATGATAAATTAACGTCAATTACATGAAAATATTTATATTAAAGAACTAAATAACCACAAATTTGTCTTTAAAGTAACAAAATATTCAATTTTAAATATTTCATGGAAGTACGCTGTACTGCCAAGTTTCGAGCGCAGCGAGGTTCAAATCTCTTTGGTTAAGTCTCCGAGCGAAGCAAGGAGGTCTTTATTCTAAGGGGTTTAGTCAGTGCCTCCTGCGCGCGTTTGTGTAATCTGGATCTTCCGAAAAAGTGATACTACTACTAAGAAATATTTGTTTGTTTTGTTTATTAATTTTTTTTTCAAAAGTTTTGACTTCTACAAATTAAAAAAAACCGGCCAAGTGCGAGTCGGACTCGCGCACCGAGGATTCCGTACCAACACATAATCATGATTGTTTTGGTTGAAATTTCAGTAAGTTAATGTGCTATATTTTTTGAGTCTGACACACGCTTGACCAAATTTTATTATTTTTTGTTATTATATAGCTTATGCACTATAAACCTACCAATTTTCAAGTTTGTAAGTATTCCCGTTTTTAAAATAGAACTAAAACAAAAATCGCCTCCGCGACCATTCAACTTGACCCCTTTCTTATATGAATGTTCTTGAAACGGGAGCTCACCTCAATTGGTTACCGGTAGTTGTGAGAAAAATTGTAATATTTAATGATTTCAGACTTTTCCCTTTATTTGTACTGTGAGACTTAGCTTCTTGGCAAATTTCATAATTTTAGGTCAACGGGAAGTACCCTATAGGTTTTGCTTTAGTGCATAAATGTATGGAGATTAGGACATAGAATGCCATATCTCTTGATTTCGCCGTTGAATAAAAAATTAATTTTCAGATCTTGTGTGGTTCATAGACCCTAATATATTGTATCAATTTTAACCTGATACCTTTACCCGTTCGTGAGATAAAGGGTCTTGACAGACAGACAGACATACAGACAGACGGACAACAAAGTGATCCTATAAGTGTTCCGGTTTTTACTTTTGAGGTACGGAACCCTAAAAACAGTAATTAGTGGAGTTCCTCAACGTCGAAAATACAAGTCTGAAGTATCGGGTGTAAGTAGAAATGTAAAAAAATTGTACTTTTTCTTCGGGATAAAAGATTAGCAAATTTTTTTGTTTTTATTCGCAAATAATAAAATTCAAAAAGTTATTTACAGGTACTGATATAGCCTTGAATACGAAATCATTTATTTGGATAAGGATTAATAGGTACGATCAACCGCTTGTCGCTAGAAACTTTTTCAACTCTATTACCACGCCATAAGGTCCAAAAATGTTTCTACTGATGTGCGGCCGTGTGTACGAATAATGTGGCCTATATAGTTTGTACCGGCGTTACTAATGCATATTTGAACATGAAAAAGTAGTTATTGTGACATAACTGTAATAGTTAGACATATGGTACCGCGGACTTTTTGTAGATATTGATGTCTTCTATAAAACTGTAGTACAATCTTCTGCTCTAGATACTGTCAATATTTTCCGCAGCGTACGCGATATAAGGATGCTATTTGGTATTATTTTTTCATTGGGTAGCGTTACTAAAGCTTTAGTAAGGATTCCTAATCTTTTCTAGCAATAAATACTTGTATACCCTATGTTACTCAGGGTGAATGTAATTTTCTAAAGGTGAAAGAATTTTTGAAATTCGCACAGTAGTTTTTGAGTTTATTCATTACAAACATACACACACACAAAAATACAAACATACAAAAATACAAATCTTTTCTCTTTATAATATTAGTGTAGATAGATGTAGAAGTGTAGATAGTGTAGATAAATATTTTAATTAAAGTATAACTAAAGGATATAAAGGAAACAAACGTCAAGTAAATAGAGATCAGAATTTTTAATCCTATATTACAATCTGCTTTACATCCGAAGGCGTATCCATACTTTTGATAGCATTTGCTCCCTTGATTCCGAACTCTCCTGCTTAAGATTTCTTAATCACTTTTTATAAGAGATATAGGGTGGTATAAATATACTCACAGGCAAAAATAACCGGCCGGTCTATTTTCTGTCGTTCATTTTCATACAAGTAAGGGATCAAACAAAGCGTCAATATCTTACCTAAATTGAATAAAAATACAAATCTGATTGAAGAGGTCTTTAGATAAGATCCTTTTTAACAATATTGTCAAGGATTAGGTATATCTAAAATGATCCAGAAAACCTGTGCGACACTCTAAACATTTTAATTCGCTAAATGTAAGAGATATCTGACAAAATGACGTATATTTTTTTCTGCACGATGCACGGAATTTCCTGGATACCGTGAACAGGTCTAATCTTCAATAATCGGTAGTCAGACACCTTATTTAATGATCTCACTGTTTATTCACGGATATTTATTACGTTTAGGAAATATATTGACGCTTCATTAGACCGGCCGGTTATTTTTGCCTGTGAGTGTATATTGGTAGTATATTCTGTGACGTAGCCTGCATCATGCAGATCCCATAAGGCAGACCCCAGGGCACAGAATAAACAAGTTGACCCAGGGGGACAACATGTCATTAAATTTTGAAATATAACGTCATGAAAAGTATGGGATGACATAATACATCATTACATCCCATGAAATATCCACTACAGACTACAGGACAGGGAGCTCCCTCCAAAATTATAGCTTTTACTGGAAAAATGTGGAGGGGATGTACCATAGTCACCTCGCTTGTCAGCGTTACGGCTGCCACCATAGATGATATGATATACAGGAGGACGCTGCTGCCCATCCTCCAGTTCATAACCCTTAGTCGCCTCTTACGACACCCATAGTATGGGCTGGTACTATTCTTTGCCGGCACCACACGGGACAAGACCTCTAGTAATACAAAGTTATAGTCAAAGTTAATCTAGATAGCTCCGTAGAGTGCAGCTTTACTCAAGTTAAGTTTGTATTCGATCTCCGGCTCAATCATGGCGTTCTTTTGGCTTGTGTTTGATGGTAGTTCTATACTGGGTCCTAATATATTTAATAGCATATCAGAAACATTTTTAGTAATAGAGTTACAAGCCAGCTTATTAATGTTGTTTTCAAACTGTTTTTTATTATAGTTGAAATGAATGATAATACGTTTTTTCCCTAAAGATATTATCTTAGTACCAAAAAATCTTGTTTATTTAAAAATTAACGTAGTTTTAACTACTTCGGGAAAGAAATTACATTAATAACATCAATCAAAAACACCCATTGGAGACGATCATTAAAAATAATATATTCTGTCATTTAAAATTTGATATTATTTATGTTACTTACTATACAAGGTATTTAGAAAGGGTATATCAACCCTAAAAGATGTGATTCTGTCCATGAAACTGAACAACTTTTCCTAAAAAGGTCGAAATACGAAAAAAAAATTTGACCTCTCTCACAAAATGCACTGTCAGCTGATTCAGTTCCTATGGGAGGTAATTTTTTTTTTCGTATTTCGACTTAATTTCATCACATATAGGTACATTTTTGTTACACTCTGTACAACGTAGCTAAAATTATCGCCTATTCGCAATGCAATACAATCAAATAAATAAAAATTTAAAAGTACAAACTTTGAAAGACCCTTTTCCGGCATTTTCAATCTATTCAAAACAGCGCTGAGATTTACAGCAAAATAACTCTCACCACAGAATAGAGTTGTACCTACTGGCTCGTATATTTATACTGTATGTAATCATTTTATAATATTTAGTTGTAACGTAACCTGTTAGACAAACAAACAACTGGGCCCTGAGACAAGTGGCTTTCTACTATCGCAAACGCTATATAATAGAATAAAAATCTATAATATAAATAACGGAAGTTTTTATTTAATCTAACTTTTTCTACATACATAACATCACGCCTTGTTCCCGTTGGGGTAGGCAGAGACCACAGTAACTAACTTACTTTTTCTGATCTTTTTTATATTAATTTTTTTTTTAAAGTTAGTTATTTAGTCGATTTTGTACCAAAATATAACCACGTCTACTCACTATAATCCTAAATCCTAATACTAATCAGCTTTGAACACTGCTTCCTGAAATACAGGTTTCCTAGTTCAGGAAGTAGGGTTTTTATTCTACTACACCCTGTACCCAAATTTATATGTACTTACTCTAGAATTAAGATCATCGCTATTAAGGTAAATAAAAAATTTATTAATATTATTATTTAAAAAACCGGCCAAGTGCGAGTCGGACTCGCGCACTGAGGGTTCCGTACCACATAATCATAATTGTATTAGTTGAAATTTCAGTAAGTTAATGTGCTAGATTTTTTGAGTCTGACACGCGCTTGACCAAATTTTATTATTTGTTGTTATTTTATAGCTTATGAACTATAAACATACCAATTTTCAAGTTTGTAAGTGTTCTCGTTTGTAAAATAGAACTAAAACAAAAATCGCCTCCGCGACCATCCAACTTGACCCCTCTCTCATATGAATGTTCTTGAAACGGGAGCTCACCACAATTGGTTACTCTTAGTTGTGAGTAAAGTTGTAATATTTAATGATTTCAGACTTTTCCCTTTATTTGTACTGTGAGACCTAGCTTCTTACCAAATTTCATAATTTTAGGTCAACGGGAAGTACCCTGTAGGTTTTTCATTTTTGCATAAATGTATGGAGATGAGCACATAAAAAGCCATATCTTTTGATTGCGTCGTTGTAAAAAATTGAGATTTTCAGATCTTGTGTAGTCCACGGACCTTAACATTCATTATCAATTTCAACCTGATACCTTTACCCGTTCGTGAGATAAAGGGTCTTGACAGACAGACAGACAGACAGACAGACAGACAGACAGACAGACAGACAGACGGACAACAAAGTGATCCTATAAGGGTTCCGTTTTTTTCTTTTGAGGTACGGAACCCTAAAAAGTACCCTAAACTATGTATGAAAGGATTGATGAAAATTCAGGAAGCAAGGGAGGTATGTCAAGATCTTAGCAGGTGGAGAACTGTGGTCTCTGCCTACCCCGACGGGAACAAGGCGTGATATTATGTATGTATGTATTATTATTTTCTGATTGTTGTGGGCTCCCAGTATTTTACAGAAAGACAACAATAGTTTGAGTATTAGTCATCATCATCAGATAGTATAGTCAGGACCAACGGCTTAACGTGCCTTCCGAAACACGAAACCTTCTACCTTTGTTTATGTTTAACATTGTCCAATTTTTTCCCACTAAATATAAAATAATTATATTTGGTTTTATCGTATTTCAAATATTTGGTGGCTTGTCGACTGATATTTACTAATGACTTCATAAGATAATTAACTTTAATGAGCGGTGTGTATACATGGATGTGTTTCTATATGTTGTCATATCACTTATCAATGACAAACAGTTATATCAACAATCGCTTAAGTTATGACAACAACAATTAAAACATTGTAAATTTGTGAGCGTTCAGTAATCAACAAATTATCGGAAATTGACTCGTCCTGACCTCTTTATCATAACGACATTGACTCAACGAAATGAAAACATAGACTCGAAACGAAATTGATGCATTCACACATTTGACTCCACATTGACGAGATGAAATTAATACTAACAATATTCGTCTTATATTTGTCTCACTCCTGCTATGGAAGAGTTACATTTGAAGAAAGAGTAGTGACCGCGGTTCCAGTTATACAAGAGAAGAGTCAAGATGTTCAAGAATTGCGCATAGAGTGTAACTTGAGAACCTTGGAAGGTGATCCGTATCCTTCTGTGATTGTGAGGTATCTTGGTCAAGTGCATAAATTTACCTGGGATTCAAATGGAGAAGTGATGTTCGAGCGAAACTTTACATTGCCAACCAGGTCTCATTCATACCCATCATCTAGCGGACTATCTGGAGATTCAACTACAACCAGACGTTCGACTTCTTCATCGTCTCATCTGTACCCACCTTCTAGTGGTTTATCCGGAGATTCGACCACCTCAAGACCATTGGATCCTTTCCGAGATGTTCCTGTTATACCAGACCGTTACACTTGGGATCAAATAGTGAATTCTTTTACTATTGATTGTAAAAGACCTATGCCTACTGGAATGTGAAATGTAAAACAAACAAACTCCTGCATGGTTTACGAAAATTAAAGATAAATTCACGTATTTCTGTTATGATTTTTACTCCAAGTTGATATGTTAATAATCTAATTTCACATGAATTGAATTAATACTTACTGGCATTTGGGTAAAATAACCTGCGATTGCCTTTGTGTTGCCGGCAAAGAATGGTGAAGAGGCGACTAAAGGTTTATAAACCGAAGAATTGGCAGCAGCATCCTACACACTGCGGTCACTAACAACAGCAGTCGCCAGCCGCAACGCTTAAAAGCGTGCTCACTATGGTAATTCCCAAATAGATTTGAACGCAGGCCCAAAAGGTACACTCAATAGCACATCGGTAGAATCACTTTTGGACTTCATGGCATGGTAAAAGAGTTCAAAAAGTTTCTACTGTCGTGCGGTTAACTGTACCTATACATACATCATTGTTAGAGCAGATTGTAAACTTATTGCTCGGGGTCATACAGCTGTAAAGTCTAGCTTACAAAAAAGAACAAACGCACTTTGCAGAGACATAGGACATTTAGTAATTTCAAAAACTTCTGGTTGGCCGCGGCGAAACGTGGCAGGTTCTCTGCAGTTAGGGCTCAAGCAGTTCCTGTTGGACCAGTTAAAAAACCATAGTTTTTGATCGATAACAGCCTTTAATTTTTGTAGCGATAGACTTTCAATATCAGTGAGTACCTTATTATAGAAGCGTATACACTGACCTTTAAACGTTTTAGTAACTTTGTGAACATGAATAACATGAGCAGCAAGTTGACACTATAGTTTCTCGTGTTCACAATGTGCCTGTCACTATTTTGCTCAAAAATATGTACTATTTTGTTTGATATTTATTAAAGTCTCATACATGTATTGTGACACAAATTTCAACATGTCGATTTATGTCTTAGAGATTCTCTAGGCCCCATTTTGTATACTGCACGAATAGTACATAAGATAACATAGGAAATGTTAACATGACTTGCTTGATATCATGTTTCGTTTAGGGGGTCATTTCTTGGATATAAGCCCTGTGGCGGCAATAATAAAATTGGTACAACACGAAGCTTTGAATGTGTCAGAAGGTGAGGAGAAGGAAGGGAGGGTGAGTGGTGGGGTTGAGTGGAAGCTGGACGTGCTCTTGACTGTATCCACCTACCTACATAGACTTATCTACGTAAACGATACAGCCTACTAAAGTAAGGCCATCGTAATAAGTCTTTTCTGACAGCTGTCAAACGTATGAAAAATTACGACCTGCAAAGAAAAATGAACCGTGTGTGTTGGTGTTAGAGAAACGTCAAAACGGACTTCTTACATTGGCCACAATTTAGGGGTACTTTATATCTTTCCACTGAGAGGATTATTATAAATGCCTAAGTCTCAGTATTTCACTGAGTTTGCCAACATAAATCCTCACAGGCCCAAGTTTCGATCCAGTTCATTATTAATTACCCTTCAAACACATTCTGTTAGTACAGGACTACAGGTATCGGTAGGTACATTAATCATTAAGGCGACAGCTCTGGCAATAGATCATGTTTTAGTTCAAATTGTTTATCATTTAGGAAGATATTCTGCTAAAATGTTACCAACTCTACAGAGTGACTTTGAAGGCATTCGAAAAATAAGGGTAATTTCTGTTTTGGATATAGATCAATATTTTATAGGTCTAAGGATATTTGGACTTCTATTTATTTATTAAACAAAATTAAAGTTGAACAGTACTTGCATACATAATAATAATAAGCATAATTTACGCTAAAAAAATTAAAATGCATCATTTATGCTTATTTTATATCTTTTACATAAGTACTAGGTACATTAGTGTATCAGTTTCAAGAATATTCAACTTAATACCTACAAAAAAAAATTCGACAACTCCAAATTTTCTTAGACCTATACAAAATTGATCTATATCTATAACAGAACTTACCCTTAAAATTTGTGGAATGTCTTTAAAGCAAAGAGATTTTAACCTCGCTGCGCGAGCGTAGCGAGGTTCAAATCTCTTTGCTTTAAAGTGACACTTTAGTAAATACTTGACTATTAAACTATCAAGAGTCAAGTGTACTAAAGTGTCAAGTTATGCCATTAATAAAACAGCGGGCTCTATGGGCGGTGGTGACCACTTTCCATCAGGTAGCCCACCTGCTCGTTTGCTCACTTCCAAATTCACTAGTAGATTGTAGATATTTCGGTAATTTTGTAAGGTAAAAGTAATATAAAAACAAAAATCAAAACCATTTTCTTAACCACTTTCACCATTAATTAAATTAAACCCCCAAATCTGTCACTCCATCGTCTACCGCAAATTATAACTCGTTTAACAACGAGGGTCCATTTTACCTGTAACAGGGACACCCCTTTGACCTGAAGATCTTTTACTGCGTCGTAAAAATACGAGCATTGGTCAATGTGATTTGATTTTCACTGCTGCATTTGACCAAGAATACGATGGATCACTAACATCCTATACTACAAGAGTATAGTATTAAATTATCTGCGCTACAAGACAGGGAGTTCCGCTCCAACTGTAAAATATGTGCTTTATTTTGGGGAAGATTTACGTACAAACGACCACATGTCGGTGGAAACACGGTTGCCTCAGTAGTTTCAGGCGTTTGTAGCGAAGTGCTGGTTCAGTTTATACTGGTTTTATTTCTTCTTGCTTGCTGCCGAGCGTACAAAACACATCAAGTATGGATCTCTTAAAGCACGTTGCTGCCCATACTCCCATAGAGTGAGATATTTAGGTGTTTAAAGAGAATGGAAAACGAATAAGAAATTAGTAGATCTGGTAAAGAAGAAGAGAAACTTTTGTTATGCTAGACACTGTAGATACAATAGTAATATTTAAAATAGAACAAAAAAGTTGATAAGACACGAAAAACTGCACGAATACTTCATAGAAAATATTATAAAGGAGTAGCAGTATGTTCAGACGAAGTAGTAGACGACAACTTGATTTGGAAATTTCAACTTCACATTATGAAATCTAAGTACTTTTTTTATGTGACAAGTGAGCAAACTTACTTCAAAGTCAAACATAAGTTACTCAGTTTGTTACAATGTATGCAAAAACTGATAAAAATCCGAAGTGTACATAAAATCTGTCGCCATCTTGTCCAGTTTGAGCAAAGCCCAGTCTGGTCCATTTCGCCATTTTCACGAGCACTTTAAGGCACCTTAACCCCTGTCAGCGGGTTGCAGACGACCGCATTTAATATTCAATTAGGGACCATTTGGCCATCCATCAAGGGAAATAATTTGGTGCTGGAAGAGGCAAGAAAATTACGATGTTAGGTGCAAAGTTTTTAATAATCTTTGCGTTTTTACAGAGTTACGAGGGTTAAAGAAAGTGAACTTGTTGGCGGAAAATCTTGCCACTTTTTATATGCGAAATAAAAATCTTGTGATCAAAGATATTGAACTCAGCTGCTTCAAAACAAAGGAGTAGGTACTCTTTATTGCGGCCGCTTAGTAGTTCTACGTGGACACGCCTTATAAATGCACCAATTTTTTTCCATGTACTAGTTAGGTACATAGCTTTCAATTTTTGTTAGGAGCCAATTCCATTGATAATCCAAGAATTGGCTCCTATCAAAAATTGAGAGATATGTACCTAACTAGTTCGTGGAAAAAAATTGCTGCATTTATAAGGCGTGTCAACGTAAAAGCGATATAAGACGTTAAGCGACTGGACTATAAGACAAGTCGAGAAACATAATTTTCTTGTGCGTAATAGACGTTCGACGATATACTTAGATGGTAGTAAAGGTTGTGAAAGTGTTGCTACACCTGAAAAGAAACGTGGGGAAAATAAAGTCACCTCACTATCTCTAATGCCTGTTATCCTGAAAGAGAGTCGCACGCAACATGCTGAACTGATAGGAAATTATACATCCCATGACAAATTAGATGTTGTAGTTAATTTAGAATTAAGAGTAATTTGTATTATCCTGTAGTGACAATTTTATTGCTGGCAATAACAATATTATTATGGCAATCACTGCAGCCACCTTTTACAACGCTCTATGTTAGAGATGATGGATTACCGATGTTATATCGCACAACATTGTTGTTTCCTAGCGACAATTGCTCTTTATCTTCGATAAAGAAATAAATTTGTTGTGGCAGGTGATCGCTATTGTAGCATAACAATTTTACTCGAATCTAGTTACCAGAGAATTTACCGTGCCTGGGAAAAATGTTAAGTTAGTTATCTCAGCTTTATGTCATAGGGCTGTTTTATGGCGTAAAACACTTGTGAAATGGGAAGTCCGATATGCTCTTGGCCTGACAGTTCTTTCACGATAACTAACAAACACATCATCATGCACCTGTCCTAAGCCCAATTTAAATTTGAGGTTGACGTAATATGTTGATCGCTTTCATTTCGCTCTATCGGTCGTCATCTCAATGTTCACTTGATTCTTTCTTTCCATCTCTCACAAAGTCCATCCTCTTCCTTCGGCCTACTTTACGTTCACTTATCACTCCTTTAGTCACATGCTGGTCTTCTTTTCTCATAAAACAATCTATACATAATTATAATGAAATCGTGAACTCGCCGATTCTGTACATTAATTTTTTTTGCGAAAATATGATCTAGGAGGTCACAACAAAAGGAAATAGAACCCGTTGGAGTTATTTTTTGAACTTTTGGCTGTTTGTCTGTTCGCAATAAACTCGTAAATCACTGAACTTATTGAAACGGAATTCTCGACAGTGTATTGAACTTACTTTCGTGCAACAATTAAGCTTTATTTCATTGCAATCGGTTCAATCAAACAGAAACTACACGTATGCAAAGTATCAAATGGCCTGTGCACTAATAACCTCACAAACTACTGAACCGATTCAAACGAAACTTCCAGTCATGTATTTTGATTTCTTTCTTGCAACATATAAGCTAATTTCATTATAATAAATTCATTCAAACAGAAGATACGCGAAGTTTCAAGTCGCGATGCCAATAACTCACAAACTACTGAACAGATTCAAATGGGATTTTTAAATAATGTATTTGGCTTACTTTTTTGCAACATATAAACTTTGTTAATTTGCAATCGGTTCACTCAAACAGGAGATCTGTAAGTTTAGCTTATATGTTGCAAGAAAGTAAGTCAAATACGTTATTGAAAATCCCGCTTGAATTGGTCCAACAGTTTGTGTATTACTAATTACTATACTATGAAAGCCGTAACCCTAACAAACGAGGTGACTATGGTACTTCCCCTCTACATTTTTCCAGCAAAGCTAGAATTCTGGTGGGAGCTCCCTGTCCTGTAACAGTAGTGGACGTTTCATAGAATGTTATGATGATACTATGAAAGTCCAAACTTTTCACGAACGAAGTCATGGGTACAGCTAATTGGGAATAAAATTTCAAATTAGTCTCATCCAGTAATTGCACAATACTGGCTCTCCCAAAGATAAAGTATGTAATGGACACGCCATGCATAATATATAAGTTCGGGAGAGGCGCACGATATTTCGCTTTCGTTCGCTTGTTTATTTGTCACTGTTTCTAGATTCCAAACACATTGTTTTGGAAAGTTTCCGTAAATTGGAGAAACGTGTCCGTTGGTTCATAATTTTGTATATTTAGTGAAACTTTGTTCAAAATATGGAAGTGGAATGAGAGACAAATACTCGTAAATGTTGTTTTAGATTAAATGAGTGGTTTTTTGCTTTCTTTCCACTTCTGTTATGTTTGTTTTTATGGATCGCTTTCGATTGTTGTAACAAATTGTTAGTTGACTGGTTTGATCTGATTGTGGTCTCTGCCTACCCCGACGGGAACAAGGCGTAATGTTATGTATGTATGTATGTTGATCTGATTCTGATTCACAAACTAAGTGCAAAACCAGTATAAGATGAACCAGCGCCACCCTACTAACGCCCGAAACCAGAGACCAGCTCAAGCTCAAAGTGTTTCCACTGACGTGCGGCCGTGTGTCACTTCAAGAGCTTTCATCAAAGTCAAAGTATACTTTATTCATATTAGAAGTCTTTGATCACTTTATGACGTCAGTAAAACTAATAGCTACGTTACAAAGTGGCGCCATGTGGGTAAAAAAAAGAAGTGACAAGAGAAACCCAAGCGCTCTTTTACAATGTAGATTAGATTAGATTAGATTAGATTAGATTAGATTAGATTAGATTAGATTAGATTAGATTAGATTAGATTAGATTAGATTAGATTAGATTAGATTCATTTATTTCATAAAAAAAATTACGATATAAAATTTGCATATTTTATAAATATTAAATAACATTATACATGTTCATCTAGTAGCGGCTCTTGCTTGACAGTTAATAATTATAAGAATACGATTATACGTATTGTTACCAAAAAAAAAAAAAATTCACTTTAACATATATTTCATTTTGACATTTGATTTGATTGAAATAATTGATGTATAGAAAAATGCTTTAACATATACAAATTAAATGTCATTTCATGTCAATATAAGATTACATGGTAAAATGATCGTCATTAAAAAAAATATAAATAAATTTAAATTTAAATAATTGCAATTACATGTTTGTAAAGTCAAAATGTAAAATTTAATAATACAATATATTAAAATGTCAAATTTAAAAATTCGTTCACAGAATATAGTTCTTTATCCAACAAAAGGTTTTTAAGCCGGTGACAAAACGTATCGTCATTTGGTTCTTTTTTTAGGTCATCGGGTAGGTGCTCGTAATATGTAGGACCTTTTTGTGGCTAGCGAAGTGTACAATCCTCCTCTAGTCCTCATCCTCCATTTAGATTAGATTGTTTTGTATTAGTTAGATCAATATATATATATATATAGAGATACCATCACGGTAAATGTTGATCTTTCAAGACGTACGATCAGTTAAAAGTTGATCCAAAAACAAATGTTGATCCGAAGGCCTTATGTTGATCCATTACGCTTTTTTTCATACCAATGTGGCTCCAATCGGATCAACATTTGACATTCTTGTGACGTCACTCGACTGAAAAGTACGCTTGTCAAATGTGGCTCCAATATACAAATCCGCTCCGATAAATGTTGATCCGATTCAAACGGACCAATCAATGAAGCACTTTCTTACTTCCTCCGTGATTGGCCGACGGTGGTCACTCCAACGTTGCCGTTCCGCTTACTACAAATCTTCGTGAATTTTAGTACAAAGATTGCTAGCACACCGGAGACGGACATAGGCTACTTTTTATCAGCTATCGAGGGTCTGGAGTACCTGACGTGGAACATCAAGAGTCCAGTTAAACTGTACGAGATACGGAAATTATGCCTTTGTAAAAGTTGTTCATCGTGATGGGCCACTTCTGCTGGCACTTAGAAATTGAGGACCTGGAGTACCTGATGTGGAATATCAAGAGCCCCATTGAGCTAGTACATTAACAACTCACTGTATTAGAGCTAATAAAAATAAGAAGAATGATAAATTTACAAAGTTACATACTTACCTAGTACCTACCTACAAAACGAAAGTAGGACAAAAAAGACTTCGTAATAAAGAAAAATAAAAAAACATCAAATTACGTGAAAGTTATTAAAATTACTTGTACTAACTACCTACCTTACAGTCTCTCTCTTTTTAACCCCCGACGCAAAAACAGAGGGGTGTTATAAGTTTGAAGTGTCTGTCTGTGTATCTGTGTATCGGTGTATCTGTGTATCTGTCTGTGGTATCGTAGCTCCCAAACGGATGAACCGATTTTCGTTTAGTTTTTTTTGTGTCATAGATAATTTTATCCCGAGTGTTCTTAGCCATGTTTCATGGAAATCTGTTCAGCGGTTCGAGGATCATCAGCTCATTTCTAGTTGATGAGGGGATCTAACTAACTTTCTAATATCCGATCGATCAGAAATTTGGTACCATGTTATTTCAATAATATTGAAAGTATATGGTAAGGTAACCATGATCTGATCAGCCGTTTGAAGATCATCACCTCATTTCTAGTTGATGAGAGGATCTGACTAACTTTCTTATATCCGATCGATTAGAAATTTGGTACCATGTTACTTCAATAATATTGAAAGTAAATGGTAAGGTAACCATGACCTGATCGGCCGTTTGAAGATCATCAGCTCTTTAATAGTTGAGGGGATCTGACTACCTTCCATATATATTCCTATCGATACGAAATTTGGTACCGTATTACTTCAATGATATTGAAAGTATATGGTAAGGCAACCATGACCTGATCAGCCGTTCGAAGATCATCAGCTCTTTAATGGTTGATGAGGGGATCTGACTACCTTCCATATGTCCTATCGATTCCAAATTTGGTACCGTATTACTTACATGATATTCTAAGAACATGGTAAGGTAACCATGACTTTAAATATGACATGTTAGGGTAAGGTTTAGATTTCGAAGATGGGCAATTAAATGGGATCAGTTAGGCTCAATTACCACTGCGACAGAGTCGAAGCGACGCAACGCGT
The DNA here is from genome assembly GCA_947532105.1 of Athrips mouffetella. Classification (NCBI taxonomy): domain Eukaryota; kingdom Metazoa; phylum Arthropoda; class Insecta; order Lepidoptera; family Gelechiidae; genus Athrips; species Athrips mouffetella. The sequence goes on along the minus strand of OX383964.1, from coordinate 2,910,688 downwards.
CAATTTTTGAAGTGAAAATTTCTTTAGCAGCGCTTGGCATTTTTTTAGGTGGGGAAAAAAATGTTAAATTCGTATCAGATGTCGCGTCAGATCTCGGATGAAGTATAGAAGTTGATTTGCAAATAATCATACCAAGTTAGAGCAGGCTCAATATATACAAAAGTTCTCAGTAGTTTTAAAATATGATAAAGACCAAAACATCTTTTTTGTCTCTGTCATATGTGCACAACAGACTTGACGTACTGGTTTTTGATCATTATTTAATAGCGAATCCTAAATGTATGAGATCTACATTTCGGATTACAGCTGTCAAAGTAAAAATCGCTATAACTTGAAAACTACTGACCCAGGACTACTCATGTGCTGAGACAAATGATAGGTCTCGAAGTGATCTACATTTCAGATGACAGCTGTCAAACTAAATATCGCTATAACTCGAAAACTACTGACCCTAGACTATTCGTGTGCTGAGATAAATGATAGGTCTCAATGTGATCTCTATTTCGGATGACGGCTGTCAAACTAAATATCGCTATAACTCGAAAACTACTGACCCTAAACTATTCGTGAGCTGAGACAAATGATAGGTCTCGATGTGATCTACATTTCGGATGACAGCTGTCAAACTATATATCACTATAACTCGAAAACTACTGGCCCTAGACTATTCGTGTGCTGAGACAAATGATAGGTCTCGATGTGATCTACATTTCGGATGACAGCTGTCAAACTAAATATCGCTATAACTCGAAAACTACTGACCCTAGACTATTCGTGTGCTGAGACAAATGATAGGTCTCGATGTGATCTACATTTCGGATGACAGCTGTCAAACTAAAAATTAAATTAGCTGTAGGAGCTAAAGTAGTGCTGCGAATGAAAAGCTTCGTAGTTCAAAGTAACTAAATAAAAAGTTTGAAAAGCTACAAACAAAATAAAAATTAAAAATTAAAAAGTCCCCCGACAAAAAACGATCCCCTAAAAAGTAAAAAATTATAAATTGCCTACACACACTTGCGCTAAAGATGATACTTGTTATATTTTGTTGTATTGTTGTTGTGCAATAAACAGTTTTTACTTATTTTTACTATTTTTGACTCTAAACGGCTAAGTAAACATTTAAATACAAAATATACGTAAATTATTTTGTTGCAGTTACCTACTTTCTTTTCTTAGCGGTCCCCCAACGCATTTAAGGGTCAACAATAGTAAAAATAAGTAAAAACTGTTTATTGCACAACAACAATACAACAAAATATAACAAGTATCATCTTTAGCGCAAGTGTGTGTAGGCAATTTATAATTTTTTACTTTTTAGGGGATCGTTTTTTGTCGGGAGTTTTTTTAAATTTTAAATTTAATTTTGATAAAGTTTCTTTCATGTCGGCATCTTGCGATTTGACTTCTATAAATAAAAATAACCGGCTAAGCACGTGTCAGGCCACGCAAAGTGTAGGGTTCCGTAGTTGTCCAATACTAAATACTGTAATACTTAAGGGGCCCCCGGGGTCACAAAATCCCATAAAAACGTAGTTACGTTTTTTTTTCAAACGGTTTATTTTATTTTATTTTATTTATTAGGCTTTCCAACAACAAGTGCACATTGATTACATAGGTTGCTTACAATTTACAAGAACAGGTGCCTCATCACTTACAGGAGAGCACAGCATGCACAAATATGTCCAACGAGTTTAGTAAGAAGAGAAGAGCAAATTTAGGTAAAAGTAGGTATTTGATTGAGAGCACATAGAAAAGTTACTTTGTACTCTCAATCAAATAGCCACTGATTGATACTACAATACAATTTAAAGTTTAAAATTTGAAGTTATACCAAACATATTATTTAAAAGGATAGTTAACACTAACTGAACGAACCTTACAAAACCATTAGCATTTTCTTTTTAAAATATAAAATATTGTCATGAAAAATATCAACATTTGCAGTCCTAGGTAAGAAGTTGTAGAATTTAATCATCCTGGAAATAGGAGCATTTAAGCCTAGATTGCTCTTATAAGCGTTATTCGTAAACAATTTAAAGAAACTGGTCGGTTTGACCGACCTTTACCAAACTTTGTGCACATTATCAGATGGGGCATAAATCTATGCTTGTAATATTTAAGTCTTTGTTTGAAAATATTAATCCATTACAAAATAAGAGCGAAAATAATCTTTTTCAAACAAAAAGGAAATTTTTGCAATTCCAGCTATAACGCACATAATAAAATTTCAAATTTAATGGAAACCAATCACAAGCATAGATATGTCGCATTACATTACGTGTACAAAGTTTGATGTGGTTCGGTCGTACCTTTAAAAAATAAAAACGTAATTATGTTTGAATGGAATCTCACTACTCAGGGCGACTCATAAGACAGTTAATCATCAAAACATTTTTTTATGATATTTGTAGTAGGTATTAATTTTCGAAAAATAGTTGTCGTAGACAAACCATCCAGTGAAAGATCGGATACAATTATTATTATTCTCCATACATAAACCTGGTGGACCACCTCAGGCCGGGACTTCCTGTCCATGGTCACCGTGGTCTCAGACCATCAATCTAAGCAATAAAATAATAAATAATAAAATAAATAGGTAAGCAACAGATTTATAAAATGCAAAAAATTGTTTTTATCACCGCGTTGTTTCAGATTCTGTACGAAATAACATGTTTTAGAATCGCATAGAAGCTTGGAAAATAATAATTTGCGATTCTCTTTAAAACAGAGTTAGAGGTTATAGTTGTACGTTTTTACCGTAGGTTTTGAAAAACTTTTCATTTATTACCCATCTATCACGTAACAAGAAAATGCAAAAAACCATACCTACAGACTAAAGTAGTTTGTGACCGATTATTAACGTGACCTGTAATGCAACTGAACCCTGGTTTACAAACTCAGATTAGCTTTTACACTTTCATCACAAAATACCTAACAAGTACCTGCTGCAGTTACGTGACATTATATGATGCTATTTTAAAAAGAGCGATGCCTGTGGAGTTTCTTGGCAGTTCTTCTCCACAGAAGTACGCCAACTGGTGTAGTGAACTGACCATCTGTTTGACGCGCAATAAGCGTTTGTAATGCAAACCTATATTGAATAAACATATTTTTTGACTTTTTTTTTGGCTATGCAAAATTCTTATACAATAGGACAAAGTTTAAGTTGATGCTTAATGCCAAATTGATTTAAAACTTAATACTGACATCGAATTATTTTGTAGTTTACGTAAGTAGCGGCACTTCAATAAAAACAATAAACTCGGTACTCACCATTATCCACCATCATAAACACAACACACTCACTTGACTGCTTGGACCAGACTGCCTGAGGTAGATAGAAATACATCTCTTGCGCAGAAATGCGCGACAGCATCTTGTCTCACTTTAACTTGAAGTAGGAACTTATGTTTATTTCATTCGCACGCTAGTGCGATGTTGCCGTTCTGTTTTTTAGTACGTACCCTTCATATTCAGCTCCGGAGCAACATTACCACTATCAGTCAGATATAAACCGGAGCCACATTATACGCTTCAGTATCATTTTTTTGACCGTTATTGGATCAACTAAAACCGTAAAATTTTATGACGAGTAATTTAAAAACAGGCAAATGCACATCCACTGACGTCACACACTGAATTCATATATTCGATTAATACAGCTCTATCTCACTCCGGAGCCAAATGTACACACGAAATAGGCGGATCAACATTTGTTCTAAATCTAAACTGGATCAACATTTACCGTGATGGGATGATTATATATATATATATATATATATAATTAGAACAAAATTTTAGGCATTTTAGTTTTCCAGAATTTTTTTTTTATTGAGAAGGTTTAAGTCTGTCCTTTTTTGCAAATACACTATAAATAGGACAAAATTTTCCAATTCAAATTACGAGTGTCGTGATTTTTTTAAAGAATTTTAGTTTACAGACCAATAAAATCATTCCAAATTTTATGAATTCGCGATTTATATTCTAACAAGCACGAGTACATTTTTTGTAACTTTCGCTGCAGTGTCACGTGCCTGCGTGTAACTAGTTGACGTGGCAAACATGTCCCATCACGCGGAATGACACGTCTACACGTTTAACATGCAAGCACGTAATCTTATACTGATGTTTGTAGAACTAGGCACATATAGTTGCTTATGCAGACTGCAAAATAAGAAGATGAAGAAACTCAAACTCAAAATAGTTTATTCATTGTTGGATATTAAAATCTCTTAATGTCGTCAGCTAAACTACATCGCTTCACAAACAATTTGGCGCCATGGTGGAAAAAACAGAAGCGACAATAAAAACCCTTGCGCTCTTTTAAATATGTTTGAATGTACAGGGTTGATAAATGTAAAGGAATGGCGGGTTGGTTTAACAGAAGTTGCTCTTTGGAGAAAGATACAATGAATCATCATAGCATCCCATGAAACGTCCACTGCAGGACAGGGAACTTCCTCCAGAATTCCAGCAAAAAACGCGTGGTACTTTGAAGGGGGATGTACCATAGTCACCACGCTTGTAAGCGATGCGGCTGGCGACCGCCGTTGTTGATGACCGCAGTTTGTAAGATGGTACGATGCACAGAAAGATGCTGCTGCCCATCCTTCGGTGCTAAATCCCTTAGTTGCCTCTTACGACACCCACGGGTAGAGATGGGTTGGTACTATTCTTTGCCGGCACCACACGGACTCAACAATGAATATACAATGGACGATACAATGAATACTTGAATGTAAATTCGTATAAAAACCCTTCCTTGGGTAGCATTAACGAAGTAAAATCAAATCCTAGCAGGTTCAAATAGAAGCATAGTAGGGAAATCGGAAGAAGTATGACAAAGCTTCTCGGCTATTATACGAGTGTAACTGCGGTTGCAAACTATGAATTTGGCATCTGCTTTCCTTTTTGGTCTGTACCTTTATGTTTCATGCATCATTGGAGTCCTAATCAAGACTAATCCATATAACAAGTGGGCAAACGAGCAGGTGGGCCAGTTGTCACCACCGCCCATGACACCCATAATTTGATACTAATAAGACAGCAACGCGCGTTACCCACCCTGAGAACTAAGATGGTATGTCTTATGTGCCAGTAATTTCACTGGTTTCCTTATTTATTACTCAGACATTTAGATATTGGTTATGGCGGCGATTGTTTAACGACTGCACCCTTACAGCAAAATTATATTACTATGAACCTATCTGTAACAAAAATGTGAAGTTAATAGTTGTCTCTTCACATTTAGCTATATTTCCAAACTCCTAAAATATTTTCCCTTGAAAACCCTGTCAAAAGAACAAACTACAAATAATTAAAGACGATCTTACATTTGGACCCCAGGATCATTATGAAAGGGCTATAAAACCTCAATAAAAGGCACATAAAAGCAAGAGGAATGAAAGAAAGGGATTATTTCCCTAGAAAAAAAAGAACTGTTATTAGCCCATCACATATGACAAACAAAAGGACAACAAATGTTTTTGGCTATGGAGACTTCTGTCAACTTCTGGTAGCTCCTACACACACACGGCTTTTCTTGGTCAGGCCCTGGCTACCAATACTTGCATTGTATTGTAACGTTGAAAGCTGCAGTTGTAGCTCTTTCTTTTTAACTTTCTCTTTAATTTCTTTTTAAGATAAATATTTTTTTTAGTTTGCTTTGTTTCCTATTCATTTACGATTTTGATTAAGTATTTTATTATTTAGCTACACTTCCATGTCCTGATATCTATATCTATTCCGTTAATTTTAATTCCATTACATTTTCTTTTATATATTTACCGTTTCTAACATCAAATCATAAATCTACCCGTTCCTCAATCTATTTCTACAAAATAGAAAATCGATGATTTAGCCTAATTAGCTTAAGGTAGCCTAGTTGGTAAAGCATCTCCGGTACTGACGGAGAAGACGCAGCTTTGAATCCTGCCTGTGGTTGTGAAATTTTGCGATTTTCTACTTTGTAGATTTAACCGAACACAGGAAGAGTTAAATTAAAAATCATTTCCAATGCATCCTATATCTAACTAATGCATTGATATTTTCACAACACTAGGTAACTTTTAGTATGGTTGTGTGCACAAATTTTTACGGTTCAACTAGGAACCCAGTTACGTCATGTCCGTCTGTGGCTTAGCTCAGAGACCTTCAGTACTAGAAGGCTGAAATGAAATGGAATGAGAATGAGAATAAAAATGAGAACGAGAATGAAAATAAAGCTGTAATTTGTTATGAGCAAAGGTATGAATATATGCATATTCACGCCGACAAAGTGATAAAATAATATAACATTTTTTTGGGGTACCTCCCGTAACTAGACGTAAAGAGAGGATGATAATTTTTTTTTTCGTCTACCCCATTGTGTTGGATGTCGTTAAATATTGAAAATATTGAGAGATTTCAACGAAATTTTTTTATTTCGTTTGCGACATATTTAGTTTCAACACTTTACACACATAATAACACATTTTTTTAGAGTTAAGTGTCCCCCCTCTGCCAGCTAAACGGATGATACTGAAAACGTGAAAAAATTCATGGTGGTAGTATCCCATCTCAATATAACAATACAAATTATAAATGTGAAATAATCGATGTTCGTTTTTAGGGTTCCGATACCAAAATGCTAAAAAAAAGGAACCCTTATGGTGCCGCTCTGTCTGTCTGTCTGTCCGTCTGTCTGTCACACCTCTATATCTCAGCAACCACTCATGCGATCGACCTGAAATTTGGAATAGTTTTAGAATATAGTTGCCCAACTTAATTGCACATGAAAGAATTTTGATAAAATTATGATTATTAATGTAAAGGGGGCCAAAATAGGGGGGGGGGCCAAATTTCAAATTGTCGCTACTAAGTCGAGTGGGGTATCATATGTAAGGGCTTTACTTGAACATTCTAAAATATATTTTTGTATTTTTTTACGTTTCTTAGTTTTCAAGTTATGATGAAAAATGTAAAAAAAACACCATTCCCAAGTGGCATTCCGGGTTCTATATAAGATGCCTACTGGTTCACATGTACTCCACAAGCTGTATAGCTTGCTATAATGCTCTTATAGAACCAGTTTGGGCACAAATTAGACAGCCTTAAGTTCACTATGGCTGTACATTAGCAGTATAATAGCATTATAATAGCAGTTTAAGTAGTAACATCGGACTTAAGGCTGACTTACGGCACTATATGAGACGCAGTGTGAACCATACAACGTACATGAGTGTAATAAAGAGTAACAAGTGGCTAAATACACAGCTTTCAGAGTTATAAAATCTGACAAAAGTACTCCAGTGCTACCTAAAATTCACGTGTGTCCTAAATTATTTCTTTATTTTATTAATTATTCCTCATTAGTTTGGTTTTGTGTGTGCCATCAGAAACATATACAAATTTATGATAACACGCGGTAGTACCTGTTTTAAATACTTAATGATGTTAATGCCATGGGAATGCAACTTTATCGTGAAATGTATACATATTTACAGCTAAAATATTCACGCGCCTCTGTAAAAATGCGATATTCATTTTAAAATATTAAAAACTAGCTGAGAGGAAATCTACAATTTTCAGTTTTTGATATTATATTGGCATTATAATTATACTACGGTAATTAATTATAACATGAAACCAAAACTCAATCGCTCTATCTGCGTATTTTGTGATAAATCTGCATGATAATTTTGGAGATTTATTTGGTAAATATTTTAGGTTACGTAGAACAAAATGGTGGAAATGAAATACGCCTATGTGAACTGTTCAACTCCAATTTAATGCGCTGAGCGTATATAGGTTCACATGTGTTCTGTTAGAATGCTGTTATCTATATGAAGTCCCACATTTGTACAACTACAGAGCCAATGTCTATAAATTTATTCTAATGTGAACTTATGTACAGCTTTAAGATGTAGTTCAGGTCGATTGTGTATCATCGTTTAATTCTTTCAATATACTGAAATTTTAGAGATCCGCAATAATAATTATTGTCTGTTAAATCGCCTAGCCCAGGTAATAAGTCAATTTTTTAGCCAAGGTACTAATGCAATTTTTCTTCTTATTCCACCGGTTTTCTCTCTTATTTTCAAGATTTTTTATTAATTTTTATAAATTTTTGCACGCGACGTAACATAAACACAGCTTGTGGGATAAGTGTAATAGAATATCACATTAGTAGTGGGAAATTGGGGGTTTTGCCTCACTTAGCCGTGCGGCAAAACCCCCCAATTTTCACTCGGACTAAAACCGTTTCTCTTTGCATCATTAAATTGTGCATGAAAGGAGCCAGATGTGCACTTCCTGATACCCGGCACACTCTAGGTAACAATCTGAGTGGACTGGACAGCAAGTAGGTGACGTAGATTGGCTGATCCTTCCACGATGATAGGTAGACGGATGCTTTATTTGATTTAACTCGTCTGTCTTCTAAGATAGTATATTTACACCTATCTGACTAAAAGAGAGGAAAAGTCGTAACGTATCCGTCAAAAATTAAAAATCAACAAAATTTTAATATACCTATTTCGATTACTGAATGATTTTGAATATCCGTTTTTAGGGCAGTAGAAAGAAGGCTACATACTATATTAAAAGTCGGATTCTTTATGCAATACATTTTATTCTATTTATAAGATTTTTAAAGAAAAGTTACATTTTAAAAGTACATAGTGTTGGACGATAAATACATTGACAAACACTTACATTCTATAAGCCATATTTTTTTACGTATTAAAATATTTTATTCTTTATACACCATTTTTTTAAACAAGTCACATTTTTTAAAGCACACATAGTTGGATGATAAATACATTTATATATATCACTAGAAAATCGATATTCTTCATATAAACTTAACAAAGTAGGGCAGTTCTTATCTTCTAAGTTAATAACATTATCAGTTAAAAAAATATCTTTTATCCATTTAAGTTTTTCAAGACCTTTACAATAAATAGTTTTGCCAATTAAAAATTCATCGACATACAAAGATAACTTGTCATATGGTATAAAACCATCGTTCCAGCACATTTTTCTATTTCTTTGAATCCAGTTGACTTGTTTTCTCTCAGTAGTCGAGAGATTATAAAATGGACAAGGAGGTTGAAGCAGGAGAACTTGTAATTGATCCTCACACAAAATTGCTATTTCCTTAAGAATAAATTGATTATCGTCGGTTTTAAATCCTTGGACATCTACGATGGCTATATTAGAATTCATGTTACTTTTCGTACTAAATTACTCAGAGGTCTGTATTCTATCAGGCGATCGTTTATAATTAAACAATAAGCGCTGGTGTTATCAGGGATATCCTTTAGACTTTCTATTTCTAATCGAACATCAACAGGTCCGGTTTTTATATTTTCGTTTTGTCTTGAACAATCTATCACAAACAATGGCGCCTTTTCTTTAAACTTCTGAAGATCGAGCAGGGGATCTACAGGAAGGTTGTAGAACGACTGACGAAATCTAGCGTACATGTCATATAATATACTGTATTTGTTTTCATTAAACTTTAAGTTAAGATCATCGTATGGGTAGTAGCATGAATTTAAAAATAATTTCACATTCGTTATATTACAATGATCAAATGAAGCATTATCTTGATTTTTATTATTTTTTCTGTTTGTTTGCAATCCAAAAATTATGTAACGAGGTTTTTCTAATTGTGAAGTAGTTTTAATAGACCATGAATGTTTAGTGGTTCTGGGCAAAAGTGGATATTCATAAAGATCCCAGTTTCGAAAAGCAATTTGAATAAGTTTATCTTTCTCTAAGTGTTTTATTAAGGCGAGTTTTTGCGAGTCTGATACTTTAATATGCGGCATACGCCACTGAATCTTGTGAATATGTAATTGTACAGAATTTTCTTCATCAGTCACAATACTGTTAAAATTTGTGTTACTTCTGTTGAGTATTAATTCATGTTTACAGTTAATTATTATTTTTCGATAATCTTCCGCAAAACCTAATATTTTGTTTAGCGGCAGCAGAACACTGAATTCACCACTTTGTTTACTAAACCCGTCAACGTTCCAGCCCCATACTTCAGCAGCTTTACTTTCTCCGGTGTTCATTGATACTAAAGATTTCATCGTTGTAGTCATTCCAGCATTTCTAATGCGATCTATTTCTATACCATTCATTTCATATCTGATATCTTGGAAAAGAAAGGCAATAGCATTGTTAACAAAATCGAATTCTTTTACCTTTTTTACACCGCTGACGCTATCTTTAGCAGTTACGCTAAATTTTCCTTCGATATATAGTGCGCTAGCTGAAGGCAAGACATATATATCTTGCTGATGAATAGGTATACGTATTTCATCATTTTCATTAAAACTGGTATTGTAGGGATTATACGCATGGATTTCATAACTCTCAATAGAATTGTCAAATTGGGGATGATCTGTTATCAGAAGAACGCTCATATTTTAAATCCAAGGGCTTGAAGAAACTCTCTATTACTTTTGGAAATTTTAACAATTTTTTTACGTCTTGGTCGCGGAACGTCACGTCTGATAATGGTACCCTGATGATATTTACTCTGAATTTTATTACTAACGCAGTTATTATTAAATATTAGCATTTTATTTTGCGCAAATGAAGGCTCAATTGAATATTTTCGTTTTCGAAATTTATAAGATTTCCTTTCAAATCTAATATTTTTACTGTAACTGATGACACCACTTTCTTTCTTAAAGGAAAGTAAATAATATTTTTAGGTACTTCTATAATTTGATGTCCTGGAGGAGTATTTAGTACAAACTCATGTATAACATGTGTAGGTGAACCATCTGTGAAGGAACCTTGGACTAAGTCACATTCAATCTGTACCACGGACACTGGAATAATGTTGACAGGCGAGTCGGATTCATGCCATTTATTTGATTCTAATAACGTCTTTGAAAATCCCAACAAAGGACCTATACTATTTTTGACAGCAAAATTAATTGGTTCGCCGCAAAACAAAGCACATTTCATCGTATTAACATTTGGTTTGATTTTAATTTCACACTGTTTTAATTCATTTTTAAGATATGCGAATACGTCTAATAAATCATATGTTCCATAGGGAATCTTTATTTCCTTTTGTTTATTCCCATAAGCGAAAACATTATTACTTTTATTTATATTTGGTATTGAATGAAATGTTGAAAAATATAATAAGCCACACTCATAGGCATAATCTAATATTAGAGGAGGATTTAAGTCACATTGGAGAACGGATTTGTTTCCCGTGATCGTTAGTGTAATAGACATGATGATAAACTGATATTTTTTCAAAGAGAAGTCTTTATTTATTTTGTTGCCAGAATGATTTTAAAAAATTTATACATAAATGACCGCATATGTACGAATTACTTTTTTGTTCGTTATAATAGTTATACAGAACATTAGATCCAACGTATTGAAGAAATTCCTCAGGCGGTTTCAAATTACCGTAACTATCAAAATATTCTATATAGTTGTTCAACTTAGCATAGGCTACCCAATGAGTACCAGGATTTTCAGAATTGTCGAGATTGATAATGCCACACTCTTTTTTTAAAGGATTTTTTGGAAGCGTATCTCTCATGAATACTCCTCTAAAATATGGTATGTCACTGCTGTATTTAAGAATGTCAATGTTTGTTAGCGCTCTTTTAGGTAGCCTCCGAATCAGTTTTTTTTATTTTTTGCGTAAATTCCTAAGCCTTTCCCATGTTCTTTTAGATACAATCCATTCCCGATGCAAAACTCTTCCATTTTCTGATTATGTCTTTTAAGTTCCTGTAGTCGCTGTTTTGCGGATTTAATTGCATTTACAGCTCTAGCTATCCCAGCCGCTCCTCCTGCAATGCCTCCTGCAGCAGATAAGCCGGCAAATATTGGGATCAAAGGTAGAAATCCTCCGACTTTCGGAACAGGAATTACACGAGGCACGTCTACGGATTTTTCAGGATCTGAGGCTATTTCTTTTGCAACAGCAATAGCTAAATCAATAGCTGCTCTTTTGCATTTAGGTTTGAATTTTTTCAAGTGGTCTTTTGTAATAGAAACTATGTTTTTAAATGTTTTCTTAATCCCGTTTCCAGTTTTGACTTTTTCTTTTTGTGATTTTTTTCTGATTTTTTTCTTGCACTTTTGAATAATATTACTTTTATCTTTTGTTTTCATTTTTAATTTACTTAAATGAAATTTCATAAATATGCACGCTGCCTCTCAGGTGAGGGGCAAAGTAATAATGAAAATGCAATGGAATTTTACTACTTATAAAACATTTGATTTATCAATCCAAGTGTTTTCTTCGGGAGGTAAACCTAACCATTTCACAAATAATTTCTTTCCTTTTGTTTTTATCACCTTTTCAACAAGATAAATGTTTGGATGCTTAGTTTTTTGCAACTCTTCTGAGTAAAATGAACCCAATATAGGACGGTTTCGAGCATCTTTTATTAAATACGTTATCGGGTTTGTGTTTTGTACCTGAGTTATGGAAAACACTTCAGTAGACCAATTTGGAGTATATCCTTTTTCAAAAGCGCCTTTAAACTTACTGATACGAACAAAATCTCCAACTTTAAAAGACCGTTTACTACTTGATACCTTTTTAGACCATTTTTTTTCATAGTTGCGTAAAATAAACAATTTGTTTTTTTCGTTTACCTGATTAGGTTTCAAGCCAATAGTTCTATGTTTAGTATCGTTATATATTTTTGTTAACGATGAAAGTACATTGTCTTTCCACTTATAGTTCCCCTTTAAACTAAAATGTCTGTATAATTTACCTTTCAAGGTCTTAATAAATCTCTCTATTATCGATGCCTTTTTCGTAGAATATGTCGAGTAATGATTTATTTTATGCCGCTCCAATAGCAATTTCATCTGTTTATTATAAAACTCTGTTCCTAAATCAGTTTGCAAATTTTTGGGTATACGCCCCTTACAAAACAAATCTTGAAAAGCATTACATATACATTCTTGAGTTTTTCGTTTTAACGGATATGTCCAGGCGTATTTCGAAAATGTGTCAATGACTGTTAGTATATAATTGTATTTAGAATTTTCCTTGGAAACTGATTGCATGTCAATAAGATCAGCTTGCCATAGATCGTCTATATCTTTCATTATAACATGTCTTCGAGGGTAGTTTCTCCTCGCTTGTTTATGTATTTCATTTACTACGGTTTCTTTACTCATTTTTTTTTTATTTTCTGCGATAATAAATCAATATTTTTTTCAAGGCTGTTAATTCCCGTTCCTAACTGGGTTAAATTTTCCTGAATTGTTTTTAGTTTCTTACACATGCTTTCTATAATTTTGTCAACATATTGTTTAGGAACACAATCTTGAGGATCAACCGGCGTCCCTATATTCTTTATAGTTTTATTTCCCGCACTTAAACAACCATCATCCAATACTATAATAGCTGATGGCATTGGAGCTGTGTTATAATTAGCTTTTTGTTTTTTAAAAGGATGAATACCAAACTTATCAACATTCATGGCTGATCGACGACTTAAGAATGAATGTATAAAATATTTGACATTCTATTTATCCTTGATAATTCCAGCTTCTTTCAATTCTTCAATAATGGATATAATTTCATTATCATGACTTGTATTGCCAGCACTTTTCGAAGCAATCAAAACCTTAAGTCTTTCAATCAACTCATTAGGATCATCCCAATATACTAAATCAACGTTTGATTTATAATGCTTTAAAGTCGGTAATTGACCCCCTTCTTTTATATTTGGATCCGATCCGGAGAAAAGAGGTTTTATAATTTTACAGTATTTCATACCAGAGTTTCCTTGTATCTGACCTGATGGACAGAATCCCCTTTTATGAGCATTTGTACGAATGAGAATATCTTTGTAGACCAGTTTATCCTTCTCGTCTATTATTTCTACATCGGGTTTACTTTTTAATAATAGTTCTGATAATCCAGGTGTCATCTTATAAGAGTTATCGCCTATTGTAATCATGGAAAATTTAGAAGAGTCATCTCCAGAAGTTTTAAATGAAAGTGGTAGATTTCCTATAAATAATTTACCGTCATCATTTCGTACACCAAATGCAACATTCAATGTTTTATGATCACTTTGAACTGTTTTGTTGGCTGGAGATTTTGATTCGCTATGATATCCCGATTTTTCGAGAGTTTTGAGATTTTTCTCAAAGTTGATGTCAAATTTTTCATTCTTATCGCAACTCATGTCGCTTGAAGCCGAATCAAAAACGGAAGAATCATTAGATGCCACAGTTTCATTCAATGATTCTTCTAAGCTTTTTTTATCATCTTTCGAAGTATTTGCGGCTATAGCTTCCAACGGGTCTATTATTGGTTTAAATATTTTTCGACGTTTTGAATCTAATTGATGCTCTCTCTCATGCATTTGCTTTATTTTTTGTTTAATACTTTTTACAGAATTTATTATTTGTTTCTTTATTTCTGACTCCATAGTCTGAATAATACAAAAGTCTACACTTCCAATTATTACCGATGTTGAAATATGAATGATCATTTTATGTCTTCTGATATGTATTAGTATTTGCATACGGGTCTAATGCTTACTTCTATTCAAAGTTAACAAAAGTATCAAATGCTTTTCGGTACCTACCATTATTTAATTGACAATCTTTATTGATTATTAAACAGGTAAATGGATCTTTCCATATTTCGGAAGCTAATGATTTAAAGTTGGTCCAGCTTAAGTCAGAATTAACATGCTCATTATATATGTGTCTTAAATTTATATCATCTTGTTTGAAAATTATCAAAAAATTTATGTTATCGCGTATTAACTGTTTCGGAATTTTTGAATAGGTCTGGGACAAATAGAAACAATCTATGTCTTTATGTCGACCCATAGAAAAATAATCGCGAATATGCATTTGATTTTCGCAAGCAATATCATCAAAGATGAAGATAGAATTTTTTAATACTTCATTAGGAGGAATCATATTTTCATTGTTATGAAACTTAAATAATTTGACTTCCGGAATATTTGCAAGCACGTTTTCCAAAAATCGATATTTATCTTGGAAAATTGTTTTTGAATACAGATACAAGTTTTTAAATTTTAATCCATTGTCATGAAGCAATAAACTTATCATAGTATTTGTTTTTCCGCAATTTGAGGGTCCGCATATTATACAGCGTATAGAATTAGGTAAAAGTGGGCTATGTTTTATGGTAGCAATATCTGAACTAGCTCTGATTTTAGCAATTTCTAGAGATACGGGTTGCTTGATTAGCTTCATATTTAACTGTGATGGTTTTATTTAAAATTCACCCATAAATAGTGCGGAGATACCTCATTTGCCAAATTACGATAAGTAGTTTAGAAGTTATGAGGTAGCAGATGAACATACCTATATACATACAAACATACTGGTCAAAATCATAACCCTCCTTTTTGCTGCAGTCGGGTGATAAAAATTTGATTATGGTCGACTAACTGCATGTTTAGACATGTCGTCGGAATTTTCTTAAGAATGTGATCATAAGCCATATATGTGTATGGCCCCAATTACAGATTGGTTTCAAATTGCTTTTCTCAATTTTTCGATATTAGCGAATACAAATGCATTAGTCATTAGATTGCATTAGAACAAGTCAGTTGCTTCAGTCAGAGTTTTAATTACTAATCTCACTGGTAAGTATCTTTCAGTTAATATTTATTTTTAGCTAAGTGCCTAATTTTTAATAAATCTATCTTTTTTGTTTTATCATCATCATATCGACTCGAAATCGACCACCGCTAGACATAAGCCACCTTATTGTTTATTTTATTATTATTTTTTTTATGTTTTACAGAATAGTTATGTCTCAACAAACTTCGACATTCGACCCTCTTAGCGTGAGCCAAGATGTCGACGGCAATCCCGATGAGGTATATGCCCAAGACATTAATAAATGGATGGAAAAAGTTGAAAAACGAAGGGTGAGTTGGAACAAGAAACAAAAATCCTCTAAAAAAATGAAAATCAACCCATTAGCCTCATTTATCAGAAGAGAGGAAAAGCGGAGGGGGCAGTACCTTATTAAAATAACAATTGAAACACTTGATGAAGGTGAAACCAATCGATCTGTAAATGCCCAGTATTTGGTCATGGACCCGCAAGATGAAGTGCTAAATGAGACGGAAACGATAGTAAAAAAAATGTCAAAAAAAATTTCTGATAATCAAGAACAAGAACATTCGATATTATTTTGGTAAAATTAGTGATCAGTGATTGATAAGATAAGTGAATAAATTTGATTATTAAGACAGTTATTATGTACCTAACAACTAAATAAAAACATTATAAAAATATGTTTTCTTTTTTGTTTCTTGCTCTTACACCAATATTGAGGGCGATTCTAGCGCGGTCGCAAATTTAGGGAAAGTTTGACAGTTCTAAAGTGTTAGTATCTTTGTTACTGACTAAGGCTGAAAAAAGCAGCTAAGGCAGTAACAGAGACAGCAACACTTTTAGACCTGTCAAATTTGATAAAATTTTATAAGTCTAGATAGTAGCGCCCAGGCTAAAGTCACGCAAATTGTCAATTCTTTTAGGAGGCAACTAAGTATCTTAGTTAGTACTAGATATATTTAATGACTTGTACAGTCAGCGATAGTTCAAGCTTGACACTCGCAGCGCGACTTTAACCCATTCGTTTATTGAAATAAGAACGGTACAAAGTTTATTGTGTCAAGCTTGATGGGCTCTTGACTGTACATGTTATTGTATAAATGATATTGAGTAACCTCCTTCAAGGAACGTACTATTTACGCTCATACCATTTACAGGGTGTAAGGGAAAGGTTGGCAAAATTTAAAAGGCATGATCAGTCAACATAACTGAACAACTTTCAGTTAACTAAACTTGCAGGAAATTAAAAAGATTGTCTAACTAACTGCCTAGCCAAGTTTACAATTTTGTATGGAGAACGATTTTTCATTTCCTGTAAGTTTCATTCACTGGATTGTGTTCAGTTACGCTGACTCGGTTGACTAAACATTTCTTTCCCTTTCAGTTTTGCCGACCTGCCCCTTACATTCTTAATCACGCCCCTTTTTCCTTTCAGGTTTAGCAACTTATTTTTTAAAATTAAGGAGGTAGGTAAATTAAAAAATACACCCGCGATATAAGAGTAATATATGATGGTTTATTTAAGTATAATATTTCACATTACTTTATTCTTAGAACTACAAATTAAGTAATATACCTATATTATTTACAACAACATCGAGTACATACAAGTCTTATTTGATAGCGACACGAACGGACTCGAATATTTTCCTGCTCGCACGCTTAGGGTGTTTTGTTCAGCGAATCGGAACGCCTCGCTCGTCTCATTCGGACTTGGTAAACGAGATAGTCTGAGTGCATCAGAAAAGTATTCGAACTCACGCGCCACTGTCTAGTGTAACTGTTAGCATAATAATCATCGTTTACAAAACTTTCGGCATACAAATTATCTTAAGTTTTTGTTTACTCTAAAACTAAAAAACAAAAAGTCAAAAACTAAATTGAACTTAGAAAATTGTGGAGTAATGACCTCAAGGTAAGGTTGAAAAGTTCCCTTTAGTTAACTGCCTTTTATCGTCGTTAGAATTCAAAACAAGTTTATTGACTTTTTGGGTGTACACATTATGATTTTTGGATCGTATTATGTACATTGAATCGCGAAAAGTTTCATTATATAATAATGCGTTCTTAAATTTGTCGATATCTAATCTATTCACAATACTTTTTTTTACTCCTTTGGCTTTTCTTATCAAGGACTTTTTCGTGTTTATGCAATATAGTTTTGCTTTTAACCCTACAAACTCAGATATCACTTCTCCACCCATCTCGTCTTTGAAATATCCTGGAATTTGCATATTTAGTCTTGGTATATTAAATATATTATTTGTTTCAAAATTACTGGTGTCGAAGTAGTGACCATATGTTTTTAAATCTTCGTAAAAATCTTCTGTTTGCAAAAAATAAAGCAAGCTGTCTGTATCAGTGTAACAAAGGCGAGCATTTTCACCATAAATCTGTTTTATTACAGAGTAGTGAAATTTGTATAAATGAGTTTTAGCCAATTCGAGAATGGAAAAACCTATGTAAATAGGTCTATCCAATACAATTTTTGTTGGTTCTAATTGGATAGCCACTAAATTCTCAGAAATAATTAATAAGTTTTTAAAATTGGGAGCACTTATGTATTTTTCAGCACCATAAAATTTATTTGTTTTATTCGAGCGATCAGTCCAGATATTTGCAAGTTTAACTTCAACTTGATTTCTTCTATTTTCTATAGTCTTTCCAAAAATAGAATTATTTTGCTTTTTGAAGAAATCTTTTTCAAAAGGAGATTTAGCACGTTGTCTGAGAGTAGTATTCAGATTGATATAGGGTGCTAGAAATGCCGCCTGATCAAAACAAAGGATTCTATGAATTTTGAGTAGTACCAAGCCGTTTTTTAAACATTCTTGTAAGTGTTTGCAGTGAATAATATATTTATGCTTGTCATATAAATTTGCCACCAATTTTTTATTTTTCCCTAATGGCATGGGAACTTTCAACTGTTCGGCAGCAAAAGGTAAGTCAGAGTGTTTATCATGAATCTCTAAAGGATAGTGTAAATCTACTTCAAGAATGTAACCTTTCTCACCATCATGAGGAATAGTTTCAACATTAAATGTAGAAATCTCATGTTCTTTTAAGAAATAAAAATTCCCTATGGGCAATTTTGACATCATCGCATAACCATATAAATTCACGCAATCTAAATACGTCAAAAATGTTGAAGGAGATGAAGGATCATAATCAGGTAAATATTTATTATTAGCTTTTGCATATCTTAAGGAACATTGTGCAAGACCTCCTCGAATACCTTGTTCCAACATTTGATAAACCTCAACGTTTGAAATTAAATCTAATTTTACACCCGTGTACAAAAGCATCGCCTCCCAGCTCATCGATGGCGAGGAAACATAAAAACATGGATCTAAATTGTAATGCTTTAAGCTTATACATCTAAATTTTTCAAAGACGTCAGCAAGCAACAATACGTCACATTTCAAGTAAAAATCTGTGTACTCGCCCAAGTTTTTAAATCCGAATTTCTCCCATACGGTAATAGCATGATTATAATCGTCATTAGATATCGACTCTGACGTCAATTTATTAAAAAAACAGGTCTTATCTGGTAATCGAGTTTCCTCATATCTTTCCCAAGAGTTCAAATAATCGTAGCAATACACACCTTTCCGTCGAGCTAAATCAAAAAAATCCTGCTTAACAAAAAAAGATCTAAGGTTTTCAAAGTCATCAGGATCAAGTGTTTGTACTAAATTATCTAAACTGCAACTCAAAAAATTAAAGGAATCGATAAACTTTAACTGCAGCGTAATTTGTCTATCAATTGGTATAAACTTTGTAAAAGATATGAACTTTTCTTTATTTTTTGCTAAAAGACTTATTCGCCCACATATTTTTGAAAGTTCATTTATAAATAAATGAGAATCATAACCAGAAAGATTATGAAATATAATGGGTATGAAACTACAATCTTTGCAATTTAAATTGCAGCTGTTGTGTGCAGGTCCTCTGAATTTTCCGGTGAAATGATCGTGATCTAGAACCATGGGATCTTCAAGATTAAAAGGCTTTTTGCAAATATGACAGCAAGTAGAATTTTTGACTAATATTTTTTCTGTATTTGTCAAAGGCAGGATATCTCGTTTTATGGATAATATTTCATACAACCTTTGAACATCTTTAGATATCGATTCTACAAATTTTTGAGAGCAGTTCAGCCCGCGATATGATACATACTCATTTAACTCGGGGTTAGAATAACAACAAATATAATAACCAAAACAAGTAGCTTCGTGAACTTGCACATTTTCCACATGTTCAGATTTACTCTTGTCAGAGTATTCGCGTAATAAACTTTCAAAGTCACCATAGATCACAATAGGTATTCTTTGAGTTCTCTCATAGTGAGAGAAATGGAGCTTGGACCCTTCTTCGGGAAGAACGGTTTGGATTCTCGCACAATTATGATTGGATAGTTTCTGTTCTGAGCTGAAATACATAAAACACTCTTCACAAAAGTAGAGTTTAGATTTATGTTTAGTTATTTGATTATGTATCAATTTTTCAATATTTTTGATTAAACTGAAATGACTACGACCATTTCTGTTAAAAAATAACAAATTAACATGCTCTGGTTTCCGTTTGAGTGTTTTATATAAGGGTCCAGTTATTTTATTATATTTATCCAATCCATAAATATTAACACTTATATTAGAATTATTTTTTTCAAATCTTTTAATGTCATTGAAACTTGGGGGAAACGACATACCTGAAATTTCAAATATTTCAGAGTAATGAGGATATGAAGAAACTCTATTCGAGTTTTGCTTTGCAGGATACATATGAGCGACAATACTCCAAAGAAAACAAAATTCATCATCGTTTTTAATATTAAGGCAAGCTTTAGTGTTTTGTATTTTTTTCGGAAGAGGTAAGTATGAACCTGCTTTTAACGGGCTGAATTTAGCAACATTCATTTCTAGGTGACTTATCGATTCAATTGTCCAACCTGATTCAGATTGATCAAATTCTATACATTTACATGATAGAAGATTTGATAGTTCATTATACAACTCTGATAAATCTGTATTTTGAAATACCAAAGAATATTTTGTGTTAAACGATTTCAAAGCTTCAGTGTCATTCTTTGGAAGTTTATATGTAATAAAAAGTTCTAAATTCATTTTTAGCGATCCCTGCTTCTTTCTTAATTTTTCGATAAGGGAGCATACTATTGGAGACGCCTCTGATAAAAACTGTTCTGGCAAAAGATAGTTCGCCAATGGATTTATTTTGTAACTAACTATTCGATTTTTGAATGCAGAAGCTATAATATAAACGTTGCTAAATTCAGTTCGTAATAAACAGTTTGTTTTATGGAGACTACTTCTTTTATGAGATGAAAAGCGAGTAACTTTAACTTGACAATCATTACAAAAGTTCATTTTTTATAAGAACAGAAACTAAAAAATTATAACCACTTGTAAATGATGAAAAGCGGAAAATCTAGAGATAGAAAATCAAGATTATTAAGATAGTCCAACCAATCAGATTTATTTATATGTGCAATAGTATAATCTCTTTATGTTGTTGTAAGTAAGTTCAGCCAAGTAATATAAAAATGAAAATATACTTATATGAAATTGATTATAATATACGAATATGCATAATACATTTTGATTATAAGTACAAGGTAGTGCAAATGCTGATAATATAAAAGACGACTGCCTGTATTTACTCCCTATCCCTATCTCTTCAAATATTGATGCTCGAAGGATAAAGTATTGGGCGAATTGCTTTGAATTGCTCCTTGCTGTCTGCCACTAATTTATTCAGAGAGCGCCACATGGGGTTTTCTGCATTAAGGGCAGTCTTAAACTGCACCAATGCATACTTACTCCGCTCTAAGTCGCTGCAGTGACGATGTTCTATGTCGCGAGTATTGAACACACGGAACTCGACATAGAATTCTCCTCGGCGGGTTGGATCGGACTGATAGGAATTACCGTTACCAGTACGACGGATGAAGAAGTTTTTCAGGGCAGATGCGCGCACTGGTTCCGATTCGTCCTGAAATGTAAAAAAACATTTTATTATTAACTATTGTAATCACCTATGTGAGTCTAGTTATAAACAGTACACAGCAAGAGGATAAACACTTTCTGACGGGAATTCCCTAATATATACAGGGTGTTAATTTGATTGCGTACCATAGCTCAGGGGCGGGATCAGTATCAGTAACTGAACGACTTTTCCCAAGGAACATAGGTCGAAATACGAAAAACCAAATTTGACCTTCCATACAAAATGCGCTATCTGCTGATGCAGTTTCTACGGGAGGCGTAAAATTGATTTTCGTATTTCGACCTATGTTCCTTAGGAAAAGTTTTTTTCAGTTACTATGATACTGATCCCGTCCTGAGCTATGACACACAATCAAATTAACACTCTGTATAAAAACTAACCCTACCTGCTATTCTGCTCGTGGTGGTCCCCTTTATTACTTAATAAAGGGGAGAGTTTTGCCCAGCAGTGGGACACACTACTGGATATTGAAAATACGAATATTAAGAAGAAACAAAAAAAATCATGATATCAGGAGAGTGAGCTACTTGTAGAATTACAAAACAAAACTGAAGTCATTGGCGCAAGTCTAAATAAAAATACTCAAAACTACTTAAAAAACGTAATGCATGTACTTACATCAGAATCCGGGAATTGCTGAATTCTTTTTCTCTTCTTAGAGGGCTGCGCGCTAGTTATTTCTTCATCGGATTCAGAATCAGGGCCTAGTAATGGCGCATCAAATATCGTCGGAGGATGCAAAGCAGCCTGAGATTTTTTGGGCCTTCCGGTGCTTGGTTTCTTGACTTTAGGGGTAGTCACCTTTTTCTTTTGAGTAGTAGGCGGCTCTACCTCCTCATTGTCTGACACGAAAGGGTTGGAAAACCTGAAAACAAATAAAAAAATGAATAAAAATATGTAATTATGTACGGTCGAGCGCACGTCACTAGAAACTTTTTCAACTCTATTACCATACCATAACATCTAAAACTGTTTCCACTGACGTGCTGCTGAGTATATCTAGTTTTTGAAAATTAAAGCATGAAATAATATAAAAAAATTATATTTAGGATACGTACATACTTTCGGATTATCTCTTCAATTTCACTTAAAAAATCAAGAACCTGTAAGAGGTCTGTGCAACTTGACGGCGGAGAAAATAATGATAATTTATTGGCAACTGCACTAATTCAAAAGTCATAAATTCATCACAGCTTACTTACCCATCTAGTCCTTTTGACACAAATACATTAGGTTTATATTTGTTTATCGTTAAATCGCATAACCAAAACTTCACCTATAAGGAGAACAGCTGTAATAAGATACGAAAAACGTAAAAGGATTGACTATGTACTCGCATCGCATCGCGGCTGACCTGGCGGCGCAGTTGGTAGTGAGCTACCCTTCCGCATCGTAAGTTCGATCCTCGACTAGGGCAAAAACATTTGTGTGATGGTGGGCATGGGTGCTTTTTCTAAGTCTGGATGATATTTTAACAATAAAAGATACATTCGACTTTCTATACAAATGATTCAATTAACTTACATAGCATTGCGTGAAAAACAAAATCTTTTCTGTCCCATATTCCTTGAGAAAAGTTATCCAGTTTCATGAGTACCTAAGTATTCGCATTATAAATAAAATTATAACATATTTATTTTACGCTCTGTCACCAGCTCAACAGCGCCACCTATACTTTCAACAACGTACTTTTAACATGATGAATCTAGTCGGTCCGAATCAATCGCGCTGCAAACCTCTAATCCAATAATAGATGAACCGCAAAGTTTTAGGTCGAATTCGTAAGGTGGCGTTACTTGCGCACATTTTATTCGTAAAACTTACTGATCTATACTTATTGATTGAATATGTATACATAAATTTCAGATTTTTATATAGATAACATATAGGGTGACTTTTAATTAGTTCTTGATAGAAAAAGGTATGAATGTACTCATGATACTGAACAACTTTCCCCAAGGAACATAGGTCGAAATACGAAAATCAAATTTTGACCTCCCATAGAAACTGCAACAGCTGATAGCGCATTTTGTATGGGAGGACAAATTTGGTTTTTTGTATTTCGACCTATGTTCCTTGGGAAAAGTTGTTTAGTATTATGAGTACATGCATATATTTTGCTATCAAGAACTAATTAAAAGTATATTAAACTACGAAATTTTCAACTTTCTCTACAAATGATTTATTTGACTAACGTACTATTGAATGGAAAATAAAATCCTTTTGCCCCATATTCCTTGAGAAAAGTTGTCCAGTTTCATGAATACCGACTTCACCCCTCCTCGTTAAGTGTTATACATTGCCGTTTGATAAAAATATATAATACTTATTTTAAAACAGCGCCTCCTACATTTTCAACAACGTACTTTTAATATGACGAATCTAACTGATCTGAACCGGTCACCACAACACCACGCAAGCAATGAACGATGCATACCTGTAATCCAATCGATGAGCTGTAAAGTTTCATACCTAATTTGTAAGGTGGCGTTACGGGTGCACATTTTATTCGTAAAACTTTTTAAATCTTAACTTACTGATTGAATATTTATACATAAATTTCAGACTTTTATTTTTATAACATGTATTCAAATAAGGTTTTTTTTAAAAAATACTGCTTACGTCGGCGTGTTTTGTTTACAGAGATAATAATTGAAGTCCTAAAACACGCAAGCACTGTTTTGCCTACTGGAAGTATATAAGTCAAATGATATTAATTAGTATTGACCGATCTTACTGAGATGCAATACATGGACTTGCCCAGACCTGTAGCGCAGATCGATTAGATTTGGTCAAGTGTTAGTCTTGGAATGTTGTAGGAGTTGGGCCCTCCGAAAGCATTTCCTGGCGAAGCACGAATTCTTAACGTCTTAAACCAAATAACGTCTTAAACCAAATAACGTCTTAAACCAAATAACGTCTTAAACTGAAACAGCAACCATGTCCCAAGTGGTGTGCCTAGTTCTTAAGTTCAAAAATCTTAAAATATTAACTAACAAAGGCACACCACATTAAAAGGGTTTTGCATTTTTTCTTTTTTTCAGATAGGTATCCGCCTAAAGTAAGAAAACTTTTTTGAGTCCGATCAAATTTTAATAATACCAAAACACCAAAGATCCTGTTTAAAATGTGAAATGAGATTAATTCTAACAACGGAGTAAAATTGATGGGTTCTGAATAACGAAACCGAGCAAAGCGAGGTGAAGTGATGCAGAACCCTCAATTTTACACTACTCACATTCACATTCATGTTCAGCTTACAGCAAATCAGAGTAGTACTTGTGGACAAATAAACTGCTATTGATGTTAATGGACAACACATATAGTCCTTTTAACAGCCTACAGTGCACATGCGAACCATTTAAACACTTCTGTACAGATAGTAAAAAAGGTAGTTTAATGATCACAAACAAGTCCTACTACAGCTACTAGCTGTATGACAGTCTAAAACAAGTAAACATAACAGCCTTTGGCTTTATAAATGACCACGTGTGTTCTATTAAAATGCTAGCTCTATAACATCGTACAAGTAGGCCGTTAAACAGCGGTTGCCGTATCTCTACCCTCTTATAATGCTCTTAGTCAGACGGCTGACTAAAGGATAGTTGTTAGAGTATTATAACACCAACAATCGTATAAAAGTATAATTCTACACTCCTATAAGTCCCTTAGACAGGTATAGGTGTTATGAATCGCAATAATGCAGCTTATACATCACGAGTGAACTGTAATAATGCTTTAAGTACACCTGGGAACTAAATGACGTGTACTCTTAAATGGAGTAAAATGCTATTTGGGTTCCCCCCCCCCCTTATCTCCGAAGTTTGTAAAAGGAAAAATCTGAATTAATTACAGTTGACAGAAGGTTATGTAAACATTACAGCAAAAATAAAACGATCTTTCTAAGTTGCACAGTTTGCAAATAACCTATAAAAACAAATTTAGTTTTGCGGTCCTAAAAATGAACTTTATTGCTTCCAAAAATACAAAAAGTATATCGGAACCCTCGGCGCGCGAGTCTGACTCGCACTTGACCGGTTTTTTTTGTTTGAAACAAATCTGAAATAAGAAAAAAAACCGGTACCGGACCGGAGTACCGCGAGACGCAGCGTTGGCAGGCCCCCCACAAGGTGGACCGACCATCTGGTCAAAGTCGCGGGAAGCCGCTGGATGCGAGCATGGAGATCATTAGGGGAGGCCTATGTACAGCAGTTGAGGTCTTTCGGCTGATATGAAGATGATGATATTCAACGAGCAATATACAGTTCCCAAACAAAATCTAACATCTCATACATTAAGAAATTACCCTTTTGTACGCCGAACTAATACGACAAGACTTTGTCATATCGTAATTATATTATTATTATTCCTAGCCTGATAATATTCCACAATAGTAAAGCCCCGTCACCGTGTGTGACAGTGTGAGCATTCATATTTAATTTGGACCGCAGCACTTTCAGTTATTACCTGAGGATTGTAGGTCTCATTGTGCTTACGGACATATTCGCAATATTACACTGTCTGAAATTTTCATAAGTTTTGTTTGTATCAACTGCAATTCGTGGCCGAGAAGTGCTAGTTTTTTCTCCGATGACGTTAATTTAAAGTACCTATAAATATTAACGCGTTTTTAGGGTTCCGATACCAAAATGGTAAAAAAAAGGAACCCTTATGGTGCCGCTCTGTCTGTCTGTCACACCTCTATATCTCAGCAACCACTTATGCTATCGACCTGAAATTTGGAATAGTTTTAGAATATAGTTGCCCAACTTAATAGCACATGAAAACATTTTGAGAAATGTATGATTATTAATGTAAAGGGGGCCAAAATAGGGGGGGCCAAATTTCAAATTGTCGCTACTAGGTCAAGTTTTAAAATATATTTTTGTTACAGCAAAAATAAAACGATCCTTCTAAAATATAGTTTTTCAGAAATCTGCAAAAAACCTTTTCAAACAACTTTTGTTTTGCGGTCCTAAAAATGGACTTTATTGCTTCCAAAAATACTATAGGTATATCGGAACCATCAGCGCACGAGTCCAACTCGCACGTGACCGGTTTTTTTGTGCTTTGGAAAGCACGTAAAGTCTTTGTTCTCAGATACCATCAGCCGGTGTGCTGAAGAATATTACCCTCACGTATCTGACGAACCAATAAAAGATAGATACGTTAATAAAGTTATCTTAAGGAGATTAGACATTACTTACCTCTTTTTAGCATTAAAGGAACATGTTATAAGTTAGTATATAAGGAATGTTGAGTGAGAGAAGTAGCATGATGGAATTGAATAGTAAGGTGTAAGAGAGGTTAGAGTTTAGTCAGTTGAATAGTATAGGACTGAACTAGACACGACTCTTTCCCTCCAACCAGTTCCATACAATTACTCGTACCATATG
Organism: Athrips mouffetella; assembly: GCA_947532105.1. Lineage (NCBI taxonomy): Eukaryota > Metazoa > Arthropoda > Insecta > Lepidoptera > Gelechiidae > Athrips > Athrips mouffetella. Next base: position 2,883,653 of record OX383964.1, on the reverse strand, counting down.
GTGACCCCTGCCAGTTGCATCATAATTATTAATTCACAGTGAACACAGACAGAACATCATGTCACCGGCCATCTTGGAGTTCAAAACTGACTGCTAGATTATAGTTAGTAATCTTGCGCCGTTTGTCAACCGCGCCGTCACCAAGACGATACCGATAAAACAAAAGAACAGCGTTGGTATAAATTAGCGCCGATATCGACGGTGACACTATGTAATGAGTAACTAATAAGTACTGTTTTTAATCGTAACTTTGTGCGAATGCGGCATGATATTGGTGTTTTTCTTTTATCATCGGTATCGGCTCAGTATCGTCGCGATGGACAAACGGCTTTACAAGTCTTGTTTCATCTCACTCACTTGAGCTCACTCACAAACTCAATCACCTATACACTCATTCGTATTAACATACGCACTTAACTTGCGAGCCTACCTGCACCTGCTAATCTGTTCCCCAAAAAATATAATCTTGATCTTTTTATCTAGACGCAAATGAAAATATCCCAGATCATATTTATTTAGATTGAGAACAGGCATTTTCTAGGAAAGTATGCTACACTAGAAGCGAAATCAGTTTCTTTATGTTTGCAAACGCAAACCTAGAGTTCAGGTTTTTGATTAAAAAGCTGGATTTATTTAGGTAAACGATAAAATAAGGATGTAATTTTGTCTTCTTTCGGTTTTTGATCAAAAAACGTACCTGATTTCATCATAAACCTGCGACAAGGAAAACTCGAACGGATACTTTGTATGTCTGAGTTATTGCATTTCCTCTTTGCTTGTAAAACGGAGTCTTGTATCTCGGGCCAGCTACATTTCAATATTTTGCAGTAGGTATAAGATGTGTATGAGATACCTCTTTAGATTTTAGCGTTTTATATATAGTGTGGTTTATCTTAATAACAAGTCAATTTTTTTTATATTTTTTTATGTACTTACTCTTAACCTCGATCTAGCCTTGAGGACAGAGATGAGGTCGACGATGGAACGAGCTTGCCCAGAAGAAACCTGTATTAAAACACTTTTTTTGTCTAGAATCTTCGTACAGTGCAAACATTTCACTGTGGATATACTCAAAAATAATATGACTTTATTCCTTTAATCATCTCAATTTTTAACCGACTTCATAATATTTTAGAGTTCAATATAATAACTCCTTATCCAACGTTTTATCAAAAAGAAAAATCTGAAAAGATACAGCTCCCATATGACAAAATTGACGTTTGCTCAAATTGCATCGAAAGTCGAAAAAAGTAATTTAAAAAAATAAACTGACTTCAAGACTAAAAAGTGAAAAATAAAAGTTTTTGAGATCGGTGCCAACTTAAAGCTCAAGTCACACAGAGGTGGTATGATTGCGAAAGCGGTTTGGCGGGAACAAAATACCGCGCCGCGACCGCTTTTCAATGTGACAGGGTGCACATGAACTCATACTTTACAAAAAATACCGGCCCCGGAACGCTTCCGCTACCGCCTCTGTGTGACGCGAGCTTAGAATAAAACACGTAAACTTGTCACTGTGGTAGTCGGGGTATGCAGCTGTACACACTTATTTTATTCGTAATGTTCAGGTAGGCAACGACCTCAAAAACTTTTATTTCTCGTTTTTCAGTCTTGAAGTAGCTTTAATTTTTTAAATTACTATTTTAATTCTGCTTTTTTTATTTTAGTTGCAATTAAAACTACTGGTGCAAGGCTGTGATTGTGCCGCTGTACAAGGGAAAAGGGTCACAACAGGACTGCAAAAATTACCGCGGGATAAGCCTTCTCAGTGTCGTCGGCAAACTGTATGCAAAGGTTTTGATTGAAAGAGTGATGAAAGATACTGACGAAAAAATATGGGATGTACAACCGGGATTTAGAAAGGGAATGGGATGTACAAATCAGGTCTTTTCCTTGCGGTGCATAGCTGAAAAGTTTTTGGCTAAAAACCAAAAAGTCTACTGCGCGCTCGTGGATTTGGAAAAGGCCTATGACCGAGTGGTGAGGAATGAATTGTGGTCAGCATTGTCTATGTATGGGGTAAACGGTCATCTGATTCAAGCACTGAAATCTCTCTATGAGGATTCCAGTGCTTGTGTCAGAATAAACGGGGCGCACACTGAATGGTTTAGCATCGAAAAAGGTGTTAGGCAGGGATGTGTAGCGTCACCTTGGCTGTTTAACCTGTTCATAGATAATTGTTTGATTGATCTGAAAGAGAGTATGTGTGGACTGAGAATGAATGAGTTACTCATCAAATGCTGCATCATTAAAAAAAATTAAAAAAAATGGAGGAGGAATTCAATAGAACGACCGATTTTTTGAGCAATGAATTGATAGATCTGAAATCTGATGTGGCAACGTTGAAGCGTCAGGTCAAAACGCTCGAAAATGAAAACGCCACGCTAAAACTTGATATTTCGATCATCAAAACCCAAAATAATTTATCCCTTGCCAAGAATGTCAATATTTTGCAAGCTGAGCTAAACGAGAGAGATCAGGCAATGCTGTGCAACGACGTGGATATAAGTGGCGTTCCTGAATACAGTGGCGAGTCAGTATACCATCTTGTTGTTACTGTTGCCTCAAAAGTTGGAGTGTCACTAGAAGAAAAAGACATAGTGAGCGCTGAACGTGTTGGTCAAGTGAAGAGTAGCGGTACAGACGGCGGTGCGAACAGTAGAGCACATCGTCCTCGGCCTATTGCTGTACGGTTTTCGCGGCATGTATTGTGCGAAGAGCTTCTTAAACAGGCTCGTGTGCGACGCGAGCTTACATCTTCCGACCTTGGCCTTCCCCAGCATGAACCTCAACGGTTGTACATTAACGAGCGGCTCACTAGACTGAACAGGACCATATTCGCCGTAGCGCGCAAAGCTAAACAGGATCAAGGCTGGAAATATGTCTGGACCAAAAAGGGACGAGTTTATGCGCGCAAGAACTTTGGCGACGAGGTGCATATACTGCGAACCCTGAATGATTGTTCACGGGTTTTTGGTCTCGCTAAAGAACAGCAAATATAACTTACTGGTATTATTTTGCACATGGATGTTAATGAATTCATTGTTCGCAGGGCAGCACGTCAGTGGTAACGTATTGACCTTAAGCCAGTTCTATTACACAATATTTTCAACAAAATCATGGGTAAAAACAAATTTTTAAAAATTGGTTTGTATAATAAATAAATAAAAAAAAAAAAAAAAAAATTTATTTCAGACTGTGATCCATATTGAGTGTTAGTAAATTACAGGAATCTTAAGAAACTATGTTAGTAAAATTACACTAGAAGCGCCACTACTTCATATATCTACCTGCTCTGGAGTCACTGGGCACACACACATGTGTATGTACCCAGTGCCTCAAGATGGGGCAATCAGGCTTTTCATTAACGACCTTCAAGATGGTGTTGGCACTCCCCTGCACCCTGCGCATCAGCGAGGCGACTCTTTTGCGCATGACTGTATAAAAGTCATCCGTGCGCGCAAACGCAAACATAGCTGACGCACTGCAGAAACGAGGGAGCCCCAACATCATCCTGAAGGCGTTATTATACTGTACTCGAAGAGCGTTATAAGTCCTCTGCGTAAAGTTGGTCCAGAGGGCGCACGTGTATAAATTCTGGCAAAATGCCTTAAATAAGGTAATTTTTACCTCCACCGAACAGCGTGCGAACCTCCGCGCCAACATATTGCATCGGACTGATATCGCTCTTCTTTCCCTCTCAACGTCTTCATCATCCTTCAAATCCTCGCAGCAGGATCATTAGCTGCTAAACACGATGAATTTATAGTGGCTTTACAGCGACATTCACCTGACCTGATAGCCATAAATGAAACCTGGCTGAGGGAGGGGGAGGAGGGCCGTGCGCCAACTGTGCCTGGTTACCGGTTGCGACACACACCTCGCCCGGCAGACGTGCGCTCTCGTGGTGGTGGTGTAGGATTTTACCTTAGGCGTGGAGTCTATGCGAGATCCTGCCCCCACCCTGCATCTGCTAAACCGATTGAACAGATGTGGCTAACAGTAACAAATAATTCAAGTCGTTTCATCATTGGCACAGCGTATAGACCGCCATGGTTAAATGTAGATGTTTTTCTGGATGCGTTAACCGACTCAATCACATCTTTTTCGAACTATGATTATTTAGTCCTGCTAGGCGATTTTAACATTAACTTACTTAATCCTTCTGACAGTAATACTATAAAACTAACAAACTTTTTTCTATATACTAACTTAATTAATTACGTTAAGGATCCCACACATTTTACATCACACAGTTCAACACTAATTGACTTAGTATGTACCGATGCCCCTATAACGAATGTTAGTGTGCATTCCTCCCCTGAACTTGGGGGACATGCTATGGTCATGGCTGAGTTCAAAATTGCTACAAATAAAGTTCCCTTAAAACGTATTACATATAGGCCACTCAAGGACATCGATATGACTTCATTTAATAAAGAACTAGATAATATGGACTGGAATAGTATCCTGCAAATAGAAAGTATTGACCAAATGCTGTCTGCTTACAATCAAAGTATTCTTGAACTTTTTGATAGACACGCTCCTATCCGTACTATAATCATTAGAGACCAACAGATACCATGGTTCACGAGTAATGTGCGTCATATAATGCACCTTCGGGATGAGGCTCACGCAAAATATCGACATTCAAAATTACCAGTTCATAAAGAAAGCTACAAGTGTTTAAAGAGTTTAGCTATTGTTAGTATCTACACAGAGCGCAAAGCATATTTTGATCAGAAAATTAATTGTAATCTTAATAATCCTAAAAAACTATGGAAAAACCTATGTAGTACTGCTTTACCTTCGTCGAAAAAGAAACAAGAACTACCTACTTACTTTTCTGGGTGTCTACTCTCAAAGTCCGATATATCGAAACGATACTACTCGAAACATGCAAATGCAAAACTTCGTCCCTTGACAAAAGAGTAGAATATTGGTTGGATGCAGTTTGAAAATTCATCCAACCAATATTCTACTCTATTGTTAAGAGACGAAGTTTTGTATTTGCATGTTTCGAGTAGTATCGTTTCGATATATCGGACTTTGAGAGTAGACACCCTGATCCAAATGTTATTAACCTACATTTTCTGACTTTACCTGGCGAAAACAGAGTCAATATATCTGATCTTACATATTTCGAGTTTAATAGATTTTGTAATGGCTCTCTAAAACTCGAAACTGTATCGGAACAAGAAATTGGCAAGATAATCTTAAGTATCAAGTCCAACGCTCAAGGGGTAGATAGGATTAACATGGACATGATAATTTTGACGCTTCCTCGTACGCTTCCTATCATAACGGAAATAATTAATAAATCCATTAGATCGTCTGTTTTCCCGCAACTTTGGAAAACGGCTCTCATACGTCCTACTCCTAAAGTTTCAAATCCATCAAACGTCAAAGATTTACGTCCTATCAGCATCTTACCCTATCTTTCTAAAATTTTAGAAAAGGTTGTTTATAAGCAGGTCATAAAATTTTGTGAGTCTTATGACATCCTCCCTCCCCTTCAATCTGGTTTTCGAAAATCACACAGCACAACGACTGCACTTTTGGATGTTGTTGATGGTATTTTGAGCGCCCGTGACTCCGGTAAAGCTACAATTTTAACACTTCTTGATTACTCTCGTGCTTTCGACTGCATCAACATATCTCTTTTGCTCTCTAAGCTTTCATACTATGGCTTCCATAATTCAGCTCTTAAGTGGTTTGACAGCTATTTGAAAAATCGCTCGCAACAGATTACTATACAATCTCCTGAGGGGTCAAATATTGCCTCGCGCATGAGTCCAATAACAAGAGGTGTTCCACAAGGATCCATATTGGGGCCTCTTCTTTTTATAATTTATACAGCAGATATTACCAAATGCCTAAACAATTGCCAGTATCATTTATATGCAGATGATCTGCAAATATACACATGTTTTGACCCTAGTAATGTTGATGAGGCTGTTTGTGCTATGAATGATGACTTAGTAAGAGTTTCCGATTGGTCTTTAAAAAATTGTCTTGTTTTAAATGCGAATAAGTCTAAATTCTTAATACTCGGCTCTAAAAATCAAATCCAACATACATTAGATAAAGAACCGATAATTCTAGTGGAAGGTAATAGGTTGGATCGGGTCGAAGAAGCTCGCAATCTGGGACTCATTATGGATGGTGAACTGAGATTTGAGAAGCACGTACTTGAAATAATGAGAAACTGCTTCTACAGGCTGAAAGTACTGTATCGTATTCGAAACTATATTAGTGTAGACCTTAGAATTTGCTTGTGTGACTCCATTGTTTTATCGAAACTCAATCACTGTATTGCTGTGTATGGTCCATGCCTGCTTGAAAGATCGCAGCGTGTCATCCAGAGGGTTCAGAATGCGTGTGCTCGGTATTGTTTTAACGTGCCACCAAGGTCTCATATCACACCATTTCTAAACCGAGCCAACATTCTGAAAATGAAGGATAGGCAGAAGTTGTACCTTGCAAGTCTCTTATTTGGAGTACTCAAAACACAAAAACCGGAGTACTTACTTAAGAGACTTTCATGGCGTAGCTCTTTAAATAAGTATCCAGTCCGGTTTTGCACGGCACCGCTGGCTGTAAAGAAATACAGGACAGCTGCGTTCCGAGGCAGCTTTTCGTTCAACGCGACTAAGTGCTGGAATGATATTCCCCCACCCATGCGTGATTTAAAATCTTTATCCACTTTTAAAATACACTACAAGGCATACTTGTTGCGTCAACAGAAAGAAGCGTAAGGTTGTCGGGAAAGCAAGCGGTCTACAATTCCTATTATCGTACCCATATCATTTGTTTTATTTTTTTTATTTATTAATTATATTATTTTATTTGTATATCTATCAGCACCATCATTCAATATTTTTTTCCTTTCTCATGTTTAAACACTCAACACACATTTCTTTTAAAACAATACTTTAGGTGATTTTATAATTCATATTTATTCACATTGTTCATACAACGCCATCTGACACAGAAGGTATTGGCAGAATAACAGTAGTTGCAGTGAAAATTCGCTGTAACATTTATGCTGAGCCAAAGCCTTTTCCAGTAACCATGCACAAATATAGTGAAACTTTTAATGTCACCTATGTTTAGGTGTCATATTTTTGCCACCTAGTATTTTGTATTACATTTGCTATATTTTTATTTTACGTATGTCTCTTTGTATGTGTTCTGTATTTTTGTGTTATATCATCATTGTATTTGTGTATGTTTACTGTGAATAAATGTTATGTCTATGTCTAAATGTCTTCTCTACGCTGATGACCAAGTTGTACTTGCGCAATCTGCTGACGAGTTGCAGGAGATGGTAACAATGATGAATGTGGCTTTGGACAGGAAAGGAATGAAAGTAAATGTAAGCAAGACGAAAGTAATGGTACTTGAAAGAGAAGAATGTATGACAGAGTGTACTATATTAATAGGTGGTGAACAAGTCGAACAAGTGAAGGAGTTTGTGTATCTGGGCTCAAAGTTTACGAGAGATGGAAAGTGCGAAAGTGATATTGAAAGAAGAGTGAATGCTGGAAACATGGTGAATGGTGCCCTGCACGCGTTTATGAGGAGTCAGAAGGTGTCTCAAAAGGCTCGTTTGGCTGTTCATGGGGGTGTTTTGGTACCAACACTGATGTATGGCAGTGAAAGCTGGGTATGGCAGAAGAAGCATGAAAGTAGAATTAATGCAGTGGAAATGAGAGCGCTAAGGAGTATGATTGGTGTGAAATTGAGTGACAAGATTAGAAATAGTGTGATAAGAGAACGGTGTGGCGTAAAAGAAGACGTAGTGACCAAAATCGAGAAAGGGATGCTGAGATGGTTTGGTCATGTAGAGAGGATGAATGAACGAAGATTGACGAAAGAGATCTACCAGGCGAGATGTATGGAAACGTTGGAAGGGGAAGGCCTAGGCGAACGTACCAGGATCAAATTCAGGACGTTCTGAATAAAGGCCAGGTTAAAAGTACCCTAAACCGACGAGCATGTATTAAAGGATTGATGAAAGTACAGGAAGCAAGGGAATTATGTCAAGATCGTAGCAGGTGGAGGAATGTGGTCTCTGCCTACCCCGACGGGAAAGAGGCGTGATGTTATGTATGTATGTATGTATAACTACTTCTAAGATGTATTTTTTCGATCGAGTATATTTACTCAATTATTTATCTGTCTTTTGTAGTTTAACTGAACCGATTTTAATTTTGATGATACCTGCATTGCACCCTTAGTTGATTAATTATTGCAATCTGACTTTTAGCACCTGAGAATATGCGTCGACTATTAGTTTTACTGAACCAATTTTAATGAACTGCTCAACTGATTTTAATGATACGACTTGCACTGTTACCTAAGTTGAATAATACCTAGTTCTTTTTTTTATGTCACAAGAGGGTAAACGAGCAGGTGGGCCACTTGGTAGTAAGTGGTCACCACCGCCCATGTGTCTTATTAAAGATATAATAGTCCAACTAAAAAATAATTATTGTGATTTGACTTTTTGTTTCTGAGATATTCGAGGACAAACATACATATACTTACAAAATTTGGTAATGTTAATGCTCATATAGACTGACATACGCGAAAATTATGAAGGTCCTGTTGTCAAAATTACATACATACATGTCGAATTGATAACCTCCTATTTTGAAGTCGGTTAAAAATTACATTTGACAGAACTTTTATCTATGACTTTTTGGCGGGAACTTGGCGTGGACTTTTGCCTGCTCGGTTGAAATTTTTGTTTTTTGTGTATGCAGTCATTTAGTGGATAATAAAGATCGGACTACGAAGTGCGCAGCTGATGAAGATTTCAGGCGATCTCGTGTTTGAACCCCGTTTGCGTTGTCTCAAAAAGTCACGGACACTTTCCTTCAAATAGTCTACTATCGTTTTTTGGGGGGGAACAATGAACAATCTCTCTCGACAATGGCGGTTCGCCATATCTTAAACTTCTAAAAACTGAAGAATGTTCTAGAACACGACACTGGCAGAAATGTCCCCAAATATGTGTTGACGATTGCCAAAAATAAAACTTAAATCTAGGGGCTCAATGACGAGCGTTTGAGCGTTGACTCCTACGGTTTTCCCGTTTCACGCGACACACGGCTGAGTAAAGCTACAATCACACCTTCATTAAAAGACTGATTCGGCACACATTGCTTACAGACTTAGTTTTGTTAATTACACTACCCTTACTTCAACGAGCAATGTATGTCATAAATCAGACGGTCGGAAGAGGTAATATCCGCAAGCACTCGCACAGGTAACCCGCCATGTCGTGCCGCGTCACATGGCGGCGGCGCACACGTTATTTATCACGACACTTGCGTGTCTGAAAAACCAGTTCAATCCGGTCACATTTCGAAAATTTTTACTTGTACGTATGCTCGATAACTTTCTCTTTATCAAAATAGACTTACGATGCGGCCATCCGATGACTTTTACCTATTACCCTAACATCATCTCACTAGGCTTAAATAAGACTGGGTGACCGAGCTAAGACAACCAACAGATGACGCTGTTGGATATCGGAATCGCGCTATTTTGAAGAAATGCTTAAAAATAACTGTGACTTAAGTAGATCGGTTTTTGCACATAAAAGCCTCTGTACTGTTACTTAACTGGAAAACTGATCTATTTCTTGTTATACTCGTAGTATCGATTCCTCAGCGAAACCGATTACAAACACATCTAAAGAAACAAATAATGCAAATATTGCTCATTTCATAGTATACATTCATATCCCAACTGCCGAAAAGCTGCCACCAGGTCACGATCTTCCTTGGTCCATATGGAAGTCACTAAACAGACTGCGGTCGGGCGTTGGCAGGTGCGGGGAACTCATGAAGAGGTGGGGCTTCTCTGATAACGACAAGTGTGAATGCGGTATTTTGCAAACCATGACACACTTGCTGTCGTGCCCTACTTCTCCAGTTTCCTGCACTCGGAGAGACCTTTTTGAAGGCAACCAAAAGGCTATTGATGTGGCTACTTTTTGAGCTAAGCGTTTATAGTCAGTTTTGCCATTGACTCGAAAAGAAGAAGAAGAAGTATACAATGGTAGCCGTATTTGTTTATATGTGGACAACGATCTAAGAAGAGCATAATTTGAAACAATTTTTTGTAGGTGGTACCTAAGACTTTTGTGCAAAATCCGTCGGGAGAAGTACCACCTCCTTGCCTTTTTCTGCCGTAAAGCAGCAGTGTTTGCACTGCTGTATTTTGATTTGAAGGGAAAGGGAGCCAGTGAAATTATCGGCACATGAGACATACCACCTTAGTACTCAGGGTGGGTAACGCACTTTGCTGTCTTATTAGTTTCAAATTATTTCACTTATAAGACAGGGGTGTCATGGGCGGTGGTGACTATTTACCACCAGGTGGCCCACCTGCTCGTTTGCCAACCCGTGACATAAAAAAATAACATAATTTACGGAATTACGCTTTAAGCTTTTGAAGACGTCTTCCTCGAAAGCCATCAGCTCTCCTTTTAATTAAAACTCATCAAGCGAACTCGTCTTATAATTTTTTAAGCATTGAATATAAGGGATAAGTATTTTTCTTCTATTACGGAACCTTATAAAGCTGTAAGCAAAAAGTGGTGCAACGTAAATGAGGCTTGGCTAAATTATTTAATGAAGTCAGCTTTATGTTCGTCCGGGGATCAAGCAGTAATCTTTTTCCCAAAGGCACAATACTGGGACCACTCATTTATTCAGTTTACATAAAAACGCCATTTTAAGTAGACGTTCATTGTTTCTTTTATGTGATTGTTTTATCACTACACTAATTTCCACTTGTTACATGAAATAAGAATTCGCAATAGAAACTCAAATGTAAGGAATTTTGAAACTTTGTCTATAAATGGAGATAGGGTCATTGAGTAAGTATAAAAAAAATTCGAACACAAATAACGCAGATTTTTTTTTTATCGATTCTTGTGCAGAAGTATGGAATTTAGTCGTAGACTATCACAGAATTTTAAAAGAAGCCGTTGTAGAGTAGGAAATAAACATAGGAAGTAAATGATAATTAAATTTTCTCAGAACTAAAACGGGAGCACTTTTACAACAAAGGTTTTATGGGGTTATAAGATAAATGACAAAAACTAAAATCAGGGACCTTTTTGAGGGTGGGAGGGGGGAGCGAACGTACATGGGATCAAAGGAGAATTTTCCAGATATGTTCAGGGGGACCTAAGGAACACTTTTAAAACAAGAAACTTCTTATAGTAATTTAACCTAGGTTATTGTTTGACTTTTTCGGACTAGTAGGATTTCGGCTTGACAACATTGATTTTTGAATTCTGCGGTGTTCAAAACCCCAGAAAAACTTGACTGTCAGATCTGGTCCCATTTAAGTTCTGACCATTGACGTAAGAAAAACGCTGCGCTTCTAACGCCCCCAGGCGTAGTTTCCAAAATCTTTGGTTAGAAGGAGAGCCAAATTATAAAATTCATCCCAGTCTATTGTGTCACTAAGAGAGGTGACAGTTTTATTTTTAATTCTTTAATAGGATATGACTAAGGAATTTGGAATTTATTGTTGGAAATGACTATGTTCTAAGGGAATCAATATTTTACAAAAAAAAAAACTGCGTTATTTGTGTTCGAAAAAGTTTGATATTTTTATAACTTTATTGACCCTATATCTATTTATGGGCCAAGTTTCCAGGTTCCTTACATCGGTTTCTATTGCAAATTAAGGAGTTTCCTTTATCTCTAAAACGCCAACTCTTTGACATGAGCATTTTGCACATCCTAACATATGGTGCGCAAGTCTGGTCGTTGATTGCTTCTCAGAGGTCCAAACTGGCGGTTTGTTAACGAGCGATAGAGCGCAGTATTCTCGGAGTAAAAAGAACGGATAGAGTCCACAATACCACTCTGCGCTCCAAGACCTTATACGTTAGTATTATATAGTCTAAGCCAAAACCAAAATAGCTGATGTCACGGAGAAAACTGCAAAACTAAAGTGGAAGTGGGCAGGTCATGTATGTAGATTGCATCCGGAGAGATGGGCTAGAATTACAACTCATTGCCCCCCCCTTGATGGCCGACACGGTAGAGGAAGGCTTAAAAACGGTGGCGCGATGACCTCGATGCCTTCATGAAGGGTTGACAGGGCATGGCTCATGACCGTGACGATTGGAAAGAAAAAGGGGAGGCGTTTGCTCTGCAGTGGGACAGTCCAGGCCAAAGAAAAAAAAATATTGCCTAAAGCTAATTTCGTTTTAGTCGGATAACCTAGAAAACGCTATGCGTGATCGGTAGCAGTAAGGTTAAGGGCCGAACTAACAAGATCGATCCTACGCCGGTTATGAGATGACATTGATAAGTTTTCTGGTTTAGGGTCCTTTTGCGACGCCAAAGCTGCAGTATAACGGGTGTATGGGGGATAGGTTTCCGAAAACTGGAATGGCATGACCAGTCAAGGTAACTGAACAACTTTCAGTAAATAAAGCTTTTAGAAGAAAAGAAAGAATCGGCCTTTCCATTCATAAAAACTATGTTCAGTTACGTTGAGTGATCATGCCCTTCGGATACCTATCCCTAACACCCTGTACAACCAATGTACGCACGGCAGCAAGCACGTGAAAACATAACCAGTATAAGCTGAACCAGCGCTACGCTACAAAAGCCCGAAACCAGAGACCCGATTAAGGTCAAAGTGTTTCCACCGACATGTGGCCAAGCACACAATGTATGAATACATGTCCCTTTGCCCTCACGCTCGTGAAAGGCCTTAGGGAGGTAGCGTGGCCCGGGTTAAGGCTACGAACTTATCCTTTTGGTAAAAAAACCTCCAAATGAATATTAGCTTATAACGATTTGAACAACTTCTTAGAAAACTGGCCATCAGAGGCTCAGAGACGAATGGCGAAATAGAGGGGAGGTCTTTGCCCTGCAGTGAGACACCCTAAAAGCTACATGAAAAATTTAAAAAAAAAAAGGTTGACGTTAGCAGGTAACTTATTATAACTTAGTGTGAAGGCACTCTAGCGATATCCGGGCGCGGCGAATTCGCGTCGTTCATACTATTTAGCGTCGTCGCGGCGATAAAAATTCGCACAAATAATACGATTGATTGATTTTATAACTCGTTATGTATAAATGTTTCTTTATTAGTGTGCAATAAAGTGTTATTCATTCATTCATGATTGCAGCGACAAAGCGAGAATCGCTAGTGGGCACTCGCCCTTATGATGTTCAATAAGACAAGTATTCCGTAAAGAACCTAATTAAATAATAGATCCGAAACATTTAACAGACGCTGAATAAGGTAAGGGGCCCTGTACACAATATCATATTTTAAACTTGTCTTGGCGTTCTCAAATGACTCGCATTCTTATGCGGGACATAAAATATTGTTGAAAAACGAGTGTATACTGCTAGTTTTAGTTAAAATTTTCGCTGATTGCACCAAAAGTAACTAGATCGCACACCGAAAATGGTAATATTGAACCAAAAATTGCTAACAGAAACTAGTACTTTCGGTGCATTAGCTGTACCTTTTTATTAATCAGCAAAAAATTTTACTAAAAATAGCAGTATATACTCGTTTTTGAACAGTATTTTATGTCCCGCAAAAGAATGCGAGTCATTTGAATTTAGTATGGAAAACGGATCACCTGGTGAAATTCAATGTCGACCTGTTAATTAGTTTTATAAAGTCGAATGTGAATGCCGCACTTTTGACCTACTAAATTAATGTACAAGCTCAAAAGTTCATGTTGAAACGATACAATTTTTTTTTAAAAACACATTAACTTGTTAAACTTAAAAACCAGACACGAATTTGTATCTACATCTTGTACTATCTTCATATTAACTGTGATATTGCAATGAATGTTATGATAATGATAATCTAGAGTCTCATATCTTATTCAGTTTCTATGTGTCCTCAGGGTTCATTTCGTAACCTTGACAGATACTTTGCATAAGGTACTATGTGATCGACCTTGAAGTCACAGAATATCGAAGTAGAAAGGCTTAAGAGACAGACACCAATCAAACTATATAATTGACTGTCCAAAACCTTAATCCTTAATTGGGCAGACGTTTATGCAAACAAGAAACATATTTCCCACATAAACTAATAGTTAGGGTGCTGACTGCAATTTGGGTATATGATTTGCTCATGATTCATATTAATAGGAATGATAGATCAGCTCAATCCGAATCGATTTGGTTCTTACAAGTTTTTCTGTGCGTCGCTGCGTTTTTGAGTTAAAGCAAAAAAAATATATAAGATACTTAAAAATGTATTTTAAACAGGAGCTACAAAGCTCCTGTTTAAAATACTTCTGAAGATGTAGAAAATCGAAGAGACAGACATGCAGGGCTCTGCATTATCACGGGAAGAAGTAGTGATTTTTTGCATTTTGAAGAGCTGTAACTTTACGACGCAGGGCTATTATGGTGGCAGACTATTTTTCTGGGGTTTATACACTGTATTTAATCAGATAGTCATAGCCTGCCAGGTGTACATTTCATTGTCAAATTTCAAAATAGTTAAAACTTAATTCCTCAAAAACGCAGGGAAGTGGATGTCCGCCAATATTTTTGTATCTTCTATACGATGCTCCTTATCATCAGTCAAAGAGGCAGACATGAGCAAATCATATAGAAATTTGTCCTTCATCACCCTTACTATAAGGCGATGTGGGAGCTCTGTTCCTATTGCCCATGCCATATAAAAATTTAGCGAAATGTTATATTTTTCACCGAGGCCCGCAAAATGTCAAATGCTGGTTGGATAATATATTCCTTTTACCCAATTAAGGGTTAACTTTATCCAATAACTCCAGTCCCAAACGTCAATGATCTGATCCTTTAGAAAACGTTTTCTTTTTTTAAACAAGAATTTTTTTAAATCATCAATGTGCTTACTCTTGACCGCAATCTAGTCTTGAAGACAGCTAGAGATGAGGTCGACGATGGGACGAGCTTGCTCTGAAGAAGCCTATTCACTCGCAGCTTGTATATATTCGGGTTATTATGGACTAGATAATACAGACGCAGGAAAAGAAGTCCACTCATCATCATATCAGCCGAAAAACGTCCACTGCTAGACATAAGCCTGACGATGACTCACTCCCTCGACCTTGACCAGATCTTCAGTCCACCTTGTGGGGGATCTGCCAACGCTTCGTCTTCAAGGTGGTCGCCACTCTAAAACACTTACGCCCCATCGGCCATCGGTTCGTATTGCAATGTAATCTGCCCAGCCCACTATCACTTTAGCGATTCTCAGGGCTATGTCGGTTACTTTTGTTCTTCTGCGGATCTCCTCACGGACTCCGAGCATAGCCCTTTCCAAAGTGTGGACTTTGGAAAGGGCTATGCTCCTTAGCCATACGCATTATGAAAGATGTTTCAAAGCTCTTTGTGCGAATGTGTGGAATATCAACTAAGTGTGAGTTATATCCTGCGGTTTGTCTGGACTCCCGTTGGTAGAATGGGGATGGTAGAATAAGCGCATAGAGCTCTTGAGCACAATCTCCGAGGCACAAAAGACCGACAGACATGCAACTTTGCGACGTTGGGCCAGGCTGTGAAACTTGGTTATCACCGTTTTCACCAGCATTTCATCACCAAGGAGCTAAAAAAAATATCCAGTTTCTACTTATTCCAATTAATGGCCCATAGACTTTTAAGGATCCTAGAATTTGTGCTTCTTTCAACCTGTTTCTTTTTGTCGGCTAGCTTATTTCACCACCTTAGTCTAGATCTTCTGCGTCGGCTACTGCTTATCAGTAACTTAATTGTCTGGTCTGGTTTCAAGCATTGGTAGCGTAGCGCTGCTGGTTCAGCTTATAGATAGATAGATAGATGAACACTTTATTGCACACAAAAAAAAAAAATTCAAATAACAATAACTAATTACAAAAAGTGAGCAAAGGCGGCCTATGCCTAAGCGATCTCTTCCAGACAACCTTTGGGAAGAGGAATCCATCAAAGATAAACGAGTAGGAAGTGCAGTGTAAAAAGATAAGAATAATGATACAATAAACCTAATGTTAAGAAAACATAAGAAAAATCGAATAATTAAAAAATACATACATTAATAATATATAAATACATACACACATATAAGTATACACATATATAACAACATACATATACGAAAATATATAACACTAAATACATACTACATACATATTGTAAATAGATCAATATTTATAAAGCTATTAGCAAACCGTTTGAGAAAGGAGATGTTGTTTCTATATTTCCTTGCTTGTGTGTTATGGTTAGCTTAACACAAGTAAGTGGCTTATTTTATTTCGTCTAAGAAGCTAAGTAGTTTAATTGTTTATCATTGACTTACATTCAACTAACTTTACAAAAACTATTTATTTTTACATGAAAACGCTCTTCAAGTTTCTATTTGGGTTCATTTCTTCAAGAACCTCCGTAACTTTCACAATCTTTGACTCCCAGTTGTTACAGACAATGCCAAAAGAAATATCTTAGAAAATAAACTTTTATCAGCTAGTGAACTTTCCAAGTTTTAGGTGTTTTTCTAGTTCAAATAATTTTGAGAATTTCTGCTAAGTAGTTCACTAGTATTTAAAAAAAATCTTTAATTTTAAAATTACGTAAATCAATGGGGAAGATATAAACGTCATCAAGCTTAAGCTCAGTTCTGCAAAACTTGACACGTCATTTCGGACAACCCACAAGCTGTTCCTTTATTTGTCAGTGCACAGGAGAAAATAGAACATTATGTCCTGTCCGAATTTGCTCAAACTTGTTATCTGATATTTTATGTTTGCATCCATACACTTACATTTGTTAAACAGTGGCCATAAGGGTGTCTCTATAAATTACTTTTAAAAGTAAAGCCGCTAACACACCTATTCAAAGGCTAATTTAGGAAGGTGTGATGTCGGCTTTAGTCTTTCTTGCATCTAACGGCTTTAGTCGTTGTTTCTAATTGACGATTATAAAGTGAAAGAATATGACGATAATATTGTGAAATTAATAAACACACACGTCTACATACAAACACGTCCACACACAAACACACGCACTCTAGCACACACTCTTACACTGACACACACAAAAACACACTCTCATTCGCTTATTGCAAACATACTGAACTACACTGTTTAAATAATTGTTAGGGTGTGTTTATTTATTTATATATTTATTTTAATAAATATAACAACTATTTTTCTCATTTACCTATTAAAATTAAATTAGTAAACAACGTGTTATTATAACGTCTATTTATCCTGGTACACACGGCCGCACATCGATAGAAACACTTTTGGGCCTTATGGCCTTTTGGAGTTGAAAAAGTTTCTACCGATGCGGTTGACCGTACATAATCAAAATCTCAAAATCTTATTTGTACTATACTAAACTGAACACATAAAAAGATAAGAAATCAAGAAAAGACTTTCCGATTTTTCCACACCAATAGTCAACTAAAATACAATTCATAGCCACCGAAAAGGATGAAACAAGCGAAGAATGACTTACGACTTTGTCCAAATCCTTGGACACTGCTGACTGTGGGAAGCTATCAATCTTGTTATACGCGATCGAACTCGTCTCTAGAAACTTGGGACTATTGTTTGAAAGGGGTGAAAGGGTATAGCTTTGTCATGGTATTTAGATACTTTTGGGCTGTTAGAAGATGTAGATAAAATGTCATTACAGCTTTGGCTCTCGCATACAACTGAAGATAAATTGAATGAAGGACAGAATGAATTAATGAATGAAAAATAATAATGGCCCGTGTGCAGATGGTGTAAACCTCCAAGAGGAAGGATAAGAATTCTTAAATAATAATAATAAAATATTTATTGCACATAAAACAATTTACATTAATAGGGGTATTAAATAAATTTTAGCATAAGTACAGGTCTATTTTGTAGCTATATCTCCCTGTCTCCCAAACTAGGGTAAATCCTGTGCTTTGGGAGTCAGTAAGTCTGGGTATTTCATACAGTGAGGAGGTAACAGAGCTATAATAAGTAACTTTTTATTCAACACAAAGACACATATGAGTTTTTTATCATTGTTAAAATTGAAACAATGCGCAATGGTAACATGCCATGTAATTGTTCTTTAAACTGTTACGAGTGATAGCGCATTTTGCATTGGAATTCCAAAAAAATCTTTCTCTGTTCGACCTATCTTACTCAAGAAAAGATTTTCAGCTTCGTGTTGTAAATAAATCCGTGGTCATTAGTTTTCAGCTCCGTGTTTCAAAAAAAACCATGATTATTTATTAGTTTTCGCAAGATGTATACTTGCATCACACATGGGCAAAGGTCTCCAATGACTGGGTGCCTAACAACAGTTGGTGTGGTTGAGGTAGGCAAAGAAAGCGTTGGGGTGACGAATTTGACGCTTTCCAACAAATTGGGGAACCCTGGAATATGACAAAGAAGCTTGGAAGGAGAGAGAGGAGGCATTTTCCCGGCAGTGGGACACCTCAGACTAATAAAAAAAGTATTCTCGCACCCTGTATATGAACGTTAATTATATTATACAGGGCGTAAGGGACAGGCTGGTTATACTGAAAGGCCATGATCAGTCAAAGTAAATAAAACTTTCCGGAAATTAAAAATAAATGGTACAGCAGCACTGCACTTACTTTCTCGCAATACTCAAGGAAAAACTATCAACCGCAAACTTAAATTTGTAATTCCATACAAATAGTATGGAAATACAAACTTTTATTTACGTTTTTCCAAAAAAATGTTCGAATAAAATATACAGATCAATTCAGAATTCAAATTGTCAAACATCAAAACAAACAAACCTCAAAAGAATTCGAGTAAATCACATGTTTAACTTTTGGTAGTACCTACTGGAACACCCTTTATATACATTTTCACAGATCAATGGATACTACCGTAGGATACTTGCATGGAGATTTTGTTAATTTCCCAACATGTTCCTTATGGATAATTGTACAGTTTAGTCTATTGAGCAAGCCCTTTCAGTTTTTGATACACCCTGTGTACTAAATTTTATTCAAAAAATCATAAACAATATCTAGTCAGGTAGACAACCAATCCAGGATTAATATTATAGAAAATTTTAATAAACTCAGTGGAACCAATTTTGGGTAAATCACATATTCACGATTTGGTAGTACAGGAACAACCCTTATATGAAATTACACAGATCATTTGATACTGGCAAAAGATATCTTACATGGAGATGCTTTGTCATGCAAAGTTTTATCAAGATTCTATGAGCCGTTTTTGAGAAAATTTCAATTTTTCATTTTCGTTGTATGACAGCTACCCTCATAATGAGAGCCAGCAAAAAACCACTTGTAACCCTTCGATGGATTTGCATAAAACTCCTAAATTCAAAATATGGTGTCAATCAGACCATTCGTTTAGCCGCTAGGCCAAAGCGTGACGGACAGACCGACCGACCGAAGGACGGTCATTTTTGGGAGACTTGTTTTTTATGATGTATAAGTGATATAGAACACATTTTTGAGAAAATTAGAAAAACTTTTTTTTTCACGAATACAATACCTTTCTCGCTCCGCTCGAAAGTAAAAAATCGGGCTCTCCATAAAAGCTGTCCAATCAAGTTTGCAATTTTGTAAGGAGACACCGATTTTATTTTTATTTTCGGAAAGTTCTATTTAGTGAAAGTTGTTCAGTTACGTTGACTGACCATGCCCTTTCAGTGTTTGCCGACCTGCCCCTTACACCCTGTACAGGATCCTACGTAAATAGTAAACATTATTAAAGCATGTTACTTACACCATAAAACTGAACAACTTTTCCCAAGAATTGAAAATTATGTTTACTATTTCATTAAGACCTTATAGACATTAAAATCGTACAGTAGCACTAGAGGACGGTATCATTTTTTAACCTGCTACAATCTTGACATACAACCCTCCATTCATCTATTCTCATTAACCCTTACTACTTGTCATTTCAGAGTACTCTTCACCAAGCCGTCTATCAAAATGTCTTGAATTTAGTCTATAGGTAAAATGAAAAGCCCTTGAGGCCTAAGCTTAAAAAAATTTAATACACCAAACCATTTTAAAGGATTTTCAAAGGGATCGGCTTACGACGGAAGAATAATAATTCAGAAAGATAATTATTAAAAGACAGAAAAAACCAACCTTTTAAATTCTCACCAAAGCGTTTCAGGAAATGAAACGACTTAAGGTTTAACTGTAAATTTTAAATTGGGCGTATTTATTTTGGCAAAATTGATATTTCAGGTCCTTGTAATTTTTACTTAAAGAGCTTCTTAAATACAAAGTGTAACAGAAAGGAAATATATCAGCATAAAGTTTTATTTTTTATTACCCACCCTGGAACTAAAGGTAAGTTCACTGGCTCCCTTTCCCTTCAAACGGAAATTCATCTGCTTTACGGCAGTAAAAGGCAAGGGGGTGGTACTTCCCCACACGGACGTTGACCAAAAGCTCTACAAAATTTACTTTGTTATTTTTCACGTGTATTATGATATGATTCACCTAGTGAACGTGACAAATAGCCTAGTTTCCGTAAACTTCCGCCCAAGGTTGCGCACGGTCCGCCGGTCCGGCCTACCTTCATGCATAATTCAGTGATACGCGTCAGAGCCTCGGTAGCCGCGTTGTGTAGTCACTCATAATGTCATCGTTGCTGACGGTAGCATTTTAGATTTTTTTACTAAATGTGGTAACGAAGGTGGTAGGGCTTTTGTGCAAAGTCCGTCTTGGGAAGTACCACTCCATTGCCTATTTCTGCCGTGCACGTGCGTTTCTGTTTGCACTGCTGTGTTTCGGTTTGAAGGATGAGGGAGCCAGCGAAATTACCGGCACAGGAGACACGCCGTCTTAGTTCTCAGGATGGGCAACGTGATTTGCTGTCTTATACAGAATCAAGTTATGCCACTAAAGACAGCAGTAAATATGGTGAGCAAGTTATGCTACCCGCCAACAGCTGGCGCTGTAGGTTTTAGTCTAGAATGCGGTATTTTACAAAAATGCTTAAAGACATGAGACCTAGCTACATACTTATATTTTTCGCCCTCGAATGCCCACATATGGTAAATTTCCGTTACAAAACCGATTACAAATAATGTCGAGTAAACTTCCGGGTCATTAGTATGGTTCTTGTAATGACGAGCAATTATTTGAATAGCAACTGACTTCAGAGTGGTGTGACTGTGAAAGCGCGCCCCTGGTGTCTACTCTTAAAGTCCGATATATCGAAACGATACTATTCGAAACATGCAAATGCAAAACTTCGTCCCTTGACAATACAGTAGAATATTGGTTGTTGTTCTACTCTAATAGTCAAGGGACGAAGTTTTGAATTAGCATGTTTCGAATAGTATCGTTTCGATATATCGAACTTTGAGAGTAGACACCCTGCTTCCATTTTGAGGCACTCTACGTGCGACAGCTGAGCAAGCTACTTGGGTCCGGACTTGTGCTGGATATTAGATCATAGTGTGTATCTGATATGAGCCATCAGAAGAAATACGCAAGTCTGACTACAGTGAGATGAGACGCGATGTGTAGGCTAAGATGATGTGAGATGAATAGACTTGTTAAACCTGGTATTTAAAGGCTTTATAAAATATAAAAATTATACAGAACTTTTCACTACAAATACAACACCAAACACGATGTAAATAGGATTGTCAAGTAGAGTCGTCATTGACGACGAAGGTTCCATATCACCACATGATGACTGATTGTAATCGAAGAGTAAGCCTTTACAGCCATCTACGACTATCGCCGATGTCTAATCCCGACATGTACGAGTATATATAGAATAGGATTAAAAAATAAATAATTACACCATATACGACCATATAAGGGTGGATGGAAGAACCTTTCAATACGTTTCAATATAATATTGTTAACAGCCAAAAATATTACTGCAACCTTCCTTCTCAATACTTATCCTTTATACGTATATTTCTGACGTAAGCTTTTAATAATATTACTTTTACTCCCTTACCCCGTATTAATCCCACCAATATGGGTATTTATACCATAATTTCCTGCTCCAACCAATATTGAGATGGAAATCGGATCGGGAATAGCTACTTACCGGGTAATTTATTTTCTATTAATATACAAGATGTAAAAAGGATAGATCACATCCGAAACACCACCCTGCGTTCCAAAACCGGCATCCAAGACGTTGGAAAAAAGACAGCTATCCTAAAGTGGAGCTGGGCAGGACATGTCTCACAAAAAGAAACAGAAAGTTTTTCAGTTTCGTTGACTGAGCAAGAAAAAATTTTTTGACTTCCCGTACAAAATGCGCTACCAGCTGTTGTTCAGTTTCTATGGGAGGGATTTTTTCGTATTTCGAAGGAGAGTTGTTCAGTTTCATGGGCAGATTCACATCCTTCAGGGTTGGTATACCCTTTTTGTTACAACCTGTATTTTACTGACTCGAATAACAATAAAGTAACATAAATTATCTTGAGCATAAAAAAACAAGGAGTATTTAAAATTATAGAATAATCTTCGTGTGATTGTTTCCAAAATGATTCATTATATTCAATTACCAGTGTCTGTCTCTGGGTTGAGGACCTTATTTAAAGTGACTTTGAAATTTCACTTTGATTAAGTATTTTAAGCCCTAAAGTCCTTCTTTGTTTAAGAAAACGTTGGTCCTATTTAACCTTTTGAGACCTTCAAATATTAATTTTATTTTGGTTGGGTAAGATTAAATTTACCTAATTGTTTTGAGATTTCATTATAATTTCAAAAATAACCTAATTAAATTACCTTTAGATTGTTTCATCATCATCATAACATCCCATGAAATGTCCACTACAGGACAGGGAGCTCCCCACAAAATTCTAGCTTTTGCTGGAAAAATAGTCACCTCTCTTATCAGCGTTACGGCTGGCACTATGGACCGC
The DNA here is from genome assembly GCA_947532105.1 of Athrips mouffetella. Classification (NCBI taxonomy): domain Eukaryota; kingdom Metazoa; phylum Arthropoda; class Insecta; order Lepidoptera; family Gelechiidae; genus Athrips; species Athrips mouffetella. The sequence continues at coordinate 2,860,758 of OX383964.1, read as the reverse complement.
GGTTGTAGGTGACCGCAGTAAGTAAGATGATATGATACACAGGAGGATGCTGCTGCCTATCCTCCAGTTAATAACCCTTAGTCGCCTTTTACGACACCCACGGGTATGTATGGGTTGGTACTATTCTTTGCCGGCACCACCCAAATTTCTATGGCAGCTTTAAGTTTTATGCGAAAGCCTTAAAATACCTCGCTGTACTGGAAAGCTTTTCAGTTTTCAACCGACTTTTTAATCTTAGCTGACGCTACGTTTTTGGCCAAAATTTTACTCTGATAAAAGTTGAAAATATCTAGGAAAATATTTTCGGCGTTTTCATTTTGACGATCACGAGCAGTACAAAATCTGAGGGCCTTCATTACATGACCTATCTCTGGTCTCTGGGACAAAACATCTGTCCTAGAATAGCAGAGAGTATAGATAACATAAACGCGGCCCAAAAATGCGGTCCGCCCAAACCGTGCCCACGGCATTACCATTTCCTACAATGGTTCCACAAAAATGCCATTCGCTGAAACCCTGGCATATACAAAGGATCTCTTGCGACTTTTACCAGTATTCCGCTTTTTAAGGATTTCGTACCTGTAGCGTGCCAAAGGGATCTTACTGGTAAAGCCGAAATCACACCTTCCTACATTCAAAGACTAATTCGGCACACATTGCTGATAGACTTGGTTTTGTTAATTCCAATATCCTAACTCGTTTCTGAATTAGGTGAGGTGTGTTTGCGGCTTAAGTCTACGTTGTACAGTCACGACCATGACTCTAGCTTCTATGGCTGTGTTGAGTTGGACGTGCTTTTGACCGTATTACTACTATCTGTCTGACTTTTATAAAGCTGTATCAGGTAAAACTTTTTATAATAAAAAGTAACTAATGCAACGAAAAGTTACAAAAAATACATTGCAAGTTTCTTTTGTTTTTTTAGCCCTTCCGTAAAAACTTAACACATAAAAACTTATTATTTATATTAAAATTTAAACACTTGGTGTAATTGAAGAGCATGAGGTAAAGTAGAACAACAAAATAATAAAAACTGCTCAAGACACGTATTGTTTCTACAAAAAGAGGTATTACAAATTTTATAGCAATACGGAGCCCTCGATGCGCGAGTCTGACACGGATTTCTACAGTTTTTAGTTTGTGTGATGAACATTAACTTGTTCAAAAGCTAAATGACTCTGGGCTTTAACAATAAAAGTTTGTATATTGTGTATTTTTTGCACTCGACAATGCATCCCACCTATTTCGGGTCGTGATAGTGATTCAGCCAAGTTTTGTTTTTATTTTGTTGTATCTAAACACGGCGGTGGACAGTGAACACAATTGATTTTGTTGTGGACTCGAGTCCACAAAGGAAAGCTAACTGTGAACATTTTACAGCAAACGATCGAGCATTTCAAACAAATCCATCCAATGATAAGCGCAGACACTAAGCTGTACCAAGAGAGATTATGAATTAAATATTGATAAATGTGGTGTTTGCTTGGTTACTAATGTGAAAATATTAATATTAAAATTCGAATACAGCTAAATACTTTTAATTTTTTTACTTTAAGCACGATCCTGTGTAATTTTTGATTGATAGACATTTTTATACGCTACCAAAATAATATTGAAAATATTGCCAGAGAAACGAGAGGCTAAAATTCGAGATTTTTTTGGGTGTTCTGGGCTCTATACAAATACTCGTATCATTGCGCGTGTGGTACGCTCAAAGATTAGTACCTAGCAACCCATTTCTACCCGGGAGAGTCGTAAAAGGCAACTAAATGATTATGAACTGGAGGAATCTAGCTACTATCCTGCAGTAGATGTTTCATGGGATGTTATGATGATGATGTTACAAGAAGTGCGCCAGCAATTGTGAAATTATCTTTTTCAAAGAAGATTTATCCGAACACAGGAAGTGTTAAATATTTCGGACAAAAAATCTGAATAACGGAAGTATTAATTGTTGTTTTGTTTGTGTACAAAAGCTACAGTCAAAAGCTACACAATCGCTGAGCCAAGCCTGTGTTGACACGTGGTCCTTAAGGAGTTGTCTGTTTGTTTGTAGTTGAGGCAGTTCACTATTATCTTATCTGTGGTTGAGGTGTCCCCGTTTGTGTTTGTTTTGTCTGTGGATCGTAACATGTAATTCGAAACTATAAAGATATTTTGGGTAACTTTATTGCTTCATAAGCTGGCAATATAACGTAATAAAGAAATAAAGTCTCTCTAAACAATTTTTGATGAAAGGCTGGAATAAAATTACTCTTTATGCTTTAATTTTAATAAATCTATCTCGCATATTATCTTTTTAGGGCTACCCTTAAAGTTTCATCATATCGGTCTGTCTGTCTGTCTGTCTGTCCATCCACGGTTAAAATTAGAGACCCTTTAAGTAACAGAAAACTTTACTTTGATACAAGTATACATAGTCACGCCTACAAAGTGGTAAGATATATTTTTTTTATTGGTTTTAGGTTACCCCCCTGCTAATGGGCATAAAAATATTTAGTGTCGTACAATATTTTGTTTAAAAGTATTGTGTGTAAATGTCATTTTTCGAATTAGGGATCCATTTGCAAATTTTTGTAGTCAAGTGACCCTCCCTTCTGCCAATTAAATAGTTGTTTTATATGATGAAATTAAAAGGGAAACTAATACAACTAAGTAGACTGTACAGTATTACGAATAATAGTCTAAATACTGAATAATAGCAATAGCAATCAGGTGATCGACCTTGACCTTGTTAGAGGGAGAAAGTTTGTGAAAAAATCTAAACCTGCTTAACAATACTCCTAAAGCAACTACGGAATCCTTCACTGCACGTGGCCAGATACACACTTGGCTGTTTATAATTATTTTTATTATTATTAATGTTTTTATTAGCTACTAAAGCCCTTGAAAGGTCGGATCAACAGACAGCTTGGTAAAAGGGGTTTGGCACTCTTTATAGTTTCGAAACCCTTATAATAAGTCTTTCCACTTCACAGCTCAACAAAAAACAGTTTAATACACAGTAAAAACTGCAAACATTTCATTTCAAAGCGAGCACCAATCAATAAAACTGTGATTTCCCCTGTCCGAAGCCATTAGTGCGCTGGCTTAACGCCAGCTTATGCCCTCGTGGACTCGGCTTTACGGCTTCGGTGTGACGGCGGCCTTATAGCTTAGCCGGCCTCCTGATGTGTGGCTATTTCAGATCATTGGTTAATATTTCGGGGCTTAAGTCCGTGACTGTACTTAACCTAAAAAATACCGGCCTATATAGGGTGACCTTTAATTAGTTCTAGTCCTTTGATAGAAAAGGGTATGCATGTACACATGATACCGAACAACTTGAACTTGAGGAACATAGGTCGAAATACGAAAATCACGTTTTGACCTCCCATAGAAACTGCATCAGCTGATAGCGCATTTTGTATGGGAGGTAAAATTTGATTTTTCGTATTTCGACCTACGTTCCTTGGGAAAAGTTGTTCAGTATCATGAGTACATGCATATCTTTTGCTATCAAGTACTAATTAAAAGTCACCCTATATAGTGCGTATTGGGCCACTCGCGATTTATGGTTCAAATGTACGAGTAGCGTCAGGAAGCAAGTTTTAATTTTTTCATTGATATTTTTTCTCCAAATGAACAGCGAGGTACGCCTGATTGCTATTGCTATTTATACTATTTCCAGTAATTTGACTGTTCACATGTAAAGTCTATTTAGCTGTGATAGTTTTTTTTTTCTTTTAGTTTTTAAATTAATTATATGTATTACCACTGTGAATTTTTGAAAATTTTCCGATATCAACCGTTTAGCAGGCAGATGCATGGGAAGGGGAACACTTGGCTCTAACAAAAAATTGCGCTTTTAAGCAAAATATTTCGTGAACGGATCCTTAAATAGAAAAACTTTTTGAGAACACTCGCAATGTATTAAAAGACAAAAAAAAACTAACGAAACCCCACACTATGCATAGGGTAGATGAGAAGAAAGAAAATATCCCCAATTTACGTCTAGCACACAAAAAGATTTTTTTTTTTCAATATTTTACTTACTAATACCGGTAAGCCGGTACGACTAATGGTTTCTGAGCTAAGCTGCGGACAGACTGACAGACGAACATGATGAAACTATAAGGGTTCCTTATTGACTACGGAATCCTAAAAACAGTACGTGACATGTATTTACAGCATAGAGTAACACGATTTTCGCGCGCAAAGCCCGGCTTGCGCGGTTTGACGCGTTGCTCTAAGTTTTACAGTCACATTTCAGTTTTAATTTCTACGTTATGTAGTAGCTAAGCTACGAGTATCAATAAATTGTTACGTACTCTAGGCAACAGCAAAATAATAATATAGGCATTTGTTTGTAACAGAAAATGTTGTCCTTCACTCCGTATTAACTAATATCTACTATTATAAATTGTAAATAGATTTAGTCTATTTATTGAAGAAAATAAAAAAATGTCACGCTATGCTATTTTGACGCCCCTGAGGAAATAAAAAAATGTCACGCTATGCTATTTTGACGCCCCTGAAGAACTTTGGACATATTATCTGTTTGTTTATTTGTGTGAGCATCACGCAAGAACTGCTGAACCGATTTTAATGTTTTTTTTTATTTGATCGCTAATAGTTTGACTTAAAAACTTATAGTTTATGTATATTCTAATAATATGTAGATACTTAGGGCGCTATGACAGTAGCCGGAACGTATCTGCCATAAACAAACCATTGCCTCTACAACACGAATTCCTGTGCAAAGCTACGAAGAGAATAGCGCTACGCAGCATTTCTCTCTGGGTGCTTTTTCTGTCATCCAGATTTCCCTCCACCTGCGGATCTGGTACACATGCGTACCATCCGCATCTGATCATTCGACACCAATTTAGCTTTGGCTTTTCCTGTTTTGCGTGCCATCTGCGTCTTAACATATGAAATGGCATATGAAATGATCAAGTGCGGACGGTACGCATGCGTACCAGAGCCGCATGCGCTGAGAGAAATCCGGATGATAGGAAAAGCACCCTTTACCAAAGTCAAAAATGTCAGATCTATTTGAGTACTCCCTTAGCGGTCTTTGCGCGGAAATTCGTGTTGCAAAGGCGGTGGGATAAATTCCAAATACCGTAATAGCACCCCTGTGCGATATCAAGAGTAAGATGAGATAGAAATTAAAGTTTTAAAAGAAACGTGCAACTTTTTTGCAAAAATACGACGCTACTAAAACTATTTACGTAAATTGTACACCTGATTTTCTCCCTCTAGTATACATTTGCTAAGAAAATATTACCTCTTAGTCGCTTGTAGCAGAAATACTACTGGAAGAAAAATATAAAGATAAGTACGATACAGCCAGTGCAGTCACGTTTAAACAAATGTCTCCCTAGCTACTAGATCCGTACTGTTATTAAATATAATGGATAATATTCTTAGTACAATAATAATGAAGCAATTGAGCTGTATGCTGCTACTCTCACAAGGTACTTTATTTATCTTACCGTTGGTTGCAGAATGCCTCGTTATAGTTAATCCTCCTTTAAATCTTTTGCTGACACTTTATTTTCCAATAAAATATGAAACGGCTTTTGTACACATGGCCGCTCATACTTTGACCTTCCGCTGGTTTAGCTTATACTGGTTCTGCTTATACTTGCTTCCGTGCGTAAAATTGACTGGTACTGTCAACATATGTGAACATATGAGTATTGTACACTCGGGGAAGAAAAAGGTTTGCCACCTTAACATTGGTTTTTGCTTGCACCAGTGCCAGAATCAATCTTACCAACATCTTAATATTTAAGTAAGTGTTGCGTTTAGTGCAAATATTTGTTAAATGAGACAAGAACTCTATGAAAAGTAAAACAATCATGAGAAACTCGTAAAAACGTTACTTACTAGGATTCACAGCATGTCCTTCATCCACCACGTGCATCGACAAATGAAGAAGCACCAGCAGTATTGCTGACAACTGCAACAAAAGAAATTTAACATTAAATCAATAAAATATACTCCCGATTGCACAAAGCGTGTCTCTTAGCATGTAATGTATAACGTAATGTTGGCACACAGTATGTACTCTTTAAGAATAAATAATGATGATGCGTTTTAAAGTTGAAGATCCTTTTCTTTGTAAGTGTCGTTGAGGGTTCCGCTTCCGCATCCTCATTGTACGCGGAAGTTTCGCATTTTTCAGACTTCCTCAACCGCTACTGATTCCCTATAAAAGCAAGTTTAAAATTCCTCTTCCGCTTTCGCTTCCTCTTAGATATAAGAGAAACTTATGAGGAAGTCTCAGTAGCGCCTTGTAGCGCGTTTGGAGAACATTCGTGTGAAACTGCCAATAATTTTGTTTGAAAAGTAGTTCAGTTTATTTATTTCACTGTCCTCTTAAAAAAATTAAACACTATCTTTGTAAGACCTTATGTATTACTTCCACTCTTCTGAACCTTCCTCTTCCTCAACCGCTTCCTCTTCCTCATCCGCATCCTCTAAAATTGTGCTCTACACTTCCTCGTCCACTTCCTCTTCCTCATAACCACTTCCTCATCAATTCTAGTAGGGCTGTGGTCTCTACCTACCCCGACGAGAAAGTGGCGTGATTTTATGTATGTATGTTCTTTCTCAACAAAACAGCAACTGAATGTGCCCTCATTAAGATGATGCGAAATGACTGTCACGTAATTATAACTTATGTACTCGTATGTTACCATGCACACTCCTTATAATAATATTACATTCACAGCGTACATTTCAACAAAAATAAACTCACTAAGATGATTCAAATTCTCCGCGTAAGCACAGAGAGAAAACAGCAAATATCCGGGAATTTTAATGGCCCCATTTTTATACACCATTCCTCTCTTATGACACCTTTTGTACTTAAGTCGGGTGCACTTAAAAATGCCACAAGTTGTATAGAAGTTGTATAGAAGCTCTATAGTAGCTGTATAAGGTACAATGCAGCTAGTAAATTGCATTAAAATTCCTCTTTGTGCACGACAGCGGAGCAAAATGAAAAATTAAAATATACTCGTTTTTTGCAATCACTAGTGATGGGATTTGGATAACGATTTGGCTCATACAAATTCATAAGTAAACAATAACGAAATAAAAATGTGAACATTCCAATCCAATTCCAAGAGTTCCAAAAAAATTAAACATATTTTTATTAAAAAACATACATACATACATACATAACATCACGCCTCTTTCCCGTTGGGGTAGGCAGAGACCACAGTCCTCCACCTGCTACGATCTTGACAAACTTCCCTTGCTTCCTGTACTTTCATCAATCCTTTCATACATGCTCGTCGGTTTAGGGTACTTTTAACCTGGCCTTTATTCAAAACGTCCTGAATTTGGTCCTGGTACGTTCGCCTAGGCCTTCCCCTTCCAACGTTTCCATTCAAACAATTATATCTTAATGCCTCGTACCAAAGGTTCATCGTATCTGTATATGGATAATAACTTCTACGTTTAACCTCAATCATCCACGTCTCGAAAACTGGCTGTAAACCGGCTTGCTTAGGTCATTTTGCGTTTAGGTCGTTCAGAGTTTATGTCATTCTTTATTTAGGTCGTTCTGCATTTGGGTCGTTCTGCTATTAGGTCATTCTGCACTTAGGTCGTTCAGAGTTTATGTCATTCTTTATTTAGGTCGTTCTGCATTTGGGTCTTTCTGCTATTAGGTTATTCTGTGTTTAGGTCATTCGCGTTTAGGATAATCTACGTTTAAGTCGTATAGAAGTTAAGCCAATATTGATTTTAGGACATTATGCGTAGGTTCCTAAAAAAACCAAGCAAAATTTGCATGGATATGCTTAAATCTTGTCTTTTATTCAGTTACTTATCTCTGGTTTGAATTTGCACAAGTCGAGTAACGGTCTGGTCATGAGAACGACTTTTTATTGAGGAGCAATTATTGGAACTGTCAAATGAATACGTCAAAAACCAAGAACTTTTTATTTTTGTATCCATAAAAGGTTCTCCTATTATTATCAACCCAACACTATCTACTCTATTATATCTCGACTTAGTAGAGAGTTTTTGTAATCACCCTTCCCTTTCAGGAGCAGTATGTAAGCTTACACAAAACACACGGTAATGCAAACTATACATATATTAAGCTGCATAATTCTTTGAATACTGGTATAAAATGGCTTTGCTAAGTAAATTGTAAATAGGGCCATTCGTTGGTGGAAACACTTTGACCTTGAGCCTTGTTTCATAGCTCTAGTTCAGCTTATACTGGTTTTGTTTCTACGTGATTGCATGATTGCGTTTGTAGCATAGCTCTAGTTCAGCTTATACTGGTTTTGTTTCTACGTGATTGCATGATTGCGTTTGTAGCATAGCTCTAGTTCAGCTTATACTGGTTTTGTTTCTACGTGATTGCATGATTGCGTTTGTAGCATAGCTCTAGTTCAGCTTATACTGGTTTTGTTTCTACGTGATTGCATGATTGCGTTTGTAGCATAGCTCTAGTTCAGCTTATACTGGTTTTGTTTCTACGTGATTGCATGATTGCGTTTGTAGCATAGCTCTAGTTCAGCTTATACTGGTTTTGTTTCTACGTGATTGCTGCTGTGCGTACCTATAGTCATTAAGGCCATGATAAGATTCATCATAACATCCCATGAAACGTCCACTACAGGACAGGGAGCTCCCTCCAGATATCCAGCTTTTGCTGGAAAAATGTAAAGGGGAAGTACCATAGTCACCTCACTTGTTAGCGTTACGGCTGGCACCATAGACCGCGGTTGTAGGTGACCGCAGTAAGTAAGATGTTAGATATAAAGGAGGATGCTGCTGCCCATCCTCCAGTTTATAACCCTTAGTCGCCTCTTACGACACCCACGGGTATGTATGGGTTGGTTTGGTACTATTGTTTGCCGGCACCACACGGGACATGATAAGATTAGATTTATTTATTTCATATTATGAGATTCTAAAGTACATAAGTTGTTCAGATGTCAGTGAAGAACGTGATCGTCAAATAATAAAACAAATAATAAAACATGTACTTAGTATCCACCTCAGAACAAAAACCTCCTTGTCAAATTTCTTTGGTATCCACGAGGTATATTTGAAAACAATATAATAATTTATAATAACTATAAAATACCGATTAATCTATACATATAATAAAAGAGTAGAAACCGCGTGTCTGTACTTTTGATAAATTTATAAAAAAATTAGTGTCGGCGATAAAAAACGACTAATAGAACTCAAAAATATGTTTTCTGAACTTTTTGTCTGTCTGTCTGTCTGTATGTTTTCGATAAACTCCGAAACTACTGAACGGATTTTCTTGCGGTTTTCGCAGATAGATTGAGCTTAGCTCTGAGCAACATATAGGCTATGTTTCATTCAAATCGGTTCACTCAATCAGAAGCTAAACTTATGTAAAGCATCAAATTGCCTGTACGATAATAACTCACAAACCGATTCAAACTGAGTTTTAAATTACGAGTTTGGCTTTCTTTTGTGCAACATAAAAGTTTAGTTTCATTGCAAACGGTTCACTTAGACAGAAGGTACGCTAAGTTTCATGCGGCGGCGCAAATAACTCACAAACTATTGAACGGATTCAAACGGGGTTTCCAATAAACTGTCAAGCTTATTTCTTTGCAACATATTAGCTTACTTTCATTGAAAACGGCTCACTCAGACAGGTGCACGAAATTTCCAGCGGAGGCGCCAATATCTCACAAATAACTGAACCGATTAAAACGATGTTTTCAGTAACGTATTTGGCTTACTCCATGCAACATGTATGCTTAGTTTCATTGCAAACAGTTCACTCAGACATAAAATACACTAAGTAACAACTCACAAACTACTAAACGGATTTAAACGGGGTTTTCAGTAACGTGTTTAGCTTAATTCTTTGCAAAGTATTAGCTTACTTTCATTGAAAACGGTTCACTCAGACAGAAAATGCCCGAAGTTTCAATACGCGGCGCCAAGAGCGAACAAACTACTGTACCGACTCCAACTTGCATTTCCATGACGTGCTTGGATTAGGTACTTCCGTGCAACATATAAGCTTAGGTTAGTTGAAAACGGTTCACTCAGATAGAAGTTACGCAAAGTTTCAAGCGAAGGCGCGAATAATTCAAAAACTTTTGAGCAGATTCAAACCTGGCTTTCAATAACGCGTTTGGCTTACTCCTGTGCAATAAATAAGCTTAGTTTCATTGCGATAGGTAGGTTCACTCTGACAGAAGATACGTAAAGTTTCAAGCTGCAGAACCAAGAACTCACCTACTGAACTGGTTCAAAGTCAAACGAGGTTTTCAATGACGCGTCGAGCTTCTTTCTGTGTTCTTTAGCTTTATTTCATTGCAAACGGTTCACTCAGACAAAAGGTTCGCTAAATTTTAAGCGGCCGCACCAATACCTCACAAACTACTTGAACGACTTAAACGGGGTTTTCAATAACGTATTTGGGTTGCTTTCGTGCAATATTGAACTTTTTTTTATTGCCATCGGTTCATTCAAACAGATAATAGGCGAGTTCAAAGTTTCAAACTGTGAACCGAGCTGTAATAAAAAAAAGCTTATAATTTTGTACGGAAGAAAGCCCAATACGTTGTTGAAAATTCCGTTTGATCCGGTCCAGTTATTTGTGTAAAAGTCGTGGGTACAGCTAAAGATTCGTAAAATCTAGATTTAGTTTTATTGTAAAAATAATAATAAAAAAATTCCTGTTTCGGCATGGTGGTGCAACAAATGTAAAAAAATATATGAAAGTTCTAAAGTTTTGAAAACTAAGGAAGTAGGTACTTATAAACGAAATACTTCAAAAAATAAAGAGAGAAGTGAAAAATTGTTTTTTAGGAATTGTCTTTTAAGGGGAGAGATAAGTTACAAAGATTGTACGGAAGTGAAGTCCAACAGTTTTGTATGTAGGTAGGTACATGTAGAGTTAAAAGCATGTGAAGCTAGACACGTTGGACTTTGTACCGCTCTTTCTCTTTTCTTTCGCAGTAGAAACAGAAGCTAAAGTGACTGAGCCTCAGATTTAATTAGGCTTTGTTTTGTATAAGAAATAACGAAACCCGTATCATAGTTACTCCGCGTGGAATTCGACTATGATTTTACACTTACGAGGATAGTGGGCGATCTCACAGTCCGCACATAAACAATCCGTATTATCGGTACTCTGTATACCTAATAACATAAAGGCGAGAACTGCACTGTCTGTCTGTCTGTCTGTTACAATTTCATAACTAATCCGATAAACCGATTGTGATAAAAACTTGGTACGAAGATAGTTTGAACCATGGGAAAAGTCATTAGCTACTTTTTCTGAACCCCACGCGGACGAAGTCGCGGGCAACAGCTAGTGTAACCAATAAATCTAAGCTTTGGTTTCAACGTTTTGCAATAGGTTCACGAAAGAGTCAGGTATTTTTAAACAATAAATTTTCTTTTAAGAAAACATTCATCTTAAATTACACGAGGTACACGTTTGTAAACACAATACACACACAGAAAATAAGTCTATCGTTTTACATACAGAAAGCCCTAATTATCTACATTCACAACACATTATACATGAATTTATATGATTTTGTTTACAAAACACCTGACTCTTAAGTGAACTCCTGTAATGCTTACGTGGGTCGAAAAACCGTCAGACATAAGTGGGACTGGGCGGGACATAAAAGTCGAATGCATTCGCGACTGTGGGCGAGAATAGTTACCCAAAGGGTACACCTTAATCGCCAACGCCGCAGGGGTAGACCACGAAAAAGGTGGCGTGACGATTTACACTCATACCGTCGCGATTGGCCAAAATTTGCTATGGACCACGACAGTTGGAGAACCGAAGGGGATGCCATTGCCCAGCAATATGACAGTATAGACTATTAAAAAAATACTAACAACTGATTTAAGAAGCGTCAACGGAATGAACAAAACTATCGCAATTGGTAATTTGAAAACGGAAAAACCTTTACTGTGGTACATACGGCACCAAATAAGAGGTAACAAAATCAGTACAAGCTAAACCAGTGCTATGCTACATACCACCGATACCAACAGACCCGCTCAAGGTCAAAGTATAAGTACTAACGTGTGGCTAGCTATACCTGCTACAACTTCCATAAATTATTTTCAAAAGTGGACTGTTATTATTAGCGATTGATTTTCAAACTTTATTCAAGTTTTTCTTATAGCATCATAACATTGCGGTAAATTTTAATCGTTAAATAATAATCAAAGAGTATAAAATATGTACACTGATGAAATTAATATAGTAGGTATGTAACATGAGTTATAAAGAACATGAAAATTATATTTCGTTGTAGTAAACCCATGCCAATTAACTTATGAATAATTAATAGTTGGCACGAAGGGCCTCGTTACTTTGAAAAAACATTGTATTGTTTTTCAATCCAGTTTATGATTTTCTAGCACGAATATTTAAAAAAGTATAGGGTCCTAATAAAATTGTAGTGTAATTGTAGCATGTTACTTCTAAGTATGGTCTACCATAAAACTATTAAACTTTTTTTACGCGACATAGTATTAGGTCGAAATACGGAAAAAACTTCCACTTCCTATACACTGCTTCAGCTGATTGGACATTTTGTGTAGGTTAGTGTTTTTTTAAATATTATAATTATAACCAAGCAAAAAAAAAGGAAAGGAAGAGAGGAAAGGGGAAAACTGTTCAGTTTAATAGACTAAGTAACATGCTAAAAATTATAAAAGACTACTTCATTAAGTTGTTCAATAACATAGGTAGATAGTTCTAGCTCTTCGGGGTAGTCCCCCAAATAGGTTTTTCGTATTTAGAATTGTTACACGTATTACGGTGAGGGGGCCTGAATTGTCTATAATAAATTCGGAAATAATAGCGATATCGTCCGCTTAAAATCCTTCTAAACTACAAATAAATTGGTCTAAAACAACAAATATTTTATAAACACACGTAAAGAACTTTATCCTGTATAGGCGGAAATAAAACTAAAATTTCGACCAGCTGCCGGCGCTGAATTTAAAACCCGTTTCCGTAGAAGTTTGTTTAGAACTAAACTCGGTGTAGGAACTAAAAACTAGGGGGAAATATTTTTCGCAGCCTGGATACTTTACGTGCGCTCGGGGCTACATATTCGTGTACGGAATAATAATCTTTGTGGAAAAAGAGGGATTTGAAAGATTGCGTGTTTGTCTGTAATTAGCCAAAGCATGGCTTCATATGACTTTCAAGTATTTACTAAAATATGCAAAAAACTCTTTGTACAGATTTATTCAGTTTTACCATGGAGGAACAATAAGAAGAACTGACCATCCCCTTTTAGAAATCGTAACCAGGAAAAGTATAAAACTAGATGGCGCTAATAAATAGTCCGGGAAGTTATTATGATTTATCGAATATTCTGCTAAAAAATAAACCGAATTTCAATGTTAGCGTTCCTTCACATTGAATCTATGTTAAAATTTTGAATGATTTTTTGGCAGAATGCTAGACCATAATTAATTTCAAGATTATTTGAAAGCGCCATCTAGTTTCCATGAGTTTTATGCCTTTCCAGGTAAAGTTTTCTAGTATAGGGATTATCAGTCTTATTATTATTCGTTCATGGTTTTACTCCTTTATTAACAGCCTCAGAGGTGTAGTGGTTAAAGCGCTCGGCTCTCGATCTGTAGGTTCTAGGTTCGATTGCTGGTGGGGACACCGTCGAACAAAAATCCCTTTGTGCAACCTACCCAGTTTGATTAGAACATTGCAGGATGAATCATCTGATTGTCCGAAAAGTTAAATGATTCCGTGCTTGGGAAGGATTCGTTGGTCCCGACTTCTTCTTCGTGTCAATGTACAAATACCATGTCGTGATTAAATAATTTCCTCCCAAAATCTTGCCACTTCTACGGCTTTGTCCGATGCCTCGCGCAGGTCCTTGCCAGTGCAGGGGCACAGTGGACAAGAGAGCAAGTGCGCCATGCTCTGAGATGGAGCTCCACAGTCACAGTGCCTTATCAACTGGTCTGCGAAGCCCCACCTCGCCTTGTTTTCTCTGCAGCGGCCAACCTGAGTTCGCAGACGGTTTAGCGACTTCCAGGTTGACCACTGCAGATTGTGTCCAGGTGGCACCCGACTAATATCAACCGATGTAGTCGTTAATGAGCCATGTCAGAAGCCTTTGTAGGCTCAACAACTCTGACAACAGGGTATGTTAGGTCGGTCATCGACCTTGCAACCCACACGATATGATGATAATTTTTTTTACTGAAAACTTAAACCTAATGTTCGGTTATTCACCCTTCTTATAGTATCCGTGTCTACAGGTAGAACAGAAATCGATAGTAGACAAATGCTTCGCTCTATAATAGCCGCCTCAAACTGAAAATTTCATAAGGTGAGCAAGCTATGCTACCCGCCAACAGGTGGCGCTGTAGGTTTATGTCTAAAACGCAAATGCTTAAAAATACGGTGAAACGAATTTTTCTAGACATGAGACCTAGCTAGATCGATTTTTCGCCCCCGAAAGCCCCCGTATGGTGAATTTTATCGAAATCGTTGAAGCCGTTTTCGACAAACCGATTAAAAATGTATATAGGATAAAATAGGATAATCTCTATGGAATTGTAGAGAACGTGTGCCAAGGCACACTATGGAGTAGAATTAGAGAAAAAAAATACTTCTTGGTGTATTTTCAAAACATGACGATGCCTGAGGGTCAACGAAGATTAAGAACTCGACAAATTGAGACAGGCACACTACGGCCAAGGCTCTCTGGAGATGTATGAGGGTGCAAGGAGATAAAAAATATACAAAATTTTGGAGAGATTTCTGTCCAGCAGAAATCTTTGTTATGGGATGTTATTATGATAAAGGAGAGTTTCGCTAGTCGGAACGCAAATTTACTCGGATTTGGGCGGAGCACAAATGTGGTCCGACTAGGGAAACTGCCTAGTGAGTGATCGTGGTAATTTCAACGAAAATACCGAAACAAAAACGTTTGCCTAAAACACTTAATTAAGACTTAACATAACGTTTGAGGCAAACGGTTTTGTTTTGGTAATGTCGCTAAAATTACCACGATCACCCCCCTAGGATGTAAGGCAAACACATTGTTTTTAATAATATACCTAGACGGATAAACTCACGTTTTATATTGACGGCATACGGCCGACATCCCAACACATTATACAACATAGTGGAATATAACAATAACATATACCTATATAAAATAGAAACTAACAATATGAAGAGAAAAAAAAGAAGTATAAAATCGCGGATATTAAACCACGTTTAACTGTTTAGTTACTTAATGATGTGTACGAGTATAGCAGTGTTTCGGTTTGAACGATGAGGGAGCCAGCAAAATAACCGACGCACTATCTTAGTTCTCGGGGTGGGTAACGTGCTTTGCTGTCTTATTAGTGATAAGTTATGCCACTAATAAGACAGCGGGCTCCATGGGCGGTGGTGACCACTTTCCATCACCTGCTCGTTTGCTCACTTGTCACAAATAAAAAAAAGGCAAAGCTCATGAGTCGTTTAATGGTAAAATTGTTAACTTATTGATTTTACTTATTCGTGTAGACTATGACGTAACCACTTTTCTCTCCGACTGTACCCAACCTGCCAGGTTGCGCACTGGTAGACCAACATAATGTGGAACTAATAAAATTAAAAAAACCGGTCAAGTGCAAGTCGGACTTGCGCGCCGAGGGTTCCGATATACCTATAGTATTTTTGGAAGCAATAAAGTCCATTTTCAGGACCGCAAAATTAAATATGTTTGTGAAGGTTTTATGTAGATTTAGATTTTTCCTTACACAAACTTCGGAGATAAGGTATATTTTTTTTTAATTTTTCATCATAACTTGAAAACTAAGAAACTTAAAAAAATACAAACATATATTTCAAAATGAACAAGTAAAGCCCTTTCATATGATACCCCACTTGACCTAGTAGCGACAATTTGAAATTTGGCCCCCCCTATTTTGGCCCCCTTTACATTAATAATCATACTTTTTTCAAAATTATTTCATGTCCAATTAAGTTTGGCAACTATATTCTAAAACCATTCCAAATTTCAGGTCGATAGCACCTCTATATCTCAGCAACCGCTGAGATATAGAGGTGTCACAGGCAGACTGACAGACAGACGGACAGACAGACAGAGCGGCACCATAAGGGTTCCTTTTTTTACCATTTTGGTATCGGACCCCTATAAATAAAAAAATATTAGGAAACATTTCACACAAGCTCATCCAATCCCAAACTAGGCAAAGCCTCTATGAGTATCAGAGTCTTTATACAAATAACACCCAGACATAGTACAACCACTCGTGTTCATCAGACAGACAAATGTTTGCCCTGGGCGGGGATCGAACCCGCGGCCCACGGCGTGAAAGGCAGGCTCACTACCAACCACACCAACGGCACAGTAAATATATAAGCTAAAGCAGTATGGAAACTCCTAACAAACGTCCAAAACTGGCGCACTCACACATGCGCACACCGCTACAGGAAAATAAGCAGTTTTCGCGCTGAAGTAAGTCGTGCGTGCCAAAACCATGATACAAACAAATAGGTACATATAGGATTCCTATAAGTATGTCCCTGTCCTTGTGCGATAAAAGGCGACTAAGTATTTTAATATGCCCTTGTGTCATAAAAGGCGACTAAGTATCTTAATCTGCCCTTGTGTCATAAAAGGCAACTAAGTGATCTATTCTTGTGTCATAAAAGGTGACTAAGTGTCTTTATCTGCCCTTGTGTCACAAAAGGCGGCTAAGTTTCTTTATCTGACTTTGTGTAATAAAAGGCGACTAAGTGACTTAACCTTTCCTTGTGTCGTAAAAGGCGACTAAGTGTTTCGATCTGCCCTTGTGTGGTAGAGGTAACTTAACCTTTCCTTGGGTGCTAAAAGGCGACTAAGTGCCTTAAGCTTCTGACTTAACATTTTATGCAAGACTATCTGCTAAATTTAATTTTAACTTTAATTAGACACGATCAGAAGTCCCAGGACCATACAATTGAATAGCTTTCCTTAAAGGATTTAGGTCGAAAGACGAAAAAATTTTTTCCCCCATACAACTATCGGCTGACGCAGTTTCTAATGCTAATGGCCATAAAAAAATATCATTCGTATTTTGACTTCTAACGTAAAGTTGTTTAGTTTTACGGTCCGAAAACATGCTGAAAGGAACACAGTTGATAGAAGCACCCAATATTTGAGTTCATCATACTATTCTTATTACAAAACTTCTGGGTTACAACCCTGACGCTGAGACGCAGAATAGTTCTTTTTTCAAAAAAAGGCCCGAGTTCCATACTGCTTTAGCTTATATATTTACTGTGCCAACGGGCTTGTAAAAAGAAAATAGGCTACTGCTGTCGCAAAAAAAATGTTTTGTTGAATTCGATGTTTGACAACTTGCAGGAGCTCTCAGATTCTATACCTACTACCGTGGACACTTCCATCTAACTCCCTTAAGGTCACTTTAGCTTACGTACGCAAATTTAAAGCCCCCTGTAGCCGCGCTTTTGTGACCTTGTAAAGACTAAAAAATATAGAGAAGATGATTAGTACGTTTACAAAATTATTTCGAAATAAGAAAACTTGTTTTTTGTTCATTTTTGGCAAATAATAACAAACTAACTGCATTTTATCTGTAAAAGGATCACAGTGCCCAATGTGCCTATTTCCAGAAAGACAACGTACAAAATTATTTAACAGCAATAAACTACTAAAAAAACCAACCAAGTGCGAGTCGGACTCACGCACCGAGGGTTCCGTACCACTAAGATAAAAATACCGTCTTAGTTATGGACTCGCAGTTACACAGAAGTGTATTAAATGCCCGCGAACCCGACAAGCACTTGACCAGTTTTTATTATTTGTTGTTATTTTACAGGTTTTTCACTATAAACATTTTAATGATTGTAAGTGTTTTCGGTTTTACGAAAAAGCTAAAACAAAAATCGAGTAAAACGCTTAGAAAAATATGTATTTGGTAGGGCACCCCTCCTTAATTCTTATTTTTTTTTCGTTTTATTATTTTTTATTATAGCGCCTACAGAAATGAATATTCTATGAAACTATCAACTATCTACCTATTACTGTTTAAGAGATATAGCCCGCTGATAGACAAATTAACTTAGAAAACTTAGAAAATAACTTCCAAAACCAATTTACTTTAACGTGATTTGAACAAATGTTAAACATTTTCTCATTAAACATCGTTAGCCTCGATCTATCTTCCTCAGTAAATGTTAGCTTATTTACTATCTAAACGTAACCAATTAGCTAAGGCCTTTACATAGACAAAGGTATTCCATTATCGAATCACAGACTGAGATTTGGAGAGGTCAGGTTAGCCTAGACGCATAGATCTGGTGACACATGGTATGGTGATAATCTGGAAGCTATATTGCAGCACGTGACATCTATCCTTGCATTAACCTATATCTAGTTGCATACATGGTTTGATTTATACCGTGTGACATTTGGTGTCTTAATTGAAAAGGCATTAAGCGAAGCTGTCTATGGCTTCATAGTGTTACAATGTAATGAGGCTTTTGTGAAAAGTCTGTTTGGGGAAGTTGTACCACCAACTTGCTTTTTTCTGCCGTGAGGCAGCAGTGTTTGCACTGCTGTGTTTTGGATTGAAGGAAAAGAGAGCCAGTGAAATCACTGGCACATAGGACACACTATCTTAGTTCTCAGGGTGGTCAACGCGCTTTGCTGTCTTGTTAGTGACATTTATGCTACTCATTTATGCTATGGGCGGTGGTGACCACACCATCAGGTGGCCCACAAGCTCGCTTGCTCACTTGTAACATAAGAAAAACAAAGTGATCAAAACATTGTGTTACTAAGAAGTCAATAGCCAATCAACTATAACTTTGTTTAGTACAGTAATTCGTATGGCGATAAAATATAGCTTACATCTCTCATATTCGGTAAGTAAGTTCTTAAAACCACCAAATGGGGCTTAAAGGTGACCAGTTAGCGCTCTAGGGTAATAATGTAGCTAAAAAAAGCCCTAGGGCGGGCGGTAAGTAATTAAATTTTGAAAGAGTGAAGTGTTTTTTTTTTTATTACTTACCGCCCTAGGGCTTTTCTAGCTACATTATTACCCTAGAGCGCTAATCGGTCACCTACAATTTGGTGGTAAAAGTGAACCTACTTACCTCACAATCGAGATGTAAAGCAGAGTAGTTAGCTCGGGTGTAAGCATCAATTGCACCCTCGAACTATAGGCGCCCTCGCTGCGCTCGTGCGCCTAAATATCTCGGGCTGCAATTAATGCCTTAAAGCCCTTGGCTAGTCATCTACTACTAAGCGGCTGTTACGGTTACGTTGTAAATTAAGTGATAATTACACTCTCATCAGTCTGCATTTCCAGCAGCGCTGTGTCAGGGCGCTAAGCTGTGAGCTAGGAAAATTCCAACCTATAAGATTGCGAATTTTCCTTGCTTGACAAATGTGCTATCAAATGGAGCAATCCTATTGGCTGAAATTTTCCAGCGCATAGCTTAGCTCCGAACAACGCTGGTTGAAATTCACCTTCAAGCTATTTTAACGAGCCCATTTAATCTCATACAAATGTTTGTACAAATAAGCCAAATACAAAATAAGTTTTCTCTGCTATTCTTTTCATATAAAGTATGAAACATCAACACAACAGACACAAATTTATCACTTCGAGATATATTTGAACGATCAAACAAGCAATATTTGTATATATATATAACGAACGAACGATTAAACGAGCAATATTTGTAATCGGTTTCTCGAAAACGGCTCTAACGATTTCGATGGAATTTAGTATACAGGGATTTTTTGGGGCAAAAAAATTATCTAGTTAGGTCTTATGTTTGGGAAAATTCGTCTTCATTGTCTTTTTAAATATTTCTTAGCGCGTTTTAATGCGTTCAAGGAACTTACAGCGCCATCTGTTGTTGAGTAGCATAGGTTGCTCACCCGATGATATTTTAATCATACAGAGCATAGCTCGGTCGCCCAGGTACTATTCATAATAATTGAGTAATAGTCTTGAATTTGGTTGATAAGTTAAGTAAAGTTAAGTTGAAGTACCAAATTCAAGACGTTCTACCAAATTCAAGACGTTCTGAATAAAGGCCAGGTTAAAAGTACCCTAAACCGACGAGCATGTATGAAAGGATTGATGAAAGTTCAGGAAGCAAGGGAAGTATGTCAAGATCGTAGCAGGTGGAGAACTGTGGTCTCTGCCTACCCCGACGGGAACAAGGCGTGATGTTATGTATGTATGTATGTATGAGTAATAGTGAATTCCTTCCTCACTCATGTTTACTTCGCCATGAGCCACCAAAATCTTCAAACTTGGCTCATACAGAATCAGGCGCTGGTCTTTTTACCATAGGGAGTCCAGAAACACCGCAGGATATCACCCACACTTGGTTGATAGTCCACACATTCGCACATAAAGCTTTAAAACATCTTTTATAATGCGCACGGCCGAAGAGTTGAATTATCTGCCTGCGTCTGTGTTCCCGAGTTAATATAACCCGAACGAATCTAGTTAAGTTGCGAGTGAATAGGTTTCTCCTGGGAAAGCTCGTCCCATTGTTCACCTCATCTATGTACTCAAGACTAGATTGAGGTCAAGAGTAAGCCCATTGACAATAAAATAAAAAAACTCTACGGACTGTGCCAATTACGCTACTAAATTGCTACGAGCTACTACGGCGTAGCCGATTAGCTACGAAGTTTAGGTATAAGTATATTGAAACAAAGTGATATGCCTTACATAGACATAGATCTTAGATTTGGTTGTACCCTACACTGCTCAACACCTCCAACACCAAATAAAGTCTGATGTCTTTTGCCACCATCTGCCAAGTCGAATTTTCGCACTTCGACTGTTATTGGAAGATATTCAAATGTTCCTCCGTTTTCTACATTGTCACCTTTCATCAGATAAGATGGTGTAGACTATTCTGTTTGAATACTAAGAGGCGAATTGGAGATGAAGTCTGTCGAAAATTTGTGTTCAATATGAGAGCTTTCCGCCGTGAATACTTAGTGCATATTTGGGTAAAGCGTTTAGTACTAGAACTAGATGAAATTATGTCTCTGACTTTACCTTTATAGTAGTTTATGCAACGGTACATGATGAGGAGTATAAACCTCGAGTGTCGGTTTATGAGACGCAGGCGAGCGTAGCGAGCCAAGTTCCATGATAGAAGACACGAGTGTTTTATATCTAATTATGTGGAGTTGCATACACTCTGCATTATCTGCTCTCATATCGTGAATCCTAAAATAATGTGTTCAAAAACAAACCTTAATGTTTTTCTCTTTTTCCGGTGATAACTGCTAAGTGAAGTTCCTATAGCTGCTTTAAAAACACTCGAAGGCAAATCGTAAACGATTTTATCACTTATTTCGTTACAAAAGTAATAAAAATATGTAAATACAACTTTTGTTTGCTGAGTTTTCCATTATTGCAATGAAACCTCCTTGCAGCCACAGACTACAAACGCATCAAGCTGTCAATGGCGTGCCTATAAAAATCAAAAAAATGTTTAATAGGTCTCCCGCGATGACTCAATAAATTGTACTTCATAATACACTCCCACAGATAAAAAAATGCTGCTAAGAGTGTTTCTAAGCACAGATTGACATTATGAAGATGTTAACCTTCGATTTTTGAACGCATTATTGAGGATTAACGATATGAGAGTAGATAAACGTATTTATTTACTTTTCTCTCTATTTGTTATATACTTATCTACTGTAATTCTTTCTTTCATGATTTTTATATTTTATATTTCATGAATTTTTCATAATTTGATAGTCCCTGCTTAACTAGGTTAGAAAGAAATAAAACAAATATATAGCCACCTTCCGCAACAATGATGGATGCTATGTACTCACTGTGCACCGCCCGCCCGCCCGCAAATAAATGCGCATGCGCAGGCAACTGCAACACAGCAACCACCCAAAAACAGTGAGTACATAGCATCCATCATTGTTGCGGAAGGTGGCTATATATTTGTTTCATTTCTTTGAGATGGACTTCCGCAAAGTAACGCCTGATTCTATTAACTACTTAACTAGGTTAGAGTCTAATACTTAAAAAACATTGAAAATGGTAAAAAATTTAGTTTAGAGTATTGCAGGATAAATTGCCTGATTATCTTTATCCGACAAGTTATATGATTCCTTGCTTCGGAAGACATGTTAAGCCGTTGATTCCGGCTACTATCTACAGAAGAAGTCATTAATGAACCATTTCAGAGACCTTTAGTAGCTGCAAACATGACACACTTGCTGTATGCCCATTTCTCCAGTTTCCTGCACTCGGAGGGACCTTTTTGACCAAAAGGCTATTGATGTGGCTTCTGAGTCGGTTTTAAAAAAAGAAAAACTAGTTTTAATTTTCTTGATAGATAGCGTTGTTGTAGGAAAATTTAACTGTCAAATTATTTTTTCCTATCTGTTGTCTGTCAAGTAAGTGTTGCCTAAGGAGGTTTATTTACTTCACGCTTCATCTATGACAGATTTATTTTGAGTTCTTTAGCAACTCTCGTCAGCGCCATCTATGGACACCTTTGAATACTCAGTTGACGCTTAGCTGCGAAACCGGCTCATTTTGCCATTGACTCGAAAATAAGAAGAAAAAGCTGCTCGATAACTCTGACACCAGGGTTTGTGAGGTGGGTCATCGATCTTAAATCCTACATGATATGATGATGATGACTTAGTAGCGTACTTGTAGACGTTTGGTCTCCTTACTTTCCCAAACTTTAAAAATCAATAACATTATGCCCCCCTTGTGGTGCCGGCAAAGAATAGTACCAACCCATCTCTACCCGTGGGTGTCGTAAGAGGCGACTAAGGGCTTATGAACCGGAGGATGAGCAGCAGCATCTTTCTGTATCATCTTACATACTGCGGCCACCAAAAACAGCCGTCGCCAGCCGCAACGCTTACAAGCGTGGTGACCATGGTAATCCTCGATCCCCGGCAACCGCCTAAGCTGAGATCCGAGCCCCGTGAGGCGCCCTTAGGCTTGTAGCCTATCGTGTTAATTCTTGGTAGAACCTTCCGCTCCCCACCCGCCCGGTGAAGCTGTGACAGCCAATAAGGCTAATAACAAGGTCATCTTCAAAAAAAAATCTGTGCGTTTCATGGGAGGTCATGATGAACATTACGTCAGGCTTCGTTGCATTAAAATGGCACTAGCCTTACTATACTTATCTGTATTAGTCTTAATCAATATAAAGTGCATCTAAGTCTGAGTAAGAACAGCAATAGTATTTACTCTCTGGCTAGCCATCTATCTAGGACTTATGTAAGGACGAAGTTAAATGGCGGATTTGAATGCGGGTTTATTAAACTTTAAAGAAAGACCCGGATTACGACTGCGGGTTCTTACCTCGGCGGCATTAATTTTTTTGTTCTTTTTTAGTGCGGTTACACACGAATAAAAAGGCGATAAAAATAATTCGAACATGATGTCTGTTAATCGGCATAGTTCGCCGCACTTGCGCCCACACATTTTCCATACACTGCCTACACACTGCTGCACACTGTTCAAACACTGTCGCATACTGCTCAAGTTGCTCACACTCTACCCCACACTGCCTTCATACTGCTCAGATGATACGGTACTACAACATAATACTTGACAATATAGTGCAATTACCTGAGAGAAAGTTTAAAGAATGTGGAAAGCAAACATTATGTAAAAAAGCCCACTATAGATTAGATGACTATATCAATGACAAGGAGGTATGGTGCTCTGATATTCCAGCGAAACACATTGTAAAAAGCCGACTCTTAAAGTAGGCCGTGCTGCAGTGGTTTCTTGCCGTTTCTTTTACGCTGCCATAGCACGATCCGAAATGGCGTAGACTCGCTCTATTTGCATTGTATTCTGCATGACATTCAATTGGTATTCTGTAAAGAATCATTGAATAAAATTATCTGAATCTGAATCTCACATTTCTAAGAACCTACTCTCATACCACCCACGCACCAACCACACCTTGTCCGCAGGTTATGAGTCAAAACTAGACATTTTATGTAAATAAACATTATTTGATAGATGAAAAGAATTTTTGGTCTCTACTGAACTTACAAATTCATTAGACTAAAAAGCTTGATAAGAAGATCAAAATAAAAACAAAAACTTCGTTTATCAATATATTCCTATTCATTTGGGGTGAATCATTTTACAAGTATCTAGGAAGTCTTTTAATCAATATTCCTGTTTAGATGATCATTTACACTGCTGGCACTATGTCTTGCACAAATTTGGACCACTTAAAAAGTCTTGTGTGCTCCAAACCTTAACTCAAGATCTTACTCCGTAAATAGCTTTATTTCATGAATTAAAAATGATTCGTGTGATTCTATCTGAAGGATTTTTTATGTGTCTGAAGAACTAAGTACGGTCTAGATTAAGTTACGCTTTCAAAGTATTTCTAGCAAAGAACTCTGTCTTGGTATTATAGATACCTAAATATAGATCTTAGGGTCTTCGGTCGATCGTTGGCTTTATTCTGTTTATAATGTGTTCAAGAAACTGATATTATTTCGATACTGGAAGTAAAGAAAAATAATGGCGATTTATAAACGTATGAGCGAAAATAGTAGATTTTACAACAAGTGCACAAAACGAACCATTCTTCTCGGAAGAATGGAACCTTCTCGGAACCTTTAGCAGCCCGAGCCGAAGGCGAGGGCTGATAGTAATGTCGAGAATAAAATGGTTTTGTGGACGAGTTATAATCTCTGTTTTTCACTTGGATTGCGAGGAAACAAAACGTAAAATTACTCTCTAAATGTAACTGAAGAATGAGTTGTTCTGCTTTAGTGAAGAATATGTTGACGCGCGCGCGGCGCGGGGGGGTGCAACAGGCCCGCGCGCAGGGCGTACACCACCGCGATTACTTTTTTGCCCTAGTGCACAAATAGTCGATTAGTAGCCAAGGGCTGTAAGGCATCAATTGCAGCCCGAGATATTTAGGCGCTCGAGCGCAGCGAGGGCGCCTATAGTTCGAAGGTGCAATAAATTGATGCTTACACCCGAGCTAACTACTCTGCTTTACATCTCGATTGTGAGGTAAGTAGGTCCTTATTACCACCAAATTGTAGGTGACCAATTAGCGCTCTAGGGTAATAATGTAGCTAGAAAAGCCCTAGGGCGGTAAGTAATTAAAAAAAAACACTTCACTCTTTCAAAATTTAATTACTTACCACCCTAGGGCTTTTCTAGCTACATTATTACCCTAGAGCGCTAATTGGTCACCTACAAGCCCCATTTGGGAGTAATAAGGATCTACTTACCGAATATGAGAGATGTAAATTCGATTTTGGGCAGCCTATATCCTGCACAAAAAAGCACTTTCAGAGCATGAGAAGTGATGAAGCAATATTAACCTCCAATAATGTCATTGGAGTGAAGTCGTTGAGCGCTACTTCTTCTTTTGCCAAACTTCTTTCTACAAAGAAGCAAATTCCAAAATTTACAACTACAGGCAATATTCAAACCTGCTTCTTCTCCACCTTCACCGAAAACCCAATTACTAAATAGACAACTGTCGTCCTGTCATATGTTGTCATATTTGAGACGTTTTGTTAGATATTTTCACGTATAGCAGCGTATAGCACACTATTTCTTATGGCCTTTTCACGTTAACTTAACAAACATTTAACCTCCTAAATTAAGTCTACACTTTACACGAATTCCAAGTCCTTGACAGTTTTATTAGAAAAGCGATAACGATATTAACATCTCGTCAAAGTTCTTCTTCTTCTTCGTTTTATAGTTTGTGGCTGCTGCTGATTTGCAATTCAGCCAATGTCAGGTAAATCAGCTTATCACGTTTATCACAATGAAAAATAAAAAGGAAAGATTATTATTATTTAAGAAAGAAAGAACCTGATGTTTTCTGAAATAAAAACGAAAAAGACAATGTTATGGACATCACAACACAAATAGATTACTTACATAGATTATAGTTTAATATTGTTATTATTAATAAATTTTGCCAGGATAGAGAAGGACTTAACAGTGGGGATTGTTAATAAATATTTAGTATTAAGGGGGAACAAAACATCCTCACATTTAAGCAACAACACATACAAAGGGGGACATTTATTATTTAAGGGGCATTGGAAGAAGATGTGATCAATTGTACCCTCGTCTTCACCACAGGGGCAAGATGGGTTATCTTTTAAACGGAATCTATATAGTTGAACTGGAGAGCAAGTGTGACCCAGTCTCAGTCTAACCAAGACACTTGTGACTCTTTTACAGAACCTGCGAAGGGCTGGGTTAAAGAACCAAGGGCGAGGAGTTATACAAGGCTGAATAGATGAGTATTGATACGTGGAGGAAGACCATTTACTTTTCCAATCGGAGTTCAAATATTTGATTGGCAAAGAGATCAAATCATGAGAAAAGTTTTGATAAAATAAACGATCACCACCAGTAACAGCCTCTTTCGCCAGGCTATCAACAGTTTCGTTTCCATTAATACCGACGTGGCTAGGCACCCAAGCCAAAATAACATCTAGATTTGAGTTTTTACAGAGGAACAGCAGCTCTTTAATTTTGCATATCAATACATTTCGAGCGCAATTTTTAAAAGGATTTTGGTGTATTGTTTGTAAGGCACTGAGAGAGTCGGTGAATATTATAGACTGTTTGAGGGACTGATTGGCTACAAACATAAGAGCGCTAAGGATAGCGAGGCATTCTCCGGAGTAAACTGAAGACTCCGGGGGTAACTTGTGCTGGGAGATGTGATTCAATGAGGGGCAAAAAACAGCACATCCAACACAGCTGTCATCTGATAGTTTTGAGGCATCAGTGTATATGTAAGACCAGCCCGGCCACCTAGTGTTTACAATTTGAAGGAAAGACTGATTAGCATTTGTAGTATTTTTGTGGATACCTACGGATTCTAAAATTTTGGGCACTGAAACAAGAGCATCGAATGTTGTGTTATAAATTGGTAATTTATCCGATTTAAATATAGGAGCTTCTAAATCTTTAAGTCGGTTCCAGCTGTTGACTATGAGTGGAGGGGATTTGTGGCTCCAGTATGTTTCTGATTCAATAAGGTGGGCTAGCATATTTAATCTTGGAAAGAGGGGGTGCGTACTTAATTGGATTGATCTGAAGATGTACCGATCCGCTAGATATTGACGGCGAAGTAGTAATGGTGGATCAGCGCACTCTACCTGCAGACCAGCTATAGGGGACGACTTCATAGCCCCTGTTACTATTCTCAATGCTTTGGCTTGAATTTTATCTAAGATGGACAAGCCTGTCCTGTTACACGGTTCTAAGATGAAAGACGCAAAGTCCAGATTACTCCTGATTAAAGCATTGTATAGCAATTTTTGAGAATATGGGTGCGCCCCCCACCAGGATCCTGACAGGGCACGCAGAATATTAATCATCTTTTCACATTTATTCGCGGTATATTCCAAATGAGCAATGCCTGTCAAGCGTGAGTCCAAAAATAAGCCAAGGAATCGGACTTTATTCTGTTGTGGGATGATTTGACCTTTGTATTCAATTACGACATTAGGTGTGCGGTACGAGCGTCTAAAAACAGTGCAGACGCTTTTTGATGGGGATAGTTGGAGACCATGATCATCCAGCCACTTCCCAAGTCTGTTCAGGGATATATTCAAACAGTCAGCTGCTACGTTCGTGTCTTTATTCTCCGAATAAATACAAATGTCATCCGCATATTGCAATATTTTACAGTCTACATCTATAACGGACCCAATGTCAGACGAGTAGATATTGAATAACAATGGGCTCAGAACCGAACCTTGTGGGAGTCCCTTCCAAATGCTACGCGAAGCAACCACTTCTCCATCAAGTCTTAATTTGATTTTTCGGCAGACTAGCAGATTGCAAATGAATTGAACTAATTTATGAGGTAACCCCAAGTTAAATAGTTTATTACGGAGAGTTGGTAGTAGAACATTATCATATGCAGCGGAGATATCTAAGAATGCGCCAACAACAGATTTATTTAATGAAAAAGCTAAACGGATGTCTGTGTACAGTGTGCAATGGCTGTCTGTTGTCCCTTTACCCTTTCTAAAACCCATCTGGTGATCTGGGAGCAGTTTATTATGTTCAACGAACCAATCCAATCTATTTTTAAGGAGATGTTCAACAATTTTGCATAAGGCAGAAGATAGGGCAATTGGCCTGTATGATGCTGCTAGACTAGCCTCCTTTCCAGGCTTTAATAGTGGAATAACCAGTTGCTCTTTCCAAGCGTCGGGGACAATACCCGAGGAGAAAAAAATATTGATGATAGATAAGAAATAAGTATGAACGTCCTCGGAAGCGTTCCGAAGGAATGCATATGATACACCATCCAAACCTGGAGCCGTATTAGGTAGGTTAGAGATAACCGCGGTTAATTCGGATAATATAAACGGGCGAGACATAGGATCTTCTGAGACTGAACAAGAATAGAACATTGGAAATTCTGTAGGTATAGGTGCATGGGGGGGGGCAAGCTTATCTAGGAAATCATCAACCCATAGTGTAAGGTTAGAAGTCGGAGAGGGGGGATCTGCAACACCAGATCTATATCTCCTAATATTGCGCCAAACCACTTTAGGGTGTGTAGTCGGGGAAATAGAAGTGCAAAAGTTTGTCCAACCGTTGAATTTGGTAGATGATAATAAGCGTTTGCATTTGGCTTGAATACGTCTGAATTCCAAGAAAACATCCATGGCGCTCATATTCCCATTGTATTCCAATTCAGCCTCATTACGATCCTTGACAGCCCGGGTGCATTGGTTATTCCACCATGGGGGGGAAGGAATGTTTAGGAGCGGTTTCTTTAGGGGGATCGCGACTGAAGCGACTGATAAAATGCACTCGACATACAGATTATAAACCTCTAGGCAATTCTGAGTAGTGACTGTGCCAGGTAAGTTCCTAACCTTGTCGTCCAGTAGGCGGGAATATTGATCCCAATCGGCCTTATTTAAACAGAACTTTTGAAGGGGATTGAAAGGGATAGAGGGAGGATGGGTGAAGCTTGGCATCGTCAAAAGAATGGGAGCATGATCGCTACCGTATGTTAACGGTAAGACATTCCATAAAATAGATGAAGCTAGGGAAGCTGAACAAATTGACAGGTCTACAGCTGAAGGGTTTTGGTTGGGGGAGGTTCTGAATGTCGGGCGGCCATCATTTAGGATGCACAAATTGAGTTCGTCCAGTATATCAACTAAATGACTACCGTACGAACTACCATCTCGATCCCAAAGTCGATGGTGACAGTTAAAATCACCTACAATAATAACTGGGCCGGTGAGGTAGTTCATAATGATCTTCAGGTTATCTAAAATAGGAATAGAAGGGTGGGGGATATAAATACTCGCAATTGAGAATGTCGTAGACTTAACAGCAACGGCATATATACCACTAAAAACAGGCAGATTAATTTTGACAAATTTAAAATTATTACGAATTATTAACGCAGCTCCATCCCAGCCATTGTCTCCGTCATGACGGAGACATGAGAAACCAGGTAAAGAAAATTTATTTCCTGGTTTGAGTAGGGTTTCTGATATGGCTAGGATGGCTGGTTTGTGTTTATTTATAAGGTAAATAAGATCGCTTTTGCGACGGCGGATACTCTTAGTGTTCCATTGAAGCACTAGAGCCATTGTTGAAAAGAGAAATTAAAGCAGTTAATAATGTTGACATTTCTTGCAATTTGTAGACCACGTTAACAGGCACAGAGGATGGGGAAGGAGTACTATTTAAGAAGTAGGACATAATTTTATTGAGTTGGTCACATACTACGGATGGGTCAATATCAATAGGTTCGGTGGGCTGTGATGGGTAACCACAGCCATTGCGCAGAGGGGGGGGAGTGAATTCATTTAGAATAGCTTGGTGACTTTGACGGTCATAACCAGGCTGTAGGGGAGCGTGGGGGCGTCTTTGTTGAAATACTGTCTTCCGGTAAGACTTGTTTGGTGACGACATGTTAAGTACTGGTTGACTAGATTGACTATTGAGGTATAGTGGGTTCTCAGGTGCTGCACTCTTTGCAATGGAGGCATATGATTTTCTGAAAGGAACATGTTTTTTCGCAGCTTCAACAAATGAAATGCCTTCATCTGTCATGGTGGTTTTGATATTTCTTTGCCGAGCATGTTCGGGACAGACTTTGCTGATAGCTTCATGGTTTTCCGAGCAGAATATACATTTAATAACCCCTACCGTGCATTCGCCGCCCGAGTGGTCATCGCCACTACATTTGAAGCAGCGGGGACGAGACCTGCACTGGTCTCTGGTGTGGCCAAATCGGCAGCATTTAAAACATTGAATGACCGGGAGATTGTATGGCTCGACTTTTAAGGAATTGTTCATGTAGAAAATGCGCTCAGGGGTCGTTTGGCCATCAAACGTCAGAACTATGGTTTCAGAGTCTGCTCGGGAAGTAGTTCTGCTTTCGATATCGAATTTTCGGTATTTTAGGCGCCTTGCTTTGATGATCTTTCCTACGTAGTGGAACGGAAAATCAACCCCTTCTAAGAATTCTTCAACTGATAGTTCAGTGGGAACCCCCCTGATTACACCCAAACGGGTGATGTTATATGTTGGGATAAATGTTTTGAATTTATCACCAATCGAGTTATTGAGGAAAGCATTAGCACCCTCAGCTGACTCAAATTCAACTGAGAGGCGATTCCGGCCAATCTTTTTAATACCATCAGTTTTTATGTTTTCAATGTTTTTGGAGAAGAGAAACTTCCCAAACATTATTGGGTGGACTGGGCGGTCAGACTCACCTTCCCGGACAGCATGAACAATGTAAGGGCCCTTATCACTAAGTCTGTAGTGTTCCCTACCAATGCGTTTGGCTTGGGTGCCTTGAGTGTCTTGAGTAGACTGCTGAGTTGACTGGCTTTGATGATGTGTAGTAGCCGAAGAGGTAGCTGAAACTTCCGCAGGCCGATCTGCGGGTGAAGACGAGGGGGTAGCAGTTTTTTTGGCAGGACTACTGTCCACTAAATCATCTGAGGGACGTTTTACAGTTGAGGCATCAACCTCCATCCGTGTATCACCAAAGGTCTGATTCACATTTTCCTCATTCAGTACTTGGGAAGCCAGGGCTAATACTGATAAGGGACTCTCAGGACTTGCAAAAAGGTCCGCCCCATCACTATAGGGATCGGGGGGTTTAGGTTCAGGCGGTTTATAGCCGTTCATTCTTCAGGCTGTCCGGCAACGGATAACCCAAAAAACAAAAGGCCCAAAAACCCAAATAATAAGCAAAACGGCACAAAACTTACCACCACCTTAACAATTCGTTATCACATAAGCAAAACGTTCAAGAAAAACTCAGTAATAGCAGGTTTTAACGCCGAAAACAGGGAAGTAAGACAAAACACGTGATTCACCTCAGAGTTCCCGACATCGACCGCCTCGTCAAAGTTTCTTCCCCAAGGAGTGTAATGGACGTGTCATGTTAAGACAAGCGGGATGGAAGATGATATATAAAGGTCGTCCCGTGGGACAGAAAAGGACATCTATCGTGGACTTCGAAAGTGTCAATCTCACATTTTTTGGCAATCTAAAAATTATACTATGGTATTCTTTAAAGCAAATAAATTATATAGCATTCTTTAAAGCATATAAATAAAAAAATGAAAACCCTCCTTTTTGTCGTAGTCGGATAATAAAATAGTTGTACTTTACGTCGGTGGTAAAGCCAAATTCAATTAATGTTTGTAATTTTTATCTGCTTGTCTGTTGTTTTGTATACTGAACCGTTCACTAGCGCTGTAGCAAAAGGCATATTTTGGTACAATAATAAAAGCTTTGTATCATTGCGATACACAGTTTTCCCCTTTAAAGCTGCTCAAACTCTATTTGAAGCACCTCCAAGTCTTTTGCTAACAAATTCTGTCTCGTTGACAAAGAAATTGTCATCAAGACCGAGTCATCAAGAGACATACAGAATTTCGTGTGCAATAAAGAATATTGTTTTGTTTTGTTTTGTATTGTATTGTATTGTATTGTATTGTATTGTATTGTATTGTATTGTATTGTATTGTATTGTATTGTATTGTATTGTATTGTATTGTATTGTATTGTATTGTATTGTATTGTATTGTATTGTATTGTATTGTATTGTATTGTATTGTATTGTATTGTATTGTATTGTATTGTATTGTATTGTATTGTATTGTATTGTATTGTATTGTATTGTATTGTATTGTATTGTATTGTATTGTATTGTATTGTATTGTATTGTATTGTATTGTATTGTATTGTATTGTATTGTATTGTATTGTATTGTATTGTATTGTATTGTATTGTATTGTATTGTATTGTATTGTATTGTATTGTATTGTATTGTATTGTATTGTATTGTATTGTATTGTATTGTATTGTATTGTATTGTATTGTATTGTATTGTATTGTATTGTATTGTATTGTATTGTATTGTATTGTATTGTATTGTATTGTATTGTATTGTATTGTATTGTATTGTATTGTATTGTATTGTATTGTATTGTATTGTATTGTATTGTATTGTATTGTATTGTATTGTATTGTATTGTATTGTATTGTATTGTATTGTATTGTATTGTATTGTATTGTATTGTATTGTATTGTATTGTATTGTATTGTATTGTATTGTATTGTATTGTATACAGATCCACCAACTTATCTGTTTAGGCGGACTAATTAAGAAAAACGCGCTCAGGACCACTAGTACCACTGGATTTGTACCACTAGTGGTACAAATAGACAAAGCCACTACTACAACTGACACCAAGACGTGACACAATGCGATGGACGGCAGCGACTCCGCCGCCTGAACAATAAGTTGGTGGATCTGTATTTTCTTTGTCAACTTTGTGTAAATGAATTTGTACGGCTCTTTTGTTGCGCTTGGCAGTGCTTTTGTGAACCACGAGTCGCCGGTTCGATCTCTGTATCGGGCAAACCTTTATTTGATAAACATGGGCGTTTGTTCTGTGTTTGGCTGTTACTTATCTATTTATACTATCGGTCTTCGATATACATAGGCCTTGCATGATTTTGGATTAATCGTGAAATGTTACTCATATTTATTCATTCATTTTATTAAACTATAAATAAGCTTTTAGCAACTGGGTGGTAGTGAAATAGCATCCATATTTCTTAACTCGAGGGGGCAAAGCTTCAATCTTCGGGCACGTAATTTTATGGATTAAGATAATGAATGATGAGTGCCGGGACAAGATAAAAATGAGCTTAGCTAAACATTGCCACTCAAAGCATTATTAACGGTGTCCCTATTTTGTATTTTCTTAAATATATTGCAGATTTTTGTAAACTGTACTCGACACGGTCTTTTGTACTTAAGGGGCTGATAAGAGCTGAATTACCTCCCTTTCTAACAAAAGGCAGAATGCGCGTGCTAGAACGGAGCGGATTCGCGCTGTTTTACGTTTTTCGCTTATTTTTGCATTTTCATCAAAATCTGTACCCATAATATCAATTATCAAATAGCTATATTATTATGCATAATGTATTGAATAATGTGTAAAAGTTTTGATATCATAGATTAATAAGTACTTAAGAGTAACGGTTTAAAAGCAAAAAGCAGGATTGATGAAAGTACAGGAAGCAAGGGAAGTATGTCAAGATCGTAGCAGGTGGAGGACTGTGGTCTCTGCCTACCCTGACGGGAAAGAGGCGTGATGTTATGTATGTATGTATGTATGTAACTTTGGTTTTTTTTTAATGGCGTTCAAAATATATTTAATCCTGTTTCGGAGTCGGCCATATTTTTGGAAAGATGCTCGTAATCACATAAATTTGTTTCACGGCCATATATTCATCACAAAACCTGCTCAAGTGAAGCGTATTTAGCCCTTATCAGCCCCTTAATTGGATTTTTTTCTTGTGATGGAATATGAAAAACAGCAGTTCTGTTTCTGTATAGCGACCGCTTGTGACCGATTGGTATATGTACTTGGTTGCTATTTCTTCCCGATCACGAAATCAAAGCAGCCTTGGCCGTAGTCAGAATCTGGATGGGTAACCGCTAGAGATAACATCGTCAGAAAAGACGTATATGATAAATCAATGGGTAACACAACTCAAGCTTCCGTGCTTCGGAGGGGACGTAAAGTTGTTAGTCCCGGCTGCTACCAAGCAGTTGATTTGATGGTTACAAACTACTGACATCTGCTTCGTGTCAATGTACAAATACCGGATCAAATACTTTCCTCCTAAAACCTTGACACTTCTAGGGCTTGATACGACGCCTCACGCAGGTCCTTACCAGTGCAGGTGGAGGGGCACAGTGGACAAGAGAGCAAGTGCGCCATGTTCTGATATGGAGCTCCACAGTCACAGTGCTTTAGCAACTAGTCTGCGAAGCCCATCTCGCCTTGTTTTCTCAGTGAAATTCAGGTTGGTAACTGGTCCAATATGCAGGAACGTTGAACGATGTCATGACATGATAGATTCATACAACGTCACTCGATAAATAATAGGGTCGATCAATATCGTACGCAAAACATTTGTTTTCCGACCAGTTTAAAATCGTCATCATCGTCATGATATCCCATTGAAAAAACCGTAAAAGTTAATATGTACATCAATTATTATTTATTTAGTCCAATCATAACTACGAGTAGAATTTTATAATGGTTCATTAAGTTATGGGACATTATATTTCTGCTACTAAAATCCGGCATTACTTTTAACATTAATTAATGTAATTGGAGCTTTAACATTATTTTATATTAGCACAACCATAAATTACCCTGTCGTTCTTGCAAATTACCTTATGAATATTAATCTTGCGGGTGACGCTATTCAAAAAACTATTTTGCCAAGGTAGACTGGGTGAGGGTAGTTTGAAGATTACTTTTTTAACAAGCTTCATACTTAAATTGCATCAAAAACTTGCGACAGAAAGTTGGAGTTTTAAAAACGTTGAGGGAAACTTGTAGGACAAAATTGAGTTAGCTGCGAATGGATTTGACTCAAAGTTTTTGCGTCATCCTGCATATTGAAAAAGTTAAGTAATTTTAAGCGTTCTTTGGTTCTAATAAGTCAGTTTTGAAAACTGTCCAAGTTGAATAATATTCGGAATAGCTTTCCGTTATGCCTTTTTTCAAAGACAAATCTGTGTCATATTTCTTGAAGCCTTACAAGTGCCATATAAAGCTAAACAAAAATCTATACCACGTGACTTGTAAGCAATTTTTTTTACATCGATCTAGCTTTGCGGACAGAGATGAGGTCGATGATGGAACGAGCTTTTCCAGAAGAAGCCTATTCACTCGCGTCTTGAATAGATTCGGGTTATATTATGATTATTTTATGTATTATTATATTATATGGACTCGGGAACCCAGACGCAAATTCCACTCCTTAGCCATGCGCATTATAAAATATGTTGCAAAGCACTTTGTGCGAATTTACAGTGCATTTGAATAAACTATGGTATAAATGGCGGGATAAGCTCATGAAGTTCATGGATAAACTCTCCGAAGTACAATCTTTGTAATTGGGAACTTGATATACTTGTAGAGCTTTGAGAAACACCCTTCTGCCCATTGAGAGCATGTAAGCATTACCGATATATGGGCATAAGCCTGAAGCTTCGAAGGCAGAAGCTTACTTTCTCACTAGCGCAATAGAGAATCTCGATGACACTATACTCATAATAATATACCTTTAACCGACATTATTGTACTTTAATAAAATGGTAAGAGTTTGAAATCACAAGATCGTCCGCGTTCCCTATATCATACCTTATATGTACATTTACTGAAAGAAAATCTTATATCAAAACAACGATACAGTTTTAAAAAGACATAGTAAATGACACTGGAACAACGAAGGGACATTCTCGATTTTATGTTTCTATTTAAAGTTATTTATTATGAAATAGACCCCTCCTTTGTTAGAAAAAAATCGGAATAAGAGTGCCATCTAAACATCCAAGACATTTGATTAAGCCACTATACCCTCCCTTCCGCAGCACTGTTATGGTATTCAACGCCCCTATACCCAAGCTATGTAGGTTATATAATAGTTTATGCAGTCTATTGGATGTATTTGGAACTAGTAAAATTAAATATCGGACTTAAATCCAAAACTTAGTAACATAATGCTGTTTTCTCCTTTGCTCTACCCATTCAAGATTTATTTAATTTTAAGCTCGTTTTAGGTGTTTTATGTAAAATTTTCATTTACGTTTTAACTGCCATAAATTTTTTGCCGAGGTGTTTGCCTATAATTGACTGTGCACTTATGTAAAAAACTATTTGCATGTATCATTGTTGATTGTAATGGTGTTACAGTTGTTGGTAAACCTTATAACTAAACTAAAATAAAAAATAAGACAAGTAGGAAAAAAACCGGCCAAGTGCGAGTCGGACTCGCGCACCGAGGGTTCCGTACCACCACATAATCATAATTGTATTAGTTGCAATTTCAGTAAGTTAATGTGCTAGATTTTTTGAGTCCGACACGCGCTTGACCAAATTTCATTATTTTTTATTATTTTATAGCTTATGCACTATAAACATACCAACACTCAAGTTTGTAAGTGTTCCCTTTTTTAAAATAGAACTAAAACAAAAATTGCCTCCGCGACCATCCAACTTGACCCCTCTCTTATATGAATGTTCTTGAAACGGGAGCTCACCACAATTGGTTACTATTAGCTGTGAGAAAAGTTGTAATATTTAATGATTTCAGACTTTTCCCATTATTTGTACTGTGAGACCTAGCTTCTTGCCAAATTTCATAATTTTAGGTCAACGGGAAGTACCCTGTAGGTTTTGCTTTTTTGCATAAATGTATGGAGATGAGGACATAAAATGCCATACATTTTGATTGCGTCGTTGTAAAAAATTTTAATTTTCAGATCTTGTGTAGTTCATGGATCCTATGGTATCAATTTCAACCTGATACCTTTACCCGTTCGTGAGATAAAGGGTCTTGACAGACAGACAGACGGACAACAAAGTGATCATACAAGGGTTCCGTTTTTTTTCTTTTGAGGCACGGAACCCTAAAAATCGATGATGCACTACTCAAATACCTTCCATCGGCAACATTAAGTCGGCAATAAAACGGCGAATAAGTTTGGAGTAACAAGATTGGCTGTGGACCCTAATAATGGACGCACATCTACTCCAAGAGAGGCTGTTTATCTAAACAATGTTATAAAGGCACAGCGTAGAGATAAACAGTAGGGAAATCTATGATACACAACTCGAAAACCTTAATTTGACAAATCGGAAATATACACGAGTGAGTTTAAAATTGGCCCCGGTAGCTCATAATGGATGTACTTCTACTAGAGAGAAGGGTTATTTTTGGACCCCTGGCCAAATTGTAGTATAAGGAACATGGGTCGAAAAACGAAAAAATTTTTTGGTCGTCCCATAAAAATCTCAATATTGCCGGCACAAGATTTGTATGGGACGACCAAAAAATTTTCTACTATGTTCTTTTGGGAAAGTTGTTCAGATACATGTTCTGAGCAACATACTAAAATTTGGGCAGGGGTCCAAAAATTACTCTGTATAAACATTTTGAAATCCAGTATATTGTAAAAACATCAAATAAACTATAACAAAAATAACCAGAGCAACCTTTCACAAGAAATGTCGTTCAAAAGGAAAACTAAATATCTACCTACAGGAACTGCACATAAAGAACAATTTTTTCTTTGTTAAAGTTTAGTAATCCTTGCAGAAATAAGCTCAAAAGTTGAACTGGTCAGTCATACAATCATATAGTAATTGCTTGGAGCCATGTCTCATTTTTTATCTGATTGTAATCGCACGTCGTAGTCCCGTGTGGTGCTGGCAAAGAATAGTACTAAAGGAGTGATTACACCTAGCTGAATTCAAAGACTAATTCGACATACATTGCTGGGAGGCTTGGTTATGTTAATTGCAACATCCTTAATTTAACGAGCAATGTATGCCAAATTAGTCTTTGAATTCAGCTAAGTGTGATCACTCCTTAACCCATCTCTAACCGTGGGTTTCGTAAGAGGCGACCAAGGGGTTGTGAAGCGGAGGATGGGCAGCAGCGTCCTTCTGTGTATTGTACTAACTTACATACTGCGGTCACCAACAACAGCGGTCCATGGTGCCAGCCGCGCAATGCTAACAAGCGTGGTGACTATGGTACTTCCCCTCCGAATTGTACCACGCATGTTTGCTGGAACCAGAGGGAGCTCCCTGTCCTGCAGATGACTTACAAAAGATGTTAGTACACACGGCCGCACTTCGGTAGAAACACTTTTGGACCTTATGGCGTGGTAATAGAGTTGAAAAAGTTTCTACCCACAAGCGGTTGACCGTATGATGATAATGATGAATCGCACATTATTGAGAAACTTGATGATCCCGTGTGGTGCCGGCAAAGAATAGTACCAACCCTTACATACCCGTGGGTGTCGTAAGAGGCGACTCGTCATCATCATCATATCAGCCGAAAGACGTCCACTGCTGGACATAAGCCTCCCCTAAAGATCTCCATGACGACCGGTCCTGCGATGCTCGCATCCAGCGGCTTCCCGCGACCTTGACCAGATTGTCGGTCCACCTTGAGACGACTAAGGGTTATAAACTGGAGGATGGGCAGCAGCATCCTCCTTTGTATCTAACATCTTACTTACTGTGGTCACCTACAACCGCGGTCCATGGTGCCAGCCGTAACGCTAACAAGCGAGGTGACTATGGTACTTCCCCTCTACATTTTTCCAGCAAAAGCTAGATATCTTGAGGGAGCTCCCTGTCCTGTAGTGGACGTTTCATGGGATGTTATGATGATGAATCGCACATTATTGAGAAACAGTTGATGATAGACTTATAATATTTTTTTACTAAAATTTAAAATTAAAGATACTTTCGTTACTCTGTGACCCACGTATCTGCAAATCAGTAGTGTATCTGAAGGATCGTCCTTATTTGTTACATTCACGAAATCAAGGGCCTCTCTTCGGCTGGATTGGAGTGAAGTGACTTGAGACGAGAGTGATGGCATTATGCTAACAGAATGCCTTTTATCGCGTGAACGATAATACTAGGCTATACAGTCAACGACAGGTCAAGCTTGACACTTGCAGTGTAACTCTAGTCCTTACGTCTATTGAAATAAGAACGGTACAAATTCCAATCTGTCAAGCTTGATGGGCACTTGACTGTACAAAATTTATAGAAAGGTGTAATTCAGGGCGTCTTTAAATACGATAATCCTTCTAAGGAGTGATTGTACATACTCGTACATCACTTTCCCTTTTATAGATTGTATAAAAAACCGGCCAAGTGCGAGTCGGACTCGCGCCCTAAGGGTTCCGTACCTATCTACTATATGATATACTAAAAGATTTTGCTCTTTGATTTTAAAATCTCCACGACCATCCAACTTCACCACTCTTTTATAAAAATTTCTTGAAACGGTAGCTCACCTTAATTGTGCCACCAAAAGCTGCTCAGCGGCAGGCAGAGAGAGAGACTCTTCAGGGTGTAGGTAGGGGATCCAAAATACAAACGTAAAGTTAACGAGTTTATTATGACAAAGTAGGAACAAAATACAAGGCGGTGGTCGTGCTGCGCGCGGGCACGTTCGAGCACGACCAGAATCAAAGGTAAACTGACTGTTTTTGACATGAATGACACCGAAAGACAGAGATAGAAGACATTTGAAATAGGAATTTGGAATTTTGGGCCAGGACGATAGAGCCAGGATCACGAAAGGAGGCAGCATGCGAGGCATGCAGCCCCGCTCCTTGACAATTGGTTACTATTAGTTGTGAGAAAAATTGAAATATTTAATTATTTTAGACTTTTCCCTTTATTTGTACTGTGAGACCTAGCTTCTTGCCAAATTTCATAATTTTAGGTCAACGGGAAGTTGTGATATGGTAATCACATATCATCACGTAGTTCCCTTCCTCAATAGAATCACGTAGGAAACGTAGTGTGACGTCATGTAGACGCACGTATAAGTTAGTATATAAGATCAATTAGATTAGTAATAAAGAGGAATTTTAGCAGAGTACACGGGAGAGTTTCATTTAACCATCGAACAATATCTCATGGCGACCGTGACAGCC
Organism: Athrips mouffetella; assembly: GCA_947532105.1. Lineage (NCBI taxonomy): Eukaryota > Metazoa > Arthropoda > Insecta > Lepidoptera > Gelechiidae > Athrips > Athrips mouffetella. Next base: position 2,820,644 of record OX383964.1, on the reverse strand, counting down.
TTCCACTAATATTCGCCATCGAACAATATCTCATGGCGACCGTAGTGGATAGAGCAGCGTCTTAGTGAAGTCTTCGAAGTCGGTCATCGGGGAAAGCGCCGCATCGTGGCCACCGATTTACGGGTCTTGTAAGAAGATGGCTCCAGATCGAGGTCCGTTGTAAGGCATCCAATCCATGCTGCTGTACGACGGGTAAGATGGCAATTTCACGCAACGACGAGATGGCAAGAGGGATGTTCGCCACCTCAAACATAGACGGTGAGTGCGAAGTGCAGGGCGGCAGCGCAATGGTTATCAAGAGCTGTCGGCGGGGAGCGACAGGATGGCAAGTGCAAGGTGCAGGTCCTATCTGCGTGAGTGAAGAGCACGAAGAGCCTTCTGGACAGCAACAAGTTCAACCCCGGAGGAAGCGTTTGGAAGATAGCAGTCCTCAATTTTGGGTATTATTAATTTATTTATTTTACATAACCTAAATACCTAGTTGGTTGTTTTTTTTTTAGTCATAATAATCTATCTTTTGTTTTGAGTGGTTAATTTTTTTTAGTTATAGTTATCTTTTAAGAATGCTAAGTTCTATTAATCAATTTCAGGTTATTTTTATTCACACAGGTATATTAAAATTAAGTAGGTGTTAACAAGATCTTAGCTCAGCAATACCTGGTTTTCAGCATTCATGTATTGTAGTTCAAATAACATTAGAAAGGTTATCAAATTAATAGCGTATATATATTAAAACGAATAAAAGATGCTGGAGATACGAACGGAAATATCAATTTTTTTTTTTTTAACAATAACTGTCATAAAATTTTAAACAATATCTTCAGTAAAGAAAATTCACCGCACAAATTCTTAAATGTTTAGTAAAAATTAGAATGCATATAACCAGTTAATGGAAGTAAACAAACGAAGTGTTAAATAGCGCGCGCGTTTCGTGCGTTGCGTTTTGGTTTCGTTTTAGTTTTGGTTTCGTTTCGATTTCTTTTCGTTTTGCATTTCAACGTGATTACGTCACGCGCAAGCATGCCTGAAGCGTAATCATGCTTAGAATCAACGATATTGTACATTGTTCACGAAATATTTTACGCTATAATATGCTGGTTGTTGAGGTATTTTTATTAATTAATAATTAAGGGTTTTTTATTCGGGGTGTTTACGATTATGTTATATTAGGATAATGATTTACTAATATTAAGCTATTTGTGACGCTGCGGGTAAAATAATAAGGAAATACTAATAAAATAACAGAGTTCTAGATATCGCAGTGGAGTTGTAATCAAATGTTACAACTAATTATTACATCATAACTTGATTGACTTTGAATTATTGTTTTGCAAACTGTGCAGATTCTAGCACATCGTGGAATGTGTCTATATTTCAGTAGTTTTAAATGCTGACGTACAATTTGTTGTTTTGTATTATGCACTGCACGTGATACGAGTGTATTTGTTTTTCAAATTTAGATCAAATTGATAATACATTCATACGGACGGGCAGACGTGATGATATGTTTGAATTTTTTTTGTGGAGTATTCCTATTCCGAGAGAATATTTAAAATATGGTAGCAGAGATGTGTCATCTCATGCATTCTGTCAATTTTCAAGTTACGAATAGTGGAATTAAATATGTTGTTCAGTATGGGTCTACGCTATTTCCCAATTACAAAAAGTATTTTAGAATGGAAGTATATTTGAACAGAATATCGATAAAACGATTTTGGTAATGTTTCTTGATAAAGTCTCAAAATCTCACGGACGAGTATAGTTAGGAGAAGATAGGCGATAGAGTGGTTGCGTATTAAAAATCATTTTGGATTGATGTTATGTTAATTCAACTTGGTACGTCAACTTACTGATATTGCAGCCAGATGGTCCTTGTAAGTGCAAGTTGAAGTAGGATTGGGATAGAAAGGAAAGTCTATTTTTCTAGGAAAATTATAAACATTGGAAAATCTTATGTTAATAATGTATCGTAATACGATTGGATTGATCACCCAAGAGTTGATGTGTTATTAGCTGAATGATTAGTTTGAGCATAATAGTTAGGAAGGAATGATTAGGATAAGTAAGCATTATTTAATGCAATATGTGACAAACCCATTGTCTACAAAGTAGCGATAGGGGGAAAAGGCACGATAAGGTTTCAGATCCTTCATTTTGAAGATGTTGGAGACATCCAGTTAGATGTCTTAAAATATGACCTTATACTATTTATGTTATAATGAAGTTCAGTGGAACTCAGTATTATGTCGCGACAGGTCGGTAGAAAGTGCCAAAATATTGTGCTACCGATTATGGTAATTACGGGCTGGCCAACCCGGGAAATTAGTTATATGGGAATGACTAGTATCTGAAGTTCTGAAGGCGCGCCGAGACGCAGCCGGCCTAGGTATTTAGTTACAGACCATTATAAAATGTCTATGAGTCTGACTAAGCGCGAAATGCGTTATTAAAAGGTAATGAATGACCTTAACCGGTAATGAGGAAAAATAAGAATATGATAACTCATGCATTTCATGTAGTGTGGTAAAGGGTAAACATAAATGCTATGTTCTGATCACGAATTTTCTAAGTGAATATTATGTTTTGAATAGAGTTTTTTCCCTGAAAGTCTGATACGAATTTTTTTTTTTTATAATTGGATAAAATATTATAATGTTATATTACCCAAGGGTATGAATATGAGTATCAAGAATAATGTTTTCTAATTAAATTTTCTAGTATGACCGATCGTTACATCATCGGTTAACTATAACAAATTATTGAAATAATACTTTGACTATACATAACGCATATAGCCAACAATTGTTAAAATATAGCGTCATGAATTTATAGAAATATTATTTTTCAGTATACAGATTGGTTTTTTTAGTTCCAATAAATTCATGATATTATTTTGTATAGTAATTAGCTTACTGGATTTTTTTAGTAATAATTAGATATAGTTTGTTTGGTATTGTCTTGATTCACTTGACCATAATATTTTTAAGATTGTCATTAATGTTAAAGATACGGTTTTTTTTATTTTCTTCCAAGTTAAATAAAGATGAATGTACAAAAGTGGAAATACTTAATGAAAACAATATTATGTTGTGATTTGCTAAATTATACTTAAAAAAAAAAAAATCCATATTAATGGAAATTGTATACTAACAGTAGTTACAGAAGTCAAATTTAATAAGTATTATAAAGTATTGCAGTTCAATTTTGAATGGTTGAGAGCGCATAAATGCGTTTGGTACGTAATTTAAGTTATATTTTTTTGTATTGTATCATGATGTTTAAGTTATATTTACTATATTTCTTGTTTATGATTGTAAAGTTATCGAAATTTAGATTAATGTAACAGTAGATTTAATGTTTTATAAAAAGTTTGTCCCTAGGATTCTCTTTTCAGGGGAGGGAAGCTTATCCTTTTCAGGGGAGGTGTGATATGGTAATCACATATCATCACGTAGTTCCCTTCCTCAATAGAATCACGTAGGAAACGTAGTGTGACGTCATGTAGACGCACGTATAAGTTAGTATATAAGATCAATTAGATTAGTAATAAAGGGGAATTTTAGCAGAGTACACGGGAGAGTTTCATTTAACCATCGAACAATATCTCATGGCGACCGTGACAGCCTTCCACTAATATTCGCCATCGAACAATATCTCATGGCGACCGTAGTGGATAGAGCAGCGTCTTAGTGAAGTCTTCGAAGTCGGTCATCGGGGAAAGCGCCGCATCGTGGCCACCGATTTACGGGCCTTGTAAGAAGATGGCTCCAGATCGAGGTCCGTTGTAAGGCATCCAATCCATGCTGCTTTCTGGACTACGTTACCGGATGCTGCGTGTTAACGTACGACGGGTAAGATGGCAATTTCACGCAACGACGAGATGGCAAGAGGGATGTTCGCCACCTCAAACATAGACGGTGAGTGCGAAGTGCAGGGCGGCAGCGCAATGGTTATCAAGAGCTGTCGGCGGGGAGCGACAGGATGGCAAGTGCAAGGTGCAGGTCCTATCTGCATGAGTGAAGAGCACGAAGAGCCTTCTGGACAGCAACAAGTTCAACCCCGGAGGAAGCGTTTGGAAGATAGCAGTCCTCAATTTTGGGTATTATTAATTTGTTTATTTTACATAACCTAAATACCTAGTTGGTTGTTTTTTTTTAGTCATAATAATCTATCTTTTGTTTTGAGTGGTTAATTTTTTTTAGTTATAGTTATCTTTTAAGAATGCTAAGTTCTATTAATCAATTTCAGGTTATTTTTATTCACACAGGTATATTAAAATTAAGTAGGTGTTAACAAGATCTTAGCTCAGCAATACCTGGTTTTCAGCATTCATGTATTGTAGTTCAAATAACATTAGAAAGGTTATCAAATTAATAGCGTATATATATTAAAACGAATAAAAGATGCTGGAGATACGAACGGAAATATCAATTTTTTTTTTTTTAACAATAACTGTCATAAAATTTTAAACAATATCTTCAGTAAAGAAAATTCACCACACAAATTCTTAAATGTTTAGTAAAAATTAGAATGCATATAACCAGTTAATGGAAGTAAACAAACGAAGTGTTAAATAGCGCGCGCGTTTCGTGCGTTGCGTTTTGGTTTCGTTTTAGTTTTGGTTTCGTTTCGATTTCTTTTCGTTTTGCATTTCAACGTGATTACGTCACGCGCAAGCATGCCTGAAGCGTAATCATGCTTAGAATCAACGATATTGTACATTGTTCACGAAATATTTTACGCTATAATATGCTGGTTGTTGAGGTATTTTTATTAATTAATAATTAAGGGTTTTTTATTCGGGGTGTTTACGATTATGTTATATTAGGATAATGATTTACTAATAGCCTGTAGGTTTTGGTATTTTGCATAAATGTATGGAGATGAGGACATAAAAAGCCACATCTTTTGATTGCGTCGTTGTAAAAAATTTAAATTTTCAGATCTTGTGTGGTTTATGGACCTTAATATTCGTTATCAATTTCAACCTGATACCTTCTCTCGTTCGTGAGAAAAAGGGTCTTGACAGACAGACAGACAGACGAACAACAAAGTGATCCTATAAGGGTTCCGTTTTTTTTATTTTGAGGTACGGAACCCTAAAAATATAAAAAAGTAAATTTTATTTAGAAAAGTAGGTTTAGCTCAGGAAAAAGTGAAGCGCCTGGAGGGTTAAATGACCTCATGATCAGCTAGTGATGAAGACAAAGATGTTTTTAGGGTTCCGATACCAAAATGGTAAAAAAAAGGAACCCTTATGGTGCCGCTCTGTCTGTCTGTCTGTCTGTCTGTCCGTCTGTCTGTCACACCTCTATATCTCAGCAACCACTTACGCTATCGAGCTGAAATTTGGTATAGTTTTAGAATATAGTTGCCCAACTTAATTGCACATGAAAATTTTTTGAAAAAGTATGATTATTAATGTAAAGGGGGCCAAAATAGGGGGGGCCAAATTTCAAATTGTCGCTACTAGGTCGAGTGGGGTATCATATGAAAGGGCTTTACTTGTACATTTTAAAATATATTTTTGTATTTTTTTAAGTTTCTTAGTTTTCAAGTTATGATGAAAAATGTCAAAAAAAATACCATTCCCCCCCCTTATCTCCGAAGTTTGAGTAAGAGAAAATCTGAATTAATTACAGTTGACAGAGGTTTATGTAAACTTTACAGCAAAAATAAAACGATCTTTCTAAGTTGCACAGTTTTTCAGAAATCTGCAAAAAACCTTTACAAACAAATTTAGTTTTGCGGTCCTGAAAATGGACTTTATTGCTTCCAAAAATACTATAGGTATATCGGAACCCTCGGCGCGTGAGTCCGACTCGCACTTGACCGGTTTTTTTGTTATAATATCCAGTCACTATAGGTATGTAGCAAGTACCTATACATTTCAATAAATCACTGTGATGGAATTCGAAGGAAAATCAAATTACATGATCACCCATAACTAAATAATAAAGTATTTTTTTATATACTACTCAAAACAAAATAAGTGCCAGCAGGTTTTTTTGGTATATCTTTAATTGTTATTTTTCAGTTAAAGTTCGATAAAAATTTTCACTGAGCATTATTTGAAACATTTATTAGTTCAAATTGTAAACAATAAAGAAGCTATATCAAACGTACATAAAAATATAAACTACTTTTATAATTTTTATGATATATCAAAAAAACCTGCTGGTCCGTATTCTGTTTTGAGTAGTATCTATATATTACAATTAGTTAGTGAATGAATGAACCGTTTATTATGGATGTAGTGCTTGCACTACCAACACTTTCTTACATGTATGTATTACAACAATCGAAATAAAAATTAAAAGGAAAATTTTGACTTCTGTACCACACTTTTTTTTAATCTTTATTTATTTATAGAGGGTTGGTTCAGTATTGAACACGTCACCCTCATAGTTACAGACTCAGACTGTAATACAGAGCAAAAATTAAAAATAAGCAGGCCCTAACTCAGCATTAAACTATATATTCTGTGGCATTATTCTAAGATGACGATCCTTAGCACTGATTTTTAGAAAGTACAGGAAGCAAGGGAAGTATGTCAAGATCGTAGCAGGTGGAGAACTGTGGTCTCTGCCTACCCCAACGGGAAAGAGGCGTGATGTTATGTATGTATGTATGTATGTAGAATCACCCTAAGAAGGATCATTGTACTTTTTTTACACCCTGTATACAGGTTGTTTGATATATGTCTGCAAAAATCTGCCCATGAAACTGAACAACTTTCCTTGAACAACATAGGGCGAAAGCAGGTTCACCACCAACCACGGTAACAGGCCACTATACATCTTGTAACGGGAAGGTGTGACAATACTGATGGATGTGAATCTGCCCATGAAACTGAACAACTTTTCCCAAGGAACATAGGTCGAAATACGAAAAATGAATTTGATCTCCTATACAAAATGCGCTATCAGCTCATGCAGTTTCTATGAAAGGTCAAAATTTGATTTTATTTTATGACCAATGTTCCTTGGAAAAAGTTGTTCATTTTCATGGGCAGATTCACACCCTTCAGTATTATCACACCTCACATGCTGTATAGTGCTCTTAAAGGGGTATCCAAACTTGAATTTTCCAGCTCTTTCGAATCTATCTAATTGATTCATAACATTGTGTTTTATAGCTAAAAGCAACCAACCAAAAATTCTCAAATGGTAAAAAAACTTCATGCAAAACTTCATGCAGAAGCGTAACAAGTCGTCTCATATTTCAGTGACGCGAATCCTCAGAGAAACATGATACTTGCCAAATATGTTTAGAATTTATGTTCAGTCATTTAAAATGAGCGGATAAGCCTTTTTAAATAAAATATCTAAGTTTTCATAAATACATGTAAATCTTAATTATCACCTGACGCTTCGTTTCTATATAATTTATTATTTTGTAATGGAGAGTGAATTCTAAAAAATAAGCCTAACTAAAAATTTATTTCATACTTTATGGAGCCAATGATTGTATCCTTTTTATCTCCGATTTCTGTCTAAGTTTTGTATTTTCTTGTTAAAAACATTAAGTTATTTTCTACTTCTAAAATTCTAAATATTATAATTGCCAAAGTATCTTCACTAACTGGCGGCGTGGTTACGCTTTCATGGCTAAACAAGTGAATCGATTTTCATGAAATATAGTTTCAGCATCATCATCATATCGTGTGGGTTGCAGGGTCGATGACCGACCCCACAAACCAGTTTTAAAACGTGGGAATGGAAAAAAAAATTGTAACTCCACGTAAATAAATTCGAGCACAAGCCAATCGGCAACCTCAACGACTATAAAAACAGGTGGACGGAATTGCAGGGTGAAATATTTCACAGAAGTGGCGAATATTATAGCCATATCCATATATTCTAGCCCAAAAGGGCTATAAACAAATTTGTATCGTAAACTCGCACAAATCATGCAACGCTGGCGGCCAACTCTGGCCAACTCAAGCCAACAGAGGCCAACTTAGGCAATAAAAGGGCGCTGGGTGCCGACAAACGACCAAATGATGATAACATGTCCACTCTTTCTAGGGTTGCCAGATAAAGCACTTAATTTAAATGTCAGAATTTTAAGTATTCATAAAGAAAGCAGTTTTTTTTTCGTTATTATTTTTGAACCGATCTTGGAGGAAATAGTAAAGCAAAACAATAAAATATGTATTACCTAGTTTTTGTCCTCGAGGAATTCAAATAAAAATTGTTTGTCTCTCCTTCAAGATTCTAACTATCTCTCACTCGCGCTGGAAACAAATTTTTCATACCATTGTAGCTAATGGGAATAAGGCGTTTTGTCCTGTAATTGAACATGTTAATTAAAATCTGGTAACCCTACTGCAACCCTTAAGGGCGAGAGTTGGTAATAAATGAACCATAATATGGCCGTTATGGGTTGAAGTGACGTGACCAAATAAACGGCGGAAGTTCAAGGTGTAGTTGGGTTTTAATTACACTCAATTTTGGTTGTCCTGTATCTCTATAACAATTACTACCTACTATCTCTCTGAAGTTTGACTGTAAAATTCTATGAGAAAACGTAGGTACTGAAGCTAAGTACATTTCCATAAAGATTCATCGTTTTTAGGGTTCCGATACCAAAATGGTAAAAAAAAGGAACCCTTATGGTGCCGCTCTGTCTGTCTGTCTGTCTGTCTGTCCGTCTGTCTGTCACACCTCTATATCTCAGCAACCACTTACGCTATCGAGCTGAAATTTGGTATAGTTTTAGAATATAGTTGCCCAACTTAATTGCACATGAAATTTTTTTGAAAAAAGTATGATTATTAATGTAAAGGGGGCCAAAATAGGGGGGGCCAAATTTCAAATTGTCGCTACTAGGTCGAGTGGGGTATCATATGAAAGGGCTTTACTTGTACATTTTAAAATATATTTTTGTATTTTTTTAAGTTTCTTAGTTTTCAAGTTATGATGAAAAATGTCAAAAAAAATACCATTCCCCCCCCCTTATCTCCGAAGTTTGAGTAAGGGAAAATCTGAATTAATTACAGTTGACAGAGGTTTATGTAAACTTTACAGCAAAAATAAAACGATCTTTCTAAGTTGCACAGTTTTTCAGAAATCTGCAAAAAACCTTTACAAACAAATTTAGTTTTGCGGTCCTGAAAATGGACTTTATTGCTTCCAAAAATACTATAGGTATATCGGAACCCTCGGCGCGCGAGTCCGACTCGCACTTGACCGGTTTTTTATATGATTTAGAATAAAGTTCATGTCCAGTGTGGTGCTGGGTAAGAATAGTACCATCCCAAACATATCCGTGGGTGTCGTAAGAGGCGACTATACCTGGAGGATGGGCAGAAGCATCCTCCTGTGTATCATACCATCTCACTTACTGCGGTCACCTACAACCGCGGTCCATGGTGCCAGCCGTAGCGCTGACAAGCGAAGTGACTACTTTACCTACCTGGGCGTGACGACTTGTCATTAGAACATAAAACATATAACACATTAGTTTAATGTGCTTACAGAACTAAGCGAGAACATTAGGTTAGTGCCACGCCTAGAAGAACGTGAAACGGAAAGTGACACAGAATAATAATAAGAAGCACAAACACATTTAAATGCTTGTCCACTGCCTTCGGAAAAAAATCGGACCGGGAAAAACCGGAACAAATTCGAATGACGTTTGGGCACTGCTATACATTAGGATGAATATAGGTGAAACTCGAATTGTATCTCCCCTTCACTGGCAACTGCATGATAGGTAGTATACATTTGTACAGTCTAGAGCACATCAAGCTTGGCACGTTGTACTTTGTACCGCGCTTATCTCAGTCAGGAAACCACACTGCGTGTCAAGCTTGACCTACTCTTGACTGTGCCTACTAGTAACAAAATTCGTTTTCGTACTTCTTGCACTTTCGAAGTTGAGATGACATTCATAAAATGATGAAAAAAAAACTGTATGTTAATTTAATGTATGTTAAAAAGAAATCAAATTTTCAAAATCAAAAACAAAACCCTTTGAAAATAATAAAAAATAACTAGCATTTCGATTTTTGTAAACCTCTGAAAAACCTGTTTCTCTATCATAGTTATACCACCCCTAGAAATATTTAGGTCTAATTAAAAAAACCGGCCGAGTGCGAGTCGGACTCGCGCACCGAGGGTTCTGCACCACCACATAATCATAATTGTATTAGTTGAAATTTCAGTAAGTTAATGTGCTAGATTTTGAGAGCGCTTGACAAAATTTTATTATTTGTTGTTATTTTATAGCTTATGCACTATAAACATACCAATTTTCAAGTTTGTGAGTGTTCCCGTTTTTAAAATAGAACTAAAACAAAAATCGCCTCCGCGACCATCCAACTTGACCCCTCTCTTATATGAATGTTCTTGAAACGGGAGCTCACCACAATTGGTTACCATTAGTTGTGAGAAAAGTTGTAATATTTATTGATTTCAGACTTTTCCCATTATTTGTACTGTGAGACCTAGCTTCTTGCCGAATTTCATAATTTTAGGTCGACGGGAAGTACCCTGTAGGTTTTGCTTTTTTGCATAAATGTATGGAGATGAGGAAATAAAATGCCATATATTTTGATTGCGTCGTTGTAAAAAATTTTAATTTCCAGATCTTGTGTGGTTCATAGATCCTAATATATTGTATTAATTTAAACCTGATACCTTTACCCGTTCGTGAGATAAAGGGTCTTGACAGACAGACAGACGGACAACAAAGTGATCCTATAAGGGTTCCGTTTTTTTTCTTTTGACGTACGAAACCCTATAAACTCCTTGTATTACTTCTACTGCAAATGTATTGTGCTCCAAAGAAAAAGATGATTTAATTACGGAAAACCGAACTTTGATCTATATTCACTGCAATTCATAAACTGGTACTACTTTGGAGCAGACTTTTTGGATTCGGATCGGAGGACGCAGTGCAAAAGCTCCCTAAAAACGAAAAGCATAGAACCTTAATGGATCCAGGTGTAACAAACTTTGGGAACCATTATTAATTCATGAAGAAAGATAATTATTTAAAATGCTTTTCGTTGAGTCGCTTTTTGAATGACATTCGGAATAGCCTGAGTTTTCTTTTAAATTGGACCTGATAATTTAATTTGAATTTATATTACTTCGGTACGTTAAAAGTCACTGCTTAAATCCCAACTTCACTAAATTATAAAATAAATCTAAATATTCAAAAATAATAGTTTAAGTATAATGGAAAGATAAATAAAAAATAAATCGAAAGGTAAGGTATTTTTTTTTATGTGTGATTGTTATTTAAATTAAGGCATAAGGTGTTAGCCTATAATTAACTGTGCATTTATGAAAAAAATCGATTGTACTTCCTTTTGAATGTATTGATGTAACAGTTAGGTAAACCATCACTCGCATTTCAGATTTTTTTTTTATATTTTCTGAAAATGTATTTTGTGATTTGAAGTTTCAGTAATGGTTTTCTTAATAGTGTTGACTCTTGGTAGCGACACGTATCATTTATAACATGACAGATTTAAAAGCTTTTCTAGAAAAACTTTGTACGGATATACATCCACACCGACAAAGTGGTAGAATAAAATTTTGAAAAATACTTTTTTTTGGGTACCTCCCATACAAGTAAAGTGGGGATGTATTTTTTTTGTCTACCCCATAGTGTGGGGTGCCGTTAGATAGGTCTTTTAAACAAAATAATATAAGTTTGCTACGATGATTCTTCGATTTTGGGATCCGTTTGCGAAATATTAAGCTTGAAAGCGCAATTTTTGTTGGAGTCGAGTGTCCCCCCCTGCCGGCTAAACGGTTGTTATTGGAAATGTAAAAAATCACAGTAGTAGCATATATGATGAAATTAAAAGGAAAACTATGACAGTTAAGTAGACTTAGCAGGTTAATGAGCTATAGCCGAAAAACTAAAAATATTAAAAACAGCAATGGCAATCAGGCGCAAAGGACCTCGCTGAGCATTAGGAGGTAATAAGTTTATGTTATAAACGTTATGAAATACTTACTCAAAACCCACCTTGCAATAAAAAAAAATTAAAAATACTACGGAACCATATACTGCGCGTGGCCCGACACGCACTTGACCGGTTGTTTTTTATTTTATTTTGACGAGTTTTTATACCTATATTATTCACATTCGAACACGGTTCATGTAATTTTGTTATTAGTAAAGTACCTGGGCGTCCGAGATCTGTATAATCTTAACCAAATCCCACTAATAGATGGCTCTGTATAGTTTTTGAATAGTGATATTTTCAGAAAACGTATTTTTCCAGACATGACGCCTAGCTAGATAGGTTTTTCGCCCCCGAAACCCCCGTATATTAAATTTGATCGAAATGGTTAGAGTCGTTGTCGAGAAACCGATATAACCGTTATATATATATACCGGGTGTTTGGGTAAATATATATATATATACCGGGTGTTAGGGTAAACACTGCGGTCCTTCAAAATGTCCATTAAGACCATGAAACTGAATAACATTCCCTAAGGAACATAGGTCGAAATACGAAAAAAAATTTATCATCTCCCATACAAAATGTGCAATCGGATGGTGCAGTTTCTATAGAAAGTCAAAAAAGCTTTTTCGCATTTCGATCTATGTTTCTTAGGAAAAGTTGCTCAGTTTCATGGTCTGAATGCACAGTTTGAGGGACCACAGTGTTTACCCTAACACCCTGTATATAAATATATAGAAATATGATTGCTGAAAATATAAAATATTAAATGCAACTGCATATTCCACTACAAGAATGCTACTTCACGGTGGTTGGGCCCGGCAAGCTTACTTTCCGCTGGAATCTCTGTTGGTTATGAGATCTGTTATGAAATACACCATCCATACATCCATCCCATATTTCAACTACAGAATAGGGGAGCGGGGGGCACAGTGAACCACTTTTTTATTTGTGCTCTCTACTGCATTTATCTTTAACGCTGGTTCTTATATTTTACTTACAAGGGGTAACTTGGTGTTAAAGGTATACAAAAAAACATAAAAATAAAAAATAAACGCAACAGTTTCTGAGAAATTGAATATTTTTCTTAAAGTGGATAATGGTCCATTGTGCCCCAGCTATGGGGCACTATGGACTTAGGCTTGGGGTACTGTGAATCTCCATGGGGCACAGTGAATATTTACCTTTATTTTACTTCAAAATTGATATGGGGTACATTGAACTTAAAATGTGTTATTAAAATAAAACACAATTTGCTTGGTAATCACATATTAAAGCTTTTTAGTGCTTAATTGGCATAAATTAGTCTCCTTTGTTGCATTTGAGTCATTATATACTTACATTTAGTAGGTATCATAATTAAAATTTATTTTAAGAAAAACATAAAACAGCATTTTTTTATTTTTTTTCCGTATGCACCAATACCTAACATTGGTGCATACGATTGTGTACCTATCATTTTTACCTGAATCAATTAAACAGAAAGGTTAAGTTAAATAATACATTTATGGGGCACTATGGATCACAGTCCACAGTGCCCCACATGAAATTAGTTCATTGTACCCCTTATGGTCAAATTAGAAACAATAACTGAAACTACTATTAAAATTAATCGTGACGCAATAGAATAACCACGACTTACGTAGCTCATTAAATGGTTATTAGTAAAAAAACAAACAAATATACAATTTGAATGGCTAAGTTTGTCAAAAAGATTCACAAAATAACATCAAGAATAAAAAGTGGTGGCTTACGTTTCGCGGAGCGGCTGCAGCTTGACCTCTGGCAGTGAGAACGTGACGGTGACCGGTGGGAGGGAGGGGTATTGGATAGATCATGCAATCGTTCGAAGTGAGTGTGTGTTTTTAATGAATAGCGAGCGAGATATTAATGAATAACCACTGTGCCCCCTGATTCACTCTGCCCCCTGCTCCCCTACGCAACTAGGCTTCCGTTTTGACAAGCAGGCACAGGCAGTCAGTAACTTCTCATAGTGTCGAGCACAGACTATAGACTAAAGTCATAGAATACGGATTCATAACATTCCATAAAAAAATCACCTGTGGATAGCTCCCCACAGAATTTCACAACACATATTTTTAGGGGATGGTACAGTCAAGCACACATCAAGCTTGACACATTGGACTTTTTACTGTTCTTATTTCAATAGAAGTACTGCCTAGAGTTGCATTGTGAGTGTCTAGCTTGACATGTCGATAACTGTACGTCCCTTAGTTATAACATTGCGGCTAGCTCAATGCGCTGATGGATGGTGAATGCAGTAAGTAAGGCAATCAACGTCAAAAGAGGAGGAATTTTTTTTCCGTTTTTAATTAATTCCCTTACAATTTATTCCATGGAGTAAAGACTGGAATAATGTTTGTCACGACCATTCGTACATTGTCCCATGGTGCATGATTTGCATCAAGAGAAGAGACTAAAATTAATCGCATTAAACAAGTTTCTAATATGTATTTTTTATAATTTTATTGATTTAACTTTTTGGTTATTATTCACAGACAGAGCATTAATAAGTTTTTGACAAAAAGATTATTTTTTTTTAACATTTTAGACTTGAATTATACGAATGATTTTTTTATTGTATTAAATTTTTTTGAGATTTGTATGCCTAAGAGGTGGGAACTTTTCCGAGGAACTTTAAGTATTATTAAGTATCATTTTGTACCTACCTGTATTTAAGAATTTGAACTTTTAGTCTGTATTCAATTCCTTTACTCTCTATTCTATGCTTTCCAGACTTGGATTACGTTCGTCGCGTCCACTCGCGCGCGTTGTCCCACTAAATCTTCGTTACGTAGCGATGTATGGGTAGACCCATTATATTTTTTCTTCTCTAGTAAGCTCTGTGTAGATAAGGTTTTATTGCAGGAGCATTACGAGTACTTACAAAGCCCGGACATGAGAATGGGAAAGAAAATAGCGAGAGGAATTTGACGGCAGGTGACGGCCCTTTCGTCACTTTGAACCGATGAATCCTTTTCAGTTTTTTGCTTTCGCTTTCGCTTTTCCGTGCTTCGGAAGGCACGTAAAGCCGTTGGTCCCGACTACTATCTACGGATGTAGTCGTTAATGAGCCATGTCAGAGGCCTTTGGCGGCTCAACAACTCTGACACCAGGGTTTGTGAGGTCGGTCATCGACCTTGCAACCCACACGATATGATGATGAGTTTTTCGCTCGCTCTTATACAGGGTGTAAGTAAGGGAAAGGTTAGCAAAAACTGAAAGGGCATGGATGAGTCGATAAAAGTTAACAACTTTTAACATGATACATATTACCGGAAACGTAAAAAAAAATTCTTTTCCATACAAACCATCCAATAGGATTTTACAAATTTTTAGGGCTCCTTACCTCAAAAGGAATAAACGGAACCCTTATAGGCTTACTTTGTTGGCCGTCTATCTGTATGTCAAGAGCCTTTTTCTCAGGAACGCGTGAAGGTATCTAGCTGAAATTCATACTAAATATTCAAGTCTACTGTCCCTCGAAGTTGTGAAAAAATCAAACTCCTAAGCCAACGCAATCAAAAGATACAGCCGTTTATGCCGCAAATTTTCGACACTCGCAAGAGAATCAAAACCTACAGGGTACTTCCCGTGAACTCAGAATCTTGAAATTTGGTACGAAGCAACGTCTTAAAGCACAGATAAAGATGAAATTCCGGAAACCTAAAATGTTTAGTTACATCACCAAAAGACCTTAACTTTTACTTGTAATAATATACCTACAGGTTTGTACGGAACCCTCGGTGCGTGATTCCGGCTCGCATTTGCCGATTTTTTCAACGGTTTTGTTAGTTTTTCATTTACATTAGGGATCCCGCACACGACCGAGAATCGGTGACCGATTTTTTCTCGGCATCCCGCTCTTACGTGTTATCACCTGAATCTTCCGTCCTTGTCCCGGCCGATAATCGCCCACCGATTCTCGGTCGTGTGCGGGAGCCCTTAATATGTTTCTTGGAGAAAGTTGTTCAATTTGTCCAGTTTTTCCAGTTTTTGCCAATATATTCTTTACACCCTGTACTTACCTATTTCTAGTTAGAGATCAACTTGAGATTACGAATGCAAAAGAATTAAAAAGTTTAGGTATCCTTCTGAAATAATGCATGTATGTACGCAAGGCAGCAAGTAAATGAGAACAAAACCAGTATAAGCTGAACCTGCGTTTCGCTACAAACGCCTAAAACCAGAGACCTGCTCAAGGTCAAAGTAATTCCACTAACGTGCGGCCGTGTGTACATATAAACTGAACAAAATTTTCCCATGTACCTGATGCAATTTCTATGGTAAATTGATTATTTTTCGCATTTCAACCTTTTTCCTAGTAAAAGTTGTTCAGTTTCACGTGCAGATTTTATTTATTAAAAGAACAAAATTGCACAAACTCAGGACCCCATACAAATCAACACTAAGCCAGCTCAGCAGTGGTTTCTCCGGACTAAGTTTACGTCTAATACAGGACAAGTATTAAGTAAACAGAACTTCCAAGTGGTGAACTACGGAAGTTAGGCCTCAACTGCACACCTAATAGCTGGTATAGAAACATGAGCAGTACAGAAATTTATACATTATCGGAATTAAACAAGTTGCTTGTATGTCGGCAAGGCAACCCGTACAATTACTCAAATACCCACTTCTTATTGTTGCCTGTAGTACAGATTCAGTTAAAATTACACTCTTCCGAACTTACTGTACATCACTGTATAGTACTTGGGTGCCCTGTGAGTAAGTTTCACTCAACGTGCGCTCAGTTCCCTGCGAGTGCAGTAATGCAGCTGCCACGTTTTTGTAGCGTGTCCGCCATGTTTGCGGAGGCTGGCGTCGATAGCTACAAACCAATATTGCGCAAGAAGGCGACGTTCTTGTTAAATATAATACGTGGCAGCTCCAACAGCCTCTTTAAGAATATTGCTGACAGATATTTGAGTCCATTAATAACGCACCTTGTAACATCAACCTAGTCTCTGGTAGGATTACTAATATTTTGGATCGTTGTTGTCAGTGAATTGAATAAATAAACATTGGCGCCACATTGTTTGTGAAGCGATGTAGTTTAGCTGACGTCATTAAGAGATTTTAATATCCAACAATGATTTTGATTTTTGATTTTTTTTTTTTTTTTGACTCCAATGTCACAAATTTTAAGTGCTCAAATCTGTGGTTAACGTAGTCTGCTTGATAAAATTGTAAGTATATTGGTAGTGGGCTCATACCTTTCAACATAAACAAATACAAGTATCTTGTCAACCTGCGACCATGGGACATGTATATTGTTCAGGTTTAAAATAACAATAAACTCTAAATAAATACTTACGTACAGGAATAGATTTCATTCTTGTAAGGAATGATCACAAAAACCCATGAAAACAATAAAATCTTCTTAACCCATAATACTATACACTGTGGTAAAATGCAGGAAAGCCGTGAATAACCTCTAATTGTCGATTTATAAATCTAAGATATGAATTCCGAGCTACTACTCTACAGAGCTAAACGTGCATAAAACCAATTTAGCTTAGTTCTAGCTCTGCGCTGTTCAAAACGAAAGCCTGGCACTAAACCAAAAGCTAAATTTATCCAAATAAGTAGGTAAGCCACACTCATGATCAACCATTTAAATGCACGAGCCAGAAACTTAAATGTATTACGGAGGAGACAGACGGAACACATTGCGACTGCATTTCAGGTTTCGAAGCAGCTGTGACTGACATGACGTGATTCGTTCCATTTAAAAATCTTATCTCAATCGCTCCCGAATGTCGTCAGACAGGAAGCAATGAATGCACATGCGTTCTTGACAATATTTTCTTAAATAAGAGTTAATTAGGAATGAAGTTTGTACAGATATTGGGGCCTTTATGCCGATTTTATGGCTAGTATTATGATAATATGATAGCAAAATTTTATAATTCAACGACACAATTCCAGAAAATGTCTTAAGAGTTAAATAAATTTTGCTTTAAATCTATTGCTAACACTTTTTGTTTTGCTGAAAAATAAAATGGGAATTAGGAATGAGGTTTGTACAGATATTGGGGAATATAGGCCGATTTTATGGCTACTATTATGATAATATGATAGCAAAATTTTATAATTCAACGACACAATTCCAGAAAATGTCTTTAGAGTTAAATAAAATTTGCTTTAAATCTATTTGAAACGGTTCACACGTTGACCCGTGTCTGTTTCAACAAATATTACAAATATCTTGTACTTAGACATCGCCATGTGCATGTCGGTTACATGGGAACGTTGCCCCATTTTTCATGCAGGCGTTTTCTTAGATTTAAAACATGAAATGTCATGAATGTTGCAGTAAACAATCTTTAAAACACCTGAAGTAGTTAGAATGTAGAAGTGGTGTTTTGGTTGAACAATTGGTTTAAGACGGTGGAATTGAGGTAAACAAACATTGCGTCATCACGGTCGCAAGCGTTTTGAGCGGTCCGCGCGCGGCTTAAGCGGCGCAAGCGGCCATCTGCAGTTCAAACACGGCTTGGGCCGTAAAGAACCGTGTTACTCGGTTAAATCCGGCTTGAGCGCGATTCGGACTAGTTGGACCGGCTTGAGCCATGCTGAAACAAAGTAGAAAGTATAAAAAGGCGAAGGTAGGTAGGACGGTTCCTTTTCTTCTTCGCGCGCTCGGGCAGAACGGTAGTGCTCTTCGAACTATTTTCTATAATTTTTACTAATGTAAGCACATAGACGGTGTTGGAGATTCAGTCGCCCAAGAGAAAGATGCGAGGATCCATCACTCTGAAATGTGCTGTAAAACATATTTGATCGCGCTACGAATACAGGAATAGGCTTTCGATTCGATAAATAATAAACTTTATCAGTGTAGACACTGCGACGGTGTTGGAGATTCAGTCGCCCAAGAGAAAGATGCGAGGATCCATCACTCTGAACAGTGTTGTAAATCATACTTGATCGCGCTACGAATACTAGAATAGGCTATCGATTCGATAAATCTAAACTTTGTCAGTGTAGACACTACGACGGTGTTGGAGATTCAGTCGCCCAAGAGAAAGATGCGAGGATCCATCACTCTGAACAGTGTTGTAAATCATATTTGGTCGCGCTATCGATAGGTGGGTAGGGTTTTCGATTCAGTATATTTCAATTCGGTTATCAGCAAGTCCAGAAGCCCGCATGCTTTTGAGACTGCTTCGCGTCGCGTAGATCTTCGAAGCAATCGTTTGCTTAATGTCAACTCAGTGTCCGTAAAATAATTTAACGTAATCGAGGCCACTGGAAGCGAGCAGCGTGGAGCCGGTCGCCGTGGAGGCCTAGGGACAGGCTTCTGACCAGCGGTGGACATTCTCCGTCTCGCCTAGAGGGAGAAGCTAATCATCTAACGAGGACGGAAGAAGCCGCAGAAAGCGAGCAGCGTAGGTCCGGTCCTTGCAAAGGCCTAGGAAGAGGCTTATAACCAGCAGTGGGCGTCCACCGGAGAGGTCATATCAAGGTTTGATCGAAGAAAAACCGTGAGTAATTTTAAAACTACCTTGTCGTTCACACCATGTTTTATCTATTTTGTGCTATTCAAATCGCGAGATGTGTCAAAAATGCTTATAAAAGACTGTAGAATTCGTCCTAAATTCAGTGACTGTTGTAACTTGTGCGGGCGTATATATTTAAATTAATAAAGACGCTTTTGATTCAGAGCATTTATTGTTGGGCAGGCGGCCATGACAAGAAGGAAATACATGGTACAAATTTTATACATGTGGCAACACTTAGATCTTAATTTTATATACGTTCGGATACACGTAACATCTTCCCTGTTAAAAAAAGAAAGTTTCTTTTACAAAGACAAATCATGAAACGGAACGTAAGTACATTTTTTTTTTTTTTTTTTTACAATTCAAACTTATTATCTATGATATGAAACGAACATCCCTAAAAGTGACGTAACATTGACATTTGCTAAACTTCAATTTGACTTTGACATTACAATAATCTGTGAACAAAAATACAATTTTGAGGTTATGACAAATCTAATAAATTACATGACAAAAACAATCGAAATAAAAACAAAGTAAAACTTATGATTTACCAAAATCTACGAGGCTTAATAATAGCTCTACCAAAAGATGAATAAGTAACGTTGGGTTGGTTTACGTGAACGTTTGGAGTTGGTTCAGTGCTTGGTATTATTTCAGGGTTTTGGACGGGAGTGACTGGACGAGGGGAGTGATATGACGAAGGCGAGGACAGCTTAGGACTGGAAGTCTGCGAGGAACGTTGAGGAGGATCAGCGTCAGGCTGAAAAACAGGATGACTGTTGGATTTGGGAGGTGATAAGGGACAGAATGAACTAGACTGTAATGGAGAATATTTTGGTTTCAGGATATGTTGGCGGTTGCGGCGGAAAGTACCTTCTGGAGAGGAAATGATGTAAGACCTAGGTTGTGGACCAAAGGCTGAAACTGTACCGGGAATCCAAACACTATTGGGGTGTTTTTTAAAGTATATTTTATCACTAATGCTTAGTGAAGACAAAGGCTTTGTATGTTTATCATAATAAATCTGTGATTGGTTATTTTGTTTTTGTATCTTATCTTTAAGCAACCTGTAGTTAGGTACTCTAGGCTTCAAAGATTGTTCTAGGACTGGGAGTGTAGACCTAAGAGACCTAGACATGAGTAATTGTGCAGGAGAATACATGCAATCTTTAGGGGTATTTCTGTACTGCAATAATGCTAGATAAGGGTCAGAATTATCAGCAAAACATTTTTTTAAAATGTTTTTTACAGTGCCAATAGTTCTTTCTACGAGTCCGTTGGACCGTGCTAAATAGGGGCTTGAAGTTATATGTTGTATTTGCCAATCTGAGGCAAAATCTTGAAACTCTTTGGAGTTGAATGGGGGACCATTGTCGGACATTAAAATGTTGGGAATTCCATGTCTGGAAAATATAGATTTTAGTTGACTTATAACAATCTTACTATTGGAACCACCTATCAGCTTGGTAAGTTCAAAATATTTGGAAAAATAGTCAACGACTATGACATATTTATCTGAATTGAGATCAAATAGATCAACACCAACCTTGTACCAAGGAATTGGTTTGACTTCATGAGGCTGTAGGGGCTCTTTAGAATTACTGCGTCTGTTAGTGAGGCAGATATGACAATTATTGACATATTTTTCTATATCAGAATACATGTTAGGCCAATATACATGGTTTTTAGCTAATCTTTGACAACTGTTGATTCCTTGATGACCAGCATGAATCTGTTTTAATAAGTCATTTCTCATTACTAAGGGTATAATAACACTGTTATTTTTAAAAACAATGCCATTAATTGTATGTAAGTCAGTTTTCAAAGGGAAATATGGTCTAATAATGTCTGGAACTGATTTTTTATGTTCTGGCCAACCTGATGTGCAATATTTAATTAATAGTGACAATTCCTGGTCTTTGGAGGTCTGTTCTTGGATATCTTTTAGTCTCTGAGGACTGATTGACAGTGACTTGAGGACTAAGTTGACATGTAAATCTAGGTCAGAATCTAGATCAAGTAATGACTGTTCAGGTAAGGCTGCTCTAGACAGAGTATCAGCGACATATAAGTATTTGCCAGGTTTATACGTTACATTCAGGTCATATGGTTGTAATCTCAACATTATTCGTTGTAGACGGGGAGGAATATTGTAAATTGGCTTGTTAGTAAGCGAGACTATGGGTTTGTGGTCTGTTTCGACTAGTATGTGACGACCATACACATATTGATGGAACTTCGTACAACCAAATAGGATAGCTAATAGCTCCTTTTCAATTTGGGAATATGACTGTTGACATGGGCTTAATGAAGCTGAAGCATATGCAATCGGGTGATTGTCATGACAGATAACCGCACCCATGGCATCCTTGGAGGAATCCACTGACAAAGTGATTGTTTTATTAGGGTCATAGTATGTCAGAATAGGGGCTTTGGTGATACATTCTTTTAATAAATTAAATTCAGAAGTATGGATGTCCTGCCAACACCATTCATTTTCTTTAGACAAAAGTTTTCTTAGATTTGAGGTTTTCTCTGACAAATTTTCTATATAGGAACCAAGGTATGTCACCATACCCAAGAACCTTTGTAGTTCTGCTACGTTTTGGGGGCAAGGCATATCACAAATAGCTTTGACTTTAGTATCATCTACTCGCACACCATCTTGAGTGAAGATGTGGCCCAAATATTTGACTTCTGTCTGACATATGTTCGATTTTTCTTTATTGAATTTTATCCCTAACTGCCTAGCTCTCTCTAAGACTTGTTTTAGTCTAAAATCATGTTCTTCTCTTGTCTGACCATATATGAGAAAATCATCCATCATGATTTTGACGCCTGGGATATCAGAGAATTTTTGTGTCATTATAGAATGAAACAGTTCTGGGGCAGCATTTATGCCAAAGGGAAGTCTGAGGAATCTATACCTACCTTGAGGTGTGATGAAAGTACAGAGTTTTGAAGACGGTTCATCTAACTTTAACATATAGAATCCTTTATTTGCATCAAGAGTTGTAAAGTACTGGGAACCAGAAAGGCTGTACTTTATCTCGTCTATAGTAGGAAATTGATAGTGTGGACGCATTATAGCCTTGTTTAGTTTTCTTGGATCAATGCACAGGCGGAGTTTGCCATTTTTCTTGGAAGTGATTACAATTGAACTAACCCAGTCAGTAGGTTCATCGACTTTGATAATAATTTGATCTTTTTCTAACAAAGATAACTCTTCCTTTAATTGTTCCAAGAGACTAAATGGGATTCTGCGGCAAGCATCGACTGAAGGAGTGGCATCTGGTTTCATTGACAAGTGGCATTCATAATCTTTAAGACAACCTATTCCGGTAAAAAGATCTTTATATTCAACCAGCAGAGTGTCCGTAGATTGACTAAATTGAACATTGTGAACTCTTTTAATCAATTTAAGGACCTCACAACTGTTGCGACCTATTATATTCTTGCAAGGCAAATCCACAATATGAAAATTGACATTGTAAACTTTATTATTATGTTTGACTGATAGACTGCAATAACCTACTGTAGGTAAGACTTCACCACTTAGTGTTGAAAGCTTATAAGAGCTTTTCTTTATGTTGGACAGGGGCAGATTAAGTGATTTATAACAGTTAAATGACAAAATGTCAGCGTCGGCACCTGTATCAAGAAGAAAATCAATGTTCTTATTGTTTATAGACAGACTGGCTTGGTAAGAATCTTTAAGAGTAGCTGCATCAATAAAAAGACAATTGAAATAGAAGGTATCTGCCTCGTTAGCTATAACAGTTTGTTCTTCTTCTACTATTCTTACTTGCTTGTAGCGGCAGCACTTGGCAAAATGGTTCAGCTTGTTGCAATTCCTGCAGGTGACTCCTAAGGCTGGACAGCGTAGACGGTGAACTTGACCACATTTTGAGCATATATTAGACTTGTATGACGCTTGTTGACTGGATTGACGATCTTGACTTCTTGGACGGTGGTGACTCTCTTGACGACTGTGACTACCTGGACGAATTGTATTGTCTTGACGAGTTTGACTACGTTGACGTTGATTACCGTTGTTGGCTTGATGACTCTGACGTGACGATGGACGACTACTGACAGTGGCGGCGATGATTTCATTAGATGCTAGGGCTTGTGCTTCCTGCTTCGTATTTCTTAATGTTTTGGCGAGACTGACAGCTTCTTCGAATGTTGCTGGTTTGTCTAACAAAATGCGTTCTCTTATGTACGCGCATGAAGAATTTAGGTTCCAGGAAAAGATATCTTTTAGCAAACTGTCAGCAAGACTTTCGAAGTTGCATTGTATGCTTAAATTCTTGAGATCTGTGGCGTACGACTCGATTTCTTCCCCTGCGGCTTGTTTTCGATTAAACAGCTTGTGTCTCTCCATTGAGATGTTGACACGCGGCGCAAAATAGTTCTCAAACTTGGTTAACAAGTCCTTAAATGTGATGCTAGACATCTCGACGTCAAAGGAATGAAATATTTGAAGAGCATCGGGACCAATGGTATGAAGCAAAATGGCTACCTTACGTGGATCTTGTTCTCCCTCGAGGCCATTTGCAACCATGAAAATATCGAAGTTAGTCTTGAAATTACGCCAGGCTAATGGCATATTGCTAGCGTTAACATCCAAGCTAAAGTTATTTGGAGGCAAAGGACGAGTTGTCGGATTCTTGGGCGGCGGCGGCGGCGGTGGAGGGTCAGGCATTTCGACTTCTCAGCGGCGCGGCGGCGGCGTGATATTGAAAAAAAAATTTTTGACTCACTCGAATCCGTGACTGTGGCTTGAATCGACGGCTTGATGGGCTTTTGACTAATAATCCCACGATGGCACCATGTTGTAACTTGTGCGGGCGTATATATTTAAATTAATAAAGACGCTTTTGATTCAGAGCATTTATTGTTGGGCAGGCGGCCATGACAAGAAGGAAATACATGGTACAAATTTTATACATGTGGCAACACTTAGATCTTAATTTTATATACGTTCGGATACACGTAACAGTGACTAAATTCAAAAGTGATATTCTGGTATATTTTACGGGTTTGTTCAAGGGCCTTATGGCACAGCAATATAGCTGAAGGGTTCATGGTAATGTGGGTAGACCGTGATTTAAATTCTGTGATCTAATCTATCAGTGCAAAAACTAGCTAGCTTATCGAAAGAATGATATTTCTATGCTAAAGTTTGCCTATATTTTGGATAAACTTATTTTTCTCTGACTGAAAAGCCTGTCGGGAGATGAACGTCATAATTTTGTTCTGTTAGTATAAAAATAGCTTCAAAATCTGGATCACATGAAATCCAGTGTTTTAATTGATAAAATGAGACACCAACGGTCTTTTGTCATGCAGTGGACGTACCGGGTTTAATATTATAATAAATCAAGGAAAGAGTTTATTTCCTACCTTCATCTAACTTTATGAATTCATCTAATCTTGATGAATGATTGAGATGGGAATGTGTCTTATCTAGTACATACTTACCTTTTGCTAAAATTGCTGTGTTCTATGCATGACATATTAAATCATGCCTTCCTTAAATTTAAAAGGGGAATTTTCCTACAAGATGAAATCAAAAGCTTGATAATAATTAGTCCTGTATTTAAGGTGATGCAGAGAGCTAGCCTGAAGTGGTCTCTTTTCTGTACTAAAAGAAGGCAGATTGTCCACATTGTGCAGATCGAATTATCATTAAGCCTAGCTATCGTACTAGATGCATAGTCGATTGTGCGTATGTACGTACTGAAATAATGCTTTCTCAATAAAATACATTTGAGCTAAGAGGACGGGAAAGATAAGGAACATTCCCTGATCCTTGCGAGATTCTAAAATAATGTTTCTCAGGTTCACATATAAGAACTAAATCACTTACATATTTTCTAAAGTGTTGCTTTCATTGTTCAATGTGTTCTTTTATTGTTCAGATTTAATTATGACTGACTTGGGTCTTGGACCTTAACAAGTAAATGTAAATTCATGTAAATAATTGTTCCAAAAATTCCGCTTATCTATTGTTTTGCTAAGAAGATGAAACTGTATTTTATATGTGTATATATTCCTATAAGATCTGGATTGCGGGACAAGTCCAGGTTTCTTTTGAATCCTCCTCTCAATCTTTCTATTGTGACATGACGAAACTACAAACTTACTACCAGACAAGATTGACGGTGTAAAGAAATATCCCTTGCTATTTGTTTGCTCAAGTATATCTAGAGTAGCTTCATAAAGCGGAATTGGATAGGTATGGCAGAGAATTATCCAGTCAGGAGTCGAGATTCATGAATGACCGCGGTGGATTGGGGCGGTCATTTCCCCCAAACAAATGGGGGACCATGATACCTATCAACTAGCTAAAGCATCTTTTCTTCCCTTACATTGGTTCTCTTGGATCTCCCTAGAAGTCAGTCATAGGTTATAGATACTAGTTCATAAAACCACCCTCAACCATATAACCTCACATTCTAATTATCTTATTCTATGTTCTTACCTATTCTACATACTTACTCCATGTTCCTTTTGTCAAGTTCTTGTTGTTGCAAACTCTTCAGACGTTGGAGCGTAAGCTCATACTAGGATAGGTAATTTTAGGAGTTAGGTTAGTATAAGTCATGCTCTCCCTACGGATCCAGCTGCACTTTGGCCACTGCGTTAGGTCTTAGGCCACTAGAACGATCACAAGCCAAATTATTCATTATAACTGGGTTTAATAGTAGGGAACAATTTTGGGTAATGCTATTTTGTTTTCCTATTCTATGCGTTGGATTTAAATAAGTTAAAACAAAAAAAATCAAGTCAGGTTAGCCGTGTCTCTATAGCAAGTAAGTCAGAGTAAGTAGATAAGTAAAGTTAGTTATAGTAAGAGGGGAGTTAGGTAGGATCGAGTTAGGTGGGTAGGAGAGTTACAGTCTGGTGCCGTGAGTCATGACTTTGAGTCACAGGCTTACAGCCGGGGGGGGTTACATATTGCTAACCATTTCTGTTTTGTTGAGAAAGAAAGTGTCAACAATTTAAAAGAGATTTAACTTTAAAGATGCTTTCTGTAACTCACTGTCACGTAGCTTTGTAAAAATGACCACAGTTTGAAGTACACTGAATTTTTTTTCCGTTGGGAGTTACGCTTCTTTATTTTTTTACTTCATGGCGCCACTTTGTTAGTAAAGCAACGTAACTTACGTCTTTGACAGATAGTAATATCCTACAATAAATAAAAAAAATTTTTTTTGTCGTAACTTCTCCGTGCAGATCACACCGTGCGGGCAAAGAAGGTGTGGTACGAGGCGACTAAGGGCTTGTAAATCGGAGGATGGGCAGTAGCATTTTTCTGTGTATCGTACCATCTTACAAACTGTAGCAACCACCAACAGCGATCGCCAGCTGCAACGCCAACAAGCGTGGTGACTATGGTAAATCCCTTCCTAAGTACCACGCATTTTTTCTCTCCTAGTCCTGCAGTGGACGTTTCATGGGATGTTGTGAGATTATCCCGTCACTTTACAATTGCAGTTGCAATGAAGTCGGACTACTTATTTCGAGTGTAACTTTCATTCTACAGCTCTGAAGAATACTAACTACACCACGCGCTCTAATTTCAGAAACATTGAGTTATAATACTTTGTACAACACAACTTTTGGAACCGACCTCCTAGCTTGGCGAACGAAGTTTTGTTTAAGGTATTAGTATGAAGTTAGTTGTAACTATACCGTGAAGGTAGAATGCCGTGTGGTGTCAGGTAAGGCCCCGTTTACACTTCAACTTTTTGCATCGATACAAACGCACGGCTGCGGGGGAAAAGCTAAGTTATCAAGGAGAGGAGGGGTTGAGGTTGTTGATGGTAATGAGGTTGATGATAATGATGATGAGGTTTATGATGATGTGGTTAATGCTGATGAGGTTGACGAAAATGAGGTTAGTGATGATGATGAGGTTCAGGATGAGGATAAAGTCTCGACTTAATTTTTGACGCGCGACTCATTACACGCGACTGTATCGATGCTGCATCGCGTTTGCATCGTGACTGTATCGATACAAAAAGTCGAGTGTAAATAGGGCTTTAGTTCTAATGAAAATAATAATAATTCATAATTTTGCTATTCGCTCTGCTTCGTTTAGTGCAAACGCACCCGGATTGTACAGTTAGCAACACTCCAGTGGTCCTTGAGCGGTTCTCTGATTTCTATAGTTTGCATTGTAGCGGTGTTTCAGTTTATATTGGTTTTGTCAACACCTACCTGCCTGCAGTTATATACAAGGTGGATTTTTGAGATAAGGCAGCTGCAAAGGCAGATACCTTAACCGATACAGCTACACACAATTTTTCATAGGAGATGCACCACAATTTTTCGTAAAATATTGATCCATATTCAAAAACAAAAAAAAAATATACAGTTAACAATAAAATGGCCATTTTACTCAATAATGTTTTATAATCTCAATCAATCCTTTTCTAAAACTGATTAAAAACTTACAGCCCAGGTTGGAGTACTAAAGTCAAAAATCGCAAACAACTTTTCCCATACCTTTTGTATGCAAGTTTTACTTACTTACTACGCTGGCTCAGCGACCCCAAGAAGATCTTGGCCTCCGACACGAGAGTTCTCCATTCTTCCCTGTTCTGTGCCGCTTCTTGTCAATCGGCTCTTTGGAGGGCATCCAGGTCTTTCCACACTTTTTCCTCTCGGTCGTCCCACGTAAGCTCTTTCGGCGGCCCGATCCCCTCCCATTCTCTCCACGTGGCCGAGCCAGCGAAGCCTTGCAGCCTTGGTCTCTATCGTGGTCTCTATGCAAGTTTTACACATTTTTTTATTTAATTCGTGTAATTAGATCACGGGATTCGATTAATCTAATAATATCAAAATATCATCCTTAAAAAATATCCACTGCTGGAGCTTCTTTTTTTTATTGAAAATGGGCTTACTCTTGACCTCGATCTAGTCTTGAAGACAAAGATGAGGTCTACGATGGAGCGAGGTTGCCCAGAAGACGCCTATTCACTCGCGACTTAAATAAATTCGGGTTATATGAACCCGGGAACACAGACGCAGGCAGAGAATTCCACTCTTTAGCCGTGCGCATTATAAAAGATGTTTCAAAGCGCTTTGTGCGAATGTGGAGAATATCAACCAAGTATGGGTGATATCCTGCGGTGCGTCTGGACTCTCGATGGTAGAAGGGAGATGGTGGAATAAGCTCGTGGAGCTCTAAAGCACACTCTCCGAAGTACAATCTGTAGAAGACCGACAGACATGCAACTTTGCGACGGTGGGTCAGACTGTGAAACTTGGTTTTCACCAGCATCTCATCACCAACGAGCTTCTTGGCTCTGCCATCCCAAAGGTGACAGCAATTCTCCATGCACGATCGGACTTGGGTTATATATAAAACTAGAAGCTGTCCAGGAGTGAAGTAACGCCTAACCTTATTGAGGATGCCCAGCTTTTTTGCTGCAGTTTGGGCTTCAGACTCAATGTTAGCGCCGAAGTTCAGGTTTGCACACAGCTTCATGCCAAGCAGCTCGAGGCTGTCGGTAACTGGTACAGTTGTACCTCGAAAAGTAGGAGCCAGATTGAACGGACTCCTTTTGGCGGTGAACAGACACGCCTGCGTTTTGGTTGCGTTGAAACTCACCAGATTTTTGTCACCCCACTCGGAGACATGACTTAAGGTTGAGTTTATTCGCTCTACCATGGCTTCTCTCGAAGAACGTATCTCGTCACTGCTGGCTTTTGCGCTTGACATATATATCTCTCGACGACAGTACTGTCATCTGCGTACCCAACAATACTAGGACCAAGTAGGTCGTTGATGTGCAGCAGGAAAAGAGTCGCAGAGAGAACAGACCCCTGAGGAACCCCGGCATCAATAGCCATGAGGTCAGAGGAGCAGCCATCAAGGACCACTCGGATCGACCGTTCACTCAGGAAGTCAGAAATCCAGTGTGTTCAGTGACACGGCAAGGGCTTTGCCGTATTTCTCGATGGCCTCCCTCCAGCAATGCGTGACATACACTAGAAGATTCCCAGTTGATCGTCCCCGGCGAAAGCCATACTGACTGTCACTGAGTAGGTCGTTAGCTTCTAGGTATGTCAGCAGTTTTCCATTAAGTACCCTTTACATTCTCACGGACGGTTTAAAGTTTGGATGCCCGACCCACATAATAACAGAGGCCTAAAGTTTTAATTTTAGTTATTTAAGGCCGTGAACTCTCTCTTAAGCACAACACATCACTCAACTCAAAGTAACTTCAAATTTAACTTTAAGCTGTCTATGCAACGTCTCAAAAAATCCAATTGCTGCTGGATTATAGGCTGTAGTTGAGTGATGTGTTGTGCTTAAGAGAGAGTTCATGGCCTTAAATACATAAATTAAAACTTTCGGCCTCTGTTATTATGTGGGTCTGGCATCCAAACCTTGTAACCCACCCTAAAAAAAGCCATTTCGCATGTTTCTGCGGTAATGTCCGTTCTCCTCTCGAATTCGAAGTTCTACGTAAATTTTTCTGTATTCCTAATAAATATAATACTATACTTTAAGCTGTCTATGCAACGTCTCAAAAAATCCAATTGCTGCTGGATTATAGGCTGTATTTGAGTGATGTGTTGTGCTTAAGAGAGAGTTCATGGCCTTAAATAACTAAAATTAAAACTTTCGGCCTCTGTTGGTATGTGGGTCGGGCATCCAAATCTTGTAACCCACCCTAAAAAAAGCCATTTCGCATGTTTCTGCAGCAACGTCCGTTCTCCTCTCGAATACGAAATTCTACGTAATTTTTTCTGTATTCCTAATAAATATAAAACCCACAACCAACCACTTTAGGTGACGCAAACTACTGCCTCCACTCTTCTTCAAGTGACACTTAAAAATGGCGCGCCACAATGCCAACAACAGAGTCAGCTGAATCAAGATCTATACAGGGTGTTAGAGATAAGTTGGAAGTATGAAAGAGCATGTTCATCATGACATCCCAAAATACGTCCACTACGGCACAGGGACCTCCCTCCAGAATTCCGGCTCTTGCTGGAACAATGTGGAGGGGAAGTACCTTAGTCACCACGCTTGTTAACGTTACGGCTTGCACCATGGACCGCGGTTGTTGGTAACCGCAATATGTAAGAAAGATGGTACGATACACGGAAAGACGCTGCTGCCCATCGTCCGGTTAACAAACCCTTAGTCGCCTCTTACGACACACACGGGTAGGAATGGGGTGGTACTATTATTTGCCGGCACCACACGCATCTTTGCATGATCATTCATCGGCAATAGCGCAATTCATAAGAATTTCCTATGATACATTTTTACCAAACATTTAAAATTCTCTGCTCCATATACAACTTTCCATGTGAAACATAAGTCGAAATACGATAAAAAAAAATACTTTCGATACAAAATGGGTGCAGTTTTAAGGGCCGTTGTAATTTTTTTCGTTTTTGATTTATTAGGAAAGGTTGTTGAGTTTCATGTGTACACAACCACCCGAAAGTTATGCACCAATTCGATTAGTATATAGGGTTACTTTTAATTAGTTCTTGATAGCAAAAGATAGGCATGTACTCATGATACTGAACAACTTTTCCCAAGGAACATAGGTCAAAATACGAAAAACCAAATTTGACCTCCCATACAAAATGCGCTATCAGCTGATGCAGTTTCTATGGAAGGTCAAAACTTGATTTTCGTATTTCGACCTATGTTCCTTGGGGAAAGTTGTTCAGTATCATGAGTACATTCATACCTTTTTCTATCAAGAACTAATTAAAAGTCACCCTATACAGAAACATAATTTTATTTCTAGGGATATGCGAATCTCAATAGGTTTTGTCCCGAGAAAAGCAAGGAGGTCCAATTTTTTAGTTTTGTCTTTAATCTGTTTGAAGCTCTCTATAAAAATTACATAGTACCTAAAACTACAATTTTTTATGGAAGTAAGTCAAACTATTATCAATCGATCAAAAATGTTTCATGAAAATCGGTTCAGTCCTTTGTGCGTGATGGTCGAACAAACAAACAAAACTTCAGGGGCGTCAAATAAAATAAAAAAAATAGCATAACGTGACATTTTTTTATAAATGTCTTCGATGTACAGACAAACTCAATTTATAATTATAGTATAGAATAGAAGACAACCAGTTAATTTAAAGTGTGATAATTACAAATCTCATCCATCTTTTTAAAAACTACGCTGTTTGAATTAAGAAGCCATTACAAAGACTCAAGTCAGAATATTCCTTACAAAGTAAATATCGTTCTCGACCGTTTGCTAACTGGTGTGCGCTCATTAACTTGGGTTTAGTTAGCTCAAGGTACTTTCACACTGGTACCACAGAATAAAGTAAAAGTACTAATCATACAGATCGGACACTCTCCGCCCCCCTTGCGATATCCCCCGCACCCCTGCGGGCACTGTCCGCGAAATGAGAGGGTTTTTGTACTAGATATGCGAGCCTAAGCGACTTCCCAGTTTCTAATTTCAAATTCGGGCTCAATATATGTAGTGTCTGGAGTGTGCGTGTACAGTCAAGAGCACATCAAGCTTGACACTTTAGACTTTGTATCGTTTTTATTTCAATAGACGTACGGGCTAGAGTCGCACCGCGAGTGCCAAGCTTGACCTGTCGTTGACAGTACATGCAGTGTGAATTTTTATTGGTTTTGCTCCTGAAGCCCATTGATTCTACTTAAGATACAAGCAACTTTCCCGAAGAAAAACATTTTAACTTGAAAAACATTTTTCGACTCTCCATACTAAATTGGTCACGTGATCGACCTTTTTTGTGTGGAAAGTAAAAAATAAATTTTACATCTCTCATATTCGGTAAGTAGGTCCTTATTACCCCCAAATGGGGCTTGTAGGTGACCAATTAGCGCTCTAGGGTAATAATGTAGCTAGAAAAGGCCTAGGGCGGTAAGTAATTGAGTTTTTAAAGAGTGAAGTGTTTTTTTTTATTATTTACCGCCCTAGGGCTTTTCTAGCTACATTATTACCCTAGAGCGCTAATTGGTCACCTACAATTTGGTGGTAATAAGGACCTACTTACCTCACAATCGAGATGTAAAGCAGAGTAGTTAGCTCGGGTGTAAGCATCAATTGCACCCTCGAACTATAGGCGTCCTCGCTGCGCTCGTGCGCCTAAATATCTCGGGCTGCAATTGATGCCTTACAGCCCTTGGCTACTAATCTACTATTAAGTACAATTTTTAGGGTTCCGTAGTATAAAAGGAACCCTTATAGTTTCGTCATGTCCGTGTGTCTGTCTGTCCGCGGCTTAGCTCAGAGACCCTTTGTACTAGAAAGCTGAAATTTTGTACGGTCAACCGCTCGTCGGTAGAAACTTTTTCAACTCTATTACCACCACGCCATAAGGTCCAAAAGTGTTTCTACTGACGTGCTGTCGAGTGTACGGATAAACATTTCATCAACGCCAACAAAGTGGTATAATAAAATCTTGAAAAATATTTTTTTTATGGTACAAGCAAAGTGGGGCTGCTTTTTTTTCTTGTCTACCCCATAGTGTGGGGTATCGATGGATAGGTCTTTTAAAAATTATATAAGTCTGCAAAGATCATTTCTCGATTTAGGTATGCGTTTGCGTTTTTTGTTAAAGTCAAGTGCTGGTTAAACGGTTGTAATTGGAAATGTAAAAAAAATCACAGTAGTGGTATATAAATGATGAAATCAAAAGCAAAACTATCACAGCTAAGTACTTAGGCTTCACAAGTTGATGAGCTATAGCCGAAAAACTGGAATTAATAAAAATAGCAATAGAAATCAGGCGCTAGGATCTCGCTGACCATTATGAGGTAAAATGTTTTATGTTATAAAGGTTATGAAATACCTAATCAAATCCTGTTTTGCGATAAATAATCGTAAAAAAACTAGCTAAGTACTTAGCCTTCACATGTTGATGAGCTATAGCCGAAAAACTGGAAATGATAAAAAATGCAATAGAAATCAGGCGCTCGGATCTCGCTGACCATTATGAGGTAAAATGTTTTATGTTATAAAGGTTATGAAATACCTAATCAAATCCTGTTTTGCGATAAAAAAATCGTAAAAAAGACTACGGAACAATTAAACGGAACGGAACAATACGAACCTTTACGAGTATGTGTGTGGATGCACCCTACGACGTTATTTTACTAGAGTAGACACTGAGAACAGTCTGCACAATAAAACGAGATGTAGTTTACACGGTTAATTGCTGGGTCAAGATGTCGTGGTCGCAATCTTTCTTATATACATTTTATGTTACAAGTGAGACCCTATATTTACAGGGTGTAAGGGACAGTGTACCGAAAACTTAAAGGACGTGTTCAGTCAATGCAATTGTACAATATTCCCAAAGAAACATTTCTGGAAAATAAAAAGAAAATTAGACCTCTCCATACAAATTGCTCACTCTGGTCGAACACTTTGTACGGAGAAACCAACATTTTTTTCATTTCCCAAAATGGTTTCTTTGGGAAAGTTGTTCAGTTTTGTTGACTGAGCACTCCCTTTCAGTTTTTGGTACACCGTCCCTTACACCCTGTATATTACAGTTGGAAAGAGAGAGTCATACTGAAATAGTGACATTTCACTTAGATCATGAAACTGAAATTTTTATTCAGTTTCAGAGGCACAGCCTTCTAAGTTGTTAATACCCTTTTTGCTATACATTGCAGTATCTGCTTTTGCAAAAACTATGCAACCACTCCACATGCAAGGCTTCGAAATTCCAACACAAGCTAAAGGTGCCTAACTAAACGTTCTATTACAGAAGTTTTATAAAAAGATTCTATTACAGAGCTTTCCATTCCGTGAATCGCTTCCATTTTAAAACTCGGGCGAAAAAAGGACATCGCAAACGACAGAGGCCATTTCCGAGCTCTTAGGTACACGAACCGCATTAGGCAGCATTAGCTCAGTAACAAAGAGAGTGACAAAGTGTCGTCTCTTTCTACGAAGCATAGTCGTGTCATCGACGTAAGTGCAAAATCGGAACCTATACTTTTTCTTTGATGATATTTCTTTGAGCCATAGACACAGTAGTCCTAGAAGTCCTTGTCCTATTGTCTTATGTGAGATTTTTCTTGTCAATGGTGCTTTTTCACATGAGGCTTCGCCATTTGTACATGAAATGCATTAAATCAAAGTAAAAAAATCGAAATGTTCTTTATACACTGTAGGATATTAAAAATATCTTAAGACGTCAGTTACATTTACGTCGCTTCATAAACACGGCAGGCCATGTGGGATCAAAAGAAGCGACGACGAGCTCTTTTAAATATGTTTGATGTACAAGGTTGATACAATAAATATAAGTCAATTTGAATTCATTCATCATCATAACAGAACTCCAGCAAATAAGCTTGATTCTTTGGTCTTCCAAATTTATCATAATCGTCACAGTATGTAAGATAGTGCGATACACAGACAGATGCTGCTACCCATCCTCTGGTTTATAAGCCCTTAGTAGCCTCATACGACACCCACGAGTTGGTACTTAATTAGGTTATAAAGACAGTGAGGTTTCTTCTAATCGTCATAAGTGCAAACCCAGAACCTATATTTTTTTATTGATACTGATTGACAATAAATAAATTACAGTAATCCTTGTAAGTAGTAGGTTTTTCTAGGTAGGATTTTTCCTGTAAAATTTTTTGTTGCTTTTTTTTCTTCTCGAACCGATTAGGTAGCATTCGTTCGGTAACAAACGGAGTTGAACATAGTCATCTTTTCTTTAGTCAACATTATCGTATCATCGACATAGGTACAAAATCTACTCGGGTATAGTTTACACTGCTATACAGGCTGTAAGGGACGGTGTTCCAAAAACTAAAAAGGCGTGCTCTGTTAATGAAACTAAACAATTTTCCCAGAGAAATTTTTTTGGGAAATTAAGAAAATGTTTGATCACAAATTGCTTATTTCCCAAAAAAAATTCTTTAGAAAAGTTGTTCAGTTCGTTGACTGAGCTCGCCCTTTCAGTTTTCGGTACACTGTCTCTTACACCCTATACGTAGAGAAAGCCTTTCGTTTCAGCAGCATCATTAGCTATTTGTAACAATATTTAATATTTGGTTATTTTTGGGCTCCCCTTGGCCAAATTGTAATATTTATCTGGACCATATTTCCAACAAGACTTAGGTCAAGAAAATTCAATATCGCTGGCTCAATTCTTGTGAGGAAACGCCGAAAAAGGATATTGATCTATTGACTTTGGCATGGTTGTAAGATCCTCTTTTTTAGAAGTCCCTACTCTGTTCAATGAAAAGAAGAGTGAATGCTGGAAACATGGTGAATGGTGCCCTGCACGCCTTTATGAGGAGTCAGAAGGTGTCTCACAAGGCTCGTTTGGCTGTTCATGGGGGAGTTTTGGTACCAACACTGATGTATGGCAGTGAAAGCTGGGTATGGCAGAAGAAGCATGAAAGTAAAATTAATGCAGTGGAAATGAGAGCGCTAAGGAGTATGATTGGTGTTAAATTGAGTGACAGGATTAGAAATAGTGTGATAAGAGAACGGTGTGGCGTAAAAGAAGACGTAGTGACCAAAATCGAGAAAGGGATGCTGAGATGGTTTGGTCATGTAGAGAGGATGAATGAACGAAGATTGACGAAAGAGATCTACCAGGCGAGAGTGAATGGAAACGTTGGAAGGGGAAGGCCTAGGCGAACGTACCAGGACCAAATTCAGGACGTTCTGAATAAAGGCCAGGTTAAAAGTACCCTAAACCGACGAGCATGTATGAAAGGATTGATGAAAGTACAGGAAGCAAGGGAAGTATGTCAAGATCGTAGCAGGTGGAGGACTGTGGTCTCTGCCTACCCCAACGGGAAACAGGCGTGATGTTATGTATGTATGTATGTACTCTGTTCAAACATCTGCGCGGTGGGCCGCAGGTTCAATTTCCGCCCAGGCACAGAATAGTACTACCATACAGAACGGACATTCTCCACCCTCCGCCCGCAACCTACCCCGCACCTCCGCGCACCATCCGACCGCGAGATTCTCGTGGTCCCTCTGAGGGTCTTTAGTACTAAATATGCGAACCTACACGCGACCATCAAATTTCAAATTCGCGCTCGATGTATGTAGTGTCTGGGGTGTGGCCCAGGGCAACATTTGTGTGATTAAGACGAGTGTTTGTTCTGTGTCTGGGTGTTATTTATCTATTTACTAGCTTTCTACTTGCGGTTTCACCCGCATTAAATGCGTTTACCGGTGGGAATGAAGTGTTTTCCCGCGGTAAAAAGTAGCCTATGTGCTATTCCAGGACCTAACCTATATGTGTGCCAAGTTTCATTAAAATCCATTCAGTAGTTTTTGCGTGAAAGAGTAACAAACATCCATCCATCCATCCATACTTACAATAATAAATATAATATGTAATATAATATAATAAAATAATAATATATCTTATATCATATAATATTAGTGGGAAGGAAGTAGCATAGGATGTAAGTATAAAAGACTTTGTACATTGTACAGGCTTTGCCTAGTTTGGGATCAGACGACTTTGTGTGAATCGTCCCCTAATATTTATTTATTGATTGTATTCTATTAAACTAGTTCAGCAGTGTGTTCTATGGAACATCCAAAAATTTGGCTAGAGATCCAGCATTAACCTAGAATTGATGCGATAGCATTGTAGTGTATAGCCTTTGTCTCGAGCGTGCATACTCAGTCTGCAACCGACCGTACAGCGAGTAGGATGTGCAACGTGGTGTGTGCGTTGGCGAGCCAAATAAAGAGCTAAACAACTAACATCGGCGACGCTACAGTTGGCGACGAGGATTAAAAGTGAGTACTTGCTTAGAAAATAATAAAACAGAAAAAAAAGGAAAGGAATTACTTAATTTCACCGAATAGTTGTGAAAAAAAAATTTTTGGCCTGATGTAAACAAACATAGTTATTGTCGGCCGGCTATAAATAGAACAGGTTTGAACGGACAAAGGATGCGTGTTAGCCCATCCAGATTTTGCATTATATTTAAAGATTTCCTTGGCTGTGGTTTGAGTATTTTAACCAAAGAAATCGGAACGGATAGAAGTCAAGTTGCGTCAAGCCAATCAAAATGAGGAGGATTTAAGGATTTAAGGAAACTTGAAAATAACCTATAGGGTTCCTGTAGGTTTCGCCGAACAGTGGTTCGGTCGGTCGTTGACAACTTGTCACGGCAAGAATTATTTTTGATGAATATACCTATGAACTACCTACACAAACTTATTTACTTTACTATTAAAAGGGCTGACCCCTCATAATTGACCCACCGTGTGGCATATTACGGGGTTACCAGTACAGTAGATACTAATACTTTGATACATATTTACCATTGGTTTTGATACCACCACCCATGTAATAATATTTGGACTGCTACTTCGAATAACGTATAAAACTAGAACGCAAGGATATTACATGAGATAAAACGATACACTTCGTAGCGCAGACGCAGATAGAATGACTGAAAAAATGTTCGATGAAACTCGATTCAAAAATAAGGTTATTTTTTAGAGTATACGTCGTTGAGTTTTTAGGGCCGCTGCTAGAAAACTCCACTGAACCCAAAAAACTAACTAGCTGGATGCTAACTCAGCGCAGGTTATTTGTGCTGTTTTTACTACTATTTATAGAATAATTTACTTACCTTGGATCCAACGAACCAGCCACGAGTTAGTTTTAATGATCCTAATTATTTTATATCCCGTGTAGTGCCGGCAAGAATGGTACCAACCCATACATACTCGTGGGTGTCGTAATAGGCGACTATGGCTCATAAACGGGAGGAGGTAACTGACATGCCAATTTTTATTTATCAATAAATTTTGAATTGTATTGATGGGTTATCCTCCTGTGTGCCTTACCATATTACATACTGCGGTCACCTACAACCGGGTTCCATGGTGTTAGCCGTAGCGCTGACAGGCGAGGTTCCCCTCCTCACTTTATACAGAAAATGCTAGAATTCTGGAGGGAAATCAGCGTCCTGTAGTCGTCGTTACTTTGGATTATGATGAAATATTATATGATATAAAATATACTCTGAATTTGTCAAATGCAATTTATTTAAGTTGCGTTAAGTGGTACTTGTGCTACATATGTACCATGTTATGAGCAGTTATGATTATACTAGGCATTAAATTGCATATTATACATATTAGCAGTTAAACACTGGGCATTAAATTGCATAGTCTTTTAGTAATTTGACATATTGGCAGTTATATACCTACTGGGCATTAAATTGCATATTGTCTTTTAATATTTTGACATACGAGCAGTTAAATACTGGGCATTAAATTGCATATTATACGTATTGGCAGTTACATACTGGGCATTAAATTGCATATTACACGTATTGGAAGTTAAATACGGGGCATTAAATTGCATAATACACATATTGGCAGTTATATACTGGGCATTAAATTGCATATTACACGTATTGGAAGTTAAATACGGGGCATTAAATTGCATATTACACGTATTGGCAGTTATATACTGGGCATTAAATTGCATATTACATATATTAGCAGTTATATACTGGGCATTAAATTGCATATTACACGTATTGGAAGTTAAATACGGGGCATTAAATTGCATATTACACGTATTGGCAGTTATATACTGGGCATTAAATTGCATATTACACGTATTGGAAGTTAAATACGGGGCATTAAATTGCATATTACACATATTGGCAGTTATATACTGGGCATTGAATTGCACGTTACACGTATTGGCAGTTATATACTGGGCATTAAATTGCATATTACACGTATTGGAAGTTAAATACGGGGCATTAAATTGCATATTACACATATTGGCAGTTATATACTGGGCATTAAATTGCACGTTACACGTATTGGCAGTTATATACTGGGCATTAAATTGCATATTACACGTATTGGCAGTTATA
Source organism: Athrips mouffetella (assembly GCA_947532105.1). Lineage (NCBI taxonomy): Eukaryota > Metazoa > Arthropoda > Insecta > Lepidoptera > Gelechiidae > Athrips > Athrips mouffetella. The sequence goes on along the minus strand of OX383964.1, from coordinate 2,781,285 downwards.
TACTGGGCATTAAATTGCATATTACACATATTGGCAGTTATATACTGGGCATTAAATTGCATATTGTCTTTTAATAATTTGGCATATTGGCAGTTATATACTGGGCATTAAAATGCATATTGTCTTTTAATAATTTGGCATATTGGCAGTTATATACTGGGCATTAAATTGCATACTATCTTTGATAATTCGACATGTAAGCAGTTATATACTGGGCATTAAATTGCATATTGTCTTTTAATAATATGATATATAAGCAGTTATATACTGGGATTTTAATTGCATATTGTGTTTTCAATAATCTGACAAACAAGCAGTTACAAACTGAGCATTAAATTGAATATTGTCTTGTTAATAATGTGATATGTTATAAGCGGTTACAAACTGGGCATTTAATTTCATATTGGCTAATAGTTTTGTCAATGTTGAGATACATACGAGCAGCTACATACTGGCCATTAAATTGCATATTGTCTTTTCAACAATTTAAAATATGAGCAGTTACTAACTGGGCATTAGATTGCATTATGTCAATTATAAAATGAGGCATAATTGGAGCAGTTGTGAATTCCAACTGAATTATTAATTGGTCGGCTCCAATGGTTGGAACGGCTTACTCCTCACCAGTAAACCAAACCATAGAATTACCATTATATGCATGTTTATGCAGGTAACATGAACAATACCTACATAATTATTTAACAATTCTGTAAACTGAATCAGCTTTCATTTCCTTTTGTTTAATATGTAGGCGTATGGAAAAAATATTTAATTATTAGACAAAAATGATAGTAAATCGTATGTTCATATTTGTTGCATCAATAATATTACGAAACTCAAAGAATAGCCACGCATAAACAAAATATAAAGAGAATAAGGGAGTCTAGATACGATAGCACAGTGGTCTATGCATTGGATTCGTGCTGCTTCTGATGTTTGTTGTATGTAAATACAATTCATGCTTGGTCCGTTCCAAAGGTGCGGGTTTAAATCTAGCTCGCGTCTTAAAATATTTCTCATATATTTTCAGAAAGGTAATATGCGTGGGCGAATGACATGTGTTGTTTTGAGCCATGGTATTAAAGAGTGCAAGGAAAGTCCGGGTGGATAATGGATAATGATATGATACGATTCGGGAACCGATTAGTGTGAATTATAAATAACAAAATGCTTCCTTGTTTAGTTGAAAAGAAGTAACAAATGGATTTTAGATTCACACATTGTTTGACAGTCAAGTCATCTTTATAAGGACATATGGTGACAATTTTATTTTGTCCCTAAATTCAGTTTAAACATGCTGAGTGTTTGGAAAAGGTATGATAAAAAGTACCAACCTACAGTTTGAAATTTAAATAGTTTGATACCTACCTTACAGTTTTCAATACCACTGGTGTAGTTAGGGAGCAGGTAAATTCTGGCACTTGTAGCGAGAGTACCCATTACTGTACATTTCCTACTATAAATAATACATACCCACGATAAGTCAAAGTATTCTGGAAGGGTCTATTTAATGATCATGTCCCTATTTCATTATGTTTAACATACGTGCTTTGTACAACGATGCCATAGCAAAAAAAAAAAAAAAAAAAACTTGTGTACATCGGCGTGTAGCTAGTATATTGTATTGAACGATTTCACTTAAATTGGAAGGACCGGTACATAGACAATATGCGTACTTAATACATCTTAAAGTTATATTGATTCTCCTCTATGGGCCAAGACAACCACAAATAATACCTACCAACCTATTTCAAGTGCCTAAATCAAGACATTGGGATCAAGGATTATTTCTTCTTCTTGTCGTGTTAATCAATAAATAAATACAGCTCAAGAAGCAATCGATTTTAAACATAATTAAGTAAATAATTTTACAATGTTTGAAATGAATTATGTGGTTTGTCCATTTACAACGATAAAAAAAAACTAACCTATCATTCTTAATAGGTACCTATTTAAAATTAGTGCATACTCAAATATACTTTGGCTGGTAAATAGCTTGGTTCCTGTGAAAGGCTACAGAAATTGGAATAATAATCCGGTCACCTAGTAGGATTTTTGTGGTAAATAAGCCTCGCAGGTAACTATTGAAAAGCAGTTTTAATTTAGGTTTTCTTATGTAACTTTACTGTAAAGCAACAAAATACTCTTTAAAAGCGTTGTAAAAATAAAGATACCTATGAACTTACGAAAACGTAATTAGGTATATTTGCTTAAATAAATGAATAGTTCTGTCTGAATAATGAGTCCCAATGAATTAAAAATTTAATGGAAAAGTTGATTTGTCGACATACACGGTACAGGTAAGATAATAAAATCAACAAAGTGGACAAGCAGCAATTCCACAAGAAATTTGTGAGCAAAGGTTTTAAGAGATTAGAAAAAAAAATTAACGTGGTATAAAAAAAGGGGTGCTGTTCTTTTGTGCAGCGGCAAATGTATAAATAATTCATTTACAAAATTGATACAACTGAAAGAAGTCTTAAAAATAAAAAATAATAATAATTCCTTAAATTTGACAATAAGGTTTGAAAATTGATCAGTAACATAAAAAATAGTTTTCGACAAACATTTCGAGTTTAATTCTGGTGAGATTCTACATTCAGATTAAAGGTACCAGTAGTTGAATTAGATTGAAAAGTAACTTCATTTGATATCGCCATCTTATTAATTTATGTCAAATTGTGACGAAGCACTTTATTGCGATCAGGACAACTTTAGTTTCCTTTTTATATGGGAAAAACACCATGGTAAACAGAGATCATTCACCTGAAAGCTATCATTAGCCTTTCTATATTATAAATGATTGATGTCATAATTGCCACCGTGCTAACAGAAATAATATAGTACAATAATAGTTTAAAATACTTATTCTTATCATAATAGTCTTGGAAGATGTGTTGGACGCTCGATCCAGACGTGGTGGGTTGGAGTTCAGCAGGTACGTGCAGAGTAATGAGCCGAATTGATAGATCTACTTTCCGAGGAGTTCCTGGTTTGAAACAGCCAGTTTGTATCATCACCACACATTTCGATGACATAGGTGTGCACCATATAAATATGTACTTTGAAGAGTGTGTTTTGTATGTCTGGGTATAGATCATAATTTTAATAGGTGTAATTAGAACACCAAGAATTCGTTGACCCTGCAAACCATACGAAAAAAAAAAGAAAAGAAATTATATACCTATTATAAATAGCTGAAGAACTTGTTATTGTTCTGGATTAGTTGTAATATTTAAAACCTTCATTTAATTTGAATAGTCTTTGTATTTTTCTTTGTTTATCACCTGCAAACCTATGGAAACCAGTAGTGTGAAATAAAAATATTAAGAAAAAAGTTAGAGGAAAGACAGGTAGTGGTGTTTCTCACTCTTGCCTTCCTCTCAAGGCTTTAAAGTAACACAGGGCTTAAAAGTAAGGTCCTCCTGGAGTTTCTGGGTTGGCTGCTGTAGGCAAGCTTCATTGGTCGATAGTTGTTGTAAGTCCAGAACAAGGAGACGGGGCAGATAAGAAGAAACGTAGTACATTTGAAGAATATACAAGGAGACTGGAAAGTGTTAGACATAAAGAATAATTTGGGAAAAGATAACATTTGCAACAGTAGTGGAGAGGAGGAGTAACTAAGGAAACTATGAAAATCTATTTTGTAGAAGGTACCGCTAGAAGCGTATTATGATTTGATAATTTCCGATTCAAATGTAATTTATTATTTTAATTAGGTAATTTATGAACGATATAAAAATCTAATTAAAATAGGGAAGGGATGTAGTGTATAGCCTTTGTCTCGAGCGTGCATACTCAGTCTGCAACCGACCGTACAGCGAGTAGGATGTGCAACGTGGTGTGTGCGTTGGCGAGCCAAATAAAGAGCTAAACAACTAACATCGGCGACGCTACAAGCATAAAAGTACCTGGGCGACCGAGCTTCGCTCTACAGTAGAAGCCTCAACCTGAAAATGTCATCGGATGAACCAGCTATGCTACCCACCAATAGATGGCGCTGTAAGTTTCTGTCTAAAACGCGATATTAAAAAAATATTCAAAATAAGGTAAAACAAATTTTCCCAGACATGAGACTATGTGGTAAATTTACAAACATGTATATACATACAAATATTGCTCGTTTAATAGTACCTACATATTAATATAAAATTGTTCTTCAGTTATATAAATGTGTAACGTCTGCAAACTGGTAGAAACATTTTCGTTATTACTTTCTATCCTACCTAACCTAATAACCGAAACATCATAAAAAGGACGTCTTTATTGCTCTTACCGGGATCGTTTATGTCGCCTATAATAACCTACATTTTGTTTTATACCTAACATAGAAAAGCGTTTCTTTCTACGTCGCTGAAAACGACAAGATGCTTTGTCACTCTCAGTGGCATATCATTAACTTAAGGTGGAAACTTCTTCGAAACTAAAATGAAATACGTACACAGATAACGGGTAACAAAACCAAAGTAAGTTATGTAGCGCTATGCAACGAACCCTCAACATCATGATATCGTGTGGGTTTGAAGGTCGTTGACCGACCTCTCTAGAAACCAGAAACTTAGAATCATAGTAGACTCACTGGCACGGTATTTTTACCTTAGTGATGCGGAACCCTCGGAACGAACGGAGTTTATCCGTTTAAGTACATGATTATACCTATACTATTTTTGGAAGCAACGGAGTCCATTTTAATTCCGAAAAACTAAGTTTATTTTTAATGGTTTTTGCAGATTTGTAAAAAACTGTGCAACTTAGAAAGATCGTTTCATTTTTCCTATAATACAAACATAAACTTCTATCGACTGTAATTAATTCAGATTTTTCCTTCCGCAAACTTCAGAGATAATGAGGGACAAATGGTATTTTTTTTTGACATTATTCATCGAATCATAACTTGAAATATAAGAGTCGTTATAAAAACGAAAATATATTTTGAAAAACAAGTAAAACCCTTTGATACGACACAGCATTCTACCTAATAACGACAATTAAAAATGTTGCCCCCCCCCCCCCCCTTTTTTACCCATGGTACAAGGTTATTTTTAGGGTTCCGTACCTCAAAAGAAAAAAACGGAACCCTTATAGGATCACTTTGTTGTCCGTCTGTCTGTCTGTCTGTCAAGACCCTTTATCTCACGAACGGGTAAAGCATCAGGTTGAAATTAATACCACATATTAAAATCTATGAACTTCACAAGATCTGAAAATTTAAATTTTTTACAACGACGCAATCAAAAGATATGGCATTTTGTGTCCTCATCTCCATACATTTATGTAAAAGAGCAAAACCTACAGGGTACTTCCCGTTGATCTAAAATTATGATATTTGGCAAGAAGCTAGGTCTCACAGTACAAATAATGGGAAAAGTCTGAAATCATTAAATATTACAACTTTTCTCCCAACTAATAGTAACCAATTGTGGTGAGTTCCCGTTTCAAGAATATTCATATAAGAGAGGGGTCAAGTTGGATGGCCGTGGAGGCGTTTTTTGTTTTAGTTCTATTTTAAAAACGGGAACACTTACAAACTTGAAAATTGGTATTCTTTATAGTGCATAAGCTATAAAATAACAACAAATAATAAAATTTGGTCAAGTGCGTGTCGGACTCAAAAAATCTAGCACATTAACTTACAGAAATTTCAACTTATACAATTATGATTATGTGGTGGTACGGAACCCTCGGTGCGCGAGTCTGACTCGCACTTGGTCGGTTTTTTTGGAACCTGATGTGCTTATGCCCACCTTATTACACAGGTCAAAAGCAACAACTTTTCTTCTACGACTTTGCTAACAACGTACGAAATTTTTTCCCATACAAAATGGGTCGGTCACGTGACCACTTTAGTTGTATACTTCTATGGATCTAGCTCATCATAACTGCTCTAGGCTTAGTCTTTTACGGAGTCAGCTACCTAATCTACGGGATTTGATTAAGGCTGGATGGGTTTGGTTATCCAGGCTCTTTCCCGTGATGCTTAACTTGCGTCATCAGAAATTAATGAATGAGTAACCACCACTATGCTACGGGTGCTTCTCCACTTTGAATTTCATTTACTTATTCATAAACTAAGAAAATGTAGAGTACTTAAAATATTTAAATCATAATTGTGACAACTCCAAATTCTTCCACTTGGAAAACCTCGGAACACAGCATTGTTTAAATATTCTGTTAAAACGAAGAATATTCATGGAAATCAAGACTCTGCATCCGACTTCTACAAATAAAGTTAAAAAATATAACCCTTCGATTATTATCATATGGTGTGGGTTATTAGATCAATGACCGACCTCACCCCCTGATGTAGTCAGTTCAAGGCGAGTTCCCGAGTACCTAAAATTTCTAGTGGAATTTTAAAAACAACATGTGACAAAAAAGTTAAAGGACCCCTGAAGGATGTTAATCTGCTCATGAAACTAAACAACTTTTCTTGTGGAACATAGAACGAAATAAAATTTAACATACTTAACATCACGCCTCTTTCCCATTGGGTTAGGCAGGACCACAACCCTCCATTTGCTATGATCTTAACATTCTTCTCTCGCGTCCTATTTTTCATCAATCCTTACATATATGCTCGTCGGGTACTTTTAACCTGACCTTTATTTAAAATAAAAGCAGCTAAGTATAATTTTTTTCGCTTTTCCTTTTTTCAAATAAACAAATGTTAATCTTGTTAAAAATTTAAGAATGCTATAGGGCTGTTTTCCATTTCAATATAAAATTTATCTCATTTTATTATTCACTAACAAAACAACAAAATCTTTGAACTTGTAACAACCCTCTTTACGTCTAAGTTAACTGCAACAGACACAATAAGTACCTACTTATCCTTTGTTAAGATGAAGATAATATTTCGGTCATTTCGTTCATTGTTGTACAAAGTAGAGGAATGAACACTTAATACAGTGAAGCACGCCAAGATGAATACTTTGTACTGCTCTTACAAGCTCAATTTAGAGGCGAAAGTTGGACTGCAGGGTAAAACTTGATGGGTACTTTACTGTGCTTAATGTTGAATACCCAGGGTACGTACAGACGGACGAAGTATTGAACTTAATTTTTTTCAGGACAGGCATTATCTAAACGTTCGGGGACACTCGAAGTACGAAAATCTATTTTAACAACATCAGCTGATAGCGCATTTGTATGGGTCAAGTCGTCAGTCCTGGGACAAATCAAATTTGGTTGCGTAAAAAAGTTGATGCATTAACTATGTTTACAACGGCGAGATTTTGACTATAAAAGATCTGTTCCAACCAACATATGTAGTGTGGAAGCAAGTCAAAGTAGCAGCCACAAGAATGTGGCGATGCATTCAAAAATTCTACAAAAAAAATAATTTAAAAAAAAACCGGCCATGTGCGAGTCGGACTCGCGCCCTAAGGGTTCCGTACCTATCTACCATATGATGTACTAAAAGCTTTTGCTCTTTGATTTTAAAAACTCCGTGACCATCCAACTTGACCCCTCTTTTATATAAAAGTTCTTGAAACGTGAGCTCACCTTAATTGGTTACTATAAGTTGTGAGAAAAATTTAAATATTTAATGATTTTAGACTTTTCCCTTTATTTGTACTGTGAGACCTAGCTTCTTGCCAAATTTCATAATTTTAGGTCAACGGGAAGTACCCTGTAGGTTTTGCTTTTTTGCATAAATGTATGGAGATGAGGACATAAAAAGCCATATCTTTTGATTGCGTCGTTGTAAAAATTGAAATTTTCAGATCTTGTGTGGTTCATGGACCTTAATATTCGTTATCAATTTCAACCTGATACCTCTTCTCGTTCGTGAGAAAAAGGGTCTTGACAGACAGACAGACAGACCGACAGACGGACAACAAAGTGATCCTATAAGGGTTCCGTTTTTTTATTTTGAGGTACGAAACCCTAAAAATGAAATAAACTGTAAGTCTGTAATTCTATTGTACTTAAACATAAAAACCTTATCTATATTTAAAATACAAATAACCCCTATTTTGATCCAGATAATTTTGGCTCTGTACGGCATATGTGTATCGAAATAAAACCACAGAGGTATTCATCAAAATTTGTTCACTAGGTATAAAGGCGCTTCAAATTGGTACACAAAAACAATCTTTTGATCAAAAAAGCATAAATTTATGTAGTGAATAAAGCTAGAGTATAGAATTTCGCACAAAGCTCTTTGAAACATCCTTTATAATGCGCACTGCCAAAGAGTGGAATTCTCTGTCTACGTCTGTGTTGCCGAGTTTATATAACCCGAATCTACTCAAGTCGCGAGTGAATAGCAAGGGCAAGCTCATACCATCATTGACCTCATCTCTGTCCTCAATACTAGACGAGGTCAAAAATACCAGACGAGGTCAAAAGTAAGCCCATGGACAATAATAAAAAACAAATTCAAGGTTGGGGGAAGGGAGATGATGTATGGCGCGCTGAAAGTCAGTTGCACGCGATTCATATTCATTATCATATTCATTATATTCATCATATTTATTATATTCATATTATTGTTTATCATAGGTATGTATAGATAAAGTTTAATATAAGTTCCCGTCTATCCTAATAATGCATGCTGTGGTTACCTTAAATAGAGTGTACATTTAGCCATTAGTTCAAATTATTGTTTGTAAGCATTTTGTTAATGTATCATTCGCTGGTGATCCTAATTATCAATAAATAAAATAATTTCCTCTCCAAAGAATACTAATACGAGTTCCTACCGCTGACATCTGATTATCTTTTCTCTGTTAACGTCTGTCACCCTGCTAGAGAGTGTAGGAAGTGTTCATTTTAGATCTCATCGACATGGAGATCAGGATAAATGCTTACTTACCTTACATCATTACATCCCATGTAACGTCCACTGCGGAACAGGGAGGTCCCTCCAGAACTACAGCAAAAAAGCGTGGTGCTTTAGAAAGGATTTACCATAGTCACCACCTTCGCAAACGTTGCGGCTGGCGACCACTGTTGTTGTTGACCGCAGTGTATAGGATTGTACACAGAAAGATGCTGCTTCCCACCATCCTTTTCATAAGCTCTTACTGGCCTCTTATGACACCCACGGGTAGAGTTGGGTTGATACTATTTTTGCCGGCACCACACAGGAGATCTTACACACATAAAAGAAAATCGTGCAAACAATACATACCTTGTTCAATTTTCGTATTTGCCATTGTAGACTTTGCCTCGGGGTTGTTCGATTTTTACAACTGTGTCATAAAATTTGATGTTATTCTGAACCAATGAAGTGGAAGTGTCGGTTAATTTTGGTCATAAAGAATGTTTTCTTAGTACATAATACAATACATTATTGAATAAGGAAAAATCTTATAGGTTGAAACTTAACAACTAAGTTGCAAGGACCTCAGAGTCACTGTTTCTGTTATCATTAGATACATCGAAGGGTACCTAGACAAGTGGCTTTCTATAATCGTAAGCGCTATAGGGCACCATATGGTCGTACACTCGACCGCAAGTCAGCTGAAACATTTGCAACTCTATTACCATGTTATAAAGTCCAATGTTTCTACTGATGTGGTGTTGGGCGTACTCATATTCTGCTTATTAGAAATACGTAGACATCTTTAAACTACAAGTTCAAAAGACCCCACTTACAAGAGATAGTACAAAGTGCCTAACACAAGTTACGACGGGCCCCAAAAGGGTTCACTTACATTAAACATCCATAAAACGCTTAAGTCTTTATCTTCCATGATTAAGGATGATAAGGGTGAGCGTAAGCAAAGACGCGCTGTTGGCGCAAGGCAGAGCAGAACGTGTCATCCCTCTCGCTTTATTGCGAAGAAAACTGAAAAATATAAATATTTTTCTGAGCTGCGCCGCCTGCGTCTCATTTTACACCCACTCTTATTTGTGTCGTTAGAAGATATCATGACTGCAAATAAGTATCTTTAAAAACTGAAACTGTCGTTTTAGGTCAAATGTAGACCAAGGTAATATTTCGCAGGTTTCATAATTTAGGAAATCATAAATGCCCTAGCCTTTTTTACCCGACTGCGTCAAAGGCCATAAGGAGGGTAATGTGTTTGACATGTATGTATGCATGTCAGTTTCTTTGTCCTCATTACTACTAAACGGCTGAACCGATTTTGATAAATATTATATGTCGTTTGACAAAATTTGTCTTAATAGCGCCAGTGACACTAGATAAATTTTAATAAAATTATGAAAATACAATATGATGGATTTTGATGCCTGTTTTGAAGTCTGTTAAAAATTTGATAGAAAAAGCGCAAGCGGCGAAGCGGCATGCCTGCACCACGTGGCTTGTATATTATTTACGACGCGTCTTTTCTTACATTTTTGAAGTGGCACTGTGCCTTATCTTCGGCTGTTTCGTCCCCGCTAGTGTGCTGCATGTAGATGGTGTGCGAATAGCGTCATGGCAAATTAGCTGCGTCTGGTCCGACCCTAATACTGGTAATAAGCTCGTGTATCGTGCTCTTGGAACATACAATTTCCTCTTTAATAAGAGCAAAGGCGTATTCTATTTCCAGCCGTCTATTTACTCAAACACAATCAAATATGGCGTCTGTAGTCTATTATCGATTAACAAAAGTCATTTCCTGACAATGTCTGTTGGAAATAGAGCGTCGTCTTTTGTTAAATTGAATATTAAATAGTATAAGCTCCCGAAGCCGAGATTGATAGAATTTAATTCATAGAAGAAAAAAAAGATTTTACTCGATATTTTTTTTTATCCAGGATATATTTTTCACATCATCAGGCACGACACATTTATAAAAACTATTGTGGAAGGAAAAGTGGAAGGAAGAAGAGGCCGCGGCCGGCCTAGAATAGAGTACTGCCAAAGGATGAAAGAGAGGGCGGGGGTAAATACTTACGGAGAACTGAAAAACCTAATACAAGATAGAGACAGATGGAGAAAGCTACACCGACAAGAGCATGGCTCTTAAATAATGAATGAATATTTTTCTTGTCACATGACCAACCCATTTTGTATGGGAAGTCGAAATAATTTTTTAGTTTTTTTTAGTAAGTTATTTTTTTTATTCGAGAAAGTTGCTTCTTTAGTTATGATTAGTAAAATTGCTGCACGGGCTTCAGGAGCACAAAAAAAATCATATTGTATTTAAAATAATTGCAAAATCATCATCAACATCTATATATATAAAAGAAGAAGGTGACTGACTGACTGACTGACTGACTCACTGACTGACATATCAACGCACAGCCCAAACCGCTGGGTCTAGAGATTCCAAATTTGGCATGTAGTTTCCTTATAAGACCTAGGGGTGCACTAAGAAAGGGTTTTAAAAAATTCCACCCCTAAGAGGGTAAAATAGGGGATGAAAGTTTGTATGAAAGTCCGCCAGTTTTGAAGTTAGGATCTTCCAAATTTGTATTTAGGCTGACGACTAAAAATTAATAGTTACGTTTCACAGGGTTTTTGAAAATTCGACACCCTTAAGGGTGAAAAGGGGGATAAAGTTGAAAATTCTTTATTTTTAAAGTAAAATCCACATAATTTATTATTTAGGCATTAATGATGTAATTCTATGCAACGTTCATCACTGTCATTGAAATTCCACCCCAAATTCAACCCCTAAAAAAGGGAAATGGGGTGCAAAAGTCTAAAAACCAATATGGGTATCGTTTGTATGGTTTATCGGGTCGCTGATTACAAAAACTACAACAATTTTGAAATCCAACGTTTTGGACGTGAAATACCATAGAAATACCATCATCCCCTGGGGATGGGGTTGGGGTGCGATAGGTTTGAAATGTCTAAAAATAAATATGGGTGTCGTTTCTATGTTAGGGATAGCGGTTGAATTGGCGTTAGGGGGAGGGATAGGGGCAGGGATAGGGAGAGGTAGAGGAAGAGAGGTAGAGAGGTAGAGAGGTAGAGAGGTAGAGAGGTAGAGAGGTAGAGAGGTAGAGTGGTAGAGAGGTAGAGAGGTAGAGACGTAGAGACGTAGAGACGTAGAGGGAGAGGGAGAAGGAGGGGAAGGGGGAGAGGGAGGGAGAGATTGAGGGGGAGGGGGTGAGGGAGAGGGAAAGGGAGGGGGAGGTAGAGAGGTGGAGAGGTAGAGACGTAGAGACGTAGACAGGTAGAGGGAAAGGGAGGACGAGGGGAAGGGGGAGAGGGAGAGAGAGAGGGAGGGGGTGAGGGAGAGGGAGGTGCAGGGGGAGAGACAGAAGGACGGGAAGGGGAAGAGGAAGGGGGGAGTGGGAGAGAGAGGGAGAGGGTTTCAGTTTTTCTCAATTACTTCTGCGAATTGGCTCTGTTTTGAAATATTACATTAAGGTGTCTCTCATCTCTCTCTTTAAATTTGTTAGGATACTGCTGCTAAGTTCCTCTGTTCTGATTAATTTATAAGTAACGTCTGTATATTATATAAAATTCAGCTGGATCTTGAATTATACTCATTGATTTGCGCAGGGTTAGTCCTGTTTTTCCTTAGTTTAAAATTACCCCGAAATGACGGGAAAATATCTCATTGCTTCGGAAAACCGGTAACAACATAAATACGAAATCCACGCGAGCGAAGCCGCGGGCAACAGCTAGTATTATAATAAAACCAGCTATTTCGAGTCAGAGCCGCGCACCAAGGGTTCCGTACCACTAAGGTAAAAATACCATCTTAGTTATGGACGCGCGGTCACGCAGAAGTGTGTTAAATGCGCGTGATCCGACAAACACTTAACCAGTTTTTATTATTTTTTGTTACTCTATAGCTTGTGCATTATAAACATACCAATTCACACGCTTGAACTTGTTCCCGTTTTTACGATAGAGCTAAAACAAAAATCGAGCAAAAATCTCTAAAAAATACATTTTAGTAGGCAATCCCCTCTTAATCCATACTATATACTATATACTATAATATTATAAATGCGAAAGTAACTCTGTCTGTCTGTCTGTCTGTCTGTTTGTTTGTTGCTCTTTCACGCCTAAACGGCTGAACGGATTTTGATGAAATTTGGTATGGTGATAGATGGTAACTTGGAGACGGACATAGGCTACTTTTTACCCCGGGAAAATATCTCATTCCCGTGGGAATCTACACATACAATAATACTCTAGCGGGGTTGTATCTGCTACAGCACACCGAAACTACTTAACCGATTTTGATGGGACTTTTTTTATTCAACTAAGTATCGCTGATTACGAAGACTACTACAATTTTGAAATCCAACGTGGTAGACGTAAACTACCATTATCCCCTGGGGATAAGGTTGGGGTGCGATAGAGTTGATATGTCTAAAAATCAATATGGGTGTCGTTCGTATGGTTTATCGGGTCGCTGATTACGAAAACTACAATGATTTTGAAATCCAACGTGGTGGACGTGAAATACCACCACCCCTGGGATGGGGTTGATAGGTTTGAAATGTCTAAAAATCAATATGAGTGTCAGTTGTATGTTTATATAAGGATAGGGATAGCGGTTAAGATGGCGTTAGGGGTAGAAGCAGGGATAGGGGTAGGGTCAGGGATAGGGAGAGGGAGAGGGGGAGGGATAGGGAGAGAGTGTAAGGGAGGGGAAAATGAGGGGAGAGAAAGGGGGAGGGAGGGGTAGAGGGCGTGTGAGGGGGTAGAGGGAGGGGGGGTAGAGGGAGGGAGAGGGGGAAGGGGAGGATGAGTGAGGGGAAGGGGGAAAGGGAGGGGAATGGGAGGAGGGCGAGGGGGGAAAGGGAGGGTGATGGGGAGAGGGGAAGGGGGGAAATGGAGGGGGAAGGAAGGGTGAGGGGGGGAAGAGGGAGGGGCGAGGGAGTGGAAGAGAGAGTGGAAGAGAGAGTGGGAGAGGGTGAGGGAGGGGGAGTGGGAATGTAGGGGGGGGGATACAAAAGGATAGATAGGGAGGAATAGGGACCTTTTTTACTTTTATGAATACCTCCTCGCTACCCATTCACTTCACTCCCTTTATTGCCTTCTTTTTTAAGTTCGCCTGTAACAGTTGACAATGAAAATTCCGCACTACCTACCAGTTAAATAAAATCAAAAGATAATTAAGTTTGTAGTAAGATGCATTTATTCAACTTGGATAAGTACAAATGCATCTTTTACGTAGGGATCAAGAAGGATAAGCGCTCCGTAAAATATTTTTCAATTAAGTTCGAGTTCTGTTTTTTTATAAAATCTACGCGGACGAAGTCGCGGGTAACAGCTAGTTCATATATATTTTCTAAACTTTTATTGTTTCTTCCTTTAGCGGCAACAGAATACATAATCTGTGAAAATTTAAACAGTACCTATTACGGTACATGAGATACAGCCCGCTGACAGACAGACAGACATCGGCATATTAAATAGGGTCGCGTTTTTCACTCTTTGGGTACAGAACCTTAAAATGCAAAGTGGTTATCTATTATCTAAAAAGAAATGTGGCACTTGGTGGTAAGTAGTCAGTCACCAACCCCAATAGCACCCACTGTCTGACAGAATTTGACACAATTAAGACAGACTAAGCGCGATGCTGACCCTGAGAAAAAATACACAAAAAACATATACCAATACATATACAAATACTTGGTAGAGACCGTAATAAAACAATTTGTTACGTTCTCAGAGTAAAAAAACTATAGAGTCCATCATAATAATATTTTGTATGAGCTAGTGAAGGTAAATCGTATCCCAGTCGCCTATACTAGTCGGTCAAAAAACTCAGTTAAATTTGTCAAAAATCGAGAAATCTTTAAAAATCTGTTTTAGTATGAACTATGTTTGCGAACGTGAAAACATATCTTTTTTTACTTGTGATTGATCATTAATACTAAGAACGGAAGCGTAAATAATCCGTTATAGCCATTTTATGCCTGATTTTTAACACCGTTTTTTTCCTAAGTGGTAAGTGTTTTCACTAGAAAAACTGTGGTAGTAGCATTTAGGTATTAGTCCCATGTCACATATTTCTTAGAGAGAAAAATAAAAAATTTACGTTTTTAGGATTTGATAAAAATCCATACATTTTAGTATGGAGGTCCCTTACAAGAAAGGGACCTCGTCGACCTCATCTTTGTCCTAAAGGCTAGATCGAGGTCAAGAGTAAGCCCATACATAGTAAAAAAAAAGATATATGCTTATGGGTTCACCCTTAGCAGGAAGTGCTGCTACTCAAACATCCTTGGTTACGTGTAATTGTGCCAAATATCAATAAAAAATTTCAAAGACTCAGTATGTTTAAATGACAGCAATACATTTGGTCAAAATGACCTTATTTATATAATGGGAGACAATGATTTTAACCACAATAAAAGCTTTAACAGATTGCCACCATTTGCGAGATTGATTTTCTTTTCACTTCAGCGTTTTGGTTTGTAAAAGTATTTTTCGAATTGAATCGAGCATTAAGGAAATACGTTTTCGATATAATTTCTATAGTTTATTTCACTTCATATTTCTAAAATCAGTATTACTTTTAGTACACTCAATAGCACATCAGTAGAAACACTTTTGGACTTTATGTCACTGTAATAGAGTTGAAAAAGTTTCTACTGACGTGCGGTTGACCGTACGCACGGAAGCAAGCATAAGCAAAACCAGTATAAGCAGAACCAGCGCTACACTGCAAAGGTCCGAAACCAGAGACCCGCACAAGATCAAAGTGTTTCCACCGACGCGCGGCCCTGTGTACCTACTTATATTGAAAATGAGCGTAATAGCAAACAAAACCGCACAAGAATCCTGCTAACTGCGAGTCGGACCCGCGCACTGACAGTATCGTATCACCACACAATATATGTGTTCAACGAAAATTTCACTGAAATGTTCAACATTATTGTGCGTTTTGTTGATTCCTACAGACCCTGGTCAAATTATTATTATTTCTTGATGTGCAAAACGTTTGGGGAACTATTGAACAAATTTAGGATTGGATCAATTCGACGCGGACGTCCGAACCGGATGTACCGTAAAATGTGTGAAGCCTAATACAGTCCGTTCAGTCTAATGCGGAGCTATCCGCGCTGAATGGACTGTGTACCCTTCATTCATACATATTATGGTCCACTCTGATCCAAGCCACCTACTCGTATGTTCATCGGGAAAAGTTGGTCATGGTCAAGCTCATCGAGGTCTGAAACGGTAGGTTCTGACCATAAAAGTAAACAACTATTTCCGATGAACATAGGTATGACTTATATTTGAGCCTATTTTTTATGGTGCCATTTTTTGAGCAGCTATCGTTCGTCTACCAATGTATGATCGAAGGCTATGCCTTATGATATTATTACTACAACTATGCTCAATACAGATTTTTTAGGATAGAGCTCAAACAAAGAGTAATAGAATCACGTTCTTGTAGGCACCACATAAGAAATCCGCCATTATATCACCTTCTTCTTCTTATTTAAGAGCTACGCTCTTGTCGGTGGAGTAACTTCCACGCCTTCCTATCTTCTGCAACTTGTCTGACTTTCTGATACGACACGACATTTATTTTTTCCTTAATATGGTCCATGTAGCAACGTCTTGGCCTTCCTCTACCTCTCCTTCCCTCAACCTTTCCTTCTATGATAGTTTTTAAAAATTTGTCGTGTCGTATCAGATGTCCCAACATGTTCCCTCGTCTATTTTCAATAGTATTTAATATGCTTCTTCTTTCATTAACCATGTTTAACACCTCTTCATTAGTTTTCTTTTCTGTCCAGCTGATTTTCTCCATCCTCCTCCAACACCACCTATCACCTATACTTTTAAAAATTTCAACCAGTTACCTATTACGCTTCAAAAATTTTCCTTAAAATGAAAGGCAGCTTATTTACTTACTTAGTTGATAAACCGGGTATGGAATAAAATCAGGTCAAAACCAGATTGGACCGGTTTTGTTACCGGTCACCGGACTTGCATCGTCAAATCCGGTTTACGGAGCAATGCCTCTATAGTGAAAGGTTTTAGATCACGGTTTTAGATTCTAGGTCTTTTAAAGAAAGGTGCTGGCATTAAAATTTCAGAAGGAGAAAGAGTGACTGCCCATAAAACTAAACAATTTTTTCTAGGAATATAGGTTGAATGCGCAAATAAATTTAACCTCTAAGCCCTATTTACTCTGCGACTTTTTGCATCGATACAGTCGCGATGCAAACGCGATGCAGCATCGATACAGTTGCGTGTAACGATATAAAAAGTCGCAGTTTGAATAGGGTCCAATAAAAACGCTCTATCAGCGGTTACGTTTAGGACCTTTTTGTAACTACCGACAAAATATAGTTTTAAAACACATTAAGCCAGTTGCAAAAAGCCTCGTTAAAATTACTTAAATTTCCTTTAAATCTATTTGCTGTCACTTTTTGATCATCAATACAGAAAGTGACAGCAATAGACTGAACAGAGTTTTACCTTTAGCTTAGTGAAACTACCAAAGCCCGCACTCCTAGGCTGTCGCGTACTGTAGGTATCAATGAAAAACTACTCAGTAATCTCAAGCCCTATCTTATCTCTCCAATCTGTTCAAGCATCAATTAGTTCCAAATAACGGTATTAACCGTATTAGAGGACGGGACAAACAAATCGCTTCTCGAACGACAAGGCCGGGATCGTCCCGTCCCGCTTAATCCTTGCCAACTATTGGTCGGTACCGGATTAAGTAGTTTCAGTATTAGCGCTAGAAGCAAGACCAAGTGTACGGTCAGCCGCATGTCGATGGAAACATTTTGTTCTAGAGATCACCTAAGTAGTCACATAAATGTGCGGTTAATTGTAAAAAGATTGTAAAACGTAGGTATTATTACGTAAAAAGTTTTCAAGCCACCAAATGGCCTCTGTTATGGCTAAGCGACGACTATACCAACGGCTTAGCGTGCCCTCCGAAGCACGGAAATCCAGAGGGTTAAGAGGATCAATTAGCTTACGGATGACAGTGATACACTTTAGAATAGAATAGAATAGAATGCTTTATTTGCTTTAGACATGGTTTTAAAGGGATGACAATGTTTTTCTTAGTATCACACATCTAGCCTATTAATAGCATGCAAATTTAATTCAATTAGTACTTACAACTTAATTCTAAATAATAATTTATTCCTATTTTCAAGATTTACCAATTAATTATTTTTTATTTATTTAAAATGTCAAGATTTAAAAAAGACAACACAAGGAAAACATCAAATTAATAGCTAGTTATTTAGAAATTCAACTACAGAATAGAACATGTGCTGCAGCAACCACAAACGCAATGCATTTTTAAATTTGGACTGGGGCAGATCCCTAATTTCTTTGGGTAATTTATTAAATATGTCTATACACATAGCATAACAATTTTTTTTATACCGTGTACTTTTTGGTATTACATCATGAACCAGTCTATCTGGTTTTCTAAGGTTTATTTCGGTCGTATATTTGTGTTGTATAAATAAATCGTAGTTCTGCTTAACAAAAGTCGCGACTTCTAATATATAGAGACAGGGCAGTGGCAGTATCTTCAACTGAGCAAAAAGAGGTCTACAAGGCGTGTCAGGTGCTACACCAAAGATTGCTCTTATACATTTTTTTTGTGCTATGAAAGCTTTTTTACTAGTAGTCCCATTGCCCCAAATTAAGAGGCCATAACGGAGGACCGACTCTACGTAGGCAAAGTAAGCGACAGTAGCGGTCTGCTTTGTCGCTACCTTGGTTAACCTATATAGGGCGTAGGTAAAACTATTGATTTTTCCACATACCCGATCTACCTGTTCTTTCCAGTCTAAATTAACATCTAATTGTATTCCCAGAAATAATGTGGCCTGCAAATTCTGAATAGCAATACTGTCATGACTTATATTTAAGGTTGTATTACTAGTGAAATTTATGTAACATGTTTTATTAAGATTGATTTTCAAATTATTTTTCTGTAACCATGTTATAGTTGAGGATAATACCTGATTGATTTCAGATTCATGCCATTTTAGACCCATAGACTTACTTGTTGATATGATGACAGTAGCATCGTCTGCAAATAAAATGCTTTTGTGTTCTGTGATTTTGGTGAAGTCATTTATATAGATTAAAAATAAGAGAGGACCCAACACGCTTCCTTGCGGTACCCCAAAATTGTTTTGTTTCGACTCGGATCTGAACGTTTGTGACTCTAATTCAACGTTTAGTCGACTAATTTCAACACATTGGTTCCTATTGCTCAGATACGTTTTTAGCCAAGAAATTGCTGGACCTCTAATGCCATATTGTTCCAATTTCAACAATAACAAGTCATGCTTAACAAAATCAAACGCCTTCGACATGTCAATAAATAATGCTGTCGTGTAGTGCTTAGCATTATGACTGTGCAATACGTGGTTGACTAGATCAAAAGTTGCTAGGGTCGTCGACTTCTTTTTTTGAAAACCATATTGGTTTGGTACTAAGATGTTAAATCTCAAAAGAAATGAGCTCAGCTTGTCATAAAATACCTTTTCAAAGATTTTTGAAAATATAGATATGAGTGTTACTGGACGGTAATTTTCAATAGTACTCTTATCTCCTTTCTTGTGCAGTGGTTTAATGATACTTACCTTTAATTTCTCTGGAAAAATACCGAACTCTAACGATAAATTGACTAGGTATGTTAACACTGGAACAATTTGCTCTTTACATGCCTTGATCACTTTAGTAGATATTTCATCATTGCCGACAGAATTTGTACTGTTGAGAGACATTATAGTTTTTTTAATGATATTATCATCAACTGGGGCCAGATAAATCGAATGTGATATACTACTAGTATTCGTATTAAAACACTGGTCATTTATTTTATTCGTTGTATTAATAAAATGTTCATTAAACTTGTTTGCTATTTGGTACGGATTAGTAATAATATTTTCATTTAAAATTATTTGTTTAATATCTCTAGATAAATATGTTGTGCCAATTTCATTATTTATTACCATACATGTAGCCTTACTGATATTTTTACTATTTATTATATAATTATTATTAACATGGCGTTTAGCGTGGGTGGTACATTTTTTAAGTATTTTTTTATAGTTGTAATACTTTTGCCTGTTGTGTTTTGATTTATTGGTATAATATGCATGTTGCAATTTTCTTTTCATTTTACAACTTTTTCGTAGCCCTTTAGATATCCACTTTAAATTTCTATTTAGACTAATTTTTACTTTTTTTGATGGGAAGCACAGTTTATAAAGCATGCAGAACATATCATAGAACTCATTAAAAGCCAAATTAAGATCAGTTTTCAAAAACACTTCCGAGAAACTCAACTGTTGTAGGAATTTCTGAAATTTTTTAATGTTTTCCTCGCTATATTGTCGTTTAAAGGTAAATATATTCTTAGGAACCTTTACATATTCCTTGTATCTAAGGTGTAATCGTAACACTTGTGCAGTGTCATGATCAGAAAGCCAAAGGGGAAGTATACTTCCTTTTCCTATTTTTACATTGCTAATAATTTGGTCAATACAAGATTTACCGCGAGTAGGTTCGGTTATATACAATTTCATATTATAACTAATTAGAATTTCCATCAGTCTATTTGTCTCATAACTTTTTTCCAATATATTTATGTTCCAATCTCCAGTGATAACTAATCTTTTCTTAGAAAATTTTTGACAACAAGTATATAAGACATTTTCCAATTTGTTAAAAAATGCATCTAAATGAGTTTTTTTAGTACTAGGCGTTCTATATATACAGATAATTAATATATTACTATTAGGAATTGTAATAGCGCAACATTCAAAAAGGCTCTGAGTAGACAAATTATCAAAACAATTAAATATTTCAAATGTGATTCCTCTTTTTACCAGAATACAAGAGCCACCTCTTCTAATATTTTTTCTACAGTAGCACGCTGCCATCTCGTAGTTACTTAACTTAACATGCGCTAGCTTAGCATGCGTTGCTTTCCTTGTCATCCTTAAACCATGTAAATCCGTTCCATTTAAAATAATAATTTTATGCAGTCGTCAAAGGGGCTCGAACATTAGTGGCATAGTAAACCACCGCACTACGTTTTTTTGTCAAAATTGCGTCGCAAAGTCTAACCTTCAGAAATGGAAAGAAGAAGGCTAAATAAATAAAAAAATGTCTAATGATATAGTGTCCTTAATTGTCACGTTACTGAGTTATAGGGCGACAAAGGTCGGTATATACTTATTTTTTACTTAATTTAAGTGTACCACTCGCCCAGTGCGTACAAGTAAAAAAAACTTCAATTAAGTCAGTATAACGTGACACTTTAGGACACTTTACGTATAAACTGACAATTTTTTATTCGTTTAGTCTTCTTCTATCGATTTCTGAAGGTTAGACTGTGAGACGCAATTTTGAAAAAAAGACGTAGAGTGCGGTGCGGTTTACTATGCCAGACTCAATACTAAAACATTCGAACCCCTTTAAAAAGAAAACAGTTTGATAGCACTCGTTGTCACCCACCCATCTCCAAACCGCGACCATTGTTGCTTAACTTGCGTCATCCGAAAGAAAGACCATTCACATGAGGTCTTGACTAATAGGCATGTACGCCTACCTTAAGTAAGCAATAATTATCCATCGTAGAAGCATTTAATCTATTTCTTACTCTTTGTAGCAAGAAATAAACTAAAATACCCGTAGATTTTCTTCCTCATTAAACTTTGCCTCGAGTCGCGATCCGGAGATAAGTCCGGAAATACAGCAAGTTCGGTAAAGCGTTTGGTAACGAGTGTTCTTATTAAGAGGCGGTTCATGTAAATAGCTTCCAAATTTACTGAGAGCACTGCCTGTATTAACTAGTTAAAGTGATGAGCTCTTGGAATAATTAAAGACTTGCAATAATTATAGCGTCTAGAAGGAGAGAACCTAAAACTGCCCTAAAAACCTAATGAATCTAAAAAACCCTTCCCTTATATTAACAGTCAAGTACACAATAGTGCTTACAAATTATAAGACGGTAAATTGACAAAACTTCAGCAATTTTCTGTCTTAGGGCTTTGTTTAGGTTTAGGTTATTCGCCTAAAAGCCTAAAGTTTCCGATTAACTTCACAATAATAATATTTACTGAAAATATTAATTCTATTCGAATCTAAGGCAGGTTTATTTTAGAGGTTTTTCAAGGAAATTTTGCCAATTCATTGTATTTATCATAAATATAAATACGTTTAATATTAATACAGTCACTTTAAAATATGCTAACGTAACTAATTAGGAAATAAAATGAGATAAAGTTGCTGCTTAAATACTTCCATACTAATTAAAAAAACTGACTTGCACATGAGATCTCACACTTTTTTATTGCGGAAGAATTGCGTTGGGAGACTTGCCATTTTTGTACATTTTATGTTTTCGATGAGATTATATTCTTGTAATTGCAAATAAGAATTTCCCGTATAAGTCAGATTTCACGAAAGAAAGAGACGTTGTAAACAACAATAACCTCAAATTCATGTTAAAAATAAGGATATATCTGACCATAGCTGTACCTATTAAGCGTTTTACTGTGTGTCTTGTGGTTACAAACGTGTATCTCGTGTAATTGGAGATAATTTTTTTCTAACTGAAAAATGTTTATTTACAAAATATCACGCTCTTTCGTGAACTCTAATATAAAGTAGGTAAGATTGTTTTTTCTTCTACAAAATACTAAATAAATATTGGGGGACATTTCACACAATGTCATCTGATCCTAAAGTAGGCAAAGCCTGTACCAGATGGGTATCAGAGACTGACAAACATACATACATATTACATAAATAACACTGAGACACAGAACAAACACTTGTGTTCATCACACAAATGTTTGCCTTGGGCGGAGATCGAACCCGCGGCCCACGACGTGAAAGGCAGGCTCACTCAAGACACACCAATCACACCAACGGGCTTGTCGAATATAGAGCAGGTATACACATTACACACGTTTGTATACCAATTGGCAAATATTTCTCGAAACCTCATCAAAATGCCATATAATATACCACACTCTAGCTGGCAACACTAAAAGTGTCCCAGCTATTATTGTCTCAGAATAGAACGGGACTCATATTTCAAATGTCGCCAGTCCTTACCGTTATCTCAATTTAAAATAGTAGCTGAAACTGTTACGAATACTGTAAGAAAATATCTTTAGATATAGGTGAGGTACAGTCAGCCTCAGCATACATTCTATTAAATTTAAAGTTATATTTTCAACATCTTTTCATACTATTAAATGAGCAATATTTGTAACATATATTTGAATATTAATTTGTAATCGGTTTCTCGAAAACGGCTCTAACGATTTCGATGAAATTTACCAAATGGGGGTTTTCTGGGAAAATTCATTTTCTACATGTTTTTAAGCATTTTATAAAAATTCCACGTTTTAGACGAAAACCTACAGCGCCATCTGTTGGCGGGTAGTATAGCTTGCTCACCTGATGATATTTTAATGTTGAGGCGGCTATTATAGAGCGAAGCTCGGCCACCCCAGGTACTTACTTATAGTTTTATTTTTAACTTGCAACCTGCCCCGTCTTTGTACAGGAAGCAATAAGTTTCTACCGGAAAAGACTACAAATCCCATTGACAAATAAAAACACTTTTTCCCTAATTTAGAAATCCTCCAGGAAACTTTCTCAATTTAGGGTTCCGAACCAAAATGGTGAAATCGGAACCCTTATGGTGCGACTCCGACTGTCTGTCTGTCTGTCACACTGTTTTTCTCAGCAACTACTCACATTATCGACTTAAAGTGTATTGGCAGCTGCAATTTTGCGTCTTTCGCAAAAAAAAAAACAAATATTAAGGCAGGTTATCTTACTACAAATGTGTTTTAGTCGTTTTTTCTTGATTTTTTGTTTTAGCTCTATCGTAAAAACGAGAAATCTTACAAGCTTCAAAATTGGTATGCTATAAAATAATAACAAATGATAAAACTGGTGAAGTACAAATGGGACTCGCGCGTAATTAATACATTTCTGCGCGACTGCGCTTCCTAATTAGGACGGTATTTTTACTTTAGTGGTACGAACGGAACCCTCCGTGCGCGAGTCCGATTCACACTTGGCCCGTTTTTAATGGTCCACCTCTACGTCGCTGGGCATCGGGTGTCGGGTGACAATTCTCTCCTACCGTCGCGGATGAATGCCACTTAAATTTCCAGCCTAGTCTCATTAAGGCCCTACATGATACAAAAATCTTTTAAAATAATTAAATTAAATATGGTTAGTCCTGTATTCTAAATGAAAAGTCTCTAAAGATTATTAGAGACAACTTCCGTCTTCAGCCCGGTTCGAACTACGCCAACATTTTTTGGCAAGCGTGGAAAATTATGTGCATTTCCCGCATTTTTAAGCACGTCGGATACTCGGATGTGATTGGTGCATTTCTTAACTTTTATTATGAAAGTTAAGATAGAAATGTGGATATATATTTACCGATACGATAGATTCGGGACACCATACATACAGAGAAAAAAAATTCCCTCAACACAGACTTGTAAAATCTTAACAAGTTTACAAAGCTTATGGAACAATTTGGCAAGAAGATTAAATGTACGCAGATAAAACTGTGTTATCTATTAATATACATATTATGAAATGTCAATGTATGTATACGCCCAGGTCGATTGATGACCAACACGTGACCTTTCAAATTCGTGCTCGATGTATGTAGTGTCCCGTGTGGTGCCAGCAAAGAATACTACCGACCCATATATACCCGTGGGTGTCATAAGAGGCGATTAAGGGTTGACTGGAGGATGAGCAAAAGCATCCTCCTTTGTATATTACGAGTATATCTTACTTACTGCGGTCACGTACAACCGCGGTCTATGCTGCTAGCCGTTACGCTAACAAGCGAGGTGACTATGGTACTTCCCCTCCACATTTTTCCAGAAAAAGCTAGAATTCTGGAGGGAGCTCCCTGTCCTGTAGTGGACGTTATAATGATGATGATGGTATGTAAAGTCGGGGCTAAGCAGTGGCACTCCTTAACTGCCGATCTTTTCACCGATTTAACTGGATCTTTTCAAGGCCTGCTTGAACAAGCATTACTTAAAGCTTGCTACATCTTTGACCTCATCGTGGCTTAACAAAATAATCTGAATGTAAATCTTATTACTCATTAACAAGATGATGTCAGTACTGTAGCAACCAACCACTTTACTCTAGTGGTTTAATTCTCGGTGGTTGAAATTCGCAGAAAAATTTCTAAAGTAACTTTTATTTGCATTAAACTGTACAAGTTATAAGTTTAGCTATGGCCGTTCCTATCTGCGAACTTCAGTGTTATTCGCAAGTTGAATGTAACTGAGACGCTTTGGGCGGTTTTCAACTTCACACCGAAAGATTCTGCTCATATTTCAAACTTGCATAAAATTGCTGTACATTTTTATGGTTCTGTACGCAAAGAATTCATATGAAAAGTATTCGGCTCTAATAGAATTTTAATACTCGGTTATTTTTTACAGTGCAAAACAATACAAGTTTAGTCTATACAAGTTTTGTGAACAATATTACAGGTAGTCAGGCACCGAACTATTGAGGTAATATTTTTTATATTAAAATATCGGTACCCAAGTGACGGCATCAATATCTAGGGAAAACACAGCTTCCAAAAGTTTGGACCCGAACCTTTGGACTCTAGGACAACTTCAAACATAACAATTTATGGCTTTATCGTATGTTAAACCTTCTAAATTAATTATACATACATACATAATATCACGCCTTGTTTCCGTCGGGGTAAGCAGAGACCACAGTTCTCCACCTGCTACGATCTTGACATACTTCCCTTGCTTCCTGTACTTTCATCAATCCTTTCATACATGCTAATTAATTAAAATTCTCTTTTCGATGCTTGCACTTAGCCATTTTGACTTGTGCAGGAAGCATGTTAGCTGCAGGGCCATTTTCTTTTCGTGTGCATTTTCCAGTTTATAAGTACAGTCAATAGCACATCAAGCTTCACACATTGGACTTTGTGCCGCGCTTATTTTAGAGGCAGAGTCACACTGCGAGTGACAAGCTTGACCTGCTCCTGACTGTACCTAATTAAATTGCATCAGTCATGTCCTGTTTTCAAACATTTGAATAATATTTTTCACAAGCAAGGGACGGTGTACCGAAAACTGAAAGGGCGTGCTCAAGCAATGAAACTGAATATCTTTCCAAAGGAAACATTTTTGGGAAATAAAAAAAATTGATATCTCCATACAAACTGTTCGATCAGATTGAGCAATTTATATAGAGAGGTCAAACATTCCTTTCATTTCTCTAAAATGTTTCTTTTGGAAAGTTGTTCAGTTTCGTTGACGTTTAACATTGTTTGCTTGCAGTTGCACAAGGATTCGCAACTGACAGTTGGACTTTCAATGCCATTAATGAATTTATAAATAACATTGTCTACAGTTGTATGCTGTAGTATCAACTTCACCCGTAACATGTTCACACTTCTATCCTTCCTGTCTCATATACACATCCACACTGACACAAACGCACATTTTCACTACCACACTCATTCACACTTTTATTATCATTTTTATTTTTATTTATTTACACTTACATTACCTCACACACACTCATATCAAAACACCTATACACATTTTTTAATCCTTCCATTAATGTGTTGTAATTATTTTTCTTTTATTATTAATATTTTCTTTTTAATGTTTTCGTTAAAGTACAGTTGACAATACATGTATTATTCATCTTAAGGTACAGGTAACTTTTGTTCACTTATTTGAAAATTATTAAGGGTCTACATTTATGATTTGATGTATTCTTTATTTTTAAGAGACTGTTTGTTCCTCAAAAAAAAATATTGTTATTCGTAGATTTTTAAAATTTCTCATTTGTTGGTTTCTCTGCACAGTCTTTTTTCTTGCAATTGTGTAATTGATTGTATCTAACCCGCGAAGTGGGAGCCTGGTGATCGATAACACAGCTTCTTACCTAGCTTGGACACCAGTCTCCCAACACAGCTTTGACTCATACGAGTATAACTAATATAATATGTCATTTTATTGTAAGCTTGTGCGAGAAATAATTTTTTTTTTTTTTTTTTTTTTTTATTTGATTTGAACACGCCCGTTCAGATTTCGGTACACCTTTCCTTACACCCTGTATTTTCCATCGTTTACAGAGTAATCAGGTCAGGAGGCAAATTAAGGGAATCCCTATTACGAAGTTAGTATCTTGGAAACAACAATTAAGTAATAAGTTATATACTTAAGGTTACCTCGTGCTAATCGTTTTTCATACAAAAATAAAAGATAAACTTGTGGACTTGTGAAAAAGCTCATGGGCTTTTTGATAGTTAGCCCTGGTTTCACCGTACTCTGTTTGTTAACTATACTTGACCTGTTAGCTATTTCAAGAGACTTATTTAGTGTCTTACCATGCACTTACGGCAATTTAACCTCCTGCCTACCAGAGGTACTTTTTTTTAGCTAATCTTTTGAAAATTTCATATGGTATTGTTGATACATTAAGAGTTGTAGGAAAAATAGTAAAAAAAATCTATCATTAGGAAAATCTATTTTTCCCTATGTGCTATATACAGGACAAAGTGACGCTATTACCATGTACTTTGTATAGGACATAAAATAGTTTTAGGTTATTAATAGTGATTATTGAAGGTTTAAAAGCTAAAGAAAATTAATATTTACGTCTTAAGTTATAGTTATTGCAAAATTTAGACAAAAAACAGAAAATAAACGTTTTTCCAAAACTAAATTATAAAAATTAAGTATTTTCTCTAACAACAAAGAAAATCTGAACATAAAACTTTCTAACTTAAGTAATAATCAGTCGTAAATTAGAAACTTAATAGAGATCAATCCAGTGTAGTATTGCTATCAGTATCAGATTATTCTATATTTTGATGAAAATCAGAATAATAATTACGACTTGGCGTGAAACAGAGGTATATATCACATTTTTTGCAGAAAACTGTGGTTTTATAGGTGCATCCACTTTTCCTACAACGCGATTGTTTTGGACCATATTTCGGCAAATGTGCAGCATCCTTTGTACGGCGTTCCTTGGAAGGTATTGGCTTAATAAGAACTTTGCGTTTTTTTATGTTTTGGTTCCAGTTCAACATATTCCTCACCTTCGCTTCCATCGTCACTTTCTTCATTATCGGCGATTAGTTTGGTACCTAAGTTTAACTTGTATTCGCGAAGCTGTTCAATATGTTTCTTGCGTATACCCTTTTCAGATTGCACAACTCTGTATTGAAACCATGCATTTACCACTGCCAAGTCAAACAGATGTCCCATGATGATCCCAATTCTCTGTATCATTATGTATATAAGCCAGCTGCATCAAATCATCAATTTCTCGTTCCAAAGTATTCTTTGTCCAAGTATCTGTAATACCATCATTATTTAGCCGATTTCTGATTGCAATCTGTCTAGTAACTAAAGGTAACGATTGTTGTCGTTGAGTCTCTTCGCCAACACCTAACCCCTGATCATATCCGCACCCGCGCCCGCGCCCACGTACACGTCCACGCGAAACTCTTCTACCGCGTCCTCTAGAGCGAGCCCGCGATGATGACAAGAAATTACTTGACAGCGCTGGAGAAGCAGCTGGAGTAACCAACACATCGTTCTCTTCATTTGAACTGCTAGACTCGCTAGTCTGATGGTCATTGGATCTTAGGCTTAGTTCTACGGGGATAAGCTCCGGATCGTCATCTGAATATACACCCGAAAAGTCCAATTCAGAGTCACTTATTGCTTCTGTTATGTCCTTATCCGTTAAAGCTAGAACAAACATATATAATTGTAGAAAACTTACTATGTACTTAACAAAGAACATTGAGAGTTAAACCATCAAAACTTTCATTACCTACATTTGTCCTCTGCAAAGGACATAAAAAATAACCTCAATGTCTCTTCCACCTTATTTGTGATTATTACTAAAATAACACTATACATTATCATTTTAGAGTGTCAATTACTTCCTAATCATGATTAATCTATTAATTTTTAAGATTTGAATAAGATTACAAAGGATTAACTTACGTCTGCGCGAGCGCGCCTCCACACGCCAACCCTCCGTCGTCATTTTTGATAAAATGACAGATCGAAATTGACACATTTACTTTTTAATACAGCTTCTGATAGTCCATAGACGACACTAGCGAAACCTTTTGGTGTTACCATTTAAACAAACGATAACATAATTTTTTAATTGTTATGTACTTTGTATAGTACAGATGTAGGTAGGAGGTTAACCAACGTTTAAGTTAACCCCTATTCTAGAGATCCGTTAAATTAATATCGGACGATTAGTTCTGTCTACTCTTAAGATGGACAAATAAACACGTCATTTAGGAGGCGCCGTGCCGTTAATTATAAGTAAGTAATTGTTAATCATTTCAATAAATAAATGACATTGACATAACATTTCAATAAGATTTAGAACCTGGACCAACAAACGACCAATAAAAATATATAAAATTTTGGGTAGGTACAACCTCCACGCCTTAAACTTCTTCTTTGTCAATAACTAAAAGTTTTATAATCGAAATCATTATATTCGGTTAGTGTTTTTAGGGTTCCGATACCAAAAATGGTAAAAAAAGGAACCCTTATGGTGCGACTTTGTCTGTCTGTCACACATGTATATCTCAACAATCACTCACGCTATCGACTTAAAACTTGGAAGAGTTTTAGAATATGGATGCCGAACTTAAATGCACATGAAACAATTTAAAAAAATATATGTGATTAATGATTGTTAATGGGCCCAAATAGGGGGGCAAAATTACAAATTGTCGTTACTAGGTCGAGTTGGGTATCATATGAAAGGACTTTACTTGTATATTCTAAAATATATTTTTTGTATTTTTTTACAACTCTTAGTTTTCAAGCTACCCCCTTATCTCCGAAGTTAGTGAAAAGAAAAATCTGAATTAATTACAATCGATAGAAGTTTATGTAAATATAATAGAAAAAATAAAACGATCTTTCTAAGCTGCACAGTTTTTTTTATAAATCTGCATAAACTTTTCAAACAAATTTAGTTTCGCGGTCCTATAAATGGACTTTATTGCTTCCAAAAATACTAAAAGTATATCGGAACCCTCGGCGCGCGCGTCTGACTCGCACTTGACCGGTTTTTCAAATGATGGTCTGTTAGATTTTTCACTTGAAACCCACAATACTAATGATAACAACATTGTTAGCTTTAACAATAGATTGACTAAGGCTTGATTTAAGAAAGTGTGTTGAAAAAGAGCTTAAGCTTTTGTCAATAACAGGTAACTATCAGTGATTAGTTTTAGGTTTCACGAAAGTATGACACAAAATTTTAAAATTAGAAAATATACATAAAAAGAGTGTTTACAATGAAAACAAAAACCGAGCTCAAATTTTTTTACCTCTCCATTTGGAACACTTTAAATGATCCCAAGTTCGGCTGCTATGGAAAGCATGTGAAGTCGTTGATTCGGTCTTCTTTCTTGGTTAAAAATCATTAATACACTCAAGACATGTAAATAAGAGGCCATTCAATGCCTTGAAAACTATTCAACAGTACAATGCTATAAAATAATAATTAAATAAAAAGGTTAAATGAGGTTTTTTTTATATTTTAAAGAGCGTTTCAATAAAAAAACATTTTGACAGCTAGATTTCTCATCATCAATCACAATCACGAGATACACGTTCTCGCAGGTGTACGGTTTACAATAACCCGTTCGTAACCACACAACTTCTGAGAGAACTCTTTGGACAAAATCACAACTCGTCTAAATTCATTTTTATAAATTTTTAATTAACCTCTAGAGCACTGCCATACAAGAAATCCGCAATAATGTATGCAATTAAATAGTCGTACAATATGGCCGCGCACCTTGGCGGCCATTGACCGACTCAAATCAGTCGGATGGTGCCACGTGACCAAGGATTTTCAAGATTTTTAACTTTGGCGCGTCATTCGTCCAATTTCCGCCAACTTTAGTCTATGGTTTATACGTCATTCGAAAGGTAATTTCAATAGGTCAAACCAAAATAAACCATAGCTTCGACGCAATAACACAACCACAGGCATTATTCGAACCTACAGCACAGCAAATGCTTACTAGGTGGTAGCACAAACGCAACGTTGAAATGCGTATAGAGGTCGCAATTTCACAACATCAGGCAGGACCACGGTAGCCTAGTTGGTAAAAGCGTCTGTGGTACTGACGCAGAAGACGCCAGGTTCGAATCCTGCCTGTGATTGTGAAATTTTCGATTACAAATTTGTAGATAGTTTTGTCTCCTAAACTCACGATTCATTAACCTTGTATTCTTATTTCCACGTTAAAGAGGTCGATGGCCGACCCAAAATATTTCATATGGGAACGGCTTTGTGCTGTTTCTTTAACTTGAAATATCTAATTAGGATTTCACAAAATTACACCTACTCAGGAGTTTATAGAGTTTTCATCCTCGAAGAAAGCTGAGCCAAGTTATGTTTTGGTTTCAGTTAGTCGCAAATAAGTCTAATGTCATTATTTTGTACTTTCAACTTTTGGCCACTTCATTAAGATTTCAGTAAACTTGCTATCATCATTAAATATTAACATTCCATAAAAAAGCCCACTGCAGCCCTTTACACTAAGATAAGAACCGCCCGTATGGTGCCGGCAAAGAATAGTACCAATCGATCTCTACCCGTGGGTATCGTAAGAGGATGGGCAGCAGCATCCTTCTGTGTATCGTATCATCTTGCATTCTACTGTAACCAAAAACAGCGGTTCATGGTACGAGGCGTAACGGTAGCAAGCGTGGTGACTATGGTACTCGTACTTCCCCTCCACATTTTTTCAGAAAAGGCTGGAATTTTGGAGCGAGCTCCTTGTCCTGTAGTGGATGTTTCATGGGATGTTATAATCAGGGAGAAGCCTCCATAAAAATAGGTACATTTAGAAAATTAAAAAACCTGACTGTATAACAGGAAAGAAGAAAACAAGCTCAAGAATCAATGTACGAAAGTAAGAGAACATACCAAAATCTTTGCATGGAAAAAAAAATTTGCTCTGTTTATTGTCTGTCTTCCTCAAACTAACTACTACCTTCCACGCAAAACAATCGAAAAAGAAATCTTGGTTAGAGCTCAAAGTTGTCACAACAAGTTCACACGAGTTTCCTTGCCAATTCTTTTCAATTTTGAACTTGTTTCATTGGCCTCAATTCTTTAACTGGGATTCGTAATAACAAAGTTTCATTCTGATACACAGACAACATAACATTAGTAGAGATAAAATCATAGCTCACATAAACAATCATAAATAAACTTTAAAATAAGATGACATAAACTTATTTTATCAATCCCAGCTCGCATCATTATTTGCTTTTCTTTTTTATTTATTAAAAAAAACACGTATTTACAAAATGGCTTCAATTTCACTTCTCGTTTTACGATTTTGTTCGCCTCAGGTATTTTTCCGTGGAAATGAGATTTTAGGTAGTAAATATCTATAAGTAGAAGTATGTATTATTTTTTAAACGTTATCGGGATGATATTCTTTGAAACATACAAACAAATAAGTGACTTCTTCGTTTTTATTTATTAAGCTGGACAGCTAGATAAGTCCGTCCTGGGACCTTTTTGATTACATTTAAAGACGTCCGATTTACTAATGCTCTGACGGTATTTGTTGTTTTGGTAAAAAAAAAAAAAAAAATTTATAGTTAAGTGCCAACATTTTGTAAATTATGACAAGAACCAATTACATTTTGGTCTAGTCGTAGGAAAATCATTAAAAGATTTATGTTTTGACGTTAAATAACGAGTCAAACTACAGTCAAAATATGCAGCTCGATAACAACACAATAACAGCAGTGTCAAAGCAAGACGGAATTATAATATTTATAATACACTAACCTGTAGATAGTAATTCATCATCATTAAATCGTGTGGCTTGCAAGGTCGATGACCGACATCTATAACTCTAGTGTCAGAGTTGCTGAGCCGCCAAACGCCTCTGACATGGCTCAATAACGACTACATCAGTAGATGATAGTCTGGACCAACGGCTTAACGTGCCTTCCAAAGCACGGAATCATCTAACTTTTCGGAAAATCTGGTGATTCATACTGCAAAGTTCTAACCAAACTGGGAAGGTCGTACCAAGAGACTTTTATTTGACAGTGACCCCACTGGGAATCGAACCCAAAACCTCCGGATCAAGAGCCGATCCCTCTAACCACTTGACCACAGAGGCTGTTTAGTTATTTGTGTATTTCTTATCTAGACAATACGTGTTTTGTGTGCTCCGTTCCAAGGTTCTTGGGAAGTGGTAGGACGACAAAAACTTTTACATTGGGTTGGCTAACTAGTACAAAACAAGACAAATAAAGAAATGTTGAAGGAAAGTCAAACAAGATCCAGCTTATTAAATTAGCAAACTGTGTGGAGACTGAACAACTTTTCTTCCCAAGAAACCTAAGTCTTCATTTGAAAAAACGGAGAGCCAACCAAGATCAATTTTCTCTTGTTTGGTATTTTGTGATTAAATCAAAAAGATATTGAAAGATTCAATAAAGCGTCTTAGTCAATTTAAATTTGAATTTAAATTTTAAATCTTTAATTCAATAATTAAATTGATACAATCCAATAAGGTATTACTCGTAGAGGCTGGTTTGAAACTATCAAAGTCTTGGTTGAATCAGCAATTTTTTTTTCTTTATGGGTAGTTCGGTCAATGAACGACCGAACAACCTCTGGTGTGTTCATTAACATTAACCTTGGAACTTATAAACCGGACAAGTGCGCGTCGGACCCGCGCACTAAGGGTTTCGTACCTATCCTATCCTACTATCCTACTTCCTATCCTATCCTACTAATATTATAAACGCGAAAGTTTGTAAAATTCTTAAAATTCCAGCTCCAAATTCTGCTTGCCAAAGTAAAAAGAATGATCTCAAATAGTTTGAAAATTCCATGTATCTTGCACCTGTAAGCGAAAAAGAAGTTTACAATATAATTCGCCATTTAAAACCAAAAACCAGCTTCGGCATTGACGAGCTACCATCAAAATTACTAAAAGCCTGTGCGTATGAACTAACTAAACCACTAACATTTCTGATTAATCAAAGTTTTGAAGAAGGGCGTTTCCCTGACGATCTAAAAATATCTTTAGTCAAACCAATCTTTAAGAAAGGAAGTCACCAAAACCCAGGTGATTATCGCCCAATTGCTCTTTTGCCATCAATATCAAAAGTGTTTGAAAAGGCAATGTATTCGCGACTGTATAAGTTCTTAGAAAAAAATCACATATTAAGTGACTCCCAGTTCGGATTTAGACAAAAGCGCTCTACTATACTTGCGGTATACACCTATATGCAAGAAACTATCAATATAATCAACGATAAGCTATACGCAGTAGGCCTATTGCTAGATTTAAGTAAAGCGTATGATAAAGTTTCCTACGACATACTTTTACAAAAATTATATGCATCTGGAATAAGAGGAATAGTATATAAATGGTTCCAATCTTACCTGAGCAATAGATCGCAATATTCCCAAATAGAATTCAACGATGAATCTATGCACGAAATAAAATCTATTAGATCGGAGCGAAGACAATTAAAGGGCTCCATCCCACAAGGAAGCTGCCTAGGGTGTATTCTCTTCTTAATTTACATTAATGACCTACCAGAAGCATTAAAAAATCATCTTTGCGTTTTATTTGCTGACGACATATCGATATTATTTAAATTTAATAAAAATCATGACTATTTAACTGAAATTAATAAAACAATGGACATAATTAATAATTGGATGAATAATAATACCTTGACAATAAATTTGACAAAAACTAAATTAATACAATTCTATCCACGCCAACGTTTACCGCTCGAAATAACTAGATAGAGGAAGTAAACCATTGTTCTCTTTTAGGTATCACATTAGATAGCAACATTAATTGGAAATTGCAAATAGAAAACATTAAAACAAAACTATCAAGATTTATATACGCTCTCTACAACATAAGGAAAAGTACTGACTTTGCCACTGCGCTAACAGTTTACTACGCGTATGCAGAATCATGGCTACGATATGGTGTTATACTGTGGGGTAATAGCACGAATGCACACGATTTATTTATAACCCAGAAAAAATGCATACGTATTATTGTAGGTATTAAAAGACGAAAAAGTTGCAAGCCTCACTTCATTAAAAATAAAATCCTGACTCTTCCTTCACTTTATATATTAGAAATGGCTACGTTTGTGCGGAAAAATGGCAGTATATTTAACAAACAGATAAAAACGCACTTGGCTCAAACAAATCTCCGATCAAAACACAAACTAGCACAAGTTCCCGCGACCACTAAAATAATGAGCGAAAGCCCATTTAACATGGCCATAAAAGTGTTTAATAAAGTTCCTCAAGCCATAAAAACTGAAGAAAAAGATAAAATGTTTATTAATAAGTTGAAAACCCTGTTACAGACTAAAGGATATTACAAGATTGAAGATTTTTTATTAGATAAGTATATATGACATAAAACAAACCTGACATATTTAGTAATTTTCAATGGAGATAACAATAGTACCAATGTCACGACATTAATTTGGCTAAGATGATTCAATGATATATTATTATTATTTTAATATTACATATATATTTTTATAAGTAGATTTTTACGTTAAGCGAATTTTATTTGATAACACTCTGCTTAATAACCCGTTAGCCATCACTATCTAGACTAGAGATCGTTTTGTTAATCATTAAAAATTGTTTTTTTTTTATGATCGTGTAATAGTTAATTTTTAAAAATGTATGTATTATAATTAAGCAAGTAGTTTATAAGAATTAGCAATGCCTTCAAAAAAGGTGTCACAGATGTATATACCTTTATCCATACCAATTTTGTAACATCCAATCTGTGAAACGCTAATAAATAAATATGAAATATGAAATAAATATGGATGGATGGATGGATGTTTGTTACTCTTTCACGCAAAAACTACTGAATGGATTTTAATGAAACTTGGCACACATTTATGTTAGGTCCTGGAATAACACATAGGCTACTTTTTACTTCGGGAAAACCCTTCAATCCCATGGGAAAACGCTATACTATATGGCATAAACTTTTTTCCGTTGCTTTAACAAACTCCGCGTCGTTTTTAATATAAATGTACTTAAAACGGAAGCTAACTCTAATTGGTTTTGGTTGTGAGAAAAGTTATCTTGTAATAAAAAAGGATTTTCTACTTTTCCCTTTACTAACCCTTTATTTGGCAGAGATATGTTTAAAAAAAAAAGAAGTTTTGAGTGAATAGTCCGTTCTTAGGTATCATTAAAACATAAAAAAAAATAGAAAAAAAAATCTAACCCTTGAGGGATTTTGGAAAAACGAAGTCCCTTCCACGGGACTTTGCCAATTATACAGTACAATGATTTAGTGGGGTAACTAGTACTACCTAAGATATAATAAGTAAAACAAATTTAATGGGATACCATAATTTTATTAAAAAACGAAGAAAGTAGCAGAATACTAACATAATTACTGTTACAATATTACAACGTGCATCCTATAGTATAGTTAAATCTGCTATTTAGTATGGAAATCTAAGAAACAGTTTCGTGGGTTGTTTCCTGTCACGAAACACAATCTTATGTTGCATTTTATACAAATGACAGTAGTTTTTAGCTTGCAATGTCTGCAACGTCCATTTGGGCCAACAGATGGGAAATGACCAACGTCATCAAATCGGATTGGACTTGCTGGTCTGGGCTTAGTTGGGTTCTTCACTTTTGATTCATGCTCTTTGTGGCGGTCGTCTGATCTACCCAATTTTATTAAATTGTCGTATATTTCATATCTGAATTCTTTCAGCGATACTTTTGACGACTGGCGACTTCTGTATAAGAGCCACGCGTTGTTGATGCTAATGTCAATTAGCTGAACAAATATTCCCAAGTACCAGCGACGAGATTTAAAAGGAGTTCTATAAAGGGCAATTAGCATGTCAGCTAAATCCACACCCCCCATATGTTTATTATATTGTTGGACAACTTGAGGGCAGTCTACATCAACTTTACCCTTGGTAGTACTGCAGTGCCGCTTTATCTTTGCCACTGGTTCAGCAGCAACGTACGTGCTTACCAAAGTGACCGGTTTGTTGTCATTCCATTTCACAATGGTAATTTTGTTTTGGTCGCATACCACCTGAGAGTAGCTACCCCGTGGTTGCTTTTTAATAACTTTGTCAGATGGCAGTTGGTTTTCAGCACCTCTCAGTCTATTTCCGCGGATGGTACCAAGACCAAATACACCATAATTTTCTCGAAGCAGAACAAACAATTCAGGTGAAGAAAAGAAGTTATCACAGTAGACTATGGCTGGTATATTTTTTATTGATTTGCACAGTGCTATTACAATTTGACCCCCAAAGCCTATTGCTTCTTCTTCCGCAGTAAATTGATGATAACGAAAAGTATCTTCTCCGCCATAAATTATGAAGTCGTATATCATACCAGAAATCCCTGCTCGTACATATACTTTAAAACCCCATTTCGTTGGCTTATCTTTCATATATTGTCTTCTTTTTCCGGCTTTAATGCCTTTGTAGGGTATCATCATTTCATCTACACTAAATTTGTGTTCATGTTCTTGTGCTAAACAATTTTGTCTCACCTTCTCAAAGACAGGACGGATTTTGTAATATCTATCTGAATCCATTAAGTTGTTGTCAACAAAGTGCAAGTAACGTCGAATTGTTTGATATCGTTTCAGTGGCATAATATCAGCTACTAAAGGATATCTATACTTCTGACTCCAGTAATCCAGGTAAGACGGCATATTCACAACACCCATTATTATGTGTATCGCTATGAAATCTCGCAGTTCATCTTCAGTCAGCTGGATAGATTTTCCTGTATTTTGCACGGAGTACATGTTTGTTTGCCTTACAATATCTGAAATTATGTCAGGAGAGAAAAATTTGGAAAAGTAGTCAAGAGGTGAATCACAATCAGGTAGATCTGCGTAATCATCATCACATTCTATTTCAGCTCTGTGTCTAAATACAGCTTTTTTCCATTTAAAAACAAGTCTATACTTTTTTACAGTTTTTCTTTTTTTTGCAGGTACCGCCAGTGCAGGTGGACGCTTTGATTTGGTTTTTCGCGTTGAAGAAGTTGCTTTTATTGAAGCTGAAATGGAAGAATTTGAAGACCCCTGGATGTTACTAGAAAGCGTTTGCCTGGAAAGAGATGGGATTGTGGCTGAACTGGAATTGGAGCCTGCAGTAGTTTTACGATGACTTCTTAATTTTTTTGGGCTTATTAATTTCGAATGAATAGGAGTTCGTTTTTGGTGACGTCTTTTTGTTCTTGTCTCGCTAGATGGAGTTGCAGGTGGAACGGAAGGCAATGAAGGTAAGGAAGAAATTGAAGGGATCATCTCATAGTTCGGAACCATTGGGCTTAGGGGACATACTTCGGTTATAATATCATCCAATAAAATATTGTCTTCGTCATTTGGAATTGTTATAGCATCATCTTTAAGCTTCGATATCGCCGGCGCTGTAGAAACTATTGGCTCGAAAATACCCTGGGATGAAGGGCTTGTCCATTTTTTTT
The DNA here is from genome assembly GCA_947532105.1 of Athrips mouffetella. Classification (NCBI taxonomy): domain Eukaryota; kingdom Metazoa; phylum Arthropoda; class Insecta; order Lepidoptera; family Gelechiidae; genus Athrips; species Athrips mouffetella. The sequence continues at coordinate 2,742,815 of OX383964.1, read as the reverse complement.
CATTAGTCGGTATTTGTGGTGCGGCTAGAATTAAGGATGAAGACGAGGTGGATGGATCTGCAGGAGGTGTTGCGGCTTGAAGCAATGACGGTGATGCAGGCAGACTCAACGTAGGTAATGCAGGTGGAATGATAGATGGCGATGCAGGCAAACTCAGCGAAGGTAACGCTGGTGTAATGAGAGTTGGTGTCGCAGCTGAAATTATGGGAGATGCACATGCTGGAATCGAAGTCGGTGATATAGGCATTGTATCTTCATCGTAAATTTTATCGTCTGATTCGCCATTACTTTCTGAAATATCATTCTGTCTTTTGTTTGAATCTTCATCTGAACTATCTATATTTAAATCTAATAATGAATGAGAAATTGATGGTGCAGAAGAGGATGCATCTGAAGGAGGTTGAGTAGGCTTTCGGTTATTCAGCAATTCGTTTTCGCATTCAGATTCAGAATTATTGCTAGCTTCTGACAAAGCACCAGACTCGGGCACAAAAACACGCGATAATATTTTCAAGCCTCGCCCGCTATCCCTTCCACCTTTTGGTTGCTAAAAAAGCAAACAAAAGAAAAAAAATAAGTAACGTGCACACCACACAACCAAAAGTGCATATTAGTGTAGAGTAAATGAAAAAAAAGAACGAATCAAGTGCGAGTCGGAATCGCGCACAAAGGGTTCCGTACAGAGTGATTAACACTAGTTACAGGTCAATTAAATATTAAAAGTGGGCCAAATATATCTCTCAAGATTTGAAAATGCATGAGTTGTTAAATTGAGTTATGGGAGGCCGACTCGCACTTGGCCAAATTTTGATATTTGTTAGTATAGCACAGGTAATCATAGGCACACCATACACACGTGATATGCTCATTCAGTCATTTCAATAAAATACATAATTTGAACCAACAATTAGTGTTATGTACGATAAAAAGCAACCACTTTGTCGTTATTTTGTTAAAATAATCCATAATACTATGTCTTTAGCAATGTCCCTCACACGGAACACGCCCGCGCTCAAGTACTTTACACTGTATTTGGCAATGTTCCGTGCGCGGTACATGCGACTTGAACTGTAATTTAGTAAATAATTACCGCATGAATTGTCATAAATTGTATGTGTATGACATGAGAGTATATTAAATATTAAAATAATATAGTTCATGCAACAAACAAGGCCTCTAAACCAATAAAAAACTAAAAATTACCTTGCGCAACACAGGACGCCTCCGTCTCGGCGGCATGTTTTTGACACTACTGACATTTGAGTGTTGCTACAGTCTAAATTTATTTTTTCCTACAAAAATAAAATAGTACTGCCAGGGCATAGATAAAATAAGTTGTGAAAAATTACATGTTATTTTGACACCAGATTTTTTTCCCACAAATGTTCCGCCCATGGGACACTGTCAAATTAAGGGCTAATTGAGCTTGTTGCCAAACATGATCCTAGGTAATCTAGGTCAACGAGGAGTACCCCATAAGTCTTTTTAGGGTTCCGTACCTCAAAATAAAAAAAACGGAACCCTTATAGGATCACTTTGTTGTCCGTCTGTCTGTCTGTCTGTCTGTCAAGACCCTTTATCTCACGAACGGGTAAATGTATCAGGTTGAAATTAATACCATATATTAGGATCCATGAACCACACAAGATCTGAAAATTTATTTTTTTTACAACGACGCAATCAAAAGATATGGCATTTTATGTCCTCATTTCCATACATTTATTCAAAAATGCAAAACCTACAGGGTACTTCCCGTTGACCTAAAATTATGAAATTTGGCAAGAAGCTAGGTCTCACAGTAAAAATAATGGGAAAAGTCTGAAATCATTAAATATTACAACTTTTCTCACAATTAATGGTAACCAATTGTGGTGAGCTCCCGTTTCAAGAACATTCATATAAGAGAGGGGTCAAGTTGGATGGTCGCTGAGGCGATTTTTGTTTTAGTTCTATTTAAAAACGGGAACACTTACAAACTTGAAAATTGGATTGTTTATAGTGCATAAGCTATAAAATAACAACAAATAATAAAATTTTGTCAAGCGCGTGTCGGCTCAAAAAATCTAGCACATTAACTTACTGAAATTTCAACTAATACAATTATGTTTATGTGGTGGTACGGAACCCTCAGTGCGCGAGTCCGACTCGCACTTGGCCGGTTTTTTTTAATAAAATGAATGAAAATGGCGACATTAATGGCCGTATCACAACTTCAAGGGTTCATAGATAATAATAATTTCAACTCCACATTGTTTTCATTCGTGAGAAAAAGGGTGTTGACAGACAGACCGTCCGACACATGAGATCAATCCTTTCTTATCTAACTCCTCTTATTCAAAAGACTGCACCTCTTTATTCGCAGACCTTTGTTTTATATCAGAATAAAAAGCTGCCAAAAATCTGTGAAAAGTTTTAATAAAACTACTGTGCTGTGACAACTGGATCAGAAACATTAAATAATAAAATTCTCATCATACCGCTCCAAGGAATATTCAATAACCAGTCAAGTGCAAGTCGGACTCGCGCACCAAGGCCTCCGTATCGCTGCACAATACTTTTTTGATAGACAAAACATACTGACAGAATATCAGGCTTGAATCAGCGCGACGTGGATGCGGGGTGGACGTCCAATGCGGATGTCCACTCCGATGAAGTATATACAGTCCGTTCAGTACGTCGCGGAGCGGATTGGTAGCGGATTGCTCGGCGTTGGACTGAACGGACTGTGTAGTCGCTAAGAGTTAGTACTGTCTCTTCGCTGAATGAATCAGTCCCTTTTCCCTGAGCAGTGAACCTTACTTTATTTTGTAATTAATAATTATTAACTTTCACTTTTCCATGGTAATAAATATTACAATACAATACAATACAACACAATACAATACAATACAATACAATACAATACAATACAATACAATACAATACAATACAATACAATACAATACAATACAATACAATACAATACAATACAATACAATACAATACAATACAATACAATACAATACAATACAATACAATACAATACAATACAATATATTTTATTCTATTTAATCGCACGTCAGTGGAAACAATTAAAACTCTATAAACGTGCCATAGTATCCAGTGTTACTACTGACGTGCTGTTGGTGTACAGTAAGCTTGACCCTTGTAAAGCGTATCTAGCACGTACAGCTTTTAAAATAAGGCTGGCCGTACACTGAGACGCAGGCGACATCTTCTCTCTCTCTTTCTTACTAGGGAAACTGTGCTACGCTGCGCCATCGCCACCTGCAGCATACGCCCAGCCAGAGCGGTACAGTCAACGACAGGTCAAGCTTGACACACGCAGCTGCTTCTTAGACCAAAGCGTCAATCAATCATTAATCATCATGGCTAGGATGAGAACCTTATTAAGTAACTAATTAAGAATTTCATTTTCAAATGATTCCTTAACTGAAGTTCGTTATGATTGTAGAAAGTTGCTCACATCGTAAACTGGGAGTTGCCAGCACATTAAACAGTTTCATGTAGAATAAGGTAATAAAGTGTAAGTGAAACGTTTCAAGGGAGTTACGTATTGCGACAGATTGTCTCTGGCAACTTTGTTCTGTATAGGGGTGGGTTAGGTTTAGAGTTACAAATAAAAAAAATACTATGTCGTAATATTAAATAAATTAAAAATTGAAAATTGGGGGACATTTCACATAATGCTGCTTAATTATAATGACAGCAGAACGGAGCGATGCGTAAGATATTGGAGCGAATCTTTGGATACATGACTCTGTTCATGTATCCAAAGATTTCGGACCTCCTTGCTTCGCTCGGAATAGATACCTTGCAAATTTATTTTAGTAGGGAATGACATCTGCCAACATGTCACAACCCCATCATTGATGATCCATAGGAAATATTCAAAATAACCTGTCAAATCCATAGAACAACGCCTACACCACCTAGTGACGAATAGTTTCTTTAATCCTCCTTCTAAGTACCTTTATTTTTCTGTGCATGTATCACTCCTTCCTGCTCTCACGCGTGTCTCTGTTCGGCTGCCATTCTAAGCAAGCATTTTATTATTTTGTCTGTGGGCTCACTCTTAAAAAAAAAAAAACAATAAACCAACCGAATATGAGCCGGGCTTGTGTGCCGCAGTTTCCATACTCGTTACGTGAATTAGAAGAAATTTTAGTGGGCCGACTAACATTTGTTTTTTTTTACTTTAAAATAAACAAAGTTGGGTCTTTTTTGCAACTGCAAAAAAGACCTAACTTTGAAAGCTTACTTCTCCTAAACGGATGGTATATTTTGTATTCAATAAAACGAATAATATTTTTTAAGTTCATTATTTTTATTGTAAGTGTTAGTTTTGACAGAAAAAAATCTTCTCTCTCCTCTTATTTTACGCAAAAATTCTCTTATTGCTTCAAAGATACCTAAACGTCTAAAGCGATTTTGATGCTTCTTCCACCCAAAAATTATAAATTTTACGGTGTCTGAAACACAGTAATTTTTTTTAAAAAATAATTATTAATGTAGTATAAAATCAATAAAAACCCTGGTTTTTATGGTTGAGAGTCTCGACGTTGGTCGTAACAGCCACGTTGAAGAGCACTCTTATATGAACGCTATTGCCGTGTTATTAAGGTCGATATTTACATTGACGATCGCGTTGCTTCCATTTTGTGGGCTATAATCACCTTAATAGGAACGCTTTAATTTACTTTTTGTACACACAACCGCACGTCAGTGGAAACACTTTCACTTTGAGCAGGTCTCTGGTTCCGAGCGTTTGTAGCATAGCGCTAATTCAGCTTATACTGGTTTCGTTTTCACTTCCTTGCTGCGATGCGTATACGTCACAAACTTTACATGAAAAACCGACAAGCGTGCATGAAAAGGTTGATGAAAGTAAAAGAAGCGAGAGAAGTATGTCAAGTTCGTTGCAGGTGGAGGGCTGTGATCTCTGCCTACACTGATGGGAAAGAGGCGTGATGCTATGTAGTATATATATTATGTGACAAGGAATAGCCCACTAAGTAGATATGAGGTAGACTGACGATCTAGTAAAGACCGCGAGAAGACATAAAAATCAAGTCGCGAGTAAACAGGCTTCTTTTGGGGAAGCGCGTTCTACCTTCAACCTCATATCTGTTCTCAGGTAGCAAACTTTTGAGTCACCGGGTGATTTTCGACATTTTTTAAATTGATATTAGCCCTGTTAAACTCTTCAAAAGTAAGGATCATTAATAATTAAATAATGTTCAGTTTTAAAATTACCAACATAATAGGTCTTTACCTATGAAATTGCCGAAGTTTTCTTACAGATTAATGAGATCATAATTCCTATAATACTAATGCAATTTATTTCATTTGTCTTATATTTGAAAGTTGACTTCAAGGTTATTAATTTACGCATAAAATAAAGTTTTTATTTTTAGTTTGATATATAAAATTTAAGGTTCGAAAATTGTTCGTCTTAATTGTCGTCCGATTTCATCATTAGATTTGTTAATTTTTTTACAGATAATATTTTTCGAAAATCAAATTTAAGCTTCTGTCAGCTTAATGTCTTCCTAATAATGCTTAAAAAAATAAAAAAGATTAGAGTTATAATTCCTAAGAAAAATGCAAAAATGTTAGTACTGAAAATTGAGTTTACCTAAAATTCGCCATACTAAACGGCAATTTCATAGGTAAAGACCTAATAGCAATTTGAGTTTTATGAGTTTATCGTGGCTTTTTCCAATTTTAAAAATCTCGGAAATCACCCGATAACTTTAAAGAAAAGGCTTCCAGGGCTCGTTGGAGGTTAGGAGTAAGCCCATTGACTATGTAAAAAAATCACTATACATAAATCTAGAATCATTATCTTTAATTCCAACCCTTCCGAATCAAGACGAAGTATTCGACTACATCTGTTAGCAAGTTAGAAAACTTACTTCGTAATTAAACTTCTTAAGCTTGTAGGATTTCGTTTTATAGACTGAAATTTTCACTTGAACGGAGAATTTTCTCATGGGAATTAATTATCAAGTTTTGTATTATTATTAGCTTTTTATTCTTTTGTAATAATTTTTGGTTATTTTTGACGGGTAGGGCCATTGGTGCCAAGTATTTAAAGTACCATCCCTTGACTCATTTTAACATTACATTTAAACTGGTCAAGTGTAAGTCAAGTTGCTCACCTAGGGTTCCGTACCTATATTCATAATAATATTTAAGATAGAAGAAATTTTTAAACTAGCTAGAATTAAAATTAATTGTTTATTTTCTTTTTTATTATTATTATTTATTAATATATTCTACAATAGTGACAAATAGTTTCTGTGAAAATTTCAACCCCTTTAAAGCTTGGACAGACAGACAGACGACGTAGGCGACGACGTAGGCTTAGTTTTAAGTTCCCGTTGACATACCTTGGATATGAATGTACATTAGTCCAGTCGCTTAACGTCTTATATCGCCAAATTCACCAAATTGAACCAATTTTTTCCAGGTACTAGTTAGGTACATAGCTCAAAATTTTGTATAGGAGCTAATTCTTGAATTTACTGTGGAATTTTTTTGAAATTCAAGAATTGGTTTTATCAAAAATTGAGAGCTATGTACCCAACTAGTACCTGGAAAGAATTTGGTGAAATTATAAGGCGTGTCTACGTGAAACAGCTAATCGACCGCACTATTACCATTTATTCATAATCAAAAAGACAAGTACGGAACCCTAAAAACACGTAATCTTATCTGCATGATTGCTCACTCATTGATATAAAAAGGAGCATTAATAAAATGATGGACCAAAATAAAGCACAACCAGTCAAAACCTTTTAAAACTGTTGCTCAATGCATTAACGAATGACAAAAAGCCGAAATCTCTCACCTGAAATAAAAGCCATTCATAAAACGGAGAAATATTTTAATTTGTTTGGAACACGCGTTTAATAAATTGGATTTAGGTTATGAATAACGGAGTACCCATTTTTGCGAGCTCGATGAAATTAAATTTGTAAAAAGAATATATTTTACAAGTGCTCGTCATTTTTGGTTATCCATAAAATGGTTAAACGTTCCAGAGAGAGAACCATTTAGGCCCGATTACACATAAAGGACATAAGGCAAGAACAAGTTTTACAAAATGGCACCGCACCTTCGCCTTTGCCATACGCCTTATAATTAGTGTTATTCAGGCCTTAGATAGGCCTTTGTTGCTATCCTAGGGCGGCCCGCTGGTACATAGAGCCTTTACGAGCTGTCTCCATCTCTCCTTGTCTTGCGCTGTCTTTAGGCAATACCTACTAAGAAGATAAATACATCCTCATCCACGACTTGGCAAGCCTAAGCAGGGAGTGGTTTTTCAATACACTGCACAGGTACTGCCTGCCTACCTGCTGCTGCATGTATTTAATAGTCAGTGTACTAAAAATCGCTTGTCCTTTAAACTCGGCCGAAACGGCATGGGTCACCACGCCAAAAATGAGAAAATTGTATAATTGGAAAGATCCCATTTTCCTTTTTACCACAGTTAGATAGGTTTATTAGCCATCTTGGATTGGCTGTCATTTCCTAAAGTACCATTTTGGAATGACAGTATTGGTTTTAACCCTATGAAATTGAAATTTAAATCCATTTATTGTCAGATTGTGGTATGTTACAAGTTCTTGATTATAAACATCAGGGTCTCACAATCAACCCGGAATGGGCATACAGAAGTAAGTTAAATTTAAACATTGAATTAAATAATAAAATAATAAATACCTCTAAAATTATGTCAAAGAATACAAATGTCAAAAATATATATTACATGTCATCTTAAGTTTTATTCCATATTTTTTCTTCATAGAAATTCCTTTATCGAGTAATACATTTTCTCGAGCAGCCATTCTGATAACTTCTTTAAATTGTAAGAGAGTACAGTCTTTCAAATCAGATGGCAAATGATTAAATATACGCATTATCTCTATATATATTTACCCTAAAGCTTGGCATACACAGGCAATGTTTATGCCTAGACGGTCTATCAGGGAAGGCATCACTATGTTTCACAAAATACTCAGGGTGCTCCTTTACAAATATTGTATCTGTGGTGTTGTTTGTGTTTCCCCTACCTTAATGCTCCTCTGATCTTCTGCTGTTTTCAAATATGCTGATTATGGCCTTTGATACGAATTTCAGCGGAAGGAGCCTGTAGCCTTCTCGTGTCATGTAAGCCTCACCCAGAATCTTACGCGAGTTAGCCATGGTGTTGCAGGTTTACAATGGGGGTTTATTGCAAAGAATTCGGACCTCCTTGCTTCGCTCGGAATAGATACCTAGGGGATGACATCTGCCAACATGTGACAACCCCATCATCGATGATCCATAGAAAATATTCAAAATAACCTGTAAAATCCATAGAAAAACGCCTACACCACCTAGTGACGAGTTATTTCTTTAATCCTCCTTCTAAGTACCTTTATTTTTCTGTGGTTTATTGCATTCGCTATCCTCTGGTAGTGCTTGACAGGTCTATCTTGTGTAGGTGTATACTTTACAGGGCAGTATAATAAACACCTACAGTCGTCATCATCATATCGTGTAGGTTGCAAGGTCAATGACCGACCTCACAATCCCTGGTGTCAGAGTTGTTGAGCCGCCAAAGGCCTCTGACATGGCTCATTAACGACTACATCCGGAGAAAGTAGTCGAGACCGACGGCTTAACGTGCCTTTCGAAGCACGGAATCATCTAACTTATCCGACAATCAGGTGATTTATTTATTTAATAGGTTTGCCAACAGGTTTACATCTGAACTTAATAACTACGAGTAACATACATAAATGGTAATGCAGAGAAGTAGACCCAATTACAGGCAAACACAGCAAGCGTACAGAAAAGCAAAGTAAAATTTCACTCTAAGATTGTATTAATGATATCTATGTAGATTGTGACTTAAGGTGTGCAAAGATTTTTTTAAATGTATAAAATCAATCCAATCAATCAAGTCATCCTGCAATGTCCTAACCAAACTGAGCAAGTCGCACAAAGAGAATTTGTTTGACATTGTCCGCACTGGGAATCGAACCCAGAACCTCCGAATCGAGAGCCGAGCCCCTCTAACCACTACACCACGGAGGCTGACACCTGCAGTAAAGGGCAGCTTTCCAAAAACTGACAGTCAACGAAACTGAACGAATTTTACTAGTAAAGGAAACTTTCAGGAAATAGAACCAAATCCGTATCGCCGTACAAAATTGTAAACTTGATTGGAAATCTCCTATGAAGAAGCCGATATTTTTTACATTTCCTGAAAGTTGTTCAGTTTCGTTGACTGATCATGCCCCTTCAGCTTTCGGAAAGCTGTCCTTTACATTTCATATTGTGCAGAAATACTTAATTATATTGTATTTATTCACATAACAAGAACGAGGCAATTTGGAAATCGGGTTAAGCAAAAACTTCATTTTTGCAACCTGGAGGACTGCCAGTTAAAGGTTTATTATTTAAAGGTTGTATTTTTCCTGTGCATTCAATAAAACATACAACTTTACGAAACTTTCAGATAACTATAATAGTTTAGTAATAGTATGCGTTCGGGACCTAATGAAATTACCGCCACATAAGACATGCCCTCTTAAGTCTCAAAGTGGACAACGCGCTTTGCTGTCTTATAAGGGTTGTGGTAATCATCTACCTTCGGGCCCATCTTCTCGTTTGCTCACTTGTGACATACCAACTCTAGATTTTTTTTATAATAGCTATATTTTATTATCATTGGGGTTTGTAATACTTACTTCGTCTTAATTTTGGCATTTGAATAAGTCTTTTAAACAGGAAAAGTATTTTTATTTGAATTCTGTAAGCCTCACACAAAACTTTGACATGAAAAGAACCTTTTTCCGATCCAAATAGGTAGGTATTGGAAAAGTTAAAACCATTGAGGACTTAGAATTTTATGTTGCGATGTTCCATTTCGTCCCACTTAGTTTTTGTACCACGGTGAAATTTTTAAATGATTCTATTTGTTGCAGTAATTTGACTATTTTACATGAAACATATCCTATAAACATATATAAGGAAACGTCAAAACGGACTTCTTACGTTGGCTCTTCTTTAGGGTTTTGAGAAGTGGTTTGAAATTCCTTTACACGATTTGACCAAAATTATGTAGGGATAATAACATGGCTCGTCCCTTGCTTTTGGTAGTATATACGGGGACAAGTTACCGAAAACTGAAAGGGCTTGATCACTCAACGTAAATAAACAACTTTTAGTAAAAAAAACTTTCAGCAAATGAAAAAAAAAATCGGTCTCTCTTTACAAAGTGTCTAATAAAGTTTGCAAGAGGCATTTTCATTTACATTTCGTTTAATATCGATGTGGAGGAGTGGGCCATCTTATCGTAGTTTATCCATACTTACTAAAATAGTCTTCATTGTATGTTCTCTGTTATTTGGAGATTAGGAGTTGAAAAGAAAAAAAAAACAGGTTTATTGAAATTCTGTGTTTCGTCCCATTCGGACGAATATTTACTGGGGCGAGACACAAAATAATTTAATTTTTGAAAAAACAGGCGTTTTATTGAAAGACTGATAGATTAAACCGATTAAGTCTTCCAAAAAAGGTTCTTTGATGTCCAAATGTGAATTAGACCTTAATAATTTGGCGTTCGCATGGATAATGAATGAGTTCAAAAGATCTTGCATTTTACTTTGGAATGAGTGTTAAGAATTTAGGCCGGGTACTACAGTTTCGAATCAGAAATGAGGAGATCCGCAGAAGAAGTTAAGTAACTGACATAGCCCTGAGAATCGCTAAACTAAAGTGGCAGTGGGCAGCGCACATCGCAAGAAAAACCGATGGCCGATGGGGCGTAAAGGTTTTAGAGTGGCAACCACGTACCGGAAGACGAAGCGTTGGCAGGCCCGGCCCCACGCACACGAGGTGGACCAACGATTTGTTCAAGGTCGCGGGGAGCCGCTGGATGCGAGCAGCGCAGGACCGGTCGTCATGGAGATCTTTAGGGGAGGCCTATGTCCAGCAGTGGACGTCTTTCAGCTGATATGATGACTACAGTTAGATATTGAGTCTCGATTGTATTTGATGCAATATACAAAATAAATTCATATTTATTATAAAATAAATAGAAGTGCTCGTGGCCAAGTGGGAGTTGCTCTTTTTCTCCGATATCGAAAGTTAATCCGTGTATGCCGTGTTGTACTTTGGCGATAGGCAGAAACTAGAGCGTTCTCGAGCTTCGAAAGGCACGTTTAAGCTATTGGTTCCGGCTAATGTCAATGATAGTTAGTCGTTAAGCCAAGTCAAAGGTATTTCGGGGGCCACTAATTTGGTAAAGCCTAATCTAGGATTGGGTCTGGTTTTCCCTCTGGGTTGCAGAGGTCAGATGTCAGTCGTTCTCTCGTCAAATCCCCTAGGTTAGGTAGCCGACTCCAGAAAGCGTTATCACATAAAGAACGCCCCAAAAACATTCAGGTTTAAAATACAATACAATATTTTTATTCATGAAAACTTTTACTCTTGCGTTCGGTTGTTTCGTTTTAAAATATGTCGATTAAAATATGTCGATTTCTTGACAAGCACAATCACTTTTTTAAAACATTCAAGAATTTAAAGTACAACGTAAAAATTTTAAAATAGAATTGTAAAAGCTAGATAAAAGCATAAAAACTTTCAATATCACTCTCGACCAATGACGGCGTCGCTCGGTTTTCAAAGTTTCATTCCAGTTTCAACAACTGGAATGCTCTACTGTCCTCGGATAGTTTTAAAAAACGGTTGCAAATAAAAACGCCAAACGAAGCGGTTGGGAAAAGTTTAAAATAGGCCTGCCTCCAGATAGTGCGAGTTTTCATAGTACTGTGTTGCACTGCAAGATTTTGACAATAACAAAGTATAATAGTTGGTACGACTCCTAAACTTTTTGGTTACCTAACCTGGTAACCTAACCTAACCTAAACCTGTGTGTCAAACTATAGAAATACCCGCATCTAACTATAGATAAATTCATAAAATTGTATTTGAAACTCATGGGACGTTTCCATAGAGATCTCCAAAAATATATCAGGGATGCTACGAGTATACTGAAACGAAATCAAAATTTACTTTTCACTTCACTTCTACTTTCACTTCACTTGTGACTTCACGCGTGAAATGTTTTTGGGCTAAACCTGTCGGATAAATACACCTTAATTATTCATTCAGCTTAATTTCAGAAACTACCTACAAATACGTACCTCCATTTCTCTACCACCGCCACGAAACATGATTAGGCGACATCGCCCTTACACTTTATCTGAAACAGAAAAAGACTTTTAAGTCACGTGTGTCTATAGATACACGAGCAATATTTATATAAAAATATACATTATACAGCAATTTCAAATAAATATTATAATGTTTATAATCTTTTTCTCGGAAACAGCTCTACACGTTTTGGCCCTATCCCGTCAATATAAAACGTGAGTTAAATATAAAAAATAAATATTTTTGGGACAATTCACACAAAGTCACCATGATCCCAAACTAGGCAATGCCTGTACTATTGGTACCAGAGCCTGATATACATACATAAATAGATAAATAACACCCAGACACAGAGCAAACACTCGTGTTCATCACACAAACAAACACTGATGTTTGCCCTGGGCGGGGATCGAACCCGCGGCCCATGGTTTGGAAGGCAGGCACACTGCCAACCACACCAACGGGTCAATAATTGTTAGTAACACTCACGAGTCGTTTGGTGATAAAAAGGCTCTTACGATTTCGCTAAAAATTACGGAGGATTTCGAGGGTGAAAAATGTGTTTTCTCCGTTTTTTTGAGCATTTCTAGAAAACAGCGCGTTTGAGAGCTGTTCCTTGCTCAGTGGCACAGTAAGTACCCTTGTAATGCCAGCAAAGAGTAGTAACCTACACTACACCCCATCTCGATCGACAATGGACTAAGTAATTCTGAACCGAAAGATCCATTGTGATGCCAGCTAAGAGTAGTAACCTACCCCACATCGAACGACTATGGACTAAGTAATTCTGAACCGGAAGATCCGTTGTGATGCCAGCTAAGAGTAGTAACCTACCCCATCTCGAATAACTATGGACTAAGTAATTCTGAACCGGAAGATTCCTTGTGATGCCAGCAAAGAGTACTAACCTACCCCACCTCGAACGACTATGGACTAAGTAATTCTGAACCGAAAGATCCCTTGCGATGCCAGCAAAGAGTAGTAACCTACGCTAGCTTAAACGACTATGGCCTAAGTAATTCTGAACCGAAAGATCCCTTGTGATGCCAGCAAAGAGTACCTACTCTACAAAGTAGAAAATCGCAAAATTTCACAACCACAGGCAGGATTCGAACCTGCGTCTTCTGCGTAAGTACCGCAGACGCTTTACCAACTAGGCTACCTACTCTATTTCGTACGACTATGGACTAAGTAATTCTGAAATGAAAGATCACTTGTAATGCCAGCAAAGAGTAGTAACCTACCCCATCTCGAGCGACTATGGACTAAGTAATTCTGGACCAAAAGATGGATAGCAGCGTACAATCAAGAGCATGTCAAGCTGTAAAACGCAGCGCGATTTAAGGTCCTGAGTCTATTGAATTAAGAACGGTTCAAAATTCAGCCTGTTGTGTTCTTGACTGTACTACCGTACTGCGTTTACCAACCGCCACCATCATGACTTCTTTCAAGAAAGCTATAAAAACAATTACGTAATAGAAAATTGTTTTCAAATCATTAACACTCAATAAAGAAATGAAAAGAAAACGTAATAAAAAGGAAGTAATTTCATTCGTTCCACAAAAGCCTACAAATAATGAAGAGGGCTATTCCGTGAACGAAGGTAATGATCGACGAAATTGGGCAAATTTCTTCGATGGGCCGCGACGATTAGTAAAATTACTTTGAGATTTGATTGTACTCAAGCTTATAAAGAAACACTGCTTAGAATTGAGGGTTAGCGTACGCAAAGACACGGATGACGCAGGACAGGGCAAAAAGCGTCTTCCCTCTCGCTTTCTTACGAAGAAAACTGAAAGATATACCAAGATATATATATACTATATATATATAAGATATGTGCTGCCATGCGCCATCAGCGTCTTAGCATACGCCCATTTAATTCTCTTGAATCACTGTAATGTAACTGCATCCTTAAAAACAAGCCGTTGAGGCCACTTCTGAGGCACTTTATTTTCTAGGAAAAGATTGATTAATCAGAACCTCGGGTCTCGAACCCAGATTTTCCCTAGATGTGAGAATCACAGTTGCGTCGATGTTGGTAGAAGTCTTAGGTATAAACAAATAAGGCGTGGGTTTGAGTCCAACCCGGGGAATGTTGTGAGTTTGCAATGATTTCGTACTTTGTATGAAGACCCTTACACGAGTAAATATTAAAGTAAAATTTTGTGTGTTGAAATTTTTAAAGCCTTACTGGGGGCGATTCTAGCGTGGCCGCTAAATTTATGATTTTTGATAGCTCTAAAAGTGATGCTGTCTTTTTTCAACCTATAGGCAGTAACAAAAAAAGGAACATTTATAGACCTGTTAAATTATAGCCTTTAAATTTAGCGGCCACGCTAGAATCGCCGCCAATATAATATCATCATCCCATTTTTGAGCATAGATGGATTCTTCTTCTTTCTCATTTATTCATTCATAACATCTCATGAATCGTCCACTGCAGGCCATCAGGTTCTTTTTTAAACCGCTTTCTACCTTGGTCGCTCGTCTCCTTCATCTAAAATTACGTATTACTCGTACGCCGTGATGTTTTGTGTATCGTATAATGTATTATGTCTTTAATTCTAGTCGTTAATCACTTTCAATAAAATATCTGACCATTCTCACACAAACACGTTCTACACCGTCATACCTAATTACAAACTTGCGGTGAGTGCTAAGGGTACAGACGGTGGGCCAAAGTTCACACCCTCGACCAACTAACCAGGCGAGTCCGACCACAAATGGCGAAAAGTTCCTCGCACTTCATAAATCGAGGTTTTGGTTAGAAATTACGCGATTTGGATGAAGATTAATTTGTAATAAGAAATTAACAGACCGACACGGGTATAGTTGTAGAATAGAAATATAAGGGTAATAGAAGGAAGATTAGTGAAAATATAGACTCACAAGGTACTCTGACATTCCTTCAGTCATTGTAAATACGGCATAGGCATCGTTCTGTAAATTTTGATAAGATTAGATTAGATTTATGTATTTCATATTATAAGATACAAAAGTACATACGTTGTTCAAATGTCAGTGAATAATATGATCGTCAAAAATGTAACATAAAGATAATAAAACAAAATACATACAGGTCAAAAACTACAGAAAAGAAACATCATAATAATAATATAAAATGTCAAAATAAATGTAAATGTCATAGTAAACTTATGAATAACAAACAATACTAAAAACGTATTGAATGAGGATGTCAAATCACGTTAGATGATTTGAAATTTAAACTTGGGACACAATGGCAGATGTCATCTCATAGTAAAATAAATTAGTATTCCTTCTATTCCAAGTGGAGTAAGGAGTCCGAATTCTTTGGGTATAGTCTCAATTTTATAGTTAGGTAGTTACTTAAAGATTGCTGCAATATGTTGTTCTAGAATATGGTTCTTGTCCGTGTGTCGGCTAAGAATGTGACCCCATATCTACACGTGGGTGTCGCTATATTGTGTCTCGATTTGCGGTGTTTTTATTCGTAGACCGATCGAACAAATTCTATAGCTTATGGTTACCACTGCCAAAGTTACTTAACTTCCAAAGAAACAGCAACTACCGCTTCTAAAACAACCGTAAATTGAAGGTGGTAGGGCTTTTGCACAAAGTCCGTCTGGGGAAGTACCACCCTCTTGCATATTTCTGCCGTAAAGCAGCTGCTTGCACTGATGTATTTCGGTTTGTAAGGTAAGGAATCCAGTGAAATTACTGGCACATGAGACATACTATCTTAGTTCCCAAGGTGGGCAACGCACCTTTCTGTCTTATTAGTGTCACAGATCATATAATAATAATAGTAAACTATGTCAAAGTATGCCATGCCACTAATAAGACAGTGGGCGTTATGGGTGGTGGTGACTACTTACCATCAGATGGCCCACCTGCTCTTTCTCGAAAACCGAATTATTTTCTTTTGTAAATATAAATCTCTGCAAAAAAAAATCTTCAAAAATAAAAAATTTATCCAAAAAAACTTCAGCTGAAGCTTGAACTTTTCAATCTCAAAATTTTATAATAATAATATTTTTAATTGATTCATCAAAGTCAAAATAGTTTATTCATTTTTGGATATTAAAATCTCTTAATGACGTCAGCTAAACTACATCGCTTCATACACAAATTGGCGCCATGGTGGGAAAAAAAGAAGCAACAATAAAAACCATCATCATGACATCCCATGAAACGTCACCTACAGGACAGGGAACTCCCTCCGAAATTCCAGCTTTTGCTGAAATAATAAGTAACATAGTCACCACCTTGTTAGCGTTACGGCTGGCACCATGAACCGTGGTTGTTGGTGACCGCAGAATGTAAGATGATATGATACGCAGAAGGATGCTGCTGCCCATCCTCTGGTTCATTAACCCTTAGTCACCTCTTACGACACCCACGGGTAGAGATGGGTTTTGTGAGTTAATTGATTATGATTTATGACTGTATATTCAAGACTTTAATGAAACTTTTTTTATTTGATAACTCAGTGGTAAATTCTTTAACATGCGGAAGAAGCCGCGGACAAAAGCTAGTAAAGAAATAAAATGAATGAAATTAACTTTAAAAAAACTTAAATTACCGATTGGTCTCGACTTAATGGCGACGAAACGACTTTGAGATAATAAAATATCCTTAGGCGCTATTACAATGGAATTGGTACTCAGGTTCTTAAGGTTTTTGGGTATTTTAATGAAATTAATTTCTTTTTGGGATCTGTTCTTTAAATACATCTCCTTTATCTCAATTCTTGATTAGAATATAGTACAGATAATACGATCAAAATGATATTTATTATTTCAAAGTGATAGAAGAAAAAAAATACTGCTTAGGATACAGCAAAGAATTCGGTCTCCTTACTCCGCTCGGAATAGAAGGAATACAAATTTATTTTACTATGGGATGACATCTGCTATTGTGTACCAAGTTGAAATGTCAAATCATCAAACGTGATTTGACATCCTCATACAAAATTTACAGAACTGTGCCGTATTTACAATGACTGAATAAATGTCAGAATACCATTGAGACACACATTTTCATTAATGTTCCTTCTATTACCCTCCGGCAATATGGAACCTCTCTCTGCGCGATCGAATCAGAAATGAGGAGATCCGCAGAAGAACTTAAGTAACTGACATAGCCCTGAGAATCGGTAAACTGAAGTGGCAGTGGGCAGGGCACATCGCAAGAAGAACCGATGGCCGATGGGGCGTGGGGGTTCGAGAGTGGCGACCACGTACCGGAAGACGAAGCGTTGGCAGGCCCCCCACAAGGTTGACCGACGATGTGGTCAAGGTCTCGGGAAGCCGCTGGATGCGAGCAGCGCAGGACCGGTCGTCATGGAGATCTTTAGGGGAGGCCTATGTCCAGCAGTGGACGTCTTTCGGCTGACATGATGATGATGAATATGGAACCTGCAGTAGCCACATCCTCGGCATCCGCCGCAGTCTTCTGAACCTTTAATTTAAGTAAGGCTAAAATAGACAGATTAAACAATTTTCCCCTTCATAACAAAATAAATAATATTTCGCCAACGACAAGTCTCGTCTTACTTCCAATTTATAAGTATCGATCAATTTATAGTAATCTGAAAGGTCTCCTTTATAACATAAATTCATATTTAAAATAAAACTTTGAAGAAGTTAAAGCATTTCTAGCTCCACTACAATATTTCCAACTACATGGCATCCTTGTCTCGTTACCTGAATCTGTGAAGTGGGGCTCAATTTTAGAAACACTCGTCATATTTTACCTTCATCATTCCCGAGCCTTATTTCGTTTTTACGAACAGTTTTTACCAATTCAGCTATTTAACCAAGGGAATTTAAAGAAAGCCTGGTTTTTACACAGAGCGACTGCCATTAGACCTCCGCAACCCAGAAGGTAAACCAGACCCAGTCCTAGATTGGGCTTTGCCAGGTTAGTGGCCCACCTGGCTGTCAAAGTTTTCAAATCGCCAAATGGAGTCTGACATAGCTTTACGACGGTAGCCGTAAGCACGGAAACGTGGCTTAAATTTTTATTGGAAAGAAAGATCAACTACCACTCGGCCATGAGCGCATTTTTGTTGTATTTTTACCTTTATTCTTGTATTTCTCCTATAAAGTATGTAAAGAAATCTGAAAGGGCATGATCAGTCAACGTAACTGAACAATTCTAAGTAAATAAAACTTTCTGGAAATGAAAAAAAAATAGGCTCTTCACATAAAATTGCATACTTGATTGGACAGAAGATCGGTTTAGTTCCCTTTCTTGAAAGTATTATGAATTCATCGAAAGTTGTTCAGTTGCGTTGACTGATCTTGCCCTTTCAGTTTCCGGAAATCTGTACCACCCTGTATATACGATTCTTTCCACGTCAAAAGTAAACGTGCAGTTCAGTTACCGTACTTATCTGTAGTTTGAGATGAAATTCAGCGATCTCATGACAATTTAATATACTTACCTCGTTCTAAAAGATAAATTTCAGGAAAACTTAATCATTATTCATTCTTAAAAGAGTTTTTTAAATATTTAACTGCCGAAAACCCTGAAGATTAATACCATGGCAAAAATAAGTCATCATCATATCAGCCGAAAGACGTGCACTGCTGGACATAGGCCTAAAAGTAAGTGAGTACATTTAATTTGTCCAAGCGTCAGAATAGCTAGCTGGGTTTAGCCTTTGTTTTTGTTATCTGGCGAGTGATTCGAAAATTGAACTCCTAGTCAGAATGAAACGTTGCTAGCTAGTACAGGAGAGCACTTCCCCAAATGAAGTTTACAGTAATGTATAAAGACTGAGTCAGAAACAGGCTACTTGACTTAGTACGAATTTAAGCTTAAAGCACACCGAGGCACTCATTGCTGTTTTACTGGAAAAGTATCAATATCTCTACTATTACAAAATTGAAATTTGAATTTGTCTGTGTATTAAAAATATTTTTTTTATATATCACGTTTAGTTATTTTGATGACCCTGAATCCAAATCACATATTGTTGGATTTTTGTCTATTTGCTTGTTTGAATAAAACTACTGAACCGATTTTAATGAAACTTCATTGTTTGATAGCTAGTTATGTTGGTATTTTTAGTCCAATTCGTACAACAGTTAACATCCGAACAATGTCGCAGGCAAAAGCGAGGTACTGTAAGAACCCTCACGAGAGCCTTTACAATCTTGCTGAAATAAAAATATAATAAATCTGTAAAAAATCCTATACTATTAAACGAGCAATATTTGTATATATATATTTGTAATCGGTTTCTCGAAAACGGCTCTAACGATTTTGATGAAATTTTGTATCCGGGGGTTTTTGGGGATGAAAAATTGATCTAGTGTCGCGTTTTAGACAGAAACCTACAGCGCCATCTGTCGGCGAGTAGCATAGCTTGCTCACCCGATGATATTTTAATATTGAAGCGGCTATTATAGAGCGAAGCTCGGTCGACCAGGTACTGTGATTTGGTACTAAGCACACGCGTTTACAGGGCTCGGAGCCTAGAATTCAAACAAACATTGCCGTGAAGCAGCGGAAATTCTGGTAGAAGACCAGGAGATACTTCAGCTTCAAGAGTTGGCTATAACGTAAGTAATTTACCTCCTCCATGGAGTCGGCTTTCAACCAAAAGTAAAAAAAATTCTCTGACATTTATAGGGCATTCATGGTTAAAATACCATTAAGGCTCTACAGTACGCTCATGACTGGGTGGCATATTTTTACTGTATAATCAGCAGTAGTTGAATCAGTCTACCTTGTATTTCTGTCAAAATCTGCCACCTTCTGTATTAAACGAAACGCAAAAGATTACCAATTTTGTAACAAATCGACGGTGCTAGGTCACGACAAAATATTTTTCTATCAATTGAAAGTTTATATAAACTGAAAATTGTGGTATATTTATCCATTTTCATGGGCGTTTCTGCCATAATTCAAAAAAGCTTCTGCAATAATTCTAATAAAAAGTTATTTTAAGTAATATATTTTAAAACTGATTTCATCTTTTTACATTAAAAAGCTCGTCATTCTTTTTAATTACTTTTTTTTATTGTAAATGGGCTTACTCTTGACCTCGATCTAGTCTTGAAGACAGAGATGAGGTCGACGATGGAACGAGTATAATTTTCCTATTTAACGGAGCAAGTAGTGTAAAACCTTCTGTAAACTATTTTATTGAAGTGATTCTAAGTTACGAGCAATAAAGCGTTATTTCTGTTTAAGGTGTAACAAACCTCTCATTAAGTTTGTTTAATTGCCCCATTACAATGAGCACGTAAACCCGCGAATGCTAAGATCTGATAATATAGGGTCTTAACGAATAAAGTAATTGCTTCCAGGCATGGTACGTACGTACAGCCATAAAATAATTTTTTGAACAGGTTAACAATCTGCTCGTATAATATCTATTGGCAAAGATACCAATCCATCTTTACCCGTGGGTGTCGTAAGAGGCGACTAAGGAATAATGAACTAGAGGATGTGCAGCAGCATCCTTCTGTGTATGGTATCATCTTACATTCTGCAGTCACCAACAACCGTACCATGGTGCCAGCCGTAACGCTAACAAGCATGGTGACTATGGTAGGTACTTCCCCTCCATATGGTTTCAGAAGCTGGAATTTTGGAGGGAGTGGACGTTTCATGGGTTGTCATGATGACATTTGCTAGGTTTGTCAGTCTTTGCAGATTGTGCTTCGGAAAATCCGATCACGATCTCAATGAGCTTATTCCGCCATTCCCTTTCTTCCATCGTTTCACCACAAGTTATCACCCATACTTGGTTGATACTCGACACATTCGCACAAACCGATTTGAAATATCTTTTATAATACGCACAGCTAAGAAGTGAAATTCTCTGCCTGCGACTGTGTTCCCGAGTTTATGAAACCCGAATCGATTCAAGTCGCGAGTGAATAGGCTTCTTCTGGAGAGTTCGTTCCATTGTCGGTCTCATCCTCAGGGCTAGATCGAGGTCAAGAGTGAGCCTTGCCCTTTTTCATTCACTCTCGCCTTATACAGGGTGTACTGAACGAGCGTGGTGGAACTGAACAACATTCCCAAAGAAACATTTATGGGAAATTAAAAAAATTGCCCTCTTTATACAAATTACTGACTCTGATCGAACAGTTTGTATGGAGAGATCAAAAATTTATTTCATTTCTCAAAAATGTTTCGTTGGGAAAGTTGTTCAGTTTCATTGACTGATTATGCCCTTTCAGTTTTCGGTAAATCTTCCCTTACACCCTGTAATTTTTTTTTATCAGTCTTTGTTCATTTATTCTCTATGCCTGACCAAACTATTTCAGCATTTCTTTCTGAATTTCAATATAACCTTCTACAGGGTGAAATCGAAATAATTCTACATAGTTTTAAGGTGAGTTCAGACCATGAAAATGAACCATTTTCCCCAAGGAACATGGGTCCGGATACGAAAAATAAATTTCGTCCTCCCATACAAAGTGAGCCTATCCGAGCGCGCATTTAGTATGGGAGGTCGAAAATTTTTTTTCGTTTCCGGACCCATGTTACTTGGGGAAAGTTGTTCTTTTTCATGGTCTTAACTCACCCTCAAAATTTATCGAATGATTTCGATTTCACCCTGTAGAATACAGTCAAAATAAAGTAGCCTGCGCAAACGGAGCGATGCGCAAAATACTGGAATGACAGAGACACGTATTGCTCCATCCTGCTCTTACGCACAGTTCTGTCTTGCTGTCGTTCTAATCAAACTACATTGTTTTGACTGTAAATCCCAAGCAATAGGATTGCGAAATTTCTCTTAGCTTGTCAAATGAAGCAATACTATTGGTAGGAATTCGCATAGCACTGGTGGAAATTACCCTTACCCTAACGTCTGTAACCATATAATCCACCTACACACACATTCTACACGTCTCTCATACAATCCCTACAACGATATAGATTAAGCATTGCCTATACCAGCGCCACAATATTGCTCAGTGTGAATAGCTCCTAAATAGTTTCATTTAGTCCGGCCCCACACGCGATAGCACCGACACTTTGGTTTGAGCACAATAAAAAAAGGACTGGTACATTCAGAACAGTAACGTAACGAAGCACGTGTTTGTGCGTACGGTACCTGCCTAGAATAGCACCGTCAGCACCAAAAGTCGCTGATTCATACACACCGTCATTTTGTAGTATGATAGTGATATTGGAAATCTGAATTCGTTCATCGAATTTAGATGCCAACTGTACCACCCAATCGCTTGTAGCTGGGTGCCAAAATGCAACTAAGAGATTTTAAACTGGGGGATGGGAGGCAGAGTCCTTCTGCGTATCGCATAATACAACCATAAAGCGGTCACAAACCACTGGGATTCATTGTGCCAGCCGCAACGCTAACAAACGATATGACCACCACGGTACAAAATATACCACGAGATACTATATTTTCCCCTCCACATTTTTCCAGCAAAATCTAGAATTCTGAAGGGAGCTCCCATCTTGTAGTGGACATTTCATGGGATGTTATAATGATATTAAGGAATTTACGATGCGATTGCAAGTTGACTCGCGCGCCGAGGGTTCTTATGTACTTTTAGTATTTTTAGAAGCAATTAAATCCATATTTAGGACCGCATAAACTTTTACAAACATGTAATGGTTTTGCAAACTTCGGAGATAAGGGGAGGATGGTATTTTAGATATTTATAGACATTTTCGTCATTACTTGAAAACGAAGAGTCGTGAAAAGATACAACAATCTATTTTGAAATGTACAATTTAAGTCTTTTCATATGATACCCCTTTTCAACCTAGTAACGACAACTTAATTTTTTGAAAAAATCTCTTTTACAATAATAGTATTTTTATAATTCTTTAATTTGCAATAAAGTTGTGTAATCATATTGTCGACGACGGAGGTTGCCTGCTAGCCTGATGCTGGCAGGCTTCTGTAAATATGTACCCCCTAATATTTAAACTTAGACGTAAGCGAAATTCCAAATTACGACATTGATTAGTTTTGGCAGTCATTACTTGGTTTGCTTGTAAATACTGTGTGTTTTACTGTTTTTAATTATATTTTATTAACCTGAGGAGCCGTCTTCTAATTTCGCAGCCAACAAGCGCAAATCAGTGATACATATTTTAAAACTTTTCCAAATTTCAAGTCGATAGCTTGAGTGGTTGCTGACATATACAGGTGTGACAGACAGACAGACGAAATCGCACCATAAGGGTTCCGTTTTTACTATTTTGGTTCGGAACCCCTATACCAGTTTAATTCATCACTTTGTTGAATATTCAATGTACAGAAACCGACCCATTACAGTTTCACGATAGGTATAGATGATGGTGGTCCGTTAAAAGTGTATACTAGTTCCGCTACTGTTACTAAACTACCAGCTCAACTTTGGTTTAGCTAGAGTGCGTGTTTATTACGAAAAGGGTGTGGAGGATCGAGTGAATTTCCACGTACAGGCGGTAATGGAACGCAACACGCGAGTGAGCCCATCAACGCGCCTTTGTACCAAATGACTATTAACATTTGTGCTTATTAACATTTTGCTTCGTACGATAAATGAAATGGAAAATGACTATTTATTTATCGTGTAATGACCCAGTTTAATTTATGCATTTTTTTTACATAATACCTTCTTTTAATGTCAGTAACTGGGCGACCGAGGAGCTTCGCACAATAATAGCCGCCTCAATATTAAAATATCATCGGGTGAACAAGCTATGCTTCCCGACAACAGATGGCGCTGTAGGTTTCTGTCTAAAATGCGGAATTAAAAAAATGCCTGAAAACAGGACAGGATTAGAAATAGTGTGATAAGAGAACGGTGTGGCGTAAAAGAAGACGTAGTGACCAAAATCGAGAAAGGGATGCTGAGATGGTTTGGTCATGTAGAGAGGATGAATGAACGAAGATTGACGAAAGAGATCTACCAGGCGAGAGTGAATGGAAACGTTGGAAGGGGAAGGCCTAGGCGAACGTACCAGGACCAAATTCAGGACGTTCTGAATAAAGGCCATGTTAAAAGTACCCTAAACCGACGAGCATGTATGAAAGGATTGATGAAAGTACAGGAAGCAAGGGAAGTTTGTCAAGATCGTAGCAGGTGGAGGACTGTGGTCTCTGCCTACCCCAACGGGAAAGAGGCGTGATGTTATGTATGTATGTAAACACGGGGTAAACGAATTTCCCTAGACGTGACACCTAGCTAGACCGTTTTTCGCAATCGCAATCATTAGAGCCGTTTTCGAGAAAACGATTACAAATATACAAATATTGCTCGTCTCGTTTGATAGTATGGGATAACATAGATAACGTGTTAAGTAAATTGCGCAAAAATTGCTTGGATGGAAGCACTGGCCATGAAACTGAACCACTTTTGTTCTACGTCTGGTGAAACATGGCAAAAAAAAATGGGTTTTCATACAAATTGGCTCGGTCAGCTGTTTGATTTGTATGAAGAAGTAATCATTAGGGTTCCGATACCAAAGTGGTAAAAAAAGGAACCTTTATGGTGCGACTTTGTCTGTCTGTCTGTCCTTCTGTCTGTTACTCCTCTATATCTCAGCAACCACTCATGCTATCGACTTTAAATTTGGAATAGTTTTAGAATATAGTTGCCCAACTTAATTGCATATGAAAGCATTTTGAAAAAATTATGATTATTAATGTAAAGGGGGCCAAAATAAGGGGGGCATATTTCAAATTGTCGCTACTAGGTCAAATGGGGTATCATATGAAGGGACTTTAGTTGTACATTCTAAAATACTTTTTTGTATTTTTACGTCTCTTAGGTTTAAAGTTATAATGAAAAATTTCAAAAAAAATACCATTCCCCCCCCCCTTATCACCGAAGTTTATGAAAGGAAAAATCTGAATTAATTACAGTTGAAAGAAGTTTATATTAACATTACATCAAAATTAAAACGATCTTTCTAAATTTCACAGTTTTTTAGAAATCTGCAACCTTTACAAACAAATTTAGTTTTGCGGTCCTAAAAATTGACTTTTTTGCTTCCAAAAATATAAAAAAGTATATCGGAACCCTCGGCGCGCGAGTCCGACTCGCACTTGACCGGTATTTTTTTAAATTATGTGCAATTTACTTAACACCCTGTGACTTTTGATTAGTTCTCGATAGCAAAAGATATACATCGCTCATCCGGAAGAACAAAGTCAGAACATACATTTTACAAATTTTACAGGAGCGCAAATTAAAGATTTTTTTCTTGTTTGATCCCAGATTTTGACTTGAAATAATTACTTAATAATGATAACTATACCTTTATTTTAATTTGTATATATTTGTGTGTTACAGATAGTTTTATTTTAATTTTTAAAGCGCATACTTTAAAAAAATGCATTTAAAGCATTGACGGCCTACAATTGTGTCTTTGTCGTACCGAAGTGTGCTGCAGTGGTTTCTTGCCATTTCTTTTAGGTTGCCAGAGCTCGATACGAAACAGTGTAGACTCGCTCTATTTGCATTGTATTCTGAATGACATTTAATAAGTAGTACCTTGTCAACCGAGCTTGCTCTATAATAGCTACCTGAACATTAAAATATTATCGGGTGAACAAGCTATGATACTCAACTACAGATGGCGCTGTAAGTTTCATGAACGCACTAAAACGCGCTAAGAAATAATAAAAAAGACTGTGAAAACGAATTTTCCCAGACATGAGACCTAGCTAGATCGATTTTTTGTCCCCAAAAAACCCCTGTACACTTAATTTCATCGAAATCGTTGGAACCGTTTTCGAGAAACCGATTACATATACAAATATTGCTCGTTTAATAGTAAAGGATTCTATAAAGAATCTACATTCAATAAAATTATCTGAATCTAGTATTCAGTGAAAATGACCAATCAAAAGTCATTAACCCATTTGAGCATTAACTTCAATAAACAATGTTGCCAACTCGGACAAAACGATAAAACTAACAGCTAGCAATAAACGTACTAACTACGCACTACAGGGATACAACCCACTTTAAGGGTGGGTAGTAAAGATAATTAAATCCCTTTACAGCTTTAACGATTGTTGACAATGTTTCAAATACATTTATTCAATGTCGAAAACATTATTTTAAAACAAAAACCCGACTGCGTGTAAGGAACGAGGAAGACAAGCTATGATCTAAGGATTTATAGGATTTCGTTAGCTGGAATTTAATAAGATATTGCAGGCGGC
This sequence comes from Athrips mouffetella, assembly GCA_947532105.1. Lineage (NCBI taxonomy): Eukaryota > Metazoa > Arthropoda > Insecta > Lepidoptera > Gelechiidae > Athrips > Athrips mouffetella. Next base: position 2,716,450 of record OX383964.1, on the reverse strand, counting down.
GCGGACGGAAACATGTTTTTGGTGGTAAACATACATACATCCTAGCTTTTTTTTTCTTTTTTTCTGTCACGCAGTCACGTTTCTCGTTTTAATTTTTTTTTTGTTTCATACTTTTCAGTTTTTGGATTTGTTTCGTCAATTTATTCTTAAACATTTGCTTGAATATATAAGGTCCTAACGAAATAGTGAACATAATTTTAGTATGTTACTCAGACCATGAAACTGAACAACTTTCCTCAAGGAACATCGGTGGTCGAAACACGAAAATTAATTTTTGACCTCCCATAGAAAACTGCATCAGCTGATAGCGCATCCTGAATAGGATAGAGATGTCCGAAAACTTTTTTTTGGATTTTAGTAAAAGTCGTTCGGTTTTATGGGTTAACAACTCCGTTCATGGGCGAATTCATACCTTTTTTGTTACACCTTGTATATAATTTCCAATTAACTTTCTGAAAATAACTTTTATTAAACATTTTTTCGTCTCAAATGCCTTTTTTGTGTACATAATCTTATTCACTTCCTAAATAAGTAAATACTGCTTACAAAACCTTTTGTCGGACAACATCAAAGAACTGACTACCTGCGCAAAACAAAAAGGCCCTAACTAATTTCATTTACCTCCTAATTCAATTCTTAATTATGAATTTTGACGATTTTCAGTCAACAGAGTGTTATAAAAAAAACTGGTCAAGTGCGTGTTGGATAAGCGTGGCGAGGGTTCTATACCAACCACCACACCATCCGTCACAAAATAAAGCAATAGTACAGACCGGATCACAGAGTAAAGTAGAGTCCGTCATACAGCGGGAATTTTTATTGGTTTTGCTCCCGAAGCCCAGCGATTCTACTCATGAAAAGAAGCAACTTTCCGGAAGAAATTAAATTCAATGATTGGTCTACGACATATACAACATGTTAACGGAATCAGCGAAACTGAGAAATCGAGAGTAGAATCAATTTCACGGGTTTTTGATGGGAATAATTTTATTTTAATTATTTAAATTCTTGCCGCTTCTATTCTAAATATTTCTGTGGATGCGCGCGCTGGCGGCCGGGCGCCGCGCGGTTAATGAGCGGTGAGGAGGGGAGGGAAGTGGACGTGGCGTGCGTGGAGTGCGCGGACTAGAACAACGATGAAACTAGAACAGTGATAAAACTTTTAAGTAACAATATCTAGATAAAAAAAAACATTTTCTAGATTTATTTTAATAAAAATTTGTTGGGGTGTATGAGGGTTTCGCTTATTTCATTAACACGTTGTATACAAATGTACAATCACTGCAGGTTTCACGCTTAATTTACCGGTTCTACGACAGTGCTAAAACAAATAAAAATACGTTTTGTATCAACCTTATTTTTTTTATTACCTCTACCTACTTTTTACGCAATCCACATATTTATTTTGGAGAAAAAACAAACAATAGCGTATATTAGGTCTAAATGAAATAGAGTTAAATTAATGTGCTTAACACTACCTCCATTTACATTTCTCGCTTGTGTGCATGTTATATTAGATTATTTATTGCACAATTAACATTCTATGAAAATTTATACCAACTTCCTTTTGAATTTCAAAAGATACGGCCTTTTTAGCTCGGGCAGACAAACCAAACAGATAGCGAGACAGACAAGGGAGGTTTAGTACGGTCCCTTTGGTTATGGAACCCTAAAAAGAATATTTAATTTTAGCCTTAATTTGCACGTTTAGAGAAAAATAAATGGAATTAGCTTTACGTTGGCCAGAGTCGAGTTTGTTTGTTGAGATAGAGATAGATATACAGGTAGGGGCGTGCATACTAACTTATAAAAAGTCCTGCAGATTCAGATTCAGATTCAGATAATTTTATTCAATGTAGATTCTTTACAGAATACTTATTGAATGTCATGCAGAATACAATGCAAATAGAGCGAGTCTACGCCGTTTCGGATCGTGCTATGGCAGCGTAAAAGAAACGGCAAGAAACCACTGCAGCACGGCCTACTTTAAGAGCAGAATAATGGTGCTTGCAACAGCGCCGAAATATCGGAAACTCATCAAAAATCCATATCGTAGTAAGAACCCGTCAAACTGTTTTTATAATAAAATAAAAACTCTTATGAAGGTACATGCAAACATATACAAAATGCCGTCAATCATAAAGTTAAATTAACAAAAAAATATTTATATGAAATACGGATAAACTCACGTTTTATATTGCCGGCATAGGACCGACAGGTTTCGATCTATTTCGTAGATCTTCTTCTTTTTGGTGTTAAATGAACAACTTTACCCAAGGAAGATATCTGTACTCATTATGTACTCATTGTAATAAAGAACGAGTACTGCAGTGCTGAGTAAGTATTGGTACTGTTGGCTTCATAAATGTTATTCTTTTCTGCTTAATTTTCACCTATATCTTACTTGCATGCTCAATTTTTCGGGCATGTTTTCTTTATTTATTTTTTATATTGAACGTCAATTTAAAATAGAATAGAAATAACTTTTATTCATTGTAATCTGCACTTCAGAAAACGATATTTTGTCACCGTGAACATAACTTCTCGCAACCCTAGATAAAATTTAAAAAATAATTGTAGAATTTGCGTCCTAATTGGGTGGTAAAGTAAATATTTAGAAAGGTGAGCGCCACCGTGAGGTTTTCACTTTTGAATTACGTCAATTAAGACCGAGAGCAGCTGCGAAACGAGAATAATTAAAAAAAATATAGAACCCAGGATTTAATTTTTTATTTAATGTTCTTAGGCATGAGGAAAAATTAAATTATTAATTTTAGTACATCCGTCTTTGCTTTTTGTAGGTATACTAGCTGTTGCTCGCGACTTTGTTTACTTACATGTAAAATGATTGTAAAAAACTTAACAAAATGAGAATATATTTTTATATATCTCCGGATCCTATTCCCAAAAATATACCAGTATTTAAGTCAAAATATTAGCTATTAAACGAAAAAAGTTTAACTAAAATCTTTTTACTGGTTTTTGCGTGAAGATGTAACAAATAAAGAAACAAACAGACAAATAGCCAAAAAGCAGTGATTTGGATTCAGGGACATCAAAATAGCCAACCTTAGTGATGTAATGTGTTGATTTTTTAATGAATATTTTCTGTATACAGACGATATTAATAAACAATTGTATATTAGTAGAGATTGAGCTGTTAAAATAATTAAAAACGTACAGCTTACAATAAAAATCTACGGAACTGGGGATTCAAACAGTGTAACTAAACAACAACTCACTACAAACGTAGAGAAATGCGAAAAAAAGTCCTTAAAAAAATTTATGACGTGTTAGCGCATTTTGAATATTTTATTTTTTAGGCTTGTATGCTTTTTAAGCGTTGTATGTAGCTTTTGTTGTTAGTTATATTCAACGAGTAGCAATACCTCTCGGGTGGTAGATCCACCCATGTAACTGAATGAATGAATGAATGAATAAATTCTTTATTGCACACAAACATAACATAAAAAACGCACAAAGGAAAACACTTAAGGTTAAAGTGGGCAAAGGCAACCTTTGTATAGATTAAAAGATATAAACAATTACAGAAGGTAGTGTACCAATAAAATAATAATAACACAACAAACAACACAAATACGTTACTATATAAATAATAAGAATAAATAAAAAGTATCTATAAAAAAATATAAATATAAAAATGATGCATAAATAAATAGATAACACTATACATATAATTATACTTATATATATAATTGCAAATAGAAGAGGAACGACTAAGGAGATGTTTATGCAGTTTTGTACTGCATACCTTTTTTATACAACTTTTGAAAATTAAAATTAAAAAACATCGGTTGTCCATACAAAATACAAATCTGATCCGGTCAATTTGTATGGAGAATCAAAATATTTTTAATTCCAAAAATTGTTCAGTTACATGGGCAGAACCACTGGCAGAATTACCGCCCGAGAAGCTTTGCTTATTTAAAACTAGCTGGTGCCCGCGACTTCGTCTGCGCAGATTTATAAATTGTAGCATATGTGTTATTCTGATGTATAAGCTATATTATTGTAAAGTTTCATTAAAATCCATCCAGTAGTTTTTACGTGAAAGAGTAACAAACATACATACATGTTTACAAATTTTCGCGTTTATAATATTAGTAGGATAGGATAGGATTACACGTTGTTGTATAATCGTATTTGTTTCCTGTTCCATTTAAGGTTTCTTATTCACCTTTTACTTCACCGACCTTTAGGAAAAGATGGGATTATGGGTGGAAATATAGATAGATAGATAATTCTTTATTGTCACACAAAAACAACACAATACACGGGAGACTCTTAAAACTAGTCTTATCGCTTAAAGCGATCTCTTCCAGACAACCTTAGTTGCTTGTAGGAAAATGTAAATAGTAACTGATACATATATAAGTAAATTTATAGTAAACAACAAGCCACTTTTTCTCATCTTTAGTAGATTCTGTGAAATCTCATAGATTTAAAACTTTTATAAGCTCGCTTCATTAATTTATTTTTCAATGAATTGAAAAGATTCGAAGATTGTTTATTAAGATTATCAAAGAAAAACTTGTTTGCTCGTCTAAACCGAAAAAAAAAATAAGAATCAAAACTCGTAAAACCTAAAACTTATTTCAAAACGAATTCGAAGCATAATTTCAAAATTTGAACTTCCGGAAACTTGTTTACTATTAAATATTCTGTGCTTCCGGAGAAAGTATAAATTCAAATTCAAAATAATTTTTGGTGAAGCAGGGTTGGTATTCCGAAGTTTTATCGGAGCTCCGATATTATCGAATTGACAACAACAATTACGTTCGGAAATTAACTTTGTATGGGAATTTCTTTGTGAAAGGCCGAACCATAGACTAATTATCGGCGCGACTATTATCGTAGTTTCACTTCGGAATACGACAGTAGCTCTTTTTGTTGAAGAACTGCATCATCATCGTCATGATTTTGTTGATAATTTGATTATTTTTTTCACCTGTAATGAAAAATATTACAATATGTATTGGAGCTCTCCAACTCATTTAAGGGTCAACCTGACCCTAGTTTTTTTTTTACTTTTTGAGGAATCGTTTTTGTTTTCAATTCTTGAAAATCAACGGGTGATAAAATATCACTTTTGAGACTTCAAACATTCAAATATACCCTGTCAAACCATCAAAATATAAATCACTAGTTGTTACCCGCGGCTTCGCTCGCGTGGATTTCGTATTTAGGTTGTTACCGGATTCCCGAAGCAATGAGATATTTTCCCGAAAATAACTAAGGAAAAACAGGACTAACCCTGCGCAAATCAATGAAATACTTTCTCCGGAAGCACAGAATATTTAATAGTAAACAAGTTTCCGGAAGTTCAAATTTTGAAATTATGCTTCGAATTCGTTTTGCAATAAGTTTTGAAATGAGTATAATTCAAGATCCAGCTGAATTTTATATAATATACAGACGTTACTCATAAGTTACTCAGAACAGAGGAACTTAGCAGCAGTATCCTAACAAATGTAAAGAGAGAGATGAGAGACACCTTTATGTAATATTTCAAAACAGAGCCAATTCGCAGAAGTAATTGAGAAAAACTAAAATCCTCTCTTCTCTCCCCTTCCTCTCCCTCCCTCTGTCTCTCCCCTCTCCCTCCTTTATCTCCCCCTACCCCTCCCTCTCCCTCACCCCCTCCCCTTCCTCTCTCCCTCCCTCTCTCCCTCACTCTCCCCCTTCCCGTCCTTCTCCCTCTCCCTCTACTTTACCTGTACCTGTACCTCTCTACCTCTCTACCTCTCTACCTCTCTACCTCTCTACCTCTCTACCTCTCTACCTCTCTACGTCTCTTCGTCTCTACATCTCTACCTCTCTACCTCTCTACCTCTACCTCTACCTCTCCCTATCCCTACCCCTAACGCCAATTTAACCGCTATCCCTAACATAGAAACGACACCAATATTTATTTTTAGACATTTCAAACATATCGCACCAAAACCCCATCCCAGGGAATGATGGTATTTTACGTCCACCACGTTGGATTTCAAAATTGTTGTAGTTTTCGTAATCAGCGACCCGATAAACCATACAAACGATACCCATATTGGTTTTTAGACTTTTTTACTCCATTTCCCTTTTTTAGGAGTTGAATTTGGGGTGGAATTTTAATAACAGTGATGAACGTTGCATAGAATTACATCATTAATGCCTAAATAATAAATTATGTGGATTTTACTTTAAAAGTAAAGAATTTCATCCCCCTTTTCACCCTTAAGGGTGTCGAATTTTCAAAAACCCTGAGACACGTAAATATTAATTTTTAGTCGTCAGCCTAAATACAAATTTTGAAGATTCTAACTTCAAAGCTGACGGACTTTCATACAAACTTTCATCCCCTATTTTACCCCCTTAGGGGTGACATTTTGTAAAACCCTTTCTTAGTGCACCTTAAGACCTCATACAAAACCTACATGCCAAATTTGGAATTTCTAGACCCAGCGGTTTGGGCTGTGCGTTGATATGCCAGTCAGTGAGTCAGTCACCTTCTTCATTAACATTAAATGCGTTTTCCCGTGGGAATGAAGGGTTTTCCCGCGGTAAAAAGTAGCCTATGTGTTATTCCAGGACCTAACCTATATGTGTGCCAAGTTTCATTAAAATCTATCCTTCTTCATTACCATTCAATGCGTTTTCCCGTGGGAATGAAGTGTTTTTCCGCGGTTAAAAGTAGCCTATGTATTATTCCAGGACCTAACCTATATGTGTGCCAAGTTTCATTAAAATCCATTCAGTAGTTTTTACGTGAAAGAGGAACAAACATCTATACATACAAACTTTCGCGTTTATAATATTAAGTAGGAAGGATAGTAGGATAGGAAGTAGGATAGTAGGATAGGATAATTCATGGAAATTAACAATCAAACACTACTTTACATTTAATGATTAAGTATCAATTTTCACTTTTGAGAAGAAACGTCAGTAATTTCATGTTTTTTGAGTGATATTTTATCACCCCGCCGTGATATTCAAGAATTGAGCTCCTGGGCGACCGAGTTTGGCTGCAAATAATTTTGGCCAAAGCCCACCAACAGATGACGCTGTTGTTTCTGAAACGCGCTATTTTAAAAAAATTCTAAAAAAACGAAAAAGTGCTAATTTTTCCAGGCCTAAGACCTATCTATTTAGAATCTAGATAGATTTTTTCACCGCCGAAAACCCCGGTATACTAAATTTCTGCTCGTTTAATAGTATTTTATTTTAATTTATTTATTTAGTATAGGATTTAATTTTTCAGCACAAGTCTGAATCAGCACCTACGAAAAGTGAATGAGTAGCGAGTGAATAGGCTTCTTCTGAGCAAGCTGTCCCATCGTCGACCTCGTCTCTGTCCTCAGAGCTAAATCGAGGTCAAGAGTAAGCACATTGACCATTAAAAGAATATCATACCGAACGCTATAATAATATGGCCTTCCTACCGATTTTGAACAAAAAAAAACAACATATGTTAAGAAAACCGGCCCAGTGCGAGTCGGACTCGCGCACTGAGGGTTCCGTACAAACCTGTACGTATATAAGTAAAAGTTATGGTATTATTACTGCTAAAAAACTTTATTATGTGATATAAGTAACTAAAATTTATATTTAAGTTGATTGAATAAAAGGTAAATTGCGGTTTACGATTTGTGACGTATTAAAAAAAACTACTTTCTAGATCTCGTTCAAACCAATTTTCAGTGGAAGTTTGCATGGTAATGTTTTGGAGTATCTCAGAAATAAACCACAACGACGTTCAAAACTTATTTATTTCCAAACTTATTATATATCTTTATAACTTCAAAACTTATCACGGCTTGGGACTAAACTTATTACCGTTTGCTTTTAACAAAACTTATTAACCACGTGTTCAAAACTTATTTTCTTCACGTCCGAACTCTCCAGTCGCTCGACACCGAATCCCGCCCACCTCGCTATCCCCGCCTTGCCAAGTGTGTTGTTCATTCCTACTCATTCCAACCATTCGTTCTACAGTGTTGCCAATAGTAAAACTAAAAAACATCAATAATTTCTACCGTACTTTAATTTTCTTTAAAACCTTACACTCGTCCATCCTGATTGCGTGTATGTCCTCATACACGAAACCCAGTGGAACCTAACCAAAAACCTTACACTTGGCAAGAGGAGAAATAAGCGCGTGAGAAACATAATAATAATAACAATCAAGATATACAAATAAAATAATAACCATTTGACTGACCAACTGTACAGAATATCGAAATATCAATATTTACGTTAATCTATTCATCTATAGTGTGTGCACTACCTATACGAGATCTATCTACAGAATATACTACGGTTTAGTAATGCATTGAACTTGTGCCAGGCCAAGGCACGACTTGATCCTCCACTCAATAGCTCGAGCTTGACCTGAAACAAGCAACACAGAACCATATATGTAGTTATTCTATTCCAATTAAACACAAGGCTTATTTACACAAAGTTATTAAACGTATTTAAATCTTCTTATTATATATATACAAGTCTGTTCATTCGGCCATACTTTCATCGTCCCCACCATTCTCAACATCAGCATCATCGTTATCGTCATCGTCAATTTCTAGTGAAGCCACATGAATCCATGGTCGCATTCGGTCTGCTGCTACGGTCGTTTTCCGTTTGTGCTTCATACCTTCAAACCCGGCTATAGGGGCAACCTTATATCGATCCATACCTAGAACTTTCACGACTCTATAAGGACCCTCATATGAAGGCATGAGCTTTTTACTCTTGCCATCATTTTGAAAAGCGATCTTAGTGATTTTTACTAGATCACCATTATTATAAGTATGTGCCGCTTTCCTCCCTCGGTCGTAGTATTGTTTTTGTAGGTTCTGAGCCTCATCAATCCTGCGTTTGACCTCACTACGAATAGATGGCAAGTGAGATACCTCACGAGTTTCTTCGATTATTTCGTTCATTGTAGGGTTAACTTCACTGTTCATCGCAGTTCCAAACATTACTTCCGATGGAGTCCTACCTATATAGGCCGAGTCCTGAAGCTGTAATTTTTAATTGGCTGGACATAAATCGAAACCGTCAATTTACTATAAAGTTGCTATGTATTATAATAGGTGGTGGAACACTTATGTAAAAAATATTTTTTAATGAATTGGCTGGCTTTTAGATTCTCCAGAAAATATATTTTTTTGTTTGTTTATGCATGTGAAGTCAAGCCAAAAATTGTAACTAATATCTGATGGGGTAAACTTTTGATGTGGGTTCCAAGGTACCTACTTCAATTAAAACTAAGCAAAAAATATTTGCGCATATTTTTTTATTAGCAAATTTGTATGCAAGTTACATAAAAGTCCAGGCAAAAATGGCAACCAAATTATTTTAAATTTGATAGACTTTCCAGGACAGTTTTTGAGCAAATTACCTAAAATTAAGCATATTAATCTAAAGTTAAATATTTTCGTATTTAATGTTGAAGCAAAAATACCAACTGAAAAACTTTTGTTTAATTACAGGTTTCATCGTGTGTTCTTTCCTTTATTTATAAAATTAAGCATAATTATAAAAAGATAAAAAAGTTGATTTTTAATTCAATAGATCGCGTCAAGCGAGCGAGAACCGGCGTAATATTATATGTTTTTTGGAACCGGTATGGCGTGCCGTGCGCCCCGAGACTTTTTTCTTCTACGTAATGTCAAGAGTACGTCAAGCCTGACATAATATTAGACTTTTTAGTGTTCTTATTTCAACAGTCCAAGTAGCTAGAGTGGGCTGCAAGTGTCTGGCTGCCTGCTTGTACAAACAACAACACTTCAAACAGTCCATTGGAAGGAGAAAATATCATTGTGGGATACAGTGTTACAAAAAACTGGGCAAGTGCGAGTCGGACTAGCGTGCTAAGCTTTTGCTCTTGACCCCCCGATCTTGACTCCTCTTTAATAAGAATTTACTTGAAGTGGAAGCTAGCTAGCGTTAATTGGTTGTGAGAAAGGTTGTAAACTTTAATTATTTCAGACTTTATGGTTCCGTACCCATAGGGTGAAAAACGGGATCATACTAATATGCCTCCGATGTCTGTCTGACTGTCTGTCAGTGGGCTGTATCTCATGCTGCATAACCTATAAAATATAAAAACTGATCAAGTGCGAGTCGGACTCAAAAAAGGACGAGTTGCACTCCGAGAGTGCCGGCAGAAGTGAAAACTTGAATTTTTGAATATGATGTTTTTGTAAGGGTCAATCGCGTCATTGCTCGTGTCCTTCCTCATCGAGACCTAAAATTTGTCTCAGTACATGAGTACTCTAGGGTCAGTAGTTTTCAAGTTATAGCGATTTTTACTTTGACAGCTGTCATCCGAAATGTAGATCTCATCAAGACCTATCATTTGACTAGCACACGAGTACACTAGAGTCAGTAGTTTCCAAGTTATGGGGTTTTTTTAGTTTGACAGCTGTCATCCGTAATGTAGATCTCATCAAGACCTATCATTTGTCTCAGCACATGAGTATTGTACAGTCAGTAGTTTCCAAGTTATGGGGTTTTTTAGTTTGACAGCTGTCATCCGAAATGTAGATCTCATCGAGACCTTTCATTTGTCTCTGCACATGAGTAGTCTAGGGTCAGTAGTTTTCAAGTTATAGCGATTTTTACTTTGACAGCTGTCATCCAAAATGTAGATCTCATCGTGACCTATCATTTGACTCAGCACACAAGTACTCTAGATTCAGTAGTTTCCAAGTTATGGGGTTTTTCAGTTTGACAGCTGTCATCCGAAATGTAGATCTCATCGAGACCTATCATTTGTCTTAGCACATGAGTAGTCTAGGGTCAGTAGTTTTCAAGTTATAGTGATTTTTACTTTGACAGCTGTCATCCGAAATGTAGATCTCATCAAGACCTATCATTTGACTCAGCACACGAGTATACTAGTCAGTAGTTTTCAAGTTATGGGGTTTTTTTGTTTGACAGCTGTCATCCGAAATGTAGATCTCATCGAGACCTATCATTTGTCTCAGCACATGAGTATTGTAGAGTCAGTAGTTTCCAAGTTATGGAGTTTTTTGGTTTGACAGCTGTCATCCGAAATGTAGATCTCATCGAGACCTATCATTTGTCTCAGCACATGAGTAGTCTAGGGTCAGTAGTTTTCAAGTTATAGCAATTTTTACTTTGACAGCTGTCATCCAAAATGTAGATCTCATCGAGACCTATCATTTGTCTCAGCACACGAGTAGTCTAGGGTCAGTAGTTTTCGAGGTATAGTGATTTTTAGTTCGACAATTGTCATCCAAAATGAAGATCTCATCGAGACCTATCATTTGTCTCAGCACAAGAGTAGTCTAGGGTCAGTAGTTTTCGAGTTATAGCGATTTTTAGTTTGACAGCTGTCATCCGAAATGAAGATCTCATCGAAACCTATCATTTGTCTCAGCACACGAGTAGTCTAGGGTCAGTAGTTTTCGAGTTATAGCGATTTTAGTTTGACAGCTGTCATCCGAAATGTAGATCTCATACATTTAGGATTCGCTATTAAATAACGATCAAAACCAGTACGTCAAGTTTTTCGTGCACATATCACGTTGTGCACAACAAAAAAAGCCGAGACTATGACCACAGAATATATAATAGTAAACAAGTTTACAGGAGTCGCACTCCTTTGATCTTGGAAAAAGCTGTCTATTTCACAGACAGGCCTGCTATGACAAAGACAAAAAAGATGTTTTGGTCTTTATCACACTTTAGAAGTTTTGTATATATTGAGCCTGCTCTAACTTGGTATGATTATTTGCAAATCAATTTCTATACTCCATCCGAGATCTGACGCGACGAAGATAAAAAAGATGTTTTTATCTTTATCACACTTTAGAACTTTTGTATATATTGAGCCTGCTCTAACTTGGTATGCTTATTTTCTAATCCATTTCTATACTTCATCCGAGATCTGACGCGACTTCTGATGCGAGTTAATAATTTTTTCCCCATCTGAAAAAGTGTCAAGCGCCGCTGAAGAAGTTTTCACTTCAAAAATCGACCACAGTAAGTTACTGACATTTCAACTAATACAATTTATATCATGTGGTGGTACGGAACCCTCGGTGCGCGAGTCCGACTCGCACTTGGCCGGTTTTTCCCTTTCATTAGATCAAATCCACAATTATTTTGAGTCTCATGTCAAACCTGTAGAATATTCATACAAACTTCCACCCCATTTTTCAACCCCTTTTCAAAATCCTTTCTTAATATGTAGTCTTGACGTACAAAAAAACTACTTAAAAAATTTCACATCTGTAGCTTTATCGGTTACGGCTCGGCGTTGATGAATCAGTCAGTCAGTCAGTCAGTCAGTCGGTCAGGGCATGCTGTTTTATATATTTAGATTTAGATCAGAATATCAAAAGTATTTTCAGCTTACTACAACCGATGTAAATTTTCATCTTTCATGTTTAACTTCAAATTCCGAAGCGCGTACCGAAAAAAACAGCGAAGCAATGCGACGTTGCCGTACCGTGCAATCACGAGCCGTGTACTATGTTAATGTCAATTATGAACTTTATTTCAACTTCTTTAGGGTCGATATAAAGCGCTTCATAATGTAATTTTTATATAAAAAGATACGCTATTGCCTGAAATGTTTAATTTTCAAAGTAATCAACGTAAGTACAGTTTTAGAGTATAATCAAACACTTTTCATTCAGTTAACTATTTTGGCCAAAGAGAAATCCCTCAATAATTATACCACTGTAAAGCTTTAACATATTGTGTTCACTTTTATGACTGTTTGATCAAGTACAACAAAATTTTGAAGTACAAAAAGTCACGAGATAGTTATGTATTTTGCCCGAGCAGACAAAAAGAAATAAAACTATTAGTGGGATTTTTTTAATTTTAGGCTTTACCTAAGAACTTAGGTGCTTAATTAGTTTGTAAAATACTAAAAGTTTATCATTGAACGAGCCCAGAAAACATTTCGTTTAGTTGGCATTTTTGCCACAGTAACTATTTATATAATAGGGTTTTTTTAATCTGCCGGCTTGTCCCATTTGGTGATATGCTTAATTTTAAGTAATTATGTAATTACTTCCAAGACTTCATAAACCACAAAAAGAAAATCTTGGTTCCGATTTTTGTCTAGGCCAAAATCTAATTATCTTGGGGTAATAGTCTTTTGCACAGTATTATTCAAACCCCATTGAATCTTCCCAAGCTTATTATCCCAGTCTTTTTCATCGTCTCGTAGATTCTGTGCCGTCAAGGAGTCTAGTATGGTCCTATTGTATCGTTCGACCTGTCCGTTGGATCTCGGGCTAGCGACGGCATTTAGAACATGTTTAATACCACGGTCTAGACAAAACCTACGAAATGCGTGTGACGTGAAACAGGAGCCTCGATCGCTTATTAGTCGATCGGGAGATCTAAACGTGTCAAAAATATCTTGTAAAATCTTTATCACGTTTAGAGCGTTTGTGTTCCTAACTGGTTTTATGAATACAAACTTGGTGAATGCATCCACAACAGTCAATATGTGAGTAAATCCCCTCTTGGACTTCACAAAAGGGCCAAGGTGGTCGATGTGCAAGGTGTGAAATGGGATCTCTGGCTTATCGATAGGGTGTAATAACCCTTCTCGCGCGTTACTACTCTTTTTCGCGTATGCGCAGTCCAAACAAGCACCTACATATTTCTTTACAAAGCGTGACATCTTCCCACACCAGTAATTTTTCTTCATACGTTCCAAAGTCTTTTCACACCCAACATGCCCAATATCATCGTGATTTATCTTGCACAACTGCCACCTTGCCCCCTTTGGAACTACCCATCTTACACAGTCCTTGTCGCCACCTATACACCTGTATAATTTATTGTCCTTGACAATGTAATTGTTCTTGATGTATTCTAGTCCTTTGGGGTCAAGGTCGCTGCTGACAACATCACGAATCCTACGTAACTCAGAGTCTCCTAATTGTAGGGTGAGTAACCAGTCTTCTTCGGATATAACCATCACCAACGGATATTGTTCAGGATCCTGAGTTGCTGCGTCAACAATTGGGTTTCTAGATAAAGCGTCCACGTGAGTCATTTTGGTACCTGCTCTATATTCAACACAACAATCGTATTCCTGTATCACCAACCACCACCGAGCAACCCTAGGGATAAGGTCACGCTTCTCAAAGGTGGATCGCAGCGCACTACAGTCGGTGACAATTTTGAATGATTTTCCTAAAAGGTAAACTCTAAACTTTTTGAGAGCGCATATAACGGCCAAGGTCTCTAACTCATATGAGTGAAAGTTCCTTTCCTCTGGCGTAGTCTGACGGCTATAATATGCCACAGGATGAAAGGGACCTTCGCTCCCTTGAGGACGCTGCAATAAAATACCCCCAACGCCTATTTTACTGGCATCTGTATGTAGTTCGGTCTCTGCAGACGGATCGTAAATAGCCAGAACTGGCCTGTCCATCAACTTATCCTTCAGAATCATAAACGATTCCATTTGGTCTTTTGTCCACTCCCAAACTGCGTCCTTTTTTAGCAGCTTGGTGAGAGGTTGAGCCAATTGAGCAAAGGATCGGATAAATCTTCTAAAATAGCTCACGAGCCCTAAAAATTGGCGGACGCTATGTACGTTCTCGGGTTGAGGAAAGTCAATCACACTTTGGATTTTGGCATTGCCTGGACGCATACCTTCTGAGCTGATTTCATAGCCCAGGTAATTGATTTTGTTTTGCAGAAAACTGCATTTCGACAGATTTAGTTTTAGATTGGCTTTTCTCAACATTTCTAGAACTTCGCCTAGTCGGTCTAAACATTCTGTTGTAGTTTTGCCATAGATTAAGAGGTCATCTATGTACACAGTGGCTTTGTTAAAACGTGCCGGGCCCAACACACGGTTCATCATGCGTTGGAAAACTGCTGGTGCGTTTGCCAGTCCGAACGGCACCCGATTATACTCGTAGTGGCCGTCCGGCGTGACAAACGCTGTTAAATGCTTACTTTCTTCAGCAATAGGTACTTGATAGTACCCCGACATTAGATCCAACGTAATAAACCATGCTTGTCCCGACAGCTTTGCGATCTCGTCTTCGATTATGGGTATTGGGTATCTTTCCTTGACGGTAAGTGAATTAAGTAGCCGATAATCCACACAGAGCCGTATTCCACCATCTTTCTTTCGCACAAGAATGATCGGGCTGGCATAATTTGACGTCGACTCCCGAATGATACCAGCCTTTAACATTTCGTCTACCATCTCACGAACTTTCTCGCGTTCGTGGTGAGATAGACGGTAAGGCCTATAAACAACGGGACGTTGACTGTTCAGCTCTATGTGCATCTCTGTAGCATTTGTGCAACCCAATCCTGACATATCAAACGCAAAACAGTCTTCATAACGCCGAAGCAAGTCTAATAGTTTGGCTTTGTCAATGTCAGTCACCGTCTCGCCCAAATTCACTTGACTTTCACTTAACCCTTTCGAAGGAGGAATATTTGCCTGCTGACTTGAGAAAGAAGAAGGACTTGCCTCCACGAGTCTGTAAACAGCTTCAACCTTTTCAGCACGAGCAAATACAAAATTTTCCTGAAGTAAGCATGGCACTGCACAAGGAGTCACTGCAACATGAAAAGAACCATTTTTGACCTCATGAACGCCACCACTTATCATATACTGTTCGTTTGGTTTCCCTACAATCTTGGTATCTAACACCACCGTTCCAGTAAACGAAGTCTCGGTTGCGGCCTTGATACTAGCTGGACCAAAAAGCTTGCTATGCGCTACAACCCTGACCCTCAACGAGTGCTCATCTTCCTCTGCCAAACTAGGATTGGGTAGCTCGGTGCCAATGCTCATGAACTGCAGCTTGTTAACGTCTTTATAAACGACAATGTGAGGTTGCTCAGAGTAGGATTGACCTATTAACAACGGCTTCTCCAATAGTGAATCTTCTACGATCCTACAAGGAACAACAGCACTAACACCATCAATTGATAGACTCAAGTTAGTAGAACCTACTGACTGAACGATGCTATTTCCAAAACCTTTCATCTTCGTCGGAATGTGATCATGACTGCACCCAAGTTTTAAAAAACTAGATTGTTTTATGAGCGTCACCTCGCTACCAAGATCAACAAATCCTTCGAAGAGCAAACCATCAATATTAACCTGTTTTGTGAACTTATCGTGCGAATTACCGCCAGAGATACGCATGGTGTTTGCCACCGTGGCAGACTTTCCTGACGCAGAGTCCTCTTTCAAACGACAATTCTCGGCTTTATGTCCTACTTTACTACAATGGCCGCACTTGATCAAAGGTTTGGAGCACCGTGAAAACGGATGCCCTTTTTCTTTGCAATTATAACAGTAAAGCCCTGAATTTGTTTTGGGATTCATCCTACTGTTCGATTTGTCATCCTGAACAGCAGCATTCCTTTCTCTAAAGGACTGTTGCTGTATAATAATTTCCTTATTGTTGCTTAACAAAAATTTAAGAAGTTGATCTGGCTCTTCACAACGTGTAGCTAATGCGCTCGATCTCATAGTCCTATCGCTGATGCCGTGAATGATGCAGTCTACCGCCCGCCTACCGGTAATATCACATTGGTTTAATAAAGCTAATTTTTCATAAAAATAATTTTCTATTAATTCTTGAGGCCTGCTTTTACGTTTCAACATATCTTCTAAAAGTTGTCCGTAGTTCTGCTCACAAGGGAATGCATTTGTTAATTTTGTCTGCCATTCCTCCCAAGTAAACATTATAGAACTAAGACTTTCATACCAAGTCTTCGCCAATCCTTCCAATTTTTGCATTGCAAAGTGAATTACCGTCTTTTCATCCCAGCCATAAACCTTCGCACACTCATTTACCTTTTTAAGCCATATATCCATTCGCTGGTTTTTCATAGAGGGGTTAAACTCGGGAATCATATTTTTACTATCTAACCCTCTAGAAATGGGCTGAGTGCTCTGGTTTGATGACTGTGATGGGGTATCCTTAATAGATTTTATTATGTCTATAACATCCTTAGCAGAAAAAGAAGGGCTACGTGACCTTTTGCGACGACGATCGTTGCTCCTGTTGTTGCGATGTCTCCTGCTGTCGCCAGCTGACAACCGGCTACGGCTGCGGCTGCGGCTCGCCCGTGCTGTAGCTTCAGCATCGCGTAGACGGCGCTGCTCCTCGTCACGAGCTCGCTGCAGGTCCAGCTCCATCACCCGTATTCGTTCTCGCTCATTCTGCAGTGCCCGCTCTCGTTCCTGCAGCCGGCGGCTGTGGCTGCGGCTGCGGCTGCCCTGGCGCGAACTTCGATTGCTGTGCCTCGAGCGTGAGCGGTGACGTCGAGGAGTCTCCAGACTCCGTCGAGTGTTCTCCGCTTGGTCCATGATCTGAAACTCGTCACATAAATACAGACCTTTAACAAGCATACAAGTGACATAACAATTATAAATTAAATTGTTTACAAAGGCGAGCTTACGTCGCTAAGAGATCTATCAGTTGTTATAGTTTTCAGAACATTAAAATGAAAATATCTCAAAAACGGTGCACTTTAGAGCAAAAATAACGAAATTTTGACCCCCCTTTAACTAACCCCACCAAACTATTTCTCTTACAGAAAATCGTGTTTTTTTTTTTTTTTTTTTACCCTCAAAAATTTTTATTTGTTTATTTTAGTGGCACAGGATAGGGAGTCTTATTTCCCAAGAGTGCTACACACATGGTTGAATAAATGAGGTCAATCCACCTACCTGCGTACCTGAATGAAGAGAGTAAGCTAATAAAAACAAATGAAAATAACCTAAGTAAGCCAAATAGAATAAAATTTTAAATTCATTTACTAAACTAAGTTACTGTGATTTTCATAGGATTTATAAATCTATTTACCCTAAAAGTAAACTGCTAGTATCTGCATACCATACACCTAAAAGAACACGTGGATCGGATCACGTGCTCAATGAAACGACCAACCACGTGTCGGTAGGTAGAACCACATTCTTGACCACATCATGTTGGACCCCATTTTCGACCACGTGGCACAACCAGCTAACCATACTCACAGCAACAAATTTAATTAAAATATATTCAAAAAGACATATATATTTTTTTTTATTCCGAGTATATTTATAAAAAATAAATTGTCTATCGTCTAAATAACTCATCTCATCATTGAAAATAGTAAAAGAGAACATCAAACGAAAGATAATAGGCGAGTACTTACAGGATATTCCTTGGTCCAGTTGTGGGTGCGCGGTTCAGCTATCCCACTTCTGAGATTTTGGAGTATCTCAGAAATAAACCACAACGACGTTCAAAACTTATTTATTTCCAAACTTATTATATATCTTTATAACTTCAAAACTTATCACGGCTTGGGACTAAACTTATTACCGTTTGCTTTTAACAAAACTTATTAACCACGTGTTCAAAACTTATTTTCTTCACGTCCGAACTCTCCAGTCGCTCGACACCGAATCCCGCCCACCTCGCTATCCCCGCCTTGCCAAGTGTGTTGTTCATTCCTACTCATTCCAACCATTCGTTCTACAGTGTTGCCAATAGTAAAACTAAAAAACATCAATAATTTCTACCGTACTTTAATTTTCTTTAAAACCTTACAAATGGACATCATATATTTTTTTAGTTTCATCGTTCTCTTATTTTAGAAGTTACAGGAGGGGGACTCACATTTTACCACTTTGGAAGTGTCTCTCGCGCAAACTATTCTGTTTAGAAAATTATTATTATAGCCTAACCTATCCATAGATACACGAATGGGTTTAATGAAAAAAAAAAATTGAGTTTCATTTCTATGTATGGGGAACCCTAAAAATTATTGTTTTTTTTCTATTTTGTGTGAAAATCTTAATGCGGTTTACAGAGTACATCTACTTATCAAATTTCAACAGTATAGCTCTTATAGTTTCGGAAAAAAGTGGCTGTGACATACAGACTTACAGACAGACAGACATGACGAATCCATAAGGGTTCCGTTTTTTGCCATTTGGCTACGGAACCCAAAAAATCGGCCAAGTACGAGTCGCACTCGCGCACCGAGGTTTCCGTACCACTAAGGTAAAAATGCTGTCTTACCACTTGACCAGTTTTTATTATTTGGTGTTACTCACCATATTTCAAGCTTGTAAGTGTTCCCGTTTGTTCCATAGAGCTAATACAAAAATTGAGCAACAATCGCCCAAAAAAAATACGTTTTACCCTTTATTTTGTGTATACCCCTTAATTTATTTTATTTTGTTTTTGTTTTTATGGCGGCAAGAGAAATACATAATCTGAGAAAATTTCAACTGAGCCCGCTGACAGACAGACAGACATCGGAGGCATATTGATAGAGTACCTTAGGGTAGAACCCTTAAAAACTATACAAACGTCAAACACTTTACACGAAAATAGTAATAAACTAAATCTGTCATAGAGTAAAGTCTGCAGTACATACAGTCGCTACTTACAGAGTTCCAAAGCTCGAACTTTACCAAACCGATACGCGGCAAACTTAGAGATAAATAAAAAGGGTGCGAGCCGTCCCATTTTTTCCCAACAACTCTTCGGAAACGAGAATATTTCCCGGCAAATTGCGGGAACAGGAAAAGTAGAATCGATTCGATTTCCAATCGGGAAATGGCGGTTGGAAATTGTAGCGGGAAGTGCTCTTAGGTGACGAAAATAAAGTTCTCGAAATAGGTGAGTAATTTTTTGTTGTTTTGATATAATGAAAATACATGTATTATTTTGTATTTAAATATGTTGAGAGGTTATTAACAGCTACTCATCACCATCATATCGTATGGGTTGTTAAGGGCTCTACACACCAAATTCGCCAACCCGCCGACATATGTTGGCAACTTTTTTCGGCGGACTATATTGGCGACTTCACTCATTACACGCTTGTCAGCGACATGTCGGCGGCTCGACATTTGTATGTACGCAAGTCGCTGATATGTCGGCGGGCAACACGCGCGGGCAAATGTTGCCGACATGATTCTTTTTAATAGGCCGCCGGGTTGTGTCGGCGGGCCGGCGGGTTTGGTGCTTATTGCCCTTTAGGTCAATGACCGACGACATCTTCTCTAATATGAATTTTCAGTTTTGTTAAAGATAACAGACCTTTTTCATGACGTGAACAAAATATAGTTATGAAGGCAATTTCAATAGTTCTTAATTCACCACTATGCTGTTTACTGCCAATCCAACACACCACCACGTCACCCTAGCCTGAGTCGCATTCTCCCCTTGATCCTGCGTCACCTATAGAGATCAGAAGATCCAGCAGAAGCAGATGTATTCCATGGCTGGAAGACTATAAGCAGAACAGCTGCAAACAATAATGTGCAACCTTCGTTGGGCTAAAAAACAAGTCTACAGTAACCTATCACAAACCATCATAACATCCTATAAAACGGCCACTGCAGGACAGGGAGCTCCCTCCAGAACTTCAGCAAAAACGATTGGTACTGTACAGATCTGAAGTCCCTTCATATAGGATCCTCAAATCAGATACGTGAAAGTTTTGGCCAAGGTTGATCGTTTAGAATAATATCCTTTAAGAATATTATATTTTTCCTGAATCCTACGTCATTCCGTCTTATATTTTTATAATATCTTGTAATTTACAGATTCTGCTCGGTGGAGAGTGGCAATAGAAGAATGAAAAAGAAACACACTTGTTATTTTAATACTTATATTAGAATATAAACCTAATCTTTACATGTCTAATTTATGTTATTTATTTTATTTTATATCACTATTTATTTAAATTTAGTTTCATATTGACAGGAGTAGTTCATCTGAATTCATGTAGTTTCATCAATTTAGGAAAGGTTTCATCTCATTTACAATGCAATATTAGAGCCGATAAGTTTCTGAAAAGAAACCTATGTTAATATAAACGAAGTAATAAAAATAATGTGGGGACAATCCCCAGGTTTGGGGCACCGCCATCGCCCCAAGCAGCTCGTCCTAGGCCTCCTCTACCCTAAGTCCTAGGTCCGAGGCATATCATCACCCAGCTCACGATGACATGACGCTAAACTACCCTAACAATCCAACTGGATCGTCAGGATTCTGATCATCCTCGCGGAGCTGGAAATCCCACCGAAAACTTAAACTACAGTAAAGACTAGGGTTAATGTATGTGGAGAGCGGAACTAACTAACCACAGTACAACCCAGACGGTGATGATGTCTCCCCCCGGTATGTTCATGCCCCGCGTCAAACCCGACTTCCACGTGGCCCACCTTTAAGGGACGATCACTGACTCACCCAGGGTTCACAGGGTATTGACTATTTCTTTTAGTCACCCATACCAGAGCTGGTCACCGAGCCCGCCAGGCACACGAAGCATACGGTCTTCCTTTAGGAAAACAGGGCACTCTCCATCATGAGCTATAAGAGCTCTTCCTGTAATCCCTCCGGGCAGACAATGACCGACATCATCGAATCCCTTAGTTTGTTTTGAAATAAGTTAAACTGAAAATAATTAGCCAGCTCCACACGTCCAAGTGTGAAGTCTGTACTAGATACGGGTATAGTATTATTGCTTGCATGGCCAGCCTAGATCAATAACGGTTTTATAACGAGAGACATAAAGAGTTTGAAGGGCAATCTCCCTCCCCCCAGTCACTGAGTGACTTTATTGCACCAACAAGGTCTCCGTATATCCTTCATAGCTCTCACTTGTGATGCGTAGCTAAATCTCTTTTCCGTTACCAACCCACGCAGGACAAGGATTATGTAGAGTAACCCCAGTCTAAACACTCATTTAAATAAAATGAATTGCATCTAAACTATAATGGGATTACCCAGCATATTTCGAAGAAGAACATATAAGAAGTAAGTATAACAAAAGATTACTGAAGGTAATCCTCAATTAAAAGTGAAGTATGATGACCAGAACCGAGAAGATACGGGATAGTAGTATCTAAGCTAGGTTGGGCCAAACATTTATGATTTAAGATCTTAAGGGAAAATCAAAAGCATCGAGTATTCAAAACCAAGAACACTGGGAGAATTTAGCGTAAACAACACTAGCTAAAACTCGATGTTCTTTAAAAGAGGACTCAAAAGAAGTATAAAAATGGGGTTATTGTATATACTTAAATATTCGGAACTTATTTACAATGAAAAGAAACTAAACATTATAATTTCTGTTCCATTTTTGTTTTCAAGAATCTATTTAGTAAAGTTAAGGTGGTTTCACACTGAGTCAAAGTATAATTTTAAGTATGATAATTTATGACAAGTTTTATTAAGGGAAAATTAAAACTTAGAATCTTATAAAGTTTAGATTCCTGTATGATTCAATGAAGATTAAATAAATTATTTAACTACTTTAGGATGACACACATAAAGTTCAGAGGTCCCCCAAGGTCAGAGTGTCGTACAGCCGTCGCAGCCTTATGGGCGAACGTCGTCAACACACTTTACAAGAAGCAACCCACGAACGAACGTAATGTCTCCATCAAGAATATTCTTCCTATTGATTCAGGACAATTCTAATTTATTCCTTATAAACAATTTAATGTCATTAGACTAAACTAGAATGTCCCTTCACATAAGAAGAAAGTTTTATGTTGTCTAACTACTCTACATTTGGTAATCTAACGCTAAGATCAGGAGGTCCTCCCGCGGTATATGCCACTCAAACGACGCAACCAATAGTGGGCAAGCGTTGTCAGCACATAACACAAGAAACATTATTTCCAAAATCCAACGTTAAAACACCTTGCTAATATCCCTCCATTTGTACTGGAGTAACACCAATTCATCCCATACATACAGATGGAAGAATCAGGATGAATCAGCGAAATCTCACACAAATAGAACGAGAAGAACTTTAGTATCAGACCCTTTTAGGCTTGAGGGCTCCGGCCCAAGTATGATTAAAATAAATAAATCCGAAGGTTGATATTATCAGATAGACTTAGACAGATACTCCAGTGACACGCGACATACATTAGCCACAACCAATATAGTGGACATCGGGGACACAAGTCACGAGGGCATCCATCCAAGCTTGGTTGAACTAAATAAACCTGAGAGCAGGCATTTCTTAATCTCAAAATCTGGGACTCCTATAGTATGAAAGTAAAAGGAAAGATAAGCACCTCCTATGAGCTTGAGTACTGAGATGTAGTAATGCTCTCAGCATGTTCCAATTTTGGGAAATTGAGGTAAAAGATTCAAAATCACTATCAAAGCAATTTATTATTACTTGAAATATTATTATTTATAATATTCACTCTACTTAAACTTACCCTTTATTTCACAATAAAATATCACAATCTATATCCAAGTTTTAGTTTTCAGATATATTATTTTAAGATTTTGAATTGACGTTCTAATTCTTTTGATCTGACGGAATATTTTTCTTAAATTTTATCATATGAAGACATTAGTATATTAAAAACTGGAATTTTGATTTAGGGCCAAAGATTTTATATTATTTTCTAAAAATGGTAATTATTTAATGTATTAATATTTTCTTCCATTTTGATTTTGGGTTTTGATTTATTTTTTGTTAAAGAGATAAAAAATTTATAAAGATTTCAAAATAGCGTCTAGCTTTGAGTAAAACTAAATCAAAAATGATTTATTTGTTGACTATTTGACAATAATGTCAAATAGACAATTCTACCTAAAAAAGTATAAAAATATACATCGTTTAAAGTCTCCTTGACTTGATGATAATAATATACATCGTCCAAAGTCACTTTTGAAATGTTGACAAAATATACAACATCTAAAGCCACCCCTAATCGATGACAATATATATACATCAGAGTCCAGTTTCCATGATTTCACCAAGGACTATTTTAATCAATTTCTCTGTAAAGGAAAGAATTAAACACAATGAAATTTACATTACCTTTACAATCCAAGCAATACCTTTTTTTAGCCTTCACGTTTTATCATTTGTGGTTTGCTTTTCCATGTCTATAATGTTCCTTGTAATTCCTGTACCTGTATAGAAATAGAACATTATCCTGCCTAGCTATACGCGAACAAAGACACTTGTAGAACTAGTTTATACTTAATTATGGGAAAAGAAAATCTTTATTACTATCTACAAATAACGACTCAGATTAGAAACACAGTATGTTATAATTTCCGCAGAGTTATTAATGTTTACAAACGAAAATCATTAAGTGGGAATATCAATTTACTTAAAGTATCACACAGTACAAGCCTCTTATGACCTCGCAGGTAGATCTGTAAAGCTGCAAATATTCTCCAATCAACTCTTCCTCTTTTGACATTGAAATCTGATTTTCTCAACGTTATTTAGCTCACATAACCTGGAAGAAACTATAAATTTCATTAAGTCACATTTCACCTTAACTCAAATACACACAACAACTTTGAACCGAAAATAAATAAAAGATGAAAACCACAAAATTGAATACTTACATAACATTAGTTTCACTCCACTTATTCTTTACACTTTGGAATCAAACCCTGAATGTTAGCATCTTGAAATTATGCGCAAATAAACCTTCCTATACTATATCCTACACGAAGCAATCCCTATCTTTATCTCAATTGAAGGAATCCACAATCCAGGATCATAGCCTCCTTCAAAAGATTCGTCTCATCAGCTGTATGAATTCTATTTTTTTCGCGAGCTACAAAACAAAAAAAAATTATAACTCACAGAAAACCAGCATACTATCGACTTTTCTTTCACAGACGTCTCAAAGTAACATCAAGAATATTTGGAACGTTTACCGATTCCATTCTTCCATTTTTCTCCGTTTTTCCCAAATTTCCCTTGCTTGACGGACCAAAATCTCTCTCACCTGAAACTTTAAAACATGTTAAAATTCTATTTGAGCTCCATTGCCCTCACTATTCAACAAATCCTGATTCTTAGTTTTCTTCTGTTGCTTTCGTTTATCAAAATTTTAGCAATTATTCCTTTTATCAGCAAAAATTTTTTCCTTCATTTTCCTTTTTTCGACCCTCTTCCGACCCTGTCACGACTGTCACCCCTTGTCATATTTTTCTACTCCCCGTTTATCGTTACACTTCTTGACACTTCCTCTAAATAGTATTTTATGCATTTAAAATTTTTTTAGGGTTCCGCAAGTGCACAGCCTCCCCCAAAATTTTATTATTTCGAAAAATCTAAGAAAACATTTTTTTTTTTTTTCGAGAATTCTAAAATTTTCAATTTTAAATTAATTTTTTTTTTTTTATTATTATTATTATTTTATTAAAATAAAACCTCCTATATTGGCCCTTAAATTTTTTTATTCACAAATACAATAAACAAAACAAATAACTAAACTACTAATATTATAAATCATTAAACTAAATTAATTTTTTATTCAAAATTATTAAAATTATTTAACATGTTTATCTAAATTTAGATTTATTTCAGTTCAACCCTGATTATATAACCAAATTAAATTTGTATTAAATTATAAATTATTATAATTCATTATATTTTTAAAACGAAGTCGATTTAATAATGCCAGTCAATTCACTAACAAATTGACTCACTATATACTATAATCAAAATAGTCTTCTAATATTAATTATTAAATTAAAACTAATAAAATTATATTAATTAGGTTGTGACCAGGAATATCTCAATTCCTCTAAAGTTAAAATTTATGATATAATCCCGTGAAAATCTCAATAGCTAACATCCTAAGTATAATATTTAGCCAAATGGACTGCATTATAAACTCCTTTGACACTTTGAGTTTCAGGATCAACGAGAATATACACATTAGCATATTTTATTCCTCCAATTCGATATGGTCCATCATATAATAAATCAAATTTCTTAGTTTTATTTCGACTAGAATCCGATTTATTAAGCCTCCTTAATTTTACCAAATCACCAACTTGAAAATCTATCAACTTATGAGTTCTATTGAATCTATCCTGCCGCTTCTGACTCGAAAGTCTAAGGTTTTCTCTAACTTCCTCTCTAATTTGGTCTAATGTTTTATTCGTGAGTGCCCGTGGTAGAAAACGGTCTACTTTAAGTTTCTCTGAATTTCCAAATAATATTTCATTAGGAGAAAATTTCGTACTCTCATGGAACGTATTATTATACAATTCCTCAATCTCCAACAAGTAATGATCCCATCTAGTATGGTCATCATGACAATAAATTCTAAAGAATTTGTTTAATTCTTTATTCACTCGTTCGGTAGTGTTAGGTCGAGGATTACGAATAGTAGTATACAAAGTCTTAATTCTCAAAGCTCTGAGTCCATTTTTCCACTTGTGACTAATAAATTGTTTTCCGTTATCTGTCATAACAGCTTTAGGTTGTATTATTTCTGTGAACACTCTCATACAATAAAGCACTGAGTCTGCTGAAGCTCCACGAAGTCCGAAAAGTTTAATAAATTTACTAAAAGAATCCTGTATTACAAAAATGTAAATATAACCAGCCTCAGTTTTAGGTAGTGGTCCGAAAATATCAGCCATTACTAATTCACCCGGGTTTTCAGTTAAAATCGATTTACATTTCCCTACCCCTTTTATATAGTCAGGTCTAGAAAGCTGACAAACATGGCACTTCTGAATACAAGACTTCACTGTCTTACCCATATTTATCCAATAACACCTTAATTGTAAATATTTCAAAGTTTTATATGCGCCAAGATGACCCATCTCTATATGTACCTGTTTACAAATCTCTTCTTGTAGAACCTTGGGCATAAACAAAACGTAATCTCCACGTACAGTTTTAAAATAAAGTAGATCATTATTGACAATACAACGCAGAGTTATACGCGTAAATCTATCTGTTCTTTCGGGAACTCTAGAAACATTTATTCTCTCCTTAATCCCACATATGACGTTATCAAGCCGTTGATATTCCATCATACGTTGTAATTTATTTTTCAAGTCACGGTCAGTAGAAACACCTACATACATAACAGTTGGATACCACACCTTCTCTTCTTGCAAAACTCCCCCTGGCGGATATCTAGATAAAATATCTACCCCAATATTTTCTACACCTTTTACATGTTCGACTTCGAAGTCAAATTGTTCAAGAAATAAAATCCAACGTGTGACTCTACTATTGTATAATTTCATTTGTTTCATGAAAGTTAATGCCTTATGATCTGTACGAACAACAAATTTCGCTCCTCTTAAATAAGTCTCAAACTTTTTCACAGAATAAATAATAGCCCACAACTCTTGTTCAGTTACAGTCCAACGTAATTCAGAACCCCGTAGTGCACGACTACAGAATCCCAAAATTTTAACCTCACCATTATTTCCAATCTGAAACAATGATCCGGCTATTCCGATCCCTGAACTGTCGGTCTGTAAATAATATAATTTATCCTGATCTGGATGGCTCAATAGAATCGTTGTAATAAATTCTTCCTTTATATTATTGAAAGCTCGATCTAATTCTTCATCCCAAAACCATGCTTGGTTTTTCTTTAATAACCTAGTTAATGGAGCAGTCAAAATACTATAGTTTTTAATGAAACGTCTATAATAATTACAAAGTCCCAAAAATCCTCTTAACTGTTTTTGTTTCTTTGGAATAGGGAATTCCTTTATAGCTTTTATTTTATCCGGGTTAGGTTTAATTCCCGAAGTTGTAACTATATGCCCTAACATTTTTACTTCACTGCAGAAAAAGTTGCACTTTGCAAAATTACAAGTCATTCCAGCTGATTCTAAACGATCCAAAACTATATCAATATGATCCAAATGGTCTTGCCAAGTCCCACTCGTTAGGATTGCAAGATCATCCAAATAATTGACACAAAACTCTCTAACACCAGGACCCAATATAATGTCCATTGCGCGACAAAAGGACCCTACTGACGTTTTAAGTCCTTGCGGAAGCACGTTGTATACGTAAGACTTTCCATTAACTGTAAATCCAGTATATTTTTTTACTGTCCTCAGTCAACGGTATTTGAAAATAAGCGTTATTTAAATCAATCAATGTTATAAATTTTACACCAAGAAAAGCATTAAGTATGTCAATCTGTAAAGGCGGTGCTTCTACTTCTGGAACCATATTTTTATTGATTTCCCTAGCATCAAGTAATATTCTAACAGATCCATCGGGTTTTCCAGTGAAAGTTAGAGGACTACAAAAATTTGTAGTTTTCCTCGATATAATCCCTAATTCTTCCATCTCCCTCAACTTTTCTTCTACTTTTGCCCTATGTGCGTATGGTATAGGATAGGTTCGTTGAATCCTTGGAGTACCCTCAATCATTTTAATGTCATGAGTATAACAGTTTGCCCTTCCAAGTTTCTTTGTAAAAACTTGCATATGGGATCTCAAAACATTAAAAATTTGTTCCTTCTCTACATCAGACAAATCCATTCCCAACCGAATACTTTTAAACAAATCTAATAATTGCTTTTCTTCACCGCCTTCTTTTTCGTTTTGTTCCTCTATTCCAGATATTAGATTTATTCGATTCTCTTCTAAAAACCCACTAGAAAGATTTCGAAACGGAATAGTAATCTCTCCTTGTCCAACGATACCCAATTCTAATGTTTGTGGTTCTTTTAAATGCAAAACAGCGTTGTGCGCAACTAACCAATCTACCCCAAGGATAGCAGAACAAGTTAACTTAGCAATCACTAAAAATCCCGTATCAATATCAAATGAACCACACGTCAACGGTATAGAGACTAGTTTTTTTATTTGGAGACTCTTTTGTCCAACGGCTCCCCTCACACATATTGGTCTAACTGGTAACGCTGGGAATTCTAACTTTAATTCTCCTTGTAAACTCTCTAAGAATTCTTCCGAAATACAAGTTACTTCACTTCCAGTGTCTACCAAGAGAACTATAGATTGCCCCAAAATTTGTAACTCTATTTCTGATTTAAATTTGGGCCCCTCATTCTCAAAGCAAACCTCTTCATCATATAAAGAGTTACCTTCATATTCTTTAATGAACTGGTTATATATTGGTTGATTTTGTTTAATCACGGAAACGTCAAAAACTTTAATTAAATCTAAGACTGTTTGTTTATTATTATATTCTTCTGAAGAATATCCTAAACCTTCTCTATCACAATTCGTTCTAGTATTATTCGGGGAAACAGGATATAAGATCCCTTCTTGGTCACAACCCAATCCTACCCCTGGCTTCCAACCTTGTTTTATTAAATATTTTACAGGAAAAAGATAATTTAGTTTTTTGTTAATTGCGGCCACCTCCTGCTTATTGGAAATGGCCCCAACTAGTTTAAATCTTCTTCTTGAATTATTTCATCAGTGATCCTTCCCCTTGAAGTCTCCCCCTCGATGTGAGCCACCACTTTTGGTTTTTTATAAAATGGCTTGTCTTTATTTGAAACGAAAGGACTTTGACGCTTTGTTCCCCTATCAGCTCCAGTAGAGGAGTCAAAGGAAGAAGATCCACATTGTTTATTCACGTCATCCAATTCACGAAGAAACTCTGTTGCCTCAATCAAAGTATTTCCTTTCTTCATCCGCCAAGCATATTGTACATCCTTCGGAAAGTGTCTCATCAAATCCTCCACTATTTGCCATTCAGGAATTGGTCTAGACATCATCTTTGCTTGCCCTGCTAAACTAACGAAATGTTCTAGCATTGTTCCATTTTCCTTAGACCAAGTGCCATTCACAATCATTCTTCTCAAGGTGTTTTGTTCGGCTTCTCCCCAATAAGCATCCAAAAAGTCTCTTTTGAAATCCGACTGTGTAAACCATCTCTGTCTATAAATTCTGGCCCATTTACGAACATCACCTTCTAAACAACTGATTATAGTTTCAATTGTAGCATCTTCATTAGGCATCCTCCGTAAATAATTCTGAAGATCCTCCAAAAACGACACTGGATGTACCCCAAATCTTCCAGGAAAACGTGGTTTTTCGACTCTTGTATCAATCACCGGGCATATATTAATCGGTGCTTCATGCCTTTCAGACGAAGCTGATGCAGCGTTAGTTTCCCGAGCTTGCGACAGCTGATTCTCTAAGTTCGACACCTTCTGTGTCAGAATTCCCATGTTTCTTCGAAGTTGGCGAAACATAGTGGAGTTGCGTAAAGAAGGTCGTGGACGTTCTTCTTGCTGACCTGTCCTTTCTAATTCATCTTGTCCCTGAGATGATCTAAGATTATAACGAGGAGGCATTTTTTTCTTTTCTTTGGATACTGAAAGTTTATTACAAATTATAGGTTGGAATTTTGTTTAAATTAAAGAATAGAAAGCTTATCTAATATTCTTTCCTTAACTTCCCAAAACTGTTGCTTTATGGAGCTAATATTTTGATCTCCATCGATAATCTCTATCCTGTCAAAATCTTCCTTTATATTAGGGTTCAATAACCATTCCTCATGAATGTTGTGAATCCTCTCTATATAATCTAACGTTATCCCTGTCTCTTCAGGTCGACCACGACTTAGGGCTCTCTGATAAGAAACCATAGGGGAAGTCCTAAGATAAACCACTAAATTAATTCGAGTAACCAATTGTTCTTTGAAATAAGAATAGGTTTCATCTAAAACTGCAAACTCAGCCGGGTGCAACAATTCACTCTCTTGCAATTCCCTAATAAAACAATTTTTGGCTGAATAGATGGAACGTTCCATAACTTTAATCTTAGCGCTAGATTCTTTCGTATGATTCTCTAACATTGTTAGAAGAACATAATTTTGAAAACAGAAACCCCACTTCTTAGGATTTTCCTTAAATAACTGGAAGAGATTGACGCCAGATAAATTAGTCCATTTATCAATTGGTTCTGGTATTATCTCAAAATCAGAGTTGCCTCCCAAAGCTGCCAACAAAGTAGACTTCCCTGACCCTATGTTTCCTTCTATTGAGACTGTAAAATTTCCCATCTTTATTCTGAAACAAGGAATGCATCATATTTTCTATGGTTTCCAAAACAAATAACCCTAAGCTAAAACCAATTCTAACGTCCCGCTTAACAACTTTAACTTAGATAAACTTTACTCTCAAGTTTCTTCAGTTCAAAACTCGAAATTAGTGTATTTTTCATTTTGTTTCTTTTTTCACTCTTCAATACCTCTCTCGCTTGAAACCAGCATATCCTGGTCACGGCACCAGCTGTACAGATCTGAAGTCCCTTCATATAGGATCCTCAAATCAGATACGTGAAAGTTTTGGCCAAGGTTGATCGTTTAGAATAATATCCTTTAAGAATATTATATTTTTCCTGAATCCTACGTCATTCCGTCTTATATTTTTATAATATCTTGTAATTTACAGATTCTGCTCGGTGGAGAGTGGCAATAGAAGAATGAAAAAGAAACACACTTGTTATTTTAATACTTATATTAGAATATAAACCTAATCTTTACATGTCTAATTTATGTTATTTATTTTATTTTATATCACTATTTATTTAAATTTAGTTTCATATTGACAGGAGTAGTTCATCTGAATTCATGTAGTTTCATCAATTTAGGAAAGGTTTCATCTCATTTACAATGCAATATTAGAGCCGATAAGTTTCTGAAAAGAAACCTATGTTAATATAAACGAAGTAATAAAAATAATGTGGGGACAATCCCCAGGTTTGGGGCACCGCCATCGCCCCAAGCAGCTCGTCCTAGGCCTCCTCTACCCTAAGTCCTAGGTCCGAGGCATATCATCACCCAGCTCACGATGACATGACGCTAAACTACCCTAACAATCCAACTGGATCGTCAGGATTCTGATCATCCTCGCGGAGCTGGAAATCCCACCGAAAACTTAAACTACAGTAAAGACTAGGGTTAATGTATGTGGAGAGCGGAACTAACTAACCACAGTACAACCCAGACGGTGATGATGTCTCCCCCCGGTATGTTCATGCCCCGCGTCAAACCCGACTTCCACGTGGCCCACCTTTAAGGGACGATCACTGACTCACCCAGGGTTCACAGGGTATTGACTATTTCTTTTAGTCACCCATACCAGAGCTGGTCACCGAGCCCGCCAGGCACACGAAGCATACGGTCTTCCTTTAGGAAAACAGGGCACTCTCCATCATGAGCTATAAGAGCTCTTCCTGTAATCCCTCCGGGCAGACAATGACCGACATCATCGAATCCCTTAGTTTGTTTTGAAATAAGTTAAACTGAAAATAATTAGCCAGCTCCACACGTCCAAGTGTGAAGTCTGTACTAGATACGGGTATAGTATTATTGCTTGCATGGCCAGCCTAGATCAATAACGGTTTTATAACGAGAGACATAAAGAGTTTGAAGGGCAATCTCCCTCCCCCCAGTCACTGAGTGACTTTATTGCACCAACAAGGTCTCCGTATATCCTTCATAGCTCTCACTTGTGATGCGTAGCTAAATCTCTTTTCCGTTACCAACCCACGCAGGACAAGGATTATGTAGAGTAACCCCAGTCTAAACACTCATTTAAATAAAATGAATTGCATCTAAACTATAATGGGATTACCCAGCATATTTCGAAGAAGAACATATAAGAAGTAAGTATAACAAAAGATTACTGAAGGTAATCCTCAATTAAAAGTGAAGTATGATGACCAGAACCGAGAAGATACGGGATAGTAGTATCTAAGCTAGGTTGGGCCAAACATTTATGATTTAAGATCTTAAGGGAAAATCAAAAGCATCGAGTATTCAAAACCAAGAACACTGGGAGAATTTAGCGTAAACAACACTAGCTAAAACTCGATGTTCTTTAAAAGAGGACTCAAAAGAAGTATAAAAATGGGGTTATTGTATATACTTAAATATTCGGAACTTATTTACAATGAAAAGAAACTAAACATTATAATTTCTGTTCCATTTTTGTTTTCAAGAATCTATTTAGTAAAGTTAAGGTGGTTTCACACTGAGTCAAAGTATAATTTTAAGTATGATAATTTATGACAAGTTTTATTAAGGGAAAATTAAAACTTAGAATCTTATAAAGTTTAGATTCCTGTATGATTCAATGAAGATTAAATAAATTATTTAACTACTTTAGGATGACACACATAAAGTTCAGAGGTCCCCCAAGGTCAGAGTGTCGTACAGCCGTCGCAGCCTTATGGGCGAACGTCGTCAACACACTTTACAAGAAGCAACCCACGAACGAACGTAATGTCTCCATCAAGAATATTCTTCCTATTGATTCAGGACAATTCTAATTTATTCCTTATAAACAATTTAATGTCATTAGACTAAACTAGAATGTCCCTTCACATAAGAAGAAAGTTTTATGTTGTCTAACTACTCTACATTTGGTAATCTAACGCTAAGATCAGGAGGTCCTCCCGCGGTATATGCCACTCAAACGACGCAACCAATAGTGGGCAAGCGTTGTCAGCACATAACACAAGAAACATTATTTCCAAAATCCAACGTTAAAACACCTTGCTAATATCCCTCCATTTGTACTGGAGTAACACCAATTCATCCCATACATACAGATGGAAGAATCAGGATGAATCAGCGAAATCTCACACAAATAGAACGAGAAGAACTTTAGTATCAGACCCTTTTAGGCTTGAGGGCTCCGGCCCAAGTATGATTAAAATAAATAAATCCGAAGGTTGATATTATCAGATAGACTTAGACAGATACTCCAGTGACACGCGACATACATTAGCCACAACCAATATAGTGGACATCGGGGACACAAGTCACGAGGGCATCCATCCAAGCTTGGTTGAACTAAATAAACCTGAGAGCAGGCATTTCTTAATCTCAAAATCTGGGACTCCTATAGTATGAAAGTAAAAGGAAAGATAAGCACCTCCTATGAGCTTGAGTACTGAGATGTAGTAATGCTCTCAGCATGTTCCAATTTTGGGAAATTGAGGTAAAAGATTCAAAATCACTATCAAAGCAATTTATTATTACTTGAAATATTATTATTTATAATATTCACTCTACTTAAACTTACCCTTTATTTCACAATAAAATATCACAATCTATATCCAAGTTTTAGTTTTCAGATATATTATTTTAAGATTTTGAATTGACGTTCTAATTCTTTTGATCTGACGGAATATTTTTCTTAAATTTTATCATATGAAGACATTAGTATATTAAAAACTGGAATTTTTGATTTAGGGCCAAAGATTTTATATTATTTTCTAAAAATGGTAATTATTTAATGTATTAATATTTTCTTCCATTTTGATTTTGGGTTTTGATTTATTTTTTGTTAAAGAGATAAAAAATTTATAAAGATTTCAAAATAGCGTCTAGCTTTGAGTAAAACTAAATCAAAAATGATTTATTTGTTGACTATTTGACAATAATGTCAAATAGACAATTCTACCTAAAAAAGTATAAAAATATACATCGTTTAAAGTCTCCTTGACTTGATGATAATAATATACATCGTCCAAAGTCACTTTTGAAATGTTGACAAAATATACAACATCTAAAGCCACCCCTAATCGATGACAATATATATACATCAGAGTCCAGTTTCCATGATTTCACCAAGGACTATTTTAATCAATTTCTCTGTAAAGGAAAGAATTAAACACAATGAAATTTACATTACCTTTACAATCCAAGCAATACCTTTTTTTAGCCTTCACGTTTTATCATTTGTGGTTTGCTTTTCCATGTCTATAATGTTCCTTGTAATTCCTGTACCTGTATAGAAATAGAACATTATCCTGCCTAGCTATACGCGAACAAAGACACTTGTAGAACTAGTTTATACTTAATTATGGGAAAAGAAAATCTTTATTACTATCTACAAATAACGACTCAGATTAGAAACACAGTATGTTATAATTTCCGCAGAGTTATTAATGTTTACAAACGAAAATCATTAAGTGGGAATATCAATTTACTTAAAGTATCACACAGTACAAGCCTCTTATGACCTCGCAGGTAGATCTGTAAAGCTGCAAATATTCTCCAATCAACTCTTCCTCTTTTGACATTGAAATCTGATTTTCTCAACGTTATTTAGCTCACATAACCTGGAAGAAACTATAAATTTCATTAAGTCACATTTCACCTTAACTCAAATACACACAACAACTTTGAACCGAAAATAAATAAAAGATGAAAACCACAAAATTGAATACTTACATAACATTAGTTTCACTCCACTTATTCTTTACACTTTGGAATCAAACCCTGAATGTTAGCATCTTGAAATTATGCGCAAATAAACCTTCCTATACTATATCCTACACGAAGCAATCCCTATCTTTATCTCAATTGAAGGAATCCACAATCCAGGATCATAGCCTCCTTCAAAAGATTCGTCTCATCAGCTGTATGAATTCTATTTTTTTCGCGAGCTACAAAACAAAAAAAAATTATAACTCACAGAAAACCAGCATACTATCGACTTTTCTTTCACAGACGTCTCAAAGTAACATCAAGAATATTTGGAACGTTTACCGATTCCATTCTTCCATTTTTCTCCGTTTTTCCCAAATTTCCCTTGCTTGACGGACCAAAATCTCTCTCACCTGAAACTTTAAAACATGTTAAAATTCTATTTGAGCTCCATTGCCCTCACTATTCAACAAATCCTGATTCTTAGTTTTCTTCTGTTGCTTTCGTTTATCAAAATTTTAGCAATTATTCCTTTTATCAGCAAAAATAGCTTTTTTCCTTCATTTTCCTTTTTTCGACCCTCTTCCGACCCTGTCACGACTGTCACCCCTTGTCATATTTTTCTACTCCCCGTTTATCGTTACACTTCTTGACACTTCCTCTAAATAGTATTTTATGCATTTAAAATTTTTTTAGGGTTCCGCAAGTGCACAGTACTTTAGAGGAGATTTACCATAGTCACCACGCTTGTAAGCGTTGCGGCTGGCGACCGCTGTTGTTCGTGACCGCCGTATGTAAGATGGTATGATACATAAAAATATACTGTTGCCCATCCTCGAGTTCATAAGCCTTTAGTTGCCTCTTACGACATCCATGGGTTGAGATGGGTGGGACACAATGATCACATATGGGTGGGACCTGGGTGGGACACAATGATTCTCAAATCAACTCCAACTCCATTGGAGTTGATTTGAGGGTAACGCGAAACAAACCCCCGTGCTATTTGTCCACTAAAAATACTGACGATTCAAATGCACAATACGTTTTCCCAATGTATATTTTTAGGCTAGCTGTAGTCACTCTGGTCACGTATCGCAGATTTTTTTGGTTAACGATTGGTTTTGTGTAGAATTTCTATTTCACCAAATATAATGATTACACTCACACTTCCAAACAAAGCTACAATTTTTTATCAAGGACAATAACATGGACACTATTGGACACGTAAGGGAACAGGTTGTCAAAAATTGAAAGGGGATCAGTCAACGTAACTGAAAAACTTACAGTGAATAAAACTTTCAGGAAATGTTAAAAAGTTCAGCCTCTCCATACGTGGGACACTCAGAAATATTTGCGACACTAAAAAAAAATGTTCTACAGGTACATATATTTTTATTAAATCTTTTCAAAGTACTCTCCACCAGCCTCTATACAAAGATTCATGCGTCTGAACCAGTTTTCAAAACACTTTTTCCAGTCCGCCGTAGACACCTCGTTTACAGCCTGCTCGAACGCAGCCAGCGCATCTTCCGGCGACGAAAATTGTATCCCCTTGAGCTGATTTTTTATTTTTGGAAATAAAAAGAAGTCACACGGTGCTAGATCAGGGCTGTAAGGAGGGTGACCCAGGAGTTTGACTGGTGTGCTGTCCAGGAAGTCCCTCGTTTTGAGCGCGGTGTGTGCAGGCGCATTGTCGTGGTGGAGCAGTAGTCCGCGGAGCCCTGTGTTTGGTCGCTTGTTGCTCACAACAGAAAAAACTTCTGGTAAACATTTGGTAGTATACCATTCGGCGTTGATGCTTCTTTGATCTCGTAAGGGAATTGAGGCCAAGTGGCCAGTCAAATTAAAAAAGCTGGCGATCAAAATCTTCCCCCCGCTTCGAGATCGCTTCACTTTGGTAGGCGTTGGTTCATTTTGAAACACCCAAACTGTCGACTGGCGCTTGGTTTCTGGATCGTATTGATAAATCCAGGACTCATCACCTGTTACGATGTCGTAAACACGCCGAGACGAGCCTGCTTCAAATTTGTTCAGCATATCACGGCACCATTCCACCCGGGCCTGCTTCTGAGCGTCGGTGAGGTAGTGCGGCACCCAGCGCGATACTATCCTCCTCACGCGAAGATGCCCGTGTAGAATCTCGTGAACGCTTCCCGATCCAATCTTTAATATGTGCTGAATCTCCTGATATGTAATTCGCCTATTATCTTGGATTAAATTTTTCACTGCTAGCACGTTTTCTTCCGTAATAGCCGTCAAAGGGCGACCGCTTCTTTCTTCATCCCCCAAGGTTGGTCGACCGCGCCTAAATTCGTTATACCAACGATACACGGTTGCCTTGGAGGGGCCTTCATCCATAAATGCCATTTGAAGTCTATCGAACGATTCATCCGGTTTCAGGCGACACTTGAAATCGTAAAAAATCATAGCTCTAAAATGTTCCCGGCGCAGATCCATTTTTCAGTAAGACACGATACTTTGAATTGGCTCGCAAAAAATGTGGAGGGAAATTTTGAAAATGGAACACACATATTTTTACTTACAAGTAATCATATTTTCGAAAAAGATTCTGACCGGCCAGTCTCCCATATATAAAAACTATTTTTCGCAATACTTTCTGAGTGGCCTGGTACAAAATTGCAAACTTGATTGAACTTTGGGCGAAATTTGTCCAATTACATTGACTTATCAGTGATCATGCGCTTTTAGGTTTTGTCAACCTCTCACTTACACCTTGGATGTACTGATTTAATTGCATATAATATCAGCCTCAACCGGAAGTTGAACCTGGAATGTTAGGTAATGTTGCAAAAATAGACCATTTTATATATTCCCTTAGTATATTCCATACATAACATCACGCCTTGTTCGTCGTATATTCCATCCGACCTTTTATCCTCCTCAGCCCAGAAAGCATACCTGATAAGATCTGAAATCTGGCATTTTATCTAGGCAACGAAGCGGATCGTTGTATGAAGACCTCCGCATTAAATCCTCAGTCGATGAAACTTTGCTGGGGTATTACACTACATGAGACAAACCTTCTGTAAAAAAAAATCGGTATTTTAAATTTTTCCATACAAAAATTACAAAAAATTTATGAACTTTTTTTTTCTACATTTTTTTTTTATATTTTGAATTTACATTTAATTCATGATTCTTCATCATCCTGTCAAATAAAATCTGCCTCAGAGATATATGTTGGGGTCAACTATTTACAGGACAGGAGGGGTAGTTATCAAAATTTTAAAAAATTGTCGCAAAATGTTATGCCAACAAAAACCCTACACAATAATCCGATGTTTTACCTTAAACAGATGCAAATAAGTTTTTACAACAGAAAACACGAAAACCCTTTGTTAAATATAATTAAGCGAATTAAAACCATTAAAACGTTACCATGGAAATTTCACTGCACGAAACACATTAGTTTAGCACTACCCTCATATCTAATTGCTCACAAGTCTGTCCAGCGCACTCTACATATGAACGAAACGTAATGCTTTCTACAAACAAAGGAAGCAACGAAATTTATTCAAACATGCGCTTTTTGGACGCATTTTGGAAGCCAAAAGGAGGACTTTGATAAATATGAACAACAATGGTGGCACATTAAATAACACATTTACAGTGGAGTTTAAATTTACGATAACTTTCACTATGTCTTTAGACACAGAATAAATTACACATACACAAAATCCGACCCACCAAGCTTTGTACCTTGGTTGTAACGATAGCACGTAATTCCACTATAAGTCAAACCCTTTACAGCTTTGTGATTCCTATAAACACTTGAACGATTTGGTCCAACTTTTCCAAGTTTTTGGTTTACAACACTTTTACTTAATTAACAAAATTGCCTTTCTCAACATAAAACTGCAGCAACGATAAATAATGCTAACTCACTTAATCTTCGGGGCTAAAACAATCTTCGATATTTGAGATTTCGATCCTATATTTTTATAAATTAAACGATTTCATTCAATTTTCAACACTTTACATGGAAAAACAAAATGCACGGTGAAACTACTGAGGACCTATGGGGAATGTCAGTAAAAGTCTGTAGTGCGATCATTGATACTATATCTCCATATTTAGCTGTTATATTCAATGATTGTGTCGATCATGGTACATTTCCTGACTTAATGAAAAAAAGTAAAGTAGTTCCATTATTCAAAGCTGGTGACAAAAAGGATCCCAGTAATTTTAGACCAATATCAGTCTTACCTGTACTTAGTAAAATTTTTGAAAAGGTCATACTCAATCAAATGCTTTTACACTTCAATAGAAATAACTTACTACATGGCCATCAATTTGGTTTCACGAAAGGGCGTAGTACAACGGATGCCGGGACTGCACTTTTAAAATACATCTTTTGCGCGTGGGAAAAATCTGAAGATGCTATTGGTATCTTCTGTGATCTATCCAAAGCATTTGATTGCGTAGATCATAGCACATTGTTGCTAAAACTTGAACATTACGGTGTTAAGAATAATTCACTTAAACTACTTAGGTCATATTTGGAAAACAGGATTCAAAAGGTACAAGTAAACAGGACGAAATCACTGGGATCTGTTGTCAAAATTGGCGTACCTCAAGGGTCCATATTAGGGCCATTTTTATTCCTTATTTATATTAATGACCTTCCTTCTGTGGTGAAGAATCTGTCAAAGATTGTGTTATTTGCTGATGATACTTCATTAATATTCAATGTAAGTAGGAAATCACAAAATTATAACGAAGTCAACGATGCACTTGGACAGATTCATGCATGGTTTACTGTTAACAATCTAGTCCTAAACGCCAAAAAAACTAAATGTATTAAATTTGCACTACCAAATGTAAGGTCTACTTCACATAACATAGTATTAAATAATGAGCCATTAGATTTTGTAAATAGTACAGTTTTCTTAGGGTTAACACTAGACTCTAAACTTCAATGGGGCCCTCATATAACGGCTCTTTCTGGTCGATTGAGCTCGGCTGCATATGCTGTTAGAAAAATCAGACAACTTACTGATGTAGCTACTGCAAGGCTGGTTTACTTTAGCTACTTCCATAGCATTATGTCTTATGGCATACTGCTTTGGGGCCGAGCAGCTGATATACATTCAATATTCGTTTTACAAAAGAGGGCTATAAGAGCAATTTATTGCCTGAAGACTCGTGATTCCCTGAGAGAACTGTTCAAGGAAATCAACATTATGACAGTGCCATGCCAGTATATCTATGAAAATATAATGTATGCTAGAAAGAACATTCATCAATTACCAAAAATTTGTGACAGGCATAATTTTAATACTAGAAATAAGCATAAAATTGATCAACCATATACTAGATTAACTAAAGTCAATACATCTTTCGTTGGTCTGTGTATACGATACTACAACAAAATACCTGACAATATAGTGCAGTTACCTGAGAGAAAGTTTAAAGAATGTGTAAAGCAAACGTTATGTAAAAAAGCTTACTATAGATTAGATGACTATATGAATGACAAAGAGGTATGGTGCTCTGATATTCCAGCGAAACACAAGAAACACATTGTAAAAAGCCGACTCTTAAAGTAGGCCGTGCTGCAGTGGTTTCTTGCCGTTTCTTTTACGCTGCCATAGCACGATCCGAAACGGCGTAGACTCGCTCTATTTGCATTGTATTCTGCATGACATTCAATAAGTATTCTGTAAAGAATCTACATTGAATAAAATTATCTGAATCTGAATCTGAATCTGATCCAAACTAAGAATGGTAACTGTTAATAATTACGACTTCTTAGTTACATCTACTAAACACTGTAGATTTATTTACTCGTACAACCGTGAGCCTTAATGAAGATTTCGACTTCGTGTACAGAATTGCAAGTCATTAGGAGAATGTAAACTAAACCAGTGAGACACAGGTAATAGCTCAACATAATAAATAGGTTCAGAAGGCGTGCTTCATTCAAAGCATTAGAACCCGCTCACTCACAAATAAATGGTCGCGTATCGCGTCTCAGGCTAAACTGTAGGTGAAGCAGCGCAAGCAGCGTGCAAACAGCTTCAACAAAATGGCCTCTGTAGGAAAAGGTTTATGCTCGTTAATTTTTTATGTAAAATTTAAGAGTTTTTTTTCCAGTTACCTGACCGTGTTAGAAATACGATGCTGCGATCTCAGACCCAGA
This sequence comes from Athrips mouffetella, assembly GCA_947532105.1. Lineage (NCBI taxonomy): Eukaryota > Metazoa > Arthropoda > Insecta > Lepidoptera > Gelechiidae > Athrips > Athrips mouffetella. Next base: position 2,675,312 of record OX383964.1, on the reverse strand, counting down.
TCACAGATGTAGCTCAAATAGCCGCTTATCTCAAATGGGATTGGGCCGGTCATGTCGCCTAGCTAAAACAACCACCACTTGGGAACCAAACACCAGAAGACGTTGTGGTCGACTTCGAAGAGATGGGAAGACAAGCTGAATGAACACGCTTGTCAGTGGCAAAAGCAAGCTCAAAACCGGGATGTGTTTCTACACACGTCCTTCTGGACGGGATGGAGGCTTTTGCCCTGCAGTGGGATACGACCGATTCCTAAATAAAATAAAAACCTGATATCACACCAGTTTTCTTATCACCAAACTGTATACGCAAACGTCTGTGCAAGGGCACAGATTAAATAATAGTAAACTGACGGCAAGTGTAAGTTTTATTGTTGTGTGAAGTGAGCCTTCTGTACATAATTTTCATTTTGTGGTAGTGGTGAGCTTGTGCTAACACAGGAGATGAATGAATATTCAGTCTATTCATATTATGACTGTAAGAGGATTTCAGGGAATGGATTATTTATTTAAAACCGTATATCTCCAGAAAATTTATCTTTGGATTTTCCTTCAAAAGTAAAATACGAGGCAAAGAAACTCGGTACTTACTTATTATATTTAAATTTTTTTTTTTTGCTTTTGTTTTCATGATAAGGTCAAAGATAGCGTCCATATCTTTCCTAAACCGAATCAAAATATGTAAATTTATAATGAGAGCATGGAATTGAATCTTTTTTCAATTTTTTTTCAATATTTAGTTATAAAATAAATATGCATCTAGTTTTTTTATTTTGCCTTAGTATAAGTAGTAGTAGCTCTATTTCACCCCAAAAAAGTCGAAAGGGAAAGGAGGCTTTTTGAGTTAATAACGACTCAAAGAATTCTTTGTTTTATTTTATTATTTGAATAAAATTATATCGCTTATGACTTGTATCTTAAGAAACTAGGTTCGAAGTCTCGAAGTTTGCGTGAGTAGAACTCCCCGCAACTCCTTTTAACACTTCAAATGCTATTTACATTTTATTGCGTTGCGATCCGCAACTCCGACCGCTTTATTTGTTGCGACGACATTTTCTTTTGAGACGAGCTTTGTTTTAAGGAAACTCACGTAAAACTCATTTATTTCAAAAGTTGCATGGGGCTGTTTCTTTTATTGTCAATGGGCTTACTCATGACCTCGATCTAGTCTTGAGGACAGTGATGAGGTCGACGATGGGACTAACTCTCCCAGAAGAAGACTATTCACTCGGGACATGAATAGATTCGGGTTAAAAAGTATAGATACACTAATACACTTGTAAAGACGGCTGATTCATAGTATGTGAGAACATTTTTAATGGCTAGTTTTATGTCTTAAAGACAGATTAGTGATAGTTTGTAGACTCTATAATAATTATTTTTGTAAGTTTTATTTCGAAATAAAATATCTTGAAGTTTGTTTAAAACTTGAAATATTTAATTGTGTTTTTAAGGAAGCTGTTATTTTTTATTAAACACGCTCTAGTCTTACTCAGGGGTTCTTTACTTTATCTAGGGGTTTTACAAAAACACTAGTTTTTACACAAGGCTACTGCCATCTAACCAACCTTTGCACCAACCTGACTGTAAGAGTTTTTAAGCCGTCATATGCCCCACACCGGACACTACATACATCGAGCGCGAATTTGAAATATGAAATGGGAAGAATCGAAGGCCTACATATTTAGTACAAGTAACCCACATGAGCACCACGTGAATCGCGCTGTAGGGTGCACGTGATTGTGCGGGGGTGGTGCGCAAAGGTGCGGGGGTAACGCGAAAGGGGAGCAGCGAGTGTCCGTTCCGTATGCTAGTATTATTTCTTTATTCTGTGCTCCGACTTAACGACTCTATCAGCGATAGAAGCCGACACCGATCAATCACAAACGATCACCCTGGTCCTGACCACGGCCGACGTAGCACTTTCATGTTCGGCAGGAAAGCCACTACAACTTGGCCAAAAGTCATCTAGAATACAGTATAATGAAGATTTTGACATTTGAACCTTATAGCAATTTTCCACAGTGTCCGAAAAATAGATAATTTATTTCAATTTATTCAAAATATGCCTTACAGAAATGGCTAATAAGATAAGATAAGATGCCTTATTGCGTAAATACATACATTTTCTTTTCCGTCAAATTAGGACACGTTCTGTAGTAAACAAAAGAATCAAACACCAATTTCATCTTAACATTCAAGTCACAGTCTACACAGTTGCATCAAATATATCCATTGAATCCATTGTCGTCCTCAACTTCCTATTCATTTCCAACTACTCAAAAGCGCAGTATTCGTAGTACTTCCACAAACATTGTTCAGTTATATTGCATTAGCAAAGTTCGCTTTTCCTTACCAAACTTGCAAATAGATTTAGACCGAAACAGACTGCAGACTTTGGATGATGACAATGAGTAATTTTATCACGAAAAAACTTATAAGAAAGGTTATTTCTTAGAACAGAAATATGCATGAGATTGGACTATGGTTCTAACAGTTTAATTCAAATTGAATAATGATGATTGTATCGACCCTGTACGTACATCAAACTTATTTGAAAGAGCAATTGCCGCCTTTTTTACCATGGCGCCACTTTGTTTGTGAATCGACGTAATTTAAATGACGTCTTTAAGAGATTGGTGAAAATCCTACAATAAATAAAGAGACAGGATTAGAAATAGTGTGATAAGAGAACGGTGTGGCGTAAAAGAAGACGTAGTGACCAAAATCGAGAAAGGGATGCTGAGATGGTTTGGTCATGTAGAGAGGATGAATGAACGAAGACTGACGAAAGAGATCTACCAGGCGAGAGTAAATGGAAACTTTGGAAGGGGAAGGCCTAGGCGAACGTACCAGGACCAAATTCAGGACGTTCTGAATAAAGGCCAGGTTAAAAGTACCCTAAACCGACGAGCATGTATGAAAGGATTGATGAAAGTACAGGAAACAAGGGAAGTATGTTTCTCGTAGCAGGTGGAGGACTGTGGTCTCTGCCTACCCCGACGGGAAAGAGGCGTGATGTTATGTATGTATGTACTCGTATGTATGTAAATAAAATATGTATGTTTATTTTAATGTATGTATGTATGTTTATTTTAATGTATGCTTAGCTGTTAGTGTTCCGAATAAAATAAAATAAAATAAATAAATAAATAAATAAAGACATATGTATTGAGCGAAAAATAATTGGCAATATTAGCAAACTTACAGTCGAAGTAATTAATGTAGCTTGATAAGAGTGACAGAAAGATATAGCTATGCGTGAAAGCAGGACGGCTGGATAACTGTCTCTGTCACTCCAATATCTTACGCATCGCTCTGTCCTGCTCTCACAGAGCTGTCAGGTTTATAAGTCTTGTGGCTAAAATTTGTAGCACTGGTCTTGTAGCGCTGGTATAATAAGCCTTGTGGCATAGTGGTTAGAGCGTTGTTCGGTTATGAACCCGGAGGTACTGACTTAGAATCCTGGTGAAAGTACTGTCTCACACAAATATCTCAATTTAAGACTGTCCCCAGTTTCATTAGAATATTACAAGATCAATTAACTTGTACGATAAGTAGGATTATTCCAAGCTTTGGAAGGTACGTTAAACCGGATGATCCCAGCTATTACCTACAGAAGTAGTTCTTATTTTTTTTAATTGTCAATGGGCTCATTCTTGATCTCGACCTAGTCTTGAAGACAGGGATGAGCTCGGGTCGACGATGGAACGAGCTTGCCCATAAGAAGCCTATTCACTCGCATCTTGAATAGATTCGGGTTGTATGAAATCAGAAACACAGACGTTTTTAGCCGTGCGCATTATAAAAGATGTTTCAAAGCGCTTTGAGCGAATGAGTTTTGACTGTCATAGTTCATTTAAGAAGCTCATTTAAGGCTCTGGGCTTTAGCTACCACAATTAACCTTATCATGACATAACAACTCCAATCGTCTATTAGTAGTAAGTATATTATTTTTATAGGTTCATGAAATACGGCTTTGTTTACAGAAAAACGCCGCATTAATCTTCTTTGATCAAAGAAAGGAAAATATCCGAAGCAACATTTTACATGCCACCATAGCATAACAATAAATTATGCCAACAAACATTTATTTGCTAAATAAATTACTTGATTTAATGCCTAGATTGCAGGCAGATCGTGCGTGACTGCCACAGACTAGATAACTTACGTATGACGTTCAAATACGAGTATGTTCGGACAATATAGGGTGACTTTTAATTAGTTCTTGATAGCAAAAGATATGCATGTACTCATGATACTGAACAACTTTTCCCAAGGAACATAGGTCGAATTACGAAAAACCAAATTTGACCTCTCGTACCAAATGCTGCAGATTCTATGGGAGGTCAAAAATGAATTTTGTTGTATGAACTAAACCCATGAAACTGTATTTCTTTCACCAAGGAAAATAGGTCGAAATACGAAAAAAAAATTACATCCCATACAAAATAAGTATGGGATGTAATTTTTTTTTCGTATTTCAACCTATGTTTCTTAGGGAAAGTTGTTCAGTTTCATGGGCAGAATCACGTCCTTCACTTACACCTCGTATTGTATTCACAAACTAGCGTTCTGCACTGTGGCTTCGCACGTTTAGAACCCGTACCCGTCATACACAAATCCCATAAAAAAGAGCAAAATTTTTGGATTTGTTGTTTAATTGTAGCTGACCTAGTTAACAATAATGTTTGTTGTGTAACCTTAAATTTTTGTTAAGTTTTTTTCTGGAGGTGGAAGATTGGAGGCCTAAGACTGGATATCCCAGTTTAGGCTCCAGTCTCTACAAATCCCCAAGGTAGAGACTTTATCTCCGATTTCAACCACGGTTTAACAGGTCCCTATCACTCTATTGAATCACCTAATTACCATATGAGCAGAAGGCTTCCGTACGTTGGAAGGGTCTAGCCAGGGTAAGCGTAAATGTATGTCAGAGAGAGGCCATTATGGCAAACAAATAGACTACTAGGTAAGTATGTCCTGAAAAAAGAAAAGCTAGGCTGATAAAAAACCCTGATGCCAGAGTTATAAGGCGCAGGCCAGACAGAAGAGGTTCGCCGCACGGCACGCCTTCAGCGCACCTCTTCTGTCTGGCTTGCACCGCGTCGTTCTCCTACATTTTGTATGCATGTGATTTGAACAGGCGACGAGACGGCATGCCTAAGGCGCACTGTCAGTGCACCACCGGCGCACCGCCGGCGTGACCGCCGGCACGCCGCCGCACAGCACAGTCCGCTGTCATCGATTGCGTCGTCCAGCCGAAAAGTGTACCACGGGGGCGCTCGAAGCGCGCCTCGGGCGCACGCGCAGCGCGCCGCGCCCGTTCTGTCTGGCTTGCACCTTAGGCGGTTAAAGGCCCAGAGCCTTAAATGAGCTTCTTCAATGATCTTCTAAAATAAACTGTAGGTAATAGTTGGGATCGACGGTTTAACGTATCTTCCGAAGCTTGGAATTATCTTACTTTTCAGACAAGTTGATTCATCTGGCCCAAACTGCGGCAAAAAAGCTGGGCATCCTCAATAAGGTTAAGCGTTACTTCACTCCTGGTCAGCTTCTAGTTTTATATAAAGTCCGATCGTGCATGGAGAATTGCTGTCACCTTTGGGATGGCTCAGCCAAATACCAGCTAGCCGCACTTGACTCGATAGATCGCAGAGCCAAGAAGCTCGTTGGTGATGAGATGCTGGTGAAAACCAAGTTTCACAGTCTGGCCCACCGTCGCAAAGTTGCATGTCTGTCGGTCTTCTACAGATTGTACTTCGGAGAGTGTGCTCTAGAGCTCCACGAGCTTATTCCACCATCTCCCTTCTACCATCGGGAGTCCAGACGCACCGCAGGATATCACCCATACTTGGTTGATATTCCGCACATTCGCACAAAGCGCTTTGAAACATCTTTTATAATGCGCACGGCTAAAGAGTGGAATTCTCTGCCTGCGTCTGTGTTCCCGAGTTCATATAACCCGAATCTATTCAAGTCGCGAGTGAATAGGCTTCTTCTGGGTAAGCTCGTTCCATCGTCGACCTCATCTCTGTCTTCAAGACTAGATCGAGGTCAAGAGTAAGCCCATTTTCAATAAAAAAAAAATAAAAAAAATCTTATATATAACATTCTAATAAAACTATGTCATTAGTATGTCAATCTTGCGAATCTCGCAACTTGCGAGTATAGCCCTCCTGGATCTATGTACTCGAATTTAAAATTTTTGGGACAATTCACACAAATTCACCATGATCCCAAACTAGGCAAAGCCAAGAGACTGATAAATAACACCCATACACAGAGCAAATACTCCTGTTCATCACACAAATGTTTGCCCTGGGCGGGGATCGAACTCGCGACTCACGATTTGGAAGGCAGGCTCACTACCAACTACACCAAAGGAACAGTCAAATGAAAATGGATACGTTACAGAAGTTTCAGTTTGCTTCAATCGATGGAAGCCGATGTTTGTCAGTTTCCGTTTTCAAGTAGTGTGCAGTCGACGCTGCGGCTGAACTGAAGCGACAGTTTACGAGAACGCACCACTTTCCAACTAGTAATCCTATAATACAACACAGGGGTGGAAGCGGGTAGAAGCTTGTAAAATTAAACATAAGATAAAAACTAGTATGTAACATGGATAACGTCCTGGTGCAACAAGATGAGGAGAGCCGACCCCACTTAAAGTGGGACAAGGCAAAGAAGAAGAAGTGGGTAACACACAAACACAATAACAAACACTTTGAAAAAGAGACCTAAACACCCATCGTATTAAAACTGTCCGTGTGGTGCCGGCAAAGAATAGCACCAAACCATCTCTACCTGTGGGTGTCGTAAGAGGCGACAAAGGGATTATGAAGCGGAGGATGGGCAGCAGCATCTTTGTGTATACCATTGCGGTCACCAACAACAGCGGTCGACGGCCGCAACGCTTAGAAACGTGGTGACCACTTTTGTCGCACTACCCGTGTAGGAAATGAAGGAGGAGGAGTGTGCATAATAGTCAAGGATAATTTAGAAGTAGTTACGAGAACTGATATTGAACAAATGTCCCTAGAAAACATTTTTGAAATTAGTGCTGTAGAGATACCCAAAAGTAACATAGTCATTATTAATCTTTATTACCCAAATAGTAAAAAAAACAATGATTTATTTTTTGAACGTATTGAAAACCTATTAAAATTAATATTAATGAAAGATTCTAACAAATTTGTTGTGATAGGAGGTGATTTCAACATCAACTTTTTGACTAATAATACACTAAAAAAGAAATTATCCACTCTTATGCGAACTTATAATTTTTACCAAACAGTCAAAGAAGCAACAAGAATAACCTCGACCAGCTCTAGTTGTATTGATTTGATCTTTATAAATTTTAGTGATAAATATACTCAGTCCAGTGTCCATGAATTTGGTTTTAGTGACCATAAAGGCGTACTTTTTACGACACACATAAATATACAAAAACCTAAACAATTAAAAACTATAAAAAGAATATTCAATGATAACAACATTGATAAATTCAAAAGCGAACTACGTTCAGTAAATTGGACGGAAGTAATTAAGCCAGATAAAGACGTTAATGAAAACTATAATGCATTTAGTGATACATTACAATCTATTCTAAATAAGTGTATACCAAAAAAAAAATACTAAAATATGTAAACATAAAAGAGGAAACTACCTTACGCCAGGTCTCAAAAAATGCTGTCAAAACAAAAGATTATTAAAGTTATTAAAAATACACACAAATAACAACAATATCATAGATAAATATTATAAATCATATTGTAAAACCCTAAAAAAAGCAGTGTACATATCAAAAAAAATTAATAATATTAATAAATATGTTAGTTCTAAAAATAAAAGCAGGGTCATGTGGAAAATAATTAATTCTGAAACTAATCGAAAATCTCGTAATCTTAAACATAATATTTATTTATTAGACAAACAAGCGGTCATAAAAAAACCAAAATTGGTGGCAAATTATTTCAACAAATTTTTCACATCAATCAGTAACTCCTCTGATAATGCTAATAAACTAAACTCGAAAATTATAAACAATGTAGAGAACACATTTTACCTGCGACCAATTGAGCCAAATGAAACCTACACAATTATAAAAAATCTCAAAAACAAAACTAGTTTTGGAATAGACGAAATTCCCCCAACTCTGATAAAAAAATGCGCCAGTGAACTTACTATCCCCTTCACTCAACTGATTAATCAGTCATTCCAGGAGGGCTGTTTTCCCGACTCCCTTAAGGCTGCACTGGTAAAACCAGTTCATAAGAAAGATAAAAAAACAGACGCAAATAATTATCGACCAATCGCTTTATTACCGACAGCTTCAAAAATCTTTGAAACAGCTATGGCTAAACGCCTTAATTCATTTTTAGAAAAGTTCAAGCTTCTCCATGACAGTCAATATGGGTTTCGTAAAAATCGATCGACTACCCTAGCTGTCTATAAATATATACAAAATATACTTGACATAATAGATAATAAAAAAATTGCTGTGGGTCTGCTGCTCGACATGAGTAAAGCGTATGACAGAGTCAATTATAAAATTCTGCTCGACAAACTTTATGGTCTTGGGATTCGAGGAATTGCCTTTAAATGGTTCAAATCTTATCTAGAAAACCGATGTCAATACGTGGAAATAGAAAATATTAACTTTAGTGTCGGAACTATTGAACGTATAAGGTCTGAGCAAGTTAACATTACTGGCTCTATCCCACAGGGAAGCGTGTTGGGATGTGTTCTCTTCCTTGTTTATATTAACGACCTCCCCCAGCTATTGCAGCAAAACTCTATATCTTGTGTTTGTTTTGCGGATGACCTGTCAGTGGTAGTTTCTTGTAACAATACAACAGAACTAGAAAATAAAATGAATATTGTTCTTGAAAAAATTTTAAACTGGCTCGATTGTAATAACTTAGAACTTAACTTAAAAAAAAACTAAACTAATTCAATTTAGACCGTACCAAAAAGCTGCATTGCAAATAAATTATAAATATAAATCTAACGAATTAGAAACTGTAAACTCTGCAACACTATTAGGGATAGAAATTGACTCTCATGTTAACTGGAAGTCTTACATAGAAAAGCTATCAAATAAACTGTCTTCGTTTATATACGCTCTCCGTCAACTAAAACGGGTCACAAACTTAAATACCGCACTCTCAGCGTACTACGCATACGCTCATTCAAGGCTGTCTTATGGCATCATTCTATGGGGAAACTGTTGCAATATACAAGAAATATTTGTACTCCAAAAAAAATGCGTTAGAATACTGGTGAACATCGATCAAAATGACACCTGCAAACCCTACTTTATCAAACTGAGCATACTGACTATAACAGGTATTTATATTTTTGAAGCTTGTAAATTCGTACAAAAACACCCACAATTGTATTCTCCTGAAAAAACGATAAAGCGCAACAATCGCCACCTAAATAAACTTCAACGACCCTTCTCCAAATTAGAATTATACACATCCGCTCCCCACTCTATGATGATTAAAATATGGAATCACATTCCGAACTATATTAAAAACATAACTAAAACCGCAACGTTTGAAAACCAACTAAAAGAATTTCTAGTAAAAAAAAGTTACTACAGCATAACTGAATTTTTTGCTGACAAATTAGAATAAAGTATAATAAAATTAAGTAAATAAATACACAATAGTAGGGGGGTTAGGCCGGTACTGGACCAGCTAGAGGTGATGTGGTCGAGAGTCGGTCACCGGGATTCGACCTGGTTCGGTAGCTAATGTGGTCGAGGAACGGCCCCCGTTTGTGGACCATTTTTTTGACCAGTCTCTAAAAAAAAGCTCATCAAATAAAATTCAGACCTAAAATTTTTGCTAAAATCGCGTTTTGACTATAGTAGGGGGGTTAGGCCGGTACTGGACCAGCTAGAGGTGATGTGGTCGAGAGTCGGTCACCGGGATTCGACCTGGTTCGGTAGCTAATGTGGTCGAGGAACGGCCCCCGTTTGTGGACCATTTTTTTGACCAGTCTCTAAAAAAAAGCTCATCAAATAAAATTCAGACCTAAAACTTTTGCTAAAATCGCATTTTGACTATAGTAGGGGGGTTAGGCCGGTCGATTAAGGTTTAATTAGCGGATGAATGCGTACGTTTTAGTCGTGGTTGATTTGACTTGCAAAGTATTTTTTTTGTGTTGAGACCACCCTAGATGAATGATAGACAGGTGCAAATCTATTCTACCGATCCAGCTCTGCAAGTTGTTACGTGTCGAATTTGTTTTTGTGAAGGTTTCGTAAAGTTTATTACTTCACATTATGGGAAGAATTATTGATTGCTATAAATAACATCGAAGTCACAGGTGCTTAATAGTTTCCATTCTTATGAAATTGCGTCGGGATTTTGTATTGAGACCCCCCTCGATGAATGGCCGGCAGATACAAATCTATTCAATAGTTCACATTCTTTCCTGTTTCTTTTTTTGGAGATTCCTAATGCAATTTATCCTGATTTTTTGTTCCATTATTGGTGGAAGATTTATTAATTTTCATAGATAACATCTGGGTGGTTGAGCGATAGCGTGTGATCCGTTTTTTTGTGACTTCGATGCAGGTTTGATCATGTTAAGTAGACGCGTCCCCTCCATATTAAAGCTCTATAAAAGACAACTTCCTAGGAATCGACATCATTATGTTCAGTGCTCGCTTACCAGAGAACTAGATCTCGTAATATTTCCAGATCAATTGAAGTGATTATTTAACGTATTGACAAGTTAGTGAATCTGTGTGTTCGTGTATAGCAAAAAAATGGATGTAAGTATGACTTATTTTATACCTGATTCAGTTATTGTGCTATAACGTTTTACCTCACTGAAATTTTTTCATTGTTTCAGCTCACTGAAAATACTTTTAAAAATTATTATTTCCCCGCAAGCAGTGACGATGAAACCATTCGTTCCACAAAATTGAAAAAGTCGTCGAAAAGAAACTGCATTGATAGTTTTTTTGAAAAACCCAAGAAAATACTGAAAACTGTAAAGAAACCTTCGACAGTTGGACGAGCTTTGGAGGATGGCATAGCTTATTTGGCTTCCAATGAAGATGATGGGGCCTCCGCATCTCATCTGATTAAGATTGAGATTTATGATTTGCATAAAATCAAAGACGTCGCACCAGCAGAACTATGGAAACACGCAGATGTGCGTGTGAAATATTACGTACCGCCTCAGGAAGATAAACATCTGCAAAGTGCAAGAGATGTAATTTATAACATCACAAAGCAGGTGGCTTCAAGCCCAGACTGCGTCCAATTTTTTATTAAGAAGCAATGAGTGTGTGGGTGGTTCAAGCTGTGACAATGAACTTTTTTTTAGTTAAGTGTTTGCATGGACTCTGTAATATTTTTTGTGAGATTTTTGTCCTTTTCCCATAGCTGCAGAGCTATATAAAGACGTAAGATCCAACTTAGAGGATCGCATTCGTTTACCACACACAGACCATGAATCCTCCTGAATTAAGTGCCGGAGAAATCCACCGATTGGAGCAGCAGTTATTTCAACTCTGCGAAGAAATTGAGAAGCAATATTCTAACACGTGAGTAGTCTAGCATTACACTTATTTCACTTGCTGTAACATATTTTCCGGTAGTGGGCTTAAAGGTACTTAAAGTGAGATCTTTCCATATTTTATTCATTTGTGATTCTTTCGTTTCTGTTCAACGTTTTTTTTTTGGCTTTACATCGATTCAATATGTTTTATAATTTGGATAACAGTTTATCTGAGCAAGAGATTTCGTTGTTTAGTAAATCTCTCATTCTAAGTAAATTTCATAGAAACATACGAATGTGGTTTGTACAAAAAGTTCTACCTGTGTCACTTTTGCGAGACCCAGACATTTCACCTTACTATACGCCTTGTACTGGTCACTTGAAGTACAATCCAAAGAAGCTGCATTATGACGAAATCGATGGGGTGTTAACGATGCAAGCGTATTGTACACATTGTCAGCAGTAATATAGGTTAGGTGGATCATATAAATTATTTTTTTTTATTTTTGTTTTTACAGTTCAACGCAAGGAGGTGAAAACCGAAACAAGAAAAGATCGGCGACAACGGCGGTAGAAGATGAACCCATGACTAAAAAATCATACAATATTTCAAAATCATCCAGCCAACCATCAACGTCATCAGTTCAAAATGTAAGTACAGAAAGTAACGTAGAGTCGAGAGAATGTGAAATTTGTAAATGTTTTGTACAAAAAAAATATTATGCCAATCACCTTAAAAGTAACTCACACAAAAATAGAATTTTGGCCGCTGACTCCGAACTAGAAAATGTCCATGTGATAGAAAGTGCTTTCGGGAATAGAATCATGACTTACAGAATGATCGCGATAACACCAAATCAGGCTTTTGAAACACCTGAAATATTTTTACAAAATATTAAAAATAAAGTTTTTAAATTATTAGAAAGATCAATTTCAGAACACTTTGTTGTAAAAGTTAACTTTATTTTAAACGCTAACTTTACTCAAGAAACAAAACAGCAAAAAAACACATTCGACTTTCAAACAAATAATTATGTCGTTTGTACTGGAGATGATAAAAACATTATTTATTCAATGCTTGAATCAGAAATTAAAAACAAAATTACGAATTTTGAAAAAAAAGACAGCGGATGGAGTTTTCTTAATATAAACCACTTGGACATGAATGTCAACAAGTTTAACCCATTGCGCGGTTCGTCATATATAGATCTGCCATTAGACATCAAACATAAAAAAGCTGTAATTAATGTACAGAACAAGGATTTCGAATGTTTTCGTTGGGCCATTTTATCGGCCCTGTATCCAGTAAATCTCCACTCAAACAGAGTAACATCATATATGGCACATAAGAACGAATTAAAATTTGACAATCTTCCCTTTCCGATGAAAATTAAAGATATTCACAAATTCGAACAATTGAACGATATTAGTATTAATGTCTTCGGATTAAACTCTGATTCGGAAAATAAAACAAAGATTGTAGGTCCACTACACTTTACAAAAAACAGAAGAACAAAACATGTAAACTTGCTATACATCACACAGGGTAGCAAAGGACATTATTGCTATATAAAAAATCTCTCGCGATTAGTATCAAAGCAGATATCAGCATCAGAGCATACAGCATATATCTGTGACGGCTGCCTTCTACACTTCAAATCGTTAGATAATTTAAAAAAACACCAAGAAAAAGACTGTTTTCATGTTTGTACGAGATTACCTTCTGGACTTGACACAAAGAAAAACTGGTTTAATGATAAAATACCAACAAACCAACTTAGTTTCAATAATTATGAACGTAAATTAAAAGTCCCCTTTGTTATTTACGCTGATTTTGAAGCATTTTTAAATCCAATTCAAACTTGCTCCAATGATCCAAGTAAATCTTCCACGAATAATATCCACAAACACGAAGTATACAGTTTTGGCTATTACGTCAAATGTTCCTATAATGATAGTTTGTCGCAATATAGAACTTACAGAGGTGAAAATTGCGCTGAAACTTTCATGAAATTCATCAAACAAGATTTAGAAAAAATCTGTAAAACTAAAACTTATAATAAATCACCATTACCCCTAACACAGGAAGATAAAATCAAAATAGATCAGGCCACCTCCTGTTATATTTGTGATCACGATCTGAACGGAGAATCCACAGTTTCTTTCAATTGGCACACTGGTGTTTTTCAAGGTGTTGCCCACAAATTATGTGCAGAAAAATACCAGTTACCGGATTTTGTACCCATATTCTTCCATAATTTAAGTAATTACGATGCTCATTTTATAGTGCACGGATTAAGTGTGGATGAGGGTGATATTGAGCTTATACCAGAGAACAAAGAGAAATACATATCTTTTTCTAAGGTCTTACGACTAAATAAAAAATTAGTGAAATTAAGATTTCTTGATTCTCTAAGATTTATGCCAAGTAGTCTTGAAAAATTGACTAAGATTTTATCACCAGAACAATTCCATGAACTTAAATTAAATTTTCCAAATGACGAAGACTTCAGTCTTTTAATACGTAAGGGAGTGTATCCATATGAATATATGACATCATTTGAATCATTAAAAATGAGAACTCTACCTACTCGTGATGATTTTTTTAATTCTTTAACTGACAGTCATTTATCAGAAGCTGATTATACACAGGCTCAGGAAGTGTGGAATCATTTTAGGTGTCAGAATATGGGGGATTATTCGGATCTATACTTAAAAACAGATGTCTTGTTATTAGCTGATGTATTTGAAAATTTTAGAAATGTTTGCCTCAAGACATACCAGTTAGACCCCTGTCATTACTTCACCCTTCCAGGGCTTTCCTGGGATTCTATGTTAAATCATGCTAAAATTAATTTGGAACTTCTAACTGATATCGATCAAGTCAGTTTTATAGCAAATAATATCAGGGGTGGGATTTCTCAATGCAGTCACAGACATGCAAAAGCAAACAATATTTACATGCCAGATTATGATTCAAACATCCCATCTTCATATCTCATGTATTTAGATGCGAATAATCTTTATGGCTGGGCTATGTCGCAATATCTCCCAACAGGAAAGTTTGAATGGGTAGATGTGAATACTGATTTCAATGTGTCTGATGAGGCAAGTCACGGATACATTTTAGAAGTCGATTTGGAGTATCCATCCAACTTGCATGATTTTCACTCAGATTTACCCTTTTGTCCTGAAAATATTTGCTCGGGAAAAAGTAAACAAAAAAAATTAATTCCGAATTTGTACAACAAAAGCAATTACGTCATCCATTATAGAAATCTCAAGCAATGCTTAAAACAAGGTTTACGGTTATTAAAAATACACAGAATACTTAAATTTGAACAATCACCGTGGCTCAAAAGTTACATAGATTTAAATACACACATGCGATCCCTAGCCTCTTCGGATTTTGAAAAGGATTTTTATAAACTCATGAATAATTCAGTTTTCGGTAAGACGATGGAGAATGTAACAAAACGAGTAAATGTCAAGTTACTTAATCACTGGATAAATCACGGAAGTAAACAGGGCGCAGAAACTTTGATTGCAAATCCAGCATTTCACAGTTTATCAATTTTTTCTGAAAATTTAGTTGCAGTACAACTGAAAAAAACTCAAGTTTTGTATAACAAACCGACTTATCTAGGTTTCTGTATATTGGATTTATCAAAGACATTAATGTACAATTTTCACTATGATTTCATGAAAAACAAATATCAAGACAATATTAAATTGCTATACACAGACACTGACAGTTTAGTCTATCAAATATATACTGAAAATTTTTATGTCGATATGCGATCTGATTTAAATTCATTCTTTGACACATCTGACTATCACCCTGACAATCAATACGGTTTGCCATTAGTAAATAAAAAGCGTTTAGGATTTTTCAAAGACGAAAATAATGGTAAAATTTTTGAGGAATTTGTCGGTCTTCGTGCAAAATTGTACGCTATGAGTGTGCAGAATAATTTTATTGCCAAAGCCAAAGGTGTAAATAAATCAGTCACCAATCAATTTAATATTCAAAATTATAAAACATGTTTATTTGATAAAAAAAATATATCGCGTGAAATGTTACGATTCAAATCTATAAAACACGTAATTTATACTCAAAAAATCAACAAAATATCATTATCATACAGTGACACTAAGCGCTACTTATTAGAAAACTCTACCGATACTCTTGCTTGGGGGCACTTTAAAATAAATAAAGATAACTACTAACGTTACTTTCTGTATTTAGTACATAAGAATTATAAAGTCGTTATTGAGATTTTCTTTTAGATTAAATTATATGAGTACCGCCGAAAGACGTCCACTGCTGGACATAGACCTAATTTTATTACCGCATAATATTTTCTTGTAATTGTTTTTGCGAATGTTCTGATGTAATGCATGCGATAAGTAGTGTAAATAGATAGAAAAACTTACCTAGACTAAGTGTAATAGTTTAACCATGCATAAAATAATAAGTGATTATTTTAATGATCCATAATTTAGTAATTCCTATTATTTTATGGCAAGTACTCAATGTAAATATACTGATTTAGGGAAGGTGTTCCTTTGACCATTCATAGCATCAAAACAGGTACCAAGTTTATGTTCGCCGTTGTCCGCTTTTTTCATCTCTAACTTTAAAATATACTGTATGTTACACAGCTTAAGGTCTGTTTTTCAATAACTTAGTAGCGAGGTAAGGTGGCGCTTGCTGAATAGACGCCGCCCATTATAAATAGTTCTGTATAGTGTAATTAGCCGGCTCTTAAAATCGGCCGGGCTGGGGAGTTTTCTTGCGCCATTTCTTTTTCTCTGCAATAGCCCGACTCCGAATTGGTGGTAGACTCGCTCTTTTGAATTGTATAAATTATTGCATGATAGTGAAATAAGTTACATTTTTTGTAATGAATATAATACGGAAAGAAATAATAAAATATACAAAAAATTATTCGAGTTTTAGTTTTTATTTAATTTTCACATTATATCCTAAATAATTAGAATTATGTGTCATTCTATATTCTGCACCATCTTAGTTGACACGTGTTTTCTACAACAATATGATTCATTTTAATCATCCTTTTACAGCGATAGTCGCTGGTCCCAGTGGATGTGGAAAATCAAATTTTGTTACAAATTTTTTAAGTCATTCCAAAGCTCTTTGTAATGAAGATTTTTCTGAAGTGATATGGTGCTATGATGAAATGCAGCCACTATATAATTTAGATAATGTTAATTATAGTCAAGGCATCCCAGATTTAAATATGTTTGATGGAAAGTATCCCAAACTCTTAATAATTGATGATCTCATGAGAGAATCAGATGGTCGCATTGTAGATATTTTTACTAAAGGCAGTCATCACAGGAATTTGAGTGTGTTTTACATTACTCAAAACTTATTTCATCAGGGTAAAGGTCAACGAGATATTTCATTGAATTCCAGCTATATAATTTATTTTAAAAACCCTCGAGATAGAACGCAAATACGTCATTTCGCTCGTCAGGTATATCCAGACAATACTAAATTTGTAGAAGAAGCGTATAAGGATGCAACCATAGAAGCTCACGGATATCTTTTGATTGATCTCAAGCAAAACACTAACGACATGTATCGCTTCAAAAGTAAAATATTTCCTTCTGATAATTATTGTGTAGTTTACGTTCCAAAGAAGGGGTATAAATATGATACACAACAATAGAATTCATTTAGTTCCAAATGATGAGTCAAGAAGAAACATCTAGAGATCATTTGCTAATAGCATTAAATACAATTAAACCACACTATCGAGACGCTTTGTTACAATTTTGTACCGACAGTGAGATAAAACAACTTTGCGAGTGTATTTTAACAATATTCAAAGACAAAATACCTATAAAAGAAGTGGTAGAGTCTACTTTCAATATTTGCAAGTTAATATGTTTCATTTCTGCTGATAAATAAATCGTAATCGAAAATATGTTTCATTTCTGCTGATAAATAAATCGTAGACTGAGATTATCTAGCACTGCAGAATTTTGCCTCAGTTTTGGATAATGAGTGGAAGAGTAACATCTCATAAGCATTTCCTTAAAGCATTACTAACATTAAAACCAAAACAACGAACAGCTTTACTGAAAACTTGTGGCAATGATGAAATAAATTGTATAAGTGAATGTATTTTTAACGTTTTAAAAGGTAAAATACCATTAAAAGATAAAGATAAGTGTAAATTAAAAAAACATAGAATTATTTTGAGACAGTTAGTTACGAAGGGTAAAATTAAACAAAGGAAGAAAATAATTGTGCAAAAAGGTGGTGCATTTCTACCTATTATTTTAGGTGCCGTTTTAAGTGGGCTGCTAAATTCAGTTTTTCGATCGTAATATTAATTCATCAATATGCAAAATACAAAAAAAATGGTCCTGGTTGATCCTAATGTTATTGAAAGATTTAAACAAAGTGAGAGAGAGAGTTCATCTGAGGACGCAATTTCTCGTTTGGATGGTGAGATGCATAAAATATTAAAAAGCAAACTAAATGATCGTGAAAAGTGGATATTGTATCTTCAAACACTGCAAAGATACTTGCATTTCAATGATGAAAAAAAGAATTCTTTGAAAATAGTCCCACTAAATCAGGAGAGAGTAATTACAGCTGATGCGCAGATTCAGACTGACCCCATTAAGAAGGAAAATGATGTAGATAAAACGAACGTTGAGACCCAGACAGATTCAGTAATACAAAACTTTACGTCCTCTAAAGACGCTTATACTGTTATAGGTGTTGTAAACTCGCTACCTAAAACATACAGAAAAAAAGGAGAAATACTGTTAAGTTATTTGGTGCGAAATAGAGATAAAATACGCTGGAATGACAATGGAACCGTTTTTGTAAGTGACAAAGATATTCCTTTCAGTAATATAACTGAATTAGTACACTTTGTCATAAGAAAAGTAAAACGTCCCAACCCGCTAGGGTATGAGCAGTTTGTCAAAGTTTTATCTGATATTAAAATCCCCATTAATTGTCTCGGTAATCCAAACGCACAATTTTCCTTGATAGAACTTGACGATAAAAATAAGAACAGTCCAAGAATACAAAATACGCCAATACAAGGTAGATCCAGATCAGAACGGCTTAGAGCTCGCAAGGTAATTAATTGGGAAAGATGGAATCCGTATTAGATGTCAATCAGATTTATTATGATGTTTCTAATCCCGCTGGTTATAGCAGCGTCAATAAACTCACAGAAGCAATGAAAGGGCGAATGAATAAAAAGCAGGTGCAAGAGTGGCTGCAAGGTCAAGAAACGTATACTCTACATAAACCAGTTCAAAAAAGGTTTCCGAGAAATAAGTATGTTTTGTCTAATTTTAATGTACTATGGCAAGCAGATCTTAGCGATATGCGATCTTATAGTCAATATAATGATGGTTACAAATATATACTTTGTGTTATAGATGTATTCAGTAAATATGCTTTTGCTAGAGCTATTAAAAAAAAGAATTCAGAGACCATAAAAAGTAGTTTTCAAAGCATATTTAGTGAAGCCGAAGATACCCCTACTCATATTCAATCTGATAAAGGTACTGAATTTGCTTCAAAAGATGTTAAATCATTTTTAAAAAGTAGAAATGTAAATTACTATACAACAAACAATCCAGATATAAAAGCTAGTATTGTGGAAAGATTTCAAAGAACTTTGAAAATGAAAATGTGGCGATATTTCACTCATAAAAACACATACAGGTATGTAGATATTTTGCAAGATTTGCTTAAATCATATAACTATAGCTATCACTCAAGCATTAAAATGCGACCATGTGATGTAAATTCGAATAATATTATGACTGTCTGGAATAATTTATACGAAAGACCAAAATTAAAACGAAGCAATATGAACAGAACTACACCCATATTTGAAGTAGGTGATTTTGTAAGAATAACCAAATACAAACATATATTTCAAAAAGGCTATGAAACCAATTGGAGTGATGAAGTGTTCGTTATAACCTCCATTATCAAAAGAAAGCCATTTATAGTATATACCCTCAAGGATTTGCAAAATGAGTCAATTGTAGGAACTTTTTATGGTAAAGAATTACAAAAGGTTGAGTATAACCCCCACGATACATATAAAATAGATAAAATAATACAGTCTCGCTACTCAGGTAACAGAAAGCAAGTGCTCGTTAAGTGGAAAGGTTATCCCAACAAATTTAATACTTGGATATTAGCTTCAAATTTAGAAAAAATATAATGGAGGATAGTTTTTATTTAACACTTTTGAGTAATAGTTCAATGTTGTATTTCCCTAACAATGCAACCACAATTTTTTTTACCAAACTACCAAAAACGCTTAAGTTAGAAGGAGAATGGGTTGTTGGATTAGTGGAATTTAACTACCCCTGTACAATGTTCAACGTGCAGGAACATGAAAACATATTTTCTGTAACTAAAAAAGAAGGGGGACATGAAAATGGCGTACAGTACATATCTAACATACCTACCACAAACTATGATGATGTCACTCACTTTTTACAATCTTTTAATGAAAATGATCTGTTAAAAGGGAAAGTCACCTTTAAATACAATAAAATATCAAAGCTTGTCACAGTATCTACTTCAGATGATATATTAGCTATGAATCTCGCACCTAAGCTATGTTTGCAGCTTGGATTTGAACCTAATACAAATATTGCTGTTCATAAATCAGGCAAATACCCAGTCAACCTGAATTTGGGGTTACCATCTCAACTTTTTATATATTCAGACATAGTGCAACCGCAGATAGTGGGAGATGTCATGACATCATTATTAAGAGTTGCAACACTAGACCCCATGAAATATACATACGGTGCATTTAAAATGAATGTTTTTTCACCAGCACACTACTTACCAGTTATGCGTAGAGAGTTTGATGTTATTGAAATAGATATAAGAACAAGTATTGGTGATAAAGTACCATTCCAGTTTGGAACTGCATGTATTAAACTACATTTTAAGCGAATAAAATGATTAATAAACAAACTCAAATATGTCCTTACCACCATTATTATTCACATCAGGCTGGAACGGGAGTAGGCATTGTATATAGAGGCGTTCCTCATCAGCGGGGGCATGGTATTGGTAGTTTTCTTGGAGGTTTATTCAGATCTGTGTTTCCTCTTTTAAAAAGTGGGGCGAGAGCAATTGGTTCCGAAGCCGTAAATGCAGGTATGGGGTTGTTGACTGATGTGATTAATGCGCACCCACTCGCTGATTCTGTCAAAACACAGCTAAAAAATGTAAGTGCAAACTTAAAACGAAGAGCGGATAATAAAATTGATTCCTTGATGTCTGGATCAGGGTATAAAACTCGAAGACAATCGAAGAAGGTATCTATTCGTAGGAAACCACCGAAGCGAAGAGGTGCCACGAAAAAAACAAACAGCGACATATTTACATCTTAAAAATCATGGCATTCTTACATAACAACTCTTGTGAATGTGTAAAATCAGAATTAGATTTGTTTGCCCTCCCATCAACACAAACCAGTATAGAGAGTGGGCAGTGGATTAACTACAGCCCAGTGTCATCATTAACTGACGATGGACCCATTGAATTTTTAATACCTGGCTCTGGAGATGATTATATCGACTTATCGCACACAATACTCATTGTGAAAGCAAAAATTGTTAATCGTGATGGCACGCCAATTCCTGAGACTGTTAAAGTTGCACCAGTAAACAATTGGTTACATTCCCTTTTCAGCCAGTTAGATATATATTTAAATCAAAAGCTCATCTCACCTCCCAATAACACCTACGCTTATCGAGCATACATCGAAACTTTACTTAATTATGACAGGGGAGCTAAAAAGTCTCATCTCACTTGTGGATTATGGTATGACGATACAGCTAATCAAATGGATACATGTGACATTACTAACCTAGGATTTAATATGAGACATAGCTTGACACACGGCAAGGAAGTGGAAATGATGGGGCATTTGCATGGTGATATATTCAATCAAGAAAAATTTTTGATTAACGGTGTAGAAATGCGCATAAAATTAGTACGTACAAAAGAAACTTTCAATCTCTTATGCTCCAATGTAGATTCAAAATTTAAAGTTAATATTACTAGTGCATCTCTCTTAATGCGTAAAGCTAGAATTAATCCATCCGTTCTTCTTGCTCATCAAAAAGTTTTATCTACTACTACTGCAAAATATCCTATCACTCGCGCGGAAGTCAAAGTGTTAACTATACCAGCAGGGGTGCAAGGAAAAGCTCTTGATAATATATTTCTTGGACAAATACCTAAAAGATGTGTGATTGGATTCGTAGATAATGCTGCATTGAATGGAACTCTAAATAAAAATCCATTTAATTTTGTACATTATAATATGAATTTGTTTAGTTTATATGTCGATGGTCAACAAATTCCACCTTGTACATTACAACCATCTTTTCCGAATGATATGTTTGTAAGCGCATACAACACATTGTTTTCTGGTACCGGTATTCATTTTGCGAATGAAGGTAATTTTTTATGTATGAGCGATTACTCAGGTGGATACTGTTTAATGGCTTTTGACATGACCCCTGATTTGTGTGCTAATTCACTAACACACTGGAATTTAATTAAACATGGTAGCGTGAGGATGGAAGTTCGATTTGATAGCGCTCTACCAACAACAATTAATTGTATAATTTTTGCTGAGTTCGATAATATTCTTGAAATAAATAAAAATCGTGAAGTTACTTTCGACTACAACAGCTAAAAATTTAATGAATGTTTTGAGTTAAGATATTTATATAAAATATGATACATTTTGATTTATAACATAAGTTACTACGCAGTTCTAACAATCAGATGTGTGAAAGCAAAAATGGATACTTGTGATATACAGAGATTCATGAAAAAAATTGACTCCAAGTTAGAATACAATGTATATGCTGCAAATCGTTTACCAATTCATGTTTCTCTACCATGCTTCTTAATAAGTAATTTAGATCCTGATACGAAAATTGGGTCGCATTGGATAGCTATTTACATAAGTGAGGATGGTGTTGCGGATTATTTTGATTCGTTTGCTCGTAAACCAACCATGTATCATGAAAAATTTTTGAAACGAAATTCTAGAATATATTTTCATAATAGTATAATTCTTCAAAACTATCTTACTTCCGTATGTGGAATGTATTGTTTATTATATATTTACTTTAGATATAATGGAGTGTCAATGTTTAATTTTACGAGTTTGTTTACTAAGGATACTTTATGTAATGATTTAATTTTAAGACAACTATTTCAGTCTATTTTGGTCCAATTGAAATAAATTTTAAAATAATGTATTTTGTGTTTTATTTACTTTATAGGTGACATCAATTAAACAAAAGTTCTATTAATTAAATTTATTGTCAAGTAAACATAAAATTACACATGAATAAATTAATGTTGTTTAAATGCTAAATATTTTTTCGGAGAATATAAGGATAGAGGTAGGTTTGCTGGACTCTCTGCTCTTAATTCTTCTTCTTCCTCATAGCTCCAGTCAAAAATTTTTTTTTTCGGAGAATATAAGGATAGCGGAAGGTTTGCTGGACTCTCTGCTCTTAATTCTTCTTCCTCCTCATAGCTCCAGTCAATTTGAAGTGGATTGATTGGACGCCATTGGCGGGACCAACCTGCGGCTAAAGTCCAAGGTGCCAGTGATCTTGAATAATTAGATATTTTTTGCAGTTCTCCTTTTACCACGGCTACGGGTTTGTTTCTGTATTGCGTTGAACTGTAAAAACAAAAAAAAAAAAATGTAAACACAACTTAATTGGTAGTAATTTTCGATAAACTAGGATCTAATTTATATGATCCACCTAACCTATATTACTGCTGACAATGTGTACAATACGCTTGCATCGTTAACACCCCATCGATTTCGTCATAATGCAGCTTCTTTGGATTGTACTTCAAGTGACCAGTACAAGGCGTATAGTAAGGTGAAATGTCTGGGTCTCGCAAAAGTGACACAGGTAGAACTTTTTGTACAAACCACATTCGTATGTTTCTATGAAATTTACTTAGAATGAGAGATTTACTAAACAACGAAATCTCTTGCTCAGATAAACTGTTATCCAAATTATAAAACATATTGAATCGATGTAAAGCCAAAAAAAAAACGTTGAACAGAAACGAAAGAATCACAAATGAATAAAATATGGAAAGATCTCACTTTAAGTACCTTTAAGCCCACTACCGGAAAATATGTTACAGCAAGTGAAATAAGTGTAATGCTAGACTACTCACGTGTTAGAATATTGCTTCTCAATTTCTTCGCAGAGTTGAAATAACTGCTGCTCCAATCGGTGGATTTCTCCGGCACTTAATTCAGGAGGATTCATGGTCTGTGTGTGGTAAACGAATGCGATCCTCTAAGTTGGATCTTACGTCTTTATATAGCTCTGCAGCTATGGGAAAAGGACAAAAATCTCACAAAAAATATTACAGAGTCCATGCAAACACTTAACTAAAAAAAAGTTCATTGTCACAGCTTGAACCACCCACACACTCATTGCTTCTTAATAAAAAATTGGACGCAGTCTGGGCTTGAAGCCACCTGCTTTGTGATGTTATAAATTACATCTCTTGCACTTTGCAGATGTTTATCTTCCTGAGGCGGTACGTAATATTTCACACGCACATCTGCGTGTTTCCATAGTTCTGCTGGTGCGACGTCTTTGATTTTATGCAAATCATAAATCTCAATCTTAATCAGATGAGATGCGGAGGCCCCATCATCTTCATTGGAAGCCAAATAAGCTATGCCATCCTCCAAAGCTCGTCCAACTGTCGAA
Source organism: Athrips mouffetella (assembly GCA_947532105.1). NCBI lineage: Eukaryota > Metazoa > Arthropoda > Insecta > Lepidoptera > Gelechiidae > Athrips > Athrips mouffetella. The sequence goes on along the minus strand of OX383964.1, from coordinate 2,650,972 downwards.
GGTTTCTTTACAGTTTTCAGTATTTTCTTGGGTTTTTCAAAAAAACTATCAATGCAGTTTCTTTTCGACGACTTTTTCAATTTTGTGGAACGAATGGTTTCATCGTCACTGCTTGCGGGGAAATAATAATTTTTAAAAGTATTTTCAGTGAGCTGAAACAATGAAAAAATTTCAGTGAGGTAAAACGTTATAGCACAATAACTGAATCACGTATAAAATAAGTCATACTTACATCCATTTTTTTGCTATACACGAACACACAGATTCACTAACTTGTCAATACGTTAAATAATCACTTCAATTGATCTGGAAATATTACGAGATCTAGTTCTCTGGTAAGCGAGCACTGAACATAATGATGTCGATTCCTAGGAAGTTGTCTTTTATAGAGCTTTAATATGGAGGGGACGCGTCTACTTAACATGATCAAACCTGCATCGAAGTCACAAAAAAACGGATCACACGCTATCGCTCAACCACCCAGATGTTATCTATGAAAATTAATAAATCTTCCACCAATAATGGAACAAAAAATCAGGATAAATTGCATTAGGAATCTCCAAAAAAAGAAACAGGAAAGAATGTGAACTATTGAATAGATTTGTATCTGCCGGCCATTCATCGAGGGGGGTCTCAATACAAAATCCCGACGCAATTTCATAAGAATGGAAACTATTAAGCACCTGTGACTTCGATGTTATTTATAGCAATCAATAATTCTTCCCATAATGTGAAGTAATAAACTTTACGAAACCTTCACAAAAACAAATTCGACACGTAACAACTTGCAGAGCTGGATCGGTAGAATAGATTTGCACCTGTCTATCATTCATCTAGGGTGGTCTCAACACAAAAAAAATACTTTGCAAGTCAAATCAACCACGACTAAAACGTACGCATTCATCCGCTAATTAAACCTTAATCGACCGGCCTAACCCCCCTACTATAGTCAAAACGCGATTTTAGCAAAAGTTTTAGGTCTGAATTTTATTTGATGAGCTTTTTTTTAGAGACTGGTCAAAAAAATGGTCCACAAACGGGGGCCGTTCCTCGACCACATTAGCTACCGAACCAGGTCGAATCCCGGTGACCGACTCTCGACCACATCACCTCTAGCTGGTCCAGTACCGGCCTAACCCCCCTACTATAGTCAAAACGCGATTTTAGCAAAAATTTTAGGTCTGAATTTTATTTGATGAGCTTTTTTTTAGAGACTGGTCAAAAAAATGGTCCACAAACGGGGGCCGTTCCTCGACCACATTAGCTACCGAACCAGGTCGAATCCCGGTGACCGACTCTCGACCACATCACCTCTAGCTGGTCCAGTACCGGCCTAACCCCCCTACTATAGTCAAAACGCGATTTTAGCAAAAATTTTAGGTCTGAATTTTATTTGATGAGCTTTTTTTTAGAGACTGGTCAAAAAAATGGTCCACAAACGGGGGCCGTTCCTCGACCACATTAGCTACCGAACCAGGTCGAATCCCGGTGACCGACTCTCGACCACATCACCTCTAGCTGGTCCAGTACCGGCCTAACCCCCCTACTCACAATCTTATAAATAAATATTCTAATATTTTAAAATAAATAATTTAATAACAAATGAATAAATTATGATAATAACTATGAATGGGTAATAATATTATAAAATAAATACATAGAAATAATGACGTAGATAATTTTATGATTGTATTGTTAAATTATTATAATAATTTTTTATGAAGTTAAATTATTGCGTACTAACATTCACTAATATAATATAGGTACTTAACATATACTAATAAATACTAACGTACATAAATTTTATTTTTATTGTGGCAACTAGTCCTCTCATGTTTGCTGTGCCCTTGCAGGGTGTCACCTGTACTTATTTTATAATTTTAACATCTTTTATACCTGTGACTGCATTAAATAAAATATGAAATATGAAAAATCCCCTCCAAAGAACCAAGCATTTTTGCTGAAGTTCTAGTGGATGTTTTATAGGATGTTTCTATTAAAACTGCCTTGGCCGGAAATCAAACCTGCACCCACAACACACGTCTGGATCTGGCGTAAATCGCTCCTTTCAAGATTGTATTAGATCCGTCAAATTACAGAAAAAAGTCTGACTTGGTATTTTAAAAAATGGCGGCGATTTCTGCAGCGATTCATCGCGAACATTTGCGGTTAAGTGCACTTTTCAAACAAAAACAATTTGATTCATGAAATGCGGGTTTTGTGTAAAGCGTTGCAACAACCTGACGGCTCGTTTGGTACAGATAGTATAATTCGTGATATATTCCAGATGTTCTTCTAGATTTTTTATTCGAATTTTGATTTCTTGGTCTGGGTGAGTTTGTGTCTATCAGAGTGATCAGAACACTGTAAGATAGCGGTTACACGGTGATTCTGGCATCAGTCAATTCCATCAGTCTGGTCTGATTGATGAAAATAAACTTTGTCGTCGTCATCAATACATCCTATACAAAGTTTAGGTTGGGCGTAAGCTAAGACGCAGACGGCGCAGGGCAGCATAGAACAGTATTTCTATCTTTCAGTTTTCTTCGTAATAAAGCGAGAGGGGAGAAGCGTTCTAATCTAACCAGCCCTGCGTCATCTACGTCTCTGCTTACGCTCACCTTTATGGATAAAGAGCTCCCCAAAATTAAGCCCGCGTCACACAGAGGCGGTAGCGGAAGCTTTCCGGGGCCGGTATTTTTTGTAAAGTATGAGTTCTTATGCACCCGTCACATTGAAAAGCGGTCGCGGCGCGGTATTTTGTTCCCGCCAAACCGCCCCGGACCGCTTTCGCAATCATACCGCCTCTGTCTGACTTGAGCTTTACACAGGAAAATTAAACACGTGGTACACTTAGGGGAAGACGTACTACAATTACAAAGTTTATAAGCTTTGCGGCTGGCATAATGGACCGCGATGATTGGTGACCGCATTCTGGTAGTAGGGTGCACAGTAAGACGCTGCTGCCCATCTTCTAAATAAATTTCCTAGTCGCCTTCACAGATGGAGTCGTACTGTTCATAGCTGGTACCACATGGACTACGCAAACTTTGTCATCATATAAGCCGAATGACGTCCACTGCTAGACATAGGCCTCCCCTAAATATCTTCATGACGACTGGTTATGTGCTCTACTCTAAAACCTTTACGCCCCATCGGCCAACTTTGCCAAACTGTAAATTAATTTACTCAATAAAGACACCTTAATCCAGCCCTGTACTCTGATACAGGGTCGTATTTACCCGGCAATAAGTGTCAACAGCGAACGATAACCGTGGCGTGAGCGGCGCAGTTAATCTCCTTAATGAATTTTCATAGACAACGCCAGTTCACTACGCCATCCGCCATACATCCGCTGTATATTCGCCATACATCCACATATATCCGCGCGGATCCATTCGCACTGCCATTCAGTGTCACTGAACAATGAGGCCGCGTATTTTACTCAAAAGCCTATTCTATAACGACAGTTTGATTTTGAATCATTCGGTATAGTTTTTGCGAGTGACTGACTGTGTTGTTGTTTAATACGACAAATCAGCAGAATAATTCAGGTCTAAGAGTAAGTAATTATTAGGGATCCGTACCTCAAAAGGAAAAAAAAAACGGAACCCTTATAGGATCACTTTGTTGTCCATCTGTAGTTCTGTCTGTCGATCTATCTGTCTGCACAGTATATATTTATAATAGTGAAGAGGTTCTGTTTTTATCACTTACTGAAAAAAGGTATGAAATTGAAATTAATATCAAATATTATTGTCTATGGATTATTGAAGTTGTAAAAATTTTAAGTTTACGATAGCACAGTCAAATGATACGACCGTTTAAGTTTCTATCTCCAAACATTTTTGTACTAAACCAAAGCCTATAGGCTAATTCCCGTTGTTCTAGAATCATAAAACTTGGCAAAAATCTTGTTATACACAAGCAAAGGAAAAAGTCTAAAATTATTAAGTATTACCACTTTTCTCACAACCAATATAACCAATTAACGTGACCTCCCGTTTTAAGTGCTTTCATATTAAAGAGAGGTCAGGTTTAAGTGGACGCGCAATTTTTATCTAAAATGCTTTGTGCTTTTTTCAATGAGGATTTTTAGTCATTTTCGTTTACGATGTGCGTGACCTGTATACCTTTCTGAAAATCTTAAAGGATTACTGTCCGCCTGATGCCATCTGCAATCAACGTGAAACGATCCATACGGCCTAAATTATAATCTCATCACCATCAAAATTCAAATATCTCCGAGCGATAGTAAAACACGAGTCATTACAGAATTCCCCCCCACGTTCTGTATATCATATAGTTTATTTGTTAAATAAAGGCATGTGATAGCGAACAGGCTTTTAGGTTGAGTGTTCGCGGATTAGGTACGTACAAGTGAATTGCGTATGGAAACAGTGAAAATTGAAAGTGGTTTTTACTTCAAGTTTGAAGTGTATTTTTGATTAAATTATCTTACAAAGGGTTACCGAAAACTGAAAGGGCAGTCAACGCAACTGAACAACTTTCAGTGGGTAAAAGTTTCAGGAAAATCTGCTTCTTTATACAAACTGTCCAATCAAGTTCGCAGTTTTGTATGGAGAGACCGATAAGTTTTTAATTTCCTCAAACTTTTATTCACTAAAAGTTGTTTAGTTACGGTGGCTGATCATGCCCTTTCAGTTTTCGGAAAGCAAGCAAAAACTTGTGTGTCTCTGTGGTGTACAGCAGGCAATTCTGGTGGCCAGCGTGGACAATGGCTGTCAACGCATAACCACTCCCGAGACGATTGCCGAGGCGGGCAAGTCTCTGTCGGACTGTGCTACGGGTTTAATTACTATACTCTTTGGCTACGGGACACACGTCTAAATAAGATAGGGTTATTCTCATTACCAATAAACGATACTATCTGGAACTTAATGTGTTGTGTCTTATTACGGTAATATATCCCGAAACACACGAGGCCCGACAGGACACTACAGTCACTAAGACCAATTTGGACAACCATTTCGAAACAATTCAATTTTACCATTTGTCGTCCTATGCAAAACTAACTGATTAAGTAACGTACAGTTAACTACGTGTCAAGCTTGACATACTTGCAGTGCGAGTCTAGCCCGTACGTCTATTGAAATAAGAACGGTACAAAGTGTGATCTTGACTGTACAACTGTAGTGATATAAAAATAACCCTTTATGACACATTTCGAACTTTGTTCCGTAAAAAAAGGTTACTCAGATACAATATACACAACTTTTATTAATCAACAGAGCTTTGCTCTATAATAGCCGCCTCAACATTAAAATATCATCGGGTGAGCAAGCTAACAGATAGCGCTTTAGGTTTCTGTCTAAAACGCGGTAAATTTAAAAAATGCTTTAAAACACAGGGATAACAAATTTTTCCAGACATGAGACCTAGCTAGATCCTTTTGTCGCCCCCAAAGCCCCCGTATGGTAAGTTTCATCGAAATCGTTAGAGCCTTTTTTGAGAAACCTATCACAAATACACATACAAATATATTTATAAATATTGCTCATTTAATAGTATGGGATACCTACACGTCAGGTATTAACATAAGCCGTTGGACTAAATTGAACTATTATAGGTTCTTAACTAAATAGGCTTATTGTTATATAACAGACTAACATCGGTTTAGCTAGTTAGTAAGCTGTTTCAGGTAGTAAGGTTATCGTCATGACAGTGGCATGCCTGACTTAGGCTGAATTTACATTGGGTAAGTAAAAACGGGTCAGCAGACGTACATTGCTTGCTGCATACAAGTGTTTTCGTAAATACAACATATTTATTTACCGAATGGCATGTTATCTTTACTTAAAAAAATAATGACTTATTATATTTAAGGTATGCTACTGTGTCCGTTGATAGCGACAGTAGATCCTCCTTCGTGCCATCAAACCTTGTGAGAGGGTAGTCAAAAACTATATGCTGGTCTGTTTTAGCTAAAGCTCTCGACTTTCTTACCTGGAAGATTTTTTTAGTATCACCTCTATCACCGGCAAACGCTTTTGTTCGCCCGTATATACACGAGAAAAACCAATGAAATTTTTTGTCAGCTACCGTTCCGTACCCAAAAGTTTAAAAATGGCTGCGTTGTCCGTCTGTCTGTTCATGAACCGGAGATAGACAGTTGAAATTTTCACAGATTATGTATTTCTGTTGCCGATATAACAACAAATACTAATAAAAATACAAAAAATATATAAATTAAAGGGGGCTCCCCTACTAAAACCTTTTTTTGTGTGATTTTTAGGGTTCCGTATCTCAAAATAAAAAACGGAACCCTTATAGGATCACTTTTATGTCCGTCTGTCTGTTTGTCTGTCAAGACCCTTTTCCTCATCAACGGCTAGAGGTATCATGTTGAAATTGATAAAGAATATTAAGGTCCATAAACCACACAAGATGTAAAATATTCAATTTTTAACAACGACGCATTCAAAAGATATGGCCTTTTATGTCCTCCTCTCCATACATTTATGCACTAAAGCAAAACCTAGAGGGTACTTCTCGTTGACCTAAAATTATGAAATTTGGCAAGAAGCTAGGTCTCGCAGTACAAATAAAGGAAAAAATCTTAAATCATTAAATATTACAATTTTTCTCACCACGAATAGTAACCAATTAAGGTGAGCTCCCGATACAAGAACTATTCTATAAAAAGAGGGGTCAAGTTGGATAGTCGCGGAGTTTTTAAAGTCAAAGAGCAAAAGCTTTTAGTATATATCATATGGTAGATAGGTACGGAACCCTTAGGGCGCGAGTCCGACTAGCACTTGGCCGGATTTTTTTTAGATCTGTCGTAAAAACTGAAAAGCGTATATAGTGCATAAGCTTCAAAATTATAATAAATAAAAAACTGGTCGATCACGGTATAAAGTTAAAAAAAAATAACATGGCTCTTATTCTATAAACTCCTTGAATTCTTGTTTGATTCCATTTGACGGGCTTTGGACTTTGTGGTGCAATTCATCATCCCATCAAGTTCGACCCGCCACGCCATCCTGCCAAAGCAAATTGCTAAATCTATGGACAAGAATCACAAATTTGAGTCACAAAATAAATATACTCAGAAGGTCTGCTCCGTATATAAAAAAATTATACACTCGTACCTGATTCGTTGCTTAATATGTTTGTACCTAACCCACACAGACCGCTCGCGTAATTTGATTTCGTGTAAATCGACTTGAAACGTTACGGGAAGTTGTTCAGTTTCATGGGCAGATGCACACCCTTTAGAATTATCACACCTTTCCGTTACACGTTTATAGTCTGTGTGCCTAGTTTGGGATCAGTCGACCCTGCGTATAACTTCGCTAAAGTAAGTGACGGATACTACGTATTTCGTCCTCTACACGAAGCGTTTCCAGGAGATGTTATTTTTATTTGGTCCGTTATATGGAGCGAGCAACGAAGATATCTCTAAGACTACATATTCGTGCTGTCACCATACGCAAGCCACTGTGTATGTGTGTCTGGTTCTAGCGCTTAGTAAGAAGTGGACCTTCTGGACCTATTATTCAATTTTTGTGTATGAATCCTTTAGGCGAATCGGAAGCAATTTGTTCCGTTCGGAAATCTCCTACTTGGTATTTCTCGGAAACTCAGCGAAATTCCATGTGTAAAGGTGATAACTAACTTAAGTTCCTGTCGATGACAGGTTAAATTTAATTTTCATCCTAATTGGTACACCGTTTAATAAATTAATAAATTCGAAAACATAATAGTTATTGGTAACAAGTTGTGCGCTAGTACACAGATAGACCACATATGTGCACTCCCTGTTTCTCTCACAGCATAGACCACGTATACAAAACAATACAATACAATACAATACAATACAATACAATACAATACAATACAATACAATACAATACAATACAATACAATACAATACAATACAATACAATACAATACAATACAATACAATACAATACACGTATGTGCACTCCCTGTCCCTCTCTAGATTCAAACTCATCTGACTCGTATTTCCTAAACTGTGTAATTTTTCACTTGTTACGTATATGGAAATTCCGGGGCGTGCCCCAGCTATGTTTTATTTCAACGAGACTCAAGAAAGTAAGGTATCGAATGGCGGGGTTTGGTGATTGTCCTTTCTGTGCGATTAGTACTATCTGTTCTGTGCCCAAATTATGAAGATATTCAGTTTCAAAGCTTTCACTGTTAAGGGCTTTTCCCCAGCGAACTAGCGCCCCCATCAGTTAAAAAATATTACTCGCTAAATACAAAACATGCCCGCCTTTGTATATATCCTTTAATTTTGTAATTTTATTTTAAGTATGTGTGCAATAAATAAAACATATCGAAAATCTGTCTTACAAAATTGAAGCAAAGGTACCCTAGTTTATTTAAAACCTATCAATCCTAAAAAATATTGTTCACTGTAGTTACAGATACAAAAACTGCTAAAAGTGGCCGCTTTTCGCGCTTTTTAGGGTTCCGTACCTCAAAAGGAAAAAACGGAACCCTTATAGGATCACTTTGTTGTCCGTCTGTCTGTCTGTCTCATTCATTCATTTATTCATAAACAATTTTTTACAATTGTGTTAGAAATTAACAGTAATAATTAGAGAAATGTCACAAAAATTATATATACCTATGTCACAAAAAATTATAAATTCTTAATTATAAATAATTATAAAATGTCACTAATTGATAATAAACATAAAATCAAATGAAAACAATAACCAGCAATCAAGACATTAGACACAACAAAACAATATTCAAATGTTAATATTAAAATGTCACCAAAATTCCTAATTACAAGATAAAAGTCAAGTCATGGATACATGTATTCTAAATAAACAATCAGAACGAACACATTTTATGGGTTTCAAACTCCTGAATGCTATAGAAACACTTTTCCAACAAGAATGCCTTTAGTGATGTTTTAAATTTTATAGGACAAACAATTGATTTAAGCTCATCAGGTAGACAATTGAACAACTTGACCGCTTGATATCTAACACTGTGTCTTACCACTTCTAGTTTAGGTGCTATTGCTCTATTTAAGTCCTTTCTACGTGTAGCAAGTCTGTGTTTCCTTTCCTCCGGGTTCTCAAATCTTTCGGGGTTTTCTACTATATCTGTCAATAACGTCAGAATGTATAAACTGGGAATGGTCAATATATTTAACTTTCTAAAGGACTCTCTACAAGAAATCCATGGCGGGATACGCACTATTGTCCTTATGGCTCTCTTCTGCAACACAAAAGCTTTATTTATATTATACGCATAGCTGTTTCCCCAGAACTTAATGCTATACCGAAAGTGTGATTCTACTATTGCAAAATAGACAGACCTTAACTGATTTTTCGTTAATTCATCCCGCAGACTTCTCAGGGCGTAACACGCGGAGCTAACTTTTGCTTCTATTTTAAGGGCCGATCACACCTGACTGAATTCACACACTAAGTCAGTTAGTCTCCTACGTAGGAAAGGAAGGTAGAAAGATGGAACTTAGTAAGTCACTGACTGAGTAAGCCGCATAGTAAGCAACGCAGAAAGGAACTTTAGTGAAGGGCCAATACGAATAGAACACCTCATCGTACGGAAAATATTAATAAGGGCTAATTTATGTTTTATAGAAAAACACTAGAATAACTACAAAAAAAAACCACAGAATTACCGGTATACTAAAAAACAAACAAGGAATTAAAATAAGGTTGCACCAGTCAAGTAAACACAAAGAATTTGAGTGCTTTATTCATTCTTTTAGTTAGAATAAATTTTTCATTCAAAATCGTACGAAAAGCGAATAATGATTCCAATGAAAAATAACAATTGAATGATAAAAGATTATTTGGATAGTACTAAGTAGTACATTCGAATATTTCGATTGTTGCTTCTTGAAATAATTGTACATCACTATTAAGGAACATCAACATAGTAGGGATCATAGACAGTTCACTAGTTGTGCTATACGTTAGTATACCTCTATACTCGTATTTTCTGTGCTGGTACACTTTATAGCGCGACTGATATGTTCAGATACTTTGTATAAAGGCTTCTATGAGTATTTTTAATGACCTTAAAATAAATTGAAAAGCAAGCTAAAAACTCGTTTATACTTTTCTATTTAGTAGTAGAAGTAGTTTTCGAATACGATTGTCTTACTTTATTGCAATTGAAATAATTATAATATTATTATTATTGTAAAGGGGGCCCAAATGGGTAGGTCAAAGTTTTTAATTGTCAGTACTAAGTCAAGTTAGGTATCATATGAAAGTGCTTCACTTGTACATTCCAAAATAGTTCTTTATATTTTTAACGACTCTTAGTTTTCAAGTTATGATATAAAAAGTTAAAAAAATACCTTCCCCCCTTCCTTATCCCCGAAGTTTTCCGAAGAAAAAAATCTGAATTAATTAAAGTCCATAGAGGTTTATGTAAATAATTCAGAAAAAAAAAACAATCTCTCTAAGTAGCACAGTTTTTTGGAAATTTGCAACAAATCTTTACAAACAAATTTAGTTTTGCGGTCCTTACAATGGACCTTATTGCTTCTAAAAATACTATAGGTAGGTATATCGGAACCCTCGATGCGCGAGTCCGACTCGCACTTTAACATTTTTTTTTGTTGTGTATAGATGTATGTATGGTGAAAATCGTTAATTTTTCATGGTATGAGTCCATTGATGAAGTTTTCAGGAGATTGTTTGACACCTTGTACTTGTCCGTAATTTTGTTAGACTTCCTTAAAAGAGATACTTTGTAATCCTGACAAAATTTTCAATTCATGTCTAAATCAGTTGTCCCTTTCATAAAAAAATGTATAGGATCAAAACTGTTTAGTTTTCGCGTCGAGTCGGAAGCAACAGTAGTGTGCGTATGATCGAACACACACATGCGCGCAGTCCACTTGGAGTCGTAGTGCGTCATTTCACCCGAGACGCGTTCTCGTCCGCTCGGAGGAAACGACACCTTTTAAAAAACTGTGTTTTGAATGGAATTTTTTCTCTCAAGGTATTTTTAATGAACTCTACTAATATAGCTCAGCGCAACGATTGTATAACGGAGGGTTACTCGAGGGGAAACGAGGGGCGACAGGGAACAGCTCTTCAAGTTTGTATACTCAACAGCACGTCAGTAGAAACACTTTAGACTTACTCGTAATGACATGGTGGTAGAAACTATCATCCGCACATCACTTATCATCCGAAAATCACTCATCATCCGCGCATCTTCATCATATCTTATCATCCGAAAATCACTTATCATCCGCTCATCATCATTCATTCACTGATCAACTATCATCCGCGCATCACTCATCATCATTGATCCACTCATCAACTATCATCCGCGCACCACTCATCATCCGCTCATCATCATTCATCCACTGATCAACTATCATCCGCGCATCACTTATCATCCGAAAATCACTCATCATCCGCTCATCATCATCATTCATCCACGCATCACTCATCATCCGCTCATCATCGTTCATCCACTCATTAACTATCATCCGCGCATCACTCATCATCCACTTATCATCATTCATCCACTGATCAACTATCATCCGCGCATCACTCATCATCATTGATCCACTCATCAACTATAATCCGCGCATCACTTATCATCCTTTCATCATCATCATTCATCCAGTCATCAACTATCATCCTGCCTAAGTTTGGCGCCGTTTGCTTTTAAAAAAATAATCCATTTAAATCCGTGCCATCGCTGTACATTTCGTTGATTTTGTGATCGAAAGATCGAAGGACACATACTAACGACCAAAAGGCAGTCTTATTTCGGAAAGCCATGCCATGGACATCCGTCTAAAGAGGAAAATCTAACAGACCTGACGAAATAATGTAGCCTGTTTCCTGCCTACGTTTGGCGCCGTTTGCTTCTTTAAAAAAAGTAATCCATTTAAATCCTTGCTATTGTTGTACATTTCGTTGTTTTTGTGATCGAAATATCAAAGGACACATACTAACGATCAAAAGGCAGTCTTATTTCGGAAAGCAATGCCATGGAAATCCGTCTCAAGAGGAAAATCTAACAGACCTGACGAAATAATGTAGCCTTTTTCCTGCCTAAGTTTGGCGCCGTTTGCTTCTTTTAAAAAAGTAATCCATTTAAATCCATGCCATCGTTGTACATTTCGTTGTTTTTGTGATCGAAAGATCAAACGACATATACTAACGATTAAAAGGCAGTCTTATTTCGAAAAGCCATGCCATGGAAATCCGTCTCAAGAGGAAAATCTAACAGACCTGACGAAATAATGTAGCAAGCAGCACGTTCAAGTTTCCGATCATCGACCCTAAACAGCTCTACCTATTCCGACCACTGCCGATTACCCATCATCTACCGGTCACCCATCATCTACCATTGACTCGTCTTCCGCCGGTCACCCATCAATATCATCCACCGGTCACCCATCTTCGTCCGGACATCAATCACGTAGCGAAAATCTATTACTCTGATAACCCTTTTGACCGATCACCCATCATCTACCTATCTTCCTCCGCCTACCCTTCATCACCAGTCACCCATCACAAAACAAAACTACCTAGGTATGGTATATAAGTAGGTACTTACTTGGTTAAAGGAAGAGATATTTTTTGAATATTTGACGGGATACATAATATTTATCTTTGCGCTTCCCCATTTCTCTAAAACAAACACTTTATAAATACAAGGAAAGAAATATCTTACTTTAGAAAATAGTAAAAAACAAAGTTACCTTGTTACACTATGAAAGCAGAGAATGTGTATACGTTGAAACGCGATCCATAATTTTGGCGCGTCGCGGTGCAAACTGACGTGGTCTCACTTCGAGCTCTTGTGGGTATCGGCCGCGTGTCAGAGCTATTTATTAGACTTCGCGCGGTCATACTAAAAATGTATGGCGTAATCGTAATGGTTTTAAAAAAAATCATATTAAATATGTAAGCAATATTAAACCGTGATTGCCGTTTTGGTAGTTTTTACGTGGTGCAGTCTTAAGTAAAATATTTTCGGCCAACGATATTTTTACAGTAACAAAATGCTGAAGTCAATTCTTTTTATCTAGAAGTTTATTGATCTTATTTGGATTTTTATTTCTGTATGTAAGTTTATTTATTGTTTGCCATAGTTTCTCATTATCTTTTGGATATGGTTTTAAAAGACCTCGACTAACAATGAATACTTTCGGGCGAAATGCCCAACCGGGCGAACTCGCCTCGGAGGAAATGACCACCAAAAAATGACATCGGAACATAGTAAGCCACTTAGTAAGGAGGTTTAGTGATGGGCAAATGCGAATGATTGTCTCGAATCGAACAACTTGTCGAACAAAAAATAATGGCCTAACTGATGGTATACTTTTTTACTTAAAACAAGCGCTCCTACTAGAAAAACAATTAAAGACCGCTATATTCAAAACTAACAGTGTTGCACTAGTCAAGTATTCTACACGGACACATCTGACTCCGTCGCGCTTGATAGAGTACCTAACCGAACCGTAAATTTTGAAAATTATTGAATCAGTGTTGCTGCGATAACGAGATCGATGGTTGAATTTTAAAAATACAGTAACTCTACCGAATATTCCTATACAAAATATCGAGAATATCGAATTCTTAAAAGTACCGGTAATAATCGATACTAAATAACCGACCAAGTTCGTACTTCGTGTCAAGCCACGCGCAATGCAGAGTTAAGGAGTGATCACACCTAGCTGAATTCAAAGACTAATTCGGCATACATTGCACGTTGAAGTAAGGATATTTCAATTAACATAACCAAGCCTCCCAGCAATGTATGCCGAATTAGTCTTTGAATTCAGCTAGGTGTGATCACTCCTTTACCTAGTTCTTTTTACGATTTTTTTTGTCGCAAAGCAGGTTTATTAACTCTACTGAACAGTCGTATAGAAAATATCTGAACCTTTGAAGTATCGATGGTAATCTATAGTGAATTTTTTAATTTTTTTTATTAGTACTTGTTATTACACCATGAATAATAATTATTTTTTATCGACAAGTTGTTCATCATCATTCGCAAAATTTACCCATCACTAAACTTCCTAAGTTCTTTACTTGAAGGGAGTAAGGAGGTTTAGTGATGTCCGAGTGCGAATGATTATTTTAATTTAATTCCGTGTTCGCATCGAAATTAAATTGACCAATACATGGTCTAAGGGACTGGTTTCCGAAAACTGAAAGGGCGTGGTCAGTCAATGTAACTGAATAATTTTCAGTAAATAAAACTTTCAGAAAATATTAAAATAATCCTCTTTTCCACAAAAAAGCCACGATCACACCTAGCTGAATTCAAAGACTAATTCGGGATACATTGCTCGTTGAAGTAAGGATATTGCAATAACACAACCAAGCCTCCCAGCAATGTATGCCGAATTAGTCTTTGTATCCAGCTAGATGTGATCGTGGCTAAACTGTCCATTTGCAATTTTATATGAAGAGTATTGAAGAGGCTGATAGTTTTATTTACTGAAAGTTGTTCAGTTACGGCGAATGACTATGTGCACCTGCAAGACTAGAAAAAGAGAAAGAATGTATCCACTGCATTTATCACAGCCATTGTTTTTGTTTGATCAGAAATACTCTCATTCATAAGATTTGGCACGGCAATGTTCAGGTCTCATTTGTCCATTTAAGGTAAATAAAAACATCACGGAAATGTATTGTCAGCCTATTAAAGCCACGATCACATCTAGCTGGATTCAAAGACTAATTCGGCATACATTGCTGGGAGGCTTGGTAATGTTATTGCATTATCCTTACTTCAACGAGCAATGTATGCCGAATTTGTCTTTGAATCCAGCTCGCTGTGATCACTCCTTGACTCAACCGAACAGTCGTATACAAATTTTTTTATAGTGAATTTTTTAAGTTTATTATTAGTACTTATTATTAAACCAAGATAATGCTTTATTTTTATTTTTCATGGACAAGTTGTTCGATTCGAATTAATCATTCGCGAAATTTTCACATCACTAAACCTTCTAACTCCTTTACTTGAAGGGACTTAGCATGTTTAGTGATGTCCAAGTGCGAATGATTAATTCAACATATCGAACAAAAATATACTTATATTAAAAAAACGGTCAAGTGCGAGGCAGACTCTCGCTTCGAGGGATTCGATATAAACTATTATTAGTAGTATTTTTAAAAGCAATAAAGCCCATCTTTAAGACCGCAAATAAGTTTGTCTGTAATTTTTTCTTCTTTCGATTATCGGTTGTATTTGTCTTGAGGTTGTATCAGCCATTTTATAACAATCGATAGCATTTTATTGTACAATAATTATTTTCGATAAGGCTATTCAACAGTGTTACTGTATTTCAAGATCAACTACCGACAGCAAAACTATCGCTATCGGAACATCACTATTCAGCAACTGTATTAGTAGGCACTTTTTATACTTAGCTTCCTAGCTAGAACTCTGAATTCACAAACGTCTTTTTCTACGTAGCCTCCTAGGTAGATTTCTTATTCAGTCGTCAAATTCAAGCAGGTGTAAAGGGCCGATCACACCTGACTGAATTCACACACTAAGTCAGTTAGTCTCCTACGTAGGAAAGGAAGGTAGAAAGATGGAACTAAGTAAGTCACTGACTGAGTAAGCCGCATAGTAAGCAACGCAGAAAGGAACTTTAGTGAAGGGCCAATACGAATAGAACACCTCATCGTACGGAAAATATTAATAAGGGCTAATTTATGTTGTATAGAAAAACACTAGAATAACTACAAAAAAAAAACTACAGAATTACCGACATACTAAAAAACAAACAAGGAATTAAAATTAGGTTGCACCAGTCAAGTAAACACAAAGAATTTTAGTGCTTTATTCATTCTTTTAGTTAGAATAAATTTTTCATTCAAAATCGTACGAAAAGCGAATAATGATTCCAATGAAAAATAACAATTGAATGATAAAAGATTATTTGGATAGTACTAAGGGCTCCCGCACACGACCGAGAATCGGTGACCGATTTTTTGTCGGCATCCCGCTCTGACGTGTTAGCACCTGAATCTTCCGTCCTTGTCCCGGCCGATAATCGCCCACCGATTCTCGGTCGTGTGCGGGAGCCCTAAGTAGTACATTCGAATATTTCGATTGTTGCTTCTTGAAATAATTGTACATCACTATTAAGGAACATCAACATAGTAGGGATCATAGACAGTTCACTAGTTGTGCTATACGTTAGTGTACCTCTATATTTTCTGTGCTGGTACACTTTATAGGGTGACTGATATGTTCAGATACTTTGTATAAAGGCTTCTATGAGTATTTTTAATGACCTTAAAATAAATTGAAAAGCAAGCTAAAAACTCGTTTATACTTTTATATTTAGTAGTAGAAGTAGTTTTAGAATACGATTGTCTTACTTTATTGCAATTGAAATAATTATAATATTATAATTATTGTAAAGGGGGCCCAAATGGGTAGGTCAAAGTTTTTAATTGTCAGTACTAAGTCAAGTTAGGTATCATATGAAAGTGCTTCACTTGTACATTCCAAAATAGTTCTTTATATTTTTAACGACTCTTAGTTTTCAAGTTATGACATAAAAAGTTAAAAAAATACCTTCCCCCCTTCCTTATCCCCGAAGGTTGAGGTTTATGTAAATAATTCAGAAAAAAAAACAATCTCTCTAAGTAGCGCAGTTTTTTGGAAATTTGCAACAAATCTTTACAAACAAATTTAGTTTTGCGGTCCTTACAGTGGACCTTATTGCTTCTAAAAATACTATAGGTAGGTATATCGGAACCCTCGATGCGCGAGTCCGACTCGCACTTTAACATTTTTTTTGTTGTGTATAGATATATGTATGGTGAAAATCGTTAATTTTTCATGGTATGAGTCCATTGATGAAGTTTTCAGGAGATTGTTTGACACCTTGTACTTGTCCGTAATTTTGTTAGACTTCCTTAAAAGAGATACTTTATAATCCTGACAAAATTTTCAATTCATGTCTAAATCAGTTGTCCCTTTCATAAAAAAATGTATAGGATCAAAACTGTTTAGTTTTCGCGTCGAGTCGGAAGCAACAGTAGTGTGCGTATGATCGAACACACACATGCGCGCAGTCCACTTGGAGTCGTAGTGCGTCATTTCACCCGAGACGCGTTCTCGTCCGCTCGGAGGAAACGACACCTTTTAAAAAACTGTGTTTTGAATGGAACTTTTTTCTCTCAAGGTATTTTTAATGAACTCTACTAATATAGCTCAGCGCAACGATTGTATAACGGAGGATTACTCGAGGGGAAGCGAGGGGCGACAGGGAACAGCTCTTCAAGTTTGTATACTCAACAGCACGTCAGTAGAAACACTTTAGACTTACTCGTAATGACATGGTGGTAGAAACTATCATCCGCACATCACTTATCATCCGAAAATCACTCATCATCCGCTCATCATCATTCATTCACTGATCAACTATCATCCGCGCATCACTCATCATCATTGATCCACTCATCAACTATCATCCGCGCACCACTCATCATCCGCTCATCATCATTCATCCACTGATCAACTATCATCCGCGCATCACTTATCATCCGAAAATCACTCATCATCCGCTCATCATCAACATTCATCCACTCATCCACGCATCACTCATCATCCGCTCATCATCGTTCCTCCACTCATTAACTATCATCCGCGCATCACTCATCATCCACTTATCATCATTCATCCACTGATCAACTATCATCCGCGCATCACTCATCATCATTGATCCACTCATCAACTATAATCCGCGCATCACTTATCATCCTTTCATCATCATCATTCATCCAGTCATCAACTATCATCCTGCCTAAGTTTGGCGCCGTTTGCTTTTAAAAAAATAATCCATTTAAATCCGTGCCATCGCTGTACATTTCGTTGATTTTGTGATCGAAAGATCGAAGGACACATACTAACGACCAAAAGGCAGTCTTATTTCGGAAAGCCATGCCATGGAAATCCGTCTAAAGAGGAAAATCTAACAGACCTGACGAAATAATGTAGCCTGTTTCCTGCCTACGTTTGGCGCCGTTTGCTTCTTTAAAATAAGTAATCCATTTAAATCCGTGCTATTGTTGTACATTTCGTTGTTTTTGTGATTGAAATATCAAAGGACACATACTAACGATCAAAAGGCAGTCTTATTTCGTAAAGCCATGCCATGGAAATCCGTCTCAAGAGGAAAATCTAACAGACCTGACGAAATAATGTAGCCTTTTTCCTGCCTAAGTTTGGCGCCGTTTGCTTCTTTTAAAAAAGTAATCCATTTAAATCCGTGCCATCGTTGTACATTTCGTTGTTTTTGTGATCGAAAGATCAAACGACATATACTAACGATCAAAAGGCATTCTTATTTCGAAAAGCCATGCCATGGAAATCCGTCTCAAGAGGAAAATCTAACAGACCTGACGAAATAATGTAGCAAGCAGCACGTTCAAGTTTCTGATCATCGACCCTAAACAGCTCTACCTATTCCTACCACTGCCGATTACCCATCATCTACCGGTCACCCATCATCTACCATTGACTCGTCTTCCGCCGGTCACCCATCAATATCATCCACCGGTCACCCATCTTCGTCCGGACATCAATCACGTACCGAAAATCTATTACTCTGATAACCCTTCTGATCGATCACCCATCATCTACCTATCTTCCTCCGCCTACCCTTCATCACCAGTCACCCATCACTAAACAAAACTACCTAGGTATGGTATATAAGTAGGTACTTACTTGGTTAAAAGAAGAGATATTTTTTGAATTTTTGACGGGATACATAATATTTATCTTTGCGCTTCCCCATTTCTCTAATACAAACACTTTATAAATACAAGGAAAGAAATATCTTACTTTAGAAAATAGTAAAAAACAAAGTTACCTTGTTACACTATGAAAGCAGAGAATGTATATACGTATAATATACGTTGAAACGCGATCCATAATTTTGGCGCGTCGCGGTGCAAACTGACGTGGTCTCACTTCGAGCTCTTGTGGGTATCGGCCGCGTGTCAGAGCTATTTATTAGACTTCGCGCGGTCATAATAAAAATGTATGGCGTAATCGTAATGGTTTAAAAAAAATCATATTAAATATGTAAGCAATATTAAACCGTGATTGCCGTTTTGGTAGTTTTTACGTGGTGCAGTCCTAAGTAAAATAGTTTCGGCCAACGATATTTTTACAGTAACAAAATGCTGAAGTCAATTCTTTTTATCTAGAAGTTTATTGATCTTTTTTGGATTTTTTATTTCTGTATGTAAGTTTATTTATTGTTTGCCATAGTTTCTCATTATCTTTTGGATCTGGTTTTAAAAGACCTCGACTAACAATGAATACTTTCGGGCGAAATGCCCAACCGGGCGAACTCGCCTCGGAGGAAATGACCACCAAATAATGACATCGGAAGGAGGTTTAGTGATGGGCAAATGCGAATGATTGACTCGAATCGAACAACTTGTCGAACAAAAAATAATGGCCTAACTGATGGTATACTTTTTTACTTAAAACAAGCGCTCCTACTAGAAAAACAATTAAAGACCGCTATATTCAAAACTAACAGTGTTGCACTAGTCAAGTATTCTACACGGACACATCTGACTCCGTCGCGCTTTAACTGGCGATTGATTGAGTACCTGATATGCCGAATTAGTCTTTGTATCCAGCTAGATGTGATCGTGGCTAAACTGTCCATTTGCAATTTTATATGAAGAGTATTGAAGAGGCTGATAGTTTTATTTACTGAAAGTTGTTCAGTTACGGCCAATGACTATGTGCACCTGCAAGACTAGAAAAAGAGAAAAAATGTATCCACTTCATTTACCACAGCCATTATTTTTGTTTGATCAGAAATACTCTCATTCATAAGATTTGGCACGGCAATGTTCAGGTCTCATTTGTCCATTTAAGGTAAATAAAAATAAAAACATCACGGAAATGTATTGTCAGCCTATTAAAGCCACGATCACATCTAGCTGGATTCAAAGACTAATTCGGCATACATTGCTGGGAGGCTTGGTAATGTTATTGCATTATCCTTACTTCAACGAGCAATGTATGCCGAATTTGTCTTTGAATCCAGCTCGCTGTGATCACTCCTTGACTCAACCGAACAGTCGTAAACAAATTTTTTTATAGTGAATTTCTTAAGTTTATTATTAGTACTTATTATTAAACCAAGATAATGCTTTATTTTTATTTTTCATGGACAAGTTGTTCGATTCGAATTAATCATTCGCAAAATTTTCACATCACTAAACCTTCTAACTCCTTTACTTGAAGGGACTTAGCATGTTTAGTGATGTCCAAGTGCGAATGATCAATTCAACATATCGAACAAAAATATACTTATATTAAAAAAACGGTCAAGTGCGAGGCAGACTCTCGCTTCGAGGGATTCGATATTCCTGTAGTATTATTAAAAGCAATAAAGCCCATCTTTAAGACCGCAAATAAGTTTGTCTGTAATTTTTTCTTCTTTCAATTATCGGTTGTATTTGTCTTGAGGTTGTATCAGCCATTTTATAACAATTGATAGCATTTTATTGTACAATAATTATTTTCGATAAGGCTATTCAACAGAGTTACTGTATTTCAAGATCAACTACCGACAGCAAAACTATCGCTATCGGAACATCACTATTCAGCCACTGTATTAGTAGGCACTTTTTATACTTAGCTTCCTAGCTAGAACTCTGAATTCACAAACGTCTTTTTCTACGTAGCCTCCTAGGTAGATTTCTTATTCAGTCGTCAAATTCAAGCAGGTGTAATCGCGGCTTAATCGCGGCTTAACCCGGGCCACGCTACCTCCCTAAAGCCGCGATTACACCTGTTTGAATTTGACGACTGAATAAGAAATCTACCTAGGAGGCTACGTAGAAAAAGACGTTGGTGAATTCAGAGTTCTAGCTAAAAAGCTAAGTAGAAAAAGTGCCTACTAATACAGTTGCTGAATAGTGATGTTCCGATAGCGATAGTTTCGCTGTCGGTAGTTGATCTTGAAATACAGTAACTCTGTTGAATAGCCTTATCGAAAATAATTATTGTACAATAAAATACTATCAATTGTTAAAAATAAGCTGATACAACCTCAAGACAAATACAACCGATACTTAAAAGAAGAAAAAATTACAAACAAACTTATTTGCGGTCTTAAAGATGGGCTTTATTGCTTTTAAAAATACTACAGGAATATCGAATCCCTCGACGCGAGAGTCGGCCTCGCACTTGACCGTTTTTAGGGTTCCGTACCTCAAAAGAAAAAAACGGAACCCTTATAGGATCACTTTGTTGTCCGTCTGTCTGTCTGTCTGTCTGTCTGTCTGTCTGTCTGTCTGTCTGTCTGTCTGTCTGTCTGTCTGTCTGTCTGTCTGTCTGTCTGTCTGTCAAGACCCTTTATCTCACAAACGGGTAAAGGTATCAGGTTGAAATTAATACCATATATTAGGATCCATGAACCACACAAGATCTGAAAATTTAAATTTTTTACAACTACGCAATCAAAAGATATGGCATTTTATGTCCTCATCTCCATACATTTATTCAAAAATGAAAAACCTACAGGGTACTTCCCGTTGACCTAAAATTATGAAATTTGGCAAGAAGCTAGGTCTCACAGTACAAATAATGGGAAAAGTCTGAAATCATTAAATATTACAACTTTTCTCACAACTAATGGTAACCAATTGTGGTGAGCTCCCGTTTCAAGAACATTCATATAAGGGAGGGGTCAAGTTGGATGGTTGCTGAGGCGATTTTTGTTTTAGTTCTATTTGAAAACGGGAACACTTACAAACTTGAAAATTGGTATGTTTATAGGGCATAGGCTATAAAATAACAACAAATAATAAAATTTGGTCAAGCGCGTGTCGGACTCAATAAATCTAGCACATTAACTTACTGAAATTTCAACTAATACAATTATGTTTATGTGGTGGTACGGAACCCTCAGTGCGCGAGTCCGACTCGCACTTGGCCGGTTTTTTTTAATATAAGTATATTTTTTGTTCGATAAGTTGAATTAATCATTCGCACTTGGACATCACTAAACTTGCTAAGTCCCTTCAAGTAAAGGAGTTAGAAGGTTTAGTGATGTGAAAATTTTGCGAATGATTAATTCGAATCGAACAACTTGTCGATGAAAAATAAAAATAAAGCATAATCTTGGTTAAATAATAAGTACTAAATACGAGTATAAACTTAAAAAAAATCACTTTAAAAAATTTGTATACGACTGTTCGGTTGAGTTAAGGAGTGATCACAGCTAGCTGAATTCAAAGACTTATTCGGCATACATTGCTCGTTATTATGTTTAAGCTTTTTTAAGTTTAAGTTTAATAAGCTATTAAATAACAACAAATAATAAAATTTGGTCAAGCGCAGTCTGACTCAAAAAATCTAGCACATTAACTTACTGAAATTTCAACTAATACAATTATGATTATGTGGTGGTACGGAAGCCTCGGTGCGCGAGTCAGACTCGTACTTGGCCGGTTTTTTTTGTAGTAATTCTAGTGTTTTTCTATACAACATAAATTAGCCCTTACTAATATTTTCCGTACGTTAAGGTGTTCTATTCGTATTGGCCCTTCACTAAAGTTCCTTACTGTGTTGCTTACTATGCGGCTTACTCAGTTAGTGACTTACTTAGTTCCATCTTTCTACCTTCCTTTCCTACGTAGGAGACTAACTGACTTAGTGTGTGAATTCAGTCAGGTGTGATCGGTCCTTTAGAGACCTCATTTTTCCATTTTAATTGTGAGTCTATATATACGCCCAAGAACTTAACCGATTCTAGTTGTTCTATTTTTGCACCATTCAAGACAATATCCAAAAATTCTTTATTCCCTGCTGTAGAACGAAATTGCATGCAGTATGTTTTGGAGAGATGTATGATGATGTATGATGTATGATGTATGTCTGTCTGTCAAGACCCTTTATCTCACGAACGGGTAAAGGTATCAGGTTGAAATTAATACCATATATTCGAATCCATGAACCACACAAGATCTGAAAATTTCAATTTTTTACAAAGACGCAATCAAAAGATATGGCATTTTATGTCCTCATCTCCATACATTTATTCAAAAATGCAAAACCTACAGGGTACTTCCCGTTGACCTAAAATTATGAAATTTGGCAAGAAGCTAGGTCTCACAGTACAAATAATGGGAAAAGTCTGAAATCATTAAATATTACAACTTTTCTCACAACTAATGGTAACCAATTGTGGTGAGCTCCCGTTTCAAGAACATTCGTATAAGAGAGGGGTCAAGTTGGATGGTCGCTGAGGCGATTTTTGATTTAGTTCTATTCAAAAACGGGAACACTTACAAACTTGAAAATTGGTATGTTTATTGTGCATAAGCTATAAAATAACGACAAATAATAAAATTTGGTCAAGCGCGTGTCGGACTCAAAAAATCTAGCACATTAACTTACTGAAATTTCAACTAATACAATTATGTTTATGTGGTGGTACGGAACCCTCAGTGCGCGAGTCCGACTCGCACTTGGCCGGTTTTTGTATCTGTATCTACAGTGAACTTTGGCTGGGGGTAAAATCTTAAACAGTAGACGCTTAGATTAATGACGTACTATTAGCGAGAACTTGCCTATCTGATAATATTCACCGCATACGTACATATTGATATAGGTATGTCACGAACCATCGTCATCAAATATTTAAATCACTTCGGAGTGTAATGACAGAAAATTAGTAGGCGTGGCAAACTATGAAGTCCCCATATGGCATATTATTTGTTAATTGATTTTTAATGGAACTCAAATACAGGTCTAGTTAGTGAATTTTTCTATAATTTTCAGGTTAACAACGCCATAAAGTAAAAAGTTAACGCTAGTAATTTTTTTATTAATTATAATGATTTTATGAAATTCCTTAAGGAATGTTTTTCCATACAACAACCGATCAGTTGATTATTTTTTATTTTGAAAAAGGTAAACCTTCAAAAATCCTATGCTTCTTTCGTAAATAATATCACCATCGCATCAACTACCAACCTTATCATCTGAGTAATATCAATCTGTGCCTAAAAACACTGTTAGCAGCAATTTTTCATATGTGTACTCGTATTATGAAGTATTGAATTTTCTAACAGAAAGAAAGAAAGAAAGAAAGAAAGAAAGAAAGAAAGAAAGAGAAAGAAAGAAAGAAAGAAAGAAAGAAAGAAAGACAGAAAGAACGAAATATTTATTTGTTGCATTAAAGCATTAACAGCCATCGAGGGAGCGCTGCATATGTAGTCTGTGGCCGCAGGAGGTTAATAACGGAAAACTCAGCAAACACAAGTTGTATTTACACCTATTTTTATTTGTTTTGTTAGGAAATAAGTGATTAAGACGTTTATGATTCTCCTTCGGGTGTTTTTAAAGCAGCTAGGAACTTCGCTTAGCAGTCATCACAGGATAAAGATAAAAACATTAAAAGAAAAAGTTTCTTATTATTACATTATTTTAGGAAGTTGTGTATGCAACTCAACATGATTAAGTATCGTCTATTATGGAACTTGGCTCGCTCGCCTGCGTCCCATGAACCGACGCTCGAGTTTTAAACCCCTCATTATGTATCGTTGCATAAACTACTATATCGGTTCCTCGACAATGGTTCCCACGATTTGGATGAAATTTAATATATTATGTACGGAGGTTTTTGAGGGCGAAAAATCTAGCTAGGTCTCTTTTCTAGCTAGCGCTTTCTCCATTAATTTGAGCATTTCTTGAAAATTGCGAGTTTCAGAAACTCTACAGCGCCATCTGTTATTGATTTGGTTAAAATTACGTAGAAGAAAAAGAGTACACCATTCCTGAAGAATGTGAATCTGCCTATCAAACTGAACAATTTTCTCAAAAGAACATATTAGGTCGAAATACGGAAAAAAAATGTTTACCTCCCATAGAAACTGAATCAGCTGATAGCGCAATTTAAATGGGAGTTCAATTTTTTTTTCGTATTTCGTCCTATGTTAGGGAAAGTTGTTCAATTTCATGGTAATTTTTAATAACCTACAATTAATAAAACACATTTTGATTTTGATTTCGTGGGCAGAATCACGTCCTCTAGGGTTGATATACCCTTTCTGTTACACCTTGTAGAACAAAGCTCAGCCACCCAGGTACGGTCAACCGCACGTCAGTAGAAAGTTTTTCAACTCTATTACCATGCAGTAGAGTTCAAAAGTGTTTCTACTGATGTGCTGTTGAGTGTACTAAAGATTTTGTTTGAAAATAAAATTAGGATATGGTGCAGAGGTAAATTTGATAATTTTATTTGTAAAATTATTACACCGTGTCGTCGATTGCATAAGTGTGGTAGCACCTTTACTCAGCCCGCTATGTTGATGTTGGTGTTTACGTATTCAGAAATTCTGACGCCATTTGACATAGATACCGCAATGGCGTGAGTGTAGGTAGACAATACAGGGTGTTAAATTCAGGATAATGTAATAATAGAGAAAAGTATTCTGCCTGTATTTGTAGGTAACTTTACTAGCCTGTTGTGGCTTCTACAAGCCTAGACAGGCGCTCTTATCTATTTTTTAGGGTTCCGTAGTCGATAAGGAACCCCTATATGTTCATCATGTCCGTCTGTCTGTCTGTCCGCAGCTAAGCTCAGAGACCCTTAGTAGTAGAAAGTTGTAATTTAGTATAGACATACATATCATCTACGCCAACAAAAAAGTGGTAATATAAAAAAAAAATTGTCTACCTCCCTTACAAGTAAAGTAGGGGCATTTTATTTTTCTTGTCTTGTCATCATGAGGGGTGTCGTTAGATATCTCTTTTAAAAACAATGTTAGCCTGCAAAGATCATTTTTAAATTTAGGGGTCCGTTTGCAAAATATTTAACTTGAAAGCGCAATTTTTTGATGGAATCAAGTGTCCCCCCCCCCTTGACCGCGTAATGGTACGAGTAGTTATGGGAAACGTGAAAAATTCACAGTAATAGTATACATGATTAAATTACAAGAAAAACTATCACAGCTAAGTAGACTTCACAGGTTAATGAGCTATAGCCGAAAAATCGACAATAATAAAAATTGCAACGTCAATCAGGTGCTATTTAATCATATATACTACTAGCTGTTACCCGCAACTTCGTCCGCGTGGATTTTATGAAAAAACAGAACTCAAACTTTTAGAGTGAATGGGTAGCGAGGAGGTATTCATAAAAGTCCCTATTTATCCCCATTCATCCTTACGAGTAATTTCCTTTTCTACACCTATGCATCCATTTTTATCCCTATCTGTCTCTATCCTGCCCTATCTATCTGTAGCTAGTCCTTTCTGTTCCTGTATATCCCTATCTATCCCTATGTATCCATATCTCTACCTATACTTCTACCCCTATCCCCACCCCTGTCTCCACTCCTGTCCCTACCGCTGTACCCACCGTTGTCCCCACCGTTGTCCCCACCACTGTCCCCACCGCTGTACCTACCGCTGTACCCACCGCTGTACCCACCGCTGACCCCACAGCTTTTTCCAACGTTGTCCCACCGCTGTCCCCACCGCTGTCCCCACCGCTGTTCCCACCGCTGTTCCCACCGCTGTCCCCACAGCTGTCCCAACCGCTGTCCCCACCCATGTCCCCACCCCTGTCCGCACCCCTATCCCTACCCCTATGCCTTCCCCTACCCCTACCTCTATCCTTATCCCTATCCTTCCTTATATAAAAACAGAAACGACATTCATATAATTTCTCCGAGATTGATGATTTTATAAGCCCCTCGATTCACCTTCATCATCATCAAAGCAAAAGACGAAAATTATGTCTAACGCCCTTGTTGTACCCACTCCACTCAAAGTTGGAGACTCTACGCTCGAAGTTGTTGATGAGTACGTATACCTGGGACAAACAGTCCAGCTGGGTAAATCCAACTTAGAGAAAGAGGTAACTCGTCGAATCCGACTCGGATGGGCAGCGTTCGGGAAGCTCCGCAATATCTTCACGTCCAAAATACCGCAGTGTCTCAAGTCGAAAGTCTTTGACCAGTGTGTGTTGCCAGTGATGACATATGGCACCAAGACGTGGCCGCTCACGATGGGCCTTATCAGAAAGCTCAAAGTCACCCAAAGGGATATGGAAAGGGCTATGCTCGGAGTCTCTCTGCGCGATCGAATCAGAAATGAGGAGATCCGCAGAAGAACTAAAGTAACTGACATAGCCCTGAGAATCGCTAAACTGAAGTGGCAGTGGGCAGGGCACATCGCAAGAAGAACCGATCGCCGGTGGGGCGTGAGGGTTCTAGAGTGGCGACCACGTACCGGAAGACGAAGCGTTGGCAGGCCCCCCACAAGGTGGACCGACGATCTGGTCAAGGTCGCGGGAAGCCGCTGGATGCGAGCAGCGCAGGACCGGTCGTCATGGAGTTCTTTAGGGGAGGCCTATGTCCAGCAGTGGACGTCTTTCGGCTGATATGATGATGATGATGATGATCATCAAAGCATCCCATAAACCGTCCAGTGCTGGACAGGTAGCTCCCTCCAGAACTCTAGTAAAAATGCGTGGTACTTAGGAGTATTTACCATAGTCACCACGCTTGTAAGCGTTGCGGCTGTTGACCGCAGTTTGTAAGATGGTACGATACACAGAAAGATGCTGCTGGGTGTCTACTCTCAAAGTCCGATATATCGAAACGATACTACTCGAAACATGCAAATGCAAAACTTCGTCTCTTGACAATAGAGTGGAGTATTGGTTGGATGAATTTTTAAACTGCATCCAACCAATATTCTACTCTATTGTCAAGGGACGAAGTTTTGCATTTGCATGTTTCGAGTAGTATCGTTTCGATATATCGGACTTTGAGAGTAGACACCCTGAACTTTTTTCGTTTTTCGGCCTTTGTTTCTTGGGAAAAATTCAGTTTAATATGCCTCCGATGTCTAGACTGTCTATCTGTCAGCGGGCTGTATCTCATGAACGTTTATTCAGTTGCCGCTATACCAAAAAATAATAAAAAATACAAAATTTAGGGGGCTACCCTACGGTAAAACCTGTTTTAGGCGATTTTTGCTCGATTTGGTTCATTTTAAGAAATATAGCCCATAGCCGTGAGAATCGCTAAACTTAAGTGGCAGTGGGCAGGGCACATCGCAAGAAGAACCGATGGCCGTTGGGGCGTAAGGGTTCTAGAGTGGCGACCACGTACCGGAAGTCGAAGAGTAGGCAGGCCTCCCACAAGGTGGACCGACGATCTGGTCAAGGTCGTGGGAAGCCGCTGGATGCGAGTAGCGCAGGACCGGTCGTCATGGAGATATTTAGGGGAGGCCTATGTCCAGCAGTGGACGTCTTTCGGCTGATATGATGATGATGAAGAAATACTGGTTATTTAACAACAGGTGTCGCCACTAGGTTACTGAAACGCGCTATCGTTGTATCTTTCTGATTTAATGGCTTTCGTGAGACCAAGTGTGCGCCAATTTCTAACAAGTATTCTAGAGGAAAGAAGTCCTACTGAATTTTTGAATGCACGTCAAATGCACCTTTTGTGTGTGACGTGTTGTATATGTATAACTATAAATAGAGTCTCATCCAGTGTGACCAAATGCTGTCGATTTATAGATTTGGGCCATTCATCAGTAGGAAAAAAATTGCAATATATTTTGATATGTTTCAGAATTAAGCAAGTACTTTTATAAAAGAGGAGATATAGAATTTGGGCTTATAATAATTCCCACAGACAGAATGTGTTTTCTTTTGTTTTTTGTTTACTTGTTTCTTTTTGACTTATTAAAAATCTAGAAAAATCTAAGAATACAAAATACGTACTGACCTACTTTAAAAAAATAAAATAAAAAACAAAAGTCATAAGTGGTTTCAAATTCCAGGAAATTACATGCTGAAAAAAGTTATGACGTTTATTTAACAAATTTAACTTGAACTTAAAGGACATAGGCTACTTTTGATTGAAATAATTAAATTGGAAAGGGTGAAAAGGAGGATGAAAGTTTGTATGGCAAATCAATGAAATAGTGTAGAGTACGCTTTTACGGCTAATCCGCTGAACTGATTTTGATGAAATTTGGTAAAAAGATATAGTTAATCATTAGGAAGGACACGGGCATCTTTTAATTACAGAAAGGAAGTTGAAACGGGTTGGAATAGAAGGATTAAAGTTTGTATGAGAATACAATAATTTAAAAGGCTGAATATATAGGGTCCTACAGCAATAGTAAGCATAATTTTAGCATGTTACTCAG
Source organism: Athrips mouffetella (assembly GCA_947532105.1). NCBI lineage: Eukaryota > Metazoa > Arthropoda > Insecta > Lepidoptera > Gelechiidae > Athrips > Athrips mouffetella. The sequence goes on along the minus strand of OX383964.1, from coordinate 2,621,761 downwards.
ACCATAAAACTGAACAACTTTTCCGAGGAACATAGGTCGAAATATAAAAATCAATTGTTGACCTCCCATAGAAACTGCATCAGCTGATAGCGCATTTTGTATGGGTGGTCAAATTTGGTTTTTCGTATTATGACCATGCTCCTTGGGAAAAGTTGTTCAGTTTCATGGTCTGAGTAACATGCTAAAATTATGCTCACTATTGCTGTAGGACGCTATATACCTATATTCAGCAATTTTACCTTATTTTCTTTTGAATTCTTCGATTTAATGCTTCTTTTGTGTTTATTTACCGTTTCGGCCGCCTACGCAACCGAGTTTTGAAACCAGTTGCGCAAAAGGATTTTATCTTCTTCCTTGGCAACTAGTTGTGTAAGATGAATGTTTCTTCCTAACTTGCTACCAGGTGCCAGCAAGCAATAGTTTTTGTGCTATCGCAACCGAGTTACGCAACCAGCTTCGACTAAGGAAATTGTTTTCTTTGTACGCAACTTTTCAAGGTAAACGTTTTTCATTGTTTTTTGCCTCCCGGCGCATAATGTCACGTTCGCAATACATCGCAATACATCACTTTTTAAAATGCCTCGTTCGCAAAATGACACGTTCGCAAAATGACACGTTTACATTACTTTTTTTGTTAGTTTTTAAAATGCTGAAACGAAAATTTCTTTAAACCTAACTTGCTGTATGAGAGAAATATAAGGAAGAGGCTATTCTTGAACCAAAGACTTGTGATCGATTTAAGAAGTGGAGCCACCAACATTTTTGATGTAAGCTTTTTTAAGTTTTTGGACTCAAGCCTAATCTTAGTAGATGCATTGATTTAGTTTACTCCAAGTTTGATATCATTTTCGTATAAATTAAAGATGACGAATTCATTTCTGGATTCAAATTTGCACGATTCAGACATTAAACTACGTGAAATTTAAAAAATAATAATAATTTAACTTGCTTGATTTTCTGCAGTCAACTAGCGCCCCCATCACTGTAGATATAAAAAGTGCAATAAGCAGCCAATTTTAGCAGTTTTTGTGTCTGTAACGAAAGTGAAGTATATTTTTCAGGATTGATAGGTTCTAAATAAACTAGGGTACCTTTACTTCAACCTGGTTAGACAGACTTTCAATTAGGTTCACTATTGCTGTAGGACCCTATATATTCAGTCTTTTAAATTATTGTATTCTCATACAAACTTTAATCCCTCTATTCCAACCCGTTTCAACTTCATTTCTGGAATTAAAAGATGCCCGTGTCCTTCCTAATGATTAACCATATTTTTATACCAAATTTCATAAAAATCGGTTCAGCGGATTAGCCGTGAAAGCGTACTCTACATTATTTCATTGATTTGCCATACAAACTTTCATCCCCCTTTTCACCCTTTCCAATTTTTTTTTTTTAATCAAAAGTAGCCTATGTCCTTTAAGTTCAAGTTAAAGTTGTTAAATAAACGTCATTACCTTTTTCAGCATGTAATTTCCTGGAATTTGGTACCATACTCGTACCACATGATTTTTATTTTTTTTCAAGATTGCGTATTTTGTATTCTTAGATTTTTCTAGAATTTTAATATGTCAAAAAGATACGAGTAAACAAAAAACTAAAAAAAAAAATATGTCTGTGGGAATTATTATGAACCCAAATTCTATATCTCCTCAACTATAAAAGTACTGGCTCAATTCTGAAATATAAATATATTGCAATTTTTTTTCTACTGTTGAATGGCCCAAATCTAGAAATCCACTAATCTACTGCATTTAGTCACACTGGATGAGACTCTATCTATGGTTACACATACACAACACGTCGCACCTTAAAAGTTAAAAGTGCATTCGACGTGTTTTCAAAAATTCTGTAAAATTTCCTCTAAAGCTCCAGGAAAACCTGTCGGTTAACCCCTACAAAGATGGCACACACTAAACTTGGTCTCACGAAAGCCATTAAATCAGAAAGACACAACTATAGCGCGTTTCAGTAACCTAGTGGCGCCACCTGTTATTAAAGAAACAATATTTCTTAAAAGCTGCCGTTATTCATAATCTAAGCTTAAAACGAACCAAATCGAGCAAAAATCGCCCAAAACCGGTTTTTCGTAGGGAAGCCCCCCCTCAATTTTGTATTTTTATTATTTGTTGGTAAAGCGGCAACCGAAATACATGATATTTTAAAATTTTAAACGTCTACCTATTACGCGACTAAGGGTTATAAGCTGGAGGATGGGCAGCAGCATCCTCCTGTGTATCATACCATCTTACTTACTCCTGTTACCTACAACCGCGGTCCATGGTGTCAGCCGTAACGCTGACAAGCGAGGTGACTATGGTACACACGGATGCACGTCAGTAGAAACACTTTTGTACCTTATGGCGTGGTAATAGAGTCGATAAAGTTCCTACCGACAAGCGGTTGACCGTACTTCCCCTACACATTTTTCCAGCAAAAGCTAGAATTCTGGAGGGAGCTCCCTGTCCTGTAGTGGACATTTTCAAATCAATAAATGATACGCGATCATATTATACAGAATGTTTGTACGTCTGAAAACTTCACAGGTCATTTCTGAAATGAGACTATACAATACAATACAACTTTACAACGTCCCATAGAAACTGCATCAGTTGATAGCCCTACAGGAGGTAATTTTTTTCTTTTATACTCCTACCCATGTTCAGTTTCATGGTAGAGCAATTACCTGAGAGGTTTGCAGACATATACCAAATATCCTATAGTTAAACTGTAAATCGCTAAAATGTTAGTGATTAACGTACATAGATGTTTAGCTGTTAGAAGGCTGTTAGCGATTTAAATGTACGCGTTTCAGCTGCAAATGAGAGTCAACACAATTTGCTCCCGAGCACGGTTCAAACTCGACATCATATCCGTTCAGTTGTTGAATTTAATTTATTTTAAACTATTTGTCGCTTCAATTTACGCTGAATCAAAAGTCACGCATTTCAACTACCTTTCTATCCAATATAGTTATAGATATGGCGCAGGCAAATTCGACGTTTTACATTATGCCTTGACATTCTACAAAATGCCGAGAAATTTTTAATTAGTCTTTTTACATAATGCCGTTTCACAAAATGGTGCGTAATTCGTTTCTGGCACTCGCCGACTGCTGTCCCGTGTGGTGCTGGCAAAGAATAGTACCAACTCATCTCTACCCGTGGGTGTCGTAAGAGGCGACTAAGGGTTTATAAACCGCAGGATGGGCAGCAGCGTCCTTTCATGTATCGTACCGTATTACATACTGCGGTCGCCAACAACCGCGGTCCATGGTGCCAGCCGTAACGCTGACAAGCGTGGTCACTAAGGTACTTCCCCTGCATAATGTTCCAATACAATATCAGTAACTCAACAACTTTTCCCGAGGAACATAGGTCGAAAAACGTAAAAAGGGTCGACCTTGCATGAAAATGCGCTATCAGGCGATGCAGTTTCTAAAGGAGGATGAAAAAAATTTTTTTTTTACATTATTTTGACAAGCCCGTTGGTGTGGTTGGTAGTGAGCCTGCCTCTCACGCCGTGGGCCGCGGGTTCGATCCCCGCCCAGGGCAAACATTTGTGTGATGAACACAAGTGTTTGTTCTTGTCTGGGTGTTATTTATCTATTTATGTATGTATATCAGTCTCTGGTACCCATCTGGTACCCATATGCCTAGTTTGGTATCAGATGACCTTGTGTGAAATGTCCCCCAATATTTTATTATTTATTTATTTATTATTTATGTTCCTTGAGAAAAGAGTTTCAGTTACTGATACCGAACCCGCCCCTGAGCTAAGGCACGCAATTAAATTAACACCCTGTATACTAGGTTTTTTTTTTAACCTGATTTCCACTTCTTAGTGAGGACAAAAGCAACAACTTTTGTTCTACGACTTTACTAACAACGCACGAAAAATTTTCAACTTCCCATACAAAATGACCACTTTAGTATGGAGAGTCGAAATTTTTTGGTGCGTTGTTAGCAAAGTCGTAGAACATAAGTTGTTACTTTTGACCTCACTAATAAGTGGGCAAAAAGAAATCAGGTCCAAAAAAATAACCTTGTATATGACAGTAAAAACCGCAGTAAAAATATAGAAAAAGTAAATAAAATTATGTTGACTTAGTTCTGTCTGTGGTTTTTGGGGAAAAACAATTTATGATATTAAAAAAAAATGGGCAAGTGCGAGTCGGACTCACGCACTAAGGGTTCCGTACCACTAAGGTAAAAATACCGTCTTAGTTATGGACGCGCAGTCACATAGAAGTAACCAGTTTGTAAAATTTGTTGTGATTTTATAGCTTATGCACTATAAATATACCAATTTTCACGCTAGTAAGTGTAAAAAAATCGAGCAAAAATCGCCTTCAAAACACGTTTTTAGTATGGAAGCTCCCTTATTTTTTTAATTGATATTATTTGCAGTTATAGCGGCAACAGAAATACATACTCTATGAAAACCTATACTGTCTGCAAGCCCGCTGACAGACAGACAGACAGACATCGGTCGCATATGAATAGGATCCCGTTTTTCACCCTTCGGGTATGTAACTCTAAAATCAAGCTGGTATGGACAAAGAATTTTAAGCTCTCACCAAAGTAGCTCTTTACTTCAAGCTTTGTCTGCTTATTGTACATAGGTAAGTACCGTTTCTCCCCAATTAACTAGCTTGTGCCATTGTTGGAATGCTGTACTTGCATTCTATAGCTCTCTGCCAAGTTGTATTTTTTTATTCCTATTGTATAACTCTTCGCTTCTTTTCATTTATAGCTAAGATGTACACAAGATAGTTCTATCTTAATTTCAAACTGAAAAACTTGGGTCAAAAACAAGCACATCAAGTTTAACACATTGGACTTTGTACCGTTCTTATTTCATGAGAGGTACGGGCTAGAGTCGCACTGCGAGTGTCAAGCTTGACCTGTCGTTGACCACTTGGTTGATAACGCGACTTAATTTGACAGTCGTTGTAATAGTTAGGGTGCTGGCTGCAATTTGTAGGGACATTAGATATTAATAGGGACGATAGATCAGCTCAATACGAATCGATTTGGTCCTTACAAGTTTTTCTTTTCGTCCCTGCGTTTTTTAGTTAAAGCAAAAAAATATATAACATACTAAATAATGTTTTTTTGGTCTGCCTTTGTGGCTCCTGTTTAAAATACTTCGGAAGATGTAGAAAATCGAAGAGGCAGACATGCAGGGCTCTGCATTATCACGGGACGAAGTAGTGAATTTTTGCATTTTGAAGAGCTGTAACTTTACGACGCAGGGCTATTATGGTGGCAGACCATTTTTCTGGGGTTTTGCTAGGGGTCTGCTTGGTGTACGTTTCATTGACAAATTTCAAAATAGTTAAAACTTAATTCCTCAAAAACGCAGGGGTTTGGATGTCCGCCAATATTTTTTGTATCTTCTAGAGGATGCTCCTTATCATCAGTCAAAGAGGCAGACATGAGCAAATCATATAGAAATTGGTCCTTTATCACCCTTACTATAAAAATGATAACTGATGACAATAATCCTAATAGGCGGAGAGCGGGCAGTTGGCAACCCGACCTCATCGGTTACCAAAAAGCGACCTATCTAAACTGGTGCACAATAAAAAGGTGAGTCTAAAGAAACAGGGTTGCGCAACCTGCCACAGTTTGTACCGTCAACATAAAACTAACAAGCAAGCCGAGTAGCAAGAAATATCCACAATTTTAACACTTTTGGTGTGGTGCTGTGGTGACTGCCCTGTTGCTGTGGTTGGTAGTGAGCTTAACTTCTACGCCGTGGGCCGCGGGTTCGATCCTCGCTCAGAGCAAACATTTTTGTTGTGAACACGAGTGTTTGTTGTGTGTCTTGCTTGGTGTTATTTATCTATTTATCTACACTATGTATACAACGTGTGAATGGAATAAGCGAAACCCTCATACACCCCAACTGATTTATATTAAAATAAATCCATTCCCGTAAAAAAATCGTAAAAAAAGTTTATTTAATCTAGATATTGTTACTTTAAAGTTTTATCACTGTTCTAGTTTCATCGTTGTTCTAGTCCGCGCACTCCGCGCACGCCACGTTCACTTCCCTCCCCTCCTCATCGCTCACGTCCGGCCGCCAGCGCGGGTAGCCACAGAAAAAATTTGAATAGAAGCGGCAAAAATTTAAGTAATAAAAAAATACCCATACCAAAAACCCGTGAAATTGATTCTACTCTCGATTCTAAACAAACTATTTTCTCAGTTTCGCTTATTCCGTTACCACATTGTATTTAACAGTCTCTTGTACCCATAGTACAGGCTATGCCCAGTTTGGGATCAGGCTGGATCAGGTGACTTTGTGTGAATTAATTAATTATTTATTTTTACTCGAATTTGAGATCATTATGTTGTTAACGTCAAGCTCTTTCGTGAACTCTCATCATCATGCCATCTCTTAATTATTGTAGTTTGAGCGATCCGCCTATCAAAGTTAACAACTTAACTTCAAATTCAACCCGCAGAGAACCAACAATGAGTGTAAAAAGGGCATCCATTAAAACTACTAGGAAATACACTTAACGAAATTTGTTAAATCCCCAGCAGGGTTCTCTATCAAGAGTTTTTCAACTGTGAAATTCGGAAATGGCAACACTTTAACTGGTTAATCTTTTTTTATTCAGCACTAGCTGGTGCCCGCGACTTCATCTGCGCAGGTTTATAAATTGTAGTCTATGTGTTATTCTGATGTATAAGCTGTATCATTGTAAAGTTTCATTAAAATCCATTCGGTAGTTTTTACGTGAAAGAGTACCAAACATCCATCCATACTTACAAACTTTCGCGTTTATAATATTAATAATATTAATATAATAATATATATATATAATATTAAAATATTAAATTAAATATTAATATATATTAATAATATATTATAATATTATTATTAAAATAATAGGAAGGATAGCTTTTCCCGCGACTTTGTGTGCCCTGAAAAATCCTATGAGAATGAGTTTTATTCCCACCGTAAGAAGAAGTAAACGTTACCCAACATAAGAGTAGTTTTGATTAGTGAAATCATTTTAAGAAATTATTCTGTAGTTTCAGAGTTAAAGGCTTTTCCCGCAGTAAAATGTAGCCATGAATCCTGATGTATCCTATTTCCACCATGGAGGTTCTTTCTAAAAAGAGATTACTTACAACAACCAATCTTTAACTTTTTATAAAATAAGTGTAGAAGATAACTCTTATCCATATAGGGTGACTTTTAAGTAGTTCTTGATAGAAAAAGGTATTAATGTACTCATGATACTGAACAACTTTCCCCAAGGAACATAGGTCGAAATACGAAAATCAAGTTTTGACCTCCTATAGATACTGCATCAGCTGATAGCGCATTTTGTACGGAAGGTTAAGTTTGGTTTTTCGTATTTCGACCTATGTTCCTTGGGAAAAGTTGTTCAGTATCATGAGTACATGCATATCTTCTGCTATCAAGAACTAATTAAAAGTCACTCTATATACAGGGCTTTCATTCTATTCAAACCCCCTTTAAAACAAAACTCGTAGAAGAAAAGAGGTATTCACTTAGCAGTGGGATAACGACGGCAGTACCTATAAAATAACAGACAAACAGACAGAACTCACAAAACTAAAGCTTTGCAATATAAGTTAGTGCTTAGTATGATAGACAGACAATCTCCAAGTTACCTATCCACATTAGAGGCACTGGAAGTTAGTTTTTAGGTCAGACGCAAACAGCGGGCCGAGATTATGAACAAACTCTTACCATTGTGAATACGCGGGCTTGTGGAAGTCTGGATCAGTCAGTAAGTGTGCCAATGTGTTACGGGCCTAGACATTGAGGGTGTTATTGAGATACATTTCGCTAGCTCTTCTTATAGTATTTGGATAGTTTTATAGAAAACTATCTTTTGTAAAAAAGGTATACGAGTGTTTAAGTCAAACTATTAGCTATCAAACGTCATTAAGAGATTTTTAATATCCTGCAATAAACAAACAACATTTTGATTTTGATTTAAACAAAAAAATCATTAAAATCGGTTCAGTAGTGTTTGCGTGATGCTCGAACAAATAAACAAACAAACAGGCAAAAAGTCCAACAAACAGTATTTTGGATTTAGGGGCATCAAAGTAGCATAATGTGATATTTTTACCCGACTGCCCCAAAACAGGAGGGTTATGTTTTTCGAGTGTATGTATGTATATATATATGTATGTCGATTTCTTTGTCGCGCTCTGCAGCCTAAACGGCTTGGTAGATTTCAACATGTGAGGTGCCGTTAGGTTCGTATTCATTGTAAGAGTGTCATAGGGTATAAAAAAAAATAAAAAAGTACTAAATAAAAAAACTATTCCAAAAATAAAATACCCGACTGAAAATTTGCATGCGTATGTGAATCGGATGACAATGCAATATTATTGTAACTTGGAGCTGATCTGATGATGGAGCCGGAAGATACCCATAAAACGTGGCGATATTACCGCGTTTCAAAATCCTACAGCGCCATCTGTAGGTGGGTAGCGTCGCTTGCTCACCTGATAATATTTTAAAGATAAAACAACTCTGGGAGGTTTCTTTATGAAATATTTTGGCTTAGCTAGGCCTTTTGGAAATAAAATCACTTAGTTTTAACATACAAAGCAATGACTACATTTCCCGTGCAAGATGCCGCATTCATTACTTTTGTAATATATTGTAGTTTTTCTGCTCCATACCAGAGGCGCTGTTTTTATTACCGCGTTTCAGAAACCTAGAGCGCCATCTGTTGGTAGGTAGCGTCGCTTGCTCATCTGGTAATATGTTATTTCTAAGTTTTAAAAATTTCCCGTGCAAGATGCAGCATTAATTACTTTTGTGTTATACTGTAGCTCTTCTACTCCATACCAGAGGAGCTGTTTTTTAATGTCGACTACCCAAGGAGGTTTTAGCCCACGCTTCGCCAAAGCGATTCACCAGCGACTAAAACATTTATTTATTTATTTAATATTCGGGTGACCAACAGTATTACAGACAGAATAATAAGGTAAATAGGCATCAAAAAACCAATTACAGGTCTCCACAAATAGATAAACATCCTTGTGACTACCAAATTCAACCATACCACAGTAAAGAGATGGCCCATCTCTTTACTGTGACCATACCTTACGTACGAGCAACCGCACGTGAATGGAAAGATTTGCAACTCTATTACTATGTCACAAAGTTCGAAGTGTTTCTACTGACGTGCTGTTGGGTTTTGTAGAAAAATACAGTCAGCAGAGAGGGACTATATATCGCTCTTAACAGCATCAGGTGTCCACCAAAGCTTCTTAGTTTAATAAAGAGCTTCCACGAAGACATGAATGGCGCTGTCGTTGCTGGTGGCATTACATCTGAGCCGTTCAAAATGCGCAGAGGTGTCCGCCAAGGTTGCGTGTTAGCACCCACCCTGTTCGGTATATTTTTCTCATTGCTATTAAGAGAAGCATTCGGCAATGACCAGCAGGGTATACATCTACATACAAGAGCTGATGGGAAGTTGTACAACATAATTTCACTTCTTAAGTACAAGCGCCACGGCGAGGACGTTTTTATCGACAGCCTTCTATTTGCTGATGATGCAGCCTTTGTGGCCAACACTGCAATTGATTTACAAATCATCGTCAATAAGTTTTCACGGCCATGTTCCTTGTTCGGCTGAATACAAGAGTATGGCAAAACAAACATCTTACGACGAACATCAAGACGATCGTTTACCAAGCATGCATTTCAAGCATACTGTTGTATGGAGCAGCAAGGACGACGTACGCAAAACAAGAGCGACAACTTAATGCCTTTCATATGCGCTGCGTCCGAAACATCCTAGGCATCTCCTGGAAAGACAAGGTAACCAACAAAACGGTCTTACAACGAGCACAGCTGCCCAGTTTATTCGCATTGCTGAAGCAGAGACGATTACGATGGTTGGGGCACGTGCACCGCATGGAACCAACCCGTCTACCCCAGTGTATATTGCTTGGTGCTATAGCGCACGCAAAAAGAAGTGTTGGTAGGCCAATGCTGCGCTTTAAAGATTGCGCCAAGCAAGACAAGCTCACTTTTGATATTGAACACCTAGACTGGGAGCAGACAGCTGAGGATAGAACCAAATGGAGTAAATCATTACTGGATGGACGCAAGGTACACGATGAAGCCTGGTGTTGTGCCTTTGCCGAAAAAAGCGAGAAACGTAAGAAAAATAACGACATATCATCAGTTATTGATAACACAAGCTTCACATGCAGAGCATGTGGCAGGACCTGCCGCTCCCGAACAGGCTTATTCAGCCACGAAAAACGGTGCAATCGACAGAATATTGCTTAAATCGTCTGAAATAGACGGCTAAGGCCTATGATGATGATGTATGTATGTCGATTTCTTTGTCGCGCTCTGCAGCCTAAACGGCGTGATAGATTTCATCATATGAGGTGTCGTTAGATTTGTATTTATTGTAGGAGTGTCATAGGGTATAATATTTTAGTACGGCACCTTTGAATTAGAAAAAAAAGGGTGTAATAATTTTTTTTAAATCATTACTTTTACAACATGGGTATCAAACAATAGCTGGTAAAAACCTGATTCTAAGCTTTAAGCAAATGTTTTAGTATAACTTGACGTAGCAAATCTGAAAACTAAAAATATTAAAATAAAAAATTATTAAATAACAAAAAACCCAACTGCTTAGCACAAGAGAGGAAAACAAGCTTAAATCTATTGGATTTGGTAACTTGAATTGTATAAGATACTGCAGGCGAACAATAACCTAAGAAAAATGCAAAAATGTTAGTACTGAAAATTGGGTTTACCTAAAATTCGCCATACAAAACGGCAATTTCATAGGTAAAGACCTAATATTTGTAATCGGTTTCTCGAAAACGGCTCTAACGATTTCGATGAAATTAAGTGTACAGGAGTTTTTGTGTGCAAAATATCGATCTAGCTAGGACTCCTGAAAAAATTCGTTTTGACCGTCTTTTTTAATATTTCTTATCGTTTTAGTGCGTTCAAGAAAACTTACAGCGCCATCTGTTGTTGAGTAACATAGCTTGCTCACCCGATGATATTTTCAGGATGAGGCGGTTATTATAGAGCGAAGCTCGGTCGCCCAGGTACTAATAAGTAAAGAAAGAGCAACAACCACTCGGCCAAGAGCTTTAGTTATGTAATAAGTTCTTTAGCTATAAAAATAATTCAATATCGTCTAAAATTAGATCAAAAAGGTGTCAACTTCGACAGGCAAGTACCTATTTGTGTGATGTGTCTATTACGAGCCACAAGGGCGGAATCAGTGGAGTAAAATAGGACGCGCGGGTGTCCTGTCCGGTCAATCGGAAACCATAAAAGAAATCCGTCCCTAAAGGATTTACACGGATAAAGTATCTGCATTCAATGTCTGCTGTATTTCTATGATAGAAGTGTGGGAATGGAGTCCTAAAATACAGGCTCTGCCTTAGTTTAGGCTCCAGCGCCTCAAAAATAATCTATTAATATAGGGCGCGACAAAAAGGGTATAACAAACATGAAAGATGTGAATCTGCCCATAAAACTGAACAATTTACCCTACGGAACATAGGTTGAAATACGAAAAAAATTATTGTCTTCCCATAGAAACTAAATCTATATTATCCATAGAAACTAGACCTATATTCTAGTGAAGTGAATGTTTTTACTTGTCGGCTATTATAGTCACAACAAATATTTTAGTATGTATGTTACTTGTGTGTGATAAGAGAACTGTATGTTACTTGTGTGTGATAAGAGAACGGTGTGGCGTAAAAGAAGACGTAGTGACCAAAATCGAGAAAGGGATGCTGAGATGGTTTGGTCATGTAGAGAGGATGAATGAACGAAGATTGACGAAAGAGATCTACCAGGCGAGAGTGAATGGAAACGTTGGAAGGGGAAGGCCTAGGCGAACGTACCAGGACCAAATTCAGGACGTTCTGAATAAAGGCCAGGTTAAAAGTACCCTAAACCGACGAGCATGTATGAAAGGATTGATGAAAGTACAGGAAGCAAGGGAAGTATGTCAAGATCGTAGCAGGTGGAGGACTGTGGTCTCTGCCTACCCCAACGGGAAAGAGGCGTGATGTTATGTATGTATGTATGTATGTATGTTACTAAGACCAAAAACTAAACATCTTCTCCCATTTAGCATATTAGGTCGAAATTCGAAAAAAATTCTAGTTCCAATAGGAACTTCTGATAAGCCATTTTGTATGGGGAGGTCCAATTTTTTTCATATTTTGACATATGTTTATATGGGAAAGTTGTTCAGATTCATGGTCAGAGTAACCTCCTAAAATTTCAGTACTTCGTATAAAATACCCTGTAGTCGTTACACCAACTTCTATACTTCTTTGAGAAAAATTGTGATATCTCCGGTTGCCACTATTAGACTAAAATAAAATATATATACCAGTGTTTAAATCAAACTATTAACTATCAAACAAAAAAGTTTCATAAAAATCGGTTCAGTGGTTTTAGCGTGATGCTCGAACAAATAAACAAACAAACAAAAAGCACTGTGTTTGATAGATAATATTTTGACTCAATTATTACTTAGTATATTTTAATTTTCTTTTTAACATACGGATAAAGTCGTGAGCTAAAGCTAGTAATATATAAAAATACGATCTCAGTGTACATTCAAGAACACGTCAAGCTTGTCACATTGGACTTTGTACCGTTCTTATCTCAAACACCGTTGGGGTTAGAGTCGCGCTACAAGAGACAACCATGAACTGCTTTTGGCTGTATAGGTATATCAATGTCATAATGGTCATAATAATGACATACATATAATTTTGAGGTGTGCAGCGAGCGCAAATTTTTCTAAGTTGCAATTAACTGTACGAAAAAAACCGGCCAAGTGCGAGTCGGACTCGCGCCCTAAGGCCTATCTACCATCACCTACACCTATCTACCATATGATATTCTAAAAGCTTTTGTTCTTTGATTTTAAAAACTCAGCGACCATCCAACTTGACCCCCCTTTTATAGAAAAGTTTTTGAAACGGGAGCTCACCTTAATTGGTAAATATTAGTTGTGAGAAAAATTTAAATATTTAATGATTTTAGACTTTTCGCTTTGTTTGTACTGTGAGACCTAGCTTCTTGCCAAAATTCATAATTTTAGGTCAACGGGAAGTACCCTGTAGGTTTTGCTTTTTTGCATAAATGTATGGAGATGAGGACATAAAAAGCCATATCTTTTGATTGCGTCGTTGTATAAAATTGAAATTTTCAGATCTTGTGTGGTTCATGGACCTTAATATTCGTTATCAATTTCAACCTGATACCTCTTCTCGTTCGTGAGAAAAAGGGTCTTGACAGACAGACAGACAGACGGACAACAAAGTGATTCTATAAGGGTTCCGTTGTTTTATTTTGAGGTATGGAACCCTAAAAACCAGAGCTACATCAAGCTTTGCAATTTTAATATTGATATCTACGGGCCTAACTTACTTGCTATTTTTATCGTATTATAATTATTGGAAATTCGTATGCCTAAGAGGCGGAATATAGCGGAACTTTAAGTATTCTTTTATTAAGTATCATTTTGTACCTATATTCATAACAAATAAAGAATTCTAACTTTGAACTTTATCACTTATCTAACAATATTAATAAATAAATAAATATTGGGGGACATTTCACACAAGGTCATCTGATCCGAAACTAGGCAAAGCCTGTACTATGGGTATCAGAGACTGATATACATACATAAATAGATAAATAACACCCAGACACAGAACAAACTCTTGTGTTCATCACACAAATGTTTGCACTGGGCGGGGATCGAACCCGCGACCCACGGCGTGAGAGGCAGGCTCACTACCAACAACACCAACGGGCCTCTCAATTATTCCTCAAATAATAATTTTCCCCCATCTCCTCAAATTATTATTTTAGCCTATTAGATTCCTCAAACGTAGTCATAGAAACTTTTATCAAAGTCCATCATTATAAGAGCTCTTTGGAACTGTTTCTATACAACTAAAGTTTCAGTTTTGACCTCGGGCTGCGTAAATACGATAAAACTATTGTTATTATTACAAAACTCTAGAGTCCTTAACTTAAATTATAACTTCGTAGGTGGTAGGGCTTTCGTGCAAAGTTCGTTAGGAGAAGTACCACCCCCTTGCCTGTTTTGAAATCACCGGCACATAAGGCATACCATCTTTGTCTTCAGGGTGGGCAACGCGCTTTGCTGTCTTATTTGCCACGATGGTTGGGTTTTATTCTCCTTCTTAGACCCATAGATCATATGTATTCAATGTAGAGAATCAGCGAGTTGACGATTTTTATTATATAGGGTGACTTTTAATTAGTTCTTGATAGAAAAAGGTATGAATGTACTCATGATACTGAACAACTTTCCCCAAGGAACATAGGTCGAAATACGAAAATCAAGTTTTGACCTCCCATAGAAATTGCATCAGCTGATAGCGCATTTTGTATGGGAGATCAAATTTGGTTTTTCGTATTTCGACATATGTTCCTTGGGAAAAGTTGTTCAGTATCATGAGTACATGCATATCTTTTGCTATCAAGAACTAATTAAAAGTCGTCCTATATGTATCTGACGCAGGCAAGTGTATGATTCGCTACATTACATAATGCTTAGGCATTTTACAAAACGACGCGTAATTCGTTCCTCGAATTTAAATCCATTCAAAGTAGTTTCGTTTCCGCGGTCGCAGCATGCTCGCTTCTCTCGCCCGGCTCGTGCCCTTTGGTCGCAAGATAACCTAACCCAACCTAACCGATTCCGAAGGAGATAGGTTAGGTTGGATTTGTCTGGCTAATCATTTTACAACTTGCGTTATACAGGGTGCAAGGGCAGTGTACCGATAACTGAAAGCGCGTGCTCAGTCAATGAAACTGAACAACTTTCCCAAAGTAATATTTTTAAGGAAATGAATTTTTTTTTTACCTTTTTATGCATACTGTTTGATCAGAGTGAGCAATTTGTATGGAGAGGAATTTTTTTTTCTTTACATTTACCGTTTGGTCAGGCACAGTGAATAAATGAACGAAGACTTATAAATAAATCTACAGGGTATAAGGTACAGTGTACCGAAAACTGAAAAGGCGTGCTCAGTCAATGGAACTGAATAACTTTCCCAGAGAAACATTTTTGGAAAATGAAATAAATTTTTGATCTCTCCGTACAAACTGTTCGATCAGAGTAAGTAATTTGTGTGGAGAGGTAACTATTTTTTTTTACATTTACAAAAAATGTATCTTTGGGAAAGTTGTTCAGTTTGGTTAACTAAGCATTCTCTTTCAATTTTCGGTACACCGTCCCTTACACCTCATATATTAGCGATTTGCCTGCGACATTATTTTTTTACTCCAACCTTAACTAATCGAGACAAAGATCTAAGGATTTCTTATAGCAATTTGATTTATTCTTTAATGGTAATTCTGGATTTCTACATGGGCGTGTTTCCAAGATAGAGGGCGTCACTGTGACGTCATTTGTCACGGGAACCATTTGAATATGGAACGGAAACAAAACAAACAAGAGCGTGTCATCTTGTTGGCTGAACACCAAGCAAGATTGATTTCCTACTATGAAAATAAATACTATTGCAAACTGAAAGAGAACTGTACTAGTAATCCACTAAATATCTAAAATCCCTTGTTTTTTTTTTGTGTCCAATACGTGTATGAATATGTCGAATACGTGTACCTATGAATAAACATTTTTATCTATCTATCTAAATAGAGAAGGGTCACCTTACAAACGGTTCGGTAACGTGCGTGAAGGGGGGGGGGGGTGGGGAATTTTGCATTGTAAACACTTACTGACCATCCTAGACAACATATCAAAAATTTTGAGTTACCAGACCGTTTGTAAGGTAACCCTCCACTTTTATTCTCCATTCACTTTATTATTAAAAGTACTTTCCTTTCAGGTGAAGTTAAAAAAATCTGCCTGTATGTACAAATATTGCTCGATAGTATAGTATAAGTGTGTTAGCGTAATATTATGTATTCTTTGGTGTAAGCATAGAAAAATAACTTAGAAAGAGGATTAAAGAAATAATTCGTCACTAGGTGGTGCAGGTGTTTTCTATGGATTTGACAGGTTATTTTGAATATTTTCTATGGATCATCGATGATGGGGTTGTGACATGTTGGCAGATGTCATTCCCTACTAAAATATTAGCAAGGTATATATTCCGAGCGAAGCAAGGAGGTCCGAAATCTTTGGGTATAAGACTAGGTGTTCGCAGGATTAAATGAAATCATTTACATAAACCTAATCCCTAATATTTTAGCTACCTACGACATTGCTACGCCTCGTAGCCATTTGACTACGCGCCGTAGCCACGCCGTAGCAGTCACATAAGTATAGTAACTAAACAGATAAAATATATTATTCTGACTTCTCCAAACTCGGATAAAAAGTCAGAAAGTATCTAAAGTTATTCGCGAGAGACGAGAAGCCGCCTACACAATTAGATTTACAGGCGACCGACACGTCTCGTCTATACGACCAGCTATCATTGACACCTCTCACCACAAAATAACTTTGGAGAAGGGTGTCAGCAATAACTGGCCGTTCTATAATCTTGTTTGCAACAACCACTCACAATGTTACATATCAATTTCTAACAGAATTACAAACAAGAATCGATTTTTGATGAGGAGTCGAGGTGATCGGATGAATATTTGATTTTAGGGGATTTGGGTGATAGATTTGGAAAGTTAAGATTTTAGAATAAATACGCTTTTTGAGAGTCAAATAAAAAACCGGCCAAGTGCGAGTCGGACTCGCGCACCGAGGGTTCCGTATAATTAAGGTCAACATACTGTCTTTCGTTATGAACACGCATTCACGCAGCGAAACGGACGCTCACTCGACCAGATTTTATTATATTTTGTTATTTTATAGCTTATACTATAAACCTACCAATTTTCACGCTTGTAAGCATTCCTAATTTTAGAATAGTGCTAAAACAAAACGAATAGGATTGTGCAATTTTTCTAGCTTGTCTAATGCGCTGTCAAATGGAGCAATCCCATTGGCTGAAAATTTAGCCTAACTAGTTGGTTAACAAGAAGAAGCAAGTTCTAATCCTGTCTGTATTGTTTTGCAATTTTCTAATTCATGAACACATGTATCCAAACTCAAAAAAAAATCATTTTTCAAGCCGTAAACAATTTCTTTAACTTTTACGATTATTTTCATTACAATTGCTCAGCCACCAAGCAACAAAGAAACGCATTTTCCGCAATTTTCTGTTTCATTCAAAATTTAAGACTACCAGTTTTCTTAAAGCACAAAGCAAAATATTAAAGGACTCATTACGTTTACAAAGCCACTAATTAGTGAACATAAAAAAGGAAGTCCTTCACGAATTCTGGGAATTTCACAAAAGGTTTTAACGAATGAGTTCGTACTTATCACTGCCTCCAACTACTCCCTGATGCGTTAAATTTTAATATAATTCAGTCCACAAATTCAGACTCAAGTTAATGCACAGCTACGTGTAACCTTAAAAAATACTAGGATACAAAAATTTCGTATCAGTAGCTGGGAATTTACTGTGATATGTTGTATTCTGCATTTTGAGTTCAATTCGCATTGGAAACGTATGTGTAAGATACCTCGAAACTTGGCTCATAAACAGGGATAAGGTCAATAAGTAAAAATAAAAAAAACGAATTTTTTTCGGTGGAAAATAATAAAGTTAAAAAATAATTTTGTTTTTGTCAAATATCGATTAGAGCCGTATGGCAGAATGAAACATAGCCATGGCCAGTCTTAAAAAAAAGCTGACAATTGTTCTAAGTAGTCCGAGGTTGGTTTATACAGCTGTTAGTTTTTTTTTTGTGATAGGCACTCATCACATTCTGCCATACGTTCTATGGATATTTGACAAAAACTATTTTTTTTAAGACTTCGTCATGTATGGCCGAGAAAAATTGGTATTTTTTATTTATCTTTAATGATCCTATTCCTGTTTATGAGCCAAGTTTCAAGGTACCTTACATATAAGTTTCCTTTGCGAATTGCTCATACTTGCAACAGTTGTTGCCGCTATTACAAGGCTATCACACCTTCTTAAAACCAGAAGCTGATTCGACATATTGCTGGTTTAGGTAAGGATATTAGAATTAACAGAACTAAGCTTCCCAGCAATGTATGCCGAATCAGTCTTTGAATTCAGGAAAGTGTAATAGCGGCTTTAGGTGATTTGAAGTAGATTTTCGTCAGTAGACATTGGTAGCGACCTATAAGGTGGTGGGGGGAGGGAGGGGGGAGTTTTGATCTGCTGTTCAGTGGTACCGTTCTTGAAAGAAAACATAGGTATGATTTTTTTCTGTACTTAATAAATGCGATCTCAATTAGAAAATGACGAGACGACAGTAAGGCATTTTCTTACGTATTGCCTCAGGCGCCAACATAAGGTCTCTCTAAGGCTTTCTTCTAGCCGCGGTGAATGTATACCCAGGTATACGCACACCGCGGTACAGTTTGAAATCGCAATGAAAATAACGGAACAAGCAGTCGCAAATAGTCTCACTAATTCCATCAATGGAAATTCGGAATGAAAATAATGGGATACACCGTACGATTTTACGTATCACTGCAGCTAGATAACAGTTGTTTCGTTCCACGAAATGAATCTTTCTGGCTTTGGCAGCCAAAAAGTACCAATTTCCTGCAGCAACAAGCACGTATGTAAATAAAATTCTAAAAGTTTTCAGTTCCTGAAACAAGCCTACGAGTGTCGCCTTAAGAGCACCGCGGGTACTTTAAACTCGCAAACAGCTAACTGAAACTCCCATTCAGAATAAAATCTGACTCGTTTAAAGGTCAAAAACTTTGTCAAGGCAAAAAGTTTCGGTATTAAGCTTAAACTGAGCTAGAATAATGTACAAACAGGCTTAATTCTGCAACGTTTTCCCCTTTAAAATGCTACTGATTAAGCAAATTTGAATATACAGTATTTGTGTTACGATTTGAATTTTGTTTAACACGGTTTCCTAGCTGAATTTCTTTCATACCAATTGATACTAATGTATACACCTTTTTCCTCCCTGGGTAATGCCTGTAGGGCGATGATATTTTGTTTTTAATCAAGGTCTACTTTAACTAGTACCTGTAAAATTATTTTTTCCCGAAAATCAATTACCAAAAGAAATATGATTATCCAAAAATAGATGACTTCCAGAAAATTTGATTTCTTATTTTTATTTTTAATACCAAAGAAACAATTGAATCAGCTTAGTTTAGGAGAAAAAAGCAGGGAAAAGCGGAACGTCATTATAGGTAAAATTGGTCTAAGCTGTAGATCGCAAACTACGGAAGGATGGAGCCTGGAAAAATTGGAGCGCAGCACGACAGCAATAGTTTCAAACCACTTATTTATCGGACATTTTATTTTTTTTTGGATAAAACTCAAAGTATATGGCAATCAAAATCAAATCATTCTGAGTTTATTTTGTCTGTGTGGGTCGATGCCTGCCCGATCAACCTTTGGCCTCGAAATTTAACTGCCTGCGTGCTTATTAGTACTCCGTCTATTTTATACGTACAACAAGGTACCTACTTTGTAGTCTTAAGTTAAGACATGCAT
The DNA here is from genome assembly GCA_947532105.1 of Athrips mouffetella. Lineage (NCBI taxonomy): Eukaryota > Metazoa > Arthropoda > Insecta > Lepidoptera > Gelechiidae > Athrips > Athrips mouffetella. The sequence continues at coordinate 2,602,166 of OX383964.1, read as the reverse complement.
TAGTCTTCCAGCAAGATTACTCAAAGGTAAAACTTTCAATATTTTTACGGGATTTGGACAATTTTTGGTAATTTTCATAGATTGTTTAGGGTTCCGTGTGCAAAGAGTCCCAACAGGCCCTATTACCACCTATTTCTGAGCCTACGCTGTATGTCTGTCTGCCTGTCTGAATTTTAAAAGGATGTACCTACATTACATTTGGAACTACAATTGCTATCTGGTTGAATTTTTGACGGAATTGTGTTATTAAGGCGGATTACCAAACGATCAATAAGAAAAAGTAAAAAATAAGGAGTTGTCGATACAAGGTTTGTTTTTAAAGCCGATTAAGTGCGAGTCGGTGTAAGAAAAGTTTCACAGTAGTTTTGAACCTACTACAAAAGAAGTGTCGTCTAAGTCGTGGTAATATTGGTAGTACGGAATTCTTTGTGCGCGAGTCCAACTCACACTTGGCCGGATTTGTTTACTTTCCCTTACCGTAGTTGTAAACACTTTAACACTATTTTATTATATTATAACACTATATCACGAACTTTTCAATAAGCAATTAAAATCGCTCAAAAGTCGAGAATTTCGATGTAATGGAATAATTTTGGAAATCAATTTTCACTAAAACAAAAGTCTCCTAACTTTGCGGAGCTGTGATTAGGGTATTCAAATTTGAAATCGTTTATGTAAATTTTAGTCAACTTCGATATTGTAACTCTGCCACTCTAGCCCTTTTAAAAATAAAGGGTGTGGACTCTGTGCGGAAAGAGAATGGGCATAAGAATTGAGGTCGCAGCTGTCACAGTAAATATATAAGCTAAAGCAGTATGGAAACTCCTAACAAACGTCTAAAACTAGCGCACTCACACATGCGCACACCGCTACAGGAAAATAAGCAGTTTTCGCGCTGAAGTAAGTCATGCGTGCCAAAACCATGATACAAACAAATAGGTACATATAGGGTCCCTATAAGTATGTCCCTGTCCTTGTGCGATAAAAGGCGATTAAGAATCTTAATCTGCCCTTGCGTCATAAAAGGCGACTAAGTGTCTTAATCTGCCCTTGTGTAATAAAAGGCGACTAAGTAAAGAACCTAGATCGAACGACGAAAAAAATTGCCCCCCCCCATACAAAACGCGCTATCATCTGACGCAGTTTCTAATGCTATTGCCAATTGGACATAAAAAAAAATATTTCATATTTCGACTTCTTACGGAAAGTTGTTTAGTTTTATGGTACGAAAACATGCTGGAACAAAGTTGATAGAAGCACCCAATATTTGAGTTCATCATACTATTCCTATTTCAAAAATTCTGGGTTACAACCCTGACGCTCCGACGCAGAATAGTTCTTTTTTCAAAAAATGGCCCGAGTTTCCATACTGCTTTAGCTTATATATTTACTGTGCAGCTGTGCTTAATTACCGTATTTGTCGTGCTGTCAACACTGATAAGTCACTCTCGTTCATTATAGAGCGACTCTAACATATTGATATTTTGAGGCTGTGATGGAATGTTTTTAGATTGACAGCACGACAAATACGGTAATTAAGCACAGCTGCGACCTCAATTCTTATGCCCATTCTCTTTCCGCACAGACTCTAATGCTGTAACAAAAAAAAAGATTTTGTGATTAGATGAGCCATTGTAAGTGGTCACCATTTAAGCGTACAGACAGAGAGTTGTACATACAGGATGTTACAAAAAGTGTATATCAACCGTGAAGGATGTGAATCTGCCCACGAAACTGAACAACTGTACCTAAGCATACGAAAAAATTATAATAATAGACAAGACACCAAATGTACTTTGATACTAATAAGACACCAATACCGCGTTGCTTATTGTGAGAACTAAGATATGGAATGTCTTTTGTACCGCTTATTTCCTTGGCCTTCATCGGGAGGCCAGACGCATCGCAGGATATTTACCCGTACCGTCCGTCTATTCGCGAATAAGCTTTTTTGGCTGAGCTAGTACCATCGCTAAACTCATCTCTATCCTGAGCTATGAACTGATTATGTTTCTTTAGAAGGTAGTAGGACTTTTGTGCAAAGTCCGTCTGCGGAAAAACCACTTTCTTATTTCTCCCGTAAAGCAGCAGTCTTCTTCAGCAGTGTTTGCATTTTTGTGTTTCGGTTCAAAGGTTAGGAGAAGGAGATATATCATCTTAGTTCTCAGAGTGGGCAACGCTATTTGCTGTCTTATTAGTGTCAAATTATGTCACTAATTAGACAGTGTGTGATATAGGCGGTGGTAACCACTAACTATCAGGTGGTTCACCTTTCTTCACATTTGTTAAATACAAATATCGAGGCATTTATTAATGTTAATATTACAGAAAATTACTTTAACTAGCTTGGTTTTCTTATGAAAAAGCAAAAACTCTACATAAGCAAAAACAACCTATGCGACCGTGTTCCTATTATTAGAACCCTCGATGCGCAATTCCAACTTGCACTTGTCTGGTATTTTTTTTTGCACACCACAATAAAGTCAATTCCAAAACAGTGGTTCCGAATAGATTAAAACAAATTGCGGTATAATTTATAAAACAAATCAGTACCCGCCACACCCTCTGTGCCCACATACTCATTCGCGCCTAACGCGTCAGTTATGTAAGTCGTAGGTAGTTTTAAAAAGCCTGGCATTCGTGAAAATGGCTAGAAAGTTTCTCTTTCTTCATCATCCTTATATTGTGTGGGTTTTATGATCGATTAATGACCTCACATACACTGGTGTCACAATTGTTGAGCCGCCAAATGCCATTGACATAACTCATAAACGATTATGGCTTGACGTGCCTTCCGAAGCACGAAATCATCTTACTTCCTGGAAAATCTGATGATTCATCCTGTAATATCAATAATAAGAAGTTGTTTACTTTTTAATGGCTGTGTAATAACGTGCCACCAAATTTGAGTAAATTTTTACCAAATAATATTCACCAAATTTTGTCTACCAAATGGATGAATGTACAGCAAATTTGCTTCTGGCACTTCGCCTGCGTAAGATAACCTTTTTTTTTGTGATGGTGAAAATGCCTACGTATACCGCACCGATCGGGGAAACGGTACGGTTATGTGGGGCTTGCACCCACTAAAAACACAACCGTGTGCCAGTCTCGCATTTCGGGTGAGTCACGAGCACTGTACGTTCGCACTACTTTCGCAACCCACCCTGCGACAGCCTCTGGAGAGGCTCCCCTCACCTAGGCGACGTCTAAGCACACATCGGACGTCGCCCCCTCACTGGCCTTTTAGTGCGACCGACGGGCTCCCCGGCCCGCCGACCGCGGGCCTACGCTTAGGGCGGAAGACGGGCGTATTCCCGTCTCCTACGCCCTCTGCGCCTTCGCGAAGCGGGTGAGAAAGAAGATTATCCTCTCTATCCCGCTCCGCGATAACCTAACACAACCTAACCGAACCGGTTACCCAAATTTGGTGTACGTTCAGCCAATTTGGTGTACATTCATCCATTTTGTCTGAAGTGTATTAGGGTAAAAAAAAATTTTTTGGGAATCATTTAATTTGTTGCTCTTTTTAATCATCAGGTACACACACCAAATTAAAACCAGGATAAATAAACCCTTTTTAAATAGTAATAATATGAAGAACCGTGACAAAGATTGCAATTGTACATCTGTTTCTATCTGACTGACTAATCAAATTATTCCACGTAGTTGCAGGCAATAATATTCACTATTAAATTAAAAAAATATATATCGTAGTAAATTACATATATTATTCTGAACAGACTTTATAAAATTGGAAAGATTTTACTTCTTATACTCGTAAATATAATATTCTACAATTATAAAGTTGCTTTCGAGGCAAGGATAGTGTAGCGTTTCAAGAAGTCCCAGACTCTTTCTAAAGTCCTTAGTAATCAAAGCTTTGAAAAAGCACTAATGTGAAATTTCAGACTTTAACAGGAATCCCTAATTATCTAATCTTCCTGTAACATGTTTATTCATCGTGTGTATTGAAATTAACGAACAGGGCGCGAAACAGGGCCTCTGTATTGTTTTGATATTCAAATTACTTTTATATTATTCACCGAGCGGAAGACTGACTCCATACAAACTCGTTTGTTCATACTGGATCTTAAGGCGAAACATTCGACAAAAATATTACGTAAATTTTTCATGAACCCTATAAACTGTCGGTTTGGTATGAAGAATTAGCCGATTTCAAATAGTTATTTTGTGTTGTTTTATATAGGGTCTCATGTTAACAAATTCAAATTATTTATTGTATTCCATTTGTGTTTACAAGTTCTTAAACAATAAATAAGTACAAAACATGGACCCTGTCGGGCACAGCAATGTAGGAGAGAGGAAGATAGTTTACGAGTATTATATTAAATATTTGACACTACATTAAAATTGACTTTATTATTATTATATTAAAAATTAAAAAAATAATTCGTTTTGAATATAAAATAAAAATATTATTTTTATAAATTAAGTTAAAATTATTTTAATATTTGATTTTTACATTGTGATTTGATCATAATTATTAAAAATTTATTTATTTTGTACCTGTAGTTTATGATTTTGATTATTTATTTAAGTAAAACTAATTAATTTATGAATTTTTATCATTTAAATATTTATTTATTGTACGAGTATAATAACATTTTTTTATTAGAAATCGTTTTAAGTTTTGAATAAACTGTTTATCATTTGTAGAGTTTTTGATAGACTCGGGGAGTTTATTATATATTTTAATGGACAACAGTCATCAGCATCAGCTAGACAGAGAGCTTTCATCAGAATTTTAGAGGAAATTCATCATCATCATAACATCCCATGAAACGCAGGATAAGGAGCTCCCTCCAGAGCTCTAGCATAAACGCGTGATACTTCTGAGGGGATTTGCCATCGCTGTTGTTTGCGACTGCAGTACTTAAGATGCTGCTGTCCATCCTCCGGTTCAGAAGACCTTAGTCGTCTCTTACGACACCCATGGGTAGAGATGGGTTGGTACTATTCGTTGCCGGGACAACGCGGACATGCAGGCACCACACAACCTATCTCTATATATAGGGTGACTTCTAATTAGTTCTTGATAGCAAAAGATATGCATGTACTCATGATACTGAACAACTTTTCCCAAGGAACATAGGTCGAAATACGTGTTTCACCTTAGCTGCGCTAAGCAGCCTATCCAACCAATAAGATTTCTCCATTTTGTTAACTTAGAGCTGCGCTCGAAATTGGAGTAATACTATTGGTTGGAATTTTTCCAGCTCACGGGTTAGCTCACTGGTGGAAAGCCCTACTTTCACTCCCTATATTTGTCTATGGCGTTGCGGCTGGCGCAATGGACAGCGGTGTTTGGTGACCGCAATATGGTGGCACGATACGTAGAACGACGCTGTAGCCCATCCTCCGGGAGACAGCCATGGACTGGAGGCCAAAGAATAGCTGACGTGGCAGAGAAGGGCTCGGAAGCGTTGAAGAGATGAACTCTATACCTTCGACGAAGATTAGTTCCAAATCCCACTCAGTCGCAAACATTAGAAAAGACCATTGCCCAGTACTGGGATAAGGAATGACAAAAAAATCGTAGAGCTTTGTAACAATGAGAACGATTAAAAAATATAGAAAGAAATTAATTTAAAAAAATGCTTATAGCTTGCTGCCTTTCACAAAACTAATGTTTCTTCATAGAACTTTGTCATGACATGACGCCCGCTGTGTTTCTTTAACTTTTTTTTTATTGGGTCGTTATGAATGTTACCTTTCTACAGATTAAAGAACTAAATAGTTGGTGTTAAAAAAACTGCAGTTCGCAGAGGCCCTATCAATATTCCGGTTGAATCCGGTAATTCGAATTTTTCGCCCATAACTCAACGATTTGTTTTACGCTAGAGAAGACCGTGCAAATTGACCAACGAGTCGCTTGCGTCTGACCGTTTTACACATAATTTTGTTTAAAAATCTGTTATAGAGTTAATAAAAAAGCTATTTAAAATCTTATTAAATCAATAATTTATTCAATAACAGTTTACACTGTGTGCGAATATTTTAAAACTAATACATGCATAATAATACTTTAAAACAATAATAATACAACGTGAATTTTTATTCGTTTTAAACCCGAAGTCCAGTGATTCTACTCATGAAAACAAGCAACATTACCGAAACCACCACCTTACAAAACCTTCCCATACAAAATGAGTCGATCACGTGACCACTGTACTATGGGGAGACGAAAAATTTTTTCGAGTAAAAAATTTTTTTATTCGGGAAAGTTGTTTGTTTTCATGAGTAGAATCACTGGGCTTCGGGTTTAAAACGAATGAAAATTCACGTTGTATACTTAACTCAACTGAGAGCCTTCAATAAAATACATATTCAAATCTGACTAAATCAAATAAAATAAATCTAATAATGTCAAAAAATAAATGCAATATTAGTAATAGATGGAAAAAAGAAAACATTATTGTATTAAGCTTTAACGGCTAAACCAAGGCAACGTCAGGTGATTGCCCTTTTTGTATGGGAGGTCAAAATTATTTTTTTCGTATTTCAATCAACCTTTGTTTCTAGGGAAAAGTGGTTCAGTTTCATGGCCTAAATTCCATAACATTCCATGGTTATTCGCGTTGCGGCTGGCGACCGCTTTTGTTGGTGCCCGCAGCATATAAGATGGTACGATACACAGAAAGATGCTACTGCCAATCCCACGGTTCATGATCCCTTATTCGCCTCTTACGACACCCTCGGGTAGATATGGGTTGGTACTATTATTTGCCGGCACAACACGGCACACATTAATCATGCTAAAATCATATTCACCATTTCATTAGGACCCTATACAAGGTTATTTTCTTGGACCTGATTTCCTTTTGCCCACTTATTAGTGAGGTCAAGAGCAACAACTTTTGTTCTACGACTTTGCTAACAACGCACGAAAAATTTTCGACTCTCCATACTAAAGTGGTCACGTGACCGACCCATTTTGTATGGGAAGTTGAAAAATTTTCGTGCGTTGTTAGCAAAGTCGAAGAACAAAAGTTGTTACCTTTGACCTCTGTAATAAGGTGGGCATACGCATATCAGGTCCAAAAAATAACTGAATATGGAGTGTAAAGTCATCTTCCAAACCACGGTTCCAGTTGCCTTTTTACACCCTGTATTTAACAACTCCCTAAGACCCTGTAACAATTTAATTAATCAAAAGAAGCCTTCCTGTGTAGGGGATCAGTTTTTCCTTTCATTTGGTTAGAAGGTTAAATCGTCTCGTTATACGAGTGATACAGGAAAACGTGTAGATATTAAACGAATATCTTTTTACCTTGGCCTGCTTTGCATGTAGATCAAAGTGACTTAAACCAATTACCTTCTGTCCATTTCTTAAAACAATATACAACCTATAACAAGGCTGTAGCCATAGATTTATATAGTCGCTGTAGCGCATTTCACCATTCCCCTTTTCATTCCCAGACGCACCGCAGGATAACACCCACACTTGGTTGATATTCCACCCATTCGCACAAAGCGCTTTGAAACATCTTTTATAATGCGCAAGGCCAAAGAGTGGAATTCTCTGCCTAAGTCTGTGTTCCCGAGTTCATATAACCCGAATCTATTCAAGTCGCGTGTAAATAGGCTTCTTGCGGGCAAGCGCGTCCCATCGTCGACCTTATCTCTGTCCATATGACTAGATCGAAGCCAAAAGTTAGCAAAATTATAATCAATAATTTATGTAACAGCTAGTTTTAAAGTTTATTTTGCAAATCTATTTAATATTCTGGATTGTTAAACCTAGTAGTGGGAACTTTATTTTTAGGGTTCCGTACCTCAAAAGAAAAAAACGGAACCCTTATAGGATCACTTTGTTGTCCGTCTGTCTGTCTGTCTGTCTGTCTGTCTGTCTGTCTGTCTGTCTGTCTGTCAAGACCCTTTATCTCACGAACGGGTAAAGGTATCAGGTTGAAATTAATATTATATATTAGGATCTATGAACCACACAAGATCTGAAAATTTCAATTTTTTACAACGACGCAATCAAAAGATATGGCATTTTATGTCCTCATCTCCATTATTATTATTATTATTATTATTTCTACTCGGGACGCCGCGGCTCGCGCAGACGGGTGATCAGATCACGTCCGTGGATCTATTTCACCCACTATCCCAGCTGGAGACGGGCGGCATGGGTTGTTTCACTCCAAGCCCCATCCAGGATGACGGCCAGTTATATGTGGCGAGCTGCTCTTTTGGCTTCATCAGGGGTGTCCTCATTTTTTGCTTTTTATATGTCCTCATCTCCATACATTTATTCAAAAATGAAAAACCTACAGGGTACTTCCCGTTGACCTAAAATTATGAAATTTGGCAAGAAGCTAGGTCTCACAGTACAAATAATGGGAAAAGTCTGAAATCATTAATTATTACAACTTTTCTCACAACTAATGGTAACCAATTGTGGTGAGCTCCCGTTTCAAGAACATTCATATAAGAGAGGGGTCAAGTTGGATGGTTGCTGAGGCGATTTTTGTTTTAGTTCTATTTAAAAACGGGAATACTTACAAACTTGAAAATTGGTATGTTTATAGTGCATAGGCTATGAAATAACAAAAAATAATAAAATTTGGTCAAGCGCGTGTCGGACTCAAAAAATCTAGCACATTAACTTACTGAAATTTCAACTAATACAATTATGTTAATGTGGTGGTACGGAACCCTCAGTGCGCGAGTCCGACTCGCACTTGGCCGGTTATTTTTACTTTCGAGCGGAGCGAGAAAGGTATTTTATTCGTGAAAAAAAAAGATTTTCTAATTTTCTCAAAAATGTGTTCTATATCACTTATACATCATAAAAAACAAGTCTCCCAAAAATGTCCGTCGGTCGGTCAGTCGGTCGGTCGGTCGGTCTGTCGGTCCGTCGGTCCGTCGGTCGGTTCCATCCATCGAAGGGTTCCAAGTGGTTTCTTGCTGGCTCTCATTTTGAGGGTAGCTGTCATACAACGAAAATTAAAATTTTCTCAAAAACGGCTTATAGAATCTTGATGAAACTTTGCATGACCAAGCATCTCCATGTAAAATATCTTGCGCCAGTATCAATTGATCTGTGTAATTTCAAATAAGGGGTGTTCCTGTATCACCAAATCGTAAATATGTGATTTACCCAAACACTGAGTTTATTAAAATTTTCTATAATATTAATCCTGGATTGGTTGTCTACCTGACTGGATATTCTTTATGATTTTTCGAATAAAATTTAGTACACAGTGTGTACCAAAAACTAAAAGGGCTTGCTCAGTAGACTAAACTGAACAATTATCCATAAGGAACATGTGTTGGGAAATTAACAAAATCTCCATGCAAGTATCCTACGGTAGTATCCATTGATCTGTGAAAATTTATATAAAGGGTGTTCCAGTACTGACAAAAGTTAAACATGTGATTTACTCGAAATCGTTTGAGGTTTGTTTGTTTTAATGTGTGACAATTTGAATTCTGAATTGATCTGTATATTTCATTCGAACATTATTTTGGAAAAACGGAAATAAAAGTTTGTATTTCCATACTATGTGTATGGCATTACAAATTTAAGTTTGTGGTTGATCATCATCATCATCATTCATTTATTCATTTAACAGTTATACTGTGTGCGAATATTTAAAATTTATCATTTACAAAAAATTGCACGAACAAAAAATAAAAATGATCAGGTACATTAGGAACATCTAAGTTATATACAATTTAAAAATTAATTTAAAAATTAATTAAATAATAAATTGTCAACAAAAATACATTAAAAAAGTTAAAAATGTCAAGTTATGAATAAAAATAAAAAGTTTATGTCACAAATCAATAATCAAAAACATTAAACATGTCAAGTACAAATAGCAAGTATATTGCTACCAAAACACCAGAAGATTGTGATTAAAAAATTTATGAATGTAAAGAACAAATTTAATTTATTATTTCATCTATAGAGTAAAAAGGTTTTGTCAATAAAAATGTTCTCAATTTATTTTTGAACTCAATTACATTAGTTACTATTTTTAAAGCTGACGGCATCCGGTTAAACAAAACAATTGCTTGGTACTTGGGGCAATGTTCAGCAATGTTTAGGCAAGGCCTGAATGGCAAAACTATGTCTTTTCTTCTTGTGGTCAAACGTAGTTTCATTTCTTGTTCTGATTCATATTTATTTCTGTTTTTTAATATATCGGTAAGCAGTACCATCACGTAAAGACTAGGAACAGTAAGAATTTCATACTACATTAGATAGTTTTTTCTTGAGTATTGCGAGAAAGTAAGTGCAGTGCTGCTGTACCATTTATTTTTTATTAAGTTACTTATCTGTTCGTATCTCTTAATTTTCACTTCCTGTTGATTTTGTCTAAAGTTGTATTATTTTAATATTTTTGCAACTACAGTACCTAATTGTATATTCAACCGGTGAAAAGTGTTGTTGATCATGTATGAACCTAACATTTGTTGATTAATACCATTAAGTTACGCTTGTGTACATTACTGTTAACTTTTCCAAATAAATAAAAAAAAAGAGTAATCCCATTGACAATAAAAAAAAGGTGTATCACCCTGACGTACGGTCAACCGCACGTCGGTAGAAACTTTTTCAACTCTATTACCACGCCATAAGGTCCCAAAGTGTTTCTACTGATGAGCTGTTGAGTGTACCTTAATCTTCATGAAAATGAACAACTTTGCCTAAGGAAAAAACACGAAAGCGGTGTTTCTCATAAGAACTAAGTCAGATAAAAATCCATTATATATGAGAGAACAATTTTTTTTTATTTTTCATACTTTGACCTCTATACATTTTTTAGGAAAAGTTGTTCAGTTTCTTGGACAGAATTAAATATTTCGGGCTTCATACCCTTTGAGTTACACTTTGTATATCGATTAGTGGTAGCCGACTCCGTAGAAATAAAAAAAATAAAAAAATAAAATAAAATAAAATCAGTTTATTTCGGATTCGAATCCATATTTGGTTAGTACAACTTATAAAACTATGTTAGTATATATTTTAAATAACATAAATTAAAGTCAGAATAAAAATAAATAAATAAATAAAAATAAATATAAATAAAAATAAATAAATAAATAAATATAAATAAATATAAATAAATAAAAATAAATAAATAAATAAATAATGGAGGGAAATGGAGGGCAATGATGAGTAAAGTAACATTTTGCCAGCAAGAAGAAAATTGCTATTTCATTACACGAGAAACTACTTGACCTATAAAAAAACGCTGTATACATGCAGCAAAGTAAGCGTAACGCTTGCCGGCCCTGTACCTAAGACACCTAAGTGAGCTAGCATGAACTAGATAGCTGAATCCGTAGAAATTATTTATGCCTTTACAATATTTGCATCACAAAAGTCTTGAACAGCTAAATAAGTTCCGACAAATTATTCTTAATTTCATATCGAATTTTCTGTTTTCTAGCGGACCTGGCAGCTACTGAGCCGATTAGTGGTCTTTAGTTGACTGATGATGATTAGATTTAAAAACTTCAATTGCAAACTTTCAATCATAGTAGGAGATCCAAGGCCGTGCTTGGTACCTTGCACAAAACCTGCTGGGATGAAATTTGGCAAAATTCAAGTAAACACTTATAGGTAACATATAAGAAGTGGTACTCCCCGGCAGGACGCGACAGAGACGCACCGTGGGGCATAATGTCTAAAATATGTCGTGTTTTACTGGGTTGATAGTTGTATCTTTTGAACCGACATAGGTAGATGGTTGAAGATTTCGCAGGATAAGTATATGTTTTATATAAACCTAATAATAAAAACTAAAAAATGTCGGTATAAAAGGTACAACTACTAACCTAGTAAAACACGCCATATTTTCGACATTATACCCCACTGGAGCATCACTTCTTATATGGTACCTATAAGTATGTACTTCAATCGTGCCAAGTTTCATCCCAGCAGGTTTTGTGCAAGGTTCGCCTTGTTGGATAGAATAGAATAGCAAATCGTTTATTTCACAAATAACATAATTTAGTTTTTACTATAAATATTATTTCTTAAAGCACTGTATTTTCAACTTCTCAAAAACTTTAAGTTACATGCAGTTTATATTTTTCCCTTTGATCTTCCTGAAGACAATAGCTCGGGGACGTTTCACAGCGGCTCGACGCGAATAATATAAGGTCTATTTTAAAGGTAACGCAAATAAATGCTAAGTGTACTACTTCTGAACGACCTGAATGGGTACGGGTACTTGCCCGTGTGGTGCCCGGCAAAGAATAGTACCAACCCATCTCTACCCGTGGGTGTCGTAAAAGGCGAATAAGGGCTTATGAAGCAGAGGATGGGCAGCACCATCTTTCCGTGTATCGTACCTCCCAAACAAAATGCGCTATCAGCTGAAGCAGTGAGGTCAAAAATTTACTTTCGTATTTCGGCGTATTGAGGAAAGTTGTTCGGTTTCATGGTCTGAGTGATATGCTAAAATTATGTTCACTATTTAGTTAGGACCTTATATAAACTCAGCAAAGCGCAACGCCTGCCTGCCGTGTTTACACTATAAACAACGAGTGCATAAATCCTGGCGAATTTCACCTTTCTTGTACAGCAGTAGATTTAGAGCTTTAGCTAGAGTTTTCAGGTAAAACTACTTAAACGTGATTTCGTGTCGTAAAATAGCAGAAAGAGTTTCTTGTACTACTACAATCGTACTACAGACACCGGCAAAAATAACCGGCCGGTCTATTTTCTGTCGTACATTTTCATACAAGTAAGGGATCAAATGAAGCGTCAATATATTTCCTTAACGAAATAAATATCCGTGAATAAACTGTGAGATCAATAAATAAGGTATCTGACTACCGATTCTTGAAGATTAGACCTGTGCACGGTATCCAGGAAATTCCGTGCATCGATCAGAAAAAAATATACGTCATTTCGTCAGATATCTCTTACATTTAGCGAATTAAAATGTTTAAAATGTCGCACGGGTTTTCTTCAACATTTTAGATAAACCTAATCTTTGACAATATTGTTAATAAGGACCTCATCAATCAGATTTGTATTTTTATTCAATTTAGGTAAGATATTGACACTTCGTTTGCCTCCATATTTGTATGAAAATATATGAAAGAAAACCGACCGGCCGGTTATTTCTGCCGGTGAGTGTAGTTGTGTACTAAAATAAGTTGAATAAGACACACACAATCACTACACCCACACATTCATACTTTCATGATTATTATGAAAGTCAATGTTATAATAAATAAATAAAATAAAATAGTTTATTAGTGAAAAAGATTACATCATATTTACATTGCAAGCTGACACCCACACTAGGATACCCTGTGTTGTGGGTTGCCAGCACTCTTCCGCTAAATACAATACAATACAAGGTTTCTTGTTAAAAGTAAAATAATATTTTTAAACAAAAAAAGGGGATAACAATACTGTGCAAGTAAAAAATTGCAGATGTATGCGTAAGTATTTGAATGTGTAGATGTGTGTTTGTGAATATGTGTACATGTGTGTCAGAAATGTGGGGATATAATAAGTATATAAATGTTTATTATTTGTTTTCTTAGAAACTAGTGGTTGGGTACTGATCCCCACAATAGGATTCCCTGTGTTGTGGGACATCAGACTCTTCCCATATGATATATTACATACTAATATTGCTTTAAAAGCATTATCTAAACTAAAGAGAAACTATATTAGAAGACATAGGCAGTCATTTGCTTGTGCGTATATACTTGTGTGTGCGTGTGGGTGGATGTGTGTGATTGCTGTGTGTATGGATGTTCGTGAATGGCAGTGTACGCTTGAACCGAGCGTTTTTTGAAAAAAAAAAAATAGATATTATGTTCATGTAAGGGTAAATAGGTATGTATTTTATTTAGTACACCAAGTTTATATACAATTTCTTTAAATCAAATCAAAAATCTGCAATACAAAAAAAGATTTAATGTGTGTGTGGGATATCTTTATTTAAGGATCTCCAACAGCTCTTCTGATTCAGCATAGTTAAGAGAGAGAAGAAATTTTTTTATTTCTTTTTTGCATAGGTATCTGGAGAGTTGTGCTATTTTGAGTTTAGCGTTAATTTTATTATATAAGTATGGGCCTGTGAAATCAAAAGTGTATGTGTACGCTTTTATAATAAGGTACCTACTGGTGTTTTTACCTTAAGGTGATCTGTGACGGCCAGCTTAGCCCCGAACGCAACTAGATGGAGCCACTGCTGCAAATATAAGGTTTTATTTTTTAATACAATAAGTACCAACTATATCCGTGCAAAAAGTTGATTCGCGTAAATTTCATCGTGCAACTTCAATGCCTAACAACAATTTCTATGAGAAAAATATCTCCATATGTCCACTAAAGTCAATTACTCTCGTCAGTCCGTGTTTACATAAGTACGATCACTCACACATGCACACAAAGCACAACCGTACCGTTTTGACCGCACGCCCACAATCGTAATATTGAACCAAAAATTGCTAACAAAAATAGTACTTTCAGTGCATTAACTGTATTTTTGTATTAATTAGCGAAAAATGTAACTAAAAATAGCAGTATTCGTTCGTTTTTCAACAGAATTTTATGTCCCGCGTAAGAATGCAAGTCATTTGAATTTTTGTATGGAAAACGGATCACCTTTAATTCGGCATACATTGCTGGGTGGCTTGGTAATGTTTATTGCAAAATCCTTACTTCAACGAGGAATGTATGCCGAACTAGTCTTTGAATTCAGCTAGGTGTGATCGTGGCTTTAGTGGTACGCAACCCTCGGTGCGCGAGTCCGACTCGAACTTAGTCGGTTTTTTATTGACGGGGTTGTTCCACCCATGTAACTGAATAACTATTATTCTACAACTTTTCAGAATATGTATTTAAAAAATAACGAATCTGCATACAAAATGAAAATCTGAAGCGTTCATTTTGTATGAAGAACCATTTTTTTAATTTTGTTTTTCAGTTGAGCTAAAGAGCCCCGAGAGGTTTTGCGTATTTGGAATTACATATTGTATTAGGCATAACAGTGTTTCAAAACTACATAGTACATTACCCAGGAACCTCGTTAGTGTAGTAGCCTCGCGATAAAATGAATATTTTAATGGCGTCCATCGCATTAAATCAACATGCCCAATGGGCGCTGCACAAGCGCATTTTAATGGCCACATTATAAAATTAAATCTCTGCTTACATAATAGCATTTTAAAAAGCTGCTTACGTAAAAAAGCTTTATATACAGGGTGACTTTGAAGGCATTCGACAAATTTTAAGGGTAAGTTCTGTTATCGATATAGATCAATTTTGTGTAGGTCTAAGAAAATTTTGGAGCTGTCGAAATTTTATTTTTGTAGGTATTAAGTTAAATATTCTTGAAACTGCCACGCAAACGTACTTACCTAAAAATATAAATTAAGCATAAATGATGTTTATTTTATTTTTTGGAAGTAAGTTTGTGTATCGATTTCAAATAGATGTTTAACTTAATAAAGTAAAAAAGAAATTACAACTCCAAATATTCTTAGAACTATACCAAATTGATCTATATCGATAACAAAACTTACCCTCAGAGCGAACGAACGAACAAATAAACAAATAAATAAATCAAATTGCACCAAAAGGATAAAAACTTGTTAGCCGCTACAAAAACACCACACCAGAAAAAGATCTTACCCAGGTATCCGTAAATACTATCATTCCTTTTGGTATCGCCTAATGACCGTCTCAAGTGTTATCCCGACATGCTATTTCAAATTAACTATACCAATGAGGATAAGGCTTTAGATCTGGAAACAATTTTCCGCTAAAAACAGCAGTAAATTCTCGCGATAAAGATGCTAGTAGCTGCAATTCTAAGCAATGTATAGTAGCAAACTGGCAGTGTTTATGCACGATATTTCGAGTACGCGTAAAGTTTTCGAAGGTGGCACATAATAGCTCCGTGCGGTTTCGTACACAGACTACCTAAAGAAACACCACACTTGAAAAAATAAAATTGAAAACCAAAGTAAAATCATTGCACAAACTAATGCGTCTTTAGAGTTGAAGCTCCCGGAAATCTATTCCTATTCTTTTTTTAGGGTTCCGTACCTCAAAAGAAGAAAACGGAACCCCTATAGGATCACTTTGTTGTCCGTCTGTCTGTCTGTCTGTCTGTCTGTCTGTCAAGACCCTTTATCTCACGAACGGGTAAAGGTATCAGGTTGAAATTAATAATATATATTAGGATCCATGAACCACACAAGATCTGAAAATTTCAATTTTTTACAACGACGCAATCAAAAGATATGGCATTTTATGTCCTCTTCTCCATACATTTATGCAAAAATGCAAAACCTACAGGGTACTTCCCGTTGACCTAAAATTATGAAATTCGGCAAGAAGCTAGGTCTCACAGTACAAATAATGAGAAAAGTCTGAAATCATTAAATATTACAACTTTTCTCACAACTAATGGTAACCAATTGTGGTGAGCTCCCGTTTCAAGAACATTCATATAAGAGAGGGGTCAAGTTGGATGGACGCTGAGGCGATTTTTGTTTTAGTTCTATTTTAAAAACGGGAACACATGCAAACTTGAAAATTGGTATGTTTATAGTGCATAAGCTTTAAAATAACAACATATAATAAAATATAGTCAAGCGCGTGTCGGACAAAAAAAATCTAGCACATTAACTTACTGAAATTTCAACTAATACAATTATGATTATGTAGTGATACGGAACCCTCTTTGAGCGAGTCCGACTCGCACTTGGCCGGTTTTTTTTACTTGAAATGGTTTAATATCGCAGAGCTTATAATTTATTATAACTAAAGACTTTTATTACTAAAGAAGAAAGGTGATAAAAACTATCTTTTTAGGTCAATTTTAGGTCAATTTTCAAAAACTGTTATGTTATGAAATTTTAATCTTGAAAGGTTTGATGTCTGGAAAATTATTTTTCTCTTTTCTTGAGAATTTCTTTAAAAAATTGCCATTTATAAACTCTACAGCGCCATCTTTTGATAGGCTTCAGTTAAGATTGTATAGAGCAAAGCTCTGTCGCCTAGGTAGTTACCAAATTTTTGTTAAAAAAGCTTCCCAACGATAGCTAAATTTGCTTTAAATTTCACACTTTCCTCGTCACGTAAACGACAAAGTTGGTTGAACTTAGCTTATTTAAGTTGCAGTTAAAGTTGGTAGTTGCAGCAAATGTCTGTTACCTGCCAATTATTTGTCGGTGGAGAGCCGAAACTGTTCAACAGCTGACTTGAAGGCGAAGTTAACTTTTTACCGTTTTTACGTACGGTCAACCGCACGTCAATGGAAACATGGGCAAATTTATTACGATAGCATAAAGTTAAAAGTGTTACTACTAACGTGATGTTGGGTGTACTTAGGATGAGAACATAAAAGAGATAATTTACCAACATAATAATCTTTAAATAAGAAAAAAAATATCCTAGGTAAAATGTCCAAGTATAATTAAGATAATATATTACACTTGGACATTTTCATAATTATTTAAACTTTGAAATAAACTTTAATCGACTAATTTTTATTTAGGGAAGATTCAGTAAGGACCAATTTGATAAATATTATACTTGTTATCCTATTAAACGAGCAATATTTGTGTAATATTTGTAATCGGTTTTATGAAAACGGCTCTTACAATTTCGATGAAATTTACCAAACGGAGGCCTTCGGGGGCGGAAAATCATTTTATTTTATTCATAATTTTACAATTGTCGATCTAGCTAGGTCTCATATCAGGGAAAATTAGTTTTCCCTGAGATTTTAAGCATTTTTTAAAATACCGCGTTTCAGACAGAAACCTATAGCTCCATCTGCTGGCGGGTAGCATAGTTAGCTCACCCGATGATATTTTAATGTTGAGGAGGTTATTATAGAGCGAAACTTGGTTCCCCAGGTACTATATTATTGAACGAGCAATCTCTTATGTGAAAATGAATTGACATGTATGACGGAGCATCACTGGAGAACGGCACTACTGATCTGGCTGATTATTTTTGATTGTATTCGAAACTGCGATGACAATAATTGAATGAAAAATAAAGGAGAAGTTGTTTTCATGTCACAAGTGTGCAAACGAGCAGGTGGGCCACCTGATGGTAAGTGTTAACCACCGCCCATAGCACCCACTGTCTTATTTGTGTCATAATTTGACCCTAATAAGACAGCAAAGCGCGTTGCCCACCCTGAGAATCTCTTGCGCCATTAATTTCACTGGCTTCCTTATCCTTCGAACCGAAACACAGCAGTGCAAACACTGCTGTTTTACAGCAGAAACAGCCAAGAGGGTGGTACTTCCACAGACGGGCTTTGCACAAAAGCCCTACCACCTTGTAGTGTCCCAGAAAATTAAAAAACAAGTCAAGTGCGAGTTGGACTCGCGCACCGAGGGTTCCGATATACCTTTAGTATTTTTGGAAGCAATAAAGTACATTTTTAGGACCGCAAAACTAAATTTTATTTTATTTTATTAATTTACGTAAGTAACCCTTAGCACGCGAGTCTGACTTGCACTTGATCGGCTTTTTTATTTACTAATACGAACATTAATTAACTTTAGACAGAATAATTAAACACAAAAAAAATGCCGAGGTCGGACGGCGCCTTATAAGAAATAAAGGTTGTGTTGTGACCCTCGCTCCGGATCATATCTAGTGCAATGGTTGTCTATTGCCATACGTACGAGGCAGTGCTACCAGTGTCATGGGGTTGCACCAGGGATGACGAGGGGTGGGTTGTTTAATTAGGTTTTTCTTTTCTTTTGTTGACGATGTTCAAACATAAATTATAATGTGTATTTAATAAATCTAACTATTTTGTGCATGTTTACATTATTTTTTTATTTTATTTTTTATTTTTTTATTGTAAATGAGCTTAATCTTGACCTCGATCTAGTCTTGAAGACAAGAGATGAGGTCAACGATGGAACGAGCTTGCCCAGAAGAAGCCTATTCACTCGCGACTTGAATAGATTCGGGTTATATGAACTCGGGAACACAGTCGCAGTCAGAGACTTTCACTCTTTAGCAGTGCGCATTATAAAAGACCTTGTAGTGTCCCAGAAAATTAAAAAAACCAGTTAAGTGCGAGTTGGACTCGCGCACCGAGGGTTTCGATATACCTTTAGTATTTTTGGAAGCAATAAAGTCCATTTTTAGGACCGCAAAACTAAATTTTTTTGTAAAGTTTTTTTGCAGATTTCTAAAAAACTGTGATCCTTAGAAAGATCTTTTTATTTTAGCTGTAATATTTACATAAACGTCTATCGACTGTAATTAATTCAGAATTTTCCATTCACAAACTTCGGAGATAAGGGGGGGAACGGTATTTTTTTGACATCTTTCATCATAACTTGGAAACTAAAAGTTGTAAAAAGGTACAAAAATATATTTTAGAATGTACAAGTAAATCCCTTTCATATGATACCCCATTAGACCTAGTACTGATAATTTGAAATTTGGCCCCCCCTCTTTGATCCCCCTTTACATTGATAATCATATTTTTTTTTTATTCTTTCATGTGCAATTTAGTCGGGCAACCATATCCTAGAACTATTCCAAATTTCGATAGCGTGAGTGGTTGCCGAGATATACAGGTGTGAAAAGACAGACGGACAGACAGACAAAGTCGCACCATAAGGGTTCCTTTTTTTACCATTTTGGTAACGGAACCCTAAAAACGGCCAAACTGAAGGTGCTTTTTTTCTACAGGATTTTTGTATGACCTGTTTGGGTTCGGCCAGAACGTTGAGTATTATACAACGTGTAACGGAAAGGTGTGCTAATACTAAAGGGTGTGAATCTGCCCATGAAACTGAACAACTTTTTCCCATTGTTCTGAGAAAAAAATCAATTTTAGACCTGCCACAAAAACTGCATCAGCTGATAGCGCATTTTGTACGGAAAGTCAAAGGTTATTCGTATTTCGACCTATGTTCCTAGGGAAAAATTGTTCAGTTTTATGGGCAGATACACACTGAAGGCTGTATTATCCTACCTATCCGTTACACGCTGCATAAATTATAATTTGTTTGCTAAAAATGAGCACAGATAATATAATGCTATACTAGTACAGATGCCTCACGTCATAGAACGAATTTGTGCTGAAAATTGTTCGGGCTATTTTTTCCATAAGGTATTTTCTTAGAATAAATTGATATCTGGATGTTAAAATTGAATTAATGTCATAGTTTACACCTTTACCTACCAACCTAGTAGTAACGTTTAGTTTAATTATTAGAAACAAAAGGGCCAAATGAATTCGGGCTATTTACTCCGTCGAAAAAACCGTAGTACGGAATGAGACCCCATGACATGAGTGAGTAAACAAATTGTACAGATGACTTGTTTAAAGAAGACCTCCATATTTTGTCCTGCGGCGTACAAATAAATAAGTATTTCTATAGAATTCTTCACAAAATTAATATAGGTAAATACATTATCTTATGTCTTAAATTTTATACAAATATCATGCATTAATTCAATGTCAAATTTCTATGTCCAAAGCTGACGTATTTCACTATAAATGTCACGTTAAAAATAATATATGTTTATTATAATAAAAATATAATACATTAGCAATAGGTGCATCATGTTATTCAAAAATTTGTCAATACTTAACATTTGTTTTAAATGTATATTTTTTTATAACAATGTTGAGGTTACTCATCATCCTATCACCTCTATGCTGATGATCTACAAATTTATTCTGCCGACGTTCTTGGTAACTTTTCACAGACAATTTTGCCATTGACTCGAAAAGAAGAAGACAGACAATTGAGTTAATTAACTCCGATCTGCATACTATCGCTTCCTGGGCTAACAGCCATGGTCTCTTGATTAACGCGGAAAAATCTCAAGCAATTATCATTGGCGACCACTACTACATCTCCAAGCTCGCTGACATTTCGTTGCCTAGTGTTGTCTTCAACAATTCAGTAATTCCTTTCTCTAACAATGTTAAGAACCTAGGCATCGTTATTGATAACCTAGGCATTCTTCTGCCGCTACTGGATTATGCCGATGTAGCATTTCTTGACACCAATGCAGATCTTCTGGACAAACTTGATCGACTCCAAAATGTCTGCATTAGGTACATCTAAATATTGTCAACTCCTTTAGCCTCTCTAAGGTTGGCTGGAAGAAATTCCATTTAGGGATAAGTCCGCCTTTGCATAGGTACTATTCTCGTTTGTAATTTGTCTTATTTCATTTGTGATGCAATAAAGAATATATACATACTCTTGATAAGTCATTTATTTGCTAGAATACAGTAGTTATATACTTTACATAGTAATCTTAAAGTAAAAAATCAACTTGTATTTAGCCTGCATGCAGGCGTGCAAAATGTTTTTGTATCTAATTTGTCAATTTAATATGCGCATACATTAAAATGAATCAATTAAATGATCTAGTCCTGAAGACAGAGATCGAAGGTGGGACGAGCTTGCCCAGAAGAAGCCTATGTGCAATGCATGTGTAAATATACATGTAATCGGTTTCTCGAAACAGCGCCAACGATTTCAATTATCAAAACTCGATTTCTCCATTTTTTTGAACTTTTGTTATTCTTGAAATTAGCGCGATTTCCTACAGCACCATCTGTTGGTGGACTTTGGTAAATAATATACAGAGTGAAGCTCGGTCGCCCGCATAGAGATAATACCGCTCACCCCTCCACATTGCTTTTAGTCATCATCATCATATCGTGTGGGTTGCAAGGACGATGACCGACCTCACTAAAGGATGCCTCAACATATACCTACGATTTTTGTGTATGCCTCTCCATATTGCTCCTTGGACTCGGGTATTACTTGAGTAGGGCTGTAATAAATATTGACCTAGAATCATGAAATTTGGCAAGAAGCTAGGTCAAAAGTCAAGTAGGCAAAAAGTCTAAAATCATTCAGGTAATAATACAACTTTTCTCACAACTAATTATGACCGATTAAGTAGAGCTCCCGTTTCAAATAAATTCAAATAAAAGAGGGGTCAAGTTTGAGTGGACATGGAGTTTTTAAAAATCAAAGGGCAAGATAAACAGGTACGTAACCCTTAGCACGCGAGTCTAACTCGCACTTGATCGGCTTTTTTATTTACTAATACGAACATTAATTAACTTTAGACGGAATAATTATTCCGTCTAAAGTTAATTAAATTAAAAACACAAAAAAACGCCGAGGTCGGACGGCGCCTTATAAGAAATAAAGGTTGTGTTGTGACCCTCGCTCCGGATCATATCTAGTGCAATGGTTGTCTATTGCCATACGTACGAGGCAGTGCTACCAGTGTCATGGGGTTGCACCAGGGATGACGAGGGGTGGGTTGTTTAATTAGGTTTTTCTTTTCTTTTCTTTTGTTGACGATGTTCAAACATAAATTATAATGTGTCTATTTTGTGCATGTTTACATTATTTTTTTATTTTATTTTTTATTTTTTTATTGTAAATGAGCTTAATCTTGACCTCGATCTAGTCTTGAAGACAAGAGATGAGGTCAACGATGGAACGAGCTTGCCCAGAAGAAGCCTATTCACTCGCGACTTGAACAGATTCGGGTTATATGAACTCGGGAACACAGTCGCAGTCAGAGACTTTCACTCTTTAGCAGTGCGCATTATAAAAGATGTTTCGAAGCGTTTTGTGCGAATGTGCAAGTATGAGTGATATCCTGCGGTGCGTCTGAACTCCCGATGGTAGAAGGGAGATGGTGGAATAATCTCGTGGAGCTCTTGACCACACTCTCCGAAGTACAATCTGTAGAAGACCGACAGACATGCAACTTTGCAAATATTTTAAATTAAAGAAAATAGTAAATTCCAAAGACTCCGTATATCGTGTTTTTCTTCTGAAGTATATTTCCCTCATGCAAGGACAATAAGGGACGGTGTGGAATACAGTGGAACATAGGCATTGTACTAAGCCCCGTGAATACAAAGCACCATAGAGGTTGTTACGTGAGATGCGTGAATGCTGCTGCTACAAAAGAAACAAAATATTATTATTAGTCAAACTGGTACAAGTAACTTCTGATACTAGAGAAATAGAAATCAGTCAGTCATTAAGTGCCAAAATTAGATATTTTCACGGGGTCATATTTCAGGATCTACTGTAGCTATATCTATGAAATTTGGCAAATTGCTTCAATATTAGTACATGATTATGTAGGTACAGTTTTATCTCTGTACTTGCAATAGGCAGTGAGCTACAGGGGGTTCAACAGTGGGTCGAAACGGTTCGTGTAAATAGTGCACGGCATGCGAGTGGCCTGTTGCGGGAACTTGGCCTGCGCACTACCGTGCGCTTAGATTATGCAACGTGTTAATTAAATAACGCAAAACCTCTCGGGTGGTGGTTATGTACATGAAACTGAACAACTTTTGTTCTACGACTTTATAATTCGCAAAAAAAAGAAATTGCTCCTTCATACAAATCGATAAGCTGACCAAACCAATTTGTATGAAAAAGCAAAATATTTTTGATGAATTTTCAAAAGTCGTAGAACAAAAGTTGGTCAGTTTCATGTCCAGAGCCACCACTCGAGAGGTTTTGCGTTATTTAATTAACACGTTGTATAACGTGATAAACGAAGTATTATTATAAAATATCAGATTACCTAAAAGAGAAAAATCCATGGGATTAGATAACGGTTCTAGTTCAGTATAAAAATAAAAAATTGTGTGTTTTGCTTGGCAGCAAAGTTATTTATCTCGTGCCTTGAAACCCTTGCTACGGTCAGAATTCTTCTTGTGAACCACTCGCTTTGCTTGTGGCACAATCTTAGAATCCTTCGCTTGTTCGAGTTTCATAGTCCGGTCCCTTATAGTCTTATATCGCCAAATTCACCAAATTGCACCAAATTTTTTCCAGGTACTAGTTAGGTACATAGCTCTCAATTTTTGATAGGAGCCAATTCTTGAATTTTCTATGGAAATTTTTTGAAATTCCTCCTCCTCCTTTTGGCTCCTATCAAAAATTGATAGCTATGTACCTAACTAGTCGCTGGAAAAAAAATTGTGAAATTGTAAGGCGTGTCTACGTGAAACAGCTAACTGACCGCACTATCAAGGAACTCACGCCAAATAACAATTTTGCTGTCTTGCGTAACACATAACTATTTTTCCAAAAAAGGCTAAGTTTTTCTGGATAATAATAATTTCATAATTAACAAACATTATCAAAACTTGTCCCGTGTGGTGCCGGCAAAGAATAGTACCAACCCATACATACCCGTGGGTGTCGTAAGAGGCGACTAAGGGTTTACTGGAGGATGGGCAGCAGCATCCTCCTGTGTCTTACATCTAACTTACTGCGGTAACCTACAACCGCGGTCCATGGTGCCAGCCGTAACGCTAACAAGCGAGGTGACTATGGTACTTCCCTTCCACATTTTTCCAGCAAAAGCTAGAATTCTGGAGGGAGCTCCCTGTCCAGTAGTGGACGTTTCATTGGATGTTATGATGATCAAAACTTACAAATGACTATTGAATTTATTATTTCACTTTGAGTGAGACTATACAACGTGATTATGAAATTTCTGACTATACTTGAGTATGGTACTTAGTACATGAAACTGAACAACTTTCTAAGGAAGGAAAGTGTAAAAAAAAATTGCCTTCCATATACAAACCATGCGCCGTCAATACTGGAATTTGTATGGGACGACCCAAAAAAAAGTTATTTTTCAACCTATGTTTCTTGGGGAAAGTTACTCAGTTTCATGTCCTCAGTACCATACTCATTAATACTTAAGTATAGTCAAACATTAGATAAATAATTCGCAATGATTCGGAGCGCAGCGAATCATTTATCTAAGATGTCAAACATTTTAAAATCACGTTGTATATGAATACAAACCAATAAAAACCGACGAAGTTTTTTACGGAATTTAAAGTTCGAATTTCGAACTTATGTTTTTTTAATTAAGTAATGGGGCTTGTTCGTTCATGTTTTAATTAAATCAACCTTCAAGTAAAAAAACTGAAGGTTGCTTAAGGAAAATCTTAAGAATTTAATTTTGATCGCTTCCATATCGATTGTACTGGAAAAAGGGTGTTTTGTGATGGACGGACGTTGAAGTTAGATACATTTTACTTGATTTATTAGCAAAACCACAGAGTAAAGTAGAGTAAGTTTTATAAAATCAAGAATCAAAAAATTTTTTTTTTTACTTTTGAATTGATCATTAATACAAAAAACTAAACCGTTAATGATCCATAGCCATTTTATGCAAAAATTTTAACAATGTTTTTTTTTCCTGAATGATAAATATTTTCACCATAAAAATTGTGGTAATAACATTTATTAGTCCAAGTCACATATTTTTCAAGGAAAAGATAAAAATTTCTCGTTTTTAGGATTTTTTAAAAATTCATTTATTTTAGTATTAGAGGTCCCATGTAGGATTTGCAAGTGGTCCATTGCAAGAAATGGATACACTTATGTCTCCATCCTTAGCAGAAAGTGCTGCTACTTAAACATCCTTGAGCAAATCAGATCTCTAAGACAGGGTTGCAAATAATTTCGGAAGAGGAAGGCCTCAGCAAACGTTCCAAGTGTAAATTCAGGACGTGTTGAATAAAAGTGAAGTAAAAATATCCTATAACTACGAGCAAGTATAAAGTTGATACTTTTTAGGGTTCCGTACCTCAAAGAAAAAAACGGAACCCTTATAGGATCACTTTGTTGTCCGTCTGTCTGTCTGTCTGTCTGTCTGTCTGTCTGTCTGTCTGTCTGTCTGTCAAGACCCTTTATCTCACGAACGGGTAAAGGTATCAGGTTGAAATTAATACCATATATTAGGATCCATGAACCACACAAGATCTGAAAATTTCAATTTTTTACAACGACGCAATCAAAAGATATGGCATTTTATGTCCTCATCTCCATACATTTATTCAAAAATGAAAAACCTACAGGGTACTTCCCGTTGACCTAAAATTATGAAATTTGGCAAGAAGCTAGGTCTCACAGTACAAATAATGGGAAAAGTCTGAAATCATTAAATATTACAACTTTTCTCACAACTAATGGTAACCAATTGTGGTGAGCTCCCGTTTCAAGAACATTCATATAAGAGAGGGGTCAAGTTGGATGGTCGCTGAGGCGATTTTTGTTTTAGTTCTATTTAAAAACGGGAACACTTACAAACTTTTAAATGTTTATAGGGCATAGGCTATAAAATAACAACAAATAATAAAATTTGGTCAAGCGCGTGTCGGACTCAAAAAATCTAGCACATTAACTTACTGAAATTTCAACTAATACAATTATGTTTATGTGGTGGTACGGAACCCTCAGTGCGCGAGTCCGACTCGCACTTGGCCGGTTTTTTATGTTACAAGTGGGCAAACGAGCAGGTGGGCTGGGCCTGATGGTAAGCTGTCACCACCACCGCCCATATCACTCACTGTCTTAATAGTGACATACATTGATACTTTTTATAAAATTTGTTTAGCTATTCGTATTCGTTTAGGTGTAATTCGTTGAGTTTGTTTTTCGTAAACTTTTGAAAGGAACTGCTTAATATTTCATCCAACCATACAACAAAGATAGTATTTATTCAAAACATGCGTAAAAACTTGCTCACTTTAAAATTCATTGTGGGAAATATTTTTTGTCGCCGTCCGATGCGCTTTATGTAATTGAAAAAGTTTTGGTTATAGGTCGTTTTAGTACTCCTGGGAGTTTTATCAATTCATGCAAATCATTCATTCCAAATATTCCTGTTAATGAATTGAGGGGGTCCATTTTCAAATCCCGCTAGAATGTTTCTCCATTATTTTTAAATAAACCGGAAGGATCATAGAATGAAAAAAGTATGCTGACATACTTTTGGGTTTAAGTAGCTATAAAGAACGATATTTTTAACCTAATTACTTAGTTTGGTTATTTTTAACTATTGTTTTTATTTTTTTTTAAATAACCAAATTGAAAATAAAAAATAATAATATAACATTAAAAATTACATGAAATATAGTAAGTTTATGTGTTATTAATCAAACGCGGCTTAATAAATTTATTTTTTCTGTATAATATTTATGCACCTACCGACCGATGAAGAGACATTCATCACCCTAAGGTAGAGTGATAGATAATGCCTTTAGGCGTTAAATCCGCTTATGTACTTTTGTGCATGAAGTTAAATAAATAAAACATATATAAGTAAGGTTATATTTGAGTTTTGCAAGTATAAACTACTCGATTAGAGACTAAGTTTTAGTTTGAGAACCTCTATTTTATTTTATAACCTATAAGTTATTTATTGAAGTTTTTTTTTATTCATAAGGTCTGAAAAAAATGCTAGAGGTCTATTTTTTTTTATACAAGATGTATGTAGCCTATATGTTTTGTTTCCAAAGACGATTACAGCCCAGAACACTTGCTTTAAAGGATTTTTTTATAAAATGGTTAAATTTAAACTAGAATACTTTTCATGGAAATATTAGACAGATTATACCTACTCAGACATAATATCATGCCAATTTTTCATTTGTGTGTAAATCACGATGTTAAAGTTACACCAAGATTTAAGTAGGTTCAGAAAAAACGTAATGAAATATTCAATACAAAATGATCATTACTCACCTCCGGAATATAACGAAGCATTAAGTAGGTTAACATGCACTATTCAGTCACTAGTACACTAAATGTCACACAACACTATTATTACTAACACTAATACACTATAATCACTCAAATGACTACTAATTATTTACTATTGATTGTGATTATTTTAAAGTTATTCGAAGTTAATTTTAAGTTCGTAGACCGTAGAGGCGGCGTAGCGAGACTACGGCGTAGACGTCTGCTCTTACGTAGCGCCAACGCGGTACTGAAGTGCCTACGTTAAGTTGCTACGAAGCGTTTTTTAACACGATTAAGTGTAATTATTTCAAGATCGTAACGATATCATAATGTTTATGTTGGAATTATACTGTTATTCTGGTAAATAACTTAAAAATTAACTAAGTTTGATGCATTTTATTCGTTTATTTTGTCAAAGCAAACAATTAAAGCTATCAGAAAAAACAAGTTTGTAGGTCAAATATACTCTGGTTTTAGTATCTGGTAAGCGATACAATAAACGAAAAAATGTATTACAGTAAAAAATCTTTAAATATTTGACCTCTGTCAGATGAAGACAACCTTGAGTATTCATCAGAACATATTTGGGGGGACATACCAATAGTCACCACAGCAATTGGCTTTGCGGCTGATACATTAAACCGCAGTGGCTGGTAACTGCAGTATACCCTCCGGTTCATGGACCCTTAGTCGCCTTTTTGGTTAGTATAAGTACTATTATTTCGGAACTAGGTGGACTTCAGTAGTAATAATAATAACAATAAAAGGTCAATTGATGGTTACATCAATACAGGGTGTATGGGACCGTGTACCGAAAACTGACAGGGCTTGCTCAGTCAACGAAACTGAACAACTTTCCCAAAGAAACTTTTATGATAAATAAAAAAAAAATGAGCATTTTATACAAATTGCTCACTCAGGGTGCGTACTCCGAAGTTTTATCGACGCTCCGATATTATCAGATTGACGACAATTACGTTCGGAACTTTATTTTGTATGGGAATTTCTTTGTCAAAGGCCGAACCATAGACTAATTATCGGCGCGATATTATCGTAGTTTCACTTCGGAGTACGGCAGCTGGTTAATTTTTTTTATTTCCCAAAAATGTTTCTTTGGGAAAGTTGTTCAGTTTCGTTGACTGAGCAAGCCCTTTCAGTTTTCGGAACACCGTCTCTTACACCTTGTACAGGTGCAGATTCAGATTCAGATAATTTTATTCACTTTAGATTATTTACAGAATACTTATTGAATGTCATGCAGAATACAATACAAATAGAGTAAATCTACGCCGTTTCAAATCGTGCTATGGCAGCGTAAAAGAAACGGCAAGAAACCACTGCAGCACAGCCTACTTTAAGAGTCGGCTTTTTACAATGTGTTTCTTGTGTTTCGCTTGTGCTTCCTTATCAACTACGTTCCTGTTAGTATGTTACTTGGACCATAAAACTGATTAACTTTCCCTAAGGAACAAAGGACGAAATACGAAAAAAAAATCTACATCCCATAGAAACTGCATCAGCTGTTAGCAGATTTTGAATAGAAGGTCAAAACAATATTTTGTCGTGTTTTGACCGTTGCTCCTCCGGGAAAGTTGTTTACTTTCGTGGTTCAAGTAACAAAATGAAATGAACGCATTTGATTAGGAAGCATTTTAAGGGTTATTTTTAGACCCCTAACCAAATTTTAGTATGTTCAGATATACAGTTTGTGGGGAAAGTTGTTCAGATACATGTTCTGAGCAACACACTGTACTTTGGAGAGTGTGCTCAAGAGCTCCACGAGCTTATTCCACCATCCTTCTTCTACCATCGAGAGTCCAGACGCACCGCAGGATATCACCCATACATGGTTGATATTCTGCACATTCGCAACAAAGCGCTTTGAAACATCTTTTATAATGCGCATGGCTAAAGAGTGGAATTCTCTGCCTGCGCCTGTGTTCCCGAGTTCATATAACCCGAATATATTCAAGTCGCGAGTGAATAGGCTTTTTCTGGGTAAGCTTGTTCCATCGTCGACCTCATCTCTGTCTTCAAGACTAGACCGAGGTCAAGAGTAAGCCCATTTTCAAAAAAACGTAAAATAATACTAAAATTTGGCCGGGGGTCCAAAATGACCCTGTATAGTATAAGTTTTAATTTGTTTTATGCCTACGGTTTCGAATTTTCTTTACCTACATTATTAAAGGAAGATAAAGACTACTAAAGGATTTTCCAAAAACCTAAAATTTCCTCACAAAAACGTCTAGTTTGCATAAAATTGCGGGGTGTGGCTAGAACCGTACAACTCAGTTTCTTGTACTTTAGTGTTTGCATGCAACGCTTCTGAGAATTAAAATCAGACGCCTGCTTTAGGTAATTTACGAAGTAGGATCTGGCATAGAATTTATTATCTGGTTATTGTCCCGTGTGGTGCCGGCAAAGAATAGTACTGTACAGATCTGAAGTCCCTTCATATAGGATCCTCAAATCAGATACGTGAAAGTTTTGGCCAAGGTTGATCGTTTAGAATAATATCCTTTAAGAATATTATATTTTTCCTGAATCCTACGTCATTCCGTTTTATATTCTTATAATATTTTGTAATTTACAGATTCTGCTCGGTGGAGAGTGGCAATAGAAGAATGAAAAAGAAACACACTTGTTATTTTATTACTTATATTTGAATATAAACCTAATCTTTACATGTCTAATTTGAGTTATTTATTTTATTTTATATCACTATTTATTTAAATTTAGTCTCATATTGTTTGGTGTAGTTCATCTGAATTCATGTAGATTCTTCAATTTAGGAGAGGTTTCATCTCTTTTACAATGCAATATTATTATAGCCGTTAAGTTTCTGAAAAGAAACCTATGTTAATATAAACGAAGTAATAAAAATAATGTGGGGACAATCCCCAGGTTTGGGGCACCGCCATCGCCCCAAACAGCTCGTCCTAGGCCTCCTCTACCCTAAGTCCTAGGTCCGAGGCATATCATCACCCAGCTCACGATGACATGACGCTAAACTACCCTAACAATCCAACTGGATCGTCAGGATTCTGATCATCCTCGCGGAGCTGGAAATCCCACCGAAAACTTAAACTACAGTAAAGACTAGGGTTAATGTATGTGGAGAGCGGAACTAACTAACCACAGTACAACCCAGACGGTGATGATGTCTCCCCCCGGTATGTTCATGCCCCGCGTCAAACCCGACTTCCACGTGGCCCACCTTTAAGGGACGATCACTGACTCATCCAGGGTTCACAGGGTATTGACTATTTCTTTTAGTCACCCATACCAGAGCTGGTCACCGAGCCCGCCAGGCACACGAAGCATACGGTCTTCCTTTAGGAAAACAGGGCACTCTCCATCATGAGCTATAAGAGCTCTTCCTGTAATCCCTCCGGGCAGACAATGACCGACATCATCGAATCCCTTAGTTTGTTTTGAAATAAGTTAAACTGAAAATAATTAGCCAGCTCCACACGTCCAAGTGTGAAGTCTGTACTAGATACGGGTATAGTATTATTGCTTGCATGGCCAGCCTAGATCAATAACGGTTTTATAACGAGAGACATAAAGAGTTTGAAGGGCAATCTCCCTCCCCCCAGTCACTGAGTGACTTTATTGCACCAACAAGGTCTCCGTATATCCTTCATAGCTCTCACTTGTGATGCGTAGCTAAATCTCTTTTCCGTTACCAACCCACGCAGGACAAGGATTATGTAGAGTAACCCCAGTCTAAACACTCATTTAAATAAAATGAACTGCATCCAAACTATAATGGGATTACCCAGCATATTTCGAAGAAGAACATATAAGAAAGTAAGTATAACAAAAGATTACTGAAGGTAATCCTTAATTAAAAGTGAAGTATGATGACCAGAACCGAGAAGATACGGGATAGTAGTATCTAAGCTAGGTTGGGCCAAACATTTATGATTTAAGATCTTAAGGGAAAATCAAAAGCATCGAGTATTCAAAACCAAGAACACTGGGAGAATTTAGCGTAAACAACACTAGCTAAAACTCGATGTTCTTTAAAAGAGGACTCAAAAGAAGTATAAAAATGGGGTTATTGTATATACTTAAATATTCGGAACTTATTTACAAAGAAAAGAAACTAAACATTATAATTTCTGTTCCATTATTGTTTTCAAGAATCTATTTAGTAAAGTTAAGGTGGTTTCACACTGAGTCAAAGTATAATTTTAAGTATGATAATTTATGACAAGTTTTATTAAGGGAAGATAAAACTTAGAATCTTATAAAGTTTAGATTCCTGTATGATTCAATGAAGATTAAATAAATTATTTAACTACTTTAGGATGACACACATAAAGTTCAGAGGTCCCCCAAGGTCAGAGTGTCGTACAGCCGTCGCAGCCTTATGGGCGAACGTCGTCAACACACTTTACAAGAAGCAACCCACGAACGAACGTAATGTCTCCATCAAGAATATTCTTCCTATTGATTCAGGACAATTCTAATTTATTCCTTATAAACAATTTAATGTCATTAGACTAAACTAGAATGTCCCTTCACATAAGAAGAAAGTTTTATGTTGTCTAACTACTCTACATTTGGTAATCTAACGCTAAGATCAGGAGGTCCTCCCGCGGTATATGCCACTCAAACGACGCATCCAATAATGGGCGAGCGTTGTCAGCACATAACACAAGAAACACTATTTCCAAAATCCAACGTTAAAACACCTTGCTAATATCCTTCCATTTGTACTGGAGTAACACCAATTCATCCCACACATACAGAAGAGGGAATTCAGGATGTATCAGCGAAACCTCACACAAATAGAAAGAGAAGAACTTTAGTATCAGACCCTTTTAGGCTTGAGGGCTCCGGCCCAAGAATGATTAAAATAAATAAATCCGAAGGTTGATATTATCAGATAGACTTAGACAGATACTCCAGAGACACGCGATATACATTTGCCACAACCAATATAGTGGACATCGGGGACACATGTCACGAGGGCATCCTTCCATGTTTGGTTGAACTAAATAAACCTGAGAGCAGGTATTTCTTAATCTCAAAATCTGGGACTCCTACAGTATGAAAGTAAAAGGAAAGATAAGCACCTCCTATGAGCTTGAGTACTGAGATGTAGTAATGCTCTCAGCATGTTCCAATTTTGGGAAATTGAGGCAAAAGATTCAAAATCACTATCAAAGCAATTTATTATTACTTGAAATATTATTATTTATAATATTCAATCTACTTAAACTTACCCTTTATTTCACAATAAAATATCACAATCTATATCCAAGTTTTAGTTTTCAGATATATCATTTTAAGATTTTGAATTGACGTTCTAATTCTTTTGATCTGACGGAATATTTTTCTTAAATTTTATCATATGAAGACATTAGTATATTAAAAACTGGAATTTCGATTTAGGGCCAAAGATTTTATATTATTTTCTAAAAATGGTAATTATTTAATGTATTAATATTTCCTTCCATTTTGATTTTGGGTTTTGATTTATTTTTTGTTAAAGAGTTAAAAAATTTATAAAGATTTCAAAATAGCGTCTAGCTTTGAGTAAAACTAAATCAAAAATGATTTATTTGTTGACTATTTGACAATAATGTCAAATAGACAATTCTACCTAAAAAAAGTATAAAAATATACATCGTTTAAAGTCTCCTTGAATTGATGATAATAATATACATCGTCCAAACAACATCTAAAGCCACCCCTAATCGATGACAATATATATACATCAGAGTCCAGTTTCCATGATTTCACCAAGGACTATTTTAATCAATTTCTCTGTAAAGGAAAGAATTAAACACAATGAAATTTACATTACCTTTACAATCCAAGCAATACCTTTTTTTAGCCTTCACGTTTTATCATTTGTGATTTGCTTTTCCATGTCTATAATGTTCCTTGTAATTCCTGTACCTGTTTAGAAATAGAACATTATCCTGCCTAGCTATACGCGAACAAAGACACTTGTAGAACTAGTTTATACTTAATTATGGGAAAAGAAAATCTTTATTACTATCTACAAATAACGACTCAGATTAGAAACACAGTATGTTATAATTTTCCGCAGAGTTATTAATGTTTACAAACGAAAATCATTAAGTGGGAATATCAATTTACTTAAAGTATCACACAGTACAAGCCTCTTATGACCTCGCAGGTAGATCTGTAAAGCTGCAAATATTCTCCAATCAACTCTTCCTCTTTTGACATTGAAATCTGATTTACTCAACGTTATTTAGCTCACATAACCTGGAAGAAACTATAAATTTCATTAAGTCACGTTTCACCTTAACTCAAATACACACAACAACTTTGAACCGAAAATAAATAAAAGATGGAAAACCACAAAATTGAATACTTACATAACATTAGTTTCACTCCACTTATTCTTTACACTTTGGAATCAAACCCAGAATGTTAGCATCTTGAATTTATGCGCAAATAAACCTTCCTATACTATATCCTACACGAAGCAATCCCTATCTTTATCTCAATTGAAGGAATCCACAATCCAGGATCATAGCCTCCTTCAAAAGATTCATCTCATCAGCTGTATGAATTCTATCTTTCGCGAGCTACAAAAATAAAAAAAAATATAACTCACATAAATCCAGCTTACTAACGACTTTTCTTTCACAGACGTCTCAAAGTAACAACAAGGATATTTGGAACGTTTAACGATTCCATTCTTCCATTTTTCTCCGTTTTTTCCAAATTTTCCTTGCTTGACGGCCCAAAATCTCTCTCACCTGAAACCTGATTCGTAGTTTTCTTCTGTTGCTTTCGTTTATCAAAATTTTAGCAACTATTCCTTTTATTCGGTTAAAAAGCTTTTTTCTTTCTTGACTCTCTTCCGACCCTGTCTCGACTGTCACTCCTTGTCATATTTTTCTACTCCCCGTTTTTTCGTTACACTTCTTGACACTTCCTCTAAATAGTATTTTATGCATTTAAATTTTTTTTAGGGTTCCGCAAGTGCACAGCCTCCCCCAAAATTTTATTATTTCGAAAAAACTAAGAAAACATTTTTTTTTTTTTCGAGAATTCTAAAATTTTCAATTTTAAATTAATTTTTTTTTTTTATTATTATTATTATTATTTTATTAAAATAAAACCTCCTATATTGGCCCTTAAATTTTTTTTATTCACAAATACAATAAACAAAACAAATAACTAAACTACTAATATTATAAATCATTAAACTAAATTAATTTTTTATTCAAAATTATTAAAATTATTTAACATGTTTATCTAAATTTAGATTTATTTCAGTTCAACCCTGATTATATAACCAAATTAAATTTGTATTAAATTATAAATTATTATAGTTCATTATTTTTTTTAAAACGAAGTCGATTTAATAATGCCAGTCAATTCACTAACAAATTGACTCACTATATACTATAATCAAAATAGTCTTCTAATATTAATTATTAAATTAAAACTAATAAAATTATATTAATTAGGTTGTGACCAGGAATATCTCAATTCCTCTAAAGTTAAAATTTATGATATAGTCCCGTGAAAATCTCAATAGCTAACATCCTAAGTATAATATTTAGCCAAATGGACTGCATTATAAACTCCTTTGACACTTTGAGTTTCAGGATCAACGAGAATATACACATTAGCATATTTTATTCCTCCAATTCGATATGGTCCATCATATAATAAATCAAATTTCTTAGTTTTATTTCGACTAGAATCCGATTTATTAAGCCTCCTTAATTTTACCAAATCACCAACTTGAAAATCTATCAACTTATGAGTTCTATTGAATCTATCCTGCCGCTTCTGACTCGAAAGTCTAAGGTTTTCTCTAACTTCCTCTCTAATTTGGTCTAACGTTTTATTCGTGAGTGCCCGTGGTAGAAAACAGTCTACTTTAAGTTTCTCTGAATTTCCAAATAATATTTCATTAGGAGAAAATTTCGTACTCTCGTGGAACGTATTATTATACAATTCCTCAATCTCCAACAAGTAATGATCCCATCTAGTATGGTCATCATGACAATAAATTCTAAAGAATTTGTTTAATTCTTTATTCACTCGTTCTGTAGTGTTAGGTCGAGGATTACGAATAGTAGTATACAAAGTCTTAATTCTCAAAGCTCTGAGTCCATTTTTCCACTTGTGACTAATAAATTGTTTTCCGTTATCTGTCATAACAGCCTTAGGTTGTATTATTTCAGTGAACACTCTCATACAATAAAGCACTGAGTCTGCTGAAGCTCCACGAAGTCCGAAAAGTTTAATAAATTTACTAAAAGAATCCTGTATTACAAAAATGTAAATATAACCAGCCTCAGTTTTAGGTAGTGGTCCGAAGATATCAGCCATTACTAATTCACCCGGGTTTTCAGTTAAAGTTAGAGGACTACAAAAATTTGTAGTTTTCCTCGATATAATCCCTAATTCTTCCATCTCCCTCAACTTTTCTTCTACTTTTGCCCTATGTGCATATGGTATAGGATAGGTTCGTTGTATCCTTGGAGTACCCTCAATCATTTTAATGTCATGAGTATAACAGTTTGCCCTTCCAAGTTTCTTTGTAAAACTTGCATATGGGATCTCAAAACATTAAAAATTTGTTCCTTCTCTACATCAGACAAATCCATTCCCAACCGAATACTTTTAAACAAATCTAATAATTGCTTTTCTTCACCGCCTTCTTTTTCGTTTTGTTCCTCTATTCCAGATATTAGATTTATTCGATTCTCTTCTAAAAACCCACTAGAAAGATTTCGAAACGGAATAGTAATTTCTCCTTGTCCAACGATACCCAATTCTAATGTTTGTGGTTCTTTTAAATGCAAAACAGCGTTGTGCGCAACTAACCAATCTACCCCAAGGATAGCAGAACAAGTTAATTTAGCAATCACTAAAAATCCCGTATCAATATCAACTGAACCACACGTCAACGGTATAGAGACTAGTTTTTTTATTTGGAGACTCTTTTGTCCAACGGCTCCCCTCACACATATTGGTCTAACTGGTAACGCAGGGAATTCTAACTTTAATTCTCCTTGTAAACTCTCTAAGAATTCTTCCGAAATACAAGTTACTTCACTTCCAGTGTCTACCAAGAGAACTATAGATTGCCCCAAAATTTGTAACTCTATTTCTGATTTAAATTTGGGCCCCTCATTCTCAAAGCAAACCTCTTCATCATATAAAGAGTTACCTTCATATTCTCTAATGAACTGATTATACATTGGTTGATTTTGTTTAATCACGGAAACGTCAAAAACTTTAATTAAATTTACGACTGTTTGTTTATTATTATAATCTTCTGAAGAATATCCTAAACCTTCTCTATCACAATTCGTTCTAGTATTATTCGGGGAAACAGGATATAAGATCCCTTCTTGGTCACAACCCAATCCTACCCCTGGCTTCCAACCTTGTTTTATTAAATATTTTACAGGAAAAAGATAATTTAGTTTTTTGTTAATTGCGGCCACCTCCTGCTTATTGGAAATGGCCCCAACTAGTTTAAATCTTCTTCTTGAATTATTTCATCAGTGATCCTTCCCCTTGAAGTCTCCCCCTCGATGTGAGCCACCACTTTTGGTTTTTTATAAAATGGCTTGTCTTTATTTGAAACGAAAGGACTTTGACGCTTTGTTCCCCTATCAGCTCCAGTAGAGGAGTCAAAGGAAGAAGATCCACATTGTTTATTCACGTCATCCAATTCACGAAGAAACTCTGTTGCCTCAATCAAAGTATTTCCTTTCTTCATCCGCCAAGCATATTGTACATCCTTCGGAAAGTGTCTCATCAAATCCTCCACTATTTGCCATTCAGGAATTGGTCTAGACATCATCTTTGCTTGCCCTGCTAAACTAACGAAATGTTCTAGCATTGTTCCATTTTCTTTAGACCAAGTGCCATTCACAATCATTCTTCTCAAGGTGTTTTGTTCAGCTTCTCCCCAATAAGCATCCAAAAAATCTCTTTTGAAATCCGACTGTGTAAACCATCTCTGTCTATAAATTCTGGCCCATTTTCGAACATCACCTTCTAAACAACTGATTATAGTTTCAATTGTAGCATCTTCATTAGGCATTCTCCGTAAATAATTCTGAAGATCCTCCAAAAACGACACTGGATGTACCCCAAATCTTCCAGGAAAACGTGGTTTTTCGACTCTTGTATCAATCACCGGGCATATATTAATCGGTGCTTCATGCCTTTCAGACGAAGCTGATGCAGCGTTAGTTTCCCGAGCTTGCGACAGCTGATTCTCTAAGTTCGACACCTTCTGTGTCAGAATTCCCATGTTTCTTCGAAGTTGGCGAAACATAGTGGAGTTGCGTAAAGAAGGTCGTGGACGTTCTTCTTGCTGACCTGTCCTTTCTAATTCATCTTGTCCCTGAGATGATCTAAGATTATAACGAGGAGGCATTTTTTTCTTTTCTTTGGATACTGAAAGTTTATTACAAATTATAGGTTGGAATTTTGTTTAAATTAAAGAATAGAAAGCTTATCTAATATTCTTTCCTTAACTTCCCAAAACTGTTGCTTTATGGAGCTAATATTTTGATCTCCATCGATAATCTCTATCCTGTCAAAATCTTCCTTTATATTAGGGTTCAATAACCATTCCTCATGAATGTTGTGAATCCTCTCTATATAATCTAACGTTAACCCTGTCTCTTCAGGTCGACCACGACTTAGGGCTCTCTGATAAGAAACCATAGGGGAAGTCCTAAGATAAACCACTAAATTAATTCGAGTAACCAATTGTTCTTTGAAATAAGAATAGGTTTCATCTAAAACTGCAAACTCAGCCGGGTGCAACAATTCACTCTCTTGCAATTCCCTAATAAAACAATTTTTGGCTGAATAGATGGAACGTTCCATAACTTTAATCTTAGCGCTAGATTCTTTCGTATGATTCTCTAACATTGTTAGAAGAACATAATTTTGAAAACAGAAACCCCACTTCTTAGGATTTTCCTTAAATAACTGGAAGAGATTGACGCCAGATAAATTAGTCCATTTATCAATTGGTTCTGGTATTATCTCAAAATCAGAGTTGCCTCCCAAAGCTGCCAACAAAGTAGACTTCCCTGACCCTATATTTCCTTCTATTGAGACTGTAAAATTTCCCATCTTTATTCTGAAACAAGGAATGCATCATATTTTCTATGGTTTCCAAAACAAATAACCCTAAGCTAAAACCAATTATAACGTCCCGCTTAACAACTTTAACTTAGATAGACTTTACTCTCAAGTTTCTTCAGTTCAAAACTCGAAATTAGTGTATTTTTCATTTTGTTTCCTTTTTCACTCCTCAATACCTCTCTCGCTTGAAACCAGCATATCCTGGTCACGGCACCAGCTGTACAGATCTGAAGTCCCTTCATATAGGATCCTCAAATCAGATACGTGAAAGTTTTGGCCAAGGTTGATCGTTTAGAATAATATCCTTTAAGAATATTATATTTTTCCTGAATCCTACGTCATTCCGTTTTATATTCTTATAATATTTTGTAATTTACAGATTCTGCTCGGTGGAGAGTGGCAATAGAAGAATGAAAAAGAAACACACTTGTTATTTTATTACTTATATTTGAATATAAACCTAATCTTTACATGTCTAATTTGAGTTATTTATTTTATTTTATATCACTATTTATTTAAATTTAGTCTCATATTGTTTGGTGTAGTTCATCTGAATTCATGTAGATTCTTCAATTTAGGAGAGGTTTCATCTCTTTTACAATGCAATATTATTATAGCCGTTAAGTTTCTGAAAAGAAACCTATGTTAATATAAACGAAGTAATAAAAATAATGTGGGGACAATCCCCAGGTTTGGGGCACCGCCATCGCCCCAAACAGCTCGTCCTAGGCCTCCTCTACCCTAAGTCCTAGGTCCGAGGCATATCATCACCCAGCTCACGATGACATGACGCTAAACTACCCTAACAATCCAACTGGATCGTCAGGATTCTGATCATCCTCGCGGAGCTGGAAATCCCACCGAAAACTTAAACTACAGTAAAGACTAGGGTTAATGTATGTGGAGAGCGGAACTAACTAACCACAGTACAACCCAGACGGTGATGATGTCTCCCCCCGGTATGTTCATGCCCCGCGTCAAACCCGACTTCCACGTGGCCCACCTTTAAGGGACGATCACTGACTCATCCAGGGTTCACAGGGTATTGACTATTTCTTTTAGTCACCCATACCAGAGCTGGTCACCGAGCCCGCCAGGCACACGAAGCATACGGTCTTCCTTTAGGAAAACAGGGCACTCTCCATCATGAGCTATAAGAGCTCTTCCTGTAATCCCTCCGGGCAGACAATGACCGACATCATCGAATCCCTTAGTTTGTTTTGAAATAAGTTAAACTGAAAATAATTAGCCAGCTCCACACGTCCAAGTGTGAAGTCTGTACTAGATACGGGTATAGTATTATTGCTTGCATGGCCAGCCTAGATCAATAACGGTTTTATAACGAGAGACATAAAGAGTTTGAAGGGCAATCTCCCTCCCCCCAGTCACTGAGTGACTTTATTGCACCAACAAGGTCTCCGTATATCCTTCATAGCTCTCACTTGTGATGCGTAGCTAAATCTCTTTTCCGTTACCAACCCACGCAGGACAAGGATTATGTAGAGTAACCCCAGTCTAAACACTCATTTAAATAAAATGAACTGCATCCAAACTATAATGGGATTACCCAGCATATTTCGAAGAAGAACATATAAGAAAGTAAGTATAACAAAAGATTACTGAAGGTAATCCTTAATTAAAAGTGAAGTATGATGACCAGAACCGAGAAGATACGGGATAGTAGTATCTAAGCTAGGTTGGGCCAAACATTTATGATTTAAGATCTTAAGGGAAAATCAAAAGCATCGAGTATTCAAAACCAAGAACACTGGGAGAATTTAGCGTAAACAACACTAGCTAAAACTCGATGTTCTTTAAAAGAGGACTCAAAAGAAGTATAAAAATGGGGTTATTGTATATACTTAAATATTCGGAACTTATTTACAAAGAAAAGAAACTAAACATTATAATTTCTGTTCCATTATTGTTTTCAAGAATCTATTTAGTAAAGTTAAGGTGGTTTCACACTGAGTCAAAGTATAATTTTAAGTATGATAATTTATGACAAGTTTTATTAAGGGAAGATAAAACTTAGAATCTTATAAAGTTTAGATTCCTGTATGATTCAATGAAGATTAAATAAATTATTTAACTACTTTAGGATGACACACATAAAGTTCAGAGGTCCCCCAAGGTCAGAGTGTCGTACAGCCGTCGCAGCCTTATGGGCGAACGTCGTCAACACACTTTACAAGAAGCAACCCACGAACGAACGTAATGTCTCCATCAAGAATATTCTTCCTATTGATTCAGGACAATTCTAATTTATTCCTTATAAACAATTTAATGTCATTAGACTAAACTAGAATGTCCCTTCACATAAGAAGAAAGTTTTATGTTGTCTAACTACTCTACATTTGGTAATCTAACGCTAAGATCAGGAGGTCCTCCCGCGGTATATGCCACTCAAACGACGCATCCAATAATGGGCGAGCGTTGTCAGCACATAACACAAGAAACACTATTTCCAAAATCCAACGTTAAAACACCTTGCTAATATCCTTCCATTTGTACTGGAGTAACACCAATTCATCCCACACATACAGAAGAGGGAATTCAGGATGTATCAGCGAAACCTCACACAAATAGAAAGAGAAGAACTTTAGTATCAGACCCTTTTAGGCTTGAGGGCTCCGGCCCAAGAATGATTAAAATAAATAAATCCGAAGGTTGATATTATCAGATAGACTTAGACAGATACTCCAGAGACACGCGATATACATTTGCCACAACCAATATAGTGGACATCGGGGACACATGTCACGAGGGCATCCTTCCATGTTTGGTTGAACTAAATAAACCTGAGAGCAGGTATTTCTTAATCTCAAAATCTGGGACTCCTACAGTATGAAAGTAAAAGGAAAGATAAGCACCTCCTATGAGCTTGAGTACTGAGATGTAGTAATGCTCTCAGCATGTTCCAATTTTGGGAAATTGAGGCAAAAGATTCAAAATCACTATCAAAGCAATTTATTATTACTTGAAATATTATTATTTATAATATTCAATCTACTTAAACTTACCCTTTATTTCACAATAAAATATCACAATCTATATCCAAGTTTTAGTTTTCAGATATATCATTTTAAGATTTTGAATTGACGTTCTAATTCTTTTGATCTGACGGAATATTTTTCTTAAATTTTATCATATGAAGACATTAGTATATTAAAAACTGGAATTTCGATTTAGGGCCAAAGATTTTATATTATTTTCTAAAAATGGTAATTATTTAATGTATTAATATTTCCTTCCATTTTGATTTTGGGTTTTGATTTATTTTTTGTTAAAGAGTTAAAAAATTTATAAAGATTTCAAAATAGCGTCTAGCTTTGAGTAAAACTAAATCAAAAATGATTTATTTGTTGACTATTTGACAATAATGTCAAATAGACAATTCTACCTAAAAAAAGTATAAAAATATACATCGTTT
This sequence comes from Athrips mouffetella, assembly GCA_947532105.1. Lineage (NCBI taxonomy): Eukaryota > Metazoa > Arthropoda > Insecta > Lepidoptera > Gelechiidae > Athrips > Athrips mouffetella. The sequence continues at coordinate 2,560,027 of OX383964.1, read as the reverse complement.
AAAGTCTCCTTGAATTGATGATAATAATATACATCGTCCAAACAACATCTAAAGCCACCCCTAATCGATGACAATATATATACATCAGAGTCCAGTTTCCATGATTTCACCAAGGACTATTTTAATCAATTTCTCTGTAAAGGAAAGAATTAAACACAATGAAATTTACATTACCTTTACAATCCAAGCAATACCTTTTTTTAGCCTTCACGTTTTATCATTTGTGATTTGCTTTTCCATGTCTATAATGTTCCTTGTAATTCCTGTACCTGTTTAGAAATAGAACATTATCCTGCCTAGCTATACGCGAACAAAGACACTTGTAGAACTAGTTTATACTTAATTATGGGAAAAGAAAATCTTTATTACTATCTACAAATAACGACTCAGATTAGAAACACAGTATGTTATAATTTTCCGCAGAGTTATTAATGTTTACAAACGAAAATCATTAAGTGGGAATATCAATTTACTTAAAGTATCACACAGTACAAGCCTCTTATGACCTCGCAGGTAGATCTGTAAAGCTGCAAATATTCTCCAATCAACTCTTCCTCTTTTGACATTGAAATCTGATTTACTCAACGTTATTTAGCTCACATAACCTGGAAGAAACTATAAATTTCATTAAGTCACGTTTCACCTTAACTCAAATACACACAACAACTTTGAACCGAAAATAAATAAAAGATGGAAAACCACAAAATTGAATACTTACATAACATTAGTTTCACTCCACTTATTCTTTACACTTTGGAATCAAACCCAGAATGTTAGCATCTTGAATTTATGCGCAAATAAACCTTCCTATACTATATCCTACACGAAGCAATCCCTATCTTTATCTCAATTGAAGGAATCCACAATCCAGGATCATAGCCTCCTTCAAAAGATTCATCTCATCAGCTGTATGAATTCTATCTTTCGCGAGCTACAAAAATAAAAAAAAATATAACTCACATAAATCCAGCTTACTAACGACTTTTCTTTCACAGACGTCTCAAAGTAACAACAAGGATATTTGGAACGTTTAACGATTCCATTCTTCCATTTTTCTCCGTTTTTTCCAAATTTTCCTTGCTTGACGGCCCAAAATCTCTCTCACCTGAAACCTGATTCGTAGTTTTCTTCTGTTGCTTTCGTTTATCAAAATTTTAGCAACTATTCCTTTTATTCGGTTAAAAAGCTTTTTTCTTTCTTGACTCTCTTCCGACCCTGTCTCGACTGTCACTCCTTGTCATATTTTTCTACTCCCCGTTTTTTCGTTACACTTCTTGACACTTCCTCTAAATAGTATTTTATGCATTTAAATTTTTTTTAGGGTTCCGCAAGTGCACAGTACCAAAGAATAGGGTGTCGTAAGAGGCGAATAAGGGTTATAAACTGGCAGCAGCATCCTCCTGTGTATCATACCATCTTACTATCATAACACCCCATAAAATGTCCACTACAGGACAGGGAGCTCCCTCCAGGATTCTAGCTTTTGCCGGAAACATGTGGAGGGGAAGTACCATAGTCACCTCGCTTGTCAGCGTTACGGCTGGCACCATGGAACGCGGTTGTAGGTGACCGCAATAAGTAATATGGTATGTGAAACACAGAAAAATGCTGCTGCCCATCCTCTGGTTCATAAGCCCTTAGTCGCCTCTAACGACACCCATGGGTAGAGATGGGTTGGTACTATTCTTTTCCGGCACCACATAGACGGAGTAAAAAAGTAGTCACCTCGAATTGATGTCAAAAGTGTTAAAAATGTGTATTTTTCTGTCTAGCTGATTTATTAAATTATGCCCCTTATTACTCGTAGTGGCATAATTTGACAAAAAAACTGAGATCGAAGGTGATATGTCTTATATTCCGGTGATTTCACTGGCTCTCCTTTCCTTCAAACTGAAGCACAGCAGTGCAAACATTGCTGCTTTATGGCAGAAACAGCCAAGGCGAAGCTTCCCCCGGCGAACTTTGAACAAAACCCGTACTATTTTAACACTAAATGACTCGTGAGGGTTACACATAATTTTTTAATTATATAGAACACGGATCAACTCACGTTTAATATTGACGACATGGGGCCGACAATATTTAACAAAAAAATAGGGACTGTAACGCGTCAGCGATCACTGAACACGTAGTGGACTCGGACACTAACCACTAAGATGTACGCTTCGATAAGAGTATCGTATTTGCAAGAGAAAAGTTCTTCATACCGCGAAAAATACGCGAAGCGATAGAGATAAGCCGCCGTCCGAATTTCAACCGAGACAGTTGTTGTCGCATGCCTGGAAACCAGTGCTACGTACGGTGACCCCTGCAATTTCACCTACGAACTTAAAAAGTGATGATGTCGTCAGTGTCTCGTGTTCCACCTTCCCGCAGGAGAACAAGGAGCAACAAAATCCGTCAACTTCTCCCGCCCCGTGTCCTCCAGAACTCTCCGCCCGAGCTCAACGCGCAATGCTGCGTAGTGCTCGGCGCGACACGGAGACAGACGGCGCTCCGTGAAACTGCCGACCTCCCTGAAGAAGATCCTCGTCCAGGGTCGAATATTGTCGGCCCCATGCCGTCAATATTAAACGTGAGTTGATCCGTGTTCTATATAATTAAAAGCCGTACTACCTTCAAAAGCAAGCATCGCACAAAAACCCTAGCACCTTAAAGCAAGGCAAGAAACACCTGCATTTTTATGTCATAAGTAGTCGAATGAGCAGTCAATAAATCCAAACATAGCGCCTACTGTCTTGTTTTTGACTATGTTTGACACCTATAAGACGGGAATGCGCGTTGCCCAGCCCGTAGGCCCAGCCTGAAAACTAAGATGGAAAAACAGTGCCTCCTGAACCAGTACCATCAAAGGCCAAGTTAAGAGTGTGGTCAAAAAGGTATCTACCATGTATCCCCATCGTTAAAAAACTGCCAAATGCAGCCAGGCGCTGGCATATATTAGACTAAGAGCGCGTGGTCGTCAACCTTACCTCATCAATTACCAAGATGCGACTAATCTAGGGTGATGCACGTTAAAAAGTTATGTCCGAATCAAAAGGGTTGCCTGGGCGCAACGGTTTTGTACAGTGGGCAAAAAACTTGTAATTTTTTTAGTAAAAATTACCTCATCGAGTACCAAGTAGGTACTTAGTACATACGACAGTACTCGTCAAGGAGTACCTAAATCAACAGGGTTGCCTCATCCAATCCTGGCACATTCGGAAGTCGGCCTGATTTTAAGGTGGTCAAAAAATACAAAAATTACCTCATCTATTTACCAAGTAGGTACATAATATAACTGATAGAGCTCTTCAATAAGGGGCAAAATCAACAAGGTTGCCTCGCTAAATCCTGGCACTTTCGTGGGTCGGCCTGATTTTAGGTTGGCAAAAGAAATACTTTGTTACGATACTTTCTCAGTTAAATGGTCGGAGCGCAGCGAATCATTTATCTAAGGATACTTTCTTACGATAATGAGTAATGAATTGAAACTTATGGCATTTGAAGGTTCTAGACATCTTAATAATATTTGCTATAGTATGCCGGCACTAAAACTCATGTTTTAGTCTATTATACAGGGTGGAAAGTTAAGATGGGGTACACATAAAATAAATTGGTAAAAAAATAGGTAAAGAATTTAAAAGGTGGGGTTTTTCTAATAACAACAAGCATGCAAGAGTACCAATATTTTTAAATAATGTAATTATAGAAAGAGTTAAGCACTATAAGTATTTGGGTTGCTGTTTAAATGAAGATTGGGAATCAGAGAAAGAGGTCCGTATAAGAATTGAAACAGCCAGAAACACCTTTCAGAAGATGAAGAAGCTGTTTACAAACAGGAAAATTAATGTAAAACTGAGGTGGAGGATGGCGAAATGTTACATTCTTCCTATATTAATGTACGGCTCTGAAAGCTGGACCTTGAAACAGAACATAATCAAAAAACTTGATGCCTTCGAAATGTGGATTAACAGACGAATACTCAAAATTAAGTGGACAGACAGAATAACCAATGTAAGGGTTTTGGAACTCATGGGCAAAAAAATTTAAGTTGTATCGACTATAAAAAGAAGGAAAGCGGCATATTTTGGTCACATCTACAGGAATGACAAATACAGTCTTATTCAACTAATCATTGAAGGAAAAATAGAAATAGGAAAAAGAGGCCGAGGCAGACGACGAATATCATGGAAGAAAAATATAAGAGACTGGTTGGAAGTAGAGAGCACAGCAAAGTTAATTCGCATGACTGAAAATAGGAAGACATATGGTCGCCGACCTCCGGGATGAAGATGGCACTTGATGATGATGATGATGCAAGAGTATCGGACAAGCATAATACTCTTGCTGTCGTGCCCCATATCTCCAGTTATTTGCACTCGGGTGGTCTTTTTGAAGGCAACCTAAGGTCTATCAAGCCATGTTTTGGAATAGTTTATTTCAAATACTAATGTCATTGACAGGAAAATAATAACTAAAGTAAGAACAATGCATGAAGGTCATCATAGAATACAGTTTAACTCCGTATTTAGAAAGCACAAACACAGATCAAACAATAATCGCCTTAAAGATGCAAATTTGTTTCAGGGTACGCTTGTAAAAATAAACGCCCTCAAACAGAAACCCAAGGGAGAAATCAACTGCGGTCAGTTAGCTTTAATCGCGTGTTACAAGAATAGGTCCCAGCCACGTAAATTTTTAAGTTTCGTGATCGTCAGCGCAGCGGGTCAATGGCACGCACGGGTATTACGTGCTATAACACTTCATGTGGGTACCTACAACTCAGCAAGGGCAACTTTTGACTCCACGACAATAAAGTTTTGTCACACCCTGATCACTACATGCAAACGAGTGCGAATTCGAAATTGGGAGGTCGCGTAGGTCAGCATTTGTAAAAATAGTAAATTGTTCATCGAAAGAAAGAAGGAAAGCGTCATCAACGTAAAGCTTGATGATAACCAGTGGCAACAAGCGGTGTTACCTATCAGGCTTGGTGGGTTGGGCGTTAGGAGTGTGCAGACTGTTGGCTTGCCAGCTTTCCTCGCGTCTTCATATGGGGTCGCTGATCTCGTTGCTAGCATTCTCCAAATACAAGGCGGCGGATGCAGCATCCCATATCAAGGCGACGGCTTGGCAGCTTGGTCGACGACGTATCCTGGTGTCCAGCGCCCTGAAAAATCCACATCACAGAGAGCCTGGGATGACCTGAGCGCTAAGTTTTCTCTCTCGGGGTTGTCCGAATCAATTACGGGCATAGATATAGCGCGAATAAACGCAGCAACGTGTCCCGAAGCAGGTGCTTGGCTCCATGCACTGCCTTCGCCTCAGCTTGGCACGCACCTTGACAATACCTCTGTACGGGTGGCAGTGGCGCTGAGGTTGGGCTGTACGGTTTGCGAACCACATCGTTGTCCCTGCGGTGTTACGGTGGACACACGCGGCCATCATGGTCTTAGCTGTACTAGGAGCGCAGGTAGATTCCCCAGACACCACGCCCTCAACGACATTCTCCGTAGGGCGTTGGTTTCTGCTAACGTGCCTTGCGTCCTAGAGCCTCCAGGCCTCTGTCGTACAGATGGAAAGCGCCCGGATGGCCTTACCCTAGTACCCTGGGAGAAAGGCCGAAGCCTACTCTGGGACGCTACGTGCGTAAGCACGTTTGCGCCATCACACGCTCCGCATACAACGCGGGTGGCAGGTTCCGCAGCAGAACACGCGGCCAAAATAAAGCATGCCAAATACTCCGATTTGCAACTACAATACGCTTTCGTACCCTTTGCTGTGGAAACGGGTGGACCTTGGTGTAAAGAGGCTAAATCTTTTGTACACGCGATCGGGCGTCGCCTACGTGATCACAGTTGCGATCCCCGCTCCGGAGCGTACCTGGTTCAGCACATCTCGCTGGCCATACAGCGAGGCAACGCGGCCAGCGTGATGGGAACCTTCGAGCCTGGTGCGCTCCGTGGCGGACTATTTGACTAAAGTTTTAGTATTACTTATTATTTATTTATCTTGACCAATTATTTCTTGACTTTTGTAAACCTTTAATTATTCATAAAATATATTAGTTCCTGAGATTGTAAAAGTTAATTGTTCATCGAAAAGAGAAAGTGAGCGATTTCCAACGCAACTGAGTGTCCAAAACATGCGAGTTGATAAATGTACGGTCAACCGCTTGTCGGTAGAAACTTTTTCAACTCTGTTACTACGCCATAAGGTCCAAAAGTGTTTCGACTGATGTGCGGCCGTGTGTACTTTCTTTCCAGTGATACATAGTGCTTTATACTTTACCTACGAGGCATAAAGACACAAATTGAAGCGAATCTAAAAGTCATCTTTACAAATTCGAAGACCTACAGAGACAAGAAGACAAATATTTTTTTTTTTTTATTGAAAATGGGCTTACTCTTGACCTCGATCTAGTCTTGAAGACAAAGATGAGGTCGACGATGGAACGAGCGTGCCCAGAATATTTCGAATGAAATAGCATTACGCCTCGTAAAATGTTTTCTTTATCATTATATTTTTACTTTATAGGTTATCTTCCACGAATAAAAATACCAAATCCGTATTCAAGATCACGGATCAATCTGACATATTTCTTCATTTCTCCATAATCCGTCTATACAGAGTCTTTGCATAATTATAACTGCTGTTCATCATCCATCTCTATACTCGTAAGTCTTCATATATTACTCGAGGAATATTGATCTTTTAGGAGAAGCGAAAAACAGCAGCCTAAGGAAAATGTTGGTACAGCATATTGAACCTTATCTGCAGTACGTAAGTTTTAGATTTTGTCTTACATAAAGGGGTAGAACGATTCAGTCTTTTTAAAAGCTGATTCTGGAGGCAAAATACTTTAGTTTTACGACTTTGATATTTGGATTAAATTGGTATTTGTTATGATAGGCGGCAAAATTTTTATTTTGTGCGAGTGCCTTGTAGTTAAAGCTCGAGCAAACGAAGGATTCCAGAATTGAGCCACGAGCGAAGCGAAACAGAATCCTGAGCGTAGAGAGGTGCACAATTTTTAACAGCAAAACACACAATGTTTACCTCACTACAGCAAGGACAATGATAAAGAATAGCGCCAATAATACCATGATTCATTATAAATCTAATTTACTTTCCATACTTGCTGTAAAAAATGACCTTTGCAGGCAGACTTCGTCCGATTAAGCAAAGTTTTCCGAGCTTGTGAGGTAAAGAAGATATTTCCTATACAAGGTGTAACGGAGAAGGTGTATAGGTACCATGTTTGAAGGTTGTGAATCTACCAATGAAACTTAACATTTTTTCCTAAAGAACATCAAAACTCGAAAAACTCTTACATAATGCGCTATCAGCTAATGTATGTTTCTTAGGGCAGTTTTATTATTTTTGAAATAAAAACTTCTTTAGCGGCGCTTGGCACTTTTTTAGATGGGTAAAAAATGGTAAACTCGCGTCAGTGTCGCGTCAGATCTCGCGTTAAATCCATAGCCTGATCGAAAAAGCGTCAACTGTCAACCGTATTGTTATTACAATACGGGTTTTAATTCAGTGACATCAAAGAAGTACGCAAGCAATATGGCACGATTGATCCTTACAAAAAGAATAATAATCAAAAATACAAGTTTTCACTTCTGCCGGCACTCCCGGAGTGGAACCCGTCCTTTTTTCTATTTGTTACTTAGAAATACCTTCAGGTGTTTAGAAATGAATGAGGTCAACTCTCTGAGCGACACGAGGTTCCAATCTCTAAACTTTCTTGATAAAGGCAAAATGAAGTTCAGTTAAATGTTCATCATGAATTCGTCGATTACGACAATGATAATGATGATGATTTTTGATGATTGCGATACGGTAAACAGAAAAATCTAAAAATGTCAGGATCAAGCGACACTCGAACCCTTGATTCCGCGAGATTCTGTTATAGTACGAACTTACATACATACCTACATACACCCAGAAATTAATTCTCCAAGTTCTATCTGCACCAAAAAGGTTCTGTCACATAACACTGCAAATTTGAGTCAACTAAAATGCCAATATAATCTTGCCCGATTTTCATGAAATGCTAAGATGAAATGCGATGGAGATCTTTATTAGGGGTGGCCCATGTCCAGCAGCGGACTTCTTTCGGAAGATATCATGATGATGACGAAGCATGATATGGTGCCAAATTGAATAGAAATCCTAAACTATTAAACGAGCAATATTTGTATGTCGAATCCTCCATAAAAACAAGTTGTCATACGATTCACTGGTACCTACGTGAAGTCATCAATTCGAAACGATACGAGATTGAAGTTGTAGCGGACATCAAGCGCCATCTATCGTTGCTATGCGGAGTCTAGGTTGAAAAAGTATGAGCCGAGAGGCCCGGACGGACAGGGCAGTATTCATTTGGTTATCGCCGCGTACGCTAGTTCACCTAGGAACCGTGTTGCTTTGCTTTACAACTTATGCTCAGTCGTCTTAGCCTAACAATTAATCAGCTTTCAGTGTGTCTAAGTTTAAACTGAATCAATCAATAGTGAACAATTATTACTTGCAACTAAAACTTTATTTTATTTTCCTATCCGCATCCACGCCCCTCGCTCGGAATCATGTCCGAACAAGGCTCTGAGCCTCCTTATCTGACATTGTATATATATAATCGGTTTTTCGAAAACGGCTCTAACGATTTCGATGAAATTTAGTATACAGGGGTTTTTGGGGGCAAAAATCGATCTAGCTAGGTCTCATGTCTGGAGAAATTCGTTTTCACCGTCTTTTTTAATATTTCTTAGCGCGTTTTAGTGCGTTCAAGAAACTTACAGCGCCATCTGTTGTTGAGTAGCATATAGAGCATAGCTCGGTCGCCCAGGTACTAATGCTAAATAAAAGAACCAATCGACAACTTTATCTAAATGTGTCGTATGAGTCGATCAAATAAAATGTTGCATTTTAATTGTTCTTTTTAGTTTTAGGGCAAGTTGTACAGCTCCATGAACTAAAGCACATGTATAACAGGTTCAACATTTCAATTATAAATCTTACTTTGAAAAATATTCAAAAACTACATAGGAATTCTTTTAAATCAGTATGGCTATGGACAACTTAAAAATTGAAGTATCACTTCAACACGAACCAAATATCAATTAATATTTTTTTCTTATTGTATAGGCGTGGTTCCGAATAACCTTTAATTTTTCGAGGTATCTTACTTAAAGTGAACATTCTGAAGGAAGAAGGAAATGCTTAAGGTTCACGAAGCCCCTTCAACTCTGGTAAACTTCAGTATTTACAACTGAAGTTGTATATCCGAACCAATGATTGCGCTCTCCTTTGTAATAGAAAAATTCTTATAATTTTCTACATAAGAATGTTCTCCGTACTAAAGAAACATTATCTGTAAGTGACATTGTAGTTACATTTCTTCATTTGAACCTGGGTGTTGTGAAATGAGAGGAAATTTTCCAGCAGATTAATTGTGTTAATATCTCTACAATCCTGAATAATTAATCTGCAAGATTCCCGTTATGGGCTTGGCTGGGTTTGACCCCCGATTGACGCCTTCGCGTCCAAGAGATTCACCATGGCTCAATCAGGCTGCATGGCTTCACTGAATGATACAGATTTAAGGTACCTCTGCCCCGATTACTACTTCCCTTAGTAGAAACGGACTCCTCACTGTCCCGTGTGGTCCCGGCAAAGAATAGTACCAACCCATACATACCCGTGGGTGTCGTAAGAGGCGATTTAAGGTTAATTGGAGGATGGGCAGCAGCATCCTCTTTTGTATATTACATCTTCCTTACTTCGGTCACCTACAATCGCGGTCCATGGTGCCAGCCGTTACGCTAACAAGCGAGATGACTATGGTACTTCCACAATTTTTTTAGCAAAAGCTAGAATTCTGGAGGGAGCTCCCTGTCCTTTAGTGGACGTTTCATGGCATTTCATGATGATGATGATGTTATCTCTACTATATAAGTGTGGTGTATTTCTGTATTTTCCGTGCCTCCTAACTGCCTCCGTGGTTTAGTGCTTAGAGGGCTCAGCTCTCGATCCGGAGGTTCTGGGTTCGAATCCCGGTGGGAACACTGTCAAACAAAAATCCCTTTGGGTGACCTCCCTAGTTTGGTTAGGACATTACAGGATGAATCACCTGATTGTCCGAAAAGTTGGATGATTGCGTGCTTCGGAAGGAAAGACGTTGGTCCCGACTACTATCTACGGATGTAAGCATTAATGAGCCATGTCATAGAGCTTATGCGGGTCAACAATACTGACACCAGGGTTTGTGAGATCGGTCATCGACCTCGCAACCCACACGATATGATGATGATGTATTTTTCGTTGATTGAAATACTAGTTTAATTTGTCCAATGTGATGGTGATTTTAGGCAGCGTCATTGGTATTTATGTCAGCGAAAAATAACAGGAATCATAAGTTGATCAATTTTCGTAAAAATAATCAACGGTACTTAATAAGCTCCTGCTGCTGCTGCGGCTACTGCACCAGCTAGATGGTGTGACCAAACAAAATCACCGCAACTCCAGCTGCACGATGCTATCCACAACGCTGCTGACAGGGAAACATGGAAGTACCTGACCCGGCCCCAATCAAATCAAATTTACTGTCGAAATGACTTGACTTTATGATGGTCACGAGCCCCATTCCCTGGGGTTACGACTTAGAAGAATCTTAGGAAAAGGATATAGGCTATATCTTTTTGTTTTCCACATAAATCTCGGGCAACAGCTTTTTCCTGATACCATTTACTTTACAGGTGCCCTAATAGTCTTAAAAAGTTAAGATGTTGTTTACCAGCCACCAAAAAGGATATGTATCCAATGTATGAAGGACCGACAACTCAATGTAGATATGAAAATACCGGTTTTGTTGTACCTAATATGGTGAAAGGGATTGACTATATCAGGGACCCACGAATAAATAAGGTTAGTATATTTTTTACTCATCTCTACCCGTGAGTGTTGACAGAAAAGAGACATGGATTTTCAACCGGAGGATGGGCACTGGGCAGGACAGCAGCTTCCTACCTGTGTATCGTACCAAGTTTTAAGTTAAGTATGTGGTTTCCGCACTGAGTCCTGTGTGGACCATTGTCCGTGGGCCTATGTGGCCGTCAATTTAGCCACCCTAACTGTTGCCAGAACTCAGTCAGTTTGTCCAGTTATGTCTGCTCCAAGTGTGTTTTTTCTAACGATGTATCGTACTATCTTACATACCGCGGTTATCACCAACATCTGCAGTCCATGGTCCTGCCGTAATGTTATCAGGCGTGGTGCCTATTGTACTTCCTCTCCAAATTTTACTACGCGTTTTTCCTCAGTGCAGTGGACGTTTCATGGGATGTTATGATGATGATGCATATTTGACCGCAGAACTAGTGACCTCGTATGATGGGATGTTATGATGATGATGCATATTTGACCGCAGAACTAGTGACCTCGTATGATGGGATGTTATGATGATGATGCATATTTGACCGCAGAACTAGTGACCTCGTATGATGGGATGTTATGATGATGATGCATATTTGACCGCAGAACTAGTGACCTCGTATGATGGGATGTTATGATGATGATGCATATTTGACCGCAGAACTAGTGACCTCTTATGATAACTTGTTGTAGTGTACGTGGTCAAAGGTTTGTAAAGCAGTAGAATAAATTGGTGTCTTTGTTTAAGATTTAATCGCTTGATGATATTTTATGTACTGAAAATTTGCTATTAAGAACTTTTATTTTAAGATCGCTAAAAGTTGAACTTGATAGAGCGCTGCGTCTGCAGGAAAACTGCCTGCAAATGAGACCATACAGACTCAAAATTCAAATTCAGGTTCAAATCCTGGTAAGCGCAAACCTTTGTATGATAGACATGGATGGCGAGTCATTGTCTTTTTTTTATTACAAAATATTATACATAATTAATTCAAGATACCGTATCATCAACAAAAAAATTATGTATTCGTAAGTTATGTGCTAGTGTTACATGTATTTATTTTATTCCGTTGCAAAATCCACGAAATAAGGCCCTCAGGGATCTTAACCCTCTGTGGCATACCTACTATAGACTATAGGCATCATACCGTTCGGCTTTCTGCTAAATTAATACAATAGGGAATTTTCCTTGACGTTTGTCAACTAAGTTTTTTAAGTGCCCTGATCACTGTGGGAAATTATATGTATTTTTAAGGCTTAGTAAAAGGATGCAAACTTTTTACAAGAAATAATGTTGTAGGCATTTGATAGCAGCAATCACACTAGAAGCTAGAATTCTGGAGGGAGCTCCCTGTCCTGTAGTGGACATTTGATGATCACGATAGATCACGATGGTTTTTTCCTTGTGCTGAGTAGCAGCGCCATCCATTTGAATTTTCCAAAAGTATTCGAAAGCTTCCTCTTGGTTCCATAATGTAACCACGCACTGTAACCCTTGGTCTACACTCCGGAGAACCAAACTAGTGCCAACAAACCTAACCAGATGGCACTAGTTGTCTCAAAATTGAGTTTGTTTGTTGGACTGCCGGTATTTACAATAACTGTGTGTATAGGAAAAAAAATATTCTGCGTGTGATCTGTGAGTTCATTTGGAAATTTGGAGACTTACGTGTTTCAACTTTAATGTTCCATGTTTTCATTGATATATTTCTTTCATTTATTGGTTATTGTATGAAGTTTTGTTGGAGGCAGAACCCCTTCATTTCTTTATTTTTTATGAAATAACAATAAATAAAAAGTATCTAAAAACACGTGTATTTTATTTTCTTGTAAATATCTCGAATCTAAAACATCAAAGAGTTCTTGAGTGATAGAGGGATTAATGTGGGATATTTTCTTTTACAGGGCTTAGCCTTCACGCTAGAAGAAAGACAAGCCCTCGGTATCCACGGACTTTTAGCTGCTAGTTTTAAAACTCAACAGGAGCAGATTGATATATGCAAAGTATCTTTAGACAGATACCAAAATAACTTGAACAAATACCTCTATTTGGCCGAGTTGTACGTAAGTATACAATGGCGAAGCTACAAAATGCGGGCAGCCGGGACGTCATGTAGAACTTTAGGGCTGGCCTTTTGATCTTTACATACCAGAATGGTGTGATTATAATGACCTTACTTGCCAAGCCGAAGGTTTCGAGTTCGAATCCTGGTACGCAAGTCTTTGTAAGGTGAATATGGATTTTTTTACTCGAGTTAAGGACGTTTATTACTTTATTATATACCCTTTCTTAGCTGTACCCATAACACAATTCCCTCATTAGCCTTAACGTGGGACTAGGGTTATAATTTGAAAAGTCTCTGGATAATATTTTTAATGTCATGTATAAAATGCTCTAGATGATCATTCACGAAGTCAAATACGAGATATTTTTATCTTTTATCAATTTTATCTTAACAGCTGGGCTAGAATGCGCATCGCAACATATATCTCTATGGGCGCGAAAAGACTTACGAGTATAACGGTTCAGTCTATGAAAACGAGCCAAGTCGCGGAGCTTCCATGTCCAGCAATGAACGCATTATAAGGAATTTTATATATATTTTCAGGATACCAACGAAAGATTGTTTTATAGTTTACTAAGTCAAGATATAGAAAAGTTTTTACCACTGGTGTATACGCCGACAGTAGGTCTGGCCTGTCAGAAGTTTGGTCTGGCGTATAGAAAACCCAGGGGACTATTTATAACTATTCACGATAAGAAAAACGTATTAAATGTTTTGAGGAATTGGTAAGTGACCTTTTAGTTTTTGATAATAAACAACGTGTTACTTGTTCCTTGATTTATTCTTTACTGTACGATGTCGGCCATTTTATGTTGTGATCTTCCTAGTTCGTGAGTTAGGAATCATCGCTGAGTAAGCTATGATAATTAATTTAAAAATTATTAAGAAGAGTAAGTTTCGCACGACAGCAAGTAAGTGGTTACAAAAATAGTATTATCTGAACCAACGCTACGCAAAAAACGCTTGAAATCAGAGTCCCGCTCAAGGTCAAAGTGTTACCACTGACGTGCTGCTGATTATTATGTAATGAACGACAAATGAAGACATAAAAGCTCTTTCTTAACAACAAGTTTACTGTACAAGTCCCGAAATTCCCGCGATGTAATAACACCAATTATTAAGGTGAATGTAGTATAGGGAGCAAAGTGTGATACTTTTGTAAGTATATGTATTCAGTCCAAGAAAACAATAAAAACAACTCGGTATCGTGTTTCACAATTTGTTTAAGAGTATACAATGCCATCTACCGGTTACATCGAAACTAAATATATACATAACGGTTCTAAATTACCAAAGATAAAAAAAGTATACTTGTAATTACTACAGTCATCGTTGCCCTTTCTCTCGCTTTCAATAAATAATATGAAGATTTCCAACATTCTAGGCCCGAACACGACGTCAGAGCAATATGCGTAACGGATGGCGAAAGAATATTAGGTCTAGGTGACCTAGGAGCTTACGGCATGGGCATTCCCATAGGAAAGCTAGCCTTGTACACGATGCTCGGAGGCGTCAAGCCAAATCAATGTCTGCCTGTTGTGTTGGACGTTGGCACCAATAGCGAGGTAAGCTTCTTTTTATGTGAAATTGCTGAGCATTTTGTCCCCGATCTCAACTTATGGTAAGCGACAATGGGGTCAAAGATGTAGCATGTTTCCTTGATAATGTCTGTTCACTCAAACCACAGGGCAGGGATACGAAAAAACGGCAGGGATAGAGTTTCACTCCTTAGCTGTGCACATTAGGAATGCAGAAGCAAATTTTCACTCCTTAGCTGTGCACATTAAGAATGCAGAAGCAAAGTTTCACTCCTTAGCTGTGCACATTAGGAAAGCAGAAGCAATGTTTTACTCCTTAGCTGTGCACATTAGGAATGCAGAAGCAAAGTTTTACTTCTTAGCTGTGCACATTAGGAATGCAGCAGCAAAGTTTTACTCCTTAGCTGTGCACATTAAGAATTCAGAAGCAAAGTTTCCCTCCTTAGCTGTGAAGAATGCAGAAGCAAAGTTTCACTCCTTAGCTGTGCACATTAGGAATGCAGAAGCAATGTTTTACTTCTTAGCTGTGCAGATTAGGAATGCAGAAGCAAAGCGCTTTTTGCGGATTGGTGGTAGGTCAACGACGTATTGTGGAACCCCAACCTTCGTCTAGTCCAACGCAAAAGTAAGGGGGATGGTGGTATTAGGTCGTACAGTCAAGAGCACATCAAGCTTGACACATTGGACTTTGTACCGTTCTTATTTCAAACGCTCTATTTGCTAGAGTCGCGCTACACCTGTCAAGCTTGGTGTGCTCTTGACGTACAATTCAGACAAACACTCACCAAAATTAAAACACTAAGGGTAAATAAAGTATATCTAAGTGTCTGTTTAGACTTTATTTAGTCAGGTACTACAACATTTTCTGTTCTGGAGGTAGAATTTCGTATAAATTCCGTCCGGGGAAGTAGGTACCTCCCCTTTGCGCATTTTTGGATGCTGTGTCACAGATTAGATAATAGTAAACTGACATTTAGCTGTGTTTCAGTTAGACCCAGAAGAATTACCTATCTTCAGTTTTTAGGACGGTCAACCTATATAATATTATAATGATGAGAGTATACGCCGCGCAAACTGACTTTATTAACGTTGCTATATAATGATTATTTTCTGCGCATGGTTGACAGGCGGAGAGCCCTACAGCACTAACGTGTATGCCGAATTATGCCTATGTATGCCGGCGGCCACGCCCCGTGTGGTGCTGGCAAAGAATAGTACCAACCCTTATATACCCGTGGGTGTCGTAAGAGGCAACTAAGGGTTATATAGGGCTCCTTTGTATCATACTATTTTACTTACTGCGGTCACCTACAACCGCGGTCCATGGTGCCAGCCGTAACACTAACAAGCGAGGTGACTATGGTACTTCCCCTCTACATTTTTCCAGCAAAAGCTAGAATTCTAGAGGGAGCTCCCTGTCTTTTAGTGGACGTTTTCATGGGATGTTATGATAGGCGGCCTTGTCACTAAAGGTAGCAATCTCTACCAAGTCGAAGTGGACCCCGGATCAAATAACATTGTATCTAAATAGCTTTTTCATGTCCTGATACCTAAATTACCTAATACAAGACTTGGATTCCTCAGAAACTCATATCAGACCCTTTGTACATTGGGATTCGTCAAAAAAGAGTGAGTGGACCGGAGTACGATGAATTAGTCGACGAGTTTATAAAAGCGTGTATCATTCGATACGGCGCCAATACTCTCATCCAAGTAAGTTAATATTCTGTTTCAAGCTTATATTCTGCTGCAAAGTCCTCGTTTAGCCAACAATAGTACTTAATAGTACCTACGCTCGACACTGCAAGTAAGTGGTAATAAAAACAATACAAGCTGATCCAGTGCTATGTTACGAACTCCCGAAACCAGAGACCCGCTCAAGGTCAAAGACTAATATGGGACCGTGTATGCCTAAAGGTCCAGGCTTACTTTAGATGGTTCTGATTCCATACAAAATGCGCTGTCTAGTCTAGTGAGGCAGTTTCAAGTGGTTTAGTTTTTTAGTTTTCTAATTTGACCTATGTTGCCTGGGATAAGTTGCTCACTTTCATAGGGAGATTCTTCAGGGTTGTTAACCCTTTTCTGTTACATATTGTTCAAAAATACCTCAGACACTACAAGATCAGAGCTGTTTTTAAATGATTTCATCTTTGCCAGTTTAATCACAGCACAACACCCACTACCGCAGAAAAAGCGATAGACCTGTAACATACATACATACATACTTACATACATACATACACACACATACATACATACATGGCACACATATAGGTTCGGTCCTGGAATAGCACATAGCTACTTTTTACCGCGGAAAAACACTTCATTCCCATGAGAAAACACATTTAATGCGCGTGAAACCGCAGGCGGAAAGCTGGTACGAGTACATACATACTCTTAATATCACGGCTCTATCCCGTCAGCGTAGGCAGAAACCACAGTCCTCCTAACATCACATTTATTTCCAGTTTGAAGACTTCGCCATCCAAAATGCCACAAGGCTTTTAGAGAAGTACAGAAACGAATACTGTACCTTCAACGATGACATCCAAGGTACCGCTAGTGTTGCAGTAGCAGGATTGTTGAGCGCGCAAAGGATCACCAAAACGAAGATGTCAGAAAATGTTATACTGTTTCTTGGTGCTGGATCTGTTAGTAATTGTTAAATCTCTAATTTTCTTAACATTATTTTTATAGCAGAGAAACTTCAGAAGCTGTGATATATCGGGTGTTAAAAAAATATTTATAAGTTTAATTTGATTTTATTTGTGACCAATAATAGATAATTTTTTGTTTCTATTTTGTATCTCCGCAATATTTATCAGTTTTTGGAAACCACTATTTCGTGTAAACATTGCAAATTATTGTTTTCGGTAAAAACCACCGAAATTTCGCGTCAAAAATTACACGTTTGAATAAAGAGCAACATAGGTGAAATACACAAGTAGCAATTCCATGCTGCTGTTTATTATTATATATTATATTACAGATTACGCTGTCACCCGAAGCATGGTTAGTGCAGGAGAAAAGACCGGATTGTCCAAATTCTTTTATCTCTTTCAGGCATCAGCAGGCATTGCAAATCTTTGCGTCGACGCCATGGTAGAAGAAGGCTTGTCTGAACAAGAAGGACAAAGCAGGATATACATGTTCGATGCAGATGGGTTCCTGTCAAATCAACGGGAGAAGCCTGTACCAGACCACGCTAAACAGTACGGGAAAGATATGCCCCCGTCAAATGACTTTGGAAAACTTGTGGCGGAGCTCAAACCTACTGTGCTGATTGGTTTGTTAACACCTCATCTCATCCTGTGTGTATGTCATCAATCGTCATGTAGGTTTACCGTGGCTAACGAACCTAAAATGCACCAGTGATCTAAACCCTTTTACAATCTGCCGGCCCGTTTTACAATTTGCCGACCGTTTAAAGTTTAGGGTACATCTCGACCCCTAAAAACGTGGTACGCGGGCGAGATGCACCTTTTGAAAAATAGCTAGGGCCATATTTGCCCTAAAGCAAATTCATAGTAGCGGAGGCCTTGTCTAAGGGCTTTTTTGTTTTAAATGAGTTGCTGCTTATGTTTTAGGTTGTTCAACCCGCGGAGGAGCGTTCACTCCGTCGATACTTCAACAAATGGCCAAGAACTGTGAAAGGCCGATCATATTTGCCTTGTCCAACCCTACGTCGAATGCTGAGTGCACCGCGCAGGAAGCCTATGATAATACGGAGGTAGGATTGGTATAGTTAACTATGCGCAAAGTGTAAAAGTGTGTGTCGACCGTGTGGTGCCAGCAAAGAATAGTACCAACACGTCCCTACCCATGGGTGTCGTAAGAGGCGACTAATAGTTAGGGTGCTGGCTGCAATTTGGGTATATGATTTGCTCATGATTCATATTAATAGGGATGATAGATCAGCTCAATACGAATCGATTTTGTCCTTACAAGTTTTTCTGTGCGTCGCTGCGTTTTTGAGTTAAAGCAAAAAAAATTAAAATAAGATACTAAATGATGATTTTTTTGTCTGCCTTTGTGGCTCCTGTTAAAATACTTCTGAAGATGTAGAAAATCGAATAGGCAGACATGCAGGGCTCTGCTTTATCACGAGACGAAGTAGTGAATTTTTGCATTTTGAACAAACAAAGAGTTGCAAATTTATCCAAAATCGCTATCTGAGTGTAAAAAATTGTTAACTCGTTGGATAGAAACTAAGTCATATGACATGACGGAAGGGTTGTTGAATTGATGAGTAGCTAGTGGAAGTTGTATATACATCTGACCGATCCCAAGACCTTGTCGTAGGGCTATCTGCTCTTCAATTTAACAACCACGCACGTAGGCACGTATGCATGAACTTGTTCATGCCATACTTGAGTAATAACTTGCTTTAGTGCACACACCCCCACGCACACACACCTACACCCCCACACACACACATACACACATACACTCACCCACACATACACACACACACTCACCCACACATACACACACACACACTCACCCACACTCGCACCACTCAATCAGAAATAATCTAACCTTACCTTTTTCTCTTTTGTCATAAATTATA
This sequence comes from Athrips mouffetella, assembly GCA_947532105.1. Taxonomy (NCBI): domain Eukaryota; kingdom Metazoa; phylum Arthropoda; class Insecta; order Lepidoptera; family Gelechiidae; genus Athrips; species Athrips mouffetella. The sequence continues at coordinate 2,540,933 of OX383964.1, read as the reverse complement.
TTTTGACTTGTTTGAATTTAAGATACAAGCAAAGTAGGCTTGACATCGGGCCTGTTACCGTTATTTTTCATTAGTTGTAGAGGCTAAAGTCGGGCCATCTGTCAAGCTTGACTTATTGTTTACTTGCATACTGTAACTACGTAGTCGGTTATGGAAGAGCGGAGCCTCCTGACACAGGCATAAAAAGCTTAAAAGGAGGCTTCGGCAACTAGATGGTAAGCACACTTCTGGTTAATGAAATAAATATTTTGTATTTTTTGTATTTTGTATTTGAAGCACTGTAACTTTACGACGCAGGGCTATTATGGTGGCAGACCATTTTTCTGGGGTTTTATACATTGTGTTTAATCAGATAGTCATAGTCTGCCAGGTGTACGTATCATTGTTAAATTTCAAAATAGTTAAAACTTAATTCCTCAAAAACGCAGGGGTGTGGATGTCCGCCAATATTTTTTGTATTTTTTAGAGGATGCTCCTTATTATCGGTCAAAGAGGCAGACATGAGCAAATCATATAGAAATTTGTCCTTTGTCACCCTTACTATAAGGGTTATGAACCGAAGGATGGGCAGCAGCAATTTTCTGTGTATCGTAATCTTACATACTGCGGTCACCAACAGCAGCGGTCGCCAGCCGCAACGCTTACTAGCGTGGTGACCTATCTAAGTGGTAACTAATGTAAATCCCCTCCAAAGTACCACGCATTTTTGCTGGGTGTTTATCGGTGGTTATACTGGAATGTCCTCTGGAGTTCTGGAGGGAGCTCCCGGTCTTGCAGTGGACGTTTCATGGGATGTTATTATGAAGGTTTAAAAATGAAACCATGAAACTGTACCATTTTCCTATTCCTGATAGTGCGTGCGTTTTATTTGGGAAGTTAATCAAATAATTGAATTCCCATACTAAACGCACTATCACGTGTTGCAGTTTCTAAAAATTTTTAATTGACAATAAAAATGTGTTTTAACCTATGTTTCATGGAGAAAATTGTTCAGTTCCATGGTATGAATCCAGAGTTTGGATATCTAGAAAAAAAGGAAAGACTGAATATCCAGTAGGTAACTCAAATAATGGTCTCATGGTCAAGCCGGTGAAACAGACAATAAGACCTAGACATATTAAAGACACAAAGCGTGGTGAATGGTGAAGAGAAAAATACATGGGATTAGACTACAGTTCGAACAGACTAATTCAAATTCAATATGACTTATGTTTGTATCAAAGATTTAAAAGAGTGTGTGAGATTTTTATGGTCTTCTATCTTTTGTAAGTTCTTTTTAAGTCTTTTTCTTTTTAAGTTTTTTTGAAGTCGCTTTGTTTGCGAAGCGATGTAAACTGGTAAAATCCTTTTTTTTACTAGCCTATAGGGTGACTTTTAATTAGTTCTTGATAGCAAAAGATATGCATGTACTCATGATACTGAACAACTTTTCCCAAGGAACATACGTCGAAATAAAATTTGACCTCCCATACAAAATGAGCTATCAGCTGATTTTTTTTTTACTATGTATGGGCTTACTCTTGACCTCGATCTAGCCTTGAGGACAGAGATGCCCAGGTAGCAAAATGACGTCTGGGACGAAAAAAGTACGTCATTTTAAGGTCAATTTAGGGTCAGTACTACATTCGTCGAGATAGGACGTAAAACTGACGTCATTTTAAAGCCAATTTAGGGTCAGTACTACATTCGTCGAGATAGGACGTAAAATTGACGTCATTTTAAGGTCAATTTAGGGTCAGTACTACATTTGTCGAGATAGGACGTAAAACTGACGTCATTTTAAGGTCAATTTAGGGTCAGTACTACACTCGTCGAGATAGGACGTAAAACTGACGTCATTTTAAGGTCAATTTAGGGTCAGTACTACATTCGTCGAGATAGGACGTAAAACTGACGTCATTTTAAGGTCAATTTAGGGTCAGTACTACACTCGTCGAGATAAGGCGTAAAACTGACGTCATTTTAAGGTCAATTTAGGGTCAGTACTACATTCGTCGAGATAGGACGAAAAACTGACGTCATTTTAAGGTCAATTTAGGGTCAGTACTACATTCGTCGAGATAGGACGTAAAACTGACGTCATTTTTTGGTCAGGACAGGGTCGGTACTACATTGGTCGGAATCGTTCGTCTAACTGACGTCATTTTTAGTCAGTTTAAGACCGTACTGTATTGGTCGAAATCGTACGTCAAGATGTCGTCACTTTCAGTCATTATTGTACCTACTTGTGATCAATTAACTCTATGAATAAAATGTACCTTAGATTATAATAATACTAACATGTACCCAGTGTATATTGAAAAGCCATCGCCGCTCAGTCGGATCGGACCAGAAAGTTCATTCATAAATCATAACCGAAGTAATGAATATAGCTTCCCGGCGCATAATGTCACGTTCGCAAAATGTCACACTAGGGTTAACCATAGCAAAATGTGACGTTCGCAAAATATCACGTTCTGCGAACGTGACATTGTGCCTAAGGACATTTCTACAATACGAAATACAGAAAACTAATGAAATTATAATAAATTTTTTCTATGTCCACAAAGAATGAAGTCCCAAATCGATATCGATTATTTGGAAAAATCGCCAAAATGTCGTCACTTCTTGGTCATTTTAGGAGTGTGCTGTACCAGTGAACAGTGAGCGTTTTTCAAGAATCAGCTGAAGTCCATTAAAGGTCATTCAAATTTAATGTCCATCCTGGTCACTTTGGGTCAGTTAGCGAAAGGTCAGCTGTGGTCAGTCTTTGGTAGGTCGACAAAGTCGGGAGAGTGACGTAATCTTACAGTTTATTCAATGAATAACGGGTCAGTAATTTATTTATCGAAATTGTACGTAATTTTTTTTTTGGTTAATATAAGGTTGGTAGGGTACTGCATTCGTCGGAATCGTACGTCAAACTGACGTCATTTTTATAGTAATAAATATATGTAGGACATGGCGCTGTACAAAACGCAGCATTTTGTATATCGTGGTATTGAGATTTTTTCTCGTAGAATGACCCTCTCGCAGTATGACGTGGTATGTAGCCGTAACATTTCCTTGGTGGTGGAAATGTAGGGTTATAGGTTATACCTATAAATAACGTTCCTAGATGGCTAGATTGGTTAAAGTGACTTAACATCACTTATAACATCACATCTTCAGTTATGCAGCTATTTATTTTTATAAAGCCACCTACAGCAGCGCCGCTTTGCCTTTGTCTTGAAGCCATGTCTACAGAATGAACTACTACAGTACGTCGTGAGTACGTCATAAGAGACGTCATCAGTACGTCGTAAGAGACGTCATCAGTACGTCTTCAGAGACGTCATCCTACCGTCCTCATATGACGTCATAAGGCTGTGACAATAGTACGTCATTGGCTGGTCATACAGACGTCATAATATGACGTCTCCTACGTCGAAAATGACTGTATTATGACGTCATTTTGACGACATTTTGCTACCTGGGATGAGGTCGACGATGGAACGAGCTTGCCCAGAAGAAGCCTATTCACTCACGACTTAAATAGATTCGGGTTATAAGAGCTCGGGAACACAGACGCAGGCAGAGAATTCCACTCCTTAGCTGTGCGCTTTAGGATGTGTGGACTTTGTGCGGATGTGTGGAATATCAACCAAATATGGGTGATATCCTGCGGTGCGTCTGGATTCCCGATGGTAGAAGGGGATGTGCGGAATAAGCTCGTGGAGAAGTACAATCTGTAAAAGACCGACAGACATGCAATTTTGCGCCGATAGGCTAGGCTGTGAAACTTGGTTTTCACTAGCATCTCATCACCAACGAGCTTCTTGGCTTTGCGATCGATCAAGTCTAGAGCGGCTAGTTGGTATTTGGCTGAGCCATCCCAAAGGTGGCAGCAATTCGCCATGCAAGATCGGACTTGTGCTTTGTATAAAACTAGCAACTGTCCAGGAGAGAAATACCGCTTAACCTTATTGAGGATACCCAACTTTTTGGCCGCAGTTTGACCTTTTGACTCAATGTTGGCGCCGAAGTTCAGGTTTGCACACAGCTTCATGCCAAGAAGCTCGAGGCTGTCGGTGACCGGTACAGATGTACCTCGAAAAGTAGGAGCCAGATTGAATGGACTCCTTTTGGCAGTGAATAGACACGCTTGTGTTTTGGTGGCGTTGAAACTCACCAGATTTTTGTCACCCCAGTCGGTGACAAGACTTGTTGAGTTTATACGCTCTACCATGGCCCCTCTCAAAAAACGTATTTCGTCACTGCTGGCTTTTACGCTTGACATATATCTCTCGACGACAGTACTTTCATTTGCGTACCCAACAATAGTACCCAACAGTAGTTACTATGGTAGGTCAAAACTTGATTTTCGTATTTCGACCTATGTTCCTTGGGAAAAGTAGTTCAGAATCATGAGTACATTCAAACCTTTTTCTATCAAGAACTAATTAAAAGTTATCCTATATACTGTCCCACTGGTGGGCAAAGGCCTCCCCTGCGGTCCTCAAACTGTCGCGTTTATAACGAATTTTGGCCAATCGCGACGTTACGAGTCTAAATCGTCACGCCACCTTTTTCATGCTTTCCTGCAATGCATACAAAAACTTTTGAGTTTGATGACGATATTTATCAATTTATCATTTAAAGTTGAAAAAAAAAGAAAAAAAAAATGATATATGTAGTCTAGACGAGTAATGTAATTTTTGACTTGTAGCAATTGTTACAAATAAATTTATCATTTATCTTGAAACTGCTGTATCACTTCCAGGGCCGTTGTGTATTCGCATCAGGATCCCCGTTCCCTCCAGTCAACTATAAGGGAAAAACGTACATAACGGGGCAAGGCAACAATGCGTACGTTTTCCCTGGCATAGCTCTGGGCGTCATATGTTCAGCCTCGCACAATATACCAGAGAAATACTTTTTGGAAGCGGCGCGAGTAAGTTTCAAATAGGTCTTTTTTCACATAGCACGGAATATCGTTTCGCGCTGACCACAAGCGGCCGGCCGAGGCGCGACGATATTTCGTGCTGTGACGGGTGAGACTAGAAACCACTTTATTGTTGTTTAAACCCTAAGAAAAGTGAAGCTCTTGAGCCTTTTGGCAGTGCTTAAGCATGGTTTAAACGTAAATGGAAAGAACGATAGTTTCCTACACCAGGCAGCACCACTCCGTGGCTTAGTTGGAAATTGAAATGGAATGTTCTAAAGAAAAAGATTAAACTACATGGTACAATAGCCATTAGGTACTTGAGCTAGTAGCCGAGACCATCATGTCTACCGAAACAATGGACAAACCACGGTGAACACTGGTAATTGAGAACGGAATTCCTTATCGACCACTGATTAGTGGTTGGAGTGATTCGTTAAGAATAGACAAAGCGACCGTTAAAGTAAAGTCTGTGCTGCAGTGGTTTCTGCTGTTTCTTGAAACAGAAGTAGACTACTTTTATTTGCATTATATTCTGCTTGTTGTACATACATACATAACATCACGCCTCTTTCCCGTTGGGGTAGGCAGAGACCACAGTCCTCCACCTGCTACGATCTTGACATACTTCCCTTGCTTCCTGTACTTTCATCAATCCTTTCATACATGCTCGTCGGTTTAGGGTACTTTTAACCTGGCCTTTATTCAGAACGTCCTGAATTTGGTCCTGGTACGTTTGCCTAGGCCTTCCCCTTCCAACGTTTCCATTCACTCTCGCCTGGTAGATCTCTTTCGTCAATCTTCGTTCATTCATCCTCTCTACATGACCAAACCATCTCAGCATCCCTTTCTCGATTTTGGTCACTACGTCTTCTTTTACGCCACACCGTTCTCTTATCACACTATTTCTAATCCTGTCACTCAATTTAACACCAATCATACTCCTTAGCGCTCTCATTTCCACTGCATTAATTCTACTTTCATGCTTCTTCTGCCATACCCAGCTTTCACTGCCATACATCAGTGTTGGTACCAAAACTCCCCCACGAACAGCCAAACGAGCCTTGTGAGACACCTTCTGACTCCTCATAAAGGCGTGCAGGGCACCATTCACCATGTTTCCAGCATTCACTCTTCTTTAAATATCACTTTCACACTTTCCATCTCTCGTAAACTTTGAGCCCAGATACACAAACTCCTTCACTTGTTCGACTTGTTCACCATCTATTAATATAGTACACTCTGTCATACATTCTTCTCTTTCAAGTACCATTACTTTAGTCTTGCTTACATTTACTTTCATTCCTTTCCTGTCCAAAGCCACATTCATCATTGTTACCATCTCCTGCAACTCGTCAGCAGATGACGCAAGTACAACTTGGTCATCAGCGTAGAGAAGACATTTGATGAGTAACTCATTTATTCTCAGTCCACACATACTCTCTTTCAGATCAATCAAACAATTATCCATGAACAGGTTAAACAGCCAAGGTGACGCTACACATCCCTGCCTAACATCTTTTTCGATGCTAAACCATTCAGTGTACGCCCCGTTTATTCTGACACAAGCACTGGAATCCTCATAGAGAGATTTCAGTGCTTGAATCAGATGACCGTTTACCCCATACATAGACAATGCTGACCACAATTCATTCCTCACCACTCGGTCATAGGCCTTTTCCAAATCCACGAACGCGCAGTAGACTTTTTGGTTTTTAGCCAAAAACTTTTCAGCTATGCACCGCAAGGAAAAGACCTGATCTGTACATCCCATTCCCTTTCTAAATCCCGCTTGTACATCCCATATTTTATCGTCAGTATCTTTCATCACTCTTTCAATCAATACCTTTGCATACAGTTTGCCGACGACACTAAGAAGGCTTATCCCGCGATAATTTTTGCAGTCCTGTTGTGACCCTTTTCCCTTGTACAGCGGCACAATCACAGCCTTGCACCAGTCACCTGGTACTTGGCCGTTCGTCCAACACAAGTTGAAAAGGCGGTACAAATGACTAGCCACAATGCCTCGCCCAGCCTTCAACATCTCGACCGACACTCTATCATACCCAGCTGCTTTACCTGATTTCATACTTTTCATCGCTTTCATAATCTCATCCATACTTATCTCACTTACACAATTCTCCTCTTCATTCTCATTCATTTCCACAGAAGACCTAGGTTCGCTGGCCTCTGCTTTTTCTCTCTCAAACAGACTTTCAAAATATTCCTTCCACCTCCTCAGAACACATTCTTCACCTTTTATAATACTTCCATCCTGGCTTCTGATTTTACTCAGCTCCGATGTTCCAAACTTTCCTCGGGCTGTCCGTATGGATTTCCAGAAAAACTTTTGGTTGGACTGGAAATCTTCAGTAAGCCTTCTGTCAAACTCATCCTTACACTCCTCTTTCTTTCTCTCAACAACTTCCTTAACAATACCTTTCGCTCTTTTATATACCTTTCTTGCTACACTTACGTCATCACTTGTTGTCCTCTGCATTCTTTGTTTAGCTTTTACTGCTAACCAATCTGACCATGCTTTCTTCTTCTCACAAACAGCTGCCTGTACACTTTTATCCATCCACATATTCTTCTTCTTTCCACCCTTTCTCCTTTTTGACACCCCACAAACATTGACAGCTATACTTACTACTCCATCTTTAAATTCATTCCACAAACATTCAATATCATTTACTTCATCCAGGTTCTCAAATCTTTCACTCAATTCTTTCAAGTATTCTTTTCTGACATCCTCCTCTTGGAATCTCTCTACTTTGATACGTTCTAGAACGCTTGTTGTGACGATCAATAATAAACAAAACCTGAATCTGTACGAAAATTCAGCTATCGTGTTTCCGATGATCGAGCTCAGTTCTAATGTCATGGAACTTAACATAATTTTATTTAGGTTTGCGCTGCATTCGTCGCACAAAGTGATTTAGACATGGGTCGGATATACCCTCCATTGAACGAAATACAGAAAGTATCGTTTGACATTGCCTTCCATATAGCAGAGTTTGCTTATTGTGCTGGTGAGTCATTCTTCATTATTTTATTGCTATTCCGAGTGGCTTCTGTCCCCAAACAATCGCATCACAAAGCAGAGAATATCGTCGCGTCTCGCTACGGAGCGGTCAAACGCGAAACAATATTCCCTGCTCTGTGAGTCGCACACATTTTGAGCAAAGAATATTCTTTACCATAGAGGAAAGTCTTTACTCACCTACGATTTTCTCAAGCGAAGACCTATGCCATAACTACTGGTACTGTGTGATGGAGAATTGCCAGAATCGGCTCGAAGAATATCGCCATTCTCTTTCTTTTCAACTTTCCCTACCTTCTTTGACCGTAATGCGGGCTAAGAAGAAATAGTATCTCATCTTCTATTGTGGGTGCTATAATAATGCCTAAAGAATTTGGAATCGAAGAATAGGAGGGTCTTTTTGCATATCGCACCACAATACTGCGTTCACCATTATTGCGGTCGATTGTGCCAGCCACCAATATTATATTATATACCTATAGTATTTATTTTTGTAGCGATTGTGTCCTGTAGATTAATAAACACTTTTTGCAAGCAAAAAATATATAGTACTAATCAAAGATTTTGGCAAACCACGTAAAAAGTCTACATAGCTTACAAACCGTTTTTTCGCAGGTTATGCAACATATTTTCCAAAACCAAGTGATCTCAAATGTTTCATACAGTCAAACATGTACAAGTTGACATACCCAAGTGCGTTACCCAATTTTTACGATTTCCCGAAATGCAGTGTACAGCTAAAGAGTATGGGGGAATTATACCCCAGTGGTGAAATTGAGTAAGTAGTACCAAGATTTAAAAATTAAGATTATTATACAAAGTGAACAGAAAGGGTATATCAACCCTGAAGGATGTGATTCTGCCCATGAAACTGAACAACTTCCCCCAAGGACCATAGGTAGAAATACGAAAACCAATTTTTCACCTCCCATACAAAGTGCGTGATCAGCTGATTAAAAAAAAAATTCTCAGCAGCAGCAGCTTCCTTATAGTTAATCAGTAGTAAGTGCAAACTTAACTCTATATTTCAAATACTATAGGTCACATTGAAATAAAACAGGTGTCAATGGGTTTTCATTTTCGTCTGTCTTTAACCGTTTCTGTGATAAATAAAAAACAAATCAGGGACCCGTTTGACGGTGGGGAGGGGGGAGCGCACATAGGATCAACGGATAATTTTCCAGATATGTTCAAGGGGGACCTAAGGAACACTTTTAAAACAAAAAATCTCCCACCTTAATTTAGCCTAGGTAATTTTTTGTCTTTTTAAACTAGTAGGATTTCAGCTTGACAATATTGATTCCTGGATTCTGTGATGTCCAAAACCCCATAAAACCTTTGTTGTCAAAAATGGTCCCGTTTTAGTTCTGAGAAAATTTAATTATCACTTATCTCCTACTCTAGTTTTAAAGAGAAGTAAAAATTTTTGTTTTGTTCGACCATTTCTTGTCCTAAGGGAAAGTAAGATTCATGGTCTGAATCCATACATTTTTAGTATGTTATGTAATTATCTTATTTTTATCTAAATTCCAACAACTAAGTCGTTTGTCAACTCGTAAACTTAAAACTCGCAAGACACTTGCGAGATGCTCAGTCAAAAATAAATATAATTTTATAGCCAACTCACAAAAGTAATATTTGTTTATTGAATTCAGTTTCTTTCTGGCTGTACTCAACACTCATAATGAAACCTAACTTATGAACTTTGCGAGTTGGCAATCGTAAAAAATGTTAATAGACGATGAGGGCACTGCAGGTGTTATTATGTCATCGAGTACATAAAATAAGCATATTTGTAGGGAGAGTAATAGCCTATTAGATCCACAAAACTTTGGTCTGCCAAGGCGCAACCTGGCAGGTTTGGTACAGTCATAGAGAAAAGTTTCACAGTAAGTTAGGTCATAGAGTACCTACACGCATGAAACCTATTTGTACTAATAGAAGTTACTAAATTAAAAAATATATACAGGTTTGCCTCACATCCTCTTGACAATTTCACTAGTCGGATGACATTTCGACTGGTCCGACTAGCGAAGTTGCCAAGAGGATGTAAAAAAGACCTGTTAAGTTACTTCTAATCTTACAAAAAGTTTCAGTCGTGTTTTAATGACCTAACTTACGGTGAATCTTTTTTTTTACTTTGCGCACTACGGGCTGGCATTAATCGGCACAGCTGGGCGGTAAAATCGAATATATGTAGATGATTGTCCAAGGAAAAGGCCGCTTCACTGTGCCGCACATATACACTAGGTCGAGCAACAACGGGACGGCATCAATCGGCAAAGCCGGGCGGTAAAATCGAATGTATGCAGATGAATGTTCAAAAGCCGAATGAAGCCAAACCTGTAGTAATTGTTACGGATCAGCTTTATAGTTCCACAAATACCGAATGTTGTACGGACGTGAATGAACTAGCTGATTGGGTCGGCTTTGTTGTTTGATAAATACTGTCGAACCGACAATGCCGGCCCGCTTATGTGTGTAGCAACTTTAATAGGCTATTACTCTCGCTACAAAGTTGTATATTTTGTGTACTCGATGACGTAGGATAATTTGCAGCAGTCTCATAGTATATAATTTTAGATTTAATAACTCGCGAACATCTTGCGAGTTTCAAGTTCGCGAGTTGACCCTCGACTCTACCAACTTGCAGGAAGCGAATGGCATTACCAACCTAAGAGCTGCAGTTATAATGGTGGATGGCCTTCCCGAGATGTGAGAAAGGGATCAAGTTTACCTACATGCTCTAATGTAGTCTTGTATAGGTATGTTATAATCACAATGAGCTAGATCACTTCAGTAACCCAAAAAGAAACTATGATCACTCTTCAACAGGAAAATGCTGAATTGTGTAAACTATGAACTATGGACACGTCAGAAACAGAGCCTGCATAGAAATCACAAACACAAATCAATCACACAATCAAGCGAATTTGCTTTTTTAATTATTTTCACAAATCAGGATAAAGTGTAATAATTAGAAAATAAATTGGTATTAAGTTACCTATTTTCGTTTTTTTTAGTCTGACCGCAACCGCTGTACCGCGCCTTAGGTATGCGAGGGCCAGACGGAGGGGGGCATCGCTCGTCATCGCTCACGGCAGCAACTAGTTATTGCTCTTTCCTTCCCACTCCCCCACCTCCCCGCGTATACCAAAGGCGCGGTGCAGTGGTTGCGGCCAGACTATAATCAATGTAGTAATGTTTTTACCCAAAATGTGAAGATGTCATTTTGAGAACGTAACTTTATGCGCCAAGAGGGATTTGTCCCAAAAAAGCGGACTTAGGGGGCTTCTCCTGCCATGTGGATTTGCGTCCGCGTGCGGACCTGGTACGCATGCGTGCCGTTCGCGGTAGATCATTTCATACAAACACACATGCTTTTCCTGTCTTGCGTTCCATCCGCGTAACGCATGCGGATAGCATATGAAATTATCAAAAGCGGTTTGTCCGCGAAGAAGCGCCCTAACATTTTTGACCCAAAAAAGCTGACTTAGAGCGCTTTTTCTGACATGTGGATTTGCATCCGCATGCGGACCTGGTACGCATGCGTGCCGTCCAGGGTAGATCATTTCATACAAACACACATGCTTTTGAGGGATTTGTCCCAAAAAAGCGGATTTAAGGCGCTTCTCCTGTCATGTGGATTTGCGTCCGCGTGCGGACCTGGTACGTACGAGTATGCGTGCCGCCCGCAGTAGATCATTTCATACAAACACACATGCTTATCCTGTCTTGTGTTCCATCTGCGCAACACATGCGGATGGCACATGAAATTGGCCCCTATATTATGTAAACAGGCTGTATTTGTTTAGATATAAGAAACATGCTGTTGGATACCTTAATAAATAAAATAAAATGAACAAATGCGGTTCGTCCGCGAAGAAGCGCCGTAACATATTTGACCCAAAGAAGCTGACTTAGAGCGCTTCTACTGTCATGTGGATTTGCATCCGCATGCGTGCCGTCCGCAGTAGATTATTTCATACAAACACACATGCTTTTCCTGTCTTGCGTTCCATCTGCGCAACGCATGCGGATGGCATATGAAATGATCAAATGCGGTTCGTCCGCGAAGAAGCGCCTTAACAAGTTAATAAAAAGAACTGTAATTAATCAAACCACTGTATAATCTAGAAAGATGGGTTTATAATACCGTAGTAGTAAATTACTTGTACAAAAAACATCCAACTATCAAAATATAACTTTGATCTTTGAACTTCCTCTAATATGAGATTAACTTCTAATTTCTCTTCTGTAAACAAATATAAAACGTTGGACTATTATGGACAAGTCTTTCCAGTGTTGTAGGTATTTATACTGAGGCATCTTGAACTTAAACATAACTCTAATCTCTTTGAGGTAAAAATTCACGTTTTTGTATTAGGCTTACCCTTAACTGTAGGAGCCATGCTGAAAAAAAATAAATTTTAATTTTAAAAATAATAATAATAGCGATCATGGTGATTGGTCGCCCTACACCAAACCATAGATCAGATTATAGTAAACTGACGTTTTACCAAACGCTTATTGTGACTGCAGATAAGCCATTTGGAATCCGCGAGTTCCCTGGGTCAAAAATAAAATTAAATCCTGTTTGCGTGTAAGAAAAAATCATTTAAAATTTATGAAAACTAAGTAATTTTAAATTTCATACGCAGTTTTAAATTTTTAATAATTAATTTAGTGTTAAAAAGTAACTAAACGATGGCAAGACTTATGATGTCATTGTTAAAAAATTTCATACAAAATCTATGGAAGATTCTGTTTTGATGTTCAATAAAGAGAAGGTCAATTAACTAAGTTGGAAACTAGGTTGGAAACTAGCAAATTGGGCACGTCGTAATAACTTGCCGTTTGTCCAGCGCGAGGATTCCGAGCCGATACCGATAAAACAAAAGAACAGCGCCGATAGAACAGACACTATAAGAATAAGTACTTTTCATGCTTACTTTGTCGGCGCTTTTCTCTTTTATCGGTATAAGCTCGGATTCGCCACGGTGGACAAACAGTAAAGACTACAATATATGGGGTGTTAATTTAAGTACCTACATACCATAGATCAGGGGTGGGTTCAATTTCAGTCTGGAACATAGGTCGAAATGCGAAATAAACATTGAACTTACATAAAAAATGCGATATCAGCTGATGCAGTTTCTATGAGATTGAATTTTTTTTTAGTTTCTCGGCCTTGTTCAGCCCCTGAGCTATGGTATGCAATTAAATTAAACCTCGTGTGTATTGAGACCCTCGACACTCTCGCTCGTTGGGAATCGGTTCCTTTCCCTTCTCGATGAGCAATGTACTATTTATACTCCGACCTACGATTAGTTTTATGGTCTGAGGTCATTAGAACCGTATATGGAATGAAAATATATTATGTGCTTACTCGAGCTCGCCTTCTGGATACAGCTCTTCTACGCTTTTCAATTTGACATTGCATGTTGGAAATTCGTAGAAATATGGCAAAGCACTGGGATAGTCTAACTGATACATATTTCCCTTTATAAAGGCCTTTAGATCTTTTGGCTTTGGGAAATGTGTCGCGAAACCTGAAAATAGTAGTTTTTACAACATGTGCATAAAACATGACTTTTTATACAAGGGGAGTGCGAATAATTATGCCGCGGATAAAAAGGGGTGCGCATCACTTTGTTTAAATATTTTTCGTATATCAACGTTTCAATAACATTCAATTGATATAATAAACGTTTCATATAACAACTATTAGCATAATTTTGTTTGACATAACGTACCTTTACTATAATGAACGTTTTCTATACTAACATTTGGCATAACTATCATTTCACCTAAATATCTTTCATATAAAATTTTATTCATATAAAATTCATTTGATACATTATTTTTTTATTAATTTACTTATTATTTATTTGATTTATAATAATAAAAAAAAATATATGATAATCCATTAGTTTATAATAATTTTGTATAGTTATATGCTCATTTAATTAAAATTGTTATAAAAACTAAACGATAAGGCTCAATGAAATTGATTCTAGGCAAGCGAAGCGACCAAAAGAGTTCGGGGCACCCCGACACATAGAAGAATGTAAATTTATTCAAAAGATGCTTAGAAAACTTTTTTCGCTCAAATCATCTCGGAAATGGGCATATATAGTATCAATGCATTCAGTATCATGTCCTGAATTGAAGTATATGAGATGACAAGCGCCCATGTGGTGGAGGTGGAAACTGTAACGTCATAAAGACGGTCATACAAAAAAAATCAAAAGTCTCTTAAACATACCATGTGCGGTATCAAATGAAAGAGCATTTTCACTACTTTGTCTAACAAATTACTAGAAAACGTCCAAAAATTTCGCAATTCAGAGTTGAATTTGAACTGCTCTACATTGAAAATAACAGAATGGATTTTTACAAAATACATACCAAGTGACCCTGAATATCCTCTTTATAGTTTCCAAAAATAATTAACCGAAAAATGAAAGAAGTACAACAATTTGAATAACAGTATCATTTAATGCTTTTACAACAATTACCCTGCGACAAATAAAAAAAAACGCGTTACTGCTTACTAAATCTACCAAGAAATATAGTGGGAGAGCCTGCTGCAAAAATACCTACCTCATCGAGTACCCCAATAGGCTATCTCTAGACCGTTAACCACTGGCAGACATTTTCTTATGAAACACTTAAAAGAAAAGGTCTGCCAGAGCCCATCTTGCCGGGTCATGGAATTTTTGATGTATTTTTACACAGAAAGCGACCCTTTTTTTAAAAAAGGTAAAGGTCTGGCTAGTTGACTCAATTTCTAGTCTACTGCCGTGCGTACATGATTTGGAAAAAAGATAACAGATTATGCTGCCACGTTGCGCCTAGGGAACCCTGTTTATTTCGACGTAACTTTTTAAGATGCAGAACCCTAGATTGGTCGCTGCATAAATACCAGCTACGTTTAACCTATAAATCTTCAATAAGTAAAGGGAAGCAGTTACCCCTTAAAGTGCTAATACTGGAGAATCAAGAAGAACTGGAATCTATATTCATTAACCGGAGTATCAGTGAGTTTTGAAACTTATCCACAAACCTCGTATTCCGACGACGGTACCTCTCAATCCATCGCCAGTACCTCACAACTGTCGCCAGTACCCCACATCCTGTTGCCCGAAACTGGTATCTTCGACTTACTGAAGGCTACGACGCCGCAACTGAAGAACGTCATAATTGAAGAAACCACTACGTCACGGAAAAACTTCAACAACGGCTAGCTAGTGCAAATTCTAGCGTTTAGGTAGGACTGAACTAGGTAGGATGATATTTATTAGGGAGGGACTTTTTCATCATCTCCATTAATAAAGAAATATTACTTTTCCCTCTTCTTCCTCTTTTATTTATTATTAGGGTTCCGTAGCGCTCCTAAGGGCGTTACGTGACAACCCGAATAAAAGTGGTGGCAACAGTTAACCATTGATTAATTACGTAAAAAAAGTAGGTCTGCCATTGCGCAGCCTGCCAGAAGTACTTGGTAGACCCCTAAAATATGCCCATCCGACACCCTTCACCTACATGATCGCGTACCCCGATGAGACCAACGCCAATAATAACCAAGATGCCTCTGATAATAGATCACAAGGTGTGCAAGGTCAAAACTTGCCGAAACTTAGTGTTCAAACTATTTGAAGTTGGTAAGCAGCAAGTTTTACCTAAAGTCAAGGTAACATTTTGTTTCTAAACAAAGAAAAATATACCAGTAACTTTCAACTTTTTATTTAAATTTAAAATTTAATTTTAAATAAAAAGTTGAAAGTTACTGGTATATTTTTAGATTTAAGCTCAGCGTTTGACATGGTAAGTCACACAATTTTACTAAACAAGCTTGAACACTATGGTGTTAGGGGTAGATTTCTAAGACTTTTGGAATCCTATCTGCATAACAGAAAACAGTTCGTTGAGATAAAATCTATAACAAATGTAAATACAGAAATCACTCAATCCTCGGAACTTATTAATATTACGCGAGGAGTGCCTCAAGGATCCATCTTGGGCCCTATTTTATTTAAAGTGTTTCTCAATGACTTGATTAGTCATGTCGTATCTAAAGTACCGGGTGCTAAAATTGTACTTTTGGCTGATGACTGTAACGCAGTACTTTCAGGATCAAATATACAAGAACTCATTGACAAAGCAAATGCTACCTTGGCAGCCTTTGACGTCTGGTTTGCGGCAAATGACCTACGACTCAATGAACAAAAAACGAACGCAATCCTCTTTAAATCCACAGCTAGAAACCAAGTCTCTTAGTTTAGTTTTAAATAATCATAATATACAGTCAGTAAATGAGGTCAAGTTTTTAGGCATACATATTGACTCTTTACTTAACTGGAAGACAGAATTAAATACTTTGGAAAGTTCAGTTAGCTCCTCATGTTATGCATTGAGAAGTCTCAGGGACATGCTGACTCTGGACCAACTAAGATCAATTTATTTTGCTCTAATCGAATTCAAGTTGCGTTACAGTATTAAATATTGGGGAAACAGTTACAAATATAATTTGAACAAAGCTTTCATCATTCAAAAGAGAGCAATAAGAACTATTGCCCGCATTCCTCCGTGGGAATCCTGTAGAGATTATTTTAGAAATTATAAGATTTTAACCGTTCCTTGTCTCTACATTTTGGTTCTTTTAGTGGATTTGTTTAAGCACAAATTACTTTTTGAATCAGACAAGGAGATGAGTTTGCGTCATAGGACGAGGCGTAAAGACTTGGATCACGTGATTCATCCTTGCTCAAACATCGTAACGCATAGCCCTCTCTACCAAACTGTTATATTTTTCAATAGACTTCCGACTGAATTTAAAATTATAAGAAGTGTTGGCGTGTTTAAGAACAGATTGAAGTCATTATTACTAGAGAAAAATTGTTATGACCTTGATGACTTTTGACAATCAATGAAAAATTTACATTTTGTTATGTAATAGTTTTCTGAATTTTGTAATGTTAGTGTATAATTTTGTATTGTCTTGGATATCGTTTTTATTTTTGTTTATAATTTTAGTTTATCTTAGAGGCAATAAATTATGTACTAGGTATTAAGTAATGTTTTCGTACACAGACTATCTGTTTTTGAAAATAAATGATGATGATGAAAGGACAGGCTAAAAAAAATATGGGGTGCGGCTTTTATTTTGGTCTTTTACGAGATAAGTCTAACCAATATTTCGCGGAAAGCAATAGATTCTAGACTAGAAATTGAGTCAACCAGCCAGTCTTCGACCTTTTAGAAGAAATATTTTTTTAAAAAGGGTCGCTTTCTGTGTAAAAATACATCAAAAAATTCCATGACCCGGCAATATGGGCTCTGACAGACCTTTTCTTTTAAGTGTATTAAAAGAAAGGTCTGCCAGTGGTTAACGATCTAGAGATAGTCTATTGGGGTACTCGATAAGGTAGGCATTATTGCAGCCGGCTCTCCCACCTATATTTCTTGGTAGATTTAGTAAGCAGTAACCCGTTTCACCCTTTTTATTTGTCGCAGGGAATTGTTGTAAAAGCATTAAATGATACTGTTATTCAAATTGTTGTACTTCTTTTATTTTTTACTAGCTGTTGCCCGCGGCTTCGCTCGCGTGGATTTCGTATTTATCTTTTTACCGGTTGTCCGAAGCAATGAGATATTTTCCCGTCATTTCGGGGTAATTTTAAACTAAGGAAAAACAGGACTAACCCTGCGCAAATCAATGAGTATAATTCAAGATCCAGCTGAATTTTATATAATATACAGACGTTACTCATAAATTACTCAGAACAGAGAATTTAGCAGCAGTATCCTAACAAATGTAAAGAGAGAGATGAGAGACACCTTTATGTAATATTTCAAAACAGAGCCAATTCGCAGAAGTAATTGAGAAAAACGAAAACCCTCTCCCTCTCTCTCCCTCTCCCCCTCCCTCTATCTCTCCCTCTGTCTCTCCCCCTCCCACTCCCCCTGTCTCTCCCCCTCCCCCTCCTCCCTCTCCCCCTGCCCCTTCCTCTCCCCCTCCCTCTCCCTTTTCATCACCCCCTCCCCCTCCCTCACTCCCTCCCTCTCCCCCTTCCCCTCCTTCTCCCTCTCCCTCTACCTGTACCTGTACCCCTCTACCTCTCTACCTCTCTACCTCTCTACCTCTCTACCTCTCTACCTCTCTACCTCTCTACCTCTCTACCTCTCTACCTCTCTACCTCTCTACCTCTCTACCTCTCTACCTCTCTACCTCTCTACCTCTCTACATCTCTACCTCTCTACCTCTCTACCTCTACCTCTACCTGTCCCTATCCCTGCCCCTATCCCTACCCCTTACGCCAATTTAACCGCTATCCCCAACATACAAATAACACCCATATTTATTTATAGACATTTCAAACCTATCGCACCCCAACTCCATCCCCAGGGGGATGATGGTATTTCATGTCCACCACGTTGGATTTCAAAATTGTTGTAGTTTTCGTAATCAGCGACCCGATAAACCATACAAACGACACCCATATTGATTTTTAGACATTTCAAACCTATCGCACCCCAACTCCATCCCCAGGGGGATGATGGTATTTCACGTCCACCACGTTGGATTTCAAAATTGTTGTAGTTTTCGTAATCAGCGACCCGATAAACCATACAAACGACACCCATATTGATTTTTAGACATTTCAAACCTGTCGCACCCCAACTCCATCCCCAAGGGGATGATGGTATTTCACGTCCACCACGTTTGATTTCAAAATTGTTGTAGTTTTCGTAATCAGCGACCCGATAAACCATACAAACGATACCCATATTGGTTTTTAGATTTTTTCACCCCATTTTCCTTTTTTAGGGGTTGATTTTGGGGTGGAATTTCAATAACAGTGATGAACGTTGCATAGAATTACATCATTAATGCCTAAATAATAAATTATGTGGATTTTACTTTAAAAATAAAGAATTTTCAACTTCATCCCCCTTTTCACCCTTAAGGGTGTCGAATTTTCAAAAACCCTGAGACACGTAATTATTATTTTTTGTCGTCAGCCTAAATACAAATTTTGAAGATCCTAACTTCAAAACTGACGGACTTTCATACAAACTTTCATCCCCTATTTTACCCCCTTAGGGGTGGAATTTTGTAAAACCCTTTCTTAGTGCACCCCTAGGCCTCATAAGGAACCTACATGCCAAATTTGGAATCTCTAGTCCCAGTGGTTTGGGCTGTGCGTTGATATGTCAGTCAGTCAGTCAGTCAGTCAGTCAGTCAGTCAGTCAGTCAGTCAGTCACCTTCTTCTTTTATATATATAGACTATAAAGAGGATATTCAGGGTCACTTGGTTCGTATTTTGTAAAAATCCATTTAGTAATTTTCAATGTAGAGCACTTCAAATTCAACTCTGAATTGTGAAATTTTTTGACGTTTTCTAATAAATTGTTAGATCAAGTAGCAAAAATGTTGTAGTGTGTTATATATTTGTAATCTCCTTGTAGAGCCCTTTCATTAGATACCCCACATGGTATGTTTAAGAGACTTTTGTTTTTTTTTTGTATGACCGTCTTTATGACGTCTCAGTTTCCACCTCCACCACATGCACGCTTGTCGTCTCATATACATCAATTCAGGACATGATACTGAATGCATTGATACTATATATGCTCATTTCCGAGATGACTTGATTTGACTTGACTCAATTTACAATCTATTAACAGTTGGTAAGGTTCGAAGGGTCTGGCAGAATTGATCGGAGGCGAGCGGAGCGAGCTCCGCTCCATTCCGCCATACCCTTCAGGTTAGGTTGACATGAATGCATGCGTATGCCTGCATGCTTGCTTGCTTGTATGCATGATTGCTGTATGCATGCTTGAATGCTTGCTTACTTGTCTGTTAATGGCTAATAGGCGAGCGAAGCAAGCAAAAGAGTTCGGGGCACCCCGACACAGTTGGTTAGGTTCGAAGGGTATGGCGGAATTGAGCGGAGGCGAGCGTAGCGAGCTCCGCTTCATTCCGCTATACCCTTCAGGTTAGGTTGACATGAATGTATGCGCATGTCTGCTTGCCTGCATGCATGCATGCTTGCTTGCTTCCTTGCTTGCTTGCTTGCATGCATGCCTGCTTGCCTTTGCTTGCTTTTTTTTGCATAATGCATGCTAGCTTGTTCATTTACTTAATAACTAATGTGGATACTATAACTAACCAATAAAAATAACGAACTTATATTATATGAAATGGGTATTATACGAAATGATGATTATATGAAAAAAAATTATAGGAAATGTATATTATACGTTTTGAAATTGTATGAAATAATAATATGTGAAATGTCGATTATATGAAATAATTATTATATGAAACAAAATTATATGAAACATTGCGTTGTTATATCAATTAAATGTTATATTAAAAGTTGTTACATAATCTATTACACACGGTGTTGGGTGTTTTATGTTCGTGTTATAAACTCTGCTTTTCACTTTGATTGCGAGGAAATAAAACGTAAACGTAGTTTAGAAAAGCAGTATTTTGTTAATGTTGACCCCATATCTTTCTAATCAGTACTATAAGTGCATAAAATACAATTTTAGGCTGCCTATACCCAGCATAAACTACAACTTTTCGAGCATGAGAAGTGAAAAATATATATATTGTACGTCGTACAAAATATTAACCCTGGCTATGACCCTTAATGCGCAGAACTCAAAAAAATATCGCGGGGGTGAGCGCGACAGCTGGGGCGAGGCGAGCTAATCGTTCATTGGCTCTCCACCTGTCACCCATGCGCAGAAAATAACCGTCAGAGCCAAACTTATCCTGCGTGTGCTATACAGTCGAAATAATCCACCGTGAGAGCAGAAAGGAGCGATAGTGGATAATGTACAAAGCTCATATTGATAGAAAGCCGCAAATCGATGTACGGGATTGCTGTTTGGTACACAGGTACTTAAGGTTACAACAATCATTTTTTCCGGCAGCTCTTAAAAATACTTCCGGGGTGGGGGCAGCTATGACGTCGTAATTTTTTGTATGGGATTTGAAATTTTTTTGTTTAGAAACTTATCGTGTGATATCAAATGAAAGGGCTTCATATGCCGGTTCCAAAAATATACTACACCATTACTTTTCGGCCACCTGTTTTGTAAAAACCTTTGAAATATTTTCACTAAACTTAAGAATCGCGGTCAGAATATTGCTAGGAGTGTTTTAAACAAGTTAGGGGCGATTCTTAAGTTTATTGCAAACGGCCCATCGACTTTTTGTAAAAACTAAGTAATAAAAAGAAATTTTAGGTTGGGCATATGATAGCAACTACGAATACCTTTCTGTATATCTAATTTTACTACTTAAAACACTTCAGATTCCACAAAAAGAGGAAGGAATGAAAATTGAAGAGGCAACTTTGGATTTTTATTATGTCGAGTCAATTTTCACTAATCATGTTTTGGTCTTGGTAATATTCTCACTTGAATGGTCAAGAAACACATACCTGAAAATCACGGCAAGATACTGAGTAAATAAAGAGATATTTCTCTTCAAAATACCCAAAAAAAAATACATATCGTCTTAAGATATTGGAGCGATAGAGACACGGTATCACTTCGTCCTGCTCTCATTTTTAACTGTAGGGAGCTTATATTTACCTACCTCCTTCATTTTATATAAAATTTGAAAGAGGTCAACGTCCACAAGTTGCCTACTCTAATATTACACTAATTAATGAGTGTGTCCGAAAAAGACCTGAAGACTGCTCCGTTTTAATATGGCTGTACTAGTCCACTGATATGGACAATACTCCCTAAAATCCGTTTCATGAGTCAATGCTAATGCTTACCAACACATTTTGCAGCCATGACTCTAAAACCAGAGTGTATTTGACGGAAAAAATAAGATTGTTTTTCAAACTTGTTTTTTCTAACAGGTTTAGCTAATTACTATTGATATAGCTGCAAAGTGTATTGGTAAGCGTTAGCATTGACTCGTGAAACTAATTATCTAATTGACCATCCATTTATCTGGTCATTGTAGTGCCGTGTATTCTCCAACTTCGACACTGGCAAAATTGTCCATGTTGACAGAAGCCATATTACAAATATTTGATTTGAAACTAATTATACAGGGTGTTAATTTGATTGCGTGCCATAGCTCAGGGGTGGCATCATTATCAGTAACTGAACAACTTTTCCTAAAGAACATAGGTCGAAATACGAAAAACCAAATTTGACCTTCCATACAAAATGCGCTATCAGCTGATGCAGTTTCTATGGGAGGTCAAAACTTGATTTTCGTATTTCGATCTATGTTCCTTGGGGAAAGTTGTTCAGTATCAGGAGTACATTCTTCATTTTCTATCAAGAACTAATTAAAAGTCACCTTATATAGTAGACTGGATCAGTGTTTGTCAAGTTCTATTCGTGCCTACTTGATTGACACAATTTTGAGAACTGACTTAAAACTGCTGAGCTGCGCATGCGATAAGCTAGGAAATGGAGAAATCCTATTGGTTGGAATAATCCAGCTCACAGCTTCGCTTCCTCTCGTACAGCTTTAATGGAAAGGCACCCTTACGGGCGGCCAGCCTACATAATAAATACAGCATGCAGTGTCGTTAATTATTAAACTATTGTAGTCAATTTCTTTTTCACTTTATCAGTTCTGGTCGATTAGCGTGGAATTTTTTGTTATGGACACTGAGTTAGGTACCTCCTTGAGAGAACGCACTTTTGAGGGTTCCGTAGTCAACAAGGAACCGTTATAGTTTCGTTATAGCAATCAGGCGGTGGACCTCGCTCATATTCGTTAGGATGGAAGATGTTTATGAAAAAATATAACTTGCTTAACAATAATAATTCCTTAGGCAGCTACGGAACCCTATACTGCCCGTGGCCCGACACGCACTTGGCCGGTTTTTATGCCATAACTTACCTGTTTCATATGCCAAGTTTGCTATATGGACGGCAATTTCAAACGATACTTTCTGTATATCATTCAATGGAGGATATATCCGTCCTATGTCTAAATCACTCTCAGCAACGAATCCAGCACATACCTGAATAAAACACTGAGTTAAAGCATGTAAGGACTGACAATCCCCCTAAAAATAAATAAAACAAAACAAAAATCTATTTATTCAGGCATCTGTGACCCAACAATTTAAAAATACATATTTAAACAAAACAAAATTACAATTTAGAACCAAAATAACAAAAATAAAATTCGATTTGTCCGATATGATTAATTTATGTCAAAATCGAGATAAATTTAAAATCAAACCAGCATAAAACTTACGGAAACTAGATGGTGCTGACAGTGATCTACCAAGTAATCTGCTACGAAAATTTTTTTTTGAAAACTAGTTTGTTTCAAAAACTACTACAGTGGGTAGAGGGAGAAATGCTAATTCCCCGTCCACCTACCAGCGGGAAACCCCAGTAGGTGGACGGGGCATGCCCCGAAATTTGGTATATGTTTTAACAGACCGTTAAAACTTTCCAGATTACTTTAAGCGCCATTATCATTGTATTCTACTATAGTCTGTTTTTATAAAGGTGCAGTAGGAGAATCATCAAGGCTATTTGTTTTAACTAGCTAGTTAAAAAAAATTGAAATTTCGACGGAGTGAATATAAACGTGGTCAACATACATATAGGGCCATTATGGATGTGGCTTCTATAGAGGTGGTTTTTTAAGGGGTTGTGACTATAAAATGTGGTAACGTGGCGTCTTTATGCGTGTTGGCTAAAAATAAGGTCCAATAAAACGCGAAAATAATACAAGAATCAAGTACTGTCAAAAAAACGAAATCAGCCGTCAGTCCAAATTCTTGAAGATGATGCAGGTAACCTCATAAATGACACACATGACATTGAGAATGAGTGGCGTCAGTATTTTAAGGAGTTGTTGAACTAACCACCAGTACTACAACGTATTGATGATGCTGAAGTAGAGATTGATAACACAGATATAGACCCGCCAAGCTTTGAGGAAGTTAGAAATGCAATCATGAAAAACAACAATCGATGGCGTACCAGGAGAATTGTGGAAATATGGTGAAGGAACAGTGCAGTCAAACCTGTATGAGATTATACTTAAGATATGGAAAGACGAGCGACAACTTGTGATATGTAATATGATGGCTATCTGCCCAATTCATAACATATGGTCTTAAAAGGAATGCTCAAATCTCTCAATGGCATACAAAAAGCTCTCATACGTTCTCCTGGCCCGTTTTGAGCTATTGGCCGAAAGCATTTTGAGGACTACCAGTGTGGATTCAGACGTAACCATAGTACAGTGGATCAGATCTTTCTTTTAAAACATCTAATGGAGAAAAAAATGGGAATATGCACAAGGTATTAAAGGTACAGTTGGTACCACGTCAGGCTTGACACTTTGGACTTTGTAACGCCTTTATTTCAACAGACGTAGAAGCTAAAACCGCGCTGCGAGTGTCGGACTTGACCTGTTGTTGGCTGTACTAACACAAAGATCAATTTATTTTCTCTATAAGTACTACTCCTTGTTGACACTCCAGGTCTATTAGGATGAAATACTTAAGTTACTACCTTACTGTATTGACCGTTTGTTGTCAGAATAAATAAAATAAAATAAATATTCACTCTTTGTTTGTTGATTTTAAAAAAGCATACGACAACGTTGACAGAACGACACTCTCTGCAATATTTCACTATTTTACGATCCCACAGAAAATAGTTACAATGATAAAGGACACCACTAGCATCAGTAAAATGAGAGTGAGAGTAGAGACCAGCGTCACGGAAGAGTTCGACGTCGTTACTGGGCTTAAACAGGGAGACGCGTTGTCACCGTTACTGTTCAATTTAGTACTTGAACACGTCATACGAAGGGTTATGTTGTTAGATGGCGGAGATAAGTTGAACGGGAAAAAAAAAATAGTAATCGGTTACGAGGACGATCTGGCGTTAATTGGACAGCGCAAAGACGAACTAAGGGCCATGGTTGAAACTCCAGAGGCGTAAGGTAAGTTGGTTGGACTCAGCATTAACCGGGATATAACCGTTGACTATTCCATATAAAAAGGTATAAGAACGTTTGACAAAAACGAAAGGATCTTGTAGTAAATGGCACCACCTACAAAGGTGTGAGCAAATTTAGGTACCTTGAGATTACAGTAAATGATACCAATCAACGCGAAGAGGAAATACATATTCAGGTTCAGAATGCCTTAAGATGTTCTGCAGCTCTGAACGAGGTGTTGGTGTCTAAACTGGTGAGCAGGAAAACTAAGGTTCGGATCTACAAGACCGTGATCAGACCTTAGACTAGAGTATTTTTAACGTTCTGACGATTCCGTCGATAACAGTGGTTTATTACTTGTTTGCCGTCATGGAATATGGTATGAGATCAAAGTGAAAAATGAGGAAGAAGATTTCTGGAGAAATTGACTATTCTTTGACAAAACATTTTCTTCACCCAGATAACCAACGCGTTGGTGTCTGCACACTCAAAAAGCTCTGCACACTCAAAAAGCCAGAGTGCGACTAGAACTGTTCATCAAGGCGGCAAATTGGTGTCTTGTACCCGAACACCTTTGATCCCATACCAAAGCTCCATGACGGCACATTTGTGCAAAACCACTGTCATCGACGGAATCGTCGGACCGTCGTCAAGAATACTCTATACCAAATCGTGTTTTTCGGCCACAATGCACCAGCACATGGAGCTGAACCTGTAAACGCTGCTTTCTGGGAACACAACATCTCACGATTAGATGGGCCTGCCGGCTCGCCCTATCTGGTACGCATAAGATGCTCTTAAGCTATCTGTTTGGAATTGTCAGCCTAGAATAAGGAAGCTGCAATTTAAGAACGTGACAGGCTCCCGCTGGAGTCACTGGATAACTTGGTCCGTAGCGTACCCAGAAAGATTTCCGCATGTGTTTGAGCCAGGGGAAGAGACAAACAGACAAAATTCCAAAACTGACCAGAATGGATTCTACCTATTACCTTTTTTGTGACGCCCTAAATCAAATTATAGATTTCAATGTACAGATTCGGCGAGTTTACGATTTTATTACCTATATGTATAGATAAGTAATATGGAACACATTTTTGAGGAACTTTTTTTTTTCCACGATGACAATAACTTTAAGTAATTATGTGAAACAAATATGTAGCCACCTTCCGCAACAATGATGGATGCTATGTACTCACTGTGCACCGCCCGCCCGCCCGCAAATAAATGCGCATGCGCAGGCAACTGCAACACAGCAACCACTCAAAAACACTCTACATGTGTTTCGCCTCTACACGAGGCATCCTCAGGAGATCCGACCGACATCTCCTGAGAATGCCTCGTGTAGAGGCGAAACACATGTAGAGTGTTTTTGAGTGGTTGCTGTGTTGCAGTTGCCTGCGCATGCGCATTTATTTGGGGCGGGCAGTGCACAGTGAGTACATAGCATCCATCATTGTTGCGGAAGGTGGCTACATATTTGTTTCACATAATTACTTTGAGATGGACTTCCGCAAAGTAACGCCTGATTCTATCAACTACGACAATAACTTTCTCGCGAACATCTACTGCACTTTTAAAAAAGCAGCAGCCAAGTTAAAAGGAGGGAAACATAAGAGAACCCGTATTTAAGGTTACCACAATCACACCCAGACCTCTAATGGCCCATCCACACTTACGCCAATATTCTCATGAGAAAGTTCGAGACAGTTAGTTAGTTAGTTCGATAAAACTGATCGAGCCAGATAAAACTATAGGTAAAAAGTTTTCCGTAAGAAAATAGGTCGAAACACGAAAAAAAATGTTCTTCCCACACAAACTGCACCAGCTGATTGTGTATTTTGTATGGGAGATTTAAAAAATAAGTATTTCGACCTGTGTTCCTTAGGGAAAGTTGTTCAGTTTCATGGTCATAGTTACAGGCTAAAATAATGCTATTTTTTACACATTGTATAAAAATGAAACCTATATCGAAGGACTAATTTTTATAGTTTCAATATCACTTACTTCTGTATGAAAGCGTGTATGAAAGGGTTGATGAAAGTAGAGGAAGCGAGGTAAATATGTCAAGATCGTAGCAGGTGGAGGGCGGAAAGAGGCGTGATTTTATGTATGTATGTATGTATCACCCCCAAATGTTACAAAACACAGCAAGACATACCCGCGCCGCGTCCAAAAAGTATTTCTCTGGTATTTGATGTGAGGCTGCACAAATGACTCCTAGCGCAATACCAGGGAACACGTATGCGTTGTTACCTTGTCCCGTCATATACGTTTTGCCCTTATAGTTGACTGGCGGGAACGGAGAACCTGATGCGAATACACAACGACCCTGGAAACGTAAGGTAAAGAAGCAGGACATGACCTGATCTGTTCTTGCAGCTATTCCAGCTAAATGAAGTCCGAGTGTGTTTGGTTTCAATCGAGAAGTTGTGGGAAACTTTAAACAAGGAAAAACACTTCTATATTTAAGGTGTTTTTTTTTATAATTCATCGAATCTGAATAAGCAAGCTGGAAACCGTTTGATAACCTCCGGTTGGTCATAAATGCGTGTAATCCGACTTCACACCGTTCCAGGAGCTGAGCACAACTTTTGGGAGTCAAATAACCGCGAAATTTTTGCTCTGGTTTTAGTTTTTTGCTTGTAGCTCGAAAACGGTACGTCGCACGAAATTTTTAATTGTTCCTATATTCAAGAGGGTTAAATTCTGCGTCGATTGAACATCTTATTATGTACTTAACCGGAGGTCATAAAATGGTTTCCAGCTTGCTGGAAATTAATTTATCAAAACGCTTTTTTTTATCTTATTTGATTACTCTATGCATTTTAGATGACTGCTTGAACTTTTACTTTGTATAAAATAAAATAAAGGTTATTTTTTTATTTCTTAACATTTCTTTTTGAGTTAATAAATTAAAAAAAAATAAGGCATATAATATGACCCTAAATCTTTTGACATGGATAAGTCTATGCATTTTGTGCAAAATGGATATAGGTCCTCTATATCGAGCTTTAGAAAAGTCAGAGGGTGATGGGAGTTGTGTGAGAGGAGGGGGAGTGAGCGGGGAAGTGGGGGGCTTGTGGGGAAGGGTGAGGTAAGAGGGATAGGGGAGGGGAGGTAAGGGTGAGGGGGGGTGAGTGAACGTGGGTGGGAGCTTGACGTGATCTTGACTGTACCACAGATTAAATAATAGTAAACTAACGTTTACAGATCCGTCATTCTCAGGCTGGGTGCCGACAAATTTCAACCTTACAGTCTAAGCATAAAGTCGATACTTGCAGTGTAAGGAGTGTACCGCTTAGGACACGCTTTTAACTCGCGGGTGATCGCGGACAGGTGGGCTAAGGCGACAATTTTAGTCACTTTATGAGATATTGAGAGAGATGCAAGTAGGTATGTAATATTGTTCAATCAAACATGCAAATGCTTACTTACCTATTTTGCCGCCATAAGCTTAAGATGACATAAAGAAAAGTAAAATCGACTGCCTTGGGTAGACGCATTTCCGCGCCGCGTTGCATACCTACTATGCGGAGTGTCACAGGCCACACCTGATTGAATTCAAAGACTAATTCGGCATACATTGCTCGTTGAAGTAAGAATATTGCAATTAACATAACCAAGCCTCCCAGCAATGTATCCCAAATTAGTCTTTGCATTCAGCTAGGTGTGATCACTCCACCAGGGTTTTTTTTTGGCACTACGTACAATTTGAATATTATCCTACCTCCGTATTGTCATAGGCTTCCTGCGCGGTGCACTCAGCATTCGATGTAGGGTTGGACAAGGCAAATATGATCGGCCTTTCACAGTTCTTGGCCATTTGTTGAAGTATTGCTGGTTTAAAAGCTCCACCGCGTGTCGAAGCACCTGAAATCAAATTTTAGTGCAGTATTCCAAACCTTGAGTAGTATCAGTAAGTTAAGGTCTTTGTGAAATCAACATAACATCCCATGAAAAAAAGACGTCCACTACAGGACAGGGAGCTTCCTCCAGAAATCTAGCTTTTGCTGGAAAAATGTGGTGGGGAAGTACCATAGTCACCTCGCTTATCAGCGTTACGACTGGCACCATGGACCGCGGTTGTAGGTGACCGCAGTAAGTAAGATGTAAGATACAAAGGAGGACGCTGCTGCCCATCCTCTTTTTAACCTTTAGTCGCCTCTTACGACATCCACGGGTATGTATAGGTTGGTACTATTCTTTGCCGGCACCACACAGGTCTTTGTGAAATAGTGCACATAATTTTAGTGTGTTTCTCAAACCATGAAACTGGACAACATTTTTAAAAGAACTTAGGTTAAAATACGAAAAAAAAACTTCTCATAGAGATTGCGTCAGCTGACAGCGTATTTTGTACGGGAGGTCAAAACAATTTTTTCGTGTTTCGACCTATATAAGGTGTTTTAATTAGACCCAAATATTGGTTCCGATACCAAAATGGTAAAAAAAATAAACCCTTATGGTGCGACTTTGTCTGTCTGTCTGTCTGTCACACCTATATATCTCAACAACCACTCATGCTGTCGACTTGAAATTTGGAATAGTTTTAGAAGATGGTTAATTTCTATAAGCTAGTTTTCGAAAAAAATGCCAAATACAATACCGCTAAATATCGTAAAATGAACACTCCGTATCAGCACAAATAAATAGTCGTAAGCCAATCGCGCGCAAGCCGAGAGCGCGGGTTCGGGCGGTTTAGGCTCGGTTTTGGGCTCTTAGTATAGTGGTGATCATTATTACAGGATTATTGCAAAGAATAACTTATTTTTTGTTTGAAATTAATAAAAAAAAACTATTGTCGATTTTTTTAAAACTTTGAAAAACCTGTTTCTCTATTCATCATAACATCCCATGAAACATCCACTACAGGACAGGGAGCTCCCTCTAGAATTCTAGCTTTTGCTGGAAAAATGTGGAGGGGAAGTACCATAGTCACCTCGCTTGTTAGCGTTACGGCTGGCACCATGGACCGCGGTTGTAGGTGACCGCAGTAAGTAGATGTTACATATAAAGGAGGATGCTGCTGCCCATCCTCCAGTTAACCCTTAGTCGCCTCTTACGACACCCACGGGTATGTCTGGGTTGGTACTATTCTTTGCCGGCACCACACGGGACGTTTCTCTATTATACAGCGTGAATTTTTATTCGTTTCAAACCCGAAGCCCAGTGATTCTACTCATGAAAACAAGCAACTTTCCCGAAGAAAAAAATTTTTTTTTTTTTTTTTTTTACCTTCCCATACAAAATGAGTCGATCACATGACCACTTTACGATGGGGAGACGAAAAATTTTAATCGTATCTTATAGTTTCAGACTTTCCCATACTGACTCTTCCCGATGGATCTTCCTGTAGAATTGGTAATTTTGTCTTTACCCGGAATTTTATCAAATCACTCAGGGATTTCACCAAGTCCCTAATTTTATCATACCACTGCGACATATCCATGGTATTGATTCATCATCATAACATCCCATGAAATGTCCACTACAGGACAGGGAGCTCCCTCCAGAATTCTAGCTTTTGAAATGTAGAGGGGAAGTACCTACCGTAGACACCGTAGTCACCTCGATTGTTAGCGTTACGGCTGGCACCATAGACCGCGGTTGTAGGTGACCGCAGTAAATAAGATGTAAGATACAAAGGAGGATGCTGCTGCCCATCCTCCAATTTATAACCCTTAGTCGCCTCTTACGACACCCACGGGTATGTATGGGTTGGTACTATTCTTTGCCGGCACCACACGGGACAGTGGTATTGATTATAAACCCAAATCGATAAGCAACTAATGAAGCATTTTGATCTAGAGATATCGACTGAATGGTCTACTGGATGGCTTGCAATTCTTAGATTAAAATTAAAATTTAATTAAATTACAATTAATTATTAATAGTAGTTTATGCAACGGTACATAATGAGGGGTATAAAACTCGAGTGTCGGTTTATGGGACGCAGGCGAGCGTAGCGAGCCAAGTTCCATAATAGAAGACACGAGTGTTTTATACCTAATTATGTGGAGTTGCATACACAACTTTATCTACTCTCATATCGTGAATCCTAAAATAATGTGTTCAAAAACAAACCCTATTGTTTGTCTCTTTTTCCGGTGATAACTGCTAAGCGAAGTTCCTATAGCTGCTTTAAAAACACTCGAAGGCAAATCGGAAACGATTTTATCACTTATTTAATTACAAAACTAATAAAATTATGTAACTACAACTTTTGTTTGCTGAGGTTTCCATTATTGCAATGAAACCTCATTGCAGCCACAGAGTACAAACACATCAAGCTGTCAATGGCGCGCCTATAAAAATTAAAAAATGTTTTAAAAGGTCTCCCGCGATGACTGTTAGTAAATTCAATACTTCATAATACACTCCCACAGATAAAAAAATGCTGCTTAGAGTGTTTCTAAGCACAGATTGACATTATGAAGATGTTAACCTACAATTTTTTAACGCATTATTGAGGATTAACGATATGAGAGTAGATAAAATTCTTTATTTCCCTTTACAAAGTTGGGTACTTATTTTAGGGGTGATACCTCCTTTTAAGCTCGAAAAGGCCTGTGTTAGGAAGTATCACTCTTCCGTTAATCAATTCCGATAATTCAATTATTATTGCCTGATTAATCGGCATTGGTCGATAGATCAACTTAAACACGATTTATACCTGAATCTAGATTTAATGACACCCTAGGAAAACCTAGGCGTATATATCAAGCAAAGATGTAATTTAAATCTTTTGTATCTACGAGTACTTACCAATAAGAACAGAAGCTTTTATCTCCGCAACAAGTTTTGCAAAGTCATTCGATGGGGGCATATCTTTCCCAAATTGTTTAGCGTGACTCGGTATAGGCTTATCCCGCTTATTGGACAAAAAACCATCCGCGTCAAACATGTATATCCTGGCTTGCGCCTCTTTCTCTCCCATGCCTTCTTCTTTCATGGCATCAACGCAGAGATTCGCAATACCAGCTGATGCCTGATGAACAAATATTCAAGTTACTTAAGACTAAAAACGCATTGCAGCTTGGCCATAGGATAATTTGCAGCGCCCTCAGAGTCTAATTGAACGGTGGAAAGATATGGCGCTCTAACCCTGTACTGGCTCCATTCAAAAACATTTACAGTGTGGTGATAGAGGAACATAGATTTAAAAAAATACTTACGGATCCAGCGCCAAGAAAAAGTATGACATCTTCTGACATTTTCTTTTTGGTGATTCTTTGCGCGGTCAACAACCCTGCGACAGCCACACTTGCTGTCCCTTGGATATCATCGTTGAAGGTGCAGAATGAATTTCTGTACTTATCCAGCAACCTTGTAGCGTTTTGGATAGCAAAATCTTCAAACTTAAAAAAAAAAACTGGTTGGCTATATGTGATACAGCCGTAAGTTTTACGTGGATAATTCTATGTCATCACTATCATTATAACATCCCACAAAACGTCCACTACAGGACAGGGTGCTCGCTCCAGAATTCTAGCTTTAGTGGAAAAATGTGGAGGGGAAGTACCATAGTCACCTCGCTTGTTAGCGTTACGGCTGGCACCATAGACCGCGGTGGTTGGTGACCGCAGTAAGTAAGATTTAAGAAACAAAAGAGGATGCTGCTGCCCATCCTCCAGTTAACCCTTAGTCGCTTTTTACGACACCCACGGGTATGTATGGGTTGGTACTATTCTTTGCCGGCCCCACACGGGACAATGATGGTTGCGAGTGCTAAAATTAGCTAACAAAATCCAAATATCACAAAGCGAAATCAAATATTAGACAGTTTCAATTTTAATTTTAGTCACTAACAATATCAATACCAGAATAATTCATCATCATCATTTTTCTATTGATATTTATAATAATTATTAATATTGTGATGAGACGAGAGACGTCTAGTGCCTTCTTGCTTTAACCAACTGGAAGTTGTATGCTGACAGAGACCTTAACATGACATAAATAACAAACTTACTTGAATAAGAGTATTAGGGCCGTATCGAATAACGCATGCTTTCATGAACTCGTCAACAAACTCATCATATTGCTGCCCTGAGACTCTTTTCTGGCGAATCCCAATATACAGTGGGTCTGTGATGAGTCTCTGCAATATTCAAAGACATTCAGCTCCTTTCGGTCTATTAGGTCCAGTTCCACGAACCTCCATTTCCGCGAACGTCCATTTCCGTGAAAGTCCATTTCTGTGAAAGTCCATTTTTCGAAGTCCGTATTTCAAACTTAAACTTAACCTAACCCCCACCCCTCTTCTACCAACATGAAGAAGGGTTTTGAAACATCGTTGTTTTTGAAGATGGTGACTTAAAAATTGGTTTTTAGACGTACTAATGCAAATAAAATTGTTTTAGCATTTTTTGAAATTCTCCCCTTTTGGGGAAATTCGAGGGGTTAAGAAACAGTGACTTGAAAAAATAAGTTGAAAATTTTTTCACAGAAATGGACGTTCGCGGAACTGGACCTAATAGACCGAAAGGATTCAGCTTTGCATTGTACCACCATCACCCTTCCTCTTAGTGGGACTAGACGAGGTCGGGGTTCCACCTCTACTTCATTGATCTACCACCTATCCGCACAAAGCAGCTTCAGCATTTTTAATGCACACAGCTAGGAAGTGGAACTCAATCCCTGCCAAACAATTTAATCTGGATCTTTACAAGGCTAGAGCGAACAGACATTATCTAAGGAAACATGTTACATCTTGGACCCCATCGTCGCTTACCACCAGGTGAGATCAGGGTCAAATGCTCACCTATTTCACATAAAAAAGCTTACCTCGGTATTGGTGCCAACGTCCAACACAACGGGCAGACATTGATTTGGCTTGACGCCTCCGAGCATCGTGTACAAGGCTAGCTTTCCTATGGGAATGCCCATGCCGTAAGCTCCTAGGTCACCTAGACCTAATATTCTTTCACCATCGGTTACACATACTGCTCTCACATCATGCTCTGGCCTAAAATATTAGTAAGTTTAGATACTTTCACAGAGACATTGGTAGATATAGATCATTCATTAAGACCAGAAACAATGTGGGACCAATGATACTCCCTTGAAGGACCCAAAATTTATGGAAAGTTCTTCACTAGTAAAATAATCAATTCTCATTAATTGATAGGCAGTGATTATTAAGACAGTTAAACAATTTTAAGCAGATACCCAAATAGAATAATACTGCCACCAGGAAAAACAGCCCTTTTTGATTCCAGAATGTTAGTGAGAATTTATAATAATTTACCTTTGGATTTTAGAGATTTGCCAATAATAATATTTAAAAAAAAATATATTTGACTGGTTATGTGACAAATGCTTTTACACACTTAAAGAATTTTATGACTGTAAATAATTAATCTATTTTAATGTATTGATTTCTGAATTTTTTTTATGTGATGTATTTCAATAATGTAATGGTTTTAGGTTTTAATTTGTTAAATTTATAGGTAGGTACAAATATTTGCAGATTAATTATAATCTAAATGTTCAGGAATTCACAACTGCTTTAATGACATCCTTTTATACTGCATTTATTGCAAATAAATAATTTCATTTCATTTCAAAAAAGTTCAGATATCTAATTTCATATAAGTAGTTCACAGTTTTAAGGTAAGGGGATCGAGACCGTGTCAGAGGCTTTAACAAAATTTGAAAAAAAAAGCACAAAGAAATGAAAGCTATTGATAAGGTTAAGAGATAAAGATAATTTAACTATAACCAACTGGTTCCAGAATGACACACATTCCCGGTGAGTTACATAAAAAAAATTATAATAAAGATTAATCTCCGACGTTTTTTGAGTAACTTGCAGGAATGTTAGAAAGTTTATTATTTTAGATTTGAAGGCAACATTCAAGTTGATCATAACACAAAAAAAGATATGATTTTTTTAAATCGCTTCGTCAGAAAATTTTAATAAAAATTTCAAAAAATTTATACTCGAAAACTACAAATAATCGTGGAACATACATGGGGGTGATTTGGATACCCCTTAGCATGAGGCATCGAAATTTTTCTTTTAGACGTCTATCAATGGACCATCCTGTATAAACGTCTACCCAATTTAGGGTGCCTGTCCATTAACGCGGAGCGAGCTGGCGGAGCGGAGAAACGAGGAAATACTTATTAACCAATAGGATTTCGGAGCGATTGCGGGCGATTGTTGAGCGGAGTTTTTATGCAACCCTATTGGTTAATATTTCGCTCCATCAGCTCGCTCCGCGTCAAGGGTTTATGCGCAGAACTCAAAAATGAGTCACGTGGTCATGGGGGTGCACGAAGCAGGGCGTAGGTATCGTGATTGCTTCCCGCCTGTTACCAACGCGCAGAAAATAACATTGTCAGCATCGTTCTTTTGTGCCGCGTATTATAACAAAAAGATACCTATGGCTGTGCCTATGGGACAATTTACTTGGAGCTTTGCTATCATTATAAACTAAAAGAACTTCTATACCTAAATTTTTTTAGCATGGCAAAAGCTTACCAATACATTTTGTGCTTCATGATTAATAGTAATCAGCTAAAGCTGTCAGAAAAAACAAGTTTGTAAAACAATGTTATTTTTTCTATCAAATATACTCTGGTTTGTCTGGTTCGTGGTAGTTTGTCTGGTTCTATGACTGCAAAATGTGATGGTAAGCGTTTGCCATGCTAAAAATTTTAGGTATACTTACTTACCAATTTCTTATAACGTTCAGTACGTTTCCTTTATCATGAATTGAAAGAAATAATCCCCTGGGTCTCCTATATGCCAGACCAAACCTCTGACAAGCCTGACCCACTGTTGGCGTATAGACCAGTGGTAAATACTTTTCAATATTTCGACTTAATAAACTATAAAACAACCTTTCGTTGGTATCCTGCAAAAATATAGGGTGACTTTTAATTAGTTCTTGATAGCAAAAGATAAGCACGTCGACCTCATCGCTGTCTTCAAGACTAGATCGAGGTCAAGAGTAAGCCCAATGAAGATAAAAAAAATGTACTCATGATACTCGTACTGAACAAATTTCCCCAAGGAACATAGATCGAAATACGAAAAAAAAATTGCCACTCCCATACTGAATTGCCGATTTTGTTTTGCTATGAAGATTCAAAATTATTTATTTATATTTTAAACTTTGTTCCTTATGGGGAAAATTGTATAGTATTATGAGTAAACGACTGTGAGTGTACTACGTCGGATAAACTCACGTTTTATATTGAAAGCTTAGAACTGACACGTTTCGATCGTGTACGAGGATCTAAGTCGACGTCCGAATTTCAACCGGAATTGGGTGGTAGTTGTCGCAGGCGTGGAAACGAGTGCTACGTACGGTGACCCCTGCAATTTCACTTACGATCTTAAAAAGTGATGATATCGTCAGTGTCTGGTGTAGGTACCACCGTCTCGCAAAATAAGGAGCAAGAGAATCCATCAAACTTCTCCCGCCCCGCGTCCTCCCGAGATCTCCGCTCGCGCTCAACTTGCAACGTGCAACGTAGTGCTAGCGTAATCCTATCCTACTAATATTATAAACGCGAAAGTTTGTTAGTATGGATGGATGTTTGTTACTCTTTCACGTTAAAACTACGGAATGGATTTTAATGAAACTTTACAATAATATAGCTTATACATCAGAATAACACATAGGCTACAATTTATAAACCTGCGCAGACGAAGTCGCGGGCAACAGCTAGTATTATATATTCTTTGGTAGTGCTCGGCGGAACACGGAGACAGACGGCGGTCCGTGAAACTACTGACCTCCCTGAAGAAGATCCTCGTACAGAATCGAAACGTGTCGATCCTATGCCGACAATATACGGTGACTTTTAATTAGTTCTTGATAGCAAAAGGTATGCATGTACTCATGATACTGAACAACTTTTGCCAAGAAACATAGGTCGAAATACGAAAAACCAAATTTGACCTCCCATACAGAATGCGCTATCAGCTGATGCAGTTTCTATGGGAGCCCAAAACTTGATTTTCGTATTTATTTCGACCTATGTTTCTTGGGTAAAGTTGTTTACTATAAAGAGTACATTCATACCTTTTTCTATCAAGAACTAATTAAAAGTCACCCTATATAAAACGTCAAAATTGGTTTTGGTCTATGACGTATGTTTCTTGGCAAAAATTGTTCAGTTTTGTGAAAGAAAACTGGTCAAGTGCGAGTCGGACTCAAAAAATCTGACACGGTAAGTCACTGAAATTTCAATTAATACAATTAATGTTATGTGGTGGTACGAAACCGTCGGTGCCGAAACCGTCGGTGCCGAAACCGTCGGTGCCGAAACCGTCGGTGCGCGACTCCAACTCCTTATCCTTTATTGTACACGAAAACATTTACAATATAAACACAAGTGAAATATAATTATAATGGCGAGCTTAACTCAAAACTGAGTTTTCTACCAGCTAACCTTAGATAGAAGAAGCAAGTAGGTATACAAAATCAACGGGCAAAGACAAGTGTACAACACACGAATTAAAATCTAAATCGAGATTCCTAATCATCTCAATCAGGTTGAAAAATTAGAAACAATATTGGCTTCCCCATCCAAACTTAAGCCGTCAATACTGGAATTTGTAAAGGACGACCAAAACCTTTCTCATTTTTGGACCTATGTTTTAATTCTGTTTCCAAAATTGGTTTTGGTTCAGTTTCGAAAGTGGCCGAAGCGGTTTCTTAACCTCCAAAGCCCCGTTGTGCGGAAACGGGAACACCTTATGTCACCCCTATGTCAATTTCCCATAGAGTACCCGGAAAATGGAAAATTTATGAAAATTGTTTTGAAGTTTATTCAAATAATATACCTTACTAGCGGCCCGCCCCGGCTTCGCAGGGGTACTAATCTACGGGTAGAGTGGTAGAGTGGTGCCTTTTATTACGATATTATGACGTAGTCTTCAACTTGCTACACAATTTTTAAAACATTATAAAATATTTCGTTGTACACAGCATTTATAACTTCTTCAGGATTAGGTGCAAAAATGAATATATTGAGTTTTGATGTCACACGTGACAGGGCCACATACAATTGCCCGTATTAAAGACAGGAGCATCGAAGAAAATTATTTTCCCTATGTTATTGTTGACTGATGACATTATCGAATCGTATACATTTTTTTGCTCTGGATTCAAACGACACTCATTTTGAACTATCTGTAAAAGTCGAGAATGGTTGAACATATCTAAAATTTTAAAAACTAGGCTTCGGACGACCGACCAGTCGCAACGACGACGTGTGCCCTCCGTGTGTGCCCCCAGTGCCCCGTGAAGCTCATTCTAGGACTTTAATTAGAGTGATTTTAATATTGTGATATCTTCTGAGATATTCATTTAAATAACATGATGACAAGGACAATTTTGATCTATGTTCATTGCTAATTATTACTAACCTTTTAAATTAGATAAGGATCCGTACCTAAGGGCAAAAATACGTTCAAAAATGTTTACTTACATACAACTCCGCCAAATAGAGGTATTTGTTCATATTATTTTTGTATCTACTTATAGAAGCTGTGCAGATTTCAAGCTGTTCCTGTTGAGTTTTAAAAGAAGCCGCTAAAAGGCCGTGGAGGCCGAGGGCTTGTCTCTCCGCTAGCGTGAAAGCTAACCCCTGTAAATGAACGAAAATGTATGGCTGAATGGGTACCTATGGTATGGTTACGACTAAGAATAGTACAAACCCATCTCTACCAGTGGGTGTCGTAAAAGACGACAAAGGGAGGTTGAATAACAGGAGTACAAGGTTCAAAAGACCAAGATAATTATGTACAGTGATGAA
Organism: Athrips mouffetella; assembly: GCA_947532105.1. NCBI lineage: Eukaryota > Metazoa > Arthropoda > Insecta > Lepidoptera > Gelechiidae > Athrips > Athrips mouffetella. The sequence goes on along the minus strand of OX383964.1, from coordinate 2,502,232 downwards.
ATAGAAGTTTAAAGCGACGCAGCCGCAATCAACACTTCACACAAGCGAAGTCGTAGAGCACAGCTAGTTACGTATAAGGAAAAAGTTGTGGTAAACTGACTAGGCGTCAATCTATCTTTGAAAGCCTTGTCTGTAAGACGCACCGTTTTCAAGTTGCTAGCAAAAAACCCAAAAAAAGGACCTTTCTCGATCTCTCCTGCGAGTAGCCCTAACAATGATCGAGAGGAATTTATTTGAGGTTGTGAAGAGGGTCAACGACTACACAAAGCTAAAACTTTTGGTATCAAATAAATTAGTTCCGCTAGTGTTTTCATTCTTGTCTCATTATTAGAATCTGTTCCAAGTTCTTTAAACTTTTGAATCAGACAAAAGAGTGTAACCCTGGCAGTACTATGCCGCAAAGTGATGTACCTACCGACAGTAAGTGAATGCCCACCTCTTAAGAATAAAAATAATTCAAGTAGTTACGAAACTGGTTGTACTCGTAACTTCAACCTGGTGCATCAGAATGGGCAAAGAACAGAACTACAAATGGAGCTATTCATAAATTGTAGTAAAAATTCATATTTTGAGTGTAACGGAAGTGATTTTTGTTTGACACGGTTTGTCCCCACCGGGACACGAACCCAGAACACTAGATAAAGAGGGTAGTTCAGTAGAGGTACACACCTTATTCAACCGTGGATCCCTGACATGGTCGATGCCTCGTACCATGTTTGGTATTACACGGTCCCCCACGGCATATCTACACTGTGTTGTGGGTCCTACATACACCGGAGGCTTATCTTTTTTTGTGGCAGGTAAACATCTTAAAGTTTTAAGGGTAAGAGTGCACCTGAAAGCAATTAACTACGTCGAAGTAATGTAGCCTGATTAGAATGACAGAAGTGAGAGCAGGACAAGGAGGTATGGTGCTCTGATATTCCAGCAAAACACAAAACACATTGTAAAAATGCGACTCTTAAAGTAGGCCGAGCTGCAGTGGTTTCTTGCCGTTTCTTTTACGCTGCTATAGCACGATCCGAAACGGCGTAGACTCGGTCTATTTGCATTGTATTCTGCATGACATTCAATAAGAATTCTGTAAAGAATCTACTGTCCCGTGTGGTGCCGGCAAAGAATAATACCAAACCCATACATACCCGTGGGTGTCGTAAGAGGCGACTAAGGGTTATAATCTGGAGGATGGTTAGCAGCATCCTCCTTTGTATCTTAAATCTTACTTACTGCGGTCACCTACAACCGCGGTCTATGGTGCCAGCCGTAAGGCTAAAAAGCGAGGTGACTATGGTACTTCCCCTCTACATTTTTCCAGCAAAAGCTAGAATTCTGGAGGGAGCTCCCTGTAGTGGACGTTTCATGGGATGTTATGATGATGATCATTATGATGAAATAATCTACTTTGAATAAAATTATCTGAATCTGGACGGAGCGATGCGCTACACATTGGAGCGACAGAGACACGTATCGATCCGACCTGCTCTCACGCATAGTTTTTCCTGATGTCATTAATCAAGCTATTGTTTCGACTGTAAATACTTTAAAACACAGCAAAACGATTACAGTTAGGCACTATAACATTATACTAAACAGTAAAACTATACGGGGCACGAAACTTCGATGCTGACCGTTAAATGTAAAAAAAAATGGGGGAGCGCGTGATAAGTGTGCGAATCGTTCATCTCCACGAGGGCCACTCATGCACAGAACTCCACGAGGGCCACTCATGCGCAGAAAAATAACTGTCAGCATCAAAGTTTATTTGTAAGTAGGTAAGGTAAGTACTTAGTTTTAGGCTTCTAATCTAACGCTATAGTTTTTTGAGCCACTTTTTTTTAAATGGTCCTAAGGACATGACCCTCTACAGGTGGCTATATAGCTTAGCGCGGCGCTTGAAGCCTAATCACTTGCAAGGTGACCGTAGGTACTAGAGGTGAGTCGCTTAGAGAATCCTATACTCACTTCAGTTTGGTACCCTATAGGTTTTGGTTGGATTCATAAATGTATGGAAATGGGGACATCCCCCCCCCCCCTATGTTTTGATGTGTACTGTAGTCAAGGCTAAAAATTTTACAACTTCAAGGGTTCATAGACCTTCTTTCGTTTTCCTTGCCTCTTCTCTTCCCAAGGGTCCATGAACATTAATCAATCAGTATTTCTAGTCGATCCACGTGGCCCTTAAGCAAGTCCGTGGGACCCCTATTTCTGTTTGCGAGGTTTACAAGAGAACCTAACATACCTACCCTATCTCTTTTTTTATGTTACAAGTGAGCAAACGAGCAGGTGGGCCACCTGATGGTAAGTGATCTCCACCGCCCATTGCACCCACTGTCTTAATAATGACATACTTTGACGCTAATAAGACAGAATAGCGCGTCGCACACCCTGAGAACTAAGCTGTTATGTCTCATGTGCCAGCAATTTCACTGGCTCACTTAGCCTTCAAACCGAAACACAGCAGTGCAAACACTGCTGCTTTACGGCAGAAATAGGTAAGAAGGTGGTACTTCCCTGACGAACTTTGCACAAAAGCCCTACCAACTAAAAACACCTCTCGTTTTAGTCCGGTTTGTCTCTTGAATCAGGCGCTCTAAGCGCTAAACAAGCCACCTTCATTGCGTATTCAAACTTTATAATCCACTAAATAGAGAATAAAAGTGAAGGGTTAGCTTACAAACGGTCCAACAACTCCAAATTTTTGATATTTGTCTAGGATAGTTAGTAAGTGTTAAAATACAAAATGCACGATTCTCCCCCCTTCGCGCCCCCCACGATATTTTTCACTTACATATTCGGTTACATGAATTTTAGCTAGAAATGTGTGCCCCCCGTCTATTCAGTGGATTATTACTCTAAACATAAAACTTTAGCCACTTTTTACCCAACAAACTTTAGGAACAATTTTGTAAAGACAACAAAACAACTTCGATTATATACGTACAGATTGGATTTCGCAAATACTGAAAACATTTTCAAGTGTAATTATAAATAGACATTAGAAAATATAATTATCGTAAATTAGATATAATTATTAGATTTATCTAAACATAATTTCTTAAAAACTCAACGTAACAAAATTCTGATTTATTATCATCTGTCAGTTTTCTTCTTTCTTCTGTCGTTATTATTTTTACGAACCAGTTTTTTTGATAGAGTATGTATGGGAGGCAACAACCTCGGAATAATGTGGACTGCAAAATTTTTGGAAACCAGATGAAGTCGTGAAGCCAAAGTCAAAATCGTTTATTCATTGTTGAATATTAAAATCACTTAATGACGTCAGCTAAACTACATCGCTTCACAAACAATGATAAAATATCACTCAAAAAATTCAAAATCAAACTTTTTCTTTTCCAAATTGTAGACTGATATTCGCTAAGTATAAAGTAGGTAGTGTATAATTGTAAACTTTAATATTTTTTTTATTTACTTTTTAACAGTTTATCAGGGTGAATTTGAATTTTTAAAGTCTTAAAAATGATATTTTATCGCCAGGTGATTTTCATGAATTGGCTCCCTGGGCGTTTCTCTCTTTTTAGGGTTCCGTACCTCAAAAGAAAAAAACGGAACCCTTATAGGATCACTTTGTAGTCCGTCTGTCTGTCTGTCTGTCTGTCAAGACCCTTTATCTCACGAACGGGTAAAGGTATCAAGTTGAAATTAATACCATATATTAGGATCCATGAACCACACAAGATCTGAAAATTTAAATTGTTTACAGCGACGCAATCAAAAGATATGGCATTTTATGTCCTCATCTCCATACGTTTATGCAAAATAGCAAAACCTACAGGGTACTTCCCGTTGACTTAAAATTATGAAATTTGGCAAGAAGCTAGGTCTCACAGTACAAATAATGGGAAAGGTCTGAAATCATTAAATATTACAACTTTTCTCACAACTAATGGTAACCAATTGTGGTGAGCTCCCGTTTCAAGAACATTCATATAAGAGAGGGGTCAAGTTGGATGGTCGCTAAGGCGATTTTTGTTTTAGTTCTATTTTAAAAACGGGAACACTTACAAACTTGAAAATTGGTATGTTTATAGTGCATAAGCTATAAAATAACAACAAATAATAAAATTTGGTCAATCAATTTGCTTCACTGAATGATACAGATTTAAGGTACCTCTGCCCCGATTACTACTTCCCTTAGTAGAAACGGACTCCTCACTGTCCCGTGTGGTGCCGGCAAAGAATAGTACCAACCCATACATACCCGTGGGTGTCGTAAGAGGCGACTAAGGGTTAACTGGAGGATGGGCAGCAGCATCCTCCTTTTTATCTTACATCTTACTTACTGCGGTCACCTACTACCGCGGTCCATAGTGCCAGCCGTAACGCTAACAAGCGAGGTGACTATGGTACTTCCCCTCCACATTTTTTCCAGCAAAAGCTGGATTTCTGGAGGGAGCTCCCTGTCCTGTAGTGGACGTTTCATGGGATGTTATGATGATTAGGATCCATGAACCACACAAGATCTGAAAATTTCAATTTTTTACAACTACGTAATCAAAAGATATGGCATTTTATGTCCGCACCTCCATACATTTATTCAAAAATGCAAAACCTACAGGGTACTTCCCGTTGACCTAAAATTATGAAATTTGGCAAGAAGCTAGGTCTCACAGTACAAATAATGGGAAAAGTCAGAAATCATTAAATATTACAACTTTTCTCACAACTATTTGGGTTTTCACAGTTTGCTGAACAGAGTATGTCGTGAGCATAACACTCTTTGCAGCTCCAATCCTGTTGACATTTTCAACGTTTCTTTGTCAAAATTTAGAAAAACTCTTTCATTAACTATACCCGTTTCAAAATAAGCCCCTATACATGCAAATATAAAATATGAGCAAGTCTGCAAAGCAAGCTGTGTTCGCCTGTAATTGGGTGTACATCTCGGTCTACGTTTGTGCCTGTTATTATAATTTAATGTTAAGATGTACTTCTGTTGGCGAACCAATAAATAAATAAATAAACTAATGGTAACCAATTGTGGTGAGCTCCCGTTTCAAGAACATTCATATAAGAAAGGGGTCAAGTTGGATGGTTGCTGAGGCGATTTTTGTTTTAGTTCTATTTAAAAACGGGAACACTTACAAACTTGAAAATTGGTGTGTATATAGGGCATAGGCTATAAAATAACAACAAATAATAAAATTTGGTCAAGCGCGTGTCGGACTCAAAAAATCTAGCACATTAACTTACTGAAATTTCAACTAATACAATTATGTTTATGTGGTGGTACGGAACCCTCAGTGCGCGAGTCCGACTCGCACTTGGCCGGTTTTTTTTTTTAGAAGCGGAGCATTTTTCTTTCTTTTTTTTTGTTGAGCGTTTTTTCACGTCAATGTCGCGTATTTGTAGTGCAGCCTACCATTGACGTAAGAAAAACGCCCCCTGGCGTAGTTTCCAAAATCTTTGCAGCCTACTTATCTAGTCCCAATGATATTATAATTATATAATCTTTGTCTAGTCCCTGGTGCAGCCAGAGTGCAGCAACCACAGACCTATAAAATCGGTTTGTAAGCTCTTTGGCAGCAACCGCGCCGATCTGCCAAGGAGGTTTTAACCCACGCTAGGCTCTGGGAAGGAGAAAGGAATGGCCAAAAAAAGCGTGACGACGAGTATAAAGTAGTAGTAGTCAAAGAGATTTTAACCTCCGAGCGGAGCGAGGTTCAAATCTCTTTGGTAGTAGTAGTCTGGGTAGCATCTCTCTCACACAGTAGGGTGACCAAACTATTTTACGCTTGGGGATGTATTATTATTGAAGCTTTCTGATGTTTCAGGTGTAACCGGGTGTCCAGGTGTGAAACCGGGTGAAGTAGTGAAGTCAAAGTCAAAATCGTTTATTCATTTGTGGCGGTATAGCCGCGTCAATTAAGCGCATTTCGATGCGAAATAAGCGCATCGGATCCCGCGCCTGCTGCCGGACTTTTCGTTCGTTCCTATCAGTTCCAGGATTTGGTCTTTATTATCCTGGCACCACCTTAGTTTATTTTTAAAAATTCTCTTAGTTTCCCGCATATCTGTTATACACGGGTCCACTGTTTGGTTTGCCATAGTTGATCCATTCCAAAAAACTCGATCTAGCCTCCCTATGATATGTACTTACATACTTATTCCATCCTGTTATATAAGATCTTTTAACAGAAGTCTTACAATTTTTGTCACCGTTACTCTGTATTGCCGCAGTCTGTAAAATATGAATGATTGAGATGTACATGTTATTTATTACATTTCTATGCTCAGCATTACTACACAATTTTTCTCCACAATCTCCTAACTCTAGAGGATAGTTGATATTTCTTAAGTGTTCAAAACAATAGTCGGAATACAATTCTATTTGATGCTGTTCCCTAACACCCCAGATAACCTTACTCTTTTCAATAGTGCTATCAGTAGTTTTAGGTGTAAGTATGTTAAGATTACAAGTTAACTGTAAGGGATAGTGATCAGACCACGACAATTCATTTCTAACGCGAACATCTATAACTGAGCTTCTAGCTGCCTCCGACACTATACAATGGTTTAGACCATAGAGCTGGTTAGCCAGCTTCTGGTCCCATCAATGTCACTAATAAACGTATGTGTCTAATGCACTAATTATTTCCCTGTCTACACACCTAAATTTCTGTTCCACACAAAAATTGTGTAGTTCACGACCAAATCGTTTTTTCATGTACGTATTAAAATCACCTAATACAAAAACAGAATCTATACTACTCTCCTCAGTTATAGCACGAATTTCGCCCAGGCACTCAAGAAATTCGGCTAAGTTTTCTAATGAACTATCATCAGTAGGCATGTAAACTGAGAATAATAGAAATGAACGATTTACAATTTGCACCTTAATTGCTGACACTCGATCGCTGTTACACTCAATAACAGAAACATTATTAAATATTCTTTTGCGCCATAAAATCCCTAAGCCACCAAACGGTCGTCCGCGAAGCACTCCCTTAGAAGTGTCTACAGACGACTTGCCCGTATTCCGGGTCGATGGATCCGAGATAAGGTAAGTCATGTGACACCAACCAAGTTTCTTGTAAACAAACAAAGTCAGAAACTTGGTTGCTGTCACATGACTTACCTTATCTCGGATCCATCGACCCACTTTTACGTAGGGCCTAGGGCCACTTTTTGTGTGGAATTTGTTCTGAGTAGAGTTCCTGACTTATTATTTATTGGTAGGAACTTTGAGTAAAAGACCATTTTTATCGTGTTTTGAACATTCTTTAATTAGTAACATCCATAATTATTGTACCTACGCAACAATTAACAACTAAAGGTACCGTAACCTCAGCGGTCAAAGGACAAAACGCGATAGGGTGCGCGCGCACTTGTTTGCCACAGTAAAAAGCATTGTTTACAGCCCGAGAGTGGTAAGGTAAGTGTTTCGGCCGCTCAGTTTCGTCCACTGCGATCGAAACAAGAAAGCACATATTTAATTCATATATTTTTTTAATGAGTATTTCGACCGAATGGTTTTATTTAGGTTATAAAGGTAAAGAAACGTCAGCAACAAACTTAAATAATATTTTAATGCGTAAATAAAAATAAAATTTGTTTTGTTTGTTACCGTATTAATGAGATTGATTTAGATATTGATTTAATTATTAATTTATTTTTTCAATGATATAACACAACCTAAGGTTTGCGATGCTTACTGTACACTAAAGAATAATTGTCCGAAACACCTACAAAAAAAATACTACGTACTTTCCTGATTCGACCGCTTTGGACAAAACCGAGCGGCCGATTCACCTACATAACCTGAAAAGGGCATTATCAAACAATATAGCAGAACAACTTTCCCCAAAAAAATCATCGTTAATGAACGAAAAGACTACCTGTTATACTAGGTTATTTTTTTGGACCTGGTATGCTACTTTCTACGGCTTTGCTAACAACGCACGAAAAAATTTCAACTTCCCATACAAAATGGGTCGGTACGTGACCACTTGCAAAAAATTAACCTTGTATATTTTAAAGAGAAAGTTGTTCAGTTTCGTTGAGTGATTCATCACGCCCTTGAAATTTTTTCCAGCTTGTTCCTACACTTTATATTTCCGAAAGTGCGAGGGAGAGAGATACTTAATTCACACCCTACTGTTCTATCCGTCAAGTGCGCGTGCATCCATAGTGAAAGTTAATTGACAAAATACTGCACGAAAAGTTTGACTTGAAAACGCATTTTGTTTGATTCATTTTGGGACAAAAGCGTTTATTACACATTAGATTACACAAAATCAGACAATTTACTTTACACTTTAGTTTAATGTATGGTCTTAAGCTGTGACCAATTTACTTTCTCAGTTTACAGCGCTGCAATTTACACAAGCTTTTAGATTTTTTTTTCATTTAATCGGAGAATCACAGATTCTCAATTTACATTCTAGAAATAACACATCTCACAAGTGGCAAATATATTATTATTATAAAGCCTTTATTTCCTCTTTTACACAAGTTATTAAATTAGTTATCAAATAAAAAAAAATCATCCATTATATAAAAAGGGAGAAATTAACCCACATCTTCATTTACCAATATACATACAGGGTGTTAGGGACAGCCTTCCGAATACTGAAGGGGCATGATTCGTCAACGACACTGAACAACTTTCACTACCTATACAAAACTTTCAGGAAACGAAAAAAATCTGCTTCTCCATACAAACTGCCTGATCAAGTTTATAATTTTGTATGGAGACGCGGTTTTTTTTCGTTTCCTCAAAGTTTCGTTCACTTAAAGTTGTTCAGTGTCTTTGACTGATCATGCCCCTTCAGCATTCAGAAGGCTGTCCCTAACACCTTGTATTTATCAGTTAATTTAAATAAATAAAGTAAAGGAAAATGAGATACGAGCCAGGATTTAGCCAGCAACCTTCGGCGTACCGTGCACCAACGCTCTTGCAACTCTATCTAATTTCTCTTATTTGTATATTTTAATACTCATCTAATATAATAGTCATCTACCCTTTGCTTAAGATGACATGTATTTTTTTTGGGGTATTTTGAAGACAAATATCTTTTTATTTACTCAGTATCTTGCCGTGATTTTCATTGACCATTTAAGTGATAATATTACCAAGACCAAAACATGATTCGTAAAAATCGACTCGACAAAATCGAAATCCAAAGTTGCCTCTTCTATTTTCATTCCTTCCTCTTTTTGTGGAATCTGAGGTGTTTTAAGTAGTGAAATTAGATATACAGAAAGGTATTCGTAGTTGCTATCATATGCCCAACCTAAAATTTTATTTTATTACTTAGTTTCGCAATCTTATGCATTGCGGATGTAATCACTTTATCCCCTTCTTTCAAGCGAGAAGACTACGCCCACTGTCAAATAAATGTTTTCTCATATATCCTCTTAAAGCAATTTATCTGTAACTATAGAATCTGCTGAGAATCTGGCATTTGGTATATTTAGAATTATTCATTTTCTTGAATTGTAAAACTATCATTTTGATATCATAACATTTGTGAATCGCCCAACTGAAAAGATAAAATGGTCACATTTTTGTACATTCAGTTTATTTAAAACTTTTAATATAACATCGTCACAGCAACATAAATCACTTTAGCGTCGGTGAACGACACATTAGGGAGCGAAACTAGCAACTAGATGGCGCTACGATCGAATGTACTTTGATTTGATTGGTTGACAAAACGTCAAATGTTTTGATGTAAAATTTCCGACCTCTTCATAATGCTTTCACGTTGCGTTTGTGCTGCCACCTAGCAATCGTTTGCTGTACTAGCAGAAGCAGTAGTGAATTTCGCGATATCATTTTATATTTTCTTTTTTATTTTGTTTATTTAGGTACATCAACAGCCTAATACAAAAAGTTTTATAAGAGCTTAGAGTCTTTAAATAAGGCCAATTACAGATGTTCCATGAAGTAACCAGTTTTGACTTCAATGTCAGTTTTGACATATTTTTTCACCAATATAATATCAAAGTACAGTAGATAGTTGCCCGATTTAGATGCAAGTTTTTCTCCCAATTAACATAAATTGAAACCTTAAATTACTAATAAAAACAATTCTCTTCGCTCAGCGAAAACAAAAATGTCTCACTATCAAAACACTTAAATCGGAATTTCTTCCAAGTCAATATTTAAAAGAAATTATATTTAAATGGCTTATCTCTGTCTTTATCACTATAATAGTAACCTAAAGGTTCGAGCGAGACAGAGATAGTATTATGATGCCATTTAGAAATAATTTCTTGCCACGTAATACTGAGATTATTCAATATTTTACACCTAACGTGACGTAATTCTACAAGACAATACTTAGTGGATAGTTATAGTCGATCGTAGTACATTTTAAGTTTTATTATTATAATATTGCATTCGGTATGGAAGAGTGCTAATACACAACCAAATTAAGTAGACACCTAGCAAGGTTTAGGCTGATTACTCTGACCTTTACTGACGCATTTTCAAAACACTATCCGTCTCGCTTACACATGTATGAAAAAGACGAAAGATAGAGAAATTTGAAGGTCAGAATAATCGAACATATATTGCAGACTAACAATAAACAGACGACATGCAAGTTCTTTTATGATTTTGCGACAAAAAGTGTCTAGTTAAAGTGGTAGTCTTATTTCAACATTTTATCAAAAATCAAACGTATTTCCAATATGATGGCACTACTTTTCGTTAAATTTTCTATATTGATCTAGTATTTTCTAAAATGTCTTTCTTTTAATTTCATAATGGGTAGCTGAACTAGATGGAGCCACAATTAAACGTACACTGGCGATATCGTCATTACGTTGTCAAATATAATTATCAGCAGTTGTAATAGTTATGTACTTTTATATTTTGTAGTTTGTGATTCAGACTAAAAAGATATGTAAATACATATCTTCGTTCATGGGTCTACGTTTTAATAATACGGTCTATGGAGCAATATTGACATTGGCAAAATACATCTCGCATAGAAACGTGAACGCCATAATAAAAAAGTTCATAAGATCGTGGCGCCACCTAGTGTTCAGCTTTCTCCTAATTGGTTTAATACTTAATATTTAAGATGATGTAAAATGCATAAATAGATGACCTGCATTTAAGATATTTTAATGCTGTTTTGACTAGAGAAGTACTGTTAAGTCCTGTATAAGACTACTCTTTATTAATTTTCGTGCTAAAGAAAATAACATTTACATCTTATTATTAATTATAAAATAAATACGTTGAATGCTTTTTTTTATTTATTTAGCTATCGTCAGGGTAGTAAACCTGACTTAATTTGTCAGTTTTTTTTAAGACGCCTATTGGCCTCTGACATGGGTGTTATAAGACCGAAAACCAAAACTGTGTATTCAAACCATAAGACAAATACTTCCCAAGGAGCATATAACTTCCCATAGAAACTGCAACTAAAAGCCAAAAACTTTTTCACTTTCGCCGATTTTTTTTCGTATTTCGCACTATGTTCCTTGGGAAAAGTATTTTAACTTCATGATCAGAATCTACGGTTTTAGTTTTACTTAGATGTCTTTTAACACCCTGTATAACAGTGTGTGAAATAGTAACCGGCTTAACGTGCTATGAGAGGCACGGAAACGTTCTTGTTGTAGTCATCATGGATTCGACTATTTCCGATATGGCTTTACTATCGCGATCGCAAAAGGCAAATTGGGATTGAAATGAAATTATTTAAAAAAACTCAATAGGAATATTTCAACAGCATATAAATCAACCATTGATGTTATCATGCGTTTTCTTTTCCGTGCTTATAATTCGTACGGTCAAGCGCACGTCAGTGGAAACATTTGCAACTCTATTACAATGCCGTAAAGTCCAAAGTTTCTACTGAAGTGCTGTTGGGAGTACTTCGCAAAAATGAATTGGATAATTACAAATTCAGGGCCTCACTTCCAAACTACATTCCTCTCGGCGTAGAATGTCACGTTCGCAATATGTCGCGTTCGCAAAATGTCGCGTTTGCAGAATGTCACGTCTGCAGAATGACACGATCGCAAAATGTCACGTTCGCAGAATGTCACGTTAGCACAATATGACGATAAGGTGTGACATTCTGCGAACTTGACATTGTGCTTTGATAAACCCTAGTGTGACATTTTGCGAACGCGACATTATGCGCCGGGAGGACTACATCTACCAAGAAAAAACGTTTTTAAACATTGTGAAAGTCTATTCTTGAACTTTTTGCGAAACTTTTGTATGGTATTCAAAACAATACTGAACAACAAATCTTCTCCCCCTAAAACAAAATAGATAGAACCGCAAAGATTTTTAGATTAAATTAAAAATAAAATAAAACAAAAGAAAAGCCTTTGCAGCCACTTTCATAAAAATTGTTCAGTTTTTAACAAAAAGTGTTGTTAACTTTCATGTCATGGCAATAATTTAGCAAAAGGTCCAAAAAAAAATCCATGTATAAAATAGGCACAGCAACAAATGCCTAAAAAGCAATGATAGATTCCTACTGGTATAACAAACAAAATAATACAAATTTACTAATACTTGGTTTAAAAATAATACATGATTTTTGATTTTTGAACAAAACACGACATATTTCCATACACTACATATATTAAAATAATGCGCCGAAAACTCCAAATTCACAAGTAAGTTGTTTTAGTTGACGTATTTTCTGTCCTGGTTTAAGATTTCAAAATTGTTTTTTTTTTTTATAAGAATAATTTCAACTTTGGCATCCATACGTATATACCTTACATTCTAAAGTTAGCTAAAGTTCTTTAGATTCTAATTAGGCGTATTTAAAAAAAGAAATTGCCCTGGGATAGCTCCCAGGGCAATTTCTATCTAAAGAACTTTAGCTAACTTTAGAATGTAAGGTATATACTACAAAGCTTGCTAAAGTAGGACCTAAAGCACACCCCGGGCACTACATACATCGAGCGTGAATTTGAAATTGGAAGGTCACGTAGGCCGCATATTTAGTACAAAAGACCCTCAGAAGGATCACGAGAATCTCTTGGCGGGTGCGCGCGGGGGTGAGGAGAGTAGATTGCGGCCGGGGGGCGGAGAGTGTCCGTTCTATATGATAGTACTATTATACTTTATTCTGTGCCTAAAGTTTAGATCTTACTTCAGCCAGCTTTGTCATATTATCAAACTAGCGACCCGCCCCGGCTTCGCACGGGTGAAATGCTGATACTAAATACACTATTTATAGGCACGCGCCGCCGGGACCCCGGTCGGCCGGTACCGCCGCAACCGCTATGTCCCTACATTTTAAATCTGTAATATCTTCGAAAATATTCATTTAAATTACATGCTGAAAAGGGCCATATTGATCTATATTAAATGCACAATGTATTTAAGGTACTTAATTGGATAAGGATTAATGCTGTACTGCTTCAAATCACTTCGCAAAAAAATAAAGGAAAAAAAATTGTTATTGTGGGTTATCCCTAAGAGATAGATATATACCATCGCAGACTTTTTTGTAGATATTTTTAAGGTGTACAATACTGTAGTACATTATTTTGATCTATCTCTTACGGTTCAGCCAGCGTTTTCAATGTAAGCGCAAAAAAATGTGTTTATTTACGACATCACATTAGAAACCTCTAAAATTATCAGTGTTTCTCTACTATACTATGCATGTATTATACATATAAACCTTCCTCTTGAATAACTCTATCTATTAAAAAAACCGCATCAAAATCCGTTGCGTAGTTTTAAAGATCTAAGCATACATACAGACAGACGGACAGCGGGAAGCGACATTGTTTTATACTATGTAGTGATAATTTTTATCCACGTAAGCGTTTTGTTACGTGATTATTTCGGTACAGTATTAAACGTTTGTTTTTAAATGTATCTTTTGAGTTTTCGATGCAATATTTTAAAATATTTTTGTATTCTACTTCCGTTGGACGCCAATAAATAAACTACTTTCATAATTTATTGATTTTAAAATTACGTAATATCAAAGACAAATTACTGTGGAAAAGACTGACAATCCCAGACATAGTAACCCGAAAAAACGTGATCTCACTGAAACTATAGGTATACAGGTTTTTTTAACGGTGCAATACTACGAAAAATAAGACACTCATTGGTCAAATGGCTGTCACAATTTCACCGGACGGTTGGGCGCGGAAGGCTACGAGGCTACTTAGGTTGTTGCCGAGGATCAGAGAGAAAACAGCCTTTATGCACTGCACCATTAAAAAAATTGACTTTACAAGGCGCTAACCCATAGTCTGGAAAGGGTTGTCCATCGAAGATTCTGCCGTATATGAAATTTCAACAGTTTCAATAAAAAGTTTACATTTGATGTTTTTTTGCAAAATACTTGATAGACCATTATAACTTTTCAGACTAAATTCCATCCAGTTTTTATCATAAACGCCATCTAGTTTCCGTCATATTTTTTCGGGTTATGATTTCGTTTCATTTCTATTGTCAGTCCTATATTATTCAATATTCCTTTATGGTAAAATCTACACATAGTTTCAAAACAGACCAGAAGTCTTAAGACTGCACTCCGCGCACACTAGCGCCCTCATCAAAATTTAATTAATTTCTTTAAATTAGAGACCATAATGAAAAATTGAAGAACGGCTAAGTGTTCTTTGTCAGGATAGCGTTATTTTAAACTATTACAATTAGCTTTATGATATTTTGTTTATTCAAACCCTTAAAACGGAAATTGGTGGCCACCGCGTTCCGTTCAAAGGATTTTGAATAAACAGGATAACATAAAGCTTATTGTAATAGTTTAAAATAACGCTATCCCGACAAAGAACACTTAACCGTTCTTCAATTTTTCATTTTGGTCTCCAATTCAAAGAAATTAATTAAATTCTGATGAGGGCGCTAGTGTGCGCGGAGTGCAGTCTGCAGACTGCAGTAATTTTTAGAAATATTTCTCGGTTTCTCCTGGTCTTCTTTTCTGTTGCATGCAGCTACAGTATAGTAAAACAATTAAATTAATTATAAGTAATTAAAAATAAAATTTGAGCTAACGAGACGCAGAAATCCGTCTCATTCCACACTGTTGCACTTAAAATCTTTCGCTTGCTTTTGCATATATTTGACATAAATTTGGTGTTTTTTTTTTCTCAGTTTAATACTGTTTAAGAGACCAAATATAAAAACAAAAATATTACAATGATAGATTTCAAATAAAAGTAAGAATAAATAATTACAATAAATAATTAATAGGTACTTGCTAATAAATGATCTCTCGTTGAACTTTTTTTTATGGAATTCAAGTCCCATAATACTTATAAACGCTCTTCTAAACTTAATCCATCACACATTCCAAATTAAATAAAAAATGAATTAATCACACAGTTTTCAGATTTTCAATCCCATTTTACAGACCGATTCTGAATCCATTTTTTGTCGAAGATTTTGTATTGGTGTCACTTCTGACAGACACAAACTAAACTAAATTTGACATGTCCAAAAGTGTTTCTGTCTTTGTTTAGCCTATAGGAGGTAAAAAAGACAAGAACACATATAGAACTGTCAAAAGTTTGAACTTTTGTCTGCAAGAACGAATAAACGGAAATGACTGACCATCCTCTTATAAAACTAGCTGGTGCTGACCGGTTACGATTTTTAGTAAGGGATAGTTACTCCTTCCCATTCCTCGCCCATAGTGCCTGTTAGAACTGACACGATTCTTTGAGAACTTAAAATAAAAATAATAAATATTAAATACTTGTTATTAAATGTTCTTAGGCACGGGTTGGATGGGCCTAACGTTGAAAGTTTCCTCCGGTTTCCAATCCCAGGTGACGGGCATCGCGCTCTCGTAATGGAAGTTGTACATTTGGTTGGAGATGTGCTTTGGGAGATCCTTTGGCTGCGGGTACACGGACGCTAATCCTGCAAGGTAAATGGTGGTTGGAGAGAGATGGAGTGACAAATTATATTGGTTAGAGAGTGACAGCTGCAAACCTGTTTTAAATGTAAGTGGGCAGATTCTGGCAAGTGAAACAAACTTGTAAAATAGAAAACTGCTATTTTATCACGAATTTGGTAGAGCAGAGGTGGCGCCTTTTTAAAATGAAATTTAACATTGCTTTGTACATTCTACTGCCGCTTTAAGCACTTTATAAATCAAAGCATAGTATAAAAAACTTCAGAAATTTCAGAATGTCGCCAAACATAAAATATAATAGTTTTTGTATATGCGGAAAAATAAATTTGATCTGCCTTGTTACCACCGAAAGTCACTGAAAATTTATCCCTTCCATCTAAATAATAGGTCTTTACCTATGAAATTGCCGAAATTTTCTTACAGATTAATGAGATCGTAGTTCCTATAATTCTAATGCTATTTTTCTCATTTGTCTTATATTTGAAAGTTGACTTCAAGGTTATCAATTTACGCATAAAATAAAGTTTTTATTTTTAGTTTGATATATAAAATTAAAGGTTCGAAAGATTTGTTATAATTTTTTACAGATAATATTTTTCGGAAATTAAATTAAAGCTTCTGTTAGCTTAATATATTATTTATTCAATTTCAGATAAAGATCTTTTGTGTTAGTAAGACTTAAAAACTATGTAAGTAAATTTAAAATTTAATGTCTTCCCAATAATGCTTAAAAATATAAAAAAATGGATTTATGATTCCTAAGAAAAATGCCAAAATGTTAGTACTGAAAACTTTGTTTACCTAAAATTCGCCATACAAAACGGCAATTTCATAGGTAAAGACCTATAAGCGTTTTGAGTTGCAGAAGAGATTTTTCGAATAAAAAGTACCGCGTTTTAGACAGAAACCTACAGCGCCATCTGTTGGCGGGGCACAGCTTGCTCATCCGATGATATTTGAATGTTGAGGCGGCTTATAAAGCGAAGCTAGGATTAGGATTATATAACACATAATCCTAAGTTTCCAACTTACGAGTTAAAACAGGATTTGTACATGAATTCTACAAGTTTTTATTACACTAACGATACAAATATTCACTGTAAGAAACTAAAGTAACAAGTCAAAGTAAAGGACTATAGTGATAGTGTTAACACAATACTTAGTCTATACGTAGTTACCGATTAATCGTTACATACAAAACCTAATTCTACACAACGTGCAATAGAGACGAAGTACAGATTTTCTTTTGACTGCAGGCAAGAGAGAAGGATTGCGTATTGGTGACGTCTTTAGAGTTACAATGGCAACCTATAAATTCCCATTGTTTTATAGTGCGAGGGCGAACTGCAAATACCTTAAAACCTCGCGAACCACGTCGGGACTTATTTGTGGTGGTTCAAATTAGGACAGACTTCTTAAATCTGATACGTTTTGTGTGAATGTAAGTGTTATTTTAACTTAAGAACCTGGTACATCAGATAAAGGTCATTAAGAACCGGAATAATATATAGGGTCTATGATATAGTGAACATAATTTTGACTATGAAACTGAACATCTTTCCCTAAGGAACATAGGTCGAAATACGGAAAAAATTTTGATCTCCCATAAAAAGCGCTATCAGCTGACGCAGCTCCTATGAAAAGTTGAAATATTTTTTCGTATTTCTACCTAAATTTCTTGGGAAAAGTTGTTCCGTTTCATGGTGGACTAGAAATGCTTCAAGCTGAGGGCAGGCAACTATATTTTATAATTAACTAGCGACCCGCCCCGGCTTCGCGCGGGTGCAATGCTGATGCTAAATATACTACAGAATATCTTTATTTATAACGTTCACAGCTCTTTTGTCATTAGAGAATACAAACACGTTTTCTTTAGAGGTTACTCTTGAAAGAGCTACATAATTGGTCATGTGAAAAACACTCAACGCTCAAATCTAAGCCTGCAACGCTGAAAGTTTGACCCTGCGATTTATCAAAAGATATCTTTACCGGAAATTGTCGACCGGTACCGCCGCAACCGCTATGTCCCTGCATTTTAAATCGATAATATCTTCGAAAGTATTCATTTAAATTACATGCTGTGAAGGGCCATTCTATATTAAATGCACAATGTATTTAAGGTACTTAATTGGATAAGGATTTTTTTATTTTTTTATTTAACTTTTACAAACAACACAAAAAAACAATAAATAGCGCAACAAAAACCAGAATTGGTGTGTCCGTGCGCTATAGCATTCACCGACAACGGATTAATACTGTATTGCTTAAAATCGCTTCGTAAATAAGCTAGTATTTCTCGAAGGATATTTTTTTTTTGCCCCGTGTGGTGCTGGAAAAGAATAGTAGGTGTCGTCAGAGGCGACTAAGGGTTAACAAACCAGAGGATGGGCAACAGCATTCTTCTGTGTATCGTATCACCTTACATTCTGCGGTCACCTAAAACCGCGGTCTATGGTGCCAGCCGTAACGCTAACAAGCGTGGTACTATTGTACTTCCACTCTACATTGTTTCAGCAAAAGCTGGAATTTTGGATGTTCCATCGGATGTCATGGTGATGATGATGATGACTTGAAGACGTCTTTATCCTAATTTTCGATACAAAATGTTTCATGATTTCCTCAGGCAACCCTTAAATTTAAAGAAGTCTATTTTATTTTAAATCAATCCACCACAAATGGGTCCCGTAGTATTTGTCAATGAAGTAAGATTTTCGCACTCCACTCTCGTATTATTTGACCGTCACAAACCCTTCCTAGACTGCTTTGCTACCATAGAAAACTTGAATTTGCTTCAAGCGTCGATCTATACATCTGTACCCAATAACAACAGAATATCAAAGACTACCAAGCTAACTACCCCAAAATACAAAATAAAATATATCTTACGAATTAACGAACTTCTTCCTTATAAAATGTTCATTGGAAAGGAATCAGCTGCCCCTTGCACTGACTATAGTCGACAGCGGGCGTGCTAGGCCACATGTAACGTTCGGGCAAGTTCGTTTCGTAATTGAAATTGAATTGGCACTTCTCTATGTGCGATTCGAAATTCAACGGCTTCGGGTAGAAAGAGCCGACTCCTGGGAATAATGTGATATATTATGGTTAGAAGTTGGATAAACTACTGCATTCTATCTCTTTCTGGCCCACCTGTTAACTATACCTACCTTAATCTGTCCCTTTCTGATGCTACCGTATACTACTATCCCTAACGCAATGCTTTCCCAAACTTAAGACGATCCGTTTTCCACACTAAATTCAAATGAATCGCATTCTTATGCGGGACATAAAATGCTGTTGAAAAACGAGTGTATACTGCTATTTTTAGTCAAATTTTTCACTGATTAATACAAAGATACAGCTAATGCCCCGAAAGTACTTACTAGTTTTTGTTAGCAATTTTTGGTTCAATATTACCATTGAGGGTGTGCCGTATACTGTAGTACTTTCGTTGCATTAGCTGTATCTTTGTATTAATCATCAAAAAAATTAACTAAAAATAGCAGTATACACTCGATTTTCAACAGCATTTTATGTCCCGCATAAGAATGCAAGTCATTTGAATTTAGTATGGAAAACGGATCGCCTTAAGCTTTCCCTGCGTATCGAGTCTTCCCCACAAATCATACAGAGTGAATTTTCATTGGTTTTGCTCCCGAAGCAAAGCCCATTGATTCTGCTTATGAAAACAAGCAACTTTCCCGAAGAGACAATTTTTTCGAGTTAAAATTACATTCTGCGGAAAAGTTACTTGTTTTCATGGGTACAATCACTGGGCGTCGGGAGCAAATCCAATAGAAATTCACTCTGTATAATTTCACACTCTTTGAACCCCCCTAAAACTATCCCTAATCTATCTCTCCTCGATGATTTCTTGATATCTAAATAAATATATAAATTAACGTTCTTTTGCAGTTCTTATCTCTACCTGGATCTACTCTTCCCTAATCCACTGAAGCCGAGGATTTAGATCATGTTAACTGAACAACTTTCTTCAATAAAATCTAAATACAAATACATTATCTTTTTTCATGACAAATGTACAACAAAAAAAAAGTTTAATGCTCTAAATCCTCAGTTAATATACTTGAGAATGTCCTTTTTCAAAGCCGATACTTATATCGGCTTATCGGATTATTAAATCACTCTATGGAGTTTATCCACCGCACCGCGACGATTCCGATTCGATACGGATAACAAGAGAAGAGCGCCGACAAAGTTACAAGCAAAAACAGTACTTATTACTTACTCATAGTGTCGGTTCTATCGACGCTATTCTTTTGTTTTAACGGTATCAAACAGCCTATCTATAACTCGTAAAGTTGCCTATTCGCCGCACATTAATAAATTCATTAAAACTACTTTCACACATACCTTCATCATAAGCCATCTTCGCCACTTCAATGGCGATGGCGATTGAGATGTCCATGATTTCAGAGAGAGAAGGGTAGATACGCCCGATGGAGAGGTCCTCTTCGCTCACGTAATTAGCCAGGGTCTGAAAAGAAGAAAACAAATAAAGATATAAGTGGGATATTTCCCACAAGATCACTTCACCAAACTAGGCAAAGCTGCTCAGGTTCCGTTTTCAAATATACCATTTTTCACGCTTGTAAGTGTTCCCATTTTTACGTTAGAGCTAAAACAAAAATCGAGTAACAATCGTCTAAAAAAACACGTTTTTAGAAGGGGAGCCCCCCTTAATTTATTATTTTTTTATTTTTAGTATTTGTTGTTATAGCAGTAACAGAAATACATAATCTGTGAAAATTTCGAATGTCTACCTATTACGGTTCATGAGATACAGCCCGCTGACAGAAAGACATCGGAGGTATATAAATAGGGTCTTTTTTTCACCCTTTGGGTGCGGAACCCTAAAAAGGTATCTCACCCTGCCCCGTGTGTATCTCACCCTGCCCCGTGTGTATCTCACCCTGCCCCGTGTGTATCTCACCCTGCCCCGAGTGTATCTCACCCTGCCCCGTGTGTATCTCACCTTGCCCCGTGTGTAACTCACCCTGTCCCGTGTGTAACTCACCCTGCCCCGTGTGTAACTCACCCTGCCCCGTGTGTAACTCACCCTGCCCCGTGTGTAACTCACCTTGCCCCGTGTGTAACTCACCCTGTCCCGTGTGTAACTCACCCTGCCCCGTGTGTATCTCACCCTACCCCGAGTGTATCTCACCTTGCCCCGTGTGTATCTCACCCTGCCCCGTGTGTAACTCACCCTGCCCCGTGTGTAACTCACCCTGCCCCGTGTGTAACTCACCTTGCCCTGTGTGTAACTCACCCTGCCCCGTGTGTATCTCACCCTACCCCGAGTGTATCTCACCCTGCCCCGTGTGTACCTCACCCTGCCCCATGTGTATCTCACCCTGGCCCGTGTGTAACTCACCCTGCCCCGTGTGTAACTCACCCTGCCCCGTGTGTAACTCACCCTGCCCCGTTTGTAACTCACCCTGGCGGCAGTAAGGAACATGGTCTCGGGTATGTGGTGCGTGGCGGTGGCGATGACCCCGAGCGCGACCCCCGGGAAGATGTACGAGTTGTTGCCCTGCCCCGTGTGGTACTCTTTGCCGTTGTATTCCACCGGCGGGAAGGGGGACCCGCTAGCGAATACACATCGGCCCTGGGAAGGAAAACAACAAAGTTGAATGGCTTGTACAGCATAGTTGCGCATAACTGAGAAGGTTCGTAAGGTAGCTGCGCGGGGCGGGAGGGGGACATCTGAACTGCTTGATTTCAGTTTTGAAGCATCCGAACTTCTATTCGTAGAATTGCTATTTCTGAATATTCATACCTGTCCAACCCACTGATTTTGAATTCCTAACACAAAATAATACGCAAGAGTAACATTGAGAAGTAGAAGAATAGTTATTTATGCAACTGTTGCGTAAAGAGAGTAATTTTACCAACAAAATCTGGTTTATAAAAAATAAAGAAATATAAAATAATGTAGATCGAGTGTTAAAATGACTAATTACGTAAAGTTGCATACATAACTTTATCTACGACAACATTTTAAAGAGTAGTAGTTATTAAAAGATAGTCCTGACGTTGTTTCAGATCTAGAGCCCAGCACCCGGTATATGGTTACTGTCAGCCTCTTGTAGATTCATGTTCTCCTGGTACGTTCCATTTTGTTTGAATCGCTTCTTTTGTTTCCACGGTCACTTTTATAGAGAAGCGAGCCAACCATGGTTACTGTCAGTCCCTTGTAGATTTATGTTCTTTTAAATATAGATGCCACGTCTGCAGTCGTCACCCAAGTAAGTGTCAAGTAAAAAGTCACCACTGTAGTATTTTTACAAACTTACTTTTTCTGACAGTTGGTAAGCGTTGTAGGCATAAGTTTCTGACAGTTGGTAAGCGTTGTAAAAATGGGTTGGTAAGCGTTGTAGGCATAAGTGTAACAGTTGCACAATGAAATTCCATACTCCATTTCCGTACTGTTCGTAGTATGGAACAGTACGGAAATGAAAATGATAGCGGATAATGACCTCTATTTCGTATCATTGGTTTCGAATTTGGAATATTCCGATACGGGAGTAGATAAAATTGTTAAAGGTTTGAATTGAAAGACTACAATCGATTGATTAAAAAATGTGTAAAATGGAAGGTAATTTTTCATATGCGAACTAAAAATTTATTTCAAATGCATCAAAAATGCAACTCCAGGCATCTTTAAAGCTGTGACCGTGGTGGACATTTAAAAAGAAGTTTTTCATCCCATCTATTCGAAAATCGTTGAACGGTTCGTCATTAAAGGCGAACAAAATTGCTGTTTTCTCCAAGAGACTTTCGTAGCGGGTAAAAATGGAATTTAAAATTAGAATTTGAATTTAGGTCCACCATAGGGATATTTTAGGTCAACCATAGAACTCGAACCAAAATATTGTATGAAAAATGATACTGGCCGGTTGCACTATTAAAATTATTATGAATATAAAAAAAGAAATATGCTTGAAATGTAAACAAGACTACCAACCAAAGAGGTTTTGTTCCTAGTTGATACAAAAATGTCACAGTTGTTACAAATAATACTTAATATGATTTTTAGTATTGTTTCATCAAGTAATAATATTGTAATGTGTAGGAGGCTTGGGCGCATAAATGAAAAATAGTTTACAGCACAAACACTAAGTTTATTTAGCTGAGAACCGTACAGTACAAAATATCATAGAAACTATAGAGAAAATACAAATAAGAGTTGGCGGCAAATCGCGGAGGACGCGCGTAGCGTCCGTCACGACCGCTGGTTAAAACGCAACTAGATGTAGGTGGCGCGAGAGGCGCTCGCGCCCGTAGGATTGCAAGGGTTTGTACAGACGAGTGTAGTGAAAAGGGTGTGTACAGACGTTGTGTTACAAATGGTATTTTATATTTAAAATTAATGACGAGTGTTACAATGAGCCGCTTATTTTTTTCTCATAGAGAGAGATGAAAAGTAGAGTGTATTACGCGGCTGCAAAAATATTTTTACCTTGGGCGACCTATTGGATCCCTCGCTACGTTCAGGATTCTACTTTAGAATCCCTCGCCATGCTCGGGATTCTACTCAATAATCCTTCACTACGCTCTGGATTCAAAATAGCGCCCTCGCGTTAAAAAAATTATTTTTCAGCCTTGTGATACAATCTACTATTAACTACAAGAAATATTTCAAGTCGTAGTGGGCATTGGGAGTTCGAAGCCCAACCTATTTATTTCCAAAACATAGAAATCACCTCGGTGTGCTCGTATGCGTCTTTAGCAGTGCACTGGGCTTTGCTAGTGACATTTGTCGTCGTTGAGTGTTGCCATTTAAGTATCATCGGAATAAGATGGGAATTTTGTTACCTCAGTGTGCTCGTAAGCGTCTTTAGCAGTGCACTCGGCTTTGCTCGTGGGATTTGAGAGAGCGAAGATGACGGGTCGTTGTGTGTTGGCCGCCATTTGTTTCAGTACTGTTGGAGTGAATGCTCCGCCTACTGTTGAACAACCTGAAACAAGAAATATTTTCAGTACGCACCATCATTGCCCTCAGGCTGTTTGTCCACCGCGACGATTCCAAGCCGATACCGATAGCAAGAGAAAAGACGTGCCGACAAAGTTACGAGAAAAAACAGTACTTATTACTTACTCATAGTGTCGCTTCTTTCGGCGCTGTTCTCTTGTTTTTATCGGCATCGGCCCGGAATTAGCGCGGTGGCGCCTTATTCCGTGTTTAAGGAGTCGGCTACTAAATCTAGGGAATTTGACGTAGGCACTGGCTTTTACACAGAGCGAATGCCATCTGACTTTTGCAACCAAGAGGGAAAACAAGACCCAATCCTAGATTAAGCTTTAGCCACCTAGCTGACAAAGTTTCAAGCTGCTAAATGGATATTGACTGGGTTTAACTACTACAACCGGTGATGGTAGCTGGGACCAACGGCTTATAGTGTTCTTTCCTAAGCTCGCCTTCTTCGTATCTCGTTGACATAATTCAATTATTATTTTACCATTGGTTATTTAGTTCAAACCTTGCTTCTAGATGGCGTTACTAGTATTTTAAACTCCGAAGCCCGAAGTATGTGATGTAAAATTAGATAGATAAAGATGTTTATTTTTATACACGTATCCGACACACAATGCACAAAAGACAGTAAACTATTAAACACAAAAAACAAAACAAACAAATTTCTTCATTAAAAAACTAAAGAGTACATGTGTGCTGCAGGAGTACAAAGAGGCCGCAGCTCAATGTATTATATTACCCAGAAGGACAAAAATATTCGCTAAGATTCGCACGGTGCTCTAGAGTAAACACACTAACTTACCAATGAGACAGCTGGGCTTGATCTTCGCGACGCACTTCTCGAAGTCTTTTTCCGGCTCCACGTCTTTCCCGAACGCCTTAGCATGTTCCGGAACGCCCCCCTGTCGTCTCGTCGACAGCAGACCGTCCACGTCGAACATGTACACTCGCTCTCTCGCTTGCTTCTCCGTAAGACCATCAGCCATCATGGCTGCGACCACTAGGTTGGCAATGCCGTTCGCTGCCTGTAAGTTGTGATTTATTTTCATTTATACAGCGCGTTCAGGATAAATCTGTCCATGACGGTTATTTTCCGCGAATGGGTGACAGGCGGAGAGCCAATGAACGACTCGCTCGCCCCCCCCACCCGCCGCGCTCACCCCCGCGACTCATTTTTTGACTTCTGCGCATTAACGGTCACAGACAGAGTTATTTTGCACGCAGTATACAACAGTTTTATATCACTGCTAAATTATTAGTATGTTACTGACATCAAAAGAACTTTTCCAAGAAACATAGGTAAAAGTAGTTTTCGATCGTCCCACTAAAATTCCACTATTGCCGGCACAAGGTTTGTATAGGAAGGACCACGTCAAGCTTGACACACTGAACTTTGTACCCTTCTTATTTCAATGACCATTAGGGCTAGATTCGCGCTGCAAGTATACGTAGAACAAAATAACTCTGGCTATGACCATTAATGCACAGATTTAAAAAATTATTCGTAGCTTTATTACACTTTGTAGAAAAGTAATAAAACTGACATGAATCGGTCAATCAATCTCTTCATATCGCTCTTAATACCACTCAACTCAACCTCGATTGGCTAGTTTTGCGCACAGATTACGTTCTGATAAAACGCAATCTTTTTGCTTCGATAATCTTAATCCCACAGCTTATTAAAGTGCTCATTGGATATAGCATCACGATTATAAGTAGTAAGTTGTTTTTTGTAATGGGCTTATTCTTGACCTCAATAGTTATGATGAGGATAGAGATGAAGTCGTAGATGGAACGAGCTTGCCCAGACAAGGGTCTATTCACTCGCGACTTAAATAGACTTAATACTTGCAAATTCAGTTAGTTTATTCTTATCAAAAAGTTATCCTATGAATTATCGAGTACCAAACGAGCAGGTGGGCCACCTGGTGGTAAGTGGTCACCACCGCCAATAGCACCCACTGTCTTATTAATGGCATATTTTGACACTAATAAGACAGCAAAGCGCGTTGACCACTTTGAGATGGTATCTCTCATGTTCCGGTAATTTCATTGGTTCCCTTTCCCTTCAAACCGAAACACAGTAGTGCAAACACTGCTGCTTCACGGCACAAAAAAACAAGCCTTTTAAAATCTTGTTAACCCGCTTTTTGAAAACCCCCATATCGATTCGTAACTACCGAGTATAAGGAAGAAGTTAGTTCCATATCTCACATGTCCGCAAAAGAAATGATCGTGCAGAGCGCATTGTGTTGCAACGACAGGAGTGCAAATGATGTGGATGGAACATCTCCCTGCGGCGTGTGCTGCCTTGGTGGGAGTTTTCTGAGGAACTGTTTAGGCATCAGAATAAACAGTTCCTCAGAACACTCCCCATTGTACAGACGATACGGAACATAACCTCTTCATGACTGTGCCTTGGATGTCTTACATAAGCACGCCATCTAGCCATCTATTCACGAATAATCAAGAATATAACTTCACTTACCTTACCTTAGTGGTTTTCCCCTAACTTTGTCTTAGTGAGTCTGACGGCCACCATTAACCCAGCGACGGCCACGGCGGCCGTGCCTTGGATGTCATCGATGAAGATATTTGTTGTTACTATTATTCAAAAATTATCAAGAGTGTTACTTGCCTTATCGACCCAGCGCTAAGGAACAGATGTTCTCACCAAGGTTTCCTCTTTGTGACTCTGGCCGGCCGTGCCTTGGAGAAGCACGCCATCTAGCGATTTATTCACGAATTATCAAGACTGTAAATTGCCTTACCGATCCAGCGCCAAGGAACATATAGATGTTCTCCCTTAATTTTCTCTTGGTGAGTCTGACGGCTGCCATTAACCCAGCGATGGCCACGGCGGCCGTGCCTTGGATGTCATCAATGAAGTTGCATTGCAGTATTTGTTATTACTATTATTCACAATTTATCAAGAGTGTTACTTGCCTCATCGACTCAGCGCTAAGGAACAGAAATTCTCTCGAAGGTTTCCTCTTAGTGACTCTGGCCGGCCGTGCCTTGGAGAAGCACGCCATCTAGCGATTTATTCAAGAATTATCAAGACTGTAAATTGCCTTACCGATCCAGCGCCCAGGA
Organism: Athrips mouffetella; assembly: GCA_947532105.1. NCBI lineage: Eukaryota > Metazoa > Arthropoda > Insecta > Lepidoptera > Gelechiidae > Athrips > Athrips mouffetella. The sequence continues at coordinate 2,475,283 of OX383964.1, read as the reverse complement.
ACATATAGATGTTCTCCCCTAACTTTCTCTTGGTGAGTCTGACGGCCGCCATTAACCCGGCGACGGCGACGGCGGCCGTGCCTTGGATGTCGTCGTTGAATGTGCAGTATTTGTTGCGGTACTTGGCCAGCAGGCGGCCGGCGTTCGCTAGAGCGAAGTCTTCGAACTGGTAAGAGAAAATTACAGCGGGTTATTTTTTATCCCCATAAAAAGTTTCAAAACTGAAGAACTTTTTTGAAGAACGCCAGAAAACACAGATAATAAATAATTTCTCAAGCTCTAGTTAACATTATTATGGTTATAGACCGCTAGTAAAGCAGGTTACGAAGATTCATTGGCTTCCAATACAAAATTCGCTAGATTCAGATTCAGATAATTTTATTCAATGTAGATTCTTTACAGAATACTTGTGGAATGTCATACAGAATAAAATGCAAATAGAGCGAGTCTACACCGTTTCAGATCGTACTATGCTAGCGTAAAAGAACGGCACGGACTTTAAGAGTCGGCTTTTTACAATGTGTTTCTTGAGTTTCGCGGGAATATATTTCGCTTGATACAGTTTCTACACGGTGTAACAGAAAGGGGTATATCAACCCTGAAGGATATGATTCTGCCCATGAAACTGAACAACTTTCCCTAAGGAACATAGGTCGAAATACGAAAACAAAGTTTTGAGCCCCCTTACAAAATGTGCTATCAGCTGATTCAGTTTCAATGGGAGGTCAAACATTTTTTTTCGTATATCAACCTATGTTTCTTAGGGAAAGTTGTTCAGTTTCATGGGCAGAATCACATCCTTCAGGGTCGATATACCCTTTCTGTTACACCTTGTATAAGAGACAAGTAGCAAACAAGTCTTAGGTCAAAAGCAAGAGGTGGGCATACTTATATCAGAACAAAAAAAAAAAGCCTTGTAAAGTATGGATTCAGATAAAAACAATGTGTCGCTTGACCCCAAGAAGGGAACAATAGACTGTAAAGCCAATAGATTATAATGATAGGATACGAGCTCTTTATTGGCTATAACGTTATGCCAATATACTTTACAGCTTTATTTTTTATCGCGGTTTTTAACTACTCGTACACTGATTAATATGTAACTGGCATAAACTGGCATTTCCACTACTACCATTTATAGGGTTCAGTACCCATAAGGCACCAGGGACCCCTATCACTAAGCCCACGCCATCTGTCTGTCAGTCCGACCTTTCAAGGGCTGTATATTTTTTACTGTATTAACTAGCTGGTTGAACTTGTGGCCGATTAACATTATTTAGGTATTGCAGTATTTGCAGTGCGTCAAGCATGTTCGCTGAAGCGCGAGTGCTTGACTTTTTTGCCGTTGTCAGAGCCCGCATCGCTTCCTTCTGGGAGAGATTACGTAACTCTGACAATACTATTCTCCGTGCCGTCTCTGAGGTCATGACTAGTCCGGTGTTTAGTTACTGGTCGACCGTGCACCAGAATGCTAACATAAAATGACGGAAAATAACATGTAACAGCTTTTACTGTTCTGTTACTGTATGTATAATTTATGTTATTGTTCCTATTTTGTATTTAAATTATTGTGGGCATTTACCTGAATAAAGAAAGTATTATTATTATGTAGTTCTTCCCGTAAAACTGAACAACTGTTCCTATAGAACAAAGGTCGAAATAGGAAAAGAATTTTTTGACCTCCTATAAAAAATGCCCTATCTGCTGATTCAGTTTCTATGAAAGGTCTATTATTTTTTTCGTATTTCAACCTATGTTTATTAAGGAAAGTTGTTCAGTTTCATGGGCAGATTCAAATCCTTCAGGGTTAGTATATCCTTTGTGTTAAATCGGATGTAATCTCTTAAGTAATGTACACAAATTTGTCCAGAATATTATGTATCAACACAATGACATACGGATGCAGAGAAATTGAAATATTTGCAGAGATCCGAGAATATCACAAGGAAAAAAGTTATTCTTATCTACGATTTAAAGAAGTTCATTGACGCACGGAAAATTCTATATTATGGTTATCGTATCATTCTGATTGTATCGATAGGTATGCCGCAGTGAAATCCTGAACGCTTTGGTTACATCTAGTTTTGACTAGTACTTACATACGTCAGACATATGTATAAATGTCGCAGCCATATCGTATAACACGCCGTATTACGAACGACCGGCAAATTGTAAACGGTCGGAAAATTGTAAAACGGAGTCGGCAGATTGTAAATGGGTTTAGATCACTGGTGCATTTTAGGTTCATCAAGGTAAACCCTTGGCACAGAATAAAGTAATAGTACTATCATACAGGACACTCTCCGCCCCCCCCCCCCTCCCGCAATCCACCCCGCACCCCTGCGCGCACCCGCAAAGAGATTCTCGTGGTCCTTCTGAGGGTCTTTTGTACTGAATATGCGGGCCTACGCAACCTTCCAATTTCAAATTCGCAACCTTCCAATTTCAAATTCGTGCTCGATGTATGTAGAGTCTGGGGTGTACACTTGGTTAGTTTATCTTGCAACCACAACGCACGAGCCAAGAGAGCGAAGCGAGCGTGCCGCGGCAGCGGCCAGCGAGTGCCAGAATCTAATTACGCACCGTTTGTAAAATGCCGAGGCATTATATAAAATGACGAACTAAAACTTTCTTGGCATTTGTAAAACGGCGAATTATACAATTTAGATATAGGTACACACGGCCGCACATCAGTAGAAACACTTTTGGACCTTATGGCGTGGTAATAGAGTTGAAAAAGTTTCTACCGACAAGCGGTTGACCGTACCAACGTCTTTTTGCATCACGCCGCAAATATATAGGGTGACTTTTAATTAGTTCTTGATATAAAAAGGTATGTATGTACTCATGGTACTGAACAACTTTCCCCAAGGAACATAGGTCGAAATACGAAAATCAAGTTTCGACCTCCCATAGAAACTGCATCAGCTGATAGCGCATTTTGTATGTGAGGTCAAATTTGGTTTTCGTATTTCGACCTATGTTCCTTGGGAAAAGTTGTTCAGTATCATGAGTACATACATATCTTTTGCTATCAAGAACTAATTAAAAGTCGCCCTATATAGACCACTAGCTGGTGCCCGCGACTTCGTCTGCGCAGGTTTATAAATTGTAGCCTATGTGTTATTCTGATGTATAAGCTATATTATTGTAAAGTTTCATTAAAATCCATTCAGTAGTTTTTACGTGAAAGAGTAACAAACATACATCCATACATGTTTACAAACTTTCGTTTATAATATTAGTAGAATTTCTGTTTTGACGTTCTTAAGAATAGGTCATTTGACTAGGTTGTAAACTGAGGTCTTCTCTTTCTAATGTTTCCATTCGCCTTCGTTTTGTAAATCTCTTTCGATATTCTCCTTTCATTCATCCTCTGTACATTATTTTTAATCGTCAATAGACTTACTTACTTACATGACCTGACCAAACCATCTCGGCATTCCTCTTATACAGGTTATAAGGGACAGCCTTCCGAATACTGAAAGGGCATGATCAGTCAACGTAACTGAACAACTTACAGCATATAAAAGTTTCAGGAAATGAAAAAAAAATTCAGCCCCTACATACAAACTGTCCAATCAAGTTTGCAATTTTGTATGAAGAGGCCGATTTTTTTTTTCATTTCCTGAAACTTTTATTTGCTGAAAGTTGTTCAGTTACGTTGACTGATCATGCCCTTTGAGTATTCGGAAGGCTGTCCCTTACACCCATTATACAGGGTGTAAGAGACAGTTTGGCAAACACTGAAAGGGCATGATCAGTCAACGTAACTGAACAACTTTCAGTGAATAAAACTTTACAAAAACGAAAAAAAAAACGGGCTCTCCATACAAATTGTTCAATGAAGTTTGCAATTTTGGAAAGTTTTATTTATTTTACTGAAAGTTGTTCAGTTACGTTGACTGATCATGCTCTTTCAGTATTTTACAACCTGTCCCGTACACCCTTTTAACTACTAAAACCCAGTTTTTACTTTATCTATATTTTGTGACGTAAGAAAAAAATCTCAATGTTCTTCGGAAGTCTGTTTTATTTTGAGTTATCTTATCATATGCCGTAGATATTTCAAGTGTGAGAAAATCTGTATCACCAAAAACGGTAATTTTTCTTGCTGGGATGTAATCCTTTTGCACATTCAGATAATTTTATTCAATGTAGATTCTTCACAGTATACTTATTGAATATAATGCAGAATACAATGCAAATAGAGCGAGTCTACGCCGTTTCAGATCGAGCAATGGCAGCGTAAAAGAACCGGTAAGAAACCACTGCAGCGCGGTGCAACAAGATGTAATCATTTTTTATCAAAATTATCTCAAATGTTCGAGAGCAGCATAGTTACAAGACCCTTTTCAGGAGCAAATTCGCGGCGACAGGCGTAAAAATGTTGCTATCTTTTTTCGAACCTATAGCGAGTGACAAAGACAGCAACACATTTAGGCCTGTCAAATTTAGTTAAGTTTTAGATTGTGTGCTAGAATCGACACCATTAACTACTTCTGGTACGCACGTCTGCCCGAAACCAGAGACCCGCTTAAAGTCAAAGGCGACGAGCGGCAGTGTATACCAGTTAAAAAAGCGCCACCCTATCTCATCGTAAGTAACTTCATCATCATCATAACATCCCATGAAATGTCCACTACAGGACAGGGCGCTCCCTCCAAAATTCTAGATTTTGCTGGAAAAGTGTGGAGGGGAATACCATAGTCACCTCGGTTGTCATTGTTACGGCTGGCACCATGGACCGCGGTTGTAGGTGACCGCAGTAAGTAAAATAGTATGATACACAGGAGAATGCTGCTGCCCATCCTCCAGTTTATAACCCTTAGTCGCCTCTTACGACAGCCACGGGTATGTATGGGATGGTACTATTCTTTGCCGGCACCACACAGGACCGTAAGTAACATAGGTACTTAAATCATCATCATCATAACATCCGATGAAACATCCACTGTAAAACAGGAAGTTCCCTCCAGAATTCCAGCAAAAACGATAGGCACAATTTGCAGTGGATGTACCATAGTCACCACGCTTGTTAGCGTTGCGGCTGGCACTGTGGACCGCGGTTGTTGGTGTCAGCAGTATGTAAGATGGTATGATATACAGAAGGACGCTGCTGGCCATCCTTTAGTTCATAATCCTTTTGTCGCCTATAACGACATAGTATATACAAGGTGTAACAGAAAGGGTATATCAAACCTGAAGGTTGTGATTCCGTCCATAAAATTGATCAACTTTCCCCGAGGAACATAAGTCGAAATACAAAAAATAATTATTTGACGTCTCATGGAAACTGAATCAGTTCATCACGCATTTTGTATGGGAGGTTAAAATTTTTGTTGGTGTTTCGACCTATGTACGTTGGGGAAAGTTGTTCAGTTTCATGGGCAGAATCACATCCTTCAGTGTTGATATACCCTTTCTGTTACACCTTGTATACTTCTCAAAACAAAATATGAGCCAGCATGTTTTATTGATATACATTTAATTGTAATTTTACAATTAAAGTTCGATAAAAATTGCCACTGAGCATTATTTGAAACATTAACCACTGAGCATTATTTGAAACATTAATTATTACCGCGGGATAAGCCTTCTTAGGGTCGTCGGCAAACTGTATGCAAAGGTTTTGATTGAAAGAGTGATGAAAGATACTGACGAAAAAATATGGGATGTACAAGCGGGATTTAGAAAGGGAATGGGATGTACAGATCAGGTCTTTTCCTTGCGGTGCATAGCTGAAAAGTTTTTGGCTAAAAACCAAACAAAAAGTCTACTGCGCGTTCGTGGATTTTGATCGAGTGGTGAGGAATTAATTGTGGTCAGCATTGTCTTTGTATGGGGTAAACGGGCATCTGATTCAAGCACTGAAATCTCTCTATGAGGATTCCAGTGCTTGTGTCAGAATAAACGGGGCGCACACTGAATGGTTTAGCATCGAAAAAGGTGTTAGGCAGGGATGTGTAGCGTCACCTTGGCTGTTTAACCTGTTCATGGATAATTGTTTGATTGATCTGAAAGAGAGTATGTGTGGACTGAGAATGAATGAGTTACTCATCAAATGTCTTCTCTACGCTGATGACCAAGTTGTACTTGCGTCATCTGCTGACGAGTTGCAGGAGATGGTAACAATGATGAATGTGGCTTTGGGGTCAGGCTCATAGGGGTACCAACACTGATGTATGGCAGTGAAAGCTGGGTATGGCAGAAGAAGCATGAAAGTAGAATTAATGCAGTGGAAATGAGAGCGCTAAGGAGTATGATTGGTGTTAAATTGAGTGACAGGATTAGAAATAGTGTGATAAGAGAACGGTGTGGCGTAAAAGAAGACGTAGTGACCAAAATCGAGAAAGGGATGCTGAGATGGTTTGGTCATGTAGAGAGGATGAATGAACGAAGACTGACGAAAGAGATCTACCAGGCGAGAGTGAATGGAAACGTTGGAAGGGGAAGGCCTAGGCGAACGTACCAGGACCAAATTCAGGACGTTCTGAATAAAGGCCAGGTTAAAAGTACCCTAAACCGACGAGCTTGTATGAAAGGATTGATGAAAGTACAGGAAGCAAGGGAAGTATGTCAAGATCGTAGCAGGTGGAGGACTGTGGTCTCTGCCTACCCCGACTGGAAAGAGGCGTGATGTTATGTATTAATTAGTTCAAATTGTAAACAATAGAATAAGCTAAATAAAACGTACATAAAAATATACACTATTTTTATCATTTTTATGATATAGGTATCAAAAAAAAACCTGCTGGCCCTTATTTTGTTTTGAGTAGTATAGATTGCTACTATTCTTTGCCGGCATATTTAGTTATTTATGAAGCACCTAATATGAGAAATAATTGGTATGTATGAAAATAATGATCATTGGCCCTCACCTGTAAAAGCGTGTTCTGTCCGTATCTCTGAACGCATGCCTCCATAAACTCATCGATAAATTCGTCGTACTCTTTGCCGCGAGCTCTCTTCTGCCGCAGACCGATGTATAGAGGGTCTTCTAGAAGATCCTAGAAGAATCAAAATATTAATTCTTAAATAATATCATCGGAATTTTCAATTGTTAAAAGTAATGAATAATTTACACAAAATAATTTAAGGTTTAAGTAAACCCTCGGCATATTTTTTAAATTTCTTGACTGCCACTTGCCACTCATTAGCGGGTCCGAATTTTGATCTGCACGCTTACCAAGTTCCCTGGAATTCATTTTAGTCCCAAAAAGTCACTTTCGCCCCAGAAGAATTACTTTGGTCCACAAAAGTCACTTTCGTCCTAAAAAGTTACTTTGGTCCAAATTTGCACTTTGGCGAACAAAAGCTTACTTTTAACCTACATAAGGTGAGTTAAGTTGAACTGTAACTTTGGATCCTAAAAATACCTTCGGTACCTAACTGTCGGTGCCGACGTCCAGTGTAATAGGCAAACCCTAATGAGGTTTGATGCTAGCTAGCGCTGTGTAAAGAGACAGGTTTCCCACGAGAATACCCATCCCGTAAGCTTGGATTAATCAAGTAACATATTTCATACATATTTCATCTTTTATTTATACCTGTAACACTGCAATAAATAAATTTGACTTTGACTTTAACGTCAATCCTAACTCACTTTGTTTTGTCCCTACAGGCCACCTTAGTTTCTACAGGCCACTTTAGTCCCCACATGGCTCATTAGTCCCTAAAGGTCACTTTAGTCTCTACAGATCATTTGAGTCACTGCATTCTCAAGAGTCACTTTGGTCCACAAAAGTCACTTTGACCTTCAAAAATTCACTTTTGACCCTGAACAGAAACTTTTTTGCAATTTTCAGCTTACTTGGTTGTCCGTGCCGACGTCCAGTGTAATAGGCAAGCACTGGTGAGGTTTGATGCCAGCCAGCGCTGTGTAAAGAGACAGTTTTCCCACGGGAATGCCCATGCCGTAAGCTCCCAGGTCACCGAGACCCAGGATTCTTTCTCCGTCCGTGAATACTATGGCTCTTACGTCGGGTTCGGGCCTAAAATAAAAAAATATATGATGGGTTTAATCTTTTAATACTACAAAAAACTGCATGATACTCAAGCTACAAAACTAAATATCTTTTTCAAAGTAATATGGTTGGTGTGGTTGGTAGTATATTTTTGAAGGTGGTAGGGCTTTTGTACAAAGTCCGTCTGTGGAAGTACCACCTCCTTGCATATTTCTGCGGTAAAGCAGCAGTGTTTGCACTGCTGTGTTTCGGTTTGAAGGGTAAGGGAGCCAGTAAAATGACTTGCACATGACACAAACCATCTTAGTTCTCAGGGTGGGTAATACGCATTGCTGACTTATTAGTCTCGAAAGTTGTCACTAATAAGACAGTAGGTGCTTTGGGCGGTGGAGATCACTTACCATTAGGTGGCCCACCTGTATATAAATAAAAATAAAAAAATCATTTATCTGCGACCGACGTCAGCCGTCAGTCGGTTATCTATCAGTTATCACACAAGTAGTAATTTAATGTTTATAGCACACATCATATTTTTAAAACATAATATTTTGTGTAATGTTAATGAACTGATAACGCTAGAAGAGGCTCGTTTGTTTACTTAGTTTGTTGTAGTGTTGACATTCAAAACGGCGGCGGCGGTTCCTTTCCATAATATCGTAAATGTTGCGTTGATTTTGTGTGATGGATAATACTTTGTAGCTTAAGAAAGATACGATTTCGCTCTATGAAGATACAACATTGAATTTGAATGGTATATTTAGGGTTCCGCTGGAGTTCTGGAGGGAGCTCCCTGTCCTGCAGTGGACGTTTCATGGGATGTTATGTATGCACATTAGTCACGCTGACTAAGTGGTATGATGAAACTTTGAAATTAAATTTGTTTAGGGTGTACACGTAAAGTTGGGAAGAAAATTATTTTTCTTTTCTCGTCTCGTTGTTAGATAAGTCTTTTAAAAATATTGTGAGTTTGCTATGACTATTCTTCATTTTAGGGATCCAGCTAAATGGTTGTGGTTACGGGAAATGTGGAAAAATTCATAGTAGTAGCATACGAGTATATGATGAAATTAAAAGGAAAAATATCACAGCTAAGTACGCTTAACAGGTTAAGGAGTAGTATTAATAGTGATGAACAGGCCTCTAGGCATCCAGTAAATAAGGCCGAATCTCTAGCAAGCTAGGCTTACAGCAAGTACTTTCACTTACCAGTTTTTAAGAATATTGAATACGTGTCCCTTATCATTGATAGTGATGAATAGGCCTCTAGGTCTCCGGTAGATGAGGCCGAATCTCTGGCAAGCGAGGCCTACAGTCGGCGTATATACTATGGGCAGGTATTTCTCAATGTTCTCGGCAAGGAGACGGAAGAACAACTTCTCATTTCTATCCTGCAATAAGTCAAGGCTGTATGTAGATGATATCTTAGGCTTTTTACTTGGGAATATAAAAAAGTAAAAGTTTTTGGAAAGGATTCGATATTATGTAAATATGATTGATTTAAAAGCAGAGGAAGCATAAAAAATCCTGAAACATCATCTATTAAAAATTTTTGGCATCCAAAACTATCTAATTTTTTTCGTAACAAAATCATGACGTAACTATCCAACCGTTACAATTAGGCGCATGACATTTGACAGTTGACAATGTCGAAGGCACTTAACTGCTTGGTAGACGTCGCACAAAATAACTTTGGCCATGTCAGTTGATGCGCAGAAGTTAAGCCAAAATTAAATATTGTTAAGCATAGTGTCAGATACCAAGCGGTAAAATAATTTAATTGAGTGCCTAATGATCTTAAGACAATATATTGCCATAAATTGTTTGGATTTTCAATACGAAAGTATTTGTTGGAAAAATTCTTCTATGGCATTGATGAATTTTTAAATAGCCAAATTTGGATTAAGTGTAACAAAATTTCTTTTAATTTTTTTCCTCCTATTTTATTTGACATTGACTTGCTTTGAAATTAAATAATTTAGATTTTATCTTTGACCTACGTATTCTCTTGTTATTATTATTTTGTATTTTTAATATTATTGGCGTTATTGTTATTATTAGGTAATCTTATGTAACTTTCCAACACAATTGTAAAATACTGTTTATGGAATAAATTGAATTGAAGAAAATAAGTCATTTTTGACTTCTGCGCATCAATGACATGGCCAAAGTTATTTTGTGCGACGTCTAACTAGTTGTAGAGTGGGAGGAAGGCGGGGTAAGGGGTACATCTGTCAAGCGCCTAATACTGGAGCGCCACTGTGGGTTGAAATAAGCGTTTCATAGACATTCAATTTTTTTTTTGAGTGACGTTTTTTATGCTTGGAAACGATTGAGGATACCTACTTTATGCCTTATATAATGAACTTTCAGGTTTAAAATTGTAAACAGCGCACTCAGAATTTTTTTCGAAAAAATTTGTATGGAGTCGGCGTAATAAATGATGATATCTCCATTATCGCACAATTGCGCCTAATATCCTCTTAGGTTATTAATATATAAATTATTTTGGATTTTTTGACATACTACATGCTAAGGCCAAACTTGCGCCTTTTTTTTTACAAAACTTTTAAAAAATTACCAGTTTTTTTTGTTTATTATAGTTAATGAGTTTTTAAGCGAATTTCACATTCTAATATTTTAGACAATAAATTTGCGTAAAGGTCCAATCTATTTAAATCTATTTTAAGCTTAATATTAGTTAAAAACGAAAAAAATAACAAAATCAGATTTAAAAAAAAGGCGCAAGTTTGGCCTTAGTTTGGAGTATGTCGAAAAATCCAAAATAATTCATATATTAATAACCTAAGAGGATGTTAGGCGCAATTGTGCGATAAGGGAGATATCATCATTTATTACGCCGACTCCATACAAACTTTTTCATAAAAAATTCTGAGTGCACTGTTTACAATTATAAACATGAAAGTTCATTATATAAGGCATATGGTAGGTATCCTTAACCGTTTCCAAGCAAAAAAAGCGCCACTCAAAAAAAAATTTTATGTCTATGAAACGCTAGTTTCAGCCCACTGTGGGGCGATGGGATAGAACAATTTTACTACCCCCAGTGATCTGCTGGACTACTAGTCAGCATAATTATCTCCGGCAGATTTTATTTGACAGGATGATAAGTATCATAAATTAAATGTAAAAAAAAAAAACAATCATTTTTTGACATTTTTTTAAAGAAAAATTTAAAGTACCGATATTTTTTGTATTTTTTATAGAAGGTTTGTCTCATATATTGTAATACCCCAGCAAAGTTTCATCGACTGAGGATTTAAGGTAGGGGTCTTCATACAACGATCCCCGCTTTATTTCCTCCTAGACTATACCAATAAAAAGTGAAAATTTTACATAAGACAACAATGAACCAAATCGATACCCAAACCAAGCCGAGATAGATTAAATTTGGCGTTTTGAAAACTCTTGACAACAGGACAAATCATTGGCTTGACGATGCATGACTGACTACACGAATAGTCTGACCTGTACCGCTGTATGGGTATGATCCGGCTCACGGGGACGCACACCGCTCCCCCCGCTCCCGGCGGCAACTAGTTGTTGCTCTGTCCTTCCCACTCCCCCCCCTCCCCGCCACTACCTATACACCGCTCCCCCCGCTCCCGGCGGCAACTAGTTGTTGCTCTCTCCTTCCCACTCTCCCCCCTCCCCGCCACTACCTATACACCGCTCCCCCCGCTCCCGGCGGCAACTAGTTGTTGCTCTCTCCTTCCCACTCCCCCCCCTCCCCGCCACTACCTATACACCGCTCCCCCCGCTCCCGGCGGCAACTAGTTGTTGCTCTCTCCTTCCCACTCCCCCCCCTCCCCGCCACTACCTATACACCGCTCCCCCCGCTCCCGGCGGCAACTAGTTGTTGCTCTCTCCTTCCCACTCCCCCCCCTCCCCGCCACTACCTATACACCGCTCCCCCCGCTCCCGGCGGCAACTAGTTGTTGCTCTGTCCTTCCCACTCCCCCACCTCCCCGCCACTACCTATACACCGCTCCCCCCGCTCCCGGCGGCAACTAGTTGTTGCTCTCTCCTTCCCACTCCCCCCCCTCCCCGCCACTACCTATACACCGCTCCCCCCGCTCCCGGCGGCAACTAGTTGTTGCTCTCTCCTTCCCACTCCCCCCCTCCCCGCCACTACCTATACACCGCTCCCCCCGCTCCCGGCGCGGCGGCAACTAGTTGTTGCTCACTCCTTCCCACTCCCCCCCCTCCCCGCCACTACCTATACACCGCTCCCCCCCGCTCCCGGCGGCAACTAGTTGTTGCTCTCTCCTTCCCACTCCCCCCCCTCCCCGCCACTACCTATACACCGCTCCCCCCGCTCCCGGCGGCAACTAGTTGTTGCTCTCTCCTTCCCACTCCCCCCCCTCCCCGCCACTACCTATACACCGCTCCCCCCGCTCCCGGCGGCAACTAGTTGTTGCTCTCTCCTTCCCACTCCCCCCCCTCCCCGCCACTACCTATACACCGCTCCCCCCGCTCCCGGCGGCAACTAGTTGTTGCTCTGTCCTTCCCACTCCCCCACCTCCCCGCCACTACCTATACACCGCTCCCCCCGCTCCCGGCGGCAACTAGTTGTTGCTCTCTCCTTCCCACTCCCCCCCCTCCCCGCCACTACCTATACACCGCTCCCCCCGCTCCCGGCGGCAACTAGTTGTTGCTCTGTCCTTCCCACTCCCCCACCTCCCCGCCACTACCTATACACCGCTCCCCCCGCTCCCGGCGGCAACTAGTTGTTGCTCTCTCCTTCCCACTCCCCCCCCTCCCCGCCACTACCTATACACCGCTCCCCCCGCTCCCGGCGGCAACTAGTTGTTGCTCTCTCCTTCCCACTCCCCCCCTCCCCGCCACTACCTATACACCGCTCCCCCCGCTCCCGGCGCGGCGGCAACTAGTTGTTGCTCACTCCTTCCCACTCCCCCCCCTCCCCGCCACTACCTATACACCGCTCCCCCCCGCTCCCGGCGGCAACTAGTTGTTGCTCTCTCCTTCCCACTCCCCCCCCTCCCCGCCACTACCTATACACCGCTCCCCCCGCTCCCGGCGGCAACTAGTTGTTGCTCTCTCCTTCCCACTCCCCCCCCTCCCCGCCACTACCTATACACCGCTCCCCCCGCTCCCGGCGGCAACTAGTTGTTGCTCTCTCCTTCCCACTCCCCCCCCTCCCCGCCACTACCTATACACCGCTCCCCCCGCTCCCGGCGGCAACTAGTTGTTGCTCTGTCCTTCCCACTCCCCCACCTCCCCGCCACTACCTATACACCGCTCCCCCCGCTCCCGGCGGCAACTAGTTGTTGCTCTGTCCTTCCCACTCCCCCACCTCCCCGCCACTACCTATACACCGCTCCCCCCGCTCCCGGCGGCAACTAGTTGTTGCTCTGTCCTTCCCACTCCCCCCCTCCCCGCCACTACCTATACACCGCTCCCCCCGCTCCCGGCGGCAACTAGTTGTTGCTCTGTCCTTCCCACTCCCCCCCTCCCCGCCACTACCTATACATCGCTCCCCCCGCTCCCGGCGGCAACTAGTTGTTGCTCTCTCCTTCCCACTCCCCCACCTCCCCGCCACTACCTATACAGCTAATACAGCGGTACAGCGGTTGCGGTCTATATACGAAATAATATACCTTGGTTAGAATGACAGTTTACTATATATAATATTAATTTTAAGAGTTTATCATAGCTTATTTTACTTTCAAAAATTCCGGTTATATTCAAGAGTTGGGCCCCATTACCGGACAAGATCAGCACCAATAACACTTTTTACATGTTATGGGTACAAATCCCTCAAACACTTGCACAGTATTAATAAGAGCTTGTTAAAAATGCCAGGTTAAATTTGCTTTAGCTATGATCCTTAGGATATACTTAATTGATGTGTTGCATCAGAATCAGGTCAATCCAACATCCACCACCAACACTCAAACAGCCTTGACGTAACATATAGTATAAAAAGTCAACCATAACCCATTGTTCTCTCCCTCTCAGCGCATAATGTCACGTTAGCAAAATGTCACTTTCTCAAAATGTCAGATTCGCAAAATGACACGTTCGCAAAATGTCATGTTCGCAGAATGTCACGATCGCCAAATGTCACGTTCCCAAAAGGTCCGTTGGTAATTTTTGAATTCTTTTTGTATGGATTTGGGATTTTCCTTCTTTTTGGACAGAAAAAATGTCAGTGTTTCTACCGACTTGCAATCGTGTACCAGCAAGTACAAGTATCTTCAAGTTTTGTGTATTATCAACTTACTTTTGTATGGTAGAAATGTCCTTAAGCATAATGTCACGTTCGCAGAATGTCACGATTAGGTGTGACATTGTGCGGACGTGACATTTTGCGAACGTGACATTTTGCCACGGTAAACCCCTAGTTTGACATTTTGCGAACGTGACATTATGCGCCGGGAGGGTTCTCTTGACCAAGGGTCCAAAAACCCGGTTGTACTTTACCGGTAAGGGTAGAAAACCTTTCTTACGGGTAAGCGATATGAATATTAACCTTTTACGCGATACCGCTTAATATGCGTGATGTGGCTGATTAATATAAAAGGATAGTATTTTCTTGTAGTGTGTGAGTGAGAGAGTGTGCCGAATACCGCTTTCAGTACCTACGAAGCTTGATTAGAATGACACAGGAAAAACTATGCGTGAGAACAGTCAGAGCGATGTGTGTCTCTATCGCTCCAATGTATAGCGCATCGCTCCGTCCTGCTCTCCCAACTTTAACCCTTATCAACCTGCATTATTTTCTACTATAGTTAAGACCGATTCAGCGGTATCATAAAGGTTAATACGTTTGAGTTACTCAGCGGAAACCTTTCAAAAAAACCCCTTGGGCCAGTATTTCACTGGGACACCATGGCAGCGCAACCAGTCGCCGCTACCAACAAAATGTATACAGCTCTATAGAGAGTTACTCACCTGGTGTCCGTTTGGTTGCGCAACCAATTTGTCGGCGCAACCGGCTCGGATGCTGGTCGCGCTACCACTCCCAGTGAAATATAGCTCTTAATACTGTGGCCGCAGGGTGTAGCGACTCTGGGGTCTTTACTCGTGTCTAGTTACGGACACCAGTGGCGCAACCAGTTGCGCAACCAGTCGCGCCACCGTGATGTCCCAGTGAAATACCGGCCTTACCCAATCCCTATTAGCCCAACCTTTACGGTCCCTGCTTGCAATACAAAACTGTTAATTTTAAATTGTATGAATCAAATATCTATACCTTTATCTTGCTTAGTCACCTGTAACTCGACGAGGTAGAGGTATTTGTTAAGATTGTCTTCGTATCTGTCGATGGATATCCTGCAGATATCCAGTTGCTCCTCCTGGGTTTTGAACTTGGCCGCCAATAGACCATGGATGCCGAGGGCTTGGCGTTCTTCTAGGGTGAATGCGAGACCCTGAAAAGATGGTACAACGTTAAGGTAGGAAATGGACAGGAATGGATTTATAATTTAATAGTCTTCATTGACATCAAAAAAGTCCCTGGTTGGCTGTATCCTTGATACGTCTACGACGTAGTCACCAATCCACAATATGTACAGTCAACAATCCTCAAAGCAACGGAGACGCCGATAGCAAATGTCATCGCGAACGTACACACAGACCCCAGCTCGTTTTTTGAACTTGTGCTCCAACGAGTATCCTGGGTAGTTAGTTGAGGTACGCCGCGTCAGACATTGTTCCTATTTGCGTCTCCGTTAAAAAGAATAAGTGCGGTCTCGAGATGATGGTGGACCGGATCGATATTTGAGTGCAAGCCCCTTATGTTTGTGAGGTGCACTTTAAGCGGGAGGAAGTGCCGCCGTTTGGTAAACTTATTTCTTTTTCGACTTTTTTTCATTTTGAGGAGTGTGTGGTGGGGAAACGGAAGAATGGTCGAGACGCTACTCCTTTTTCGGGTTAGTTGCAACTGCACTCAGTTGCAACTCCCCCTGTCTCAGCTGCACCCAGTCGCAACTGCACCCGATAAATTTGATATAAAGAAATAGAGGCTGAATCTTTAATGTACTGTTGATAAAAAAAGTGTTTCCGCCGTAGTAAATTCTTAAATTGGATATTTTTCTTTTATTTAGGACACGTGATATGGTAGGTATTCGTCCTGAAATTTGTTATTTACCTAACATGTCAGTTTTGAGAAAAAAAACCGGCCAAGTGCGAGTCGGACTCGCGCACTGAGGGTTCCGTACCACCACATAAACATAAATTGTATTAGTTGAAATTTCAGTAAGTTAATGTGCTAGATTTTTTGAGTCCGACACGCGCTTGACCAAATTTTATTATTTGTTATTATTTTATAGCCTATGCCCTATAAACATACCAATTTTCAAGTTTGTAAGTGTTCCCGTTTTTAAATAGAACTAAAACAAAAATCGCCTCAGCAACCATCCAACTTGACCCCTCTCTTATATGAATGTTCTTGAAACGGGAGCTCACCACAATTGGTTACCATTAGTTGTGAGAAAAGTTGTAATATTTAATGATTTCAGACTTTTCCCATTATTTGTACCGTGAGACCTAGCTTCTTGCCAAATTTCATATTTTTAGGTCACCGGGAAGTACCCTGTAGGTTTTTCATTGATAAAACCTATACCTATAATTGAAGATAACATGTTCATCTTACGTTTTGTTACAGTTGATTGCTGACGTAGGTACATCTCAAAAGGTGTACAATAAAACCATAGTAGGTATAAAACTAAATTACCTGCTTAGCACATCAAGCTTGACAGTTTAAGCCACGATCACACCTACCTAAATTCCAAGACTTAATTCGGCATACATTGCTGGGAGGCTTGATTATGTTAATTGCAATATCCTTACTTCAACGAGCAATGTACGCTGAATTAGTCTTTGAATACAGCTAGGTGTGATCATGGCTACGTACGGTCGGTCAACGTACGGTCAACCGCTTGTCGGTAGAAACTTTTTCAACTCTATTACCACGCCATAAGGTCCAAAAGTGTTTCTACCGATGTGCGGCCGTGTGTACGTACGGTCAACCGCACGTCGGTAGAAACTTTTTCAACTCTATTACCATGCCATAAGGTGCAAAAGTGTTTCTCCTGATGTGCTGTTAAGTGTACCTAAGACCAACCTCAGCTCACGCTATAGGTTGGAATAGGTACAGCGCGTTCAGAACAAGTCTTTATTTTCCGCGCATGGGTGACAGGCGGAGAGCCAATGAGCGATTCGCTCGCCCCCTGTGGGGAGCCGTGCTCACCCCCGCGACTAATTTTTTGACTTCTGCGCATTAACGGTCACAGACAAAGTTATTTTGCACGCAGTATACCTACCTACCAGCTATATTAAACGGTATAGATGGCGTATCCTACCTCCATCCTAACCCAATTTACGCTTATGTTGCATATTTCTAATTTTCAAAGCAATCCGTGATATAATTTATTTATTATAAGCAGGAAAATTTTTTTGAGTACCTATAGCATACAATCAAACGGTTCTAATTATTTTTTACCTGTGTCGTCCTAGTGGCAATCCTAGCGGCCATAATTGGTATTATCTTGAGCTTTGGATGTCTCAGAGGAAGTTAGGTTAAAAAGTCTGTACCGTGTACCTAAAGATGGCGCTGATATCAGATTATGGTTCCACACTTTGTCACGTATTAAATAAACTTTGTTTAGTAAGTATAATTATATTATAAAAGTAAAAAAAACATTAACTATTTTCTTATCTTTATTTTATTTAAATATTGACGGCGAAACCTGTAAGGTAAGCGTCTAAAAATATCAAAAACATTTCAAAAGTAAAAAAGCAAATATTTTTAAAAATTTAATAAGCAATACCACCACCGTCCAGGCACAGTATGACCCATACTACCCAGTACTAACTACCATAATTATTATATACTAAAAGCTTTTGCTCTTTGACTTTAAAAACTCAGTGACCATCCAACTTGACCCCTCTCTTATATGAATGTTCTTGAAACGGGAGCTCACCACAATTGGTTACCATTAGTTGTGAGAAAAGTTGTAATATTTAATGATTTCAGACTTTTCCCATTATTTGTACTGTAAGACCTAGCTTCTTGCCAAATTTCATAATTTTAGGTCAACGGGAACTACCCTGTAGGTTTTGCATTTTTGAATAAATGTATGGAGATGAGAACATAAAATGCCATATCTTTTTATTGCGTCGTTGTAAAAAATTGAAATTTTCAGACCTTGTGTGGTCCATGGATCCTAATATATGGTATTAATTTCAACCTGATACCTTTACCCGTTCGTGAGATAAAGGGTCTTGACAGACAGACAGACAGACAGACAGACAGACGGACAACAAAGTGATCCTATAAGGGTTCCGTTTTTTTCTTTTGAGGTACGGAACCCTAAAAATAAAAAGCTTGCTTACTTAACCCTTGATATAATGAAATTACCACGTATACCAATCAGTTTAGCGCATATCATCGTTTAAAAACATTTTTGAAATTCCGGTTATTAATAACAATAGAAAAAAAAAGAAATGATAATATTTCTGTGTCTTTTACGCAAGGATAAGTCATTGTAAAATGCAATAAGATTGCAATGTGCAAAGAGATTTTAGTTGTTCGTTCAAAATGTCGAGTGAAAGTACTTCTCAGGGACGAGCAATATTTAATTTACAAACAGTCAGTAACCAAAGAGGAAAAGCGCTACTTCACGCCGGACATGCCTATCATCTCCATAGAAATAATATTAAGTTCTCCGCAGTGTGGGTGTGCTAAAAAGTGCGGTGGAGCTGTAAAGTTAAATAATGTGATCAATAGTGTTCAGTTACAAAGCAAACATATTCCAGAGTGTGTGCCTGACTTTTCTAAAAACTAATTAAATATAGTGTTAGATAAAGTGAAAAAAGAACTATGCAAAAATTACAATTCCGTGCAAAAAAAATTTTTAAACGAGTGTTTTAGAGCTGAAAAATAAAATTCCTGATGAGGACATTCCAGCATTCAAAAGTGTAAACACACATTGTTGTTATAATTAAAGAAAAAAAATCTGATTCAAGTTAAAACTAAATTTGAATTTTATCTTGTATTGATTTTGCATGTTTTAGTTTTTTTTTGTTATTGTTCCTAATTTTATTTATACATTATAGTAGATTCTTCTAAGCTGAAATGACATGCGTCACCACTGCGCCGCCAAAATATCTTGACCTCCTTGAGAGCGAGACGAGCACCATAAGTAGTGTAGCGTTATCGCTCATATTCCTTTTTCGTGTTCGATACTTTTTGCTTCTTTCTCGGTGTATTGACTGGCTGTTTGTATTCTTCGACAGTGGATTCAAAATTTTGGTTTTCATTTTTCTGTGCTCATTATTTATTTGGCATTGGACAGAAAAATATTAAAAAATATTCTACAAACTGTAAATAAACCCTGTTTTAATACAGCTATTTTTCTGCTGAAGTTGTTTTTTTCATTTACTTGTGCTGTTACATGTTCATAGAAGATTTGGATTTAACTCGATGTAAACTCCTCAATTTTGTAAGTATTTTTGTCTTTACGTTATATTTGTTACTGATAGGTTGCCACTCTCTTATGACGCATTTTTATTCGTGCAGCTAAAGCTGCCCGATTACGGGCAGTAGGTTCCGGCTAGCACCTGCAACACCACCTAGCCCTGTCTCCAGAGAGACTTCTTGTCATCTGCAGCTTGCGCCGTGCTCTATACCGCAGCCTTTCTTCAACAACGGGTTTCACAACAACGCAGGAAGACGCCACGAACTGCGCAACACCTACTACAACAAATTTTCAGATATTTAAACCTTTTATATTTTTAGTTTTTTTTCTAAATTCTAAAAGCGCCTCCAGACGCGCCATGATTTTTTTGGATCCGAATCTTTGGCTGTAATTTTATAGGTTTAGTACTTTGATCCGCGATACTTTGCGGAAGGTACGACTATGACCATATTTAACTAGTCGCTGTAGTAATAAGTTAGGTGGCCACTTAAAGTTATCACTAGATTTTTCCAAGCGAAAGTATCTACTAGCTATAGACGGAGCGTTTAACCTGACGCACGCATCGCGGATTTAATTCCAAATTTATTCGTCCTATTTTAACGCCTAGGTATCAATGATTTTTTAAAACTTAAAACTATATTATTTTTCTTAAATTTAATCACGAATCGTTCAATCAAATTTTAACTTTATTTCGTTGGTTTTATATTAGTGAAATCATACTAAACTGTGTTCTATTTGATTTTATTAAAATATTGTGTGTTATATCTCTTTGTTTGTTTGGTTAGTTTAAGGTAAGTTAACTCTTACTCTATTTTAGGTAATTGCAGTACATTTTCAATTTAATTAACTTTATTTTACTGCATTTTGTAATTACGGCGGCGCAGTGGTGGGGCATGTCGTTTCAACTTAGAAGTGCTCTAAGATTTGTGTTTCCATTTAATTATTTACTTTACGTTATTGTTGATTTTGCATGACTTAGTTTAAATATTTTAACTATTACTATTGCAAATTAATAAATGTTCATACAAACATCACTTCTACGTGTTAGTTTTTTATTAGTACTTATTATTTTTTATAGAAAGTAACTTCAAACACTTTTGTAGTTAACAGTACAGATAGGAAAAATAATTGTAAATAAAATTTATCGGGTGGAGTTGCAACTGGGTGCAGCTGAGACAGGGGGAGTTGCAACTGGGTGCAGTTGCAACTAACCCCCTTTTTCCAATTGGACGCTTCAGCTCATTCGACCTGTGGGGAACTCATCTGGAGACTGTGGGGACGCCCAAGCGTCCCCGAAATGGCCTTCGGGTCCTCCCGTCCAGTCGCCAGCTGGCACGATGGAGCGTTTCGGGATTTTTTGCTTTTTGGCGGGGCAGCCTTTCCCACGGCGGCTTTCGTGGTACTTGGGTCCCCTACTACCTGCGGTCATATTCTTTTATCATCATCATTATGACATCCCATGTAACGTCCACTACAAGACAGGGAGCTCCCTCCAGCGTACCATTTAAAACGCGTGGTACAGTAATTAGGAGGGGAATTACCATAGTCACCAGGCTTGTTAGCGTTGCGACTGGCAGCATAGACCGCTGTTGTTGGTGACCGCAGTATGTAAGATGGTACGATACACCGGCGGACGCTGCTGCCTATTCTCCAGTTCATAATCCCTTAGTCTTACGACACCCACCAGGACACGATCTTCCTTGGTCTATATGGAAGTCACTGAACAGACTGCGGTCGGGCGTTGGCAGGTGCGGGGAACTCATGAAGAGGTGGGGCTCTCTGATAACGACGAGTGTGATTGCGGTATTTTACAAACCATGACACACTTACTGTCGTGCCCCTACTTCTCCAGTTTCCTGCACTCGGAAGGGCCTTTTTGAAGGCAACCAAAAGGCTATTGATGTAGTTACTTTTTGGGCTAAGCTTTAAAAGTCAGTTTTGCCATTGACTCACAAAGAAGAAGATCGACACCCACGGGTAGAGATGGGTTGGTAATATTCTTTGCCGGCATCACACGGGACCAATAATGTCAATAATCTTCATTGCACACGAGATAAATCTACAAATAAATTTATACTTGAACGATCTCATAGATAACGATTGCGCGACACTTCACAACTACAAAGTATAACAATTCTATTTTCGTTACTAGTTATGCATGTTATGTAAATACGTCTGCAAAAGTATGCTCGCTTGTGATGTAAGAAAACCGCAGAGTATACTTATCAAGTAATAATAAGGAGAAAAAAAGATAAATAAACGTGTTCTACGTAAAAACACGTAAAGACTAGCCAAAAACGAATCGGAGTCACGCACTGAGGATTTTGTATGTAGCATGACAAAATACACTTTTGTTAGACGTAATTTTAGCAGGTAATATTTTTGTGGTGGTTTCAACATTATTATGCCGGTTTCAACATTATTGTGCCAACCCGCACTTAACCGAGTTGACGAGAACATCGACGCAACCGGGAAAAATAAAATTCTCAATTTTGACAGGTTGCGAAAATTTTGATGACAATTTTGCCCGTGTTTTCCAAAAACTGGGCCATCAAGGGTAAAAAGGGTATGGACGAAGTATGTGAATGGACATTGGGACGATTCGTTGCCGAAAATCGTTCCTTTTAGGTCAATCTGGCAGCTCCGTTCCGATCCCAACTTGACGTTTTACCTTTCTTTTGTCTATGATTTTCTTTCCTTTACGTTTCCGAAGAATCCTTCTCGATAGCTTTATATTAAATCCATGAGAACGAGACAGACAACTTTTTAATTCACTCTATCATTCACACTTATTAGGGCTCCGTACCTCAAAAGAAAAAAAACGGAACCCTTATAGGATCACTTTGTTGTCCGTCTGTCTGTCTGTCAAGACCCTTTATCTCACGAACGGGTAGAGGTATCAGGTTGAAATTAATACCATATGTTAGGGTCCATGAACCACACAAGATCTGAAAAATTCAATTTTTTACAACGACGCTAACAAAAGATATGGCTTTTTATGTCCTCATCTCCATACATTTATGCAAAAAAGCAAAACCTACAGGGTACTTCCCGTTGACCTAAAATTATAAAATTTGGCAAGAAGCTAGGTCTCACGGTACAAATAAAGGGAAAAGTCTGAAATCATTAAATATTACAACTTTACTCACAACTAATGGTAACCAATTGTGGTGAGCTCCCGTTTCAAGAACATTGATATAAGAGAGGGATCAAGTTGGATGGTCGCTGAGGCGATTTTTGATTTAGTTCTATTTTAAAAACAGGAACACTTACAAACTTGAAAATTGGTATGTTTATAGTACATAAGCTATAAAATAACAACAAATAATAAACTTTCGTCAAACGCGTGTCGGACAAAAAAATCTAACACATTAACTTACTGAAATTTCAACTAATTCAATTATGATTATGTGGTGGTACGGAACCCTCGGTGCGCGAGTCCGACTCGCACTTGGCCGGTTTTTTTTATGTAGTGGCAACACAAGCAGTTTTAGTTGTGGGGGCTGCCCGGTACTATTTTTAGTTAACATGCCACTCTGGAATAGCAAATTCATTAAAGCGTGGTTAAAATCTGGATAAAATTTTGGAGTTTTAATTTTAGGCTTAACTTTAGCGGCCCCGCCTGAATAGTTGCCCTAGTTAGACGCTAGTATGTGTTACCGCTGTAACGACAAAAAAACCTGTTAACCCTTGGATCTCTAAGATGGTCGATACCGCGCACAACGTTAGGACAGACAATGTTGCCCGTTACTTCATGGTACTCCCTACATTGGGTAGCTTCGAATATCGCGGGACATTTGCTAAGGGCGTCCGCCACTTCATGTGTATTACCATGTTAAGCCGAGGATCTCTCAAATAGTCAATACCATGCACAACGTCGGGACAGATAATGTTGTCAATTACTTATACCATGCCATTTTCTACTGTCCGCCACTTCATGTGCTTACCTTGTTAAGCCTTGGATCTCTAAGTTGGTCGATACCGCGCACAACATTAGGGCAGACAATGTTGCCCGTTACTTCATGATACTCCCTAAATTGCGTAGCTTCGAATATCCCAGGCCATTAGATAAGAGTGTCCGCTACTTCATGTGTCTTAACTTGTTAAGCCTTGGATCTCTAAGATGGTCGATACAGCGCACAACGTTAGGACAGACAATGTTGCCCGTTACTTCATGGTACTCCCTACATTGGGTAGCTTCGAATATCCCGGGACATTTGCTAAGGTTGTCAGCCGCCACGTCGTGTCTTACCTTGTTAAGCCTTGGATCTCTAAGATGGTCGATACCGCGCACAACGTTAGGACAGACAATGTTGCCCGTTACTTCATGGTACTCCCTACATTGGGTAGCTTCGAATATACCAGGACATTTGGTAAGGGCGTACGCTAAGGCCCGATTGGACCCTATAGCGTTTGTACATCTGTAACAAGAGAAAAGTTTATTAATAAGGGTCGAGAAAGTGATAAAAGTATGATACATGTAGGAGGAACTTTTCTGGTCGTTCCTGAGAAAGTTTTGGAAGGGGTTGACGGATAGTTATTGTACGTATCGTTAGGGCAATCCAATGGCCTGTAAATTGCATAATGACAACAAACCGATGATATAGATTACAATAACTTCGGTCACAATCCGTGTATTCGTACGTGAAAATACGTGAATACGTACGTGAATATTGACTGTAAAAATAAAAAAACTGCGCCCGTAAACAGTAAGTAATTAAAAAAAAACCGGCCAAGTGCGAGTCGGACTCGCGCACTGAGGGTTCCGTACCACCTCATAAACATAATTGTATTAGTTAAAATTTCAGTAAGTTAATGTGCTAGATTTTTTGAGTCCGACACGCGCTTGACCAAATTTTATTATTTGTTGTTATTTTATAGCTTATGCACTATAAACATACCAATTTTCAAGTTTGTAAGTGTTCCCGTTTTTAAATAGAACTGAAACAAAAATCGTCTCAGCGGCCATCCAACTTGACCCCTCTCTTATATGAATGTTCTTGAAACGGGAGCTCACCACAATTGGTTACCATTAGTTGTGAGAAAAGTTGTAATATTTAATGATTTCAGACTTTTCCCATTATTTGTACTGTGAGACCTAGCTTCTTGCCAAATTTCATAATTTTAGGTAAATGGGAAGTACCCTGTAGGTTTTGCATTTTTGAATAAATGTATGGAGATGAGGACATAAAATGCCATATCTTTTGATTGCGTCGTTGTAAAAAATTTAAATTTTCAGATCTTGTGTGGTTCATGGATCCTAATATGTGGTATTAATTTCAACCTGATACCTTTACCCGTTCGTGAGACAAAGGGTCTTGACAGACAGACAGACAGACAGACAGACGGACAACAAAGTGATCCTATAAGGGTTCCGTTTTTTTCTTTTGAGGTACGGAACCCTAAAAACAAGTTGATTCAGTCGACAAAATCTCTAGTTCCTAGTTTTAGATTTATTTTTAATTAGTCGAGCAGGTACAGTCAAGAGCACATGAAGCTTGATACATTGGACTTTGTACCGTTCTTATTTTAATAGACGCATGGGCTAGAGTGGCACTGCGAGTGTCAAGCTTGACCTGTCGTTGACTGTACCAGCTGAAAACCAGCGCCCTGACTACTTTAAAATTCAGAGCATCTGCCTTTTAGTAGACATAGATAAAATAGTTTTAAGTTTTTTAGTAAAATTGTTTATTAAATAAGACTTTTTCTATCCTTTTTAATTCAACAGCTTTTCCTATGTTCCTTGGGGAAAGTTGTTCATACCTTTTTCTATCAAGAACTAATTAAAAGTCACCCTATATAAGATCTGTAGACATCATTTTACACCTTGTATTAATTTTATCTGCGCTCACCCATCTATTAATACCTAAAATCCATTTTTACTTTCAAGCGGAGCGAGTATTCGTGAAAAAAAAAAGTTTTTCTAATGTTCTCAAAAATGTGTTCAATTATACATCATAAAAAACAAGTCTCCCAAAAATGTCCGTCCGTCGGTCGGTCGGTCAGTCGGTCGGTCGGTCGGTCCGTCTGTCGGTCTGTCCGTCACGCTTTGGCCTAGCGGCTAAACGAATGGTCCGATTGACACCATATTTTGAATTTAGGAGTTTTATGCAAATCTATCGAAAGGTTCTAAGTGGTTTCTTGCTGGCTCTCATTTTGAGGGTAGCTGTCATACAACGAAAATGAAAAATTTAAATTTTCTCAAAAACGGCTCATAGATCTTGATGAAACCTTGCATGATCAAGCATCTCCATGTAGAAATCTTGCGCCAGTATCAATTAATCTGTGTAATTTCATATATGGGGTGTTCCTGTACCACCAAATCGTAAATATGTGATTTACCCAAAATTCCACTGGGTTTATTAAAATTTTCTATAAAATTAATCCTGGTTTGGTTGTCTACCTGAACGGATATTCTTTATGTTTTTTTTTTAATAAAATTTAGTACACAGGGTGTATCAAAAACTGAAAGGGCTTGCTCATTAGACTAAACTGAACAATTATCCATAACAATTATCCAATATAGTGCAATTACCAGAGAGAAAGTTTAAATAATGTGTAAAGCAAACATTATGTAAAAAAGCTTACTATAGATTGGATGACTATATCAATGACAAGGAGGTATGGTGCTCTGATATTCCAGCGAAACACAAGAAACACATTGTTAAAAGCCGACTCTTAAAGTAGGCCGTGCTGCAGTGGTTTCTTGCCGTTTCTTTTACGCTGCCATAGCACGATCCGAAACGGCGTAGACTCGCTCTATTTGCATTGTATTCTGCATGACATTCAATAAGTATTCTGTAAAGAATCTTCATTGAATAAAATTGAATCTGAATCTAAGGAACATGTGTCGGGAAATTAAAAAATCTCCATGTAAGTATACTAACTACGGTAGTGTCCATTGATCTGTGAAAATTCATATAAAGGGTGTTCTAGTACACACGGCCGCACATCAGTAGGAACACTTTTGGACCTTATGGCGTGGTAATAGAGTTGAAAAAGTTTCTACCGACAAGCGGTTGACCGTACTACCAAAAGGTAAACATGTGATTTACTCGAAATCGTTTAAGGTTTGTTTGTTTTAATGTTTGACGATTTGAATTCTGAATTTATCTGTATATTTCATTCGAACATTTTTTTGGAAAAACGTAAATAAAAGTTTGTATTTCCATACTATGTGTATGGCATTACAAATTTAAGTTTGCGGTTGATAGTTTTTCCTTGAGTATTGCGAGAAAGTAAGTGCAGTGCTGCTGTACCATTTATTTTCGTTTATTTCAATTCTTCCAACACATTTTGCAGCTATGTCAAAAGCAATCGGCTAAAGTTGTCAGAAAAAACAAGTTTGTAAAACAATGTTATTCTTTCCGTCAAATATACTCTGGTTTTAGTGTCATGGCTGCAAAATAGATTAGCAAGCATTGGGATAAACGTAAAAATAGATCATATAATATTTGATTGACCTACTTAATCGCTAACCGCTAAGATCAAAACTACCTGAAAACTAATTGTTATTTATTTATTTATTATCTTTATTAGACTTTCCAACAACGACTCCACATTGATTCATCTAAGGTTGCTTACAATTTACAAGAACAGGTGCCTCATCACTTACAGAAGAGCACAGCATGCACAAATATGTCCAACGAATTTAGAAACAAGAGAAGAGCAAAATGTAGGTAAAAGTAGGTATTTTATTGAGAGGACATAGAAAAGTTACTTTGAAGAGATAGATAGAAGATTCTAGAGAAAACTATTCAGTCTATTACATTGTCTCATATCGTAGGTTCATACAACTGCATATATTGTAACCTAGGTCACGGTACGGATGCCAGGCAAGGCAACGCAAACTTGGCACGGATATAAAGATTCAAAGAGATAAACACCACGTGAAAGATTTCTATTTTATTAATGCACATTAAATTTTGATTACTAATCATGGAATGGATGGATGAAATTAACAGCCGAAGAAGCCTATTCACTCCCGAATTCAATAGATTTGGGTTATATGAACTTGGGAACACAAACACAGGCAGAGATACACTCTTTATAAAGATTTTGTTATACTCGTAAATTATGAAAAAAATGTAGTTCAAATACAACTACTTTTGTTCTACGACTCTGCTAACAACAAACAATTTCTCATACAAAATAAAGCAGGTGACCAACATATATTTTGTATGAGAAAATGAAAATTGTGCGTTCTTAAAGGTCGGTAAAGTTTAAGGACCCATGGTCTAACACAGGGGTCGGCAACCTTTTGAGTCGGAAGAGTCAAAAAATAAAATTTATGAAATTTCAAAGTTTATAAAGAGCCACAAATTTTTTTTAAGCCAACCATAAATAGTTCTTGCATAAATAAAGCTTTTTGATAAAATAAAAAAAAACTGTTTAGGTATTAATAAGAAAAATATAAGTATATTTATTATATTTATTTTATTATATGTTTTTAAATATTTTTTTTATATATAAAATTAATAATATTGGCGTATGGAACTAAAGAGCCGCAGCTTCACATCCAAAGAGCCGCATGTGGCTCGCGAGCCGCAGGTTGCCGACTCTTGGTCTAACAGGTTAGCACGTCTTCCTATGCAGGCAATTTTTCTATTCGGGGAAAACCTACCAAATATTTTCTTTTATACTTCACCTTCTCGGAAAGTACCTCAGTCCTGTTTTAAAAACTAAGGAGAAGATACGTCATTTCTATGGTATAAATATGCGGGGGGAAAAGTTATATGGAAATCCATTGTTAACGTGTTTTAGCGGGATGGAATTTTGTATGAAAATCCATTGTTAACGTGTTTTTTTTTCTTAAATTTAGATCAAAATCTGTCGATAACCTATTTTAATATCATAATGCCAAAAAACGAAAAAGTTTTTATCTCTAAAACGAAGAAATGATGCTGGCCACCTACACTTTTCTGGAAAAACCATTAATTTGAAAAAAGAACGAAACCAAAATGTGGAACGAAAGCGCGCGCGCGAATTAGGTACCTATTCTTGAAAATCACCGTGTGATAAAATCTTACTCAATAAAATCAAAATTTCTGTTTTTTTTCTTATCAACGGGTAAAAATTATAATGCATAAATATAAATTAGTGTTTAATTGTAAAATTTTATAAAGTATTACTAACGTTTTAACACTATCAGGGTAAAATTAAAAAGTTTAAACCTCCAAGCGATATTTTATCACCCAGTGATTTTCAAAAATTGGATCCCCGTTTTCTTTACAAAGTTGTTGGAAGTTTTAATTGTAGTTTTGTTTTGTCAAATAGTGACAGTGATGAAGAGTTTTTGACGCCGCTAGAACTACAAGAAAGTGCGCAAGCGGTTATTGGTTGCCTGAAAAATCTCGATAAAATACAACAATGCAGGTATGTGATAGTTTTATACGTTGAAAAAGCGAGAATAAAGTCCATTGATTTTCGGAAACTGTTTTGCTTGCTTATTATAGTGAAAAATCGTATGAATATAAGCCAAGTCTTTGTATTCCATCAATATAATGGAATACAAAAAAGTTACATCATATCTGAAAAGGAAATCTGAAATATTTTCCTCGTAGGTGAAGTATAAAGCACTATGTATCACTCGAAAGAAAGTGCGATTCCCAACTCGGGTGTATTGACACCCTTGTTGGGAATCGGTCACTTTCTCCTCTCGATGAACAATGTACTATTGTTTCCTGATATCAAATATATAACCACGATCGAAATTCTAACGTTTCGATTATACAGGCTGTAATGGGACGGTATAACAACATTTCCAAGAAAACATTTTTGGGAAATTAAAAAAATTGTAGACCTCTCAATACAAACTGTTTGATCGGAGTGAGCAATTTGTATGGAGGCGAATTTTTCTTTTTCATTTCCCTTAAATGTTTCTTTGGGAAAGTTTTTCAGTTTCGTTGACTGAACACGCTCTTTCAGTTTTCGGTACATCGCCCCTTATACCTGGTATAGACAATTCCAGAACCTTAAACTATGCATTGTACGACATATTGTACGGCGGCATGTACCAAGTACTTGTAAACAGAAAATCGATACGCGAGGTAAGATGCTCAATGTCGCGACATTCAATAGCTATCTACTGTCCACAGTTCCACAGAATTACAGTATTAAGTAAAGCAACCTTGCGCGTTTATAAACTGAACGCCTCTGATTTACAAGCATTTTCCTGAATGAAACATTACATAATACAACGAGCACGAATGTTGTAAAAACTCGAGTTAGGTTACCTATTGAGCTACGAAAACGTGAAAGTGAATTTTAAAAAACTAATTATTATGACTAAAAAATTTAAATTTTTTGGCGCAACATTACTAT
The DNA here is from genome assembly GCA_947532105.1 of Athrips mouffetella. Taxonomy (NCBI): domain Eukaryota; kingdom Metazoa; phylum Arthropoda; class Insecta; order Lepidoptera; family Gelechiidae; genus Athrips; species Athrips mouffetella. The sequence continues at coordinate 2,445,528 of OX383964.1, read as the reverse complement.
TACAAAGGATGATGTAAAGGGACGGTGTACTGAAAACTGAAAGGGCATGCTCAGTAAACGAAACTGAACAACTTTCCAAAAGAAACATATTTGGGAAATGTTCCGTACCTATCTACCATAATGATATACTAAAAGCTTTTGCTCTTTGACTTTAAACCACGACCATCGATCGCGACCTCTTTTATAAAAAAAATCTATAAACTGGAGCTCACCTTGTGGGCACCACCCGCCCATGGAGCTCGCTGTCTTATTAGTGGCATAACTTGACACTAATAAGACAGTAAAGCACGTTACCCACCCCGAGAACTAAGATGGTGTGTCTCGTGTGCTAGTAATTTCGCTGGCTCCCTCGCCCTTCAAACCGAAACACAGCAGTGCAAACACTGCTATTTCACGGCAGAAATAGGTAAGGGGGTGGTACTTCCCCAGACGGACATTGCACAAAAGCCCTACCACCTGATTTGATTGCAATCAAATCAGGTGGTAGACCTGATTTGATTGCATCGTTGTAAAAAATTGAAATTTTCAGATCTTGTGTTGTTTATGGACCTTAATATTCGTTATCAAATTCAACCTGATACCTCCACCGTTCGTGACAAAAAGGGTCTTGACAGACAACAAAGTGATCCCATAAGGGTTCCGTTTTTTTATTTTGAGGTAAGGAACCCTAAAAAAGCAAAAGGCAAGGAGCAGACGATGGAATGGCATGCCTGCACCACGTCGCTTATGCATAACTTACCACGCGTCGCTTCATACATTTTGTATGAACAAGTTTTGAAGGGGCAACGTGCCTTCTCCTCGCTTGTCCCTTGCCTTTGCCGTATACCGAATAATATTTCAGGCTTAGGCGGCTCAACAACTCTGACACCAGGGTTCGTGAAGTCTGTCAAAGATATTAAAACTTACAACCCGCACTATATGATGATGATTCTACATTTTCATTATTTTTACTCAAATACCCCATGTTGGAACTATACGTAGTAGGTACATAAATTACAGCTGTTTAATACCCCGCCTAATTGACATTTTCCGCAAACTAGACCGCCTTTAATGACGTTTGACTTGTGCAATTATGCCACTTTTAGCACGGATATTGAAACGTGGACCGTTTTAACGAGATCTGTGAAGTTTGACGCTGGGCTTGTCATAAACTCAGTTAATTATGAAAATTTTAATAAGATACAGCTCTTCTTAAAACTGTTATGCTGAATGTCGATGACGACACTGAATAAGACTGGAGAAATCATTCTTTGGAATAATATTTAGTTTGAGATTTCTTACAAACAGCCTTTACTACTTTACAAAAAGAAGAATATCAACTGTTTCAAACATTTTTATCAAATTAGGTGTCGAGTTGCGATTTGTTTAGCTAGCATAAAAAACATCGCTTAGTCAGCGTCATACTGGCAGTCAGTTGCAAGCTGACCCTGACTTCTGGATTTTAAAACCGCCAAATGTTCTCTGAGACGCTACCTAACTCACTGGTAAAACTACCTAATGTCAGGAAGGTACCAGGTCCGGTTCCTGGTTTATCCAGATTTGGCTGTCTACGACTGTTACCCGAACGGCTCAACATTATTTTTGAATAATGTTGAGTCCTAGGAAACCGCGGCAAGCCCAAGAAGCGCTGGCTGGGCCTCGTGAAAGCTGAGGGAGAACAATCTCACCCCGAACGATGCTAAAGACCGAGCAAAGTGCAGAAGATAAAACCGAAAAGCAGACCTTAGCAATAAGCCGAGATAACGCTAGGCAGAAGAGAAGAGACTGCTGAAGTACTACTGACATGAGGGAGGACAATCTCACCACGGACCGATCGAAGACCGAGTAAATTGGAGAAGATTAAACCGGAAAGTCCCGTGTGGTGCCGCCAAAGAATAGTACCAACCCATACATACCCGTGGGTGTCGTAAGAGGCGACTAAGGGTTACTGGAGGATGGGCAGCAGCATCCTCCTTTGTATCTTACAACTTACTGCGGTCACCTACAACCGCGGTCCATGGTGCCAGCCGTAACGCTAATAAGCGAGGTGACTATGGTAATTCCCCTCTACATTTTTCCAGCTAAAGCTAGAATTCTGGAGGGAGCTCCCTGTCCTGTAGTGGACGTTTCATGGGATGTTATGATGATGTTATGATGAAACCGGAAAGCAGATCCTAGCAATAAGCCGAGATAACGCTAGGCAGAACAGAAGAGACTGCTGTACTACTGCTGACATGAGGGAGGGCATTCTCACCGCGGACCGATCGAAGACCGAGCAAATTTGAGAAGATTAAACCTGAAAGCAGACCCTAGCAATAAGCAGAGATAACGCTAGGCAGAACAGAAGAGACTGCTGACATGAGGGAGTACAATCTCACTACAGACGATGCTAAGGACCGGGCAAAGTGAAGAAGATGAAGCCGGAAAGCGGACCCTAGCAATAGGCTAAGATAACGCGTTAAGGAGAAGAAACTGCTGGAATACTGCTGACATGAGGGAGAACAATGTCACCACGGAGGATGCTAAGGACCGGTACTCCAGTAAAATTACGAGAGATTGTATGGCGAAACGGAAATAATTGATAATAGCCGTGATTCTTTTTCAGATCGATAGATTATATTTCTGTGTAAAGGTTTTTAATGGAATCCACCTAAATTTACTTCATTTATTTATTTATTTTGCCGTCCAAACATTAAAAAAATATGGAATTTCGGAAAAAAATGTTAATAGATTATTTTTTTTATTTACGGCTTGCTATATATTCAGAATTTCATATTATACATGAATCCACCTAAAAATATTAGCTTTTTTGTATTGTTTAACTTTTATAGCACGAAATTTAAATACAGCTTATCTTCGCAACCAAAAATAGTAATAGATCCGTTTTGCTTTCTAATAATTTAAATAGTGCTATATAATCACATTTTTTGGCAAATCCAACATAAATGTTTACAAAATCATTGTAAACCAGCGATTACAAAAAACTTTTTTTTTATTTAGTATGGCATTTTTGTGAATATATATAAGAATCGCTTACATTTAAAAAGGTTGAGTTTAGCTCAGTTTATTCCTATTATTTTACCTCGACTTTATTGGCCCTTATATGTAAAAATAAGTGGAGATTTTATATTTTGAAATAAATTGATATTTTTAAATATATTTATGGTGGATTTTGATGCCTATATGTAAAGTATACGTTTATCTATGATATAAAGTATATAATTGTCCATTACTATTTTTGCCTTAGCTGTTATTCGAAAAAAATATTCCGCTTTAAATTTTAGGTGGATTCGTAAATATTGCGTCTTAACATCATATTTAAATACGATATACACAAAAAAGTAGCTATTAGCATTTAATGTTTTGCAAAACCGTATTTTTACTGGACTACGGGCCAAGTGGAGAAGATTGAGCAGGAAAGCGGACGTTAGCAATAGGACGAGATAACGCTAGGCATAAGAAACTGCTGGGATACTGCTGACATGAGAGAATAAAATTTCTCAACGGAGGAAGCTAAAGACGAGGCAAATAGCCATAAGCCGGGATTACGCGAGGCAGAAGAAATCGTACAAATCTTTCAACATGCATACATAACATCGAGGCTCTTTCCCGTCAGGCGCAGTAGGCAGACACCACAGCTTTCAATTTGGGAGCCAATTCTTGAATATCACCGGGTGATAAAATATCACTCCAAAAATTCAAAATCACAGATTTTTCTTTTCAAAAGTGAAGATTAATATTCGTAAAATATAAAGCAGTCCTTGATTGTTAATTTTCGTGTATTCTGATTTACCTTTCAACAGTTTATGAGGGCAAATGTGAATTTTTAAAGTCTCAAAAGTGATATTTTATCACCCGGTGATTTTCAAGAATTAAGTCCCTGCTACGATCTAGACATACTTCTCCCGCTTTCTCTATTTTCATCAACTCTTTCATACACGCTTATATCTATCAAAACGAGCTTTTTTAACGCTGTCTCAAATCGGAAATATAGATAGATATACCTTCCTACTCGTATACTTTGATTTATTAGCACCTGTTCGATGTTTACGTCATCGTATCATATGAGTTGACGTAAAGATATCACTGAAGTCGTGAATATGAATCACTAAGTTATCTATGCCATACGTGATTCGATATATGGACACGGTGACAAAATAATATAATACCTATAAAACGATCAAACAGTCTATTTTTGTTTTGAAACTTGGAATGTTGCGAAAGAAAAAGACTGTGTACGTAACAACTACAACGTTAAAATAGTTTTTGTAATGTAAAGGCTACCCAAAACATAACGAAAAATTGTGCTTAATGGGCAATTTTTCGCTAAAATCGGCTTTCGAAAGTTGATTGGGAAAAAATCCTAAAGCAGCAATATTGTTTTATGGTAGCCTAGAGACCTGCAAAGTTTTTAAAATCCACTATAATCTATGGAACATCCTTTTTGTATTTTTAACCAACTTCAAAAAAAGGTTCTATGATCCAGTGTATGTATTTTTTTTTATTGATGATCAAAATTTTAATCGACCGATTAATTAAGTACCATACTTTTTGAGTAATAAGCCGGAATGTTAGGAAGTTAATTATTTTATGTATGAAAGTACCGTTCAAGGCAATCATGTCACAAAAAGAAAATTTAAAAAAATATCTAGTACGAAAAAAGATATGAATTTTCAAAACTGCTTCCGCAGAAAATTTCAAAAAATAATAAAATAATTTTCAACTCGAAAACTACAAATAATCGCGGAACATACATGGGGTGATTTGGATACCCCTTACCATGAGGCATCGATTTTTTTCTTTTGGACGCCTATCAATGGGCCACCCATTAAGCGACGAAGGAGGTTCATATAAATTCTTTGTATTGTACTTTGTTCTGAAATGAATAATTTCTTGAAAGTGATCACAAAGGAGGTCGTCTCTACTTAGAAACAAAACAGTGCAAGAATGGAATTTCATACATATACATTGTTGCACTGTTCTGTAGTCACCGCGTTTGTTAGCATTGCAGCTGGCACCATGGACCGCGGTTGTTGGTGACCGCAGTGACGGTATGATTTGCAGGACGTTGCTGCCCATCCTCCGGTTCAAACACCCTTAGTCGCCCGTTACGACAATCACATTACAGTCACAGTACAGTCAAGAACACATCAAGCTTATAGCGCGACTCTAGCACGTAGAGCGTTTAAAATAAGAATAATGGTACACACGGCCACACATCAGTAGAAACACTTTGGACCTTATGCCGTGGTAATAGAGTTGAAAAGTTTCTACCGACAAGCGGTTGACCGTACAAAGTTCAATGTGTCAAGCTTGACGTGCTCTTGACTGTACTGTTCTTAGCCACACGGACGATGCCGTGAGACTTCCACTACAGGACACGGAACTCCCTGCAAAATTCCAGCTTTTGCTGAAACAATGTGGAGGGGAAGTACCATAGTCACTATGGACCGCGGTTGTTGGTGACCGCAGAATGTAAGATGATACGACACAAAGAAGGATGCTGCTGCCCATTCTCTGGTTCATTAACCCTTAGCCGCCCCATACGACACCCAAGGGTAATTAGTTAGTTAGTTTGTGGGCTCCTGTTTCCGCGCAATTAAACTTTAATTAGGTCCTTTTTGCGTGCAGGTTGTGCGCCAGCCCAGCTCCTTCCAAAAGCTCAGAATTCTCCTGGGACATTCACAGGCTTCTCGGAGCGACCTCGTGTCTTAGAGGATTTTGGCCCGTTGGTCGTGGTGGTCCCAACGCACCGCACTCCAAGGTTACGTGGTTGACCGTCTCTTGTGCGTTAAGGCAGCCCCTACATAGAGGGCTGTCAGTGACGCCGATCGTGAATAAGTGTTTGTTGAGCGAGATATGTCCTGTAATACTCGTAGTGCTCACAATTATTCGGAGGTTCGTTCGGTTGAGGCTGAGTAGTCGACGGGTGATCTTAGGTGAAGTGGTGAGTAAGACCTCACCTCTTACGACACCCAAGGGTAGAGATGGGTTGGTATTATTCTGGGAACTACACGGTCGAAACTATGATAGCTACAATTTTCTTCATTGTTTTGGTTCTTATAGCGAAGTTTTGAGTGCAAACATTGCGGCAGAAGCTATTGATAAGATAATACAATTATGATAGTGTACGTACGTACACAAGTGTTTCTTTTTTCATATCAACACGTGAGCAAACAGATGCGCCACTTGATGTTAAGTGGCCACCTATTGCACCTACAGTCGAAATGATGTAGCTCAATAATAGAATGACAGAAGTGTCACAGCAAGACGGAACCATGAGAAGATATTGTAGCTTGCAATCACTACTTAGTATAAAACAAAGTTGCTTCCCGCTGTCTGTCTGTCTGTCCCTATGTATGCTTAGATCTTGAAAACTACGCAACGGATTTTGATGCGGTTTTTTTTAATAGATAGAGTGGTTCAAAAGGAAGGTTTATATGCATTATACATGCATAATATAGTAAAGAAACACTGATAAGGTCTCTAATGTGACGTCGTAAATAATCTATATTTTTTGCGCTTACCTACATTGCAAACGCTGGCTGAACCCTACGAGATAGATCAAAATAATAAATATACCACAGTAGTGTACACCTTAAAAAGGTCTACAAAAAAGTCCGCGATCGTATATGTCTATCTCCTATGGATAACCCACAATAAACATTTTTTATCCTTTGTTTTTTTTTTACGAAGCTATTTTACATTGTGTACTATAAATACATTGTGCATTTAATATAGATGAATATATATATGGCCATGTATAACATGTGATTTACATGAACATTTTCGAAGATATTACAGTTTTAAAATGCAGGGACATAGCAGTTGCGGCGGTGCTGGCCGGGGGACTGCATAGTATATTTAGTATCAGCATTGCACCCGTGCGAAGCCGGGGCGGGTTACTAGTATAATAATATAATGCAGTTTGACTTCCCAAGACGGCCAAAAGCCCAACCACCTTCAGAATTGTTAGTAAATAAAGTTTTTAATGTTAGCACATAATTGCTATTTCTGTGCGTAAATTGTTATTTTAAGGCTGACGCTGTGTGCAACGTTGCCAACTAATATTTGTATGGGAACATCTATTAATATACAAAGACTTGCATTTTTGCCAATACGTTATTTTCCACAGCGTACAGAAATGTTTAACATTTGCTAATATAAGGGATGCAACTAATAGGGATGGGCCGAAAGTGTTTTATGTTCGGTGTCTAGCATATTCGGCAAGTTTATCGAATATTCGTATTCGACCGAATATTCGATGCTCTTACAGGTCTTTTAAAACGCGAAAACTCTGTGGTCAAGAGTTATTTTCAAACCTTTTTGGTGTGCACAAAACAAAACCCATTGAGTGTCGCCGATAGAGAAACTGTGCTGAATATTCGTTCGGTGAAATTTGCGTCCTGCGCTGCTCGCATCCAACGTCTTCCCGCGACCTTGACCAGATCGTCGGTCCACCTTGTGGGGGGCCTGCCAACGCTTCGTCTTCCGGTACGTGGTCGCCACTCTAGAACCCTCACGACCCATCGGCCATTGGTTCTTCTTGCGATGTGCCCTGCCCACTGCCACTTCAGTTTAGCGATTCTCAGGGCTATGTCAGTTACTTTAGTTCTTCTGCGGATCTCCTCATTTCTGATTCGATCGCGCAGAGAGACTCCGAGCATAGCCCTTTCCATAGCCCTTTTGGTGACTTTGAGCTTTCTGATAAGGCCCACCGTGAGCGGCCACGTCTCGGTGCCATATGTCATCACTGGCAACACACACTGGTCAAAGACTTTCGTCTTGAGACACTGCAGTATTTTGGACGTGATGATATTGCGGAGCTTCCCGAACGCTGCCCATCCGAGTCGGATTCGACGAGTAACCTCTTTCTCTAAAATGGATTTACCCAGCTGGACTGTTTGTACCAGGTATACGTACTCAACGACATCTTCGAGCGTAGAGTCTCCAACTTTAGAGTGGAGTGGGTACAACAAGGGCGTTAGACATAATTTTCGTCTTATCCATGTTCATTTTAAGACCCACTTGTTGTGAAACTCTACTGAGGTTATTGAGCATTGTGCCGAGATCTTCCAGGGTCTCAGCCATTACGACAATATCGTCGGCAAATCGAAGGTGGGTCATTTACTCGCCATTGATGTTGATACCAAGCCTTTCCAGTCCAGGAGTTTGAAGACGTCTTCCAATGCAGCGGTGAACAGTTTAGGAGATATGACGTCTCCCTGTCTCCCTCCTCGCTGCAATTGGATAGGTTTCGAGTCCTGGTCCTGAAGACGAACTGACATAGTGGCGTTTTTGTACAGATCTTTCAACACTTCAATGTACCGGAAGTCGACTTGACACCTCTGGAGATACCGTAGCACGGCCCACGTCTCGATCGAATCGAAGGCCTTCTCATACTCGTAGTCCACAAACGCTAGGCAAAGTGGCTGGTTATACTCTTCGGTCTTCTGTATAACTTGCCGTAGCGTATGTATGTGGTCTATGGTACTGAAGCCTTTACGGAAACCGGCGGTCGTCTTGGAGATCTTTAGGGGAGGCCTATGTCCAGAAGTGGACGTCTTTCGGCTGATATGATGATGATGAAATTTTCGTATTCGGTAAAACCCATGTTTTGCCCACACAAAAAAGCAACAAATATTATCACATACATATACACATTTGCATAAACATGAGGTCCTTTTAATGTTCACAGCAAAATAGGGAAGCACGTTGTGCGCGTGATTATACCAGAAATAGTTATTGTTCTCTGAGTTTTGGAGAGGTTTGATGGCGGTCGCACTGTGATAAGCCAATAGTCATCCTATTAGCCGAAAGACGTCAGATTCAGATAATTTTATTCAATGTTGATTCTTTAAAGATTACTTATTGAATGTCAAGCAGAATACAATGCAAATATAGCGACTACACCGTTTCGGATCGTGCTATGGCAGCGTAAAAGAAACGATAAGATACCACTGCCGCACGGCCTACTTTAAGAATCGTCTTTTTAAAGATAAAGATAAAAGGATATTATCGTTATTTATTTATTTTAACAATGTGTTTCTTGTGTTTCGCTGGAATATCAGAGAAATCTATGGTAATCTTCTTCACATAGTACCAACAAAGAAAAAAAAGATATCTTAAACCAAATAAATTATTTAAGTTAAGATCTTTTGGGTTTTCGATATAAGGAAACTCGAAAACGTCTTAAATTGAGAAATAAAATGTTTTGTATTCCGTCCAAGAACTAAATTTCAAGCTATCACATCAAGAAAGAAACTTTTAATTAATTTAAATAAAGAATTTAAAGGTCTTTTTTCAAAAAGCTAAATGTGTCGCCCCAAGAGCGAAACTAATTTTGTTGAAAACTTTAAAGCTCTTCAAAAATAATACAAACTAAAATAAAAGGGGGCTTTTTTTAAAAAAAAAGGGCACTTTTCTTTAATCTATTTTTAGGGTTCCGTACCTCAAAAGAATAAAACGGAATCCTTTGGGTCAGTATCACTTTGTTGTCCGTCTGTCACGACCCTTTTTCTCAGGAACGCGTGGAGGTATCAAGCTGAAATTCACATCAAATATTCAGGTTTACTCGTACTGTCCCTTGGAGCTGTGAAAAAATCAAACTTCTAAGCCAACGTAATCAAAAGATACAGCCGTTTATGCCGCAAATTTTCGAGTTATTCGACACTCGCAAGGGAATCAAAGCTTAAAGGATACTTCCAGTCGACGTAGAATAGAATCTTGAAATTTGGTATGAAGCAACGTTTTATAGCACACATAGAGGAAAAATTTCGGAAAACCTTAAATTTCTTTCTTCGGTATTTTCTTCGGTAACACACCAAGGAAAATACCGCATGTTTCGAAGGTTTGACTTCAGTTACTTATTGTGCATTTGAATTTATAATTTTAAGCGACCTGATTGGTTACGGGGCTTGGCTACCAGCGGCGGAAACCAATGGCTCACTGCATTATTCTTACGAAGGAAGAACTAGAGTGTGTAAGCTTTGTACTAGTGTGTGTAGTTGTGGTTAATATTCTTCATTCAATAGATCTCGGTTTAAAGTGCTCATAAATTATATGAGAAATCGTCTAAGTTGTCTGACGATAATCAACATAAAAATTTGGTGGTATTTTGGCTTCAGTCCAAAATTATCATCGGTGTCAAAAACACAATACCACAGAATATATAATAGTAAGACATTGTCCAATTCACGGCTAATCTATTATTATGAAAACATAATGATTTCTAGTTGTTTATTACGTCGACCTGCGTAAAACAATAAATATCACATCGAGAGAGGTTTATTTATCACTTGCTTTTTTTGCCTGCGACTTCGTCTGAATGTGAAATAAAATATATATGGTGTAAGGGACAGTCTTCCGAATACTGAAAGGGCATGATCAGTCAACGTAACTGAAAAACTTTCAGCGAATAAAAGTTTCAGGAAATGAAAAAAAAATCGGCCTCTCCATACAAAATTGCAAACTTGATTGGACAGTTTGTATGGAGAGGCAGATTTTTTTTTTTTCATTTCTTGAAAGTTTATTCGCTGAAAGTTGTTCAGTTACGTTGACTGATCATGCCCTTTCAGTATTCGGAAGGCTGTCCCTTAGGGTGTTAACTTGATTGCGTGCCATAGCTCAGGGGAGGGATCAGTATCAGTAACTAAACAACTTTTACAAAGGAACATAGATCGAAAAACGAAAAACCAAATTTGACCTTCCATACAAAATGTGCTATCAGCTGATGCAGTTTCTATGGGAGGTCGAATTTGAAATTGGAAGGTCGCGTAGGCTCGCATATTCAGTACAAAAGACCCTCAGAAGGACCACGAGAATCTCGCGGGCGGGTGCGCGCGGGGGTGAGGGGTAGATTGCAAAGGGAACGGAGATAGTCCGATCTGTATGATAGTACTATTACTGTATTCTGTGGTTTAAGGCTAACTATTAGCTATCATACAAAAAAAGGTTAATTAAAATCGGTTCAGTAGTTTTTACGTGACGCCTGAACAAATAAACAATCAAACAGACAAAACGTCCAAAAATCTGTGAATTGGGATTTGGATCTGGTACCGGTTTCAAGTCTTGCATTTGTACGATAATTATAGGTATAGGTGGTTGTTCTGTGTCTGGATGTTATTTACAATTTATGTATGTAAATCAGTCTCTGATAGCATTTATACATACATTTATTTCCGGATTTCACATAGCGAAACTCTAAAAGCACAATGTACAAAGCCGACTCTAAAGTAGGCCAAGCTATAGTGAGGGACGGTTGGTGACCGCAGTTAGTTGACATTACTAGACATGATACGCAAAAGAACACTGCTGTAAATTTTTCAAGTCAAGATTTCTTAAGCGCCTTTTACAATCAATTAACCAAAAAGAAAAAAAAAGAATTAATTTAAAATAAATTTCAAAATAACTTTTTAAAATTCATTATTTTAATAAATACAGGGTTAAGATGTATTCACAATGGAGTAAAAATGCAAAAAAAAATATTTTTATTATTTTATATTTTTTACAGTGCAGTGGCAATGTGGGATGGGGATATCCGTCTTCTAGAGTGGTACCACCATGGAACCTAGTCTTTGGAAAATCACGTATACGACTCGTTTAATTTTTGTAGGCACCACACATACCTAATTAAATGACGTCGTCCCTCCACAAACAATGAACACATCTAATTCGGTTTATCGAGCAAGAAAATGTAATTTAACGCATAGTCAAAGAATATATTATATTACGCATAGTCGTACATAAAGTCAACTTTCGCGCGAACGAAGAGGAAGTACATATTTTGTTGTAATATACAGCCTTACAAGCCCACAAAAATATTAGCCGACTGGATTTTCGAAACACGAAAAACTTTCCTTCTATACAACGAAAAGTTTAAGGAAATAAATAAAAACATTAAGTAAAACTTAATTCTCAGATCTAAATACCTACCTACTAGATTGCAGTGTATAGATTTAATCATCATATAAATATTGATGGCATTTAGCACAAGGTCATCTGATCCTAAACCAGACAGAGCCGTACCACCCAGATACACAAACACCAATGTTCATCACATAAATGTTTGCCCGCGGTAGGGTGCTTTTATTTTTTCCATACAAAAATTACAAAAAATGTATGAAAAAAATTATTTGTAAAATTTTTTTTGGATATTTTGAATTTACATTTAATTCATGATTCTTTATCATCCTGTCAAATAAAATCTGCCTGAGAAATTTATGTAGAGGTTAACTGCTTCGTTGCCTACACTAACAGTCCGGTCCGCCGCGCCGCGGGATTAGCGGAGTTCCACACAGAGCAGGGAATACATCGTCTCGCGGTGCCCGCCATGTTGTGGTTAAAACATTTGCTTTTTATAAATAAATAAAAAAATCATTTATTTCACGTACTGAGTTTATGATTGAAGAGAAATCGCCTGTAAGGTAGCTGGAAAAATGTTTGTTTACAAAACATACAACTCCATAAAAACGACTGTGTTTAAACTTCACATTTATTAAGGTGGATAAATCTACCTATGCTTTTGTTTGGGGTGTTATTGCGTGCAAAGTTGATATAAGCCCTCAGGCTCTCTGGTGTTTGATATAAGCCCTCAGGCTCTCTGGTGGTTGATATAAGCCCTCAGACTCTCTGGTGGTTGAGAGAGGGAGAATGTGAGTGGACGTGGGTGGAAGCTTGAGGTGCTCTTGACTGTACCTAGATAGATAGATAGATAAATACTTTATTGTCACACACAAAACACATTAACAATAAAAGGAGACCCTACCTACCTACCTACATAGACACACACATCGACGTAAATTTTACATCCGTATCAAGGATACAGCAAACCAGGATTTTTTTTGTAGTTTATTGTTGTTATTTTTGTATTTAAAGAAGAAAATAAGACAACAGGCATTAAATAACTTAACTAAGAATAAGACACATTATTGCTTCAGAAACAATCTTTGGAAGCAATAATTATGGGCAAGTTTACGAAGAATGAAGACAATGCCTGGCGCCTTTTTAAAAGTAACTGAATACAAACCGAACCTAGCTAGATAAATATAGTATCAATACGAAAGTTAATATGACAGCTCAACTCCAAACCACATCCAAACCAAAATAAATACTTCCGAACTTCGGACTTGGATCATCTGTATTTTAGAGCTGAGCTGCCATACTAAAATAAGGTTCGAATGATGTGCAGTCAGTCACTTTTAAGAGGCGCCAGTTGCCCGAACATTTCCAGTAAAGGCCTTTGGCTATAAATGCACATTGATGACAATGCTTTGGCTACAAATGCTTAAGACATTTAAAGAGCATTTTAGTTCAAAGCATAGTTTAAATTTGGTAGAACAAAATACGGACACTAAATACAAATTCTATCGAAAGATGACATCATTCTGAATCACCACACCATAGTTGCACAAATCATGTACATACACTTTTCATGAATATATTCTAATATAAAAGAATATATTCTAGCAGATATTCTAGTCAAACACAAGAAAAGTGTTTAAAGCAAAAGCAGATTCTTTGCCGTTTTTAGGGTTCCATACCTCAAAATAAAAAAACAGAACCCTTATAGGATCACTTTGTTGTCCGTCTGTCTGTCAGTCTGTCAAGACCCTTTTTCTCACTAACGAGAAGAGGTATCAGGTTGAAATTGATAACGAATATTAAGGTCTATAAACCACACAGGATCTGAAAATTTCATTTTTTTACAACGACGCAATCAAAAGATATGGCTTTTTATGTCCTCATCTCCATACATTTATGCAAAAAAGCAAAACCTACACAGTACTTCCCATTGACCTAAAATTATGAAATTTGGCAAGAAGCTAGGTCTCACAGTACAAATAAAGGAAGTCTAAAATCATTAAATATTTAAATTAAGGTCGCAGAGTTTTTAAAATCAAAGAGCAAAAGCTTTTAGTATATCATATGGTAGATAAGTACGGAACCCTTAGGGCGCGAGTCCGACTCGCACTTGGCCGGTTTTTAATGCTGTTATAGCAATATTGAAAATGGTAGTAGACTCACTCTTTTTGCATTGTATTCTTCAATATATAAAGGATCTACATTGAATAAAATTATGCAATTCAGATTTGGAATTATTTAATAATTCTTAATCTAAATTATTAGCATTTTGCAGAAAAAACATACAAAAAATTAATTTGGGTGACAAGTGACTTGGAAAGGTCCTAAGAAAAAATTTAATTTTGCTGCCTAATAGGTATATGTTTCACAATTTTTACCACTAAGTTACACTACTGTACCTAAACACCTAGATAGGGTGGATTCTTCAAATCTACAGTGCGGTTCATTAAGGAAATATTTTACCAACGCTGCAATCGGCGTATTCGAGTCGGATCGTTTTCGCGTGCAAACGTCGAACACAATCGAATATCTAAACGATCCGATATGACTGACTGACTGTTTTCTTATAGTAATTAAATTATTTATACATAAGTAAAAGAAAACAGTATATTAATAATTAGAAATACAAAGGAGACACAATATAGATTGGTGAAACGTTAATCAAGCTAGAGTACTTCGACTGTAGGTCACTGCAGGCTGGTTTATTAATATGATGAACTACTTCTTATTATTATAGCAGTTTTGTGTTCTGCTTCATTATACTGAACAACTATTGCCAATTTATGTAGAACATGAGTTTTAGGTATAAAATAAATTACCTACTTAAAAAACCTGACAGTAAGCATAACAGGTCTAGAAATGCTATGGTGCAGACAGGTTTATTAAATAATATGAATTTAAAAACTATTAAGTAGGTACTAATCATAATTCTTATAAGAGCTTTGTTCTAAAATTACTTTAGAGGTTGTAAGTTCTGCTGCATAAAACTTTAAATCTTCTTGCAAATTTTTGTAGACAAGTTTACGTAAAATAAAAATACTTTCAAAAGTAGGCCAAACAAGTCTGGAAATGCTTTTAAAAACATTTGGAAGAAAGCGGAAGTCGCGAGATTCAATAACCAGAGCGAGACCTTGAGGTTGCTCCGTAACAACAGGTAACAAAAACGATTTGGCTATAACAATTTCAGTTAGAACTAGAATTCTGCGCGAAGATTCAACCCGAAACCGTTCGATAAAATAACTCTTACTACCTAATTACCCCGTCGTTTCGTGTAAAGGCTAAGTGTCTTTATGTTCGTAGAACGTTCAAGTAATCAATATAACACTACATAAAACATTTCAGTAATATCCCCATGAAAATTACACAAATCGTTTGGAAAAACAGCTGTCATGTTATGTAAACTCCAAAAATAAATGTAACGGAACTCACAATAAAGATCTCGGCACGGCGGAAAACATTTCAAAAAATGTTTTTCATCTACTGAACAGGAAAACTGAAGCAAATCGTGCCTTCTCCTTTGAATAATTTTATGAGATTTACAAAAAATATCGTAACGCCCTCCAATCCATGTGGCAGTGGTGTGACTGATTATAGAGGGCGCCGCGCGCGCTATCAAATAACAATAGAGCTACACTCCAGAAATAACTGACTCACTTAATCTGACTCACAATATCAATGATTTTTGTGACAAACGAAAAAGCTCATTGCGCCCGCAGGGCACGCTGCGCTTCCGTATGTACTTAATTTATAAGTAGACTTGGACACGGATTACTTACTTAGTATAAATGTCCGGACTCGGAGTGAGACAGGCCTGTAGGCTACGAATATGGCAATTATAATATCTAATGTTCACGGACCATTTTTCACGTCAGCCAACGCCCATTTTTCACGTTGCAAACAGGGCCCTGACCCGTAAGCAAAAAGGTGCAATTTAGCTTTGGCACGCTATGTTTAGGTATACTATAAAAAGCCGGCTTTTTCCAAGATCAAAGGAGTGACACTTTTGTAAACTTGTTTACTCTCTGAGAGCATCTGTGTGTATTATATTATATTCTGTGCATAGATTTATATAGTCAAGATAGGGTCTTGGGAACAAGCGGTTCAAAATTTCCCCATACAAGAACAAATAGCGCCATCTGTGAAAAATCGCGTGAACTACGTTGTGTAGTACTTCGGTCGGTGCTAAATACACGGAACGGAAATAATATGGCAGGAAAAAACAAAACAAACTTTTTACTGTTTATATGTGATTTAGGCCTGGTTTTTCAGTTTCATTAATTGGATTATAGTCAAAAACAATAATAAGAAATAACAATAATAATAATAAGAGTATATTGTTTCTTCAACTAAGAACATTACATTTTGTTGGTAAGTTTATTTGCATCCAATGTTCACAATATGACTGACAACGACTGACATTTGTTGGTCCTAAACGTCAGATTTTGGACCAACGAATCGGGGACATTGTAACGTGCCGATATGGGCTAGTACTTATATATAAGTAAATGATTCTGTGTATTATAAACAGTATGTATTCACCAAAAATCATAGAACACAACACAGCACTATTCTTGGCTGCATAGACTGTCATCCCTTTGCCGCGGGTATAAAAAAGAAATATTGTCTATGGAAATCTTTGACAAAAACATATGATCGAAGACATTTCGCAGACCAAATCAAATGTTTTGAAGAAATTAGTTCATTGTAAATTGATTGTACTACTAAATTTAGACAGATTCCATGATTCGAGAAGATGACCCGCAGTTTAGAATTACGACATTACAGCAAATGGCATCGGCGTGCTCTGGAGCCCTCATAACCTCGCTGTTTAGTATGTATATTTTTGTGACAAACTAGATGTTTTTTCCTTTGAATTCGGTATTATATCGTATATTTTGTATGTTATCTTGTAGTGACTCCGTTGGATGTAGTAAAGATTAGGTTGCAGGCTCAGCAGAAGGCTTTGCTCTCAAATAAATGTTACTTATATTGCAATGGCTTGATGGAACACCTTTGTCCGTGCGGTGAGTCGGCGTGGATACCGAAACGAGTACATTTTCACGGCACAATCGTAAGTATTATTTTCTTGATTATTTCGTATACATTTGTAGCATATAAAATACTTTGAGACTATCTAAAGTCAGAGTTTTGCAATGCAATGTTATTAACCTTTCCACTGATAAATTAACTGGTTTGTGTCAGGGTCAGTAGTATATACTCTCCCCAGATTACCATTTTCTGTCTCTATGCTAGGCCTAAAATTTTTGATTAGCATATTCCTTGTAAAGAATTTAACACCAGAGACTGCATAACTGTATGGTACAAGTCCAATTATCAGTACAGAAATCCCAGTTAATTTCATTTCTGTACTGAAATAACTTGTGATGTGAGTGTGATACTTGTTACTTGGGTAAAAAGTTCCTTTTTTTTATTTGTACCTTTGGTTGGTGTATCTACTTTGTTGTAAATGAAATTGACAAGCTGCAATATAATGTTATCTGATTATATTATCTGTTTCAACTTGAACATCAATGTTAACCTTTTGTACTGTTATACAACCGTTACAAGTTACAACATAAAGAGTGGTATTAATAAATCCCTCTAAAGTCTGAGATTGCACTCAAGATTCAAAATTTGTATATGTAAGGTGCGTCTTGAAAGCTCTATCACAATTGAGATGGTTTATTAAAATGACTGTAATCGAATATTGATAAAGGTTACTTACCAATGAAATAATTTTAATATGTCTTTTATCCATCATAAATTTCTTACTAATCATGTAGGTATGTTTGTTCTTTCTTTAAAAAAATCCTGTGATTTCTGTTTGTCTAACCAATTACCAGGCTGTATCTTTTGAACCATAAAAGCCTCTTGTTTTCACAGTGCTTTTTTAGTTCAGATGTCATAACTAATAAATCTTATCTAAGTAATATAAGAAAGAAAGTTAAAAATGCATACAAATAATTTTTTTTTTTGCTTGATTTTTCAAATGATAACACAGTAATAAAAACTAGCGAAGTGTGAGTTCAACTCAACAAACTTTTAATTTTGAACCTATACTAAAACTTTGTCACTTTCAAATATTTGTTTAGTGAAATGAAAGCCTTAATGCGTAATTCCAACTCATTCATAGCCTTCTTTTCTTCTCATATTTAAGAGCCGCGCTCTTGTCGGTGGAGCAATCTCCATTTCTCTCTGTCCTCTGCCAATGATTTGACATCCTGATAAGACTCGACGTTTACCCTCTCTTTTATCTGGTCAAAATAACTGCGTCTTGGTCTTCCTCTTCCTCTTCCTCTTCTGCCCTCTACTTTTCCTTCAATAATATTCTTTATGAAAGTGTCATGTCTTATCAGGTGTCCGACCATCGTCCCTCTTCTATTTTCGATGGTTCTCAGCAAATTTCTCTTCTCTTTAACCAAATCTAGAACTTCCTCGTTTGTCTTTTTCTCTGTCCAACTGATCCCTTCCATTCTCCTCCAACACCACATCTCAAACGCTTCTAACCTCTCTCTATCTCTTTGTGTTAGAGTCCACGTCTTACAACCATATAATGCAATGCTCCAGATGTACACTTTTATCAGTCGTTTCCGAACACTTCTAGAGATTTTAGCTTTTAAAAGGTGTTTTTTGTTGTTAAAAGCTGCTTTGGCCATTGCAATTCTAGAAACAACTTCAGGAGCGCATCTGGAGTCATTAGTAATTAAACTGCCTAATTATCTGAATTGTTTCACCGATTCTATTGGGACATTATTAAGATGAATTATTGTGTCGTTTGTTGCTGGTTTTTTCGAAACTGTTAACTTTTTTGTTTTCTTACTGTTTATTTTAAGCCCAAATTCTTTAAATATCACGTCCATTTCTGTAACTAGCCAAATAGCCAGTTATTATTATTTAAATTTTGTACTTTTCAGGATGCATTCTACAAAATAGCAAAACTAGAAGGAGTTCCAGCTCTATGGTCTGGCTTAAGTCCAACATTGGTGTTAGCTCTACCATGTACAGTGATCTATTTTGTCTCATATGAACAGCTCCGGTATAAACTTAAAACAACATACAATTCATATTCAGGAGACAGTAAGTTTAATTTTTAATAGTTAGTCATAATGTCAGCTAGCAGAAGAGTTTGTTGCAAAGTAATCATTTGCCCTGACCCTGTGTACCAAGCCTAAGATCCTGAGTTAGAGTCCATTTGTATCCTATACTATTAAACGGGCAATATTTGTAAATATATTTATATATATATATGTTATCGGTTTCTCGAAAATGGCTCTCGATTTCGATGAAAGGTATCATACAGAGGTTTTCGGGGGCGAATTTTCGTTTTCCCATTTTTAAAAAACTGCATTTTAGACAGAAACCTACAGCGCCATCTGTTGGCGGGTAGCATAAGCTTGCTCACCCGATGATATTTTAATGTTGAGGTGGCTATTATAGAGTGAAGCTCGGTCGACTAGGTACTGCCCAATATGGATGTTTTAAGAAATAAGAAATTTTATTTTTTTTTATGGGAGGGCTAATTTTTTTTTTCGTATTTCAACCTATGTTTATTAGGGAAAGTTGTTCAGTTTCGTTGACTGACCGTGCTCTTAAAAGTAATGCATATCCTCAGGAACATGGTGATATTTATTTATATTACAAATATTGCTCGTTCAATAGTATAGGTTTTACTCCAGTAAAATTACGAGAGATTGTATGGCGAAACGGAAATAATTTGTAATAGCCCTGTTTCTTTTCAGATCGATAGATTATATTTCTGTGTAAAGCTTTTTAATAGAATCCACCTAAATTTATCCCATTTATTTATTTATTTTGCTGTCAAAAGATTTAAAAAATATGGGATTACGGAAATTTTTTTAATAGATTATTGTTTTTATTTACGGCTTGCTATCTATACATAATTTCATATTATACATGAATCCACCTAAAAATATTGCCTTTTTTGTATTATTTAACTTTTATACCACGAAGTTTAAATAAAGTTTATCTTCGCCACCAAAAATAGTAATAGAGCTATTTTGCTTTCTAATAATTTAAATAGTGCTAAGTACTCACATTTTTGGCAAATCCAACGTAAATGTTTACAAAATCATTGTAAACCACTGATTACAAAAAACTTTTTTGTATGGGATTTCTGTGAATATATATAAGAATCACTTAAATTTAAAAAGGTTAAGTTTAGCTCAGTTTATTTATATTATTTTACCTCGAATTTATTGGGCCTTATATATGATAATAAGTGTCGATTTTATATTAAAAAAAAAATTAAATTTATTAACATTTTACAATTATAATTCAGGAAAATATTACATACATTATAAAAATCTAAAATCTAAAAATTCGGCTAGAAAGCAAAAAGCCCCCCGCGCAATGCCCCCTGCCTACATTTAAATATATTTAAGGTGGATTTTGATGCCCATATGTAAAATATACGTTTATTTATGCTGTAAAGTATATCATTGTCTATTACTATTTTTGCCTAAGCTGTATTTCGAAAAAAATATACCAATTTAAATTTTAGGTGGATTTGTAAATATTGTGTCTTAACATCTTATTTAAATATGATATACACAAAAAAGTAGCTATTAACATTTAATGTTTTGCAAAGCCGTATTTTTACTGGAGTATTTATATTTATTTTTTCTTTGAAAATGATTTTATTTTAACACTTCCTGTGTTCGGATAAATCTACAAAGTAGAAAATCGCAAAATTTCACAACCACAGGCAGGATTCGAACCTGCGTCTTCTGCGTAAGTACCGCAGACGCTTTACCAACTAGGCTATTTTTTCTTTAATAAATCTTTATTACCTCAACAAACCTCAAAACTTTTCAATTTCCACAGATTCTCAACCGTTATGGGTGCCGTTAATAGCAGGCGCTTCGGCTCGAATAACAGCGGTCACTATTGTCAGCCCTCTAGAACTTATTAGAACCAAGATGCAGTCAAGGAAACTCTCATATTCTGGTAATAACAGCTTTGGGTCAGGGTGTCCTGTCCACTTTCGAGGCACAGCAGACTTTATGTCCGTGACCAAGGAGGTTTTAGTAGCAGCTCTTGCTGCTAAGGAGGGAGCCATAAGCGTAGCACTTTCTTGCGAGGGACCTCCATACTAACTTGTATGGATTTTTTTCAAATCCTAAAAACGTAAAATTTTTATCGTTCTCTCTGACAAATATGTGACATGGGACTAATAAATGCTACTACCACAGTTTTTCTGGTGAAAACACTTACCATTCAGGAAAAAAACGGTGTTAAAAATCACGCATAAAATGGGTATTACGGATTATTTACGCTTCCGTTCTTAGTATTAATGATCAATTCACAAGTAAAAAACTATATATTTTCACTTTCGTACACAAAGTTTATACTAAAATATTAAATTTTTAAAGATATTATGATTTTTGTAAAACTTAACTGAGTTTTTTGACCGACTAGCATGGGCGACAGTGCGACGCTTTACACTTCACTAGCTCATACAGAATATGTATATGGCGGACTCTATAGTTTTTTACTCTGAGTCCGTGACAGTCTGCCAGTATGGCTGGTATCGCGAATATTATAGTTTTTATCAGAATAAAATACAAACATATAATTTTTTTAAATTGCTCTATGTTTTGAACTGAATAACAATCAACCTTTTCAACTAAATAACTCTTTGAACTGAACAACTATTCAAGCTGTTTTGCTTCCAAACCAAAGATTTAGAAACTACCTGCATAGAAGTGGAACGTTTTTCTCATGTCAATGATATTACTTGAGCTGTCTAGCCGGTGGCCCCTCATGGGTTTAACTATAACAATACCGAAACAAGTTGCAATACCGGCCACACTGGTGGACTGTCACAACAAGTCCAGAGTGGAGGTAAAGTCTGCCGTCTGCTGTGCCTGTTCTGGGAAAGTCAGTAAAACAAAGGTCTGCGCGAGCCGCGGCGTCCCCATCAGACATAATAATAAGTTATTTAAAAAAAAATTGGAATTTAATAGTGCTGGCAATTCTGCCAAATCGCCATATTACACCATTACTGTCTCGAGAATGCTTTTAAGATTAAAATGCCCCAAAAAAATATAATTAGAAAATGTACTTTTTTCAAAAATTTAAACCTCACTTGGAAATCTGAAATTTTGCTTGAAGATGTCTAAAATAATTGAACATTGATTGATATTACAGAAACACTACAATTTTAAAACATACTTGCTTTTGCCTGCGACTTACCATCGTTTTAGTCAAACCATTAGCTATCAAACAAAAAAGTTTTAATAAAATCGGTTCAGTTGTTTTGCGTGATGCTCGAACAAATAAACAAACAAACAGACAAATAGTCCAAAAATCTGTAATTTGGATTCAGGGGCATCAAAATAACATAACGTGATAGGGTAACGTTTTCTAGGTGATAAGGCTTTTGTGCAAAGTCCGCCTGGGGAAGTACCACCCCTTGCCTAATTCTGCCGTAAAATAGCAGTGTTTGCACTGCTGTGTTTCGGTTTGAAGGGTAAGGGAGCCGGCGAAATTACCGGCACACGAAACACACCGTCTTAGTTCTCAGGGTGGGCAACGTGCTTTGCTGTCTCATTAGTGTCAGGTTATGCCACTATTTTATAATAGTAGAGATGCTTTTCGCTCCACCCAAGTGTAAACCCAAAAGTATTAGTAGTCTAGTGGTTAGAGGGCTCGCCTCTCGATCCGGAGATTCTGGGTTCGATGCCCGGTGGGGACACTGTCAAAACAAAAATCCCTTATTGCGACCTCCCCAGTTTGGTTAGGACATTACAGGGCGATTCACCTGATTGTCCGAAAAGTTAAATGATTCCGTGCTTCAGAACGGGCGGCTCAACAACTCTGACACCAGGGTTAGTGAGGTCGATCATCGACCTTTGATATGATGATGAATTGTGTATCGTCAATTTCCTAATTTTTTGTGTTGTTTATTTATTTGCAGAAATAACGAGTGCAATACGGCAAGTTCTAAAAGTAGAAGGATGGACGGGATTGTTTCGTGGTCTGGCGCCCACATTACTCAGGGACGTACCATTCTCTGGTAAGTTCCGTTTTTAGGGTACCGAACCAAAATGGTAAAAACAGAACCCTGGTGCGACTTCGTCTGTCTGCCTGTCACTCCTGTTGATCTTAGCAACTACTCATGTTATTGTCTTGAAATTTGAAATAGTTATAGAATATGCTTGCCCTACTATATTGAAAACGAAAGTATTTAAAAAATATTTTTAATAAGATTGGAAATGAGGCCCAAATATGGGGGGGTAAAACTGAAATTTGTCGTTATCATGTGAAAGGGCTTTACGTGTTAATATATTTTCGAACTTTTTACGTTTTTCTATTAATATTGCTTTTTTTTGACAAACATCTTAATTAAACACTTAAGCTGATGAAATTGCAACTGGTAGCGAAGTAGGTCCGTGTGGTGGTTAGAGGGTTCGGCTCTCGATCCGGAGGTTCTGGGTTCGATTCCCGGTGGGGACACTGTCAAACAAAAATCTCTTTGTGCGACCTCCCCAGTTTGGTTAGGGCATTGCAGGATGAATCACCTGATTGCCCGAAAAGTTAGATGATTCCGTGCTTCGGAAGGCACGTAAAGCCGTTGGTCCCGACTACTATCTACGGATGTAGTCGTTAATGAGCCATGTCAGAGGCCTTTGGCGGCTCAACAACTCTGATACCAGGGTTTGTGAGGTCGGTCATCGACCTTGCAACCCACACGATATGATGATGATGAGGAAGAAACATTCTTCTTACGCAACTAGTTGCCGAGGAAGAAAATAAAATCCTTTTGCGCAACTGGTTGCAAAACGGTTGCGTAGGCGGCCGAAACGTAAAAATTATCTCCGAAGTTTACGATGCGAATAATCTGAATTAATTGTAGTCAATAGAAGTTTATTTAAATATAACACAATTAATAAAACGATTTATCTAAGTAGCAAGCAATCTGCAAAATTCCTTTACAAACAAACTTAGTTTTGCGGTCCTAAAAATAGACTATTGCTTCTAAAATACTAAAAATATATCGGAACCCTCGAGGCGCGCGAGTCCGACTCGCACTTGACCGGCTTTTTATTACTTACCGAATCCAAATTTTGTATATGGGGTGGAAATTCTGAAATTTACCTGAAAAGAACAAAAAATTAAATTACATTACTCAAAATTTTCAAACATTTTTTTTTGTTATTGTTATTTTTAGGTTTGTACTGGACGACATTCGAGACGGCAAAAAAATTGCTGGATGCACCGGATGGACAGAAAAAGAACACGTTTCTTTTTAATTTTATCTGTGGTTCTATTGCTGGCAGTGTAAGTTTATACAGCGTGCTTTTACTCATGAAAAAAGTAACATTCCAGTAAAAAAAATGTTTTTGCTTGAAAAATAATTTTCGCCTTCTCATACAAAATGATTAGATCACATGAACGCATTTACTATACAGTCAAAAAAATTATTCCATGTACGCTTGTTCGCAAAAGTTGCTTGTTACCATGAGAAGAACCAATGAAAATTTACCATCTATTATTTTAACATCCCATGAAACGTTCACTGCTGGACAGGAAATTCTACTTGGATTTTTTTCTTACAACAAGTTTGAATCACTCACTCACTCACTCAGCAGGGCTCACTGAAAACCAGCGCCGCAACCTGTGCTGCAGAGTGCAGCTTATGCTGAGTGAGGCCCTTTTATTTTTTGGATGTCACAGCACATGGGTCTATTATTTTATGTTTAGGCCCAGCGCAGACAGAACGAAATAATCCTCGCGCGGGCTCGGGCATTTCCTGAGGGATCGCGCATGCTCGAGCATGCGCGCGACCGCGCGAGCCTGCGCGAGTAAACCGTCATCTTCTACCGAAACATGCCAGTTTGTCGCGGTTCGTCAACAATGGTGGACTGGGATATGGTTATAATTGCGCTTTAGGTAGGTAAATCTTAAAAAAACACGCCCTCCCTCTTTGAACTCAGTGACAACACTGCGCGCTCGCCGCCGCGCGCCTACTCGACGCCGCGCGCGGATGCCCGCGTATCCTCGAGATGCGCAAGCCTTTTTTGTCGGGTTCAAACATAAATGCACTTTATTTCAATGACGTTAAAGTTGATTTTCGAGTGCCTTAATAAAATCCTCTCCGATGCGCTCCTCTCTGTCTGCGCTGAACCTTACTGTAGGCTGTAGGTATTAATATTTCTAGTACTGTTGTTTTCATCAATAATATTTACATGTGTTGTATTTTCTGTGTTGTGATGTCTGTAAAATAATAAAAAATTCTGATTCTGAATGTACCATAGTAACCACACTTGTAAGAGTTGGCACAATGGTAGAGATACGGTGCTGTTTCCGGTACAGGATTTTTAGTCGCCTTTTAAGTCGTGTAAATAATGTTTTAATGACAAAACTTATTACCTATTAAGTCAAGTCTTAATAAGTCAGTTAAAACAAGGACTCCGTAAAAATTATTAGTTTTGTTTTACAAAACAATCGTGTCACATACTGCTCAGAGACAAAATGTCCTCAAAATTTTATGTCTACCATTCGAGCAACAAATTCTTTTTCCATTGGTAATTTTTCGCATTTTGCCCTGTCTTTTTCGCACAATGTCTCTTCTAAATGGTTTAATTTACCAGCCAAGACAAGTACAATCAACAGATTAGGACAGTTAGAATCCATTTTTAAATTTAATTCCAACGCTTACAAATCTATTTTGCAGCCATGGCACTCAAAAGAGAGTATATTTGACGGTAAGAATAACATTGTTTTACAAACTTGTTTTTTCTGACAACTTTAGCCGATTGCTTTTGACATATCTGCAAAATGTGTTGGCAAGCGTTGGAATACACGAAAAAATGGATCATACACAATAACTTTTTCCAAAAAACAGTACATCGAAATGACAGTTAGAACAATTTTGTTTGCCATAGAAAATTTATAGATCATCATTTTTCGTTGATTAGTTGTATATTCTGCATTCACATATATATTTTTGGGGAGTAGTCTATTTCATAATATCCCATGAAAACGTCTACTGCAAGACAGGGAGCTCCCTCCAAAACTCCAGCAAAAACGCTTCGGTACTTTGGGTTTAAGCATTGCGGCTGGCGACCGCTGTTGTTGGTGACCGCAATATGTAAGATGGTATCATGGTACGATACACAAAAAGATGCTGTAGCCCATCCTCCTGTTCATTAGCCCTTAGTCGCCTCTTACGACACTCACGGGTAGAGATGAGTTTGTACTATTTTTGCCGGTTTTACACGGGGCATTCTTTGCCGGCATCACTGGGGATATTTACATCTGTATTATTATTTATTTTTTATTTTTCAGATAGCCGCATTTGTAACTTTACCTTTCGATGTTGTGAAAACACATCAACAAATAGAATTAGGGGAAAAAGAAATATATGCGGGTAAGTTATAGTTTATTTCCTGTGAGCCATTCCGAAAACTGAAAGGGCACGCTCAGTCAACGAAACTGAACAACTTTCCCAACGAAACTTTTTGGGTAATGAAAAAAAAATTTTTGAGCTCTCCATACAAATTGCTCACTTTGATCGAACAGATTGTATTGAGGCCAATTTCTTTTTTCCATTTTCCCAAAAATTGTTTGACCACGCCTTTTCAGTTTTGGGTACACTGTATAAAGGGATCTAAGGAAACAGTGAACATAATTTTAGCATGTTACTTAGATCATGAAACTGAACAACTTTCCCAAAGAAAAATAGGTTGAAATACGAAAAAAACTAATTTGACCTCTCATACAAAATGAGTGAGCCATCAGCTGATACAGTTTCTATGGGAGTTGAAAAAATGTCTTTTGTATTTTATCTTTGGGGAAAGTTCTTTAGTTTCATGGCCTGAGTAACGTACAAAAATTATGTTCACTATTTCACTAGGACCTTACGAGTATATATATTTTTTAATTTGCAAAAAAAATACTTTTTTTGTGGTTCTTTTTAATTACAAGTAAGCAAACGAGCAGGTGGACTACCTGATGGTATGTAGTGACCACCGCCAATAGCACCCTATGTCTTATTAATGGCATATTTTGTCACTAATAAGACAGCAAAGCGCGTTGTTCACTTTGATAACCAATATGGCATGTCTCAGGTGCCGGTCATTTCACTGGCTCCCTTACAACCGCTTCACGGCAGAAATAGGCAAGGTGGTGGTACTTCCCAAGACGGAATTTGCACAAAAGCCCTACCTACCACTACGAAAATCTACTTAATTTCCAGATGCGAAAGGTAGACAAAGAGCATCAAGTACAAAAGACATTGTAAAAAGTATCTACAACAACCACGGGGTCAAAGGTCTGTTTACCGGCCTACTACCGCGGATATTTAAAGTAGCGCCCGCCTGTGCTATCATGATAGCTACCTTCGAATACGGCAAGCAATTCTTCCAGAAGTACAACACACAGAAATACAAGGAGAAAATGCAGAGGTAAGTGGTAAAAAAAATTCAATCAATCAATCATAGCATCCCATGAAACGTCCACTACAAGACAGGGAGCTCCCTCCAGAATTCTAGCTTTTGCTGGAAAAATGTAGAGGGGAAGTACCATAGTCATCTCGCTTGCTAGCGTTACGGCTGGCACCATGGACCGCGGTTGTAGGTGACCGAAGTAAGTAAGATGTAAGATACAAAAGAGGATGCTGCTGCCCATCCTCCAGTTTATAACCCTTAGTCGCCTCTTACGACACCCACGGGTATGTATGGGTTGGTACTAAAAAAATTATATTAATTTTTTTTTCGTTTATACCAACGCTTACCAATCTATTTTGCAGCCATGACACTAAAACCAGAATATATTTAACCCAAAGAATAATATTGTTTTTAAATTTGTTTTTTCTGACAACTTTCTTTAGACGATTGCTATTGATATAGCTGCAAAATGTGTTGGCAAGCGAATAAAAGAAAAAAAACCGGTCAAGTGCGAGTCGGACTCGCGCCCTAAGGGTTCCGTACCTATCTACCATATGATATACTAAAAGCTTTTGCTCTTTGATTTTAAAAACTCCGCGACCATCCAACTTCACCCCTCTTTTATAGAAAAGTTCTTGAAACGGGAGCTCACCTTCATTGGTTATCACTTATCATTAGTTGTGAAAAAATTGAAGTATTTAATGATTTTAAACTTTTCCGTTTATTTGTACTGTGAGACCTAGCTTCTTGCCAAATTTTATAATTTTAGGTCAACAGGAAGTACCCTGTAGGTTTTGCATTTTTCCATAAATGTATGGAGATGAGGACATAAAAAGCCATATCTTTTGATTGCGTCGTTTTCAAAAATTGAAATTTTCAGATCTTGTGTGGTTTATAGACCTTAATATTCTTTATCAATTTCAACCTGATACCTCTTCTCGTTCGGGAGAAAAAGGGTCTTGACAGACAGACAGACAGACAGACAACAAAGTGATCCTATAAGGGTTCTGTTTTTTATTTTGAGGTACGGAACACTGAAAAACAACACACAGCACATTTTTCTTTGCAGATCATAATTTTTCACATGTTTGACAGCTGTCATAACCGGCTTCTTACGATGGCCTCACTTTAGCACATCGAAATGGGTCTTTTGTGACAGCTGTCAAACGTATGAGAAAAATGAACCCTGTGTGTTGGTGTTAAGGAAACTTCAAAGCGGGCTTCTTATTTTAGCCCTATTCCTACTTTAATATTACACGTTGTACTCTCTATGCCCATACATACCCGTAAGTGTCGTAAGAGGCGACTAAGGATTAACTGGAGAATAGGCAGCAGCATCCTCCTTTATATATCTTACATCTTACTTACTGCGGTCACCTACAACCGCGGTCCATGGTGCCAGCCGTAACGCTAACAAGCGAGGTGACTATGGTACTTTCTCTCCAGATTTTTCCAGGAAAACCTGGTATGAGTTCCCTGTCCTGTAGTGGACGTCTTCATGGGATGTTATGATGACTCTCTATGCGCTTTAACCAACTTTAGTCTGACCGCAACCGCTGCACCGCTGTATAGGTAGTGGCGGGGAGGTGGGGGAGTGGGAAGGAGAGAGCAACAACTAGTTGCCGCCGGGAGCGGGGGGAGCGGTGTATAGGTAGTGGCGGGGAGGGGGGGGAGTGGGAAGGAGAGAGCAACAACTAGTTGCCGCCGGGAGCGGGGGGAGCGGTGTATAGGTAGTGGCGGGGAGGGGGGGGAGTGGGAAGGAGAGAGCAACAACTAGTTGCCGCCGGGAGCGGGGGGAGCGGTGTATAGGTAGTGGCGGGGAGGGGGGGAGTGGGAAGGAGAGAGCAACAACTAGTTGCCGCCGGGAGCGGGGGGAGCGGTGTATAGGTAGTGGCGGGGAGGGGGGGGAGTGGGAAGGAGAGAGCAACAACTAGTTGCCGCCGGGAGCGGTGTATAGGTAGTGGCGGGGAGGGGGGGAGTGGGAAGAACAGAGCAAGAACTAGTTGCCGCCGGGAGCGGGGGGAGCGGTGTATAGGTAGTGGCGGGGAGGTGGGGGAGTGGGAAGGAGAGAGCAACAACTAGTTGCCGCCGGGAGCGGGGGGAGCGGTGTATAGGTAGTGGCGGGGAGGGGGGGGAGTGGGAAGGAGAGAGCAACAACTAGTTGCCGCCGGGAGCGGTGTATAGGTAGTGGCGGGGAGGGGGGGGAGTGGGAAGAACAGAGCAAGAACTAGTTGCCGCCGGGAGCGGGGGGAGCGGTGTATAGGTAGTGGCGGGGAGGGGGGGAGTGGGAAGGAGAGAGCAACAACTAGTTGCCGCCGGGAGCGGTGTATAGGTAGTGGCGGGGAGGGGGGGAGTGGGAAGAACAGAGCAAGAACTAGTTGCCGCCGGGAGCGGGGGGAGCGGTGTATAGGTAGTGGCGGGGAGGGGGGGGAGTGGGAAGGAGAGAGCAACAACTAGTTGCCGCCGGGAGCGGTGTATAGGTAGTGGCGGGGAGGGGGGGAGTGGGAAGAACAGAGCAAGAACTAGTTGCCGCCGGGAGCGGGGGGAGCGGTGTATAGGTAGTGGCGGGGAGGGGGGGGGAGTGGGAAGGAGAGAGCAACAACTAGTTGCCGCCGGGAGCGGTGTATAGGTAGTGGCGGGGAGGGGGGGAGTGGGAAGAACAGAGCAAGAACTAGTTGCCGCCGGGAGCGGGGGGAGCGGTGTATAGGTAGTGGCGGGGAGGGGGGGGAGTGGGAAGGAGAGAGCAACAACTAGTTGCCGCCGGGAGCGGTGTATAGGTAGTGGCGGGGAGGGGGGGAGTGGGAAGAACAGAGCAAGAACTAGTTGCCGCCGGGAGCGGGGGGAGCGGTGTATAGGTAGTGGCGGGGAGGGGGGGGAGTGGGAAGGAGAGAGCAACAACTAGTTGCCGCCGGGAGCGGTGTATAGGTAGTGGCGGGGAGTGGGAAGAACAGAGCAAGAACTAGTTGCCGCCGGGAGCGGGGGGAGCGGTGTGCGTCCCCGTGAGCCGGGGCATACCTATGCAGCGGTTGCGGTCAGACTATAACTGTGATGTGCTGCGCCGTCTGTGTCTCAGTTCTCAGCATACCCCCACCCTGAACTTTCAAGTCTTCATTTTATTATTCCGGCTATTTTATAAAAGTATCATAATTCTTGCACCTGTTAAAAATATGCCTTCTTTAAGCAATATGATTTTATGCTACCTCTTTTCTTGCACGCATTTTTAACACCACACTTTATTTTCAGAGAGGGTATAGATTTAACAATAATTAAAAGTGATTAGATGCACGAAATTGCTCGAAATGCATGATTACGAAGGTATTAATTTTAAACTTTAAACATAATTTGTGTGTAACTTTTGATTGCTTTTTTGGTAGTCTTTATTTCGTTTTAAGTAGCTTTAAATATGTAATTGTAGTATATGTGGAAATGTATTAGAAGTAGATAATACACTGACAATTATTTATTCAAAATAATGCTCCTTACCTATAGGTCTAATAATGCCTTTCATAACAATAGCAGTTTAATATTATCTTATCTGTGACAATAGTAGAGTAGCAGATATTTTAGTCATTATGAGGTACACCCGTTATTATCTGAGTAGTTGGATACTCACATATATCTGTATCAATGTGGATATGTCTATGTTTTCGTTTTATTGGATGAGTTAGAGGGTGAGGGGATTTACCATAGGGGGCCATCCATAAATTTCTTCACACGTTGAGGGGGAGGGAGGGGGTCGACGAAGCGTGACATTGTGTGACAAGGGGGTGGGAGGGGTCCTAAATTTCGTGACGTTACATTTCAAAATCTATTATAATCTAAGTGTTAAAACACGAACTTTAAACTATTGCTTTACAAAAACCTCAAAAACGTGTAAATACAAGACACCAATTGTTTTTTCGACCACTCGCTCTACTAGCGTCACGCGCCCACCGCCTAGGCGCCCTTTGATAAATGCCGCCAAACGCAACGCAAACTTAAATAGTAAAATTCGAGGCTGTCCCATTTTGTGGTGTGCGACGATCCAGTCTTTGACGACTATTGCGAGAGGAGTTTTTACCACCACCTGTTTTAATTAGTCAGACGTCCAACGGGTACGTAACCACAGAAAAAGATGACTCCGAAGGTAAATTCGCTCCACTATTGCTTTAGTTGTCCTGTGTGGTGCCGGCAAAGAATAGTTCCAACCCATACATACCCGTGGGTCTCGTAAGAGGCGACTAAGGGTTAACAGGACGATGGGCAGCAGCATCCTCCTTTGTATCTTACATCTTACTTACTGCGGTCACCTACAACCGCGGTCCATGGTGCCATCCGTAACGCTAACAAGCGAGGTGACTATGGTACTTCCCCTCCACATTTTTCCAGCAAAAGATAGAATTCTGGAGGGAGCTCCCTGTCCTGTAGTGGACGTTTTTCATGGGATGTTATGATGACTGCTTTAGTTAGCTTTGGATCTCCGAGCTTCATCACATTTGAAGCAAGTTTCGTATGATAGCTATTGCCCTAGTGTCGAAGCATACTTGTCTAGGTGATCATGTGGCATCTGTGGTCTATATTTTGCATCATAGAAGGCCACTATCAACGCAAGCAATTACATAAGAGGCAACAAGAAGTTTTACCTATCGCGAAGTTTCGTCTTCAAAGAATTGCTGCTAGACGAGCCAAACAAAGTACTTCTTTGTATGGATGATGACGATGATGCTGTATGGTTGGATGAAAAAGATGTTGACTCAACTAATGTTCCTGAAATTAAAAACCCTAACGAGAATGAAGTGGCTGCTATGCCAATTATAAATAATTTAAAGGAGTGGGTACAAAGTCCATGGACTCAAGATTATTAAGTTTGTATCTTTAATTAATATAATTATGTTAATTTTATAAAAAATAATTTAAATGGAAGTAAAACTGATTTCGGAACCGCTGTTTTCATTCAATAATATCTAAATATAAATTTGCAAAATATGTGACGTCACACTAGCGAGGGGGGGAGTCTCACAAATGTGACCAGGTGTGACAAGGACGGGGGGGACGGGGGGGGGGGGGGCAAAAAATCATGAAATTCGTGTGACGTAATTTATGGATGACCCCTAGTCACCATTCTTTTAAGCATTGCAGCTGGCGAACACTGTTATTGGTGACAGCAGTCAGTAAGATGGTATGATACTCAAAAAAGGCTGGTTTTGATGTTCCTTCCAAGGATCCTTTGGTTCATGAGCCGTTAGTCTCTTCTTACGATACCCATGCAAGAGTAGAGACAATATCTACTTAAATAGTTGCAAAGACTATACATGTATCCACGTAAAACTAATGGGCATTTCAATGATACAGCCTACCAAGGAATTAGAAATTATTTCATTAATTTCCTAAATATGGCTCTAAACACGAACTGCGCGATTGCAGCATCCCCCACCAGAAATAAAACATGATATTCTTTGGTGTTGTCTGAATATTACTTTTATACTGTTCACAGACATCATCAAGACTTTGTCTTACTTCCAGTTCCAGTAACACAGCCGAGCGCTGGAAATGACTTCTCGTGAATTAGCTGCGCTTTACATGACATAGAGGAAGACACAATTTGACGTCAATGCTTTTAAATTGTGATATGAAAGCTTTTGAATTATCATGAAAATTTGGTCAACTTTTTACTTGCGCCTATGCTTACAAACCAATTTTGCAGCCATTTAAAAATGTTTGTGTTTAACAAAGCAAGCACTCAGCTCAAGCTGTCAGAAAAAACAAGTTGGTATTATTTTGTTCTTGCTGTTAAAATGGATAGGTTTGAAATTGGTAAGCAATGGCGCAAATTAAACGAAAATTGCATTTCAACAGTTTTATTGTTAAAGTGGTATACAAAGGTAATACAAATACAAAATATTTATTTCATTAACCAGAAGTGTGCTTAATGAAATAAAGGTAGGTTCGAAGTTTTTTATTTTCATGATATTTTAGGAATATAATTTTAACTATGCACATATTAAGTGCAATCCTATATGGGCAATTCAATATTCATATCAATGGTCTTGATTAAGTGCTTTAAGACCAGGTATTTTAGATAATTTCCAAATGTAGTTGTAGTAATTGAACAAGTTGTATGTGATATTTTGTCAACAAAGTTCATTCTCAAGTATCTTGGTGTGAACTCTTTTTCAAGTTCTTTTTTTTTCGATCACCCACCATAGGAAAGATATGGATACAATGTACTATATAATTTTTGAGTTGTAATAAAATGTTATTTGTAAATATTGTTATTATGAAAGTATTAAATATTAGTGGACATCTAGTATAGTTTGAATGATCTTATTTTTGTTCCTTTACATAGAATTAAAGAGAAATAAAAAACGTTTTTAAAAACAGGTAAGAACTTATTTATTACATTAGCTTAAATACATTAGTGTACAATAGGTCCTAAAGGCTCTGCTTTAATATTTCCAAGATCCAATCTGCTATCTATAGATTCGTCGATCTGGCCGACGATTGCTATGTTGTCTCCTCTTATGATATGAAGTCCTAGTACCACCTGCGCCACTCCAGTTGATGAAGAAAACACTCGTTCATGAGATTCATCCAAAATTATATTGATTGTTTGGTCAAATCCTTTCAAAGTACCAATAAAATTCCGGCCATCTGCAGTTATCACTGAAACCGTTTGATTTATATAATTCTCAAGTCCTGAAGCCATTTCCTTATTCTCGAATATTAGAAGCGATTAAAATTAACACGTACAGTAGTAAATAAGGGCTTTAATCATTTATTATTGTTAAAAACGTGAACAAACGATGTTTGTTTGGTTATAGCGGAATGACAGTTGAGAAAAGTGACAATCAATCAACACTACGGTTTAAAACCTGCTCATGAGCTTTGTGTGCGGTTTTAGCGCGCTAATAGTCGGTTCAAAACTTGCTCGTATTCACTCGTTTAAGCGACGTGACGTCATCAGTGACGTCACTTTAGCGCGCTATCATTGCATACGAAAATGAGGTAGTGCAGCGTGTGCGAAACGTCAAATTCATAAGACATTTGTCATCAGTCTCGTTTTCGAGAGATTTTTGTCAACTTTATTTGGGATTTTTAGATTTAATTATCTTATCGAATAATCATTATCTCTCAATAATTTCTTAAAACGCAAAACAAAATCAAAATTTAAATTTTTCTCAGTGACATTGACATAAGCGCGCTCTAGTCTGGTTTAAAACTGTATTCGATCGTATTCGACGAATGCACGCATATAGAAATAAACCGACTATATTCAGTGAATGTGATGTGTGCGTTGAATTCAAGAAACAAACCGTAGTGCAAGAGGTCCCGTAAGGAATTAATTCCTTTGGCAGCTGTCTGTCTCAATCACACATATGGATGTTGTATACAGCTATCCTGCTGTCAGGGAAATTTCTCACCGTTTTGAAACGCGCCCTATATAAAGCTTGCCATAGAACCCCCAACTAATGGTCCAAAGGGAATCCAAGAAATCAGCATAATAATTTGTAATGGCAACATTAATACTCAACTCTATTATATTTCGTCGCTTCATTCTTCAGATATAATTTGTTTACAAGTAGTAGTCCTTAATTCGCCAGGCAGACGATGCACGCATTTAAGAGTAATTCATTTGATTCTCTTATTTAAAACGATTTCCGTCCGTGTTCACTTCACCACTGTAGCTGATATTCGCTTCATTCCTTATTCGTGCGGGGCAGTGAACGCACGCGTCCCATGCCGAAGCGCAATGTTCAATAAGAAGTAGATAGATTATACCTGAAGTTGTAATATTGAAGTTAAATTACAAATATTTAAAATTATTTTCGATAAAATAAGTTTTTGCTCCGTGTGTTAGTGTAATCGTACTGGATTCAAAACTTTTCAGTAAGTGTTGTTTTGATTATTAATTCTTTCTAAGAAAGAAAAATTTTCAAGATTACCCACATGTTCTATTCTTAAATTTGCTAAACAAATTGAAGTGTTTATTACGGCCTACGAGTATCTTGCGGCCCGATACCTCCAGTTACTTGTTTTGTATACAAAAACGTAACATGACAACGTAACAACCATGATTATGACCTATCGGTCGCACCCAGAACTTTTACGAAAATTATGGAAAATTTAATAAGATAGACGTTAACCATATAATGACATTTTGTTTATGATAATTCCGACAAATGTTAGAACATTGTCTAATCGAGAGATTTTGAAACCTTTTCAATTTATATATATATATTTTTTTGTAGTTAATTACTACAAAATTTCATTACCACCTACACAGGCTTAAAAGTTTTAGCCTTCGTTTACGTCATACAATTTTATCTTTTCTTACCTTCCGACAAACAAAGTAAAAATAAAGGAAAGTAACAAAATTAAACGTTACCGACGTATTAAGTATACGTGTGTATGACGTGTGTTAGATGTTTTTTCGTCTAATGGCGAAAGTTACGAGGGTAAGTAAAAAATGAAATATATTTTCTTTTTTTTGTGTTTTAAACATTTATTACCAAGTGAATCACAGAACAACTTACGTCGGAATGGACTGCGAGTCAATTGCGACGGCAGTAACTTCGAGTTACCGCCTAATATTATTTACGATGTGTTACGTGAATGGATATGATGGAATGCGATTGTCTATCTATTATTATGTCGGGATTGACTGCGAGTCAATTGCGACGGCGTTAACTGCGAGTTAAGGCCAAATAATATTGACAATACGCGATATCTACATAGATATGAACTGTGGGTTACCAAGTATCTATTGCTTGTCGGGATTGACTGCGAGTCAATTGCGACGGTGTTAACTGCGAGTTAACGCCACATAGTATTGAAAATACGTGATGTATAATGTTGCCTATCTATTATTATGTCGGGATTGACTGCGAGTCAATTGCGACGGCCTTAACTGCGAGTTATGGCCAAATAATATAGACAAAAATCGACATCTGAATATATTTTTACTGCGATTCAACTATCTATTGTCTGTCGGGATTGGCTGCGAGCCAATAACGACGGTGTTAACTGCGAGTTAACGCCAAACTATCTGTTAGTTGTTGGGATTGACTGCGAGTCAATAACGACGGCTTAACTGCGAGTTATGTCAAACTATATCAACATAAATCATGCATCAAAATACAAGTTATCTATTTTCACGTCGGACTCTACTGTGAGTCAATCGTAACGGCGTTAACTACAAGTAGACGCCAAATAATTATTACAATATGCGATATTAAAATTGCTATTGACTGAGAGTCAACTTTTTATTGTTAAGGTCGGCATTGACTGAGAGTCAATTGCGACGGCGGTAACTGTGACTTAACGTCAAAATTTATCGTCAATGAAAACAATAATATCAAGTTCATCTATGTGTGTCGTCTATGATACATTGTCTTTAGTTTTCACAACAAGCCTTTTTGTTTGTTAACCATAACCAGAATATTTTTATTGTAAAATACCCACCTACAAAAATTTTATTTTTGGGTGCCAGTAATAGTAAAGAGAACAAAACCGTCCACGAGGCAAAAGATCATGCCAGCCCTGGACCAACCGACACCTAAGGTCTGGACACCTGAGGAGTCTTCGAGACACCTTAGGCGTCTACGTCTGATACGCCAAACTTGTTCTCTATCATATTCACGACACACTGTCGAACTTTTGTACGCCTAAGTATATTGAAAAAAGGCAT
Organism: Athrips mouffetella; assembly: GCA_947532105.1. Taxonomy (NCBI): domain Eukaryota; kingdom Metazoa; phylum Arthropoda; class Insecta; order Lepidoptera; family Gelechiidae; genus Athrips; species Athrips mouffetella. Next base: position 2,408,607 of record OX383964.1, on the reverse strand, counting down.
GCCTATAGACAAGCACATACTTCTCAAATATCATTAATACCGGTTTATTGTAAATGATTACAAACACCGATACTAAATTGCTAATTGAATTCCATGCTTAGATAAAAATATCTCCGCTCGCATGTACAAGTATCTGTCAAAGACAAAACTTGTTTTTATAAAAAAGTTAGAGCAAATAAAACTATTGAGAGATAAAGATGCATCTTTTCAAACGTCGGGAGCTCGTTTAACCCAGCAGAAGAAGCCTTGGTCGGGTCCTTATTACCCGTCAAATAGGGGGGGGGAGCGAGGTTACAGGCAGGCTCTGGCCTTATCCCCAAGCTCAAGCAGCATCGACTAAAAGTTACAATCCATCCAAAACTCATGCTCCAGCACAGAACCGTAACACAAGTACATGCTGGTATAATACAATGTTTTTTTTTCAACACTTCCTGTGTCCGGATAATTCTACGAAGTAGAAAATCGCAATATTTCATAACCACAATGTTGTTATAATACATGCATAAGCATGAACCCTAAACACCACAGTATCCTAGTGTTACCTGGGAAAAACGAGGAAATAATATTCGTGTAGTGCTATGTAACGTGAAATCCACGTTTAAAATTTACCCTCAAGAAAAGCCAATATACAAAGTTTATATTGATTTTAACTGGAGAATAAGTTCCTATTTCCAGCGTTACAACCGTTACGAGTTACATTCCATCGGAATTTATATTGGGTACCTAATTTTAAAGCACCAAAACGCAATAGCTGTAACCGATTTATTCTAAATCCAAGAAATAAATGTACCTATTGCAACGTGTCATTCAACCGCCTCAAAAATTATGTTTTGAAAAAAAACGGCTTCCTTGCTACGAAAAGCCCATCTCTTAATTTATGTTTTTAAGATGACCGAAAATTTCTACATTTAAATTTTCAACATAATATATGAAAGAAGTCACGCTATATAATTCTTTACGATTTTACAACCGTGCCTTATGAATATTATGATATTTTAGAAGGTCTTATCTGATGGTATGGTAATGTTTCTACAAATTCCTGACCATCATAAGATACTTCTCTTACAGAAAGTAATTAAATACAGACAACTCCCTAACTAGTACCTAGTGTGGAGCAGTAAATAAAACCAAAGGCTACGAAGAAGGCCGAAGAAGTAAAATATTTGTTTTAAGGTTACAACAAATAAAAAAAAAAAAACAAAAACAAAAAACAAAACAGTATGTAGGTACCATACCATATTGTACAAATAACTTGTCAAAATATGCAATGGTACGATTGGCACAATATTTATTTATTTAAATTTTACGAAACAAATTGCCGCAGGTGCCAGCTGAGTCAATGAAAGTCACTCCCGGGCTCTGTGTGCAAACTTTTAAGACACAGCTTTAAAGTTCGCTGTACTCTTAGTTTTGCTCTTAGCGACAATCCTTAGCGATTTATGTTTTTTTTTTTATGAAAACTAGATCCAGACGCTGTAGCTATGGATACTTTATCCTTTGACCTGGATATTTTACGCGGTTCCGGTTCCTTTTATATTTGGGAAAAATTACTGATGACGAAGGCACCAGTATTTTGTGTTTTCACAAGGCCTTCTCTGCCTTTTAGCCCATCTTAATTATTTATATCATACAAAATAAGTGTCCTTCAACACTTGAAACTTTTATAATCCATATCAGAGTATACTGTTCCTTTTTAACTAATCTTACAGGTCCTGCGGGTAGCATTCACGCGCCACTTGATCCTCTCGCTTGCACTGATGTTCTCTTGAGCTTCGCTGTCTGAGGCTCCTATTTAACAATATATGTCAAAATACGCTTTGGGTAACAGCTTGTCCCCAGAAAAAATGCAAACGTGTTTGATAGTCCTACAACCAACAACTACTGTTATTTTTAACAAAACAACGTGACGAGATGTTTGGTTCGTATGAACAGCTGTACAACGGATCTCTTGACAATCATCGTTTGCCGTAATCTTTGCTACTTACTTATTAGGTGATAGAATTGGAACCAATAATTGGTTTAAAACCTTCTTCTACTTACAATCACAAGCCTAATCGGCCTAGTACTCGTAATAGTTACTTGGGACACACAACTAATAAGTAAATAAGTGTGTATCTAAATAGTCCCTTAATTTAGAGTTAATGATATAAAATAAAATGAACAGATCAGCGATTTCACTATATGCTCATGGGGCACAAAAATTTTCAATAATAAAAAGTGAATACTTATATTATTTTGCAAATAATGGAGTTGAGATAGCCATAACGTATTTAATCAAACTTCCACTGCGGGCTAAGATTAGCCGATATTGTTCTAATATTATTTAACTGAATATATTATGCACTCGTGTTCTGTCCATATTTTTGTTCAAAAAATAAAATCAAGAACTGCCAATGTAGGAAAATTGTAAATATCAATTAACATCCACGTTAATCAGCTTAAGCAGCTGTGATTTATAAGCTGGTTGATTTACCAGAAACACTATCTGAGAGAAGACTTGTCGACACATGCATCTTCCCCGCTTTGCAAAATTGCAACTCTCTCAGCCTCGACTCGTGAAAACAGCTGGCTGGACCAGCACGTCTAGCACTTTTATTAGTTTGATATATTAGACCAGTAGGTAGATGATTTTGTAATATCAGTTGTATCGAATGAGTAACTTATTATATAAGTTGATTTTTGTTGCATACTTGCTTTTGGTATAAATCAAAGGTTATTTATTATCTGCTTGGATCAGCAAATTACAGATTTTTTCAACGAATTACTATTTGTAATTCGTTGGCTTAGATAGTTAAACTAGGACATCTTGTATAGTAGTTATACAGTTGTTTCACAGTAACCAAACAAAACTTTGTTCTCTAAACATCTACTTGTAAACAAATTATATCTGAAGAATGAAGCGACGAAATATAATAGATGATCAAACGAACTCCAGGAGTGAAGTTCGATCGTTATTATATGAGTCGCTTCATTCGAAGATATAATAATATAACAACCCTCCCTCCCAAAAAACCAAACACTGTGTCACAAGTTGTGGTTTCCACCCAAATGCAAAGTTTTGTTTAAAGGTTCATAGGTACAGACTCTAAAAAATGAAGCGAATGTCAGCTACAGTGGTGAAGTGAACACGGACGGAAATCGTTTTAAATAAGAGAATCAAATGAATTACTCTTAAATGCGTGCATCGTCTGCCTGGCGAATTAAGGACTACTACTTGTAAACAAATTATATCTTCGAATGAAGCGACTCATATAATAACGATCGAACTTCACTCCTGGAGTTCGTTTGATCATCTAGTATTATTTTTACAAATTAAATGTACAGCACCCAATGCTGGTTTTGCAACGGATAGATAAAAAGTTTGCTGTGTACCTAGCAATGTATAATTTCCAAAGATTTTTGCGTTTTTCTTACGTCAATGATAATTTCATTACAAAAGGTTCTTAGGTACCTACGAAAAAGCGCGGGAAACTTTGTTCAGGGCGATTCGTTTTCGCGGCACTGAAAGTTTTATTTAAATTTTTCAGTATAAATAGCTGAATAAAAGGCCATTTCTGTAATATATCTTGTATTTAGTGTAAATATTCTTATTTTGGTGAATATTCTTTGTAAATCTGAGGTGTAAATAGCCTACATAAGGCAAGAAGAACATGACGAAGAAGACGAAAAAAAGGAAAAAAGACCGACCAGACAAGTCATCTGACCTGGAGGATGGAACCCAATCCAATCCACAGGAAAATATGGAGGAGTCGGAGACGAGCGGCTCGGACTATGAAGACTCATTATCGGAGATAGATAAGTACAAACCTTACAGGGTAAACGACTACAGCCGTCGCTATCCTGAAGACAGCGCAGCGGGACATGAATTTATAGTATTTGTCGAAAGCATAAGCGAGCTTCAACCGATAGGGACACGCGATATGATGTCTCTGTCCACCTGCTTTACGCGGTTTGTAAAAGGAATAAAATACTTAAAAAAGGTGAACAAATTCAAAATTGGGGTGGTATTCGATCGCCCTAATATGGCCAATGACTTTTTGGATAACACCACATTTCTCAGGCAAAACAGTATGAAGGCCTCCATACCTGCAGGAACAACTGAAATGACGGGGGTTATTACCTCTGTACCAGTCACTCTGTCTAATGAAAAAATATTTAAAGATTTGTCATTGACAACAAAAAAAGTAATATCTGTTAGGCGTATTATGAAAAAAATCGGAACTGACCTACAACCCACTCAAACAGTGGCAATAACTTTTGCCACTTCAACATCTCTTCCTGACCATGTCTACATCAAAATGTGGCGTTTGCCTGTGTATCCATATATACCCCCGGTTAAACAATGTTTCAAGTGTCTTCGATATGGTCATCTGGCCAAGTTCTGTAAGAATTCTGAGCGGTGCTCAATTTGTTCCGAAAATCATTCTTTCAAGTCTTGTTCAGTGCCAACAGAAAAGGCAGTGTGTGTGCACTGTAAAGGCAATCACGTCGCTGTTTCAGGCCAGTGCCCTATAAAAAAACAAAAAATTGAGGAGGAAAAAAACAAGGTTGCTCCAAAGCCATTTTCAGATTTGCTAAAGAGTTTTCCATCATTAAACAAATCGGAGAATAGTCAGGACCTAATGAAATTACTCTTATCGGACAAAACAGTTTTGAATTTATTAACAGAATCCTTAATAAAAGCTATAACATTAAACAAAACAAATAAAAACACCATTAATTCACAATTTTTAATTGACACCATAAAAGAAACAATAGAATTGAAAAAAAATAAAAATCCAGCACATTCTTAGTGCACACACTAAATATTGTACAGTGGAACGCGCAAAGCTTGTTAAGCAATCAACAAGAATTTCAAAAGTTTCTGTATGATAATCAGATACATGTAGCATTAATATGTGAAACATGGTTAAAATCGTACATTAATATAAACATAAAAGGTTACTCTATTATAAGAAATGACTGTGGTAATGATCACAATGGAGTGGCTATTTTGATTCACAATAGTTTAAGCTACAAAAAGATTAGTACCTTTTTTGACGATTCTATTCAAAATGTAGCAGTTAGAGTTAAGATAAATCGTCAGTTAATTTCTTTCGTAAGTTTTTATTGCCCAGGTTCATCTTCCTTTGATAAAAGTAAATTTGATAATATAATACAAAGTCTTCCTAGTCCATTTATTATCGCAGGTGATTTTAACGCACATCACACTCTTTGGGGCTGTGCTAGTATCAATGCGCGCGGCAGAAACATTGCGGACTCCATCGAAGAAAATGATCTTGTGCTTTTGAATGACGGTCAACCAACCACGGTTGGTACTCATATATGGAAACCAAACGGCTTAGATTTGACAATGGTTTCTCCTTCCTTGTCTTTAGCTTGTGAATGGCAGGTCTCTGCAGACCCATTGGGTAGTAGTTATCATCTTCCCACTATTACTAAATATATAGTTACTTCCAGCGACTCCATGTCTTCAGGTTCCAATATTCCACCTCACACTAATCTGAAATTAGTAGATTGGGAAATGTATGAAAAGCATGTTAATGAAATGTTGGCAGGTTTTTGCATAGATAGTTCAAAGTTGATAGAGAGTTATAATGAGTTCTGTTTCATTATTGCCAAGGCTATTGAAAAATCTGTTGTTAGCTTGGGGAGGGGTGGTAATGTGGATGCAAGCACTAGTTGTGCCCAACCTCGCCAGTCTTCTGGTCGTAAAAAAATTCCTCTTGTCTGGTGGAATGAAAAATGTGCTAAAGCTGTTATTGAGTGTAGGCAGGCCTATAAGCAATTTAAAGATAATCCTTGTTTAAATACTTTTATCCAATTTAAAAAAGCGCAAGCATGTAAAAAACGTACACTAAAATGGGAACGAAGAAAGTGTTGGGAAAAATTCTGTCTTTCCATTTGTCGTTTGACCCCAATGAGCAAAATTTGGAAGAATATGAAAAAACTTAATAAAACTTATTCCTATCAAGATGAGTTTTCTGGCAATAATTGGCTCTTTCAATTTTTGTATAAATACACTCCAGATACAGTAGAACATAATTTTGAAATTAACAATAATAGTGTACCCATAACAACATCGAATTGCTTCTTAAACAATACTTTCACAATTGTTGAATTAAATTCTGCCTTAAAATCTCGTCGAGACACTGCATGTGGGCTGGATTGGCTCAGTTATAAAATGTTAAAACTCTTGAATAGTCCAAACCTTTTATTATTTCTTAATTTGCTGAATTTATTCTGGGACTGTTGTGCTATTCCAGACTCATGGAAAACCGATTGTTTAGTGCCTATATTAAAAATGGGTAAAGATTCAGACTCTGCAGAATCATATCGCCCAATAACTTTAAGTTCTTGTGTAGGAAAAATTTTTGAACAGCTGTTGAAACAACGACTAGAGTATTTTGTGGAAAAAAATAAAATCTTACCGTCCAATCAATTTGGTTTCCGTAGAGGCCGTTCTGCTAGAGAGAGTCTAAGTCATCTGTCGCTAGATATCCGTGAATCCCTTTCCCGGAATGAAGTATTGATGTGCGTTTTCTTTGATATTGTTGGCGCCTTTAACAACGTGAATTTACAGATCTTATCTTCTATCTTAAGTTCTTTGCAGTTGCCTGAAAAAATCGTAAATTGGATTTATAAGTTTCTACATCAACGTAAACTTTTTGTCAAGTATGGAAATCAATTAATTGGTCCAAGAGAATCCGTCAGAGGAGTTTCTCAGGGTGGTATATTGAGTCCCCTCTTGTTTATATTGTACATACATAAATTAAATCTAATTCTGGGACAAGATATTAATAATTTACAGTTTGCAGATGATTTAGTTGTATATTGTTCAGGTAGTAATTTATCTGTTGTACAGTCAAAGCTCAACTCTGCTCTCTTAAATCTTAAACATTACTTTGATAGTTTATGTTTGGAAATTAGCACGGAGAAGAGTAAAGTAGTTGTATTTTCTAAAAAAACTGTTTCAGCAGCAGATATAACTGTTGAGTATGGCAATATTAGGTTACCAATAGAAAAATCAATAAAATTTTTAGGAGTCATATTTCAAAACAACTTCAAGTGGAACAAATATATTGATTGCTTAACAAGTCGTGCGCTAAAAGCTAGTAATATATTAAAATCTTTGACAGGAACATACTGGGGAGCAGACCCAAAAATTTTACTAATTCTTTACAAATCAATTGTAAGAAGTCATTTTGAGTACGCCTTTTTCTGTTATTGTGGTGTAAAAAGTGCTGTTGAAAAATTAGAGAAAATTCAAAATAAATGCTTACGTACCATACTTGGTGCAATGAAATCCACTCCAATTGTTTCCATGCAGGTAGAATGCAATATCCCTCCACTTATGATCAGATTTAAATATTTAAAATCAAAGTTTATTCTAAAATTGTCTTCAATTAAAAATCATCCTTTAATTCAAAAGTTACAGAATAGTCCCATTAATGGACCTGATTCCCATGTTTCCTTCTTAATCCAGGATTTACCTGAAATAATAAAAATGCATATTGATTATAACATGTATAATAGCATATCTTGGCCATGTTATGAAAGTTCTTATGAATCAATATTCTGTTCTTTGAATATCATAATTGATCATTCTCTTAAATTTAAAGAAGATGTTTATTATCTACTTGATAACTTTCGTAATTTCAAACAGTTGTTTACAGATGGTGCTAAAAACTCTAATTCTGTATCTATGGCAATATATGATTCCCAACTTCGAAGGGGTTTAGGGTACAAACTCCCGGAATTTGCTAGTATATACACAGCAGAATCTTTAGCAATATTGACAGCTTTAGATTACATTGAAACTCAATCAGATGATAAATGGGTAGTAGTTTCTGACAGCATGAGTGTCTTGGCATCTTTAGACAATCCTAAATTACACACAAATATTAGCTACATAATATTTGATATTAGGGAGAAATATTACAAGTTAAAATTGCAAAATAAAGAAATAGTAATGATCTGGTGTCCTTCCCATATTGGCGTAGCAGGCAATGAGGAAGCTGATCACTTAGCACGAGCCATAACAAATAGTTCACATGACAGTATTATTAAAAATGTATATGTACCCGATTTTGATGCTCTGGCAGTAGTAAAGGGCAAATTTCAAGATGAATTTCAAAGCTTTTGGCAACAGGTTATCCAATCAAAAGGGAAATGGTACTCTGATATCAATGATAAGATATCTTCACCGTGGTTTACAAGAGGGTTTATTTACAGGCATCGAAGGTTCTATTCCATCATTTGTCGGCTAAGACTTGGTCATTGTCGGGTTAATGCACATTTACATAGAATTAACATAGTGTCCTCACCCACCTGTAATTTCTGTAATAGCGAAAACCAAACACTGGATCACATATTCTTCGATTGTAGAAGTTTTGCTATGGCTAGACTGATTTTAGTAGACCACCTGCAATGTATTTATGGTACTGCTGAAGAAATCCCGCGCTCCCTTCAGCAATTATTGAGTAATCGAGATTGTTTTATTCCTATTTTTGACTTTGTAACGTCGACTGTAGGAGAAATTTGAAAGGAAATATGACAAGACCAGACATTGACCTGAAAATTAAAAAAATAATAATAAAGAAAATTGACATGGCTTCAGCCTTTTTTTGGATATGACAACACGGATTTGACTCATTTATCTTGACGATACAAAAGAAATGGTTTCGACCTTATAAGATTTAATTACAAAAGAACTGGCTTCGGCCTTGAAAACATCCTTGATTTAAGACAAATGGAAACAGCAGACAAAATTTTTTTTACGAAGAAATAAGAAGAAATGAAATGAATATAAGAAGAAATTAGAAGACATAAGAAATGGCTGTATGGGCTTTGTACTCCTTGCCTTTCCGAAAGGAAGAATGAAACCAAAAAAAAAAAAAATCTTAGGTACCTACATCTTTTGTTGACATGTCAAATTGTCTCACTAATCTGGACTTTTTGGCGGTAACTCGACATGGGCGTTTGCCTGCTTAATTGAACTTTTGGTTTTTTGTGCATTTCGTGATTTAGTGGATAATAAAGATAGTGTGTTATGCAGTAAATTTACTACGGAGTGCGCAGCTGATGAAGATTTCAAGTGATCTCGTGTTTAAGCCCCGTTTGTGTTGTCCCAAAAAGTCACGAACATTTTCCATTGTAGAGGGGAGCTAAAATAAAAGAAAGATAAACGACATCAGAAATGGCTGTATGGGCTTTGTACTCTTTGCCTTTCCGAAAGGAAGAATGAAACAAAAAAATCCCACCAATCTGTGGCACAGGCAGGATCAGTCAAAAAAAAAAAGAAAGTATAAAATGTCGAACACAATTGTGCAATATGTTTTGGTTCGAAGTGATTTATTAAAGGAATTGGGTTGGTCTATCGGGGCTTTAGTAGCTCAAGCATGTCACGCTTCGACAGCAGTATTACATTTATTTAAAGACGATGAGCAAACCATACAATATTTAAATGATTTGGATAACATGCACAAAGTAGTTTTAGAAGTAAGTAGGTATCATAACATAATTCTTTATAAATGCAGCCAGAAAAGAGTCAATCTCTTCAAGAAATCAATTTCTTTTATTACTATCCAATGTTTATGTCTTCCTACATTGTTTGAAGGTTTTTGTCTATTTTTGACTTTTACTTGCTTGTAAAAAGTTACTTTAGATTGCCTTCAAATGCTGCTATGTGCAATATATACGAAAGGCGATGCAGAATTAATAGGCCCATAAATCCACGGGAAAAAATTGTTGCATAGAAAGCGGGACAAACATTCTTAAGAGCAAAGCAAAAAACATGATGATACACAGATTTCTAGGGTGGTCACTATGGGCTGAGTACATGACTTGGCTGTTCATACCCATTTAAGATCATTTATAAATATACAGAGTGTAAAAAAAGTATGATGATCATATGATCATTCTAAGGGACGTGATTCTAAATCACTAATAGATTGTATGGAAAATCTAAATAGAAATACTTTTTCTTAAAAAAAGTTTAAGAAGAAGTGAAGCGTCTGGAGAGTTAAATGATCTCCTAATTGAATGAATGATGAATTTCATGAATACCTAAAATAAAAAATATTAAAAAAAAATATTTCCTTAGAAGGATCGTCATGCATTTTACAACCTATAATAAATCTACATTTTCTAGTTGCTTTTTTTTCTAAATTACCTAGCTTGCGTAAATCCTTTTCTGACTTTTTGTATTGTTTCCAGGTACCAAATGAAGAAGCTCTCAAGAAAGTGGCTACCAAGTTAACAGAAAATGCAATAGCACACAAACTATGGATAGAGCAACCGGAAAACATTCCTACCTGTTTAGCTTTAAAACCTTACCCTAAAGATGAAGTAAAAAAATTTGTAGGAAAATTTAAATTGTACAAATCTGGTATATTATCTAGTGAAAAGTAAATACTTTTGTGTAAATATTTATATTTTTTATTTATTTACTTAATTAGTGAAGTATGGTTAACTGCACATCGCCCAAGTGCATTTTTATACCTATTCATAAAGTTATCACAGTATACATATAAAAAAAAAATTAGCATTTGAATGTATGAATTTTGTCAGCCAACGTAAAAAACTAAAATTTCGCCTGCCAAACCATTTGCGAATTTTAAAGTTTTTTTTTATGTTAAACAAGTTGATGGGTCACCTGGTTGGAGGTAGGTAGTCACCACCGATATCTTATTAGTAACAGAAAATGACATTAATAAGACAGCAAAGCGCGTTGCGCACCCTGAGAGCCAAGATCGTACGTCTCATGTGTCGGTAATTTCACTGGCTTTCCCTTCGTTCGAATTAAAACACAGCTATGCAAACACTGCTTGCTTTACGGCAGAAATATCCAAGGATTTGGTACATTCCCAAAAATTCTGAAAATCGTAGAATGTAAAACACCTTGGATTGACTTCCATAAGAAACTTTGAAAATATCTTACATTACACACGAATATATTCACACCTATAGGATTATAATTTTAGTTTCGTAAGACTTATAATCAAAGGCCTGTTCTTCAAGTTCACGCTTTAATGAGACTTAGTGTGGCTACTAAAAGAGCGAGAATTATTTTAGATCACGCTTACCTAAGAAAATTTAAAAATTTCACAACCACAGGCAGGATTTGAACCTGCGCCTTCGCCGTATGTACCGGAAACGCCTTTAGTCTAGTAAATTGTGCAAGTGATCTTTATACACATTTGTATTTATTTACTAATCGGTTCCTTGTTCTAGCAAAATAGAAACCAAACTTTACCAAATATCAATATCCACAGAATACTATACTTCAATATCACCCTCCGTTGTCAAGTTGTCTCGACTCTCGATCCAGAGGTTCTGGGTTCAATTCCCGGTGGGGACACTGTCAAAACTTACCCAGTTTGGCATGATGAATCACCTGATTGTCCGAAAAGTAACATTCCGTGCTTCGGACGGCACGTAAAGCCGTTGGTCCCGGCTACTACCTATCTATTGAAGTAGAATGAGCCATGTCAGAGGCGTTTGGCGGGTCAACAACTCTGATACCACGGTTTGTGAGGTCGGTCATCGACCTTGCAACCCACACGATATGGTGATGATCTCTTTTTTTGTCAGGTAAGTACCTACACAAATTATTTTTGCACAGTGTAAGATATAAAAAGTGAGGTAAATGCTCCACTTATAGTCACTACTCCAACATCAAAAAAAAAAAAATCAGCGATGCCATTATTTTGCTGCCCTTCTGCTTTATACACCCATTCAATAGGTATTGTAATTACCTTATAATTATTTCCCGCTTACCTTTACCAACTTTTCTCACCTGTCAGAAATCCAAGGTTTAAAATTTTAAGAGGTAAACAACATTAATAAAAAAAATATTAGACCGATTGTAACTTTAGCAGCGGTCAGTCGGTAGTTCTTTCTGGTCCTTTGCGCATGCAATATTCTGAATAATATAATACTTACTTGATTTATTTTATATATTTTAACAATTGCGATTGGGACAATATGTAACAAAATTAAATATGGATCCAAGAATTGATATTATAGTGTTGGGTGCAACTGGATTTACAGGGAAACACGCTGCAAAGAATTTGGCTCTTCTATGCAAGGAAAGAGAATACTCGGATATAAGATGGGGAATTGCTGGACGTTCTCGGGAAAAACTGTCAAATTTTCTTACTGAGTTGGAAGAATTAGGTAATGGTACTTATTGTGGAATCAATTATTGTTTGTAATAATTTACCTAGGTAGTGCAGTTGTATTAGTAATAATTTTCAAAACTTATAGATGTGGATATTAAATGCATCCCAGTGCTAGAATGTGATATCTTAAAACCAAATTCTCTACCAGAAGTGACGAAGAAAACCAAGATAATAATAAATGCAACTGGTCCCAACATCCTTCTTAGTGAGCCCGTCATCGAAGCGTGTATAAAAACAGGAACGCATTACGTCGATATATCAGCAGAACTTTATGTAAGTTGTACATATACTGTTACATATTCAGTGTCGGAAAGCACGCTGAAATTTATCATTAAACGTTGTTTTTATCAGTACCTACTCTTGACTTGAATAGTTGAGTAGTTCATTCAGAGTATAAGGGACGATGCACCGAAAACATAACTGGCGTGCGCAGTCAATGAAACTAAAAAATTCTTTGGGAAAGTTGTTCAGTTTCGTTAACTGAAAACGCGCCTCCAGTTTTCGGTACACCGTCATTTACACCCTTTATTTATTTTGGATACACTTAGGTACTTATCTATTTTTTAGCATATGCTGAAAATTTATCGCGCGTTCAATAAAGCCGCGGAAGAGGCAAATGTTCTCGTCATACCAGCTTGTGGATTCGACTGTATTCCAGCTCTGGGAGGACTTATTTATTTAGAAAAACAGTTCAAAGGTACGATTTTAGTATATTAACAACTTTGTATACCTACGTACCTAAAAGTACCTAGTGTAAAAAAAAATATACATATTTTTTTTATCTCTTTTTGTATCCAGGCACTCTTCACACTGTAGAATGTTATAATGTCTTAGACATACCTAAAAAGGCATACTTTCCTGGCTGTAACAAATGCCTTCTTCATTATGGCACTTGGGAATCCATGATTCATGAAATGCAAAATTTCAAACAATACCAGGAACTGAAAAAACAGACGTTTCCAAATTCTGACCCTCTACCTGCAGAACTTAAAAAGTATGTACCATTTTGAAGTCGTAACTTTTTCTAAGTTTCTGGACTGGAATTATATACTTAGTTGAGATGTACGATAAAATTTTGCTACAGCTAACTAAGACAATTATTACTCAACATTTTTATTTATTCTATTTTCCATACTTTAAAGTCTTTTCTATTAAACTTAAGAATGGGATAATTATTCACCCTTATTTTTTTTACCTCGGAAATTTTAAGAGGTAGTTACGCCCGTGAAACAAATGAAAAACGACAAAAAAAATCAACTTCCGACTTCCCGTAGGTACAAACTGCATTAGCAAAAAGCTCATTTTTAGGGTTCCGTACCTCAAAAGAAAAAAACGGAACCCTTATAGGATCACTTTGTTGTCCGTCTGTCTGTCTGTCTGTCTGTCAAGACCCTTTATCTCACGAACGGGTAAAGGTATCAGGTTGAAATTAATACCATATATTAGGATCCATGAACCACACAAGATCTGAAAATTTCAATTTTTTACAACGACGCAATCAAAAGATATGGCATTTTATGTCCTCATCTCCATACATTTATTCAAAAATGAAAAACCTACAGGGTACTTCCCGTTGACCTAAAATTATGAAATTTGGCAAGAAGCTAGGTCTCACAGTACAAATAATGGGAAAAGTCTGAAATCATTAAATATTACAACTTTTCTCACAACTAATGGTAACCAATTGTGGTGAGCTCCCGTTTCAAGAACATTCATATAAGAGAGGGGTCAAGTTGGATGGTTGTTGAGGCGATTTTTGTTTTAGTTCTATTTAAAAACGGGAACACTTACAAACTTGAAAATTGGTATGTTTATAGGGCATAGGCTATAAAATAACAACAAATAATAAAATTTGGTCAAGCGCGTGTCGGACTCAAAAAATCTAGCACATTAACTTACTGAAATTTCAACTAATACAATTATGTTTATGTGGTGGTACGGAACCCTCATTGCGCGAGTCCGACTCGCACTTGGCCGGTTTTTTTTTATTAAAGGTCGAAGTTTTTTATACGTATTTTAACCACCTCTTTAAATTTCCGGATGCGTAAAAAACCGGCCAAGTGCGAGTCGGACTCGCGCAATGAGGGTTCCGTACCACCACATGAACATAATTGTATTAGTTGAAATTTCAGTAAGTTAATGTGCTAGATTTTTTGAGTCCGACACGCGCTTGACCAAATTTTATTATTTGTTGTTATTTTATAGCCTATGCCCTATAAACATACCAATTTTCAAGTTTGTAAGTGTTCCCGTTTTTAAATAGAACTAAAACAAAAATCGCCTCAACAACCATCCAACTTGACCCCTCTCTTATATGAATGTTCTTGAAACGGGAGCTCACCACAATTGGTTACCATTAGTTGTGAGAAAAGTTGTAATATTTTATGATTTCAGACTTTTCCCATTATTTGTACTGTGAGACCTAGCTTCTTGCCAAATTTCATAATTTTAGGTCAACGGGAAGTACCCTGTAGGTTTTTCATTTTTTAATAAATGTATGGAGATGAGGACATAAAATGCCATATCTTTTGATTGCGTCGTTGTAAAAAATTTAAATTTTCAGATCTTGTGTGGTTCATGGATCCTAATATATGGTATTAGTTTCAACCTGATACCTTTACCCGTTCGTGAGATAAAGGGTCTTGACAGACAGACAGACAGACAGACAGACAGACAGACGGACAACAAAGTGATCCTATAAGGGTTCCGTTTTTTTCTTTTGAGGTACGGAACCCTAAAAATAGCAGAACACGCATAAATTAACTTTATCAACATTGCTCTAGTCTATTCGGCAACATAATTTAAGGGATTTGACAAGTAGACTGGTTTTTACGCAGTGCAACTGCCATCTGACCTCCATACTCAATCTTAGACCAATAAACACTATTGTTTTTCAGACGTTTCTTCCACAGACATGACGGTAAATTCTGGTGTCCCTATCCTGGTGCTGATCGTGACGTCGTCGCAATGTATCAACACTATAAAAAGATTCAGATTCAGATAATTTTATTCAATGTAGATTCTTTACAGAATACTTATTGAATGTCATGCAGAATACAATGCAAATAGAGCGAGTCTACGCCGTTTCGGATCGTGCTAT
Source organism: Athrips mouffetella (assembly GCA_947532105.1). Taxonomy (NCBI): domain Eukaryota; kingdom Metazoa; phylum Arthropoda; class Insecta; order Lepidoptera; family Gelechiidae; genus Athrips; species Athrips mouffetella. Next base: position 2,393,322 of record OX383964.1, on the reverse strand, counting down.
GGCAGCGTAAAAGAAACGGCAAGAAACCACTGCAGCACGGCCTACTTTAAGAGTCGGCTTTTTACAATGTGTTTCTTGTGTTTCGCTGGAATATCAGAGCACCATACCTCTTTGTCATTCATATAGTCATCCAATCTATAGTAAGCTTTTTTACATAACGTTTGCTTTACACATTCTTTAAACTTTCTCTCAGGTAATTGCACTATATTGTCAGGTATTTTGTTGTAGTATCGTATACACAGACCAACGAAAGATGTATTGACTTTAGTTAATCTAGTATATGGTTGATCAATTTTATGCTTATTTCTAGTATTAAAATTATGCCTGTCACAAATTTTTGGTAATTGATGAATGTTCTTTCTAGCATACATTATATTTTCATAGATATACTGGCATGGCACTGTCATAATGTTGATTTCCTTGAACAGTTCTCTCAGGGAATCACGAGTCTTCAGGCAATAAATTGCTCTTATAGCCCTCTTTTGTAAAACGAATATTGAATGTATATCAGCTGCTCGGCCCCAAAGCAGTATGCCATAAGACATAATGCTATGGAAGTAGCTAAAGTAAACCAGCCTTGCAGTAGCTACATCAGTAAGTTGTCTGATTTTTCTAACAGCATATGCAGCCGAGCTCAATCGACCAGAAAGAGCCGTTATATGAGGGCCCCATTGAAGTTTAGAGTCTAGTGTTAACCCTAAGAAAACTGTACTATTTACAAAATCTAATGGCTCATTATTCAATACTATGTTATGTGAAGTAGACCTTACATTTGGTAGTGCAAATTTAATACATTTAGTTTTTTTGGCGTTTAGGACTAGATTGTTAACAGTAAACCATGCATGAATCTGTCCAAGTGCATCGTTGACTTCGTTATAATTTTGTGATTTCCTACTTACATTGAATATTAATGAAGTATCATCAGCAAATAACACAATCTTTGACAGATTCTTCACCACAGAAGGAAGGTCATTAATATAAATAAGGAATAAAAATGGCCCTAATATGGACCCTTGAGGTACGCCAATTTTGACAACAGATCCCAGTGATTTCGTCCTGTTTACTTGTACCTTTTGAATCCTGTTTTCCAAATATGACCTAAGTAGTTTAAGTGAATTATTCTTAACACCGTAATGTTCAAGTTTTAGCAACAATGTGCTATGATCTACGCAATCAAATGCCTTGGATAGATCACAGAAGATACCAATAGCATCTTCAGATTTTTCCCACGCGCAAAAGATGTATTTTAAAAGTGCAGTCCCGGCATCCGTTGTACTGCGCCCTTTCGTGAAACCAAATTGATGGTCATGTAGTAAGTTATTTCTATTGAAGTGTGAAAGCATTTGATTGAGTATGATAATAAGAATATGATAAGAATAAAGGGGAACCTTCGTACCACTTTATAAGCTATACAACTATGCTACTCTTTATACATTTCTTCATCATCGTGCCTGCATTCTTCATATTTTATTTCATGTCTCGTTTTGCGTGTTTGAGGAAATTACTGTGGAAGTATCCGAGATTTTTCACGTTCGGATATGTTTCTCATGAAGGTCCTAATGAAGAAATGAGAAAAGGACTAAAATATAGTTTTACGTTGACTGGAAAAGGGTGGAGTGAAGGCAAAGATATGAAATCTCCTCTAGACAGAACAGTCACAGTCAAGGTGATATATACTGTCAAAACCATTTATTTGATACTACAGTAAATGTGTAATTTACCTACCTACACTGTTACTTAAAATCGGAGAGAATGTGGCAGTTACTTTCATTATCATCATGAACATTGAGTTCTAGTAATACAGCACTATATTAACTCTTCGATTCCCTTAATAATAGCACTCAGCCTCAAGTCAGTGGCAAAACTTTGATTTTGAGTGGGTCTCTCTGGTTTCGGGTATTTGTAACGTAGCTCTTATACTGGTTCTGCTAATAACAAAAAACTTGTTTGTCAGGTTTTTGGAAATGATCCTGCCTATCGGTCAACCAGCATAGCCTTGATATTGTCGGCAATCACAATACTTAAGGAACAAAAAATAATGCCAAAGTGAGTTAGAAGACTTATTTAAAATTTAGAATCTATCTATCTAATTAGCTATCTTCACTGCTGGGCATAGGCCTGTTCTTTAAAAATAAGCCATTGCTATTATTTTATTATGAGTCACCTGTTTTGTCTGTACCTACATATATTCCTCATGGCAAAGACCATTTGCCGTTCCATCACGTCGTCGTTTTATTCGCTATTTGATTTTATTCCAGTGGTGGAGTTCTTACATCAGGAGCAGCATTCTTTGACACTAAATTGGTTGAAAGATTAGATAAGAATGGCATGACTTTTACAACAATTGAAAACAAATATGGCTAATGAGAACATTGTTGCGGAGTTGTGATACCTATATTTTTGCTTTATTATTCAAAAAATATACATCTTCTGGAAACCAATTCTTGAATATCACCGGGTGGTAAAATATCACTTTTCAACCTTTAAAAATTCAAATTCACCCTGTTAAACTGTTGAACATTGATTTAAAAAACCAGTCAAGTGCGAGTCGGACTCGCGCACCGAGGGTTCCGTACCACCACATAATCATAATTGTATTAGTTGAAATTTAGATTTTTTGAGTCCGACACGCGCTTGACCAAATTTTATTATTTGTTGTTATTTTATAGCTTATGCACTATAAACATACCAATTTTCAAGTTTGTAAAGTAGCCGTTTTTAAAACAGAACTAAAACAAAAATCGCCTCAGCGACCATCCTACTTGACCCCTCTCTTATATGAATGTTCTTGAAACGGGAGCTCACCACAATTGGTTACCATTAGTTGTGAGAAAAGTTGTAATATTTAATGATTTCAGACTTTTCCCATTATTTGTACTGTCAGACCTAGCTTCTTGCCAAATTTCATAATTTTATGTCAACGGGAAGTACCCTGTAGGTTTTGCTTTTTTGCATAAATGTATGGAGATGAGGACATAAAATGCCATATCTTTTGATTGCGTCGTTGTAAAAAATTGAAATTTTTAGATCTTGTGTGGTTCATGGATCCTAATATATGGTACTAAGTTCAACTTGATACCTATACCCGTTCGTGAGATAAAGGGTCTTGACAGACAGACGGACAACAAAGTGATCCTATAAGGGTTCCGGTTTTTTCTTTTGAGGTACGGAACCCTAAAAATACTAAAACGAACAATTATACACTACTTTATATTTAACAAATATCAACCTTAACTTTTGAAATTCTAAATCAGTGATTTAGAATTCTTTGAGTGATATTTTATCACCCGGTGATATTCAAGAATTGGCTCCCTTTATGACACGTGATCCTACTTCGAAGTAAAAAGCCGTTTTCACTCAAGACCACCTTGACATTGAATAAAGACAGTAAAAAAAAGTACGATGATCCTTATAAGTTAAAAAAATATTTAAAAAATAATACTTTTTTTATTTTGTTATTTGATTTACGTTCGAATTACATTACAGCAATTTATTGATTTGATTAGGTACATACTTACTAATGACTGGATATTATAACAAAAAACATCTTTGTCTGTATCACCAGCTGATCGTAGAGGTCATTTAACCCTCAAGGTGCTTCTTCTTGAGCTAAAACTACTTTTTTTGAGGAAAGGTATTTTTTTTATTTTTTGTACAATCTATTAGTGATGTAGATATAATCACTCCTTAGATGAATCATCGTACTTTTTTTTACAGCCCGTATAATCAGATCTAAATAAACATGCAAAATCTCAAGTCTGTTAGTCAAACCGATTCATTTTGCAAGTAAGAAGATGGAGTCGAAAGTAGCCTAAAACTGTTCTTGTAAATATAGGTAGGTACATTTGTATGTATCATCACATCCCATGAAACGTCCACTACAGGACAGGGAACTCCCTCCAGAATTCTAGCTTTTGCTGGAAAAATGTGGAGGGGAAGTACCATAGTCACCTCGCTTGTTAGCGTTACGGCTGGCACTAAGGACCGCGGTTGTAGGTGACCGCAGTTAGTAAGATGTAAGATACAAAGGAGGATGCTGCTGCCCATCCTCCAGTTAACCCTTAGTCGCCTCTTACGACACCCACGGGTATGCATGGGTTGGTACTATTCTTTGCCGGCATCACACGGGACATTTGTATTTATATTTGTATGTTAACATACAATTGTTTGTGTCTTGGCAGTTTATAACACATCAAACGTTTACGATATCAATTATTATTCCTTGCTTGTCTCAAGCAAGGGGTAAATCCTACTTAATATTATAAACGCGAAAGTTTGTAAGTATGGATGGATGGATGTTTGTTACTCTTTCACGTAAAAACTACTGAATGGATTTTAGTGAAACTTTACAATAACATAGCTTATACATCAGAATAACACATAGGCTACAATTTATAAAGATATTGAGTGAATTGTCCAATTCTGCGCAGACGAAGTCGCGGGCACCAACTTGTAACATATAAAGCTAAAACATACCAAGAATCCGTTCAGTGTCTTGAGCACACTGCCTCAGCGAGCAGTTCTCTCAAAATTGCCTTGAAATATAGTGTTCTGTTCTTTTTCTAAAAAAAATAGGGGTTAATATTATTTTACACCTAGCTTTTGTCGATAAAGTCGATATCAACACTTCTAAGAATAATAGCTAATTTATTTCAAATAAATTTTAAATTAGTACAAAACATTATTTTATAAATCAATGTTCAGTGAACAGTGAAAAATAACAATGGTGTCGAAGCTGGACATAGTTTTGTTAGGGGCTACAGGATATACAGGAGGATTTACTACAAAATGTTTGGCTCATATCTTGAAAGAAGCAGTGTATTCGGATATAACATGGGGCATAGCAGGAAGATCCAGAAAGAAAATGCAAGATTTATTACACCAACTGGAAGAGTTAGGTTTGTAACTTTACTACAATTTTCATTGTATTTTTAAGATTTGCAAAAAATCTGATTTGCATTAGTATAGTTGTTATATAGTTATCAACTTAATTAGAAAACACCATACATTGCCTTTATGTGCAGACTGAGTTCAGGATTAAGTATCTTGGATAAACAAAAATTTATTATTCACCCTATCAGGATCACTTTAAAAAATGACTATTTCATTTGTTCAATGTTAGTTTTGCAACTTAGAAATCATATTTAACTAAGTACAGTTAAGAGCAGGTCAGGCTTGAATCTTGTGACTCTGGCTCATAGAGCGTTATAAATAGGAACGGTGTAAAGTCCAACTTGTCACGCTTGACGCGCTCTAGACTCTACCTTAATTTAAAAAATAGGCCTCGTTGTCTCTTTGTGAAAACTATCAACAAGTTTATTAAAGGTTATTTCTGCGTTTAACTTAACAATCAAGGAACTATAGGCCGTTCATAATTACATCGTCTACGAGTATTATGTAGTTTTTACAACTGTTTTACTTCAGTAAGCATAAACGCAAGATACTTGTAACTTAAATAAGAACGGTATATAAACAGGTTATTCACGATATGTTACAAAAACATTGAATATCAAGGTAGGCAAGCCTTGTTTTCTGAGGGCAACGCGACCACACTCGTATTTCATCTTCAAGGAAAAATATAAATATTTTATCTTAATTTCAATCCAACATAAGTATGATGTGAAGCTTGCCCTGCGTGTATCTAAATAATAAGTCTGAAACAAGTAAAACTTATATTTTTAATTGCATTGCGAGTAGATATAAAAAATGTAATACTTTTTATTCCTATTGTGAAATTTGCCATAGATGTGGACGTATCAAAAATACCCATGCTTGAATGCGATATATCCAAGAAAGACAATACTCTTGTAGAGGTGACAAAGAGCGCTAAAGTTTTGATGAATGCAACTGGACCCTTTACCCTACTTAGCGGACCTATAGTTAAAGCATGCATCGAAACTGGGACACACTATGTTGATATATCTGCTGAATTATATGTAAGTATTTTTTTAATTTAAGTCCTAGCGGCATATTGCTGAGCTGGCATTCTTTTATATTCGTTTAATATAAAATTAACACTGTCTATCATTTTCTATAGTGTTTTTAAGTTTTTTTTTCATACTGGGAGATCAAATTTTATTACTCAAAAAAGTTGTAGAAAAGTTGACTTGTATGATAAATTATTTTTTATTCCAATACAGCACATGGTAAATTTATACCGCGACTTCAACAAGTCAGCCGAAGAAGCAAATGTGCTTGTCGTTCCATCTTGCGGATTTGCCTGCATACCTGTCACTGCAGGGCTTACAGAATTAGAGAAACAATTCAGTGGTTAGTTTTATTTTATTTTATCATGCCAGTGTTAGTCGATCTATCGGTCATTCCTGTATAACGCTATAAAACATTTTCCACAGGAATTTTAAACAGCGTGGAATGCTATACAGTGTTAGACATACCGCTAAGAGCGAATTTTGCATGTCCTGGGCACAACAACAGCCTCATACACTACGGAACTTGGGAGTCTTTAGTCCATGAATTGAGTAACTATAAGCGATACAGTGAACTGAAAAAAATCACCTTTTCTGATATCAAACCTATTCCTGAAGAATTGAGAAAGTAAGTTACTTAAGCTACTTGAAAAGATGATAATTTCCTATCAAGAAACCATAGAGCAATGCAACAAAAAAATAAAAACTGAATAACCGCGATAACCTACCACCTTTAAGGCCTGTTTAAAATTACCTTGACTTTATTATAGGTGATTCAAAAGTCAGCTGTGACTCTTAATTAACTTTACCATTACTTGAATAGAATAATTGTGAATTAAAGAAGATTCCAATCCACCTTAAGCTACTATTACTAATGTTTAATCATTTTGTCAGTAACATTATTAATTACACAATGCTATTTAATTTATTTCGAAACTACAAAGTACGAAAATTGAACAAAATAGATTCCAACCTTACTATTGACTGCACGACTTTATTACTTTTGAACAATATATTGAAAGTTTCACTTTTATTTCAGACCATTCTTCCATAGACGCAATGGGCGATTTTGGTATCCTTACCCTGGGCCAGAAAATGACGTCATGGAACAGACTCGCCTCTATCAAGAAAAACGAGGCACAACACCATATTACTTCAAAATCTACACGACTATGCCGCTGTTTATACACTTCCTGATACTCGTACCCGTATTTTTCATGTATTACTTTCTCAGCAAATTTGCATGCTTCAGAAAATTACTGTGGACGTTCCCTAGGTGTTTTACGTATGGATTAGCTTCACATGAGGGTCCAAATGATGAGATGAGAAATGATACCAAGTTTAGTTTTACTCTAAACGGCCGGGGATGGAGCAAATATGAAAATCTTAAGTTAGCTCCTGATAAAAGTTTGACGGTTAAGGTAAGTGTTTATTAAAACAAACAGATATCATAAGTAGGTAATGATTTCATAAAATAATTTTGAGTAAATCGAACAAAAATAAACATTAGTACATAGCTAGTCAACACACTCAACACAACACCTTTTCGATCGATGTTATTTTACTAATTGCGCATTGCATTATCATTTAAAACCAGCCAGACGTGTCATTTCTTGATGTAATAATAAATAAGTTGGATTGAATTCATAAATATTTTCAATGTACCTACAGACATGCCTTCTCTACAGTTTTATTTATGTATAGATAGGTAAGTACTCAGTAATACTTATGTTATGAGCACTTTATGATTATGGGTGACCTCTTTATGAGCACTTTATCATTACCTCAACACTTGCATCTTGAAGGAAGACCATAGCACAGAATTAATAATAGTACTACATAACCATAGGTCACGTAAACTGCTGTCACTCTCTACATCTCTTAATTTACAAATCCTCCCGTTGTCACCGACACATTATTTCCCTAATTGTAGACCTTCCTTGATCGACTTAATTATTACTTCCAAACCCGAATCTGTCATCTCACATGGGAAAATGACAGCTCCCTTCTCTTACCACGATCTATTTTTTCTTGCCTATAAAGTGCGTCCTCCTAAAATCAAAAGTAAAATCATTCTCCAGCGTAATTTTCACAACATGAATTTTACATAAATTTAGTAGGTATAGGTAAGTTTGTATTTTCATATTATTTGTATGGAATTACAAACTTAAGTTTGCAGTTGACTCGTTACTGTCCGCAGCCTTTATCATATAGTAGTTAGAGCATAATACAGTAGTTAGAGCCTTTATTATATTGTAGTTGGGCTCTTGATCCGGAGGTTCTGGGTTCGACTCCTGGCGGGAGGGGACACTGTTGAAAAATGACTCTCGTATATCGCGAGAAAGTAAGTGCAGTGCTGATGTACCATTTATTTAACTTTTTGCACTTATTTCCACCTACTTGTGACCAAGTCTTCGCTGCTGTAGGTGGAAGACTTTTATTTCTATTTTAACGTCAAATATAGAAATAAGTCTTCTCTTGGTTGGCACGCATGTTAGTGACCGAAGACATATTGTCTATGAAGTCTACAAATGACAGTTGCATATAGAAATAAGTCTCAGTCGTGGGGCGCCATGTTAGCGCACGTAGAAATAACATTTTCTCGCGCTCGAGAGAAGAGAGACTTCCAAGTCTTCGTGCGCATGTTAGCACGGCTGGATCGCTTAAGAGAGGATGCTGAGAATATTGACTGGTCCCCGGTTTTGATGGCCGATAATGTGGATGCCAAAGTAGCTGCCTTTAGAGTAATTCTCACAAAACTTTTTGATTGTCATGCACCGGTGCGACCTGTGCGTGTAAAGCATGCTCCTGCTCCCTGGCTGACGCCAATGATTAAGAGAGTCATGGCTAAAAGGGATAGGGCCAAAAGCCGATGTAAAAAAGACCCGACGGATGATAACCTATCTGCGTACAAAAAGCTTCGTAACATCTGCAACAGGATGTGTAGGGATGCTAAGCGCCGTTATATTCATTCTACACTTGAAAACCTCTCTCAGGCTCTCACCTGGAGATTCTTAAAGTCATTTGGGGTAGGCAAGGCCATGGATACTTGTAAAAGTACCATGGATGTCAATGACTTAAATATACATTTTTCTACTCCCCCCGTAATCCTTAGTGACAATACTAAATTATCTTCTCTCTCTTACCTTTCGAATCTTATTCTACCTGACTGTACTCCATTTTCGTTTCAACCGGTCACTGAGGACGACGTCAAGAAGAGTATCCTTTCAATTTCCACTAAGGCAGTGGGTAGCGATGACCTGAGTCTCGACATGCTTAAACCTATACTGGAAGCTATTACACCTCCTATCACACACATTATAATTTTTTCTCTGGAGGCTAATGTCTTCCCTTCCACTTGGAAAAAGGCTTTTGTTATCCCACTGCCTAAAGTTTCTACCCCAACATCCCTGTCTCAATATCGTCCCATTTCCATCCTACCGGTACTTTCGAAAGTTCTCTAATGTGTCGTTCATAAGCAACTTTACTCCTATCTCATATCCAACAATCTCCTCTGTCCTTTTCAGTCCGGTTTCCGTCCTTCTCATAGCACGGTTAATGCGTTGCTGAATGTTACGGAGGACATCCGTTACGGTATGGACAATACTAAATTTACCATTATGACTCTTCTGGACTTCAGCAACGCATTTAACTCTGTTGATTTTGATATCCTACTCGGTTCCCTCTGCTCTCTTAACGTTGCTCCTCCAGTGGTCGAGTGGTTCCGTTCCTATCTTCATGGACGCCAGCAATATGTCAGGACCGATGACTTGTCCTCGGACTGGTTGGACCTAATTGCTGGCGTACCACAAGGCGGTGTACTCTCCTTTATTATTTTAAATTTTTATAAATAATATTTCTCATGTTATCTCTTCTCCCTTCCACCTGTATGCAGATGACTTACAAATTTATAGACATTTCTCTTTATCTGAAGTTACCGAAGCTGTGAGTGCAGTGAACTCTGATCTTGCTGCTGTTCAGCAATGGGCTGAAAATTTCGGGCTTCTTGTAAACCCAACTAAATCTCAAGTCATAATAGTTGGTAGCGGCAGACTAAGGGGTAGGTTAGGGGACTTAGCGTTGCCAAAAATATTTTACAACGGAGTCTGTATTCCCTACACGGACAAAGCAAAGAACCTAGGGATTATTATAGACCGTGACCTGTCATGGTCAGCGCAAGTTAGTGAGGTGAGTAGGCGCATGCACTACTCTTTTCACTCCCTTAAGCGACTCCAGTACTTCCTTCCCTTTCAGACTAAAATCTTGCTTGCACAGGCTCTACTCCTTCCTATTCTTGACTACGCTGATGTATGCTACTTGGATGTGACTGAAGAATTGCTGAACAAACTTGAGCGCCTACAAAATCTGGCTATTCGTTTCATCTTTGGTCTTTGCAAATATGATCATATCTCCGAATTTCGCGCTCAATTAAAATGGCTACCTATCAGACTTCGTCGTAATGTGCACATCCTTTCTACCTTATATAAGATCCTGAATGACCCTGCCACCCCTGACTACCTTCGCTCCCGCTTCCAACTTTTACCTCCTGCCCCGCTCTAGGCGCGACTGCATCACTGAGATGTTGGAGTGTCCTAGAGCGAACACCAAATTCTTTTTCAACTCCTTCTCTTCCCAAGCTGTGCGACTATGGAACAAACTTCCCAAGGCTATACAAAGCAGTCCTTCAATAACATCGTTTAAGATGCGAGTAAAAGACTTATCGCAACCATTATGATATTATTTTTAGTTTATGTAAGTATTTATGTATGTATGTATTTTAAAAGTATGTTTATCCTTCTTTATATATGACTTATTGTTTATATTGTAATTTTAAGTATATTAGTGTGTAGTGTAAGTAGGTATTTTTTTTCCATATTTTATGCTAGTTTGCTATTTATTAAAAACATATGTATTTTTTTTTAATATTCTCATTTCACACTTCTAAATGCACATTCCTGTGCCCCTTTTCATGTCATTCTTTCACACTAGCTAGGTTGGCTGGAAGAGATCTCTTATAGAGATAAGCTCACCTTTGTAAACAAATTTTATGTTGACCACAATTTTATGTAATTTGTGCTCAATAAAGAATATATATGTTTTGGTAATTTTACTGTTGCAGGTCTCGGGAAATGATCCGGGTTACCGTACAACGGCAATTTGTTTTATTTTGGCTGCAATTACTATATTGCGTGAAAATTCAAATATACCAAAGTAAGATTTTACCGGTTATGTCATAAAAATAACAATGTACAAATAACTTCTTAAAATGAAAAATGTGAGTGGTTGACCAAAAAGGACTTCAGGGATAATAATTTGATTTCGAGTAAATCGCGTTTGAAGTTTCGTGTAGAGGCAGTTTTGCTGCCAAAGGTTAACTGCCTCGGTTCACAAAGAAATTCATAAAAATAACACTAAGGCACCTTAAAATATTTTGGTCAGACCAAAACAAAGCTAAAAGACCACAGATAAAAAACCGGTCAAGTGCGAGTCGGACTCGCGCGCCGAGGGTTCCGATATACCTATAGTATTTTTGGAAGCAATAAAGTCCATTTTCAGGACCGCAAAACTAAATTTGTTTGTAAAGGTTTTTTGCAGATTTCTGAAAAACTGTGCCACTTAGAAAGATCGTTTTATTTTTGCTGTAAAGTTTACATAAACCTCTGTCAACTGTAATTAATTCAGATTTTCCCTTACTCAAACTTCGGAGATAAGGGGGGGGGAATGGTATTTTTTTTGACATTTTTCATCATAACTTGAAAACTAAGAAACTTAAAAAAATACAAAAATATATTTTAAAATGTACAAGTAAAGCCCTTTCATATGATACCCCACTCGACCTAGTAGCGACAATTTGAAATTTGGCCCCCCCTATTTTGGCCCCCTTTACATTAATAATCATACTTTTTTCAAAAAAAATTCATGTGCAATTAAGTTGGGCAACTATATTCTAAAACTGTTCCAAATTTCAGCTCGATAGCGTAAGTGGTTGCTGAGATATAGAGGTGTGACAGACAGACGGACAGACAGAGCGGCACCATAAGGGTTCCTTTTTTTACCATTTTGGTATCGGAACCCTAAAAATAAACGGTTTTTCAGGTCCCTTTTTGGTCAATCACTCACAAATATTAACAATAGGTACAGGGTTTAAGGGATAGGACAAAACTGATGCACGATCAGTCGATAAAACTGAACAACTTTTTCCAAGAAACATATCATCGGAAACTAAAAAAAACCGGTAAAGTGTGAGTTGTGAAACTCGCACGACGAGTGTTCCGATATACGTAGGTAGCTATAGTATTTTTGGAAGCAATGAAGTCCATTTTTAGGACCGCAAAACTAACTATTTGTGAAAGTTTCTTGCAGATTTCTAAGAAACCGTGCACCTTAGAAAGATCGTTTTAATTTTCCTGTAACATGTACGTAAACTTCTATCGATTTTCATTAATTCACATTTTTTCTTACGCAAACTTCGGAGATAAGGGGGAATGTAATTTTTTTTTATTTTTCATCATAACTTGAAACTAAGAGTCCTAAAAAATATATTTTGGAATGTACGAGAAAAGCCCTTTCATATGATATCCCACTCGACCTAGTAATGACAATTTAAAATTTTGCCCCCCCCCCCTAATATTAATAATAATATTTTTTCAATTCTGTTATTTACAATGAAGTTTGGCAATCATTTAAGTCGATAGCATGAGTGGTTGCTGAGATATAAAGGTGTGACAGATAAACCAGACGAAGTCGCAACATAAGGTTCCGTTTATACCATTCTGGTTCGGAACCCTAAAAAGGAACAGCTGCTCCATACAAACTGTCCAATATTTGTAATTTTTTATGGAGTGGCTGTTTTTTTTTTTTCATTTCCGGTGATATGTTTCTTGGAGAAATTTGTTCAAATTCATTGACTGATCATGCCCTTTCAGTTTTTGCCCACCTGTCCATTACAGCCTGTATGTACTATAAATTGTATAGAATTGCTATAATTTTGTACGTTTATAATTTCAACACAAACAATCTTTCGGAAAAAATCGATACATATTTTGTATGGAAATGGTAGTTTATTTGATAAGGTTTGAAAATAGCAGATTGTGCTGCCCTCTAGCCACTATATCGAATAAAATTTTGTTTTGTGACGAATATCGTAGCACTTACCTTATTTTTCTTTACAGGGGTGGAGTTTTGCCAACAGGAGTAGCTTTTAGTAAAACAGATATTGCAGAAAAGTTAGTCAAGCAAGGAATACAAATAGAAACAACTGTAAATTGATTTTTAATTAACTTTAAAAACTTAACTAGGTACCTAGTATATTCAAGAGTTGTAAGAACTACTATAAAGGGATTGATTGTTGATTTGTTCGTTTGTTTTTTTAATTGCGGTGCCTCCAATGCTGACCTTTAATGCGCAGAACTCAAAAATAATATCGCGGGAGACCGCGTGCAGTCGTGCGAACTGTTTATTGGCTCCCCGCGTGTCACCCTTGCACAGAAAACACAGAAAATAACGATCAGCATTGGAGTTGTTTGCCTCTATGTACCTAGCTACCTACATACTACAACTCTAAAGCACGCTCATCACGTGCGATTAAATAGCCAAAGTTTGAAAGTATTCCACAAATATCGTAAAAGGAGTTGAATAGAAAATTAATTACTTCGCAAAAATGTTGGCACGGATCTTTAGTGCAAGTGCACTTAGACTATATAATACTAGTGCCCACGAAATATCTTAGGAACCCTCTCATGGAAGTTAAGAAATCAAAAGTAGGAACATTAGGAAGTATAGTTTGAAAACAATAACATTAGAAAACAATATGGTCACAGAAAGTGAAAGAAGTAAAAATTATCGCTTTCATATTAGTTGGATCAGCGATTCATCAGGCTTTATCGTAAGCGTTTCAAGTTATAATTAGATTTGTTGGTAGTTACGTGTTTACGAGGTTTCTGAAAAAATGGAGAAAAAAAATGATTTAATTCGCCTAAGTTTTCGAATAACCATGAAGTTCGAGCAAAGAGTAATGCAGCAGCCGAGTGCAGCAGTGTGAAAGCAAGAGAAAGCTATTCCTTATTTCCATTGACGTAAGAAAAACGCTGCGCCCCCTGGCGTAGTTTCCAAAATCTTTGCTTATTTCTCACTGCATCCCTCCTCTCTGCTGGACGTGCATTACGATTTACGATAATCATATCTTTCAAAGCAGCAAAATCTAGCAGCAAGCTACGTTCAACTCTGTTCGATCGAAGCACGGTTTGAACCTTAGACTATAAATTTATTTATTCTATTAATTTATACTAAAAACATTTTTAAATAAAAAAAATTTTAATAATATAAGAATATAATATAATATAAGAATAATATAAGATTAGAAGTAAAGTGAGTGCATAATAAGCGCCAACAAACAGTTTTACTGTTTGGCGCTACAGAACAAAAATGTAATGTGATTTAAATAATGATGTTGAATAAATAAATAATAAATATAATACTAACGTGTAAGTTTGAACACAGGTTTAAAGCTTGGCGGCTTAGCGCCATTTGATGTATAATATGTTCCTTGCATTTGATTCGGCTGTTAATAGCACAAATATTTATGTAGGCTGCTAGTGATACAAACTCATTTTTTAGGGTTCCGTACCTAGATAGGATAAAAAAAGAACCCTTATAGGATCACTTTGTTGACCGTCTGTCTGTCTGTCTGTCAAGCAAGACCCCTTTTCTCACGAACGGGTAAAGCTAATGACATTGAAATTTTCATGAACCTTTTATGAACTAATCCAAAACTTACGGGGAACTTCCCTTTGACCTACAATATTGAAATTTGGCAAGGTCTTATAGCACAACTAAAGACAACATGTCCAGGTGGGGTTTCTCAAAGGATTCTAATATCTGCACGTGTGGTGCGATACAAACTATGGCCCACCTAACATCGTGTTCTGCGTCCCCTTCCACCTGCACACAGCAAGAGCTAATGGCGTCCGCCACACAAAATTCAGTTCATGTTGCCGAATTTTGTGCTAACCAAATATAAAATAAAAATGACGATGCCATCGACACGCATAGAAGAGGAAAAAGTCTAAAATAATTAAATATTACAACTTTCCTCTTAACTAACCGATAACCGGTTAAAGTGAGCTCTCGTTTCAATCAAGTACCTACATATTCATTTAAGAAAGGTCAAGTTTGAGTGGACGCGGAGTTTTTAAAAATTAAAGGGCAAAAGCTTGTAGCATCATGTGGTAGATAGGTACAGAACCCTCAGCAAGCGAGTACGACTCGCACTTGTCTGGTTTTGCAAAGGCGCTATTCACGCTATCCAATTTCATAAGCCTCGACTTGTTGGACCGCGATGGAGGAGGAGAAAAAAAACATGATTTATATTTTTGAAATGGTAACACTTAAAATTATGTCATTTTCGTGACAAACAACGAAGATCTACCCAAACTCATTTTCTTCAAAAATCTGTGTTTTTCTGCAGTTCAAAGAGAAATTACGAGTTGTGTTTTATCGTTTCATTTGTTTTGCTAATGGTAAGAGCAGTTTTCGTTATATTTTTGGCCTTTTACCTAACATTTTCCTTCTAAGTAAATTTGGCCGTGACGAGTATGTCTTCGAGTTTTTTCTAATTTCCGAAGAGGAATTTCTTATTGTGCCGTGATTTACATTCGAACCAGATTCCAAATGAGTCCGTTTGGGCTTTACTTATGCTTTATCCCAACTGTACCTACTATTATGCTTGTGTGACTCATTTTCCTTGTATGTCGAGGACATATCTTTTGGACCAGACATTCATTATGTTTTCTTAATTGTTGCGGCAATTTGACACGGGTTGTCCAGCAATTATGTTTTGTAGCCGAGCAATTGTTTAACATATCCCATATTAGGATGATCTAACATGGTCCTAGAGATACCTAGTCGCCGCCGTCGAGGCCACCCTGGATACGAAGACTTGGACAGTTTTCTGAGAAACTGCCTCCAGGCTCACAATATTGACAATTGGCACAATAGTGGGGAAGCCTTTGCCCAGCAGTGGGAAACTTTACAGGATAATTTTTCTTAAAATTAATAACTTAGTTAATTTGGGCTTTCAGTTCGATTTCCTTTCATATTTCCATCTTTTAAACATTTTCATTTCAGGTTTACCTCTGAAAATGGCATCATCAAATACATTACAAAAAGCCATTGATCTTGTCACCAAAGCCACTGAGGAGGATAAAAATAAAAACTATGAAGAAGCCCTAAGACTTTACGAACATGGGGTGGAGTACTTCCTTCATGCTGTGAAGTACGAGGCTCAAGGGGAAAGAGCAAAAGAGAGCATTCGGGCCAAATGTCTCCAGTACTTAGACCGAGCTGAAAAGCTTAAAGAATATCTAAAAAAAGACAAGAAAAAGAAGCCTGTGAAAGATGGTGAATCCAACTCAAAGAGTGAAGATAAAAAAAGTGACAGTGACAGCGACTCTGACGACCCAGAGAAGAAGAAACTACAGGGAAAATTAGAAGGGGCTATAGTTGTGGAGAAACCACATGTTAAATGGAGCGATGTGGCTGGTCTTGAGGCCGCTAAGGAAGCTTTAAAGGAAGCTGTCATCCTGCCTATAAAGTTCCCCCACTTATTCACAGGTAAGAGAATACCTTGGAAAGGAATCCTGCTCTTTGGCCCACCTGGTACTGGTAAATCTTACCTGGCAAAAGCTGTGGCTACCGAAGCCAATAATTCCACATTCTTCTCTGTATCTTCATCAGATCTTGTCTCCAAATGGCTGGGTGAGTCTGAGAAACTAGTCAGGAACTTGTTTGAGTTAGCTCGAGCTCACAAACCGAGTATAATCTTCATTGATGAAATAGACTCCCTTTGCTCATCCCGATCTGACAATGAGTCTGAATCTGCTCGACGAATTAAAACAGAGTTTCTTGTTCAAATGCAGGGAGTAGGCAATGATATGGAGG
Organism: Athrips mouffetella; assembly: GCA_947532105.1. Taxonomy (NCBI): domain Eukaryota; kingdom Metazoa; phylum Arthropoda; class Insecta; order Lepidoptera; family Gelechiidae; genus Athrips; species Athrips mouffetella. The sequence continues at coordinate 2,376,457 of OX383964.1, read as the reverse complement.
GTATTCTAGTGCTTGGAGCCACAAATATTCCTTGGGTCTTAGATGCTGCTATTCGAAGGAGATTTGAGAAGCGTATTTACATAGCCCTGCCAGAGGAGCATGCTAGACTGGACATGTTCAAGCTACATTTAGGAAATACAAGACATCAGCTCTCAGAACAAGATCTGAAAGTTTTGGCTGCGAAAACAGAAGGTTACTCGGGTGCTGACATCAGTATTGTGGTGAGAGATGCATTGATGCAACCAGTACGTAAAGTTCAGTCAGCTACACATTTCAAAAGAATCACTGGACCATGTCCGACTGACCCAGACAAGATTGTAAATGATCTGTTGACACCGTGTTCTCCTGGTGACCCTGGTGCTTTGGAGATGTCCTGGATGGATGTTCCAAGTGATAAATTAGGTGAGCCTCCCGTTACTATGTCTGATATGCTCCGATCATTGGCAACTTCCAAACCTACAGTAAACGACGAAGATATGGTGAAACTGAAGAAGTTCATGGAAGATTTTGGTCAGGAAGGTTAAATATGAATGTAAAATTTTATGTGATTTGTTTTATTTGCATATTATTATTGTAGATTTCACCTTTAGCTAACTAAGTGCCTATTAAGCACTAACTTTTTTATTTTTGTATCGTTATGTTTAGATGTTACTTGCTTGTTTGGAGATAAATTGAAACACCAAGTTTGCTATTATTATTGATGTTGAGATTTTCGTAAACATTTTAAGTAAGCTTTCATAAAATATAATAAAGGTTAGCACTACATAAAGAATCTTTAAAATGAGGAATATACAAAACAAAAAATTTTCAATTAAGTTTATTATATTCCAACAATTTCTTCAGTGGGGTGACAGACAGTGTATGAAGCTGTCAGACAAACATACGCAGCCAGTTGGACAAATAATTTTTAAAGTTAAAGCTCTTTTAAATTTCCTCCATTGAAATCTATGTAGGTACCTACTTACACTGATAATCAACAATATTTCATACCATATTTGTTTGTATGGATGAATTGAATATATTTTCTTGGATAAATCATTAATTACTCGGCTATAAAATATTCCGCTTACCTAAACAAAAATAAGGCAACTATGATAATAATCAGTGTTCTTATAAAATCATGGTATACTATACCCAATACTATGTACTCTTAAATTGTCTGAATAGTGATTTTTATTGTGATAAACAAAAAATTAACTTCTCCATAAAAAGTGCATTTTTAGCTAGAAGTTTCATTCGGTAAAATAGTGCAACTAGTTAAGGATATACATATAAATATTATTGTTTAATTTAAAAGAGACTTCGAAAATGATTTCTTTTGTCTGTTAAGAAATATTTATAACCTAAGGATGAAAATTATTGTGAGAAAACTTATAAAATTAGTTTAAAATTTTGGTGAAATTGCAGTGATCTTTTTTGAAGTCAATTCTTATTATGAAATATAAAATTATTTGCTTATTTTAAGTAACTTTTAAAACTTGTATAAATAAATATCTTCTGTTTAAAACAATATGGAAGTCTTATAATTTTAAATCTCACTATTTCATTTTTTTTATTTCATTTCACTGTTTCGGAATTATAGTGTAAAAATTATATTTTCTTCATTAAATTTATATTGTAATTTGTAATATAAAGTAAATAATATACAGTTTTAAACGAAAATTGTTGTAAATACTAATTTCTTTTTTTATTCTTCTGGCTTTAACCACATTTAACCCTGCTTGCAAACAAGTACGAGCGAGTTAACAGCGTTGTCGTACATTGCTTAATCGTTAAGAATTAGATTTTTCTCAGAACAAAAACCTCCTTGCTTCGCTCGGAGGTCAAATATCTTTGAGATTTTTAACAAAAAACTTGCAATCGCATTCTTTTGCCTGACACTCGTACACTCAAGAGCAGGTCCGCTTTGATAGAGTGCAACTTAAAGGGCTGATAAGACCTAAATACGCTTCACTTGAGCAGGTTTTTAACGAAAAATGATGAATATATGGCCGCGAAAAAAAATTATGTGAATATTAAGCATCTTTCCAAGAATATGGCAGACTCCGAAACGCGATTAAATATATTTTGTACTTCATAAGTAGTAGCCATCAATCTATGATTCACATTGAAGACTAAAATCGAAATTGTGCAATCCCTACTTTTTCCGATTCTGGACTACGCAGATGTATGCCTCATTGACCTCAATGAGGACCTGCTCAATAAGCTACAACGCTTGCAAAATATGTGCATCAGATTTATATATGGGTTGCGTAAGTTCGATCATGTGTCTGAATACAGGAGCAAGTTAAAATGGCTTCCTATTAGGTTGCGCCGTGAAGAACACGTCCTGACGCTTCTGTACAATGTTCTGTATGACCCACGCACTCCTTCCTACCTTAAGGAGAGTTTCCAGTACCTTGGTGCTGACCGCTCGCGTGTCTTTCGATCGAAGTTTGACAACATTTTGCGGGCTACATTAACACGGTCGGGTTACTACAAGGAGTCTTTTGCTTTAAAATCTGCTCAACTGTGGAATAATTTGCCCTCTGAAGTTCGTCACTCCGAGTCGCTTGCTATTTTCAAAACAAAACTGCATAATTATCTCCTAAGTCGTTCCTCTTCTGTTTGCAACTGAGTATACATGTATTCGTAACACTATAGTTATATATATTTATATTTATTTGTTTATATTTTTGTATTTATTTTATATTTTATTTATATATATATAGATATATATATATGTGTTTTTTGTATGCAATTTTTTATTGGTAGGTACACTACCTGCTGTGATTATTTATGTAGGTATGTCTTTTCCTCTATACAAAGGTTGTCTGGTAGAGATCGCTCTCAGCGATAAGACCGCCTTTGCCCACTATAACCTTAAGTGTTATTCTTTGTGTGTTCTTATGTTTATGTGTGCAATAAAGAATTTATTCATTCATTCATTCACATTATTCAATATATTATGTAAAATAATATAGCTGTTTTATACTTAATATAATGGGTACAAATTTTGAGAAAAATGCAAAAATGAGCGAAAAACGTAAAACAGCGCGAATCCGCTCCGTTCTAGTACGCGCATTCTGCCCTTTGTAAGAAAGGGAGGTAATTCAGCTCTTATCAGCCCCTTAAGCTATTGAAGTAACACTGTACTAATGATGATGTTATGTCACAGATTAAATAATAGTAAACTAACGTTTAGTATATATTCTCTGGTTTAGTTATGTGTAGTGTAAAGCTCAGTTTTCTTGACTGTAACGTTTGATTGCACAAAGGGTATGATTACGTATGGTTTTCAGTTCGGCCATGTTTGGCTTACTTTTCAGTGTGCTCAAGAGCTCCACAAAATTATTTGAGCGACGTACTAACTCAGTCCTGCACGTCCGGCGCACCCTGGGCAATCAGCAAGCACTCAAAGCTGATTGGCTAATCCTTTCCCCACGATGGCAAAGTCCAATCAATAAAACAATTTTTCCACTATCTCCCTTTTACCATCGGGAGTCCAGACGCACCGCAGGATATCACCCATACTTTGTTTATATTCCGCACATTTGCACGCAGCGCTTTGAAACATCTTTTATTATGCGCACGGCTAAAAAGTGGAATTCTCTGCCTGGGTCTGTGTTCCCGAGTTCATATAACCCGAATTTGATGTAGACCTCTCCGGCTATATTGAATCTGCCACTCGCATAGGAAGACGAGGCTCTAAACGCCGACCTATAGTAGTAGAAATATTTAATCTGTGACATAACATCATCATTAGTACAGTGTTACTTCAATAGCTTAAGGGGCTGATAAGAGCTGAATTACCTCCCTTTCTTACAAAGGGCAGAATGCGCGTACTAGAACGGAGCGGATTCGCGCTGTTTTACGTTTTTCGCTCATTTTTGCATTTTTCTCAAAATTTGTACCCATTATATTAAGTATAAAACAGCTATATTATTTTACATAATAGGTATATTGAATAATGTGAATGAATGAATGAATAAATTCTTTATTGCACACATAAACATAAGAACACACAAAGAATAACACTTAAGGTTATAGTGGGCAAAGGCGGTCTTATCGCTGAGAGCGATCTCTACCAGACAACCTTTGTATAGAGGAAAAGACATACCTACATAAATAATCACAGCAGGTAGTGTACCAATAAAAAATTGCATCGCAGACGATCGCGCGGTGGGGGTGTAGGGTTTTATATCCGAACCGGTCTTGCCGTGCGAACATGCATTCATCCTGTCCCTCCAAGTCATGTAGATCAAATGTGGTTATCACTGCGCATTAACACTGTGCGACTTCTTATTGGTACAGCCTATCGCCCACCATGGATGAATGTAAATAGTTTTTTTGATGCTTTGACGGACTCCTTAACTTCATTTTCTAACTTCGATCGCGTTATTCTTATGGGTGATTTTAACATTGACCTTTTAGACCAAACTTCATGTAAATACACTCGACTACAACAATTTATGTCCTCTTTTGAACTCCAAAATTATGTTACGCAGCCAACCCATTTTACTACACACAGTGAGACGCTTATTGACTTGGTGTGCGCTAATATAAGCATTTTACAAGTTGACGTGGATTACATACCTGATCTAGGTGCGCATGCCTTTATTACAGCGCGTCTTAAAATAAAAAGACCCAAAATTCCACATAGAAAAATCACAATAAGGCGTTTAAAAAATATAAATATTACCGCATTTAATGAAGATTTATTGAAATTCAACCTTAATAATATTTGTAAACTGGATGACGTGAATGCCATGGTTGACTGCCTAACTGTTTACCTGACTGTTCTTTTTGATTATCATGCGCCACTTAAAAATATAACGATTCGCGATTCCATGACGCCCTGGTTAACCAGCAATGTAAGATACCTTATGCAATTGCGTAATGAGGCTAAAGAGAGACATCGAACTACTGGTGACGATGCACATAAGGAGTATTACAAAGATTTAAAAAGTACTGCTAATATTTGTTTGCTAACAGAGCGAAAGGCATATTTTACGCAACACATTAATGCCAACATAAAAAAGCCGAAAGTTTTATGGAAAAACCTAAAAAGTTGTGTCTTGCCAGATCCAAAGAAAAGCGTAGAGTTACCCCAGCATCTTTTAGATCCTGAAACGATCAATTCTCACTTCCTGAATGTGCCCGGCGATAACTGCGTCCCAATATCTTATCTCACTTATTATGAATGGAACAAAAAAGTCGACACAGCCTTCAAACTTGTGCCGGTCACAGACTATGAAGTTAGTAAAATTCTACTTACTATAAAATCAAATGCTCAAGGGATTGATCGGATAAATAGGGATATGATTGTTTTAACTTTACCACACACTTTAGATTTAATTACTAAATTAATAAATAAATCTATAACATCAGGCACTTTCCCTACTCAATGGAAAACTGCCATTGTTCGCCCTATTCCTAAAAATAGCAATCCTTCCGGCTTTCAAGATCTTCGTCCCATAAGTCTTCTCCCCTATCTATCGAAGGTACTAGAGAGAGTAGTATACAATCAACTGATTAAATACTTAGAGTCCAATGGCATTCTCCCTGAACTCCAGTCAGGATTTAGGAAAGGGCGTAGTACAACTACCGCGCTGATTGATGTTGTCGATAACATATTGTCATTTCAGGACAACGGCAGTGCTACCATTCTAGTGCTTTTGGACTATTCCCGTGCCTTCGATTGCATTAATATACCGTTATTACTATCCAAAATGACTTACTACGGTTTTGATACATCGACGGTAAATTGGTTTAATTCTTACCTTAGTGGCCGCATGCAGCAAGTTGAAATTAGTACTCATGATGGAAAGATTCTGTCATCTGAAAAAAGCATTATTAATAGAGGTGTACCACAGGGTTCTATCCTAGGGCCCCTCCTGTTCATTTTATACACAGCTGATCTAGCAGAATGCATAAAACACTGTAATTACCACATATATGCGGACGATTTACAACTGTATCTCCCCCTTACTAAACTACAATTGAATGACAGCATAAATAAGCTAAATGAGGATTTAAACAGAGTAGCCCTGTGGTCTACCAAAAACTGTCTCGTGCTGAATCCGCTAAAGTCAAAGTTTTTAATACTTGGGTCGGCTAAACAAATTGTCGATGCAATCAACCAAAACCCAATAATTACTATGATGGGCGTAAATATCGAGCGTGTGGACGAGGCCCGAAACCCGGGTATATTAATGGACGGTAGATTGCGATTCGAAAACTATGTGTCGCAGATTATACAACAGTGCTTTTATCGGTTGAAGGTTCTTTACCGTATCCGTGATCTGATTGACGTGAATCTACGTATATCCTTATGCGATGCACTAGTCCTGTCAAAGCTAAATTATTGCATATCAGTATATGGTCCATGTCTCCTAGCAAAAACACAGACTTTGATTCAGCGTGTTCAAAACGCTTGTGCCAGGTTTTGCTTCAAAATTCCCCCGCGCACACATATAACACCTTATTTAAACTCATCAAGAATTCTAAAAATGAAGGAGCGACAGAAACTTTACATAGCATCACTTATGTTTGATGTATTGAAAAGTGGAACACCGGAATATTTAAACAAAAAAATTAAGTGGCGTTCTGCTCGGAACAATCATAATCTTCGCACATGTGTCCCGCCGCTTCTCATTCCTGATCATCGAACAGCTGCATTTTGTAGGAGTTTCAGATACACCGCTTCAAAGATATGGAATGACATTCCACCACCCATAAGAAATGTCAATTCAAAAAATGGCTTTAAACTAAAATACAAGACATATCTTATGCAAAAAACATTAGAAGCGTGTATCTGAAATTTTCTCTTTTGTTTTGATGACATATTTGCAGGTAGGTTTGGGTGTACATAGATTAAATCTATTTAACTTAAGTATAGGTATACACTGCACAGAACACTTATAGGTACATAACAATAATTCTTACAACACTTATTTATTTACTTATTGTATTTATTTACTTATTTTTTTGTATTTTCCTATTTTATTTATTTTCCTATTTAATTTATTTTCACTTTCCTATTTTATTAAAGCTCATGTTTATTGCTGGCTTCCCATCTCTGCATCGACGCATCTCGGCTTCTCACCACCTGGTACTGGCAGAATGATCAGCGTCACACTTACTTTGTAAGTTGTGGCATTAAGCTGAGTCAGGACCATTTCACTGGCCTGGCACAGTACATACAAGTTTCCTGCCTTAGTGGCACATACGATAAAAAAAATAATAAACCATATCTATGGGACTTTGTCATTGGGGCTGAATTAGGTTAAGTAGGTATGTGGTTTTAGATTAGTTTATATTTTGTTCAAGTGTTTATGTGTTACCTAATAATTTTATATAATTTCGATTCTGTTTTTTTGTGTGTGTACTGTGCTTGTTTCCTTTGAATAAATGTGTGTCTATGTCTATGTCTATGTCTAGAACTCATAAGTAAAAGAATGGCAAAATACATTCTAGAAAACGCTTCATATTTAAAAAATACAGGTTTATACGTCTCTGAGTACCTTGACGAGATTGGAAGAAATAAAAGAAGAGTAATGCAAAACCTACTACAAGATGCTAGGAAAAATGGAAAACATGCAATAATTAAAAATAACAAACTAATAATAAACGGAATTGAACAGGAAATTGATGATAATAGAAACGGAGAAAATACCAGAAACGATACATTTCGCAACCAACAAACAGTATAACATATTATTTCAAAATTTTCAAAGCCTTTATAATAAACAAGAAACTTTAGAAACTTTCCTTGAACAAAATCCGACATATCAAATAGTCTGCGCTTCTGAAACCTGGTTATCCCCTGGTAAGCTAGACCTGATAAACTTTAGCGGGTACAACGTAGCGGCATCTTACTGCAGGACAGCTAGGAGAGGAGGCGGAGTATGTATTCTTGTTAATGAAGATATTGAAACTAAAGAAAGAAAAGAAATATCTGACTTATCGGTTGAATATGTTATCGAAGTGTGTGCTGTGGAATTAGTTAAAGAAAATGTTCTGTTAATTGTAATGTACTGGAATGGAAGAAAAGAAAACATATTTTATAATCAACTTAAACAAATCCAAAATTTAATAAGCATCAAATACAAAAAATTTAATATAATAATAGGCGGTGATTTTAATATTGATGTCTTAAAAAATAACAATAAGAGAAACCAATTCATAGAAACTATGTTAGAATATAAGCTTAGTCAGTACATCAAACAACCTACGCATATCACACCAACTTCATCTACATGCTTAGATCTAATTTTCACTAACATAGACAAAAATGAATTTGACACATCTGTAGAAGAACTAGGATTTTCGTTTCATCTGGGCACTGTATTCCATCTTAATTTACCTCCCTCAAAAAACAAAACTACTTGGTACACAGAAAAGAGATTTTTCAATGATATTAATATACAAAAATTTAAAACAGAACTACAAAATATTCAGTGGCAAACTATAATCTAAAAATGAAAACTATAAAATATTTAATGATACTTTAAGCAAAATATTAAATAATTGCATACCTAAACGTAAAATAAAATTTAAAACAAAATACAAAAAACAGTGGTTAACGATTGGAATTAAAAAATCCTGCCACCATAAAAGACTTCTGAAAATAATCAGCCAAAAAACAAAAAGTGATGTACTAAAAAATCACTATAAAACATTTGCTAGATTATTGAAAAAGACTATAATTACTGCCAAAAAACTAAACTACAAATATAAAATGAAGAAGTCTAAAAACATAATAAAAACTGCATGGAATATAATAAACGAACGCACAAACAAAACTAAAATAAAACAACAAAATAATATAACACTACTGATAAATAATACACCTTGTTCTAAACCTAATTTAATATCCAATACTTTTAACAACTACTTCGCTTCAATAGGCTTACAAACAACGATAACCACCCAATCCCCGCCTATCTTAACGTCTACTGAAAACACAATGTTCTTAAGCCCTGTAAATAAAAAAGAAATTAAAAATTTGATGAAAAACTTAAAAAATAAAAACAGCCACGGCATAGACGAGCTCCCCTCTAACCTTATTCGACAATGCTCTGAAGAGCTTGCCCAGCCATTATGTGATTTAATAAATCAATCCTTTGATGAAGGCACATTCCCAGATTTACTAAAGATTGCCATAATTAAACCCATCTACAAAAAAGGAGATAAAACAGACCCATGCAATTATAGGCCCATTGCTCTACTTTCTACCTTTTCAAAACTATTTGAAAAAGCGCTGTGCAATCGCATATACAAGTTCTGTGAAAAATATAAAATATTTAATGAAAGTCAAAATGGATTCCGCAGTAAAAGATCAACTATAACTGCAGTATATAAATACATACAAGAAGTACTTAATACAATAAACGAGAAAAAATACGGAGTCGGAGTCCTATTAGATATGACTAAGGCTTATGATAAGGTACAACACAAAATTCTCTTAAATAAACTTTACGCATCAGGAATACGCGGAAATACCTACAAATGGCTTAGTTCATATTTAAAAAAAAGACAACAGATAGTAGAAATAGAATATTATAACAATAAAACTAGTGAAGTTACAAAAGTACATTCAGAATTCAAAACAGTAAATGCTTCAATACCCCAAGGTAGTGTTATTGGATGCTTACTATTTATTATTTATATTAATGACTTGCCAAATATTGTAAATGAGCAATGCGTATTATTCGCGGATGATGTATCGATACTAATGTCATGTGAAAATAGTTATAACATAAAACAAAAACTTACCACACTATTTGATAACATAACAGATTGGATGAATAACCATAACCTAGAAATTAATTTTAATAAAACGAAAATAATAACTTTCCACCCATATCAAAAAACCCCGCTTCATATAGATTTCACTTACAACGCTCTTCAAATAGAAATAGTTAATAATTTTACATTACTCGGCTTAGAAATTGATACCCACATAAATTGGAAACCTCATGTACAAAAAATTAGAACTAAGATAGCTAGATTCACATACGCACTTTTAGAAATAAAAAAATCGACTGACTTGAAATCTGCCTTGTCAACATACTACGCATACGCTCATTCGTGGCTCACTTACGGAATAATAATGTGGGGTAATAGCACGGATATGCCCTACCTTTTTACGCAACAAAAAAAGCTAGTCAGAATATTGATCAATATTAAACAAACAGATAGCTGCAAACCGCATTTTATAAAATTAAAAATATTAACCTTACCTTGCATATATATATTAGAAATATGTAAATTAGTCAAAAACCATCCAAACCTCTTTACAACACGAGAAGATGTTCCAACAAATTACTCATTACGCCACCAAAATAGACTTATGTTGCCTACCTCTAATCTCACTAGCCATTCTACCAGCCCGTTTGTAATGTCAATTAAAATATATAATAAATTACCCACTCACATAAAAAAAGAAACAGAATACGATAAATTTATTAAAAACCTAAAACAGTTCCTCATTACCAAAGCCTACTATAGTATAAACGAATACCTACATGATAGGTTTAAATAATATTAAAGTTAAAATATAATAACATTTAAAAGTCTATTATAAAATAATATCCTTCCATACCTGTGCAATATAATATGTTACTTATTATATTTATATTACCATAATTTTTAAAATTATTTTTATTAAGTTCTGTATTGCGTGCCCTAACAGGGCGTCTTTTGTACATTTGCAATAAACAACTTGAACTTGAACTTGAATCTATTCAAGTCGCGAGTGAATAGGCTTCTTCTGGGCAAGCTCGTTCCATCGTCGACCTCATAACTAGATCGAGGTCAAGAGGAAGCCCACTGACAATAAACAAAAGACCTCTTTATATGTATACCTACCTACAGAGTGTAAAGGACGGACAAATTGGCAATAACTGAAAAGGCATGATCCAGTCGATGAAACTGAACAACTTTCTCCAAGAAATATCACTAGACCAACGCATCGGACATAAAAAGTTTAAAATTTTATTGGAGAGGCCGAAACTTTTTAGTCCAGTCGCTTAACGTCTTAAGTCACCTTTACGTGGACACGCCTCATAAATGCACCAAATTTTTTCGTACTGGTTAGGTACATAGCTCTCAATTTTTGATAGGAGCCAATTCTTGAATTTTCATTGAAAATTCAAGAATTGGCTCCTATCAAAAATTGAGAGCTATGTACGTAACTAGTACCTGGAAAAAATTTGGTGAAATTATAAGGCGTGTCTACGTGAAACAGCTAATCGGCCGCACTATTTTACGTTATATATATTCTTTATTGCACATTTAACATACAAAAAGTAAACAAACAAAAGGACATTTACAAAGGCGGGCTTATCTCTACAAGAGATTTCTTCCAGCCAACCCATGGTTGTGAGAGAGAATGTTCATAGCGGGATACAATCGTGCATGTTAATGGAAAAAAAAATAATACTAACAATTTAATAGTAAATAATTCCTGTAATATGACGTTTCCTGTAATATGATATGTTTCTTAGTAGTGGTTCAATTTTATCGACTGATAATGCCCTTTGAATTTTTGCCAACCGGTCCCATACACCCTGTATATTTAATTTACCTGGTAAATTGGAAAGATTGTTTAAGTTACAATTTTTGAATCGAAGTTTGTGGAATCTGTTTCGACGTCTTCGATTACAATAAAACTCATTCTCTAAGCTCAATCACGCAGGGTTCAAAATTATAGATCCACTAAATAAATCAGATTTATTTACACATGTTATAAATTAAATACTTACATAGGTAACAATATATATTACTTATCTTATAGTTTATCACGTAATATTAGCTGCAAAATATAATATCGCCAGAACTGTTGCGACAGCGTTCGCTTGAGAGCGAAACGATGAGGAGTTCACATCTGAAATGAAAAAAAAAACCTTTTATTAAAATATGAATATTGAATAAAGTTGCCGGCAACATATTCACCAAGGTTACAATCTAAATTCATGGTAATTTGAAGAATACAAGATGTAAGGGTCGTTGGCAAAAAATTAAAGGGCATGATCAGTCAATAAAACAAAATCGGCCTCCCTACGAACTGTCCCATATTATTTGTAATTTTGTAGTATAGAGCGGATTTTTTTTCCGGTAATATGTTTCTGGGATAAAGTTGTTCAGTTTTTATTGACTGATCATGTTCTTTAAGCTTTTACCAACCTGTTCCTTACACACTGTAAGTATTTTATTCCCCGTGTATTGAACCGTTGACATAAAAAAGACGCTACGCCCTTCGCCTAGCTAGTTTCTAAATCTTTGTATTGAACAGTGAAGAGCACGTCAAGCATGACAGGTTTCTCAGAAAAAACTTTTTAGGGCTTTCCTGCAGCCAACTAGCGCCCCCGTCAGTTAAAAAAATATTACTCGTTAAATACAAAACTTATCGAGAATCTGTCTTACCAGATTAAAGTAAAGGTACCCTAGTTTATTTAGAATCTATCAATCGATATTGGTACCTTTACTTCAAATTTGTAAGACAGATTTTCGATAAGTTTTGTATTTAGCGAGTAGGTAATATTTTTTTTTAACTGATGGGGGCGCTAGTTGGCTGGGGTAACCTCTTATGGGTATACATTCCTGAAAGAAATTAAGAGGTTACCCCCAGCCAACTAGCGCCCCCATCAGTTAAAAACATATTACTCGCTAAATAAAAAACTTATGGAAAATCTGTCTTACAAATTTGAAGTAAAGGTACCCTAGTTTATTTAGAACCTATCAATCCTGAAAACTAAAGTTCACTGTAGATACAGACACAAAAAGTGCGAGAAACGGCCACTTTTAGCAGTTTTTGTATCTGTAACTACAGTGAACTATATTTTTCAGGATTGATAGGTTCTAAATAAACTAACCTTTACTTCAATCTGGTAAGTCAGATTTTCGATAAGTTTTTTATTTAGCGAGTAATATTTTTTTTACTGATGGGGGCGCTAGTTGGCTGCAGGAAAGCCCTTAAGAATCAATAATTTCGTAGCCACTTTTTACATTAAATATAAAAGAAACGTAGTAAAAACAAGATATTATGAGAAGTGATGTTTTCGAGATTTTAATTTAATTTGTATAACTGAAGAAAAAAAAATTCTAAAATTACCATTATTTTGTAATTTTTTTCCCATATGTAACCATTTTAATGCTACATTTTCTATCAAAAATATAGGTATGAAAATTTACAATATTTTAGACAAAACAATATTCAATAATGTGGTCGTTTCACATTTTTTTTAATTTTTCAAATAACATAGTATGTTGCATGTAATTTCGGGGTCCCCGTTGGTCGTAACAGCCACGTTGCAAGGCACGCTTATGTGAACGTTATTGACGTGCAAAACTGTTAATTTTAGGGAAGGTATAGCCTTAAATGCCTAACGGGAAGGACCGACACGTTGGACTTAGTTGGTTTGTTCTATTCTTACTTTTATTTTAAAAGACGTAGCGTAAAAGCTTAAGGCGCGCTGCGGGTGTCAAGCTTAACCTACTCTTGACTGTACTTGTCTTGTCCTTAAGGACAGTCATCATCATATCGTGTGGGTTGCAAGGTCGATGACCGACCTCACAAACCCTGGTGTCAGGACAGTAACACCTTATATTTACTAGTAAGAATTTTGAAGGGCAAAAATATACCTCTTGTACATTCCTGCCTTATTGCAGCAGTGTTTGCACTGCTGTTTCGGTTTGAAGGGTTAGGGAAATCACCGACACAAAAGACTTATCTTAGTTCTCAGCGTGAGCAACGCGCTTTGCTGTCTTGTTTGTGACAAAGTATGCCACTTTAATAAGACAGTGGGTGGTATGGGCGGTGGTGACCACTTACCATATAGGTGGCCCACTTGCTTGTTAGCTGTCTTATTAGTTACAGAATTTGACAGTAATCAGACAGCAAAGCGCGTTGCCCACCCTAAGAACTAAGATAGTATGTTTCATGTAATTTCACTGGTTGTTTCAGTAAAAACACTGCTACTTTAAGGCAAAAATAGGCAAGGGGGTGGTACATCCCGTGACGGACCTTGCAACCTCACCTTCAAAACAAAAGCCCTACAACGCCTATACAAAGTACAAAGTATCTCTAGCCCTGACGGTTATTTTCTGCGCATGGGTGACAGGCGGAGAGCCAATGAACGATTCACTCGCCTCCCCCCACCTGCCGTGCTCACCACCGCAACAATTTTTTTGAGATGTGCTCATTAACGGTCAGAGCTAGAGTTAGTTTGCGCGGCTTATACCACATTTAAAATCTCACCAATAAGCACAGTCTTCTCTCTCCTATGACTGCCTATGGACGCCACACAACGTAGTCTCATCCGTTGTTTTACAGGAGCTTGCAATCCGAGGGTCGACACCAGGAGACCTTGAGGAGCTGGCTTCGCTCCATATGCTGTTAACCAGGATTGATCTGTAACCTGAAAATTTCAGATTTCAATGGATCAGGCTGAAATTTGAATGCGGAAAGTATAGCTTTAAAATACTTAAAGCTGGATTTCACTGTGATTAGTGCGAATGCAGGTGATTAGTGCAGGTGCTTAGTGATTAGTAACTAAGCACGTGTGGACTGCCACTGATTAGTGCGAGTGCGTGTTTAGCTACTACTAAGCACCTTCACTAAACACCTACACTATTTTTTTTTTGTCAATGGGCTTACTCTTGACCTCGATCTAGTCTTGAGGACAGAGATGAGGTCGATTATGAGATGAGCCTGCCCAGAAGAAGCCCATTTACTCGCAACTTGAATAGATTCGGGTCATAGGTGGTGATAGTGAAAATCGCGAAAACATCATTCAAACGTTCATGTTCGTTAAAAACTAGTTATCCCAGCACAATTTAGACATAAATTTAAAGAAAACAAAGATAATGCAATTCAGGCCGCGTCAAAAGAGTATTTTAAATTTAAAATCCGTTTCAGATGTGTTAAAAATTTAAGAGGCGAATGAATATAACTTATTAGGGACCAGTGTAGACACACACTTAACTTGGAAGGCACATGTGCAAAAAATCAAATCTAAACTGTCGCAATTCACATATGCGCTTTCAGTTTTAAAAACAAATACACACCGTGAAGGTGGTTGCGATACGGTGTTCTGTTGTGGGGAGACAGCACTGATGCACACGATGTATTCATCTTACAAAAAAAAATGCATAAGAATTTTATTCAACATTAAGCCGAGAGACAGTTGTAGGTCTTATTTCATTGAAGAAAAAATATTAACTTTCCCATAAATTTTTATCCTGGAAGCTGCGATGTTTGTTAAATAGAATATTCACGAATTTAAAAATTGCAAAAGCGTTCGACGAAGAAGTATGTTAGAAATGCCAGAAGAGAAAATGCACATTACTAGAGAAGGGCCTTACTACAAAGCCACTAAAATTTACAATAAAGTCCCGGACAGTATTAAATCAGAAACCAGTGAAAAATATTTCTGCAACCAATTAAAAATTTTACTACAAAAAAAAGGTTATTACTCAGTCAGTGAATTTCTTGAAGACTGCAATTGTAAATAGGTTTAATTTTTAGTTAGTTAAAATTTTTAAAAATTTAATATGTCATTGAATAACCTTTTTACTTTTACTTTGACATTAATTATTTTTATATTGACTTAAATATTTTTAAATTGACTTTGTTTTTATAAATTTGTTTTATCTTATTTTTTACTTATAATGACATAAAATATATAAAATAGACTTTTAATGATATAATTTTAAAAATGTACTACATGTTTTATTAATTTTAATTATCTTGAAACTTAATAATTCTTTTTTCCTTCTTTATAAATGAAATAAAATTTGACTTGCTTTAGATGGAATAGATATAATTAAAAGTTATTTTAGCTAAAATGCATGCCTCCTAAATTTTTGCTATGCCCAAAAGGGTACATGTACTTAGACTATAATTTAATTTTAAGACCCTTACCATTATACATGTATGCAAATTAATAAATGAAATGAAATAGGTTGTGGTATCAGGACGGATGCCGTCGGGATGTGTCAGTGGGGTGGCTTGAAGGTGGTGATGGAAACAGTAGAAACTCGTCACATGTTGTTAAGTATTTATTCAGTAGGACGTCCTTACAGAATGGGTTCTAAATTCAGTCTGTCTTAAATGTACGATGCGCGTTACAAGACAAATAATGCTTAGTCTAATTTAACCTAGTTACTTACTTATTACGCATACTTATTGCACATACACTACATCTTCCCCGTTTTTGAGAAAAAAAAATAAGGATAGATACTCACTTATTTTTTTTTTTTTTTACATACCCATATTAGACACTAAGTAACTATCTTAACTCAATCTTATTTTACATACTCATAATATCTTACTATTTATTTATCTATACATTTTTGTCCTATTTTTATGTACAATCACCTGTTTACCATTTATGTCTATTTTTACATTTGGCGGCAACTCTTCAATTACGTCATATGGACCTAAATACAAACTATCGAGTTTGTTGCCGGTTTCATTTTTCAATAACAATTTATCGCCGGGCTTGTAAACAATCGGATTCACACTTTTATCATAAGTTTGCTTTCTAGCAATTTTACTCTTAATCAAGTTATTTTTAGCATCATTTTGTGCTCTTTGCAACCTATACTTAAACTCTATTGGATAACTCTCATAATTATACATGGGATCTACTATATTGTTATCTATACTCAAGTTATGAGGTAACCTACATACTTGGCCAAACACTAGTTCAAATGGTGAATACTTGGTTTCTGTATGCACACAAGTATTGTATGAAAAGCTCCAATAGGGAAGCCAAGAACTCCACGAAGAAGGGTGGTTATTCGTCTGGATTCGTAAGTATGCTCCGAGTACCTTATGAGAATTCTCCAAAGATCCTATACTCTGATGATGGTAAGCAGTAGCAAATGTTTGCTCAATTTTTAATATTTTACAAAGTTCTGACATAGTACTTGATATGAACTCTGTGCCTCGATCAGTAGCGATCTCTTTCGGGATTCCATATCTCAAGATAAAATTTTCGGCAAAAGATCTTGCAACTTCTTCCGTTGTCTTAGATCTCAACGGGTACGCTTCGGTGTACTTTGACAATTCGCATTGTAATGTGAGAATATAGCAGTAACCATTGTCGTCTCTATCAAGAGGTCCTACTAGATCTAAAAATACTTTCTCAAACGCAGTTGAAGCCGTTGTTGTTATATTCATTTGCTCCTTAGTAATGCTAGTGTACTTTTGTTTTTGACACTTTTCGCATTTATTTACGTAACTAGAAATATCTTTTTCCATTGATGGCCAATAATAAAACTTTTTAATATTATTTAACATACGTTTAATTCCTACATGACCACTACTTGGTAATAAATGAAAATCATTCATGATTACTCGCTTCGCATGTTCTTCGTCTATTCTTTGTACGTCACGTACAATACAAATTCTGGGTCCTTCCCATTTACTACTCTTTATATATTTCGCTAACCACTCAATAAACTCTTTGTTTGACTTATTTTTCAAAATAACAATTTCACTTATTTCTTTAATCTTACATAATTCTGCCAGTTCTTTCAACAACTCGACTCGCGATGAAGCTGATAAAGAATTATGGCTTATGCAGAGATTTGACTTTTCTTCTAAATAAATAACCCTACTATTCTTAGATACACACAACTTTTGTCTCCTCTGATTTAGTAGTCTACTTAACTTAAAATCTGTCATTATTATTAATTCTACGTCCTTATCCTGTTTTTTGAGTACTTCCACTACTTTAGGTTGATCAGACCTGCAGCAAATGGAATCCTCACCTTTGAGATCCGACTCTCCCTGCGCATCTCTCATTCGTCTTGTCTGGGCTCTCGTCATCACACATACTGATTTCTCTGCCATACTTTTCAACTCGTTAGATGTCAAAACAATCCTAGATAATGCATCGGCCGTCACATTATCTTTCCCTTTCACGTATTCCACATCGAAATCATACTCTTCCAAACTTAATCTAAACTTAGTTAATCTACTGCTAGGATTAGTCATGTTAAATAAATAAAGCAAAGGTTTATGATCTGTGCGAATCACAAACTTTCTGCCATATAGATAAGGTCTAAAGTACTGAATCGACCAAACAATCGCTAGCAACTCTTTTTCTATAATCGGGTAATTTAGTTCTCCTTTATTTAATGCTCTACTCGCATAGGCAACTGGCCTTTCGTTCGAATTACATAACACGCTGCCAACCGCAAATCCAGAGCTGTCAGTTTGTAGAATAAATTTATTATTTTCTGACAAATCTGGGTAATCCAAGACTGGTGGTTGAGATAAGGCTGTTTTTAGGGTTGTAAATGCCTCTTGACATTCTTGGGTCCATCTGAATTCTACGCCTTTCTTTAATAATTTATTTAAAGGTGAAACTATTTTGGCAAAATTACGTATGAATTTACGATAATAGTTGGCAAATGCGACAAACCGTTTGACGTCATCCGCTGACTCAGGTATCGGATAGCGTTCGATTACTACGATTTTTTCTTGGTCGGGTAAAATGCCTTCTTTAGAAATTACATGACCTAGATACAATATTTGCCGTTTCAGAAACTCACATTTGCTCGGATTTAATTTTAAATTAGCTTTTCGCTATCTTTGAAAAACAGACATTAAGTTTTTATTATGCTCTTCCAAGTTTCTTCCATACACAATCAAATCGTCTAAATAGATCAAACAAGCTTCGTAATTTAGTCCAGACATTGCTACTGTCATTAATCTACTGAAAGCTGACGGACTTATTTTCAGACCCATAGGGAGTCTACACATTTGGTATTGTCCCTTGTCAGTAGTAAACGACGTATACTTCCTACTATCCTCTTTAAGGTTACATTGGTAATATCCTTGACTTAAATCGCAATGACTGAAGTACATTGCTCCAGATAAAGATTCTAATATCTCTGTTATATTAGGAAGGGGGAACTTATCGTCCTTCAACTTCTCGTTTAATTGCCTGTAGTCTATGACCACTCGCCACTTGCGGGCACCACTGCGGTCAGACTTCTTAGGTACTAACAGCAAAGGACTCGACCATTCGCTAGTACAGGGTTCTATGATTTTATTTTCTAACATTTCTTGAACTTGCCTGTTAAGTTCATCTTTTTGCGAAAATGGGATCCTATACTGCTTCCTATAAACAGGAGTCGCGTTGTCTTTTATTTTAATGGACTGCTCGTACACGTTGGTAACTGTGAGCTTATCTCCTGGTAAATGGAATATGTCTGGATATTTAGCACATATCTGCTCAATCGACAATTGTTCTTCCCCATTTAAGTAAGAACCTAAGTTTAAGTGCTTAAATAACTCTTTTACCCTATCTACAGACACATCCGGTCGATTAAAGTTACAATACTCATACCGATCCAAACGATCAATCTCCAAATCCTTCAAATCTACACACACTTCCACATCCGTAGTGTTCATAATTCTCACTGGTATCCTTCCATTTTTAGGGGTTGTTACTATGCTAGCAACAAACACACCCTTTTTCAGCTCTTTAGAGAGCACGACACAATCATAGTTATATCGCGTTGGAATGTACTTGATGACCTCGCAACGCGGTGCAATCGTCAAAGAGTAACTCGATAATTGTATAGGTATAAATACCTTCTCTCGCTTTCCTCTCAGAGACAAAGTATCTCTTTCAAAATCTATCACGCCATTATATCCTTTCAGAAAATCTTGTCCTAAAATTCCTACGGTAAAACAAGGAATGTCAGTAAACACGTAAAACTTGTGCTGAAAACTTTGATGATTGTATTTTAAATTTAAATAAATAAAACCAACAGAAGTTAAGCTACCTCCTACTCCGTTGATTTTCAAGTTACACTTCTGTATTTCACCTAACAAATTTAAATCCTTTAAAACTTCGTACTTAACTACCGATAATGACGCACCTGTATCTACTAACCAATCTAAACTAACACTATTAATACTTAAGTTTACCCAATTAACATTATCGCATACCATAACTTGATTAGGGACGAAAAAACTTACTGCTTTCATAAACATTATCGATGCCTTGTCTACGTACCGGTGACGTATTACGATCACTTTCATTAGAACCTACAAAGTGATTCATATCATTACCGTTCGTTGAACGACGGGCAGACCTGTAGGCATTATAGTTGCCATGTCCGCGAGACTGCTGACGCGAACTCTCAAAACCACGTCGATAGTTCGTATCACGTCCACTGCTATGTGTATGAGTTGCGCGTGGCTGTGACCTAGTTTGAGAAAAGTACGTTTTCGACTCAAAATTTCCACGATTTTGCCGAACACGTGTAGTACCACGACCACCACGTGAATTATAAGCAAAACCACGGTAACTTCCACGATGAGTTCCACGCTGACCTCTATTATAGGAATAAGAAAAAGCTTGGTTCAAGGATGACGAAGTGGCTTCCTCTTCGGCTACTTGTATCGCCTCTCGTAACGTAGTCAGACCTCTAGCTGATATGATCGTTCCTAACCTCTGACTACGGAGACCTTCAGCAAAACGTTTCACAGCGTTCTTCTCGTTCAGAGGGCGCAAATAAGAATAGGCGGTATCGTCGTTACCTGCCTGAGAGATAGTGAGATCGACGAACAACTTCTCTATCTCTTCTCCAAAATCTCTAATCGGTCTGTCGCCTTGCCTGGCGGTTTGTAATTGTGATTGCAACGCAGTGTCAGATTTCACTGTCAATAGGTGCAATTTCATGTCAAAAATTAAATCTTGTATGGAATCGTATTTGGTTTTTAAACGCATTTTAGCACCAGAATTCAATCGAGTCTTAAGCACAAAATTAATTAAACTTTTGCTATCGCTTTTGTCTATCATCGAGTCGTATAACTCTATAGCCTCTATTAATTCTAAAGTTACACATTCTTTACCGTTCATTTTTGGCAATAAACTCACTGCCGTTTTGAGGCAAAACTTCTCAGAAATCGGTTCAGGAGCCATGTTGTGTTTTTGTGGCTGACACGGTAAGCTTAAAATACTCTGATAAATTTCCTCTATTTTACCACATAAAGCAATAATATCAAAAGAAAGATCTACTGGAAGACTATCAACAATATTACTAAACTCCTTGTACAATACACAGGCCTCGGCTATCTTCTTCTCGTAGTTGCTACCATGACGCCGACTGGGGCCTAATTTTACTAGATTGGTTCTTAACGCTTTTAAATCTACTAATATGTTTTCGAATTCTAATTGTTCGTCTTCCATTAATCTATCTTAAAATTGAATTTAATTAAAGTTACATACCTAATATACGAATTCCC
This sequence comes from Athrips mouffetella, assembly GCA_947532105.1. Lineage (NCBI taxonomy): Eukaryota > Metazoa > Arthropoda > Insecta > Lepidoptera > Gelechiidae > Athrips > Athrips mouffetella. The sequence goes on along the minus strand of OX383964.1, from coordinate 2,355,195 downwards.
TGACATAATCAATTAAATCCACTTACATAATACACCGACTTTACTTCGCTAATTAGGTCATCACTACGCGGGGCGGGCGGGGGGCACACGGTGAAAAACGCTCGGTGCATCGGGCGCTGCGCTGGCGCTGGCGATACGTAGGCGGGGGGTGACTCGTTGGCTGTCATCTACTTGCTGAGTGGGCCGGGCATGGTCCCTGGACTCCCTGGAATACGGGCCGGGCATGGTCCCTGGCTCCCTCGTACGCTTCTCCCTTGAACGATGACATTTCTTCTTTCTTCATGAAATAATTTTCTTCGTTCTTCTACAATGTTGCTTCCAAATACTTCTATAATTATTGCAGGCTTCTTTCTTGAGTTTTTTCATAAATTTCTTTTCCTTCTTCTGTAGTTTGTGTAGGTTTCATTCTTGATTTCTTCGTAGTTTTCTTCTGTCGTTAGTGGAGGCTTCTATCTTGTTTTTCTTCATTATTTTTCTTTCTTCAAAGTTCCATTGTAGCTCGAAAGGCAAGGGTCGCCATGTGGTATCAGGACGGATGCCGTCGGGATGTGTCAGTGGGGTGGCTTGAAGGTGGTGATGGAAACAGTAGAAACTCGTCACATGTTGTTAAGTATTTATTCAGTAGGACGTCCTTACAGAATGGGTTCTAAATTCAGTCTGTCTTAAATGTACGATGCGCGTTACAAGACAAATAATGCTTAGTCTAATTTAACCTAGTTACTTACTTATTACGCATACTTATTGCACATACACTACAAGGTATCAGATTCGGGTTATATGAACTCGGGAACACAGAGGCAGGCAGAGAATCACAGAGAAGACTCGCACTAATCAAAGTGTAATCCGGCCTTTTGATGCACTAAATAAAGATGGGTCATCTCATAAAACAACTAAAAAGTCAAATGCTGGACAGAGAACACCCCCCTCCTGGATATCGCTAAAAACATCTAACCTAAAAAACACATTTTGTACGTGTCGGCAAAGAGTCGTACCAACCCATCTCTACTCGGTGGTGTCGTAAGAGGGGACTAAGGGATTATGAACCAGAGGATGGGTAGCAGCGTCCTTTTACATACTGCGGTTACCAACAACCGCGGGCCATGGTGTCAGCCGCAAGGCTAACAAGCGATGTGTGGTACTTCCCCTCCAAATACCACTCGTTCGTTCTGGTGGGAGCTCCTCGTCCTGCGGTGGACGTTATATGGGATGTTTTGATGATGGGGTTTATCGCATGTCCCTCCCTGAGCAGTCTTTAGATCCTCAATTTGTTATTTTGCGTAATTTTCACCCGCTTGAAGTGGTTATTACTCTTTTTAAGATCATATTCTAACCACCAGACCACGGGCTGTTTTCAACTCTGACAACCTGTCATCATCATGTTTATTTTATTCCGGCTGCAATGCAACGCAGCCGAAACGTCGGGAATAGTAAGGTAATTTATTTTGCCTATTAGTATCGCGCTAAGACCCGGAATAAAATAAACTTGTATGAGAAGTGATGAAGTTTAATACAAACCTTTTCATCATCCATCATGTCGTGTGGGTCGCGTGGTCGATGACCGTCCTCACAGACCCCGTTGTCAGAGTTGTTGAGCCGCCAAAGGCCTCTGTCTCATTAACGACTACATCCTTAGATACTCGTATTAGACGCGACCAGGGGCTTAACGTGCCTACCGAAGCACGGAATCATCTAACTGTTCGGACAACTGCTTACACTAACTAACAACTATTTAGTTCAGTAACATCCAGGACTACTGTACTCGTACATCGACCGCGAATTTGAAATTGGAAGGTCGCGTAGGCTCGCATATTTAGTACAAAAGACCCTCAGAAGGAACACGAAAATCTCTTGGCGGGTGCGCGCGGGGGTGCGGGGTGGATTGCGGGCGGGGGGCGGAGAGTTTCCGTTCTGTATGATAGTACTATTATTTTATTCTGTGGTTCAGTCTCACCTTCTGCCCATCGACTAGCCACTGCAGGTTGGGAGCGGGGAACGCCTTGGCAGAGGAGCAGTTCACGTCCAAGTTGTCGTTGACACTGTAGCGCCGCTCGTGGCCCGTTATCCGAGGTCCTTCGCGCGGGAAAACTAGTATACAAAGAAAGGAAATGAAAAAATATTTTTGTATGACTCACTGCTAGTTGCATAAAGCATCTTTAAAGTTAAAGCTCCTTTGCTCCTTTGAATGAGAAAGTGACAGCTAATAGATATAACAGAGCTTTAACTTTAAACAGGTTTTGCGCATCTGCCTGTCAGAATATATGACAAAAACTAAAATCAGGGACCTGTTTGAGGGTGGGGAGGGGGGAGCGTACATGGAATCAACGGAGAATTTTCCAGATATGTTCAGGGGAACCTAAGGAACACTTTTAAAACAAGAAACCTCTTACAGTTATTTAGCCTAGGTTATTGTTTGGCATTTTTTGGACTAGTAGGATTTTGACTTGACAACATTGATTTTTGAACTCTGCGGTGTTCAAAAACCCAGAAAAACTTGACTGTCAGATCTGGTCCCATGTAAGTTCTGACCCTAAGAAGGCGAGTCAAATTTCATCCCAGTCTATAGAAAATTATACAGAATTATTCTAAAAGGATGCCTTTTATCTAAGTATTTACAACGCGGTCACATTAACTTGACGCTTGGCTTGATGACGTCATTTTGGCGTTTGCCGGGCGAGTTAAGGGAATGCGGGCGAGTTAAGGGAATGCGGGGGAAGCGGGCGGGGGTTTCGCATTCCAGCGAAGCGTCAAGTTAATTTGACCGCGTTGTATGTTTGTATCGGTACTCATGCCTATAGTAACTTGCGTGCAAAAAAACTCTGTCTGTGACCGTTAATGCGCAGAAGTCAAACATTAGTCGCGGGGGTGAGCGCGGCGAATCGTTCATTGGCTCTCCGCCTGTCACCCATGCGCAGAAAATAACCGTCATAGACAGACTTGTCCTGAACGCGCCGTACTGGCAATGCTTAATTAGATATACTCGTAGGATGGACCTTGTGTGTACCTAATATCGCTCATAGAAAAAACTTACAATACACCTCCATAAGCCCCTCTGCCTGCGCGGAGTGGAACGATGGTGCTTCTTCAGACACCTCGCAGCGGTAGAGACCTTTGGAACGTAGAGTCAAGTTGCGGAGATGGACGCGGCGAGCGCTCGATTTCTCCAGCTGGATTTAGAAAAAACCATCTTTCAACAAACAAAAACAGGGGGGTGATCGTCGAAATTTCAACGATATTACCAAAACAAAACCGCTTGCCTCCAAAGCAAACTAAGTTTTCAAGGCAAACGTTTTTGTTTTGGTAAGTAATATCGTTCAAAATTACCACGATCACCCCGCAGCCTTCAAGGTCTAGTGGTTTGAGCGTTCGGTTTGCAACCCGAAGGTCCAATCCCAGTCCAACTCCAAAGTCCACTTCGTGAGAATTCCCAAGTTTGGGTAGTTTTTTTTTTAATTGTCAATGTGCTTACTAAATGAACCATGTCAGAAGCTTTCGACGGCGGCTTAACAACTCTGATGACAACTATGATGATGATTTATAGCAGCTCCTTGCTAATACATTTTTATGGTGTCAGTTTCCTGCCAGAGGTGCAATAGTTGGTGATTTACATTATGAGTTCTCAAATATGGGTGTCCTACTACCTGCCTACATCCTCCTCAAAATGTAGCACGCATTTGTGCTGTGATATTCTGGAGGGCGCCCTGTCCACTGTTAAACCGCAATCACACCTTCCTAAATTCAAAGACGAATTTGGCAACTAGCAATGTAAGCCGAGTTAGTTTCTGAATTAAGGTAGGTGTGATAGCGCCTGAAATAAGATGTTCTGATGATAAACGTATTTTTTAAAAAGTTACCTAGTCATCATGCTATGCTATCCTCTTATCTTTCCCCTGGAGCATTCAGGCTCACGTTTAGACTTGGAAGATCTCATCAAATTCGTAATTTGCAAAAATCTTGAGAGTTTAGTAACTTTTCTATAGAAAATCCTTTCCTACGCATAAAGTATCCTTATTATCTTCACTCATTGGCACTGTTACTCTAAAGTCCTTAATTCAACAACTCCTTCGTTTACAAAATCTCAACTTTAGCGCATTTTACAAAACGTTGCCGACTCATCAATTCGAGGAGGGTGTAAAAAGTCTTACGTACGGCAGCTAGCAAGTAGAAATAAAACCAGTATAATTTGAACCAGCGCTACGCTACAAACGCCCAAAACAAGGTCAAAGTGTTTCCATGGTTTCCACCGACGAACGGCCGTGTGTTCGCTTTCTTTTTTATTGGTATAAAACATCTACCGATAACTAAAACAGTGGATGAAATATTCTGAATCTTTCAATGTCAAGAGTGAAATGCCATTATCTTGATAAGCGTGCCATATCTTTGACCATCCCTTTCACCGTCCCTTAGTGAGATCGGGGTCAAGTACTCACCTACAGCGTAATTTGTTTATCACCCACGATATTTTAAGAAGTGGTTCTGTTTATAAAACTGAACAACGCATACAAAATGTGCGGTCAATCAGCTGATACAGTTTGTATGGGAAGTCGTTCTTTTTTTCATATTTCGACCTATGTACCCTGAGAAAAGTTGTTCAGTTTCATAGACAGAACCACGTCTTAAAATATCCGGGAAGGTGTTTAAAAAAATAAGGGTCAGCACATAATAGTAGTTTAAGATACAAGTTCCGTAAGTAGGGTTATTACAAACGAGTTGACGTTTTGTAAGCCCGAGACGAAGTAGAGGGTTTACCATCGGCACGAGTCTGTCATAACCCTTACGGACGTGTATCTTACGACGTTTTTCAATACATTTGTGAGAAAACAGGTACAAGTAATACACTTGGTAAAGGAACCAACCGTGGGTACTATCAGCCTCTTGTCGATTTATGTTCTCCTGGTACTCTCCATTTTATTTTAAATATAGGTAGGCAGTCGTCACCCAAGTAAAAAGTCACCACTGTAGTATTTTTACAAAATAATTTTATGATCAGAGTGAAAAAACTCCTTGTTACTCGTATTATACTTTTTTTACTTACCGCACTAGTTCGGTAAGTAACTACTTACGAGCAATGTTTACGTCCTTGTAAGTACGTTTTTTGAGCAAATGTATTTAAAAAAACAAATAAATGAAAATGAAAGTTAACAACCAAGGAACATAGGTCTAAATACGACTTACTCAAAAAAACTGAATAACAACGTGATGCAGTTTCTATGGGAAGTCCTATGATCCTCGGGGAAAGTTGTTTCGTTTTATTTTACCATCTGAATCCACTTATTCAGTTTTTGCAAGTTGTCTTTTTAACTCCCAACGCAAACAGAGGGGTGTTATAATTACACCCTTTATTAAAGTAGGCTAAACTCTCTGCGTAACTTTCTGAATACAAATTAATGTGATTTGGCAAGTCGTGTTCTTGATGCGGTTTTTGTTTATCTACTTACTGACTAGAAGGAATCTGGTTGTCTAGGTAGATTTTAATGGTGATGAGATGCTAGTGAAAACGAAGTTTCACAGCCTAGCCCACCGGCGCAAAATTTCATGTCTGTCGGTTTTTTACAGATTGTACTTTTGAGAGTGTGCCCAAGAGCCCCATGAGCTTATTTTGCCATCCCCCTTCTACCATCGGGAATCCAGACGCACCGCAGGATATCACCCATATTTGGTTATTCCACACATCCGCACAAAGCGCTTTGAAACATCCTTTATAATGCGCACAGCTAAGGAGTGGAATTCTCTGCCTGCGTCTGTGTTCCCGAGCTCTTATAACCCGAATCTATTTAAGTCGCAAGTGAATAGGCTTCTTCTGGGCAAGCTCGTTCCATCGTCGACCTCATCTCTGTCCTCAAGGCTAGATCGAGGTCAAGAGTAAGCCCATACATAGTAAAAAAAAATCTTTTTTCCTTGCTGTTTTAGCAACATATTAAGGTTCCGTAGTCAACAAGGAACCCTTATAGTTTCGTCACGTCCGTCTGTCTGTCTGTCCGCGGCTTAGCTCAGGGACCCTTCTTAGTGCTAGAAAGCTGTTATTTAGTATGGATATACATTTTTTCCACTCCATCAAAGTAGTAAAATAAAATATTGAAAATAAGTTTTCTTTAAGTAAAAAAAGTTCATCCCCACTTTACATGAAACATTTTACATGGGATGATTTTTTTACTTGTCTACCTTATCGTTTGTCTGTCTGCAAACAATATTTTACGATTTGGATCCGTTTGCGAAATATTTAATATGTTAGAGTCGAGATTCCCCCTCCCCCTGCCAGTTAAACGGTTGTTTTTGGAAAAGTGAAAAAATTCAAAGTAGGAGTATAATGAACATGATGAAATTTAAAGGAAAATTATCACGGCTAAGTAGGCTTCAACAATATAAATAGTATTAGCAATCAGGCGTTAGGACCTCGCTGAGCATAAGGAGGTAAAAAGTTCATGTTAAGAAAGTTATGAAAACTTAATGAAAAATCCTAAAAATACTTCGGAACACTATACTCTGCGTGGCCCGACACGCACTTGGCTGGTTTTTTTTTAATTAGCTCAACCATCAGACGATGTAGAGTATGCAGCGATCTTAATTAAATCGTGCACCGCATTTTGAAATACCCCGGATAATATCAAGCGAATTATTTTTGGCTAGCCTTAAGTCCCGGCGAAGTGCAGGCGAAGGCTTCCTATTTCCAATCTTCACATTTGTGAGCCATGCCCTGCGAACTATTGTCAAATGTATCTAGGCCGTCGCTACTGAGTCGGCTATCTAGGGGGATCCACTGTCTTGGTTGAAATTCTAGTGCAACTTTCCGGGTGAACAATTATAAAATCGTAGAAAATTGGTACTCACACCCACAGAGAATCCATCTAAAGAATGAGGGTGCTACAGTGACCTTAATCATGCGGTAGAACACCTCAGTATCCCTGTACCATTTCATAGAATACAGCTGATCTTCCGAAGCAATACGGACTCAACATACCCGGTAGTCCAAAAATTGTCTTTTGACCGAAGAACAACTTTAGAAAATAGGGAATTTTAGAATAATTTGTTACTCATATTTACAGTGACTCCAACTAAAGAATGCGCGTGTTGTGGTGGCCTAAATCTCGGCATATATCGGTAGCTAGAACTTCTCAGTATCCCTGTATTACTTCCCCGAATACAGCTGACGTTCTTAGGCTACTTAATATGGACTTAACATACTAGGTATTCTAAAAATTGTCTTTTAACCGAAGAACAACATTAGAAAATTGGGAATAATTTGATACTCACATCTACAGTGACTCCATCTAAAGAATGCGCGTGTTGTAGGGGCCTTAATCTCGGCATATATCGGTAGAACTCCTCAGTACCTCCGTACCACTTTACAGAATACAGCTGATCTTCCTTAGGAATATGGATTTAACATAACAGATAGTCCAAAAATTGTCTTTAGACCGAAGAACAACTTTAGAAAATTGGAAATTTTAGAATAATTTGTTACTCACATCTACAGTGACTCCATCTAAAGAATGCGCGTGTTGTGGGGGCCTCAATCTCGGCATATATCGGTAGAACTCCTCGGTATCCCTATACCACTTTATAAATTACAGCTGATGTTCCTAAGGAATACTGACTTACCGTACCAGGTAGTCCAAAAATTTTCCTTTGACCGTAGAACAACTTTAGAATTTTTTTGGAATAATTTGGTAATCACATCTACAGTGACTCCATCTAAAGAATAAGCGGCCTCAATCTCGGCATAAATCAGTGGAACTCCTCAGCGTCCCAAGCCACTTTATAGGTTATACGGACTTAACATACCGAGTAGTTCAAAAATTGTATTTTGACCAAAAATCAACTTTAGAAAATTGAAAATTTTAGAATAATTTGTTACTCACATCTACAGTGACTCCATCTAAAGAATGCGCGTGTTGAGGTGGCCTCAACCTTGGCATATATCGGTAGAACTCCTCAGTATCCCTGTACCACTTGACAGAATACAGCCGGCCACCCTCCAAGTCATAATCGCAGCTCAAAGTAGCCGACTCGCCACGCTGTTTGAGTTGTGGCACTGATATACCGACCACTCGGAGGCAGATTGTTACTGGAAGGAAGGAGAACCAGATGTTTACCTACTTTCCTATGAAACAGGTCAAAATATGAAAAAAAAATCTTTATATTTTTACCCCCTATAGAAACTGCATTAGATGATAGCGAATTTTGTAGTTGTAAATTTGTTTTTATATGGTCCTGAGGAAAAGTACATCCTTCGGTATTGAAAAAAAATATATAAAGCAATAAACTGCAACAAAGTGTTATTCGTTCATTTAGCATACAACAAAAACACATAGCTTTTGGGCCTTGTTAATTTTGCAGTCTAAGATAAGTACGACTTAATTTTTTTTTTGTTAAAATACCGAACAGAAAAGGGGAAAACAAGCTCTAGGATCTACACGTTTTGGTTAACTTTAATTTTATAAGATATCGCAGGCACACACCCCACTTAGGTGCTCAATTTGGCCCTGGAAATACGCCATTAACATTTATCGGTTGTCTGGAAGAGATCACTCTTAGTGATAAGACCGCCTTTTGCCCACATTTTATAAATCGTTATGTGGAAATGTTACTTTATTAGTGTGCAATAAAGTGTTATTCATTCATTCATTTTTCATAGTTTTTTACTCAGTGTCACTTGCGCTATTAAAACAAAAATCGGTTCAGCCATTTGGTAGTTAAGTGCGAAAACAGGAACGGACATGCTTACTCACACATATAACCCTCCTTTTAGATATCGCCGCAGTCGGGTAATAAGTAGATTTGATTTTCGGGAAAAACTGAGTGCTTTTTTCTATGAGATTTTTATAGAGTGTCACTGCGAAGTCACAGGTACAGCTAACTAATTATATTTTTAAATATTTTATAGTGAATTACTTCAAATTTTGAATTTTACGTATTTACTGCCGGAAACGCGTAGAATTCAAACTTTAACGTGATTATTTTTACCATCAAAGACTTAGAAAATTTGCAACGTAAGTTTCGGATTCTTACTATAATTACTTTAAAACCCTTACCTTTTACAAATCCGAGCACAAAATAGCACAGTAACATTACACAAAACATATTTCACTTAATTTCTAATCACTTTTTTTACTAAGGTGTATAGGTATTTCTAGGAGCGAACGTAAATATTTCGTAGACGCTTCGTAGAGGTTTCGTAGCAGACGCGCGAAGCGTAGCTCGCGTAGCTTACAACTGTTGCTACGCTCGAGGAAGTCTACGATCCAATATCAGAGTAGGAATAGGTATGCGTCATTATGTATAAAATCTAATACTATGCGAATGCAATCCTATCATATCAAACCAGCAATGTTTGTAAATAAACGGTAAACAATCGGTTTCTCGAAAACGGCTCCAACGATTTCGACATACGGGGGTTTTCAGGGGGCAAGAAATCGATTTAGCTAGGCCTCATTTCTAGAAAAAATCGTTCTCCGTTTTTTTGAGTATTTTTTGAAAATAGCGCCTTTCAGGAACCCTATAGTGCCATCTGTTGGTGGGCTTTGATTAAGATTATACAGAGCAAAGCTCGGTTGCCCAGGTACATAATTCTACTAATATTATAAACGCAAAAGTTTGTAAGTATGGATGGATGGATGGATGTTTGTTACTCTTTCACGTAAAAACTACTTAATTAGATTTTAATGAAACTTTACAATAATATGGCTTATATATCAGAATAACACATAGGCTACAATTTATCCTGCGCATGCAATAAATATAATAAAATAAATGATTTTCTATTCTTTATAACATTTTATTTCGTTTTAGAGACAAACAATACAGCTAATATTGATTGATCATTAAAATTGTTTTCATGAAAATGTAAAATTTTAAAGACAACACATAATCGTTGCTGTATGTTGTACTGATTTTATAGGAAGTAGAACTAGCTGTAGACAAAAAAAAACTTACAGTCGAATTGAGAACCACCTCCTCTTTAGAAGTCGGTTAACAATAAATAGACGGTCCTAACGAAAAAAAAAATTTTTTTTGACCTTCCATAGAAACTGCATTTTTGTATGTGAGGTCAAATTTGGTTTTTCGTATTTCGAACTATGTTCCTTTGTGAAAGTTGTTCAGTTTCATGGTCTTTGTAGCGTGCTAAAATTATGTTCACTATTTCATTAGGTCCCTATATATTAAAACTATAGGGGAGGCCTATGTCCAGCAGTGGACGTCTTTCTTTCGGCTGATATGATATTAAAACTAAAAAAAGTGCTAAAGTTAGTTACAAACACATAAAATACCTGCCTCAACACTAAAACATAAGATAAAGAGCCATAGGGGAACAATTAAAATCAGGGAACTAACATTTTTCCTACACAGCTCAACATTTTGCTCTAGTACAAAAATATCCTAAAATCCGGTGGTGGAGATAAAGCGGTGTGGGTAAAGTTGCGATGACAGAAATTGGCATCGTAAAGTAGATGCGATCGGGTACACGTGTTTTAAAGCGATTTGGATTCCACAGAACCATAAAATACTTTAGGAACATTTGAATTTGTACATGTCTCGTTTGGAGCCGGCATAGAATGTCCCGTGTGGTGCCGGCAAAGAATAGTACCATCTCATACATACCCGTGGTTGTCGTATGAGGCGATTATTATTTAATCGTATGGCATAATAATTCAGTAACTAAAGAAACATTATAGTAATAAATCTACAAATCTAAATTAAGAGCTTTCAGCCATTTGATTGCGTCGTCATTAAGGGTGAACAGGTCTTCAGGTGGACCAGGATAACTATACAAAGGACAGGTATGAGGCGATTAAGAGTTATAAACTGGAGGATGGGCAGCAGCATCCACCTGTTTATCAGTATAATCGATCAGAATGTTCAGTTTTATCGCAGAACAACAACACCGAGTGGTGCCGCCTGCGAGAGCGACACGCATGGACTTCAGAGCTCTGTGAGTTTTATGGTAAGCATACTCAAAAGAACACAGTTGATAAGGAAGCTCCCTATTTCACCTACTGCTGACTGGGTACTGAAAATTATAATCCACTTTTTTCGTTTATTTTGACGCTTACCAATACTTTTTGAGACGGAAATAAGGGTTGGGCCACACTGATCGACGGCGATTGACGGTTTGCCTATACAAAAAAAGTATGGAAATCCTTTCGCATCGACGTGGCAAAAGGATTTCCATACTGTGCGCTCGTTTTGTATAGTAAAGTAATAAAATATAATTCCTTTTTCAAACCATTATTTTAATGAGACATTTGCTAGTGCCATTAGTCGTTGAGTTTTCAGCCATTACGGTAAGTTATGCAAGCAGAAGGTGCCAATTTTACGGGCTTAATTGGACGATTAACAAATAACTTACTTATACTTACATCTTGGGAAGAGAAAATAGGGAAGTTAACATAGTTAATCATAATTTATTTGTTAATAATAATATTTTCCAAATAAGTAATTATTTGGTAACAGAATGGGGGTGTTAGGCACTTAAACCAAAGGAGATAATATAAAAAAATAATAATTTATTCGCTTAAATAATTGTGTATAACATTAATGTTTTGCTGGGTTATTCCTCGTGTCCGTACTACTGTCCTGACTAGTACAGAATTAAATTTCTGGCTAGTATAAGCATATAAGCATGGAACCTTGCTTTATGTAATTCGGGTCCCCACTACATGGTGATTCGAATATATAACGCAATTCCTGAAGATATTAGAGCACTAGAGGCACAAAAACCATTTGAAAGCAGGCTTAAAAGTTACCTCCAAGAGAAAGCTTTCTATTCTATCAAATAATTTCTGTTAGATAATAATATTAAATTCTATAAGTAATACTTTAATTAATTAATGTTGAGTTATTATGTTTAATTGTATAGTTTTATAAATTTTGTTTCGGATATATTTAATTTATTAATTTTAAATTGTTAAAACGCCCTCTGTATATTTGCAGTGCCCTTACGGGGTGCTACATGCTGTTCTGTGTTAGAATCGTTAGAATATAGTCCACCTGTATGTATATTACCGTGTAGCTGTCAAATAAAGAATTGAATTGAATTGAACGATACAATACACAGAAAGATGCTGCTGCCCATCCTCTTACATACTGCGGTCAACTTTTTTTTTTAATTGTATTTTACGGCTCTGAAAACAAGTCCTTTGAGCCACTCGTTAAATGTCAAAGTCAAAGAGTCGAATGAAATGTCATTTGTGTTTTCAGTTTTCACTTTTGCAAAAGGTTCGTTTTTCAACATTTGAAGATGGCGGTCGTGTTTCTATTTCAATATTAGTTTTATTTGTTCATTGAAGAGTTTAATGAATTATTTGATTGGGTGTTATGCAGTAAACGTCTTTGAAAATGAACATCTATTAGAAGATTGGAATACATTCATTTATCAAGATTTTTGGATGGAGAGAAGCGGCCCATCGAGACTTCAATAATTTTCCCCATCAACTTATCGGAGTCATCATAGTACACAGGCCCTCGACCTCGTGATGTGGATTCCTGTGTAAATCTTTCACTTGACATTGGCGAACTCGCCATAATTTTATAATAATTTGTTAACTTGACATTGTGCAAAATACATCTGAGATGTGACGCCATTAAATAAATATCTATCTATCTATCTATCACTTTTGCAAACAACAGCGGTTGCCAGACGTAGAGCTTACAAGCATGGTGACTTTAGTAAATCCCCTCTAGTACCAAGCTTTTTGCTGGAGTTCTGGTGGGAGCTCCCTGTCCTGCAGTGTCGTTTTATGGGATACCAGCTGTTGCCCGCGGCTTCGCTCGCGTGGATTTCGTATTTTATGTTGTTACCGGTTTTCCGCAGGAATGAGATATTTTCCCGTCAGATTCCGGGTAATTTTAAACTAAAGAAACACGGGACTTACCGTGCGCAAATCCATGAGTACAATTCAAGATCCAGATGAATTTTATATAATTTACAGACGTTACTCTAAATTAATCAAAACAGAGAAACTATGCAGGAACCTAACCTGACTAATGAAGAGAGTGAGATGAGAGACTCCTTATGATAAGCATGGAAATAATAATAGCAGACCTCTTCATGGTGCGCGTATTAAAAAAAATAAGATGCAACATAATTAATGTACCTAATGGTACTTGTCTTATCAAAGTCACCCTCTGGAAAATAGTGCAACATAAATTAGTTACAATGAATCAATATTCAGTACTCTCACGACACGAGTTTGTAGTAGGTAGATAGCTCTTACAACACGAATTTGTACTAGGTAGGTAAATATATAATCCGTGTATTGGGTAGCAGGTATCACAGGTCCAAATGACCGACAGTTAGGTTAACTGCGGCTTGGGATATCCCCCCATCTATTGTATGGCCAGTGATGTATGAATGTTAGAATGCGGGCTCGGACAAAAAGCTCACATTTGTCGAGTAATCACTGATTTCACCTTTGAATGAGGAAGTATAATACTGAGATAAAGTCCATCCCTCACGTAAGCGTAGATAAAAAGGTAGTCTTTTTAAGTGAGCAAACCAGCATGTACTCGTAGGCCAACTGATGGAAAGTAGTCACCACCACCCATAGAGCCCGCTGTCTTATTCGTAGCATAACTTGACACTAATAAGACAGCAAAGCACATTACCCACCCTGAGAACTAAGATGGTGTGTCTCGTGTGCCGAAACACAGCAGTGCAAACACTGCAATTTTACGGCAAAAAATAGGCAAGGGGGTAGTACTTCCCTAGACGAATTTTGCACAAAAGCCCTATTACCTTCAAAAATGTTTGATATCAAGATCCTACTTGGCTAAAAGAACTCGCGTTCAATGAAAGGGTAAGATATAGAGTCTGGCCAACGAAAGCTGTCCATACAAAACCGCGGGAAATTTAAAAATAACAAGTTTTAAACCCTGAAAATACTGCAAAATAACAATTTGATACTTTTAGCTGGTATCCAAGACTACAAGTTACTACCTGAAAACCATCCAAGACTACAAGTTACTACCTGAAAACGAACTAAAAGTATCAAATTGTTATTTTGCAGTATTTTCAGGGTTTAAAACTTCTTATTTTTAAATTTCCCGCGGTTTTGTATGGACAGCTTTCGTTGGCCAGACTCTTACAGTATTATTTTAAATAGTAGGTACGGTCAACCGCTTGTCGGTGGAAACTTTTTCAACTCTATTACTACGCCATAAGGTCCAAAAGTGTTTCTACTGACGTGCGGCCGTGTGTACTAGAGACACTAAACTTCATCACTTGTACACACAGCAGTTCGTCGGTGGAAACATTGACCTTGGGCGTGTCTCTGGTTTCAGACGTTCGTTGGTACAGCTTAGGTATACTGGTTTTGTTTCTACGCGCTTGCTGCCGCGTGTACTATCAATGGTACGGTCAACCGCACGTCGGTAGAAACTTTTTCAACTGTATTACCACGCCATTAGGTCCAAAAGTGTTTCTACTGACGTGCTGTTGAGTGTACAAGCCGATTTTACTACTGTCTTTCCGACGAAGGCATCTCAACTGGAGGATTTTCAGCAGCGTACTTCTGCAAATCTTACCAACATACTGAAACCATCGTGGTGTATTGATCAACAAACGTGACGACTATGGTACGTACCACTCGTACCATAGTCGTCACGTTTGTTGACGTAGAAACAAAACCAGTTTAAGCTGAACCAGCGCTATACTACAAACGAGACCCGCTCAAGGTCAAGTGAAATTACCGGCACATTAGTTCTCAAGGTGGGTAACGCGCTTTGCTGTCTTATTAGTGTCAAATTATTTCACTAGTAAGACAGTGGGTGTCATGGGGGGTGGCAACCACTTAATATTTGCCCACTTGTGACGTAAAAAAAAAGTGTTCCCGCTCATGAGCGACCCTGTGTACAACCTCCTGAAAATATACTACTTATGAATTTTTGTTGTTAAATTCTTAAATGCTCCTTTTCTCATAATCTCTTGACGTGAATGAATATATTGAAAAAGGTGACTATATATGGACCTTACAGGGTGGGTAATAATGACTTTCTTATGCAACCGATTTCTTTTTTCATGTAACAAGTGGGCAAACGACCAGCCACCTGGTGGTAAGTGGTCACTACTGTTTCCTCATTGGCAATATTCGACATTGATAAGACAGCAAAGCGCGTTGGTGACATTGCGGCCTAAAAAAGGTCTTCGTTCAGCAATGGACGTAATTGGGCTTAGCGCTGGGGTACGGTGGGTCCGTAGAGGTCAGTAGGGTTTACTTAAAAACACTTTAATATTTGTTATTTTATGGAATATTTAAACAATATCCCGATTCATGTAACGGTTCAAATTTATGAACCGATATAGTATATTTACGACGTCTCACGGCGTAGCAATAAACCATTGTCTTGCGCTCAAATTTACGAGCTATATTTTTTAAACAATAAAATAAACGTAAACGGGAAGATAGCCGTTTAATGCGGTTGTAAAATTTTGTAGTATTTTATTATTAAGTTTTATTTGCGTACGTACGTTACGTACCTATTAACAGTTGTATGGGATACAGGACACTTTCGTGAAATCCCAATTTTACAGCATCCATGAGTGTGCGAAAATATATCTGCGAATATTGGCGAATATATATTCTTATTATATGACGTTGTAAACACGGTAGTATTAATAGTAGATTTAAATATTAAAAACTTGTATATATAGAGGTCATTGAAAAAAAACAGATAGATGAAAATAAACACTTACCTGTAAAGAAAATAATTATACAGGTTTTTATTTTTGTAAGACCTTAAAAAGGTCATATTCTGAGAGGCTTAATAAGTACACTAACTTTAGTGCTATGATTTTAAAAATAGGTACACAAAAAATTGGTTTGATACAAAATGTTGATTGGCCCAGTAGTATATTTTTGAATTTTATACATACATACTCGTACATACATAATATCACGCCATGTTCCCGTCGGGGTAGGCAGAGACCACAGTTCTCCACATGCTACGATCTTGACATACTTCCCTTGCTTCCTGTACTTTCATCAATCCTTTCATACATGCTCGTCGGTTTAGGGTACGTTACCTGGCCTTTATTCAGAATGTCCTGAATTTGGTCCTGGTTTGTTCGCCGAGGCCTTCCCCTTCCAACGTTCACATTCACTCTCGCCTTGTCGATCTCTTTCGTCAATCTTCTTTCATTCATCCTCTCTACATGACCATAAACCATCTCAGCATCCCTTTCTCAATTTTAGTTACTACGTCTTCTTTTACGCCACAACGATCTCTTATCACGCTATTTCTAATCCTGTCACTCAGTTTCACACCAATCATACTCAATCACTCATATCTGAATTTTATAAAGCCCCAAAAACGATTTACACCCCTACATGAATTAACAAAACCTTGTATTTGTGTTCCAATGCAAGCATACTTCATTGCACACCAGAAGAAAAACCCAAAACCTATTGAGAACCTATCTATCTGACTATCGGCTATCCGACTCTCTAGTGTAGGCAACGAAGCAGTTGACCCCAACATAAGTTTCTCAGGCAGATTTTATTTGACAGGATGTTAAAGAATCCAAAGAAAATATCCAAATTTTTCATACATTTTTTGTAATTTTTGTATGGAAAAATTAAAAGTACCGATTTTATATTATTTCTTTTATAGAAGGTTTGTCTCATGTAATGTAATACACCAGCAAAGTTTCATCAACTGAGGATTTAAAGCGGGGGTCTTCATACTTTTGCCTAGACTACTCAAGGTACGGCGTTGGTACGGCGTGCTGCAATGGTTTCCTGTTACGCTGTCATAGATAATACGATCCGAAACAGGGTGTCTACTCTCAAAGTCCGATATATCGAAACGATACTACTCAAAACATGCAAATGCAAAACTTCGTCCCTTGACAATAGAGTAGAATATTTGTTAGATGCAGTTTGAAAATTCATCCAACCAATATTCTACTCTATTGTCAAAGGACGAAGTTTTGCATTTGCATGTCTCGAGTAGTATCGTTTCGATATATCGGACTTGAAGGGTAGACACCCAGTAGACTCACACACTGTACTTGTTATGACTTTCGATAAGTATTCTGTCAAACCCCGAATACTACATACATCGAGCGCGAATTTGGAATTGAAAAGTCGCGTAGGCTCTAGAGCTCCACGAGCTTATTCCACCATCTATCTCCCTTCTACCATCGGGAGTCCAGACGCACCGCAGGATATCACCCATACTTGGTTGATATTCCGCTCATTCGCACAAAGCGCTTTGAAACATGCGCACGGCTGAAGAGTGGAATTCTCTGCCTGCGTCTGTGTTCCCGAGTTCATATAACCCGAATCTATTCAAGTCGCGAGTGAATAGGCTTCATCTGGGTAAGCTCGTTCCATCGTCGACCTCATCTCTGTCTTCAAGACTAGATCGAGGTCAAAAGTAAGCCCATTTTCAATAAAAAAAAAATCAGTACAAAAAACCCTCAGAAGGAACACGAGATACTCGCGGGGGTGCGGGGTAGATTGCAAGGGGAGCGGAGAGTGTCCGTTCTGTGTGATAGTACTATTTAAATATGTACTTATTTTATTTATTCTGTGGTAAGACATAAAATAAAGATTCCATGTCAAGAAATATAAAAGTGAGGTAGGTTAAGTTAAACAAATTAAATATTTATAATCATACCTAGAAACTAGAAGAACTGCTCTTATGGAGCCGCTCCATATGTGCCTTCACTGGACTGCTATTCCAAATATGCGAGTCATGATTAACACCGCTGTAAGATGCATCTACATGCAGAATACGCATGTCTGCATCACAAATCTGAAATACAATGTCAAATTACATGGTGTTATTAAATTATTCAACAATATAAAACCACAATGAAGTTCTATACATACCACCATAACATTTAAGGAGTGGTAGTGATTCCTATTAAAATAGGCCTCATAATCTTGCCCAAAACTATTCTTTTCCGGCAGTACCCGGGCTCCGTGGACTTTTTAAGGACCTACCTCTGTCAAATAGCTTCACATACATATTACATGAATAAACGAATCTGAAATCTATCAATCTCTTCTTTGTAGCATTTTAGCACACCTCCGTATTCTAATCATCATAACATCCCATGAAACGCCCACTACAGGACAGGGAGCTCCTTCCATAATTCTAGCTTTTGCTGGAAAAATGTGGAGGGGATGGACCATAGTCACCTCGCTTGTTAGCGTTACGGCTGGCACCATGGACAGCGGTTTTAGGTGACCGCAGTAAGTAAGATGTAAGATACAAAGAAGGATGCTGCTGCCCATCCTCCAGTTAACCCTTAGTCGCCTCTTACGAGACCCACGGGTATGTATGGGTTGGTACTATTCTTTGCCGGCACCACACGGGACCATATTCTAATAGTATCCCTTTATAGTATCGCTTTACCATCTTAATTAGTCAAGTAGGGTAGGTATGCATTTTGTACGTCCATACGTGAGGTCTCGGATAACGGCCCAAGTTTAATTGAAGGTCTCTCTTACTACACGCATAATGTTCGACATACACGAAGTAACTAGTAGTGCTACTGTAGCATGGCATGGATTCTGGCCGTTTTACTCTCTACTGCGCGCCAAATGAATTACTTTTTGACTTTCGTCACAGAATTAATAATAGTACTACATACAGAACGGAAGCTCTCCGCCTCCCACCAATCGGAGTACCTCAAGTGCGCGCGCATCACCCCGCGGGGCCCTGCGCGATATCTCGTCCCATTTCTCGTCCTGTTGCCACGCGATATGCAACGCTTGCAAAAGTTGAAAAAAAGGTGCGTGGTTGTGCAGTTTACGCTTGTCTTTCGACTCTCCAAGACAAAGTAAAATTTGGAATAAAGTTAAACAATAATAAGAAGCAATTAATATGGAATAAACACCATAAGGTAGACACAGATGTTTTCTTTCCTTTAAACATTTCTTTCATTGATAGAGCATTTTTTGGGTTAAATGAAAAAAATAAAGCTCTGAATAGTATGTATTTATTTATTCCTTTCCACATTAAAGCAATAATATAACAGCATTTTTTTTTCATTTTCTGGAATAAAGTTTGGCAGATTTTTTTGCAGTGATGATATAAGCAGATTCGCCATTTTCGCGATAGTCACCCTGGTGCACCGGCGGGGCGGCGGCCAGCCAGCCGTCAAAGATGAAGTTTAGTGAAAAAAATGATTGTTTTTAGAGTTTGTGAGATTATTTCAACGTGTGTTTGTTTGTTTTAATTGAAATTCGATTACTAAATACAACAAAGTGAGGTTATAATTCGTTTGTGAATTGTGTAAGTCGCTTTATAGTCGAACGAAAAATGTGCAACTCGAAACTGTAATAAAAGTATAATGCTAATGTTCTGTTATCTACGTTTTCTAGGGTAGGTAAGTGTTTTCTAGATACCATCAACCCTACACTCACACATCTTTAACCCACCCACACATTTGCGCGTGTAAAAATGACAGCTGTCACTTTTGAGCCCGATTGTATGGAGCTTCCGAGGTGTGCTTTCGTGGTAAAAAATAATAAACAATTGTCAGTCTTCCTAGATTTTTGCTCAAATAAAAGAGCGCAGCGAGGTTAAAATTTCTTTGATTTGAGCAAAAAATCAAGGAAGAGTGACAATGTTTATTATTTTTTATTTACCACGAAAATCAAAAACTAATGGGTGAAAATAAAAAAAAATGTGACCAATTCGACAAAAAAGGATAATGTTAGTTTTTAACATTCGTGGTAAAAAATAATAAACATTGTCACACTTACTTGATTTTTTTCTCAAATCTCTTTGAAATTATTTAACTCCTCCCTGGCTCAAATTTTCTTGATGTAATTAAAAATTGATTTTAATAACAAAAATAATAGCAGAAAAGATTTCAATAGCAAAACAGCTATTATACAAAACCACGATTGGTTTATTAGCAAAAATTGATATTTTAATAACTCCTGTTGAGCTGCTTTATTACACTCCTTATCCAGAAGATTTAATTCACCTAGCAGAAACATAGAAAATCATTTTACTGGAAGTCACATTTTTAAATTCTTCTAACGCAAGTTTTGGTAGACTATAGCAATGTAGTTTGTGATAGTTAGCTCTACTTTATCAGAACCCTATTTCATGTTCTAAATTTTTTCTTGACTGTGTTTTGCCAAGTTATTTTCTGATGGGTTACTGAACCTTTGAGATCGATCCCAAAATTGGTTTCCCTGAAAGACTAAATTGAGATTTTGGTGGAACCTTTAAATCTACTTTTTTAAGGTTTTGAAACAAACCTTATAAAATTTTATGAATATTGATTGTTTCAATTCTAACTTACCATTTTTAAAATCAACGTGTGGCTTTTTTTTTAAAACATTGTTTTATATACCTAACGTAAGTCCTTTTCTATATGTTAATGATCTAATCTAGCTGTGTTTCTTTTTAAGGCATCCGGCTTTGTCTGGAGACCGATGTTAGGGCACGTAACTAAATTCCGTACTCTACAATAGTTACGTAGACTGACTTTTAACTACAAGGTGACTTTGAAGACATTCGACAAATATGGGTATACTGTTATCGATATTCAGGGTGTAACAAAGAGGGTATACCAACCCTGAAGAATGTGAATCTGCCCATGAAACTGAACAACTTTCCCTAAGGAACATAGATCGAAAAACATAAAAAAAACTTGGCCTTCCATAGAAACTGAATCAGCTGACAGCATTTTGTATGGGGGGTCAAAAATTTATTTTCGAATTTCGACCTATGTTCCTTGGGGAAAGTTGTTCAGTTTCATGGGCAGATTCACATCCTTTCTGTTACTCCTTGTAGATCAATATTGTATAGGTCTAAGGGAATTAGGTTTTTCATTATGTTAAATGTTTTTATAACCTATACACTAACGTACTTACCTAAAAAAAAAAAAAATGATGCATCAATATTTTTAAGCATAAATTATGCTTTTTTATTTCAATTATTTTTATGCAATTACGTTAATGTGTCGATTTGAAGTATGTTGAAATTAAGAGGCTACCTGCGGTCCACTAGCGCCCCCAAATACAAAACTTATCGAAAATCCCGAAAGACAGATTGAAGTAAAGGTACCCTAGTTTATTTTGAACCTATCAATTCTGAAAAATGTAGTTCACTGTAGTTACAGATACAAATAGTGCGAAAAACGACCACTAAATTCAATTCCTGTAGTTAAAATATCTCGGAATTTATTAATTTTAGAGAAAAATCGAATCGATTAAAAAATGTTTATTTTTGTTTATTTCATCCAAAACAATAATTAAAAATCATTTTTAGAAAAATCTAAAAAAATGAAATATTTAAAAAAATCAAAAAAGGCCCAATTCCTCAGTGCCCCCTTTCGTATTCTCTGACCGGGGGCGCTAGGGGACCGCAGATAGCCCCTTAATGAAATGAAAAAAAAAAATCCAAATACGTATACAAAATTGATCAATATCATTAATATAATTTACCCTAAAAATTTATCGAATGTCTCCAAAGTCACCCCGTAGTTCTTTTGATAGCAAAATATATTTTTACTAGCTTTTGCCCGCGACTTCGTCCGCATGTTAAATGA
Source organism: Athrips mouffetella (assembly GCA_947532105.1). Lineage (NCBI taxonomy): Eukaryota > Metazoa > Arthropoda > Insecta > Lepidoptera > Gelechiidae > Athrips > Athrips mouffetella. The sequence continues at coordinate 2,333,678 of OX383964.1, read as the reverse complement.
AATATATGCCAGTGCTTAAGTCAAACTATTAGCTATCAAACAAAAACTTTCATTAAAATCGGTTCAGTAGTTTTTGCGTGATGCTCGAGCAAATAAACAATCAAACAAACTGAAAGCATCAACCTCCCATGAAACGTCATGACATAGAGCTTTTGCTGAAACAATGTGAAGGGGAAGTAAGTACCATAGTCACCACGCTAGTAAGCGTTACGGCTGGCAATGGCACGGGGTTGTTGGTGACCGCAGAATGTAAGATGATACTATACACAGAAGGATGCTGCTGCCCATCCTCTGGTTCAATAACCCTTATAACACCCACGGGTAGAGATGGGTTGGTACTATTCTTTGCCGGCACCAAACGGGCGTAAAACGGGAACGCAGGTAGGTACTGACTTTTCACTCCTGAAAATACGAATCATTTGAATAGACTCGTAGCTTTGCGGCACAGTATTATCATTCGCTGATTACATTATACATTCATCGGGAGAGAGATTTACGTAAACAGCTTATTATGCAGCGGACTGCAAATTGCACTGGCTTCCTTCGAGTTTCCGAGCTATTCGCAAAGTTCTTAATGAAATCCACTTGGTAACGTAACGTATTTATAATACTTGAAAAATCAAAATCAAGAATGTTTAGTCATTGTTGGATATTAATATCTCTTAATGACGTCAGCTAAACTACATCGCTTCACAAACAATGTGGCGCCATAGTGGGAAAAAAAAAGAAGCGACAATAAAAACCCACGCGCTCTTTTAAATATGTTTGAATGTACAAGGTTGATACAATAAACCTAAGTCAGTTTTACAATAAACTACAGTGGTACAATAAACATAAGTCAGTTTTAATTTTGAGTTAGCCTGTTAGAACCGTAGCCTACAAGTCTGGTTCGCTGTGGGATGGTGCGGGTGACACTGTCAATATTACAAGACTAGGGAAGTGATATGCAATTCAATTTTATCGTTATCGATTCTCTCGGCAAAAATCTTGTTCCCTTTTTTTTCAACATGAAATTTATTTTAAAATTAGTGACTTCGTTCGCGTGGAGTTTGGACTCTCACAGTAAACACTAACAACTGGACCTGTTCAAACATTGTTTGTAGGGTTTCGAAACTTAGCTGCATTTCTTCTGGATAATGCCTGTTGAGCTATGGTATTTTGTTTTTAAATCAAGGTCTACTGTAGAATTTTTTTACGAAAAATAATTACCAATAGAAATAATTTTCAGCCATATTTAGAAGACTACTAGTAAAATTATAAATTAATTTGTTTCAAGATATAAGAAAAAATAGGAGCATATATCTACTCTTCCTTTAAATTTGGATACCAAAAATAATTGAATCAGCTCAGTTTTGGAGAAGAAAACAGGGGAAAGCGTAACGTCATTTTGTAGGTAAAATCGTTCTAAGCTGTAGGTTGTCCCTATCGAATATTTATCTCTTAACTTAAAACTTTGTGGTTCATATGTCTGTATGGCTTCTACAACAACATAATCAAACCAAAACTTGGGAACTTCCCGTGAACTAGGATAACAAAATTTGGCAAGAAGCTAGGTCTCATAGCACAAGCAAAGGGAATTGTCTAAAATGATTATATATTTCAATTTTTCTTACATTATAACCAATTAAGGTGAGCTTCCGTGTATTTTAGGTATAACTAAAATATTAGGTCATGCTTGTAAATCGCGGCTGACATTCAAAAGTGAAAAGGAACGTTTCGACTAATGTCACCCGCACCTTCCCACAGCGAACAGACTGTAATCCAAAAAACACTGTGCAACTTAGAAAGATCGTTTTATTTTTGCTGTAATGTTTACATAACCTTCTGTCAACTGTAATTAATTCAGATTTTTCAAACTTCGGAGTTGAGGGGGGGGGGGGAATGGTGTTTTTTTTTACCTTTTTCATCATAACTTGAAAACTAAGAGACGTAAAAAAATACAAAAATATATTTTAGAATATTTTAGAATTTGACATAATTTTTTCAAAATTCTTTCATGTGCAATTAAGTTGGGCAAGTATATTCTAAAACTATTCCAAATATCAGTTCGATAGTATGAGTGGTTGCTGAGATATAGAGGTGTGACAGACAGACAGACAGACAGACAGACAAACGGACAGTCAGACACAGAGCGGCACCATAAGGGTTCCTTTTTTTTACCATTTTGGTATCGGAACCCTAAAAATGCTGTTTGCATCCGCAGCATGACCCCATAACAAAAGGCCATATATGACATGATATGGAAATTTCTGAAAAAGACTAACCTTCCGGTTTTAACATCCGCCAGAGCTCTTATTTTTTTCACTACGTATGCTGCAGAAAAACTGACTCTGTTCTACAATTTATTAATATGCGGTCCCCATTGTAATTTGTTGTCTAAGGTAACTAGGGAACACAGCAGATTCCATAAGACTCCATTTTTAATTTTTCACTAATGTTGTCTTTTGACCTTGAAGTAAGAAGACAACCAAAATTTAAGATATTTATTTTATATTTTCTGGATAACATGAATAAAACTAATCAAATCACACTATTAGCTCCTGCATTATATGATAATAGTAGTTTATGCAACTGTCATATAAAACAGGTTATTAAAACACGAGTTTTGGTTTATCACACGAGGCGTAGCCGAGTGTGATAATAGTATAAAACGAGTGTTTTAATACCATATTATATGCAGTTGCGTATACTACTTTATCTTCACTCATGCAATAGGTAGGTACTTACTTATAAATTAAACAAAGGTAAGTAAACAAAACAGGCAACTTACATTATGTACCTATACATATTTCAGTTACTGTTTATGTTATGTGTGTAAAGAAGCCGCCTTCTATTTGTCTGCTAGGATTTTGAAATAAACAAGCAAAACATTTTCTTAAAGTGACGTGGTTTTCTTTTTGATTTTCGATATTTCCCAATTCACTGTAGGTTTTGTCGTTCAATTTTATGGACTTCTATGGAAAAAGATCGTAAGTTATTTTAGTAGCCACTTCAAGATAATCTCTAGGTGTCACTGCATGTGACCTGCCTGTACCGCTGTTTCTACTTTTACAATAAATTTTTACAGGCACGAATTACTTGAAAAAGGTAAATATTTAGAAATGGCGGCAAATCTAATACCTATCTCCAAGACCTACTATGATTCCAGGCTGCGCGCGCATCTTTTCCACCACAGATGAAATAATTGTAACTATCTTAGACTATATAATACTAACGTATAAAAGACAGATTGTATTGAGCATTAGTTCATAACCACGTTTTATCTCACTTCAACTAGAAGTGATTCATCGTAATAGAAAGAGCTAGAAATATATCGTCTGGTTATACTCGATTCTCCCCCGCCACAGGCATTTTTTGGTCGGATTATAATGATAAGCATAATCCGACTAAAAATGCAGGATCCATAAACATAGGACAAAACCCCTCCTGTAAGGTGTCACTTAATTTGGAAGGTTTATGCCTCCATTTTTCTGTCAGACTGTGCAAGTTGTTGTTTATTTGCTTAGTGGTTGTTTTTGCAAAATTTTAGTATAAAAGTGTGTTTCAGCCAATGTTTTGAGCTCAGAAATTGCTCAGACAGTTAGTGAAAAATGTTTTGTTGCGTATTAGGCTGCAATGCCCGAGAAAATTACAAAGAAAACAGTGCCGAAGTCATATCGTATCATGCGTAAGTATTTTTTAGTTTATTTTTGATAATACGCAATATTTTGCTTCACGAAATATTGTGTAGTACTCAATACATTGTGGTATATTAGGTGTATGCTCAATATCGCATTTTATTAGTAAATTTTACATAAAAATATGATGATAAACATTGATATCAAAACATGATATAGTGATGGGATTTCTTACATCGATATATTTTTATCCAACTGCGGCGAAGCACAAATCTCGTACCTACCAAATGGCTTGATATATTATATTTTAATTTTATGAGGTGTTCAGCTAGGTTTTAGTAAAATTTTAAACACTGATGCCATATTTTCAACTGATGGTATTGTACATAAAATACGTTTTGTTAAAGGCTATTATGATTGTTTATCTATATTGAAAAAGACAACTATTGGTTGTAACAATATCGTAGCCTGGGAGACCAATAAACTGAGATACACCCTTAACCCTTTGATAGCATAGTTTATAACTTATGACTTTGTACATAAAATATATTATGTTACAGGTTAATCATTGTTAATCAATAAGTACATAGTGAAAAAGACAACTGATGGTGGAATCAATATTGGAGAGGACAATAAAGTGAGTTATGTTTTAATAGTTTTTAACGGCAACAAATTAAATGATTCCCAAAATATTTTTTTATACCCCAATACACTACAGACAAAATGGATGAAAGTACACCAAATTGGCTGAACGTACACCAAATTTGGATAACCGTTTCGGTTAAGTTGTGTAAGGTTATCTTGCGACCACAACGCATGAGCCGAGCGAGCGGAGCGAGCGTGCCGCGGCCGCTGCCGGCGAAGTGCCAGAAGCAAATTCGGTGTACATTCATCCATTTTGGTAGACAAAATTTGGTGGATATTATTTGGTAAAACTCAAATTTGGTGGCACGTTAATACATCCGTTTTTAACTTATGATATTGTACATTAAAATGTATTTTGTTACAGGTGTTTATGTTTGTACATTTTAAATAAGGAGAGAAAACGACAACTGTTGGTGGTATTAATATCGGAGCCTGGAAGGCCAATAAACTGAGTTTTGTTCTAAACCCTTTAATAGAATAGTTTTGAACTTATGATGATGTACAAAGTAGAAAAACGCAAAATTTTACAACCACAGGAAGGATTCGAACCTGCGTCTTCTCCGTCAGTACCGGAGACGCTTTACCAACTAGGCTACTGTGATCCTGCCTGATGTTGTGAAATCTGCGACCTCTATACGCATCTCAACGTTGTGTTTGTGCTACCACCTAGTAAGCATTAGCTGTACTTGACTACTAGCTCAAGTAGTCTATTATTGCAAAAAGAATTCAAGTCGAAAATTGGTAACACTACGTATTGATTGAAAATGATTTTATTTTAACATTTCCTGTGTTCGGATAAATCTACCAAGTAGAAAAATGCAAAATTTAATCATTTTGAATTATACGTAGTGTTACCAATTTTTGACTTGAATTATATTTACAAAAATAGGACTTGTTGAGCTAGTACAGGTAATGCTTATTAGGTGGAAGCACAAACGCAACGTTGAAATACGTATAGAGATCGCAAATTTTACAACATCATGCGGGACCCTGAGCCTAGTTGGTAAAGCGTCTCCGGTACTGAGAATTTGGCAATTGTCTACTTTGTAGATCTATCCGAACACAGGAAGTGTTAAAATAGAATATTCTTATGATATTGTACTTAAAAATGCGTTTTGTTACAGATTATTATGATTGTTAATCTTGAGTACGTAGTGAAAAAGACAACTGCTGGTCATGAAGAATCATGAGTGAAACCTGTACTAATAATAGCTTTTTGTACATTTTATTTAAGTATTAGTAGTATTATTAAGTATTAAATACACTGCCTAATGGAAAATAATAAAATGATTATCCATTGTCATAATGATAGTTATTGTTAAGGATATACCTATTTAAGGATCTTTTTTCTTTAAGCTAAAAATAAAATTATAAACTTATATCGGCCTTTTTATTTACATAATACGAGTTTAAAAATAAGTAATCCATAATAATAAAAAAAATCTGATAGTATTTGTTTTTTTTTTCACAAATTTTGTCACCTGTATCCAAAATTCATCGATATAAAAATCGACAATACCTCATCACTACTTGATTATGACAGTTAAACAGTGTGACGTCACAAATGTCAGGCGCTGAAAGCATTTGAGACGGCTTACACGGGGGGTTTGGTAACTATAGTAACTGTTACTGTAACTGCTCAGAAATTAATAGGTTGTTTAAAAGGTACACTTCGTAAATATGCTACTGATATTTGACAGCTACTAAGAAAAACTGTTAAATTTATAACCGGCTCTCTAAAAGACCTTATATTCAGTCTTCTTTAAAAAGGTTTAGGTTCAAGAAGAATTTTATCCAAGCGTTTGATTAAAAAGTTAAATTACGTAACACCTTTGCAAAATTTTCATACAAAAATCGTTACGTAATGGTAACTTTTTAATTTTTTATACATACTCTGCGTAATATTCAGCCTTACGTATCAACTTTTTGAATCATAATTCAAAGATTACGAAATGAGTGTAGATAAAAGAAACTAGATGTTGTGGCCCGCAGCTGTTTGCTTCAAAAATGGTTTCTGTTTTGCTGATTGTCACCCATCTTGGATAATAATTAAAGATTTAATATCACTTCACAAAGCATTTTTATTAGCGCTCAAACACGAACAGGGAAGACAGCAGAATGACAGACTTACTTTTTAAAAAGCTTAAAGCTAGTGTTGCCACTAGGCAAACCCCATCAACATCCCCCCTTTTATGATAAACTTAATCAACATATTCATAATCATCACTATAGTCCTTAAACTTAATAGGTTTTCTGACAGTACGGCCGCTTCTAGTAACATATTCAGATTCTATACAATTTTCAGATAAACTTCTCTGCAGAGAGGTTGCCGATGACTCCTCTATCTCATCATTAGCTGTCTCAAGAATATTCTCAGACAAACTTCTCTGCAAAGAGGCCAAAGATGATAAACTTAAATTACAATCAAATGATTTTTCTGAACTTGTGTCCGAAATCACAACCGATGTTCCACTATTAATATTTTTATTCAGAGCTGCTTCTTTAGCATCAAGCTCTAAATTTCCCTGACAGTTATGTTCAGCTTCATCATGGATTGTAACATCAGGCACAGTCTCAAAATGACTAAAATAATCATCCTTATTAGAATTAGGTTTATTTTTTAAATAATCATCCATATTAGAATTAGGCTTACAGGTGTTATTAATACAATTAGAGTCAGAGTTGAACCCAGGGCGATTGCTCATGTACTTTCTATTTCTTTTGTAAATATTACCTGCTTCATCCCCCACCAAATAGGATCGTGGTTCATCACAATTTTCAAGAACTTTACCTGGGATCCATTTTGCATCAAGAGTTTTCTTGAAGTACACATGCTGGCCAGCATTCAACTCGGACAATGGTTTAGCATTTTTGTCATAATATTTCTTAACACTGTCCAAGTGGTTAAAATATTTTTTCTGACAATATGAAATTTTAGGTTTTAACTGACTTTTAGGAATTGGCAGCAGTGAATTTAAATTTCTTGAGAAAAGCAATTGTGCGGGAGATGGCATATACGGCTTTGGTGTGTTCCTGTAATTCAACAGACCTAAGTACGGATCTGATCCATCGTTGCATTTTTTAAATATGTTTTTAAAAATTTTAACGCCACTCTCACTTTGACCATTGGATTGTGAGTGCTTTGGACTTGTTTTGATATGATCGAATTTATAAAGCTCTGAAAATTCTTTAAATTTATCAGATGTAAACTGTGTGCCACAGTCTGTAACCACCGAGGCCGGTATACCATGTCTGGCAAAAACTGATTTACAGTTGATAATAACACAATCACTTGATAAGTTATCAAGTTTACACACCTCGATATACTTAGAATAGTAATCCATTAACACCAAGTAGTCTTTGCTTTCTAGTGTGCATATATCAATGCCAACCTTGTGCCAGGGAAGCATTTCTATGGAATGATTTATTAAAGGTTCTTTTTGTAAATTCGGTTTGTATTTTGCACAAGGTTCACACTGACTTACATACAACTCCAAATCTTTATTGATATCAGGCCAAAACACACATGTTCTGGCTCTAATTTTACATGTGCTTACGCCTACATGTCCATCATGAATTATTTTCATTATTTCTGTTTTCAAAGAATCTGGTATCAAAATTAAATTGCTTTTCAAAATGATACCATCCAAAAGACTTAACTCATCCCGGAAAGTCCAGAATATTCGGGCTTTCTGACTCAGATCATGTATGTTTGTTGGCCATCCAAACTTTATGTAATCTATAATTTGCCTTAATAGAGGATCTGATTTTGTTTCATTTTGTATTTTAATTAGTTGTTTATTTGATATGGGCAAGCAATCTCTTTGTAATTTTACATGACATACAATATTTTCATTCAGCAGCTTAAATTTTTTCTCGACATTTTGTGAGCAGCTGCGAGATAAGGTATCAGCAATAAATAGAAATCTGCCAGGTTTATATCTCACTTCCAAATTATAACCTTGAACAGCCATCATCATCCTTTGCAGGCGTGCTGGTACTTTATGCAATGGTTTTTTAAATAACGTTTCCAGAGGCTTATGGTCAGTTTCCACAAGCACTTTACGACCATAAATGTATTGATGCATTTTATAACAGCCATAGACAATTGCCAACATTTCTTTCTCTAGTTGACAATAATTTTGTTCTGTCATAGATAAAGCTCGGGACCCAAAGGCAACAGGTTTATTATTTTGTAAAATAACAGCACCCAATGCTGTTGATGAACTATCTACCGATAACACAATATCTTTGTTAGTATCAAAGTAAGTTAAGCATGGACTGCTACACAAAGCCTTTTTTAACATCTCCAATGATTGTTCTTGGTTGCTGTCCCAGGTGAAAATCGCATCCTTTTTCAGTAATGTTCGTAGTGGCTCTGTTAGTTTTGAGTAATTTGGTATGAATCGAGAAAGATAATTGCACATCCCAAGGAATCTTTCTAGATCTTTTCTGCATTTCGGTCGTTCCATATTCATAACTGCCTGTATTTTACAAGGATCAGGAGAGACACCACTTGCATTGAAAATATGACCCACAAAAAGTAATTCAGTCATGAAGAACTTGCATTTGTTTTCATTGAGTTTAATACCATTTTTAAATGCAATTTCCAAAACTTTTCTAATTCTTTCATTTAGTTGCTCGATAGACTCTGCATAAATGCACAAATCGTCCAAATATGGAATTACTCCTTCAATATTTTCAAATAATTGGTTCATTATTCTGCAGAATTCTTCAGGAGCCGAACTCACCCCAAATGGCAGCCTCCTGAACCTATACCGACCGAACGGTGTGATGAATGTGCATAGATCTGAGCTCTCTTCGTCCAAATTGAGCATCCAAAAGCCATTTGAAGCATCTAGTAATGCGAAAAATTTTGCATTTTGCATTTTACTTTTTATCTCGTCAAGAGTAGGCAACTGGTATTTTGGCTGTACTATAAATTTATTTAGTGCTCTTGGGTCTATGCATATCCTGAGCTTACCGTTAGGTCTCCTAACAAGAACTAGATTATTTACCCATTTGGTAGGCTTCTCTACTTTTTCAATTACACCCATTGACTCCATTTTTGATAGTTCTTCTCGTAGTTCAGGCAGTAATGAAAAAGGAACACGTCGTGCAGCTTGTGCTACTGGGACCGCATCCTCACTTAGTTGAATTTTAACAGAGCCGGGCAAGCAACCAAGACCTCCATCAAACAGTTCACTGAAATCATTTTTTAAACTATTAATCATTTCCTGTGTTTTATTATCATGACACATTAAATTATGAACATTTACAAGGTTGGTATTTGCAGCCACAAAATTAAATTTAAGACAAGTTTTGCAACCTAACAGAGTAGGTACTGATCCCTCAATAACAATAAATTTTACATTGTATTTATTTTTGTTAGGATGAATTATTTCTAGCAGACAAGTACCCCTAACTGGAACACTTTTGCCATCAAGTTGTATCACATTCTTATTACATGGCTGAATTTCAAAGTCCTTGACACCAAGTTTTTTACATACCTCACTTCCTATAACATTACATGCAGCACCCGTGTCCATTTTTATTGGGATCTGATTGTTTTTCACCGTGAATTCTTGAGTTATCTCGTTACCTGTAGTAGTATAACCTATAAAAAAATCATGGCCATCTTGATTATTGTCAACCGAGTCGTCAACATTTTCTTCCACCACATTGACATGTTTTTGTCTGTTCCTCCTATTCTGATGGCTAGTGCGGCACATGTTACTAAAATGATTGGCCTTTTCGCAACGAAAACATGTCTTTCCGAAGGCAGGGCAGTTATTAATATCATGTGATTGTCCACAGTTTCGACAATTAGTTATTTTCTTTTTGGTTTTCCCTGTGTAGAAAACATTTTGGTCATTCATGTTGTCATGCTCATTCCGGTTCTCCATATCATCAACATATTTCCTTGATGCCTCAGCACTTAGTAAAAACTGCATAACATAGTCCAGGGTCAATTTTTTCTCATCTTCTGCCATAAGTCTTGTTTTTAGGTTATTATATTTTTTATCAAGTCCAGCTATTATTTTGCTTACTGTGAGGTTTTCTCGCAGTGTATCAAACTCACACGATATTCCTAGGTTAATTACTCTTTGAAAGTAATCTTCTAGCGTCATGTTGCCTTGCGAGATTGTAAAAAACTCGTTTCTTTGAATTATTATAGACTTTCTAGGTGAAAAATAGTCCTCGAATTTCTTTTTTACTACGTCAAATTTTTCCTCATTCGTTATATTAAATGAGTTGTAAATCTGTAAGCCTTTCTGGCCGATGAAATTTAATAAAATACATACGCGACGCTTGTCACTTGCCTCTTCGAGGCCATTAGCCACTAAATATATTTCGAATCTTTGGATCCAATCCTTGAAATTTTTGGATAAGTTCCCACTGAATTGCATTTCAGGGAGCGGCGGTAACCCACCTGATACCATGTTTTGCTGATTGTCACCCATCTTGGATAATAATTAAAGATTTAATATCACTTCACAAAGCATTTTTATTAGCGCTCAAACACGAACAGGGAAGACAGCAGAATGACAGACTTACTTTTTAAAAAGCTTAAAGCTAGTGTTGCCACTAGGCAAACCCCATCAACAGTTTCGTGTTCGATTTATTCGAATGATGATGAGTTCGGGAGTTATGTTGGGTGATTTTCCATTAATTATTTTTTGATGCTTACATTTTCATCTATATTTCACACAAAGTGACGAACTTGAGGAAATCCTGAAATCAAACTCACGATTTACAAAAATTCTAAAATGAGCTTATCCAATCAGATAGACAATTTGGTATATGGTATAAATCTTACACGAAATAACTATTATTATTTTTATTGTTTTTATTCACCCTTTTGTGGGGAAATACGACACTTTATTTTTATTATTATTAAAACATTTAACCAGGTGTCAATGAAAAACCCTAAGTTGGATGACCATAAAAACACTCTTCATCAATTCAAAAATTTCATTAAACATGACAGTTAAAATTTTAATTATTTAAGTGTTTAGTTCAAAATTTTGCTTCACCTATAACAAACGTTAAGTGTAGATGCTCTGTCCATCTATAATTAGGAATACAAATATCCTCTTTAAATTTAAATATTAGGTTAAGTATTTTTGTAATTCCTGTTGATGTTCCATTTAAATAAAATTAAAATTTGTGATCACCGGTAGACAAAGGCCTCACTCAGTTTTTAGACAAGGAATACCATCTTCAATTTAAACTTGCATCAAGGCGGTTTCCTCCCACTTCGCTTCGACTCGACCTTCCCATCGTTCAGCAAAATGGATCTCACCCAAATTAATATAATTAATATAAATTTGTGTTTTAATTACTTTACACACTTTCGTAAGCGTATTTTAATTAGATTCATAAAATTAAACATGCTACAATTAAATTATTGCAAAACTGCGGCAATAATAATGATAAAATGCATAAATTAGAATTATTAGCCCAAAATCCAGATTTTGAATATGAAATGAAATGAAATGAAATGAAATATATTTATTTGCACGCAAACACGGTATGTTACAGCTGTTAAAGTGAAAAAAAGTACAAGCGTGGTGCACCAACAAGTTGGTATGCAAATTTTTTTTAAAAAGAATGAATGAAATATTATTTATAAGGTAATGTCAAATATAAAATGTCAAAATAAAAATGTCAAATAAAACTCTAAATGTCAAATAAAAAAATAAAAAAATCTTAATAAATTAAATGTGATGTATGTCATTTCATATTGGACGCCACCTATTAAAGTCGAAATTTACAAATTCTGTCACACAATAAAAACAATTTATTACAAGCATGTTGTGAAGAAGTTTTTTAAATTTGATTTCCGGTAATAATTTTAGAGAGTCTGGTAAAAGATTGTACAGCTTTACACACATATTTGAACTGTTTCTGGCAAAAGTAGTGGTAGTATGCGTAGTGCTGGCTAACCTGTTAGGGTACCTTGTTCGAAAGCTGTAATTCCTGTTCTCAAAGAGGTTTTGGTTCTTTTTAACAAACATACACGCCTCGTAAATATACATTGAGGATAGAGTCAGGAGATTCAGCCTCCTGAACAGAGGTCTGCATGGTTCTATCGGCCCTGCACCACACATGGCTCTCACACACTTTTTCTGTATAATGAACAGTTTATGGATTTCTACAGAGTTCCCCCACATTATTAGTCCGTATCGTAACGAAGAACACACATAGCCATGGTACGCTATAAGTGCAGTCTTTTCATTGCAAATACTTCGCAGACGGTACAAGGCGTATATAAATCTGTTGATTTTGGTAATGACTGCCTCTACATGCTGTTTCCATGACAAGTGTGTGTCCAGCGTGATACCAAGGAATTTCGTTTCTGTGGACTCTACTATAGGAATGTTTTTAGCTAATATGGTGATGTTTTCTGGTGGTTTGTTTCTATTCATGAACTGTAAGTATGTAGTTTTCTCATGGTTAATATTTAGATTATTGCGCACTAGCCAATCAACAACTTTACTGATGGTTATATTAATTTCTGATTCATAGTCTAGATCAGGGGTTTTGCATATTGAAATAGATAAATCATCTGCAAATAGTGTGGAAGGGTATTGTGTGATGGCTGGTAGATCATTCACGTACAAGATGAATAACAAAGGTCCCAGGATACCACCTTGGGGAACCAAATAGCATACTATTACGCATTTATTCTTAACTATATAAACCTATATAACTTACAACTTAAATTAAAGCTATGTAGGTTTGTACCATAGACAAATTATGTCTCGACGCTATTTAAAAAAAAAAAACAAATAATCAGTTTCAACGAAAGCATAAAAATTCCTACTTAAATACTAGTGTAAAAACAGCGGTACCTGTATAATAATTAAATATGAAAATTAGATCGTTCATCGGTCTGTCGTCGGGCAGAAATATTAGTGTTGGCAACGAAGCAGTTGACCCCCGCATTAAATCCTCAGTCGATGAAACTTTGCTGGGGTATAACATTATATGAGACAAACCTTCTATAAAAAAAATTACAAAAAATCGGTACTTTATATTTTTCATACATTTTTTGTAATTTTTGTATGGAAAAATTAAAACCCCCCGCATTAAATCCTCAGTCGATGAAACATTTGGTTGTATATGTTATGATATATGAGACAAACAAGGTTTGTCTCATATATTGTAATACCCCAGCAAAGTTTCATCGACTGAGGATTTAATGCGGGGGTCTTCATACAACGATCCGCTTCGTTGCCTAGACTATAACGGAGAAGGACTACGCTACTCTGGATCAGCTCACGATCCCTTAGTCACCTTTTAAGACACTTACTGGTGTCAGACACATTTTTTTTTTCATTATAAACAGTGCTAGCACCGTTACAAAAAATGTTTAGAGCAATAAATGACAACTTAATTAAGTCCTACTATGAACTTTCGAAACAAAAAAATATATTTGATTCCCTTATTTGAGAAAACCAAAACACATTTAGATAGCGAGTTTGAGGTTATATAAAGAATATGGAAGCAACCGTAGAGCGCCATCCCACAAATTGATGGAGAATTAATTACACCTCCACCGAGGCGAAGAGTTCCCAGAGGGGTGACCCCATTTCTTTAGTTCCTTGTTAAGTTTCTTAGTTGCAAAGATAAAACGCAATCCATGTATATATCCTTAATTGTTTGTGCATGCAGCTTTTGTTATGTTTGTGAGAAAATCGATAAAATCTACAAATCGCATATATTTATAAGTGCACCTGTTGGGTCCAATGAGCGAAATAGGTTGTTGGTGTTGGTAAGTAAAGAGAAATGTTATGTACTATGTATATAGATTCGTAAATGTGTGACAACCGTCAACTGTCAGTTAATAAATAGCTTGATCAAGGGGCTTAATATCGAGTATCTTAATAACACGCGGCGTACTTCTGAGATATTTTACCTAAAATAGGTACTAGGATCTACTAGGAGGTACTTCTCCCGTGTGGTGCCGGCAAAGAATAGTACCAACCCATACATACCCGTGGGTGTCGTAAAAGGCGACTAAGGGTTAACTGGAGGATGGGCAGCAGCATCCTCCTTTGTATCTTACATCTTACTTACTGCGGTCACCTACAACCGCGGTCCATGGTGCCAGCCGTAACAAGCGGGGTGACTATGGTACTCCCCTCCATATTTTTCCAGCAAAAGCTAGAATTCTGGAGGGAGCTCCGTCCTGTAGTGGAATTTTCAGATGAGGTACTAGGATATAACAAGAAGAGTAGGCATGGAAGTAATAAGGTATAACTCCATAAAAATTAAAACAGGAAATTGAATGATAAGTGTACGCCTGCTTTTAGATAAAGGGTGAAAGTTAAGAAAATACTTATCTAAAAGCCAACTTCTACATTCTATAGAATTTTGACTCAAAAACAGACTCTTGAATACCTAGGTACTTACAAAAATATTTAGTATAATTTCGGTATGAAAATTAACATTTAGAGAGGCACTGTAAATACATGTTGAGGCAAAACAAAAGACGCCTTTTCGACCCCGTGGAGAACGCTGTCTGTCCACAACTTTAGTTTTAGCTTACGGCAATCATAATAAAAATCGTAAGGCATATTACTAAACTCTCGAAAACAAAAATTGCCTACAAATACAAAACTGTTGTGGCTAGGGTTACAGAAAAAGAAAGCTTGTAAAATAAACAAAGAAAAAAAATGAAATTTTAACAGTAAACTTATTTTGTGGTACCTGTCTATTTATTGAAGAAGGTTGGCCCGATGGCCAGCTAGATAAGCCTTCTGGCAAAGCCAAAGTTTAAGCCATGAAATTGCTACAGTAATCATTCATGCTAAAGCAGTATGCATACGAATAATTTTATTTTATCGGTCGACATCAGTCTCTAGCACAGGTACAGTCAACGTTTGCATTACCTGACCCCCCAGTAAGTAAAATGGTATATTACGTTCTGGAAAGCGCCATCTATAGAGTAAGTTGAAAACTATGCGCCCAAACCTGATCTGAGCTCGGTACTCGGTCAGATCGTATTCATTTTACTTATTTTGTGTTTTCTTAGATTCCATTAAACTATAATTATGTTTTTATAACAAAAACAATTTAATGAGGTTGTTGCGTATCGAACCCGATTCGTTATGATTAAGGCAACACCTTTAACCAATGCGCTATTAAGCTTGTTGAGAGTTTGACGAAATTTGTCATCATATGTTTTGATCAGCTATGATAGCAGAGCAAGTGACATGAAGGTAGTTTGCTAACAATATTAGGTCTTTACCTATGAAATTGCCGTTTTGTATGGCGAATTTTAGGTAAACTCAATTTTCAGTACTAACATTTTTGCATTTTTCTTAGGAATTATAAATCCAATCTTTTTTATTTTTTTAAGCATTATTGGGAAGACATTAAGCTAACAGAAGCTTAAATTTGATTTTTGAAAAATATTATCTGTAAAAAAATATAACAAATCTAATGATGAAATTGGACGACAATCAAGACGAACAATTTTCGAACCTTAAATTTTATATATCAAACTAAGAATAAAAACTTTATTTTATGCGTAAATTAATAAGCTTGAAGTCAACTTTCAAATATAAGTTAAATGAAAAAAATTGCATTAGTATTATAGGAATTATGATCTCATTAATCTGTAAGAAAATTTCGGCAATTTCATAGGTAAAGACCTATTATACAATGAAGGTAATTTGCATCAGGATATAAATCAAAATTCGCTTTGAGATGCTCTTAGTCACACGATTGCTTCAATTATTTATCATGTGTCATTTCATTAAACTGATTTTTAAAGTGCAAAATTATAACACTATGGGAATAATAGTAATAAAAGTATTTCTGGAAAGTTTAATATCACAGTAAGTAGAAAATTTGTGCAAAATAAATAAAGTAAGAGTGAAGTATTGTGGTGTTCTCATAATGTATTTGTTTTCTCCTTTTATTAGAAATAACGGTGCGTTTGTGGGTTCGACAATACGAAAAACTGGCGATGTTAATGAAGCAACAGCAAAAGAACATCGTCATCATGATATTGTCAAAGTTTACCCCGAGGATGTAATATAACATATCGAAATCGAAAACATCTTCGTCAGCTGCACGAAAAAATTAACTGTCCGTAGCTCATCGTGAAGCAAGACTTAAAAATTTTGATTGAGAGAACAAATACACTTTACTAAAGAAATAAAATTAATTTCGGATAAAGATGGATGAAAATCTAGTGGAGTAAACATGTCAACCAACCCAGGAGGAACCTTTGATCTTGCAAGTCTTAATATCTTTATATTTTGGATTGTTTTCTTTTGTTATGAATTTTTATTTTGTATATTTTTTTATAGAATCAATACAGAAATCTCGAAAGATATAGATTGTAATACTTAGAGCCGGTTCCCACTATGTCGGATGTCGGATTCCGATTTTAATCGGGTGTCGGTGATCTGTTCCCACTTGTCGGATGTCGGATTCCGATTTGAACAGCTGCCATACAAAACACACGATATTTCTTGTCGGATCCGACACAAAATCGTTGTCGGACGAGTGTGAACAGCTTCATATAAAATGCTCTGCTACTGGAACCTCCGATTATTAATCGGATCCGACACACGACAAGTGGGAACCGAGCCTTACATGTTGGTTCTTTTGAGATAAAAAACGATGATTCTTTAGTGTCTAGTTTTAAATGAAATTTTTAAAATAATTATATTTTGTTTGCTTTAACACCATATTACTTAAACTATGAATTAATATTAAAATTAAAAGAAGTGAATAAGAGACAAAAAATATACATAGCTCAGACTCGACCCGTGAGCTCAATGTTTGTCATGCAACCGCTAGAACCACTACGCCAGGCAGGCTATAGAGAAGGTGCATGAAATAAGCATACGTATTTTCGGTTATGAGGGCCTTATTACGTCTTATTACGTAGTTCTATTATTCAAAAATAGATGACACTATTTCGGACAGTGGCCTGGTTGCGTAGGCTGTTTAAACAGTTCCTCAATTTCTCGAAAGAGCGCTTTAGGGGAGCGCGCTAGGGGGGTGAGTTAAATAAGGAGCAGCCTGTACAGGTTTTGCCTAGTTTGGGATTAGCTCACTTTGTTTTGTGTGAATTGTCCGAAAAAAAAAATAATATAGGCTGACTTTAAATTAGTTCTTGATAGAAAAAGGTATGAATGTACTCATAATACTGAATAACTTTATCCAAGGAACATAGGTCGAAATACGAAAATTTGACCTCCCATAGAAACTGCATCAGCTGATAGCACATTTTGCATGGGAGGTCAAATTTGGTTTTTCGTATTTCGACCTATGTTCCTTGAGAAAAGTTGTTCAGTATCATGAGTACATGCATATCTTTTGCTATCAAGAACTTATTAAAAGTCACCCTATATATTAAAAATAAACATCAGATCATCGTTCCGATACTTTGGTTGACATTATAATTGTCGTAAATTAGTGTTATTAAAATACATACGCTTAAGTATATTCATCATTCGACACATATTTCGAGACGCTAAATCTGTCGATCCGCTCAATCTAACATGAAACAGCTTTTAATGTTTGTTTGTCACGATTTTAATAAAACTGTGGAAGATTTTCTAAACGTCTAAATTACAACGTCCGATATCGGGCACCGGACCAGAGAGGTGGAGAGGAGCGTACTGTAGATAAGAGTGCCACCTCTGCTCGAGGGTATAATAGCCATACTGAGGGCCCTTGTCGCTACAGTAGACAAAAGAAACTTTTTGACCGTGGGATAATTGTTATATGTGTGGTTGACTAAAAGTGAGGTAGAACGCGAAGCACCACAGGTTTTCATGGAAGCTTCAAAATTAAGAATATCATCCATTTACTTGCGATTCGTGAAAGGCGCCTGGATAGCCTCGTTGTTTTTGTATTTTGCAAGATTTCTTTCTAAATTATAACTTGGAATCTCCTCTCTTCCCTTCGGCCGCCTACGAAACGAAAGCTACGTAATTCCTACATTTCCTATATTTAATCGTTTCTGGGGTTCTACAGACGAACGGATGGACGCTTTTTAGTGTTCACGGAACACTTAAAGGATCAGTTTGTTGTCCGTCTGTCTCTGTCAAGGCCCTTTTTCTCACGAACGAGTAAAGGTATCAATAATAATCTATAGATATTCGAGGGTGTGAAAATGTCAAGCTTCTTCAAGTCTTCAACAACATAGTCAAAAGATACGGCCAGTTTTGTCTCCAACACCATAGATTACTAAACCAAAACCAAAACCAAAACCTTACAGGGTATTTTCCGTTGACTTAGAAACATTAAATTTAGCAAGAAACTAGGTTCCATAGCCGATCCAAAGGAATAATATAAAATAATTGAGGATTACAACTTTACTTACAACCAACTATAACCAATGAAGGTGATCTCCCGTTTCAAGTAAATACATAATTAAAGAGGGGTCAGGTTTGAGTGGACAAGGAGTTTTTAAAATCAAAGGGCAAAACTACGGAACCCTTATTGCGCGAGTCCGACTGGCACTTGGCCGTTTTTTTAATATGTTGCTTTTTTTTCGTTTCAAGGCAATATAGCGCATTCAAGATAAGTTTGGCTATGACGATTATTATCTGCGCACAGGTGTCAATGAAAGATTCGCTCGCATGCCGTGCTCATCCCCGCGACTCATTTTTTGACCTCTGCGCATTAACGGTCACAGCAAGAGTTATTTTGTACGCCGTATACCATCTGATTCAAACCAGCAAGTGTAACGTGTAACTTGGGACTGCCGTATAGTGCTGTCCGAACTTTGTTCTGGAACTAACTTTTACACAAACCGAGCAATTTAAGTTCCACCACGAATCACCATTGAGGGAAATGGTGCGAATTTCTATGCGATACAAGTTTAGTGCTTTAAAACAGGTACGTTAGCATCGTAGCTAGTTTATAGTTACCTAGTACCTACTTATACAATGTGTCTGGTGACCGACTGCACCAACTTAAACGGTAGATTCTAACCATGAAACTGAACCACTTTTCCCAAGGAACATAGGTCGAAATACAAAAAAAAACAGCTTCAGATATGGTAGCACATTTTGTATGGTCGAAATTTGTTTTTCGTGTTTCTACCTATGCTCCTTGGGAAAAGTTGTTCAGTTTCATGGTCAGAATCTAGCGTTTGAGTTGTGCAGTCGTTGTGCGTCGAAAGATAACCTTTTTAATCAAGTTTTGTGAGCTTTTAAGTCTTTGATCAGACTTAAAAAAAAGCTCACAAAACCTGACTAAAATGTTGGCATCTGAATTATCCAGGCAAGGCATCTGTTTTGTATGTCGACAGTGGTCATGTGTAGTCTCATTTCTAGCCTTAGTGAGGAAGACCAAGGACAAAAGAAGAATGCAACTCATACAATGTAATAGGTCTTTACCTATGAAATTGCCGAAATTTTCTTACAGATTAATGAGATCATCATTCCTATAATTCTAATTCAATTTTTTTCATTTGTCTTATATTTGAAAGTTGACTTCAAGGTTATTAATTTACGCATATAATAAAGTTTTTATTTTTAGTTTCATAATATAAAATTAAAGGTTCGAAAATTATTCGTCTTAAATGTCATTTGTTATATTTTTTTACAGATAATATTTTTCGAAAATTAAATTTAAGCTTCTGTCAGCTTAATGTCTTCCCAATAATTCTCGAAAAAAAAATGGATTTATAATTCCTAAGAAAAATGCAAAAATGTTAGTACTGAAAATTGAGTTTACCTAAAATTCGCCATACAAAAAGGCAATTTCATAGGTAAAGACATATTATAAGGGACAGTGTACCGAAAACTGAAAGGGCGTGTTCAATCAACGAAACTGATCAACACATTGCTCACTCAGATCACACAGCGAGTACGATATGGCTGCGATATAATAATACGCATGTACGAAGGTTTGTGGAGGCATGGGGAGAATCTACGAGTATGTAGCTAGGTCTCATTTCTGAGAAAATTTGATTTTTCCATCTCCGTTTTGAGCAAAGCTGCATCTTTCAGGTATTCTGAAATAGTGTCAAGATATATAGACAAAAGTGGAAAAAATATGTAAGTATAAAAATAAGTCTCAAGAAAAATAAAACCTTGGAATTGGCACATAGTGAACAATCCAACAACATTTTAATAAAAGTCGGTCATCAATCATGCGACCGAAAACGCAATAAAAATGACAAACGTAATATGAAATGCAATTTGTGCGTGTAATTAATTACAACGATACATTTCATGGATTTTTATTCATTATTCATTGTTGACAAACCTTTAGAAAGCCATAGAATTGAGAAAAAAATATTCTAATGCAAAACAGCAAAAAAAACGGCGGGACTTTTTTAATTATTAGAGGCACAGCAGACGAGCGGCGGGCATACGCGGGCAATGCTTTTTGTCCTGACAGCCCGCCAGTCAGTCACAGTCATTGTCCTCCAGTGTGGCTGGTAAATATCAGAATAAAAATCAAACTTATAATTTTTCAAAATTTCTCTACGTTTTAAACTAAATAACAATAAATCTGAACAACCTTTTCGACTGGATAACTCTTTGCATTGAACAACTATTTAAGCTGTTTTCTTTCCAAACCAAAGATTTTGGAAAATACGCGCATAGAAACGGAGCGTTTACCTCATATCAATGCCGGCTACACTCATAGAGTAAAAATATTGGGGGCATAGAGTAACACGATTTTCGCGCGCAAAGCCTGCGCGGTTTGACGCGTTGCTCTTAGTATTGGGGGGCTACACTACTGGCGGACTGTCAAGACAAAAAGCCCTGCCCGCGTATGCCCGCCCCTCCATCTGCTGAGCGCTTTATTAGAACAATAGTTATGTCAGTCGGGGAGTTCATTTCTCATTTTTTGTATTTTTTTTTCTAGTGATGATATAGTTTTGATTGTAAATTTTCGTGTAATGTGATTTACTTTTTACCAGTTAATCAAGGTATTTTTGAAGTTGCTGAAGTAATATTTTATAACCGGTTATATTGAAGACTTATATAACGGAAAAAAACTACCACGGACATAATTCGTAAGTTATTCAGTGCATATGATGGAAGTATGGAGTATGTCGCGTCTCTAGGGTCCACCATGAATTATGGATCTCGCGTCAACGCACACTCGCTTACTTGAGTGCGATTTGAGTGATTCTGGCAAGTATGAGTTGTCGCATATATATTGATATACTATTCCAGTCGCTAAGTAAAAGTAAAGGAAGGTTATCTAGAATCAATTGCGAATTTAATGTAATTTTGTGATGTTGTGTTAGGACCACTGGTTAGGACAGTGTGGGGTATAGAAGTTGTTGACCTTGAGGAGCCTGTGGAAACTTGGGGGGTGGGGGGCAAAAACCTCAAAAATGTCGGTCTTTTTTTAGATTTTCGCTTATATCTTCTAACCATGCGCTTCTCTAGAAAAGTGTTGTTGAATACGAGTACGACTCCATAGTGGTATTTAACTGTATTATGCGAATTATGCTAATGCATGCTGTCCTGTCCCGTGTGGTGCCGGAAAAGAATAGTACCGTCCCATACATACCCGTGGGTGTCGTTAGAGGCGACTAAGGGTTATAAACTGGAGAACGGGCAGCAGCATTCTCCTGTGTGTCATACCATTATAATGCGGTCACCTACAACCGCGGTCCATGGTGCCAGCAGTAACGCTGACAAGCGAGGTGACTATGGTACTTCCCCTCCACTTTTTCCAGCAAAAGTTATAATTCTGCATAGCTTCCTGTCCTGAAGTGGACATTTCATGG
Organism: Athrips mouffetella; assembly: GCA_947532105.1. Lineage (NCBI taxonomy): Eukaryota > Metazoa > Arthropoda > Insecta > Lepidoptera > Gelechiidae > Athrips > Athrips mouffetella. The sequence continues at coordinate 2,311,676 of OX383964.1, read as the reverse complement.
GATGTTATGGTGATGATGCATGCTTCTTCACCAATAAGTACGAGTATTTTGTAAGGAAATATTTTTAGTTTGTTATTAGATCATGAAACCGAACAGTTTTTCTTCAGAGCCAAAGGTCAGAAAAAAATCTTATTGGTGACGAGAGCTGGTAAAAACGAAACTTCACCGGTTGTGTTGTGTCGCTGTGAGGTTTCGTGTCTGTCGGTCCATTACAAATTGTATTTCGGTGAGTATGTGCATGAGCTCCATGAGCGTATTCCGCCATCCCCCTTGTTCCAACGTGAGTTCAGTCAGACCTCGTCTTTGTCTCTAGGGCTAGAATTGAACTCAAGACACAGAATAAAGTAATAGTACTGTCATACAGAACGGACACTCTCGGCCGCCCTTGCAACCCCACCCCCGCTCCCCTTCCCCCGTCGTTCCCCCTGGAGTGCCCAAGAGCGAAAATAGGAACTGAACAATTTCTCTCAAGGAATAACTTGTATAAAAGAAGTACTTCCTAGATTCAGTTGCTATGGTATTCTTTTATTTAATAATTTGACCTTTCTTCCTAAAAGTCGACGGTTCTTTATAGTATAAATCTACATTTTAATTTTTCGGGTGATACAAGTATCTTTTCTCACCCGATATTTTATCAATCATCCTGGGTTCTGCTCTGCTCCAGTCGTCTTAGCTACGACGTAGCATGATCGTAGCGCATTTGTAGCATCCTCGTAGCCAACGCTCGTAGGGCTTGAGTTGGGACCCAATTATGTATTCGTAGTGCATTTCTAAAGCTTTATATCATTTATTACTCTTTAGATACACCTTTAATTAGCTGTTTATAAAGTACAAAAATAATGTAAAAAAATTCATTACTTTTAATTTTATATATTTTTTTTATTAAAGAAAAACAGTTTATTGTTTATCAAAATAATGACAACTTCGAGGAATTCACGGCCTTAATAACTAACATGTAAACGCTAGTAATTAGTACAGTCAGCCGCACATCAGTGGTAACACTTTGACATTGCAAGTGGCTTCTGGTTTCTAGAGTTTGTAGCATAGCTCTGGTTCAGCTTATATTGATTTGTTGACACTTATTTGCGGGCGTAAGTATGGTCAGTATCAAAACTTTAAACTTAGGTTTCCAAAATCACTACACAATCTACATTATATGCTTTACTGGTATAATGATTTTGGAAATCTCAATTTTCTATCCTGACTGTACCAGCAAATTTGTTAGCAGCTCACTAAGAAACCGCTTCATCTGCACGTTAATGTTATTGCACCTCTAGCAAGCAACGGAGCAGAATTAAATGGTATGCCATTAGTACTGCCGTAGGTAGTGTTAAATGTGGAGTTCTACGTTAGAATAACAAATAGATACAGTCAAGTGCACAGCCAACCGCACGTCAGTAGAAACACTTGCTTTACGTGTAAACTTAGTTGAAAATTTAGTCAAATAAATTTTAATTTGATTTCCTAGCAACCACACGAATACCGTAAGAGTTCTAGAGTGGCGACCACGTTTTTTTTTATAGAAGAGGGAGGCAGACGAGCAGGCGGGTGTAATAGGACAAGCCTGCCGCTAATAAAAATAAAATACCAACCATATTTTTTTTATCATTTCAATAGAAATAATAAAAAAAATATATCCTTTGCCCTTCAAACCGAAACACAGCAGTGCAAACACTGCTGCTTCACGGCTGTAAAAAGCAAGGGGGTGGTACTTCCCCAGACGGACTTTCCACAAAAGCCCTACCACGTCTAAGAAAGGCACCCAAAGTGTTTTTAAATAACAACGTTTTGTTGCCGGGATATTGTTGAGTTTATTCGAACAGAAGTTCAATAAATGTTTGTTGTATAAAATGTTTCGTGGTTGATAATTTTACCAAAGAGCAATATTTTACTGAAAAATATCTAAATTATTTTTTTTTTCGTTTATTCCAACGGCAACGGCCAAAGTCTATTTTGCGGCCATAACACTAAAACCAGAGTATATTTGACGGAAACAATAACATTGTTTTACAAACTTGTTTGTTCTGACAGCTTTAGGGCGAGTTGCACCATGTAACTTATCCGTAACCGGATATACGCGTCTTGCACTCTTAGTCGATTTATTTTCTACGTAAATATGATACCTACCTACCTTTTAATGCTAATTTGTTAACCAGTATATTTTGTATGCCAGCACCACATGTGATTATTATTCATATTTGCGCGTATGGTGCCGACAAAGAATAGTACCAACCCATCTCTACCCGTGGGTGTCGTAAGAGCCGACTAGGGGTTTAAGAACCGGAGAAAGGGGAGCAGCATCTTTCTGTGTATCGTTCCCTGTGGTACCATCTTACATAGTGCGGTCACCAACAACAGCGCTCGCCAGCCGCAACGCTTAAAAACGTGGTGACTATAGTAATCCCCTTCCAAAGTATATCACGCGTTTTGCTGGAATTCTGGAGGGAGAGCTCCCTGTTTTGCATTGAAAATTTCATGGGATATTGTGATTTCGTATGAGAAGTTTTGTATGTTCACACAATTCATACCACGCGGGTGTATTACGGGCAATGCCTGATATTATGATAGCTCACTAAAACTCAACTAAACCAACACAACGCTTTCTTACGCTACATACGTCTCGTTAATGGCCACTAATTTCTCAACTATTTATGATATGAGGGAACTTCCCGCGTAATTAAAAACTTGGCTGCGCTCCCGACCGCATACACGTCGCTGGATTTAACAAAATGTTGGCTTTTCATGAAGTGCCGCTGTTTATTTGCTCCTTTGGGCTTTCGATGAAATCGAAATTCAAACGCCTTGATTCAAACGATCTAAACTAAAAAAAACATAAATTTATGATTTTTCGAGATCGATATTTGCATCCATACCTCTACTTGCGAGGGACCCAAACTTAAAAAAAAGGCATAATCGTTCAGTCAGCAAAACAACTTTTCCTAAGAAAGAAAATGACAAAAATAAATAGGGATAGCTTTGTATGGAACGGTAATGACTTTTAATGTCTCAGGAGATGCTTATGTGCGAAAGTTGTTCAGTTTCGTCGATAGAACATGCCTCGCCTTTATTACATACCCCGAAACCCTGCGTATTTGCTAGGTTAGCTATGAAATAACCGATTTCTATAGCAGCCTGCGACACACACTCTGCACAGGCTTAACAAATGGTTTACGTGACGGTTGTTCCAGTGGATAGGTACTAAGCGCTCTAATCTTGGTCTTAGCTCACTACCTACGGTTCTTGAGTCACATTCTAAGTAGATGTCGTGTATATTTTGTATCTAACTAATATTGTCGCAGTTATGAATCGAATGTAAGGTAGTTAGGTTTTTAAAGATAAACCTAATTTTTTTTATATTTTATACAATAACGTCATAAAAAAATATTACACCGGGTTTCTCTAATCTACTAAGAATATAAATCTGGACAGCTTTCGAAAAGAAACATGGGTCGAAGGTCTAAAAAATTTTTTTTGAGCCAGCGCGATGACGTGGCAGTTTGAATGTTTGTCTTATTTTTAGGGCTCCGTACCTCAAAATAAAATAAAACGGATCCCTTATAGGATCACTTTGTTGTCCGTCTGTCTGTCTGTCAAGACCCTTTTTCTCACGAACGAGAAGAGGCATCAGGTTGAAATTGATAACGAATTTTAAGGTACATAAACCACACAAGATCTAAAAATTTCAATTTTTTCAACGACGCAATCAAAAGATATGGCTTTTTGTGTCCTCATCTCCATACATTTATGCAAGAAAGCAAAACCTACAGGGTACTTCCCGTTGACCTAAAATTATGAAATTTAGCAAGAAGCTAGGCCTCACAGTACAAATAAAGGGAAAAGTCTAAAATCATTAAGTATTTCAATTTTTCTCACAAGTAATAGTAACCAATTAAGGTGAGCTCCCGTTTCAAGGACTTGTCTATAAAAGAGGGGTCAAGTTGGATGGTCGTGGAGTTTTTAAAATCAAAGAGCAAAAGCTTTTAGCAACGGCTAAATAAAATAAGATATCATATGGTAGATAGGTACGGAACCCTCAGGGCGCGAGTCCGACTCGCACTTGGCCGGTTTTTTGTTATATTACTCCTCATAGCCTGTAAAAGAATATCAGGTAGTCATTTGGAACAGTCAGTTGGCGTTTAATATGTGCTCCAAAGTTTCAAAGCGGTGTGAATCATGTGGCCAGAATGTGAGAGTGAAATCGTAAAAGGCGGTGAGATTGAGAATTCTGCATCACCGTGACGCACGATTTTCTCCTTCCCTTGCGAGATGTAAGGTGCTTATTGCGTCCTACCTGCAATGCAACTAACTAGGGACGTTCATCTAAACATGTCTTAGAAATGAGTGAGAAACTTGATTAAAAACGTAAAATCATATTAATATATCTGAATTTTTAAACAAACAGATTGCAGTTGTAAAAAACGCAATAATCGTTAGAAACTTTTACGTTTTTCATTTTGCTCCTTATCGGTATGTAGGTACAGTAGTATAATAGTATATTTTTTAAACAGTGCGACGAAAATGTATAAGCATGAGCGCAAACGACGTCTTAAGTTTTCGAAGTTCTTGTACATAAGAAAGTTGAAAGATACAAGTCTAATGGGAAGAACCGCATTGCTTGCTTAGCATGCAATCACTGTCTCTGTTAGTTGTGTCTCGATCTTAAAGCCCAATTAGCAAAAAAACAAATAAACACATCAACAATGTTGAAATGGCAGCAGCATCTATATTCTAGACATGTTAATCTATAATAATATAGATCTATAAAGACATGTTTTTTCATGATTTACTGCAATATTTATTTTCAGTTTCAGATTTGGTGGCGCAATTTCAGTTTCCTGGCATTCAAAACTAGGATTACCAATATGTTAGTAAATATTGTTGTTAATCCTGGATAAAAAACAAATTATTATATCACATTGCCCTGTTATTTGATATTTTCACTTTATTTTTCGTAAATAAAAAAATAAGCCACTGAAATTTACAAAAAAGGCATATATGTTGATATTCACCATTTCGATCCCGTCCCTAAATTTGCACATCAGAACTGCCTAATCTTGCGAGGGATCTCAAAAGCAAGCTCTGAAAGGGCCAAGGGTGTCTCGTCTCGACGCCTGATGAAAAACACGCTCAAGTGGCCCGCCACTAGCTTAAATATTCACTCTGCGCTTTGTAGCTCGCGATTGGTGAAAATTCTAGGCCTGTACTTATTAGCTTCGAATGTGAGATGAAACTTTAGCCACTTTGCCCAGACTTAACTAATAATAACAGTATTAACAACCCGATATACAGCGTGATTTTATTTCACTAAAAAAAATTAGGTCGAAATACTGCATTAGCTGATAGCGCATTTTGTATGGGAGGTCAAATTTGGTTATTCGTATTTCGACCTATGTTCCTTGGGAAAAGTTGTTCAGTTTCATGGGCAAAATCAGCCCTTAATTTTTTTCTGGTGAATAAAAAATCATGCTGTATACGTACCTATAATAGCACAGTCAGCAGTCTCTACATTGAGTCAGGGTCAGACAAGTCGGCAAAAACTGAAAGGGCATGGTTAGTCGACGTAACTGAACAACTTTCAGTAAATAAAACTTTCAGGAAATAATAAAAAAAACCGGTCTCCATACAAACTGTCAAATGAAGTTTGCAATATTGAATGGAGGCCGATTTTTTTATTCACTGAAAGTTTTATTCATCGAAAGTTGTTCAGTTGCGTTGACTGATCATGCCCTTTCAGTTTTTGAAAAACTGTCCTATCTGATGGAAAATATTTCGTAACGAAAGCCATATAGTGGTAACTAAAAAAAAGTTGTAATAACCGGTACTTCCACTCTGATCAACTCAACAGATCAACTAGTTGATCAGAATGGAACTCGATTGTGACATTTGTTCTCATCCAATCAACTACTACATTAATGTTACAATAAATAAAAATAAATTCTATGTAGGGCAAGTTATATTTTTTCGTTTTATGTTTTATTTATACGCAATTATAAAATGTGGCATTAAATGAACCGAAATACTTTTTACTCTATTAATGAACCCACAGACCTACACAAGAATTCGCTTATAAAAAAAAATTCAAGCGGCGTTTCTTCGGCGCCCCGCCGCCACAGCGTGAATGTCTATATATTATATGTCTATCCACCGAGGCGCAGGTGAAATCGTGTGTACTTGGCTTTACGAAGGAAGTCTATTCCACCGTGAGACATCATTATAAGACATAGTATGACTGCCAGTAAACACCAGTTCCTACCGCTACACCCAGTTCATCATCGTGTTCTACCACCCAGTCTGAAAACCCTGATGGCCCTTAGAAAATAGCACCCTTGTAATTGTCATGGTGTAAGTAAATAGGGTGCAGAGTGTATAAATCCAAGATACGTCAATGGTATAAATTGGTAGCAATAAAAATTGACAAAGACATGTCTGAACTCTATGGTTTATACAGGAGGATTTAAACAGTCAATAAATAAAAAGTACGGACACAATGAATTAAAAAGAATTGAAATTCCTCGTGTCCGTACTAGTCAGGACATTAGTACGGACACGAGGAAACTCCCGACGCAAAACACAAGCCACGAAAGGATCTGGCTTTTGCAACATTACTATTGGAAACAAACAAAATGTCCCACTAGTTCGGTCAACGGAACTAGTGGGAATAAACGACGATCACAAAAAAACCCGCCAGTTCAGTGAACACAACTACTCAAAAAAACTAGTGGGAATAAACGACGATCACAAAAAACCCATTAGTACGGTGAACAGAACTACTCAACAGAACTAGTGGGAATAAACGACGGTCACGTCTAGACGTAGTCATAATCTGAATCATCTATCGAGAAAATCAATTTCTTTAAAAAAAAAATAGGGCAAACAAATTAAGAGAACACATCATAATATGAGGTCTCAGTTCAGTTGCAGATACTTTTCTATACGGTTCTATCTCTGGGTTTTGTGTCACTTTATTTTAACTTAAATATAACTATAATAACCATGTTTATTGCCCTGTATAAAACATTCATGTCATAGAAAAACTGCGACAAGTGGGAACGAACTCGCAAGAGGTTACAAGCTTATTTATTGTGCAGTGTGTATTTGAGTTTAATTTGCAGAGTGTATTAACGCCTTGAAGAAGTGACGACTCAGGTGCTCAATGTTCTTTTATAGAAGGAAAATTTTAAGAAGAAATAAAAGGCAGACTGCTCAAAATCACAGTAAAATTTTATTCTTAACACTTCATTGGTATCTTATAAAAAAAATATCGTCGTCAACAGAAACATAAGTTCTTCTCGAGGTTCTTCTTAACTAAAACATGCAATCACCGAGCACATAACGTATAGAGACGGAACATGCGTAAATTTTAAAAAGATAATAAATAATAAATAAAAATAAATCTGCTAAATTTTTGGTCAAATTAGGGCTCGAGTTCAATTTGGTGAAAAGATAAAGGTTCTGTTTCATTAATTTATCTTATTAACTAGCTATTGTGTGGCAGTTAGTGGAGCTACACACATGTTCGATTCGGCATGTTCGGTTCGGCTTTTTCTTAGAACTTGAGTTGACTGTTGTACGAAAACAGCCGAATCAAACATGTGTATAGCTCCCTTATGGGCTCCATTACGAGAGTTTTACAGCAAAAGTCTCTCTTCCACTAACTAAAATGAACTAACTAAAATCGAGACAATTATTTGTTTATGAATATTTTATTATAATTATTCCCGTTGACACATTGCTATTATCTTGCATATAACACGCGAGCAGTACATTCACCAACGGCTAAGTCGGCGTCCACTTAACCGCCTCAGCACAGACCAGCAACTGGTTTGTATTGAAAAGAGTGGATAGCTCGAGTCTCCGCGTTGACTATTTTCACTTCTAAATTTAAATTGTGCTGTGTGGCACATGTTGTGTGATGGCTTTTAGAAAAAAACCGGTCAAGTGCGAGTCGGACAATGCACTGAGGGTTCCGTACCACCACATAATTGTATTAGTTGAAATTTCAGTAAGTTAATGTGCTAGATTTTTTGAGTCCGACACGCGCTTGACCAAATTTTATTATTTGTTATTATTTTATAGCTTATGAACTAACATATCAATTTAAAATTTTGTAAGTGCTCCCGTTTTTAAAATAGAACTAAAACAAAAATCGCCTCCTTGACCATCCAATTTGACCCCTCTCTTATATGAATGTCTTGAAACGGGAGCTCACCACAATTGGTTACCATTAGTTGTGAGAAAAGTTGTAATATTTAATGATTTCAGACTTTTTCCATTATTTGTACTGTGAGACCCAGCTTCTTGTCAAATTTCATAATTTTAGGTCAACGGAAAGTACCCTGTAGGTTTTGCTTTTTTGCATAAATGTATGGAGATGAGGATATAAAAAGCCATATCTTTTGATTGCGTTGTTGTAAAAAATTGAAATTTGCAGATCTTGTGTGGTTCATGAACCCTAACATATGGTATTAATTTCAACCTGATACCTCTACCCGTTCGTGAGATAAAGGGTCTTGACAGACAGACAGACGGACAACAAAGTGATCCTATAAGGGTTCCGTTTTTTTCTTTTGTGGTACGGAACCCTAAAAACCGGACAAGTGCGAGTCGGACTCGCGCGCCAAGGGTTCCGATATATCTATAGTATTTTTGAAAGCAATAAAGTCCATTTTTAGAACCGCAAAACTAAATTTGTTTGTAAAGGTTTTTTGCAGATTTATAAAAACTTGTGCCACTTAGAAAGATAGTTTTTTTTACTGTAATATTTACATAAACTTCTATTGACTGTAATTAAGTCAAATTTTTCCTTTGACAAACTTCGGAGATAAGAGGGGTGGGGAATGGTATTTTTTTTTACATTTGTCCTCACAACTTGAAAACTAAGTTATAAAAAAATATAAAAATATATTTTACAATGTACAAGTAAAGCCCTTTCATATGATACCTCACTCGACCTAGTAACGGTAATTTGAAATTTTGCCCCCCCTCCCTATTCCGGCCCCCTTTACAGTAATAATAATATTTTTTTTTATTCTTTCATGTGCAATTAAGTTGGGCAACCAAATTCTACAACTACTCCAAATTTCAAGTCGATAGCATTAGTGGATGCTGAGATATAGAGGTGTGGCAGACAGACGGACAGACAGACAGACAAAGTCGAAACATAAGAAGAATAAAGTTTTTGATTTTGTCACTGTCTGAACAAGGTGTTTGATTTCTGTATTTAATTAATTTAACATGGCGCAGTCGGTAGGATTAATTTAACACTACATAACAAAACGTTTTTTTAACGTCGTAATGAGGCTTGGTGGTGCGGATCTAGGCTTATGGACGCCGACCTTTAACGAGCAAAATAAGTGTCGATTATTCTCTATAGCGTTTTTTACTATATGCTCGGTGTACACAACCGATAAGTGAGGTAGGTCACTTATAGTCTAGCTTCCTACCATCAGCTGTAGGTAAATAGGCAATTTATACCACTTAAATACTTAAAATATTATAATTGGCATGCAATTATAATTTAAACTAAAAATGCTCTTATTCAAATTAAGTACTGCATGTCTCTCAAAAACGAGAGAATTTACAAGATCCAAAGATGGGATTTTTGTCTATATGGCCGATATATTTTACATCTGTCTATTCCATTGTGTACACTATGCTAGTGCCAGTATGTTCCTGTATGTGGTGGGTCCAGTCTTCTATATTATCAAAAACCTGTAAAGAAATATTTTAGTTGTATCATCAAACCATCACATGAAACGTCCACTGCAGGACAGGGAGCTCCCTCCAGAATTCCAGCGTTTGCCTTGGAGGTTACAATGCTGAAAACAGTGTTAACAATGTGGAGGGGAAGTACCATAGTTACCACGCTTGTTAGCTTTGCAGCTGGTACCATGGACAGTGGCTATTGGTGACCGCAGTAAAAAAGATGGCACGATACAAGAGGACGCTGCTGCCTATCCCTAATTTTTTCCATCGTAAAGTAGGCACTGTACACCTATTGTACTTCGGAGAGTGTGCTCAAGAGTTTCATCAGCTTATTTCGCCATCCCAATACTACCTTCGTGAGTCCAGACCCACCGTAGGATATCATCCACACTTAGTTTATACTTTTCCACATATTCGCACAAAACCTTCAAACCTTTTATAAGACGCAAAGTTATTAGTGGAATTCTCTGCCTGAATATGTGTCCCCGAGTTCTTACTACCCGAACCTATTGAGTAAATAGACTTCTTCTGGGCAAGCTCGTCCATCGTTAACCTCATTTCTGTCCTCAGGAATAGATCGACGTCAACAGCAAGCCCATTGACCTCAGATCATACGTGCCATAGATCATGAAAGATGCTTCAACATCCACTATCCACGATGATACAACATTCAGCTCTGCAAGGGCTTGCCATCCATCCCGCACAACAAGACCGTTTAAGAACATGCGATGTCATTATCTCTCTCTGCCTGCTATCGACATGTAGCCGACTTCACATGTGGTTAACTTCACATCATGCTCGCTGACGTTCGATTGGTTGGACTCTGTCGGACGCTGCGCTACTAGCCAATGAGAAAGATGAATGTAGTATTGTCCACCAAAACAACTTAAGCAACCATACTATTGACTGCCAACATATCCAAATACTTGACTAGTATTATAAACAATTATATTTAACTGCAAGTATTTACTATAAGTTTAAAAAAGCCAACAAAAGGGAATAATGTATAAATTGACTCACGCTGTCACAGTACTGGCAAGGACAGAGCTTCGGATCATGCGATTCGATGTGCGCTTTGAACTGCTCCACGCGAAGGAATCCCATACCGCAAGTGTCGCAGATCCACGCCAGGGAGCTTAACTGTACAATCAGTAGTAGGTTAGACTGTTGTCAGTCAGTATCTCGTCAATAATAGCTAAAATATCTAAGTACTGCTAGACTGCTGCCTATCCCAAAGATTTCCGAGCGGTAGCCACGTTTAGCAGCGAAGTAGGAAGCATTAGCAACATTTTCTGCTCTCTGGACAACCGATGCTAGGTTAGACTAGGGGCACTTTGGCAGTCGTCAGCATCTCCTCATTAATATAGCTCGATACAAATTTTAAGTACTGTTGGACTTCTGCAACTCTCAACGCATTACTTCTAAGGCGTCACGTTTAGCAGCGCGTGAACAGTTAGAATTATGAGGAAAGATTAGCAGCATTTTATGCATTGTACTAGGTTAGACTATAGGTAGTCAGTATCTCATCAACAACAACTAAAACATCTAACAATAATTACTGCTGGATTGTTGCATCTCTCGAAGATCTCCACAACGGATGATTTCTTAGGGGCCACGCAACGTGTGAACAGTTGTAAAGTATGGAGGTTAATTCAAAATTGTTGTGAAGATTGCATAAAGGTCCCCTATTTCCAAATTATTTTAAAAACCGCTGTAACGTAGGACGCTGCAGCCTACCTATCCTTCGGTTCCTGATCCCTTAGTCGCCTTTACCAACACCCACGAGAAAAGATGGGATAGTGACACTTCACATCTAATTTAGGTTAAGGGTGAGTTTCCACCAGAGCGGTGTGAAGTAGCTAACCGGTGAGCTTAGAGCTAAGCTAAATAGTCTGACCTGTGCCGCTTAACCGCTGTATGCTCCGGCTCACGGGGACGCACACCGCTCCCCCCGCTCCCGGCGGCAACTAGTTGTTGCTCTCTCCTTCCCACTCCCCCCCTCCCGCCACTATCTATACACCGCTCCCCCCGCTCCCGGCGGCAACTAGTTCTTGCTCTCTCCTTCCCACTCCCCCCCCCCCCGCCACTATCTATACACCGCTCCCCCCGCTCCCGGCGGCAACTTTTTCTTGCTCTCTCCTTCCCACTCCCCCCCTCCCCGCCACTACCTATACACCGCTCCCCCCGCTCCCCCCACTCCCGGCGGCAACTAGTTCTTGCTCTCTCCTTCCCACTCCCCCCTCCCCGCCACTACCTATACAGCGCTACCCCCGCTCCCCCCGCTCCCCCCCGCTCCCGGTGGCAACTAGTTCTTGCTCTCTCCTTCCCACTCCCCCCCCCTCCCCGCCACTACCTATACACCGCTCCCCCCGCTCCCGGCGGCAACTAGATGTTGCTCTCTCCTTCCCACTCCCCCCCTCCCCGCCACTACCTATACACTGGTCCCCCCGCTCCCGGCGGCAACTAGTTGTTGCTCTCTCCTTCCCACTCCCCCCCTCCCCGCCACTACCTATACACTGGTCCCCCCGCTCCCGGCGGCAACTAGTTGTTGCTCTCTCCTTCCCACTCCCCCCCTCCCCACCACTACCTATACACCGCTCCCCCCGCTCCCCCCGCTCCCGGCGGCAACTAGTTGTTGCTCTCTCCTTCCCACTCCCCCCCTCCCCACCACTACCTATACACCGCTCCCCCCCGCTCCCCCCGCTCCCGGCGGCAACTAGTTGTTGCTCTCTCCTTCCCACTCCCCCCCTCCCCGCCACTACCTATACACCACTCCCCCCGCTCCCCCCGCTCCCAGCGGCAACTAGTTCTTGCTCTCTCCTTCCCACTCCCCCCCCCCCGCCACTACCTATACACCGCTCCCCCCGCTCCCGGCGGCAACTAGTTCTTGCTCTCTCCTTCCCACTCCCCCCCCTCCCCACCACTACCTATACACCGCTCCCCCCGCTCCCGGCGGCAACTAGTTCTTGCTCTCTCCTTCCCACTACCCCCCCTCCCCGCCACTACCTATACACCGCTCCCGCCGCTCCCGGCGGCAACTAGTTCTTGCTCTCTCCTTCCCACTCCCCCCCTCCCCGCCACTACCTATACACCGCTCCCCCCGCTCCCGGCGGCAACTAGTTCTTGCTCTCCTTCCCACTCCCCCCCTCCCCGCCACTACCTATACACCGCTCCCCCCGCTCCCGGCGGCAACTAGTTCTTGCTCTCTCCTTCCCACTCCCCCCCTCCCCGCCACTACCAATACACCGCTCCCCCCGCTCCCGGCGGCAACTAGTACTTGCTCTCTAATTCCCCCTCCCCCCCTCCCCGCCACTACCTATACACCGCTCCCCCCGCTCCCGGCGGCAACTAGTTCTTGCTCTCTCCTTCCCACTCCCCCCCTCCCCGCCACTACCTATACACCGCTCCCCCCGCTCCCGGCGGCAACTAGTTCTTGCTCTCTCCTTCCCACTCCCCCCCACCCCGCCACTACCTATACACCGCTCCCCCCGTCTCGGCAGCAACTAGTTCTTGCTCTCTCCTTCCCACTCCCCCCCTCCCCGCCACTACCTATACACCGCTCCCCCCGCTCCCGGCGGCAACTAGTTCTTGCTCTCTCCTTCCCACTCCCCCCCTCCCCGCCACTACCTATACACTGCTCCCCCCGCTCCCGGCGGCAACTAGTTCTTGCACTCTCCTTCCCACTCCCCCACTCCCCGCCACTACCTATACACCGCTCCCCCCGCTCCCGGCGGCAACTAGTTCTTGCTCTCTCCTTCCCACTCCCCCCCCTCCCCGCCACTACCTATACACCGCTCCCCCCGCTCCCGGCGGCAACTAGTTCTTGCTCTCTCCTTCCCACTCCCCCCTCCACGCCACTACCTATACACCGCTCCCCCCGCTCCCGGCGGCAACTAGTTCTTGCTCTCTCCTTCCCACTCCCCCCCTCCCCGCCACTACCTATACACCGCTCCCCCCGCTCCCGGCGGCAACTAGTTCTTGCTCTCTCCTTCCCACTCCCCCCCTCCCCGCCACTACCTATATATCGCTCGTCCCCGCTCCCGGCGGCAACTAGTTCTTGCTCTGTCCTTCCCACTCCCCCCCTCCCCGCCACTACCTATACATCGCTCGTCCCCGCTCCCGGCGGCAACTAGTTCTTGCTCTCTCCTTCCCACTCCCCCACCTCCCCGCCACTACCTATACATCGCTCGTCCCCGCTCCCGGCGGCAACTAGTTCTTGCTCTCTCCTTCCCACTCCCCCACCTCCCCGCCACTACCTATACATCGCTCGTCCCCGCTCCCGGCGGCAACTAGTTCTTGCTCTCTCCTTCCCACTCCCCCACCTCCTCGCCACTACCTATACACCGCTCCCCCCGCTCCCGGCGGCAACTAGTTCTTGCTCTCTCCTTCCCACTCCACCCCTCCCCGCCACTACCTATACACCGCTCCCCCCGCTCCCGGCGGCAACTTGTTCTTGCTCTCTCCTTCCCACTCCCCCCCTCCCCGCCACTACCTATACACCACTCCCCCCGCTCCCGGCGGCAACTAGTTCTTGCTCTCTCCTTCCCACTCCACCCCTCCCCGCCACTACCTATACACCGCTCCCCCCGCTCCCGGCGGCAACTTGTTCTTGCTCTCTCCTTCCCACTCCCCCCCTCCCCGCCACTACCTATACACCACTCCCCCCGCTCCCGGCGGCAACTAGTTCTTGCTCTCTCCTTCCCACTCCCCCCCTCCCCGCCACTACCTATACACCGCTCCCCCCGCTCCCGGTGGCAACTAGTTCTTGCTCTCTCCTTCCCACTCCCCCCTCCCCGCCACTACCTATACACCGCTCCCCCCGCTCCCGGCGGCAACTAGTTCTTGCTCTCTCCTTCCCACTCCCCCCCTCCCCGCCACTACCTATACACCGCTCCCCCCGCTCCCGGCGGCAACTAGTTCTTGTTCTGTCCTTCCCACTCCCACCCTCCCCGCCACTACCTATACACCGCTCCCCCCGCTCCCGGCGGCAACTTGTTCTTGCTCTCTCTTTCCCACTCCCCCCCTCCCCGCCACTACCTATACACCGCTCCCCCCGCTCCCGGCGGCAACTTGTTCTTGCTCTCTCCTTCCCACTCCCCCCCTCCCCGCCACTACCTATACACCGCTCCCCCCGCTCCCGGCGGCAACTTGTTCTTGCTCTCTCCTTCCCACTCCCCCCCCCTCCTCGCCACTACCTATACAGCGGTACAGCGGTTGCAGACTATAAGAAAACGGCGCAATCCTATTGTTTAGATTTTTTCATAGCTCTAGTGGAAAGCCACTCTTATTCCTATCCACAATATAAAACAAATCCCAACCTTATCATCGTCGTTATTGTTATCAGTTTCGGAGACCATCTCATCTTCCACCATCATTGAGGTGATTGTAGACGACTTCGAGCGCTTCGGTTCGCGAGCTTCGTAATACGGACACGCTGAAAAATAACGACAGAATTTATATATCGCAGGCAAATTGAATACTTCGTCATTTCACATTATACCTTGGCATTCTAGAAAATGCCGAGAAATTTTTAATTCGTCATTTTACATAATGCCACGGCATTTCACAAAACCGTTAATTCAATGAACCGGTTTCGCAGCTAAGCGTCAACTGGGTATTCAAAGGTGTCGACAGATGGCTCTGAAGACAGTTGCTAAAGAACTTAAAATAAATCTGTCATTGATGAAGCGTAAAGTAAATAAACCTCCTAATTCAACACTTACAACAGATAGGAAAAATAAGTTGATTGTTATTTTTTTCTACAAAAACGCTATCTATCAAGAAAATTCGGCTTATTCTGGCGGTTGCCGGCCGCTTCTGCGGCACGCTTGCTTCGCTCGCTCGGTTCGTGCGTTGTGGTTGTAAGATAAACCAACCTAACCGATCCCGAGCCGGGATCCTGAGCGGTTTACCATGGCTATCGAACTTAAAATGCACCAGAGATCTAAACCCGTTTACAATCTCCCAGTGTCGTTTTGTAAAACTGACTTTAAATGTGGAAATGTATATGAAGCAATCGATTTCCTTAATATTCTCAATACATATTTTTTTTAAGATTTTTTTTTTATTTTTTTATTTGCAAACAACAAACATCGGTAATGTTTTACAGCAACAGTATACAGTTTGCCTAAAATATAACAATAATATAAGGATAATTGTATTTTCTCAACTGAATATGAACCTTCTCCATAGTCTCGGTGACGACGATCATGTCAGCTAGACACGCATTTTCCTGTCTTGTAGATATTTTTATAAGCGCATGATCTAGCCAAGTGTTGTTGTATTGTATTGTCTTAATACTCACGGCTAGCCCCACGTGTGTCTCGGTGACGATCATGTGAGCTGGACATGCATTTCCCGTCTTGCAGATCTATTTATAAGCGCATGATCTAGCCAAGTTTTGTTGTATTGTATTGTACTGTATTGGTATTGTATTGTCTTGTTTAGTACTCACGGCCGTGTCCCACGTGTGTCTGGTAGAAGGTGACGTGAACCTTCTCCATGGTCTCGGTGACGATCATGTGCGCGGGACACGCGTTGCCCGTCTTGTAGATCTGACGCTCCGGCGCTGGACGCTTGCCTTTACCCTGGTGATCGACATTCTCAGTTAGTTTTACTACTTTATTCCTAACACTATTCAAATAGAGCAGCGAGGCACCTCGGTCAATATCCTTAAAGGAAAATGTCTTCTTAGGTTTTCCTCTGTCTTCCATTTAAGAATAAAAAAAATCATGAAACTTTCATAGCGAACCCTTTTCAAGGTTTCATCAGTGCTTTTAACTT
This sequence comes from Athrips mouffetella, assembly GCA_947532105.1. NCBI lineage: Eukaryota > Metazoa > Arthropoda > Insecta > Lepidoptera > Gelechiidae > Athrips > Athrips mouffetella. The sequence continues at coordinate 2,295,188 of OX383964.1, read as the reverse complement.
AAAACATGTGTTTGGCAGCTTTGATATGATTTGCATCAGCAATTTAAATTGTCTAAAATATAAAATAATAATAAAATAAAAATTGTGTTTATTTTCTCCCAAAAACTTAATTTACAACTTTTGTAGGCGCAATATTATTATAACATTAATAAAACCTCTATTTGGGAGACAGGAGCCTAAACTAGGTTTGACCTGTGTCATAGGTCTCCTGGATCCCACCCTCGGGAAACAGAAAATACAGTAGATGATATTTTAATCGGAAAATACGAGTATTACAGAAAAACTGGACTTAAAATTTGAGAGCACACTAAAACATAGTCAATTTAGTAAAACATTCATGCAAACATAAAAAATATACAAACATTTAAAATCATGTTTAGTAGATCTGTAAATGTGTATGCGTGTGTGTGTGTGTGTGTGTATGTGTGTGTGTGTGTGAAAGAGATAGGGTATGTGTGTGTGAGAGAGAGAAAGGGTATGTGTGAATGTAAATAAGTGCATGTGCATCAGTAAATGGTAAAAATGCTTTAACATCGAGAAGATTAACTCGAAAAACGGAGAAGAGCCTCCGTGTTCTCATAGTCTAGTGACAATAGCCAAGCAGTTAAACGTTTTTTACATTCTTGTTTTGTCAATGGATAAATTTTTAGGAGCTTATTTACTTTATTGTATAATTGACCACTTAGATATTTATAAGACCTTTGAGCTAAGGATGCAGTGATAGTAGTTGTCTCACATACGACGTAGTTGCGTCGTTTCACGGCGTTTGGGTGGTCAGCTTCAAAACCTATTTCAGAATGCTTCCTGAGTAATAATTGCAAAATAAATAGTTGTCTGACCGATAATACTTCGGCCTCAGCATAAAGACTACAAGTTGGGTAAAGGCGCGGCTTGAAAAGGGAAATTTTTAGTATGAGTCTTTGGGCTCTCTCCAATTTTATTAAGTGAGACTTTGCTGCACAACCCCAGGAAGATATGCAATATGTTAAAACCGATTGGCATAGTGCATAGTATACCGATTTTATGAGATTTGCGTCAGCCGAGTGACGTAGCTGTTTAAATACATAGGTGAGCTTGCGAATCTTTAATGTCATGTTATTTATATGTTCGGCAAAATTCAAGTTATTATCAATCGTAACACCTAAATATTTAATTGAATTCGTTTTCTCGATAGATTGACAGCTACAGCAAAGTTTCATAGTATCATTGCAGATGTGATGGATAATTTTGAAATTAGGATTCTGAGAGTATGGCGGATTTCTGATTGAAAAAGTGATGAATTTCGTTTTACATGTATTCAGGGTTAACGAGTTTGAAGCTAGCCACTCACATACTCTATCAAAACCACGTTGTGCATTTAGGAAGACTTCATTCCAGGATTCGCCGTAGAACGTGAGAGATGTATCATCAGCGTAGGTTATAATTTTACAGTTTTCTAGCTTCATATTGCATAGTTCGTTTATGTAACACAAAAAGAGGGTAGGACCAAGTATACTGCCCTGAGGTACACCGAATTTAATTTCAAGTTCACTGCTAACGTTACTATCTATTCTAACGCTCTGAGTCCGTCCAGTAAGATATTCGCTGAAAAGTTTGAGTTGAGTGCCTCGGATACCGATATTTTGTAACTTCTGTAAGAGTATTGGAGAAGAGACAGTATCGAAGGCCTTAGCCATATCTAAAAATATAGTTAGACATTTCAGACCATTTCCAAGAGTATCTATTATGAAACTAGTAAAAGAATGTACTGCATCGTCAGTGGACCTGCCGCTCCGAAAACCATACTGTGCATCCGATGAAATACCTTTTGACTGCAAATATTTATTCAACCTATAGTTAATAATTTTTTTAAGGATTTTCGATACCGTAGGGAGCAGAGAAATAGGTCGGTAATTATTCACAAGATCCTTTCTCCCACCCTTGTGCACAGGAATGACGATAGCTTTTTTCAATACATCCGGGAAACAGCCCTCAGATAAACAGCGGTTAAATAAATCAGTTAAAGGAGAAACAATGCAACTTTTTAAAGTTTTTATAACTTTTGCTGAAATTCCTTCGCATCCAGCGGACTTTTCCTTGAGATTTAAAATTATTCTTTCAACCTCTTCACAAGTGGTTTCTAACAATACAAATGAATTAAGGAAATGTGTGGCAATATACGTGGGTGGTACAGGAGAGGGAGCAGATATACGACAAGCAAGTTCAGCTCCTATGCTAGCAAAAAAGACGTTCACTGATTCAACAGATAATGTCTTAGTCGGCCCTATAGATAAAAGTGCACTAGAATCATCAGGCATTTGACGTAAGTTTGTGATATCTTTGATTGTTAACCATAGTTGTTTTTTGTTATTTTTTGCAGCATATAGCTCCTGTTTTTCATACTGCCTTTTGCATTTTTTAAGTATGTTATTGCAAAAATTGCGATATCTTTTATATGTTGCAGCCAGAACAGCATCCTCAGGTTTTTTCTTCAGCTTAGAATGCATTTTGTCTCTATTTTTAATACATCTTAACAGACCAACAGTAATCCAGGGCTTTTTTGCAGTTTTTGACCTAGGTAATTTTAAGGTGATTGTGTTTTTAAGTACTATATTCTGAATAAAGTTTATGAATAATTTAAATGCATCATTAATTTCAAGAGACTTTAATAGGTCAAAATCTATCGTTTGACAGTCTTCTACAAGACCATCAAAATTAATTTTTCTTGTGATTTTACATTTTGAGATCTGAGGTTGAGTGACTTTAAGACAAAAAAGAATAGCTTCGTGGTCCGTAAGTGCAGTTTCTATTATAAAAGTTACAGACGGTAACTTAGTTTTAAGAATGACGTGGTCCAAACAACTTTCCCCTCTAGTGGAGGCAAAGTGAGCGGGAAACATACCATAAAATAAAAGTAGATCTAAATAGTTGGACGTGTCACTACCGTTTACTTTAATATTAATATTTAAATCACCCAACAAAATTATGTTTTTGTACTTAGTTAACAGTGTTAGTAATTGTTGTAAAGAAGCTAAAAATGTGTCTATTTGTTTAAAACAATGCGGCCTATAAATGCCTATAACAACCGTTTCTGATCCCAATTTAATTAGTAAACAGCTTGCCTCATTCACTATTGGCTCCTCTATAGTAACTTCCAGGCTGTCCTTAACAAATATTACCACGCCGTCGTTTTGGTTATGATTTCTGCATGTGGAAAAGGCCGAAAAGCCTTTAAGGCTTGGCAAATTAGTAACACACGATAGCCAGCACTCTGATAACACTATAATGTCATAATATGTATTTAAGCGCGAGAGAAGTACACACAGGCCATCAAATTTTTTATTGATGCTTCTTATATTTTGATGTATAATTTTAACGTACGAGTTTGGATTACTAATAATGTTCTTACACTGTTCTGGTTTATAATTAGTGTATAATTCTGAAAGTTTGTGGTCATCGATACAATCAATTAATTGGTTGATGTCTGCGAATTTTGTTTGAAGATAAATGCAATTTCTGAGGCCAATAAATAGTTAAGATTGAGGCGATCTCATCATTGATTTGAACATGCACGTACTTGTGAGTGTGTGTGTGTAGTAAGTAGTGAGAGAGATACAATTTTTATATATAGTTCTAGACAAAACAATATTCATATATAGTCATAGTAAGTTTGACAAATCCTCCTCGGAAGCGATGCGAATCTTGGGCGTTCCTTCAGCTTTTTGCAGGTAAATTTTTCCATAGACAACCCAGCAGCTTGCATAGTTATTTATTTTTCTAAATTCTCGGGCCAGGTAAAATAATCGTTTTGTCCTGCTGGTTAGGTACTCTGCTACGTATATCGGCTGTGGGGAACAATCAATCTTAAGATGTGAGGTATTCAGTTTTTGCCCCTTATTTTTGCCCTTATTAAAAACAGCTAATTTTATTATAGATTCTTTCTTTGGCGCAGAGTGTAACTCCACTACTATTGGTCCTGATTTATCGTTAGTCTTCGTCTTTTGACGGTAGATGTCGCGAATGTCGGTGTCGTTTATCTCATGCTGGATCGCTTCTCCCAGGGTCCGGGTGTACTTTCGCAGAGAATATTTATCTTCGGGCACAGAAAGCGGGACGTTTCGTACCTCAAATGTCGTTGATTTTTCATTTCGTTCTAACAAATCAACCTTCTTTTCGAGACTTTGTATTTGGTTTTTGAATGTAAAATTTTCTTTTTCAACTTTATTTAGCCTAGACATTAGATCGTCATATTGTGCAGAGAAAAATTCTAGTGACGATTTCATTTCTGTATTTTGTCTTTTCAAGTCTTCCATACTCACTTCCAATGAAGAAAATTTAATATTCTGACTTTGCTGAATTTTATTTAGTTTTTCCATCAATTTTTGGTAAGAATGAGCTCTATGTGTTACAGAAGAGTCATCTTCAACTAAAGGTACTTCATTATCTTTAAAAGGAGGTTCCGACATACCTTGTTTTGATACAGACGGTGGAGTGCGTTTTAACGGCATAGTTTCGTCGCGCTAAATTGGGTAGGCCTATTTTTTCCTGACGGAATGTTGACGCGTTATCGGAATGATGCCTATGTAATTGCAGTATTCGATTGATAAATATTACTGTTAGGCGTGTTAGTGCTAGTGAAAATTCTTGAAAAGTGAGGCTTGGCCTATGTGTGCAAACTGAAATGTTTTTGCGTGCGAAAACAGCGATCTTACTCTCTTGATGTTTCTTCTTAACCTCTGTTACGTAAGTACCGAGTCGTTGCCTTGCACATATTAATATTTCTCTCACGTCAACTTCTGTCTCTTCTTGAATTTTGTGGATCACTGATAATTACTTAAGATGAATATTTGATGTTTATATTAATTTTTAAAAAGGTAGTAAAATAAACAAGACCGTACTCCACGGAGGTCAGAGGGGGGAATTCCACGGAGGTCCGAGGGGGGAATACTAGCCGGCAGCATTTAAAATTCTTCTACCTTGAATATTCTTCTTCTAAGGAACAACTAGAAGATGTCAACCTCTTCTATACATTCATATTGAGTATTAACAAATAAAATATAAATTATCATACCTGATAAACATACACACCGCTCTGACTGCACATGTAATTGGACCTGATTCCTTCAAGCACATGTCGACTCGCGGAAATCTTCCTGAATCTATACTTGGTCTCATTCTGAACTTCAGCTTTGTACTTCAAGAACTCTGCAAGGAAGATTTTATTACCTGATAAACGTATACACCGGACTGGCTGCACATATAGTGCGACCGAATGCCTTCGACAGTACGTTTGCTTGCCGTAGTTTTCCTGAACCGATATTTGGTCTGTTCCTGAATTGCGTTCTTGTAAATCATGAACTCTGAAACAACAAGATTCTAATTAGCTTCTCACAAGGATCTAAAACATGAGCTTAGAAATTTTCTATAAGTTTGGAAAGATTTGGTGATTGGCGTGAATGCGTAAATGCGTGCAGGGCAAGGAAGTCTTCATGAAGTTTTAGATCCTCGTTTTTTAAAGCGATATCCAGTTAAACGGAAATATGAACCTTCAAGCGTTTACGCAAGCGGACATCGCCTTAAGTTGTAAGAGGTGTTGCGTGTTCACCAGGGCGTTAGACCTGTATGTTTGGAACAGTAGTTCCCAGTTAAAGGAATAAACTTCTCGTCTCAAAAAGAAAATGCTGGTTTAAGCAGTTCCTCTTACAACTTTATGTAGCTAATTAAAATCTAAGTTTCTAACATGCAAGAAGCTGGCAGATAAGGTATTCACTAAACATAAATTCCCGTAGAACTGAGAAATAAAAATAAATATCCGTTGGTTGGGTCTCGGCCAAAGTATCACGTCCAAAAAAAACTACCACAGTCAATTTATAGCGTTTCTTTGGTAGAAGGTGACAAGGGTGGTTGGTAGCGCCTGTCTGAGGATCGACTCTCCATACAGCAGTTGGCAATTTAAAAGCAGCATACCAGGTTGCGGACGTTTTTGGGCTGAATCTGAGCCCGGTATAATCAAGGCACTATAATCCATTTTTCCATTTATAACAACGCTTACCAACACATTTTGCAGCCATGACACTAAAATCAGAACCTGCTCGTTTGCTCACTTTTAACATAAAAATATATATATCCTACTTAATATTATAAACGCGAAAGTTTGTAAGTATGGATGGATGGATGGATTTTTGTTACTCTTTCACGTAAAAACTACTGAATGGATTTTAATGAAACTTGGCACACATATAGGTAAGGTGCTGGAATAACACATAGGCTACTTTTTACCGCGAAAACACACTTTATTCCCATGGGAAAACGCATTTAATGTTAATGATGAAGGTGACTGACTCACTGACTGACATATCAACGCACAGCCCAAACCGCTGGGTGCAGAAATTCCAAATTTGGTATGTAGGTTCCTTATGATATGAGGTCTAACGGTGCACTAAGAAAGGGTTTTACAAAATTCCACCCCAAAAGGGGTAAAATAGGTGATGAAAGTCTCATGAAAGTAAATCTTCAAATTTTGTATTTAGGCTTACGACTAAAACTAAAATTAATATTTACGTATCACATGGTTTTTGAAAATTCGACACCCTAAAGGGTGAAAAGGGGGATGAAGTTGAAAATCCTTTATTTTTAAAGTAAAATCCACATAATTTATTATTTAGGCATTAGGTTTGTAATTCTATGCAAAGTTCATCACTTTTATTGAAATTCCACCCGAAGTTTAACCCCTAAAAAGGGAAATGCGGTGAAAAAGTCTCAAAACCAATATGGGTATCGTTTGTATTGTTTATTGGGTCGCTGATTACGAAAACTACAACAATTTTGAAATCCAACGTAGTGGACGTGAAATACCATCATCCCCTGGGGATAGGGTTGGGGTGCGATAGGGTTGAAATGTCTAAAAATCAATATGGGTGTCATTAGTATGGTTTATCGGGTCGCTGATTACGAAAACTACAACAACTTTGAAATCCAACGTGGTGGACGTGAAATTGGGGTGCGATAGGGTTGAAATGTCTAAAAATCAATATGGGTGTCGTTTCTATGTTTATATGAAGATAGGGATAGCGGTTAAGATGGCGTTAGGGGTAGGGATATGGGAAGGGATAGGAATAGGGGTAGGGAGAGGGAGTGGGAGAGGGACAGGGAGAGGGAGAGGAAAAGGGAGGAGGTGAGGGAGGGGGAGAGGGATAGGAAAAGGGAGGAGGTGAGGGAGGGGGAGAGGGGCAGGGACAGGGATGTTTTGACGGACGGTTGGACAGATGGTTGGACGGACGGGCGGACGACAGATAGACGGAAGGGTGGATGGATGGATGGTTAGATAGAATCCCTCGCGGACGAAGTCGCTGGCAACAGCTAGTATGTATATATATATTGATGGAAAGAATAACATTGTTTTACAAACTTGTTTTTTCTGACAGCAGAGACAAATGTATTGGTAAGCGTTGGAACAAATGAAAAAATGCCTAAAAATTGAATCACACTTATTTAGGTATGATCCATTTTTTTCACAAATAAAAAGGAAAACAAGATAGAATCACCGTCAATGAAGCTGCGACACATCGGTCGAAGAATTGTCGGTTGATGATTCATAAGAGTTCTAGAATGAGACCACGACACAAACAAGGTGGACCTAAAATTTGATCAAGGTTACGGTAACCCGCTTAATGCGGGCCAAGCAGGAGATATTTAGTGAAGGTCACTGTCGAGTAGAAGATGTCATTCGGCTGACATACGAGGTAAAAAAAGAAAGCAAAGTATTGTCAATAGAGCAGATCTCTAGCTCGAAGCATAGTGTAAGCTGAAATTGCATTACATGCATGAATGAGTTTGTTGATCTGAAGTGCAAAAGTGAAAATAATAACAAAAAAACTTGTTTCTTTTTTTTGTAATAAGAGCGAAGGCAAAGATGGCAAACAAAGAACATCCTGGTGGGCGCTGTTACAATATGACATAAAAAGTTAAAAACATAAACATTCTCTGATGACAAAGTTGATGAGAGTAGAAGAAACAAGGGAAGTATTCTGTAGCGGGTGAAAGAATAGGGCCTCTGGCTACTCCTACGAAAAAGAGGCCCTCTCGGTCTATTAGGTCCAGTTCCTGTTACGTCCATTTCCGCAAACGTCTATACCTGCTTCCGCGAAAGTCCATTCCGTGACTGTCCAGTTTTTTAATCATGGTAATGTCCATTTCCAAAAAAGGTGTCTCAGCCTTTTTTTTAAATTCACAAAGCTTAAAAATTGGTATAATGCGCGCAACGAAAGATGAGACGTGTCAGATGAAAGGAGAGGGGATTTTGCTCTCCCCGCTTGCCGCTAGAATGCCTGCTAACTGTCTACTGCGCAGGTTAACCATGTGATCCGTCAAGTCTCATCTTTCGTTGCGCGCATTTTATTTAGACGGATAAATAGAAAAGAAAAGACTCCTGTTTAGGTCGTCCCCTATTCCTTAAAAAGGGGTAAGTTGGGGTTTATATGAAAAGTCCATTTTGGAGTGAAAACTTTCCTCATGTCGATACGAGTAGGTTAGGTTAAGTTCGTATGAAAAGAAGGAAGAAAGACTTGGACAGTAGTACGGACACGTGGAATAACCCGAAAAAAGTACGTTCGTGGATATGGACCTAATAGACCGAAAGGAATGAGGCATCATGTTAATGATTACAGTCGAAATAATATAGCTTGATTAGAATGTCAGAAGGAATAACTATGCACGAGAGCAGATCGGATCGATACTCGTCTCTGTCATTCCAATGTGTAGCGCATCTCCCAGTCCTGCTCACAAGCTACAATATTTCGACTGTAGTTACGTCTTCTTCTTTTCGTAAATCCAATAGAATTAAATGAATTTTGCCTAGTACTCAGCTACGAGAACGGCACTTAGTGTAGCTTGCATCAGTTTATCCCGCGTGCAGGTGTTAGGGCACGCGGGGCAGGATGTAAGGTGGGCCATACTCTGCGGGGAATAACGCACTCGCATGAAATGTTCGTCTCTTCAGTGAACCCACACCTGTCGGTTTTCCTTGCATCGACCGACCTGAGTCCGGGAGTCTGTTAAGAGACTTCCAGGCGAGCCATGACAGTTCATGAGCAGGTGGGAGACTCTCCTAGACTCTGTAGTAAGGTAACTGACCGTCAATGGAGCTGAACTCGAGCTCGGCGATCTCCTGGTGGACGGCGTGCGCGTGCAGCAGGTGCGCGCTGAAGTGGTTCCCGTACGACACGCGCTCGCTGCACAGCGGACACACGAACGCCTTGCGCTTCTGTACCTGTCGGGGAGACCATCGTCTTCAGCTCTCACTCCTGATTTCATTTGACAGACGTATGGATACGAGACGTCCAGGACAATCGTGAGGATGGATACGTGACGTCCAGGACAATCGTGAGGATGGGTACGTGACGTCCAGGACAATCTTGAGGATGGATACGTGACGTCCAGGACAATCGTGAGGTCTAAGTCCTGATTTGACAGACGTATGGATACGTGACGTCCATTGTACGTGATTCTGTACATCTCAACTTGGTTGATATTCCACACATTCGCACAAAGCGCTTTGAAACATTTTATTATGCGCAAGGCTAAAGAGTGAAATTCTCTGCCTGCGTCTGTGTTCCCGAGTTCATATAACCCGAATCTATTCATCGCGAGTGAATAGGCTTTCTCTGGGCAAGCTCGTCCCATCGTCGACCTCATCTCTGTCCTCAAGAAAAGATTGAGGACAAGAGTAAGCCCATTGACAGGAAGTTCGAGTGACATAACTAAAAGCTAGGTTGTTTTCAAGAATATAGGTACAACGTGTAACAGAAAGGTGTTATAATACTAAACAGTGTGAATCTGCCCATAAAACTAAACAACTTTTCCCAAGGAACATAGTTCGAAACACGACAAACCAAATTTGACGACCTCCTATACAAAATGGGCTATCAGGTGATGCAGTTTCCATGGGAGGTCAAAAATTGGACTTGTTCTATGACTTTTGTTCCTTGGGAAAAGTTGTTCAGTTTCATGGGCAGATTCACACCCCTTAGTATTATTACACCTTTCCGTTACACTCTGTTCATCATCATTATAACATCCCATGGAACGTCCACTGCTGGTCAGCTCCCTCCAGAATTCCAGGAAAAACGCGTAGTATAGTTTGAAGGGAAAGTACCATAATGCGTTTGTTAGCATTACGGTTCGCACCATGGACTGCGGTTGTTGGTGGCCGCAGTATGTAAGATGGTACAATACACAAACAGGACGCTGCTGCCCATCCTCCCATCATCGTCTTCCTCCATAGGGTTTATAGACCCTAAGTCGCCCCTTACGATATGGGTCGAGATGGGTTGGCACAATTTTTCGCCGGCACTAAAGTATCACATAGGTCCAGATGTCGAATAAAAAAAAAACGGTTAAACTATAGTCTGACCGCAACCGCTGTATATGTAGTGACGGGGAGGGGGGGAGTGGGAAAGAGAGAGAAAGAAATAGTTGCCGCCGGGAGCGGGGGGGAGCGATGTATAGGTAGTGGCAGGGAGGGGGGGGAGTGGGAAAGAGAGAGCAAGAAATAGTTGCCGCCGGGAGCGGGGACGAGCGATATATAGGTAGTGGCGGGGAGGGGGGGAGTGGGAAAGAGAGAGCAAGAAATAGTTGCCGCCGGGAGCGGGGACGAGCGATGTATAGGTAGTGGCGGGGAGGGGGGAAGTGGGAAAGAGAGAGCAAGAAATAGTTTCCGCCGGGAGCGGGGGGGGAGCGATGTATAGGTAGTGGCGGGGAGGGGGGGAGTGGGAAAGAGAGAGCAAGAAATAGTTTCCGCCGGGAGCGGGGGGGGGAGCGATGTATAGGTAGTGGCGGGGAGGGGGGGAGTGGGAAAGAGAGAGCAAGAAATAGTTTCCGCCGGGAGCGGGGGGGGGAGCGATGTATAGGTAGTGACGGGGAGGGGGGGGAGTGGGAAAGAGAGAGCAAGAAATAGTTTCCGCCGGGAGCGGGGGGGAGCGATGTATAGGTAGTGACGGGGAGGGGGGGAGTGGGAAAGAGAGAGCAAGAAATAGTTTCCGCCGGGAGCGGGGGGAGCGATGTATAGGTAGTGACGGGGAGGGGGGGGAGTGGGAAAGAGAGAGCAAGAAATAGTTTCCGCCGGGAGCGGGGGGGAGCGATGTATAGGTAGAGGCAGGGAGGGGGGGGAGTGGGAAAGAGAGAGCAAGAAATAGTTTCCGCCGGGAGCGGGGGGGAGCGATGTATAGGTAGAGGCAGGGAGGGGGGGGGGGAGTGAGAAGGAGAGAGCACGAAATAGTTGCCGCCGGGAGCGGGGACGAACGATGGCCCCCCGAGCCATGAGCACATCTATACAGCGGGACTATATATAGTAGAGTAGGATTGTGTAGTGGGTGATTGACCTCTCCGTCTCGCCGTAAGCATACTTATACAGCGGTACAGCAGCGGTTGCGATCAGACTATAGAGCAAAGAAAGTGTTTGTAAACCTCAAATCCGTGAGCCTTCAGCAAGTGTTTGTTGAGGATCTGTTTCTGGCTGAAATCCCGTTCGCAGAGGTGACACTTGACGCGCTCCCGGGTCGTCGGTCGCGGCACCGCCTGGTTGTTGTATAGTTTCACTGCAGAACGTCTCTCTTATTTAATTTAGGTTAGTTAAGCAGATGGGCCCCTAACCTGACAAAGCCTAATCTAGGATTGGGTCTGGTATGCCCTCTGGGTTGTGTAGGTCAAATGGTCGCTCTGTATAAAACCATAAACGACTCCATACAAAGTTTTGGTAAAAACGAAATCATCTTCATCATCATAACATCGCAGTACATAAAATGGTACGCTACACAAATATGCTGCTGCCCATCCTCCATTCATAAGCCCTTAGTCGCCTCCTACGATATCCACGGGTAGAGATGGGTACTATTCTTTGCGCCGAAGAAAAACGGAATAAAGGTAGGGTAATCATCATCAGTTGAGCAGGTTTCTGTTAGACAAAGAGCACGCAGTTGGCAACCCTATACCTGGCTGTTTGGTATCCGGTGAGGTAGGGTTGCCAACTGCGTACTCTTAGTCTATTTGGCGTGGGACGGTTGGCGACAATTGCAATTGCTTTGGGTCACACCTGAAACACTAATATCCATTTTTTTTACAAAGCTTACCAACGCATTTTGCAGCCATGCCACTACCAGAGTATGTTTGACGGAAAGAATAACATTGTATTACATACGTATTTTTTCTGAGCTGCAAAATGTGTTTTCATCTCATCTATTCGAAAATCGCTGAACGGTTCGTCAATAAAGGCGAATAAAATAGCTGTTTTCTCCAAGAGACTTTCGTAGCGGGTAAAAATGGGATTTACTCGTAAAATTCGAATATGAATTTAGGTCCACCATAGGGATATTTTAGGTCAACCATAGAGGTCAAACCAAAATATTGTATGAAAAATGATACTGGCCGGTTGTACTAATAAAATTATTATGAATATAAAAAAAAAAATATGCTCTAAATGTAAACAAGACTACCAACCAAAGAGGTTCTGTTCCTAATTGATACAAAAATGTCAATAACATTTTCTGTTGTTACAAATAATATTTTTAGTATTGTTTCATTAAGTAATAATAATGTAATGGTATTTTATATTTAAAATTAATGACGAATGTGTGTGTGCCTCTTATTCTTTTCTCATAGAGGGAGATGAAAAGTAGAGTGTATTACGCGGCTGCAAAATATTTTTACCTGGGCGACCTATTGAATCCCTCGCTACGCTCAGGATTCTAATCTAGAATCCTTCACTTCGCTCTGGATTCAAAATAGCGCCCTCGCCTTAAAAATATTATTTTACAGCCTTGTGATACAATCTACTATTGTAAGCGTTGAAATAAACGAAAAAATGGATCATAGATACATTGAGGCATCTTTACCACCAGTGCTGTTCGCGAGAGGTAAGCTGTGAGCTATAAAAATTCCATCCAACAGGTTTGCTCCATTTTTCTAGCTCGTCAAATGCGCTGTCAAATGGAGCATTCCTATTGGCTGTAATTTTCCAGCTTACAGCTTAGCTCCCTCGCACCACAGAACTGGTGGAAAAGCCACAGAGTAAAAATTGTATAGAGTCTGTCATATACATAGTCTGTAGGTATGAGGTAGTGAAGTGTAAGGGCGCTTTTCCTGTCAAACGGATTTCTCTCCGGATCCGGACCTCGTACGCATCCAGACGACAACCGGTTGCGGACCGTCCGGAGAACAACTAGTCGCTCCGCATCACTTCTATCCGGATCGCCATTGAGTAAAGTCGTGCAGAAAAATGGGCTTCTTAAAAAAAGTTATTATAGCGTATCTTTCAAGATAAATATAAATAAAAAGCAATTCAGGGTGTCAACCCTGAATCGATATAGGAGTCACCCTATATTGAAACCAGATAATTTACTGGAATGTTTCATGTAAATTATTAAAAACTGAGAAGCAATTAAGGCAAGTTAAAGCATTGCTTCCGAATGTCCATTCGTTGTTTTGACGAGCTATTGGGAAGAATCTATCAAAAGTTAGCGAAATATGAATATAAATTTACGATTTTCTACTTTATAGAAAAACTGAAACGTTGATACTTAATATACTATTTATAGGCACGCGCAGCCGGACCCCGGTCGGCCGGTACCGCCGCAACCGCTGTGTCCCTCCCTGCATTTTAAATCTGTAATATCTTCGAAAATATTCATTTAAATTACATTCTGTAGAGGGCCATATTAATCTAAATTAAATGCACCATGTGTTTAAGGTACTTAATTGGTTAAGGATTAATTCCGTATTGCTTAAAGTCACGTCGTAAAAAAAATAAAGGATAAAAAATGGTTACTGTGGGTTATCCCTAAGAGATAGATATATACCATCGCGGACTTTTTTGTAGACTTTTTTAAGTTGTACAATACTGTACTACATTATTTTGATCTATCTCCTACGGTTCAGCCAGCGCTTGCAATGTAAGCGCAAAAAATGTGTTTATTTATAGAAACCTCTAAAATTATCAGTGTTTCTCTACTATATTATGCATGTTTTATACATATAAACCTTTCTCTTGAATCACTCCATCTATTAAAAGAAACCGCATCAAAATCCGTTGCGTAGTTTTAAAGACCTAAGCATACATACGGACAGACAGACAGCGAAAAGCGACTTAGTTTTATACTATGTAGTGATAGTGACACAAAAACAGAAACTGTTATAATAAAAATATTTATTAGCCTCTGTACTTGACTGTACACACGCATGCGTGTAACCCGCGCTAGAGTAAAAAACAACACACGATCGTCCGGATGCGGACGGTCCGTAGGATGGTGCTGGTCCAAGTCACGCTTCCGGACAGCACTCAAAATGTATGAAATTATCAAGCGCTGACGGTCCGGACCGGACCAGATCCGTATGCGGATGGATATCCGTATGACAGGAAAAGGGCCCTAAAACGTCTCCTAGTCGACTATGACTAGGGGGGTGATCGTGTGGTAATTTCAACTATATTACCGAAATAACAACGATTGCCTCAAAAGTTACATATGTTGTCTTAACTGAGTGCTGCTAAACCTTGGGAAAAACAGCCTGAAAGATGTGAAACCACCACCTTTCTAATAGTGTACCGAAAACTGAAGAGCATGTCCAGTCAACGAAACTGAACCACTTTCCCAAAGAAACATTTTTGGGAACTGAAAAAAAAGTTAACGCCTCCATATAAAATGTTCGATCAAAGTGGACAATTTGTATGGAGGTAATTTTTTTTTATTTCCCATAAATATTTACACCGTCCCTTACACCCAGTTTAGACAGTGGCTTCGTTACAGGTTTAATTAGTCTTACCTCCATGTTTCATTCTGAGATGAGTAAAACAAGCCTTGCGATTTTTGTACACGTTATCACAGAAGTGGCACTGGAACACTCGTTTCATATCTTTATCTTCGGAAGTAGGATGGCACCTAAGCGAAACATAAAATGGCATTTAAATTGCAACTTATTATTACAAGCTGTAAGAATACTTTTTTTATTTCGTGCGGCAAATATTTTGGTGCATACAAGAGTTCACGAAATAATGCTAAGTTTTGTAAACAAAGGTTTTTTTACAATAACGTGTGGTACCGGCAAAGAATAGTATCGACCCATCTTTACCTGTGGTGGGTGTCATAAGATGGGCAGCAGCGTCCTTCCGTGTATCGTACCATCTTACATACTGCGGTCACCATCAACAGCCGTAACGCTAGCAAGCGTGGTGACTAAGGAACTTCCCCTCCACATTCTTCTAGCAAGAGCTAGAATTCTGGAGAAAGCTCCCTGTCCTGTAGTGGACGTACGAGTATCATGGGATGGTATGACATTTTTATAACCACAGTCAGAAATATTCTTAGCCTGAGAGCCAAACTATTTCACTGTATGAAGATTCAACAAAAATTCATATCAGCATTTTTTTTTCGTCAAAAATTAGATTAGCTGGTCTATAAAATAATTCATTAGTAATCCACCCAAATTTACGACCGCAGGATTTAAAAAAATAATAATAAAAGTATTATAAATTCCACAAAAAAGGGCAAAAATGCTATAAATATTATTTACTTTACATTTGATTACCTTTATTAATATCTTTTTTTCAAGTATATAATCCTCCTATATTTGTAAAAGAAACACAATTAAATCTAAAAAAAATGTTTACGTAAACCTTAAAGTTGCATAACACCTATGATAAAAATACTATAAGATCAGTTCTTCTATGCTTTTGTTTCATTAACGTCTCTTAACATAAAGTGTAATAAATCCACCTAAAAAACTATGTGGAAATTGAAAACTATTTTAGTGGTAATAAAAAACTAGTGAAAAAAATATAGCAGTTAAATTAACTAAGTAGACTTTTCTTTAAGGTCAAATAATATCATTCTAAATTAAAATCCACCTTAAAAACATAAAGTAATAATTAAAATCACGAATCAAAGAAACAAAGGGTTGCGAGGGGTATACGCGGGGCGCGGCGGCGGCGGCGGCGGGAACAACGAGCGAGCGGGCGCGCGTGGGCTTGCTTGCCCTCGCGCGCCTGCTCGCTCGTTGTTCCCGCCGCCACAGGACGATATGTACCTAGATTTGTTTTAATTGCAGAGTCGTGAGCGCATTCAGCATTGTCACCATTATTTGCGAAAAATATTACCTTTGCCAACAAAGTGTTATAAAAACTTTAAGGTGATAAAAGAATAGAAGAAAATAAAAGTTGTGAAAAATGCGAAATAGGTATGCAATTATTCATTGTGTTTTGATATCGCGTTTGTAGGAAAAAGGCCTGCAAAGACTAGGTAGTATACGAATCAAGTAAAATAAGACTCGATGGATTGTTTTTGAGATCCCAAAATTTGAGCAATGTTAAGTTACCTACATAAAGAAATCCGGAATTATACACGTATCCGAAACTGATTGAAGCTGCGACAAAACGTATTGCTGCCGGTAAGACACCAGAAAAACCCGCAAATTTTGATTATAAATCTACAGGTTTTTTCTGTTGCGGCGATGCATCTTCGCATTGCAGTTTGAGGAAGAAGAACTGACTGAACTACTGATAGACCGTCGGCCCACAGTAGAGGCCTACCTTATAAAAAAGCAGAACGCACGCACTTTGTAGAGACAGAGGACATTAAGTAGATTCATAAACGACTGGTCGGCTGCGGCGCAACTTGGCAAAACCGGTCAAGTGCGAGTTGGACTCGCGCGCCGAGGGTTCCGATAGTATTTACCTATAGTATTTTCGGAAGCGATAAAGTCCATTGTTAGGACCGCAAAACTAAATTTGTTTGTAATGGTTTTTTGCAGATTACTAAAAAACTGTGCCACTTAGAAAGATTGTTTTATTTTCGCTGTAATATTAACATAGACTTCTATCGACTGTAATTAATTCAGATTTTTCCTTTCACAAACTTCGGAGTTAAGGGGGGGGGGGACGTATGTTTTTTACATTTTAAGGATTCCGTACCTCAAAAGAAAAAAACGGAACCCTTATAGGATCACTTTGTTGTCCGTCTATCTGTCTGTCTGTCAAGACCCTTTATCTCACGAACGAGTAAAGGTATCAGGTTGAAATTAATACTATATATTAGGATCTATGAACCGCACAAGATTTGAAAATTTAAATTTTTTACAACGACGCAATCAAAAGATATGGCATTTTATGTCCTCATCTCCATACATTTATGCAAAAAAGCAAAACCTACAGAGTATTTCCCGTTGACCTAAAATTATGAAATTTGGCAAGAAGCTAGGTCTCACAGTACAAATAATGGGAAAAGTCTGAAATCATTTAATATTACAACTTTTTTCACAACTAATGGTAACCAATTGTGGTGAGCTCCCGTTTTAAGAACATTCATATAAGAGAGGGGTCAAGTTGTTTGGTCGCGGAGGCGATTTTTGTTTTAGTTCTATTTAAAAACGGGAACACTTACAAACTTGAAAATTGGTATGTTTATAGTGCAGTAGCTATAAAATAACAACAAATAATAAAATTTGGTCAAGCGCGTGTCAGAATAAAAAAATCTAGCACATTAACTGACTGAAATTTCAACTAATACAATTATGATTATGTGGTGGTACGGAACCCTTGGTGCGTGAGTCCGACTCGCACTTGGCCGGTTTTTCATCATAACTTCGAAACTAAGAGTCTTAAAAAAATATAAAAATATATTTTGGCATTTACAAGTAAAGCCCTAACACTAACTGCGCTAAACCTGCTAAGTTTGCTGACCAGATGTTTTTGAAGCTAATAAAGGTCATCTGTCTCTACAAAGTGTGTTTGTTTAGTTTTTTGTTAGTTACACATATTTTTTGACAGCCTATGGGCACAGACAAAAGAAGTTAGACAAGGAAAACTGCCAAGATGGGGTCAGGCCGACCAAGACGTATGTTAACAAATTAAATTAAGCTATAAATACGCATTGTGTCAATCCTTTTTATCAACGAGGTGAAATTTACCATTTCAGTGGTACCATAAAAGTAGTCAGACACGAGAACCTGCCAGGTTTGAAGGAGGCTGATAATGTTTTTTAAGTTTTGCTAAGTGGTTAGAAGCCCACAATTCTACTTTTCGATGAGGTATTTTAACCGGTCGGACGGGTAAGTTTAGGTGCTATCTGCGGAAATCCTGCCAAGTTGTGCCGCGGCCGACCAGATTGTTTAAAGCTGCTAAAGGTCTTCTGGCTCTACAAAGTCCGTTTGTTAATTTTTTTATGTTTACGCAATTTTGTTTTTGGTCCTGAGCTCAGACAAAAGTTTTTTAGTCAGAAGGATTCAGGCGGAAGCGTGTTTTGGCGTCCGCAATATATTTTAATTCTTTTTCATGATGTTTTAACACTACTGAACAAGATTAGACAGGGTGTCACCCTGACATCCTTGAGGATCTTGTATAAAGTCCATGATTAGATAAAAGGAGGGGAACGAAATAAAAATTTTGACCTACCTCATCGAGTGGGGTATCGTTGTTTAGAGCTCGTTGAGAAGATAAATGCTGTATTTTTTGTTTTAAAAAATATTAAAAAATAAAGGAATTAGATGCCACCAAAGTCAGTTTTTTTACAAAATTTTGTTTGGGCTGTTATCTTATGAACAGTAATAGGTAGACTGTTGAAATATTCACAGATAATGTATGCCGCTATGAAAAGAAATACAAAAAATTAAAAAAGTAATAAATTAAAGGGGACTCCCAAACTAAAAACCTGTCTTTTTTGGCGATTTTTTAATCTATTTTTGTTTTAGCTCTATTTTAATAACGGGAACACTTACAAACGTGAAAATATGTACGTTTATAGTGCATGAACTGTTAAATAATAAAAAGTTTCAAAAACTGGTCAAGTGCGAGTCAGACTCAAAAAATCTTGCACAGTAAGTTACTGAAATTTCAACTAATTTTTTTAGCTCTAATTTGGCGCTTTCGCCAATCTGCTTTTTGATGAGAGAATCATTAAGAGGGTCTGTCCCACTATTTCCATTGAAATGTAAAATGGAAATAGAGATTTTAATATCCAACAATGAATAAACGATTTTGACTTTGACGAGGTAAAATGTAGAATTTTTTATGGCACCATAAAAGTGGTCGGATACGACCACCTGCCAGGTATGAAGTAGGCCGTCAAAGTTTTTTAAGCTTTGCTAAGTGATTAGGAGCACAGACTAGTTTTATTTTGCTTTTCCATGAGGTATTTTAACCGGTCCTCTGTCTCTACAAAGTGCGTTTGTTCTGCTTTTTTGTAAGGTAGGCCTCGCTACTGTGGGCCGACGGTCTATGATTGTAGATAATTAAGAAAAACAAAAATAAAATGTTAAACCTAGGGTTTGGTATATTGAATGTAAGGGCTTTGAAAAAGTACTCATTCTAAGAATACGCTAATCATCATTTATTTTGAACTTCTTGTTATCTTTAAATAAAAAAAAACCGGTCAAGTGCGATCAGACTCGCGCGCCGAGGGTTCCGATATACCTTTAGTGTTTTTGGAAGCTATAAAATCCATTTTCAGGACCGCAAAACTAAATTTGTTTGTAAAGGTTTTTTGCAAATTTCTGAAAAACTGTGCAATTTAGAAAGATCGTTTTATTTTTGCTGTAAAGTTTACATAAACTTCTGTCAACTGTAATTAATTCAGATTTTTCCTTACTCAAACTTCGGAGATAAGGGGGGGGGGGGGGGGAATGGTATTTTTTTTGACATTTTTCATCATAACTTGAAAACTAAGAAACTTAAAAAAATACAAAAATATATTTTAAAATGTACAAGTAAAGCCCTTTCATATGATACCCCACTCGACCTAGTAGCGACAATTTAAAGTTTGGCCCCCCATATTTTGGCCCCCTTTACATTTATAATCATACTTTTTTCAAAGTTTATTTCATGTGCAATCAAGTTGGGCAACTATATTCTAAAACTGTTCCAAATTTCAGGTCGATAGCATAAGTGGTTGCTGAGATATAGAGGTGTGACAGACAGATAGACAGAGCGGCACCATAAGGGTTCCTTTTTTTTACCATTTTGGTATCGGAACCCTAAAAAAGATTTTTTAAACATACTAAGTTTAGGCTCGTTCAGATAAGAAATAGTTGATTTTTTTTGCAAAACATGCGGCTAAAGACTCCTTATATCATCATACAGGGTGTCCCATAATTAGGCCGTCACGCTGACACCAGAGGTAGATGGACTTAAGGCCGCCTTAAATAAGCTTATCATGCCCATAGAAAAGTGTAATGAGTATTGAGTAGGACCAGTTTCATTGATTTTTAAAAATTACAAATATTATTTTTTTTTTTATTTGATGCGCCTTAAGTCCATCTATGTCCGGTGTCAGCGTGACGGCCTAATTATGGGACACCCCGTATAAAACAACACGAAATTATTTAAAAAATATTGATTAATTTGATTGCGTGCCATAGTTCAGGGGCGGGATCAGTATCAGTAACTGAACAACTTTTCCCAAGGAACATACATAGGTCGAAATATGAAAAAGCAAATTTGACCTGCAATACAAAATGCGCTATCAGCTGACGCAGTTTCTATGGGAGGTCAAAGATTGATTTTCGTATTTCAACCTATGATCCTTGGGAAAAGTTGTTTAGTTGCTGATACTGATCCGATCAGCTATGACACGCAATCAAATTAACACCCTGTATTTTTAGGTGTGGACGTTTGAGCGGGCTTTTTTTAGCGCGCTCCGAGTCGAATGCCAGCGGTTGCATTAGTAAGAATAGTAAGCGTTCGAAAATGATACTTATTACGGAGAACTTAAGTCCTTATTAGTTTATATACTTTTAAAAATTTATTAAGATCGTAATTTTTTTGGTGGATTTCATGTTTCGTTATGCTATCTAGGCTTAATATGAAAAGTCTACCTAAATTCATAACTGCTACTTTTTTGCTGCCTGTGTAAAAAGCTGATAAAAAATTACCTACTACCCAAATAAAAACAATGTTGGATTTTGAAAGAAAGTATATTAAAACGTTATTTGATGTTGATAATTACCAAAACAAACCTGCTATTATTTTTTTCCTAGAGTTTAAGACACAGTTAGTGAAACAAACAACTTCTTCTCATAGAATTAGTTTCCCGTTTATATCTTTGGTGGATCTCGATTTTGGTGCTTGAATATAGTGAACATAGACACATTTTCAAGATAATATAGGTGCTAGCTTTTTTGCTGTAAAATTGCGCCATCTTCGGGGTATAACTTTTTTTTGGTACCTTCCAGTTTGAAATTTTGGGGGATTCAAAAATATAGTCTCTTAAAATTACATTTAAAGGCCATTTACAAAAATTTGGCCTGATATGAATTTTTTCCCCAAAATATAGGATAGCTCTTAGGGTATCTCATTTTTAACACTTTTTGTATGAATTTGAAGTTATTATTTTCCCTATAAAACTGTGAACCAACTCTGTTTTGCGTACGAATCCAAGACGGACGGACTTACTTGAAGATATGCGCATGGAAGTCATCCATGGCAACGTCACACAGCGGACACTCTTTCAGCGGCTCGCCGGTCTTAGGTTCGAGTCCGTGCGTTACACGAATATGATCATGGACCTCTTCGGCTGATGGGAGCTGAACCTCGCAGTATATGCACACCGTATCGTCAAGGGTTTGGATTTGCTCCTCGTCTTCTGGAATTCGGAATATAGGGTCCAAATGAAAAACATGTGAACATAATATTGCCCTGCCAAATTTCAGCAACTTCTGTTCAGCGGTTTTGGCGTGAAAGAATAACAAACATCTAAACTTTCACCTTTATTATAGGTATTAGTGTGATGTGCAAATGACAATGGTGTGTTATAATATCTTGCGGTGCGTCTGTAGTACTCCCGATGATAGTAGTTAAAATAGAAGGGATTGGAAAGAAAGCGACGAAGAATGGGCAAAAACTACACAACACGCAAAGAAGCATATGAATAATGTTCATTTACGTACAGGTAGGTACTTATTATGAATTTTTTTAAGGTACCTACCTAACTAATTTGAATGCAAGTCCACCTTCAAAATCTAAGTAGTTTTGAATATCCCTAAAGGAGTGATCACACCTAGTTGAATTCAAAGACTAATTCGGCATACATTGCTGGGAGGCTTGCGTTTGTTAATTGCAATATCCTTACTTTAACGAGCAATGTATGCCGAATAAGTCTTTGGATTCAGTTAGGTGTGATCACTCCTTTACCTAACAGGTCATACCTTTTGGTAGGACGTGTGAGTGGATCAATCGGGAAAGTGGACCGATCGTTCAGCAGGGCCGCGCGTCTAATATAATCCGTTCCACGAGTCAATGTCAAAGCTTACCAACAAATTTTGCAGCTATATCAAGGCTATTGTGTTCCATGATCAATAGTAATCAGCTAAAGCTGTCAGAAGAAGAAAGTTTGTAAAACAGTGTTATTTTTTCCGTCAAATAAATACTCTGCTTCGTCTGGTTTGTGGTGGTTTGTCTGGTTCTATGGCTGCAAAATGTGTTGGTAAGCTTTGGCATTGACTCGTGAAACAGATTATAGGAAGACGCAGGTTCGAGTGCCGTGGGTTATTCAAAAAGATAGATTTTCTCTAATTTTTAGAAATATTTGCCTCACGCGCATTAGATTCTTCTTTAATCATTACTAGAGATTCCGACGAGTCATCGTCCTCCTCGATGAAAACCTCCATTGTAGTTGAATCAGGTTCCGTTATAACGACTATGTTATCCCGTTTGTGCTCCTAGATGACAAAGTTAAGCATAGAAAGTTTCTTCTTGTGATTTTGCTCTCAAAGCCTTGTGATTTTACTAATGAAGGCAAACAACTTTCCCAAAAATATAACTAAGGTGCCGTGGCGTGCGGTTACAACGAAGTTCAAGTATTAAATATATTACAGGCACAATGAAATCAGTCGAAATAATGTAGCTAGATTAGAATGACAGAAGTGTGAAAGCAAGACGGATGAGAGAAGGACGGAGCGATGCGTAAGATATTGGAGCGATAGAGACACGTACCGAGCAAATGGGCGAGACAGTGAAATGTTTCTCGGGAGAGACAGTGAAATGTTTATCGGGAGAGACAGTGAAATGTTTCTCGGGAGAGACAGTGAAATGTTTCTCGGGAGGGACAGTGAAATGTTTCTCGGGAGAGACAGTGAAATGTTTCTCGGGAGAGACAGTGAAATGTTTCTCGGGAGAGATAGTAAAATGTTTCTCGGGAGAGACAGTAAAATGTTTCTTGGGAGAGATAGTAAAATGTTTCTCGGGAGAGACAGTAAAATGTTTCTTGGGAGAGACCGTCACAATGGATCATAAAAAGATTATTAGAAAATATACAAAGTTACTCATTCCACTATTAGTAGAAGAATTAAAGGAATTGTTGGAAAAAGAGCAACGCTGGGTTTGGACAAGACTATGTACTATACTCGTATGTTGAGAAGATCGGATTTTGGCGCTACGAACACTGTTTTAACTAAATAAGAGGTAGAAGATCCTACTGAATTCAGAATGCTTGTGAGGATTGATGTAGAAAATTAGATCACGGTCTCGCCCGTTTGCTCGGTACGTGTGATCAAGGCAAATCAATCAAATTTATTTCCACTGTAGATTACCCGTGAGGGGTATGGGGATGTGCCTCTTGTGGTACCACCAAAGAATACTATCAACCCATCGTTTGTTTCCCGTGGCACAACTGCTTGGCACTATCAGTAGTGTCATGGGGGATTTTCCTTTCTTACGACATACTACCAGTAGTTTCATGCTTTCTCTATCTTGGGTGTTGTAAGAGGCGACTAAGGGACTATAAACCCAGAGGATGGGCAGCAGCGTCTTTCTACGAATCGGTACCAGGAGCGTGGGGACTACGAGGTGTTTTTGCTGGAATCTCTCTGTTCTGCAGTGGACAACTCAAGGGATGTTATGATAATGATGAAATATAATATCGGAATTGGAAAGTGGCCGCTATTCCGAACTCTTTACTCTCATTCGCCATCGCGGAGACCGCATGGACCACAGATTACATAAAGTTACGTGGTTAGTAAAATCACTGGACTTTGGAAGAAAAATCCCTAAAAAAATTCACTGTGTTGTAAGTTTTCAAATAAAAAAGACTGGTATATTTACACATTAATAAAGAACATAAATAAAAATCTTTTTCATAATATCTTTATCTGTAATAAAATGCTACAAGTCCTTTCTTTTAACTTGGTACACACGGCCGCACGTCGTCGGTGATAACACTTGACCTTAAGTTGGTCTCTGGTTTCAAGCGTTTGTAGCGTAGCGCTGGTTCAGCTAATACTGGTTTTGTTTCTACTTGCTTGCTGCCGTGCGTACCTACACATTATTTAAGTCCAAAAAGTTAACAACGCGCTAATAATTTACTTACTTTTTCATCTGCAAACTTTTCAACCGACTCAATGAATGCAGACATTATTTCATCTATTATTCGAAACGAACGTGACAATTTTTTCACACTAATACCTTATTTACGTCCTCAGACACATTTAATTTATATAATTTGGTGATAAAACTAAATTAGTACGCGTTACCACCAAAAATTTGACAGCACTTTAACAGTACGGTGACGCTTTTGAAACAAAAGAGGATCTTCTCAAGTTTTTGAGATAAACATATCAAAAAGGTTTTAGAAAGAGTTCAAATGGTTTTCTTAAAAAGATTCAACAGCACGTTGGTGGCAGCCATCAACCATTGGTAGTTAGACTTTGTCGCATGGTAATAGATTTACAAATGTTTAGCTCTCGTGCGGTTTACTATATTAATCCAAACAAGATCCGTGAAATGCATGAAGCCTATACAGTCCGTTTATTCCAATGCGAAGCTATCCGCTCCGCTACGCACTGTATATAGGCTTCATATTCGGTCCGTCGTCGCAGACATCCGCGTCGCACTATATACTGTCTGTCTGCTACATGGTGGGTCAGGAGCCTACGCTTTCACGGCCATACCCAAAGAATTGGAGGTCCGATTTCTTTAGCTAAAGCGGTTTTGAAGAAAAAAATTTATGGGTAAGGATGCTACTTTATCCTGATTTTTACGCGTACAAGTCGCGGGAAACAGCTAGTCCAAACTATCCAAACTATAATATTATAAATGCGAAAGTAACTCTGTCTGTCTGTCTATCTGTCTGTCTGTCTGTCTGTCTGTTACGCTTTCACGGCTAAACCGATGAACCGATTTTGATAAAATTTAGTATGATGATGGTCTAAACCATGAGAAAGGACATAGACTAATTTTGATTTCAAAAATTAGACTGGAAGGGGGTGAAATAGGGGATGAAAGTTTGTATGGGAAATCAATTAAATAATTAATGTTACGCTTTCACGGCTAAACCGCTGAACCGATTTTGACAAAATTTGGTATTAAAATAGTCTAAATCATTATAAAGGATATAAGCTACTTTTCATTTCAAAAATGAGACGAAGATGGTGAAATAGGGAATGAAAGTTTGTATGGGAAATCAATTAAATAATTCATGCTACGTTTTCACGGCTAAACCGCTGAACCGATTTTGATAAAATTTGGTATTAAGATAGTCTAAATCATTATACAATTTTTTCGCGCGCTTCCGTCGCTCACATGCAAAATATTGCCAAATTCTTACACAACACAGATCGTATGTCTGACACTCATGACATAGTTAATAGAGGTGAAAGTTTATACGAATTTCTTTCCTCGCTAACCAGTCGCTCATCTGCAATAAACTGTCAAATTCTTACACAACACATGTCGTATGTCTGACACTCATGACTTAGTTAATAAAGGTGAAAATTTAAACTAATTTTTTTTCCTCGCTAACCAGTCGCTCACATGCAAAAAAATGCCAAATTATTATAATACACAGGTCGTTTGCCTGATGTCTCATGACATCTTCTATCTATATATATAAAAGAGCATGTCCTGACTGACTGACTGATTCATCAACGCCGAGCCCTAACCGCTATAGATACAGATCTGAAATTTTGTACACAAGTTCTATGTGCGTCGAAACCACCCACTAAGAAAGGATTTTGGAAAATTCATCTCTCAAGGGGGTTTAATGAGGGATGAAAGTTTGTATGAAAGTCCTTTGTTTCTTGAGCTAGATTCAAACAAATTTGAATTTAAGCTTCTGGTAAAAAATAAAGAAACACGTGTTTAAGCATTTCTTAAAAATCACCCTTCAAGGGGGTGAAAAAGGGGATGGATTTTTTTCCGTATGTTGGTCTATAAGTGTTTCAGTTTTAAAGGTAGAATTATAGAAATTTGTATTTAAGCTTTTGGTAAAAAATAAAAAAGTACGTGTTTTAGAATTTTCAAAATTCATCCTTTAAGGGGGTGAAATAAGGGATGAAAGTTTGTATGAAAGTCCGTCAGTTTAAAAGTCAGGATCTTAAAAATTTTTATTTAGACTGACGACTAAAAATTAAGTTTTATGTACCTCAGGGTTTTTGAAAATTTTACACGCTAAGTGGTGAAAAGGGGGATGAAGTTGAAACTCCTTCATTTCAAAGTAATATCCACTAAATTTATTATTTAGGCATTAGGGTTGTAATTCTGTGGAACATGCATTCTATTCTGTTATTGAAATTCCACCCCAAATTCAACCCCTTAAAGAGGGAAATGGGGTGAAAAAGTCTAAAAACCAATATGGGTATCATTTGTATGGTTTATCGGGTCGCAGATTACAAAAACTAAAACAATTTTGAAATTCAATGTGGTGGACATGAAATACCATCATCCCCCGGGGATGGGTTTGGGGTGCGATAGGGTTGATATGTCTGAAAATCAATATGGGTGTCGTTTGTATGGTTTATCGGATCGCTGATTACAAAAACTACAACAATTTTGAAATCTAAGGTGGTGGACGTGAAATACCATCATCCCTTGGGGATGGGGTTGGGGTGCGATAGGGTTAAAATGTCTAAAAATCAATATGGGTGTCGTTTCTATGTTTATATAAAGATAGGGATAGCGGTTAAGACGGCGTTAAGGATAGGAATAGGAGTAGGGGTGGGGTTAGGGGCAGGGATAGGGAGAGGAAGAAGGAGAAGGAGAGGGAGTGGGATGGAGGTAGAGAGTGAGGGAGTGGGAGAGGGTAAGTGAGGGGGAGAGGGAGGGGGAGAGGGAGAGACTGCACATTGTCGAAATATCACGCGGGCGAAGCCGCGGGCACAGCTAGTCTAAATATATAAAAGAACATGTCCTGACTGACTGACTGATTCATCAACGCCGAGCCGTAACCGCTATAGATACAGATCTGAAATTTAGTACACAGGTTCTATGCACGTCAAAACTACCTACTAAGAAAGGATTTTGGAAAATTCATCTCCCAAAGGGGGTGAAATAAGGATGAAAGTTTGTATGAAAGTCCTTTGTTTCTTGAGCTAGATTCACACAAATTTGAATTTAAGCTTCTGGTAAAAAATAAAGAAACACCTGTTTAAGCATTTTTTGAAAATCACCCTTCAAGGGGGTGAAATAGGGGTGATTTTTTTTCCGTATTTTGGTCTATAAGTCTTTAATTTTTAAAGGTAGAATTATAAGATTTGAAGGGTAAACACTATAGTCACCACGCTTATTAGCGTTGTGGCTTCCACCATGGACCGCGGACTATGAACAGGAGGACGCTGTTGCCCATCCACCAGTCTGTAATCCCATACTAGCCTCTTACGACACTCAAGTTGAGCAATTGGTTACCCACTGCTCATCTTTATGCAGTTGAGCAATCTGGTTGAGCAGTGGGGCTGAGCGACGCTTATGGCTCCATCCTTAGCAGAAAGTGCTGCTACTTAAACCACGAAGCAGCTAAGTAGTGGAATTCACTTACGAAGTAATATAGTAGGTAATCTGTGCTTAAACATTGATGACCGATTGCGATATCAGCGAGGTTCAAATCTCTTTGGCTAGATCAACCGTTACGTAATCCCTTAAACGTGTCTATGATGAACTTGCATTCAAACTTATACCTACGTCATTTGCCTAAATATAGCAGTTCACGAAAGAGCGAGCGTGATGTTTTCTAAACAAAATAATAATCTCTTTTTTTATTTGGATATTTCTGATCAGGTGTAAAACCATAGTCTTAGCGTTTTTCTGTTTGTATTGGTGGTTACGTAAGTTTACCTATACGTTTACCTCGTTTCATTGAAGATAAATCTTTTTACAAAATATCACGTCCTTTCGTGAATTCTGGTACGTGTTTAGATACTTAGTTAAAATTAAAACGTAACGGTTTCCGAAGCTTGCTATGAAAGCACACTTTTATTTTGTGAACAGAAACAGTGCTTTGGTATGGTGGGTACTAGGTAGGTATAGAGGTTGTTATGGTAAAGATTGTAATCCTTGAAACTGTGTTTGAAACTGAACTACTTTCCCTGAGGAACATAAGTCGAAAACAAGTTAAAAATTTGACTTTCTATAGAAACTATTTTAATTGCGCATTTTGTATAGGAATTTTTTTGTATTGCGACCTGTGTTCCATAGGAAAATTTTGTTCAGTTTCATGGTCTAAATGCATAGTTTCAATTATCACGGTGTTTATCCTAACACCCGGTTAAAGCAGGTAGACTATAATTTCTTTAGAGTTCGACCTATTTTCCTTAGCAGCAGTTGTTTAATTCATGGCCTGAATTCACAGTGCCACCAGTTTTCGGTAGTTATTTATTTTAAGGGGCTGATAAGAGCTGAATTACCTCCCTTTCTTATAAAGGGCAGTTTTACGGATTCGCGCTGTTTTACGTTTTTTGCTCATTTTTAAATTTTTCTCAAAATCTGTACCCATAATATTAATTATAAAACGGCTATATTATTATGCATAATATATGGAATAATGTGTAAAAGTTTTGGCATCATAGATTATTGGGTACTCAAGAAAAACGTTTCAAAGCAAAAAGCAGAGGTAACTTTGGATTTTTTTATGGCGTACAAAATATTTTAATCGTGTTTCGGAGTCGGCCATTCTTGGAAAGATGCTTAATTATCACGGCCTTATATTCATCACTTTTCGTTAAAAACCTGCCCAAGTGAAGCGTATTTAGCTCTTATCAGACCCTTAAATCTTATTTCTCTATCTGGCTTTCTTTATTTCTTTCCTTCTCTCTTTACTTACCTTTCGCTTCGTATTTATCTTCTTCAGGAAAAGCTCCGGTTTCTGTACATTCCAAAGTAGGAGACGCTTCTTGAAGGATAACTTCGTCTAAGTACTCTTCCTCATACTCTTTGTTATCGGAGCCTATACAAAGTCACACAAACGTGTTGTTTTTGGTGTTAAAATAGTAGATTTTACAACAAGTGCATAAAACATGACTTTTTATACAAGGCTTACGTATTCGCACGTTCCTTATGGGAGTGCGAATAATTAAGTCGCGGATAAAAAGTGTTTTATGATCCAGTTAAAAACTCTGCTTTTCACTTCGATTGCGAGGAAATAAAACGTAAAGTACATTTTTCTAACAATTTTGTTACTAATGTTGAC
This sequence comes from Athrips mouffetella, assembly GCA_947532105.1. Lineage (NCBI taxonomy): Eukaryota > Metazoa > Arthropoda > Insecta > Lepidoptera > Gelechiidae > Athrips > Athrips mouffetella. Next base: position 2,265,783 of record OX383964.1, on the reverse strand, counting down.
CCCATATCTTTTTATTCTATATTTTTAGGATTAAAAATATAAATATATTGTAAGTATATACTAGGTTATTTTTAGGGTTCCGTCACTCAAAATAAAAAAACGGAACCCTTATAGGATCACTTTGTTGTCCGTATGTCTGTCTGTCTGTCAAGACCCTTTTCTCACGAACGGGTAAAGGTATCAGGTTGAAATTGATAACGAATATTAAGGTCCATAAACCACACAAGATTTGAACATTTAAATTTTTTACAACGACGCAATCAAAAGATATGGCTTTTTATGTCATCATTTCCATACATTTATGCAAAAAGGCAAAACCAACAGGGTACTTCCCGTTGACCTAAAATTATGAAATTTGGCAAGAAGCTAGGTCTCACAGTAAAAATAAATAAATAAAGGGAAAAGTCTAAAATCATTAAATATTAAAAATTTTCTCACAACTAATAGTAATCAATTAAGGTGAGCTCCCGTTTCAAGAACTTTTCTATAAAAGAGCGAAGTTGGATGGTCGCGGAGTTTTTAAAATCAAAGAGCAAAAGCTTTTAGTATATCATATGGTAGATAGGTACGGAACCCTTAGGGCGCGAGTTTGCCGGTTTTTTTTGGCCTGATTTCCTTTTGCCTACTTATAAGTGAGGTCAAAAGCAACAACTTTTGTTCTAAGTATACGACTTTGCTAACAACGCACGAAAAATTTTCTACTTCCCATACAAAATGGGTCAGTCACGTGATCACTTTAGTATCCATGGAGAGTCGAATTTTTTTTTTTGCGTTGTTAGCAAAGTCGTAGAACAAAAGTTGTTGCTTTTGACCTCACTAATAGGGTAAAAAGAAATCAGGTCCAAAAAAATAACCTTGTATAAAGAAATGAGAGGTTATTTATTTTTATGGTATGACTGGCTGGAAAGTCAATTTAAGTAGAACAAGAAATTACTTTTTTGACCAAGTGCATAAAATACAATTTTAGGCTGCCTATACCCAGCATAAACTACAACTTTTTGAGCATGAGAAGCGAAAAATATATTCTTTTTTAATCCTTGGTAGGTTGGATCCTTGATACAGCCGTAAGTTTGAATTTTTTTTATGTAGGTAGGTACAGCCAAGAGCACGTCAATCTCCCTCCCCCTCACCGCTCCTCCCCTTACCGCATGCTAAAATTTCCTACTGCTAGGCAGATGCCTACTCCATAAACAAAAGGGACAGAAAAAGAGAGCGCGGGGAGTGCAACGAGAGGAGAGAGAGGAATTAGTTAGTATTATTATATGTAGTACAAAATAAGTCTGGCTGCGACCGTTAATGCGCAGAAGTCAAAAAATGAGTAGCGGGGGTGAGCGGGGCAGGTGGGGGCAGGCGTGCGAATTGTTCATTGGCTCTCCGCCTGTCACTCATGCGCAGCAGAAAATAACCGATAGCTAGGTGCGTCAGAGCCAAACTTATTCTGCACACGCTATACCTACAGCGATTTATAAAATCAGCTTATTGTCAGTTTTAAATTGCGACAAACGAGAAAGTCAGAATCACCAAACCAGACGGATTTGACAAGTTATATTGGCACTATTGGGAATTTATCAATCTCCTTGTTTCTCCCGTTTTTTGGTGGGTTTAGTGGAGAGAGGGGAGGGGGTTGAGTGGACGGGAGTGGGAGCTTGACTGTACCTACCTACATGACGTAGGGCAGGAGACCTAGTTCTGGCCACTGACCCGATTTTGGCCATTTTCACCTTCAAAGCGATGGTAACAAGGCATAGATAATGAAACAAGTAAATGGTATATGGTAGTTAAAATAACAAATTATGGCAACACAAATGCAGTTGTCAGCTTTCATATGACAAACGTCATTAAGATTTTATCAGCCATACAGTGTCGATGTGCGTGAAACGTGTTGATTTCTTAGTAAAAACAATAAGGACAGTGGGTGAGTAATCAGTCATTATATCTGGAATCTTAAATTATTTTTGAAATGTTATTGTTTGTATTACCATAAAACCGTATTGTCTAAATAGTATTTTAGTTATTTACTGGTTAAGCGTACGAGAAGTGAGGTTATAAGCCAATGGCCAAAAACGGGGCGCATATTATGCGATTTGCCATCTTTGGCCAAGTCACTGGCCAAAAGTGGCACACGCAGAAACCCCAGTTCTGGCCACTTAATGTTCAATGAGGTCTTTTTTGGTTTTCTACGCGATGTAAATGTTTTTAATTATATTCGACATAGCAAAAACGTCACATTGGCTTACCCAAACATTTAATGCAATTTATTCACGTTATTGTTAAAAATTTAAATTGAATAATGGAACAGTATTATTATTTCACTTGGGAAATTGTTCAGCAGTGGATGTCTAACGGTTGATATGATGAATGTGACGTGATTAAATGTGACGTTAATGTTATTTTCAGAAGGAAAAGAAAAAGAAGAAAGATGTCTTCAACAAGCAAAAATAAAACAGACGCAGTAAAAAGAAAGTTATTTCAGTACTCGCCGCATAAAGTAGGCTTGGCTTTAGACGCAATTAGAAAAGGAATGAAGGTTTCCACCGCCAGCAAGACGTATAGTGTTCCTCGAACCACCTTACGTCATAAACTTTCTGGTGATGCACCTGAAACTTCTGGGCATGCGGGACCACAAGCTGTTCTTGGAGTTCATATTGAAAATGAACTGGTACTATGGATAAAAGATTGTGCTCATGATGGATTTCCAATCAATAAAGAAGGTTTATTAGACTCGGTGAAGAAAATCGTTGAAGAAGGAGAACTTAAAGTACCTTTTATAAATAACAGGCCTTCACGATCCTGGTTCGAAGGATTCATGGCGAGACATCCCGATCTCAGCCAAAAACATGCCGAATATATAAATAAAGCTCGTTCATTAATTACCGAAGAAAAAATAAGAAACTGGTTCGATGAAATCTCTTCACTATTAGGTCCTGAAAATCTTAAAATTCTAGAAGAACCCTCCCGAGTGTGGAACTGCGATGAAACTGCTTTCTTCCTGGCACCAAAAGGAGGTCTAGTCTTAGCTGAAAAAGGACTACATGTCTATAACACATCAAAGAACAGTGACAAAGAAAATATAACGACACTAAGTTTTGTTAAGACTATAGGAATTACTTAGTTCGTTAAAGATATGTTGCTTCCTAGTGATAAACCTGCTTGTAGTGGGTGTCGAAAATAATCTTAAATGTTGCTATTCAGCGTTGTGCCAATAAATCGTGCAATAAATATGTACTGCGTTTATTTTGAGTTTCTTGATGTTTCATTTTATTATGGCCAGAACTGGCACAAAGCATGGCCATAAATGGGTAAAATGTGGCCAAAAATGGCTCTTAAACCACTACTCGGCTTTTATCCTATTTTTAAAGAAAAATACTAAGAGTTATATTACAACAAGGTTCTTAAAGGTAAGGATAATATATTTTTGATGACTTATAATGAAAATGATGTCCAAGATAACTAAAAAGACGAAAGGACAAACGTTTAAGTGAGAATAAAGTCTTAAAATGGCCAGAACCGGGCCACCTGCCCTACGTATCCACGTAAAACTTACGGCCGTATTAGCCAATTAGCCCTCTACATATTGGGCCGTATCAAGGATAAAGCAAACCAGAGATTTTTTTAAGCTAGATCTTTTTTTGACATTACTGCATATTTAATTACTCAGCATAATTTATATTGCTGCCTAACTTGCGAGTATTAGTATATTGTCATGAAGATTCGTAGCACTATGGTAGCACACAACTTAATAATCTTTCATCAAGAGTCAGCAGGATATAGAATTCGACTAACCTTCGTCCTCCTTTTTGATACCAGTTGTCTCCAAGTAACGTACTTTTACTTCCGTTGCTGTTTCCAAGTCAGTTATGCAATTCGTACAAATATACCGAAATATTTTATGCACCTGCAAACGTCAGAAAGCAAATAAAATTGAAAACAAATCGAGAGTTCAGGGCTTTAGAAATAGCCATATTTATTTCAGGGCTTTGGAAATGGTCAAAGGTAGGTACGTATTTATTTACCTTGATATTGAAACAGTTTTCAAGTTTTTCTGCATATGATTTTCCCGCGTTGTTCTCGTCCTCACCAAATAGATTGCATAGATTCTCAGTGCTCAAGCAACCTACGCAACATTTCATTTCCTGATCCTCATACAGGACTTTTTCTTTCTGATCCTCCATGACAAAATTTTTGTAAAATGCGGTTTGATTTCAGCGATTTCAGTTGGCGACGATCGACGACCAAAGAGATGACACGAAATAAATTTGAACTTTGTGAAAAGAATTATTTTAAATTTCACGACAAAAGAAGATCGGTTGTCTTGTTATACGGCCTTCGTTTTTACGTTAATGAGAAAGTTTTATACAATGAGGTCACAACACTAGGAAAATTTAGGTAAAATATGCTAATTTTAATATCAACGAACTTTCAACAAATGGCATGACCAACTGGTTCTGCTAGCTAGTTCAGCTCAAAATAACTTTACAACTTTACTTACAATTTGTTTTAGGTAAAAAGCCATTAAAATCACAAACCTCCATAAGTAAAATGCAAAGACAGAATATGAAAATAAAAATTAAACAGAAAAAATTGTTAGAAACTAAGAAAAAGTATGAAGAAGGAAATGTAAAGTCGCGCGCAGCGGCGGCGCTATGAAAACTTTTCAGATTTCCCGCCATAATAATATCAGTCTTCTGACAGACGACGGGCAAAATAATTTTGCGTGCAGCCTATTTAGGTTGCGTTCCGAATCGGGTAAAAATTACCCTGATAGCAGGATAGCGTTATATGACGTCCATTGGTGTGGTTGAGACAGACTACTGTCAAAAGGTAATTAGTAACGTTTTGGAAGACACTCTAAAAAAAAAAAACACTTTTTTGTATAGAGATGAAAGATTACGTTTCTTTAGAGTAAAGCGTAAATATTATTTATAATGTTAAGTACATACATAAATATTCTTCAAAATATCAATGGAAACTAATAACAATATAATTTTGTACTCTGACAATTTTTATCTTGGGATTCCCCACACCGAAAAATGCGCACCGAATGTATTTCCTTCTTTGTTCATCCTATCCACAGTCATGAGACAGCTATAAAGTACCTATACTTACTTCGAAATTATTTATCATTGTATCGTGCGACAACATTGGAGCTCAAGAGTTTTTTAATTTGTGGAGTATATTGTATTCTGTGTTTTTAATGTTTAGTCAGCATTAACATTGTTTCATTCAACTGTGGAGTAACATTGAGTGTGGTTTGTCAAACATTTCATTACGAAAGTAAAATAAGTTACTAGCTTTTTTTGGATTAAGTGAGTTAAAGTTGAAGATCTAATAAAACAGGTAAGTAATTAATGAGCTCTACCTACCTATATTTAACGAACCAGTTTACGTACGTAGTAATACTATAAAAAAAACAAAGACCTAAAACAATTTTCTGGTTGATAAAGAAAGTGTCAGCGATAGATTTAAACAACCTTTAATTTTATAGAGGATTTCTGCAACTGGTGGTTACTTTCTTCATCGATTTCTCTCATTTGGGTGGGGTTATTAAAACTGATCTGTTTGGTATCTATAGGTAGAGACGCCGAATTAAATTAATTTTCCAAGCTAATTCATTTTTAGGGTTTCGTAGTCAAAAAGGAATACTAATAATTCGTCATGTCCGTCTGTCTGTCTGTCTGTTCGTCTGCGACATAGCTCAGAGAGCCTTAGTAATAGAAAGCTGTAATTTAGTAAGAGTTATACATTTCATCCACATCAATTTAACAAAGTGGCAAAATAACATTTTTTAGGGTAAAATGCTATTAATTGTTTTTAATAAAATTCTCGCTGAGTATTACGAGGTAAAAAGTTTATGTTATTAACGTTATGAAATACTTAATCAAAGCCTGCTTTGCGAATAAAAAACGTAAAAAAACTACGGAACCCTATACTGCGCGTAGCCCGACATACACTTGGCCTGTTTTATTCAAGATTTGGTTCATAAAATATTATTTAATATTTTCAGTAAAATGAAGAAGATTACTTTCGGTGAAAGCGAACCCAAAGTGACAACTTTCACTGGTTACGCATTCTACAACATTTACAAGGAAGCTGAATTTCTCCGGAAGACGGAAAATATCGAGATGATACTCTCCAAGAGTTACCAACTGAGGCAGCGTCTGAAAACCATGGAGCCTGGTGAAACGGTCTTTGTTGAAGGCTTTGAATTGGAGAGAAAGTAAGATTTTCCTCTAATTTTTATTGATATTATTTGTACTTACTACTTATAGCATTTTTTTAAAAGTAACTAGTGAGCAAGCGAGCTTTTGGGCCACCTGATGGTAAGTAGTCCCACCGCCCATAGCACCCACTTATTAGTATCATAATTGGCACTAACAAGACAGCAAAGCGCGTTGCCAACCCTGTGAACTTACGCTGTGTTCCAAATTGTACAAACGCTGCTAAAAGCGTATACAGTACTGACGGACGGTCCAAATTGATTTTGCACGCTCACAACGCTACCACTGCTTTAATGGCTGTAGTCAATTTGGAATGGATTTAAGCGCGCTCACGTGTTCATCTGTCAAAATTTCGGTTTTGTTTTTATTTTCTTTTACAAAGCCTAAGCTAATCCCTGAAAAATGTGCGCCAAATCCACTCTCATTTCCATTAGAGACAAACTCATTAAAATCAAAACTTGAGAAACATCAGCTGGCTGCAAATGTGTGGGATTTTATGTGTCAAATCGATTTTGACATTAGCGCTTTCACTGCTCCACCTATTTGACTAAAGCACTGATAGCAGAAACGATGACGTCATCAATGACGTAAGGCGGTGAACGAGCGAGTGCTTTAGAGCACGCTTTTGGTCAATTTGGACCGACTTAAGCGCGCTCACAGTGCTCTAAAGCAGTCTGTTAGCGCAAATTGGACCGCACAGTTAGATTGTCTGCTTCATGTGCCAGTAATTTCACTGGCTCCCTTGCCCTTCAAACCGTAACACAGCAGTGCAAACACCATTGCTTTACGGTATAAAAAAGCAAAGGTGTGGTACCTACTTCCAAAGACGATATTTGCACAAAACCCTACCACCTTTAGTTTTACACCAAGTTGACTATACCAAAATGCTAACATGGTATCCATTGTGCTATCAGAAAGAATAAAGTACTTACTTTTCATCTGTGTATTTATTGAAAACAACAAAGTAACACATTGTTATCAACAATTGTAATTCATGAAATATAAAGTACCTATAGAACATAAAGTCCGCTTATTTTTCAAGTTGTGGAAAGCTCCTTTAAAGTTAACTTTAGTTAAATAACGTTATTGTGTTTTTCAGTACACCATTACTGTTGAAGAAAACGGGCACCAATGTAGTGGTCGAAGACTTCGAATTTACCCTCAACCGTCTGACTGGAATAGTTGCAGCATATGCGTTTGAAAACCGCCATAGAATGCCAGTAATAAAGTCCAGTGAGGCCATTGCACTAGGACTTGTCTGGAATAATTGTGATGACGTCATCTGCAAACTCTATCTTTCAGCAGTTACGGGTTCTGAGCATTTCTATGACCAATTCTCGTTCTGGCCTCTCATCTGTGCTTTGAGGAAGCTACAGCTGAAAAAGATCACGCCGGAGTTGGTCATTAAAATGGCGAAGATTAAAAATAATGATGGGGAGAGACTGGCCCAGGTTTTTATGAAGAATATTAGAATTGTGAAGAAGCTGTGGTCTCGCTTTCCTGGGTCAACCTCTCATGACTTTGATGCTCTTATGGCTATTGCTTCGCCCCAAATCAAGGCTCTTTTCGTGTGTTGAGTTCATGACATTTTTTTATTGGTTTAAAAAGAAAAGTAAAAATTTTTACTGTCGATTTTTCTATGCGTCATATGTCTGGAATGGGGGTAAGGTTGGAGCATTTACCTGTACTTTTTTTCTTTTGTCCTCTCCATTGAGCTGCATATAACAATACATAAAAATAATTAACGACAGTTATTTTAAATAAGTACCTACTTTAAACATTATATGTGACGATTTGGTATTACATCGTCAAACGCATTTCTTTCATATTTTAATATCGGAAATGCTTTTGTATTTTGTCAATAAAAATAAATAAATTGATAAAATATGAGAACCATTAACAAATTGGGTTTTAATTATACTTCCTTAGTAAGTACCGAGCTAGCATTAATTGGGTACTTAGTTATCAGTCGAACAAAAAATGCATTATGTAGAGTAAGTACCTTCCTAATACTGGGTAACTACTATAGCTACTACTTTGTCATAAGATAAGTACCTACCTCGTTTATGATTATTGTCATTACGGAGTTGTTACCAGGGACTAGATAAGTACTTTGTTACCGATAACCCATTTTTTATAAAGTACTAGCAAAGCAACATTGTATGCTAGGCGATAAAGCTTTTTTTAAATGTATATGTATAAAATGAATATTTTTTTTTACTTAAATAAGCGACTGATAATAGCATAGATTTTAGCAGGGAATCAATTTTTGAATATAACTGAGTGAAAAATATTTGCAATAACACATTTTTCTTTACCAAATTGAAAATTGATACTGGATACCTGACTGAACCGTTGTCAGCCAGGTGGAGGGTGGTCTTCCGCGTCGTCGCTTCGTCGTTGGAATTTCGCTACTTTTACCATGTAGTCATCTGGACGCCTTTGTACATGGCCGTACCACCTCTGCCGTTTTCCGGTTCATCATCATCATATCTGCCGAAAGACGTCCACTGCTGGACATAGGCCTCCCCTAAAGATCTCCATGACGACCGGTCCTGCGCTGCTCGCATCCAGCGGCGATCGCGATCTTGACCAGATCGTCGGTCCACCTTGTAGGGGGCCTGCCAACGCTTCGTCTTCCAGTACGTGGTCGCCACTAGAACCCTCACGCCCCATCGGCCATCGGTTCTTCTTGCGATGTGCCCTGCCCACTGCCACTTTAGTTTAGCGATTCTCAGGGCTATGTCAGTTACTTTAGTTCTTTTGCGGATCTCCTCATTTCTGATTCGATCGCGCAGAGAGACTCCGAGCATAGCTCTTTCCATAGCCCTTTGGGTGATTTGAGCTTCCTGATAAGGCCCATCGTGAGCGGCCACGTCTCGGTGCCACTGGCAACACACACTGGTCAAAGACTTTCGTCTTGAAACACTGCGGTATTTTGGACGTGAAGATATTGCGGAGCTTCCCGAACGCTGCCCATCTGAGTCGGATTCGACGAGTAACCTCTTTCTCTAAGTTGGATTTACCCAGCAGGACTGTTTGTTCCAGGTATACATATTCATCGACAACTTCGAGCGTAGAGTCTCCAACTTTGAGTGGAGTGGATACAACAAGGGCGTTAGACATAATTTACGTCTTATGCATGTTCATTTTAAGACCCACTTGTTGTGAAACTCTACTGAGATTATTGAGCATCGTGCCGAGATCTTCCAGGGTCTCAGCCATTACGACAATATCGTCGGCAAATCGAAGGTGGGTCATTTACTCGCCATTGATGTTGATGCAAAGTCCTTTCCGGTTAGCTTTTCAGTAATTGGGGCTTCTTTGAAACTGTATCGAAAATACATGTTTCTTAATTTGTCCATCATGGTTGTTGACCAGCGTGGCATACGCATCTCTGTGGTGTGAAGCTTATCCAAGTGTGGTTTGTTGGTGGCCCAGCACTCGGATCCGTACAGTATTGTTGGTCTAACTGCTGTTTTGTAGATGTTTCCTTTCACCTTCAGAGGTATTTTAGTATCGCATAAGACATAAGACGCCTGTGAGCTGTCGCCATTTCATGCAGCCTGTGTGTGTTCTGTGGACTACAACGCCGTCAATCTTTCCGTCGTTGCTAAGTACGGAGCCAAGATATTTGAATTGTGTAAGTAACTGATGGGAGACGATCATTTCCTATCTAGAACCTAATGTCGTCTGGGTTGGACGTATTATCAAATAGACATGACATATGTTGTAACGGAACTGGCATCGTCCGTACTATTTCACTCAAAATTTTAGTTGATCTTGAAATCATTTACAATACAAATAGATACTGAACTTTGAATTATTATTTTCGTAATTTATTTGATCTACGGAACTCTAAAACTTTGAAATTTTGTAGGAAACTTTTCCTACTTGTTTCTTCAAATATTAAAAAGGTTGAATATGTATTGGAAGTGAGCAAAACAAAGAGTTTCTTAGCTGTTTCATTTTTGCTGTTTCGTGATTGGAGGGAAGGGATAGCGAGAATTTGAAATTTGTTTGACAATGTGGAACTACATCGCATTCGATGTTCATTTTTTCGTGTTAGTATTTTAGAAAATAAGAAAGTTACAATTTTACACAAAATAAAAAAAACCAGTGAATTATTAAATATCAGAGAAATTATCAAGATAAAAATAGCAGTTTACAACATCTACGAAATAAAAGCTAAGTTATTTAGATATATTGTCAGATTTGTATTTAAAATAGGTTCAGATTATCGAAATTGATCAAACAAACCTATATGAATCTTGGTTTATCATAAAATGAAGACCAATAAATGAATATAAATATTATTCAAACCTAATTTACTTTGTGTTTTTAGCTTTTCTTCTGGAGCTCTGGACGATGAGTCCAATTTTTGAGTAAGAGATAAGTAGTATTTAGTGGTATAAGGAAAGAAAGCTTTTCATACAAGAGTCGGGCAATGTGTCTAAATTCTTAGTTAATTTTTGTTTAACTTTATAGGAGGTGGAAAAATCTGGATATTTTCACAAGAAGATCAAGAAATTATTTCTAAAGTACCTAACTACTAAGATCTTCTAAAGAGTGAAGCAGACTAAATCATACTAGACAGTTAAAGTGATTCCATGATGAACTGGAAAAGATGGTATGTAGTTTCATATTTATAAATTCGGATTTCATTTTTCTCGCCGGACAGTTGCAATTCAGCTTCCCTTGGATCGTTAAGAAAATTCTAAAGGTTAAACTTAAATTTTGCATTGAGAAATGCCTAAATATCTGTTTTCAAATTTCTCTAAGATTTTGTTAAATTAAGTAAAACTTACTAAAACAAGTATATTATAGGTATCATTACATTTCTGATGAGCTATTTTAAAGTAAAGTTTTATTGGTTCAAAATGTTTCTACAGAATGGATATAACATACATTCAAATTGTTTATTCTTTTACTAAGACTACAAGCTTAAATAAATAGCTGATAATGTATGAAATTGTTTGAGAAAATACAATCTCAGTATATTAGTGATATACCATATGGAGTCATTATATACACAAAAACAGTTTTATGTATCATCTAGTACATAGTATCAAAGAAAATTATTGATTCAATATAAAAACAGATTGAACTAAAAGGACTAGAAAAATATCAGTCTCTTTCATTGTCAAAGTTAAATTAAAGAAAAATGTAATAAGATAAATTACAGTTTTAGAGAAGTTTGATTGGTTCTTTAATGAATTATGTTTGTTATTTTGTTTTTGCTTGCTTCCATACATTCAACTGAGTAAATAACTAAAACATGGGTTTGGTATAATAAAATAATCTCTTGGGAATGATTTTATAAAATAATAAGTGTTTAAATACTCAATATTCTACTTCAATTTAAAATCTACTTATTGGCTTTTATTCGACGGAGAAATAATTTAAAACATAGACTAGAAATATTCAGGTACATATTTATTTTTAGGGAATTATATTTATTTTTAGGATATCATATTTATTTTATTACGGTTCACACTTAGAATTTCTGGGTTGCTACTTAGTGTGGGGTATCATCCTAGACGATTACTCTAAAGGCCTTTAAACAGTTTAAAACGGACTCAATAAATTTTAGGTTTTAGGTAGATCAGAACTTGCGCTAGGAAATATTAGATCATAGTTAAATTATATATTTTTCTTGGATCAATTAGACTTAGGTTTTTAGTTAAAACTTAATTCAGTTATACTTTTCAGGTTCTTCATAAATTTTTAAACTTACATACTCTTTTAATAGAATACATTAATAGTTAGGTAGGTAGCTCGTTACAATGTTCGGTCTTCTTCCTACTGATTTTCAGGCCGTGTCCTTCTAGCGCCTCTACCGAGCAATTTATTATTATTATGAGTAAAAAAAAACGTCAAAAGTTGACTTCGCTACTATATATTTATAATTTCATATTATACATGAATCCACCTAAAAATATAAGCTTTATATTGGTAAACAAGAAGTAAAACTTAAATAAAATGATCTCAGGCCAAGTGACTTTATTGAATTTAAGCTTTTATGCTATTGAGAATAATCACAACGTGAGTTTGACGTCATAGAAATTGAATCTACTTACATTGTTTTGTATATTTTTATTCAGATGTAACTGTTTTTCTTTTTGTTGATCTTTTTCTACAATCCTCGTACCCATCTGTTGACATTTTTCTGCAAACCTGTGATTATTAATTATGTGACAAGAAAGAAATCATGTACTGGAGGTGTAATATGTATATCTTTTTATTTTTGTAGAGCCAATTTGTGACTCCACGTGTAGATATTATTGTGTAGTTTTATTGTGAAAATGGAATGTTTTTGACATTAGATTCACTTTTGTTGTAAAGAATAAGTAACGATAGAAAAGCAGATACTTATAGAAAAGCAGATATAGGTTTTTGAATTACCACGCTCTTAAATGACATCTGAAAAACAGGCTACTTCCCGAAGACCTGGAAGGAGGGCCGTATCATTATCATCTCAAAACCCGACAAAGACCTGAACAGACTGGAGAGCTACAAACCAATTTCCTTGCTGCCCACACTTTCCAAGGTGTTTGAAAAACTACTTGTACAGTAGGTACATCCAAGAGCACTTCATTATCTTATATTATTGACTCAATCGTTATCGCATCCCTCTTTTCTTCTTGTATAGAAAAAAAGAGAGAATCGTTAACGATTGAGTTCGGCGGTAGCGCCTCAGAGCAGTTCGTATTCATGATGGAACCACTCCACTTGACCATGCTGCAGCTTACGAGAGTCCTGCTGGTCCTGCACGATATGACTACCAAATAGAATAAAAAGTTACGGTGGCGTTGATGTAAGACATGCAAAAGGTGTTCGACAGCTAGTGACACGAGGGCCTAATCTATTATCTGTAAAAGACCTAGATGCCAGTCAAATCGTCACCCATAACGCCTTCTTCGCTTTGTCGTATCTGTGCTGGTATCACAGGGCTGCTGCCTGTCGCCGACACGCCGACACTACACTCCGTCCACGCGGGTGACGTTCCGGTGTCCGTCTTCCCATCAAGCCCGTGCGAGATATGGCCAAGTGGCATACACCAAAATTTAGTGGAAATTGCTTCATTCCATCAGTAAAGAGTCAGATTCAGTGCATTAAAACTGACGACACTACGAGATAAAAACTTTGGGTGGCTGTAGAGATGTCTCGTCAGCAAGCCCATTCTATACAGCAAAAACTACGACGATTATAATATAATTATAAAATATAATATTACTACTAGACATGCAGTAAATGTAGAACTATTTTGCTTTTATGTAATCGTCGTAGTTTTTCCTGTATAGAATGGGCTGGCTGACGAGACATCTCTACAGCCACCCAAAGTTTTCAGCTCGTAGTGTCGTCAGTTTTGATGCACTGAATCTGACACTTTAATGATGGAATGAACCAATTTCCACTAAATTTTGGTGTATGCCACTTGGCCATATCTCGCACGGGCTTGCTGGGAAGACGGACACGACGTTCCGACAGTGAGAGATGTACAGCTTGCCCTATATACTGACAGCACCGCTCTTTTTACCAAAAATGAAAAAAAAGATCTACAAATCCCGACAAGCAGCCATAAAAATTAATGTCGAAAATTCAGCCAGCCCTCTACGCTCTCTCTGGTTGACTTGAGAAGTGGCTGCTAAAGTTCAATGTCAAGAAGATGTAGTCATTACAGGTACTCTTTCCCTATGAATGGATATAATTGGTTTCGACGGGGCTTCATACGAAAGCTTCAAGGTTTTGAATAGGCTCTGAAGTTTTTATGTCCACCGGATGTCCGCCGTCTGTACACTTCAGAACTAACAAATTATCAGTACGCATTAAAACCTGCTCATGAGCTTTGTGTGCGGTTTTAGCGCGCTAATAGTCGGTTCAAAACTTGCTCGTATTCACTCGTTTAAGCGACGTGACGTCATCAGTGACGTCACTTTAGCGCGCTATCATTGCATACGAAAATGAGGTAGTGCAGCGTGTGCGAAACGTCAAATTCATAAGACATTTGTCATCAATCTCGTTTTCGAGAGATTTTTTTCAACTTTTTTTGGGGTTTTAGATTAAATTATCTTATCGAATAATCATTATCTCTCAATAATTTCTTAAAACGCAAAACAAAATCAAACTTTTAATTTTTCTCAGTGACATTGACATAAGCGCGCTCTAGTCTGGTTTAAAACTGTATTCGATGATATTCGACGAATGCACGCATATAGAAATAAACCGACTATATTCAGTGAATGTAATGTGTGCGTTGATTTCAAGAAACAATCCGTAGTGTAACTGAACGCAGCTTTTTTCTGGCTGACATTAGAAATGTCAATGTCAAATTGTAAATGGTCGACTGGTGCGACTGGTGGATTGGATTATTTTCTTTTTGTATTGAAAAACGTAGTATATTTTAGCGTTATGAGCTAAGTGTCGTTGGCAAATATTGTTGTTAGTTATAGTAGCTATTCGCACACTCGGTCACAATGGGCGACAGTAGCGAATCTGAGGAGTTTTATGACGCTGAAGAGTTCACACCTAACAAGGGTTCGAAGTAAGTGATTGTTTACACAATTTTCAATTTATCACCTTCATGACGTACTCACAGCTTCAGAATACTCGTATTACTCATAAAAAGCTACGTTAATTGTGTTAAAGCGCCCTAATTCGTCCAGATAAGTTGTGCAAGTCGTAGAAGTCGTAAATGTTTTCAATGGAACGGGCGGATATTTTTTTTAGTAGTTCCGCTGCGTCCTTGGTTCGTAGACGACAGACGTGCGTGACATCTATTGTATCTAGCCCATTGGGGCATGCTGCACATTAACATAGCAATGAAATAATCAATATTTTGTTTAAACAAACCCTACCTGTCTACAATAGGTACCTGTTCAGATTTTGATTTATTCAATGTAGATTCTTTACAGTATACTTATAGAATACCTACTATATAAACTCTTTTCCTTATCATACTTTACATTACAATAGGATCTAAAACAATACCTAATAAAAAATTATCACTATCATTATTTTTCTTTGAGGCCAGGTCAAACTAGAATCAATTTTTTTTAACTTATGTTTTTATATTTATATACCTATCAGTTTGGTAATTGTCTACTCATCCACTTATACATAATACTACATTTGAAATCAGTTTTTAATAATATTGTTCAAAACTAAATGTTTTTGGGGGGGGGGGGGGGGGATTATTATTAAATTCTAGGTATGTACTTCAAAGTCAATGTAGGTTGATAAATAGA
This sequence comes from Athrips mouffetella, assembly GCA_947532105.1. Lineage (NCBI taxonomy): Eukaryota > Metazoa > Arthropoda > Insecta > Lepidoptera > Gelechiidae > Athrips > Athrips mouffetella. The sequence goes on along the minus strand of OX383964.1, from coordinate 2,250,317 downwards.
TTTATAGTGGTAAATAAATAAATTTATTTCATTGGGGTTGACCAAGTAGTTAGGTAATAAAAATAAAAAACAATAAAAAATAGGCTAAAAAAGAATTATTGCAATCTTACTTATAGTTCCTGAGATATGAGTGGACAAACGTACATACAAACATACCTACATACACTTATGAAATTTGGTACTTTTATTTAGAAGCTGATATAGAACATACGTAAAAATATTGTATTTTTGACAAAATTACAAACAAAAATTACATTACGGGTTGAATACATATCTCCTTTTTTAAGAAGTCAGTTAAAAAGCAATTTTTTCAAACACAAATATTTTTATACAAAATTAATTGAGCAATATGGGGCTGACCTAAGAAATTATCGAAATTTTAAAGTCGCCACCCCCTGCTGACTAAAGGTATTCCATACTACAGATTTTCCGTTCACCAGCACCCCTGTTTATTCTTAAATTAAACATTATAACTGTACAAAGTCATTAGAAAATGGTGTTAAATATCACGCAAAACCAAATCAAATACAACAACTCTTCAGGATAATAACATGCATATTATTACTTCCCAAAGGTCACCTCGAACTTGTCTAAAAAATAGAAAAATGGCCACATTTTTACTCCAGCGCATTCAAACTGCCACTGTCAGACAGTAGCAAAAGTGAGTGTTACCATTTTTGGGAAAAAAATTACGCAGTATGCCTAGGTGCCGTAAAATTCTTAATTACAAGCAACATTATAACGAAGTGCCGACTTTTGGGTGAGGGCAGGAGATATGATCATTCACCCTACCATCTTAATTCTCAGGGTGGGTAATGTACTTTGCTGTCCTGTGGCAAATTATGCCACTAATAATATAGTGAGTGCTATGGGCAGTGGACACTACTTACCATCAGGTGGCCCACTTACTTGTTCGGTCACTAGTAACATAAAAAAAAGTTTGGCTCTGAGCTTCCAATAGTCATTACAAACCCACTGTTCCGTTAATGTTCAAACTGATTTCCACTGGGTTTCATAATATTTTTATTTGCAGAAGGTCATCTTTATGTAAAAACATCAGCGTGCCTGATGGCTCCTCTGACAAAGAGAAGGGATCTAGTCCGAAGAAATCTGATGGGTCTCGGAGACATGAAAAGGTCATGGCTTCGGGAGATACAGCATGTGCCAGTGATACTACACCGTCAGAGGATGACCGAACTACAGTTAAGAGTGTAAGGATATTTTGATTATTTATAATCATTTTTTTTTTATTGAAGTAGGACACCTTTACTTAGATATCTTACTGATATTACAATCTAGCTGTATAGCTAATAATAAGTAATTTGCATTTAACTTAAACTACTACATAAACAATTAAGCCTAAGAATGCGTCCAATAACACTATTCTTATTGTCTCTAATTACTTAAGGGGAAGACACATTTATAATCATGAAAACTTCACCACTGAACAGAGTTTAGCCCAAAATTTTGGAGTAAAAATTTGTGGTATATTTTATTATATTATATTTTATAGTCACCACACCTGTAAGCACTGTGGCTAGCTCAATCAACAGTTGTGGTTTAAAGGGTAAAGGGGCTGGGCTCCTAGTTCCCAATGGTCACTGCGACCTGAAAAGATCTATTGTAGCCAAACAGTGGTGGTTGGTGACAAGCCTGTTGGTGTGGTTGGTAGTGAGCCTGCCTTTCACACCATGGGCTGCAGGTTCGAACCCCGCCCAGGGCTAACATTTCTGTAATGAACACAGGCGTTTGTTCTGTGTCTGGGTGTTATTTATCTATTTATGTATGTATATCAGTCTCTGATAGCCATAGCACAGGCTTTGCCTAGTTTGGAATCAGAATGACCTTGTGTGAAGTCCCCCCCCAATGTCCACGAATATGTAGAGAGACACTGCTGCCCATCCTCTCTTTCTAGGAACATAATAAAAGGGTGCCCTGTACAAAATATTTAAGGCGAATGCTCTCCTAAAATGCGTTTCTTTGATTTTTCTAGCAAAAAAGTCATCAAAATGGATTAAGAATTGATTAAATTATAATATTAGTTAAGAATAGTTTGTGACAAATTGGACTCGTACCGACATGGTTGGTGGAAATTCTCTCAGGACTGCGATGGTTGGAGGAACGAGGGAAGGTCTTTGCTCAGTAGTGGGATAGTACAGGCTAGGAAAAAAAAGGATAGTTCATAGGGCTAGTTGATATTCAGTACATGATTGAATAAATTTCACTCGATAAAAAAAAAACTCAAAGTTGCCCCCTTTTTTATGTTAAATCTCATTTTATATCTGAATTAACAGTATTTTACACAACACTAATAGTCATGACAAGGTAAAGCTTGTTGATCTAATAATTTCGCATTTTATTGTGCAGTGCATCCCTATCGCACTTACACAACATGTTCATATGAGTGAGAAGGGCAATCAATCCTTGATTGCATGTGCCTTTAATCAATTCTTTTTGCTATTGTAAAAACATTAAAACTAAAAGTAACAGAAGTCCAATAAAATTTAGTTTGTGTTAACATCCAGGTGGTGCAAGGCAGAAGAAGGTTCCAAGAGCTCCGTCGCTGCATGCAGACAGAGGAGGAAGATGAGGTCCCGGAGTCAGGGTCTGGTCACCAGGTGTATGCTCTGGAACAGCCTTTTAAGTGAGTATGGTACAATTATTACAAGCAATTTATAACAATCGATATTTCTTTATAACTTGTTAACCTGCTCGTTTGCTCACATGTAACATAAAAAAAATATTGTTAAAGAAAAAGAACTAAGTACCTGGGCGACAGAGCTTCGCTCTTCATAGAGGTAGAGCTATTATTATCAAATGCGGTATATTAAAAAAAATGCTTAAATTCACGGGGAAAAACAATTTTCCCAGACATGAGACTTAGCTAGATCGATTTTTCGCCCTGAAAACCCCCGTATGGTAAATTTTATTGAAATCGTTAGAGCCGTTTGCGAGAAACCGATTACAAATATATAATACAAATATTGCTTGTTTTATAGTATGGGATTTAACTCACATTTTTACATAAATTAAATTTCATTGTGGTTACCTTGTTTTAGAATAATAGCACAGGACACAATGAGCTTGCAAAGTATGACGTCACTCGGCAGAATAGGCAGAATACTTAGCGGCGTCTCTGAATCTCATCGTAAGTAACATAATAAACATACTAGATAAAAGTTTTAGTTGTTAATAATAATTTTGTACCTAAACAGATAAACCCGCGTGTTATATTGACGACATAAGGCCGATTGGTTTCGATCCGATTCACGGATCTTCTTCAGGAAGGTCAGCAATAGGAAACATGCATGATTTCTTTTATTTTAAAAAATTTCGTCATTTTTATAATAAACAGTTTGGTAAAACTATTTTTCGAATAACTATGAAATTAAAAAAGATTTAAGCCATCGAATATATGTTTCTGTGGCTTTCTGGCAAAACGAAATTTAACACGGAGTTTATATGGCCGTAGTGACATGTGACATCACTGTCCATGTCGGATCTCTCTGTCTAATCGTCGCGTAATTAATAGTTTTTACTACGTTATTTTTATATTTTGTTGATAACTGCGAATAAAAAGTGTATGCATATTCCCTATTTTCCGGACTGCCGTCTGTCGCGTCCAGCCGAGCACTGCATAGCGCTGCGCTATTATATAAAAAATAAAATAAAAATAAAATCTTCATATGCAAACAACAAGATAAAATAGCTAGATGTACACAATAAAAACAGTAGTTTGCCTTAAGATAATACATAATAGTTTTGCCAGCTAACATCTAAGCTAGGAAGAACCTGTGTTATAGATGTTAGTCATCCGAAAAATGTCAATTAGGCTTTAAGACAATCAGCGGAGCGGTGCTGAAAACGATATCAAGACTGCGATATATTCTTTGGCTGAGCAAAAGGGCGCGGGGCGGGAGATGTTGATGAATTTTCTTGCTCCTTTCTTTGCAGTAAGCTGGTACACCAGACACTGCCCACATCATCACTTCTTGAGTTCGTAGGTGAAGTTGCAGCTTAGCACTGGTTTCACACAACGACCAGACGTTGGCCTATTTCTATCGCTTTGCGCATAATGTTGGTATTATTAATAATGGTTTTATAACTCCTTCTGTGCCTGTGGACAATAGGGAATATGCATGATTTTGTTTTATTTAAAAAAAAATGTCCTCATTCATGTAATAAACAGTTTATTACAACTATTTTTCGAATTACTATGAAATTAAAAAAGACATAAGCCATCGAAGATTTGTTTCTGTCTCTTTCTAGCAAAACAAAATTTAACACGGAGTAGTCGGCCGTAGTGAATTGTGACGTCACTGTTAATGTAGGATCACTCTGTCTAATCGGCGCGTAATTAATAGTTTTAAATGCTTATATCGGCCGTATTTCATAGCCGATTTAAATTTGAATTTCACTTTTTGTCGTCTCTACTACAGTACGTGGGACACTCAGAAATATTTGCGACACTAAAAAAAATTGTTCTACAGGTACATATATTTTTATTAAATCTTTTCAAAGTACTCTCCACCAGCCTCTATACAAAGATTCATGCGTCTGAACCAGTTTTCAAAACACTTTTTCCAGTCCGCCGTAGACACCTCGTTTACAGCCTGCTCGAACGCAGCCAGCGCATCTTCCGGCGACGAAAATTGTATCCCCTTGAGCTGATTTTTTATTTTTGGAAATAAAAAGAAGTCACACGGTGCTAGATCAGGGCTGTAAGGAGGGTGACCCAGGAGTTTGACTGGTGTGCTGTCCAGGAAGTCCCTCGTTTTGAGCGCGGTGTGTGCAGGCGCATTGTCGTGGTGGAGCAGTAGTCCGCGGAGCCCTGTGTTTGGTCGCTTGTTGCTCACAACAGAAAAAACTTCTGGTAAACATTTGGTAGTATACCATTCGGCGTTGATGCTTCTTTGATCTCGTAAGGGAATTGAGGCCAAGTGGCCAGTCAAATTAAAAAAGCTGGCGATCAAAATCTTCCCCCCGCTTCGAGATCGCTTCACTTTGGTAGGCGTTGGTTCATTTTGAAACACCCAAACTGTCGACTGGCGCTTGGTTTCTGGATCGTATTGATAAATCCAGGACTCATCACCTGTTACGATGTCGTAAACACGCCGAGACGAGCCTGCTTCAAATTTGTTCAGCATATCACGGCACCATTCCACCCGGGCCTGCTTCTGAGCGTCGGTGAGGTAGTGCGGCACCCAGCGCGATACTATCCTCCTCACGCGAAGATGCCCGTGTAGAATCTCGTGAACGCTTCCCGATCCAATCTTTAATATGTGCTGAATCTCCTGATATGTAATTCGCCTATTATCTTGGATTAAATTTTTCACTGCTAGCACGTTTTCTTCCGTAATAGCCGTCAAAGGGCGACCGCTTCTTTCTTCATCCCCCAAGGTTGGTCGACCGCGCCTAAATTCGTTATACCAACGATACACGGTTGCCTTGGAGGGGCCTTCATCCATAAATGCCATTTGAAGTCTATCGAACGATTCATCCGGTTTCAGGCGACACTTGAAATCGTAAAAAATCATAGCTCTAAAATGTTCCCGGCGCAGATCCATTTTTCAGTAAGACACGATACTTTGAATTGGCTCGCAAAAAATGTGGAGGGAAATTTTGAAAATGGAACACACATATTTTTACTTACAAGTAATCATATTTTCGAAAAAGATTCTGACCGGCCAGTCTCCCATATATAAAAACTATTTTTCGCAATACTTTCTGAGTGGCCTGGTATTTTCATATTTTGTTAATAAATGCGACTAAAAATAATTATGCATATTCCCTATTACTGACTTAAAGATAATTTTGTTATTGATTTCAGCAAATATACGCGAATTGGCGCACGCTCCGTCGATATCTTCTAGAGAACCATCCACCATATCGGACGAGCCACCACCCGACAACAGAACACAAAATGGTAACCATGTTTACTATAAGCGCAGATTAGCTAATAGTAAACTGAAGGGCGGGGTGCTGACAAATTTCAACCTTAAGTATAGAGCATAAAGTCCATACTTGCAATGTACCGCTGAGAACATGTTTTGTCCAGGTGTTTTACTCGTTTTTGATTCGCTCAAGACTAACAGCCAGTTGCACAAAGCAACTTTAAAATTTAATCTCCTTTAAATCTACTGCTGTCACTTTCTTTGTCAGCAAAATAGAAAGAGTCAGCAATAGACTTAAAGGAGCTTTAACTTAAAAGACGTTTTGTGTAACTGGCGGTAAGTCGGGTCACTTTACGAGATAATGAGTGAAACGCAACCTACCTTTAATAATGTGAAATAGCTCGATATCTTTTGTTTTTACGCAATTTATGTGACACGTACACTCAACTATATTTTCTTGTCTTTTTCTTTTTATCCAAGTCTAAAAAGAGGCATAATGGAACATTAAGATGCAACTCCGCTATTTTGGTGATTACAGACGAGGCTCGAGAATTGCAACCCGAGCCGAAGTCGATTGTCAGTCTATAAAACTGAAATTACCCTATTTTATTATCTGTTTTTAAAATCTGAATCAACATAAACAGTTTTAAACTCTCCTTGTGGTTGCAAATTTAGCTATTTTCTAATTTGTAAATGTTTGTTCCAGCCCCGCCGGTGTTGGCGGAGCCCGATGTGATAGCAAGCACTAAAGCAAATAGTCTCAAACAAAACAGATCCACATCGGCAGCCATTGTCGCGGTAATAAAATAATATTTACATCTCTCATATACGGTAAGTAGGTCCTTATTACTCCCAAATGGGGCTTGTAGGTGACCAATTAGCGCTCTAGGGTAATAATGTAGCTAGAAAAGCCCTAGGGCGGTAAGTAATTAAAACGTCTGCCTTGATGGCCGCCTCCAGCATCGGGGCGGCGGGCGTTTTAATTACTTACAGCCCTAGGGCTTTTCTAGCTACATTATTACCCTATAGCGCTAATTGGTCACCTACAATTTGGTGGTAATAAGGACCTATTTACCTCACAATCGAGATGTAAAGCAGAGCAGTTAGCTCGGGTGTAAGCATCAATTGCACCCTCGAACTATAGGCGCCCTCGCTGCGCTCGTGCGCCTAAATATCTCGGGCTGCAATTGATGCTTATCAGCCCTTGGCTACTAATCTACTATTACATCTCTCATATTCGGTAAGTAAATCCTTATTACCACCAAATGGGGCTTGTAAGTGACCAATTACCGCTCTAGGGTAATAATGTAGCTAGAAAAGCCCTAGGGCGGTAAGTAATTAAATTTTGAAAGAGTGAAGTGTTTTTTTAAATTACTTATCGCCCTAGGGCTTTTCTAGCTACATTATTACCCTAGAGCGCTAATTGGTCACCTAGAATTTGATGTAATAAGGACATACTTACCTCACAATCGAGATGTAAAGCAGAGTAGTTAGCTCGGGTGTAAGCATCAATTGCACCCTCGAAGTATAGGCGCCCTCGCTGCGCTCGTGCGCCTAATTATTGATGCCTTACAGCCCTTGGCTACTAATCTACTATTTTTATAGATTCATTATCGTTCTAGTTTCTTCGTTGTTCTAGTCCGCGCGCTTAGAAGCGGTAAAAATTTAAATAATAAAAATAAAAAAAGGATTACCCCTATCAAAAACCCGTGAAATTGATTCTACTCTCGATTCTGAACAAACTATTTTCTCAGTTTCGCTTATTCCGTTAACACGTTGTATTTGTTCATTGGAAACAGGCACAGTACACACACAAAAAACAGGATGTAAATTACACTTCAGAAATAAACTGAAGTACATACATAACATCCCATGAAACTTTGCCAGGGAAATTACTGGCATGCGAGACACACCATCTTAGTTCTCAAGGTGAGCAACGCGCTTTGCTGTCTTGTTAATGTCAATGTCATATTAAATTGGGTGTCATGGGCGGTGGTGACCACTTACCACCAGGTGGCCCACCTGCTCGCTTGCCCACTTGTGACATAAAAAAAAAATAAGTAAGTTGGTGAAAGCAATTATTTAATTTGACATAATAATGTCAACAAAGTAGTGTCTTTTTATAATAATGTCAAATTAAATTATTGCTTTCACCAACTTACTCGCTAATAAACACAAACATACACGCACACATACATACACAAAAACACATACACACAGTAGAATTATTTATTTATTAAGTTTGTATTATGAGTTTGTAATTTCTTGAAAGCGACGTTCACGGTCGAACCCTACTTCCTAAGATACAGGAATTTTATTCTTAGTTTAGGAAGCAAGGTCGAAGCATACTGGTTGCAAAACAAATTATGTTTAAAAATCCATATAAACAAATCTTGTTAAAATCTCTGTAACCACTTTTATATCAATAAACTTATTTAACAAAAAAATGATACTAATGAGACAGTGGGTGCTATGGGTCGTGATAACCACTTATCATCAGGTGGGCCCACAAGCTCACCTGCTCACTTCTAACATAAAAAACGTCCGCTGTAGGGCAGGGAGCTCCAACCAGAACTTAAGCAATAACGGGTGGTACTTTGGAAGGGATTTATCATAGACACCACGCTTGTAAGCGTTGCGGCTGGCGAACGCTTTTGTTGGTGACCGCGGTATGTAAGATGGTACGATACTTAGAGAGATGCTGCTGCCCATCCTCCGGCCCTTAGTCGCCTCTTACGACACCCACGGGTAGAGATGGGTTGGTTGGTACTATTCTTTGCCGTCACTACACGGACAAGTGTAAGTTCAAATCATCCCCCTTCTACCATCCATCCCCCTTCTACCATCGGGAATCCAGACGCACCGCAGGATATCACCCACACTTGGTTGATATTCTACATATTCGCACAAAGCGCTTTGAAACATCTTCTATAATGCGCAAAAAAAAGAGTGAAATTATTTGCCTGCGTCTGTATTCCCGAGTTCATATAACCCGAATCTATTCAAGTCGCGAGTGAATAGGTTTCTTCTGGGTAGGCTCGTTTCATCGTCGACCTCATCTCTGTCTTCAAATCTAGATAGAGGTCAAGAATAAGCCCATTGACAATAAAAAAAAAGTCACCACACTTGCCGTTGATGTGGTTGGTGAACGCAGTTTGTAAGATGGTACGATGCACAGACAGATGCTGCTGCCCATCCTCCGGTTCATAAGTCCTTAGCCGCCTCTTACGGCACCACGGGTAGAGATGGTACTATTCTTTGTCGGTAACACACGGACAAGTGTCTTCTTTATAACAAGGACAAGTGTCTCGTTTATAATCTATTTAAGTCGCGAGTGAATAGGCTTCTTCTGGGCAAGCTCGTTCCATCGTCGACCTCATCTCTGTCCTTAGGGCTAGATCGAGGTCAAGAGTAAGCCAACACAGTAAAAAAAAAATCTTATTAGTTGGTGCCCGCGACTTCGTCTGCGCAGGTTTATAAATTGTAGCCTATGTGTTATTCTGATGTATAAGCTATATTATTGTAAAGTTTCATTAAAACCCAGTGTTTTTTACGTGAAAGAGTAACAAACATCCATCCATACATACAAACTTTCGCGTTTATAATATTAGTAGGATATTAGTAGGACGTTGTATTTTTTCACGTTGTAGGTGTCGGCCTGTACGGAACCCCGACCGGCCAGCGTGGCGGGCCCAGTGGCGCCACCTAGGAAGAAAAAACGGAGTAAGTACATTACCAATCTACACTATACAAGGTTATTTTTTAGGACCTGATTTCCTTTTGCCCACTTATTAGTGAGGTCAAAAGCAACAACTTTTGTTCTACGACTTTGCTAACAACGCACATAAAATTTCGACTCCCCATACTAAAGTGGTCACTTGACCGACCCATTTTGTATGGGAAGTTGAAAATTTTTCGTGCGTTGTTAGAAAAGTCGTAGAACAAAAGTTGTTGCTTTTGACCTCTGTAATAAATAAAGTGGGCATACGCATATCAGGTCCAAAAAATAACCTTGTAGAGGCACAGCAGACGGTAGACTTTTTGTTATGAAAGTCCGCCAGTGTGGCCGGTACTGCAATTATTTTCCATATTATTATAGTCATAGACATGAGAACAACGCTCTGCTCCGATGCGCGTATAATCCAAAATCTTAGGTTTGGAAGAAAAACAGCTTGATTAGTTGTTCAGTTCAAAGAGTTATTTAGTCGAAAAGGTGGTTCAGATTGATTTTTATTTAGTTTAAAACTTAGATCATTTTTAAAAATTATAAGTTTACATTTTATTCTGATAAAATCTATAATTTTCGCAATACCGGCCACACTGGCGGACAAAATCCGTAACTGCCCGTGTCTGACCAGCTATCACCTACTGAGCCTGATAGAGCGAGTTAAAAGCTCGAAAGCCCGTACCCGTAGGCCTCTGGGACTCGCCAAATTTTGACATTTAATCCCTATAGCAGTTTTTCATAGTTTCCGGAAAATAGAAAATTGATGTAAAATGTAATGCAATTTATGCGAAATTATACCTTATTGCATAAACAACTACATTTCCTTTTCTATTCCTTCAATTTTGACAGCTACAGAGATTAACTGACCAACATGTGACAGGCGGACCCTGGAGCACCAGACAAAGACAAGTTATAAAAACCCTTTGTCGTCTCTCATTTGGTATTGGCTAAGATCGCCACTTGCAAACAAGATTTCGAAAGTGGTCAGGCGCCAACTTTGTTGTTATAACATGCTGGAATGTGTTTTTCAAGAACCAGTAGAATTGCTTCATTTACCTGGCCTCGCTCAGCACAGCTCTGGTGGAAACTGCTTAGCGTAGCGAGGTTTTTGTACGTACAGTACAAGCGAAAGGTGTTTGCGAGGGATGTGTTGCGAGGTTTGCGACATGGTATCCTCCGCTCCCATAGACTTTAAGGGCACTGCATGTTATCCTACGGAGCGAAAAGTGGGTTCGTGATAGACTTTACAAAACCTGTCAGGTTGCGGATTGGGAGACCAACGTTTTGTGGACCTAGTAGGCCACTACTATCGCTACAAAGTTGCAAATTTCGTGTACTCGATGACGTAGGATAACATGCACCACTACGCCGCACCCCGCCGACACATTTCCCAACCTCGCAACGGATCCTCGCGCGGCTCGCAACGCGCATTTTCACAGCTCCGCTACACATCCTCGTACGCCACATTTTCATCGCACAGCTTTGGTGGAAAAGCACTTGACTGGATTATGAATATTGCTTTAATTTAAATATTTTTATTGAATGATTGTTGTAGATAAACTTCACGGCTCCCAAACGTTATCAACGGCGGACGGTGACAATCTAAGTATCTGTACCACGGATACTGACGACTACCGGTACGTGGCTCCTAGAAACAAGCCGCATCTAGACAACATACTAGTCGAGGTAAATATTGTTATAGCGCGTTCAGGACAAGTCTGTCTATGTCGGTTATTTTCTGCGCATGGGTGACAGGCGGAGAGCCAATGAACGACTCGCTCACCCCTGCCATTCATTTTTTGAGTTCTGCGCATTAACGGTCACAGATAAGAGTTATTTTGTACGCCGTATATCATGTTGAATATTATTATCTACTAACCTAGCCTTTTTTGTAAATAGGTATAATGATAGCTTATTTCGGTTTGGAAAAAATAAATATACCTACTCTCAAAAACATACAATGTTTTCAAAACATACAATCAAACCTGCACATAAAAGTCACTTTTTAGGGTTCCGTAGTCAAAAAGGAACTCTTCTAGATTCGTCACATGACGGACATCTGTCTGTCTGTCCGCGGCTTAGCTCAGAGACCCTTTGTACCAGAAAGCTGAAATTTAGTACGGATAAACATTTCATCCGCGCTCGAAGTCAGTTTCTCCCAATAGGTTGAATTTGGCCAGCTAAAATACGTGTCTGTTATTTTAAACTACTATCATCAAAATTAATCAAATCGGAGCCGTTCTTACCTTACGTTGATAGCAATATCAGTGATGAGCTTCCTATTCATTTTGGAGTACCCCAAGGATCAATCCTAGGGCCAACTCTTTTCCTTATCTACCTCAATGATCTCTGCTCAATGCAGCCAACAAATGGTAAACTGATTGCTTATGCCGGTGATACAGCTCTCGTCTTTGCAGCTAAATCCTGGTTAGAAGTTTTCTCCATGGCTCAATCTGGATTCGATGAAGTTTGCAAATGGTTTGATATTAATTTACTTACATTAAATGCCTCTAAAACTAAATACATGACCTTTGGAATCAGAAGCTCATCTCTCCCTCCCCAAGAAACTTTCTCTATTAATGCGCACACCTGTAGCAACAACAAACCTACTGAATGCACATGCCCAAAACTCGAATAAGTAAATACCTTTAAATACCTAGGCTTGTTGCTTGAGAAGAACATGACTTTTATCCCTCATGTTGAACTCAAAGCTGCTAGAGTGCGTAAGATAACTTACATTTTTAAACATCTACGTCACATTGCTGATCCAGATCTAATAAAAGTAGTGTACGAAGCTAAGGAGTGGAATTCTCTGCCTGCGTCTGTGTTCCCGAGCTCTTATAACCCGAATCTATTTAAGTCGCGAGTGAATAGGCTTCTTCTGGGCAAGCTCGTTTCATCGTCGACCTCATCTCTGTCCTCAAGGCTAGATCGAGGTCAAGAGTAAGCCCATAATACATCTTATCTTATTAGCCATTTCTGTCCCATACATAGTAAAAAAAAAAAAAAAAAACGTCAATCACTCCTTGTGTATGGCATCACCATCTGGGGTGGTGCAGCTTAAACATATTTCATTAAAATCGAACGCGCTCAACGACTGATTCTCAAAGTGGCTACTTTTCGGTCTTATTTCTTCCCTACTCACGATTTATACAGGCTATGGGAAGTTCTACTGTTCGGCAGGTCCTTGTACTTAACACCATCCTCAAACAACACTTGCTCGTCAACCCCTCCCTTCAACAGATAACCCCTAGGCACCGACCCAGAGTATGTGAAAGCAAAAAATGCAACACCGAATTCGCAAAAAATCCTTTACTTTCTTAGGTCCCCATCTATATGATAAGTGAAACTACAGCCTTAAACTTTTACAACTAAATAAATATAACTGTAAGAAAACAGTCAAGACTTACCTGCTACAATTAACTTATGCAGAAACTTTTTTCTCTTTTGTAATTTGGTGGCATGACCCCATTCACCCACAAACGGGCCATAGGCCTATAGTGGGTCAACGATTGTGTATTTTGTAAGCATGACGTGTTTTGCCTAATAAAAGATTTTTGTTTTTTTTTTTTAGTTTCACTACCTCTACTCCTCTACACACACTTCTCACTCGCACAGTCTAACACTCACCATACACATACTGACACACACTCACCATACACACACTTCACACTCGCCACACACATGCATACACCGCACAGCTGTTCGCTTTCGTGTAATGGGGTGGAGTCCTGGTGAACTGCAATACAGGCCTCGTAGCCTAGCTCGGGCACCAGTTCACCACAACACTAACTTAAAACTGAAAAACTAGATTGTGCACAATTATTTAATTTTGTATTTATTTATTTTTTTATTTACCTTTCCATATTAGTCCAACGTCTCATGGTAGGGCAAAGAAAGATCTCTTCCTGCCCACACTAATATTTTATTCTGACAAAGTAGAAAATAGCAAGAGTTCACAACCACAGGCAGGATTCGAACCTGCGTCTTCTGCGTCAGTACTGGAGACGGTTTACCAACTAGAGGGAGAAATTTTACTGAAATTGAAGAGGTCCTGCCTGATGTTGTCAAATTTGCGACCTCTATACGCATTTCAACGTTGCGTTTTGTGCAGGTTAGAATCCTGCCTGTGGGTGTGAAATTTTGCGATTTTCTACATTTTAGATTTATCCGAACACAGGAAGTGTAAAATAAAATCATTTTCAATTATACGTAATGTCACCAATTTTTTACTTGAATTCAATCTGCAATGATGGACTAGTTGAGCTCACGGGTGGAGCTAGTACCTACAGCAAATGCTTACTAGGTGGCAGTACAAAACGCAACGTTGAATGCGTAAAGAGGTCGCAAATTTCACCACGGTAGCCTAGTTGGTAAAGCGTCTTCTGTACTGACGGAGAAGACGCAGATCAATTCCTGCCTGTGGTTGTGAAATTTGCTATTTGCTACTTTGAAGTGTTAAATTAGTTTTGTTTTTATGATTTTCAATTTATATGGTTTCTGTTAGCGATTGGCATGAATCTTCGAGTTTATATATATTTATTTATTGTTCGGTAAGCCAACAGCTATTTAAAAAACAATAGAAACAATAATAACATCATAGTGCCAATTACAGAAAGCCATAGTGACATTACGAGTATTGTCCATGTCGGATCTCTCTGTCTAATCGGCGCGTAATTAGTAGTTTTAAATGCTTATATCGGCCGTATTTCTTAGCCGATTTAAATTTTAATTTCACTTTTTGTCATCTCTACTACGGTATTTTCATCTTTTTAAAAAAAATGTGACTTTAATAAATTAAGCATATTTTCTATTGTGATGGTTTATATTTGCAGCCGCCATTATCAAACGTGGCGAACCAAAGCATGGCGCTACCTAGTCCCGCGAGCACTATAGAATCACTAACGAGAGAGTTCCAGGACTCCTTGGAACTATCACAGTCTAAATATGGTAAGATATTACTAAAGTATGTTTTTATTCCTTCCTCTTTTATGAGCGGTAAAAGTTTTTTTTCTCTGTATGACCTTACTATTGACCTCTTACTTTACTCTTACTATTAACGATGGAACGAGCTTACCCAGAAGAAGCCTTCACTCAAAAAATAAAATAAAAACGCTGTATTCTTGGTCAAGTATGCGGTTAGTTATTTTTAGAGATGGGCCGTATTTAGATTAAGCTGAGTACGAAATTCGGCCGAACATTCGGTATTTGAACTTCAGCCAAAGTGTCGTAATTTTACTTGCGCAGAACGACAGGTCACTCCTTGCGAATCCCAGCCAGCCGGTCACATTTTACTATTTATCTACTGGCTTCAATTAACTCACTGTAATGCAAAAAAAGCATTCAAAAATATTAACATGATAACAATTTCAGTAAAATTTCGTATATTTTCGATGTTGGTTTTACCAAACCGAATTTAAAGCTTAATTTTGTTACAAATCCTCGTTAGTACAAATGGAGGAGCACAGTGGACAAGAGAGCACATGCGTCATATTTTGAGATGGAGTTAATCACAGTACTTTCGCAACCGTTCTTTGAAGCCCAACTCGCCATGTTTAACTGATAAAAACTAAACTAGTGATTGAAAGTTAACATAATATTATTCCATATATTCCAGCAATGGATAGGTCATCTCTAAGTCTGCACTCCGGTCGAGCGAGCGAGCGGGGAAGCAGCGGGTCGTCCAGAGATAGTCACACGAGGTCACATGCACACCGGGACTCCGTGCTAGACATACACCAGGCCGTCAGAGGTACATACACACATATACAGGGTGTCTCATTCAAATCGGTCAGTATGGGAAAGTCTGAAACTATAAGACATACGAAGATTTGTTCTTAGGAACCATGTCACCGATTTTGATAAAAAGAAAAACTGCATTCATACATTTGAAAAAAAAAAAGTGTACCCAGCTGGGGAATCGAACCCGGTAGTTTTGAAAAAAAAGCTTACAGTTTTTCTGTTTAAATAACGGTTGTGTAGGTCTTAAGCAGTAAATGTCTCTATGAAACACGATGTCTAAAATGAATAAAATGCATTGTTTTTACATACTTTAATTTATCATAGTAGGTGTTCGAAGTGACCACCGTTTTTTTCAATACAATATGGGTACACTTTTTTTTCAAATGTATGAATGCAGTTTTTCTTTTTATCAAAATCGGTGACATGGTTCCTAAGAACAAATCTTCGTATGTCTTATAGTTTCAGACTTTCCCATACTGACCGATTTGAATGAGACACCCTGTATACCCACAGAGATAGTCACACGAGGTCACATGCACACCGGGACTATGCGCTAGACATACACCAGGCCATCAGAGGTAAATACACACATATATACACACAGAGATAGTCACACGAGGTCACATGCACACCGGGACTCCGCGCTAGACATGCACCAGGCCGTCAGAGGTACATACACACATATATACATACAGAGATAGTCACACGAGGTCACATGCACACCGGAACTACGCGCTAGACATGCACCAGGCCGTCAGAGGTAAATACACACATATATACACACAGAGATAGT
This sequence comes from Athrips mouffetella, assembly GCA_947532105.1. Taxonomy (NCBI): domain Eukaryota; kingdom Metazoa; phylum Arthropoda; class Insecta; order Lepidoptera; family Gelechiidae; genus Athrips; species Athrips mouffetella. The sequence goes on along the minus strand of OX383964.1, from coordinate 2,234,161 downwards.
CACACGAGGTCACATGCACACCGGGACTCCGCGCTAGACATGCACCAGGCCGTCAGAGGTACATACACACATATATACACACAGAGATAGTCACACGAGGTCACATGCACACCGGGACTCCGCGCTAGACATGCACCAGGCCGTCAGAGGTACATACACACATATATACACACAGAGATAGTCACACGAGGTCACATGCACACCGGGACTCCGCGCTAGACATGCACCAGGCCGTCAGAGGTACATACACACATATATACACACAGAGATAGTCACACGAGGTCACATGCACACCGGAACTACGCGCTAGACATGCACCAGGCCGTCAGAGGTACATACACACATATATACACACAGAGATAGTCACACGAGGTCACATGCACACCGGGACTCCGCGCTAGACATGCACCAGGCCGTCAGAGGTACATACACACATATATACACACAGAGATAGTCACACGAGGTCACATGCACACCGGGACTCCGCGCTAGACATGCACCAGGCCGTCAGAGGTACATACACACATATATACACACAGAGATAGTCACACGAGGTTACATGCACACCGGGACTCCGCGCTAGACATGCACCAGGCCGTCAGAGGTACATACACACATATATACACACAGAGATAGTCACACGAGGTTACATGCACACTGGGATTCTGCGATAGACGTACAAAAAAAGGAGTTTATGTTATTGTCGTGGTAGACGGGCAAGAGATACAATATGTCGACGAATATATCTATTTGGGTCAGTTAGTTTCCTTCCACAACAGGCAAGATAAAGAAATCAGTCGCCGAATAGAAAACGAGCTTCTGGTCCATGAAGGATTTACTTAAAGGGACTCTCCCATTATCCGTGAAACGGAGACTCGTCGACATATGCATCTTGCCCGTCCTAACCTACGGAGCCCAGACATGGTCACTGACTGAGGCACAGAAGTCCAGACTTGTGGTGTGCCAAAGGGCGATGGAGCGCAGCATACTAGGTGTAAAGAGGACCGACCGTATCCGGAACACAACACTGCGGTCCAAAACCCGTATCGCTGACGTCGGCTAAAAGGCTGCCACATTAAAGTGGGATTGGGCGGGTCACGTGTGTCGGATGCACCCGGATAGATGTAGGTTACCACACGATGGACGCCGGGGCAGAGGAAGGCCCAAGAAGCGGTGGAGAGATGATCTGGATGCTTTTAGAGACCAGTGGCCCATAGTTGCAATAAATAGGGAGGAATGGAAACGTATGGGGGAGGCCTTTGCCCAGCAGTGGGACAGTATAGGCTAGTAAAAAAAAAATGTTATTGTTTGCAGGTGAGTACGTGGTGAAGCCTCAAGACCTGGAGCGGTCGCGCGGCGGCGGGTCGCGCACGCACAGCGAGAGTCGCGGCGCGCCCGCCACCGGCACCAGCAGTCTCGGCTCCAACACCAGGTTACATAATAATGATAATAATAAAACAATAACAAATGGTAGATAACCTAACAAGTGACAAAAATGGAGATGATATTTTTACCCCGTGTTAATTACGATACTTTTCACCATTGACTTACAAAATTGTACACAGAAACAATTTTAAAACATGACGGCATATTTTATATTTAAAATAAGCTATACTCTGTGCAAAGCCAGTATGTGCTGCAGATTTTATTTATTTATATTTGCGTTTGTTCCAAATTCAAAACGTCTTTTTTCACACAGTGAAAACATGAACGCAATCAAAGACCCTTTAAAAAAAACCAGTCTTTACCTCGATTTAACCCTGAGATCAACGATGGAACGAGCTTGTATTACATCCAAGGAAGGAAATATAGGGAAAATAATTCGGAAATGTTGTTTAATTTGGGCACAATTGTAGAAGAAAGTGTCCACAACAACATACTAAAAGTACTGGTATATGTGTATCTTCTTTTCTTTTCATCAGCTTAAATACAAATTTATATGCGTCTCATATCAAAACTGTAGAATTTTCATACAAACTTTCATCCCACAATTCATCCCCCTTGGGGATGATTTTGCAAAAATGCTTAAATACGGGTTTGTGGTTCACTTTTAACTAGCTCAAATCCAAATTTTTATACATCTCATATCAAAACTGAAGGATTGTCATACAAACTATCATCCCTTATTTCACCCTCTTAGGGGATTATTTAAAAAAATGCTGATGCACGGCTTTGTTTATTTTTAGGGTTCCAAACCTCAAAAGGAAAAAACGGAACACTTCTAGGATCACTTTGTTGTCCGTCTGTCTGTCTGTCACCACCCTTTTTCTCAGATACGGGTGGACATATCAAGCTGAAATTCATATCAAATACTCAGGTCTACTATCCCTTGGAGCTGTGAAAAAAATCAAACTGCTAAGCCAACGCAATCAAAGATACAGCCGTTTATGCCGCAAATTTTCGAGTTTTTCGACACTCGCAAGGGATCCAAAACCTACAAGGTACTTCCCGTGAACGCAGAATCTTAAAATTTGGTACGAAGCAACGTTTTATAGCACAGATAAAGGAAAAATTGTGAAAGCATAAATTTTTAGTTACATCATATAATAAAAATATTTTTAATAATTTTAAACTTACTACCCTTTTTCTCATGAGCGCGTAGAGGTATTAAATTGAAATTCATATCAAATACTCAAGTCTATAAAACCTTTAAGCTGTAACAAAATCAAACTTCTATGTAAACCCAATCAAAAGAAGCAGCAATTTAAGCCGCATATTTATTTATTTATTATTTTTTTTTTTAACGTCTACATATTTGACATTTCTTCATGCTTTCAGCACTCACTATTCTCCATGTATGCCGATGATATGAAAATTTACTCTTCTGTGAACTGCCGCAATGATTGTTTGTACATTCAGGATGACCTGGATAGACTGAGCAGTTATTGTAGACTGAACGGTTTAGATCTTAACGTGGACAAGTGTCAATGTATTACATACACCAGAAAAAAAAAGGTTGTCGAGTTTGTTTACTCAATTAATGATGTACCTGTTAAAAGACATACAGACGTTCGGGACTTGGGGGTGATGCTTGATCAAAAGTTTATGTTTACAATGCATTATGAACACATAGTGCAGAAGTCTTACAAAATGTTAGGATTTGTAATGCGTATTACCAGGCCGTTTAAAATGGTGCACTCTTTTACTACGGTATATTTTGCTTTTGTAAGAAGTATTTTAGAGTTCGCCTCACAGTTATGGTCCCCCTGCTATTCTGTACACGCGGCTAGAATAGAAGGCATTCAACGTAAGTTCTTGCGTTTTTTAAGCCATCGGTGTGGAGACACGTTATTTGGTTACGAAGAGCGTCTTAAGCATTACCGTTTATTATCGCTTGAAAAGAGAAGACAGCTTGCTGACATGATGTTTCTTTATAACATAGTTAACGGTCTTGTAGACTGCCCAGAATTGGTAGGAAAAATTGGCATTAATACGCCTAAAGTACGTACCAGACACACAAGTCTATTTTGCGAACCCAGTTCTCGAACAAACTACGCTCAAAACTCGGTTTTGACTCGATGTGTCCGCACATATAATAGCTCCTTCAAGGATATAGACATTTTTTGCTTGAAGCGGGAAACCTTCAAAAAACACGTACTTACCATACTTGCTGGTGGTACTATCACTAACCATGATGTGGACGCCGTTGTGGGTATACCGTGCTCAGAATATTCTGCGTAACTGGTAGTTGCAATATCATATAACTTAAAAATATTCATAATAATTATATCACACACATACACACACACCTACACCCACACACTCACGAGTTTTTAGTCAAATTTTTATTGTTTATACTTATTTATTTTTTGTCTAATTTTATTGTCTAATTTTGTATAACGTAATATTTTCTTGATCTGAAAAATGTAGATGTAGTTTTTTGTATTCATTTCTTTCATCAGCTGTTGTTACCTATGTTTGTTTACATAATACGTGAAATCTTGTTTTTGGCATACAATTATATTTAATTAATTATTCTTATAAAAATGTAATGCTGTAAGGTTTTCTTTGAATAAATTAAATTAAAATTAAAAATATTTTGAAACTCACAATTACTCGCATGGGAATCAAAACTTAAAGTATACTTCCAGTCGACCTGGAATCTTGAAATTTGGCATAAAGCAATGTTTTAAGCACACATAAAGGTAAAATTCCGAAAACCTTATATTTTTAGTTACATCACATACTAAAAAAATTTAGCAATTCAAATACTATAACTTTTACTTATATACCTACAGGTATGTACGGAACCCTCGGTGCGCGTGTCCTAATCGCACTTGGCCGGTTTTTTTGTACTCATCCCAAATGCGAATTCTTATTCGAAACGAGAGACTCACTCTACAAAAAATCATGCGTCATTTCACCCCCTTGGGGATGATTTCGATGATTTATCTTCTTTTCATTAGCTTAAATATTTTATATGCGTCTCATGTCAAAACTGTAGGATTTTCATACAAACTTTCATCCCACAATTCACCCCCTGTGGGGATGATTTTTGAAAAATGAAATCTTATTTGGTGGTTTTTATATGCAGTTAACCATTGTATAAAATTTCACATCTGTAACTATAACCGTTACGCCTCGGCGTTGATGAATCAATCGGGACATGTTCTACAATATACTTAAAACTCTTCTTAATTGCCCATTTTCCCCTGTCTCGAAAAACTTTCAAAACCTTTTATGTAGAGAATTTTATGAAGATTAATTTTGTCCTGAGACAGTATTGGCTATGTTTCTTAATTTTAGAAATATTCATGAAAATTTAAAAAGTGGGACCCCCCTTGCCTTTACCGCTACCATCCGTCCAGTACTTTTAGTATGTCGTTGTGGACACTTTCTTCTACGAATAGCCAAAATGGGCTCACTTCCGAACTATTTCCCCTATTCAGCCTTTTCCGGCCTTCTTTGGACGGGCTATTGCCCAGAAGAAGCAATAAATTTTAAAGAGCTTTAACTTTAAAAACGCTTTCTACTAGAGTAATAATTTAATTTCGCAGACGAAGCAATTCGGACGGACACCACGGCGGCGGCGGGCGGCGGAAGTCGGCAGGAGACGAGCAACAACTACAGATCGGCGTGCGGACTCGGACCACGTCGGGACAGCGGCTCACTGACATGGAGATACTGGAGCAAGTCACTGTGCTCAACCTGGACACTGGTGAGCGGTAACAGGTGATAGCGAACCCGGACCACGTCGGGACAGCGGCTCACTGACATGGAGATACTGGAGCAAGTCACTGTGCTCAACCTGGACACTGGTGAGCGGTAACAGGTGATAGCGAACCCGGACCACGTCGGGACAGCGGCTCACTGACATGGAGATACTGGAGCAAGTCACTGTGCTCAACCTGGACACTGGTGAGCGGTAACAGGTGATAGCGAACCCGGACCACGTCGGGACAGCGGCTCACTGACATGGAGATACTGGAGCAAGTCACTGTGCTCAACCTGGACACTGGTTAGCGGTAACAGGTGATAGCGAACCCGGACCACGTCTGGACAGCGGCTCACTGACATGGAGATACTGGAGCAAGTCACTGTGCTCAACCTGGACACTGGTGAGCGGTAACAGGTGATAGCGAACCCGGACCACGTCGGGACAGCGGCTCACTGACATGGAGATACTGGAGCAAGTCACTGTGCTCAACCTGGACACTGGTAAGCGGTAACAGGTGATAGCGAACCCGGACCACGTCGGGACAGCGGCTCACTGACATGGAGATACTGGAGCAAGTCACTGTGCTCAACCTGGACACTGGTGAGCGGTAACAGGTGATAGCGAACCCGGACCACGTCGGGACAGCGGCTCACTGACATGGAGATACTGGAGCAAGTCACTGTGCTCAACCTGGACACTGGTGAGCGGTAACAGGTGATAGCGAACCCGGACCACGTCGGGACAGCGGCTCACTGACATGGAGATACTGGAGCAAGTCACTGTGCTCAACCTGGACACTGGTGAGCGGTAACAGGTGATAGCGAACCCGGACCACGTCGGGACAGCGGCTCACTGACATGGAGATACTGGAGCAAGTCACTGTGCTCAACCTGGACACTGGTGAGCGGTAACAGGTGATAGCGAACCCGTACCACGTCGGGACAGCGGCTCACTGACATGGAGATACTGGAGCAAGTCACTGTGCTCAACCTGGACACTGGTGAGCGGTAACAGGTGATAGCGAACCCGGACCACGTCGGGACAGCGGCTCACTGACATGGAGATACTGGAGCAAGTCACTGTGCTCAACCTGGACACTGGTGAGCGGTAACAGGTGATAGCGAACCCGGACCACGTCGGGACAGCATCTCACTGACATGGAGATACTGGAGCAAGTCACTGTGCTCAACCTGGACACTGGTGAGCGGTAACAGGTGATAGCGAACCCGGACCACGTCGGGACAGCAGCTCACTGACATGGAGATACTGGAGCAAGTCACTGTGCTCAACCTGGACACTGGTGAGCGGTAACAGGTGATAGCGAACCCGGACCACGTCGGGACAGCAGCTCACTGACATGGAGATACTGGAGCAAGTCACTGTGCTCAACCTGGACACTGGTGAGCGGTAACAGGTGATAGCGAACCCGGACCACGTCGGGACAGCGGCTCACTGACATGGAGATACTGGAGCAAGTCACTGTGCTCAACCTGGACACTGGTGAGCGGTAACAGGTGATAGCGAACCCGGACCACGTCGGGACAGCGGCTCACTGACATGGAGATACTGGAGCAAGTCACTGTGCTCAACCTGGACACTGGTGAGCGGTAACAGGTGATAGCGAACCCGTACCACGTCGGGACAGCGGCTCACTGACATGGAGATACTGGAGCAAGTCACTGTGCTCAACCTGGACACTGGTGAGCGGTAACAGGTGATAGCGAACCCGGACCACGTCGGGACAGCGGCTCACTGACATGGAGATACTGGAGCAAGTCACTGTGCTCAACCTGGACACTGGTGAGCGGTAACAGGTGATAGCGAACCCGGACCACGTCGGGACAGCATCTCACTGACATGGAGATACTGGAGCAAGTCACTGTGCTCAACCTGGACACTGGTGAGCGGTAACAGGTGATAGCGAACCCGGACCACGTCGGGACAGCAGCTCACTGACATGGAGATACTGGAGCAAGTCACTGTGCTCAACCTGGACACTGGTGAGCGGTAACAGGTGATAGCGAACCCGGACCACGTCGGGACAGCGGCTCACTGACATGGAGATACTGGAGCAAGTCACTGTGCTCAACCTGGACACTGGTGAGCGGTAACAGGTGATAGCGAACCCGGACCACGTCGGGACAGCGGCTCACTGACATGGAGATACTGGAGCAAGTCACTGTGCTCAACCTGGACACTGGTGAGCGGTAACAGGTGATAGCGAACCCGTACCACGTCGGGACAGCGGCTCACTGACATGGAGATACTGGAGCAAGTCACTGTGCTCAACCTGGACACTGGTGAGCGGTAACAGGTGATAGCGAACCCGGACCACGTCGGGACAGCGGCTCACTGACATGGAGATACTGGAGCAAGTCACTGTGCTCAACCTGGACACTGGTGAGCGGTAACAGGTGATAGCGAACCCGGACCACGTCGGGACAGCATCTCACTGACATGGAGATACTGGAGCAAGTCACTGTGCTCAACCTGGACACTGGTGAGCGGTAACAGGTGATAGCGAACCCGGACCACGTCGGGACAGCAGCTCACTGACATGGAGATACTGGAGCAAGTCACTGTGCTCAACCTGGACACTGGTGAGCGGTAACAGGTGATAGCGAACCCGGACCACGTCGGGACAGCGGCTCACTGACATGGAGATACTGGAGCAAGTCACTGTGCTCAACCTGGACACTGGTGAGCGGTAACAGGTGATAGCGAACCCGGACCACGTCGGGACAGCGGCTCACTGACATGGAGATACTGGAGCAAGTCACTGTGCTCAACCTGGACACTGGTGAGCGGTAACAGGTGATAGCGAACCCGTACCACGTCGGGACAGCGGCTCACTGACATGGAGATACTGGAGCAAGTCACTGTGCTCAACCTGGACACTGGTGAGCGGTAACAGGTGATAGCGAACCCGGACCACGTCGGGACAGCGGCTCACTGACATGGAGATACTGGAGCAAGTCACTGTGCTCAACCTGGACACTGGTGAGCGGTAACAGGTGATAGCGAACCCGGACCACGTCGGGACAGCATCTCACTGACATGGAGATACTGGAGCAAGTCACTGTGCTCAACCTGGACACTGGTGAGCGGTAACAGGTGATAGCGAACCCGGACCACGTCGGGACAGCAGCTCACTGACATGGAGATACTGGAGCAAGTCACTGTGCTCAACCTGGACACTGGTGAGCGGTAACAGGTGATAGCGAACCCGGACCACGTCGGGACAGCGGCTCACTGACATGGAGATACTGGAGCAAGTCACTGTGCTCAACCTGGACACTGGTGAGCGGTAACAGGTGATAGCGAACCCGGACCACGTCGGGACAGCAGCTCACTGACATGGAGATACTGGAGCAAGTCACTGTGCTCAACCTGGACACTGGTGAGCGGTAACAGGTGATAGCGAACCCGGACTACGTCGGGAAAGCGGCTCACGGACATGGAAATACTGGAGCAAGTCACTGTGCTCAACCTGGACAATGGTGAGACGATAGCAGACAGCAGGAGACTTTTTTAAGTCAACAACAAAGAATGTCACCGTCGCAGGCAAATCGTATGATTCGATACAAAATTGCCGGCAAATTGTATCGTCATTATAGGCCTTAAGTTTTACGTGGATACGTCTATGCAAGCACAGTCAAGAGCATTTCTAGCTAATATTTTTCTATGATTCTACTCTAACTTACACGACTTGAGTATATCGTGTCCAGTAAGTAAGCGTCTAGTGACAACGTACGGACTTCCCACCTCAGGATTATCACCTACACTTGTTTGATATTCCACCCATTCAAACAAAGCGCTTCCCAATATCTTTTATAGTACATCTAAGAAGTGGAACTTTCTGCCTGCTGCGTCGTTATTTCCGACGTCATATAATCTGAATCGATTCAAGTTGCGAGTGAATAGGCTTCTTGAGAAGCTCGTTCCACCGTCGACCTCATCTTTTGTTCTCAAGACTAGATCTAGGTCAAGAGCAAGTCCATAGACAATAATAAAATAATAAAATAAAGAATTAACTTTTTTTACTAGAGCGTTGCTAATGCAATCTTGCTTTTACTTCCTTAGGTGAGCGAGTGCCCCTTAGCGTGGCGGAACACAAGTTGCCTCAGTGCATCAACCCGCTCAGTCTGCACATCATGCGCCTCACCTCCGAGTACATAGCTCGCGAACACGGCGCCGAGCACACCAGGTAATATACAACTCACATACCTTTAACAAATACCTACACATTTACTCGTAACTCACACATTCAGCTCGCATATACAAATTTAACCACACACATTGGATACATTCAACTTATTCATACCTAAACTTTTAACCCACATATCAACTCACTCACACTCACTTAAATTCAACTTAAACATTCAACTTATTCAATTAACTCACTCGCTCATACTTATACTCATACAAATTTAACTCTTTTAAACATTCAACACTCGCATAAACCAATTCGCTCACACACTCATATCATTCGCACACAAACTAAAACTCACACTTACATTCAACTCACTCATAAGAACACTCGCACATGTTCAATTTACATACACGAACATTAACCTAATTCACACTCGCATTCAACTTACACACTTGAACACACTCATGTGCACACTCAACATTTACACTTTTATTTCTCTCATACACACATTCTCTGTAAAAAGAAAGTAGCTTGTATCTTTTCCCTTTGTTTAGAATTTAAACTTTAGATACTACTTTACAAAATAATCTAGCAATTTCGATACTCCGGTACAGACAAACAAACACATTTCAACATTATTTATGTTACGACTAAAAATAGTTTGGTAAATAATTTCTTGATGACTTTTAAAGTGCTAACATCTTTTGCTCACAGTTAGTTACTGAGGAGTGTCTATAACATAGTTATAAGTTATTTATACATGGAAGCTAAAGTGTTAACTGTCCGCAAATTGTACATTTTAAACACTATCTTACTAAAACATTCCTCTATTCAATTTGCTTTAGAGAAAGAGACAGTCGCAAGAAGAAAGCCTAGAGTATGTGAAACTTCTTCTGTTAAAACTAGTTTTGGGGGGAGATTCTTTAGTTTCAGGGGAAGTATACTTTATAACAGAGCAAATGAATTACATTCAATATATAGCCTATCCAAAATAGAATGTAAAAGAAAAATCATAAGTTACCTACTTTTCCCGTTTATGCAAGTACTCAAAAGCTTTTTTTCATACACCACACACACACACACACATACATACACACATACCTACACGCGCGTTGCCTTTTTATTTATTTTTACTGTTAATCTGAAGTTTTCAAAATTTTGTTAAATTTTGTTAAAATTATTTTATTTTCCTTTTTATTTTTAATACGTCGCTGAAATTTTAGTTAATAAATTTAATGTTCAGTTATCAACTTAATACTAGATCGCACAATTATTATATTTTTGTAGTTTGGTTCATTTTCCGAGTGAGGGAGCCAGGAGTCTCTTAGCACAGGGTTTTCCTAGTTTGAGCTCCTGTCTCCCACATAATACAAGTTCTTTACAGTAGTGTAAGTTTAATGTCTAAGTTGATCTTAATATATTTGTAGAAACTTTTTGTGGGAGAAAATAAACAAATTTATTATTTATTATTATTATTTATTTATTATTTAGAACTTATTTTAGTCTGTTTAAATAGCAATGTTTTTTCTTTCGATTACTGTTTCGCTATAAAGTCTCTTCATGGTTATGTTTTATCTCCCATAAAAAAAAAAAAAAACTAATTTTGAACGTGAATCTGTACAACTTCTTAGAAGGATTTGATTGGACAGTTGGTATGGAGAGGCCGGTTCCTTTTTTTTTCTGAAAGTTTTATTTGCTGAAAGTTGTTCAGTTACATTGACTGATCATGCCCTTTCAGTATTCGGAAGGCTATCTCTTATACCATGTACAAAGCATGCAAACATTGCATGGTCCTTTATGCTTCATTTGTAGATTTTAGACATTGTCCACACGTCATTTCGAGAAAGAGGTAAAAGCCCTAATTTACATATTTTTTTGCCTGACATCTCTTATTAGTGAAGTCAAAAGCAACAACTTTTGTTCTTCGAATTTTGCAACAAAGCAAAAATCTTATATTGTGTATATAGGGTTAATTTTGGATCCCTAGCCAATATTTAATATTGCATTCGAAACGTAGATATTAAAGTACGCACTGAAAAAAATTGCGAAATAATGATTATTGTTTTTCAAATAAGCATTTTTTTTTGTCTCGACATTCCTGCGCAGGCGGGGCACTCACACGCGCTTCAATCTTCAAACGCGCGCCAGCCCGAGGTCAATGCCCTACATCGACTCGACCGGGGCTATTACCTATTCTGTGATCGAGGTCGACACCCTTGCTTGATTACGCAACTTAGGCTTTACTGTGGTGAATTTAAAAAGAATATTCTTACGTTAAAAAATCGAGCAGTTCCGTTTATGCTAGCGCGCGGATTGAACTCAAGGAACTCGAGAACCTGGTCTTCAATTTCCTGGCTTAATGGCGTTCCACCTCCGCCAATCAAACGCGTCGGTGTCGTGATTTGGCCGTAATCTTTGATTTGCTGCCAGAATTGTAGCTCGGTGAGGAGCCCGGGAGTTTCCGAATCCCAGTCTTCTAAGTCGTGGGGTATGGTTTCCTCTAAATACGTTGAGCACCACACAAGGTTTCACCACTTAACGTGTAGCCACCATGTAACATGTACCATTTCAGTACCTACTCCCGATAGTAATAAAACTGATCTCGATCCCGATGCTCCATTTCCGCGAGAACGGAAGCGCGGGAAAATGAACGCGACGACACGTCCTTACTCGAATTTATAGGTCACGGACGGGACTGCGCGCGCGATTTGCGGGTGCGGGTCATTGATTCGGTGTCGGCGTGAGCGCAAAGGGCGTGGCTCGTGGCCTTTAACAAAACATCGCGCCAGCGATGCGCCGGCCGCCGCTGGGCCGCTGGCTACTAACTAGTTTGGTGAATGCACTCATAGGGTGTCCAAACTTTATTTTTTAATGTTCGGGACACGTAAAAAAAATAAAAAGATTCAGATAATTTTATTCAATGTAGATTCTTTACAGAATACTTATTGAATGTCATGCAGAATACAATGCAATAAAATAAGTAGGTCTTTTTATTTAATTAAATCATTGTAAAGCGATTTCGTAGTCAACTGACAAAATTTGGCTAGGGGTCAAAAAGTAACCCTATAGGAAGTCGAACTTTTACTGTGCGATCTTGCACAATTCCTACAACAAATAGTTGTTGCTTTTGATCTCACTAAATAAGTGAACAGACAGATGTCAGGCCAAAATATTGAAGCCTGTATATAAATAGCCAACGTAGTCTCTATTAATGTGACGTTAAAACATGGCGCCTTACAACCTATGATTTTAGAAATGTTTTAGAAGTATATAAATGTGTAGATAGTTTTTATTTAAGCCAACTAGTATGTGGCATTTATGATCGATGGCATAGGCTTGCACTCTTGAAGTGGCACTTTAGGAGCACTTATAACCTATCTACACATTTATACACCTTTTTACATCGTAGTAACACCCCGATCCAACATTATCTTTATATACGCCGCGCAGGCTAACTCTGGTCCTGACTGTTATTTCATCCCTGGTGACAGGCGGAGAGTCAATAAATGATTCGCTCCCCTACCCCCACCTGCCGCGCCCACCGTTGCAACTAATTTTTTGAGTTTGTGTATTAACGGTCAGGTTTAGAGCTAATTTGCGCCCCGTATATATGAGACGTGTGTAGTGTAGCCGCACTAACATTGCAGCGTGGGCAGCGGCCGCTCGTGTTCGCGCATGGCGTGGCACAAGCGTGTGTCCGTCAGCCTGCATTCCCTCGCACTGCGCGCAAGGTGCAAACTACTCCTAACTATAGCTAGTTGCTTATTGTAAATCGCGGTGCTAGAGTTGAGGCGAACACACTTTTAGACGATTTCCTTCGTAGGCTATACAAAGCGATTGCGATGCGATCCGCGCGAATTCAATGCAAAGCGGCGAGTCTGTCCAATGTGCCCGCGATTCGCATGAATCGTCACGTCGGACACTTCAAAAGGTATCGACTGTTTCTTGTTTTCGTGTTCGCATCGCACCGCGTCGCGCCGTTCCGAATTCGCTCATTTCGGACAGAGCAGTTTTTGACGACATTGCAAATTGGACTTTATCATCATAGAAATAAAACTGTTCGCGGCTGCTCGAGCACGCGCAGTGTTGCCTGCTTGACCATTTTTCTAATTTTTTTTTACAATTTGTAATTAACTCGAAAAGGGCTAATTTGTAAATTGTTAAGACCGAATCAAATTTTTTTTTGTAAATTCAAATTCGTACTTAAAATTTTTCGTTTTATTTAGTTCTTTTTCGTATTACGAAAAATTATAAAATAAAATTCCCCTGAATGGTAAATTATTAGGAAAAGTTTGAAATTCTCCAAAAATATAACTCTTCTGTCTGGTCAGGTCTCCTCCATCTATATTGAAAACTGAGATATTTTTATGTTTTAATTTATTGATAATTCCGTTTCTTCCTCTACCGCCAAAAGTGCATTATTACAATATCCCAGTCCATCACATCCACGCATGTACGTCCCAGTTTTGAATTATCGCTACAAATTTGTGGCGTGGCATGGCAACCCTGATAAACTGCTCACGCATCCGCCGGGCTGCGCGTTTGTCCATTCGGTTCGCGCAGTGCCTAAATGCTACTGATTTTCAACCTGTCCAACAATTATTGTCTTTCACTGCACATAATATAGAGTCGTGCGTGTGTTGTTCGGCTGTTCGACTCAACTCTCGCTGCGCGGCGTTTGCCAGTTTCTTCTTAAAGATACTGCCGTCTTAGCACGCCTTAGTTGTCAGTTTATCTAGGCCCTTATATAAAAGAACTAGTGTTGCCAATTTACTTCCTTTTAGCTAGATAAATTTTATTGACAGCCAAGCAGTGCAAAAAAATTTGAAAGACAAGGACGGCTATATGTATTCGTATATAAAGCTGTCTCTGTCAAAAAAAAACAAATGCCTTATTTGTGGGTTAGCTAAACGTTTTCTTCCACTGACACTTCTTCGCGTTTAGGGATGATAGATTAGATGACATCAGTCCTCAAATAAAGTGACATTTCTCCGAGATATTTTTTCTCGCAGAAGGCGTGCTAACCGGGCTGATTACCATAAAAATGTGTTAGTTCACGTGTGCTTGTATGTTGTGTGGCTTATGTTTGTCAAAGTTGCGGCTTGCATCGTTGATTAGGGTGACAACCAACCTAATAAGAATTTATTTGACATACTACTACCGTAACAATTAGGCGCATGACATACTATAGTTTACAATGTTGACAGCAAGTTACTAGTTGGTAACTATAGTAGTACCGCCTAAATGAGTCCTCGCCCTTGGGGTACGTGCGGGCAGGTGCGGGTGCGGACTACTGCGGACGGCGGATGCGCGTAGAGAATGAGAATGCCCCGCCCCGCACCTCGCCCGTTCCCCCGCCGTAGTCTTACCTTCCCCCCCGCGCCCCTGTACCCGCAGGCGAGGACTCATTTAGGCGGTTTATCTTTAGGAGAAAAAAAAAGACGTAGTGACCAAAATCGAGAAAGGGATGCTGAGATGGTTTGGTCATGTAGAGAGGATGAATGAACGAAGACTGACGAAAGAGATCTACCAGGCGAGAGTGAATGGAAACGTTGGAATGGGAAGGCCTAGGCGAACGTACCAGGACCAAATTCAGGACGTTCTGAATAAAGGCCAGGTTAAAAGTACCCTAAACCGACGAGCATGTATGAAAGGATTGATGAAAGTACAGGAAGCAAGGGAAGTATGTCAAGATCGTAGCAGGTGGAGGACTGTGGTCTCTGCCTACCCCGACGGGAAAGAGGCGTGACGTTATTTATGTATGTATGTATGAGAAATGCGGGTTGAAGGTGGGGTGAGAGGTACAATTCTGTCATGCACCTAATTGTAACGGTCGGCTTGTATACTTTTACTTCACTTTAGGTCTAAGTGTGTATGCGCGGGCTTTCTTATGTATAAGCAACTAGTTCTTCATTGCACTTTTCATCGATATAAGTATGCTCTGTATGATTGAAATATCATCGGGTGAGCAAGCTATGCTACTCAACAACAGATGGCGCTGTTAGTTTCTTGAACGCACTAAAACGCGCTAAGAAATATTTAAAAAAAAACGGTGAATACGAATTTTCCCAGAAATAAGACCTAGCTAGATCGATTTTTGCCCCCAAAAATACCTCAGAGGGGTGAATGTAACAGATTACTTGCGAGTTTTGCATTTAAGTAGTAAGCCATACGGTCTAGTAATCTGTACTCTGCTTCTAGTAATTTATAGTGCATTTTACTTTACTTTTTATTAACTTTTTTTACGTCACAAGTAGGCAAACGAGTAGGTGGGCCACCTGACGGTAAATGGTCATTTACCTCCCGTAGCACCCTGTGTCTTATTTTACACTAATAAGACAGCAAAGCGCGTTGCCCACCCACAGAACTACTCGTAAGATAGTATGTCTATTTTGCCGGTAATTTCACTGGCTTCCTTACCCTTCGAACCGAAACATTGCACTGCAAACAAAACTGCTTTATGGCAGAAATAGGCAAGGGGTGGTACTTTCCCTGATGGACTTTGCATTAAAGCCCTACCACCTTATCTTACTTTGAAGGAAAATAAAAAATATACAAATACAAAATGTAAAACAGCAAATTATCATCATTAATGTATTTCATTACACAATTTTTCATTAGTGTCAGTTTAAGTTCGGGCTATTATTTTATTTAAAACTGTGTGGTGTGTCATTTTTTATGGTGTCAGTTCCAAATAGTACTGATATTGCAATTCACTTGGACCTAACGATACAATACTTTTAGTCCAGTCAATTTACGATATCAGGTTGCAATAAATGCACATTTAGATAAATTAATTTTAAATAGTAATATAGGCTATTTGAAGCTGTAAATAATTAAATCCGATAGTTTTATAAAAACACATTTTTTGTAAATATTATACAGGGTGTAAGGGACGGTGTACCGAAAACTAAAAGGACGTGTTCAGTGGATGAAACTGAACAACTTTCCCAAATAAACATTTCTGAAAAATAAAAATAAATTTTTGACCTTCCCATACAAATTGCTCACTCTGATCGAACAGTTTGTATGGAGAGGTCAATTTTTTTTTTCATTTCCCAGAAATGTTTGTTTGGGAAAGTTGTTCAGTTTCGTTGACTGAACATGCCCTTTCAGTTTTCACCGTCCCTTACACCCTGGAACAGTTCAGGTTACCTTATACTGGTTTTAAGAATATCAACGTTATGTCGGGGATTACTGTGGTTTTAAATTTTTGAATGTTTTACTGGTAATTTAATAAATTATCCCCTAATGTGCATTTAATCCAATTTACGATACAAACTTTCGTAGATTGACTGGACTATTTTTCTTATATTCTTATATTCTTATATTTTTGTGAAAATAATAACAACCAGTCAGATTCGAGGAGAGGCACTGAATGCTGAAACACAGGTTTTTACCTAGTTCGGCAGCAGATGGCTCAATGTTTACCCTTTACATCCCTTTACATATAAGCTTATGCTTTGTATAAATAAGATCAATTTGTTACCAATTTATGAAATAAACCATTATCTTATCTTATTTATTTAGTATAGCACACGAATTTTAAAGACACATTCTAAATATTAAAACAGATGTACAATGACGTGGCCTTATTGGTAGATAGCAACTTCTTCCAGGCAACCTTTAGGTGCAGGATATTCAGCAGGAATTCAGGCCTTTGTACAGTCAAGAGCACATCAAGTTTGACACATTGGACTTCTAAGTTCTAAGGCGTGGTAACTGTAAATCCCCTCCAAAGTACCACGCGATTTTGCTGGAGTTCTGGAGGGAGCTTCCTGTCCTGTAGTGGACGTAACGTGGCATGTTATTATGAGAATGACAGCAGGAAAACTATGCGTGAGAGCAGGAGACGCATTTTTGAAGCGTTCGAACTTCAATTCGCATTCGAATTGGCAAGATTCGTATACGAATCCGTAAAATCGCAATTTTTGAATATTCATACCTGTGAATTCTGCAACGAGTGGTCCGACCCACTCGTTTTGCATTTCTACCACTCGAAAGTATGTATAATCTGTGATGAGAACGACATTGACATTTCCTTCACACATGACATTGTACTGACATATCAACTTTTTAATTTGCGTTCCATTCCCTCGAAATTCATTACCGGTTTTTAAAATCAATGAGTGATTGCTTTCTGGTTTTTATTTTTATATTATAAAATTGTTTAAAGATTGTAATTTAATGGCAACATTGCTTTCGAATGATTCAAAAATGCGTAAAATCGAGAGCATTAGAAATTAAATTCGTACACGATTCGTTTTCGTATGCGAACTAAAGATTCACTTCGAACGCTTCAAAAATGCGTCTCCAGGTCGGATCAATACGTGTCTCTGTCGCTCCAATGTGTAGCGTATCGCTCCGTCCTGCTCTCACACTTCTGCCATTCTAATCAAGCTACAATACTTCGACTGTAGTTTATTGAAGACAGTGTGTACACCCAACAGCACGTCAGTAGACTCACTTTGGACTCTATGCCATGGTAATAAAGTTGTAAATGCTTCCACCGACGTGCTCTTGACCGTACTATCGCAGAGTTAAGATTATTTTCGTCTAAATCTTCCGTAAACGCTCAGCCTCTCTTACTTAAACTTTTTTCCATTCAGTAAAGAGAAAATGCAATATTGTTTGCACACTACTTATTTTTCGCGTGCAAACAAAAATGAGCTAAGTTGTCTGGAGGTAAGATGGCCGCGGTACAGTCGGCTGCATTCCAGTGGTAACACTTTGACCTTGAGTTGGTCTGGTTTCGGGTGTTTCAGCTTATAGCGTAGCGGTGGTTCAGCTTAGAATGGTCGTGTTACCACTTACTTGCTGCCGGATTAGCAAGTAAACTTTTATCGTGAATTGCAACATCTGTAACTGTATATAAAAGGTGTAAGGGACGGTGTTCCGAAAACTGAAAGGGCGTGCTCATTCAACGAAACTGAACAACTTTCCAAAAGAAACATTTTTGGGAAATGAAAAGCATTTTTGACCTTTCCATACAAACTGTTCGATCAGAGTGAGCAATTTGTATAGGATGGTAAATTTTTTTTATTTCCTGTTCATGTTTGTTTGGGAAAGTTGTTCAGTTTCGTTGACTGAGCATGCCCGTTCAGTTTTTGATACACCGTCCCAGCCTGTATGTATATTTTGTAATATTAATTTGAATTCTTCGTTTATAGGGAGACTGACGAAGAGAGTGAAAGCGTGTGCGCAGTAGAAGAAGATGAGACTAAAGAGAAGAAGAGTGACCCCACGGACAAACAGACCACTGCTATCAAGAGGAAGACGGAGAAGTGAGTTTCAGTCTAGTGCTCATGATATAATGGCTTCATTAGTATGACTCATAGAGTAGATAAACGCTCCGTTTCTATGCGCGTATTTTCCCAATTTGGTTTAGAAGGAAAACAGCTTAAATAGTTGTTCAGTTCAAAGAGTTATTCAGTCGAAAAGATTGTTCAGTTTGATTGTTATTTAGTTTAAAACGTAGAGCAATTTTGAAACATGTTATATATATAAAAACTATAATTTTCGCAATACCGGCCACACTGACGGACAATGGACAATGTCCAATGCCCCTTCATCTGCTGAGCGCCATTATGGCTTTTCAAAGAGCCGAATTGCAAGAAGTGACGCAAAACAGGCCGAGAAAAGGATAAGGTAAAAATTTATGGTCAAGTTCAAGAAGTCCCTGAAAAACTATAAAAAATCATAAGATTGGAAAGTTTCAGGAGAATCGAGTTAAGATGGATGAGAAAAGCACCTTTTCAAAAAAATTTTTTTATACCTATTGGGGGACATTTCAAACAAGGTCATCTGATCCCAAACTAAGCAAAGCCTGTACTATGGGTATCAGAGATTGATATACATACATAAATAGATAAATAACACCCAGACACTGAACAAACACTTGTATTCATCACACAAATGTTTGCCCTGGGCGGCGATCGACCCCGCGGCCCACGGCGTGTAAGCAGGCTCACTACCAACCACACCAACGGGCTTGTCAAAAATGATCGGTCAAGTTCAAGAAATCCTTAAGTCCATTTAATTTAGAACAGTTGTTCTTGTTTGTAATAAGTTATATTAATCTAGGGTTCCACCATACCCCGCAACTACTTTAGTCAAAAGCCATTCCCAGGACAACATAAATGTCAGGTGACCATTTTTGTGCGATTGTGAATTGTTTGCTGAAGCCTTTGATAGAGATACTGCCGTACTCAGAGACGTTACTTTAAGTTAATCTTCCAGTACCTGGGCGACTGAGCTTCGCTCTGTATAATCTAAACCAAAGCTGACCGACAGATGGCGCTGTAGGGTTTCTGAATGCACTAATAATAGGTCTTTACCTATGAAATTGCCGAAATTTTCTTACAGATTAATGAGATCATAATTCCTATAATTCTAATGCTATTTTTTTCATTTGTCTTATATTTGAAAGTTGACTTTAAGGTTGTCAATTTACGCATAAAATAAAGTTTTTATTTTTAGTTTGATATATAAAATTAAAGGTTCGAAAATTGTGTCCGATTTCATCATTAGATTTACTATATTTTTTTACAGATAATATTTTTCGAAAATTAAATTTAAGCTTCTGTTAGATTAATGTCTTCCCAATAATGCTTAAAAAATAAAAAAAATGGATTTTTAATTCCTAAGAAAAATGCAAAAATGTTAGTACTGAAAATTGAGTTTACCTAAAATTCGCCATACAAAACGGCAATTTCATAGGTAAAGACCTATTAAGGAAGGCTCAAAAAGAGAAAACGAATTTTTCCCAGACGAGAACTAGCTAGATCGATTTTTTGCCCCCGAAAACTCCCGTAAGTAAATTTCATCGAAATCGTTAGAGCCGTTTTCGAAAAACAAATATTGCTCGTTTATTTGTATAGAATTAAAAAGTCGTCTTTCGTTTTCATGAGATTAACTGATAGCCCCGTGTGTTGCCGGCAAAGAACAGTAGCAACCAATTTTTACCCGTGGGTGTCGTAAGAGGCGACTAAGGGTTAATAAACCAGAGAATGGGCAGCAGCATCCTTCTGTGTACCTTATCATCTTACATTCTGCGGTTACCAAAAACCGCGGTCCATAGTGCCAGCCGTAACGCTAACAAGTGTGGTGACTATGGTACTTCCCCTCCACATTGTTTCAGTAAAAGCTGTTTTGGAGGGAGTTCCCTGTCCTGTAGTGGACGTTTCATGGGATGTCATGATGATGAAATGATACAGCCTCCGTGATGTAGTGGTTAGAGCGCTCGGTTCTCGATCCGGAGGTTTTGGGCTCGATTCCCGGTGGGGAATATTGTATATATACTGTCAAAAAATAGTAGTTTAAGATACAAGTTCCGTAAGTAGGGTTATTACAAACGAGTTGACGTTTTGTAAGCCCGAGACGAAGTCGAGGGTTTACCATCGGCACGAGTTTGTCATAACCCTTACGGACGTGCATCTTACGACGTTTTTCAATACATTTGTGAGAAAACAGGTATAAGTAATACACTTGGTAAAGGAATCAACCATGGGTACTGTCAGCCTCTTGTCGATTTATGTTCTCCTAGTACTCTCCATTTTATTTTAAATATAGGTAGGAAGTCGTCACCCAAGTAAAAAATCACCAGTAATATTTTTACAAAATAATTTTATGATCAGAGTGTAAAAACTCCTTGGTATTATACTTTTTTTACTTACCGCACTAGTTCGGTAAGTAACTACTTACGAGCAATGTTTACGTCCTTGTAAGTACGTTTTTCGAGCAAATGTATTGAAAAATTAGTTTGTGTGACTTCCCTAGGTTGGTTGACATCGCAGGATGAATCACCTAGTTGTTTGAAAAGTAAGATGATTCCATGCTTCCAAAGCACAGAGCTCTGTTCAGTCAAATCAGTGTCACCATTTACTAAAATTAACACGCTTTCCGCACCCACACTACTAGCGTCATTTGAGTGCGATAAACATAGTACCATTATTGCGAGAGAGTAAGATGCAAAAAAACCAGTGACAGCGTCTCTATGGCAACGAATGTGTTTATAATGTGCATTCAAAATAAGCGGATAGTATATACCTAGTCATTAAGGAACCAAATTTTTTTACACTCTTCGCATCTATGGGGGGGTGCGCGCGCAGGCGGAGTGGCCCTATCGTTGTTCTGTGTTCGAAAGGCACGTTAAGCCGTTGGTCCCGGGTACTATCTAACACAGTAATGTTTGTGAGATGGGTCATCGAACTTACAACCCACACGTTGTGATGATGACGATTAATGAAATGAAAGATTAACTTTAATTGACGTCTCTGAGTGCGGCAGTGACACAAATCTGATTTTTAGCAACAAGATGCCGATTTGCAGCACGTTAACGTGTGAGTATGTGTAAAACGTGTGAAATTAATAGAATAGAAGTTTTGTTTGTGCATTTTTAAAATCGAGTTCATGAATGGTTTTGTATGTATTATACAATACGTTTTTCCTAACATTATTTTGAGTCATTTCCAGAAAATTAAGATATACATCTAGCCAGATTGTAGCTTATCTGAAGATACACAAGAAAAATCGTCCCAAATAACAATAATTTTACCAAAAGATGCTGTTAAAAAGTGTTTTTTCATTAATTACCTATTAGGAAACCGTTTCACTTCCTCAAAAAGAAATTGTCAATTCATTGGATCTGACCGCAGTTCCTATAGAACGTATTTTTTAATTTCTTTAAGAAAGTTGCTCAGTTTCTTTGGCTGAGCACATACCACAGGGTGTAACAAAAAGGGTATAGATACTTACCCTGAAGGATGTGACTCTACCCATGAAACTGAACAACTTTCCCTTAGGAACATAGGTCGAAACACGAAAAAAAAAATTATACCTCCCATAGAAACTGAATCAGCTGATAGTGCATTTTGTATGGGAGGTCAATATTTTTTTTTCGTATACCCTTTCTGTTATACCTTGTATATATATTCTTTATTGTGCACAAATTACATAAAATTTTAACATTAAATTGTAGCTTGAGTTATGATAATTTAAAATTAACACCTTGTATAAACATAAAAATACCTATCATTTAAATATGCATTCTACATATATTCTCCAGGTTAAAGCGCTTCTTCGGCAGTACGGTGAAAAAGACTGTAGATGCGGCCAAATCCCTAGCACAAGAAGTATCTCACGCGAGGCATAAAGAGGATGTCGCCGACATAGCTGACGATGTTAGAGGCGAACACAATATCAAATTAAAAGCTTCTAATTCACACAAAGGGCCTTACGACTTCGATGGATGTGTTAGACATGTTCAAGTAAGTTCTATTCATTCATACCACAGGAATAAAAAGTTTATGTAAAGCAACTGAAATGTATTTGATAGTTTTTTTTGTATACAAAGAACAATATGTGATTGAGTATCGACCCTGAATTACGCCCTTCGTTAATAAAGTGGTTATTTTCTTTCGATAGTTTTCTGAAATTATTTTGTTGCTTGTATTAAAAAATAAAAGACGAAGACTACTTTTAATAAATAAAAAACGCCGATAGTATGAAATTCAATAAAAAAAAGTCTTGAGGTTGACATAATCAAATGCCTGTAATAAGTCATAATTTTTACGTTGGCCACATTTCAGTTTTATTGTTGTTCTATTTGGCTGAATTTTCAGATAATCTTACATTACACGGCAATACAGGGTTCAGTCTGCAAAGTAGTTTTTTTACTTTCCTGTTTACACTTTATGCACTTCTACCAGACAATTTTGTAAGAGCAAAACTCGCAGAGGAGAGGCTTAAAAGCATCGAAGCGCTCTCCTTCGCTCAATTCATCCTCGTTTCCTTTTATTATGCAATATGTTTTTTGTTTTAAGGAAATGTCCGGTCACATAGGCGCGGTGTGGTGCTGTAAGTTCAGTGTGTGCGGACGGCTGCTAGCGACGGCCGGACAGGACAAGTTGCTGCGGACCTGGGTCACTAGGGACGCCTATCACATGTTCCAGGTACCTTCCATATTTTGACTGAAAACAATATTACTGTTCCTCGTTCTGGCTCTAGATTTGCAACCCTTTTACAGCTAGAACTAATATCGACCACATAATAAAGTAATAGCTATCATACAGAAACAGAAAAACTTTCAGTACGAATATTCTAATCTGTTTTTCCTTAATTTGTCATTAAATTTGTTCTAAACAATAAATCTAAGTATCAAAATCAATGTAGGTACAGTCGAATATAGCTTGATTAGAATGACATCAGGAAAAACTGCGCGAGTGCAGGTCGGATCGATACTTGTCTCTGTCGGTCCAATGTGTAGTGTATTCCTCCGTCCTGCTCTCACATTGCTGCCATTCTAATCAAGCAACATTACTTTGACTGTAGCAATTGTCGTTCTATCCACAGGACATGCGAACAAAGTACAACGCGGAACAGAAGTCCTCCCCCACGCCGTCGCAAGAGTCCTTAGCGTCGTTCCCGCCCGCGCCCGCCCTGCCGACAGAACCTCTGCTGCCGTCTGCACCCTTCTACCCGCGACCCTTCTGTGTATATTCGGGACATACGAGCGATCTGCTGGATGTGTCCTGGTCAAAGAATTACTTCTTGCTGTCCAGCTCGATGGATAAAACAGTCAGGTATTGTTTACTTTATTCTGGGCTTTAAATTACCTTACTGTTCCCGACGTTGTTAACTAAGCAGAAATTGTTGTGAGGGTAGACTCGACATCATCTACCCTCATTTAAAATTGTCACGCACAGGTTGGAATGTCGCGGCATACAAACTACAAGTATCGTAAAATAAACATGTATGAAAAGTGCGAAAGTTTAAAACAAACCTATTTCAGGTATTGGTTTCTTTAATACGCGTGAGACTATCTCTTTCAGTAAGCATTGATGTCGCTTAAAAATTGACGCTGTGGACTAAAGTGACAAACATTACTCTCCGGCCCATAACCTGTTGCTACATGCAAGACGCAACGAAGAAGCACACTTTCGCATTTATAATATTAGTGCTTACGCTGTATATTTAGTTCCGATAAAATTGATAGATGGCGTTGTACGATTTCTGACAATATTGTCCTTGAATTAATAAACGTTTTGGTTTTGCTTCCTTGACAAAGCTTGCGTCAATATAGGGTTTTGTAGTATCGGCCAATCATCTGCTACGGTCTGCCCCACAACATACAGGCACTTCTATTTTTAGATTATGTTCAGGACATGATATGAATCCCCAAGTAGCACAGTTTGGCTTTTTCCCATATAAATCTAGCGCCTTCAATAGAAAGATAGAATAAAATAAGCTCCTACCCTAAGAACAAATAGTAGATTGTATCACAAGGCTGTAAAATTATATTTTTAAGGCGAGGGCGCTATTTTGAATCCAGATCGAAGTAAAGGATTCTTGAGTAGAATCCAGAGCATGGCGAGGGATTCTAAAGTAGAATCCTGAACGTAGCGAGGGATTCAATAGGTCGCCCAAGGTAAAAATATTTTTGCAGCCGAGTAATACACTCTACTTTTCATCTCCCTCTATGAGAAAAGAATAAGAGGCTCATTTAGACACACACTCGTCATTAATTTTAAATATAAAATACCATTACAATATTATTACTTGATGAAACAAAACTAAAACTCACATTAAGTATTATTTGTAACAACTGAAAATGTCATTGACATGTTTGTATCAATTAGGAACAGAACCTCTTTGGTTGTTTACATTTCAAGCATATTTCTTTTTTATATTACAACCGGCCAGTATCATTTTTCATACAATATTTTGGTTGGACCTCTATGGTTGACCTAAAATATCCCTATGGTGGACCAAAATTCTAATCCCATTTTTACTCGCTACGAAAGTCTCTCGGAGAAAACAGCTATTTTGTTCGCCTATATTGACGAACCGTTCAGCAATTTTCGAATAGATGGGATGAAAAAGTATTAGCGCCACCTCGTTGGTTCGTGAGAACTATTATTCAAATTCATTTATTTTCGATTTTAAATTACATTATTTACATTAATACAAAGTTACATCAATCATTATATATCATTATATCAATAATCAATAATAATCATTATATTATAATATTTATCTTATGTTTCTTATAGATTATGGCACATATCGCGCGGCGAGTGTCTGTGCTGTTTCCAACACATAGACTTCGTTACGGCCATCGTGTTCCATCCACGAGACGACCGCTACTTCCTCTCCGGGAGTTTAGATGGGAAACTGAGGCTCTGGAACATACCAGATAAAAAGGTAATGTCGTCATCTCAGCCGAAAGACGTCCACTGCTGGACCCCTGGACCTGTACTAACGAGGAACTGTATGCGGTATCGGATAACGCCTTAAAATTTGGTTTATATCAGGTGTAACAGAAAGGATATATCAACCCTGAAGGATGTGAATCTGCCCATAAAACTGAACAACTTTCCCCTAGAAACATAGGTCGATAGACAAAAAATATTTTTACCTCCTATACAAAATGCGCTATCGGCTGATACAGTTTCTACGAGAGGTAAATTTTTTTAAATATTTCGACCACATAGGGAAAGTTGTTCAGCTTCATGGGCAGATTCACATCCTTCAATGTTGGTATGCCCTTTTTGTTACACCTTGTATGTATATGTATGGGAATGTTGATACAAATGGCTGTTCTTTTAATTGTGTTGTCTTAGAAGCTTCACGAGTCCTCAAACCTTCGATTTGCGTAAGAAAAAGGGTCTTGGCAGACAGACAGACGGACAACCAATTGAGCTTATAAGCGTTCCTTAGTTTCTTTTTGACATGCGGAACCCTAAAATGTACTTTTTTATGAATATTTGTTTATATTTCCCTTTTCTTTTCAGGTAGCGGTATGGAATGAAGTGGACGGCAAAACGAAGCTAATCACCGCAGCTAACTTCTGTCAGAACGGGAAGTTTGCCGTCGTCGGCACTTACGACGGACGGTGCATCTTCTACACTACTGACCAGCTTAAATACCATACACAGATCGACGTCCGATCTACCAGGTAAGAAAAGGCAGGGAATAAATAATAATCCTATACACGAGCAATATTTGTGTATACATTTGTAATAGTACATTGTTCATCGAGAGGAGAAAGTGACCGATTCCCAACAAGGGTGTCGTTTGAGCCCTGAGGCGAAGCCGAAGGGCTCAATACACCCGTGTTGGGAATCGCACTTTCTTTCGAGTGATACATAGTGCTTTATACTTCACCTACGAGGAAAATATTTCAGATTTCCTTTTCAGATATGGTGTAAGTTTTTTGTATTCCATTATATTGATATCATGTTTTGCCAATATAGTACTTTTCAACATGGAATACAATGATTTGGCTTATATTTTTTCACTATAATAAGCAAGCAAAACAGTTTCCGAAAATCAATGCGCTTTTTTCTCGCTTTTTCAACGTATAAAACTATCACATACTTACATTGTTGTATTTTTTCGAGATTTTTCAGGCAATCAATAACCGCTTGCGCACTTTCTTGTAGTTCTAGCGGCGTCAAAAACTTCATCACTCTCACTATTTGACGACCATTTTTGTAAAAAGCACGCACCAACAAAACTACAATTAAAACTTTCAACAACTTTGAAAAGACAACAGGGGTCCAATTTTTGAAAATCACTGGGTGATAAAATATCGCTTGGAGGTTAAAACTTTTTAATTTTACCCTGATAGTGTTAAAACGTTAGTAATACTTTATAAAATTTAACAATTAAACACTAATTTATATTTATGCATTATAATTTTTCCCTGTTGATAAGAAAAAAAACAGAAATTTTGATTTTATTGAGTAAGATTTTATCACACGGTGATTTTCAAGAATAGGTACCTCATTCGCGCGCGCGCTTTCGTTCCACATTTTGGTTTCGTTCTTTTTTCAAATTAATGTTTTTGTCAGAAAAGTGTAGGTGGCCAGCATCATTTCGTGGACTAAGAGATAAAAACTTTTTCTTTTTTTGGCATTATGATATTAAAATAGGTTATCGACAGATTTTGATCTAAATTTAAGAAAAAAAAACACGTTAATAATGGATTTTCATACAAAATTCCATCCCGCTAAAACACGTTAACAATGGATTTCCATATAACTTTTCCCCCCGCATATTTATACCATAGAAATGATGTACCTTCTCCTTAGTTTTGTGTGTATATTTGTGTAATGGGTTTCTCAAAAACGGCTCTAACGATTTCGATGAAATTTTCCATACGGGGGTTTTCTCTAGCTAGGTCTCATGTCTGGAAAAAATTGTTTTGCTTGTGTTTTTAAGCATTTTTAGGTTTCCGATACCAAAATGGTAAAAAAAAGGAACCCTTATGGTGCCGCTCTGTCTGTCTGTCTGTCTGTCCGTCTGTCTGTCACACCTCTATATCTCAGCAACCACTTACGCTATCGAGCTGAAATTTGGAATAGTTTTAGAATATAGTTGCCCAACTTAATTGCACATGAAAATTTTTTGAAAAAAGTATGATTATTAATGTAAAGGGGGCCAAAATAGGGGGGGCCAAATTTCAAATTGTCGCTACTAGGTCGAGTGGGGTATCATATGAAAGGGCTTTACTTGTACATTTTAAAATATATTTTTGTATTTTTTTAAGTTTCTTAGTTTTCAAGTTATGATGAAAAATGTCAAAAAAAATACCATTCCCCCCCCTTATCTCCGAAGTTTGAGTAAGGGAAAATCTGAATTAATTACAGTTGACAGAGGTTTATGTAAACTTTACAGCAAAAATAAAACGATCTTTCTAAGTTGCACAGTTTTTCAGAAATCTGCAAAAAACCTTTACAAACAAATTTAGTTTTGCGGTCCTGAAAATGGACTTTATTGCTTCCAAAAATACTATAGGTATATCGGAACCCTCGGCGCGCGAGTCCGACTCGCACTTGACCGGTTTTTTAAAAATACCGCGTTTAAGACAGAAACCTACAGCGCCATCTGTTGGCGGGTAGCATAGCTTGCTCACCCGATGAATCCGATGATATTTTAATGTTGAGGCGGCTACTTTAGAGCGAAGCTCGGCCGACCAGGTACTAAAGTACATAACTATTTAAAAGAGAATTAGATTCACATAGAACTTAAATCTTAAATTCGACTCGAGGTCGAAATTATTGCTTTCTGCGCGCTACGAGTGAAGCATATCGCGATGTGATATGAATGTGTTTGTTTCAGAGGTAAAAACTCGACGGGTCGCAAGATAAGCGGCATAGAGCCGATGCCCAACGACGACAAGATCCTCGTGACGTCCAACGACAGCCGCGTGCGGCTCTACGACCTCAGAGATCTGAACCTCTCGTGTAAATACAAGGGATATGTCAACGTGTCCAGTCAGATCAAGGTACAGCTGACTACACTTAACATACCTACACTGACATCACGCTATTTCCCTACTAAATGAAGTTCTAACACCTTGACTCGGTAAGAGGATCGAATGGGATGAAAAAATTTTTGGTGAAAATTGCAGTTTTTCTTGACGACTGTACATTTTTTATAGAATATGTGAATGCGGGTCAAAATATCTGTTTTCTATTACCTTTTGTCGCACAAATCTAGGTCGAAACTCTCCAATAAGTCTAATCTGCAGCAAGTATAATTTTGTCCAGTCGAGAAAGTCAGAAATAGATATCGTTCATGATTCTTTGCCGTCTTATAGAAACTCAATATAAGGCACTGTCACTGACACCACTTGATCATATTTGAGGAGTTGTGTTATCTTATTTTATTTGATTATTATTTTGTAACTTATAATGACAGTTTTATGATAATTCGTTATGAAATGGTTAAATGATGTGCTCACCTATTATTTTTGTACGTAACTGTAATGTTCTTTTATCTACTCTCATATCGTTAATCCTCAATAATGCGTTCAAAAATTGTAGGTTAACATCTTCATAATGTCAATCTGTGCTTAGAAACACTCATAGCAACATTTTTTTATCTGTGAGAGTGTATTATGAAGTATTGAATTTACTAACAGTCATCGCGGGAGACCTATTAAACAATTTTTTAATTTTTATAGGCGCGCCATTGACAGCTTGATGCGTTTGTAGTCTGTGGCTGCAAGGAGGTTTCTTTGCAATAATGGAAAACTCAGCAAACAAAAGTTGTATTTACATATTTATCTACACTCATGTCGTAATCTTTGAATTATGATTCAAAAAGTTGGTACATAAGGCTGAATATTACGCAGAGTATGCATAAAAAATTAAAAAGTTACCATTACGTAACGATTTTTGTATGAAAATTTTGCAAAGGTGTTACGTAATTTAACTTTTTAATCATAACATAACACTTGGATAAAATTCTTCTTGAACGTAAACCTTTTTAAAGAAGACTGAATATAAGGTCTTTTAGAGTGACGGTTATAAATGTAACAGTTTTTCTTAGTAGCTGTCAAATATTAGTAGCATATTTACAAAGTGTGCCTTATAAGCAACCTATTATTTTGGAGCAGTTACAGTAGCAGTTACTATAGTTACAATTATTTTATCTGTAGTGGAAAATATGCGCGCGCAGTCTTTAATTAGAAGGAAATAGATATTAGATTTGCCGCCATTTTCAAATATTTACCTTTTTCAAGTTTTTTGAGCCCGTGAAAGTAATGTGAAAGTTTATTGAAAAAGAAGATAAAGTGGTGCAGTCAGGATACTGCAGTTACACCAGAAGATACTCAATAACTTATGATCTTCTCCCATATTAGTCTAGGACATTTTAAGACATAACCTACAATGAATTGGGAAAGAATGAAAATCGAAAAGAAAACCATGTCTTGTTAAGAAAATGTTCTGCTTGTATATTTCAAAGAAGACCTAGCGGATATATTAAGGCGGCTTCTTCAGACTCATATCAGAACTGTAATATACATAATATAAGTTACCATTGTTGTTTACTTACTTTTGTTTAATTTTTATCATTTTTATAAGTAAAGCAACCTATTGCATGAGTGAAGATAAAGTAGTATACACAACTGCATATAATATGGTATTAAAACACTCGTTTGATGCTATTATCACATTCGGCTACGCCTCATGTGATAAACCCAAACTCGTGTTTTAATAACCTGTTTTATATGACAGTTGCATAAACTACTATTTTATTAGTTTTGTAATGAAATAAGTGACAAAATCGTTTACGATTTGCCTTCAAGTGTTTTTAAAGCAGCTATAGGAACTTCGCTTAGCAGTTATCACCGGAAAAAGAGAAAAGCATTAAGGTTTGTTTTTCAACACATTATTTTAGGATTCACGATATGAGAGTAGATAAAGTTGTGTATGCAACTCCACATAATTAGGTATAAAACACTCGTGTCTTCTATTATGTCTTCTTCATAAACCGACACTCGAGTTTTATACCCCTCATTATGTACCGTTGCATAAACTACTATATTGTATTGATACTATAATAATGTGTTGTTATGAATAGTGTTGATGTTCCGTATATTTGAATAAATAAATAAATAAATAGATACTACTTCGATACAGTTACTCGTTGAATGAATTGTCAAAAACAACCAACCAATATCCTACTCTATCATCAAGGGACAAAATTTGGAACTTGCATGTTTCGAATAGTATCGTATCGATTTTTCAAAAATTGAGAGTAGACACCCAGATTCGTAATTTTATTCGATTTGGATAAGATATTGGCGATTGCTTTGAACCCATCATTGTGTGAAAATGTGTGGCGGAACAACTACCGACCCGATTTTTCTTTGCTCTTCAGTTTTCTACTGTTTGATTTCAGGCATCGTTCTCGCACGACGGTAAATACATAGTGGCGGGGTCTGAGAACCAGTGCATCTACATCTGGAAGACCTACCACGACTACTCCAAGTTCTCTTCCGTCCGCAGGGACAGGAACGACTACTGGGAAGGTAACTCTTTATTTAAATAGATGAGCTTGCTCTTATGGCTGCAGTATAGCACCCTAAAATCGTACTGTATGAAAGGATTGATAAAAGTTCAGGAAGCAAGGGAAGTATGTCAAGATCGTAGCAGGTTGAGAACTGTGGTCTCTGCCTACCCCGACGGGAACAAGGCGTGATGTTATGTATGTATGTAATATAGCACTAAGATCTACACAGCATCATCATACACACTCTCTCTCACTACCATGGGTTGCCTGGAAGAAATTTCTTTTAGAGATAAACCCGCCTTTGTTAATATCCTTTTGTATGTAACTTTCTGTTTGTAAATTTGTGCCATAAAGAATATATATCATGATGATCATTGCCCTCATTATGACATCCCTTGAAACGTCCACTACAAGACAGGAATCTCCATCAAGAATTCTAGCTTTTGCTGGAAAAATATGGAGGGGAAGTACTATAGTCACCTCGCTTGTTAGCGTTACGGCTGGCACCATGGACCGCGGTTGTTGGTGACCGCAGAATGTAAGATGATACGATATACAGAAGCATGCTGCTGCCCATCCTCCAGTTTATATATAGAGTCTGGCCAACGAAAGCTGTCCATACAAAACCGCGGGAAATTTAAAAATAACAAGTTTTAAACTCTGAAAATAAATACTGCAAAATAACAATTTGATATTTTTAGTTGGTTTTCAAGACTACAAGTTACTACGTGAAAATCAACTAAAAGTATCAAAATGTTATTTTGCAGTATTATCAGGGTTTAAAACATTTTATTTTTTAATTTCCCGCGGTTTTGTATGGACAGCTTTCGTTGGCCAGACTCTAATTATGTGCAACTCTCACGAGTCGTTTAGTGATAAAATAGAATTAACGTAGCCTATTAGTGCGGTGAATTAGCTGTTTCACGTAGACACGCCTTACAATTTCACCAAATTTTTTCCAGGTATACAGGCTCTCAATTTTTGATAGGAGAAAATTATTGACTTTCAAAAAATTTCCATTGAAAATTCTTGAATTGGCTCCTATCAAAAATTGAGAGCTATGTACCTAACTAGTACCTGGAAAGAATGTGGTGCAATTTGGTGAATTTGGCGACATAAGACGTTAAAAGCGACCGGACTAATCTGTCTTCTCGGATTTTCGATGGACCGCAGGTAGGCCCTTAAAGTAAGGCTATCTTAATAGGTCCGGTGTGACAGCTGTCAAATATATGAAAAATTAAAATTTGCAAAGTAAAATGAACTCTGCGTGTTGGTGTTAAGGGCCCTGAGTCAAGTTGCTTTCTACAATCGCAAACGCTAGTAGAATAGAATGAAAATGTATGGGATTGACATTAGCTAACGAAATGTCACGTGACAGCTTATGTCAAATCCATAGAGTTTTATTCTATTCTACTGGCGTTTGCGATTGTAGAAAGCCACTTGACTCAGGGCCAAGGAGACGTCAAAAAAGTCTTCTTACGTAGTCTCTACTCTAGGGTGGCTCGTTTGGTGAGTGTATTGTGACACCTCGGACATTACATACATCGAGCGCGAATTTGAAATTGGAAGGTCGCGTAGGCTCACACATCATCATCATCATCATCATATCAGCCGAAAGACGTCCACTGCTGGACATAGGCCTCCCCTAAAGAACTCCATGACGACCGGTCCTGCGCTGCTCGCATCCAGCGGCTTCCCGCGACTTTGACCAGATCGTCGGTCCACCTTGTGGGGGGCCTGCCAACGCTTCGTCTTCCGGTACGTGGTCGCCACTCTAGAACCCTCACGCCCCATCGGCGATCGGTTCTTCTTGCGATGTGCCCTGCCCACTGCCACTTCAGTTTAGCGATTCTCAGGGCTATGTCAGTTACTTTAGTTCTTCTGCGGATCTCCTCATTTCTGATTCGATCGCGCAGAGAGACTCCGAGCATAGCCCTTTCCATAGCCCTTTGGGTGACTTTGAGCTTTCTGATAAGGCCCATCGTGAGCGGCCACGTCTCGGTGCCATATGTCATCACTGGCAACACACACTGGTCAAAGACTTTCGTCTTGAGACACTGCGGTATTTTGGACGTGAAGATATTGCGGAGCTTCCCGAACGCTGCCCATCCGAGTCGGATTCGACGAGTTACCTCTTTCTATAAGTTGGATTTACCCAGCTGGACTGTTTGTCCCAGGTATACGTACTCATCAACAACTTCGAGCGTAGAGTCTCCAACTTTGAGTGGAGTGGGTACAACAAGGGCGTTAGACATAATTTTCGTCTTATCCATGTTCATTTTAAGACCCACTTGTTGTGAAACTCTACTGAGGTTATTGAGCATCGTGCCGAGATCTTCCAGGGTCTCAGCCATTACGACAATATCGTCGGCAAATCGAAGGTGGGTCATGTACTCGCCATTGATGTTGATGCCAAGTCCTTTCCAGTCCAGGAGTTTGAAGACGTCTTCCAATGCAGCGGTGAACAGTTTAGGAGATATGACGTCTCCCTGTCTCACTCCTCGCTGCAATTGGATAGGTTTCGAGTCCTGGTCCTGAAGACGAACTGACATAGTGGCGTTTTTGTACAGGTCCTTCAACACTTCAATGTACCGATAGTCGACTTGGCACCTCTGGAGAGATCGTAGCACGGCCCACGTCTCGATCGAATCGAAGGCCTTCTCATAGTCCACAAACGCTAGGCAAAGTGGCTGGTTATAATCTTCGGTCTTCTGTATAACTTGCCGTAGCGTATGTATGTGGTCTATGGTACTGAAGCCTTTACGAAAACCGGCTTGTTCGGGAGGCTGGAAGTCGTCGAGCCTGCGCGCGAGACGGTTCGTAATGACTCTCGAGAACAGCTTATAGACATGGCTCAGAAGTGAGATGGGTCTGTAATTCTTCAGCAGGGTCTTATCACCCTTTTTGAAGAAGAGTACCACCACACTTCTGTGCCATGCCTGTGGCGTTTTCCCTTCGAGTATGACAGAATTAAACAGCTTCTGAAGAGCTTTAAGCACTGGCCTTCCGCCTGCTTTCAGAAGCTCAGCCGTAATTCCATCGTGCCCGGGTGCCTTGTTGTTTCTAAGCTGTCTGAGAGCCATTCTAATCTCGTACAAGCTGACGTCCGGGATATCTTCGGTATGGTGTCGGGTAAGTCTAGCTCTTGGATCGTTGGCCAGACTGCTAACGGGTGGGCCGGTTGACGTGTATAACTGCCCATAGAACTTCTCGACTTCCCTCAGTAGCTCAGGCTTGGACGATACGGTTCTGCCATCCTCGGTCTTCAGCCTCGTCAACTGGCTCTGTCCAATAGACAGATCTCTTGCGAACACTTTGGAGCCTTTGTTCCGCTCAATCGCTTCTTTAATATGGTTAGTATTAAATAGCCGAAGGTCGCGAGTCAGAGACTTAGAGATCTGTTTATTGAGCCGCCGATATTGAGAAGCATCTTCCGGAGACTGCAGAACCATTTCGCGTCTTTCTTCCATTAGCTTGAGGGTATGGTCAGAGATCTTTTTGGTTCTTTTAGTACGGTGGGGTCTAAAGTACTTTGACCCAATTGTATGGACAGTTTCCACGAACCCGTTAGTGTAGTCGTCCACATCTACGCATTCACCAAGGCATTCAAAGCGGTTTTGCAGTTCGAGCTGAAAGCCGTCGGGGTTTTGGATATTGGTGGGTACTGGTCGGAGCGTAGACTTCATCAGTCGAGTTCTTTCCAGCTTTACGTTGATATTCAATGTGCCTCTTACCAACCGGTGATCGCTTCCGGTTTTAACCGCATTGATCACAGAGACATCATTGAATATTTGCTTCTTCGTCGACATGATAAAGTCAATCTCATTTTTTGTAGCACCATCGGGACTGATCCAGGTCCATTTTCGGTTTTCCGACTTTTTGAAGAAGGAATTCATCATAAAGAGTCCTTCTTTCTCCAAAAAGTCGGCTAACATGTGGCCTCTGGAATTCCGATATCCAACACCAAATTGCCCCACCCTCAGCTCACCATCGCCTCGCTTGCCTAATTTCGCGTTGAAGTCCCCCATGACAACGGTATAGTGGGTCTTAGGCGTATGTATGGCTTTAGATATATCCTCATACATAGCCTCGACTTCATCATCAGAGTGTTTCGATGTGGGGGCGTATACCTGTATGACTTTCAGCGAATACCTTTTGGTGATTCTGAGTATAAGGTACGCTACCCGCGACGACACACTACAGGCTCACACATTCAGTACAAAAGACCCTCAGAAGGACCACGAGAATCTCTTGGCGGGTGCGCGAGGGGAGGCGGAGAGTGTATGATAGTACTGTTACTTAATTCTGTGGTATTGCCTGTCGGCAGGTATAAAGGCGCACAACGCTGTAGTAACCTGCGCAGTGTTCGCTCCCAACCCCGACCAGATGATACGCATGATCGCGGCCCGCGAGCGCGACCAGGAGGAAAACCATCCCGACCATACGGTGAGTACCACAGAATTCTATACTGTTGAACGACCAATATTTATATATACCCACCGAATACTGAAAGGGCATGATCAGTCAACGTAACTGAACAACTTTCGGAGAAAAATATTTCAGGAAACGAAAAAAAAATCGACCTCTCAATACATACTGTCCAATCGAGTTTGCAATTTTGTATGGAGAGGACGATTGTTCGGAAGGCTGTCCCTTGCACCCCATATATATTTGTAATCGGTTTCTCGAAATCGATTGCGATAAAATTTACCATACGGGAATTTTTGAGGGCAAAAAATCGATTTAGTTAGGTCTCATGTCTGGGAAAATTATCTTCCCTGTGTTTTAAGCATTTTTAGGGTTCCGTACCTCAAAATAAAAAAACGGAACCCTTATAGAATCACTTTGTTGTCCGTCTGTCTGTCTGTTTGTCAAGACCCTTTTTCTCACGAACGGGTAGAGGTATCAGGTTGAAATTGATAACGAATATTAAGGTTCATAAACCACACAAGATCTGAAAATTTCAATTTTTGCAACGACTCATTCAAAAGATATGGCTTTTTATGTCCTCGTCTCCATACACTTATGCACTAAAGCAAAACCTACAGGGTACTTCCCGTTGACCTAAAATTATGAAATTTGGCAAGAAGCTAGGTCTCACAGTACAAATAAAGGGAAAAGTCTAAAATCATTAAATATTATTAGCTCCCGTTTCAAGAACTTTTCTATAAAAGAGTTCAAGTTGGATGGTCGCGGAGTTTTTAAAGTCATAGAGCAAAACTTTTAGTATATCATATGGTAGATAGGTACGGAACCCTTAGGGCGCGAATCCGACTCGCACTTGGCCGATTTTTTTATAATAGCGCCCCCAGCATAGCTTGCTCACCCGATAATATTTTAATGTTGAGGCGGCCATTATACAAGGTGTTAGGTAAATAACGCAAAACCTCTCGGGTGGTAGCTCTGGACATGAAACTGAACAAATTTTGCTCTACATTTGGAAATTCGCAAAAAAAAATTTTGCTTCTGCATACAAATCGACAAGGTGACCGAGCCAATTTGTATGAAAAAGCAAATTTATTTTTTGAATTTCAAATGTCGTAAAATAAAAGTTGTTTGGTTTCATGTCCAGAGCTACCACCCGAGAGGTTTTAAGTTATTTACCTAACATAGAGTGAAGCTCCGCTCGGTCGCCCAGGTACTAAGGATAATAGGGGGCGGATTAAAGTTTCCCTCCACAATTGCGAACTCGAACTCCCATTCCCGCCGACTGGGAACTAGAATATGTGAACACCTGCAAAAGGTAGAATTTGGTGAAACGCACCAAGGCAATACAACTGCTGAATTATGTTCCCAAATTCCTCACATAATGAATATATTTCATTTCAGAGTTATTTTGTACGACGTATATGTACTATTAAATCCGATCGCAGTAAAGCCACGATTAGTTGAATTCAAAGACTAATTCGGCATACATTGCTGGGAGGCTTGGTTATGTCGATTGCAATATCCTTACTTCAACGAGCAATTTATGCTGAATTAGTCTTTGAATTCAGTTAGGTGTGATCGTGGCTTAAGATCCAAAACAAAAAACATGTTGACAAGGTGTGTAAGTTTAAACCTTATTTGCAGGCTGGAGGTGAAACCCACGAGAGCGGTATGGTGGCGTCGTCTCAAACGGGACATGTCCTAGTGAGCGCTGACTTCAACGGCTGCATTAAGGTGTTCGTACACAAAGCTAAACCCAAACACAGCTCGCTACCTGCCTCTGCTCTCGCGTAGATAGTAATAAAACTACAGATCAACGTTGGAAGGGGAAGGCCTAGGCGAACGTACTAGAAAAATTCAGGACCTTCTAAATAAAGGCCAGATTAAAAGTACCCTAAATCGACGAGCATGTATGAAAGGATTGATGAAAGTACAGGAAGCAAGGGAAGTATGTTGAGATCGTAGCAGGTGGAGGACTGTGATCTCTGCCTACTCCGACGGGAAAGAGGCGTGATGCGTATCAACGGAGAATACTATGTGTTTTAAAATCTTTTTAAGTCGCGAGTGAATAGGCTTCTTCTGGTCAAGCTCGTTCCATCGTCGACCTCATCTCTGTTCTCAGGGCTAGATCGAGGTCAAGAGTACAAAGTAAAAAAAAAATGTATACAGCGTGTAACGGAAGGTGTTATAATACTGAAGGGTGTGAATCTGCCCATGAAACTGAACAACTTTTCCCAAGGAACATAGGTCGAAATACGACAAATTTGACCTCCCATACAAAATGCGCTATCAGCTGATGCAGTTTCTATGGGTGGTCAAAAATTGGTTTTGTTCGTCGTTGTTGTTTGTAAAAGTTGTTCAGTTTTATGGGCAGATTCACACTCTTCAGTATTATCACATCTTTCCGTTACACGCTGTAGTGGTCAGTGGTTCACAAAGGTTGTGCAAAACTAAATCCAAACAAAGTGAAGGTAGTTGGACAATTACTACTTCATAATGATTCCGACCGCAAATCTAGGCCTAGTCTTGTGCTCATTTGAAATGCATAGTACTGTAGACAAATCATACAAAAGATAGGACATATCTCGCCACATCACGGTTGACCGTTGTCCACTAAAATACAGTGCGAGCATGGACGAACAATAAGAAGGACTGACCATCCCCTTTTAGAAATCGTAACCCGGAAAAGTATAAAACTAGATGGCGCTAATAAATAGTCCGGGAAGTTATTATGATTTATCGAGTATTATGCTAAAAAAACAGAGTTTCAATGTTAGCGTTTCTTTTCATTGGAACTATGTTGAAATTATGATTGATTTTTTGGCAGAATACTCAGTAGACCATAATTAATATTCAGATTATTTGAAAGCGCCCTCTAGTTTCCATGAGTTTTATGCCTTTCCGGGTTACGTTTTATTTTTATTCGTCTTATTATTATTCGTCCATGGTGCGAGTTAAGAATAATGGATTCACTAAACTTCTTGGAAAGGTACATACAATGGAGGTAGTTGGAGAAACCAGTCTGGTTATGACAATATTCGAAGACGTCACTTTAAGTTAATCTTTCATTAATTATCGTGCTGTTCCTTTTTGTCAATGAAATCGAAAAGGACAACAAGTGACTTAATGAAATATTAACTTTAAATGAAGTCTCTGAGTGCGCCAGCGAGTTTAAGTTTTCAAGATAATTTCACGGTCGTTTTTTTTTCGAAGTTCGAAAAAAAAAGTATTTACTTGTTGTCACTTTCTCTCTATGAAATGTCTGCAGAAATCTTCAATGCAACAAAATGTACATTAACTGGCTCTGGTACTGTTACTCGTATATTATTATCATTGACATAACATATTTGCTATATGTCTGTTTAGGAGAGCCTATTTCTGTTTTTCAGTTCTAACTTTTAAGGACAATCGACCAATGTGAAACATGACCTCTCTGTCTACAATAGGGAACATGCATAAATTTTATTAGTCGCATTTATTAATAAAATATGAAAATACCGTAGTAGAGATGACAAAAAGTGAAATTAAAATTTAAATCGGCCAAGAAATACGGCCGATATAAGCATTTAAAACTACTAATTAGACAGAGAGATCCGACATGAATAGTGACGTCAAAATTCACTACGGCCATATAAATTCCATATTAAATTTCGTTTTGCTAGAAAGAGACAGAAACAAATCTTCGATGGCTTATATCTTTTTTAATATTATAGTTATTCGAAAAATAGTTTTACAAGTCTGTTTATTACATGAATGAGAATAAATTTCTTTATAAAAAAAATTCGTGCGTGTTTCCTATTAGTATACGTCGTACAAAATAACTCTGGCTATGTCATTGATGCACAGAAGTCAAAAATGCCATTTATGTTTTGACTTCTGCGCATCAAATGCCTTAGCCAGAGTTATCTTGTACGAGTAGGTCGAATGCATTCAAAACGTCAAAGAAGAAAATCTTATTTTTTACTATTTCAAACGAACCCTTATCGGAAAGGATCATGTATCAGTTCGGTCGATAGTACGCACGGCTGTAAGCACGTAGAAACAAAACCAGTACAAGCTGAACCAGCGCTGCGCTAGAAACGCCCGAAACCAGAGATCCGCTCAAGGTCAAAGTGTTACCACCGACGTGCGGCCGTGTGTACATGACGGAGGAAGCTTCTCTTTGTAGCGTTGTATGAGTTAGTTGTGCCGCAAATAAAATTAATTGTGCGAAATAAAAAAAAATCCCTTTACGATTATTTCGAAATATCACCGCAAGTTATCATAAACATTTTAAATTATTTTTTACCATAATGTAAATTATTATTTTCTTTTTTTATATTGTAAATAAACATAATATAAAAATCAATTATAAAAAAAAATATATTGGATGAGTTCCTGCGATCATACAGGAATTTTGATCAAAACTCCGTGTTTATGATTTAGGATTATAAGTTTTAGGCTACGGTTTCTGGCTGAGTTCTTTATTCTTAATAATTAACATTTTCCTTTTCTATTAACAAAAAATAAATCTTGCCTTATGTTATAACACCTACCGCAAACAACTGTTTGAAATCTGTGAAAAATATTTTAAGAGATTTTTTATACATTTTGGAGTTTGCTGGGAGACCTAGGAATCCAATGTTTGAAATAAAGTCATCAAGTTCAATAGACCTACTTTGGTCGCTGAGCCATTAAAGTAAGGGGTCGACAAACACGCAAATCCAGATATTACATTTGCAGCTTCCTTCCTTATTGACAAGACCACAGTTTTTATTACACCTATTTGACAAGCCCGTTGGTGTGGTCGATAGTGAGCCTGCCTTTCAGGCCGTGGGCTTCGATCGGGCTTGGGCTTCTTTCGAGCCCCGCCCAGGGCAAACATTCGATAAATCAAAGAAATAACCAGCCAATTATAAAAAATTGCGTTAGTAGTAAATATAAAAACCTTTGAGAACGTTTTAGGAAGTGGACATTTTGGTAATAGTCCTCTTTGGGAAGAAACAGTATTCACGCAGGTTATCAAAACTTCCATTATACAGTAACCATTCGACAAGATAAAAGTCCAAAAATATTTTTCGCTGATATATGAACAATATTAGAACTAGGTACTCTAGAATATATTTCGTCAAAAATTATGAGTTTTTTCACTCCAGACCGTTAAAATGTAGCAAAATGTGATTGAAAAGTATCGTATAAGTGTAAATTCATTAAATTGTATAGAGATTGATGCCATTGTATTATCATTAAATAATTATTTTATAAATAACATATGTATATTTTTAATTCGCATTTACCACAATAAATCGTTATATTAAACAGAAGAACCGTTTTTATTTTGTTCTATTCTTACCTCTAGAACTTTTTTCTCATTAAATTATTTCAATGACTGTCAATAATAGACGGATCCAATGGCTTAACGTGCCTTCCTAAGCACGGAAACCAGTTCTTAGGTGAAAACGCACTACAGCGGCGCGTGTCTAAACGCACTATAGCGGCGCATGTCTAAACTAGATAATGCTTGTTCACGCCTTGAAAAGATCCTAAGGCGCTATTATCGAATCTCTCTTTTTTTCTATACAAGTAGAAAAGAGAGATTCGATAACGATTGAGTTCGGCAGTAGCGCCTTTGATTATATTTGTACGGGAAAACGATCGACAGGGTTCTACTACTTAGCTGGGCCCTGAGTCATGTGTCTTTTTACTATCGCAAACGCTATAGAATAGAATAAAAATGTATGGGATTGACATTAGCTGTCACGCAACATTTCGTAAGCTAATGTCAATCCCATATATTTTCATTATATTCTACTAGCGTTTGCGATTGTAGAAAGACACTTGACTCAGGGCCCTTATATAGGGTGACTTTTAATTAGTTCTTGATAGCAAAATATATGCATGTACCCATTATACTGAACAAATTTCCCAAGGAACATAGGTCGAAATACGAAAAACCAAATTTGACCTCCCATACAAAATGCGTTATCAGCTGATGGAGTTTCTATGGGAGGTCAAAACTTGATTTTTGTATTTCGACCTATGTTCCTTGGGGAAAGTTGTTCAGTTTCATGAGTACATTCATACCTTTTTCTATCAAGAACTAATTAAAAGTCAGCCTATACAGGGTGTCTCATTCAAATCGGTCAGTATGGGAAAGTCTGAAACTATAAGACATACGAAGATTTGTTCTTAGGAACCATGTCACCGATTTTGATAAAAAGAAAAACTGCATTCATACATTTGAAAAAAAAAAGTGTACCCAGCTGGGGAATCGAACCCGGTAGTTTTGAAAAAAAAGCTTACAGTTTTTCTGTTTAAATAACGGTTGTGTAGGTCTTAAGCAGTAAATGTCTCTATGAAACACGATGTCTAAAATGAATAAAATGCATTGTTTTTACATACTTTAATTTATCATAGTAGGTGTTCGAAGTGACCACCGTTTTTTTCAATACAATATGGGTACACTTTTTTTTCAAATGTATGAATGCAGTTTTTCTTTTTATCAAAATCGGTGACATGGTTCCTAAGAACAAATCTTCGTATGTCTTATAGTTTCAGACTTTCCCATACTGACCGATTTGAATGAGACACCCTGTATACTCGTACACTGTGAATTTTCATGAGTAAGAAACTTTCCCCAAGAAGAAAAAAAAATACTCTGAAAAATATTTTCGGCTCCGTACTAAAGTGGTGACTGGAAGTTACTCCATCGACAAGAGCCAAGCTCTTAAATTAAAGAAGAAGAACTAAAGTGATCACGTGGTGATCGTTTCATTTTGTATGGAAAGTCGAAAAATTTTGATCGATAAAAATGTTTTTTCTTCGGGAAAGTTCCTTATTTTCATGAGTAGAATCACTGGGCTTTGGGAACGAAACCAATACAAATTCACATTGAATTATTTCGAGACTTCTCTAAGTAAGGCAGTAACAGCCAGTTGAAACGCCTTTAACCCTTTATAGGGCAGACACCCAGGTAGAGTTTGGAAACTGAACTCTATTTACAATTTTTTTTTTTTTACCATAAAAGCTCAGTAGTGGTGAGTTCGTACATTGTGAAATTAACAATAAAGTCCAATTTGCAAACTTTTTAGTGGTCTCTTAAGCGACCATTGACCTATAAAGGGTTAAAGTTAAAGCTCCTTTAAATCTATTGCTGTCACTTTTTTTTTATGCCAGGTGGGTAAACGAGCAGGTGGGCCACCTGGTGGTAAGTGGTCACCACCGTCCATGACACCCCCTGTCTTATTAGTAAAATAATTTGACACTAAAAAGACAGCAAAGCGCGTTACCAACCCTGAGAACTAAGATGGTATGTATCGAGTGCCGGTAATTTCACTGGCTCCCTTGCCCTTCAAACCGAAACACAGCAGTGCAAACACTGCTGCTTCACGGCAGAAAAAGGCAAGGGGGTGGTACTTCCCCAGACGGACTTTGCACAAAATCCCTACCACCTACAACTACCACTACTTTCTTTGTTAACAAAACAGGAAGAGTCAGCAAAAGTTTTAAAGAAACTTTAACATTGAAGACGCCTTGTGCAACTGACAAGTTAGTAGGTAAGTTAAAAATAATACTCAGTACTTATACAAAAATATTATTTTTATTTTAACAGTACTTATAAAGTGGAGTGCATAAAATCCGGAATGTAGGTTTTGAAACTACATATACGAACTACATATAAAAAATATAAATAACTCTTAAAACTATTGCTTAAGACACGTTATAAAAGGCTATGGTGGGATACAAATCTTAATATTAAACCATTAAAGCAAGTTATCGTTAGTTGAGGCATTATTATTAGCTATAGCTCGTCCATGTTGAAAATGCAGTCAGTCATTGGTGCAAATGCAGGGTAAATAAAGGTGTATTCACAGTGGATTTAAAATAAAAAAATGTCCTTTTTTTAGGGTTCCGTATCTTATTTTGTTATGTTGTGGTAGCGTTTTTTATATCAATTAAAGATGATTTGAGTTACTAAAACTGTGTTTTATTATATTATGTATGTATTACAATCATTACAATGGAAAGCGAGGCAAACCACAGATCACAATGACAGATGTCATTTTTTACTTTAAAAAAAAAGCTAACTAGGGCTTACAACACTCCCCCTTAAGTTGGAGACAACTTAAATTATTAAGTAACATTTAAAGTAACTTAATTTTACACAAAAAAAAATATTTTTAAGTTTTAAAGTAAGTATAAATCTTACAAAATTACATAGTTATGTATTAATTAACAATTTTTGAGGCAAAATTATTAAACTTTATTTTATTTAAAGACTTAGTAAATAAATCAGCGATTTGATCTTCTGAGCGACAGTAGATAAGCTGAATATCTTCATTCACAACTTTTTCATGTATGAATTTATAGCGCACATCTATGTGCTTTGATCTTCTGTTCAAGACACCGTTTTTAATCAGGCCTATGGCGCTTTGGTTGTCTATATACAGCTTGGTTGGTATTTTTTCATTTAGAAGTTCTTCAGACATTGACTTTAGGTAAAGAAGTTCTTTTACACATTCGACTGCCGCTATGTATTCGGCCTCCGCCGTCGACAATGCCACAATTGGCTGTTTTCTGGTACACCAGCTTATTGGGCAATCATTCAGATAAATTATGTATCCGGTTGTGCTTCTTCTACTTTCTGGGTCACCAGCATAGTCAGAGTCACAATATGCTCTCCATTCCAGTTCATCATCTGTTTTTCTGTATGTTGATCCTCTATGTTTGGTTCCTTTTAGGTATTTCAAAA
Source organism: Athrips mouffetella (assembly GCA_947532105.1). NCBI lineage: Eukaryota > Metazoa > Arthropoda > Insecta > Lepidoptera > Gelechiidae > Athrips > Athrips mouffetella. Next base: position 2,189,884 of record OX383964.1, on the reverse strand, counting down.
TGTTCTTCAGAATTGTAACATCTTCATCAGTTCTCTTCTCAGTTTTTCTTGCGCAATAATTGACAGGGAAACTAATTTCTGGTCTTGTCTTATTAGCAATGTATGTCAGGCTTCCAAGTAGATTTTGATAGGGAAATGTATTATTTTTAGGGCTGTTATTTTCTTTTGTTTTGGGTTCCATTGGTATGTTCATTGTTTTTGCGTCTTTCATATTGTATTCATCTAACAATTTTTCAATAAGTTTCTCTTGTTTCAGTATGATTCCCTTCTCTGTTCTTTCAATTTCCATTCCAACAAACTTTTTTGGATCTTTGTCAATTGTTGTTTTAAATCTTTTTTCTATCCTTTCCAATAATTTGTCTATCTCTTCTTCGTTCTTTCCAATTATTATTCCATCATCTACATGAATTCCCATGAATATGGTTTGTTTTTTGTTTTTGAAGATGCAAGGCTCGGTTTCTAGTTGCTTCAGACCTTGGGATTTTAAGAAGTTGGTCAAAGTTTTGTTCCATTTTAGTGGTGCTTGGCGCATTCCATATAGGGCCTTGTTTAATTTGCATATTCCTTCCATTTTTATACCTTCTGGTGGATACATGTAGACTTCTTCATCTAATTCTCCATACAAAAAGGCTGTTTTTATGTCGAAAGTTTTTATACAGTAGTTGTTTTTTGCAGCTAGTGCTAACAGAACTCTCAGTGGGCTACTGCCTACTACTGGGCTGTATGTGTCATTCACCTCCTCTTGTTCGAATCCTCTTATCACTTATCGAGCTTTGTACCTTCCGTTGTCTTTAATTTTTAGCACCCATTTATTGGTTAGTATCTTTTTTCCTATAGCTTCTTTAGCATCTACTTCTGTCCAAACATTATTTTCTTTCAAAGAGTTTTTTTCTGATTCTATAGCTTCATGCCATTTTTCTTTTTCAGGACCAGTTGTAGCATCATTATAAGTAAGGTAAAGAAAATAGTCTTTGTATTTTTCTGGTAGTTCTCTCTTTCTTTCAGGTCTTTTTATTTCTTCATTTTCTCTTTCTTTACTTATTCTCTCCTCATAATTTCTTTTATATTCTTCTATCTCTTTTCTTCTTTCTTCTCTTTGTTTTTCCTCTCTGGTATTTGGTTCTTCTTTTTCATTTTCTTCATGATTCATTTGTTCTTCTCTATTTGCTTCTGCATTTATAAGTTCAGGAGTTTTTTCTTCTTGGGTTTCTTTTTCTATTTGTTGATCTTGGTTTTCTTCATTAAGAGTTTTTTCTTCTTCAGTATTGTCAAATATATCAGTACCTTCTTCTTTAGTATCTTTAATCTTATTTTCTGTTGTTTCCTTCTTGAATATTATGTCCCTTCTTATTATTATTTCTTTCTTTTTAGGATCCCACAGTCGGTAACCAGTTGGAGCATAACCAACCATGACTAGTTTCTTTCTACGATCATCTAGTTTCTTTAAGTATGTCAAATTCTTTGAGTATACTTCTGATCCAAATATTTGTATGTTCGATACATTTGGTTTTTTGTTTGTCCATTTTTCTATAGGTGTTTTGTTTTCTCCATTTTTAGGAGTTCTATTTAATAGATATGTAGCTGATCTGGCTGCTTCACCCCACATGTCTTTTTCTAGATTGGAATGTAATAGCATAGCACGCACTTTTTCCATAAGCGTACGATTAAAGCGTTCAGCTTTCCCATTTTGTTGTGGGCTATATGGGACCGTATAGTCCAAGCGTATACCATGTCTTTTACACCATTCTTTTACTTGGTTGCTTGTATATTCTCCACCGTTGTCACAGCGGATCATGCTGACTTTTTGGTTTGTGTGTCGTTCGACTTCCTGTATGTATTCTTTCATATATATAAATACTTCACTTTTATTGGTTAAAAGATAAACTTTTGTGTAGTCGGTAAAGTCGTCGATGAATGTCAGCACATATTTATTTCCATCCCACGTCTGTGGACTAATTGGACCACATATATCTGTGTGTATTGTGTGTATTATTCTTTCAGTTTTATTTCTTGTATGGAAGGGTAGTCTGGTTTGTTTTGCTTTTATGCAGACATCACATGTAGAAGTAAGCAAATCAATTTCTTCATTTGTTATATTTATACCATCTACAGTTTTCATAATATTTCTTAATGTTTCTCGACCTGGATGTCCATATTTTATGTGCCAGTCCATGGCTGTGTTTGTTTTTGCCAATAATGAGGTATGTTTTTCAATTTTTAATTTTATATTGTAGAGTCCTTCTTTATTTTTTAATCCAACAATTTTAGTATCATCTTTTTGAATAATCACTTTTTCTTTTGTAAATGTTACTGTAGCATCGTTTTCTGTCATATTATTCACTGATAATAAATTCTTTTGTAAATCTGGTGCATACAATACTTTGCTGATAGTACAGTTTTCTGCTTTTATATTTCCTTTTCCTTGTGTTTCAATACAGGCATTGTTTTTTGCTGTCTCTATGTTGCTTTGATGTTTTGACAAATCTGATAATATGTCCGGATTATTGGTCATGTGTTGAGTGCAGCCCGAGTCGACAACAAAGTCAAAACTTTCTTCAGAGATGCAATTTTTCATTTCAGATGTTAGTAAAGCCACTGGGCTTGCCTTTACTTTTATTGAAATAGCAGTCGTTAGTTTGGTGGTTCTTTTTGTTACATATTGTGCACTTTTTTTTAAAGAAGCAGGTATTTTCCATATGATTAGTTTTCTTGCATATTGAGCAAAACATTTTCTTGTTATGGTACTTTTGTTGTGTGTTTTTAGGATGATGAGCTTTGAAAGCAATGGGTTTTTCTTCTTCTGTCTGGTTCTTTCTCTTTTCTTCCGTTAATAATTTAGCTGACAGGTTTTCTAGTGTTTTTTCTGAAAATGGTGACAATTCCCACGCAGTCTTAAAGTTGTTGTATTGTTCTGGTAGGATTGATAAGATTTTTGATATAATCATTTTGTCTGTAATTTTTTCACCAAGTCCTTTCAGTTTTGAAGCTAAATTTTCAAGAGTACTTACATTGTTTATGACATCAATGTCTTTTTGGTATTTGTAATCAAAAAATTGTTCCCATACTGTGCATTTTTGTTCCTCGGTTGATTTTTCAAATATGAGGGCAAGTTTGTCGTACATTTGCATTGCTGTATCGCATGTCATCAAAAGTGGCAAGTGTTTTCTTGCTATGGTTGAGGTTATGATTTTTTGTGCTCGTGCGTCTTTTTTCGCCGATTCTTGTTTACTTTCACCTCCAACTGCTTGATCCGATCCATGTACTGTTTAGGACTTAAGCAATATTGCAACTTGGAATTTCCAGAGCGTCCAGTCACTTTCATTGGTCAACCTTTGTATGTTGCTAATTTCTTCAAAGCTTTCCATTTTTTATAGCTGGGGCCATTACCTCTTATTTTGTTATGTTGTGGTAGCGTTTTTTATATCAATTAAAGATGATTTGAGTTACTAAAACTGTGTTTTATTATATTATGTATGTATTACAATCATTACAATGGAAAGCGAGGCAAACCACAGATCACAATGACACCGTAGTCAACAAGGAACCCTTATAGTTTCGTCATGTCCGTCTGTCTGTGGCTTAGCTCAAAGACCCTTCGTACAAAAACGCTGAATTTTAGTATGGATATGTATTTCATTCACGCCGAGAAAGTGGTAAAATAAAATCTTAGAATAAATTTTTACATTTATTTTGGTTTTTTGGGCACCCCCCTACAAGTAAAGTGGGGGTGAATTTTTTTTTTTGTTCACCCCATTTTGTTATCGTTGGACAGGTCTTTTAAAAATAAGTTGTGAATGAGTTTGCGAAGATCATTTTTCGATTTAGGGATCCGTTTGCGAAATATTCAGCTTGAAAGCGCAATTTTAGTTGGAGTTGAGTGTCCCCCTCCCTGCCAAGCTAAACGGTGGTTAATGGAAATGTGAAAAAATTCATAGTAGTAGTATATATGATGAAATTAAAAGGAAAACTATCACAGCTAAGTAGGCTTCACAGGTTAATGAGCTATAGCTGAAAGACTGGAAATAATGTAAATAGCAGTAGTAATCAGGCGTTACGCTCTCGCATAGTATTAGGATGTAAACATTTTATGTTATGAAATACTTAGTCAACACTTGCTTTGCGATAAAAATCGTAAAAATCTACGGAACCCTATATTGCGCGTGGCCCGATACGCACTTGGATACAACCGCTTACCGCAAAGGATACAACCGCTTCTTTCCAAAGGTCTGTCTTCAATTAGTGATTGTGAACTTGATTTCATAATTTCAAGCGACCTGATTGGTTAAGGGCTAATAGCGGCGAAAAGCGATGACACACTGCATTCTTGACACGGACGAACGATAGTTCAGATGACGCGCAACTTATACAGGGTGTAAATGCAAAACCGAGCGGCAGATCAAGGGTGTGCTCAGACCACGAACTGAACAATTTTTCCAAAGAAACATGGGTCGAAATCGGGGAATTTTTTATGGCTTCTCTATACAAACCTTCAAATAGTGGACAGTGCATTTTATATGGAGAAGCCATAAAAAATATCTGATTTCGACCCATGTTTCTTTGGAAAAGTTGTTCAGTTTCGTGGTCTGAGTACACCCTTGAGCTGGCGCTGGGTTTTGCATTTACACCCTGTATGAGCGATACGCGCGTAGAATAAAAGTCAAGATATTAAAAGTCTTTACATCAATGCATTTATCCTTTGTAGTTTAATAGAGAGTAAGAGCGGTCAAGACCTTGCCTGATCGCATACCAAAAGCGACAAATCTGTGATGCATCTTAGTAAAGGGTTTTTTTTATTATCAATGGGTTTACTCTTGACCTCGATCTAACTGTACTGGAAATGTAATGATTACTAATAGTTAGGGTGCTGGCTGCAATTTGGGTATATGACTTGCTCATGTTTCATATTAAAGGGATGATAGATCAGCTCATTACGAATCGATTTGGTCCTTACAAGTTTTTCTGTGCGTCGCTGCGTTTTTGAGTTAAAGCAAAAAAAATTAAAATAAGATACTAAATAATGTTTTTTGTCTGCCTTTGTGGCTCCTGTTTAAAATACTTCTGAAGATGTATAAAATCGAAGAGGCAGACATGCAGGGCTCTGCATTATCACGGGACGAAGTAGTGAATTTTTGTATTTTGAAGAGCTGTAACTTTACGACGCAGGGCTTTTATGGTGGCAGACCATTTTTCTGGGATTTTATACATTGTATTTAATCAGATAGTCATAGTCTACCAGGTGTATGTTTCATTGTCAAATTTCAAAATAGTTAAAATTTAATACCTCAAAAACGCAGAGGTGTGGATGTCCGCCAATATTTTTTGTATCTTCTAGAGGATGCTCCTTATCATCAGTCAAAGAGGCAGACATGAGCAAATCATATAGAAATTTGTCCTTCATCACCCTTACTATAAGACCTATTTTAAATAAATGAAATTATATTTTAGATGCACCTTTCTATTTTGTAGCGTCCTAGTTTAGTCGCTGTTTGGTAGTTGTCTCGACAGGGTTCCCGCCTACGCCCTCCACGGCTGCTTGTGTCCTAGGCTCCGTTTCCTGCGGTCCCGCTCCGGCCGGTCGCTGGTGGGCTCCTCGCTGAGGTCAGTGACCCCGCACGCCGCGTCCCCCCCTCCCCCGCCCGCGCCCCCTCCCCCTCCCCCGCTGACGTCCGCGCCGCACGGCTTAGTGAGCAGCTGGAAACATACAGATTTATACAGTCAAAGTAGTTAAGAAAAAAATATAAAAAGTCTCTTTCCGGAAAGCTTTATAGGCGGAGAGCGCGCAGTTGGAAACCCTACCTCATCAGATACCTAACAGCGACCTTTCTGGGCTGCTGCACAATGAAATGGTGAGTCTAAAAAACAGAGTTGCCTGGGCGCAACCTGGCACGTTTTGTACAGTTAACAAAAAACTGATTATTTATTTATCACTTCATGTTCATGTTTAAAAATTAACGGGAAAAATATACAATTTATAAGATTTGCTGATGACATTGCTGCAGTAGCTGAGAACACATTACAATTGGAAGAATTAGTTACAGAAATGGACGTGATATTTAAAGAATTTGGGCTTAAAATAAACAGTAAGAAAACAAAAAAGTTAACAGTTTCGAAAAAACCAGCAACAAACGACACAATAATTCATCTTAATAATGTCCCAATAGAATCGGTGAAACAATTCAGATATTTAGGCAGTTTAATTACTAATGACTCCAGATGCACTCCTGAAGTTGTTTCTAGAATTGCAATGGCCAAAGCAGCTTTTAACAACAAAAAACACCTTTTAAAAGCTAAAATCTCTAGAAGTGTTCGGAAACGACTGATAAAAGTGTGCATCTGGAGCATTGCATTATATGGTTGTGAGACGTGGACTCTAACACAAAGAGATAGAGAGAGGTTAGAAGCGTTTGAGATGTGGTGTTGGAGGAGAATGGAAGGGATCAGTTGGACAGAGAAAAAGACAAACAAGGAAGTTCTAGATTTGGTTAAAGAGAAGAGAAATTTGCTGAGAACCATCGAAAATAGAAGAGGGACGATGGTTGGACACCTGATAAGACATGACACTTTCATAAAGAATATTATTGAAGGAAAAGTAGAGGGCAGAAGAGGAAGAGGAAGACCAAGACGCACTTATTTTGACCAGATAAAAGAGAGGGTAAACGTCGAGTTTTATCAGGATGTCAAATCATTGGCAGAGGACAGAGAGAAATGGAGATTGCTCCACCGACAAGAGCGCGGCTCTTAAATATGAGAAGAAGAAGTTCCAAATAAGTACATAGTACATGCATAAGTACTAATTAATATGTATCAAAATAACCAGAGTTGCCTTGCCTAAACCCGGTGATTTGAGGAGTTGCAATGAAATTTTTAGGTTAAATGACAACTGTAAGTATCATGGATGAAAAAAACAATCTTGTTGATTTCGGTACATCTTAATTAGTACATTTGCATGCACTATGTGCTTACTTGGTACGAGTATACGATTTGGTTAAAAAATAATAATTTTTTTGTTGACTGTACAAAACGTGCCAGGTTGCGCCCAGGCAACCCTGTTTTTTTAGTTTCACCATTTAATTGTGCAGCAGCCTAGATAGGTCGCTGTTTCGTATCCGATGAGGTAGGGTTGCCTACTGCCCGCTTTTAGTCTATTAGGATCGCATTGATAAATCTCACACGAGAGGAATTTATCAATACGATTCACAATATCTTATATTTGAAATGTTTTCGAACGTTATCGAACATTGTAACGACTGTCGCGGACTGGTGACGCATCTGACATCATTTTGTTATTTTTCAATACATTTGCTCGAAAAACGTACTTACAAGGACGTAAACATTGCTCGTAAGTAGTTACTGCCTGCTTGATGTACCTATTTAAGTAAGTAATATAGCTAGTACCAGGTGCATGATTTTGTTAGTATTGCGCCTTCTTCGCCAACAAACTGTCACAGTTTGGCGATCATTTAGTTTGTAAGAAATGCATGTACCTTTCGTAATTAATAAAAAAAAAACTTACCGAACTAGTGCGGTAAGTAAAAAAAAGTATAATACCAAGGAGTTTTTACACTCTGATCATAAAATTATTTTGTAAAAATACTACAGTGGTGACTTTTTACTTGGGTGACGACTGCCTACCTATATTTAAAATAAAACGGAGAGTACCAGGAGAACATAAATCGACAAGAGGCTAACAGTACCAATGGTTGGTTCCTTTACCAAGTGTATTACTTATACCTGTTTTCTCTCAAATGTATTGAAAAACGTCGCAAGATACACGTCCGTAAGGGTTATGACAAACTCGTGCCGATGGTAAACCCTCGACTGCGTCTCGGGCTTACAAAACGTCAACTCGTTTGTAATAACCCTACTTACGGAACTTGTATCTTAGACTACTATTACCAACCTTTCAAAAAGAACCAAAGCATTAAATAAAATAGTTCTTTTAACACTAAATAAAAAATACAACAAAAAGAGTTTCTATATAATTACCAATTTGACGTACTGCTGTAGCTCGTTGTCACTGAGCCCCTCGAAGTTGAAGGCTTCATGTGTGGTAGCGGGGCGCTGTAGCCGCTTGTCGGGAGGCAGGGTGAGTGGCGGGATGTGCGGTGGACCGTAATCCGTAGCGCCGGGCGTCGACAGCGCTGGTAATCAATTATAAATAAATCATAAATCATCATCATTATTTGTTTGTTATGTTTTGAAGGTAAAGGCGCCGGGGATGTTGATATTGTTCACTACATAATCTGGAGCAAAATTCTTTAAAAAACCATGAATCCAACCATCGTTCTTACTATTTGGAACAAAGGTCTTATTAAATTTATTTTTTTATTTTTTGTCTGGAGCGCAGTATGCTGGGTCTGAAGCTGACTGATCGGGTCAGAAACACCATACTGCGCTCTACAACACAAATAGCCGAAGTGGCCTATACGTATATAAATGGGACTGGGCAGGCCACGTGTCCCGTATGCCGCCGGACCTATGGGCCAAGACCACCACCACCTGGCAGCCGCAAACCGACAAAAGGCGTCGAGGCCGACCAAGGCGCCGATGGCGTTATAAACTTGACCCCTTTTGCAAGGCCTGGCAAGTGCGGGCTTTAGATAGGGACCAATCGAGGGAAGAGAGAGAGGCCTTTGCCCAGCAGTAGGACACTACAGGCCAGATAAGATAAGAACTTTTGTCTTAGTTCCCAACGGCTATTGTAGCCAACCCTTTATACTATATCTCCTTAGCCACACCAACAGCCAACAAAATGTGCCAAATTAGTGGCCAACCTGACTATCAGAAATTTCAAGCCGCCAAATGGCTTCTGACTTGGCTTAACGACTACTATCATTGACAGTAGCCGGTATCAACGGCTTAAAGTGCCTCCTCTAACGGTCACCCATCCGGGTTCTGACCACGACCAACGTTCCTTAACTTTCATGTTCGGAAAGAAGGAACAACTACTACTCGGCCACGGGCGCTTCTACCGGTAAACATAAAGAAAAGAACAAAATAATGGACTGAACCTAATCCAGCTCTGAGGACAAAGATGAAACGAGGAACAGAACTAGACCACCCGCAAGAAATTGATAGAATCACACAAGGTATAACAGAAATTGTATATCCTATCCTACTATATAATTATCCTACTAATATTATAAACGCGAAAGTTTGTAAACATGTATGTATGGATGGATGTATGTTTGTTACTCTTTCACGTAAAAACTACTGAATGGATTTTAATGAAACTTTACAATAATATAGCTTATACATCAGAATTACACATAGGCTACAATTAATAAACCTGCGCAGACGAAGTCGCGGGCACCAGCTAGTAATATTATAAACGCGTAAGTTTGTAAGTATATAGGTTAGGTCCTGGAAACTGAAACTTGGCACATATATAGGTTAGGTCCTGGAATAACACATAGGCTACTTTGTAGTGTGCAGACTCGCCTTCACCCACACTTATATAGTTATTGTGGCATGTATTATTCGACAGTACAATATAGAACCTTTTACTGGCAACACGTGTTTATATTTATCACCGCTCCCGGGTCCGCACATCGCATGGCGACCCTGCCAGTGCTGCCTAATATGGCAGCGCTGTGCAATATGAGTCGGAAAGATCTAACGTGAAGGAAAAATGTGATTTATACGAGGATTTATTGTAGTGAAAAGTGACAGAATAAAAATCAAATGCAAAGCAAAGTACTATGGTGAATCAGTGGCTTGAAGTAGTTGTAATTTGAGAAGAAAGAAGAATTTACATTAAATAAGAAGATACGTCTCAGTAAAATTTTGAAGAAAAACAACAGCAAGAAAAGTTTCTAAAGAAGACCATGTATGAAGACGGAGAATGGAAGAACAGAAGAAGTAGAGCAGGGCGCAGGGAGATAGACGGAGTCAGATGATAGATGATGTGTTGCTGGGCGCAGGGAGTTTGTTGGTGTCAGATGATGAGGAATAAGCAGGGCGCCGGGAGTTGTTCGTGTCCACGGCCGGGACATGGCCAGCCCTCAGTGATGATTGTGTTTTTAGCTAGGGTTTTAGAAGAAAAATAGAGTAGGTCGTTTCGGGTTTCGGTAACGGAAGAAAATCGGTATAATTTCGGACAGGTTTTGGTAGCGGAAGAAAATCGGTGTAATTTCGGGCAATTATCTATGAAGAACGAAGACAGGCAACCAACCAGTGATTCACCATACGGATGACCATACAGGATCATCATAAAGGGTTTTAGAAAACGTAAGTTAATTTTAGTAACCAGCCACGGATAATGTAAACACCACCTTTCTGATCTATGTTAAACACTTTAGAAAGGCGTAAGTTCGATTTTATTTTTCTATAAAAAGAGAAATTTTACACTATCCGTGAGCTACTTTTTTATTGGTGTTACCTACTTTATTTTTTTTTTCTTTATAATGGTAAGGCTACGGATAATGTAATATTAGTACAACAAGTAAATGAATTATGAAGTAGAGAAAATTTAAAAGTTATTAAAAAATATTTTGTGATGATATAAATTATATGAGAAAATTACATTATCCGTGTGCCCATTAAATAATATAAATACTGTTGGCAAAAATAGTACAAAAAAAAAATGTGTTTTTTGTACAGGTAAGAAGATTTTAAATTGATATACTTATGTCTATGCTATAAACTCAATTAAATTTTTAAATTCGAAAAAAAAAGCTAAATTTTAAAGTTCAGTAAATTTTCTTTTCACGTAAGTAAGAACGTTTTTCCGTAATTTTTTCATAAATTTGGTTTTTAATTTAGTATTTCATAAGCTAATTTAGTTATAAACTATGCTCGGATTGACTTAAATAAAAGCAATGGCATTGCATAACAGCAATAAGTAAGTATCTGCTTATGTAGTGGGTATATTTTTTATAAAATGAACATAAAATAATAACAATTAAAATACTAAAATTAACATTCTTTTAGAACTCTTTAAACTTTATCAATTTTTCAACTAGTTTACATTAATTTTAATTGAAAAAAGAAAAATGCCAATATCATTACGTTGTTTTAAAATTAAAATCAATACATTATATTGTATTTTTTTTTGATAACGGCAATAACTGAATTACGTTTTAAGACATTTTTAATTTAGTTTTTTTTTGCATTTTAAAAGACATTTTTTTTAGATTTGGTTAAAGCGTGTTCAAAATTTAATTTAAATAAACAAATAATGTATCTTGAATATATGCATGACATAGTTATTTAAATATTTGCAGTGACGCCTCTTTCTTACAAATTAGGTATCGTATCAGCGAGTGCGCAGCGACAGGAGAATCATGTTGCAACTTACTGTGAAATGCATAGGTACCTATCATACAGAAATATTACACAGGTCGAGAATTTTCTTTTAATTACGTTTGGCTAAAATTTTTGTTAAACATTTAAAACCTTAGCAGCTTTTCTTTTATTTCATATAATAAAGCACGTGTAATAGGTGCCTATATGGTCATATATTATTTGTATAAAAAAGTTATAATAATATTTTCGTGTAAAAGTTGGTAAGTTTATTTTATGTCGAAATTGTAATCTTTTGCAGAGAAACTTTGCAACGTAGCTGATATTTGCATTAGTTTCGTAAGTATGTACCTATACGATGTTTCTAGAAAAAACAAGTACACTGCAGCGCATGCCACCGTTCACGGAATCTGCAGCGTCGCACAGGTACTTACTCATATGTCTCATAGTAACACATTGTCAGCACAATTTTTGTATTCGGTCTCATGTTGATGATGAAACTTTCCTATCAATTAAGTAAAATTTTAAAAGTTTTAATGATTTATTTTTAATGATTTGATAACCACAGGAATTTATTTTTTTATTGCCTATAGAATATTCATTCGTATCGAATATAAACAAGAAATTAATATAACAACTATCTTTTGCGTAGTATTTAAAATTGACTTAATACTTGAAAAAACGTGCATTACGTCACAACTCTAGGGTATACTTAATTTTTTTTTATATAAATGATTTATTGGATTTAAATTAATATATTTGTCAGAGTAACCAAATAGGTAAAATCTAAACAAACCAACGAATGTATTTTGAAATAAAACAAAAATTGTCTAATGTAAGTTTGGATAAAGAAATTCTAATAAATTGTATGTGAGTACTTTAATTGTATCTTTATAGAGGAAGTCTACCACCAGTTGCAGAAAGCGACTTTAAAGTAAAAACTCTACTTAAATCTATTGCTGACATTTACTGGGCTAACATAGCAGAAAAGAACAGTACGAGATCTAATGTGACGTTAACGTTAATGGGCCTTCCTGCAACTGACGGATAGTTAGTCAGGTCATTTAAAATGAAATGCGTTTACTACAGTTGAGATTTTGTAATAAAATTATGTAGATTTTTTTTTTCTTGTTATGAAAAATTGTCTTGCGGTTAGAGAAATTATTAATTGAAACATGTAACATGATGATACTCGTACTGTCACCTTATCAGGTCAACCGGTTTATGAACAACACAACATTTTCTGAGTAGGATTAATATCATAAATTTAGATAATAAGGTGCATGGATAAAGGTGTTTTTCACAGGTGACGTAAGGCATACTTAAGGCGCTACGTGCAATAATTTTTTTATTTTTTTAAATGTGTAACAAAACTCGGATTGACTACGATGAATGAAAAGGACTAACCTATTAAGCACATATTATGAATATTTAAGACAAATAAAAAGTAGAGATGAGATATTATGCGCAGTAAAAAGACGTAATAGTATTTGTACTACGTACATACTTTAATAATGTAGAGAAGGTAAAGATAAGGATTAATAAGTAGGAATTAGGATAGAGGTCACACTGATGGAAATCCGGAAGTATAAAAAATCTTTTTGACACCGCTGAGTGCAATTAGGTACTTTTCTTAAGGAATGTTTCGAATAGTTTATTTTGATGAAGGTTAATGAATAAGCAGGATAGTATATTTTGTGAGATAGAGTATCGATGGGTGATTAAACTTTGAAGGTTTGGATTGTCTAGTAGGTATACTAAGGTATAAATAGAATGGATGGGAATACTTCGGTAGACAGAGTCTTGGCAGTCGCTTGGACTGATCACCCAAACGATTATTGTTGTCTGTTGGTCCAAGACATTGGATATCGAAATATTCTTAAATAAGGATTGCGATAGAAAGATGAGTGAGTGGAAAGAAAGAGAAATGTAAGGATAAAAAGTTAGGACGAGGACTCATAAATGAGTAAATAAACAGTGCTAAATAAGCGCTCTAAAGAGGTACACAATGGTACATAGTAGGCATAAGATCCTTCAGTCTAATCATAGGGCGGACGAGCTTCCGGTGTGAATAAGCTGTTGGAGACCAAGAGTCTTAAAACTGTGACCTATAAATTAAGTAATATTGCTACATTGAGTGTCAGATCCTTCATTCGATCATGGTGTCAACGAGCTTGCTCTGTGAGAATAGTTGGAGTCCTGTAGGTGACTTAAAACATGACCTCAAATAATTAAGGGCGTGGCCACGACCCATAAAAAGGCGCAAAGTTGCCAATAAATTAAATTATAGTAAAAAGTCGACTAAATAATAAAAGTAGCAATACAAATAAGTAAAAAAAAGGGACCGGCCCATAAATAAATAAATAAATGAAATATTAATGTGTAAAAGTAAAATGTAATTATATGCATGCAAGTAAAGTATTATTAAATTACGTAAGGAGCTCCATGACAAACGATTAATAGGCCTAAAAATAAATAATGTGATATAATTTTACAAAAAATTATGACAAGACAAGACGCGTAAGACGACTTTCGACATATGACATGACATAATATTCTTTACAAGACTTGACGATAGCTATCGAAAACATTGAAACATCAAGAGATATAAAACACAGCTGTGACTATAAAAACAATGTAACCGGAATTGACAATAGTGATATAAGTAAATACCTATTTAGATTTAAGGAAGTAGAATAATATTGTAACCAAGCATATAATCATAGAATTAGAAAAACATTTTGACGTGAAAATGGAAAGGAAAATGATAAAATAAGAAAAAAATTATATTTTGTCAACAGTAGGTAAATAAGTAATCAATAAAACCATGTATTAGCAGTAGATAAATAGGTAAAGTAATAATAATAAAATGTCAGTATGTAAAGAGGTTTACACAAAATTTTTAATTTGGTTTAAACTTTTTTTATTCGGAATGTACAAGATATTAATTTGAAAAATAAATGTTAAAAATATATAAACCTCAAGATTATGTAATCATATAGCTTCTGATTTCATTTCTGACAGTAACTGGTTAGGTCATATGGTTTCTGATTTATTTTTTGATAGATTTTTATTTTATTTCTGTAAAAAAAAAAAATACTGTTTTTATTTTTTCTTTCAAAAAAACGGGGGAGGTGTAGTGTGCAGACTCGCCTTCACCCACACTTATATAGTTATTGTGGCATGTATTATTCGACAGTACAATATAGAACCTTTTACTGGCAACACGTGTTTATATTTATCACCGCTCCCGGGTCCGCACATCGCAACTTTTTACCGCGGGAAAACACTTCTTTCCCACGGGAAAACGCATTTAATGTGGGTGAAACCGCATATTCTGCGCAGGCGAAGCCGCGGGCACCAGCTAGTTAACCCATAAAACTAAACAATTTTGCCAAAGGAACATCATAACATCCAATGAAACGTCCCTTGCAGGACAAGGAGCTCCCTCCAGAACTCCAGTAAAAACGCGTGGTACTTGCAGGGGATTTACTATAGTACCACCACGCTTGTAAGCGTTGCGGCTGGCGACCGCTGTTGTTGGTGACCGCGGTATGTAAGATGGTACGATACACAGAAAGATGTTGCTGCCCATCCTCCGGTTCATAATATCCGCACATTTCTGACACACATGTACACATATTCACAAAAACACATCTACACATATTCACAAACACACATCTACACATTCAAATACTTACGCATACATCTGCAATTTTTTACTTGCACAGTATTGTTATCCCCTTTTTTTTGTTTAAAAATATTATTTTACTTTTAACAAGAAACCTTGTATTGTATTTAGCGGAAGAGTGCTGGCAACCCACAACACAGGGTATCCTAGTGTGGGTGTCAGCTTGCAATGTAAATATGATGTAATCTTTTTCACTAATAAACTATTTTATTTTATTATTATTTATTATTTTTATAAGCCCTTAGTCGCCTCTTACGACACCCACAGGTAGAGATGGGTTGGTACTACTTTGCCGGCACCACACTTATCTAAATATATAAAAGAGCTTGAACATCATACATAAAAAGCAAGTTTCCCAAAAATGTCCGTCCGTCGGTCGGTCGGTCTGTCCGTCACGTTTTGGCCTAGGGGCTAAACTAACAGTCCGATTGAGGGCCTGTCTCCACTGGGCCTCCGTCACGCTGGGTAGCTGTGAGATAGGAGATGTTGAGCTTACTGGTGTCTGGCCGTGTGAGGTCCGCGGTGGATGGGTGACCGCTGGTGAGTATGAGCAGGGCCTGTCTCCACTGGGCCTCCGTCACGCTGTGTAGCTGTGAGATAGGAGATGTTGAGCTTACTGGTGTCTGGCCGTGTGAGGTCCGCGGTGGATGGATGACCGCTGGTGAGTATGAGCAGGGCCTGTCTCCACTGGGCCTCCGTCACGCTGGGTAGCTGTGAGATAGGAGATGTTGAGCTTACTGGTGTCTGGCCGTGTGAGGTCCGCGGTGGATGGGTGACCGCTGGTGAGTATGAGCAGGGCCTGTCTCCACTGGGCCTCCGTCAGGCTGGGTAGCTGTGAGATAGGAGATGTTGAGCTTACTGGTGTCTGGCCGTGTGAGGTCCGCGGTGGATGGGTGACCGCTGGTGAGTATGAGCAGGGCCTGTCTCCACTGGGCCTCCGTCACGCTGGGTAGCTGTGAGATAGGAGATGTTGAGCTTACTGGTGTCTGGCCGTGTGAGGTCCGCGGTGGATGGGTGACCGCTGGTGAGTATGAGCAGGGCCTGTCTCCACTGGGCCTCCGTCACGCTGTGTAGCTGTGAGATAGGAGATGTTGAGCTTACTGGTGTCTGGCCGTGTGAGGTCCGCGGTGGATGGGTGACCGCTGGTGAGTATGAGCAGGGCCTGTCTCCACTGGGCCTCCATCACGCTGTGTAGTTGTGAAGCTATTTGTCCACGACGACGGCGGTAGGATTCTAACTTGTTCTGGAAAATACGAACAATAGTAGTGGCAATGATGACCTTCCTCAATGATGACCTTCATCATACATTCGCAATTCATTTTTATAAAAGATAGAGAGATTTTGAGCAATAAACTTGTATTTAGCTAGGAAGAATGTAAAATACCCGTAAATGCAACTCACCTCTAATAGTCCAATCTTCTCGCTGGCCTGGGCGAGTTGCAATCTGTACAGTTTAATTTCTTCCCTCTGTTTCTCTTCCATCACATTTATCTCCAACTTGTGTCTGGAAAAGTAAAAACATAATTCATATTAGGACTATTTTGGCGGAAACTCGGCGTGGGCTCTTGCCTGCTAGGCTGAAATTCTTATTTTTTGTGTATGTAGTGATTTAGTGGATAATAAAGATAGCGTGTTATGCAGCGCAGCTGATGAAGATTTCAGGTGATCTCGTGTTTGAACACCTTTGTGTTGTCTCAAAAAGTCCTTGACATTTGCCTTCGTAAAGTCCACTATCGCTTTACGGGGGGGAGCAATGAACAATTTCCCACTCGACACTGGCGGTATGCCATATTTCTAACTTCTAAAAACTGAAGAATGTTCTAGAACACGACACTGGCAGAAATGTCCCCCAAATATGGGTTGAAGATTGACAAAAATAAAAAAATATAGGTTTATTACGATGTGAAAGAACCATGATTTCCCTCTCAAAGTAGTAGCTAATAGAAATGGCGGCCAATCCAAGATGGCGGATGTCGAGTTTAAAAAAATCAACTATAACTTGAGAACTATTCGTCCGATTTCATTAGTTTTTTTTAAATAAAGTTCTATATGTGTGCTTACCACCTCTTAGAATATATTTTTTTTTTAATTGAAAATGGGCTTACTCTTAACCTCGATTTAGTCTTGAAGACAGAGATGAGGTCGACGATGGAACGAGCTTGCCCAGAAGAAGCCTATTCACTCGCGACTTGAAGAGATTCGGGTTATATGAACTTAGGTTATATATCCAGGGAGATAAAAAAATAAGGATGTAAAACAAGGCGTGATGTCATGTGTGTATGTATGTATATTGAATCCTAATAATGGACGGTAAGAACAACAATACTCACTGATCCTCAATCCTCGCGATCTGCTTGTTGTACGTGTCAATTATATGCGTCTCTTTCACTCTAGCCTCATTCTCCATTTCCCTCTCAGCCATATCCAGCTGTTGTTGGAACTCCTGAATAACATAAGATAGAATTTGCTTTAAACATGGTACCACACTGACAGAAGAATAGAAGCGCTCGTGGCCGAGTGGTAGTTGCTCTTACTTTCCGATCACGAAAGTTAAGCAACGTTGGCCGTGGTCAGAACCCGGATGGGTGACCGCTAGTGGCACAAAAACAAGAGCGTTCCCATGCTTCGGAAGGCACGTTAAGCCGTTGGTCCCGGATACTGTCAACGACAGTAGTCGTTAAGCCAAGTCACAGGCGGCTTGAAAATTCTGACAGCCAGGGCACAGATAATATAATACTATACTAATACATATGCCGCACGTCATAGAACGAATTTGTGCCGAAAATTGTTCGGGCAATTTTTTCCATAAGGTATTTTTTAGAATAAATTGATATCTGGATGTTAAAATTGAATTAATGTCATAGTTTACACCTTTACCTACCAACCTAGTAGTAACATTTAGTTTAATTATTAGAAACAAAAGGGCCAAATGAATTCGGGCTATTTACTCCGTCGAAAAAACCGTAGTACGGAATGAGACCCCATGGCCAGGGTGGCCACTAACCTGGCAAAGTCTTATTTAGGATTGGGTCTGATTAACTGTCTGGGTTGCGGAGGTCCGATGGCAGTCGCTCTGTGTAAAAACCAGTGCCCTCGTCAAATCTAGGTTAGGTAGCAGACTCCATAAAATCCGTCGGAAAGAACGTAATAAGGCTAGGGATATTATGAAGATGGTTCATAATTAGTCCGCCCGCGCTCTTCGCGCAGCGGCACGCAGTCATACGTGGGACACTCAGAAATATTTGCGACACTAAAAAAAATTGTTCTACAGGTACATATATTTTTATTAAATCTTTTCAAAGTACTCTCCACCAGCCTCTATACAAAGATTCATGCGTCTGAACCAGTTTTCAAAACACTTTTTCCAGTCCGCCGTAGACACCTCGTTTACAGCCTGCTCGAACGCAGCCAGCGCATCTTCCGGCGACGAAAATTGTATCCCCTTGAGCTGATTTTTTATTTTTGGAAATAAAAAGAAGTCACACGGTGCTAGATCAGGGCTGTAAGGAGGGTGACCCAGGAGTTTGACTGGTGTGCTGTCCAGGAAGTCCCTCGTTTTGAGCGCGGTGTGTGCAGGCGCATTGTCGTGGTGGAGCAGTAGTCCGCGGAGCCCTGTGTTTGGTCGCTTGTTGCTCACAACAGAAAAAACTTCTGGTAAACATTTGGTAGTATACCATTCGGCGTTGATGCTTCTTTGATCTCGTAAGGGAATTGAGGCCAAGTGGCCAGTCAAATTAAAAAAGCTGGCGATCAAAATCTTCCCCCCGCTTCGAGATCGCTTCACTTTGGTAGGCGTTGGTTCATTTTGAAACACCCAAACTGTCGACTGGCGCTTGGTTTCTGGATCGTATTGATAAATCCAGGACTCATCACCTGTTACGATGTCGTAAACACGCCGAGACGAGCCTGCTTCAAATTTGTTCAGCATATCACGGCACCATTCCACCCGGGCCTGCTTCTGAGCGTCGGTGAGGTAGTGCGGCACCCAGCGCGATACTATCCTCCTCACGCGAAGATGCCCGTGTAGAATCTCGTGAACGCTTCCCGATCCAATCTTTAATATGTGCTGAATCTCCTGATATGTAATTCGCCTATTATCTTGGATTAAATTTTTCACTGCTAGCACGTTTTCTTCCGTAATAGCCGTCAAAGGGCGACCGCTTCTTTCTTCATCCCCCAAGGTTGGTCGACCGCGCCTAAATTCGTTATACCAACGATACACGGTTGCCTTGGAGGGGCCTTCATCCATAAATGCCATTTGAAGTCTATCGAACGATTCATCCGGTTTCAGGCGACACTTGAAATCGTAAAAAATCATAGCTCTAAAATGTTCCCGGCGCAGATCCATTTTTCAGTAAGACACGATACTTTGAATTGGCTCGCAAAAAATGTGGAGGGAAATTTTGAAAATGGAACACACATATTTTTACTTACAAGTAATCATATTTTCGAAAAAGATTCTGACCGGCCAGTCTCCCATATATAAAAACTATTTTTCGCAATACTTTCTGAGTGGCCTGGTACAGTGGGTAATATATTACTCTATGGTAATATACAACGTGTTGTTAAGAGGCTATGGGAAAAGATAGATATTTGACAGTGCGCGCAGTCTTTTCGCTTGAAAGAAAGGGATAAAGTGCGCAATCCGCAACGCAATCCCATTCGATTGCGACAGATATACTGTGCGTGTTACCAAAACTAAAAGCCGTAAGCGCCTGATATAAAATATCGACTTTTTGTAAAAACTAAGTAATAAAATAAAATTTTAGGTTGGACAAACCCTAGAAACTACAAATACCATTCTGTATACTTAATTTCACTACTTAAAATACCTCCGATTCCACAAAAAGAGGAATAAATGAA
Organism: Athrips mouffetella; assembly: GCA_947532105.1. NCBI lineage: Eukaryota > Metazoa > Arthropoda > Insecta > Lepidoptera > Gelechiidae > Athrips > Athrips mouffetella. The sequence continues at coordinate 2,170,086 of OX383964.1, read as the reverse complement.
AATTGAAGAGGCAACTTTGGATTTTTATTTTGTCGAGTCGATTTTCACTAATCATGTTTTGGTCTTGGTGATGCCCTCACTTTAATGGTCAATAAATACATACCTGAAAATCACGGCAAGATATTGGGTAAATATAAAGATATTTCTCTTTAGAATACCCAAAAAAACTTACATATCGCCTTAAGAACCGTTGTATTTATACTCCTTTCCGAGGCAAATCATAGATGGCGTTGTACCATTGTACACGAATCCTTAAACGTGGTTACAAGATGTTTTCGTCTAATCAATAAGAGGTTTGGATGTATTTGCTCGCAATATACTACTTCATCCCAACATTTGGTGTTTTTAATGACTTCACCTATCGCGGGATTTTTGGGAGTTGTACAGTGTTAATGGAATAAGCGAAACCCTCATACAACCCAACTGGTTTTTAATAAAATAAATCCATTCCCGTATAAAATTTTTAAAAATAGATTTATTTTCTAGATATTGTTATTTTTAAAGTTTCATCATTGTTCTAGTTTCATCCAAAGAGGATATAAACACTACCGTTTGTTTCATCGTTGTTCTAGTCCGCCCTCTTCCCTCCCCTCCTCACCGCTCATGAACCGCGCGGCGCCGCCGCCAGCGCGCGTATCCACATAAATATTTAAAATAGAAGCAGCATAAATTTAAATAATTAAAAATATAAAAAATTACCCCTATCAAAAACCCGTGAAATTGATTCTACTCTCGATTCTGAACAAACTACTTTCTCAGTTTCGCTTATTCCGTTAACACGTTGTATATAGGTACGCAGTGCTCGGCGCAACAAGCATAATTTTAATACTAGAAATAAGCATAAAATTGATCAACCATATACTAGATTAACTAAAGTCAATACATCTTTCGTTGGTCTGTGTATACGATACTATAACAAAATACCTGACAATATAGTGCAATTACCTGAGAGAAAGTTTAAAGAATGTGTAAAGCAAACGTTATGTAAAAAGCTTACTATAGATTAGATGACTATATGAATGACAAAGAGGTATGGTGCTCTGATATTCCAGCGAAACACAAGAAACACATTGTAAAAAGCCGACTCTTAAAGTAGGCCGTGCTGCAGTGGTTTCTTGCCGTTTCTTTTACGCTGCCATAGCACGATCCGAAACGGCGTAGACTCGCTCTATTTGCATTGTATTCTGCATGACATTTAATAAGTATTCTTTAAAGAATCTACATTAAATATAATTATCAGAATCTGAATCGTACTAGGATCATAACATCCCATAATACGTCCACTACAGGACAGGGAGCTCCATTCAGAATTTCAGGTCTTGCTAGAAGAATGTGGAGGGGAAGTACCTTAGTCACCACGCTTGTTAGCGTTAACGCTGGCACCATGGACCGCGGTTGTTGGTGACCGCAGTATGTAAGATGGTACGATACACGGAAGGACGCTGCTGCCCATCTTCCGGTGTATAAAATATTAGTCGCCTCTTACGACACCCGCAGGTAGAGATGAGTTGGTACTATTTTTTTTCACTTCTTATGCTCTGAAAGTGCTTCTTTGTGCAGGATATAGGCTGCACAAAATCGAATTTTGTGCACTAGGGCATGCAAGTAATCGCGGTGGTGTACGCCCCCATGTGTCAACATATTCTTCACCAAAGCAGAACAACTCATTCTTCAGTTACATTTAGAGAGTACTTTTACGTTTTATTTCCTCGCAATCAAAGTGAAAAGCAGAGTTTATAACTCGTCCTCAAAACCATTTTATTCTCGACATTACTATCACTTTAAAGTCTCGGAAAAATGGTTCGTTTTGTGCACTTGTTGTAAAATCTACTATTGCCGGTAGGTACCACACGGAATCGTACTAGGATAAGATACATTATCTACAAAACCTGTAGTTTGGCTAGCACGGCGTCTTCAAGTTGCTTCTGGTAGTGGGTCTTTAGTTCATTCTTCTGCAGGTCCAGTGCTTTATGGAGGGACTTTACTTCGCAGTCGAGATTGTCCTATTAACAAGGTAAGTAATAAATAGATTAGATTCATTCATCACACATTTAAAATAACATTCATGTCAAATATAAGAATTCACAATGTAATCGTCAAAAAAATATTATATAAAATACAGAAAATATAATACAGAAATTACAATGTCAAATATGAATTCAAAAATTATTTTACAGAATAGAATGATTCTTCCAATAAAAGGTTTTTCAATATGGGGTCATTCTACAGGAAGACACCTAAACTCAAACTAGGCAGTGTCCGCTCTGTCTAATATACATTCATAACAAAAATTATAACACCTAGACCAGGCGATCAATTCCTCAAGAATCCAAAATGATAGATTTTTCTTTTCAAGCAACAAAGATATCCCAATTCGGAGTAGTGTTTGATTGTTCGTATATTTACCTATTAACTTTTTCTAGACATGTTATAACTTTTTAAATCTCAAACAATACTCAAGAATTGATACTCTGACTTACTTTAAACATCAAAATGTAATGAATCTATTTGTATAGCTTCTTATGGGCAAGCTCGTTCCATCGTCGACCTCAGGACTGGATATAATATACTATAGAACCTCGAAATTTGGCCCATTAATATAGATAGGGGTTATTAGGTGAATAAAAAAAAACCGGTCAAGTGCGAGTCGGACTCGCGCGCCGAGGGTTCCGATATACCTATAGTATTTTTGGAAGCAATAAAGTCCATTTTCAGGACCGCAAAACTAAATTTGTTTGTAAAGGTTTTTTGCAGATTTCTGAAAAACTGTGCAACTTAGAAAGATCGTTTTATTTTTGCTGTAAAGTTTATATAAACTTCTGTCAACTGTAATTAATTCAGATTTTTCCTTACTCAAACTTCGGAGATAAGGGGGGGGGAATGGTATTTTTCTTGACATTTTTCATCATAACTTTAAAACTAAGAAATTTAAAAAAATACAAAAATATATTTTAAAATGTACAAGTAAAGCCCTTTCATATGATACCCCACTCGACCTAGTAGCGACAATTTGAAATTTGGCCCCCCCTATTTTGGCCCCCTTTATATTAATAATCATACTTTTTTCAAAATTTTTTCTTGTGCAATTAAGTTGGGCAACTATATTCTAAAACTATTCCAAATTTCAGGTTGATAGCATAAGTGGTTGCTGAGATATAGAGGTGTGACAGACAGACGGACAGACAGACAGAGCGGCACCATAAGGGTTCCTTTTTTTTACCATTTTGGTATCGGAACCCTAACAATATTTTCGAACGCAAAAAGAAAAGTTTTATTTTATTTTCGTAAAATATCGATTACCGTATGGCAAAATCGAACATAGTCACAGCCTATCATAGTTAAAAAAACTGTCACCTCCTCACTCAGTGACAAAATACAAAATTTGTGTGGAGTTTCTTTTAAGCATCACAGTGCTTGTGTCAGGAAGAACAATAATAATAACTACGGAACTTTAGTGTGTGTGTTTGTGTGTGTATGAGTGAGATTGTTTGTGCATGTGCGGGCGCATTAACATATATATATATATATATATCGGCGCAGGAGGCCATAATATCATTATCACAAGATTCACAAGGATATAGTGGGTTCAGGTATAATTAACCAGGATCTAATTATTGTCACGTCACGTTTCGTGCTCCGGGTTCCCCCCTATCCCCTTTCCCCTCCTTCTCCCTCTTCTTTACTTGTACCTGTACCTATACCTCTCTACGTCTTTACTTCTCTACCTCTCTACCTCTACCTCTCCCTATCCCTGCCCCTATCCCTACCCCTAACGCCAATTTAACCGCTATCCCTAAAATAGAAACGAAACCCATATTTATTTTTGGACATTTCAAACCTATCGCACCCCAACCCCATCCCCAGGGGATGATGGTATTTCACGTCCACCACGTTGGATTTCAAAGTTGTTGTAGCTTTCGTAATCAGCGACCCGATAAATCATACAAACGACACCCATATTGATTTTTAGACATTTCAAACCTATCACACCCCAACTCCATTCCCAGGGGGATGATAGTATTTCACGTCCACCACGTTGGATTTTAAAATTGTTGTAGTTTTCGTAATCAGCGACCCGATAAACCATACAAACGACACCCATATTCACATTTCAACCCAATCGCACCCCAACGCCATTCCAAGGGAATGATGGTATTTAACGTCCACCACGTTGGATTTCAAAATTGTTGTAGATTTCGTAATCAGCGACCCGATAAACCATACAAACGATACCCATATTGGTTTTTAAACTTTTTCACCCCATTTCTCTTTTTTAGGGGTTGAATTTGGGATGGAATTTCAATAACAGTGATGAACGTTGCATAGAATTACATCATTTATGCCTAAATAATAAATTATGTGGATTTTACTTTAAAAATAAAGAATTTTCAATTTCATCCCCCTTTCACCCTTAAGGGTGTTGAATTTTAAAAAACCCTGAGACACGTAAATATTAATTTTTAGTCGTCAGCCTAAATACAAATTTTGAAGATCCTAACTTCAAAACTGACGGACTTTCATACAAACTTTCATCCCCTATTTTACCCCCTTAGGGGTGGAATTTTGTAAAACCCTTTCTTAGTGCACCCCTAAACCTCTTAAGGAACCTACATGCCAAATTTGGAATCTCTAGACCCAGCGGTTTGGGCTGTGCGTTGATATGTCAGTCAGTCAGTCAGTCAGTCACCTTCTTCTTTTATATATATAGATAGAGTTAAAATAAAATACACGTAAATAATGACATAAACACATACATAAAGTGACATGATAGTTTATTTTTAATTATATGATAGGCTATGGATCAATTACATACCAGTAGTCGGTATGGATGGCGGAGGTACACCCCGCGCGACGAGGTAAGGCCTCTGGGCGGGAGTGGAGGGGGGTATGCGCAGTAGTATTTTTCTTGTAAATATATTTTTTTTTAATATAATTTTTATTCAGGCAAAAAACCCACAATTACATAAATACAAAATAGGAAAAAGATAACATAAATTATGCAGTAAAAGCACAGTAAACATTAAACCTATTAAAGTTGTTTATACATGGTATGTTCCGTCATTTTCTGTTTACATTCTGGTGAACGGTCGACCAGTACCTGAACACCGGACTAGTCAAGTCCTCAGAGACGGCACGGAGAATAGTGTTGCCAGAGATACGCAATCTCTCCCAAAAGGAAGCGATGCGGGCTCTGACAACGGCAAAAAAGTCGGGCACTCGCGCTTCAGCGAACATGCTCGACGCACTGCAATACCGTGGATGTCTCATAAGGATGCGGTAAGCATCATTGTACTGCACCCTTATGGTACTCCACGATGATCTTTTAAAGTTCACCCACAGCTGGCAGGTGTATAGACACTGACAGTAGGTAGTGAACAGTGTCTGTTTTACCTCCTTGCTGCAGTGGGCGAATCTACGCGCGAGCATGTTACACCGAATAGCAAGCGCCCGCCTCTCTCTCTCCATATCCGTGTCGTCTCTGAGGTCCGGTGTGAGAATGTGGCCCAGGTACCGAAACTGCTGTACAACCCGAACTGTAGCTCCATTTAGTTTAACTTCCGGTATCCTCTCCGGACCCTTACCTGCCTTAAACACCATCATCTCTGTTTTCAAAACGTTATATTTCAGTCCATGAGCATTTGCATAATGCTCACAGACTGACAACAGTTTTTGGAGCCCACTGATTGATGGGCTGAGAAGCACCATGTCATCAGCATAACTTATGTTGTTGACACAAACCCCTCCTAAATGACATCCTACCCTAGTGCTTCTCAACTCATCAATCAAGTTGTTCACGTACAGATTGAAAAGGTCCGGAGAGGTTAACCCACCCTGACGAACCCCGCAATCTAGTCTGTAGCCACTAGATGTCGTGTCGCCCCATTTCACATTGTTGATTTGGCCTCAGTAACAATATCTCAGCAAAGATATGACTTTAGAAGGCACTTGTGAGTCGCGCAATTTGCCCCATAAAATTTCATAATTTACAAGGTCAAATGCACGACTCAGGTCCAGAAAACAAGCATATACGCTAGTACTACGACGCACGTAGTAACCAACGGTATGTTTGAGGCTTATGATAGCCGAATCCGTTGAAAGATTGGGACGGAAGCCAAATTGCGCGTCATCTATCCTTATAGATTTTGTCAGTTCAGGTTGCAGCAGCTTCTCTAAAATTTTGCCCAAAATAGTTCCCAATGAGATTGGCCTGTAGTTACTGGATGAACCCATGTCACCTGTTTTCTTTTTCGGTACCGGGACCACGATAGTCTGCATTAGAGGTTTAGGTAAGTAAGAAAACCGCAAACATAAGTTATAGAGTGCACTAAGCTTAGAGTGCAATACTTCACCCGCACATAAAATATGCTCTATGCTCAAACCATCGTGTCCCGGCGATTTACCACGACTTATAGTTCTAATAGCTTTTGCAACATCCGGTGGGGAAAACTGAACCGGGACATCGTTTTCATCAAAAATATTATTGTTACTCATATTATGTACATTTGGAACAGGCAAAGGATCAATTTTAAATTTGCAACTGCGCATACCCCCTCCACTCCACCCAGCGGCCTTAAACTCGTCGCGCAGCCTGAAACTTAACTTCGACAGACACTCAGGCAGGTTTTCCTGACGGATTTGGGTCCTGAGTAACTATTATTTAACTAGTCTGCTACTGGTAGCAGTCTACAAAAATTTGTACTATTCTACGACAGCATTGGGTTGGGTTATGCGATGTGCGGATAATATATGCATCTTACTGAAATCAAGTTGACAACTCGATACCACGTTTCACAAACGCTACAACGCCATCTATTGAACTATACTGCAATGTAAGCTAACAAGTATTCAGGTGGTCAAAATTGGAACTAATTTTGAGTTCCGAACCAAACTGCTAAAACCCTTAGGGCCTGTTTGCACAGCGAATTGTTGCGGCGCGATTTTTTGCTATTTCAAGCTCGGAATATAATTCAACAATTCGCTGTGCGGACAGGCCCTTATAGTGCGACTTCGTCTGTCTGTCTGTCACACCTGTATATCACTCATGCTATCGACTCGTGGAATAGTTTTAGATATAATAGCCCAACTGAATTGCAAATAAAACAATTAAAAAATATATTATTATTATTGAAAAGGGGGCCCAAATAGGCGGAGGGATTTAAAATTGTTATTACTAGGTCGAGTGGGGTATAGTATGAAAGGGCTTTACTTGTACATTCCAAAATTGATTTTTATATTTTTTTACGACTTCGATTCGATTCTAGGACTATATTCCATTCTGAACGGGACAAGATATTTATATAAATAAAAAAAAATTACTGTATTGTGTGCTTAAAAAAATTTAATGACCCTATCTCTATTAATGGGCCGAGTTTATAACTTTCTTATATTTGATTTATGTTGCGAATGTAAAAAAAACTACTTTTTTTACGAATATAATACCTTTCTCGTTCCGCTCGAAAGAAAAAGCAAAAAATACTTTTTTATAAAACTTACACATTTACTAAGCAGCTCACTGCAGAAGTTCTGTTTCTCCTCCAGCTGTTTCTCCAGTACCTGTGCCCTCGCTCGCTCCTCACCGAGCTTCTCCCTCAGCAGGTCTCGCTCCGAGCGCAGCAAGGAGGAGTCGTCTTCCACTGACTGAATCTTGCCAACTAATTCCGCTATATTCGCCTTCGATGTTTCGTGGTCGGCTTTTTCCTATATTTCATTGGAAACACTGAAATTCTACAAATATTTGGGTAGACTTTTATGTAGGCAGTCGTACAAACATAACCAATTCTCTACTATTAAAAAATTGTGAATTGATTTTGTCTGTACATACATACATACATAACATCAAGCCTCTTTCCCGTCGGGGTAGGCAGAGACCACAGTCCTCCATCTGCTACGATCTTGACATACTTCCCTCGCTTCCTGTACTTTCATCAATCTTTTCATACATGCTCGTCGGTTTAGGGTATTTTAATCTGACATTGAACATATTTATACAAAAATATCACGTTATGCTACTTTGATGCCCCTGAAACCAAATCACAGATTTTTGGACTTTTTGTCTGTTTGTTTAGTTGTTCGAGCATCACGCAAGAACTACTGAACCGATTTTAATGAAACTTTTTTTGTTTGATAGCTAATAGTTTAACTTAAGCACTGGTATTTTTCTTTGGGAATAGGAACCGGAGATATAAAGACGACGAAGTCGCGGGCAAAAGTTAGTAGATATCTATTTGTATAGTGTGCGAACGCCATAATTAAAAAAAAAACCGGTCAAGTGCGAGTTGGACTCGCGCGCCGAGGGTTCCGATGTACCTTTAGTATTTTTGGAAGCAATAAAGTCAATTTTTAGGACCGCAAAACTAAATTTGTTTTTTAAGGTTTTTGGCAGATTTCTAAAAAAACTGTGCAATTTAGAAAGACCGTTTTATTTTTGCTGTAATGTTTACATCTTCTGTCAACTGCAATTAATTCAGATTTTTCCTTTCACAAACTTCGGAGATAAGGGGGGGGGGGGGGGGAATGGTATTTTATTTGACATTTTTCATCATAACTTGAAAACTAAATATATTTTAGAATGTACAAGTAAAGCCCTTTCATATGACACCCCACTCGACCTGGTAGCGACAATTTGAAATTTGGCCCCCTTTACATTCATAATCATAATTTTTTCAAAACTCTTTCATGTGCAATTAAGTTGGGCAACTATATTCTAAAACTATTCCAAATTTCAAGTCGATAGTATGAGTGGTTGCTGAGATATAGAGGTGTGACAGACAGACAGACAAAGTCGCACCATAAGGGTTCCTTTTTTTACCATTTTGGTATTGGAACCCTAAAAAGGGACGTATTATGTTAAAAGCAACATTTTTCATGATGCGCACTGCGGCACAGCTCAGGAGTGGAATTTTCTGCCTGCGTCTGTGTTTCCGAGTTCATATATCGAATACATTCAAGTCGCGAGTGAATTGGTTTCCAGTGGGTAAATTCATTCCGGTGCCTACCTTTTCCAAAGCCTCTTCTAAGTTCTTCACACAATCTGTAGACTGTTTGTTCAGTCTCATCATAGTTTCGTAGTTATCCTGCAGTGATTGCAATTGCTTCTCTTTATTTTCTAATTCTTCTTCTTTCTGGGCTACAGCCCGCTCCATATTGTCTTGAGATTCTTTGTTTCGAGCTATCAGCTGTTTGCATTTCTCCTGGTAGTCATGGGCTAAGTCTAAGGCTTTGTAAAGCTCTCCTTCAAAGTGGTTTGTTTTCTGTAAACAATTGTTCTGTGATCAGTTTTTGACAAACAAAAAAAAATATTTGCATTGATGTAACAAAAAAATGAAGGTTGTGAAGCTGCCTGTTAAACTGAACAAATTTTCCTACAAAACAACAGGTTGTAGTATAAAAAAAGAGTCAGTCTGCAAAGCAAAATGCACACCATTTTAAAGATGTATGTAAAATGTAGTCATTGTGCCAACAGTCCCTCAAGGCAGCATGTTGGGACCTTTGCTTTTCCTACTCTATATTAATGATTTGCCCCGCCACATCAAACATCCAATGGTCCTTTTTGCAGACGACAGTACTGTTGTTATAGAACATATAAATGGCACTTACTTTTAAACCGAAATCAACGAAACGCTTGAACAAATTATAGCTTGGCTCGCTGGCAATAATTTAAATGTAAATATTTAAAAGACCAATGTAATGTTTTTTAGGCAAAGGTAAAGTATCATTTCTAATGATCCCAAAGTACAATATAATGGCGAGAAAATTGTACCTGTGAATTCTACAAAATTTCTGGGTATAACAATTGAAAGCAAGGGTACCTGGGAATTGCATGCCCAAAACGTATGTGGTAAGCTTTCACAATTTTCATACGCTTTGTACAAGCTATCCAAGGTCGCTAATAAAAAAACCTTATTAATAGCTTACCATGGGTTTGCTGCATCCACCATGCGCTATGGCATAATATTCTGGGGGAACTGCTCACAAATGTAACATGTTTTTGTGGCGCTAAAGAGATGTATCAGAGCTATCTGCAAACTTCATCCGCGTGACAGTTGTCGGCCACATTTTAAAGAGTTAGGCATGGCAGAATAAAGTTAAGTGCATGCTAAATTTTAAGACCCTATTGTAAAAACCTTTATTCATGAATAAATTATCTGAATCTGAACAGCATTTTTTAACCATTTGGTTCAGTTTGGAAAAAAAAATATAAATAAATATATTGGAGACATTTCACACAAGGTCATCTGATCCCAAATTAGGCAAAGCCTGTGTACAATGGGTATCAGAGACTGATATACATACCTAAATACGTAAATAACACCCAGACACAGAACAAACACTTGTGTTCATCACACAAATGTATGCCCAGGGCGGGGATCGAACCCGCGGCGTGAAAGGCAGGCTCACTAACGGGCTGTCAGTCAAATACAGTCAAAAGCTGGATGCTCCAGTTTTTCTCTTGTCGCATCTTCTTTTCCCACATGGCGCCACTTAGTTTGTGAAGCAATTTAATTTAACTAACTTTATACATCAATGGCGAGTACATGACCCACCTTCGATTTGCCGACGATATTGTCGTAATGGCTGAGACCCTGGAAGATCTCGGCACGATGCTCAATAACCTCAGTAGAGTTTCACAACAAGTGGGTCTTAAAATGAACATGGATAAGACGAAAATTATGTCTAACGCCCTTGTTGTACCCACTCCACTCAAAGTTGGAGACTCTACGCTCGAAGTTGTCGATGAATACGTATACCTGGGACAAACAGTCCAGCTGGGTAAATCCAACTTAGAGAAAGAGGTTACTCGTCGAATCCGACTCGGATGGGCAGCGTTCGGGAAGCTCCGCAACACGTGGGTGTTCTTCACGTCCAAAATACCGCAGTGTCTCAAGACGAAAGTCTTTGATCAGTGTGTGTTGCCAGTGATGACATATGGAACCGAGACGTGGCCGCTCACGATGGGCCTTATCAGGAAGCTCAAGGTCACCCAAAGAGCTATGGAAAGGGCTATGCTCGGAGTCTCTCTGCGAGATCGAATCAGAAATGAGGAGATCCGCAGAAGAACAAAAGTAACTGACATAGCTCTGAGAGTCGCTAAACTAAAGTGGCAGTGGGCAGGGCACATCGCAAGAAGAACCGATGGCCGATGGGGCGTAAGGGTTCTAGAGTGGCGACCACGTACCGGAAGACGAAGCGTTGGCAGGCCCCCCACAAGGTGGACCGACGATCTTGTCAAGGTCGCGGGAAGCCGCTGGATGCGAGCAGCGCAGGACCGGTCGTCATGGGGATCTTTAGGGGAGGCCTATGTCCAGCAGTGGACGTCTTTCGGCTGATATGATGATGATGATGATGAACTTTATAAAGTGATACATAATATGATTAACCTAATTACTTGTATGTACGGTCAACCGCTTGTCGGTAGAAACTTTTTCAACTCTATTACCACGCCATACGGTCCAAAAGTGTTTCTACTGATGTGCGGCCGTGTGTACAAAGACTTTTGAATTTAAATAAAGGTCAAAAATGTCCATTATTACCTTCTGTGCTTCACTGGCCATCTGTTTGTAACTGTCCACCTCCCTCATCATCTTTTCAAGCTCCTCTCTGTGCCTCTCCTCAGCCTAAAAAAGCCGTAGAAGTAGTCATATTGGTGTCGTGTTTAAATATTAAGACACAATTTGACTAGACTTTTTGATTAGACTTTTCTATCCATGAAGACCTGTCATTGGCTCTGTTTTTACATATTTAAGCTATCTTGTTTTAAGCTGTTGGTTTTCCGACTATTAAATAAATAAAATAAACAGAAACCTAAATGTAAGTAAACAAAGATTGGGTCATTAACTTATTATAAAAATAGAATTTTTTTTCGAACACAAATAATGCAGTTACCATGTTTTTATTTCCGTAAAATATCGATTCCTTTATGGCAGAATGAATCAAAGTAAAAAAAAATCATTTCACCTCTCTTAGTGAAATGATTTTTTTAATTTTGCGACAGGCTATGACTAAATTCCATTCTGCCGCACGGGATAGTAGGAAAATGGAGCAATACCATTGGATGTAACTTTCCAGTTCTCAGCTTAGCTACCTAGAGCAGCTCTGGTGAAAAGGTACTCTAAGAGAAGAAGAATATAACAAACCTTATCCAAACTCCCAGTGAGCCGAAGCCAGGAGTCCTTTAGTTTAGCAATGGCGGTGTCTTTCGCTCGGTCTACCTTAATAGCCACTGCGAGTCTTTCCTGTTGGTCAAGCAACTTCTTCTGCAGTTGTTGGATCATTGCTTCACAGTGCTGGAAAAATTGTAGCGGGTTTACTTAATAAATAGTGAAAATTAAATAGAATAATCTGATGTAAAAAAAAATTTTTAGATGCAGTAATTTCTTATAAATTTAATATATGAACAATACAGACAGAAACTAATCTACACACTAACAAAAAGCAGTAAAAATGCTTAGTTCCAAAATATCACATTGCAATTAAAAAGTTATAGTAAAATTGTTGAAGCTGTAGCGATTAGACAACAATATGATATATACCTCTCTTTTCAACCTTTCTTCTTCCAACTTACTGCTGTCTCCTCTATCCTTGTCAGCTCTCTCTCCCCAGAGATCACTTAAACTCAGTAAATCTGTGTCAATGGACTCCATAAACTTATTCTTAAAGCTTTCTTTGTTTCCGATAAATGGTCTCATTTGGGGCATCTTAAAGTCTTCTTTCATGTAGCTGTCTGTCAAAGAACTATGTGTACGGCTGTTTTGTAACTTATATTGTTCCAGTACTTTAGATGCTCTGTCATAGATTTTGTTTGTTGATGGTTTGAAAGAGTCTGTTAATGTACTTAGAGGTTTTTTTGGTGTTGATGTTGGTTGTACATCTTTGTCCGAGAAGTTTAGCTTCCGAACACTTGGGGATTTACTTTCCGTGTTACTTTTTAGATTTTCTAATGGTTTGGGAGTTTCTTTCAAAATTGACGGATGCTCCAAAGATTCTTCATTTTTATTAGTATTTAAGGCACTTGTTGATGGTAAATCCATGTCGCTTCGAGTTACTGATTGAGGATTGCTCTTTACCAAGTATATGTATTTATCTAATAGACTTGTAGAAATAGATTTTCCACTTGGCAGTTTAATATCATCATTTTTAGAGTCTAACTTATTTGATAAGTAGTCTCCAGTAGCTTTTATTACATTTTCTGGACTTATGGATGATCCCAAATCCTTGTATGTGGATTCAGGTGCTTCATAAGATTCAACTTTAGTCAGAAACTCGTCAATTTCATTAAGAAGTAGTTTATCGTTTTTTTTACTTGGTGTTGAGACTATGCTGCTAAGGTCTCCGTCCATGCTCTTAGAGTCATTTAGGGTTGTCGAATCTTTTGATTTGAGTGAGACTAGTTCGAATTCCCGCAATTGAAGCCGCGGTATGCTTGGTTTAGTGCTAAGAGATTCAAGACTGGTCAAAGATAAGTCTTTATTCCTTACTTTCTTGGAAATCTTTCGGCGGCGTCTTCGTGGAAAAGTATAGTACTTGCTATCAAAACTCTTACTGTCCAGACTATCAGAATCCCAATTCTTTCGTCTCGGAACAGAGCCGAGACTAGAATCTGTAATCGTGGAATTTACTTCCAATGTTTCTAACCTCGATTCCAACGAGTGTACTTGGTCAACCAGCTTGACTATAACTTGGGCTGTGCACGACTGTGGCTTATGGACGACGGTTCTAGAGGAATCTAGAAGCGAGTCTTCGGAGCCCGAGCTTCGTACGAGAAAGAAATTAGGCGGGATAAGACACAAAACATCCGTGTCGTCGGTCTCACTCATCCCAGCAGTTATACACAGTTTTTAACGGTAAAAACACAGCCATGATACCATTAACAGCTAAGGATGAAACCAATGCAGTCAAATATCGCACAAAACACCGATTTGAACAGAAAATCATACACAAATAATATCAAAAAACGTATCGTTTGTTTGGTTTTTTTTTTTTTTTGGTTTCATTCTTCCTTTCGGAAAGGCAAAGAGTACAAAGCCCATACAGCCATGTCTGATGTCTTTAATCTTTCTTTTTGCTCCCCTCGTAAAGCGATAGTGAACTTTACGAAGGAAAATGTTCGTGACTTTTTGGGACAACACAAACGGGGCTTAAACACGAGATCACTTGCAGTACGGATTAAAACCTGCTCATGAGCTTTGTGTGCGGTTTTAGCGCGCTAATAGTCGGTTCAAAACTTGCTCGTATTCACTCGTTTAAGCGAGGTGACGTCATCAGTGACGTCACTTTAGCGCGCTATCATTGCATACGAAAATGAGGTAGTGCAGCGTGTGCGAAACGTCAAATTCATAAGACATTTGTCATCAATCTCGTTTTCGAGAGATTTTTTTCAACTTTTTTTGGGGTTTTAGATTAAATTATCTTATCGAATAATCATTATCTCTCAATAATTTCTTAAAACACAAAACAAAATCAAACTTTTAATTTTTCTCAGTGACATTGACATAAGCGCGCTCTAGTCTGGTTTAAAACTGTATTCGATGATATTCGACGAATGCACGCATATAGAAATAAACCGACTATATTCAGTGAATGTAATGTGTGCGTTGATTTCAAGAAACAATCCGTAGTGTTGAAATCTTCATCAGCTGCGCACTCCGTAGTAAATTTACTGCATAACACACTATCTTTATTATCCACTAAATCACTAAATGCACAAAAAACCAACATTTCAATTAAGCAGGCAAACGCCCATGTCGAGTTCCCGCCAAAAAAATCCCTCGTTTGTTTGGACGCATATTTTTTTTATTGCTGTTTTTTTTTTTATTGAATTTTTTTACGGCTCCGAAAACAAGTAATTTTGAGTGTCCGTCTCCCCAGCAACCCGTGCGAGATATGGCCAAGTGGCATACACCAAAATTTAGTGGAAATTGGTTCATTCTATCAGTAAAGTGTCAGATTCAGTGCATCAAAACTGATGACACTACGAGGTGAAAACTTTGGGTGGCTGTAGAGACGTCTCGTCAGCCAGCCCATTCTATACAGGGAAAACTACGAAGATTACATAAAAGCAAAATAGTTCCACATTTACTGCATGTCTAGTGCAATTGATTGTAAAAAAGCCGAATCGAAAATGTCCATATGGTAGGAGCACTTCATCAATTATTATGGGTGGCTGGAGAGACGTTTTCCCAGCCAGCCCATGTGATATCTCGGAACATATAGTAGGTAGGAAGATGAAACAAAGCTTAATATTTACTACCTACTCGGAACAGTAAGTAACAAATATTTCAAAATCCTAGCTCCACTAACTTTTGAGATATTTGTATTTTTTCATGGGCTTGCTGGGGAGACGTCTCGCCAGCAAGCCCATGCTGTAACTCAAAAAGTACTGCACGTAGAATGCTGAGCGATATACCAATAAAGAGTGCATATTTGATGCAATAAGCACCAAGAAAAGTGAGTCCCTAGGTCTTACGGTTTCGATGCTAGAAACAAAAATCATTTTCCCGCTGAAAATTTGGAATGCATGATGTGAAGTGCAACGTTGCCGTTCTGTGCAATTCTACATGTTGCTGTTAGAGCATTCAAAAATCAATCTTGTGTCTTTATAGTTAAGAGGTCCTGTAGACGCACGTGTAGATTATTTGTAATTTGAGAATAGTTCGGGAGACGGTGTACTTAAAAGGCTGATTGGTTAACAAGAAGTTTTTATTTATTTATGGACAACGTGTGAAGAACAAAAGACATAATATGTATTTTGGCTCACGTATTTATTTAATAAATCAGTTTTCTTAACTTATTAATGACAGGACAATTTAAGAATACTTTAAAAATTTTAGTTTGTTACTGAGACCATTAAACCTACATCTCCTCCTAGAATACAGTTGTCACGGTTGCTAAAAAGAGATTGAGGCACCAGTTAGTCTTCACGTGAGCTAAAATACATATTATCTCTTTCCTTCTTAACATGTCGTCCACAAATAAATAAAAACTTCTTGATAACCAATCAGTCTTTTACTGAGTACACCGTCTCCCGAATTGTTCTCAAATTACAAATAATCTACACGTGCGTCTACAGTACCTTATAACTATAAGGATACAAGATTGATTTTTGAATGCTCTAACAGCAACATGTAGAGTTGCACAGAACGGCAACGTCGCACTTCACATCATGCATTCAAAATTTTCGGCGGGAAAATGATATTTGTTTCTAGCACCGAAACCGTAAGACCTAGGGACTCATTTTTCTTGGTGCTTATTGCATCAAATATGCACTCTCTATTGGTATATCGCTCAGCATTCTACGTGCAGTACTTTTTGAGTTACAGCATGGGCTTGCTGGCGAGACGTCTCCCCAGCAAGCCCATGAAAAAATACAAATAAAAATACAAATATCTCAAGAGTTAGTGGAGCTAGGATTTTGAAATATTTGCTACCTACTGTTCCGAGTAGGTAGTAAATATTAAGCTTTGTTTTATCTTTCTACCTACTATATGTTCCGAGATATCACATGGGCTGGCTGGGAAAACGTCTCTCCAGCCACCCAACATTACTGGTGAAGTGCTCCTACCATATGGACATTTTCGATTCGGCTTTTTTACAATCAATTGCACTAGACATGCAGTAAATGTGGAACTATTTTGCTTTTATGTAATCTTCGTAGTTTTCCCTGTATAGAATGGGCTGGCTGACGAGACGTCTCTACAGCCACCCAAAGTTTTCAGCTCGTAGCGTCGTCAGTTTTGATGAACTGAATCTGACACTTTACTGATGGAATGAACCAATTTCCACTAAATTTCGGTGTATGCCACTTGGCTATATCTCGCACGGGCTTGCTGGGAAGACGGACACTAATTTTGAGTCTCCATGTCAGGGTTGCCAGATACCAATTTTTTTTCTCGTAACAGGGATGTCAAATATCAGAAAAATCATACAAAAGCTTATACAAAAGCTATTGTTTAACCATGATTTACACTACATAGGTATTTCTGTAAAAGTTATCCATACGGGCTTGAGTACCTATAATGAACTTGTTGCTTATTTGAAGTCCAGTCTCTCCCATTCTAGTAATTTTCTCAGCTGGAGCAATAGTAGGTGCAAAATTGTAAATAAAAGAGATGTAAATGCATAGATAAATAATACAAGTCATAAAGAAGTCTATTAGTACCTTCATTGCATTGACGTAAGAAAAACGCTGCGCTTCTTGGCGTAGTTTCCAAAATCTTTGCTTCATTGACGTAAGAAAAACGCTAAACGCCCCCTGGCGTAGTTTCCAAAATCTTTGAGTACCTACCTTAGAGCAACGCGTCAAACCGTTGCGCGCGAAAATCGTGTTACTCTATGATTAGTACTATCCTCTTTAGATTAGTACTTTATAGTTAGGCTCCACGCACACCAAAATGCAGAGCAGACGAGAGCAGTTTTTGATAGCATTGCAAAATGGACTTTAAATTCATAGAAATAAAATGCTAAATTGCCTGAGGCATAAAAACTGCTCGCGGCTGCTCGAGCAGTCGCGCGGTCGCAATGTTGCCTGCTTGAAGGGTTTAGGGCTAAATATAGCATTTTTTACAATTTGTAATTGAACATAAGTCTCGGTACTATCAAAAATGCTTCTAATGGCCATTATTTGTTAGGGTGAACGCTGCGTCAGGCGTGCTCACGTCGCGAGTCTACGCTCCGTTATCGCGCGACGTGGACATGCTGCGTAGCAAAACATGTGTCGCGAGCACACCCCACGCAGCGCCGCCAATACTATTTTGATTGAGCGTGTGTACAGTCGCGCGCGAAGTCTCGTTGTTATCAAAAATGCTTCTACTGCTTCTACTACTTTCTTTCTTTCTATACAGGGTGTTAGGTAAGAATTACTATTCAGGGTGTTAGGTTGGGATAAATACACAGGGTTTTAAGGTAAATAGACAGGCTGTTAGATTAGGATCACTATATGTACAGGGTCTTAGGGTAACTATACAGGGTGTTAGGGTAAGTATACAAGGTGTTAGATTAGGATGACTACTATATGTACAGGGTTAATATAAAGGGTGTTAGATTAGGATCACTATATGTAAAGGGTCTTAGGGTAAGTATTCAGTGTTATGGTAAGAATACAGGGTGTTAAGATAGGTAAAGTATACAAGGTGTTAGGTTGGGATCATTATATGTATAGTGATCCTAACCTAACACCATTTATCCTGACCCAACACCCTGTGTAGTTAACCTATCCTTACACCCTGTATAGTTATTCTATCCTAACACCCTGTATAATTATAATATCCTAAGACCCTGTATAGTTATCCTATCCTAAGATCCTGTATAGTTATCCTATCCTAAGACCCTGTATAGTTATCCTATCCTAAGACCCTGTATGTATACTTACCCTAAGACCCTGTACGTATATTGATCCTAATCTAACAACCTGTGTACTTACCATAACACCCTGTATTATAATCCTAACTTAACACCCTGTATACTTAGCCTAAAACCCTGTACATATAGTGATCCTAACCTAACACCCTGTATAGTAATCCTAACATAACACCCTGTATAGTTATCCTATCCTAACACCCTGTAGAGTTACCATAAGACCCTGTACATATAGTGATCCTTATCTAACACCCTGTCTACTTACCTTAAAACCCTGTGTATTTATCCTAACCTAACACCCTGTATAGTAATTCTAACCTGACACCCTGTATACTTACCCTAAAACCCTGTACAAGTGACCATAACCTAACACCCTGTATACTTACCCTAAGACCCTGTACATTAGTGATCCTATCCTAACACTCTGTATACTTACCCTAAGACCCTGTACATATAGTGATTCTATCCCAACACCCTGTATACTTACCTTAAAACCCTGTATATTTATCCTAACCTAACACCCTTTATTCTTACCCTAACACCCTGTACATATAGTAGTCATCCTAACCTAACACCTTGTATACCTACTTACCCTAACATCCTGTATAGTTATCCTAGCCTAACACCCTGCATATTAACAAATAATGACCTCAAGAAGCATTTTGATAATACCGAGACTTAAAAACAATAAAAAACCATATTTATTACTTCACATCCAGGTGTCATCGTGATGTGTGTACCAGACTGTACGATTTCGATACGCGAGCCTGAATGAACAGGACTGAATTTCCATTTCCTGAAACAAACACGCCCGAGCGAAACGCGCCGCGTGACACGCTGCGTCGGTACGTTCCGTATTTCTAGGTCGCGGCGTGTGGTCGTTCGACGCGCGCTAGCTAGCGGTGCCCTTGTATTTTGCTGAATTTGCTACGCGCGCGTGGAAACGCGACGTTAGCACGCCTGACGCAGCGTTCGCCCTTAATATACACGGTGTTAGGCCAGGATGTTAGGGTAAGTACTCAAGGTGTTAGGTTAGGATGACTACTATATGTACAGGGTGTTAGGGTAAGTATACAGGGTGTTAGGTTAGGACAAATACACAGGGTTTCAGGGTAAGTATACAGGGTGTTAGATTAGGATCACTATATGTACAGGGTCTTAGGGTAAGTATACATGGTGTTAGGATAGGAAAACTACACAGGGTGTTGGGTTAGGATCACTATTATGTATAGTGATAACTTCACAGGGTGTTAGGTTAGGATCACTATACATATGGTAATGATCCTAACCTGTATAGTTATCCTATCCTTACACCCTGTATACTTACCCTAAGACCCTGTACATACAGTGATCCTAATCTAACACCCTGTGTACTTACCATAACACCCTGTATAGTAATCCTAACAGAGAAAGAAATAGAACGGAGAACAAAAAGTACTTGGAATAAATACTGGGCTTTAAGGGACATTTTCAAAAGCAAACTACCAGTAAACTTAAAAACAAAAGCTCTGGAAATCTGCTTATTACCATGTCTTACTTATGCCTGCCAAACTTGGCCTTTAACTAAGAAAAATATGGAAAAAATAAAAGTCTGTCATAGAGGCATAGAAAGAAGTTTTATGGGCTTCAAACTTAGAGACAAAGTAAGAAACAGTAAAATAAAAAGCTTAACAAAAGCTAAAGATGCAGTAAAGAAAATACTAAAATTAAAGTAGGTATAAATGGGCAGGACATATCCAGAGAAGAACCGATGGAAGATGGTCCCACTTAGTAACCAACTGGCATCCAATGGACAAAAAAAGAAGACTGGGAAGACCATATAAAAGGTGGAGTGATGACATCGTAGAAGTAGCAGGAAAGCTGTGGAGTATAAAATGGAGGAGGCTTTTACCGCAAGAAGCGGTCCTTACACAGAAAACTAACACAACTAATTATAGATTAAGAACACACTAACAAATACTAACCAAAACTTAAGTCATATCATGTACCATATTGTGTAAGGAAAAATAAAAGCTTTTTTATTTTATTTATTTTTTATATGTACAGGGTCTTAGGGTAAGTATAAATGGTGTTAGGATAGGAAAACTAAACAGGGTGTTGGATTAGGATCACTATTATGTATAGTGATAACTTCACAGGGTGTTAGGTTAGGATCACTATACATATGGTAATGATCCTAACCTAACAGCCTGTATAGTTATCCTATCCTTACACCCTGTACATACAGTGATCCTAATCTAACACCCTGTGTACTTACCATAACACCCTGTATAGTAATCCTAACCTAACACCCTGCGTACTTACCCTAAAACCCTGGACATATAGTAATCCTAACCTAACACCCTGTATAGTGATCCTATCCTAACACCCTGTATAGTTACCCTAACATCCTGTATAATAATAATCCTAACCTAACACCCTGCATGCACGTCCCAGTGTTGAATTACCGCTACAAATTAGTAACATGGCATGGCAACCCTGAGAAACTGCTTGGTCGGTCTGCGCGGACCCTTATATGTTATAATAATGCTTATAATGTATAGAGGGTTGCCAGTTTGTTCCGCTAAAAGTAGCTGTTATGTTATGTATTTTACTAGGTTCTATGTAGTTGTTGGTTATTCAGCATTCTATTGACCTTTCTGCCTCCCTCTTCTCTATAAAAAAAAACCCGGTCAAGTGCGAGTTCCAATTATACCTATAGTCATTTTGGAAGCACAACTCTATTTTTAGGACCGCAAAACTAAATTTGTTTGTAAAGGTTTTTTTTGCATATTTCTAAAAAACTGTGCACTTTAAAAAGATCGTTTTATTTTTGCAGTAATATTTACATAAACTTCTATCAACAGTAATTCAGATTTTTCCTTACACAAACTTCGGAGATAAGGGTGGGGGGAACCGTATTTTTTTGTAATTTTTCATCATAACTTGAAAACTAGAGTCGTAAAACAATACAAAAATATATTTTAGAATGTACAAGTAAAGTCCTTTCATATGATACCCCACTTGACCTAGTAACCACAATTTGAAATTTTGCTCCCTCTATTTGGGCCCCCTTTACATAAAACTATTTCATAGCATGAGTGGTTGCTGAGATATACAGGAAGTATACAGGAGTGACAGACAGACAAAGTCGCACCATAAGGGCTCCTTTTTTTATCAGTATGGCAATCGGCAAAATTTAAAATTGTCGTTACTAGATCGAGTGGGGTGTCATATGAAAGGGCTTTAGTTGTACATTATTGATGTTAGTATTTTTTTAAGTTGTTTGTTGTATTAATAACTTAAATATCTAAGAAGGTATCTCTAATTATCTATAAATCTGAAAATCTTATGTTCCTAAATTATGAATTTTCATTGGTTTCAAAATTTTCAATCTATGACAAAAACCCATACAAAATTAGTTGATCATGTGAAAACTTTTTTCTTAAAGTTGCTTGATATCATCTCTAGTGATGCCCAGACGTTGGTAGCAAAACTAATGTAAATACACCATGTATATTTATTTGCCTTAAGTAAAATATAAAGTAAAAAAGAATATAATAAACAAGTCAAATACCTACATATCAATTTTAATCTACTTATTTACAAAATTAATGAAATTAAATCTTTCAGTGATGCCCCTCTACACTCCATTAAATTGTTTGCTTTACTTTTTTGTGCTTTTAATATTTATTTTTTAATAATTAGTCTGTCTTGAACTGTGGTCTTGAACCAAGGAACATATAATACTCACCAACACACAGATCATATAATACTAGTAAACCCAACAGAGTCTTGAACTCTCAAACTAGCTATCCATTTTTTTTGTAATCTTTGGTATTTTTTAGGTTTTGATTTCATGCTTGCAAAAATAAATTGAGTTTAAATATTTCATTTCACAATGAATAAAGAAGAATCAACATATTTAAGAAACAATAAAGACCATCTTCATGGCAAGTAGCGATGGGGCCATTACCATCAAACATTGAATCGAAAGAGGATCTGTACAATTCAATTACTTTAATTTTACTATTAAGAAGCTCTTACTGCAAATAAGGGAGTCTGCTTAACAAATGAATCTAATTTACTTTTAAAAAGTTCACTAGTTATGGGTTCTCCTATTCCAATGAGAGGATTCCTAATAGCATATTTTACGTAGATCTCGGCATATATTTTCTTCAGTAAATCTCTCACTCCTTGAGCTTGGTTGTCTGTATTCATAACAAACTTGAGACCAGAAGGAGTTTCTAAACAGTGCAAAGTGTATTTAGTAGTCCTGTAATTGATAAAGCCATCCTTAGGGTCCAGTGGAGAAATCTTTGTGACAAAAGACTTGATTGAGAATAGCATTCCATACATGAGCTTGCCTTCCTGAAAGAAGAAAAAAATAGCTATAAAATTTTCATTTGAATAAGAAACAAAATATATGACAGGTTAATTGGTCTGCCATAGGTTGCATTCCATCCCCACCCAGAGACTACATTTGTTTGTGTTTGTTCTGTTTGTACATAGTCGCCCATGTGGTGCCAGCAAAGAATAGTACCAACCTATAATATCTCTACCCGTGGGTGTCGTAAGATGTGACTAAGGGTTAATGAACCAGAGGATGGGCAGCAGCATCCTTCTGTGTATTGTATCATCTTACATTCTGCGGTCACCAACAACAGCAGTCCATGGTGCCAGCCATAACACTAAAAAGCATGATGACTATCATTATGGTATTTCCCCTCTACATTGTTCCAGCAAAATATGTAATTTTGGAGGGAGCTTCCTGTCCTGTAGTGCTAGTGGACGTTTCAAGGGCTGTTATGATGATGATGACATTATGTGTATCTCTGATGCCTAAAGCCCCATAGTACAGGTTTACCTAGCTTGTGATCAGATGGCACTGTGGGAAATGTCTCCCATATAAAAAGGAATATAGAGGATGTTCCGTAGTACAACTTTTTCCAGTTCCTCTCTCTCATCTGGAGCCAACCAGCCCTGGGGAGAGATATATAAATCGACAATCGAACATGCTTCCCTGATTATTGAGATTCAATTGACAGGCTTTCAAATCTACAATTTTACGGTGTCTGGTGTTTCTATCCAATAATTTCAAATTTTTTAGAGTAGGAGCATAAGGGACGATCGTTATTATTATTTGAAAACATGAAAATCGGCTCAAAAGACTGTGTTCTGGAGAAACAGGGGCGTAATAAGTATATAGTTATTAAAGCTACGAACCTCTTCACGAGACATTCCAGCCTGTTTAGATCTGTTCCACTCGGCGTAATAAAGCAAGGTACCGTAGCGATCGAAAATATAAATGTTGTGGATAGTCATGATGTACTTTCGTGGTAATCCTACAAAGAAATCAGCAAAAATACTAATAGAATTATTTAATAGGAACGGAGGATCATCAACAACACCATAGAAAAACCAAAGAAAAACATGCATGACGTAAGAAACGTCAATCAGTCAATCTGTGCGTTCCAATTTGCTGTGCGTTCCAATATGCACTAACAGACTGCTTTAGAGCACTGTGAGCGCGCTTAAGTCAGTCCAAATTGACCTAAAGCGTGCTCTAAAGCACTCGCTCTTTCACCGCCTTACGTCATTGATGACGTCATCGTTTCTGCTATCAGTGCTTTAGTCAAATAGGTGGAGCAGTGAAAGCGCTAATGTCAAAATCGATTTGACACATATAAAATCCCACACGTTTGCAGCCAGCTGATGTTTCTCAAGTTTTGATTTTAATGAGTTTGTCTCTAATGGAAATAAGAGTGGATTTGGCGCACATTTTTCAGGGATTAGCTTAGGCTTTGTTAAAGAAAATAAAAACAAAACTGACATTTTGACAGATGAACACGTGAGCGCGCTTAAATCCATTCCAAATTGACTAGAGCCATTAAAGCAGTGATAGCGTTGCGTTGGGCTAACGCTGTGTTCCAACTGTGCGTTCCATATTGCACTAACAGACTGCTTTAGAGTGAGCGCGCTTAAGTCGGTCCAAATTGACCAAAAGCGTGCTCTAAAGCACTCGCTCGTTCACCGCCTTACGTCATTGATGACGTCATCGTTTCTGCTATCAGTGCTTTAGTCAAATAGGTGGAGCAGTGAAAGCGCTAATGTCAAAATCGATTTGACACATAAAATCCCACACATTTACAGCCAGCTGATGTCTTTTAAGTTTTGATTTTAATGAGTTTGTCTCTAATGGAAATGAGAGTGGATTTGGCGCACATTTTTCAGCGATTAGCTTAGGCTTTGTTAAAGAAAATAAAAACGAAACTGACATTTTGACAGATGAACACGTGAGCGCGCTTAAATCCATTCCAAATTGACTAGAGCCATTAAAGCAGTGATAGCTTTGTGAGCGTGCAAAATCAATTTGGACCGTCCGTCAGTACTTTATACGCTTTTAGCAGCGTTTGTACAATTTGGAACACAGCCCAATGGCTCTAATGGCTCTGTCATAATGGCTCTAGTCAATTTGGAATGGATTTAAGCGCGCTCACGTGTTCATCTGTCAAAATGTCAGTTTTGTTTTTATTTTCTTTAACAAAGCCTAAGCTAATCGCTGAAAAATGTGCGCCAAATCCACTCTCATTTCCATTAGAGACAAACTCATTAAAATCAAAACTTAAGAGACATCAGCTAGCTGCAAATGTGTGGGATTTTATGTGTCAAATCGATTTTGACATTAGCGCTTTCACTGCTCCACCTATTTGACTAAAGCACTGATAGCAGAAACGATGACGTCATCAATGACGTAAGGCGGTGAACGAGCGAGTGCCTTAGAGCACGCTTTAGGTCAATTTGGACCGACTTAAGCGCGCTCACAGTGCTCTAAAGCAGTCTGTTAGTGCAATATGGAACGCACAGTAACAGACTGCCAGACTGCTTTAGAGCACTGTGAGCGCGCTTAAGTCGGTCCAAATTGACCAAAAGCGTGCTCTAAAGTACTCGCTCGTTCACCGTCTTACGTCATTGATGACGTCATCGTTTCTGCTATCAGTGCTTTAAACGGCCCATACAAAGCCCTGCCTGCAGGGCCCTGCCTGCAGGGCCCTGCCTGCAGTGCGCACTGCCAATCGTACCGTGTGTGGTCTTGCAGGGCCGATGTAACGGCGTTTTTGTCGGCCCTGCATTACCACACAAAGCACGATTTGCAGTGGCACTGCAAGCAGGGCCCTGCAGGCAGGGCTTTGTATGGGGCCCTTTAGTCAAATAGCACTACGGTTTGTTTCTTGAATTTAACGCACACATCACATTCACTGAATATAGTCGGTTTATTTCTATATGCGTGCATTCGTCGAATACGATCGAATACAGTTTTAAACCAGACTAGAGCGCGCTTATGTCAATGTCACTGAGAAAAATTAATATTTTGATTTTGTTTGGCGTTGTAAGAAATTATTGAGAGATAATGATTATTCGATAAGATAATTAAATCTAAAAACCCAAAAAAAAGTTGAAAAATACGTCTCGAAAACGAGATTTATGACAAATGTCATATGAATTTGACGTTTCGCACACGCTGCACTACCTCATTTTCGTATGCAATGATAGCGCACTAAAGTGACGTCACTGATGACGTCACGTCGCTTAAACGAGTGAATACGAGCAAGTTTTGAACCGACTATTAGCGCGCTAAAACTGCACAGAAAGCTCATGAGCAGCAGCGCTAGAATTGAACACAATCGTGATCGTTATCCATTGAGTTGAAGCCAATGCATAGGTTTCACGGTAGCACCGAACACAATCGTAATCGGCTTCAAGACGATTACCATTTGAACCGTCTTCAATGATAGTCATTCGATCAATTGAATGAATGATTCGGTACTATTTGACATTTGAAAGCCATTATCGGTAGCACCGAAATTTAAAAAAAAAAAAAAGAAACAAAAATTGATTCCGATTCCGAGTCCAAAACGTCAAATGAACAAGGTTACTCCATCGTTACCTTCTGTGCGTTCCAATATGCACTAACAGACTGCTTTAGAGCACTGTGAGCGCGCTTAAGTCGGTCCAAATTGACCTAAAGCGTGCTCTAAAGCACTCGCTCTTTCACCGCCTTACGTCATTGATGACGTCATCGTTTCTGCTATCAGTGCTTTAGTCAAATAGGTGGAGCAGTGAAAGCGCTAATGTCAAAATCGATTTGACACATATAAAATCCCACACGTTTGCAGCCAGCTGATGTTTCTCAAGTTTTGATTTTAATGAGTTTGTCTCTAATGGAAATGAGAGTGGATTTGGCGCACATTTTTCAGGGATTAGCTTAGGCTTTGTTAAAGAAAATAAAAACAAAACTGACATTTTGACAGATGAACACGTGAGCGCGCTTAAATCCATTCCAAATTGACTAGAGCCATTAAAGCAGTGATAGCTTTGTGAGCGTGCTAAATCAATTTGGACCGTCCGTGAGTACTGTATACGCTTTTAGCAGCGTTTGTACAATTTGGAACACAGCCTTTGTTGGCATAATTTGGTAGATTTCCTGCGTTTTTACGGTGTTTTCACCACATATTGTTAGGTATTGTTTTTTTTGCTGTTGCTTTTGATCGTTTCTTTTGTGTTTTTGCACTCCTCCTAGCAGCGGCAGAGCAAGAATGATTAAAGAAAAGAGATCTTTTGGAGCGAAGAGTAATGAGAGACTCTTGCTTGCAGATCTCTGCTGCTGCCAGACAAATCATTCATCGACAGTTTTTGCCTTTCGAACCTTTCGAAAAGGACTTTTACAGATCTTTGTGAAGATTTGATCTCACTTTTGGCACAGGATTAAAGGAGCAGCGCAATGCGCTCAGATATTTATGGTACTTACCTGTGTTTTAGCATCTATATACTGTAAAAAACATCAATCAAGATGATGTTAGTTTGTTATTTGACTAACCCTGTGAAATTTATCTACTAAAAGAAAGTAGCTTCAATCAACCCTCTCCCAAATCAGACAAATTTATTGACTTTCAGATTTGCGAGTGGTTCTTACCAACATAGTGTTGGAGATCACAGGATGATTAATGTGTGTCAAAGGACAATGTCGAATTGCCTGGCAGAGGTCACTAATGCCTCATATTTAAACTCGCCACATATTTTAAGAAAATATATAAAATTCCCACAGCAACTTGAGAGAGAAGCTCTTCTATAGAGGTAATAATTAATTTAAAATTCCCGTGTGGTACGGGCAAAGAATAGTACCCAAGGAACATATATACTGATGTGGCGGGATGTCAAGGTAAATTTTTCTGCCAAAACCAGGTAAAAATACACACACATATGTTGCATGGAAGGGCTTCTAAATAACTATAGATCTTATGCTAAGCATCTCTCAAAATACAAGGCATTAACTTAGGCTAACCGTAGGATAATGCTTGATCTGTGTTTTTTACACAGAATTATCAATAATTCAGTAGATTCTCCATCACTATTAAGTAAGATAAAGCACACTGTTCCTAGACCTAATGCAAGGCCTACAAACTATGTTCCCTTTAGAGCTCTTGGATATAGAACAAATCTTGGTGCTTCAGCTCCTATTAACAGAATGATAAAAACTTATAATTCTATGTACAAGCATTTCGGTTTGGATGTATTCAACGATACCTCACCCATGTACAAAAATAAAATTAAAAGATATTTGTATGAGAAACAATAATGTAATATGCTTTTAGGTAATCTGATCTGTTTAAGATAAAATTATACTTTTCGTAAATGATATTTGAATTGAATGTTAATGTAAAATGAAAATTGAATTGACATGCATGATATTTTAGTTCTTTTAGTGATATAATAATTAGGTATGTAAGTTTTAACGGTAAATTGACATGACATGCATGATATTTTAGTTCTTATAATGATATAATAATTATTATGTAATTTTTAACTTCTAGCATGATGTGGCAGCCTTTAAGTGTGATGCATATTCGCTTACACCACCGGTAAATGCACCACAGGTAAATGCACAGATTCAGCACTACACGAGGTAGTAGGGAAAATAGAGTGTGCGATACATCACAAATTATCAACACTAGGCGTTTTCATAGACATTGAAGGAGCCTTTGACAAAACAATGTTCCACAGCATGAGAACGGCACTACACCACCACGGGGTGGGAACAACCCTCAAGAACTGGATATGCAATGTGCTAGAACAAAGAGCGATACAGGTAACAGTGAACGACAAAACAAGAGCCGTAGTGGCGAGGGGATGCCCACAAGGAGGTGTATTGTCTCCGCTGCTATGGAATCTTGTAATAGACAGTCTCCTCACACAACTAAATGACAAAGGTTATTTCACAATAGGATATGCCGATGATATTACCATCCTAATCAACGGAAACCATGAGCACACTCTATGCAACCTCATGGGACAGGCACTAGTGTGATAAATATGATCTCTCCGTTAACCCTATCAAAACCGAAATGGTCCTTTTCACAAAGAAAAGGAAACTTTCAACAATGGGAATGCCAACATTTTTCAAAACAAAATTAACTCTTTCAACCGAGGTTAAATACCTTGGAATAATGATAGACAGCAAATTAACTTGGCAAGAACACCTAGACAACACACTGAAAAAAGCCAATGTAAAAGACTCCTAGGTCAGAACTGGGGTCTCTCTCCCAAAATTGCGCACTGGCTATACACAACAGTAATAAGACCAATCACCACATACGGCGCATGGTATGGTGGCCCAGGACAACTCTAAGAACCGCTCGAGCGGACCTAGAAAAGCTACAGAGACCAGCATGCATCTGCATAACGGGTGCAATGCGCACCACACCAACAGCAGTCCTGCAGGTGATGCTAGACCTGCCACCCCTAGACTTATACATACAACAGGAGGCAACTCTAGCATCACTCAGGCTAGGACTGTCAGGGACACTAAGCGTAGACTCTAGAATTCACCACACAAAAATAAAAGAGAGAGCCCTAAGTCACCAGCCGCTATTAGCCGCACCATGTGACAGGATACCTAAACAAAACACCCTTAACAAAACACCTTTAACAAAACATACAACATAAACTTACAAGAAGAAACACATGACTACTCAGGTATAAATGAACTGCGCATATACACTGATCGGTCAAAAACAAAACTAGGCACAGGTGCAGGTACATATTCACAAGACCTTAATATTGAAATATTAAGCGCCCTAGGACAATTTCACACAGTATACCAAGCTGAATGTGTCGGCATTATACAAGCTGCACAAGCAACAACAGCGAGGAACATAACTAACACAAGCATTCGTATAGTCTCGAACTTTAGAACTTACCCGTGGGTGTCGTAGGAGGCGACTAAGGGTTAAAAACTCGGGGATGGGCAGCAGCATCCTCCTGTGTATAATACCATGTTACTTACTGCTGTCACCTACAACTGCGGTCCATGGTGCCAGCCATAACGCTGACAAGTGAGGTTACTGGTACTTCCCCTCCATGTTTTTCCAGCAAAAGCTAGAATTCTGGAGGGAGCTCCCTGTCCTGTAGTGGACGTTTCATGGGATGTTATGATGATGAATAATTAATTTAGATATTATATACACTTTCAACCTAAATGCCCTTAACAGTTGATTTTTTTTAGATTCTCTTTAGAACTTACCCGTGGGTGTCGTAGGAGACGACTAAGGGTTAAAAACTCGAGGATGGGCAGCAGCATCCTCCTGTGTATCACACCATGTTACTTACTGCGGTCACCTACAACTGCGGTCCATGGTGCCAGCCATAACGCTGACAAGCGAGGTTACTGGTACTTCCCCTCCATGTTTTTCCAGCAAAAGCTAGAATTCTGGAGGGAGCTCCCTGTCCTGTAGTGTACGTTTCATGGGATGTCATGATGATGAATAATTAATTTAGATATTATATACACTTTCAACCTAAATGCCCTTAACAGTTGATTTTTTTTAGATTCATTGAAAAGTTCAGTTTCCACGAGTACTGGGCTAAAAACCTAAGACAAATGCTCCAATCACTTGCTCAAGAAAGTTAAAAAGTTGCATTGGAGATGAAATAAAAACAAAACTCATGACTTACCATATAGAAACTCCTCCCTGCCTAAAACTAGCTTCAGGCAAGGAGGTATTCATAGCCCGGATGCCTGGACATATAGAAATAAGGGAAAAGAGACATATGGAAATATGCTGATAAATTGGCTAGGTTGGGAGTGGATGAAGTCTTGATAGGCCCAGAACCCCGCCTACCCATCCCTAGCAAGATAATTAAAGGGGTTTTCAAGAGAATAATTATAACAGAGGCCGACAATCCAAACTCTTTATAAAAGAGTATGATAAGACAAAGATCAGACATTTATTACAGTTTCCGAAAGCAGATATAACTAAGATAGTAGGTGTAATAACAGGACACTTTATCCTGAATAGACACCTAACTTTAATGAAGATGAAGGAAGATCCAGCCTGTCCAGCCTGGAGTGAGGAGAAGATGAAACTAGCTTCCACTTCATCGATAACTATTTTATCAAATAAATATTCATAATGATGTTTAGATAATAGCCATGGTCATATGCCATGCCACATTCCCTAACTAAATGAAGTTATTAAGTTTATGCCACTTTTCGCCAGTTGCTCAAAGCATCTTTAAAATTAAAGCTCCTTTAAGTCTATTGCTGACTCTTTCTGTTTTGCTGACAAAGAAAGTGACAGTAATAGATTTAAATCAGCTTTAACTCTAAAGACGCTTTGTGCAACTGGCTGTTTGCCCTAAAGCTTCTTTGAGGGAAGGTGGCATGGCATTACCCGACTACGGCAAAAAAAGGGTGAATTGTAACTCCGTTCAAAGAAGCTCAACAAGCGATCGAAACCATTGTCGGTCTGACAAGGGCCCAATCCGCAAATCAGATATATAGATATATTTTAAGTTCAAAAACTCAACAAGTAGGTACTGCAAAATGTTGTTTTAAAAAGTATGAAACAAGAAAAATTGTCAACTCAAATTATTATGTACAAACTATAATATTAAATAAATATTCATAGTGATGTCAGATAATAGCCGTGGTCATATTATGCCACCAACCCTAAAAGCGAGCAAAGGCTTTAGGGAAAAGTGACAACAATATAACCACGGCTATTATATGAATATCACTATCAATATTTATTAAATACCATAGTTTATACATAACAATTTTAGTGACAATATTTTCTTGTTTCATACAATTTAGAGCAAGATTTGCCAGCTGTAGTCGGGTTCTAGATTTTTAACTACCTATTTTTTTATTTGCCATACTATTTTTAAAGTAGGTAAAGTTATGTTTAAAACCATTACATCTTTATTGACCTACTATTTAGTTAGATATCACTTTATTGCTCACATAATAACAAAAAAAAACCGGTCAAGTGCGAGTCAGACTCGCGCGCCGAGGGTTCCGATATATCTTTAGTATTTTTGGAAGCAATAAAGTCCATTTTTAGGACCGCAAAACTAAATTTGTTTGTAAAGGTTTTTTGCAGATTTCTAAAAACCTGTGCAACCTAGAAATATTTTTTTTTATTTTTTCTGTAATATTTAAACAAATTTCTATCGACAGTAATTAATTCAGATTTTTCCTACCGCAAACTTCGGAGATAAGGGGGGGGGGGGGGGGGGGGGGAATGGTATTTTCTTTGACATTTTTCATCATATTTTGAAAACTAAGTCTTAAAAAAAACCAGCCAAGTGCGAGTCGGACTCGCGCACTGAGGGTTCCGTACCACCACATAAACATAATTGTATTAGTTGAAATTTCAGTAAGTTAATGTGCTAGATTTTTTGAGTCTGACACGCGCTTGACCAAATTTTATTATTTATTGTTATTTTATAGCTTATGCACTATAAACATACCAATTTTCAAGTTTGTAAGTGTTCCCGTTTTTAAATAAAACTAAAACAAAAATCGCCTCAGCGACCATCCAACTTGACCCCTCTCTTATATGAATGTTCTTTAAACGGGAGCTCACCACAATTGGTTACCATTAGTTGTGAGAAAAGTTGTAATATTTAATGATTTCAGACTTTTCCCATTATTTGTACTGTGAGACCTAGCTTCTTGCCAAATTTCATAATTTTAGGTCAACGGGAAGTACCCTGTAGGTTTTGCATTTTTGAATAAATGTATGGAGATGAGGACATAAAATGCCATATCTTTTGATTGCGTCGTTACAAAAAATTGAAATTTTTAGACCTTGTGTGGTTCATGGATCCTAATATATGGTATTAATTTCAACCTGATACCTTTACCCGTTCGTGAGATAAAGGGTCTTGACAGACAGACAGACAGACGGACAACAAAGTGATCTTATAAGGGTTTCGTTTTTAGGGTTCCGATACCAAAATGGTAAAAAAAAGGAACCCTTATGGTGCCGCTCTGTCTGTCCGTCTGTCTGTCACACCTCTATATCTCAGCAACCACTTACGCTATCGAGCTGAAATTTGGAATAGTTTTAGAATATAGTTGCCCAACTTAATTGCACATGAAAATTTTTTGAAAAAAGTATGATTATTAATGTAAAGGGGGCCAAAATAGGGGGGGCCAAATTTCAAATTGTCGCTACTAGGTCGAGTGGGGTATCATATGAAAGGGCTTTACTTGAACATTTTAAAATATATTTTTGTATTTTTTTAAGTTTCTTAGTTTTCAAGTTATGATGAAAAATGTCAAAAAAAATACCATTCCCCCCCCCTTATCTCCGAAGTTTGAGTAAGGGAAAATCTGAATTAATTACAGTTGACAGAGGTTTATGTAAACTTTACAGCAAAAATAAAACGATCTTTCTAAGTTGCACAGTTTTTCAGAAATCTGCAAAAAACCTTTACAAACAAATTTAGTTTTGCGGTCCTGAAAATGGACTTTATTGCTTCCATAAATACTATAGGTATATCGGAACCCTCGGCGCGCGAGTCCGACTCGCACTTGACCGGTTTTTTTCTTTTGAGGTACGGAACCCTAAAAAAGTACAAAAATATATTTTAGAATGTGCAAGTAAAGCCCTTTTATACGACACCCCACTCAACCTAATAGCAATAATTTGAATTTTGCCTTGGGTAATTCAATAGTCATATTTTTTTAATATTCTTTCATGTGCAATTTCGTTGGGCAACCATATTCTAAAACTATTTCAAATTTCAAGTCAATAGGCCCGTCCACACCAAGCGAGCAGCCGCGCCCGAGGCCCGACGCGCGGTGTCGGTAAAACGGTTTGCTCAAAGGTGCCTCAGTCGTTTGCCGCGCTCGGTGTGGACGCGTCGTTTGAAGGTGCCGCAAAAAATGGACAAAGATCAGTGTCGACGTTTGATAAGTTTGTATATGCCGCAAATAATTGGCTGGCCGCCCGTGGTCGCCCGACCGGTCGGCTGGTGGTCAAGTGGACAGCTGCTGGTCAAGTGATCGGATGGTGGTCAAGTGGTTGGCTGGTGGTCAAATGGTCGTCTAGTGGTCAAATGGTCGGCTAGTGGTCAAATGGTCGGCTAGTGGTCAAATGGTCGGCTAGTGGTCAAATGGTTGGCTAGTGGTCTGCTAATGGTCAAGTGGTCGTCGGCTGCCAGCTCGGCTTTCTTGTTTATATTGGTGTGTAGCACAATAAACGGACATAGTGTGCAGTACAACAACGCATTCAGGATTCTGATGGGGCTGGAGTGGCGCTGACTTCTACGCCATCATGAGAAAACGTTGCGCCTCTCTCATGCACCGGCTCTGCACCAGCACCAACAGTCTCCTGAAGGTGTTTGTGTACCGCTGGGACTCTCCAATGTTGCAACATTAGGACCAGCTACATAGGCTAAGAAATAAATAATAATTTTTAGTTTTAACTAACAATAGTGTATAAGTGTTTTGTATTACTAACATACTATGGACGTTGTCTGAAATAAAAATTTTGAATTTGAATAAAAGCAAAAGCTGCCACGGCCGTGCGCATGTACGGCGCCATCTTTTCCGTTTGATTGCTCGAGCTTGCTCGGGCTGCTTTAGCGAGGCAGAATTTTACGACCCCGCATGCCGCGGCAGGGCGTCTGCCGTGCGCGGCGGGCCTCGGGCGCGGCTGCTCGCTTGGTGTGGACGGGCCTAATTGAAGGTGCCGCAAAAAATTGATAAAGATCAGTGTCGACGTTTGTATGCCGCAAGTAATTGGCTTTGGGCGCCGGCCGCCCGTGGTCGCCCGACCGGTCGGCTGGTTGTCAAGTGGTCGGCTGCTGGTCAAGTGATCGGATGGTGGTCAAGTAGTCGGTTAGTGGTAAAGTGGTCGACTTATGGTCGAATGGTTGGCTGGTGGTCAATTGGTCGGCTTTCTTGTTTATATTCGTGTGTAGCACAATAAAAGCAAAAGCTGCCACGGCCGTGCGCATGTACGGCGCCATCTTTTCCGTTTGATGGCTCGGGCTGCTTTAGCGAGGCAGACTAGTTGCGTGGAATTTGACGACCCCGCACGCCGTGGGCGCGGCAGGGCGACTGCCGCGCGCGGCGGGCCTCGGGCGCGGCTGCTCGCTTGGTGTGGACGGGCCTAATAGCATGAGTGGTTGCCGAGATATACATGTACTAGCTGTTGCCCGCGGCTTCGCTCGCGTGGATTTCGTATTTATGTTGTTACCGGTTTTCCGAAGCAATGAGATATTTTCCCGTCATTTCGGAGTAATTTTAAACTAAGGAAAAACAGGACTAACCCTGCGTAAATCAATGAGTATAATTCAAGATCCAGCTGAATTTTATATAATACGAGTATACAGACGTTACTCAGAACAGATGAACTTAGCAGCAGTATCCTAACAAATGTAAAGAGAGAGATGAGAGACACCTTCCTCTCCCCCTCCCTCTGTCTCTCCCTCTCCCTCAACCCCTACCTCTCCCCCTTCCCCTCCTTCTCCCTCTCCCTGTACCTCTCTTCCTCTCTACGTCCCTACCTCTCTACGTCTCTAACTCTACCTCCCTACCTCTACCTCTATACCTACCCCTAACGCCAATTTAACCGCTATCCCTAACATAGAAACGACACCCATATTTATTTTTAGACATTTCAAACCTATCGCACCCCAACCCCATCCCCAGGAGATGATGGTATTTCACGTCCACCACGTTGGATTTCAAAATTGTTGTAGTTTTCGTAATCAGCGACCCGATAAACCATACAAACGATACCCATATTGGTTTTTAGACTTTTTCACCCCATTTCCCTTTTTTAGGGGTTGAATTTGGGGTTGAATTTCAATTACAGTGATGAATGTTGCATAGAATTACATCATTAATGCCTAAATAATAAATTATGTGGATTTTACTTTAAGAATAAAGAATTTTCAACTTCATCCCCCTTTTCACCCTTAAGGGTGTCGAATTTTCAAAAACCCTGAGACACGTAAATATTTATTTTTAGTCGTCAGCCTAAATACAAATTTTGAAGATCCTAACTTCAAAACTGACGGACTTTCATACAAACTTTCATCCCCTATTTTACCCCCTTAGGGGTGGAATTTTGTAAAACCCTTTCTTAGTGCACCCCTAGGCCTCATAAGGAACCTACATGTCAAATTTGGAATCTCTAGACCCAGTGGTTTGGGCTGTGCGTTGATATGTCAGTCAGTCAGTCAGTCACCTTCTTCTTTTATATATATAGATGAAGACAAAGTCGCGCCATAAGGGTTCCTTTTTTTACCATTTAGGTATCGGAACCCTAAAAACAAATGTACATGGAGAACTTAAACCTAATGTGGGCAAAGGCGGCCTATTGTTTATTTATTGTTATTTATAAAATTATTTAAGGTAAATTGTGGACTTTACCTTAAACAATTTTATAAAATATTCTTATAGTAGTATAAGAATATTTTTTTAAAAGAAAACAATGTTCAAAATTTGTATTTTTTTAATAGAAAATAAACATATACCTACTATAACTTTGTTTTAATCACAGCCGGTTCTTGTTAATAAAACACCGTAGCCTAAATTAAGTTTTTGTATAATCACAGTATTTACTGGCTTTTACGATCATGGTCAGATAATATCATATTGTTATGAGCTAGCGGTTCGGGATTGGAGTGAAACACCAAAGTAAGTTTTTCCGTTTATAGGCTAGATAAGATAAGGACTTAGTACCTGGGCGACCGAGCTTTGCTCTACAATAACTGCCTCAACATTAAAATATCATCAGGTGAGCAAGCTATGCTACTCGCCAACAGATGGCGCTGTAAGGTTCTGTCTAAAACGCGAAATTTACAAAATGCTCAAAAACACGAGGAAAACGAATTTTCTCAGACATAAGACCTAGCTAGATCGATTTTTTGCCCCCAAAAACCCCCGAATGATAATTTCATCGAAATCGTAAGAGCCGTTTTCGAGAAACCGATTACAAATATATATATACAAATATTGCTTGCTTAATAGTTAGGACTTATATACAACCCGAGCTTCTTGTTCACACCTCACCAAGTTCGCCCTCTGAGCCTCTTCGTACAGACTCCCCTCCGTGC
The DNA here is from genome assembly GCA_947532105.1 of Athrips mouffetella. Lineage (NCBI taxonomy): Eukaryota > Metazoa > Arthropoda > Insecta > Lepidoptera > Gelechiidae > Athrips > Athrips mouffetella. The sequence continues at coordinate 2,133,336 of OX383964.1, read as the reverse complement.
ACTCTTCCACAGAGTTTTCTCGCTCTGGGACCTCTTCAACGGAGTCTTCCCTCCGGGACCTCTTGTAAGGGGTCTTCCCTCCAGGACCTCTTGTATGGAGTCTTCCCTCTGTACTGTACTACCTCCGGCACCTCTTTCAGAGTCTTCCCTCTGTACCCTCTTGAGTTCCCTCTGAGGCTTCCTCTTCCTTAGGACTTTTCCTTGTTCTTCTTTTCTCTTTTTAGTTTGCTTTCCACTGAACTGCGGAGTAGCCATCATCATTGGTATCTTCTCAGGCGCCCACAGTCCTAACTGTTTGACGAGGAGTAGTGAGCATGGGCTGCCTAGTGGCCGCAGGGTGCGGCGGGGGAGGGGAGGCGGCGTAGCCGCTCGGTGGCCCGGCTTATATATATACCCATGCTACTTGTTTCCGAACATTCTGGACTCATTTTTTTATTTAGGTTTTTGTTAGATATTTCTAGTAATTAGCTCTCTTTCTTTTCTTCCTAGAATGTTCTGAACAAAAAACAAATGATAAAACAGCTATATGGGTGGGTGGGATTCGAACCGGCAACCATTGGCTTGTTAGCCCAACGCCCTAACCACTGGACCATGGGGCTATTAACGATGAAATTTTGATAGTTCTTTTTGAAAGCTGGCAACCTGACGTCATGCTCGTGTCACTATGTAGGTTGTAAGGTTGATGACTGACAAACCCTGTTGACAGAATTGTTAAGCTGTTAAGGCCTGTGACTTCTTCAGAAAATAGGACCAATGGCTTATGTGCCTTCTGAAGCACGAAATCATTTTACTTTTCGCACCCACTGGGAGGTGACTAGAGGTTGCAATGGGGGTCACCACTATTAGCTATGCCACTCCAAACAAAATTAGTATGTCTCCATATTATACATAAGCATTACATCCATCTGCTGCTCTCTTGAAACCGCTCGGGGAGCTAGCATCCTGAAATGTTGTACAAAATGTTAAATGCATATCTTTTTTTAAACAAGAATGGCAGACTAGACTACCGAAATGCAGACAAAAAGTAATTCACAAAATATTTGGATTTCAGTCGAAAGGAAAGTGCATGATTAAACTAAAACATTTCTGTAATTGAGAATCACTACAAACTAGACATAGCCTATGTATCTGCAGAGGAAAACACAAGAGAAACAGAAAATTTGTAACTAACCTTGACTTCCACTTTCTTCTTTCTTTTTGTCGTTTAATAATTTGTGACTGCTGCTGAGCGAATATTAGGGGTAGGTAAGGGCTTTTCACACACAATATGAAAGAAACATCGTCAAAAGCGCCAGATAGAAAATTTTATAACCTAGGGTGGAAAACATAACCTAAAAGAAGACTGAAAAGTCGTGCGTTTAGTTGCTCGCTTTTTATTCAATACTTTTTATTTTTTTGAGCTAAAAATCAAATAAAAAATAATTATTTCACTCAATTAATCCCTTTCAAGCCAAAACACTGTATAAAAAGTAACATTCTTCTAATCAAAGATTTGTAAATTGCTTCCGAAATATTTTCATGGTGAAGAAATATAACGCATATATTTAGTTCACTTTAATCATTCATGAACCCCATCAATCGTATTCAACCCAACTGATAGTTACATGCTACCGTTTTGTTCAACACGATTACGACTCAATGGGAATCATGATACCGATTCAAATCGTTAACGATTGAGTTTCAATTCTAGCGCTGCAGGAAACTGATTGATTGGAAACGTACATCAGCGAATAAAATGTCCGGCTTATCGTGCTTAATGCCAGCTTTGTTCGAAGAAGGGGCACTTCGCTAATGTGTGTAGAAGGGGTCATTCCTCACAATCACAACGAGCTTATGCTGTAACAGGAAACGATAACCAGTCTCAAGACACTAACGCCTTGTCTACAATCTCCGCTGCCTCTCCAAATAGTCTCAGTAGAGCTACTGTTCCCGTTTTTGTAAATCAATACCGAGCGGACGCTCTTATCGATACAGCAAGCTCCGTAAGTTTTATAGACAGGAAACTTGTGCAGGACATCAAAGTAAAAATAAGACCATGCAATTGTGACATTAGCTTTTTTTTTAAGGCCACGCACCTTGTAACGTTGTACAACGTACATGATTTTTTAATACAGTTTACAATCTAATTTGCACACCAAATACTCTAGTCTTAATGTGAACGAGCTACTAGAACACTAGCTGCCGTGTTCACTTTCCTATTGGTTCATTCAAACCAACTTACAGCGCTTGCGCATGCGCCCTTTGAATGACCGCTGACCACTGCTGCATTCGAGTAAAGTTCATTCGCCATTGCGAGATATTGATAGCTTCGGACGGTTCGTACATTTTACGTCGTCCTTTATTAATAATCCCAGTTTCATTTAAACTGCGATTTATAGTATATTTTACTCGTTTTATATAATCAGTGTGTGATCGTTCTATCAATCACTGTGAGAACATAATTATTTTCGGATTTATAAAACCCCATATTGGGTAAGTGTTGAACAGAGATATCTTAGTTTAATAATAGAATGTAGTTGCAATCGTAGATTGAAAAGTATTTAGTCTTAGTTATTCTTTCTCATTAGATTTTTGTACGAAACAATAACATAATGATCAAAATTGTAAAAACTGCTTAGTTTCTTTGTCTTGCCTTCATATTTTTATTAGGTTGAAATAATTTTCATTTTAAACTCATTTCACTATTATTTTATCATTTAGAAATCGTTTTTCATTGCATTTGGCTTTTCAAATATTGTAAACTCTGCTCTGGTTTGCGAACACTGCACTGCTACTGCTACTTTTGTCAGTCTTCCACTGCTAGCTTGCTTTGCAACGTGACCGCCACCCAGAGAATGGTTTTTCAACATTCTCTTACGCACTGGACGTGAATTCCAGGGTGCGACGTTTGGGGTCAAGCTGACCAACACCGTTTGCCACGACTACCGATCCCGCAGCTCGTTCTAGCTCCGCCTGCGGACCCGCCTCTTCGTTGCAAGACGTCTTCTGGCTACGGAGGGAAGTACTGGCCTACGGAAGTACAAGAAATAGACGGGCATTCTTACCCAGACCCTTATTTAATTTTTTTTAAATAGATGACAGGGCTCGGTCATGCTGACCGGTTCCCTTCCTATTTTATAATTAAAGTTTTTTTGTTCAGTTGGACCTGGGTGTTTCATTTTAAACACCCAAGGCCACAACCTATAAAACTCGCCGATTATAAATACAAACAGCAACCCTTACTTATTGTTAACAACCTTTGCGCAGACGTAATAATCGGCCATAACATGCTCAAAAATCATTCCTCACTTGAACTTCGGAGGATCTCAAAAGCCATTGCGAATCTGCAATGTGATGGAAGCATCGCTACTACCCGCAACGTTATTCACTAATCTTTCACCGAATATTAAACCAATAGCGGTTCGATCAAGACGTCATAGTAAAGACGATGAATTGTATATTAACTCCGAGACCAATAAGATGCTTGAAGATGGTGTCATTGAACCGAGTATATCTCCGTGGCGTGCACAAGTTTTGGTAGCAGGTGGTGGAATGCACAGAAAGAGATTGGTAATAGATTACTCCCAAACTATCAATAAATACACGGAACTAGATGCCTTCCCATTACCAAACATTGAAACTATTGTAGCGGAAGTTGCTAAATACAAACATTTCAGTCAAATCGATTTAAAAAGTGCATATCACCAAGTTCCTATAATAAGAAAAAGTTTATACAGCTTTTGAAGCAAATGGCAAATTATATCAATTCACTAGAATACCCTTTGGTGTTACCAATGGTGTTGCCGCTTTTCAACGTGTCTTAAATTATATTATTGAAACAGAAAGTCTAAAGGGCACGTTTGCATATTTAGATGACGTCACCGTGTGCGGAAAAACCCAAAAAGAACATGACGACAATTTGTCCCATTTCATGGAAGCGGTGGCCAAGTATCATTTAACGTTAAATGAGCAAAAATGCATTTTCAACAAAGAAACTATCAATCTCCTCGGCTATACTGTACAAAAAAATACAATTAAGCCAGATATGGATCGTCTCAAACCTTTACTAGAATTACCGATACCAGAAAATGCGCCTGCGCTAAAGCGAGCACTTGGACTATTTGCGCACTACTCAAAGTGGATAAGTAACTTTTCAGAACGTATCAAGCCTTTACTATCAAAAACTACTTTTCCGGTATCTGAAGAAACAATTTCGAGTCAATAATTTAAGAAAAGATATTGCTAAGGCTTCTTTAACGGCAATTGACGATAAAGCTACTTTTACTGTCAAGACAGACGCCTCCGAGAATGCGCTAGCAGCAACGCTTTCCCAGAATGGACAAGCTGTGGCCTTCTTTTCTCGCTCTTTGACAGATCCTGAACGACGACATCCATCTACAGAAAAAGAAGCTGTAGCCATCGTGGAAGCCTTACCTAAATGGCGACATTACTTGATCAGACGACATTTTATTTTAATCACAGATCAACGATCACTTGCCTTTATGCTTAATCAAGTACACTCAAGTAAAATAAAAAACGAGAAAATTGAGCGTTGGTGACTTGAGTTATCTTGTTTTAAATTTGACATTATTTATCGTCCCGGGAAAGAAAACAGAGCAGCTGATGCTCTCACTCGAGTTTGTGCACATATGGACGTTAACAATTTAAAGACATTGTACAATAATCTTTGTCACCCTGGTATCGTCAGAATGCATTGGGTTAGATCGAAGAATTTGCCCTATTATATCAATGACATAAAACAAATTAGTACGAACTGCCAAGTTTGCGCCGAATTAAAACCGAGATATGCACGAACTGACGGGTACTTATAAAGGCAACGGCGCCTTTTGAAAGACTAAATATAGACTTTAAAGGTCCATTACCATCAAGAACTCAAAATCATTACATACTGACAGTAATAGATGAATACAGGCGTTTTCCGTTTGTTTTTCCATGTAAAGATATGACATCGAAAACTGTTATAAGATGCCTGAATGAATTTTTCTTTACTTTTGGTACTCCTATGTACATACACTCTGATAGAGGTACCTCATTTATGTCGCAAGAACTAACACATTATTTGGTCTCACTGGGAATTGCGTCAAGCAGAACCACGCCCTACAATCCTCAAGGCAACGGCCAGGTAGAGCATTTAAATGGAACTCTTTGGAAGACCATACAACTTTGTCTCAGATCCAAGAATATGGAAGCTTTCGAATGGGAAAAAGTCTTGCCCATGGCCTTACACTGTATACGTTCATTATTGTGCACATCTATCAACGCAACTCCACATGAAAGAATGTTCAGTCATCCACGGCGAAGCCCTAATGGCGTATCTCTACCTGATTGGCTTATGACACCTGGTCCTATACTTATAAAAAGAACCGTGCGTAATTCGAAGTCTGAGCCTTTAGTAGAAGAAGGGCACCTTCTACAGAGTAATCCAACGTACTCTTTTATTCGGTACTCGGATGGAAGAGAAGGCACGATCTCTAATAGACATCTAGCTCCGCTCCCTTCAGTACAAGATGACTTCTCTTCAGATGATGAAGAGCCTGAAAGGGCTGAAGCATATTCTACGCCCCAGCCTTCAAATAGCGCACAACAGCACGGAGAACAGGGATCTAGTTAGAACGAGCGTGAAATTCGACGCTCTACACGCCCTCGCCGTCTGCCGGTCTACCTGGAAGATTATGCTTTAGGGAGGGGTGAATGACATGTATTTTATCTGTGGATTTGTCTGTCAAATTTTATGCTGATTATAGCCAATTTTCCTAGTGGTAATTTCTAGTTATATCATAGAGTAACACGATTTTCGCGCGCAAGGGCTTGCGCGGTTTGACGCGTTGCTCTAAGTGTTATATGTATCACTTACCAAATGATGTGAACTCTTCGCTCTAGCCTCGGCAATGGAAGAATAATACTTGACACGTAGTCAATCATGTCTTTCATTTGCTTATGTCTGCTATTTTTCATATGCATCTTTTCTAGTTGAATAAAGCCTAATTATCATAAGGTAAAGCGTTTTCTGTATCAATTTATACAACTAGAATTTTTTTCTATGAAATTATGCCTAAAAGCCCTAAAAGTGTTGTTGGAGTGTAAACGCCTGCACTAATTGTTAAAGCAAAGTTTAATGTACCTATTGTAAATATATTTTACTAAGGCATCTTTCTTACTCTGTGGTCAAAGTAAAGTTCATATCGTTGCATCATTAATTATTCAATATAATTGTAATCCGCTGTAAATCCGCTCTTTTTATTTCATCAGGTTATTGGTCCAGCAATGCCTGCCGCGTAAAATTGTTATCTCGCAAAATCGTAAAGTATAAATACAAAAAGTAAAAATCGGTAAAAAGCCACGTTCATAACCTCACTTTTGTCGCGACCGCGAGTGCATTCTTTTTCAGCAAAAAGACAAAGAATATAGTAAGTTGTCTGAAAAGAATAAGAAAACGATGGGATCCAACACATTTTCAATACCCAAGCTCATGGGAAGAGAAAATTTCACGGATTGGAAATTTGCCATGGAAGCATACCTTCAGCATGATGAGTTGTGGGATTGTGTAGCCGGAACATGTAAAGAAGCAACAAAAAGTTGTAAAAAAGATATAAAGGCTAAGACAAGAATAATACTGTTATTGGACCCACAGTTATATGTTCATGTACAGTCTGTGGAGACGGCCAAAGAGGTTTGGGAATGCCTTGAAAGTGCTTTCCAAGACAGTGGATTAACAAGAAAGGTTGGGCTTTTAAGAGACCTCATAAATACGAATTTAGAATCAAGTTCATCAGTTGAGGACTACGTCAATAAAATTATGACGGCGGCCCACAAATTGAAAAACATAAATTTTGATGTAGACGATGAGTGGCTAGGTACTTTAATGCTGGCTGGTTTGCCTGAAATGTATAAGCCAATGATAATGGGCTTGGAAAGTTCTGGAGTGACAATAAGTGCAGATTTAGTTAAAAACAAGTTGTTACAAGAGGTAAAACAATCTGACACTACCGCGTTTTACTCAAACTCAAAAAAATATAATCAGCCCAAAGAGTACCAGCAAAAAACAGAACTAAAAGGCCCTAGATGTTTTCATTGTAATAAATATGGGCATCTGAGCAAGAACTGCTGGCACAAAAAAGAGGAAACTGATAATAATACTGGATATGTAGCTGCGTTTTCAGCAACCCAGAAAAATGACTCCGCTGGCTGGTATGTAGATAGTGGCGCATCCATGCATATAACTATGCACCGGGATTGGCTCACTGACATTAAGGCTCCACCTGTACCGTTTATAAGAATAGCCGACAACAAAGAAATAAGAGTTGAATGCTGTGGTACTGTGGCTATAAAAGTACTAGCAAAAGATGGCAGCACCGAGGCAATACAGGTGAGACATGTGTTGTATGTACCAGAAATGTCAACTAATTTATTATCAGTCTGTAAAATCATAAAAAATGGTTATAAAATGGAATTCAATCATGATGGTTGCTTTATAAAAAATAAAAGTGGACTCCAGGTGGCCTATGCCATGCCGATGAATAACACTTATAAGTTACATACTTACCGAAGTGGAGAAACAATGGCAGTGACCACAGCAGACACTAAGTGTATTAATGAGAAGTTATCTCCGCTGGAAGGAAATTTTAAACGTACCTCTTGCCTGGAAGGGAAGAAATCTAGAACCAGGCAACCGTTGAATTATGAAGGCTCCCGGGCAGGTGGTCTGCCAGAGCCAATCCGCACCGTTTCATGTGGACCGTTGGAGACTCAGTCTCTTGGAGGTGCTATTCTTACCAAAAGATGACTACCTACACTATCTTATTTTACTAAAATAAAAAGGCAACTAAAGTATTGAAAAGAACACAGCAGAAATAGAAATATACAGAAAATGGAAATAATTAATGTAACTAAAAATGTAAGAAAAAGAAATTAGAAAGAAAATACAAAATAAATAGAATATTTAAGAAAATTGAAATATTATACCTACATATAAAATAATAAGAAGTAAAACTATGGAAGAAAATAAATAAAATAAAAAATAGATAAAAAAGAATGAATAATAAATTATACCTACCTACCTGGTATGATGATGATTATTGAAAGCAGAAAAAATACCTAATATCTGAAACACAAAAAGAAGAAAAGAAATACAAAAGGAAAGTGTAATATGAAACAGAAACTATAGAGATGTACCTAAATGCAACAATCAAGAAACTTACATTATTGTACGAAAAATAAACAAGAAAGTATTGTTGGTCATTGTTATGCTGATGGGCAAATGAAACTGAAGATCCTGCACAGGATATATTTATCTATTTCAGGTTTTTCAGGCAATGTGATGTACCACTTTCATAGCAAGCACATAGACGTCCGGTACAACTTCGTACGAGAGAAAGTAGCTACGAGACTAATTTCTGTACAGTATACAAGCACTCAAGAAATGGTTGCCGACGCATTAACCAAGGGACTCCATCGACCGAAGCATGAAGTTTTCACCAACGCCATGGGCTTAAGACGTTTGCGTTTAGGAGAGGATGTTGGAGTGTAAACGCCTGCACTAATTGTTAAAGCAAAGTTTAATGTACCTATTGTAAATATATTTTACTAAGGCATCTTTCTTACTCTGTGGTCAAAGTAAAGTTCATATCGTTGCATCATTAATTATTCAATATAATTGTAATCCGCTGTAAATCCGCTCTTTTTATTTCATCAAGTGTTAAAACTGAAGACACGAAACACACGGTCATGTCGTCGACGATCTCTCGCTTTCTTCATCCAGAGCGATTCGATGTGGAGCCTTCGATGATTGGCTCCGACCTAAAATGGACGCATTTGCGATTTTCATTTGAAAACTTTCTTTCGGAAGAGATCAGCTCCGTGACCGAAGAGGTAAAGTACAAACTTCTCTTGAATCACATTTCACCGACAATATTTAACTTCATACGAGAGTGCGACAAGTATACCGAAGCTACCAAAGTACTAAACAATACTTATGAGAAAAGATGAAATATCACCTTAGCTCGGCATCGTCTTACTGCCAGAAAACAGCAGCCTGGAGAAACTGTAGCTGAATATTCGAGAGCTCTTACCTTACTTGCTCACGATTGTCATTTTAAAGCAGTCACAGCCGAAGATCACCAAAATTAAACTATTCGTGGAGCTCTTATCGCAGGGTTGACTTCTACTCGTAATAAAATAAGAGAACAATTACTAGAAAAATGTACTATGACTTTAGACAAAACACTAAATTTAGCCATTTCTCTCGAAAGTGCAGAAAGCACCTCTCATATAATAGAGTCCAATACCAGCCCTATCTCCTTTAACGCTATATCTGAACCAACTACGCAAGAGCCTCCACTACAACAAAACTTAGCAGCCACGAATTCTGCAAATCAACGTCGTAAATGTTTCTGTTAGAGAAAAGAGGTTACAATTGTTGACAGACTGGCTGGTATGAAAAGATGATGGATGCTTGAATTGAGAATGAAAGATTCCGTCTTGTCATCTGTGAAAAATATCTTTGATGTGTTTGTTTATATAATTTTGAGAAAATTAAAATAGTGATACTTATTTATTGTGTGTACAAGCCGTCCAGCCGTGCCACCTTGTACCAGGCACGAGTGTGGACGACAACTGCGGTGCGGGGTGCGGGAGGCGCGACGTCGGCCCTCTACAAAACCAGCTGCAGCCCCGACGCGCACACATTGGATCTCGCCTGTCGCGTCGAGGAGGTCAGATCCAGTCCGCGCACTTTTTCTGACTACCCACATTCGGTAGATATTACCTCGCGGTGGGTATTCTGGGTTGTTTACATGACGTGAGGAGCCCGGATACCCACAAACCGCGTACGACTCGCCCACCTGCCCCCAGCCCTCTTGGGGGTAGGCTTTGTCTACGTGTGGACGCGACACCCAGCACGCTGCCTTTCAGGGAGACATGACTCCCCCCGCCTCCATCGCGAAGGTCAAGAAGCGACCGAGGACACCCCGCAATGTTGCCCAGGCCTTCTACCTTCGGGAAGAATACGCCAACGAGCGCGCCGCAAAGGCGCCCGCCTCGCCGCCGCTTCACCGCACCCCGACGAAACCCCCCGCAACCGCGGGCCCCCGACAGCCGCCTCCGTGGGCCATCCAGCCCACGCCACTAGTAACCTACAAGCCGCCGACGCAGGTCCCATGGCGTGACCCGCGCCTTGAAAGGAGGGATAGGCCCCCGGCCTCCCCCCCCACCCCGCAACCGGCACCCCGCCGGCTCACACCGTCGCCGCAGTCCGCGCCCCAAGCGATGGACCAAACGACGCCGCCGCCGTCCACATCGACGGCCCCCGCACCGTCGCAGCCACTTCCCCCGCCCCCCGCCTCATATGCGGGTGTAACCGCCGCCGCCAAGCCCCGCTCACCGTTCCCTTCCCCGGTGACGCAGCAGACGGCCCCAACCACGCAGCCAGCCGCAGGACAGTCCCGGTCGGCGCGGAAGCCACCGCCCATCGTAGTGGACAGCTTCCCCGACTGGCCCCACCATCTTCGCGCGCTCAAGGAGCAGCTGGGCCATGCGCCGAACGTGCGTCCCTATGGCAAGGGGATGCGCTTTCTGGCGCAAACCGAAGCTGAGTTCCGGGTCTACCAGCGCTACCTCACCGCGCTGGAGGGGCAGACCGGGCTCTCTTGGTTCGCCTACGCGCCCAAAGCCGAGAAGCCGCTGAAGGTCGCGATCCGCGGCCTGCCAGCTGATACACGCCCGGAGGACATCGTCGCCGAGCTACGCCGCCTGGGTTACGAGCCAGAATTCGTGCGCCCCATCCGTGCCCGCCAAGGACGCCCTGGGTGCATCCACTTCGCCCAGCTTACTTACACGCCAAACCTCACCCCGAGCATTTACGCAGTGAGCGAGCTCCTGTGTGTGCCCGGCGTGAAGATCGAGGGATGGCGTGGGAAGCAGAGAGTCCCGCAGTGCCACCGGTGCCAGCTGTTCCGACACAGCTCGCACAATTGCCACCGGCGGCAAGCCTGCGTCTGCTGCGGCGAGGAGCACCCGGCGAAGGAGTGCCCACGCCCACGCACCGAGCCCGCCACCTGCGCGAACTGCGGGAAGGCCCACCCGGCGAACAGCCTCGCGTGCGCAATCCTGCGCCGCGAGGTTCGCAACAAGAAAGCCGGCACCGCACCGCGAACATCCACCCAGCCCACAACATCGGCCAGGGTCGTCGCCGAGCCCACGGGAGAGTCGAACGCGCCGGGGTCACTTATGGCCTCCGCGAACGAGCCCGGTGGGCCGGTCAGGAAGAGGAGGGGAAGGAGGAGGAGGAAGGGAACCGCCTCCGCCACTCCAGCCGCCGCCGCCGCCACTGCAGCCGGCCCCACCCAGTCACAGCCAGCGCCTTCGAAAGCGGTCGCCGCCCCGCACACTGCCGGGAAGAAGGCGAAGCTGACGAAGACACCTTCCAGCACAGCTGCCACATCCACAGCGAATCAGATGCCCCAGGAAGCGGTCACCGCCCCACAAGACGTGGGCAAGATGGTGAAGCACCCGGGGGCAACCTCTAGTAAAGCTGCCGACGCCATTGACCTCGCCATCGAGCTCCTGCTCTCCGTCCTCAAGGCCGTGAGGGCAGGCACCGACCCGGCGGCGATAGTCACGGAGGGTGTCTCCATCCTGACTCGCATGAGGACAGGATGCTGAGGCCCCTCCCCTCCACACCAGGCAGCCCACGTCCACTACTCCACGTCGAGTAGTCAGGACTGTGGGCCCCTACCACCAGCCCCCAACCACGACGTGCGCAGTGCGCGCGCGCCGCGCAAGCGTGCCGACGCCGCACCGCGCCCGCCCACCTCCGACGAAGAGAAGCCGCCGCTGGCTCGTAGGCGCTCACTAGGCCTCCCCCAACGGGGAATCACCTGGTGGGCTGCCTCGCCGCGGCGTGAAGACTTGACCGGACATAGGCCCCTCGGGAGGCCGCCCCCGTGACACGCCTGTTGCTGCAGGCGTCGATAGAAACCAGCCTCAGTGGCCCCAGGCCAGAAAGGCTCTCCCCGCTGCAGCTGCGCTGCAGCGAGAAGAACCCACAAGCGCGCACACATTCTACCGGCCTTCTAAGGCTCGTATCGACGCCAACTATATCACGCGCGCGCTTCTCTAATCATTAAGTAGAATTGTCAATATAATTACTTCTTTTGTAATTTTACATCTTTTATTTCTCTTGTGTGCCTCGCGCACATAATTTGGCGCCCCCGGGTGGGCCGCAGTCATCGAATATTTCGTCGCGATATTGCGCTGCGCAGGCCTCGCGCGCGCCGCCATTTTGCCACGCAACATATCTCCACTCCGTCGAGCTGATTTCAAGACCCGAGTGAAGATCATCAGCAAGAGATTTGCGGCCATCCACACGAAAACGGTAACTTCGCGTCAAGCCCGACAAGTGAGAACCACAGAGGAAGCCCGTTCCGGCCCTGGTCGTCCGCCGCCACGTGTTTGCGTGGCCCCCAGTCAACCGAAACCGGGTCATCATCGCCTCGCATCGTTCATCACCTGTTCAAGGGGAGTGCCGTGAGCTTACCTTTCTTTTCCTTCCTTTTTCCTGCTTAAATTTTTGCAAATTTAGTCGATTGAGCTCTTCATAACGCGCGTGTTGCCTACCTACCTACGTCTTTTTTCATCATAATTTTATTGCTTCTTTTCATCATATCATCATACATCCTCATCATATTGCATATTTTTGTCCAAATTTTGCTCTAAACACGCAACATCATTCATACCTTTTCATCAATAAGTGGCTATCTTCTTCTTCTTTATAACGCTGCTAAGAACTTACACGTTTTCGGCGTTTCTAGAAGGTAGCTACATTATATGCTATCTCTTCATACCACGCTGCTAAGCACTACTTTGCTTTCAGCGCTTCTTTAAGATAGCTACATCGTATAAATACATCGCATCATACCTACATTCACACAATCGCATAATAAATACTTCATAATAATTTTGTTCAAATAAATTTGCATCTTTGCTTGTTATACACAATTTTTATTCCAATTTAAATTTCCATTTGCCGGTACATACCGTAAAATTTCCTCTTAAAGGTTTACCTTTACTGCCTACAATAATTTCCTATTTGTAGAAGCATACTATCCTTATTTCAAAACAATTTAACTCGAATATTGTGCTAATATTGCGCATCATTTAAATACACGACTGTTCACGCCTTGCTTATCTGCGCATTCCAGTCCGATCACGCGCCCGCTGCGTGACCTTCCCGTGCGCCGGCCGGCTCCGTCCGAGCGCTACCTACCTACTTCGCCTCGCTGCTGCTTGCCGCGCTTATTTCGCACGTGTCAGCCGGCTTGCTGACGCTGCGTCGTACTAGCAGAAATAAGGGGCGTAAGCCGTTTTTCCAATAATAACTTATAACATAATAATTTTTTCTTGCCTTTATTATAATTTATGACCCAACTGCAACACTTCTTAATATTTTTTTGCCTTTTGTGCTAAATTTAGATTTAAAAAATGGGAACAAAGGACGAGGAAGTAATTGATGATAATCAAAGCGATGATTATGCCACTCTCAAAACAAAGAGAAGCTCGATTAAAGGCCAGATCACTCGCTTCGATAACTTTCTTAAGCAACTTCAAAATCGCGATTTAACGCCAATTGAAGTTAATGAATTAAATTTAAAATTAGACAAACTTTTGGAGTTGGGACATAAATTTGACAACATTCAGTCTAGCATGGAAGTTCTGAATGCAGAACGCCTAAACGACGAACTTACAGAAAGAGAAGAAATAGAGCGCAACTTGCATCGTTGCATAGCTGTCGCGCAGAACCTTCTGGAAACTTCCAAGCCTAAGGAGCACTTTTCTGATGATAAAAGTGCTAAGTCTAGCTCCAGCCGGTCTTGCTGTCATCATGACACAACCGGATTTAAGTTGCCACTAATAAAAATAAATAAATATGATGGTTCCTTTTTTAAATGGTTGGAATTTAAGGAGACGTATGAGTCCCTGATTCATAATAATGACAGAATGCCAGACATTCATAAATTTCATTATCTTACAAACCTGCTAGAAGGTGAGTCTGCACGTGTCATTTCCAACTTGGAAGTCTCCAGTAGCAATTTTTTACAAACAAGCGTGGGAACTTCTGTGCAACAGGTATGGCAATAAACGTCAACTTACTAGCAATCATCTTAATTCTTTATTTAGCATCGAGCCTATTCAGCGTGAGTCTGACAAGGCACTAAGGTATCTAAATGATCACATCACAAAAAATTTAAGGGCTCTTCATACACTAGGACAGCCCACTGATCACTGGGACACCCTAATAATACACATGGCCACTGAGAAGCTAGACTCTGTCACGCGTACAAAATGGGAGGAATATCGTAATGATTTATTATCAGATATACCTACTCTTGAAAACTTTAAGGGGTTTCTGCAATCTCGTGCCGATGTATTGGAGGCATTGTACAGGTCTAGGAATAAACAAAGTAAAGCCGGGTCACGAATTAGCAATCAAGCCACGGGTTCTCAGACACATACTTTTACAGTTTCAGGAAATGATCGCACTCCGAGGCCGTGCGCCGTCTGCCAGGGAAAGCATCGAATCTTCGACTGCATCGTATTCAAGGCCCTGTCAGTTGACGAAAAGTGGGAGCAGGCCAGGAAGCTTAAGCTGTGTCTCAATTGCTTGCGACCAGACCACGATGCATCACATTGCCGGCTCGGCGGTTGCCGTGTGTGTAAGAGGCGACATAACACTGTACTACACAAACACATAGACACTACTGATACAACTTCATCGCACACTTCATCCAACTCTAATCCTGCGAACAACCATAATAAAGAAGGAAGCCAAGAGCAAGCCTCTCCCTCTTCTTCTTCTTCCTTCTCCACTGTCATGAATACAACTTCTTCTACCGAAGTTCTTCTCTCCACAGCCTTAATTGATGTAGTTAATCCTCTTAATAATAAGGTTGAAACCGTAAGGGCACTTCTTGACAGCGGAAGCCAGTCTTCTTTTATAACGAATAGCCTTAAAATGCGACTTCAACTGGCTTCTGCCCCTTCTACTGCCACTTCTGTTTTAGGTATAGGTGACACATCACTTGATGTCATTCCCGAACGCTGTTCTGCGACTATCAGGTCAAGGCAAGGCACATACTCGCAAACACAGCACTTCTTAGTACTGCCTCATATCACAGGCAACATTCCTAAGCGTCATATACATCATAACTTGCAAATACCATCATCTATCAAACTTGCAGACCCTACTTTCGATCGACCGTCTCAGATTGACGTGCTCTTAGGAGCCGACGTCTTTTGGAGCCTTATCGGCACAGAAACACGTCCTTTAGGCAGCAAGCAGCCTATTCTTCATAATTCGCATCTTGGTTGGTTATTAGCTGGTCCGCTATTATCAACCAATCCTAGCACAAAAAAGGATTCTTACATATCCTGCAACTTCGTCACTCATGATGATATGGACCTTAACTCACAGTTACCCAAATTCTGGGAATATGAAGATTTTCCCTCCCCTCAGAAGCATCAGCCTATTAACACTGAGTCGGAAAGGCACTTCACTGAAAATACCTATAGGCAAGAAGACGGTAGGTTTTGTGTCAGACTGCCATTAATAGATTCCCCTGACTGCCTGGGTGATTCTTATTATTTAGCTAAAAAAAGGTTCCTTGCCTTAGAAAGGCGTCTAGACAAAAGGCCGGAACTTAAAGCTTCTTACTCTGCCTTCATTAATGAGTATCGAGAGTTAGGTCATCTTTCTGAAGCAGCTGTTCAGCGTCCCATCACTTCCTTCTTCTTGCCACATCATCCCGTAATAAAAGAAAGTAGTGAATCCAGTAGGGTTCGCGTAGTATTCGACGCATCGGCGCAGACTTCTTCTGGCTTCTCCATCAATGACCTACAGATGGTTGGTCCCAACATTCAAGATTCGCTGTTCAACATTCTATTAAGATTTCGTCATTATAAATATGTATTGTCAGGAGACATAGAAAAGCAATACAGGCAGATTACTATGAACGAGTTAGATCGAGAATTACAGCTTATTTTATGGCGCGAGAACGAACATCTTCCTATCCGTTCCCTCAGACTTAATACTGTAACTTACGGATTTGCAAGTGCTAGTTTTTTAGCTGCTCGCTGTCTATGGCAGCTTGCAGAGGAAACCGATAACCCTCTTATAAAAAACATCATACGTAACGACTTTTACTGTGATGATTTATTAACAGGAGCTGACACAGAGACTGACTTGCTTCATATTAAAGGGTCAGTCTCATGCTCTCTAAATTCAGGCTGCTTTAATTTGCGAAAATATCGCTCCAATTCTCAAGTAGTCATAGATTCAGAATCAAAAAATACGGAGAATAACAATTTAGCACTCAGCCAATCTCACCACACATTAGGTTTAGGATGGAATCCCAACAAAGACATCCTTCATTTTGACATAGATGACACAAAACTGTCAAGCACTGTCACCAAACGCATCATCTTATCTACAACATTTAAAATATTCGATCGCTTAGGCCTTCTCACATTGTGCACTGTCAAGCCGAAAATTCTTTTGCAAACACTTTGGTCTCTCAAGCTTGATTGGGATGACTCGGTCCCCCCTGAAATCCAACGGGTGTGGGCCAAATTTATCGATAACATAAAATACCTAAAGCTGCTTACTGTGCCTAGGAACATACTTTGCGATTCACCTACCCTAATTGAATTACACACCTTTAGTGATGTATCTCAAGCAGCCTATGGAGCTTGCATATATATTAAGTCTTTACCTACGTCAGGTCAAAAGGCACATGTTAACCTCTTATGCGCGAAATCTCGCGTCGCTTCAAAAAAGCTCACCTCTATCCCGCGTTTAGAACTCTCTGCAGCTCACCTTGCTGCTCGTCTCAGTGAAACAGTTCGTTCTGCTCTTAGAAAGCCGATCGCACGCTGCGTCTATTGGACTGATTCTAGTGTCGTTCTAGCGTGGCTTAAAATGTGTCCATCAAAATTAAAAACATACGTGGCTAATAGGGTGGCATCTATTCATGAAATAACTGAAGCATCTGCTTGGCATTACGTCCCTACCGCGTTAAATCCCGCAGACTTAGCTTCGCGCGGCGTAGATCCGCAGCATGTCATGGCACAAAACTCATGGTGGCATGGCCCTCACTTCCTTCACGAACCAGAAGAAAAATGGCCGACCTTGCACAAAGAAGATGAAGTGAAAGTCATACCTGAAACCAAAAAATCGGTTACATCTCTACTCGTAGACACAAGCCAACCTCCGGCTGTAATTGACTTTGATAGATTTTCTAGCTTGAACAAGATAAAGCGAGTCATGGCATATGTGCTTCGCTTTATTGATAATAAATGCAAAAAACAAAAACGTAATGGTCCTTTTTCCGTTAGTGAATTAGAAAGGTCTACACAAGTTCTTCTACATCTCTCGCAACAACAATCATTTTATACAGAACTTAAAGCACTCGATAATAAAACTCTAAGTCGAAAATCGAAGATCGCTTCTTTATCCCCTTTTATTGACTCTCAGGGACTCCTGAGAGTGGGGGGCAGGCTTCATAAGTCTGACTTAGACTTTTCTACTAAACATCCTGTTCTTTTATGTTCTAAACACGAACTCACAAAGTTAATATTCTCAAATGAACACACTCGCCTCTTACACGCAGGGCCGCAGTTGTTGTTGTCGTCTGTTCGTGAGCAGTACTGGCCTATAGGAGGTAGGGACCTGGCACGACGCACGGCTCGCGGATGTGTGATGTGAAAATCATGGCAACATGCGGTAGAGACGGACGTGTCTACTGCATAGTTAATTTGTAATAAATTAATTCTAATAGCAAAAATCGTGTAACTGTGTCAACGCCATCTCAGCACTTTTGCACTCGGTAACTTCATGTGTTTGTGACTTAAGCGCGTTATCTATTATAACTCATTTATATAAAACATGCCAAAATGAATGTGAACCCACAAAATTTGGACAGACCGAGAAGCTCCAGCGGTACGCATGGAGAATCACCACAGCCCCTTGGATCCGCCAGGAGCGCGATCTCGACCCCTGAAGTTCAGAAGTGGATAGCTACGATCGAGCAGTGTTTGAATGACATTTGTGTGATCTCAGGCGATAGCAAGATGAACACCGAGCAGAAGTTAAAAATAAGCAACATTGCGAGGACTGTACAAGTTGGTATAGGCCAGATGGCTGTGCAATACCAGTCAATTAAACAGAGATACTTTACTGCCACTGACATTATTGAGATTTTGAAAGAAAAAGCCGATATATCAGAACAAATAAAAGACCTTAAAGAGCACGTGCAGAGTTCACCGAAGTTCTCGCCCTCAAACCTATCATTCGCCGATATGGTAAGAACAGGAAGCCAGCCCCTCGTCCGCCCACCGACCACAAGCAGCGTAACAATCTACCCGGCCGATAAAGATATAACTAGTGAGGACACGAAAAAACTAGTACAAAATCTAATTAAGCCCGATGAACTAAAGTTGCATATCCGTGGAATAAGAAAAACTAAAAACGGAGGCGTTATTATCAGCTCAGAAAGAAAGGACGACCTTGAAAAGCTAAAAGGATCCAAACAGCTCATTAATTCAGGACTCAAAGTACAGGAAACCTCGAAAAAGCTTCCGAAAGTTATAGTCCTGGCCGTCCCTTCAAACATAACCGAAAATGAGGCATTAGATTGCATTTATGAGCAGAACATTGTGGATAAGCATCCCAGCCTGAATAAGGATCAATTTCTTAGCTCTATCAAATTGAGCCATAAATCGGGTAAGAAAAATGCCTCTACGTGCAATTTTATTTTTGAACTCACACCCAATCTTAGGAGAACGCTCATTAATCAGCAGCGCGTTTTTATTAACTGGACATCCTGCCCCGTAAGAGACTACACCACTGTGACCCGCTGTTATAAATGTCAGCAGTACGGACACTCAGCGAAGTACTGCAAGGACGAGCACACCACGTGCGGCCACTGTGGCAACACTGATCACTCGATAAAGGAGTGCCCTAAAAAAATCTGAACCCGCAAAGTGCGCCACCTGCCTGCGCTTCAAAAAACCCTGTGAGCACAAAACTGGAGATGAGCAGTGCCCAGCTAGGAAGAGCGCTGAAGCCAGACTTATAAGTACTATTGATTATGAAGGCGCTTAGCGCCGCAGCCTCATGACCGTCATAAAGCTTGAGGACCAACCAGATGCTGACTTGTATGGGACCAATTTCAATACTTTTGTCAAACTATGTTTGGTTTATCTTAACAGATTTTGACTTATTTAATAATCAATACTTTACATTGTAGACTATTGTTATATACTGACTTTTATAGTGTTTTGGCTATTGCTGTTAACTATAATTGTGATTGAAATAAATAAATAAAATAACTGACAATATTGCCCAGGAAGTATAAAAGCTGTCTGTCCGTATAAACCCTAATTTGTGATCCAGATAAATGCGCCATGAAAAGACACGGATATAAGGTGTAGGTCATGACATAGAATTAGATTATGGACCGTCATCAAAAGTAAAACTACTTCACTGGGCTAACTTTAGTCGCCGGCACTGCAATTTATAGAAAACTCGGCTAATGCAAGCAACACAAAAAATTACGCAACAAATTCGTTCTTCGTGAATAAAGAATTTTTTGTAATTTAGAATTTTAAAACATGTTACTTATAACGTGACATACTTATTTTTAGTGCTATTAGATTATAAATATATTTTACTACCTTTATTAGTTAAAATTGTAATCTGCCTTTAGTTTTGTCAATGCCTAAGATACAAGTAAAATTTTTACTTAGTTTAGGCATTACAATGCTATTTGAGACCGAAATCTTTCCAATTTTGTAATATCTTGTATATTTTAGCCTAAGTAAATGAAAATTTGTAGACTGCACTATGGTAAAACAATGTCAAATATTATGGGTTCATTGCCTCAACAGCGCTTGATACCAGACTTTCCATTTTCTACTGTGGCAATGGATTTTGCAGGCCCCTTTCTCATTACAGATCGTCGTGGCCGTGGCTGTAAAATCACTAAATGCTATCTATGCCTTTTTATTTGTATGAGGTACAAATGTGTTCACTTAGAAGCCGTTAGTGAGTTATCTAAGGAAGCTTTCATACTATCTCTTCGCCGCTTCATATCGCGTAGGGGCAAGCCCAATGAAATATTTTGTGATAATGGTCGCAATTTTGTTGCAGCGGCAAAGGAAATAAGTGATCTTTTTAAACTGCATTCAGATTCCATGTCAGAATTCGCTGCTAATGAAAACATTAAATTCATCTTCTCTCCGGCTTACGCTCCTAATTTCAACGGCTATGCAGAGGCAGGCATTAAGTCTGCTAAATTTCATATTAAACGCATTCTAGGCAATACGCATCTCACCTTTGAAGAGCTTGCGTCTTTATTTGCACAAATTGAAGCAATCCTTAATAGTCGTCCTCTTTCCCCACTCTCCCCTTCTCCCAACGATTTCACCGCACTCACACCAGGGCACTTTCTCCTTGGCAGGCCATTGACCTCGCTGCCTGGGTCTTCTCTACTGGACGTCAACACCAAGAAGCTGGACCGTTACAAGATGATGGAGCAAATGAGACAGCATTTTTGGCATCGCTGGCAGAGAGAATACGTAGCAGAATTACAACAACGTTATAAATGGAAAACAAAGAGCAAAGACCTACAAGAAGGGGATCTGGTCATCATTAAAGAGGACAGTACACCTCCATTGCTGTGGCGCTTAGGACGAGTAGTCAAACTCTACCCTGGAACGGATGGAATATCCAGAGTCGCCGACATCAAGACAGCAAGAGGAGTCGTCAGGCGGGCACTCAATCGCATGTGCCTTCTCCATGATTCTTGAAAGCAACCCTGTGCTTTCAAGGGGGGGCAGTATGTACAAGCCGTCCAGCCGTGCCACCTTGTACCAGGCACGAGTGTGGACGACAACTGCGGTGCGGGGTGCGGGAGGCGCGACGTCGGCCCTCTACAAAACCAGCTGCAGCCCCGACGCGCACACATTCTACCGGCCTTCTAAGGCTCGTATCGACGCCAACTATATCACGCGCGCGCTTCTCTAATTATTAAGTAGAATTGTCAATATAATTACTTCTTTTGTAATTTTACATCTTTTATTTCTCTTGTGTGCCTCGCGCACATTGTGTTTTATGTCAATCTACTAATAAGCGTTATGCACTCTGCTCTGTGGATCATAAGGGTTCACATTTTCAACAGGTTAAGGGTAACCGCACCACGCAGTAAGTAGAGTGTGACATAAATAATGCAACAAAATGTGGAACCTCAAATAAGTATACCAGAGACGAGCACATCATCATCAACAATGGCACATGCTGGTTCGGGGCTAGGACTTCCGACAATTCAAGAAGCTTCAAGGGTGCAGCAACTTTGACACTTGGAAGTTTGACGTCGAATGTATTCTAGTGCATGACGATTTGTGGAAGTATGTAGAGAGTCCGCCAGCTACTGGAGACGCAGTTGCTAAGCGAGGTGATCAGAAGGCGCGCACCAAAATATGCCTTCTTATAGAGAGCCAGTGTAAGGTACACGTTCGCAAGGCTAAGACAGCGCATGAGACCTGGAATAATTTGAAAGCTGCTTATGAGGATAAAGGCATAAATAACCGATGTCGTTTATTATCGAAGCTAGTGAGCTTGAAGCTAAGCATGTTCCAGAGCATTACTGAATACGTGACAGAGCTAATGAGAGTAGCTAATCAGCTGTCAGATTTAGGTAAAGAGATCGATGTTGAACTGCTAGCAGCACTGATGCTGCAGGGCCTACCAGATGAGTATACGTCTATGAGACTGGCGTTGGAAAATACAAATACAGCTTTGACAACTGACTATGTCTAGACAAAACTTCTTCAAATAGATGAAACTAGAATTTGCACAAATCAGAACACTCCAGGCCCGAGTTCTGCGCTCAGTTCTACTTCAAAGAATAATAAGAAGTATGTTCGGAGGAACAAACAGAAGAAAACTGAACTGAAATGTTTTATTTGTGAAGGACCACACAAAGCTTGTGACTGTCCAAATAATACTATACGGCAGACCAAGACAGGTCACATGGCAACAGCGCTTACGATGGTAGAAGAAGAGAACTCAAATAATGACGATTGGATTCTTGATTCAGGAGCGTCTGCACATATGACCAGTAGGAGAGATTGGATGCAAAACTTTGTAAAGGTGGAAAGACGGGTAGAGGTGTGTTGCGCAAATGGAGGTAAGGTGTATGGAGAAGGATTTGGTACAGTGGGGTATGAATCTTCAGACATTACAGTAGGTAATGTTATGTATGTACCAGGTCTTGCATCTAACTTATTGAGTGTAAGTTGTATTGTAAATAAGGGCAAAGTGGTAGTATTTTCCAAAAAGGGCTGTGAGATTTTTAATGCTAATGAGTGTTCCCTAGAAGGCAAACCTTGTTTGACAGGAATTTTAAATAGAGGTGTCTATAAACTTAAAACTTCTTCACAGGCAAGTGCACTAGCTATCACAGTAAGCAACGAGATGGAGTTATGGCATAAAAGGTTGGCACATCTAGGAGTATGTAACCTCATTAAATTAAGGAATAGGCTAGCAGCTGGGGTAAGTTTTCAAACTTCTTCTAATCTAAAGCTAGATTGTGTAGCCTGTTTGATGGGTAAGCAAACCAGACAACCATTTGAGTGAAATAAGGCTATGAGAGCTAAGGAGCTCTTAGAGTTGGTACATTCAGATATTAGTGGACCTATGAGTGTTATGTCCATGGGTGGATTTAAATATTTTATAATATTTATCGATGATTATTCGCGTAAAACTTTTGTGTATTTTCTAAAAGAGAAAAGTGAAGCTTTTGAGAAAATAAAAGAGTTTAAGATTTTTGCCGAGACTCAAACCGGAAAGAAACTGAAGGTGTTGAGGACTGACAATGGACGTGAATATGTCAATAGAAGAGTTGATGATTTTCTGAAGAGTTGTGGCATTAAGCGCCAACTTACGATTGCATACACACCTGAGCAGAATGGTGTTGCCGAGCGTGCAAATCGCACCATTACTGAAAAAGCACGAACAATGCTGCAGGAAGCTGGACTCCCTGTTCGTTTTTGGGCAGAAGCAGTAAATACTGCAGTATATTTGAAAAATAGAAGCCCAACTGTAGCAGTGAAGAACATGACGCCAGAAGAGAAATGGAGTGGTCGAAAAGTAGACCTGCGTCATCTCAAGGTGTTCGGCTGCAGAGCTTTTAAACACATCCCCGATGAAAAGAGAACGAAGTGGGATGCAAAAAGTAAAGAGCTTATATTTGTGGGATACTGCGAAGAATCAAAAGGATACAGGCTGATTGATCCGAAAAATGGCGAGCTTCACAGAGCACGAGATGTGGTATTTTTCGAATGTCAATTTTACCACAAGGCTATTGAATCTGAAGAGAAAAAGGTTCCTGTAACCATCGATCTTGGAAACGATGAAGACATGCAACCAGAAACTGTTCAACCAGAGGAGACAGTGCAGGAAGAAAACTTGCTGTTAAATGATGATGATTATGTTGACGGAGGTCCTGAAGCTGAAACTTTGGAAGAGGAAGAACAGTGGCAATCGTTTGAAGAGAGATTGAATGAAACAGAAGCTGTACCGGAAGCAGTAGAGGAAAGAAGATACCCACTCAGAGATAGAAAACCTGTTCAGTATCCAGACCACATAACTTACCAAGCGACACTGGAACAGGATGATCCTATCACAGTTAAAGATGCATTATCTAGAAAGGATGCCAAGCAGTGGAGAGATGCGATCCAGGAGGAGCTGGATGCTTTAAAGAAAAATGGCACCTGGATTTTAGTGAAACCAGACCAAGCGAGCAACGTTGTTGATTCTAAATGGTTATTCAGAATCAAAAAGGAGGCGGGGAATAAAACTCGTTACAAGGCTCGATTGGTGGCACGTGGTTTCAGCCAGAGAAAGGGAATAGACTATGATGAAACTTTTTCACCGGTAGTTCGTCATAGTTCTCTGAGACTACTTATTGCTCTAGCAGCAAACCTTGGTCTTAGTGTTGATCACATGGACGTGAAAACAGCTTTCTTAAATGGAAGCCTTAATGAGAAAGTGTACATGCAACAACCACCCTGTTTTGAGGAAAAAGGAAAAGAAGACCATGTATGCCTGCTAAAGAAATCGCTTTATGGATTGAAGCAAGCACCGCGCGCATGGAATCTTAAGTTGAACACAGAGCTGGAGAGTCTCAACTTTAAACGATGCAAGAATGAATCCTGCGTATACACAAGGAAGAATGGAACAGAACTGATCATATTAGCGGTCTACGTGGATGATATTCTCATTTTCTACAATAACAAGAAAGAGATGCAGAAGGTCAAACAAGAGTTGATGACTAAATTCGAGATGAAGGATTTAGGAAAAGCTGAGTTGTTTCTTGGAATGAGAGTCAAGCAAATGAACGGTTACATCAAAATAGACCAAGAAGAATATGTGAATAAAGTGCTGCGCAGATTTAATATGGAAAACTGTAAGCCAGTTTCTACTCCAGCAGTGCCTGGACAGAGGTTTAATAAACCTAAAGAGCCATATACGCCCAATGCACACATACCTTACAGAGAGCTGTTAGGATCATTGATGTACATTGCGGTGTGTACAAGACCAGACATTGCACACTCAGTGAATTTTATGAGTCAGTTTAGTAACTGCTATGAAGATGTTCACTGGACTGCTGTTAAGAGGATTCTTAAGTATTTGAAAGGAACCAAGAGCATGGGACTCATATACTCTAAATATAATAGAGATATACTAGGTTATGCAGATGCTGACCATGCTGGGAATCCTATTGAAAGGAGATCATACTCCGGAAATGTTTTTAAGATGGCAAATGGAGCTATTTCATGGCAGAGCTCTAAGCAGAGAAGCATTGTTTTGTCAACGGCTGAAGCTGAATACATCAGCTTATCAGAAGCTACAAAGGAAGCCATTTTTGTCCGACGTTTTCTAAAGGAGATTATGGGTAAGGAGGAGCTGCCCATTGTTATACATACGGACAGTCAGTCCGCTATGGCAATAGCACAGAACCCGGTGCACCATCAACAGACGAAGCATGTTGATGTGCGTATCATTTTGTAAGAGAAGCTTTAGAAGAGGGAGCAATCTCACTTAGGTATTTAGAAACCAAGTGCATGATTGCTGATGCTTTAACAAAAGCAGTGCCAAGAGGGAAGCATGAGTTTTGTCGTAGCGAGATGGGTGTATGTTGATTTTATCTGTCCGTTAGTGAGTAAGTATGATCTGATGGAGTATGAATCAGGATAGCAAGTCTGATGGAAACAATTGAGGAGGAGTGTTAGAGAAAAGAGGTTACAATTGTTGACAGACTGGCTGGTATGAAAAGATGATGGATGCTTGAATTGAGAATGAAAGATTCCGTCTTGTCATCTGTGAAAAATATCTTTGATGTGTTTGTTTATATAATTTTGAGAAAATTAAAATAGTGATACTTATTTATTGTGTTTTATGTCAATCTACTAATAAGCGTTATGCACTCTGCTCTGTGGATCATAAGGGTTCACATTTTCAACAGTTTCTTCTGTGGTGGCAGTATTAATCAAAGGGTAAAATGCCCGGCCTTTAATGTAGTATGTCAATTATGCTCAAAAAAGGCCACTTTGCAAATGTTTGTCGTAGCTCTGCTCACACGAAACGCAACACAAATGCAGCTGTTACTTCGGAAGACAACTCTCAAGTCCTTAACTTATCGACTATTTCGGCCGCTTCGCCTTCAAGCTTACGCAAAGCCACTATACCTATAACTGTCAACAATTATCGAGCTGAAGCCTTAGTTGATACAGGCAGCTCTATCAGCTTTATTGACAACAACCTTGCACAAACAATGAAACTAAGGAGGCGGCCTTGCAGACAAGCCGTGAACCTCGCATCACTGAATCATGTCTCTTATGTCGATGGAATATGCTATACAACTATACAAATTGATCACCATATCTATAAACACCAGCCGTTACTTATTGTAATTAATCTCTGTGCGGATGTTATCATTGGACACGATTTATTAAAAAATAATTCTTCACTAGAACTTCAATTTGGAGGACAAAAGGAGCCACTAAAGATATGTAATGTAGTTGAGGCTACTGTACCACCAGCATCGGTCTTCACGAATTTATCGCCCGATATTAAGCCTATATCAATTCGCTCCCGCCGTCCGTATATCCCACGAGATTGAAAATTTATTAAAAGACAAGGTAATAGAGCCTAGCGTCTCTCCGTGGCGAGCACAGGTGCTTGTTGTTGGTGGAAACAACCACAGAAAACGACTGGTTATTGATTATTCGCAAACAATAAATCGATATACTGAATTAGATGCTTATCCTTTGCCGAGCATTGACTCTATGAAAAAAAAAAAGAAAAATAGTTTTATTTGATATTTTAGCAATAACATATACATAATTACATTTTGCCAAACTTTTTTAGTTTGTCGGCAAAAGTGTAAGCTCCTTTAAATCAAAATAAAATAATAGTAATTAAAATTTAAACAAATTAATCCAAAACAAATAAATACAAAATTTTAAATCTTACTAACTAATCAAATAAGCCTTAATTTACTAAAAATTTTTTTTCATTGATATTTTCCATTAGGTATTTTAAGACTTTATTTTTAAATAAACCTTTTGTTTCAGTCTTTAACATATTTAGGTATATCATTTAATAGTTATAATAGTATCATTTAATAGTTATAATAGTATATAATAATAGTAGTAATAGGATCCGATGCTCTGATGGCATGGTCGGCTTGTCATCCCGACGTACCTCTTCCCGCAGCTCCTCACTATCAGCGTTTGTGGGATGAGGTTGGGTGTAAGGCTATTGCTGCACAACTCCTGACTGGGGCTGTGGGGTCGGATGTGGCGAGACTACGGGCGGTATCGCGGTCAGAATCCGGAGCGTGGTTAAACGCGCTTCCATCACCCAACCTGGGCACGCATCTTGACAATGACTCCTTGCGGGTGGCGGTGGCTCTCCGCCTGGGCTGCGATGTATGCGAACCACATCGCTGCGTCTGTGGTACCATGGTGGAGGCCAATGGCCATCATGGGTTGAGCTGTTGTCGTTGTGCAGGTAGGTTTCCGCGTCACCACGCTCTCAACGATATCATCCGTAGAGCCCTCGTATCGGCGAATGTCCCTTGCGTGTTAGAGCCTCCTGGCTTGAGCCGCACAGATGGCAAGAGACCGGATGGTCTGACGCTGGTCCCGTGGCATAAAGGCAGATGCCTGCTATGGGATGCCACCTGCGTCAGTACTTTTGCGGCTTGCCATCTAGGCCAGACAACCCAGGCAGCAGGGGCAGCCGCTGAATCCGCAGCCTTAAAAAAGAGGGCCAAGTACGCCGACCTCTCCCGCCAATACGAATTCGTCCCGCTGGCTGTTGAGACGGCGGGTAGTTGGTGCGCGGAGGCACTGATCTTTGTCGGGCAGACAGGGCGTAGGCTGAAGGAGAGAGGTCTTGACCCCCGCTCCGGCTCGTTTCTTGTCCAGAGGTTGTCCATTGCGATACAGCGTGGTAATGCTAGTAGCGTGATGGGCATCTTTGGACCGGGTGCGACCTGGGGCGGTTTGTTTCATTGACTGTTTGTTTTTGTGTTTTTGTGTTGTAATTTAGTTGACATGTTTTTTATTTCAATAAATGATATATTCATTTTACACTATAATGACCTTTTAACAAGTTATAAAAGTAACATAATGCAACACCATTATATCAAGTTGACAGATTGAAAAAAAAAAAAAATTAATAGTTTAGGTATAACATATTTTCTGCACCTTTGACCAAAATAGTTATTAAATTTAGGGATCACTAAAGTTTTATTGTTCACTCTTCTTTGGGGTCTTGCTTTATACACTTTAAAATCTTCATAGTAAAACTGATCAACTAAAATGAAGTGTACAAACTTGTCATGTATGGGTAGCATTTTACATACCAAAAATAGTTCTTCATAATCACTAGCTTTACACTTGTCTTTAGGTTTTAAAAGTTCTTCCATAACTTCCCATCCCATAGCAAATAAGTGAATCAACCAATGCATAGTAGACAACATACATAGTGGCCCTATCCAGTATGTAGCTAAGGTGGCGCCACTTTACAAGTACTGTCCTTAATTTGTCACATAGAATATTTATATGCTTTTGCCATGAGAATTTGTTTTCTATTACCATACTTAAATATTTGTATTGTGGCACCACCTCCAGCTCGTCACATTGACATGCCGCTCGATATTGCTATTGTCTCGCAAGTCGCCAAATATAACTTTTTCAGTCAAATTGATTTGAAGAGTGCTTACCACCAGGTACCAATAGTTCCGAAAGAGAAAATTTACACCGCTTTTGAAGCTTGCGGTAATCTGTATCAATTTACTCGCATACCTTATTGAAGGGATCGAACAGGCTGCTTTAGCTAACTACATTGAGATAGCAGGCATTCCTACCCAAGAAAACGAAGATGCAGTTAAAATAGCCCAGAAAGTTGGGTCTTTATTGCAAGTTATAGGTAACAACAGCGCTCTTGTTCTCTCAGCTCGACGCCTACCCACACGGAAGGGGAAGACAAGGTCTATTCTCGTGCAGCTGATCGACGAGCTCTCCAAGTCCCAGTGGGTCACCGCAGGCCGTGCCGCCAGACTAGCTATCTCCAACGTGCTGCCAAATCTGACCGGGGAAGCTGCCGCACAAGATGTCTATGTCCGTGAAGCTCTTACCAGCCGCCTCAAGTACCTACTAGCGAAAGCTAAAACCGATCTTAAAGATAGCAAAAAGTTCCTATTCATCTGGAGTAAATATGGCAAGGTATTTGCTAGGAAATCTGAAAATTCTAAAATATTTTGGATCCGAAGCGAGAAGGACATTGATACACTAGCGAAAGAATAATAGCCTTACTTTTGCCTACCTACTGTTTTAATTTCTTTCTTATTTATTATAAAATGGATTTTTGCGTAGACAATGTTAAAGAAATTGTAGATTGCATTGATTTAAATCACTTCTCAAATCAATTACCGCAACAAAAAAGCAACAAAATCGTTTGTATTCACATTAATATAAACTCACTTCTAAAGTACTTTAGCAACCTAGAACAAATTGTTTACTCGTATAAAACTTCTGTAGTGGATATAGTTTTAATTACAGAGGCGAATGTATCAAGTAAAGTAAGCCATCTATTTAACTTGCAGGGCTATACAATGTTCACACAACTCAGAGAAAATAGGAAAGGCGGAGGAATTATTGCATATATTCACAACAAACACAAATTCTACCAATTGAAGTCCAAAACTGTTCACTTTGAGTGCCTTCTCGGCAAATTCGTATCACCTACCTATAACCTTGACTTGTGTGTGGTGTATAGGCCTCCAAGTAATAACAAACACTCGTTCCTAACCGAAATTGAACGCACACTATCATTTTCGCATGGAAATGACTTACTGGTGATAGGGGATATGAACATTAACCTCAAAATTAATGACTCTGTAACAAGGGCATACATGGACACAAATACACAATGAGCGGACACGGTCTTGTAAGCGGGATAGCGGCTTATACTAGAGTAGAAGTGAGAAAGGATGAGGTAACGAAAACCTGTCTTGATCATATCTTCGCGCGCTCCCGCTTACGAGATGTGTACTGCGCTGCACTCGCCATCAAACTGTCCGACCATATTAATCCAATTGACCGCTGTAGCACTCCTAGGTGGGTTCCATATACAGGCTGCTCCAAGTTACGTATTTAAAATAAATAATAAAATTTTGAGAAAAGAACTGGAGAATATCAATTGGGATCTACATAAAGAACTGAGTTGCCCACTTGCCATCTATAAATTACTAGCTGTTGCCCGCGGCTTTGCTCGCGTGGATTTCGTATTTATCTTGTTACCGGTTTTCCGAAGCAATGAGATATTTTCCCGTCATTTCGGGGTAATTTTAAACTAAGGAAAAACAGGACTAACCCTGCGCAAATCAATGAGTATAATTCAAGATCCAGCTGAATTTTATATAATATACAGACGTTACTCATAAATTACTCAGAACAGAGAATTTAGCAGCAGTATCCTAACAAATGTAAAGAGAGAGATGAGAGACACCTTTATGTAATATTTCAAAACAGAGCCAATTCGCAGAAGTAATTGAGAAAAACGAAAACCCTCTCCCTTTCTCTCCCTCTCCCCCTCCCTCTGTCTCTCCCTCTGTCTCTCCCCCTCCCCCTCCTCCCTCTCCCCCTGCCCCTTCCTCTCCCCCTCCTTCTCCCTTTTCATCACCCCCTCCCCCTCCCTCACTCCCTCCCTCTCCCCCTTCCCCTCCTTCTCCCTCTACCTGTACCTGTACCCCTCTACCTCTCTACCTCTCTACCTCTCTACCTCTCTACCTCTCTACCTCTCTACCTCTCTACCTCTCTACCTCTCTACCTCTCTACCTCTCTACCTCTCTACCTCTCTACCTCTCTACCTCACTACCAATCTACCTATCTACCTCTCTACCTCTCTACCTCTACCTCTACCTGTCCCTATCCCTGCCCCTATCCCTACCCCTTACGCCAATTTAACCGCTATCCCTAACATACAAATAACACCCATATTTATTTTTAGACATTTCAAACCTATCGCACCCCAACTCCATCCCCAGGGGGATGATGGTATTTCATGTCCACCACGTTGGATTTCAAAATTGTTGTAGTTTTCGTAATCAGCGACCCGATAAACCATACAAACGACACCCATATTGATTTTTAGACATTTCAAACCTATCGCACCCCAACTCCATCCCCAGGGGGATAATGGTATTTCACGTCCACCACGTTGGATTTCAAAATTGTTGTAGTTTTCGTAATAAGCGACCCGATAAACCATACAAACGACACCCATATTGATTTTTAGACATTTCAAACCTGTCGCACCCCAACTCCATCCCCAAGGGGATGATGGTATTTCACGTCCACCACGTTTGATTTCAAAATTGTTGTAGTTTTCGTAATCAGCGACCCGATAAACCATACAAACGATACCCATATTGGTTTTTAGACTTTTTTACCCCATTTCCCTTTTTTAGGGGTTGATTTTGGGGTGGAATTTCAATAACAGTGATGAACGTTGCATAGAATTACATCATTAATGCCTAAATAATAAATTATGTGGATTTTACTTTAAAAATAAAGAATTTTCAACTTCATCCCCCTTTTCACCCTTAAGGGTGTCGAATTTTCAAAAACCCTGAGACACGTAATTATTAATTTTTAGTCATCAGCCTATTTGAAGATTTTAACTTCAAAACTGACGGACTTTCATACAAATTTTCATCCCCTATTTTACCCCCTTAGGGGTGGAATTTTGTAAAACCCTTTCTTAGTGCACCCCTAGGCCTCATAAGGAACCTACATGCCAAATTTGGAGTCTCTAGTCCCAGTGGTTTGGGCTGTGCGTTGATATGTCAGTCAGTCAGTCAGTCAGTCAGTCAGTCACCTTCTTCTTTTATATATATAGATTAGACCAAAATCTCACTGATTGTTACCAAAGATCAACCTACCGGCAAAAAGTAAGTGTTTCGAAGCGAAATAAAGAACCGTGGGTCTTTGGTAAGGTATCGCGTGAATGCGAAAAAAGGGACACACTATTCTCTGAGTGGCTTAAAGACACAGAAAATAAAATAAAACGATTAGAATATAGTAAACAAAGAAATAAAACTAATAAATTAGTAGAAAAAGAGAGAAATAAATACTTAAAACAGAAAATATATACACATATAGGAGACATGAGGAAACTCTGGCAGATCCTTAACCAAATGTCAGGGAAAATATCTTCTTCAATTAATAATGTTATATGTAAAGCTTTCCAATCAATTAGTTCAGAAAAAAAAATTGCAGATTTATTTGCAACTAAATTTAAAAAAAATGTGCTAGATATAATTCCGAACTGTAATAAAAAAATACTTGATGAGACAACATATAGGAGACCACAGGACAGATCCATGTTATGCAAAAAGGCCACCGCAAAACAAATTCATAAAATTATTAGAAACACGAATAGCCACAAAGCTCCAGGGATGGATGGTGTACGGGCCATAGACGTCAAGGCCATAGCAGACAAAATTGCTTCTGTTATAGCTCACCTCATAAACACCAGTATAAATACAGGCGTTTACCCCGATGAGCTTAAGGTAGGCGTAGTGCGACCAATATTTAAGGGTGGGGATAGTAAAGACTGTTCTCAATACAGGCCCATCACTATGCTCCCCATTATTGACAAAATAGTTGAAAAATTCATCAGTACACAAATTCACGATTTCTACTCCAGCCATGGCATTCTATCAGCAAATCAGTTTGGGTTCCAGCCGAACAAAAGTACAACAATGTTATTATCAAGGTTCACTGATGAAATAAATAAGCACCTAAATGAGAAAAAGCATGTTTTAATTATTTTTATCTACACTCATGTCGTAATCTTTGAATTATAATTCAAAAAGTTGGTACATAAGGCTAAATATTACGCAGAGTATGCATAAAAAATTAAAAAGTTACCATTACGTAACGATTTTTGTATGAAAATTTTGCAAAGGTGTTACGTAATTTAACTTTTTAATCATAACATAACACTTGGATAAAATTCTTCTTGAACCTAAACCTTTTTAAAGAAGACTGAATATAAGGTCTTTTAGAGAGACGGTTATAAATGTAACAGTTTTTCTTAGTAGCTGTCAAATATTAGTAGCATATTTACAAAGTGTGCCTTATAAACAACCTATTATTTTGGAGCAGTTACAGTAGCAGTTACTATAGTTACAATTATTTTATCTGTAGTGGAAAATATGCGCGCGCAGCCTGAAATTAGAAGGAAATAAATATTAGATTTGCCGCCATTTTCAAATATTTACCTTTTTCAAGTTTTTTGTGCCCGTGAAAGTAATGTGAAAGTTTATTGAAAAAGAAGATAAAGTGGTGCAGTCAGGATACTGCAGTTACACCAGAAGATACTCAATAACTTATGATCTTCTCCCATATTAGTCTAGGACATTTTATGACATAATCTAAAATGAATTCGGAAAGAATGAAAATCGAAAAGAAAACCATGTCTTGTTAAGAAAATGTTCTGCTTGTATATTTCAAAGAAGACCTAGCGGATATATTAAGGCGGCTTCTTCAGACTCATATCAGAACTGTAATTATACATAATATAAGTTACCATTGTTGTTTACTTACTTTTGTTTAATTTTTATCATTTTTATAAGTAAAGAAACCTATTGCATGAGTGAAGATAAAGTAGTATACACAACTGCATATAATATGGTATTAAAACACTCGTTTGATGCTATTATCACATTCGGCTACGCCTCATGTGATAAACCCAAACTCGTGTTTTAATAACCTGTTTTATATGACAGTTGCATAAACTACTATAATTGACTACAGCAAAGCATTTGACACCTTACGTCACAATACCTTAATACAAAAATTGGACGATGCTGGAGTTCACGGTCCGGTCTTAGAATGGTGCAGAAACTACCTGCAAAATAGAACTCACCACGTTAAAATTGGTCAGGCCCTCAGCGATCCGGTTAAAGTGACGGAAGGAACTGCACAAGGTTCCGTCCTTGGCCCGCTTCACTATCTATCCTACGTGAATGATATGAACAATTGCGTAGATCAGTGTACCATCTATCAGTTCGCAGATGATACCTGCTTGATAGCTGCGGACAGAGATCTAAAAGCCGCGGAACGGGTGCTACAACACGACTTTGACCTAATCTGTCGATGGTTACACGACGCAGGACTCGTACTTAATGCCGATAAGACCAAACTGTTGCACGTACATTCCAATCAGTGCAGGACTGTTGCACCGGTGAAGATTGTAGGCCATAATCATCAATGCCTGCACTCCTATACAACTCCCATACAATGTGGGTGGATGCTTGCCGTTACAACAGGTTACCGAACAAAAATATCTGGGGCTGATAATTGACCATAACTTTAACTGGGGTCCTCACATTAATCTAGTCTGCAATAGGTCGTAACCTATATCACGTATGCTGTAATGGCAAAATTCTATATACTCCGAAACCGAGTACCATAATCAAATCAAATCAAATCAAAATCGTTTATTCATTGTTGGATATTAAAATCTCTTAATGACGTCAGCTAAACTACATCGCTTCACAAACAATGTGGCGCCAATTGTGGGAAAAAAAAGAAGCGACAATAAAAACCATATAATATCAAATTGGCTATGTACACGGCACTGGCTGAAAATATTATATCCTACGGGTTAAGCAGTTACGGTCAAACTTTTAAATCATATCTCGATCAGGCTTATTAGGCTTTTTTATCACAGGCTTGCCTAGTGTGGAGACCATGATTTAACCTGTTACTTTTTAAGTAGATAGTCCTCAAAAAGTGTGCAATGTTTTGTTTTGAAATCAATGTTATAAAATATGTTGTAACTTCTATGCACATTTGAATAAATAATTTTGTATTTGTATTATATATAAGCTCCAAGTAAGACTTCTTAAAATGATTATACCATATAATATTAAACAGACACTACAAACGGATGAAGAACTATTTAGATTTTGTAAAATACTACCAGTAAATATGAAATTCAAACTCCAAATTCTGAAAGAACAATTTTTTAGGACTGAAATTCAGCATCCAGTTTCTTATAAAAAACCTATAATAACGAGACAAGTGACCAACAACATACTAACGAAACCTACTTTTATAAATTACTATGGTAAACGAGTATCGGAGTATATTGTACCCGAACTAATTAACCAAATACCAAACAAAATTAGGAACAGTATCACACCAAATAATATAGCCTCAGTACTCAAACAAGAAATGTTCAAAAAACTTGATGCAGAGCTCAAATAAATCTTTTTTAAATCAACTCTTGACTGAGAAAATTGGAGCAGCCTGTTTGTACAGAGACATCAAACCGGTTTCTGGAGGAACACTGCGTGCAGAGCCCACTCGCTCGGCTATGTATGCAGCGTATAGATTGTCATTTATAGTGAGTTTTACACTTTGTTATTGATTATTTATCTTTTCGTGCTTTCGTTATAATTTATTTTGTATTAATCTTTGTGCAGATGAGGATAGCGTCGAGACAAACCTACATAGGTTTAACGGTGCTAGTTATAAGTTAGTTATAAGTTTATGTAATAAAGATCAATAAATAAAAAAAATAAAATAAAAAAAAAACCTTTTGGCGTAACAAATGGAGTCGCTGCATTCCAAAGAACTTTACACTATATTATTCATAATGAGAAACTGAACGCAACATTTGCTTATTTGGATGACGTCACTATTTGCGGGAAAGATAAACAGGATCATGACGAAAACCTACGCAAATTCATGGATGCCGCAGAAAAAATATAATCTTACATTGAACTTTGACAAATGTGTCTTTGCAACTGAATCTATCAACCTCCTTGGATATACAATTGATATAAATACAGTTAAACCTGACAAGTCTCGTTTGGAACCACTCATAAGTCTACCCATACCATCGGATGCGGCAAGCTTGAAAAGAGCCCTTGGTTTATTTGCACATTATTCGAAATGGATAGAAAATTTTTCTGCTAAAATCAAGCCACTACTGCAAACAGGTTTCCCATTATCTGATGACGCAGTCAACTGTTTCAATAAATTGAAAACTGATGTTACTAAATCTGCTTTAGTCGCTATAGACGAGAAAGAGACTTTTACTGTCGAAACGGACGCTTCAGAGTTTGCTATAGCTGCTACATTATCTCAAAAAGGACGCCCCGTAGCTTTCTTTTCACGTTCACTCAATAATTCTGAAAGACAACAACCATCAATTGAAAAAGAAGCCAGCGCCTTATTAGAAGCGCTACGCAAATGGCGCCATTATTTGATCGCAAGGCACTTTTTACTTGTTACAGACCAACAATCCGTATCTTTCATGTTAAATCAGAATCACACAAGTATAATAAAAAATGAAAAAATAGAGTGTTGGCGCCTAGAGTTATCATGCTATCATTATGACATCATACATAGACCCGGAAAACAAAATATTGCCGCCGATGCACTTTCACGGGTATGTGCACATATGAATATTGCTTCGAGTAAATTAACAGAACTACACAATTCCTTATGTCATCCAGGTATCACGAGGATGGTACACTGGGTTCGTACAAAGAATTTGCCTTACTCTATCGAAGAAATAAAAAGGATGACAGCAGCTTGCCCTGTGTGTGCTGAAATTAAACCTAGATTTGTCAAGAATGAGGGAAAACTCATTAAAGCCACAGCGCCCTTTGAAAGACTTAACATGGATTTTAAAGGTCCACTACCATCTAACACACGGAACCGTTACATTCTCACAATAATAGACGAGTATAGCCGTTTTCCCTTCGCCTTTGCCTGCAGAGATATGACAGCAGGAACGGTAATAAAATGTCTAAAAGAAATATTTTTTATCTTCGGCACGCCAGCATATATTCACTCCGACAGAGGCACTTCATTTTTATCGGACGAATTGAGAATTTTCCTGACTAATTTGGGAATCGCCTGCAGCCGAACTATTCCTTATAATCCAAGGGGAAACGGACTAGTTGAGCGTCTTAATGGAACACTCTGGAGAACAATTCAGTTGTTTTTGCGCTCAAAAAATCTGGGTAAAGCTAATTGGGAGGATGCGATACCAGTAGCACTCCATTCCATCAGATCTCTACTATCTACTGGGACGAATACGACACCACATGAAAGAATGTTTAATCATCCTAGACGTTCACTGAACGGTGAATCTATGCCAACATGGTTACTTTCACAGGGTCCGGTTCTTCGTATGAAGAAGCATGTGAGAAATTCTAAATATGATCCAGCTGTCGAAGAAGTAGAGCTCCTGCAAAGTAATCCGGATTACTCTTTCGTGAGGTTATCGGATGGCCGTGAAACATCTGTCTCAAACAGGTCTTTAGCTCCACTTCCAGTGGTTGAAGAACCTTCGTCAGAAGAAGATTATATGACTCCTGATACTGAAGAGGAAGCTATTGACAATGAAGGCCCGACTCAAGAAGGAACTGGGTTACGCCGGTCAACCCGAGAGCGCAGGTCGCCGGTGTATCTTCAGGATTATGATACCGGTTCGTTTTAAAAGGCCCAGGGTGAATTATGTGAACTCTTCGCTCTAGCCTCGGCAATGGAAGAATAATACTTGACACGTAGTCAATCATGTCTTTCATTTGCTTATATCTGCTATTTTTCCTATGCATGTTTTCTAGTTGAATCAAGCCTTATTATCATAAGGTAAAGCGTTTTCTGTATCACCAAACATAATATGCCTCGTATAATTGACGAATGCAAAATTATTATTTGCTAAACACCATATTCTTTCGTGGAATGCTCTTCGGACGTCAGGTTAATTTTCATTGAATCAGAGCTTACTTCTAATGTTGCCAGACAGACGATACAGTAATGCCTTGTTTTATTTGCAACGTATTTGCTACATATTTCTATCTTGCATCTCTATCGCTCTAGTGCTTTATGTCTATAGGATGTATTCAGCTAACGTTTTCAAATAGCTTTTCTGCAATAAATAAAATAAATCTTTCTCTAAAAAAATCGCAAGGGCAAGGCAACATGGTGCAACTGTTGTGACACAAAAATTCTTACTTTTAATCCAAAATAACCACCGTGAAGACCAAAAAAATAAAACAGATATTTAATAGAAATTTATGTGAGTACGTTCTTTCGAATATATAAGGTGAGGTAGATGTTTTTTGTTTTGAAGGTTATGTTATCTAATATTACTTGCTTGTCTCTAGATCGATAGAAGATGGATGAATATTCCCGTGAACCTTGCCCCTGGCGAATCCTTGATGACTCTGGCGGTGCCTTCATCATGGGCGCCATTGGCGGTGGTATATTCCACTCCATAAAAGGATTCAGAAACGCTCCAATAGGCTTCAGTAGGAAAATGGTATGAATCTTTTGTTATTGGGTTGTAAAAAACATCAATTCGAATGTTTGAAAATCTTTAATTCTGTAGCTTACATATATTACACATACTGGCTAATGTCCGGTCAAATTTTGGGCAGAATTTATGATATTGTATCTGGTTTCTAGACTCCGTGCAGTTATTTATGTTCCTGTTTTGCTAATGATAAACTCTGCAAATATTTTTAACTTATTACAGGTACTATGAAATGTTCTAATTTGTGATAATTATTAATTTCAGCTTGGCAGTTTAGCTGCAGTCAAAGAACGATCCCCCATTGTTGGAGGGAACTTTGCAGTTTGGGGAGGGATGTTTTCAACCATTGATTGTTCACTAGTATATCTTCGACAAAAGGAAGATCCTTGGAATTCTATCATGAGTGGGGCACTCACAGGCGGTATCCTCGCTGCTAGAAATGGTAAGACTTTTAATATTTGAAAATAAGATAAATTTTGTATGTACAAATTTCTAGTTTTGAGTTAATTTTAACCTACTGAGGACAGAGATGAGGTTGAGAGCAGTTAAACCTCACCACAAATCTGTGTAGATCTATTGCCAACCTTGAAAATAACAGCAAAATGTAAACTATAGATAAACTTAAAGCTTTGCTGAAATCTAGCATTACTGTTGGTACATGTTATTTATTGTTCATTTGCGCATTTACTTCAGTAAATAATGATAACAACAAAAATAAAAAACTACATTGATATATAAGAATTAGTGATGTCGATGAGGTGTCTAAAGTAAATAAGATCCGTTTAAAAACATAGTCATCGAATTGGCTGTGCTCTTCCATTAAGCTTCTTGTGTTCCTTCAGGTGTTCCAGCGATGGCAGGCAGTGCTCTTGTTGGTGGTATCCTGTTGGCCCTGATCGAAGGCATCGGAATAATGTTCACACGGTTATCAGCAGAACAGTTCAAGCCACAGCAGCCCATATTCGAAGATCCTTCAGTACTTGGACAAACTCAGGGCCAGGGCCAGTCATTTCAATAATCTCCATTTTAACAGGGAATAATATAATGTCATTTGAAAGTTAGGTTAAGATTGTAATACAGGGTGTAAAGGACTGTGTACTGAAAACTGTAAGGGCGTGCACAGTCAACGAAACTGAACAACTTTCCCAAAGAAACATTTCTGGTAATTGAAAAAAAAAATTGACCTCTCCATACAAAACGTTCGACCAGAGTGAGCAATTTGTATGAAGAGTTAAATTTTTTTTTTCATTTCCCAGAAATGTTTCTTTGGGAAAGTTGTTCAGTTTCATTGACTGAACATGCCCTTTCAGTTTTCGGTACACCGTCCCTTACACCCTGTAATAATTGGCTGCTTATAACCTCGAGTTAATTTTACAGCTCACCTTTGGTAATCACCAATATATCTGAGAATCTGTTTTTAAGTTCCTTTTTAGTATATAATTGATAATCATTGATTTCATGACCTAATTTTCGAATGATTTAAGGATATTTTTGGATAGACTACCTATTAGGTATTTATTCAAATCCATTTTTATTTAGTTAATCCGTTTAATTAAAATATCTAAGCTTCATCTTAGTATAATTTTTTGACCAAAATTTGTTTAATTTTAATTATTCAGCTCTTGAGTGAATTATTTGCATCTGTGATATTTTCAGTCCGGTACTGATTGCCCTTGATTCACTTGAACCGTTGGGAAATGTGGGTACATTTCCCAATAACATTACTTTGAAAGTATGTAACGAAAATTATTACGTTATTATTTTTATGGAATATAACATGCCATTGTTGCTGTTAGCTTGTTTATTTGTTCCCCGTAAGTTAAAAGTGACGTTTTTCCATGGTTGTAATCTGTTGCATTGGTGGTGTCACCAATTGATAGAAGTCTATTTATCCCCGTCTTCTGATTGGTGCCCTAATGCTGGCAGGGAATGACCTTTGTTTAAGTTATTGTACCTGGGTATGCTATATTCCATGAAAATCGCATGTAAACAGAAGTTTTAAATAAAGAAAAATTTTTAAAAATGGCAAATGTTTTATTAATACTGTTAAATCTTAATGAAAGTATTCAATTTTGTAAGTATAATAAAACTGGTACAATATTTGGGGCAACATGTAATTCTTAATCTAATTTAGTTTGTACCTATTTGGGTCAGTCATTACTTAAAGTCCTGAGATAGAGCAAAAAGATAAATTATTCCAAGGAAATTAGAATGTACCATCAACAAAGTGGGTGCCTG
Organism: Athrips mouffetella; assembly: GCA_947532105.1. Taxonomy (NCBI): domain Eukaryota; kingdom Metazoa; phylum Arthropoda; class Insecta; order Lepidoptera; family Gelechiidae; genus Athrips; species Athrips mouffetella. The sequence continues at coordinate 2,093,126 of OX383964.1, read as the reverse complement.
ACCACCTTTCAAGTTTAGTTTTAACCTCAGCTGGCTCCACCTTGCTAGTTTTTGTCCATTAAGTGCAAGTTGCCGGCAAAGAATAGTACCAACCCATACATACCCGTGGGTGTCGTAAGAGGCGACTAAGGGTTAACTGGAGGATGGGCAGCAGCATCCTCCTTTGTATCTTACATCTTATTTACTGCGGTCACCTACAACCGCGGTCCATGGTGCTAGCCGTAACGCTAACAAGCGAGGTGACTGGTACTTCCCCTCCACATTTTTCCAGCAAAAGCTAGAATTCTGGAGGGAGCTCCCTGTCTTGTAATGGACGTTCCATGGGATGTTATGATGAAGTGCAAGTTTTAAATGAGCAACATATGTCAGATGGACCCTGAAGGACCAGAAAAAGGCATAAAACCAATAACTTTGTCATCTCTCGGCAGGCTAAGATCGCCACATGCAAGCAACAAGGTTTCAAACTGGTCAGATGCCAACTTTGCTGATAGTACATAGATCTTCTTCTAGTTCAATGTCTTCAATTCCCTCTTCCCTTACACTCAGAAAATTTACTAACTGATCCTCAGCTTTACCATACATTGACAGGATGCTAGTATGCAAGACCATGAGGCTCAAATAGAACAGCAGGTGTGAGCTTCATAGCAGACTGTTTTCAATGGACACCTAACAGAAAACACTGAACAAAGAACTCTATCACTATTATTATTAGACTTAAAGTATGGAATCTTATGTAAAGTAAATTTTTCAGAAGTATCACAAAATCCTGTTGTTTTTAGTCTGTGCTGGCCGTAAAACATAGTATCTCAAGGTTGTAACTTCCCAGGCTTGATCTGTGTACTATTGTCACCCATTTTCCTTATTTCCTTGATGACGCGCGCCAAGACTTCGGGGTCAACGCCCAGTTCACAAAGTTTGATGCAAGTGGTTAGCGTTTCGGCGTCTAAGCCCGTGCCGAGGAGTTGGGAGATCTGATACAGCATCTGGAACGCTTCCCGCGCTTGCCCTAGCTGCGCATTCTTCTCTGAAGTCATAATTTATTCTGAAAATAAAACAATATAGCTCAAAACATTGAATGAATCAAAACAAGACTCAAAACATAGTGAAGCATACCTGTTATGTAGCGTTATTTTTTTTAAGTTGTGAATGCGGGAGTTGGTTATAATTCTTAGGCAATTCGTGTAATACTTTTGAAAAATTGAAACTTGCAAATTTCTGGCTGTAGTTGCAGCAAAGCCAAAGAAAAACAACACCACCGCACAAAAAATCACAACACACCGGAAAGAAAAAAAAAACCAAGAATGAATGTCACTGTCAATTTCAAGCTGTTTTACTGTGCGTTCCAATATGCACTAACAGACTGCTTTAGAGCACTGTGAGCGCGCTTAAGTCGGTCCAAATTGACCTAAAGCGTGCTCTAAAGCACTCGCTCTTTCACCGCCTTACGTCATTGATGACGTCATCGTTTCTGCTATCAGTGCTTTAGTCAAATAGGTGGAGCAGTGAAAGCGCTAATGTCAAAATCGATTTGACACATATAAAATCCCACACGTTTGCAGCCAGCTGATGTTTCTCAAGTTTTGATTTTAATGAGTTTGTCTCTAATGGAAATGAGAGTGGATTTGGCGCACATTTTTCAGGGATTAGCTTAGGCTTTGTTAAAGAAAATAAAAACAAAACTGACATTTTGACAGATGAACACGTGAGCGCGCTTAAATCCATTCCAAATTGACTAGAGCCATTAAAGCAGTGATAGCTTTGTGAGCGTGCTAAATCAATTTGGACCGTCCGTGAGTACTGTATACGCTTTTAGCAGCGTTTGTACAATTTGGAACAGCGCATTAGCTACGTTCAATGAAAAAAAAGAAAAAGCGCGGGAAACTTCGAAAGGGCGGTTGTTTTCTTGGGTTTTATGAAAATTAATTTAATTTTCATAGTTAAAATAAGTAAAGACAGTCTGGTAAAGTAGTTCAACTTTGTATTTAGTGTATATATTTCTATTTGTGTATATTTTTTTCCTGTTTTATGGTAAGTTTTTGTAAATAATTGTAATATAGTTTACAACGCTTATGAACGATCCCCCCGACGCCGATCGGGGGGATGCAGGCAGGCTTTGGCCTGGCCTGAATCTCCCTGTAGGCACATCTCTCTGTGTAGTATCCAATGATGAACTCGCTAAAATGGACACTGATGGTTCAGTGTCATCTAGAGCTGATGACAGACAATCGGGATCGGGAAGGAAACGTACGCGTTACATTAAAATTTGTCGGGAATGTACTAAGCGTAGGAGAAAGAAAATAGATGGCCAGCCAGTTCTTGGTGATTATTGTAAATGTGAAAATGACAATGTAATTTTATTAAAGAAGGTTGTGCCAGAACAGGTTGAGTCGCATTCATCTGACCAGCAATCACATGATACCCAGTCCACAAACACTCAGTCACAACAGAATATTAATACAGACAAAACATCTCAAGGTTCTTCACGGTCGGAGCCTCGCCATGTGGGCCGAGCCATGTATCTCCCAACAGATAATCCCCCTTATTTAATTCACGTCCAACGTCAAGAAGATTCTCCAAACGATGGTACCATCCTGCATCCCATTTCATTTGGAAATTTCCTTAAAAAAAACAAATTTCAAAACATTATTCATGGAAGTGTAAAACGCATTGGTAGAAATAGGTGTGTGGTTGCTTTCTCTAAATGTGAAGATGCAAATGCTTTCTTACATAATGATCTCTTACAGACACATAAATTCAAGGCTTTCATTCCAACATTTAATGTCACTCGTATGGGATTAGTCCGTGGAATTCCAGCAGACTGGAGCGAAGATGAAGTTAAAGCCAATATTTCCACACCCATAGGTTGTGGAAACATATTGAAAGTCAGACGTCTAAGTTATAGAGTCAACACTAATGGCACAACTACATGGAAACCATCTCAGTCTGTAGTACTCACTGTTGATGGTCAGGTTTTACCTAAGAGGATTTTTATGTGTTACAATGCTCTACCCGTTGAGACATACATATATCCAACAATTCAGTGTTTCAATTGCTGTAAATACGGACATACCAAATCTCAATGCCGTTCTAGATTGCCAAAGTGTTATAAGTGTGGTGATGATCATGTGGGTGAATTTTGTCGCACAGAGGAAGATTCTGCACATTGTGTGATGTGTGGAGGCTTTCACTTTGCCACAAGTAAGTCTTGCCCAGAATTTGTTCGACAAAAGGAAATAAAGGTTACCATGGCTCATAGCTGTATCTCTTACATCGAAGCATGCAAGGTTCATCCGCCTGTATCAAAGTCATTTGCAGATGTTTTAACTTCTGTTCCTAGACACAATTCTGATCAAAGGCTTCATCACCAATCTAACAATTCCTCAGTTCAAACTTCTAGTCCCAACCAGTCCTATAAAAAAACTGTCTTTTTAAAACCTCGTTTACCGCCGAAATCCCAAAACGGATACGATCACGCTGCTCATAAAGCTCTTATTAGAGAATTTGAAGTTCCAGCACCTAAAAATGGTTGCGCACTTATTCCACGTGAGTCTAAATCTGATGAATCAGTTCTAGAGACCATCCTGTCTCTAATAAATTCTCTTCTTCAGTCTAATTCTTTACAACCGTCCCACGTTGCCCTAATATCTGAAAGATTGAATACTTTAAATAACAATGGATTCCAAGATAATACAATGGAATTGCAGAAGCATCATCCCAAAGAAAAGTGATTTAATTTATCTCATAAATGAATACGATCCTATAGTCATAACTTTATCTGAAACTTGGTTAAAATCTGAATATTTATTTAATGTGCCTGGATATATTTGTCTTCGTGATGACAGATTTGACGGATATGGCGGTGTTGCCATACTAGTCAAAAATTGTATTTCGTTTTCTGTAATACAGTTTCCTGCACATATATCCAAAGATGTCATTAATGTAATTGGTGTACGAATATTTAATATTTCAATAGTTTCTATTTATCTCTCACGATGTTCTATGAGTATTCTCAGCGAAATTAATAATATATTTTCTGATGTAACTGGACCGTTTTTATTTCTTGGTGATTTTAATTGCCATCATCAAATGTGGGGCAGTGGAATCACTACTGCGGAGGGAGAGCGATTGGTTGAGGTATTGGATGAAAATAATCTGTGTATTTTGAATACAGGATTACCGACTCGCCGTACGGCCCCTGGTTTAAATGCTAGTGCAGTAGATTTGTCGATATGCTCACCTAGTTTGGCTTCCTCTTATTCTTGGTCACCACTTCTGTCGACTTTTGGTAGTGATCATTTCCCACTCATCATATCTACCCCTATTCGATGTCCGCCTTCGAGGAAACGTCAACCTAGATTAAAATATAAATTAAAGGACGTTGATTGGACCAAATTTGGAGATCTCGTAGAGAGTAAAATAATAAACCTTCCTGAAGTAATTCGAGGAGGTGAAACGGATTCCTCCATAGCTTTAGTTAAATGTTTAAATGAGGCAGCTGATATATTATTTCCTCACAAAAGTAGCTCTTCCGGCAGGGTTCCTCTTCCACCTTGGTGGAATAGGCAATGTTCGGAAGCAGTATTAAGAAGAAAAAATATGGAGAGGGAATATGCGGAAAATATGACTGATGAAAATTTGGAGAGGCTCACCGATCTCATTAACAGTACACAACAGTTTCTTAGAGAAAAAAAACAGGAAGGTTGGAGAATTTTTTGTACATCTCTATCTCCAACTACATGCCCCTCCGAAGTGTGGCAAAGCATAAAACGCTTCAAATCTGCTTTCACTGACATTTCATCGCGTCTTCCAATTCCATTGCCCATTATAGATAACTTTTTAGATATATTGGCCCCTCCTTCAGTCCCTGAACGAGATGTTTTTCCTTCTTTGCCACCGTTTATTTCAAATAAAATCATATCCCCGTTATCTTCTCCATTCTCCTTATACGAACTAAAAGGAGTACTTTCATACGTAAGAGACTCATCCCCAGGCGAAGATGGTATCCCATATTCATTTCTTTCTCACCTCAGTGATGTTTCATTAATTTATTTCTTAGAAATTATAAATTCTGTGGTATTGTCTGGGGATATCCCTCCCTCCTGGAAATCTCAGGAAATTGTACCTATTAAAAAACCAAACAAACCTCATAACGAGGCTGCTTCTTTTCGGCCTATCGCGTTATCGTCGGTATTGGCAAAAATTGCAGAGCATCTTGTTAAAAACCGTCTAGAGTGGCACATAGAACACAATCATCTCTTATCTTATAACCAGTTTGGTTTCCGCAAAGCAAAATGCACCATAGACAGTATAAGTATATTAACCACAGATATCCGTCTAGCCTTTTCAAACAATGAAGAAGTGGTTGCAGCATTTTTGGATATATCTGCAGCTTATGATAATGTTGTGATACCAATACTTAAACGCAAATTGTTTGAACTGCATGTACCGGACGTTTTAATTTATTTTATTATTAACCTTTTATCAGTCCGTTCAATATCTTTAGTGGTTGACGATTCTACAAAACTCAGACGTACTGTTTATAAGGGTTTGCCACAAGGCTCTGTGCTTAGCCCGCTCCTTTATAACATTTACACTTACGATTTAGAATCATCTCTGGGATCCATAAATGTTTTACAATACGCTGATGACCTTCTGCTATATTCTATAGATAAAAATATTGGTAATGCTTGTGAAACTTTGACATCTTCTCTTAATTGTTTAAATACATGGTTAGATGACCACGGTTTAGAATTATCAGTTTCTAAGAGTCAAGTGGTAGTTTTTTCAAGAAGACGTACTATTCCCGCTATAACTGTCATGTACAATAGAATGCCACTGCCTGTCAATTCTCATGCAAAATTTTTAGGAGTAATTTTAGACAATAAACTCACTGGAATCCATCACTATGAGTATATAGTCACAAAAAGCGAACGTTTGCTCAATATTATGAGATGTCTTTCTGGGGTTTGGTGGGGAGCTCATCCTTTTTCCTTAAAGCTCTTATATAATGCCTTGATAAGGTCAGTTCTTGATTATGGCACATTTTTATTGGAGGGAGGTAGTATGTTGGGCATTAAGAAACTGGATACTATTCAATCAAAATCCCTACGAATTGTTTTGGGAGCGATGCGTTCTAGTCCAATCAATGCATTACAAGTGGAATGCTGTGAGCCCCCACTAAAATTAAGAAGACAATATTTGAGTGATCGATTTTTATTTAAATGTTTGCAATTTTCAAATCACCCACTTTATCCCAAACTTCAAGCTTTACATGAATCTATAGAAACTTCTCCATATTGGCGACATAAACCCATCCCGTGCCTTATTAACAGTTACCGAAAGTTTTTAGCTTTACAGACACGTTTACATCGTTTTCCTTCTTTATCCTTATTCAATACCAATTTCGAATCCTTGATAACAGCACCTAATATCCGATATAATTTTGGTATAAACAAACAAGATATTGAAGGCAACATCCATTTCAATTTTAGTATTGAAGAAGAGAATTGGCTCGACTGGAACCATATATTCACAGACGCGTCTAAATCTTCCTCGAGGGACTGTGTGGGTGTAGGCATATTTAATTCCCAGTTAAAATTGATACAAAAAATCAAACTTCCACCACAATCCTCTGTTTTCACAGGGGAATGCTTTGCTATCCTTAAGGCGGTAGAATTAGTTCTATTAATGAAACTTGATAAAACAGTAATTTTTTCTGACTCCCGAAGTGCTCTACAAACCATAGATAAATTTCCATTCAAGATGAAACCATTTTATCCCACTGTGATCGAAATACGTAGGTGCCTTAGTTTGTGTGCCTCTAAGGGGTTATCAGTGATACTTACATGGATTCCTAGCCATTGTGGTATAAAAGGAAATGAGAAAGCAGACCAACTTGCTAAAGAAGCCACAACTGACGGAGATATGGTTCCATATGAACTGTATGGGCACGATCTGATTGCGCTGCCCAGGGTTGATCTTCAGGAGACCTGGAATCAACTCTGGTCAGAGAGCGGTCAGATTAAGGGCAGATCTTACTTTAATATTCAGCCTACAATTCCCTCAAAACCTTGGTTTTTTAAAGTAAAACACAGTAAACTTGTGACATCAATAATTTCACGAATGCGTCTGGGTCATACATGCACTCGTTCTCATTTGGCGAGACTTCGTATCGTGGAATCGGATTTGTGTGAGTGTGGGTCGGATGTTGGCGATTTGGACCATGTGTTCTTCTCCTGTCCTATGTATGACCATTCTACTTTTATACAATCACTCCAATCACTTCATGTTCCCTTCCCTACCCGTATTTCCTGTATATTAATGTATCCACTTGATTTCTGCAATATATTATCATCTTTTATTTTAAGTAACAATGTAAAACTTTAAGTACTTTATTTTATATCAATTACCTGACTGTCTCCTATAAATTCCTTTCTTTTTATTTTCCGCGTTTAGTTTCCCTACCTTTAAACGTGACACTGGCACAAAGTCTGACTAGTGCCATAAGAGGAAAAAAAAAAAAAAAAAAAAAAAAGCTACGTTCAATATTAATGTAAGTGGTATTTACTTAGACTATATAATACTAACGGGTATTTACTTTCTTACGATTGAAACAATCGGGATCCGAGGCCCTACCGCCGAACTCAATCGTTATCAAATCTCTCTTCTCTCTTTTCTTCTCGTATACAAAAAAAGAGAGAATCAATAACGATTGTGTTCGGCGGTAGGGCCTCCGATCCGAGATATGCGATAGGGAAGAAACGAAAAAAAGATAAAGCTAAAAAGATAACTTTGCTACAAAGATTTTGGAAACCTTTTTTACTATTTCTTATTTTCTTCTTGCATCCTATTTTTTCTCCAAGTATTTTTTCGCGATATAGTTTGAATGCTGAATAACAAACGCGCGAGCGCGAATTTTGAATGACTGTATGTTTGAACCTGATGTAAATAAATAATGTGATCTTTTTAAAACTAGATATTCAGGAAAATTATGATGTGATTCCTAAAGTTTATAGAGGAATATCTGAAACGCATAAAGTAAAGTGAAGTTCTTTCACACACAACACACGATTTCTATTTTTAACAACGCGTCTGCAATCCAGAAATAGCTTCGTCTTAGTTTCATGCGTGACTCGTACACGTTTTCATTTGTGTTTTTCAGCGAAACTGGTAATAATAACCAGAGATAAAATCAGTGAAATTCACGTGAAATTATACAAAATACAAGTACCTACCTTGCGCGGAATTTTAATTTAGAATGGTAAGAAAACGTTTGTAATGTAAGTAGCGAACCTCTTTGTTCGGACTGTTCGATAGACATTTTCTTTCATTTTTTAATTGATATTTTTCTGTCATGTCATGTTGTCAAAATTCCCGGATGTGTTTCAAAATTTTATATTTCCAATGGATTTCGCTGAGCCACACCCGTTTGTTAAGCTACACCATTTAGACTTCTCGGAATTCAGTATGAGGTCCATCTGGACCAGAGTTCGTGGTTTCGAAACGGCGCGAGTACGTTACTACATTTATGAATGACTGTTCTATTTGGACGGAACAGTTTTGGTGGACGTCTTCCAAAAATCATCTTCATCATAACATCCCATGAAATGTCAACTACAGGACAGGGAGCTCCCTCCAGAATTCTAGTTTATGCTGGAAAAATGTGGAGGGGAAGTACCTACCATAGTCACCTCGCTTGTCAGCGTTACGGCTGACACCATGGACCGCGGTTGTAGGTGACCGCAGTAAGTAAGATGGTATGATACACAGGTGATGCTGCCGCCCATCCTCCAGCTTATAACCCTTAGTCGCCTCTTACGACAGCCACGGGTATGTATTGGATGGTACAGTCAACGACATGTCAAGCTTGATACTCGCAGTGCGACTCTAGCCCGTACGTCTATTCAAATAAGAACGGTGCAAAGTCTTATGTGTCAAGCTTGATGTGCTCTTAACTGTACTATTCTTTGCCGGCACTATACACGGAAATATTCCAGTCCCCAAATATTCCAGTCAATCTACGAAAGTTTGTATGGAGAGGGTTGCATTAAATTCACTTTAGGGGATAATTTATTAAATTACCAGTAAATACATTCAATTTAAAATTACATTATCCTTCTTAGAACTCAACCTGTATAATATTTACCATGTAGCAAAGGTCAGCTTAAACAGGTAATTTTACAAAAAATGTGTTGTTACAAAATTGCCGTATTCAATTATTTACAGCTTCAAATAGCCTAACTACTTAAAATTAATTTCTCTAAAATGTGTGTCGTATTGTAAATTGACTGGATTAAAAAAAAATCTCATTTTTCAAGCTATGTTTTTAAGGCTAAGTTTCTCAGTTTAATTTATAAAATGGCTTGTCCTGACTGAATTATTCATCCACGCCGAGCTGTAACCGCTATAGCTACAGATCTGAAATTTTGTACACAGGTTATAAGCACGTCAAAACTATCCACTAAGAAAGGATTTTGGAAAATTCATCTCCCGAGGGGGTGAAATAAGGGATCAAAATTTGTATGAAAGTCCTTTGTTTCTTGAGCTTGATTCACACAAATATGAATTTAAACTTTAAAAAATAAATAAAGAAATAAAGCATTTCTTAAAAATCACCCTTCAAGGGGGTGAAAAAGGGGGTAGATATTTTTCCGTATATTGGTCTATAAGTCTTTCATTTTTAATGGTAGAATTATAGAAATTGGTTTTGAGCTTTTGGTAAAAAATAAAAAGTACGTGTTTAAGGATTTTTAAAATTCATCCCCAAAGGGGGTAAAATAAGGGATGAAAGTTAGTATGAAAGTTTTTTTTTTGAGACAGATTCACACAAATTTGATTTTAAGCTTTTGGTAAAAAATAAAGAAACACGTGTTTAAGCATTTTTTTAAAAATCGCCTTTCAAGGGGGTGAAAAAGGGGATGATTTTTGTTTCGTATGTTTGTAGTCTTTCATTTTTAAAGGTAGAATTAAAGAAATTTGGTTTTTGAGTACTCCGTAATAATAAAAAAGTACGTGTTTAAGCATTTTTAGAAATGAATACAATAACGCGATGAAATGAGGGATGTAAATTTGTATAGAAATCCTACAGTTTTGTCATGAGGTACTTGAAAATTTAGATTTAAGCTAACAATAAGGAATAAAGAAACAATTGATTAAAAAATTTTGAGATATCATCCCCCACAGGAGTAAAATAAGGCATGAAAGTTTGTATGAAAATCCTACAGTTTTGATATGAGGTACTTGAAATTTGGATTACTTATAATAAGAAGAAGTAAAGAAACACGTGGGGGTTAACTAAGGGATGAAAGTTCGTATGAAAATCGTACTAAAATAGGATTTAGGGCTAATAAAAAGAAGGAAATGAACAAGTGTTTCAGCGTTTTTCAAAAATCAGTGAGATTAGAAATTTTTTGTTTCAGATCTACCGAAAAATTTACTTTTACGATAGATCTGAAACAAAAAAGAAACACGTTTCAAAATCGGGAAATACTGAAAGTGCTTTTATCTATGGGTTCTTTTTATGAACTCCAGCTTCCCGTGCAAAGCCGGGGCGGGCATACACACTGGGCGTAATATACTGGAGTGTGGCTACTGGTGCAGAAATATCCCTATGAACTATCAATCAGTCGATTAGCCAGTCAGCTAAGTTTTTTATTTTTAGTCGGAGCTAGCGCAAGTCCAGGAGTTAGGTGGAGGAGAAGGAGCCGTCCCTTGCAACACTCCTTCAGAAAGCAGCACTGAAACTAACGTAAGATTAACCATATTATGAAAACATACAGCGCCAGATTACCGGTCAGGGGGTGATCAAAGATCAACAGACTAATGCCCCAGCACCGCCGGTGCCGCGCTTGAGAGTGCGCATCATTCCGGTGCCGCGCTTGAGAGTGCGCATCATTCCAGCACCGCGCAGGTGCCCCGAGTGGTGTGGGCCGGATCTAGTTGGGAGTTGGGACTGAACTGGTTAGGCTGGGCTTCGTGCGTTATATCCACCAAAAGATGGCTGATGTATGGTACAAGTAGAAAATAGGAATGTATAAAAAAAAGAAAAATGACCAATTCCAGTCCTCACGAAGCACAGCCAGGCAGGAAATTCTTCAAGGGCCTTGCCCACCATGACCGCCGGGCCTACCACCCGGTGAGATTCAGCCCGGGTCACGAGGGTCACCTCAATCCCGAAGCTGCAGCCGCCCATGTGAGGCCGTAGATGACTCGAGATAGGGGTTGATTGTGGTAATTTGAACGATATTACCAAAACAAAAACGTTTGCCTCAAACGTTATGTTAAGTCTTGACTACTCGTAAGTGTTTTAGGCAAACGATAAATACGGTATCGGTAAATCAGGGTCAACCAATATAAATAAACTGGTAAATCGGTCAGTACTGCGTGGTTATATTTCTCTGACGCAGCAGAGGTGAAGGAAAAATGTCATCAGTCTAATTCGCACGGGCGTCGCTAGGTGCAATCACCACCTCTGGGAAATCAGCAACGTTGGGGAACTTCCGTCCGTTTAAGTAGGTACATTACAGGGGCACATTCCTGTCCTGTAGTGCACAATACAGCATATTTTGTATTGTAATTTACAGTCAAGAGCACATCAATCAGTTAGGCGTCGCGTGCCGCAATGCCTGGCCCGTTTCTTTTAAATTTGCAAGCTGATTACGTTGCTATCATACTCTACGGCTGTCGTCGGCAGTCGTCGACGGTCGTCGCCCCAACTCTTGTCGCTGATCTGTAAGGTTCGTATTGATAAGTAGAGATTGTACTCAAGATGTATAATTTGTAACTGTAAAGTACTTGAGAGCAATTTCATACTTGAAATGGATTTATCAATAATTACCACCCTAAAGTAGCAGTCCAGGCCCACCTGACTACTCCCACTCCCAAGTGGCCATACATGGTTGAATGAGTGGTCATGTCTATATCATGACCGTCTTGAGCAAATGCCTATCTTCCAAAATGTCGCATTGAATGCGTTTTACCTACATTTAGGATAAGTATAGGTACATATACCTAACTTAAACAGCCTTACTCTGGGGAAACTAATTCCTTCATCGATCTTCGTCCTCAGCGTTAAACTGAGGTCAAGAGCTTGCCCATTGATAATGGAAACAATAAATGTTAAAGCTCTAAAATGCTAGAGCACCATAGGATAAGGAAATATATGTTATTCCAGACTGATACAGTGATCACAGATGAAGCAAAGAGGGACTCTTCGGCGTCCATTTCGGAGGTCAGCTCGCCTGTGGATTTGGAGAGGCCACCGTCTGAGCCAGTCTTGGATAGCGGTAATGGTCTCGCCAATGGAGTGCGTAATAAAGATGTAAGTTGAAATGACGAAGCCCTACCACCTATAATGTACGGTGTAACGAAAACTGAACGGGCGTGCTCAGTCAACGAAACTGAACAACTTTCCCAAGAAAACATTTTTGCGAAATGAATTATTTTTTTTACCTTTGCATACAAACTGTTCTATCAAAGTAATACAACATGTTGTTATGTCGATCAGAGTGAGCAATTTGTAAGGAGAGGTAATATTATTTTTTTCATTTCCCAGTGTATTTTCTTTGGGAAAGTTCAGTTTCGTTGACTGAGCACACCTTTTCAGTTTTCAACGTTCAAAATTCTTTATTTGTTTGAATACAGGTAAACAATAGGGTCTTATAAAATAGCACACTGTATTCCACCTATTTCGGTACTAGTGTAGGCAACGAAGCAGTTGACCCCAACATAAATTTCTCAGGCAGATTTTATTTGACAGGATGATAAAGAATCATGAATTAAATGTAAATTCAAAATATTTAAAAAAAAATCCAAAAAAATTGTTTCATACATTTTTTGTAATTTTTGTATGGAATAATTAAAAGTACCAATTTTTTTAGTTTTTTATAGAAGGTTTGTTTCATGTAGTGTAATACCCCAGCAAAGATTCATCGACTGAGGATTTAATGCGGGGGTCTACATACAACGATCCGCTTCGTTGCCTAGACTATACGGTAGAATTCATTTGAAATAAAGGGTGTAAGGGCCGTCCCTTATACCTTTTATTTTTTCAAGTGAATTCTTGAACTGATCCTTTTTATCGAAAGCAGCAAATAAGCGGTAGCAATCCAGTATAAGCTGAAGCGCTGCGCTTCAAATTTACTGGCAGCATAAGGGGGATTGTTTTAATTTGAACGATATTATATGAAGATATTACCTACTAAAACGTTTGCGTAAAACACTTAGTTATGGCTTAATGTAACGTTTTGGCCAAACGTTTTTGGTAATATGGTTCAAAATATCACGATGACCCCTCAGAGACCAGTTCAAGGTCAATCAAGTAAATGTATAAGTTCCATGGCGTGAAAGCGGTCTTCTTTATTATCTTTAATACAGAGTGATATTCAGGCTTATCCACTGCTCTGCCGCTCTATAAGACAGCAAATTTTCTGTTTCCTTCTCCTGATTTATTTAACCCGTAGCTTGGTCTCCCTTGCTCTGTTCTTCTTTAATTTTCCCTTCCACCATGATTTTTTGCAAAGAGTTGTCGTGTCGTATGATCTTTTCTTTCCAAGTCTCTTTTATTTCAGTGAGCTCAAAAATTCTTTATTCTCCTCATATTCTCCTTAAGAGATTTAACCTAGAGTTATATCTTGAAATGACAGCACCAAGACAACACCCTTTCATTAAGAATATCACATCACTTACATATCCAGATCTTTCAGAATCTTTCTGAAAGTCGTAACTACCGTTGTTCTTTGTAGGAAGGCAAGCGCCATATAAGAGTACTAACAGACGATCGGATAGGACTGCTCTGAATTTAGCTCCGGACCACGATTTTGTCCAATAGCGTTGCGGATTGACCCAAACGACAATTTTGCTATTGGGCAAAATCGTGGTACGGAGCTAAATTCAGAGCAGTCCGATCCGATCGTCTGTTAGTACTTTAACATACGATCTTCTTGCAAGGATATTCGCACCGAGGTTGTTTCTTTTGATACTTGTCAATATACCTACTTCTGATAAGCCTTAATAAACTTATTTCCAGGAAGATTGGCTTAAGAGGGAACAAGAGCTACTGAAGAAAATTGAAGAGTTGGAAAAGATAAAAACTCAAAGATGCGAAGATGGCCTTCGTTTGGAATTAAAGGTAGCGAAATATGAATATAGTAACTCACTAATAGAATATTCTTTCGTAATTGTCCATTTTCCCCTTTCCAGCGAAAAACTTACAAAACAAGTTTTGTAGAGAATGTATATAATTTAGTCCTAGAACATTTTCTGCTGTCTCAGTTTTCAGTCCAGTCCAGTCCAGTACTTTTAGTATGTTTCTTAGGACACTTACTCCCTTCTACAACCTGTGCCAAAATTGGCTCCCCCACGAATTATTTCCACTATACTTCCTTCGTGGGACGGGCTAGCAAAAGGTTTACTTAAATGTACCTACTTGTTTTTGTACAGGTCCGTGAAGAAGAAATCGACTTGTTGAAGGCTCGTGTGAAGAACCTAGAGACGGAACTTCAGGCAGCGATGTCCAAACCAGCCGGCAAGAACCATGAGATGATTGAGAATATCAAACATCAACACGAGGAAGTAAGATCACGTAGTCTTCTTCCTTCTTTGTTGCAGCTGCTATTTATTGCAAAAAAATTTGTGCTTTCGCAGAAAAAGCTTTCGCTTTTGTGCTTTCGCTTCTTTGTGCCTTTTGTGATTTTGTGCACATGCAAAAACTTTTTTTTCAGTCTGTTGTACAGTAGTACACAAAGCCAGTTCTACCAGATACCGGGCTCCAAGCGTTAAATTTCTCAGAACGCAAGTCCTAATCAACCTTAGTTGGCATCAAGTAGATGCGTGCCGGTATTCCGGCTGGGGCCCACTAAAAGTGAAATTTAGGCGTATTTTGAGTAAAAGAATGGGCAACGTACTAAAAAAAAGTTTGGGTATCACCGGTATCCATGTGCACTCGTATCTCATCCGATAGAGTCGAAGATGTAGCATGCATACTTAGAAGATGCCTGTTCACAATAACCTTGAAAATATCCAGATTGTATTATTCGAGGAACAAATCTACAGGGTAAAAGTTCCAATCTATAGCTTTTTAGGTTGTATTGGGTCTAAGGAACCTTATCTATAAGGAACCATGGCCAACCTAGAGAAGTCTAAATAGGTTGAGGACCCAGGTTGGCCGAAGCAAGGACAACCTGTGCCGGTGGGGATTCCTATGTAGCGTAGATGCTAGCTGTGAACGTGGAGAACCCCAGAAAATCATGGCACACCTCACTAATTGTCCCGCGTAGGACGCAAGGACTTACTTGAAAGTAACCAGAAGGCTACCACGTTAGCCGCTTTCTGGGCAAGTAAGATTTAGCCTGTGTTCTTGCCGACACGAAAGAAGAAGATTTATATTTACAGACAGATTATTTAATTACTGATGGAAACGATATGGTTCCAGTTGCTGAGCAAAGCGCGCGGCATGATCTTCGACAAGACGAAGATGGTGAAGAACCAGGAGCTGCAGATCGAAGCGCTCACCACGCAGGTGCAGTCGCTAAAAGACATCAATGTCATCACCAAAGACCTGCTCGAGATACGCAACTCCGAGGTTAAGGCTATGGAGGTGGGTATGAGATGAGGTCGAGACTATGGAGGTGGGTATAAGATGAGGTCGAGACTAAGGAGGTGGAAATATAAGATGAGGTAGAGACTATTGTAAAAGAGGTGAAAATATAATATGAGGTTCGACTATAAAGTTAGGAATATATGATTATGTATAGGATACGGAAGCGGGTATAAAAGAGGAGGCCAAGTCTACGGAGGTAGGTATATAAGATGAGCAGGTTGGTATGTAAGATGGTGAAGAAACAGGAGCTGCTGATCGAGGCGCTCACCACACAGGTGCAGTCACCACCAAGGACCTGCTCCAGATACGCAACGCCGAGGTCCAGGCTATGGGTATATGTGTATAAGATGAGGTCGAGGCTATGGAGATGGATATTCAAGATGTGATTAAGGCTATAGAGGAGGATATATAAGGTGAGAACGAGGCTATGAAGTTGGTTATATAAGGCTGAGGTTGAAGAGTTGGGTACATGAGATGAGATCAAAGCTAGGAGGTAGAGCTAGCTAAAGGAGGTGGGTATATAAGTTGAGGTTGAGACTATGGTGGTGGGTATACAAGATGAGGTCGAGGTTACGGAGGTGGGTTTAAAAGATAAAATTTGCTAAGCTGAATATGTTAAAATTATGTTAACCTTATATAATGGAGTTCGCCATCGAGCAAGACGGCCCATGGGTATCATCGGGCCTACAAGCCTCCTTGCTTTGCTCCCCGATACAGTTGAGCCGTTACCAAATAAGGACTTTGCCCTTACAGTGTTCTGAGAAATATTTATAGATAAATATATATAAAATATATATATATATATATAAAATTTTAGTAAGGGTCCAAAATAACCCAGCATGTCATAATGATTGTATGTATCCTGCAGGAGCGTTTCCAAGCGATGGAAGCGCGCTACAGGGCAGAGAAGGAGCGGCACAGCCTCGTGCTGCAGCGCGCGCAGACCAGCACCAACATCAACCAGGACCTGCGACACGAGTACGAGACGCAGCTCGCCATCTTCAAGGTAACATACTTAACATAACCCAAGAGGTCTAAAGGATCCAATAGGATTCAAGAGGACCTAACAGGACATATCATATGAAAGGGCTTTACTTGTTCATTTCAAAATGGACTGGCAATGCGCAAAATCTATACAGGGTGTAAGGGACAGGTTGGCAAATAGTGAAAGGGCATGATCAGTCAACGTAACTGAACAACTTTCAGCGAACAAAACTTTCAGGAAATGAAAAAAAAAATCGGCCTCTCCATACAAAATTGCAAACTTGATTGGACAGTTTGTATGGAGAAGCCGATTTTTTTTTCATTTCCTGAAAGTTTTGTTCGCTGAAAGTTGTTCAGTTACGTTGACTGATCATGCCCTTTCAGTATTTGCCAACCTGTCCCTTACACCCTGTATTAATTATGATCGATAGACGTTGACGCAAATATTACAGGAAAAAATAAAACGATTTCTCTAAGTAGCACCGTTTTTTAGAAATCTCCAAAAAGCCTTGACGAACATATTTAGTTTTGCGGTCCTAAAAATGGACTTTGTTTCTAAAAATACTATAGGTATATCGGAACCCCCGCGAGTCTGACTTGCAATTGATCGGTTCTTGTTGTATGACAGGTAGCCTCAAAATGAGAACCAGCAAGAAACCACTTAGAATCCTTCGATAAATGTAAAAAATTCTAAAATTTAAAATATGGTGACCAAAGCGTGACGGATAAATGGACCGACCGACCGACGGACGGACTAATTTAGGAGACTTGCTTTTTTATGACGTATATGTGATGTGATATTATGTAGAACACGTTTTTTGAGAAAATTAGAAAATAATTTTTTCACATACACAATAGGTACCTTTCTCGCTCCGCTCAAAGTAAAAAAAGTATCGCCATGCATAACTTTAAACTGTATTAGAATGGAATTGGAGAGGTCGATTCCTTTATTTTGATTTCTTGACAGTTTTACTGTTAATTTCCTTTCAGTTTTCGGAAAGCTGGGAAATTTTACAATTGCGACAATTAGTGTAGGCAACGAAGCAGTTGACCCCAACATTAATCTCAGGCAGATTTTATTTGACAGGATGATAAAGAATCATGAATTAAATGTAAATACAAAATATCAAAAAAAAAATTCTACAAATATTTCTTTTCATACATTTTTTGTAATTTTTGTATGGAAAAATTAAAAGTACCGATATTTTTTGGATTTTTTTAAAGAAGGTTTGTCTCATGTAGTGTAATACCCCAGCAAAGTTTCATCGACCGAGGATTTATTGCGGGGGTCTTCATACAACGATCCGCTTCGTTGCCTAGACTAAATTATCAACGTGGGACGATGTTCGTTCATTGCTGGGAGTCGCGACAGTGAACAAAAACGAAGTTTTTTTTTCATGAAACAAAACATCTACATTCTGAAGGTGCTTTTGTGTAAAGTCCGTCTGGGGAAGTCCGTCGGTTTGAAGGGTACCAGTGAAATTACCGGCACATGAGACATACCAGGGGGGTGATTGTATTAATTTGAACGATATTACCAAAACAAAGACTTTGTTACGAAAGTGAACGATTGTTATTTAAATTAGTTTTAGTTTTCTTCTCATGTAAGTGGTTTTTTACCTTTAATGAGAATAAAGTTTCTTTAAACCTAAAGACTTTGACTAAAACACTTAGTTAAGCGGCTACTTCCCATCCACTAGCGCCCCCATCAGTTAAAAAAATATTACTCGTTAAATACAAAACTTATCGAAAATCCAGAAAGACAGATTGATACCTTTGTTTATTTAGAAACTACGAGTATTTACTCTGTAAAATAAAGTTCACTGTAGTTACAGATACAAAAACTACTAAAAGTGGCCGTTTTTCGCACTTTGTGTATCTGTAACTACAGTGAACTACATTTTTTAGAATTGATGGGTTCTAAATAAACTAGGGGTACCTTCACTTCAATATGTCTTTCCGGATTTTCGATAAGTTTTGCTTTTAGTGAGTAACATTTTTTCAACTGATGGGGGCGCTAGTGGACGGGAGGTAGCCTCTTAAGACTTAACATAACGTTTGAGGCAAACGTTTTTGTTTTGGTAATATCGTTGAAATTACCACGATCACCCCCTATTTTAGTTCTCATCAGGGTGGGTAGCGAGCTTTACTTAGCGTCAAATTATTTCAGTAATACATATGCACGATTTTTTTGTGATTGTGCCGCTGTACAAGGGAAAAGGTCACAACAGGACTGCAAAAATTACCGCGGGATAAGTCTTCTCAATGTCGTCGGCAAACTGTATGCAAAAGTTTTGATTGAAAGAGTGATAAAAGATACTGACGAAAAAAATTTGGGATGTACAAGCGGGATTTAGAAAGGGAATGGGATGTACAGATCAGATCTTTTCCTTGCGGTGCATAGCTGAAAAGTTTTTGGCCAAAAACCAAAAAGTCTACTGCGCGTTTGTGGATTTGGAAAAGACCTATGACCGAGTAGTGAGGAATGAATTGTGGTAGGCATTGTCTATGTATGGAGTGAACGGTTATCTGATTCAAGCACTGAAATCTCTCTATGAGGATTCCAGTGCTTGCGTCAGAATAAACGGGGCGTACACTGAATGGGTTAGCATCGAAAAAGGTGCTAGGCAGGGATATGTAGCGTCACCTTGGCTGTTTAACCTATTCATGGATAATTGTTTGACTGATCTGAAAGAGAGTATGTGTGGACTGAGAATGAATGAGTTACTCATCAAATGTCTTGTCTACGCTGATGACCAAGTTATACTTGCGTCATCTGCTGACGAGTTACAGGAGATGGTAACAAAGATGAATGTGGCTTTTGATAGGAAAGGAATGAAAATAAATGTAAACAAGACGAAAGTAATGGTACTTGAAAGAGAAGAGTGTATGACAGAGTGTACTATATTAATAGTTGGTGAACAAGTCGATAAAGTGAAGGAGTTTGTGTATCTGGGTTCTAAGTTTAAGAGATGGAAAATGTGAAAGTGATATCGAAAGAAGAGTGAATGCTGGAAACATGGTGAATGATGCTCTGCATGCTTTTATGAAGAGTCAGAAGGTGTCTCACAAGGCTCGTCTGGCTGTTCATACGGGCGTTTTGGTACCAACACTGATGTACGGCAGTGAAAGCTGGGTATGGCAGAAAAAGCATGAAAGTAGAATTAATGCAGTAGAAATGAGAGCGTTGAGGAGTATGATTGGTGTGAAATTGAGTGACAGGATTAGAAATAGTGTGATAAGAGAACGTTGTGGCGTAAAAGAAGACGTAGTGACTAAAATTGAGAAAGGGATGCTAAGATGGTTTGGTCATGTAGAGAGGATGAATGAAGGGAGATTGACGAAAGAGATCTACAAGGCGAGAGTGAATGGAAACGTTGGAAGGCCTCGGCGAACGTACTAGGACCAAATTCAGGACCTTCTGAATAAAGGCCAGGTTAAAAGTACCCTAAACCGACGAGCATGTATGAAAGGATTGATGAAAGTTCAGGAAGCAAGGGAAGTATGTCAAGATCGTAGCAGGTGGAGAACTGTGGTCTCTGTCTACCCCGACGGGAACAAGGCGTGACATTATGTATGTATGTATGTACGATTATTTTTTTAATTTAAAATATTTATTCTCATTCATGTAATAAACAGTCTAGTAAAACTATTTTTCAAATAACTATAATATTAAAAAAGATATAAGCCATCGAACATTTGTTTCTGTCTCTTTCTAGCAAAACGAAATTTAATATGGAGTCTATATGGCCGTAGTGCATTGTGACGTCACTATTCATGTCGGATCTCTCTGTCTAATCGGCGCGTGATTAGTAGTTTTAAATGCTTATATAAGTTATATCGGCCGTATTTCCTACCCGATTTAAATTTAAATTTCACTTTTTGTCATCTTTACTATGGTATTTTTATATTTCGTTAATAAATGCGACAAAAAAATGTATGCATGTTCCCTATTATTCAGTGGGTTTCATGGGCGGTGGTAACCACTTACCACCAGTTGGCCCACCTGCTCGTTTGCCCACTTGTGACATAAAAAAAACCTTATTACAGGAACTCCGAGAAAAATATGAGCAGAGGGTACAAGCGTTAGTCGCCGAAAATAATCGCCTCAAGGAATCCATCC
Source organism: Athrips mouffetella (assembly GCA_947532105.1). Lineage (NCBI taxonomy): Eukaryota > Metazoa > Arthropoda > Insecta > Lepidoptera > Gelechiidae > Athrips > Athrips mouffetella. Next base: position 2,072,421 of record OX383964.1, on the reverse strand, counting down.
AAGGCCCGTCCGCATCGTAAACGAAACCAACCCAATAACCGTCCGTTGCACAAAGACTCTTTAAAGTTAATCCTCCTTTAAATCTAATTTTGACACTTAGAGCTTAGAAGTATCTTTAAAGTTAAAGCTTATTTAAATCTATTGCTGTCACTATCTTTACTATCAAAACAGAAAGTGACAGCTTCAGATTTAACAGAACTTTAATGAAGCTCTGTACAACAGCCTGCATGTCAGCGAAACTGAAAAGGTTAGGATACTATAATGTGACATTAACTTTTATGGGCCTTTGTGCGACTGAAGGTTAATGCAAAGACTGCACCCAAGTGATGTTAACCTCTATGATGTTTTGTATCTCTAGTTGATTTTATTGAGATTTTTTATATTTTATTAAATGTGCCCTTTTTGTATTTATTTAGTTGTTTTATTGTTGTATTTGTTGTAGCTTAAAATTTTATAATTTTTCTTCCGAAGTCCAGTAATTTTACTAAGAATGCAGGGACTCGATTCTTGAATAATTCAAAAGATAAGATTAATATTCGTCAAATACTTAATAAGATATTACTGTTATCATTTTTAACAGTTCATCGGTGTGAATTTGAATTTTGGGGCCGGTGGGGCTACACAGAAGCTAGCAAAAACATCTGCGACTGCGGTGTGATGCCACAAACCATGTCCCACCTCACAGCATGCGCATCAAGCCCCACAATATGCTCGCTAAAGGATCTGTACAAGGCCAGACCAAATGCCATCTGCGATGCCGAATACTGGTCTATAAAAGTATGAGTGTTGCCATCGATACGATAGAAGAAGAACCAGTTATATTCAAGAATTTGCTTCCAGAGCTGGTGATACAGTAACCATATTGTACGTGTTCAAACTTACGTAAAAAGTTGCAGGTAATTAGAGCCAACTCTACAAGGTATTTTTTCACATATTCGAAGGGCAAGCTAGTAGAATATCCAATCAATATAAATTTTACAGAAACGGGCTATAAGAGCAATTTGTTGTCTTAGGAGTCGTGACTCCTAACTATTTAAGGAGATTAACATATTGACAATGCAATGCCAATGTATTTATGAAAATATATATTATAGCTAGGAAGAACATTCATCAATTAACTAAGAATTGGGACAGGCATAATCTTAATACTAGAAACAGTGAGATATATAGTAACATATATAATATCATTGACTAGAAATAATTACAACTTGATCAAAAATCAAAACATCTTTTTAGGGTTCCGATACCAAAATGGAAAAAAAAAGGAACCCTTATGGTGCCGCTCTGTCTGTCTGTCTGTCACACCTGTATATCTCAGCAACCACTCATACTATCGACTTGAAATTTGGAATAGTTTTAGAATATGGTTTCCCAACTTAAATGCATATGAAAGAATTAGGATTATTAATTTAAAGGGGGCCCAAATAGGGGGACAAATTTTCAAATTTTGGTTACTAGGTTGAGTGGGGAAAAATAAAACGATCTTTCTAAGTTGCACAGTTTTTTAGTAATCTGCAAAATACCTTTCCAAACAAATTTAGTTTTGCGGTTCTAAAAATGGACTTTATGGCTTCCAAAAATACTATAGGTATATCGGAACCCTCGGCGCGCGAGTCCAACTCGCACTTGACTGGTTTTTTTTTCGTCTGTGTGTACATATTACAACAAAACACCTGACAATGTAGTGCGAGAGAAAATTTCAAGTATATAGGGTGACTTTTAATTAGTTCTTGATAGAAAAAGGTATGAATGTACTCATGATACTGAACAACTTTCCCCAAGGAACATAGGTCAAAATACGAAAATCAAGTTTTGATGGGAGGTCAAATTTGGTTTTTCGTATTTCGACCTATGTTCCTTGGGAAAAGTTGTTCAGTATCATGAGTACATACATACCTTTTGCTATCAAGAACTAATTAAAAGTCACCCTATATGTAAGTAAAGCAAAAGTTATGTATAAAAGGCATGACTACATCAATGACAAGGAGGTATCATGCTTTGATATTCCAGCGAAACACATTGTACAAAGCCGACTCTTAATGTTGGCCGTGCTGAAGTGGTTTCTTGCTGTTTCTTTTAAGCTATCATAGCACGATCCGAAGCGGTAGTAGACTCGCCCTATTTGCATTGTATTCCACATGTTACGAATGACATTCACTAAGTATTCTGTAAAGAATCTACATTGAATAAAATTCTGAATAGAATAAAAATGTACGGAACTGACATTAGCTAACAAAATTAATAGTCAATGTTAACCCCATAAATTTTTCTATAGCGTTTACGATAACTGAAAGCCACATGTCTCAGAGCCATGGCACAGTAAATATATAAGCTAAAGGCCATGATCAGTCAACAAAACTGAACAACTTTTCCTAAGACACATGTTTAAGAAAAAAAAAAGCAGTTTCCATTTGTATCGTACGTTAAAGAGCTCCATACAATCTGATCGCACTTTTGTTGTATTTTTTATAGAGCAATTGATTTTTGTAAATTTAATTTTGCATCGTACTTTTTGTGACAAAGTTGCTCAGTATCACTGTCTGAGCACGCCTGTATTATGAAATTCTAAAGGTACATCTACAGAATTAGGTACCTCAATGTCTACTAATTGGATGTTCTAAGAGGTAATTTCAAGGAAAGTTTTAATACTTCAGTTCATTAATTACGCAAAATATCCACTAAATTCGCCAAGACTCATCTTTTACCAGACAGACTGTAATTTTCACCTGTTCACTGATTCAGTTATACGCATGCGTCGGCACTGGAACCTTAATTTTAGTAGTACTTTACGGAAAGTCACTAAGAAGGGACGTACGTATCTCCTTTTCTACTTATAATCGGGATCGAAAATAAAAATATCACTTAAAATTACTTGCAGTTTAAATATCAACTTTAAATTTTTGCTTAGTAATTTTCTTCGCAGTATTATAAACAATAATTTCGTAAAGTTTTTCTGTTTGGTAAGTGTTGATATAAAGTGTCAGTGTAAATTATCTTGTTGATATTTGGATTGGATTGAGTAAGGTGATCAGAATGTGGTGGATCCTGCGTCGTGCTCGCCTCACAGGGGCTTCGCTCTTCAGCCAGGCTTCAGGGACGAACAACAACAACAATGCCAAAACAGGTACGCTTTTTAACTTATACATGGCTATTTTTGGACCCCTGGACAAATTTTTGTATGTTACTCAGAACATGAATCTGAACAACTTTCCCAAAGGAACAGGGTCGAGAAACGAGAAAAAATTTTGCTCATCCCATACAAATCCCACTATCGCCGGTACAAGATTTTTTATGGAAGGACCAGAACTTTTTTTCGTTTTTCAACCCATTTTCCTTTGGGGAAGATGTAACATACTTAAATTTTTGATTCTGGCAGACCCAAAGTAAAACTAAGTTTGGGTCTGCCAGAATTGACACCAGTAAGTATCATACAATTTTACTAACCTAATAGAATAACTTGTTTTTTTTTAAGCTTAGTCGATCGAAGTTTTTGTTTTTTATGTGTAATACCCTAAGCCATGTAGACAAGGTGTAATAGTTTGATAAGCTCGACGAATGTAAATCTGCATATAAAACTAAACAACTTTAATCACAAACTATAGAACTGAACGAATAATATAAAATAAAATTACCTTTACCTTACGAGTACCTTTGACTTGCTTTGGGATTTGTCCCTTTCTGTAATACGTTAATTAGGTAGCTCAAAATGCGTAGCTAATGAAGATTTAAGCGATTTAGTAATGTCTCAAAAATATAGGGTATTAACTTAAATGAACGCAGTTTCACCCCCTTGCAGGATGATTTTTGGAAAATCCTTTCTTGGGTGGTGTTTGTGGCATGCAATAAATTAGCATACTAAATTTCACACGTATGGCTAAAGCGGTTACGGATAGACGTCAGTCAGTCAGTCTGTCAGTCAGTTAGTCAGTCAGTTAGGACATATTATTTTATTGACATTTTAGTGAACTATACTCATACCAAGTTTGACACTCGAATTACTAATTGTTCTGACGATAGAGCAAAAACAAAAAAAAATACGTTTCTTGTATGGCGACCCCCCTTATTTTTTTTATTTTTATTATAAGGTGATATATTTGTTTAAAAAAAACATATTCTGTGAAATTTTAAACCAGCTACCTATCTCAGTTCAACCGATACAATTTGCAACCTAGTAAAAAACTACACATTTTCGACATTATGCCCCACTGTGCATCTCAGTCGCGTCCTGCTGGGGAGCACCACTTCTAATATGTTACCTATGGGTATGTAATTGACTCCTGCCAAGTTTCGTCCCAGCAGGTTTAGGTGCAAGGTTCTCATTGTTAGATCTCCTACTATTAGTACTAGAAAGCTGTAATTTTGTACGGATATAAATTTTTTCCACGGTGACAAAGCAGTAGAATAAAGTCTTGAAAATATATTTTTTTAGGGTACCTCCCTACGAGTAAAGTGGGGGTGAAATGTTTTTTCACGTCTACCCCATCGTGTAGGGTGTCGTTGGACAGGTCTTTCAAAAATAATATGTGACTCTTAGATCAATGTCAAAAATCATTTTTTGATTTAGGAATCCGTTTGCGAAATATTTAGCTTGAAAGCGAAATTTTTGTTAGAGTCGAGAGTCCCCCTCCCCCTGCCATCTAAACCATAGTTATTGGAAATGTGAAAAAATCACAGTAGTAGCATCTATCATTAACCTCTCAAGCCTCATGTCCAAATTAGCAGGAATCGAAAAGAAAACGTAGTTATTTACGCGATTAGGCATAATTTCGCTTAAATTGCAATACATTTTTCATGAATTTTCCATTTTCCGGGAACTCTATGGGGGTCATATGTCAATTTTTTCCTGTATTCCAAAGGATATTAAGAGTCTTGTGAGGTTAAATTAAAAGGAAAATTGTCAGAGCTTAGTAGGCTTTACAGGTTAATGAGCTACAGCTGAAAAACTGGAACTATTAAAAATAGCCATGTCAATCAGATGCTAGGACCTCGCTAAGCATTAGGAGTTAAAAAGTTTATGTTATGAACGTTATAAAATACTTAATCAAAACCAGCTTTGTGCTAAAAATCGTAAAAAATACTACGGATTCCTAGCCTGTTGCCCGACACGCACTTGGTCGATTTTTTATTTGAGCGTTGTCGTGGCGATAATGACAGTGACGATAATAATAGCTACACAATTAATGAGTGTAGAACATAAGAATCTATTACAAAATTACAACTTAATTATGAAATCAGTAGTTCTGAGGGTTTATTGTAAACTACTTATAAGTATTTAAACAGCATATTCGTGCGGATATATATTTGGCTACGAAATAAGATTCATCTAATCAATAGTTTCATCATTCTATCGCTACGATCCTCTCTTGATTTTAACAACACTACTTATTTTATTGTTTTGCCACAACCGCTTCCAACGATTCAAGTTCCACCTCCTTCATCGGAAACCAGATAAATCGGTTAATCAATCCGGGATCCGATCCGAACGACGACCGATAAGGTTTGTAACATGATACTCGAAGAAAACGTACCAAATCAAGACGTTACGATGTATTATTTGCTGAGTGAAATTGAAAACATTATGTATGTCGTAGGTTTTTGAAGATATCAGTTTTTTTATCAAAAACCGAAAGAGCACAAAATGTTGCTTTAGAACACTAATATTATGAAGGTGAATGTTTGTAACTCTTTCTCGTCCGCTTAACAGAATTTGCTGAAATTTGGCAGGCAGGTTGATTAAGATCCAAAAAAACATAAAATTTACTTTCACCGGAGAAATTTTGACGATTTCCATGGGAGAATGGGCAAATGCACAAATTTGACTTTTTTTGTGAATCCGACATGGACGAAATTGCGGGCAACAGCTAGTTTTTTTCATAAACCTAAACAAATCCGGGATCAAAAAATATTGAACTCGTTCAGTGTTATGACAAAATTTAAAATTTCAAACGAATAGTTCGCTTCTGGCACTCGCCGGCGGCCGCTGCCGCGAGCCTAAGCCCTGCCTAAACCTAAACTAGTTCAGTTTATTGATCAAAATCTTTATTTGATTAGATTTATGATAAAATCAAGTCATAATTTTGTCTTCTTCCGACTTTTGATAAAAAACCCGATTTCATCATGAACCTACGACATGACATGTATAAGGTAAGTAATTTGTTGTGTTAATGTTTGTATACTCCATCCGAATCGGACTGTTAATATATGGATTCAATATGTATGGAAAATTTCTTGCTATGTCTGGTTTACGGTACAATCGGGCGCACGTCTATGGTAATTTAGGATCTTGAGCGGTAAGCCCAGATGCAAGAATTTCTACTGCCAAACAAGGACCGCTCGGAATTTTAAAGACAGATTTATTTTGGGAGAGATATCATAGTCACACGTTTGTTAACGTTGTTGGTAACTGCATTAATTAATATGGCAACTGCAAGTCTCACATTAATTAATATGGCAACTGCAAGTCTCACATTAATTAATATGTCATTTAATTTTTGGCTATTCTCTGTAATAGTAATAACAGTGATTTTTTATTCTTGTACTTATATACAGGGTGTTATTTTAATTGCGTGCCATAGCTTAAGGGGTAGTTCAGTTACGATAAAGGAAAACAAAAAAAAAACCTACTGAAAAAAAAACCTGAGACTCCATTGAACATACATACATACATAACATCACGCCTTGTTCCCGTCGGGGTAGGGTGGCTAACGTGGAGCACCGAGCTATCACCCAGCCAGCGCGCGAGAATCAGTGGATAAGGTAGGCACATACATAACTGAAACTTTTTCGCGCGCTTTTGATAGTGCGGTGCTCCAGGTCATTGCCCTCCGCGTTAGTTTAGTTTCAATGGAGTTTTTTTTTTTAAGTAGTATTTTTTTATTAATTATTTTATAGGATTTGCGTCGACACGAAAAGAAGAAGAAGAATTATTTTATGAGTTCCTTTATCGTTACTGAACCACCCCCTAAGCTATGGCACGCAATCAAATTAACAACCTAGGTATATCATCATATCAGCCGAAAGACGTCCACTGCTGGACATAGGATACTATAATAATATACTATTGTTAACAAATGAGAGGGAGTTGAGAAATATGTTAAATAAAACACTCGAAGTCTACTTACGTTTTGTAATAAGTTATTCACTTTACACAGAGTTAAAATGGGTACATTAACACAATACCATACATATGAAGAAGAGTCTTCATAATTTTACACAATACGTGATTACTCCTTTAAAAGTAGAATCTCCCACTTTGAAGAACAAAATACGACTGACTGAGCGAGGCTGGCTCGAACGTTCCAGAGACCTCTCCCACCACAATATTACCCTTTCCATAAAACGCTGGGATTGGTCGAAAAGCCGCCGCGCTCTGACAGTTCGTACAAAGGAGTCAATACAACAACCATTTATGAACAATATCGTAAAGCTATGAAAAGTTAGTAAACACTGGTGACTTAAATATTATAATATTGGAGATCAGAATATCTGTCATGACAACAGTCGGCCATCCGATTGTGATAGGTACGTCCTCGTACCGTCTCTCAAAAACGAATACATGTACAACACTATTCTTTATAAGTTATAGAGATCCGAATGTTTGCTATAATATGGCACAATATTATTTAACAGTGCTTTTACATTATGTGAAATTGATCAAACACAAGATTTAATTATGATTATGAAGTAATCTGACAGAATTAATAAAGATTGTCAAGAAATATTGACGTTGAATATTACAAGACGTCTCATAAAAAATCTAAATAACAAAAAGGTTGGGAACTCGTAGTTCTTTGAAATATAATTTGTTTACATCAGTTGTTATCACGTAAAGTACGAATTAAGTACAATAGATTCAAAAAGATTTTAGTTATTACATAGGGCAACAATGCCTATATAACATTACTACTTACAATAAAATTATGATAATATTAAGTCTAATACAAGGCAACATGGCAACAAACAAACAATGATAGTAATAAAAATTATGTAGAACTGTAGATAACAAAACCAAAATTTGGCACTAGGACACGGTTTGGCAACAAGGCCAGGATTTGGCAACAAAGACATGGTTTGGCATCAAGGCCATTATTTCTAATCTGAAATAAAAGATTACTATTTATATTACAATGAGTTGAAATATGAAATAAAAGATTGTTACATGGTTTGGTTTGGCATCAAGGCCATGGTTCGGCATCAAGGCCATGGTTTGGCATCAAGGCCATGGTTCGGCATCAAGGCCATGGTTCGGCATCAAGGCCATGGTTTGGCATCAAGACCAGGGTTTGGCATCAAGGCCATGGTTTGGCATCAAGGCCATTATTTCTAATCTGAAATAAAAGATTATTATTTATATGACAATGAGTTGAAATATGAAATAAAAGATTGTTACATGGTTTGGTTTGGCATCAAGGCCATGGTTCGGCATCAAGGCCATGGTTTGGCATCAAGGCCATGGTTCGGCATCAAGGCCATGGTTTGGCATCAAGACCAGGGTTTGGCATCAAGGCCATGGTTTGGCATCAAGGCCATTATTTCTAATCTGAAATAAAAGATTATTATTTATATGACAATGAGTTGAAATATGAAATAAAAGATTGTTATTTATATGTAAATGAGTTGGGCTATAAGACCATAATATGTCAATGAATTGGGCTACACGGCCGTATATCAATGAGTTCGGCTACAAGGCCGCATAAGTTACGCAACAAGGCAATAGGTAAGTTCCTAAGTGCAAGGTTAAAGGTTCCAATTTTCATGAAAGCTTTATTTATCGTCACCAAAGGCCTTAAGGTTATGCTCAGTGTAGTAAAAATACTACAAAGTAAAGAGTTTAGGTGTGATTATAAATAATTAGCAAATTATTAATAATAGTCGCATATTTAAGATTTATTCATTCAAATTTTAATCTCAGTGGCCGAAGATAGATGCGAAAAATTTATTGAAACGTTGTATCATTGTTTATACAAAACATGCATACTCATAATATGTGAATAAGGACCTTTTCCTTAATGAAAGGTGTTATGTGCATAGGTTCACCCAACTGCACGTCAGTAGGAACACTCTGGACTTTATGGCATGGTAATAGAGTTTCAAAATTACAATTTGGGAACAGTAGAGGTATTAAAATGTTGACACTTAAACTAAAGTAATATTTAGTTAGCCAAATTTATTAAGCTTCTTTAACTGTATTGTTAGTTAGGGATGTGGCGAACTCGCCACTGACTATGTTACATTTAAGCTTATTATTATAGCTGTAATAGTATTGATAAATAAATATGTCGTTTTTATGTAAAAGTAGATATAAATAAATATTGTACATAAATATATAAATATACATACCATGATATATACACATATATACAAAAACTTGTCATATACACACATATATACTTGGTAATTTACATACTATGTTCTTAAATTAGCAAATATTAATTATTCCAACAGACGGACAAACAAGCGCACTTTATTGTATTATATAGTCAGTGCATGCGCGCGGGCAGGCACCGATCCGGTTTCCAATTGCCCCGCACCTCGAGCCTCATGCCGCGTGGCCCTCAAGCTGCGGCGGCCGACCAGTCTGAATGCTATCACGACGCGGAGCGCTTGTTCGTTTTGCTGCCATCTCACACTTCGTTATTTCAGTTTTCATATCCTTTCATCCATCTTTCTAGTACTGTATCTTCCTTCATACTTTGCGCCTTCTAATCTGTGCCTTACCGTATTTCTGTGCTGTGCTTTCCTTCCTGATTTCTGCACAATAAACTGTCGTGCTTGTGAACAACATTGTCTTGGTTTCATTGCACATCATACCTTTATTCATATCTACGGTAAGCTTAGCTGCGATATTCTACACGCACTGCTACAGTGGTGACCTCGTTTTGAGCACAGTGAAGAGAAGATGGCAGGTGGTGATGATACTGGAGGTGACGGCGGAGCAGCGAAAGAATTACATCGCGTCGGCGTTCGAGTACCGCCATTCTACCCACAGAAACCTGCGCTTTGGTTCGCGCTGTTGGACAGCCAATTTGTACTGGCGAATATAACTTCGGACGAGACTAAGTTCCACTACGCGTTTGGACAGCTGGAGCCGGCTTATGCGGCAGAGGTGGAAGACGTTATCACCGCAAGCTAGTTTGCTACAGCGAAGGACAAATATGGGCAGCTGAAGACGCAGCTTGTGAAGCGGCTGTCAGAGTCACGGGAGAAGAAGGTCAACCAGCTTCTCACACGCGAAGAGCTCGGAGATAGGAAGCCTTCGCAGTTCCTCCGGCACCTGAAGCAGTTGGCAGGTCCTGAAGTGCCGGATGATTTTCTCCAGTCGATTTGGAGTAGCAGGCTTCCCAGCAGTACGCAGACCATCATTGCGTCGCAAGCTAAGTTGTCGTTGAATGACGTCGCAGAATTAGCTGACCAAATTCACGACGTCGTAGCGGTCACTCCACAGGTAGCAGCAGCCACACCATCGACATCAGGTACCGTGACTAATCAAATAGCAGAACTAACGCGACAGGTTAAGGCGTTATCAACCAAGATGGACAGAATGTCACGCGGAAGGTCAAGGACTAACTCTTCGAGTAGTAAACGTGGTCGCTCTTCATCTACCCGTTCGAACTCAAGCTACCGCAAGTTCCCTATGTGCTGGTATCATTCCAAGTTTGGGGATAAAGCCAGCCGATGCGTCAAGCCTTGCGACTTCAAGGGAAAAGCTGCGGGCAGTCGGTTATGGCGGCCGACGACTGCCCAAGTACCGGTCGCCTGTTCGTTACCGACCAACATTCTAAAATACAATTTTTAGTGGACACTGGAAGCGATCTGTGTGTGTTTCCTAAAACTTTACTTAAAGATAAGCGACATATTACGAACTTTGAATTGTGTGCGGCGAACGGAACTAAAATCGCAACGTACGGCTTCGCACATCTTGTGCTAAAACTAGGCTTGCGCCGCGACTTCGCTTGGCGGTTTGTGGTCGCTGACGTTACAAGAGCGATAATAGGCGTTGATTTTTTAAATAATTATAATTTGATTGTAGATGTTAGGAAACAACGCCTAGTAGATGGTAAATACTACCCTCGCGACCGCGGCTTCGCTTGCACGGCCTAGTGATGTTTCTTCAGTTAAGGTTGTTACTGGTAATACACGATATCACAAGATACTGGAACACTATCCTGACATTACTCGGCCACCCGGCATTCACCGCACGCTCAAACACAACACAGTACACCACATCCGAACCACACCTGGGCCACCAGTTTGTTGTACACCTCGTAGGCTTGCGCCTGATAAGCTGAAAATTGCGAAAGCCGAATTTGAATCTATGTTGCAGAGTGGCACGTGTCGTCCCTCCGAGTCATCCTGGGCGTCTCCCCTACATTTAGCAGCCAAAAAGGACAACGGTTGGCGTCCTTGTGGGGATTACAGGATGCTGAACGCCAGGACTGTCCCGGACAAATATCCCATCCGTCATATCCAGGATTTCGCACATAATCTCGCAGGTTGCACCGTGTTCTCGACCATTGACCTGGTAAAAGCATATAACCAGATCCCCGTCAACAAAGACGACATCCCGAAAACAGCCATCACAACGCCATTCGGGCTATACGAGTTCCCGTATATGACCTTCGGGCTTCGTAATGCGGGCCAAACTTTTCAGCGTTTCGTAGATGAGATGTTGCGGGGACTGGATTTCACGTACGCTTACTTGGACGATTTCTTGGTGTTTTCCAGAGACCAGGAGACCCACGAGAAGCACCTGCACCTGCTGTTTGCGAGATTAAAGGAGTACGGAATGGTGATCAATACGTCAAAATGCAAATTCGGAGCCTCTGAGGTAACGTTTTTGGGTTACAGCATCACCGCCGATGGCACGAAGCCTTTGCATTCCAAGGTCGAGGCCATAAAAAGCTTTCCTGTGCCAAAGACAGTAAGGGAACTGCGACGATTTCTAGGCATGGTGAATTTTTACCGCCGATTCGTGCCAGGCGCTGCTAGTCAACAAGCCCCCCTGAATGCCCTGTTGGTAGGTTCAGTCAAAGGATCACATCCGGTCAGATTCACAGCGAAGGAGATGGAAGCCTTCAACGCGTGCAAAGATGGGCTTTGTCAAGCTGCTCTTTTAGCGCATCCAGCGTGTGACGCTAAGCTAGCGTTAGTCACCGACGCGTCTGACAAGGCAGTTGGCGGGGTGGTCCAGCAGCTGAAGGGCACATTATGGCAACCTTTGGCGTTTTTCTCGCGCAAATTGAGTCCATCTCAGGCTAAGTACTCTCCCTATGACCGCGAGCTACTAGCCATTTACGAGAGTATAAAGTACTTTCGACATATGTTAGAGGCCAGGAACTTTGTGATCTATACTGACCACCGACCTCTAACATATGCCTTCAGCACTCGTAAGGACCGCTGTTCGCCTAGACAATTCCGCCATCTAGACCTGATCTCACAATTCAGCACGGATATTAGGCACATATCTAAGGACAATGTCGTCGCAGACACTCTCTCACGTGTGGAGGCGATCACCCAGCCAGTGGACTTACACAAATTAGCGTCTGCCCAACAGAACGATAGTGAATTGCAGTCACTCCTGAGAGGTGACACCTCACTACGTCTTAGGCCGGTAAGTTTACCCGGAAGCTCAGTAACTCTTTACTGCGACGATAGTACCAGTACGTTGAGACCGTATGTCACAAGTGAGTATCGTCGGCAGATTTTCGATAGCCTGCACAACCTGAGCCACCCAGGCGCAAGCGCCACAGTGAAGCTGATCTCTGAAAGGTTCGTTTGGCCTGGCGTAAGGAAGCAGTGCAGGGATTGGGTTCGTAGCTGTCTGGCTTGCCAGAGATCAAAAGTCACTCGACATGTTTCTGCTCCTTTAGGAAATTTCCACCTGCCACGAGCACGATTTGCCTTCGTCCACATCGATCTCATAGGCCCATTACCTATTTCACAGGGTTATAGGTATTGTCTCACCGCCGTCGATAGGTTCACGCGTTGGCCTGAGGCAATACCACTACCAGATATTACGGCCGAGACGGTCGCAAAGGCCTTATTAAGTGGGTGGATTTCTCGATTCGGCTGCCCTGCTGATGTCGTCACCGATCGCGGTAGGCAGTTTGAGTCGGCATTATTTGAACATCTGTCGCGCATTGCAGGTTTCAGGCACAAGAGGACTACTGCTTATCACCCTGCCTGCAATGGCCTTGTAGAGAGGTTCCATCGGCAGCTAAAAGCTGCCATAACCTGTCACGCCAGCGACAATTGGGTTGAGTCCCTACCATTGGTTTTGTTGGGAATTCGAGCTGCCTTTAAGGAGGACTTACAAGCTTCCTCGGCTGAGCTCATATACGGAGAGCCACTACGTCTCCCAGGTGAGTTATTTCACCCAGAGACAGAAAGTACCATTGATGTGACCGACTACAAGTCACGGCTGCATCAGATAGCCCGGAGCTTACACCCTTCTCCAGCATCGCGTCATGGCAACAAGCAGTCCTGTTTTGTGTTCCAGGATTTGTCATCATGTTCCCACGTTTTCTTGCGGGATGATACTACGGGCGGATCCTTGAAGCCTGCTTATACCGGTCCGCATGAAGTTTTAGGGCGCGGAGATAAGGTGTTTACACTCTTGGTAAAGGGTAACAAGGTCACAGTATCCATAGACCGATTAAAGCCAGCCTATATACTGCGCGACCCATTACACCCCACGTTCACACACATACCACTCCCAACACACACACAAACACTCCCATCATCCAGACATACACAGTCACACCGTACCATACCTGAAACTGAAGAAAATGTCAGGAGGACGCGATCAGGTCGCAGGGTTAGATTTCCCGACTATTATCGCCCTTGACGGTCTCTGGTGGGGGGTGATGTGGCGAACTCGCCACTGACTATGTTACATTTAAGCTTATTATTATAGCTGTAATAGTATTGATAAATAAATATGTCGTTTTTATGTAAAAGTAGATATAAATAAATATTGTACATAAATTTATAAATATACATACCATGATATATACACATATATACAAAAACTTGTCATATACACACATATATACTTGGTAATTTACATACTATGTACTTAAATTAGCAAATATTAATTATTCCAACAGACGGACAAACAAGCGCACTTTATTGTATTATATAGTCAGTGCATGCGCGCGGGCAGGCACCGATCCGGTTTCCAATTGCCCCGCACCTCGAGCCTCATGCCGCGTGGCCCTCAAGCTGCGGCGGCCGACCAGTCTGAATGCTATCACGACGCGGAGCGCTTGTTCGTTTTGCTGCCATCTCACACTTCGTTATTTCAGTTTTCATATCCTTTCATCCATCTTTCTAGTACTGTATCTTCCTTCATACTTTGCGCCTTCTAATCTGTGCCTTACCGTATTTCTGTGCTGTGCTTTCCTTCCTGCTTTCTGCACAATAAACTGTCGTGCTTGTGAACAACATTGTCTTGGTTTCATTGCACATCATACCTTTATTCATATCTACGGTAAGCTTAGCTGCGATATTCTACACGCACTGCTACAGGGATTTGCACAGTGCTAGGTAACTTGCACATCTATTTTGCAATGTATATCACCTTTAGCCTCAATAATTGACTGGAAGAAGTTCCATTTCGAGGTAAGTCCGCATTTTCATGTGTTGTAATGGATCTTAAGTAATACGTCTCAATAAATTGAAGTGCAATAAAGAGCCACCCTACAAAATCACAAAACCTCTGAAGATAAGACAATAGATGAAGCAAATGTAGCTCTTTACGCCTTAAGGCAATTCTACATAAAGTGCAATACATTTTCCATAAATTCTCAGGGAACTCTATGAAAAATTTACAAAGGGATTATAATTAGTACTTAAGAATTATAATCAATATTTTCCCGTGTCCAATCGAGTATTAAGAACTCAAGAGGATGTTCACACTCGTTTTAAGTGTCATATTTCTTATGATTCTTTTCTTTCTTTCTTATTAATTAATTACAATAACTACACCATCTTTTTGTTTTATTATTATTTTGATGTAGCATGCAAGCATGAAAGGAGGTAAGCCTCGCTAATGCTTGTTCACTCTAGCTTTGAAAAGATTCAGATAAACACAGGGAAAAGTTTTAGTATTTCCTTTGGAAAATGTGTTTTCTTTACTCTTTCGCTAGATCATCGCAGACGAAGTCGCGGGTAATAGGTAGTTAAAGATATTCTCGCTTTTATTTCTGCTTAATATAACTGATATTTATCGTTCAATGTATGGAATAATCATATGTATTTTAAATACAGTATTTTTCTAAACCAATTTTTTTTTATTTATTTGTTTTTTGGTTTGACTCAAATTAACGCACACATTGTCAAATAAAAATTGGTGACGTGAAATCGTGATACATGTTTATCTATACGCCAATATATATATATATTTTATTTATAGTCAAGTTACGTGTAATTTGGGAAAGTTTAACTACATTATAGGTATGGTAATATATAAAAGTATCAGAAAAATGATCTAATGTAATGAGGCTTTATCAAGTCTTAACTATTAATTAATGTGCTATCAACCGAACAATTTTCATTTTCTCTCTTCTGTGTACATCACTTCGTTCGATAAAAGTGATATTATAATTATAATTAATCGATAAAAGTGACCGTCTTCGTTGTTTTGATAAGATTTCAAGAGACGAGCGATTGTATAACGTGATTGGTTAATCAACGAATTTTGAAAAGAAGGTATTTGTCAAAATCATCAAATTTGTTATTTTAAAGTAATTTAAACCTCGCTTACTAAAAGAGTTAGTTAAGTAAGGAATACAATTAGTGTGAATTGTGACCAACAGCAACGAAAAATAGTGAAGTGCAGTGTTCACTGACTAGCCAAAATAAATATACTTCAATCGTCAGTTTACCACGTTATATATCAGCAGTCTCTTTTGTAAGTGCAACAATACTTCGTCGATTATGCTTATGCCGCCGATCATCTCACATACTTTAAGTCGGCCAAAATCACATTCTGACGAATATTGTTTTATTGAAGATTTTAATTAATTATGTTTTACTGGCAGGGCTCACCATAAGGGCAGGGCATATCGCAAGACGAACCGATCACCGAAGAGGCGTAAAGGCACTAGTGTTCGTGATTATTCTGCTTAAGGGCTTAAACTAACAATAAATAAAATTGTGATTCCTATCGAGCAGGCTGTCATTTCGGTCTATTTTCAAAAGTGTCAAGTCTAAACTATTGATATAATTGATCTAAGTATATGTTTTTTTTTTTGTAATTCAATAAGCATGTTGAAGAAAGGTTAAAGAGAACTTCCAATATATATATATAATTTTTGTTTTTTTGTTTTACCCAACTACTTATAATGTCATTTTGTCACACCATAAAAAGGGGACTTTGCCATAAAACTACCTAACAAAAGATACCAATAAAACTGAATAAAACACAGATCTATGCGGCATAGAAAAACCACTTAGTTCGTATTATTTTTATGTATATAGAATCGAGTGTAAATTTATTGCGAGCATCCACCCAGAGATACAAGAAAGCACACTTGAATAGAGTGTTTTCGACCACATTTTGAAATGTTCACTGGATGGCGCTGCAAATCAGCACGAGGAAAAAAATAATGCCACCGTGTAATCGGTATGAAATTAATTAAAATTTTATATATTTTACTATGATTATAAAGATTAACTACCAACAGATACAGATACCACCCATCGACACCGAAAAAACGCATTGACAGACGTCAGGCAAAGCTGCTTATTTGATTGATTCGGCAAAACGGTTGGGCGAATGGGGTCTATTCTCAACAATCAGAATAGAGAAACGACCGGAAATCCACTCGTAAAAATATTTAAAACCAAAGCAAGGAACTATTCGACCGAGTAACAAGCTGTCAAAACTTTCAAACGAATTGAAACTATGTAAAATTCAGCGTAATAACTAAAAAGATTTGAGTGGTTGGAGTGTCCCTCGCTGGAAATAAGATTGTTCACTACTCTACGCTACAATAATATTACAGATAAAATGTCACTGGGTTAATCAATTACTACAGAACAGATTTAACTGTTCATATTTCAAAAAAATACAACACTATCCCTAACATAAGCTACGATTTTTTTTTATAGAAATTGGTATGTTTTGAGATGAGTAGGTTTTCAGTTTTAAATTGTGACTAGTCTCATATGTGCCTTGAACTAATTTAACGGTATTAGTCACTGTTATATAAACTTTTAAATATTAAATTGTAAAGCTACTGATTAATAAATTCTTCTACCCTATTCTGAAGAGAAGTGCAGCTTAGTTCAGACATTTATTATGAAACTTATTTTATTTGCTTTAGCAGTTCTTTTTTTCTTCGTTTTTAATATTTTAATTTGGACAGTTTGTTTGATTTGGAATAGAAATGTAGTTTTATTTCTTTAAGCTTTAGTACCTAGTCGACTGAGCTTCGCTCTTAGCCGCCTCAGGTGAGCAAGCTGTGGTACCCGCCAACAGTTGGTGCTCTAGGTTTCTGTCTAAAACGCGATGTTTTTTAAAAAAATGCTTAGAAACACGGGGAAAAACAGACATGAGACCTAGCTAGATCGATTTTGCCCCCGGAAACCCCCGTATGGTAAATTTCATTGAAATCGTTAGAGCCGTTATCGACAAACATTTTACAAATATATTATGGCTCGTTTAATAGTATAGGACTAAATTGGCTTGAAACATTCTAACAAAATGGGTATATCCTTCATGCTATTTTAGGACATTGTTTCCTAGTCCAACAGAAGATTGTTAAAATTTGTTTAAACTTAACGACATCGTTTACAATTTTTATTTTTGTACTGTCGAAATCAGTCACCGCATTGTTACGGGTGTCTGCCGCATCAGGGTCAAGGAAGGTTAACTACAAAGCCTAACTACTGAGACTCTATAAAAAGAACCAAAAACCAAGTCATTGGTGTTACCTCCATATGCCCGGAGTTGACTACTAACTGGGCTGATTGTGCGAGTGGCAGCTGGTTGCATGGCCTGCTGTCCACGAGGCCCCGACTGCTGTGGGCTGGCTGCTTGGCCTGCTGCTCGCCCGGCGCAGTCTGCTGCGCTGCACAGCTAGGCAACGCTCGAATTGAAGCTAGACTCTTGCCACGGTTACGGATTTTGTCCATTATGACGTGCTGAAATGTAAAAATTCCAGCGCGAGTATCTATTGTATAGAAGCGATCAATGTTTGAAACGCTTTTAAGGCTTAAAATTGAATGAAATCTATAAACGTAATAGTGGACACCTTTAAGTAGCTTTTAGTCGTAGTTAGATATTACGTGTTTTTTTTGCAGCAGTAAATTTCAAACAAAATAAAGAACATAATTAATTGAAACAGTGAACTACGCATGGGAATACGAACCAATAGACCTTCAGACTATTATTTTGAATACGTACCTACACCAAAAATTATTACAACCATATGTAAAACACAACTAAAAGATTAATTTGTCTGAATGAAAGCACGAAATGTTGTTTGTTTTAAACTCAGGCTTGATAATAAATGGTTAAAGTGAACTGTGTACACTTATTCCTTAGCAACGTCTAACGATTTTGTGCAAAAATGATTTAAAATGTAGGTAGCATGTAGGTAGTATACAATCATAACTATTTACTTTAAATAATCACTCGTCCTTAACACAACGTTAAAAAAAAGTGAAAAAAAATACCACATGAGAAAAAAAAACAAGTAGTTGATTTTCCAGTTTTTCCACTCATTTCAAACAAGTCAGTTTTTGAGATACAGCAGATGTATTTTTGAACATTATCAGTCCACTTTGTGGGAAGTGAGGGCTCGTATCCCGCTTCTGACATGTTAACAAATGAGAGGGAGTTGAGAAATATGTTAAATAAAACATTCGAAGTCTACTTACGTTTTGTAATAAGTTATTCACTTTACACAGAGTTAAAATGGGTACATTAACACAATACCATACATATGAAGAAGAGTCTTCATAATTTTACACAATACGTGATTACTCCTTTAAAAGTAGAATCTCCCACTTTGAAGAACAAAATACGACTGACTGAGCGAGGCTGGCTCGAACGTTCCAGAGACCTCTCCCACCACAATATTACCCTTTCCATAAAACGCTGGGATTGGTCGAAAAGCCGCCGCGCTCTGACAGTTCGTACAAAGGAGTCAATACAACAACCATTTATGAACAATATCGTAAAGCTATGAAAAGTTAGTAAACACTGGTGACTTAAATATTATAATATTGGAGATCAGAATATCTGTCATGACAACACTATATATATATTAATACTATATATTAATTTACCTACCTATTGTGAATTTGTTGAAAATTGCAAATAAATGACTGAAACTGAATTATAATGATGCAATACGCAAAAGGACTCTGCTGCATGTCCTAGAGTGTGTGCTCTTTTAGTTGCCTTTTAAGACACCCACAGGGAGAGATTGGGTGATACTGTGCTAAGCAAGAACGACACTGATAGACTGTTCTGCATTACTAATATAACTGCTTTTGTATTTTGTGATACTGGTTCAAGAAGTTGTTGTAGAGTACGGTGTCGGTATAAAATTGGTGCACTTTCATATAAGCTTTTACTTACTAGCTTAAACGGAATTTATGCTTTTACTGCTTTTACTTTAAATAACAAAAAAAACGGATTATTCGTAATAAAAACCTGGCCACTTCTAAATATTTTGCTTCGCTTACGTTTTAGATTCTTGGCGCTTATTTTTCTGCAGTGTCAGCTACGCAACCCAGGAGATTTGACGAAGGCAATGGTTTTTATAAGCTTTTTACACAGAGCTACTGCCATCTGACTTTCACAATCCAGAGGTCAAATTAGAAATACCGGGTTTTAGAAACGTTTCAAGAATTTGTTCTTTTACTAGCCGTCTGCCCAGATTTTCATACAAACTTATTTTTTATTTTATATGTTGTTTCGTTTCGTTGGTGTCGATTTGCCATTTTTATTCGGACAAAAGTAGTCGAAAGGTTAGTATTTTAGGCAGTAGATTTTATATTTTGAGTAAGGACAATTCTTATTTTCTTATCGGAGCTTTTTTTCTACCCATTTGGAAGTAAGACGTCGGTACATTGACCTTAGATATTTCTTTTGGACCATTTCCAATGTCTTTAAATAGACAGCATAAAAAGGGTTCCATATACACGTACCATATTCTTACTGCGGATGGATGAGAGGTCTAGATACCTCTGCATCGTACAGCAATCATGGTACAAAATATTTTTAAGTCATCAGCATATAGTAAAAAATTACAATGTTGGAATCACTCATTAATATCGTTGATGAAAACGACGTATTAGAGCGGACCCAGTATAGAACCCTGAGAAATACCGGAGGGAATTTGAAGAGGAGTAGAGCTATAAACATTGAGCACAATAATTTGGGTTCTATCACATAGATATGATAAAAATATGATTTGAAAAACTTAAGAAGAGCGCCTTTAATTCCCATTTAAGCTAGCTTTGCAAGAAGGATGATATGATCAACTTTATCTAAGGCCTTTCGAAAGTTCGTATACACGGCATCTTATTCATAATCCATCCTATTTAACTCCCTTAGGAAATTAGTTAAAAATAAACGCTCATAGAACATACTGTTATTTATAAATTAAAAAAAAGCATTTAAGCATTTTAAAAAAGTATTTTCAACACATTTGCTAATAAAACAGCTGTATTTGCACTGTATTTAGGTCCATAATCCAGCTTATTAAAAACGCGTGCTTTTCTCATTATATATTACAGCACTAGTTATATAATTTTTTTTATATAAACAAAGAGCAAGGAGTTCTAATGTCTAAAATATTTATGACATTTTCGTAAATATATACATTAACAGTTTGTTGCATGAGATTAGTTAAATTTAACAACAAATTAACATTAATTGATTTTGTAAGCAATAAATTTAAAGTTTTTGTACTTTTTCAATGACTACGCTGTTTGGGAGCATTGCCACTGCTTCGTCACAGCACAGCTCCTCATTTGAAAAAAGAAATGCGCGCGCAACCAGAATTCCGCTCAGGCATTACAGGTAAGCGAATTCGATTCGTTTTTATTCGCAAATGTGTTGAAAAACGTCGTAAGAAGCTTGTGCGCTTTGGTGATTACACCCTCGGCTCCATTACGCCCTCGCCTGCGGCTCGGGCTGCAATTTTTGAGCCTCGGCCGTAATATCCAAAATAGCGCACGTGCATCTTAATGTACTATTTCAACACATTTGCTCATAAAACAGCTCTATTTGCACTGTATTTAGGTCCATAATCCAGTTTATTAAAAACGCGTGCTTTTCTCATTGTATATTATAGCACTAGTTATATAATTTTTATTTTTTTTATATTAACAAAGAGCAAGGAGTTTTAATGTCTAAAATATTTATAACATTTTCGTAAATTTAAACATAATAATGATGAAAATATAATATATAAACAGTTTGTTGCATGAGATTAGTTAAATTTGACAACAAATTAACATTAATTGATTTTGTAAGCAATAAATTTTAAGTTTTTGTGCTTTTTCAATGACTACGCTGTTTGGGAGCATTGCCACTGCTTCGTCACAGCTTCTCATTTGAAAAAAGAAATGCGCACGCAACAAGCATTCCGCGCGCCATTTTTCAGAAGTATTTTCATTTGCTTTGATTTTTGTGACTACGATAGTTTCAAGCAATGAAGAAGAACTTAATTTAAACCCACAGGAAATAATTACTGGGGCACAAAATGCAAGTGAGAGTCTCCTTCCAGCAAAATCAAATAAAAAATACATTCTTGCCTACGAAAAGTTTATTGAACGGAAGAACAGCAAAAATGCCAATTCATTTTCAGAGAATGACTTTTTGGCTTATTTCAATGAGCTGGCGAATAAGTATAAACCTAGCTCTTTGTGGTGTATTTACTCCATGTTGAAAAGTATTGTGAGAACGAAAAATGGAGGATCAGGAATCGCAGCCCGAACCGCAAAAAGGAAAGTGAATTTGATTCGTTTTTGTTCGCAAATGTGTTGAAAAACGTCGTAAGAAGCTTGTGCGCTTTGGTGATTACACCCTCGGCTCTATTACGCCCTCGCCTGCGGCTCGGGCTGCAATTTCTGAGCCTCGAAAATTACGCTCTTTCAAACTTTTACTTTTCCACCTCTATTTAACCTCTATTTGTGTTTGTGACGCATCGCTTTTATAATATGTCGCAGCCATAACGAATAACACGCCGGTATTATACAAAATACCGATAAATTTTTGTTTCGCAGTTTTACATAACGGCGCGTATTTAGTTTCTGGCACTTGCCGGCCGCTGGCGCGGCACGCTTCGCTCGCTCAGCTCGTGTGTTGTGGTTGCAAGATAACCTGTCTACTTTAGCTAACGCGCTTAAAGTTTTTTGATGCGCAATCATTATTCTTGATATGCATTTAAGTATTTCCCTTTACAAGTAGCAATTTGGTATTTTTGATGTGCAATCAATATTTTTTATATGCAGTTAAATATTTTCCATATTCATTCTATTCTACTAGCGGTCTCGATTATAGAAAGGCTGCTTTACGCCATAGCCATCGCTTAGCCTCAATTGCCGATACAACTAAAAAACAAGCCTATATACCAATTTCTATGTCTGGATCTTTATGTGAAATTCTTTGATCCTCCCTTGAGGGGCTAAAAATACAATAATCCTGTCTTACTTACGTCACATTATGGAACTTTTGTACGAGTAATAGGGAGTTTTCCATGACGTCTGTCAGAGGTATGCTGATCACTGTTGGTAATTTCTTTTTTTAGGCTCAGTAAAACATTTGATTACTTTTTACAAGAGAAATGTTACAGGCTTATGACAGTAGCAATCAAACTGACTGGTAGCACTATGATGGTTATTCCATAAAATATGCTTATCTGCAGTGCCATTCAGCATACTTTCAAAAGGTGATTGAAAACACCCTATTATTATCATGTAAGTATGAAGAATTCGTATCATTTTATGTTTATCATTATATTTTTATTTCATATTTTATTATCAGTTTGCAAATTTAAAAAGAAAGACCTCATAAAATACTTATTAAATAATTCTGATTTCACTTTTCTTTCAAACATAACTTGAATTCGTTGAAATCTTTATAAAAACGGAATAGAAAGAGCCATTTGTGAATGCATTCTCTGCGGTTCGTTAGACTGCCCGACGTAATGGCGTGACGTCACACTATGAGGCACTTCGCAGGAAGTGGTTAGTCAGCATTTTTATAAAGGGTGAGTGCGGGTTCCAAGCGCAAATACTTTCAGAATATTCCTGTTTTTCAAAAGGAATGCTGAGATGATTTGCTCATGTCGAGAGGATGAATGAAAGAGACTAACTAAAGAGGTCTACCTGCAAGGCGAGGGAAATGTTAGAAAGGTGAGGTTTGGTGAACATTCCAAAACGAAATTCAAGATGTGAATAAAGGCCAGTTTACTAAACTGAAGAGTGTATGTAAATGTGAAAAGACCACGAAATGTAAATTTACTTTATATTAATAAGAAACTGAAAAAAAACATATCATGTCCCCCACATGCTTTGTACCTATTTTGTAAGTATGTGGAAATGAATGGTTGAAATGTGTATCAATGTATTGATGAGAGCAAAAGAACCGAGGGAAGTTAAGTCAAGCTGATGGATTTTATTTATTATTAAACACAGTTTGACCACTATCACTGAACACTAAAAACACTTTTTGTATGGTACTTCTGAGTTAGTTATTTCTTTTAAGTGAATTGATCTGCCATAAAACTGGAAATCTTTCTCATAACCTTATAACATAAGTCGAAAGAGGACAAAAATTTTTGTACTCTCAAACAAACACTTTTTCAGCGGATGATTTTGTTGAGTAGGTATAGAAAATCCACAATAAAATTATATTTTGTTTTATATTCTGAGTAACCAACTAGAGATTGGCTAGTTTTCCAAAAATAACTTTGTTTGCTAAATAACATTAGATTCTCTTCTTTCGGCTTCAGTGAATCTTTTAATTGGATTTTGATTCGTACACTGTACACTCATAGTAATCGAAAACACCACGAAACGTTTCCAGAAAAGGTAGGTAGTACTTTCAGGCAATTCAAAAAAAACGGGCAAGTGCGAGTCGGACTCGCGCACCGAGGGTTCCGTACAAACCTGTAGGTATACGAGTATAAGTAAGAGGCGACTGAGGGATTATAAACTGGAGGATGGGCAGCAGCATCCTTCTGTGTATCGTATGTTGGTATTTTCCAACATTTATCTTAAATTTTAGAAGGTAGTTTAAGATTATTTTGACAACTGTCAGTATTTATCTAATTGCCGACATGGTGTAAGCGACTCTCGCATAATTTAATATAAAACAACGCGAATCCAATAAGCCGTGTTTAATTTCAACTCAAGACGCAAGGACCAGCTCCTCATCATCACCCAGCAGCTGCAAATTTATACATCGTACCATCTTACATACCTACTGCAGTTACCAACAACCGCGTTCCATGATGCCAGTCGCAACACTAACAAGCGTGGTGACTATGGTACTTCCCCTCCAAAATATCACGAATTTTTTGCTAGATTTCCAGAGGGAGCTTCCTGTTCTGCAGAGGACGTTTTATGGGATGATCTTTTTTGAGTATTTCTCATGTCCCTGTGTCTTTCATCAACGGTTAAATTAAAACGTTTACACAAAACATAAAAACTATTTTAAACTCAGCTTATTTTTAAAATAGTCGAACTATTCTGTCGCAATCGATATTGTGAAGGTTACAATCATGGCGCTATGCGGCGTTCCTTGGTGGTACCGCTTCTATACAGGGTCTTAGGGACGTTGTACCGAAAACTGAAAGAGCCAGATCAGGAGACTAAACTGAGCCACTTTTCTTGAGTAACATATGTTGGTAATGATAAAGAAATTCGACCCCTCGCTACAAAATTTTCTTTGTTCAGGTAGCTTGTATGAAAAAGTCGATTTTTTTATCATTTAAGTAACAACACATGTTTCTTTGGGAAAATTTGTTGAGTTTTTATCTATTAAATCATTTTGAGTTTTCGGTACACATACACAGTCCCTTCCACTCTGTATAATGGACATAACATAACTCACCTTTACTAATCCGCTTCACCGCTCTGCAGTAAAGGTTAAATCTTGGGGTGCTAGGGTGCTACATCGTAGTAAAGGTCGAACGTTTACAGATTAAAAAAGAAATCGGCCAAGTGCGAGTCGGACTCGCGCACTGAAGATCTACCACTAAGGTAAAAAATAATAGAAATACTGTCTTATTTATGGACGTCTCGCAGAAGTGTATTTAAAACGCGCAAATCCAACACGCACTTGACCAGTTTTGATTATTTGTAGTAATTTTTTAGCCTTTGCACTATAGGTATACCAATTTTTACGCTTATAATTGTTCCCGTTTTCACGATAGAGCTAAAAAAAAATCGAGCATTAATATTCAGATTATTTTATTCAATGAAGATTCTTTACAGAATACTTATTGGATATCATGCAGATTACAATTCATAAATAATCGCCTAGAAAAAACGTTTTTAGTCCCTACTAATGCGCCCCTTAATTTTATTTTTTATTTTTGGTATTTGTTGTTATAGCGGCAACAGAAATACATAATCTGTGAAAATTTCTACATTCTACCTATTACGGTTCATAAAATACAGCCCTCTGACAGACAGACAGACTAATAAATATTTTGCGTGGTACCTTTCCTCTACCAAGTACTTAAGAGCGTTCATCCGTTCAAATCGCG
The DNA here is from genome assembly GCA_947532105.1 of Athrips mouffetella. NCBI lineage: Eukaryota > Metazoa > Arthropoda > Insecta > Lepidoptera > Gelechiidae > Athrips > Athrips mouffetella. The sequence continues at coordinate 2,046,679 of OX383964.1, read as the reverse complement.
CTGTAGTCAAAATTTACGATTTTCGACGAAGGATAAAACAATGCAGTTCTCAGTTTTCAGAGAAGACATTAATATCATATTAGATATACTTTCACGATCTGCTTTTTGGTTTATAAACATTTCAAAATATTGGGATATTTTTCCAAATAGAACAACTTTAACAAAAATTTTAACACGTCCGTTTTTAACTTAGCGCTTGACCGTCTACGCATATGCAAGATTTATGTAGGATTAAATGCTACAAGATTGAAAAAAAAAATACCATTAGGAAATTCAGGATATTGTTTAGTTTTTGGTTAAAAAAAAAACTCGATTTAGGTAAAAATTCATTCAAAAAAACTACAATCAAAAGTGACGTTTTCAGTAATTTTACGGGATATTAACCGTGTCATTGTAGGTGAAAATGTAAGACATTATTTTTTCTTTTTGAACTTAGCATGTGAAGTCTGACTGTATCTTTTTTTTTGGAATAAATTGTATTTATATTTTACTGTGAATTATTTAGTACTCCTATAAAATCGATGCGAGAAAGCGCCAGCACTTAGTCGTGGCCGAGGCCTTGTTGTGGCGACGCATCGGAGTAACGTTAGCTGTCTTGCTTCACGCTCAACGCATTTGAATAAGGTAGAACGAGATGTAAATAGTCTATTAGTGTTGTTTTGATTAAAATTTGAGCGCGTAAGCAGCATCACCCAGCGGTCTCCACAGTTATGAGCCCTACAGAGGGATGTGCCACAGTGAGGGGTTATAGAAAAACAGGAGAACAATATAGGTCAATTGCCCACCTGTGTTGGTTGATAGAAAGTCAACTGCAACTTTAACGTGGTCCAACCATTTTTTTGGTAGGACCACGGGTAAAAACAGTGCCCTACTAGTTTTTTTTTAATGTTACAAGTGAGCAAACGAGCAGGTGGGCCACCTGATGGTAAGTGGTCTCCACCGCCCATAGCACCCACTGTCTTTTTAGTGACATACTTTGACGCTAATAAGACAGCAAAGCGCGTTGCCCATCCTGAGAATTAAGATGTTATATCTCATGTGCCAGTAATTTCACTAGCTCCCTTACCCTTCAAACCAAAACACAGCAGGGTAAACACTGCTGTTTTACGGCAGAAATAGGTAAGGGGGTGGTACTTCCCCAGGCGGACTTTGCACAAAAGCCCTACCACCTCATAAAGTAGGATAACGCGGTATTACCATGAGCAATAATTCAATCTGGTTGGCTGGTGGATACAATCAGAAGTTAAACCGATGCTCTGGGAATTTCTCCTCCTGTTACCGAAATCCAACTGCCAATAGATCCGCTCTATGACGTCACATTTACATATCCACCATTTTTTCTGTTCAGGCAGACAAATGGAGATCTAAAGACGCCACTATTACAACTGACGCCACTATTTGTACTTTTCTGTAAATTTCGTGGGCAATAAAGAATATTGTATTGTATTGTAACTGACACCAAAGACCTAAGTCACACATTGCGATAGATAACAGATAAGACGGTGGCAGTGTAATAAATTTCTTAAAAAGAAAGTCCTCAGTGAGATGTCGTAGCAAGTTCGTAGCAAATTCGCTACGCTGACGTAGTAAAGGTTACGTCGTAGCTGTGGCGTAGCAAAGGTTAGCCAGTAACATTTTTATTTATTCCCATGGAAATTGCATGTTGTAGGGAATGTATCCTGCACAGTACATTTAAAAATACCAAAGCGGACCAATAGTTGATGCTGTAGTGTTTACTGAATCGTGCTTATACTTGAAAATATAGAAAAAAAGGACGGGTTGCACTCCGGGAGTGCCGGCAGAAGTGAAAACTTAAATATCAACGTTGTGCATATTTGAATATTTTGGAATGGGTAGGGAATAATTTCACACGAATTGTTTTATTTATCAGTATAAAAGTACATACAATATTCATTTATTGCGCTATCGTAGACAAGCATGACAATTTATATTACTTAAAGACAATCTTCGTCAGATCTGACGCGCCGCTAAAGAAGTTTTCACTTCAAAACTTAAACATCTGACACGAGATCTGACGAGACATCTGACGCATCATCTGACGTGAGTCTAACATTTTGTACCCATCTAATAAAGTGCCAAACTAACTAAGTGCGGAAACCACATACTTAACTTAGAACTTAGAAAGTGCCAAGCGCCGCTAAAGAAGTTTTCACTTCAAAAACTAATTTTACATGGCTAGTCGATTTTTCACCCTCAGAAACCCCTTACCTAAAACGATACAAAATATTGCTTGTACGAGTATACTTATGATGACGTTGTCGTTTACAAACTTTGTACAATTTGATTTGGACTTCCTATATAGGCCAAGCAAAAGGAGAAAGATTTGAGGTATTAAAATTGGCACGCGACGAAGAGTGACCGTTCTGTAATGTTAATCATCATAACATCCGATGAAACGTCCACTGCTGAACAGGGAGCTCCCTCCAAAACTACAGCAAAATGCATGGTACTTTGAAGGGGATTTACCATAGTCACAACGCTTGTAAGCTTTGCGGCTTATGATCGATGTTATTGTTGCAGTATGTAGGATGGTACGAAAAACAGAAAAATAGTGCTGTCCATCTTCCGGTCTATAATGGGTTGGTACTATTCTTTGTCGGCACCACACGGACAGTCTTCTTTTTCTATTAAATCGATGGCAACACTCATACTATTTTAGATAAGTATTCGGCAACTTAGGTAGCATTTAGCCTGACCTTATGTACAGATACTTTAGCGAGCATAATGAAGGGCATGATGCGAATGCTGTGAGGCAGGGCATAGTTTGTGGCATCGCACCGCAGTCGCAGATGGTTTTACTAGCTTGTATGTAGCCCCAGCGGCTCAGTTGTCTATGCATCTCCCAACCTGGGTGCGCAGCGCAGGAGGCTACAGAGTCCAGTAAACTAGAACGACTGTTCAGCCTCTATACATGTGAGGTCCGGTCATACATTGGGTGCCTCGGATCGGTCTCCTGTTTTAGTTTTTCAACGGCACTAGCTACCTCTCTGTGGACGGCTGGGGGAGCGATGCCTGTGGATATAGCATCTTAACCGGAGTCGCGGTATCCACAGTTAAGGGCTATGCTCGGAGTCTCTGTGCGCGATCGAATCACAAATGAGGTTTTGCGCAGAAGAACATAAGTAACTGACATAGCCCTGAGAATTGCTAAATTAAAGTGGCAGCGGGCAGGGCACATCGCAAGAAGAACCGTTAGCCGATGGGGCGTAAGGGTTCTAGAGTGGCGACCACGTACCGGAAGACGAAGCGTTGGCAGGCCCCCCACAAGGTGGATCGGAGATCTGGTCAAGGTCGCGGGAAGCCGCTGGATGCGAATAGCGCATCAGGACCGGTCATCATGGAGATCTTTAGGGGAGGCTTATGTTTAGCTGTGGACGTCTTTCGGCTGATATGATGATGATGAACCGGAGTCGGTTTCAAGCAGCAGCAGTAAGACAGTGCTATTACTTTATTTTGCCTGTGCTACAGTTACTATACAGTATTTCTCTCATAATCGGTATCAGGTATTTCACGCACGTTTTGAGACTCGATCGACGAGAAACTCCAGATAACGCTGACGCATTTATCCTACCCACGGAGATCTTACTTTGATACCTAATATCTTACTCCAGGCTATAAATAGATAGAAAGGGATAACTAGGAATAGGTGGATTACATAAGGATGTTCGAATTCTAGGTACGTGATGAAAATAGTTTAAGAAGCAAAGGAAAATGTCAAGGTCATCATATACAGGGTGTTAATTTAATTGCGTGCCATAGCTCAGGGGCGAGTTCAGTATCAGTAACTAAAACTCTTTTCCCAAGGAACATTATGTCAAAATAAACAAAAAAAAAAATATCTTTCATTAGAAACTGCATCAGCTGATAGCGCGTTTTTATCGGAGATCAATGCTTTTTTTCGTGTTTCTACCTACGTTCCTCGGGAAAAATTGTTGAGTTACTGATACTGAACCCACTCCTGAGCTATGGCACACACTTAATTTTACAAGTGAGCAATATCTATTACAATTGAGCAAATGACCAGATGGGCCACCTAATGAGTAAAAAGTCATTACAAACATCGCTTCATATTATATTACATTCCTGGAAAATGTACCGGAAAATTCTAAGATAGGTTAGGTTCTGTATATTTCTTTAATTAGATACAGGGTGTGAGGGTGTTAGGGACAGCCAGGGTCATGATCAGTCAACGACACTAAACAACTTTCAGTGAACTAAACTTTCAGGAAACGAAAAAAAAAATTGTTTCTCCATACAAACTGCCCGATCAAGTTTATAATTTTGTATGGAGACGCGGATTTTTATAATTTTATTATTAATTATGTTACGCATAATAATTTTAAAAGGAGAAAATTTAATACATTGACATTATAAAATAAAATTATATTATAGAACCACTGCCAATCCATCTATATCTGTCTTTGTTCACCAAGTAAAAATAATTTTTGCAATCAGATTTTTAGTTCTTGAGATATGCGTGAACTTTTAGTTTTACTGAATTGATTTTTCAACACATTTGCTCATAAAACAGCTCTATTTGCACTGTATTTAGGTCCATAATCCAGCTTATTAAAAACGCGTGCTTTTCTCATTATATATTATAGCAATAGTTATATAATTTTTTTTTTTATATTAACAAAGAGCAAGGAGTTTTAATGTCTAAAATATTCATAAAATTTTCGTAAATTTAAACCTAAAAATGATGAAAATATAATATATAAACAGTTTGTTGCATGAGATTAGTTAAATTTGACAACAAATTAACATTAATTGATTTTGTAAGCAATAAATTTTAAGTTTTTGTGCTTTTTGTGTTTGGGAGCATTGCCACTGCTTCGTCACAGCTCCTCATTTGAAAAAAGAAATGCGCGCGCAACAAGAATTCCGCGCGCCATTTTTCAGAAGTATTTTCATTTGCTTTGATTTTTGTGACTACGATGGTTTCAAGCAATGAAGAAGAACTTAATTTAAACCCACAGGAAATAATTACTGGGGCACAAAATGCAAGTGAGAGTCTCCTTCCAGCAAAATCAAATAAAAAATACATTCTTGCCTACGAAAAGTTTATTGACTGGAAGAACAGCAAAAATGTCAATTCATTTTCAGAGAATGACTTTTTGGCTTATTTCAATGAGCTGGCGAATAAGTATGAACCTAGCTCTTTGTGGTGTACTTATTCCATGTTGAAAAGTATTGTGAGAACGAAAAATGGAGGCTCAGGAATCGCAGCCCGAACCGCAAAAATGTAAGTGAATTTGATTCGTTGTTATTCGCAAATGTGTTGAAAAACGTCGTAAGAAGCTTGTGCGCTTTGGTGATTACACCCTCGGCTCTATTACGCCCTCGCCTGCGGCTCGGGCTGCAATTTCTGAGCCTCGGCCGTAATATCCAAAATAGCGCACGTGCATCTTTAACGTACTATTATTGAACTGCTGAATGGATTTTGATGAAACTTGTACTGTACCCTAAGGTAAACAATACCTAGTTCAACTAAAAAAGAATACACACACACTTATGAAATTTGGTACATTCGTTTAGAAGCTCATATAGACTAACATACGCGAAAATTGTGTTTTTTTTTGACAAAATTACATACATATGGGTTGAATTGATAACTTCATTTTTTGAAGACAGTTAAAAATAAAATAAAAATGTAAATCCAGTTTTTTTCATTAGAACATGCATATTTTTTGTTTCACGCTGGGTAGCGCTAAAATCAGTATGAAAATTGTTCTCCGCATAAAATTTACATTAAAAAAAGCTTAAAAGAAGAAACGTTTTTCAGAATGCGAGTTCAAAGTTAAAACAATTTGGGATTTTTAAAGCTTGTTTTAAAATGATGAATAATTTTACATTTCATTACATGCATCCCTCTTTGACGCGGTGGCTATGTTGTTGCTTTTCCGAGACCCTGAGCTTATTCTCGAACGAAGTAAATATGCGTACTTAATAATATAAGTTCCCGTGTGGTACCGGCAAAGAATAGTACCAACACATTCATACCCGTGGGTGTCGTAAGAGGCGACTATGGGCTATAAACTGGAGGGTAGGCAGCAGCATCCTCCTGTTTATCATATCTGCAGTCACCTACAACTACGGTCACCTACATCTGCGGTCCATGGAGCCAACCGTAACGCTGACAAGCGGGGTGACTATGGTACTTCCCCTCCACATTTTTCCAGCAAAAGCTAGAATTCTGGAGGGAGCTGTCCTGTCCTGTAGTGGACTTTTCATGGAATGTTATGAAGCTTATTATAAATTCGAAATTCTCTCGGTCTGTTACGCATTCACGGCTGAACCGATTTTGATGAAATTATGTGTGAAGATTGTTTGAACCATGGAAAAGAATACTTTATCATCATCATAACATCCCATAATACGTCCACTACAGGACAGAGAGCCCATCTCTTGCTGGAAAGTACCTCTGTCACCTTGCTTGTGAGCGTTACGGCTGGCACCATGGATCGCGGTTATTGTAACCACAGTATGTCAAGATGTACGATACACGGAAGGACGCTGCTGCCCATCCTTCGCTTTAAAAACCCTTAGTCGTCTCTTACGACACCCACGGGTAGAGATAGGTTGGTACTATTCTTTGCTGGAACCACGCGGGATATTCTTTTCCGGCACCACACGGCGGGACAATTACTTTATACTACTTACTTATTCTTGCTCAGCGACCCGAAGAGGATTTTGGTCTCCGACACTAAGGATAGTATTAGTAAATCCCTCTCAAGTCTGAGATTGTACTCAAGATGTATAATTTGTATGTAAAAGTACTTCTTGAGAGCAATCTCACACTTATCAATGGATGTATCAAGAGGACCCTTTAAAAGCCGCTACTCCTAATTACAATTGACTACATCACTAACTCTATAATATAAGTCAAAATCGTGCTGATACCTACTGTAGAAAATTTGTAATTATTTTTATAGTATTGTTATCTTTACTTATTTATTTCTTTTAGTTATGAACTTGGTGGAATGTACTATCTCCCACGACACAGATTATTCTAGTTGGGAGACAGGGTTCTCTAATCACTGTCAAGCTTGTTTAATAAAGAAAAAAAAATATTTATTCCCTGTTGTGTGGAGCTAGTTGCCAGTTGGTTATTTTAAGCTCCGACAGGTCTTTCTATACTTGGTCGATCCAGTGATACCTAGGACGCCCGACGATATTTTATAGGCTAGTTTTTGCTGATTTCCATGCGCACGAAGTCGCGGGCAACAGCTAGTAGTATACGCGAAATCACTTAATACAATACTTAATCACTTACCAACAGATGGCGCTGTACAAGCGAGTGGGTATTCTGAATCTTGCTTCTGAAGTTTTTGGATTCAAACTCGAAAACAAAGAGAAAACGAGCATAGACTGATTATTTAGCGAAGGTGACATTTTGCGAGCGTGACTTTCTACGCCGGGAAGAGATTTTGTGCCCCCGTGATAAGCCCCCAAATCGTAAACTTCATTAAAATAGCTACATAGAGCTGATTAAAGTGTATAACGGGTGTATGTACAACGTATAAATTCAAATACGCAAAACCTTTCGGGTAGCAGTTCTACACATGAAACTTAACAACTTTTGTTCTACAACTATTCGAAATAAAAAGAAATCGATACTCCATACAAAATGGAAATCTGATCCGGTGAATTTTTATGAACAACCAATTTTTTAAAATTAAATTTTGTAAAACAAAAGTTGTTCAGTTCTATGCAAAGTTTTTTAATGTTCGCAACTGCTGTACCGCACCTTAGGTATGCTCACGGCGAGACGGACGGAAACCAAAGAGATTTGAATCTCGCTACGCTGAGGCGGCAACTATAGTCCAGTCAATCTACGAAAGTTTGTATGGAGAAAATTGAATAAATGCACGTTAGATGATAATTTGTTAAATCACCAGTAACACATTAAAAAATTTAAAACCACAGTAATCCTCGATATAACGTTGATATTTTTAATACCAGTATATGGTGAACTCAACTTGTATAATATTTACCATGTAGCACAGGTCAGCCTATACTGGTACTTTAACAAAAAATGTGATTAAAAAAAATTGCCGGATTTAATTATTTATAGCTTCAAATAGCCTATATTACTATTTAAGCAGTGATTTGCTAAATAAAATGTTATTTAAAACTAATTTCTCTAAATGTGCATTTAATGCATCCTCATATCGTAGATTGACTGGACTAATAATAATTCTTGCTCTTTCGTTCCCACTCCCCACCTCCCCGCGCATACCTAAGGCGCGGTACAGCGGTTGCGGTCAGACTATACCATACGAGAGGTTTTGCATATTTGTAATTACACGTAGAATAGTGTATGTTTAAATGAAGTAGTGCAAAAGCACGAACTTTGTCCTGGCGCGCGGTAAAATATTCATACAACCACGCCCCTTAATCTAGTGGACAGGCTAGTTTCCCACTAGAGAAGTGCAAATTGCTCAGTAACTTTTTTGTGAAGAGACGGGCGACAGGCTTAATATGGATGTGATCATTACGTGACACACACAATCGTTATAAGTATTTGGTTTTCCTTGGACCCTATACAAAAATATGTCACATAAGTGCCTAAGTAGTGCACAAATGTTAACAACCCTCTCGAAGGATCACGGGTTAAAAAATATAATCTTTTGAGGCTTTTCCATGCCAGGCAAGCGCGCATCAGCATTAGTGGCATTTACTTGGGATGCCATGTCTCTTTGGGAAGGCTGTTTACACCTAGTTTATAAATTATTCTGAGTAATATTATAAGTTGACCTGAGGTCCAAAAATTAACACTCAATAAAACATTTAATTAAACACTCATCAATCATTATCATCGTAAATATCGTATGGGTTTTAACAAATCCTAGAGGCAGAGTTATTGAGCCCCTAAGACCGACTACTTCAGAAGCCGAAACCAGCGGCTTAACGTGCCTTCAGAAGCACGGAATCATGTCACTTTTCATATAATATAGGGTGACTTTTAATTAGTTCTTGATAGAGAAAGGTAAGCATGTACTCATGATACTGAACAACTTTCCTTTCGTATTTCGACCTATGTTCCTTGGGAAAAGTTGTTTAGTATCATGAGTACATGCATATCTTTTGCTATCAAGAATTAATTAAAAGTCACTCCATATACACACAAACAACTAAGAATAAATTAAGTAGCTAGTGTATACTAATTTTGTCCCGGTGCTCGTAAAATATTCACACCTCCACGCCCCTAATCCCGAGAGATAGACCAGCTTAGTTTCCTGCCAGAAAGGCGAAAATTTGTTAAAGCTTTTTGTAGAGAGATGGATGCCACGATGCTTAAATGTTTGTGGTACATACGTTATAGAGTCAAGGTTTCTAGACTTTTGTTAAAGAACCGAAATACAGCGAGAATTTTTATTCGTTTTAAACACAGGTTTCAAACAAAGATTTCGGACCTCCTTGCTTCGCTCGGAATAGATACCTTGCTGATTTATTTTAGGAGGAGATGATATCTGCCAACATATCACAACCCCATCATCGATGATCCATAGGAAATATTCAAAATAACCTGTCAAATCCATAGAACAACGCCTACACCACCTAGTGACGAATTATTTCTTTAATACTCCCTCTAAGTACCTTTATTTTTCTGTGGTTTTAAGCCCGAAGCCCACTTATTCTACTCATGAAAACAAGCAACTTAACCGAAGAAAAAAATTTTTTACTCAAAAAAATTTTCGCCTTCCCATGCAAAATGAGTCGATCACGTGACCACTTTACTATGGGGAGAAGAAAACATTTTCCGAGTATAAAATTTTTTGCTTCGGGTTGTTGTTTTCATGAGTATAATCACTGGGCTTTGGGTTTAAAAGAATGAAAATTCACGCTGTATAGGGTCCTATATAAATAGTGAACATAATTTTAGCATGTCACTTAGACCATGGCTTATGGGGCCATAGCACAGATGCCAAAGATCTATTCATCACCCAGAAAAAATGTATTCGCATTATATTCAATATACGACGAAGAGAAAGCTGCAGACCAATATTTATAAAAAACAAAATTCTAACTTTTCCAGCCATTTATATTTTCGAAACGGCCTTATTCATCAGAAAGAATATACACCTGTATGAGTTCACAAAAAGTGTACGCCGAAAAGACCGCTTGGCGCTCCCTGCTCCCAAGTTAGAATTATATAAAACAGGCCCCTACTACAGCTCGATCATAATATACAACAAAATTCCTGACAAAATCAAATCCATAGAAAATGATGTTTCCTTTAAAAGACAACTTAAAAATGTACTGATAGAAAAATGTTACTATACAGTCAATGATTTCATTAACGATACTGAACCCTAATATCAAACTGACCGGTTGGATCCACTGCACAACGAATTATAAATGTTAAAATCGATTTCTAATGAGTTAGGTAGATTGTGATATTTGTGACATATTTTATTTCTATTTTTTTTTCTTTATATATTTTATTTTATATACTTTTTTTTTATATTTAACTTTTAATAAATAAATGACATAACAATTAGTTTTATAATTTATTCCTTCTTTTTTTAACGACATTTTGTGGATGGATATTAATTCAACAATTTAATTTAACAATGTAATCTGGACTAATAATAATAATGAAATAATTAATTTAATGATAATGATAATGATATTGTTAACTTCAAATGCACGATCATTCTTATTCAACATGACATTAAAGTGATGAACGTTAAATATATTGTTAGTCTAAATTGCTATACCCTAATTTGACAGGGTAAATAATAAATAATAATAATAAATAAAAATCTTTATTTCTCTCATCACAAAGTACAGTTTTTATGACAATATTATTAGCTAAGCAAGTACTAATTCTTTGTGGTGAGAGCTGGTGTCTATACTAAGTTACCTTGTGTGACAGATCACCAGGCTCTCCCCCTACTGTAAGTAGTTAACATAGCTTATAACATACAGTATTTTAGTTTACAAAACCTGGTAATGAGAATTTTCAGAAATATGTTAGTAAAGTGTGTGGATGAGTGTATGTTATGTGTGTATGGGTGTACGTTTGTGTGCGTGAATGTATGTGTGGGTGATAGTGTGTGTGCGTGAATATATGTGTGGGTGATAATGCGTGTACGTGAGTGTTTATGTGTGTTCGTAAGTTTGTACAAAGTAATTAAGATATTAAGATAAGACTGCCAACAAACTTTCAGTTTGATCATAATCCTTACTTAAAAGCCATTCTAATACTTTATGTTTACAGGTAAACTGCGGAAGTGAATATATTGACAGAACCTTATTTATTTTATTACTAGCTGTTACCCGCGACTTCGTCCGCGTAGATTTTATAAAAAAACAGAACTCGAACTTAATTGAAACATATTTTACGGAGCGCTTATCCTTCTTGATCCCTACGTAAAAGATGCATTTGTACTTATCCAAGTTGAATAAATGCATCTTACTACAAACTTAATTATCTTTTGATTTTATTTAACTGGTAGGTAGTGCGGAATTTTCATTGTAAACCGTTACAGGCGAACTTAAAAAAGAAGGCAATAAAGGGAGTGAAGTGAATGGGTAGCGAGGAGGTATTCATAAAAGTAAAAAAGGTCCCTATTCCTCCCTATCTATCCTTTTGTATCCCCCCCCCTACATTCCCACTCCCCCTCCCTCACCCTCTCCCACTCTCTCTTCCTCTCCCTCGCCCACTCTCTCTTCCTCTCCCTCGCCCCTCCCTCTTCCCCCTCCATTTCCCCCCTTCCCCTCTCCCCATCACCCTCCCTTTCCCCCTTCGCCCTCCTCCCATTCCCCTCCCTTTCCCCCTTCCCCTCACTCATCCTCCCCTTCCCCCTCTCCCTCCCTCTACCCCCTCCCACGCCCTCTACCCCTCCCTCCCCCTTTCTCTCCCCTCATTTTCCCCTCCCTTACACTCTCTCCCTATCCCTCCCCCTCTCCCTCTCCCTATCCCTGACCCTACCCCTATCCCTGCTTCTACCCCTAACGCCATCTTAACCGCTATCCCTATCCTTATATAAACATACAACTGACACTCATATTGATTTTTAGACATTTCAAACCTATCGAATCCCAACCCCATCCCAGGGGTGGTGGTATTTCACGTCCACCACGTTGGATTTCAAAATCATTGTAGTTTTCGTAATCAGCGACCCGATAAACCATACGAACGACACCCATATTGATTTTTAGACATATCAACTCTATCGCACCCCAATCTCATCCCCAAGGGATGATAGCATTTCACGTCCACCATGTTGGATTTCAAAATTGTTGTAGTTTTTGTAATCAGCGGCTCGATAAACCTTACAAACGACACCCATATTGATTTTCGCACCTCAACCTTATCCCCAGGGGATAATGGTAGTTTACGTCTACCACGTTGGATTTCAAAATTGTAGTAGTTTTCGTAATCAGCGATACTTAGTTGAGTAAAAAAAGAAGTCCCATCAAAATCGGTAAAGTAGTTTCGGTGTGCTGTAGCAGATACAACCCCGCTAGAGTATTATTGTATGTGTAGATTCCCACGGGAATGAGATATTTTCCCGGGGTAAAAAGTAGCCTATGTCCGTCTCCAAGTTACCATCTATCACCAAACCAAATTTCATCAAAATCCGTTCAGCCGTTTAGGCGTGAAAGAGCCCGCTAGAGTATTATTGTATGTGTAGATTCCCACGGGAATGAGATATTTTCCCGGGGTAAAAAGTAGCCTATGTCCGTCTCCAAGTTACCATCTATCACCATACCAAATTTCATTAAAATCCGTTCAGCCGTTTAGGCGTGAAAGAGCAACAAACAAACAGACAGACAGACAGACAGACAGAGTTACTTTCGCATTTATAATATTAGTATGGATACAGGTAATTTCCAAGGAAGCAGTAAAATCTATTTGAGGATTTAGTTTTAAGACACCTCGTGGGACAGACGGCAGAGGAATTGCGTTTACCTAATAGATTATTAGCATCAAAAGTTAACTCATTGTGCTTCTTTAAAACTATTTGATAAATAAAAAGTTGTCGTACAGTCATAACATTAGATAGTTTATATAAATCTGTGGTGGGATAGCGTATAGGCAGGAAATTACTAACTTTCAGGATGGTCCTTTGTGCTCTCTCTAATTTAATTAGGTGTGTCTTTGCTGCTCCGCCCCAACAAGTTATGCAGTATGAGAGATTTGATTGACATAGTGCGTAGTAAACTGATTTCATAACTTGTACATCCGCCACGTGTCTCAGTGTTTTAAAGATAAAGATAAGTTTTCGGCACCTAGAGGCTACTGAATCAATATGATATTTAAAAGTTAAATTATTATCAATAAATACGCCTAGATATTTTAACTTATCAGTTCTTTCAAGTAAAGAGCAAATCACATGTAGTATTTATGCGATTTTCGCAGTAATGCACTTTTAGAGAGAATTGGTCCTTTGGTGGTTGATTAGGCTCTCTAAATGTGAAGGTAATGTATTTGGTTTTATCACTATTTAAGGTAAGTACGTTATCGTGAAGGCATGAAGTAGTTTTGTTCAAACCATCCTGCGCACAGCGAAAAGCCTCCTGCCAGGTGTCGGCACTAAACAATAGGGCAGTATCATCAGCAAACGTTATTATACTTCCACTTTGTAATTTTAGGTTACATAAATCGTTGATATATATTAGGAACAACGTAGGGCCAAGGATACTACCCTGTGGGACCCCAAATGTGACAGGAAGCTCATCACTGAGCATGTTACCTATTTTAACGACTTGCGTTCTGTTTGTGAGGTAATCCGCAAATAGTTTGAGTTGAAGACCCCTGACACCCAGTCTCTCCAACTTATATATCAAAAGTGGGACAGAGACCGTATCAAACGCTTTAGCTAAATCCAAGAAAATTGCAATTACTTTTTTACCGCTGTCCATGTTGGTAATAACGTAGTCAATTAGTTTATGCACCGCATCTACCGTCGATTTTCCTCTACGGAAACCGAATTGGGAATCACTAATAAGCTTTCTACTTTCCAAGTATTTAACTAATCTGTTATTCATCAAACGTTCTAAAATTTTAGACAGACTCGGAAGAATTGAAATTGGCCGATAGTTGTTGATACGGTCTCTGTCTCCACTTTTGTATACAGGTACGATTTGAGACTTTTTAAAAGCTTGGGGGAAAACACCATTATCAAATGATAGGTTACAGATGTATGTGAGTGGGGGTATTATAGACGCTTTGTGTTCTTTTAGAAAAGAACTCGAAATTTCATCAATCCCAACTGCACAATCATTTTTAAGGTTCATAATTAGAGTTTCGATTTCAGCCTCATCTGTTGCGAGTAAACCAAAAGACTGTGCACTACTAGAAGAGTCTACGTCAGAAAGGTTCCTAGTATCAGATTGTGATTGATGATTGCGGTGTTTCGATAATAATGACTCTGCCAGTTTACTACCAACAGTAGAGAAATATTGATTAGCGTCATTTAAAGCTTTCTTTGGATCAGTTGATGCAATTAATTCCAGTGGTAGTTTTTTTTGTTTATTTGTGTAAGTGATTTTCTTTATCTTTATAATATAAGGGTGCATGTACTTTACCTTTAAGCTATATTTAAGACCTACTTACTTGTACATGACTGCAATAAATGAATAAACTAAACTAAACTAAACCATGAACATGAAACTGAACAACTTTTCCCAAGAGGATCGAAATATGAAAAACAATTTTTGACCTCATAAGCAAAATGCGCTATTAGCTGAAGGAGTCTTCATGGTAAGTCAAAGTTTTGTTTTCGGATTTTGACCAAAGTTTCTTGGTAAAAGTTGTTTAGTATTGTGATCTAAAAATAATTATGTTCACTATTTAATTAGGACCTTATATTATCAATAACCTGAACACGTTTAAGTTTCTCGATCAAAATGCTGTACTCTTTTAGGATAAGTTTTGTTAAGTTAGGTTACTTTAGGTTAGTTCTTGATTAAAACCTAGGTTTTTGATTAATAATGCTTTTACCAAAAAATTTCAACATATACCAGGTGTTATACAGAAAGGGTATATCAATCCTGAAAGGTGTGATTCTGCCTATGAAACTGAACAACTTTCTCTAAGGAACATAGTTAGGTTGAAATACGAAAAAAGTTTTTTGACCTTAAATAGTAAATTAATCTGAATATCTTTTTTCGTATTTCAACCTATGTTACTTAGGGAAACTTGTTATTTTTCATGGACATATTCACATCCTAGAGGGTTGGTATACCCTTTTTGTTACATCCTGTATATAAATAAAAACATCGAACAAAGATTAAGTTTATCTAAATCTAAATCAACCACCACTTGGGAGCCAAAAGCCAGAAGACGTTGTTGTCAACCTCGAAAGAGATGGCGAGACGAGTTGAACAAATGACTCTCGTCAATGGCAGACGCTAGCTCAAAACCGGGATGTGTAGAAGGATGGAAGAGAGGCCTTTGCCCTGCGGGACAAGACCGGCTCCTAAATAAAATAAATACGTACGTATGTAGGACCATTTCCCGTAAACGTTGAATAACTATAAACACACAGCACCACTCCGCTCCGTTCTCATCGGAAGTTTCACAATTTCCTTATTCCTGGAAGTAGTGAAAGACGTTGTACTTTGAGAACTTCTTCACTAAGACAATCTTTATCATTCGATATTACGTTTAGTGCAGCAGAATGCGCGAATGTTAGGATTTATTTATTTATTTACACGGTATAAAAGAAAAATATATATCAATCTTGAAGGATTTCAATCTGCCCAAACTGAAACTGATCCACTTAAGGTGGTTGCTGGGTGGCAGCACCTTACTTTTAGAAATAAATTTAGACATACATAACATCACGCCTTGTTCCCGTCGGGGTATGCAGAGACCACAGTTCTCCACCTGCTACGATCTTGACATACTTCCCTTGCTTCCTGAACCTTCATCAATCCTTTCATACATGCTCGTCGGTTTAGGGTACTTTTAACCTGGCCTTTATTCAAAACGTCCTGAATTTGGTCCTGGTACGTTCGCCGAGGCCTTCCCCTTCCAACGTTTCCATTCACATTCGCCTCTTTCGTCAATATTCCTTCATTCATCCTCTCTACATGACCAAACCATCTCAGCATCCCTTTCTCAATTTTAGTCACTACGTCTTCTTTTACGCCACAACGTTCACACTATTTCTAATCCTGTCACTCAATTTCACACCAATCATACTCCTCAACGCTCTCGCAAATACAAAACTTTTCAGTTGTATTGTTCGTTTGGCGGCAATGTGGGGTAGTTATATACGTTATAACCCATAACATCATAGCTTAGCTTATCATTTATAGCTTTGTATTGGTAAAGTGCTAAAAGTGACAGTTTTTGGCACTTTTGCAATACAAAGCTATTCACGATAAGCTATAAGGTGTTATGTGATGGATAATAAAATATAGAACTACCCCGAATTGCCGCCAAACAAACAATCCTGTTTTGTATTTATGACACAATAAATTTATTTCTCAAATGGGCAGCACCTCTGCTCAGCAACCACCTTAATAAACGCAGGTTGAAGTGCGAATTATTCGCTATCATATGATGCACTTACTATGAGAAGTTACATATTACGAGTACTTTTCGTATTTTAACATTGGTCTATAGAACAGTGTATAGGAAAAGGAAAAGTTCAATAAAAAAAAAAATAAGGAAGTGTAATGTATTAGGCAGCCTATGTATGTGTAAGCAAATATCGGATGTACCACTGTAGCTCCTAAATTAATGGGCCGATTTCAATGTTTTTTGGTATCATTTTTACTATCAGAAGCAACGTCTTTTGATTAGAAATGATCAGATGTCACTGTGTAAATATAACTTATTCAGTATCATAAATTTTACCTATGTAATTCTTCTAGCAATTTTCTCCACTAAGAGAGGTCTAATAAATTAGCTCTCTCATTCACTGGCCTCCGACAGAACTAGCATTTATACTAGAAGGATAGATAACACATTTATTTTCTAAAACAATATACAATAATATAGTTTACAACAAAGTAGCATGATTCCGTGCTTCGGAAGGCACGTTAAGCCGTTGGTGCCATCTACTATTGACGGAAGTAACTAGTTTAATGAGCCGTGTCATAGGCCTTTGGTGGCTTAACAACTCTGACGCCAGGGTTTGTGAGGTCGGTCATCGAGCTTACGCTGCGCTGAATCCAATCGCTTTTAGAAGCTTTTTATAATACATTCATGGAAAACGGTGTATTCTTACCGGATGTAAATATGTCGGGTATACTTGCGGGTCCTGAGTACGGTTCTTGTACTGACGAGCAATTATTTGAAAGGCAACTAACGTCAGAGTGGTGTGACTGTGAGTGCACGCCCTCCCCTGCTTTCATTTTTGGATCAGTCTACAAGCGGCAGCCGTGCAAGTTACTTGGGTGATGACTTGTGCTGGACATTAGATCATAGTGTGGGGTTGATATGAACCATCAGGAGAAATACGCAAGTCTGACTACAATAAAATGAAACGCGATGTGTTGGCTAAGATGATGAGTGATTGTTATCGAAGATTAAGCCTGTACAGCCATCTAAGATTATCGCCAATGTCTAACCACGACAAATATTTTATTGTCATATCAATTTCTATAACATGTGCAGCATACAATAACAAAAAGGCTCTAAGCGTGAGTCTGCAATATGAGCTCCCTCCAGAACTCCAGCAAAAACGCGTGGCACTTTGGAGGGGAAATACTATAGTCACCACGCTTGGAAGCGTTGCGGCTGGCCACCGCTGTTGTTGGTGACCGCAGTATGTAAGATATCCACTAGTTCATAAGCCCTTAGTCGCCTCTTACGACACCCACGGGCAGAGATGGGTTGTTACTACACTGCTGTTCTTTGCTGATACTACACGGACGAAATAGGCGGTTGAAATAAAAAAACAATATTTTACTTTTGTGTATTTTTCTTTTAGCACATTTGTAAAACACATTTTTGCTCAATATTTTTTTAGCTCTATCGTCAAAACGAGAACACTTAAAAGTATGAAAATTGGTATAATTATAATGCGTTAGCTATAAAAATATATTATAACTAATAATAAAAATTGGTCAAGTGCGCGTCGGACTCGCGCGAATTTAATACACTTCTGCATTACTACGCGTCCATAACTAAGAAGGTATTTTTACCTCAGTGATACAGAACCCTCGTTGCGCTAGTCCAACTCACACTGGGCCGGTTTTTATAGGTAGGCTGTTCGACCCTTCGACCGACACAGGGACAAAATAAAATATCCCAGCCGTAAAAAAACAAAACAGGACGCACAAAAAATAATGAGACCGTGTTTTGTGCAAATGTAATGGCGTGGAAGGATGTTTGGTGTTTAGATGTAGGCTGTGAAATTGTGGCTTTAAAGCTTTGAACCTATACTTACTCATCCTTTTTTACTTTCGAGCGGAGCGAGAAAGGTATTAGACTTTAACCTGTAGAGCCCCGGTGTATCCCGAAGGATACAGAAGAGGATCGAGTTCCCGCGCTTTATATTCTGCCTTATTGCGTCGAAACTATGGTTTATTTTGGTTTGGTGTGTATAGGGCGTAACGACCTATTGAAATCACCTTTCGAATGACGTATAAACCATAGACTAAAATTGGCGGGAATCGGACGTATGACGCGCCAAAGTTCAAAATTTTTGAAAATCTTGGTCACGTGGCATTATCCGACCGATTTGAGTCGGTCAATGGCGGCCGGGGTTCAAGGCCATATTATACGACCGTAAAAATTCGCAACCCTCTTTTTAATTGCATAGATTATTGCGAATTTTTTGTATGATAGGGTCAGTGAGGTTAAGGGCACTGCATGTTATCCTACGTCATCTAGTACACGAAATTGGCAACTTTGTAGCGATAGTAGTGGCCTAGTAGGTCCACAAAACGTTGGTCTGCCAATCCGAAACCTGGCAGGTTTTGTACAGTTGGAGAGAAAAGTGGTTAAATGACAGATTACACGAATGAAATCTATTCGTAGAAATAGAAGGTACTGTACAGATCTGAAGTCCCTTCCAATAGGATCCTCAAATCAGATACGTGAAAGTTTTGGCCAAGGTTGATCGTCTAGAATAATATCCTTTAAGAATATTATAATTTTTCTGAATCCTACGTCATTCCGTTTTATATATTTATAAAATCTTGTAATTTACAGATTCTGCTCGGTGGAGAGTGGCAATAGAAGAATGAAAAAGAAACACACTTGTTATTTTAATACTTATATTAGAATATAATCCTAATCTTTACAAGTCTAATTTGTGTTATTTATTTTATTTTATATCACTATTTATTTAAATTTAGTTTCATATTGACAGGAGTAGTTCATCTGAATTCATGTAGTTTCATCAATTTAGGAAAGGTTTCTTCTCATTTACAATGCAATATTAGAGCCGATAAGTTTCTGAAAAGAATCCTATGTTAATATAAACGAAGTAATAAAAATAATGTGGGGACAATCCCCAGGTTTGGGGCACCGCCATCGCCCCAAGCAGCTCGTCCTAGGCCTCCTCTACCCTAAGTCCTAGGTCCGAGGCATATCATCACCCAGCTCACGATGACATGACGCTAAACTACCCTAACAATCCAACTGGATCGTCAGGATTCTGATCATCCTCGCGGAGCTGGAAATCCCACCGAAAACTTAAACTACAGTAAAGACTAGGGTTAATGTATGTGGAGAGCGGAACCAACTAACCACAGTACAACCCAGACGGTGATGATGTCTCCCCCCGGTATGTTCATGCCCCGCGTCAAACCCGACTTCCACGTGGCCCACCTTTAAGGGACGATCACTGACTCATCCAGGGTTCACAGGGTATTGACTATTTCTTTTAGTCACCCATACCAGAGCTGGTCACCGAGCCCGCCAGGCACACGAAGCATACGGTCTTCCTTTAGGAAAACAGGGCACTCTCCATCATGAGCTATAAGAGCTCTTCCTGTAATCCCTCCGGGCAGACAATGATCGACATCATCGAATCCCATAGTTTGTTTTGAAATAAGTTAAACTGAAAATAATTAGCCAGCTCCACACGTCCAAGTGTGAAGTCTGTACTAGATACGGGTATAGTATTATTGCTTGCATGGCCAGCCTAGATCAATAACGGTTTTATAACGAGAGACATAAAGAGTTTGAAGGGCAATCTCCCTCCCCCCAGTCACTGCGTGACTTTATTGCACCAACAAGGTCTCCGTATATCCTTCATAGCTCTCACTTGTGATGCGTAGCTAAATCTCTTTTCCGTTACCAACCCACGCAGGACAAGGATTATGTAGAGTAACCCCAGTCTAAACACTCATTTAAATAAAATGAATTGCATCTAAACTATAATGGGATTACCCAGCATATTTCGAAGAAGAACATATAAGAAGTAAGTATAACAAAAGATTACTGAAGGTAATCCTTAATTAAAAGTGAAGTATGATGACCAGAACCGAGAAGATACGGGATAGTAGTATCTAAGCTAGGTTGGGCCAAACATTTATGATTTAAGATCTTAAGGGAAAATCAAAAGCATCGAGTATTCAAAACCAAGAACACTGGGAGAATTTAGCGTAAACAACACTAGCTAAAACTCGATGTTCTTTAAAAGAAGACTCAAAAGAAGTATAAAATTGGGGTTATTGTATATACTTAAATATTCGGAACTTATTTACAATGAAAAGAAACTAAACATTATAATTTCTGTTCCATTTTTTGTTTTCAAGAATCTATTTAGTAAAGTTAAGGTGGTTTCACACTGAGTCAAAGTATAATTTTAAGTATGATAATTTATGACAAGTTTTATTAAGGGAAAATTAAAACTTAGAATCTTATAAAGTTTAGATTCCTGTATGATTCAATGAAGATTAAATAAATTATTTAACTACTTTAGGATGACACACATAAAGTTCAGAGGTCCCCCAAGGTCAGAGTGTCGTACAGCCGTCGCAGCCTTATGGGCGAACGTCGTCAACACACTTTACAAGAAGCAACCCACGAACGAACGTAATGTCTCCATCAAGAAAATTCTTCCTATTGATTCAGGACAATTCTAATTTATTCCTTATAAACAATTTAATGTCATTAGACTAAACTAGAATGTCCCTTCACATAAGAAGAAAGTTTTATGTTGTCTAACTACTCTACATTTGGTAATCTAACGCTAAGATCAGGAGGTCCTCCCGCGGTATATGCCACTCAAACGACGCAACCAATAGTGGGCAAGCGTTGTCAGCACATAACACAAGAAACATTATTTCCAAAATCCAACGTTAAAACACCTTGCTAATATCCCTCCATTTGTACTGGAGTAACACCAATTCATCCCATACATACAGATGGGAGAATCAGGATGAATCAGCGAAATCTCACACAAATAGAACGAGAAGAACTTTAGTATCAGACCCTTTTAGGCTTGAGGGCTCCGGCCCAAGAATGATTAAAATAAATAAATCCGAAGGTTGATATTATCAGATAGACTTAGACAGATACTCCAGTGACACGCGACATACATTAGCCACAACCAATATAGTGGACATCGGGGACACAAGTCACGAGGGCATCCATCCAAGCTTGGCTGAACTAAATAAACCTGAGAGCAGGCATTTCTTAATCTCAAAATCTGGGACTCCTATAGTATGAAAGTAAAAGGAAAGATAAGCACCTCCTATGAGCTTGAGTACTGAGATGTAGTAATGCTCTCAGCATGTTCCAATTTTGGGAAATTGAGGTAAAAGATTCAAAATCACTATCAAAGCAATTTATTATTACTTGAAATATTATTATTTATAATATTCACTCTACTTAAACTTACCCTTTATTTCACAATAAAATATCACAATCTATATCCAAGTTTTAGTTTTCAGATATATTATTTTAAGATTTTGAATTGACGTTCTAATTCTTTTGATCTGACGGAATATTTTTCTTAAATTTTATCATATGAAGACATTAGTATATTAAAAAACTGGAATTTTGATTTAGGGCCAAAGATTTTATATTATTTTCTAAAAAATGGTAATTATTTAATGTATTAATATTTTCTTCCATTTTGATTTTGGGTTTTGATTTATTTTTTGTTAAAGAGATAAAAAATTTATAAAGATTTCAAAATAGCGTCTAGCTTTGAGTAAAACTAAATCAAAAATGATTTATTTGTTGACTATTTGACAATAATGTCAAATAGACAATTCTACCTAAAAAAGTATAAAAATATACATCGTTTAAAGTCTCCTTGACTTGATGATAATAATATACATCGTCCAAAGTCGCTTTTGAAATGTTGACAAAATATACAACATCTAAAGCCACCCCTAATCGATGACAATATATATACATCAGAGTCCAGTTTCCATGATTTCACCAAGGACTATTTTAATCAATTTCTCTGTAAAGGAAAGAATTAAACACAATGAAATTTACATTACCTTTACAATCCAAGCAATACCTTTTTTTAGCCTTCACGTTTTATCATTTGTGGTTTGCTTTTCCATGTCTATAATGTTCCTTGTAATTCCTGTACCTGTATAGAAATAGAACATTATCCTGCCTAGCTATACGCGAACAAAGACACTTGTAGAACTAGTTTATACTTAATTATGGGAAAAGAAAATCTTTATTACTATCTACAAATAACGACTCAGATTAGAAACACAGTATGTTATAATTTCCGCAGAGTTATTAATGTTTACAAACGAAAATCATTAAGTGGGAATATCAATTTACTTAAAGTATCACACAGTACAAGCCTCTTATGACCTCGCAGGTAGATCTGTAAAGCTGCAAATATTCTCCAATCAACTCTTCCTCTTTTGACATTGAAATCTGATTTTCTCAACGTTATTTAGCTCACATAACCTGGAAGAAACTATAAATTTCATTAAGTCACATTTCACCTTAACTCAAATACACACAACAACTTTGAACCGAAAATAAATAAAAGATGGAAAACCACAAAATTGAATACTTACATAACATTAGTTTCACTCCACTTATTCTTTACACTTTGGAATCAAACCCTGAATGTTAGCGTCTTGAAATTATA
Source organism: Athrips mouffetella (assembly GCA_947532105.1). Taxonomy (NCBI): domain Eukaryota; kingdom Metazoa; phylum Arthropoda; class Insecta; order Lepidoptera; family Gelechiidae; genus Athrips; species Athrips mouffetella. Next base: position 2,023,655 of record OX383964.1, on the reverse strand, counting down.
CGCAAATAAACCTTCCTATACTATATCCTACACGGAGCAATGCCTATCTATGTCTCAATTGAAGGGATCCGAAATCAAGGATCTCGGTCTCCTCCAAAGATTCATCACATCAGCTATTTGATAGCTTCCTCCACGAGCTACAAAAAATATATATAAATGACTTACTGATGTCTGGAATTAAACCTTCCTTTTTTTTTTACCAAGACTATAAGATGGTCCTAAGATTCTTCCAAAAATTTACACAGCAGCAGAACAATTCGTTTCACGATTTTGCTTGTTAGGTTTTTGCCCAGCAGTGGACCTTTGTCTTTCGGGATTTCCTGAAACTGATTTAAACACGTTAAAATTCTATTTGAGCTCCATTGCCCTCACTATTCAACAAAACCTGATTCTTAGTTTTCTTCTGTTGCTTTCGTTTATCAAAATTTTAGCAACTATTCATTTTTATCAGCAAAAATAGCTTTTTTTCTTCATTTTCCTTTTTCGACCCTTTCCCGACCCTGTCACGACTGTCACTCCTTGTCATATTTTTCTACTCCCCGTTTATCGTTACACTTCTTGACACTTCCTCTAAATAGTATTTTATGCATTTAAAAATTTTTTAGGGTTCCGCAAGTGCACAGCCTCCCCCAAAATTTTATTATTTCGAAAAATCTAAGAAAACATTTTTTTTTTTTTCGAGAATTCTAAAATTTTCAATTTTAAATTAATTTTTTTTTATTATTATTATTATTATTTTATTAAAATAAAACCTCCTATATTGGCCCTTAAATTTTTTATTCACAAATACAATAAACAAAACAAATAACTAAACTACTAATATTATAAATCATTAAACTAAATTAATTTTTTATTCAAAATTATTAAAATTATTTAACATGTTTATCTAAATTTAGATTTATTTCAGTTCAACCCTGATTATATAACCAAATTAAATTTGTATTAAATTATAAATTATTATAGTTCATTATATTTTTTAAAACGAAGTCGATTTAATAATGCCAGTCAATTCACTAACAAATTGACTCACTATATACTATAATCAAAATAGTCTTCTAATATTAATTATTAAATTAAAACTAGTAAAATTATATTAATTAGGTTGTGACCAGGAATATCTCAATTCCTCTAAAGTTAAAATTTATGATATAGTCCCGTGAAAATCTCAATAGCTAACATCCTAAGTATAATATTTAGCCAAATGGACTGCATTATAAACTCCTTTGACACTTTGAGTTTCAGGATCAACGAGAATATACACATTAGCATATTTTATTCCTCCAATTCGATATGGTCCATCATATAATAAATCAAATTTCTTAGTTTTATTTCGACTAGAATCCGATTTATTAAGCCTCCTTAATTTTACCAAATCACCAACTTGAAAATCTATCAACTTATGAGTTCTATTGAATCTATCCTGCCGCTTCTGACTCGAAAGTCTAAGGTTTTCTCTAACTTCCTCTCTAATTTGGTCTAACGTTTTATTCGTGAGTGCCCGTGGTAGAAAACAGTCTACTTTAAGTTTCTCTGAATTTCCAAATAATATTTCATTAGGAGAAAATTTCGTACTCTCGTGGAACGTATTATTATACAATTCCTCAATCTCCAACAAGTAATGATCCCATCTAGTATGGTCATCATGACAATAAATTCTAAAGAATTTGTTAAATTCTTTATTCACTCGTTCGGTAGTGTTAGGTCGAGGATTACGAATAGTAGTATACAAAGTCTTAATTCTCAAGGCTCTGAGTCCATTTTTCCACTTGTGACTAATAAATTGTTTTCCGTTATCTGTCATAACAGCCTTAGGTTGTATTATTTCAGTGAACACTCTCATACAATAAAGCACTGAGTCTGCTGAAGCTCCACGAAGTCCGAAAAGTTTAATAAATTTACTAAAAGAATCCTGTATTACAAAAATGTAAATATAACCAGCCTCAGTTTTTAGGTAGTGGTCCGAAGATATCAGCCATTACTAATTCACCCGGGTTTTCAGTTAAAATCGATTTACATTTCCCTACCCCTTTTATATAGTCAGGTCTAGAAAGCTGACAAACATGACACTTCTGAATACAAGACTTCACTGTCTTACCCATATTTATCCAATAACACCTTAATTGTAAATATTTCAAAGTTTTATATGCGCCAAGATGACCCATCTCTATATGTACCTGTTTACAAATCTCTTCTTGTAGAACCTTGGGCATAAACAAAACGTAATCTCCACGTACAGTTTTAAAATAAAGTAGATCATTATTGACAATACAACGCAAAGTTATACGCGTAAATCTATCTGTTCTTTCGGGAACTCTAGAAACATTTATTCTCTCCTTAATCCCACATATGACGTTGTCAAGCCGTTGATATTCCATCATACGTTGTAATTTATTTTTCAAGTCACGGTCAGTAGAAACACCTACATACATAACAGTTGGATACCACACCTTCTCTTCTTGCAAAACTCCCCCTGGCGGATATCTAGATAAAATATCTACCCCAATATTTTCTACACCTTTTACATGTTCGACTTCGAAGTCAAATTGTTCAAGAAATAAAATCCAACGTGTGACTCTACTATTGTATAATTTCATTTGTTTCATGAAAGTTAATGCCTTATGATCTGTACGAACAACAAATTTCGCTCCTCTTAAATAAGTCTCAAACTTTTTCACAGAATAAATAATAGCCCACAACTCTTGTTCAGTTACAGTCCATCGTAATTCAGAACCCCGTAGCGCACGACTACAGAATCCCAAAATTTTAACCTCACCATTATTTCCAATCTGAAACAATGATCCGGCTATTCCGATCCCTGAACTGTCGGTCTGTAAATAATATAATTTATCCTGATCTGGATGGCTCAATAGAATCGTTGTAATAAATTCTTCCTTTATATTATTGAAAGCTCGATCTAATTCTTCATCCCAAAACCATGCTTGGTTTTTCTTTAATAACCTAGTTAATGGAGCAGTCAAAATACTATAGTTTTTAATGAAACGTCTATAATAATTACAAAGTCCCAAAAATCCTCTTAACTGTTTTTGTTTCTTTGGAATAGGGAATTCCTTTATAGCTTTTATTTTATCCGGGTTAGGTTTAATTCCCGAAGTTGTAACTATATGCCCTAACATTTTTACTTCACTGCAGAAAAAGTTGCACTTTGCAAAATTACAAGTCATTCCAGCTGATTCTAAACGATCCAAAACTATATCAATATGATCCAAATGGTCTTGCCAAGTCCCACTCGTTAGGATTGCAAGATCATCCAAATAATTGACACAAAACTCTCTAACACCAGGACCCAATATAATGTCCATTGCGCGACAAAAGGACCCTACTGACGTTTTAAGTCCTTGCGGAAGCACGTTGTATACGTAAGACTTTCCATTAACTGTAAATCCAGTATATTTTTTACTGTCCTCAGTCAACGGTATTTGAAAATAAGCGTTATTTAAATCAATCAATGTTATAAATTTTACACCAAGAAAAGCATTAAGTATGTCAATCTGTAAAGGCGGTGCTTCTACTTCTGGAACCATATATTTATTGATTTCCCTAGCATCAAGTAATATTCTAACAGATCCATCGGGTTTTCCAGTGAAAGTTAGAGGACTACAAAAATTTGTAGTTTTCCTCGATATAATCCCTAATTCTTCCATCTCCCTCAACTTTTCTTCTACTTTTGCCCTATGTGCGTATGGTATAGGATAGGTTCGTTGAATCCTTGGAGTACCCTCAATCATTTTAATGTCATGAGTATAACAGTTTGCCCTTCCAAGTTTCTTTGTAAAAACTTGCATATGGGATCTCAAAACATTAAAAATTTGTTCCTTCTCTACATCAGACAAATCCATTCCCAACCGAATACTTTTAAACAAATCTAATAATTGCTTTTCTTCACCGCCTTCTTTTTCGTTTTGTTCCTCTATTCCAGATATTAGATTTATTCGATTCTCTTCTAAAAACCCACTAGAAAGATTTCGAAACGGAATAGTAATTTCTCCTTGTCCAACGATACCCAATTCTAATGTTTGTGGTTCTTTTAAATGCAAAACAGCGTTGTGCGCAACTAACCAATCTACCCCAAGGATAGCAGAACAAGTTAATTTAGCAATCACTAAAAATCCCGTATCAATATCAAATGAACCACACGTCAAAGGTATAGAGACTAGTTTTTTTATTTGGAGACTCTTTTGTCCAACGGCTCCCCTCACACATATTGGTCTAACTGGTAACGCAGGGAATTCTAACTTTAATTCTCCTTGTAAACACTCTAAGAATTCTTCCGAAATACAAGTTACTTCACTTCCAGTGTCTACCAAGAGAACTATAGATTGCCCCAAAATTTGTAACTTTATTTCTGATTTAAATTTGGGCCCCTCATTCTCAAAGCAAACCTCTTCATCATATAAAGAGTTACCTTCATATTCTCTAATGAACTGATTATACATTGGTTGATTTTGTTTAATCACGGAAACGTCAAAAACTTTAATTAAATCTACGACTGTTTGTTTATTATTATATTCTTCTGAAGAATATCCTAAACCTTCTCTATCACAATTCGTTCTAGTATTATTCGGGGAAACAGGATATAAGATCCCTTCTTGGTCACAACCCAATCCTACCCCTGGCTTCCAACCTTGTTTTATTAAATATTTTACAGGAAAAAGATAATTTAGTTTTTTGTTAATTGCGGCCACCTCCTGCTTATTGGAAATGGCCCCAACTAGTTTAAATCTTCTTCTTGAATTATTTCATCAGTGATCCTTCCCCTTGAAGCCTCCCCCTCGATGTGAGCCACCACTTTTGGTTTTTTATAAAATGGTTTGTCTTTATTCGAAACGAATGGACTTTGACGCTTTGTTCCCCTATCAGCTCCAGTAGAGGAGTCAAAGGAAGAAGATCCACATTGTTTATTCACGTCATCCAATTCACGAAGAAACTCTGTTGCCTCAATCAAAGTATTTCCTTTCTTCATCCGCCAAGCATATTGTACATCCTTCGGAAAGTGTCTCATCAAATCCTCCTCTATTTGCCATTCAGGAATTGGTCTAGACATCATCTTTGCTTGCCCTGCTAAACTAACGAAATGTTCTAGCATTGTTCCATTTTCCTTAGACCAAGTGCCATTTACAATCATTCTTCTCAAGGTGTTTTGCTCGGCTTCTCCCCAATAAGCATCCCAAAAATCTCTTTTGAAACTCGACTGTGTAAACCATCTCTGTCTATAAATTCTGGCCCATTTTCGAACATCACCTTCTAAACAACTGATTATAGTTTCAATTGTAGCAACTTCATTAGGCATCCTCCGTAAATAATTCTGAAGATCCTCCAAAAACGACACTGGATGTACCCCAAATCTTCCAGGAAAACGTGGTTTTTCGACTCTTGTATCAATCACCGGGCATATATTAATCGGTGCTTCATGCCTTTCAGACGAAGCTGATGCAGCGTTAGTTTCCCGAGCTTGCGACAGCTGATTCTCTAAGTTCGACACCTTCTGTGTCAGAATTCCCATGTTTCTTCGAAGTTGGCGAAACATAGTGGAGTTGCGTAAAGAAGGTCGTGGACGTTCTTCTTGCTGACCTGTCCTTTCTAATTCATCTTGTCCCTGAGATGATCTAAGATTATAACGAGGAGGCATTTTTTTTCTTTTCTTTGGATACTGAAAGTTTATTACAAATTATAGATTGGAATTTTGTTTAAATTAAAGAATAGAAAGCTTATCTAATATTCTTTCCTTAACTTCCCAAAACTGTTGTTTTATGGAGCTAATATTTTGATCTCCATCGATAATCTCTATCCTGTCAAAATCTTCCTTTATATTAGGTTTCAATAACCATTCCTCATGAATGTTGTGAATCCTCTCTATATAATCTAACGTTATCCCTGTCTCTTCAGGTCGACCACGACTTAGGGCTCTCTGATAAGAAACCATAGGGGAAGTCCTAAGATAAACCACTAAATTAATTCGAGTAACCAATTGTTCTTTGAAATAAGAATAAGTTTCATCTAAAACTGCAAACTCAGCCGGGTGCAACAATTCACTGTCTTGCAATTCCCTAATAAAACAATTTTTGGCTGAATAGATGGAACGTTCCATAACTTTAATCTTAGCGCTAGATTCTTTCGTATGATTCTCTAACATTGTTAGAAGAACATAATTTTGAAAACAGAAACCCCACTTCTTAGGATTTTCCTTAAATAACTGGAAGAGATTGATGCCAGACAAATTAGTCCATTTATCAATTGGTTCTTGTATTATCTCAAATTCAGAGTTGCCTCCCAAAGCTGCCAATAAAGTAGACTTCCCTGACCCTATGTTTCCTTCTATTGAGAGTGTAAAATTTCCCATCTTTATTCTGAAACAAGGAATGCATCATATTTTCTATGGTTTCCAAAACAAATAACCCTAAGCTAAAACCAATTCTAACGTCCCGCTTAACAACTTTAACTTAGATAAACTTTACTCTCAAGTTTCTTCAGTTCAAAACTCGAAATTAGTGTATTTTTCATTTTGTTTCTTTTTTCACTCCTCAATACCTCTCTCGCTTGAAACCAGCATATCCTGGTCACGGCACCAGCTGTACAGATCTGAAGTCCCTTCCAATAGGATCCTCAAATCAGATACGTGAAAGTTTTGGCCAAGGTTGATCGTCTAGAATAATATCCTTTAAGAATATTATAATTTTTCTGAATCCTACGTCATTCCGTTTTATATATTTATAAAATCTTGTAATTTACAGATTCTGCTCGGTGGAGAGTGGCAATAGAAGAATGAAAAAGAAACACACTTGTTATTTTAATACTTATATTAGAATATAATCCTAATCTTTACAAGTCTAATTTGTGTTATTTATTTTATTTTATATCACTATTTATTTAAATTTAGTTTCATATTGACAGGAGTAGTTCATCTGAATTCATGTAGTTTCATCAATTTAGGAAAGGTTTCTTCTCATTTACAATGCAATATTAGAGCCGATAAGTTTCTGAAAAGAATCCTATGTTAATATAAACGAAGTAATAAAAATAATGTGGGGACAATCCCCAGGTTTGGGGCACCGCCATCGCCCCAAGCAGCTCGTCCTAGGCCTCCTCTACCCTAAGTCCTAGGTCCGAGGCATATCATCACCCAGCTCACGATGACATGACGCTAAACTACCCTAACAATCCAACTGGATCGTCAGGATTCTGATCATCCTCGCGGAGCTGGAAATCCCACCGAAAACTTAAACTACAGTAAAGACTAGGGTTAATGTATGTGGAGAGCGTAACCAACTAACCACAGTACAACCCAGACGGTGATGATGTCTCCCCCCGGTATGTTCATGCCCCGCGTCAAACCCGACTTCCACGTGGCCCACCTTTAAGGGACGATCACTGACTCATCCAGGGTTCACAGGGTATTGACTATTTCTTTTAGTCACCCATACCAGAGCTGGTCACCGAGCCCGCCAGGCACACGAAGCATACGGTCTTCCTTTAGGAAAACAGGGCACTCTCCATCATGAGCTATAAGAGCTCTTCCTGTAATCCCTCCGGGCAGACAATGATCGACATCATCGAATCCCATAGTTTGTTTTGAAATAAGTTAAACTGAAAATAATTAGCCAGCTCCACACGTCCAAGTGTGAAGTCTGTACTAGATACGGGTATAGTATTATTGCTTGCATGGCCAGCCTAGATCAATAACGGTTTTATAACGAGAGACATAAAGAGTTTGAAGGGCAATCTCCCTCCCCCCAGTCACTGCGTGACTTTATTGCACCAACAAGGTCTCCGTATATCCTTCATAGCTCTCACTTGTGATGCGTAGCTAAATCTCTTTTCCGTTACCAACCCACGCAGGACAAGGATTATGTAGAGTAACCCCAGTCTAAACACTCATTTAAATAAAATGAATTGCATCTAAACTATAATGGGATTACCCAGCATATTTCGAAGAAGAACATATAAGAAGTAAGTATAACAAAAGATTACTGAAGGTAATCCTTAATTAAAAGTGAAGTATGATGACCAGAACCGAGAAGATACGGGATAGTAGTATCTAAGCTAGGTTGGGCCAAACATTTATGATTTAAGATCTTAAGGGAAAATCAAAAGCATCGAGTATTCAAAACCAAGAACACTGGGAGAATTTAGCGTAAACAACACTAGCTAAAACTCGATGTTCTTTAAAAGAAGACTCAAAAGAAGTATAAAATTGGGGTTATTGTATATACTTAAATATTCGGAACTTATTTACAATGAAAAGAAACTAAACATTATAATTTCTGTTCCATTTTTTGTTTTCAAGAATCTATTTAGTAAAGTTAAGGTGGTTTCACACTGAGTCAAAGTATAATTTTAAGTATGATAATTTATGACAAGTTTTATTAAGGGAAAATTAAAACTTAGAATCTTATAAAGTTTAGATTCCTGTATGATTCAATGAAGATTAAATAAATTATTTAACTACTTTAGGATGACACACATAAAGTTCAGAGGTCCCCCAAGGTCAGAGTGTCGTACAGCCGTCGCAGCCTTATGGGCGAACGTCGTCAACACACTTTACAAGAAGCAACCCACGAACGAACGTAATGTCTCCATCAAGAAAATTCTTCCTATTGATTCAGGACAATTCTAATTTATTCCTTATAAACAATTTAATGTCATTAGACTAAACTAGAATGTCCCTTCACATAAGAAGAAAGTTTTATGTTGTCTAACTACTCTACATTTGGTAATCTAACGCTAAGATCAGGAGGTCCTCCCGCGGTATATGCCACTCAAACGACGCAACCAATAGTGGGCAAGCGTTGTCAGCACATAACACAAGAAACATTATTTCCAAAATCCAACGTTAAAACACCTTGCTAATATCCCTCCATTTGTACTGGAGTAACACCAATTCATCCCATACATACAGATGGGAGAATCAGGATGAATCAGCGAAATCTCACACAAATAGAACGAGAAGAACTTTAGTATCAGACCCTTTTAGGCTTGAGGGCTCCGGCCCAAGAATGATTAAAATAAATAAATCCGAAGGTTGATATTATCAGATAGACTTAGACAGATACTCCAGTGACACGCGACATACATTAGCCACAACCAATATAGTGGACATCGGGGACACAAGTCACGAGGGCATCCATCCAAGCTTGGCTGAACTAAATAAACCTGAGAGCAGGCATTTCTTAATCTCAAAATCTGGGACTCCTATAGTATGAAAGTAAAAGGAAAGATAAGCACCTCCTATGAGCTTGAGTACTGAGATGTAGTAATGCTCTCAGCATGTTCCAATTTTGGGAAATTGAGGTAAAAGATTCAAAATCACTATCAAAGCAATTTATTATTACTTGAAATATTATTATTTATAATATTCACTCTACTTAAACTTACCCTTTATTTCACAATAAAATATCACAATCTATATCCAAGTTTTAGTTTTCAGATATATTATTTTAAGATTTTGAATTGACGTTCTAATTCTTTTGATCTGACGGAATATTTTTCTTAAATTTTATCATATGAAGACATTAGTATATTAAAAAACTGGAATTTTGATTTAGGGCCAAAGATTTTATATTATTTTCTAAAAAATGGTAATTATTTAATGTATTAATATTTTCTTCCATTTTGATTTTGGGTTTTGATTTATTTTTTGTTAAAGAGATAAAAAATTTATAAAGATTTCAAAATAGCGTCTAGCTTTGAGTAAAACTAAATCAAAAATGATTTATTTGTTGACTATTTGACAATAATGTCAAATAGACAATTCTACCTAAAAAAGTATAAAAATATACATCGTTTAAAGTCTCCTTGACTTGATGATAATAATATACATCGTCCAAAGTCGCTTTTGAAATGTTGACAAAATATACAACATCTAAAGCCACCCCTAATCGATGACAATATATATACATCAGAGTCCAGTTTCCATGATTTCACCAAGGACTATTTTAATCAATTTCTCTGTAAAGGAAAGAATTAAACACAATGAAATTTACATTACCTTTACAATCCAAGCAATACCTTTTTTTAGCCTTCACGTTTTATCATTTGTGGTTTGCTTTTCCATGTCTATAATGTTCCTTGTAATTCCTGTACCTGTATAGAAATAGAACATTATCCTGCCTAGCTATACGCGAACAAAGACACTTGTAGAACTAGTTTATACTTAATTATGGGAAAAGAAAATCTTTATTACTATCTACAAATAACGACTCAGATTAGAAACACAGTATGTTATAATTTCCGCAGAGTTATTAATGTTTACAAACGAAAATCATTAAGTGGGAATATCAATTTACTTAAAGTATCACACAGTACAAGCCTCTTATGACCTCGCAGGTAGATCTGTAAAGCTGCAAATATTCTCCAATCAACTCTTCCTCTTTTGACATTGAAATCTGATTTTCTCAACGTTATTTAGCTCACATAACCTGGAAGAAACTATAAATTTCATTAAGTCACATTTCACCTTAACTCAAATACACACAACAACTTTGAACCGAAAATAAATAAAAGATGGAAAACCACAAAATTGAATACTTACATAACATTAGTTTCACTCCACTTATTCTTTACACTTTGGAATCAAACCCTGAATGTTAGCGTCTTGAAATTATACGCAAATAAACCTTCCTATACTATATCCTACACGGAGCAATGCCTATCTATGTCTCAATTGAAGGGATCCGAAATCAAGGATCTCGGTCTCCTCCAAAGATTCATCACATCAGCTATTTGATAGCTTCCTCCACGAGCTACAAAAAATATATATAAATGACTTACTGATGTCTGGAATTAAACCTTCCTTTTTTTTTTACCAAGACTATAAGATGGTCCTAAGATTCTTCCAAAAATTTACACAGCAGCAGAACAATTCGTTTCACGATTTTGCTTGTTAGGTTTTTGCCCAGCAGTGGACCTTTGTCTTTCGGGATTTCCTGAAACTGATTTAAACACGTTAAAATTCTATTTGAGCTCCATTGCCCTCACTATTCAACAAAACCTGATTCTTAGTTTTCTTCTGTTGCTTTCGTTTATCAAAATTTTAGCAACTATTCATTTTTATCAGCAAAAATAGCTTTTTTTCTTCATTTTCCTTTTTCGACCCTTTCCCGACCCTGTCACGACTGTCACTCCTTGTCATATTTTTCTACTCCCCGTTTATCGTTACACTTCTTGACACTTCCTCTAAATAGTATTTTATGCATTTAAAAATTTTTTAGGGTTCCGCAAGTGCACAGTACCTATACAGGGTGTTAATTTAATTGCGTGCCATAGCTTCAGGGGTGCTTCAGTTACGATAAAGGAAAACATAAAAAATATTTAAAAAAATCCTACTGAAAAAAAAAAAACTAAAACTACATTGAAACTTAACTAACGCGGAGCACCGCGCTATCACCGAGCCAGCGCGCGAGAATCAGTGGATAAGGTAGGCAGATACGTAACTGAAATTCTTTCGCGCGCTTTTGATAGCGCGGTGCTCCGGGTCATTGCCCTCCGCGTTAGTTTAGTTTCAATGGAGTAAAATTTTTTTTAGGTAGGATTTTTTTAAATATTTTTTTTTTAGTTCTTTTATCGTTACTGAACCACCCCCTAAGCTATGGCAAGCAATCAAATTAACACCCTGTATAAGTAAAAAACAACAGGTCCGCCTTGCATTCTTTTTTATTTTATTTTATTTTTATTTATTACACTATTACATACATAATGAATAAAAAAAGTGTTATTAATACATATTAAAGTAGTAACAACTACTTAAAGGTAAACTCCGCATGCACACTAATGATTAGCTACAACGTTACAAACAAAACAACGAAAGAACTCGTCATTGTTAAATTGATTCTAAGACTAAATTTTAAATACCTATTTAAATTTACAACAAAATTAGGCAAAACGTATGAAAAAAACACAACCCGTTACAAAATTAAGCATCCAAATTAAAAGTTACAGAGAAACTAAAAGTAATACTATACTAAGTTAAAAATTAAAAATTCTCTTGGCAGTTTTGCCAGTCCGACCAAATTTGTGGTCCAATCACATCCGACCACATTTGTGTAGGATAGCTCTTGATTGCATAGAAGTATTGTATAGAATATGTATACTGGAAAAACTCAGTTAATATTTTGTAGGTAGACAGATGAGACACTGGGATGACACAAAGACTATGTGAGGTGTAAGGGACAGCATTCCAAATACTGAAAGGGCATGATCAGTCAACGTAACTGAACAACTTTCAGGGAATAAAACTTTAAGGGGTATCCAAATCACTCCTATGTTCTGCGATTATTTGTAGTTTGCGAGTTATATATTACTTTATTATTTAAAAAAAATTCTGTTTAAGGAATTTTGAAAATTCATATCTGTTTTTATACTGAATATTTTTAAATTTTTCTTGATGAGTCATAATTGTTTTGAATGTCACTTTCTCACATAAAATAAAGAACCTCCTAACATTTCTGCTTATTACTCAAAAAGTAGATAAATAAAATTTTTGAAAGATTTAATGGGCCGTTTAAAAATAAAAAAAAGATGTTTCATAGTCTGTGGCTGGTTTTGAAAACTTTGCAGGTCTCTAGGCTACCCAAAACATAAAAAAATAGATACTTAATGGGGTATTTTTTCACTGAAATCGGCGTTCAAAAGTTGAAAGTGAAAAAATCCCTAATCTTAATTTAAGCTCCAAATAATTAGTTTGCCAAAATTTTTTAACTAACTCAAATTTTTACATTTGTTTCGTGCTCGTTGTATGAAATTATGTGGTAGAGATGGGGTGGATCTATTCTTATTCTGAACCACACGGATAGTATGTTAGTCAAAGTATGGACTGTTTATTTACTTCTCCGACCAAGGAGTTCTTCATGGTTAGAATCTTAGATTATGAATAACGGCAGCTTACTGTTAGAATCATCTATTACTGTCAAGCCCTATTAGTCCAGTCGCTTAACGTCTTATATCGTCTTTACGTGGACACGTCTTATAAATGCACTAAATTTTGTCCAGGTACTAGTTCATAGCTCTCAATTTTTGATAGGAGCCAATTCCATTGAAAATCCAAGAATTGGCTCCTATCAAAAATTGAGAGCTAGTACCTGCAAAAAATTTGGTGCATTTATAAGGCGTGTCCACGTAGAAATACTAAGCGGCTGCAATATATCCATTACAATTGAATAACGTTTTGCCTCGTGCCATCATTAAAAAAATAATGTAACATAGATGTACATTATATTTTTTATTATGGCGCGAGGCGAAATATTATTTGATCGAATGTTATTCATTCGTATTTTCCTTCGCCAAATGTTATCGCAACCTGTCTTTGAAGAAATATTACTTGGAGAACTTGCGAAAAGAAAACTATTTGCCAAGAGGACAGAAAGGATCTTTCGAGGTTTTTATAATAGTAGGTACAAGAATACCTAACCTACCTAATTTGGTCATTGCATTATTATTATCATTAATTTGGCACGAAAATAGCAGTCCAAGTCGTAGGCGAGGGCTTAATGGATCCAAGAGTGTAATGACCAATGCTCACGCCCTTCTAAGGACGTTTTTTGTCACCACACCTGCCAGCACAAAATTATAAAATTTATTTACTCAATTCTGCACTGGAGTGTTCGTGGGCCACACAAATAAATAAAATATTTTACTAGAACACCCTATATTCTTACGTTGTTAACCTTTACATAGAAAAATCTCATTCTGTATCACCAATATTCGTTCCCAAGAGATCTCAGTAGGGATAAATAAAATATAATAAGAGTGTCACCTTTCCGATTGAGTGGTTCCGTGGGTGTAAAGTGAATTCTAAGTATACACCAATCAACGTACAGTCAAGAGCAGCTCAAACTTGACACTCGCAGTTTTTAATTCCGTAGAGAAACTTGACATTTTGAACGGCGTAACGGTGCCAGATTGTAGTACGATGCTGTGCGCGATATTTTTTGTTTGGAACCTAGCCTTCTCGTCATTTGTATTTCATACGACGATATACTCGCATTGAATAATATTTCATACAAACCTATCTTTTGGTGGTTAACTCAGCATGAAAGTGAACACATTCTACGTCTTTTAAATAATGCATAACAATTGGCTGAGGGACGGGGCCATTTCAAAATTACATGTCATAACAAAAGTTCCTCAGTTTCATGTTTTGAGTTACTCTTTAGAGGTTTGTAATAACTTTGCATATTTTCGTATTGCATCGTTTCATACCGATATCGAAATATCGAGTTTGGAATCACTTTTTTTTTCTTTACGTCTTTTTAGGGTTCCGATACCAAAATGGTAAAAAAAAGGAACCCTTATGGTGCCGCTCTGTCAGTCTGTCTGTCTGTCCGTCTGTCCGTCAAACCTCTATATCTCAGCAACCACTTATGCTATCGACCTGAAATTTGGAATGGTTTTAGAATATAGTTGTCCAACTTAATTGCACATGAAAAAATTTTGAAAAAAGTATGATTATTAATGTAAAGAGGGCCAAAATAGGGGGGGCCAAATTTCAAATTGTCGCTACTAGGTCGAGTGGGGTATCATATAAAAGGGCTTTACTTGTACATTTTAAAATAATTTTTTTTAAGTTTCTTAGTTTTCAAGTTATGATGAAAAATGTCAAAAAAAATACCCCCTTGAAGGAAAAATCTGAATTAATTACAGTTGACAGAAATTTATGTAAACATTACAGCAAAAATAAAACGATCTTTCTAAGTTGCACAGTTTTTTAGAAATCTGCAAATAACCTTTACAAACAAACTTAGTTTTGCGGTCCTGAAAATGGACTTTAGTTTCCAAAAATACAAAAAGAATCTCGGAACCCTCAGCGCGCGAGTCTGACTCGCACTTGTTTTTTTTCAGCCGTCAGTGAGCTGACAAGGTTATCTACGGAATAAAAAGTGGACTTTAGGATAAGCGCGGTATACGCCGCGTAAAGTATCTCTAGCCGCACGCTTCCCCCCCACCAGCAGAGCCCAACCCCCTGACTCAGTTTTTGAGTTCTGCGCTTTAGTGTGAAAAACGACCACTTTTAGCAGTTTTGTATCGATAACTAAAGTGAACTTTATTTTCCAGAGTTCATAGGTTATTAAACAAGGGCAACTTTTCTTTAATCTGTTTTTCCGGATTTCCGATTAGTTTTGTATTTAGCGCATAATATTTTATTAACTGTTGGGGGCGCTGGTGGACGGTAGGTAGCCCCTCAACGGTCAGGGCTAGAGTTATTTTTCTCTCCGTTGTACAAAGTCCAATCTGTTAAGCTTAAAGTGCTCTAGACTGTACGAGTTGGCTTTGCCAGTAATTTCTAATCTTAGAAAAATCTTATTTAGTACCGACTAACCGTTCCCAAGAGATTTCAGAAATACGAATGTCATCTTTCGAAATGACTGGTATTAAGGGGCTGATAAGACCTAAATACGCTTGACTTGAGACAGTGAAAAAAAAATTATGTGATAATTAAGCATTTTTACAAGAATATCGCTGACTTCGAAACACGATTAAATATATTTTGTACGCCATAAAAAAATCCAAAGTTACCCCTGCTTTTTGCTTTTAAACCGTGTTTCTTAAGTTCCTATTAATCTATGATTCCAAAACTTTTACACATTATTCAATATACTATGCATAATAATATAGCTGTTTTATAATTAATATTATGGGTACAGATTTTGAGAAAAATGCAAAAATGAGCGAAAAACGTAAAACAGCGCGAATCCGCTCCGTTCTAGCACGCGCATTCTGCCCTTTGTTACAAAGGGAGGTAATTCAGCTCTTATCAGCCCCTTAACGATTCTTGATGAGATGATCCTATTATTCCGTTACATTGGCCATTCTAAGAAATCTCAATGATATTTTACGAGTGACGTCCCAATCGGATACTTTCAAAATTATTTGGGTCGATCGCTTTCACTGAATTTCACTCCTCTTGATTATGTAGCCCCACCCTTATTTTTTTATCACCTCGGATATTTTAAGAGAACTGAACAACTTTTCCCAAGGAAAATAGGTCGAAATACGAAATTTTTGACTTTGCATACAAACAGCATCAGCTGGCATGACATTTTGTATGGGCTGTCGAAATTATTTTTGCGTATTTCAACCTAATGTAACTTGGGGCACAGATTATATAATACTTTTTGGGAAAAGTTGTTCAGTTTCATGGGCAGAACCACCTCTTAAAATATCTGGGGCGAAATAAAAATAACACGTTGTGTAGAGTCCGAGGACCTCATCACATCTTGGAAAACTTTTATAAAGTTTTAGTCTGGAAAGTTTAAGGTAGAAATTTTGTTATCTGGATTAAGACCAAGTCAGAGGAAATATTTTGACAGCTTGTAAACTTTATACCCAGGTTGGCCACAAAACGGACTAAGCCTAACTTTGAAATTGGTCTGGTTTGCCTTTTAAATTGCGAAGGGTAGTCGCTCTGTGTAAAAGGTTCGATAGCCAACTCTAGGAACAAAGCATTTATTTAGTGTTAGTGCCCACTCATACATACCCGTGAGTGTCGTAAGAGGCCACTAAGGGTTATAAGCTGGAGGATGGGCAGCAGCGTCCTCCTATGTATCATACCATCTTACTAACTGCGGTCACCAACAACCACGGTCTAAGGTGCCAGCCGTAACGCTAACAAGCGTGGTGACTATGGTACTTCCCCTCCACATTGTTTCAGCAAAAGTTGGAATTCTTGAGGGAGTTCCTTGTCCTGTAGTGGACGTTTGATGGGATGTCATGATGAAGTGTAAGTAAGGGACAGCCTTCTGAGAACTGAAAGGGCATGGTCAGTTAACGTAACTGATCAACTTTCAACGAATAAAACTTTCAGGAAATTGAATAAAATCGTCCTCTCAATACAGAATGACCAATTAAGTTTTCGATATTGTATGGAAGATAGGCTAAATTTATAGCACCACAGTGCTGGCAAAGAATAGCACCAACCCATCTCTACTCGTGCGTGTAGGGATGGGTTGGTAAGCCACAAAGGCATTATGAACCTTCAGCATGGGCAGCAGTGTAATTCAAAAGCTATCAAAAGCGCGCGAAGAGTTTCAGTTATGTATGTGCCTACCTTATGCACTGATACTGCGTACCACTGGTGCTCCGTCCGGGTCATTGCCTTCCGCGTTAGTTAAGCTTCAATGGAGTTTTAGTTATTTTTTTAAGCAGGATTTTTTTTAATATCTTTTTTGTGTTCCTTTATCGATACTGAAACACCCCCTAAGCTATGGCACGCAATTAAATTAACAACCTGTAGAATGTGGTGGTACTTTCCCACACTTATTTGCTGAAATTCTCCTGAGGGAGTTTCCTGTCCTGCAGTGGACATTTCAAATGAGATGTTATGATGATGTCGACTTCTTTGTGCTGAGACTTGGTCCACATGTTAAATAAAATATATACCAGTGTTGTTTCAGTCAAACTATTGGCTATCAAACAAAAATGCTTCATCGAAATCGGTTCAGTAGTTTTTACTCCAGTAAAATTACGAGAGATTGTATGGCGAAACGGAAATAATTGATAATAGCCGTGTTTCTTTTTTAGATCGATAGATTATATTTCTGTGTAAAGCTTTTTAATGGAATCCACCTAAATTTACTTCATTTATTTATTTATTTTGCCGTCCAAACATTAAAAAAAAATGTAGAATTTCGGAAAAAAATGTTAATAGATTATTTTTTTTATTTACGGCTTGCTATATATTCATAATTTCATATTTTACATAAATCCACCCAAAAATATTAGCTTTTTTGTATTGTTTAACTTTTATAGCACGAAATTCAAATAAAGCTTATCTTCGCAACCAAAAATAGTAATAGATCCGTTTTGCTTTCTAATGATTTAAATAGTGCTAAGTAATCACATTTTTGGCAAATCCAACATAAATGTTTACAAAATAATTGTAAACCAGCGATTACAAAAAACTTTTTTTTTTATTTAGTATGGCATTTTTGTGAATTTATATAAGAATCACTTACATTTAAAAAGGTTGAGTTTAGCTTAGTTTATTTATATTATTTTACCTCGACTTTATTGGATCTTATATGTAAATATAAGTATAGATTTAATATTTCGAAACAAATTGATATTTTAAAATATATTTATGGTGGATTTTTATGCCTATATGTAAAGTATACGTTTATCTATGATATAAAGTATATAATTGTCTATTACTATTTTTGCCTTAGCTGCTATTCGAAAAAAATATTCCGCTTTAAATTTTAGGTGGATTCGTCGAATATTGCGTCTTAACATCATATTTAAATACGATATACACAAAAAAGTAGCTATTAACATTTAATGTTTTGCAAAACCGTATTTTTACTGTGATTCTCGAACAAATAAACAAACAAACAGACAAAAAGTCCAAACATCAGTGATTTGGATTCAGGGGCATCAAAATAGCATAACGTGGTATTTTTTTATAAATATCTTCATTGGACAGATAATAGGTCTTTACCTATAAAATTGCCGAAATTTTCTTACAGATTAATGAGATCATTATTCCTATTATTCTTAAGCAATTTTTTTCATTTGTCTTATATTTGAAAGTTGACTTCAAGGTTATCAATCTACGCACAAAATAAAGTTTTTATTTTTAGTTTAATATACAAAACAAAAGGTTCGAAAATTGTTCGTCTTAAATGTCGTCCGATTTCATCATTAGATTTGTTATATTTTTTTACAGATAATATTTTTCGAAAATTAAATTTAAGCGTCTGTTAGCTGAATGTCTTCCCAATCATGCTTAAAAACATTAAAAAGTTAGATATTTAATTTCTAAAAAAAATGCAAAAATGTTAGTACTGAAAATTGAGTTTACCTAAATTCGCTATACAAAACGGCAATTTCATAGGTAAAGACCTAATAAAATCACTTTACAATTTTATGGACCATGGTAGTTGGAAAACCAAAGGGGAGGTCTTTGGCCAGCAGTGGGAAAATGTAGGCTAGTCAAAAAAAGTAGAGATGTTCTTTTTTTTTAATTGTCAATGAGCTTACTCTTGACCTTGATCTAGACTTGAAGACAGAGATGAGGTCGACGATGGAACGAGCTTGCCCAGAAGAAGCCTGAATTCGATATGAACTCGGGAACACAGACGCAGGCAGAGAATTCCACTCTTTTGCCGTGCGCGTTATAAAAGAGGTTTCAAAGCGCTTTGTGCGAATGCGAGGAATATCAACCAAGTATGGGTGATATCCTGCGGTGCGTCTGGACTCCCAGCATTGTACAGCAGTGCATCACCAACGAGCTCCTCGGCTCTGCAATCTTTCTTTCATCAGTTCTTTAAAGGGCAATACACACCAAAGCCGCCGGCCCGCCGACACAGCCCGCCGACACAACCCGGCGGCCTATTAAAAAGAATCATGTCGGCAACGTTTGCCGCCGACATGTCAGCGACTTGTGTACATACAAATGTCGAGCCGCCGACATGCCGCCGACAAAGTTTTCCGCTGTGTAATGAGTGAAGTCGCCAACATAGCCCGCCGACAAAGAGTTGCCAACATATGTCGGCGGGTTGGCGACTTTGGTGTGTAGTTACGTTATCCACATTTGACCACTAAACCCTAAAATATAAAGGATTGAAGACCTGATTACACTTTTGATGTTTGTACTGATCGCTTCCAATTGATTGTTAGACGTACCCCGGGGAAATTGCCAATAGGTCTGGAAATTACATTTGAGATTGATTGTCTATGTGGCTATTCCTCGTTTCGTTAGGTACACATGGCCACGGATAAGTGGTAATAATAACAATACACTTAGGTACTTCGGTATTTTTTTGCATGAATGAGTATAGAATCATTTATGTATTTCGGCATCTAAATGACGTAAAATTCACTTTGCTGTTTGTGCCACAATAATAAATGAAAAAACAAAGCTTTAAATTTGTTATTTAAAAAAATATATATTACTAGCTGTTGCCCGCGGCTTCGCTCGCGTGGATTTCGTATTTATGTTGTTATCGGTTTTCCGAAGCAATGAGATATTTTTCCGTCATTTCGGGGTAATTTTAAACTAAAGAAAAACAGGACTAACCCTGCGTAAATCAATGAGTATAATTCAAGATCCAGCTGAATTTTATATAATATACATACAGACGTTACTCATAAATTACTCAGAACAGATGAACTTAGCAGCAGTATCCTAACAAATGTAAAGAGAGAGATGAGAGACACCTTCCTCTCCCTCTACCCCTCCCTCTGTCTCTCCCTCTCCCCCTCCCTCTGTCTCTCCCTCTCCCCCTCCTCCCTCTCCCCCCGCCCCTCTCTCTCCCCCTCCCTCTCCCCCTCCCTCTCCCCCTCCCTCTCCATCTCCCTCACCCCTCCCCCTCCCTCTCTCCCTCTCTCCCTCCCTCTTCCTCTTCCCCTCCTTCTCCCTCTCCCTTTACCTGTACCTGTACCTCTATACCTCTCTACCTCTTTACCTCTTTACCTCTTTACCTCTTTACCTCTTTACCTCTTTACCTCTTTACCTCTTTACCTCTTTACCTCTTTACCTCTTTACCTCTTTACCTCTTTACCTCTTTACCTCTTTACCTCTTTACCTCTTTACCTCTTTACCTCTTTACCTCTCTACCGTTCTACCTCTCTACGTCTCCACCTCTCTACGTCTCTACCTCTCTACCTCTCTACATTTCTACCTCTCTACCTCTCTACCTCTTTACCTCTTTACCTCTCTACCTCTCTACGTCTCTACCGTTCTACCTCTCTATGTCTCTACCTCTCTACGTCTCTACCTCTCTACCTTTCTACCTTTCTACCTCTCTACCTCTCTACGTCTCTACCTTTCTACCTCTCTACCTCTCTCTACCTCTCTCTACCTCTCTCTACCTCTCTACCTCTCTGCCTCTCTGCCTCTCTGCCTCTCTGCCTCTCTGCCTCTCTGCCTCTCTGCCTCTCTGCCTCTCTACCTCTCTACCTCTCTACCTCTCTACCTCTCTACCTCTCTACCTCTCTACCTCTCTACCTCTCTCCCTCTCTCCCTCTCCCTCTCTACCTCTCTACCTCTCTACCTCTACTTCTACCTCTACCTCCACCTATCCCTGCCCCTACCCCTAACGCCAATTTAACCGCTATCCCTAACATAGAAACGACACCATATTTATTCTTAGACATTTCAAACCTATCGCACCCGAACCCCATTCCTAGGGGATGATGGTATTTCACGTCCACCACGTTGGATTTCAAAGTTGTTGTAGCTTTCGTAATCAGCGACCCGATAAACCATACAAACGATACCCATATTGATTTTTAGACATTTCAAACCTATCGCACACCAACTCCATCCCCAGGGGGATGATGGTATTTCACGTCCACCACGTTGGATTTCAAAATTGTTGTAGTTTTCGTAATCAGCGACCTGATAAACCATACAAACAACACCCATATTCACATTTCAACCCTATCGCACCCCAACCCCATCCCAAAGGAATGATGGTATTTAACGTCCACCACGTTGGATTTCAAAATTGTTGTAGTTTTCGTAACCAGCGACCCGATAAACCATACAAACGATACCCATATTGGTTTTTAGACTTTTTCACCCCATTTCCCTTTTGTAGGGGTTGAATTTGGGATGGAATTTCAATGACAGTGATGAACGTTGCATAGAATTACATCATTAATGCCTAAATAATAAATTATGTTGATTTTACTTTAAAAATAAATAATTTTCAACTTCATTCCCCTTTTCACCCTTAAGGGTGTCGAATTTTCGAAAACCCTGAGGCACGTAACTATTAATTTTTAGTCGTCAGCCTAAATACAAATTTTGAAGATCCTAACTTCAAAACTGACGGACTTTCATACAAACTTTCATCCCCTATTTTAGCCCCTTAGGGGTGGAGTTTTGTAAAACCCTTTTTTAGTGCACCCCTAGGCCTCATAAGGAACCTACATGCCAAA
Source organism: Athrips mouffetella (assembly GCA_947532105.1). NCBI lineage: Eukaryota > Metazoa > Arthropoda > Insecta > Lepidoptera > Gelechiidae > Athrips > Athrips mouffetella. Next base: position 2,001,761 of record OX383964.1, on the reverse strand, counting down.
TTTGGAATCTCTAGACCTAGCGGTTTGGGCTGTGCGTTGATATGTCAGCCAGTCAGTCAGTCAGTCAGTCAGTCAGTCAGTCATCAGTCAGTCACCTTCTTCTTTTATATATATAGATTAATGTCCCGTGTGTTATCGGCAAAGAATAATACCAAACTATATATACCCGTGGGTGTCGTAAGAGGTGACTAAGGGTTATAAACGGGAGGATGGGCAGCAGCATCCTCCTACTTACTGCGGTCACCTACAACCGCGGTCCATGGTGCCAGCCGTAACGCTGACAAGCGAGGTGACTATGGTACTTCCCCTCTACATTTTTCCAGCAAAAGCTAGAATTCTGGAGGGAGCTCTCTGTTCTGTAGTGGACGTTTCATGGGATGTTATGATGATTATTATTATTTCGTTCCTTTTATTCTGTTGCATTTTGCATTTTGGACAAGGGCCCGTAGACAAGTCGCTTTAAGCGTGTGTAAGTGACTGGCACAGCTAACGAAATGTGGCGTGACAGCTATTGTTAATCCCATACATTTTGAATACTCACTACTCAATACATTAAATTTTTCATTCTAATCTGCTAGCGTTAACGATTGTAGAAGGCCAATTGTCTAGGTACCAAGTCATCATCATATCGTGTGGGTTGCAAGGTCGATGACCGACCTCACAAACCCTGGTGTCAGAGTTGTTGAGCCGCCAAAGGCCTCTGACATGGCTCATTAACGACTACATCCGTAGATAGTAGTCGGGACCAACGGCTTTACGTGCCTTCCGAAGCACGGAATCATCTAACTTTTCGGGCAATCAGGTGATTCATCCTGCAATGCCCTAACCAAACTGGGGAGGTCGCACAAAGAGATTTTTGTTTGACAGTGTCCCCACTGGGAATCGAACCCAGAACCTCCGGATCGAGAGCCGAACCCTCTAACCACTAGACCACGGAGGCTGTACCATTGAGAGAATACACGATATAAAGTATAAAGCCTTCTAGGCAAGTTGTCGGTTTACCAGCTTTAACTACATTGCTTGCCCAGGACGAGTTTGATCAATTTGTATGTTTCTGTATGGCTTCTGAGTAAAAAGCATTCCTCTTGTTTCCGTAGATATTTAAGTTATTAAAGTACCTATTGTTTTTTTCAATAAAATAGTTTAACACTCCAATAATAATTGTCCTAACGTTTTACATGTAGGACTCTATTCTACTTAAAACCATTTTTTAAGCACACAACAGAAATCCAAAGATAATTTAAATGATTTCAAGCCTTTGATGAAAGTGGCTAATTCATAAAAAAATCAAAACCATCGTATTTTGTATTATGAAAGCTAACAATTTTGAGCCGAACAGCCCGGATATTGAGCTGCATTGTTTCCAAACTAATTTCGTTATACGCAAACCACGACCACAGAACAGAAACAGATACAGTAGATTCACTTCAATGACTTAATTTGGATCTACGCACACAAACAAGTGTAAAGATGTTTCAAGCAGTTCCGTCATAGCTAACTCCTGCGTGCATTTTACATCTAAATATATAAATTTTGTAAAAAATTGTACGGGCTGCATGACAATATTTTAACTTTTTATTGTACGTTCACATGTGATCCATTGGCAGGTGCTGCTATCTAAAGTTGTTGCACATCTAGCACCATCTCAAAATAAGGGCAATTTTATACGATAGGCGTTATGTTCGTTCTTGCTGAGCTTTCTAAACATTCATTTTAAATGTACAAATACAATATTTTTTACATTTATTTCAACAAAAACGGATGCTGTTAGGTTTTTACAACCGCACAATTACTTATTCTTTGTTTTATTTGGTAATTTTAGTGCATTTCCGAGCGCCAGGCATGTAATCGTATAGTCGAGGTAGACTCGCTCTATTCTGCATGACATTCAATAAGTATTCTGTAAAGAATCTACATTGAATAAATTAATCTGTATTAGAATCGTTTAACAGAAAAGCATGAAATCATTACACAATAAATAAACTGAAAGCATTTCTACCCCGACTATTTTCGTATTTTACACTAACAATTTTTTTTTATTTATTTATTTATGATAATTTATTACAATATAATTACAGAACACAATGAAATGGGCCTTTAAACTTAAAATAGTTTGTCTCGGCACCATTCCGCAACAAACATTAATACTATTTACAAACTTTCCAGTATCTAAATACTGTACTGTCGACCACTCGTCGGTAGAAACTTTTTCAACTCTATTACCACGACATAAGGTCCAAAAGTGTTTCTACTGACGTGCTGTTGTGTGTACGTAAACGTAGCTCATAATGATGCCGTGTGCAGCTGGTGTAGTCTGCGTCCAAAGAGTGGCTCTACTGCATCGATTAATTTCTGTGCCCTTAATTTAGTTGGCTTGGTGACCTACGGATTCAACATTGTTGTAGTATAGGCATTGTTATACCTACACGTGCACGACAAAGGCTTTCACATACAATATACAAGCGTAGAGATAAAACTAATTTGCATTGTTGCTTTGACTTTGATTGTTCACACGCATAAATCCTATCTTGTCCGACTGACACTCTTGATGTCTCTAATTAGGTAATTAGTTTCTGGATGACCCACAAATACACCTCTTTTTTCAACCTATTAGTTCGGATGTGTCGACTCTATAACGACATGATGAGTGAGCATTCTTCCCTTGATATTTTCAATGTCAAGCTTGATAAAAAAAAGGATATCTATAGATTATTACGTATTAACCCTGCGCAGCACTAATATTATACTACCTCAAAATGCGTTTTAACTGTGGTTCTTTAAGTTTACTAGCAAGATTTGTTTTGTATAAACTGTATTTTGTTATCATTCTGTGCACACATGTTTAGAGTTATAATCTAGTCTCAGTACATTATTCTGTTACTCGTACTGAAGTGCTTTAACGATTGTAACTTGTTTTGTGAGCCATGAAATAAATAAAAAAAATATATAAAGGAGAGCCTCTCCTGTGAAATAACCGAGCTTCGCTCTGTATAAACTTATCTAAAGCCCACTAACAGATGGCGCTGTAGAGTTTCTGAAACACGTTACTTTCAACAAGTACTAAAAAAATTGGAGAAAACGAATTTGCCCAGACATGAGACCTAGCTAGATGGGTTTTTCGCCTGAAATTGTTAAAGCCGTTTTCGCGAAATCGATTACAAATATCATAATCATAACATCCCATGAAACGTCCACTACAGGACAGGGAGCTCTCTCTAGAATTCTAGATTTTGCTAGAAAATGTAGAGGGAAGTACCATAGTCACCTCGCTTGTTAGCGTTACGGCTGGCACCATGGACCGCGGTTGTAGGTGACTGCAGTGACCGCAGTCAGATACAAAGGAGGATGCTGCTGCCCATCCTCCAGTTTATAACCCTAAGTCGTCCTGCGTCCTGATGCACACACTTGCTCACTTGACATTAACAGCCTCCGTGGTCTAACGGCTCTTGATCAGCAGGTTCTGGGTACGATTCCCGGATATTGCAGGTTGAATCACCTATTGTCCGAAAAGGTAATTGAGTCCGTGCTTCGTAAGACACGTTAAGCCGTTGGCTCCGACTACTATAATAATAAATAAAAATAATAATAAAAATCATTTATTCACTTACACTATCAACAGATGTAGTCGATAATGAGCCATATTAGAAGCCTTTGGCAGCTCAGCATACGTCGGTCATCGACCATGCAACTCTCTCGATATGATGATGAAGTCACTGAACTATTGCAGTCTGATTAGATTAGCCCTACATTTTAGAATTAAGTTATTTTTAAGATGGTTTAAGTCAACAATGCATCCAGTAAGCATGATTTTTTTTATGTAAAAAAGATATCCTCATTTATGTAATACATAGTTTAGTAAAACTGTTTTTCGAATAACTGTGAAATTAAAAAAGATATAAGCCATCGAAGATTTGTTTTTGTCTCTTTCTAGCAAAAGGAAATTTAACACGGGGTTTATTATGGCCGTAGTGACATGTGACGTCACTGTCCATGTCGGATCTTCTGTCTAATCGGCGCGTAATTAATAGTTTTAAATGCTTATATCGGCCGTATTTCTTAACCGATTTATATTTTAATTTCACTTTTTGTCATCTCTACTACGGTATTTTCATATTTTGCTTGTAAATTCGACTAACAAAATTTATGCATATTTCCTATTTTGTTCATTTTAGTTTTAATTATATCCGGTTGTTTATTTTTATTTATTTAGGATAACAACAGCTTTACTTTACCTTATGTTATAGATTTATATAATTACAAATGTGAGCCAATAATAGTTATCCACTTAAGTTTACAATTCATTCGTTTGTAACAATACAATTAATTCGTTGTAATGAACGTGGTGCACTTAAGTTTTACTTTGTATTAAATATCACATGTTTGTATTTGATGTAACCACAACTGGTTGTTCAGAAATAAATAAATAAATAAATTACATTAGTGAAAAAAATATCATTTCAGAAATTGGGAAATAAAGAATGTTTTATACTTCGAACGACTTTAAACCATAAACAAACAAGAACACTCGCTAATGACTTGTCTGAAGTTTTATTTGGTCACGTTTCGGTTTCAAGTCGTGAAACTTTGAGTTCATTTTCTTGAGTGCTCGAACTTTCTTACAAGTTGGGTTGGTTACTTTTAATAGAGTAGGATTATAACAAGTAAACCAAATGTCACAGTTTCTTATAAATTATACCTAAATATACAGGGTGTAGATGACATCTTTCTGAAAACTGAAAGGGCATGTCCATGACCAGTCAAAGAAACCGAATAACTTCTGATGGTGGTAGGGCGTTTGTGCAAAGTCCGTCTGGGGAAATACCACCCCCTGGCCTTTTTCTGCCGTAAAGTAGCAGTGTTGGCATTGCTGTGTTTCGATTACTGGTACATGAGACATACCATCTTAGTTTTCAAGGTGAGTAACGCGCTTTGCTGTCTTATTAGTGTCAAATTATTTCGCTAATAGGCCAGTCGGTGTCTAGGCGGTGGTGACCACTAAGGTGTTTTAAGTAATTTTATGCTCTTAAAAGAAATTTTGATCTTGACATTGCTTAGTAATTATATTTTAAAAGTTGGACTGTAATTTATTTGACATTTTATGATTTTTTTTAATAAATGGAATTGTTAGTGTTTTAAGTAATTAATGAATAGTTAGTGTTTTAAGTAATTAATGAATTTTGTTATATTTATGAAGTCCTTTGCTTTAGATGTTTGTTACATTCTCAATCTAGCAAGTAAGTTTTCGCACACAATTTTTTTTTTTGTAATCGAAATAAATAAACTGAACTGAAACTGAAACTGAACTAAGGTACCATCAGTTGGCTCACCTGCTCGTTAGCCTACTTGTGACATAAAAAAAAAACTTTAAGTGAACGAAACATGCCCTTTCAGTTTTCGAAGAGCGGTCCCTACACCCTTCATATCGCTGGATTATTATAAAATAAGGAATACGAAAAAATTTACTCTCGACTTCTTTTTTTATGTCACAACTAGCTGAGTTGTAATTGGAATAAAGACTAAACTTTCCACAATGTTTCAGAATATTCCACAACATTCGAGACTGTTCTGAAATGCTTCACAATAATCTGGGATATTCCGGAACATTCCAGACTATTCCCGCACATCCCACAACATTCCAGAATGTTCTGGAACGTTCGAACCCACGACAGATCTTGCTTTATAATACCCCTGTCAATAGGTAGCTCCACTCATACTCCACAACATTTGAGTGATCTGAAATGTTCCACAATGGTCTGGGATGTTCCCGAACATTCCACAACATTCCAGAATTGCTCTCGAATGTTCTGGACTGTTCTAGAAATTTCTTGAGGGTGAAACTTCCAGCCCTTATATCTTCAAAAGCACGCCCTTCTGGTAAAAACGGGAACCTTCGTCTGGGCGGGAGATAGAGGGTTACCCCACCATATAACTTCCTTGATCGTACCGGGACTCATTTCCGAGTTTTAGCGGCACGAAAATTGTACACTTTCTTTTTCAAACGAGCAAGTGGGCCACCTGATGGTAAGTGATCACCACCGCCCATAGCACCCACTGTCTTATTAGTGCCATAATTTGATACAAATTAGACAGCTAAGCGCGTTGCCCACCTTGAGAACTAGTATGATATGTCTCTTGTGTTGTACCAGTAATTTCACTGACTCACCCCTTAACCTTCGAACTGAAACATAGCAGTGCAAACACAGCTGCTTTATGGGAGAATCAGGTAAGAGAGTGTGGTACTTCCCCAGACGGGCTTTGCACAAAAGCCCTACCACCTTTGTGGGCTTTCTCTTGTTGCTTCTGTTTTTCCCCATTGCGCCACTATGTGGTGAGGCGATGTAGTTTAACTGAAGTCTTAAAATTATAAAACTATCCTTCTATGACTAAAATAATACTTTGACTATGTAACAAAAAGGTAAGCAACAATCCTGAAGGAAGTGAATCTTCCCATGAAACTGAACAACTTTCCCTCAGGAACATATAGGTCGAAACGCAATACAAAAAAAATCGACCCTATACAAAATGCTGCAACTGATGCAGTTTCTACTAGCGCGGTGTGAAGGCGTATTGAAAAATTTCTGCTAATGCTGTAAGTAAAGTAACAATGAAACTTAGAATCACGTGGACACGTGAATTGTAACGTGATATCACGTTGCGAAGGGAGTCGTCTTGTCGTGAAAAGTTTGTTACAAGTTTGTAGTCTAGGCAACGAAGCGGATCGTTGTATGAAGACCCCTGCATTAAATCCTCAGTCGTTGAAACTTTGCTGGGGTATTACACTATATATGAGACAAACCTTCTATAAAAAAATCCAAAAAAATCGGTACTTTTAATTTTTCCATACAAAAATTACAAAAAATTTATGAAAATTTGTTTTGTAATTTTTTTTTGCATATTTTGAATTTACATTTAATTCATGATTCTTTATCATCCTGCCAAATAATAATAGGTCTTTACCTATGAAATTGCCAAAATTTTCTTACAGATTAATGAGATCATAATTCCTATCATTCTAATGCTATTTTTTTCATTTGTCTTATATTTGAAAGTTGAATTCAAGGTTATCAATTTACGCATAAAATAAAGTTTTTATTTTTAGTTTGATATATAAAATTAAAGGTTTGAAAATTGTTCGTCTTAAATGTCGTACGATTTCATCATTAGATTTGTTATATTTTTTTCCAGATAATGTTTTTCGAAAATTAAATTTAAGCTTCTGTTAGCCTAATGTCTTCCCAATAATGCTTTAAAAAAATGAGCAAAATTGGATTTATAATTCCTAAGAAAAATGCAAAAATGTTAGTACTGAAAATTAAGTTTACCTGAAATTCGCCATACAAAACGGCAATTTCATAGGTAAAGACCTAATATCTGCCTGAGAAATTTATGTTGGGGTCAACTGCTTCGTTGCCTACACTATTGCGCCTTGGAATGTTCCCAACCACTTCACCCACGTTCAGGTAGGTTACTTACACCCGTGTGGTGCCGGCAAAGAATAGTAACAGCCTATATCTACCCGTGGGTGTCGTAAGAGGCGACTAAGGGTCAATGAACCAGAGGATGGGCAGCAGCATCTTTCTGTGTATGATGTCATATTACATTCTGCGGTCACCAACAACCGCGGTCCATGGTGCCAGCCGTAATGATAACAAGCATGGTGACTATGGTACTTACCCTCCACATTGTTTCAGCAAAAGATGGAATACTGGAGAGAGCTCCCTGTCCTGTCCTGTGTATTAGACGTTTCATGGGATGTCATGATGATGATATTTAGGGCTGATGTGATTTTATGTATGTACTCGTATGTATTCATGTATAAATTCTGAGGCGATGTTATCATGTTGCTGTGTGTTCTAAAAGCGTCTAAACGACGCTTTTAGAACACACATATGTAAAATCATACGTTCCTTTTGTCAACTGTATCGCTAGCAATCGTGATGACTATCCCGCCAAAATGTACCTGTAATAGTAGTCTAAATATACTTATAATAGTAGTCTTTATATGGGATGCTTGCCATACTTTATTCTTTGATAATTCTGATCTTGAAAGGTCTTTAGACTTGTATAGATAAATTACCTAACATCTGGTTCTACTCGCAAGTTTAGTTTAAAGAAACTTACACAAATGTACTCTTAAAAATAAGTTAGTCAAAAGAACGCGTCCCGGAGCATCATCATCATCCCATGAAACATCCACTGCAGGGCAGAGAGTTCCTTACAAAACTCCAACAAAAACGCGTGGCACTTTGGAGGGGATTTACCACAGACGACCGCTGTTTTTGTGACCGTCGTATATGGTACGATACACAGAAAGATGCAGCTGCCCGGTTCTTAGCCCCTTAGTCGCCTCTTACGACACCCACGGGCAGAGGTGGGTTAGTTACGGAATGTCCCCATCACGCCGGCTACGTTACCACACTGGATGGCCAGCGAGATGAGCTATAGGTACGATCCAGAGCGAGAGTCACAGCCATGATCTCGCAGGCACCACCCCGATTCCTGGACTAACTTGTTAGCCCCATCACTCCAAGGATCACCTGTCTAGTTGTCTACACAGCGAAAGCAATAAATATTATTTCATTGTTTGTCTTAAGCCACGATCACACCTAGCTGAATGCAAAGTCTAATTCGGCATACATTGCTGGGAGCCTTGGTTATGTTAATTGAAATATCCTTACTTCAACTAGCAATGTATGCCAAATTAGGCTTTGAATTCAGCTAGGTGTGATCTTTATTAAGATCCTCTATATTCACGGCGACGGCTCCTAAACTTTAAGGTCAGATTTCGTTCCCTATCGAGACCGTACTACATCTTCTTGATAGGCGATGTCTAAACTAACTTCGGGGCGCGTGTAATTTGACCTTAACTGTGATGGACATTGTTTCAAACTTTCAAATAAAAGGTTGGGGTGGTCGATAGAAATTTATGTATACCGCGATGGTTGGAGGAACGATGGGGAGACCTTTACCCAGCAGTGGGACAGTATTGGCTAGAGAAAATAAAATTACTGGAAAAATAAAACAATATTTCTAAGCTGCACAAATTTTTAGAAATCTGCAAAAAACAAACACAAACAAATTTAGTTTTGCGGTCCTAAAAATCGACTTTATTGCTTCCAAAAATAATATAGGTATCCGACTTGCACTTGACTGTTTTTTTTAAAGGTCGTTTTTTATCGCTACAAAAGTATCGTTTGTAACTCTGGTCATAATACTGAACAACGATGACCCAAAGTTTTTAAAATTTTTTTGATCAATGTTACTTTGGGAAAATGTTTCAACTGTTACGGGTAAAAATTTTACTCATCATGTAATCTGTATCTTTTATTTCTGTTTTAACTAACACTCGTCATCGTAATAGCACAGAATAAAGTAATAGTACCAAAATACACTCTCCGCCCCCCTTGCAATCTAACCCGCACCCCCGCGTGCGCCCGCCCGCGACCGCGAGTATTTCGTGGTCCTTCTCTACTGAATATGCGGGCCTACGCAACCTTCCAATTTCAAATTTCGAATTCGCGCTCGATGTTATGTAGTGTTCGGGGGTGGCAACAGGCCCGTTGTGTCAGCTGTCGAAAATATGAAAAATTACAACCTACAAAGAAAAACCGGCCAAGTGCGAGTCGGACTCGCGCACCGAGGGTTCCGTACCACCACATAATCATAATTGTATTAGTTGAAATTTAAGTTAATGTGCTAGATTTTTTGAGTCCGGCACACGCTTGACCAAATTTTATTATTTGTTGTTATTTTATAGCTTATATACCTACTATAAAAATACCAATTTTCAAGTTTGTAAGTGTTCCCGTTTTTAAAATAGAACTAAAACAAAAATCGCCTCCACGACCAACCAACTTGACCTCTCTCTTATATGAATGCTCTTGAAACGGGAGCTCACCACAATTGGTTATTATTAGTTGTGAGAAAAGTTGTAATATTTAATGATTTCAGACTTTTCCCTTTATCTGTACTATGAGACCTAGCTTCTCGCCAAATTTCATAATTTTAGGTCAACCGGAAGTACCCTATAGGTTTTGCTTTGGTGCAAAAATGTATGGAGATGATGACATAAAATGCCATATCTTTTGATTGCGTCGTTGTAAGAAATTGAAATTTTCAGATCTTGTGTGGTTCATGGACTTTAATATATGGTATTAATTTCAACTTGATACCTCTACCCATTCGTGAGATAAAGGGTCTTGACAGACAGATGGACAACAAAGTGCTCGTATAAGGGTTCCGTTTTTTTCTTTTGAGGTACGGAACCCTAAAAATGAACCCTGTGTGTTAGTAATAAGGTAACGTTTAATTGAACTTCTTATCGTGGCTATACTTTAGTTATACACAAAGTTATACACGCTGCAAGAGTTCTATGTACTTAACTTAGTTGGGCAAAGTATTGCGTAAGCTCGCTAGAGTTTGAATATGGATTTTCAAATGTCTAGGAATCTTTTTTTTACATGTTTCTTACGCAAAGTTTTAGCATAATAAAAAAAAGAGAATATGAATTTCACAAAATGTGTCTTCTTGCCAAGTTTAAAATAGTAACTCTTCCTTGTTTGTAGGTAAGTAGGTATGAATAATTTGTCACGGAAGCACGTTCCGTCTCAAGCAATTTAGTTGAACGATCTTGATAGCGCTACTTCCGATAGAGCAGTAAACTACTACGAGTTGAAAACATACGGGGACACGTCATATTGTGTGTGAAGTCCACTAACTAGGAACTAACTATTGTTCGTCCATCTTATGCATGCACCGAGTCATCGCTTTTCGCTATTGGTAGCCACATGGTAGCCAAGCCCCGTAATCAATCAAGTCGCTTAAAATTATAAAGTCAAATGCACAATGACTAACTGAAAGCAGACCTGCAAAAGAAGCGTTTGTTTTCTTTTTGTGTTACCTAACTGTGGTATCATAGCAACCCCCTTGTTTTGATGTAATAAAAACATGTCAACTAAACAACCGACTTTGGTATTATAAAATCTGGCGACGAGGATTATAATTATATTTATAATGCCATTAGAAAAATTTAATTTTGAACAACTTACCAACACAGATGAGTGGGAGTATTATATTGAAAGATTTAAAATTGAGTTAGATTTACACGGACTGAACACTGATCAACAAGAACAAAAACGTCAAAGATTACTTTTGTCGAGGATCGGACAACAAGCTTTTAAGGTCTTGGTGGACCACTACAGGCCAGAGGAAGTAACGGGAAAAACATTTGAGGAGCTAGTGAGTACACTGAACGATTATTATGGCAGAAAAACCTATGTACTCGCGGAGCGCGTGACTTTCGCTACCACTAGCAGGAAAACCGATATGTCGGTTTCTCAGTATGTAATGCACTTACGTGCCTTGGCTGGGCATTGTGAATTTGGTAGCCAATTGGATGAAAGACTTCGAGATCAACTTGTCATAGGTATCAACAACACACAATGGCAGCAAGAGCTTATTAAACAACACCCAAAAAACAGCGCTAAGCTATCAGATGTGCTAGGCACGGCCAGAAACCTTGAACAAGCAGAGATCCAAACAAACCGTATAGCACAAACAAATTTAACCCAACAAGAGGCGGAAGATGTGCCGAGTGATGTACCTATTAACAAAGTAAATTTCAAAATGTCAAACTTTTCAAAACCCCACAGTCTTCCTAAGCCATCATCATCGAAATGCTTATATTGTGGAGGAAAGTACCATAACAATTTGAGAGAATGCCCAGCAAGGGGCAAACAATGTAACAGGTGTGGAAGACAGAACCATTTCTCGAAGGTATGCCTAGCAACAAAAGATCGCAAACCGTTTGGCACTAGGAAAATTAAAAATGAGATATCTGATAGCGAGAACTCTGATAGTGACATAGACTTTAGTACCTACAACATCAGCAAACGAAATAAAGCGACTAAAGTAATCATTCCCACCATCATGAACGACGTGAAAATTGACATGCTGTATGATCCAGGTGCTGTGCACTCCGTTATCGGCAAAGAGTTGTGGAAAGCACTAGGACGTCCACAATTAAAAAAATGTCGAAGCCTGGTTGCCTATACTGATGTCAAGATCGAGACCTTGGGTATATGCCAATTGGTCGTGGAAGCATTTAATAAAACAAAACTTTTAGATGCCTATGTAACTAAACAAAATGATATTCCACTTTTTGGCCTAGATTGGTGCATTCTTTTCGACTTACCGATGCCAGAGGGTTCAAGAATTTGTAACATACAACAGAAAAATACTCCTAATTATGTGAAAAACAAAGATATTAATATCAGTAGAAAAGAACAACATAACAATATTGTAAAAAAACTGCTGGCAGAATTCCCAACACTTTTCGATGGGAAGTTGGGTACGATTAAGGGGCATTACGCTAAGATTCAAATTCCAGATAACATAAAAAATAAAAGATTTCGCCCCAGACCCGTACCTCTAGCACTTAGAGACCAAGTAACAGCAGAACTGCAGAGACTAGTAGACGAAGGTGTCTTAGAGCCCGTAGACACAATGAACACTTCAATCGAATGGGCCTCTCCTATTGTTATTGCTATCAAGGCAAATGGGAATGTACGCATATGTGCGGACTTTAAAGTAACAATTAACAGTTATGTGCAAACGGATGATTATCCTTTACCAAGATTTGAAGAAATTACGTCACAGCTAGCCGGTGGTAACCTTTTTACGAAAATAGATCTGAAAGACGCATATCTGCAACTTCAAGTTCATCCGGAATCAAGGAAATATTTAGTCATATCAACACATAAGGGATATTTCCAATATAAACGCCTACCTTTTGGTATATCTTTCGCACCGGCTCTATTTCAACGGACAATGCACCACATTTTGAACGGAATAGATGGCGTTGTATGCTATTTAGATGACATTTTAATAACGTCACCTGGAGACCTGGATAGCCATATCTCCAAAGTACGAACAGTACTCCAACGACTTCAAGATGCAGGCATGAAAAGCCAAATAACAAAGTGTTCGTGGCTACAAGAAAGCGTAACATACCTTGGCCACAAAATAGATAAACACGGCCTACACCCAACAGAGGAACGTATTGAAGCAATCAAAAATATGCCTAATCCTACAAATGTTTCTGAACTGAGATCCTTTTTAGGTTCGATTACGTACTATGGACGTTTTATAGAAATGCTACATGCTCGATGTGCTCCACTCTATAGACATTTAAAGCAAGGAAGCAAATTACAGTGGACTTCATCAGACATGGAGATAAAGAACACTCTTAAACATATTTTAACATCAAACGATACCTTAGCACATTTTGATGCCACCTTACCCATCTACTTAAGCAGTGATGCATCGGACAAAGGTATTGGAGCGGTACTTTTTCATAAGTACAATGACGGAAAGATGCGACCGATAGCTTTCGGGTCGAGAACACTATCTGATGTAGAACGCAGATACTCAACAATAGATAAAGAAGCCCTCGGGTTGGTGTATGCAGTAACTAAGTTCCATCAATACATATACGGGCGAAAATTTATTTTACTCACCGATCACAAACCTCTGGAACGTATTTTCAGCCCTAAACGTGAAACACCAAAAATTGCAAGTAACAGACTTTTACGATGGGCGATAACGTTGAACAGTTACGACTACGACATCGAGTACCTACCAGCCAAAGATAACTCGCCCGCCGATGCCCTATCACGGCTTCCATTACCAAATACAGAACAGTCCTTAATGGAACATGCTGGACTACCAAAGTATGCGCACCTACTTCGTCTTCGACTGAAGACAATATCTGTGACGAAACATTCTTTACGTGAAGAAATCTCTAAAGATTCCATACTAAAAAAAGTTTGCGACTATGTGACATCTCATTGGCCAGAAAAAAAAGATTTAGAAAAAAGTTTATATCCTTTCTATGAAAAGAAGTCAGAGCTGTCATTTGAAGACGGTTTTTTATTATGGAATGGCAGAATATGCATTCCTCATATTTTACAAAATGAGATTTTAAATATGCTGCACGATGGCCACTGCGGTATTAGTGCAATGCAATCACAAGCCCGTTTGCATGTGTATTGGCCAAATATTGATAAAGATATAGCAGACTATATACAAAAATGTAGGAGCTGTCAACAATCAAGGAAAAATATATCTGAAGCTCCAGTCTACTCTTGGGGCATACCACCTGAGCCTTGGGCAAGGATTCATGTTGATTTTGCCGGACCTTTCTTTGGATACATGTGGTTAATCATTATCGATGCTTATACAAAATGGTTGGAAGTTATTCCGATGAAGAACACAACCAGCGCATCAACTATCAGGCAAATGCAAAGAATTTTCTCTAGTTTTGGCTATCCTAAGTACATAGTATCCGACAATGGCCCTCAGTTTATAGCCGAAGAATTCAAGATTTTTTGTAAGAAAGTTGGTATTTACCATATTAAAACAACACCTTATCATCCCAGAACAAATGGTTTAGCTGAGAGAGCGGTCCGTACTTTTAAAGAAAGGATGCTATCCTCTGACAGAACTATTGATTTACAGACCAGACTACACAGTTTTCTTTTTAGCTATCGGAGTACTCCGCAACATACAACGGAAACGTCACCTCATGAGCTAATGTTTGGTCGAAAAATGCGAACGACTTTCGACTTACTAAAACCAGATGTAAGAGCAAAAATGGAAAAGGCACAACTAAAGCAACAATTACAAGGTAGTTTAAAACCTGCACCATTTTTCCGTCCCGGTGATAAAGTGTGGGTAAATAAACCTGTTGGAAAAGGTTCAGAACAGGGTATTGTGGTGGAAATGACTGGTCCTTATTCTTTTCTGGGCGACATAGGAGGATCTATAAAAAGAAAACACGTCGAACAGCTCCGCTCACGTGTCGTCTCGGAAATAGAAGGATCCATCAAAAGAAAACACGTTGAACAGCTCCGCACACGTGTCGATTCGGAAATTCCATCCCGATCTACCTACTATTTACCAGGACCGAGCCGTGCCGAATCCCAACGCTTGGATATGGGAGATGTGCCTCAAGCACCGGTATTGTCTTCTGCTGAGCCGGCCACACTTTCTACCGAACCAGTTCAAGTACCTACTCCTGAACTAAACGAGCCACGTCGCTCGGGAAGGTCGAGAAGAGCTCCGAGCAGATTCGGTTTTTAAGTTTTTTTTTTTTATTTTATTGGGGGGGATGTAATGTGGTATCATAGCAACCCCCTTGTTTTGATGTAATAAAAACATGTCAACTAAACAACCGACTTTGGTATTATAAAACTAACAGATGAAAGAAAAAAGTTGCACTAATGACTTACGAGTACTGCATTCAACACGGACGAACTATAGTAACTTTTGGGTCTAGATATCATGTTCGTGCACTGCCAAAGCCCACCTTGGTTTTAGGGCCCATAAATAACATAAAATATTTGTGGAAGCTAAAAAAGTGGACAAAAATCCTAACCTATTAGTATTATGCTATTATTGATGCGATTATTCTGGCGTATGAGTGGAAGAGTTTAATTAGCGAAGTTTAAAATACACATATGGAATAGGTGTATAATCCTATTTTTAGTGCTGTTGGGTCGATATTTAACTTAAAAAGAGGAACTGATGGTATGATAGTATCCCGTATTACCCTTGTCTCAAGCAATTTAGCAAGCACCTCAGCGCGGCACGTTCCAGAATAGTTTACTCTCAACTGGGCTACAAACTAGGACCAACTACCACCAACGAACCAAACTTTCCGGGAGTTGGAAAGAAGTTCTTTACCGAGTAGAATCTAGGAAGTAAGCGTTTCATAACATCCCATTAAACGTCCACTGCTGGACATACTCCCTCCAGAACTCCAGAAAACGCGCGGTACATTGGAGGGGATTTACCGTAGTCACACGCTTGTAAGCGTTGCGGCTGGTGACCGCTGTTGTTGGTGGCCGCAGTAAGCGTTTACGATTCATATATTATAAGGTACAAAGTAAATTTTTGTTTGTAGATAATCACAAATATGCTGATTAATATTCTTGTCATCCCATCTATTCGAAAATCACTGATCGGTTTGTCAATAAAGGCGAACAAATAGCTGTTTTCTGTAGCGGGTAAAAATGGAATTTAAAATTCGAATTCGAACATGAATGAATTAAGTCCAGTGATACAAGACCATAGAGGTCTTGTATGAAAAATGATACTGGCTGGTTGTGATATTATGAATAAAAAAAATACGCGCGAAGTGTAATATTTTTCGTTTTCGTTCAACTGAATTTTTGAATAAAAGCTTGTTATAAAAACGTTTTTATTATATGTCCCTCAACACAGAATCCTCAGAGAAAAAAACTGCATAAAAACTTATTTTGACGATGCCAAAAAATAGTCATGAAATAGTCATAAATAGTCACCATAAGGAAAAAAATAGTCGCGTTACAATTCTAGAGTTATAGCTATGGTTTGCTGAGGATTATGGGCATAGGCTATATACAGAATCCTCAGTTCTGATGCAAGCAAACCGTGGGGACTATCGACTTGGTTTTTATTTTAAAAAATAGTCATGAAATAGTCGTCTTGACTTCCAAATTCTCAAAAATAGTCGTTCAAGGATTTCAGAGTTACAGGGGTAGCTTGCTGAGGATTCTGTGCATAGCATTTCACGGACGCAGATTCCTGCAGAACGGTTAGGTTTTTCTATTTGATACTGATGTCAAAAAATAGTCAACAAATAGTCGTCTCAAACCATAATAACTTCGGTCTGGTTTACCTAGTAGAAGTATGTTAAAAATGCATGTTAACTTCGCCATACATTTTTCCTTTGTACAGTCGCGTACACAAAATTATTTGATATTGATTTCAAGTTGTCAAAAAAAATGGATTATGATATTGTTAGAGGCTTTTATTTTTATATATTGTTGCAGACCCTATTTTAGTGTTAATCAGTGCACAGCCCCAACCTTTTGGTCTAAAAACTTGTAATGTAGGTTCCTCGTTTAAGGAAAGGTAAAACTAGAATATCGGGCTTAAACCCAGATGCATTCAGTAAATGAAAATACTTTAATAATAATTGGAAGGTTCGCAAATATTACTAAATTAACTATACTAACTTTACTTATTTCTTGATTGATCAATGTTGTTTGCCTACGCATTTAACTATTCATTAAAAATTTAAATGTCGCTGCATATGTGTTTCTTTTACCCAATAGAACATCAGTAGAATAATACAAATCAGTTACTTAATGGCATAGTAACAGAGTTGGAAATGTTTAACGTGGGTCGTATAATAGAAAAAGCACCAATATTCTGAGACGAGATATGTTTAACCAACAGCATGGCTGCGTTCGGCTCGACCAAATTGTGTGACCGAGCTAGCGCTCGCCGCCGCCGCCGCCGGCGCGTATTGAAGTGCCCTACAGTGTTGCTATTACAACGAAAATTACCGTGTTCTACTGTAATTATATGAAATATAAAGTTAACTTACACTACAGCCTATGGAAGCAGTAAATACACAACGCGTTATTCCAAATTAAAATTTCAATTTTTTCAATAATCCTACTTAAAAATTGAATGTAAATTCTAAAACTAACAGCAGCTCGTTAAAAGCGCAGCCTCGGTCGGGTCATTGCGCTGCGGGTTATTGCCCTCTGCGTAGAGCTAATTTTAAAATTTTCAGAATTTTTTAAAAGTAGATTTTTTTGTGTTCCTTTATCGTTACTGAAACACACCCTAAGCTATGGCACGCAATAAAATTATCACCCTGTATTACTCATTTAACCATTTAACGGATATAAGTACGAAGACTGTGATTTATACAAAAAACTAACTTAAAACTAATCTGTAGGTACTGAATATATTCATAAACAAGATTTTTTTATTATTTTAGTTTAAAACCAATTATTGTAGTTTATTAAGCTATATTATTTGACATTAAAACAAATAAACTTTGCTTTTTATTACAGAATTAATTATATTGGGTTCCAAATACATAAAAAAAAGTAACTAAATAGTTACCATCAAAGATGATATGCATTTTGAACACGACTGTACTTGAGTTGAAAAATGTATGGCGAAGTTAACATGCATTTTTAACATACTTCTACAAGGTAAACCAGACCAAAGTGATTATGGTTTGAGACGACTATTTGTTGACTATTTTTTGACATCAGTATCAAACAGAAAAACCTAAACGTTCTGCTGGAATCTGCGTCCGTGAAATGCTATGCGCAGAATCCTCAGCAAGCTACCCCTGTAACTCTGAAATCCTTGAACGACTATTTTTGAGAATTTGGAAGTCAAGACGACTATTTCATGACTATTTTTTAAAATAAAGACCAAGTCGATAGTCCCCACGGTTTGCTTGCATCAGAACTGAGGATTCTGTATATAGCCTATGTCCATAATCCTCAGCAAACCATAGCTATAACTCTAGAATTGTAACGCGACTATTTTTTTCCTTATGGTGACTATTTATGACTATTTCATGACTATTTTTTGGCATCGTCAAAATAAGTTTTTATGCAGTTTTTTTCTCTGAGGATTCTGTGTTGAGGGACATTTTATTATTAATGTTTTTATCTTTTTTGATTTTATCTTACGTAAAGATACTGAAACAAACTCGCTACAAAGTAACCTGTCTAGCAAGATTACGTAATTCTAGCTTTGAAAATAAAGATAATATCTTTACCGACGGTTCTGAATAGAAATGCTCAGAATTAAAAGCGTGATACGTTTGGGGAGTCTTTTGCTATGTAAAACAGGAAGCATTTAGATCGGCACCATATTTGCATTTCCATATCAAAGCGAAGTATTTCATTGGATTTACTTTTAATAAGCAGCTCTTTCTGCTCAGGATGGAGCCAAGCGGATCCTTTTCTTGCAAGAGACCTCCATACTAAAACGTATGAATTTTTATAAAATCCTAAAAACGTGAAACTTTTATCATTCTCTCTGAGAAATATGTGACTTGAGATAAATAAATGTTATTACCACAAAATAAAAACTTACCATTCAGGAAAAAAAGGTGTTAAAATTCACGCATAAAATGGTTATTACGGATCATTTACGCTTCTGTTCTTAGTATTAATGATCAATTCACAAGTAAAAAGCGAAACAAACAAAGTTTAGCTAAAACATTAGAATTTTTAAGACTTCTTGATTTTTTTGAAACTGGTATTTTGACCGACTAGTCATAGTCGACTAGGAGATGTTTTACACTTCACTACCTCATACAGACTATGTATATGACGGACTCTATTTTACTCTGTGCCGTGTGGTGCCGGCGAAGAATAGCACCAACTCATGTATACTCGTGGGTGTCGTAAGGCTTATGAACCGAAGCGAAGGATGGGCAGCAGCCAACTTTCTGTGTATCGTAGCATCTTACATAATGCGGTCACCAAAAATAGCGGTCGTCAGCCGAAACGCTTACAAGCGTGGTAACTATGGTATAAATCCCCTCCTTAGTACACACGGCCGCTCGTCGATGGAAACACTTTGACCTTGAGCGGGTCTCTGGTTTCGGGCGTTTAAAGCGTAGCGCTGGTTCAGCTTATATTGGTTTTGTTTCTACGTGCTAGCGGCCGGGCGTACCACACCATGCGTTTTTGCTGGAGTTCTGGAGGGAGCTCCCTGTCCTGCAGTGGACGTTTCAAGGTGTAACAAAAACAATATTGTGCTAATTATAGACCTATAAGTATACTCTCTTGTTCAGCCAAAGTCTTTGAACGTGCCGTTTATGATCACATCTACCATCAAGTTCAACCGATTCTGTCTGAAAATCAACATGGCTTTATAAAACATAAATCTACAATCTCTAATCTGCTTGAGTTCAAAAACTTTCTCTGTTCTTCATTTGCTGAAAGCGGTCAGGTAGACGCTATTTACACTGATTTCTGTAAAGCTTTTGATAAAGTCAATCATTCTATACTCTCCTTAAAATTACAACATTATGGTATACATGGTTCATTGCTTCGTTGGGTACAATCTTATCTAAATAAAAGAAGTCAGTTAGTTACAGTAAAAGGTCATAGTTCTGAGCCTATCGAAATATCTTCTGGAGTCCCTCAAGGATCACACTTGGGTCCTTTGTTTTTTATAATTTTTATAGACGATCTCACAAAAAAACTAAGCTGTTCTAGTCTCTTGTATGCCGATGATCTAAAAATATTCTACAAAATTAAAACTACTAATGACTGTATCCAACTACAGAGAGACTTAAGCATTATATCAGACTGGAGTCAACAAAACCTTATGCTCCTTAATGTCGAAAAGTGTTTCTGTATTTCCTTTACTAAAAAGAAAAATTACATTAAATATGACTATCAAATAGAAAATGATAAACTTACACGTAAATCTGTTATTAAAGACCTAGGAGTAATTTTCGATAGTCAATTAACTTTCCGCGATCACTACAGTCACATAACAACGAAAGCTTTTCAACTTCTTGGCTTTATAATACGCTCATCAAAAAAGTTTAAAAACCCCAGCTCTTTAATTCTACTTTACAATAGTTTGGTTCGGAGCATTCTAGAATATGCAGCTGTAATCTGGTCTCCGTGTTATGTGGTACACGAGACTAGCATAGAGAGAGTGCAAAAAAAGTTTCTCAAGGTACTATGTTATAAATTTGGATATGGTCGCATACTCAATAGCTACTCTGACAGACTCCAAAAATTCAATATGACCCCTTTATACATCAGAAGAAAACATAACGACCTAATCTACCTCCATAAAATCATTCACTCCTTGCTCGACTCGCCACCCTTACTGTCTAGCTTTAACTTTAATATTTCGCATAATTTGCGTAACCCAAAGACATTTTTACTTCACACATTCACAAATAACACCTCTTACTATAACCCAATAGTAAGAGCGTGGCCCTGAGTCAAGACGCTTTCTACAATCGCAAACGCTATAGAATAGAATAAAAATGTATGGGATTGACATTAGCTGTGACGCAACATTTCTATCGCTAATGTCATTCCCGTACATTTTCATTCTATTCTACTAGCGTTTGCGATTGTAGAAAGCATCTTGACTCAGGGCCCGTGTCGTCTATACAATGAGCTATCGCACTCCAACAATTCATTGGACATTTTTAATTCGCGTCATAGTGTTTTTAAAAAAACTGTTAAGACCATTTTGAAATAGGTTATCTTAAGTTCTGTTTTATATGAACTTGCACTTTTATTATTATTTTTCGTTTACGTAAGCTTCACTGTGTGACACGTTAAAGGGTTGTAATCTAGTTCATTACTTTTTTGATTGATTTGATTTATTCTTGATTGCTACCTGTTGTGTTCACCTAAATAAAAAAAAAAAAAAAAATATGCCACCCTGAAGTATATGCACCTGCCCATGAAACTGAACAAGATTTCCTAAAAAATATTTTAAAAAAAATCTTTCCAAACAATGCGCTATCTGCAACAGTTAGTATGTAAAGTTAATGATACTCTTTTGTCCTTAGGTTTAACGAATCATTATCCTATCCTATATTACTATATTAAACGAGCAATATTTGTATATATATATGTACTAGCTGTCGTCCGCGAGGGATTCTATCTATCTATCTGACCATCCACCCATCCACTCTTCCGTCTATCTGTCGTCCGTCCGTCCGTCCAACCATCAGTCCAACTGTCCATCAAACCATCCCTGTCCCCCCCCTGCCCCTCTCCCTCTCCCCCTCCCTCTCCTCCTCCCTTTTCTTCTTCCTCTCCCTGTCCCTCTCCCACTCCCTCTCCCTACCCCTATTCCTATCCCTTCCCCTATCCCTACCCCTAACGCCATCTTAACCGCTATCCCTATCTTCATATAAACATAGAAACGACACCCATATTTATTTTTAGACATTTCAACTCTATCGCACCCAAATTACACGTCCACCACGTTGGATTTCAAAGTTGTTGTAGTTTTCGTAATCAGCGACCCGATAAACCATACAAATGACACCCATATTGATGTTTAGACATTTCAACCCTATCGCACCCCAACCCCATCCCCAGGATTGATGGTATTTCACGTCCACCACGTTGGATTTCAAAATTGTTGTAGTTTTCGTAATCAGCGACCCAATAAACCATACAAACGATACCCATATTGGTTTTTAGACTTTTTCACCCCATTTCCCTTTTTACTTTCGAGCGGAGCGAGAAAGGTATTGTATTCGTGAAAAAAATTTTTTTTCTAATTTTCTCAAAAATGTGTTCTATATCACTTATACATTATAAAAAACAAGTCTCCCAAAAATGTCCGTCCGTCGGTCGGTCGGTCGGTCGGTCCGTCGGTCGGTCGGTCTGTCCGTCACGCTTTGGCCTAGCGGCTAAACGAATGGTCCGATTGACACCATATTTTGAATTTAGGAGTTTTATGCAAATTCTTCGAAAGGTTCTAAGTGGTTTCTTGCTGGCTCTCGTTTTGAGGGTAGCTGTCATACAACGAAAATGAAAAATTGAAATTTTCTCAAAGAAGGCTCATAGAATCTTGATGAAATTTTGCATGACCAAGCATCTCCATGTAAGATATCTTGCGCCAGTATCAATTGATCTGTGTAATTTCACATAAGGGGTGTTCCTATACCACCAAATCGTAAATATGTGATTTACCCAAAATTGGTTCCATTGAGTTTAATAAAATTTGGTTGTCTACCTGACTGGATATTCTTTATGATTTTTATGAATAAAATTTGTTACACAGGGTGTACTAAAAACTAAAAGGGCTTGCTCAGTAGACTAAACTGAACAATTATCCATAAGGAACATGTGTTGGGAAATTAAAAAATCTCCATGCAAGTATCCTACGGTAGTATCCAATGATCTGTGAAAATTCATATAAAGGGTGTCCAGGTCCAGTACTACGAAAAGTTAAACATGTGATTAAACGTTGACGCACTAACGTTGACGCACTAAACAATCTAATTTAATATAATATGTATTATTTGTGAGATACATTGTGTTTCCATGCTATGGCCAAGTCAATCTATTTATAAAAAACATAAAAGATTTTTGATATTGATATGGTCACTATAAGATGTTGTTAGGTTAGCTAATTACGTAATAACTTAAGACAGAAGGATTCTTAAGTAGGGACTGAATAAATTAACGGACTTGGTATTACATGGATCTCTCAACTTTTTACGGTAGAAGAACTGAGTTGCGAGACTTGGTTTTTTTTTACAAGTTATGTTTTTGATGGCATCTCATTTCTTTTTGTAGATAGTCCTATTTTTTTTTCTCTCCAGTACGTTCTACTCCTTAAATACCAACAACCGATTTTCTTAAAACCTAGAGTAGGTTTCGGTAGGCTGTCTTATGCGCTTTTCTTATTTTTGTAGGTAGTCTTCCTCTTTTTCTTTTCCGGTACTACTTCTTGAGCTTCAGCTACAGTTTTCCTCAAAGCCCACTCTCTGTCTCTATGGCTATTTCTTAGAGGCTTTGATGTAACAATTGTTGACAAGTCAGGACGGTAAATGCTTCTTAGTCTATTGTATTCACAAATAGAGGATTCCTGCGCTTTAATACTTTTAAAGTCGACATTAATTAGATGTAAGCCGCCCAGACTTGTAACTCTCGAAAGTGCCACATAAGCTTGACCGGATGTGAATACTGCAGAACCGATATCCATCAGTGCATTATTTAGACTAGGCCCTGACTTTTGTTTGTGTATTGTTATAGCATAGGCTATACATATGGGAAACTGTTCGCGATGAACATAAGCTCCGATAATAATTTCAAATTTAGTTTTGACCGGACCAAGCTCGTAAACATGTTCTTTATTAAATGTTATATATTTTCTTAATTATTTTTGTATTTTCCGGATCAACCTTTACTCTTTGCACTATACCGATAGAACCATTAACTAAACCAAGACTCACGTCAATATTTCTCCTTAACATGACTTTTGATCCTATTTTTATAATTCACTGATGGATAGTCGTCATATATTTTTATGCATTCACGAGCTCTTTTTGTTAGGTATCTGGGGCAATCTATGCTATCTACAGCTGTAAGTTTTATTTCAGGATGTGGGAGAGATCTAAGCATTGCAGTATTTAATTGTTGACACATGTTTTTTGTTGGTAATAAGCAAACGGTATCATCAGGAAGTTTCGAGAGGTGTTCAATTATTTCAATTAATCTATTTTCATTTGAATCGGATGTGAGAGTTATTAATCTAGCCGACAGTAGGTGGCGGTCTTTTTGTGTAGTCATACCTAATCTTATTCTATTTAGCATTTCAACAAAGTCAGAATCTTTGTAAGTTCATCGTATATGAACAGTTCAATCCACAGATTCGGCATACTGAGGGAACCTAACAACTTGTTAGTTTCAGCAGTTGATAGTTTTTCAAAAGGTGACTTTTCTCTTACCGGCGGAAGCTGTAAGAGATCCCCGAAACCTACAAGACTACTACTACTACTACTAGTATTTAAAACGTACTAATATATTTTAAAATTACCCAAACAATCAGTAAACCAATGAGTAAGCCTTTCAGTCATCAAACTAATATAGCCATCGAAAGTATGAACGAAAATCGCAAAGTTATAGGTAAGATTTCTAGGCACATCCGAACAGCAAGAGGACGCTCGCGCCCAACTCGCGCCTATGAGCGCGGCTGTCACTCGCTCGGGAACATTCACCTCTGCGCGCGCCGTTTTCTTTATTTTAAAATATTTCTCTTTTGTCATCATCATCATATCGTGTGGGTTGCAAGGTCGATGACCGACCTTTTGTCATTAGTTAGTAATATTTAGACAAGATTTAGACCGAGCGAAGCAAGGAGGTCATTATTCTGAGTATTTAGGGCCGCACTCGTCAAACATCTGTTAAAGTTAATACATACATACATACATAACATCACGCCTCTTTCCCGTCGGGGTAGGCAGAGACCACAGTCCTCCACCTGCTACGATCTTGACATACTTCCCTTGCTTCCTGTACTTTCATCAATCCTTTCATACATGCTCGTCGTTTTAGGGTACTTTTAACCTGGCCTTTATTCAGAACGTCCTGAATTTGGTCCTGGTACGTTCGCCTAGGCCTTCCCCTTCCAACGTTTCCATTCACTCTCGCCTGGTAGATCTCTTTCGTCAGTCTTCGTTCATTCATCCTCTCTACATGACCAAACCATCTCAGCATCCCTTTCTCGATTTTGGTCACTACGTCATGTTTTACGCCACACCGTTCTCTTATCACACTATTTCTAATCCTGTCACTCAATTTAACACCAATCATACTCCTTAGCGCTCTCATTTCCACTGCATTAATTCTACTTTCATGCTTCTTCTGACAAAGTTAAAGTTCTGTTAAAGTTAATCCTTATCAAAATTGTTATCTCTCTCATTCACTATAAATACTGTCAATGTACCAAACAGAAAAATTATTGTAACATCAAGCTTAACAAAGGATTCATCATAACATCCCATGAAACGTCCACTACAGGACAGGGAACTCGATTCAAAATTCCAGCTTTTGCTGAAACAATGTAAAGGGGAAGCACCATAGTCACCACGCTTGTTACGGCTGGCACCATGGACCGCGGTTGCTGGTGACCGCAGAATATAAGATGATATGATAATACGATACAAAGAAGAATGCTGCTGCCTATCCTTAGGTTAATTAACCTTTAGTTGTGTCTTACGACACCCATGGGTAGAGATGGGTTTGTACTATTCTTTGCCTGCACGGGCAAACAACGGATTAACTTGAATTTATTGACATTTTTATACCCATACTAACTGACACAATTTTCGTAAGTTAAATAAAACGAGGTTTGTGTGTATGCCTGCGATATCGCAGTAAAACCCAAAGGTTGCCTGGAAGAAAGTGGCTGCCTTTCCGTGACGGCCGCGGTTATGGTTATAAGTGTTCTTTCTTTCATGGAAATTTAGGATAATTTAGTCTACTTAATAGGTACATTGCGGGATTTTGGTACAACTTCATAAGACATGTCCCATTCTTGCTTTTTCATTCCGTTGACCATTTAACAAGTTACTTTTGAACATAATTATATCTAGGTACCTATCTACACCTATAATTCCATTATATTATACATATGACTGACGATCTGGTCAAGGTCGCGGGAAGCCGCTGGATGCGAGCAGCGCAGGACTGGTCGTCATGGCGTTCTTTAGGGGAGGCCTATGTCCAGCAGTGGACGTCTTTCGGCTGATATGATGATGATGATACATATTCAGGTACACTGCTTTATTTACTGCAAATGTAACTTTGTTATCCTATATATTTATAAGGGAATACAAAGTTATTTATGTAGTTGGTGAAACTAGAAAACTGGACGAAAATTTAAAAATATTATAGTTTTTCCTTGATTTATACCAGTAAACAATAACCCTATTCTAAATTTGAAGCTTCTATGTCTGCTAGAAGTGCCTTAGAGTTTTGATGATCGGTCAGTCAGTCAGTGACAAAATTAAGAAACTTTGAGTAGTTATAATTCTTAAACTACTGGTACAAATTGCATGAAATTTGAAATATACCGTGTTTATACAATGCCTGCTTGGTTACTGAAAATTCAGGCTTCTAGTTTTATCCATAACGAAGTTATAGGGGGGTCGAAAATGGCCTGAACTGCTTCGAGAAAAGGATGGTACTGCCGTGCCGCTTTTTTTTTCTCGACTTGGTGGGGGCACTGCCGTGCCCCCTAATTAAACAATAATATCTGAATCATAGAGTATCAAATTAATACAAAATAAGAATATGTAGTCTGTGGTCTTATTTCAAGTATTTTCATGCTAAAGAGTCCAGCTGAGCGCATGATAATAATATCATAAAATAATAAAGTAATGTTATAAGCCCAGTTTCCCTTCAAATATGGAATCTCTCGACTCAATATCAGTTCTCAAGGTCGGCATTTCCCAAAAGTTATAACGAATTCAGGGCACTCGTAACAAAAAGTTGGGCCGGTGAAGGAATACTTATAGACTCGACAGATATGTATCTCAGATAATGTCAATAAAGTTTTAGAGACGAATTAAATTACTTTGAAGCTTAAGTCACGATCACACCTAGCTGAATCCAAAGACTAATTCGGAATACATTGCTCGTTGAAGTAAGGATATTGCAATGAACATAACCAAGCCTCCCAGTAATGTATGCCGAATTAGTCTTTGAATTCAGCTAGGTGTGGCTGTAAATAAACAGATGTCACAGACAGGGATCTTTTTTTACCATTTTGGTTCGTAACCCTAAAAAAATTTAAATTTAAATTAAAAATATTTTTATTTAGGTAAATCTGAAAACATACATATACCGGGGCTTCCCTGTAAGTAATCAGAGATACTTGTAGTGGTAAAGCCTTTCTTATAAGAAATTTGTATGAAAAGCCAATTTATTTTCATGTTTTTTTTTCTCAACTTTGTGGTCTCAGCAACATGCAAGAATTTTCGCAACACAGAAAAATACCTTCAAGGTAAAAGAAGGTAGTCTAAAACTGCCCCTGGAGACCTTACCCTAGGTTCTTATAGGAAAAACTCAGTAAAAGTTTTGTACTACGTCACCTGATTTGATTATAATAATTCTCAGAATGTTATGGTGAAATTCATGAAAATGCTTCGATATTTTTGCGTAAATAAACTTTTGTAACTGTGGTCTCTCATACAAACATCTATTCCTTCACTTGTTCAGACTATCACTGCGGAAAAGAGTTAGCTGAATGGACTTTTAGGCTAAGTTTATATGACCGCGCGGTATCGCGGGGAGACGCGCGGTGGAACCATTCACATGACAGCATAGATACGGGCGGCAGTCTGGCCATGAAGGCAGGCTGATCCATACTTCTGTTCGCCTCAAACCGCGTGGATCGGATTGTAGAGCGGATTAGAGCGCCTTCAAAACTTGGCGATACGTATCATTTTTGGTTTGAAAAAATATGACCGCGTTTCACACTTTCGTGCTCAGCTTAAATGGCTTCCTATCCGCCTTCGCCGAGATATGCACATACTATCTGTCCTTTTTAATATCCTTAATGACCCACACTCCCCTCCTTACCTTCGTGCCCGATTCCAACTGCTTCCTCCTCCCACTCGATCTAGGCGCCCCTGTATCACCACAATGCTTGAGGTACCTAGGAGCAACACCAATTTCTTATTTCATTCTTTTTCTGTCCGTGCTGCTCAACTTTGGAATCGTCTTCCCAAATCTATTCAGGAGAGTCCCTCAATTGCCTCTTTTAAAAAAGAGTAAAGGAGCATCTTCTCTCACAAATCACTGCTTCGTGTTCGTAGTCATCATTGTTAATTGTTCTTCATAACTTTCTGTATTTATATGAATATATCTATGCAGGTATTTATTTATATGTAAGTATTGTTATATGTACATATGTATCTTCTGTATGTATTTATATTATTTATATATTATATTTATACCTATATGATCAATATATTTTATTAACTTGTTTATTTTATACCATTTATTTATTTTATATTATTACATCTGGTTTTTGTGGATTTTAATAATGCACTACTGAGTCCCGCTAATGAACACCCTCTCTCACTACCATGGGTTGGCTGGAAGAAATCTCTTTTAGAGATAAGCCCGCCTTTGTAAATGTCCTTTTGTATGTAACTTTCTGTATGTGAATTTGTGCAATAAAGAATATATACAGTGGTAGATCTTGCACCGTGCGCTACGCTGTCACGCGGTGCAAGATCTTGCGCGCGAGTCACTAAGCCCTTTATTGTAAACGGTGAAATCGTTAAAGCTGATTTTGAGAACTTGTCTTTGGGATAGCAATATACCAAAAGGTTTCATGCACTTTGTGTCAACACAATACAAAACTCATTTTATCTACGCGATAAACCTTGGGGTAAAAATCAAGCGCTGTATTTTGCACTTTACTCTTTCGTGTGCTGAAGGGATTACGTATTATTTGAGCGTCGAATAATTCCGAACTGAAACGTGATTCGTTTTCACCAAGGTCAAATTATAGAAGGTGATATTAGAACTTCAAGGTTAAACGTGTTATATGATAAATTAAGGCAGAAATGAATACAGTGATCATTTGGGTACTGGGCATAAGAACTATGAGATTTTAGCTGTAAAATAAATTGGAATTAGGTCAAGTTGTCGCTTCTGTTTTTCGACATAACTCTACTTAGTTTTTGAATTGACGTAATTTAATTTGACTAAAGATTTTCGTAATGATTGTCATGTCGTTTGGGCTGTCAGGTTGGTAACCGACTTCTTAAAACCGATGTCAGAATTGTTGAATCGACGAAGGCGTCGGACAAGGCTCATTATCGACTGTTTCCGTAGATCTGTTTTCCGGCTGCGCCTTCCACAGCCATAATATCGGAGTCATCATTTTCGGACAGAATGGCGGTTCATCCTGCAATGTTCTAACTGATCTGAGGAAGAATCACGAAGTGAGTTTTAGAGAGCCTCATAAGGGAATCGAACCCAGAGACGTCAAATCGAGAGCCGAACGCTCTATAAGACCACAAAGGCTATCAGTATTTAAACTATTGTACTATAAATTAAGTGTAAATAAACAATTATATAAATATATGTATATATTTCAATTTATTTTTATATTTTTTTTTTATACAAGTATGATCCCGGGCAAAATCTTCGCTCCACTGTTCTATCAAAAAAGTTGTTCGATCCAACTCGAAGTAAGTGATGTGTTTTGTTACCCGACTGCCCAAACAGGAGGGTTATGTCTGTTTTCTTAAGAAATAGCTTGAATCATTTATCATGAAATGCGGTCCATCTAAGCTCGGCAAACATCTTACGCTAACTTCACTCAAATAAGCCGCGGCTTATTCCTGCTTAACCTCAATCTGCGTGGTATAGATAGCTTGAAATAATTCTTCTTTTTGATGGACAGCGAGAAATGGCACAATTGAGGAGTGGTCTTTGCCCAGCCGTGGGACATATTTATATATTTTTATTTTGCTTCTGAAACCCAACGAATCTACGAATTTTCTACGAGTGATCACAAGCTACTGTCTGAGGGGAGTCCTCCAATTTCCATAGCAATAATTCGATGTCAATCTAAAGCGAAATCGAAACTGGGTGTCTACTCTCAAAGTCCGATATATCGAAACGATACTACTCAAAACATGCAACAGCAAAACTTTGTCCCTCGACAATAGAGTAGAATATTGGTTGGATGAATTTTCAAACTGCATCCAACCAATATTCTACTCTATTGTCAAGAGACGAAGTTTAGCATTTGCATGTTTCGAGTAGTATCGTTTCGATATATCGGACTTTTAGAGTAGACACCCTGGGTAGTTTGAGAGTAACCCGTACCATGCCCGTACATTTATTATTGACTGCACTCCGCCGCTGCCACTTAAGTAATGAAAACAGCGGAACTTTTTCATAACTCTTGAATGAAAACTGAAAAATAAGAGGCTATTTTTGCTTAAAAAACAACTTAAGTGCGAGTCGGACTCGCGAAACTAGGGTTCCGCAACACAAAACAGCAAACTTGTTTTACACATTTCGATGACACTGGATTATAATATTTGTTGTTTTATTATGTTATGCACTACAATTACACCACGTCTGACCCTCATAGTCGAGCGTTAACACGTTTAAATAAATAATGTAAAAGGTTCAGTTTTTTAAATTTGATTATTAAATCCGTCGTAATGAAACGTCAACGTTTTTACATTTTTTTTAACTTTTAACTTGTGAACACTTAATGTCACATGTGATAGTGAAAATTATGGCAGTTGGCAACTGTTGGCACTACGGCAATTTACCATAGAGTTCTCGGAAAATGGAAAATTTATGAAAATTATTTGATATTATTCAAAAATATACTTTATTACGTAAACAACGACTGTTTCTTTTTGTTCAGGCGTTTGTTATGTCGACAAACATGTAGACATCCATGTTTGGGCCACAGCAGCGTTACAATTTTTATCTTGTCAATATAACCATGCCATTTTTGTAAATAAATCATTTGTTATTTATGCAAAGTCAAATCGATTTGTTTTTATAAATTTTCTTTATTTTACTAAAAATAATCCACTATCTAGTAAAGTCTATAGTGACCCCGATATTCGTAAGTTTTTATTTCACGTAATATTGTGAGTTAGGTCACAACTATGTGAAAGCTACTACCGCCTGGCTATTACGGATAAAGAGGGCAAAGTAACAACATAGGTTTAGTGGTGCTTAGTGAACGGGACCTTTTGCGTACGGAACCCTAAAAATTTAAGTTTTGTGAACTGGCAAGTTAGTGTAGGCAACGAAGCAGTTGAACCCAACATAATTCTCTAAGGCAGATTTTATTTGACGGGATGATAAAGAATCATGAATGAAATGTAATTTCAAAATATCGAAAAAAAAATTACAAAAAAAACTTTCATACATTTTTTGTAATTTTTGTATGGAAAAATTAAAAGTACCAATTTTTTTTGGATTTTTTAGGGTTCCGTACCTCAAAAGAAAAAAACGGAACCCTTATAGGATCACTTTGTTGTCCGTCTGTCTGTCTATCTGTCTGTCTGTCTGTCAAGACCCTTTATCTCACGAACGGGTAAAGGTATCAGGCTGAAATTAATACCATATATTAGGATCCACGAACCACACAAGATCGGAAAATTTAAATTTTGTACAACGACGAAATCAAAAGATATGGCATTTTATGTCCTCATCTCCATACATTTATTCAAAAATGCAAAACCTACAGGGTACTTCCCGTTGACCTAAAATTATGAAATTTGGCAAGAAGCTAGGTCTCACAGTACAAATAAAGGGAAAAGTCTGAAATCATTAAATAATACAACTTTTCTCACAACTAATGGTAACAAGTTGTGGTGAGCTCCCGTTTCAAGAACATTCATATAAGAGAGGGGTCAAGTTGGATGGTCGGTGAGGCGATTTTTGTTTTAGTTCTATTTAAAAACGGGAACACTTACAAACTTGAAAATTGGTATGTTTATAGTGCATAAGCTATAAAATAACAACAAATAATAAAGTTTGGTCAAGCGCGTGTCGGACTCAAAAAATCTAGCACATTAACTTACTGAAATTTCAACTAATACAATTATGTTTATGTGGTGGTACGGAACCCTCAGTGCGCGAGTCCGACTTGCACTTGGCCGGTTTTTTTATAGAAGGTTTGTCTCATGTAGTGTTAATACCCCAGCAAAGTTTCATCGATTGAGGATTTAATGCGGGGGTCTTCAAACAACGATCCGGTTCGATGCCTAGACTAAGTTGGAATATTGAGAGACTTCCTTGATTCAGCTACTTACTTCAAGGTTTGTTATCTTACAACGAAAAAACAACAAATTAGGTCCTCTAGCCTTATTACGTTTTGTGTCCACTAAAGGACAGGGAGCTCCCTCCAGAATTCTAGCTTTTGCTGGAAAAATGTGGAGGGGAAGTACCATAGTCACAACGCTTGGTAGCGTTACAGCTGGCACCATGGACCGCGGTTGTAGGTGACCGCAGTAAGTAAGATGGTATGATACACAGGAGGATGCTGCTGCCAATCCTCCAGTTTATAAGCCCTTAGTCGCCTCTTACGACACCCACGGGTATGTATGGGATGTTACTATTCTTTGCCGGCACCACACGGGACATTACGTTTTTACCCAACGTTTTTACGGAGTCAGCTGAGTATAGGGGTTAGACTTATTTTTGCACTGATACATTTTATAAACACAACTTTTAATCAAAATGCCAACTAATTAAGACTTAGTCTTCTGTGAATGTTTACGAAATGGCGAGGATCAGGAGGTTTAATATATTCATGGCGTCAGCGGAGCAAAAAATTGGGCCTTCACGAATAGATTACCACCAATGAGGGACGGCTCAGGTGCGAGCAGGGCTGCCAGATAGATTACCATCAGACAGAGTGGACTCAGGTGCGTAATTGAGTATTGCAGCTTTACGGTCTGGCCACACTCCGGACACTACATACCTACATCGAGCGCCAATTTGAAATTGGAAGGTCGCGTAGGCTCGCATATTCAGTACAAAAGACCCTCAGAAGGAGCACGAGAATCTCGCTGGCGGATGCGCGCGGGGGTGAGGGGTAGATTGCAAGGGGAGCGGAGAGTGTCCGTGCTGTATGATAGTACTATTCCTTTATTCTGTGGCCTGGCTACGAGGGCGCTTAATTTTTCAAATACAATGCCGTCATATACCGGTGCGATTTTTTTTTTATTGAAAATGGGTTTACTCTTGACCTCGATCTAGTCTTGAAGACAGAGATGAGGTCGACGATGGAACGAGCTTATCCAGAAGAAGCCTATTCACTCGCGACTTGAATAGATTCGGGTTATATCATAACCAAATACAGAAATACAGAAATCATAACCAAAACGACGGCGTGGTAATATTTGTTAAGGACAGCCTGGAAGTTACTATAGAGGAGCCAATAGTGAATGAGGCAAGCTGTTTACTAATTAAATTGGGATCAGAAACGGTTGTTATAGGCATTTATAGGCCGCATTGTTTTAAACAAATAGACACATTTTTAGCTTCTTTACAACAATTACTAACACTGTTAACTAAGTACAAAAACATAATTTTGTTGGGTGATTTAAATATTAATATTAAAGTAAACGGTAGTGACACGTCCAACTATTTAGATCTACTTTTATTTTATGGTATGTTTCCCGCTCACTTTGCCTCCACTAGAGGGGAAAGTTGTTTGGACCACGTCATTCTTAAAACTAAGTTACCGTCTGTAACTTTTATAATAGAAACTGCACTTACGGACCACGAAGCTATTCTTTTTTGTCTTAAAGTCACTCAACCTCAGATCTCAAAATGTAAAATCACAAGAAAAATTAATTTTGATGGTCTTGTAGAAGACTGTCAAACGATAGATTTTGACCTATTAAAGTCTCTTGAAATTAATGATGCATTTAAATTATTCATAAACTTTATTCAGAATATAGTACTTAAAAACACAATCACCTTAAAATTACCTAGGTCAAAAACTGCAAAAAAGCCCTGGATTACTGTTGGTCTGTTAAGATGTATTAAAAATAGAGACAAAATGCATTCTAAGCTGAAGAAAAAACCTGAGGATGCTGTTCTGGCTGCAACATATAAAAGATATCGCAATTTTTGCAATAACATACTTAAAAAATGCAAAAGGCAGTATGAAAAACAGGAGCTATATGCTGCAAAAAATAACAAAAAACAACTATGGTTAACAATCAAAGATATCACAAACTTACGTCAAATGCCTGATGATTCTAGTGCACTTTTATCTATAGGGCCGACTAAGACATTATCTGTTGAATCAGTGAACGTCTTTTTTGCTAGCATAGGAGCTGAACTTGCTTGTCGTATATCTGCTCCCTCTCCTGTACCACCCACGTATATTGCCACACATTTCCTTAATTCATTTGTATTGTTAGAAACCACTTGTGAAGAGGTTGAAAGAATAATTTTAAATCTCAAGGAAAAGTCCGCTGGATGCGACGGAATTTCAGCAAAAGTTATAAAAACTTTAAAAAGTTGCATTGTTTCTCCTTTAACTGATTTATTTAACCGCTGTTTATCTGAGGGCTGTTTCCCGGATGTATTGAAAAAAGCTATCGTCATTCCTGTGCACAAGGGTGGGAGAAAGGATCTTGTGAATAATTACCGACCTATTTCTCTGCTCCCTACGGTATCGAAAATCCTTGAAAAAATTATTAACTATAGGTTGAATAAATATTTGCAGTCAAAAGGTATTTTATCGGATGCACAGTATGGTTTTCGGAGCGGCAGGTCCACTGACGATGCAGTACATTCTTTTACTAGTTTCATAATAGATACTCTTGGAAATGGTCTGAAATGTCTAACTATATTTTTAGATATGGCTAAGGCCTTCGATACTGTCTCTTCTCCAATACTCTTACAGAAGTTACAAAATATCGGTATCCGAGGCACTCAACTCAAACTTTTCAGCGAATATCTTACTGGACGGACTCAGAGCGTTAGAATAGATAGTATCGTTAGCAGTGAACTTGAAATTAAATTCGGTGTACCTCAGGGCAGTATACTTGGTCCTACCCTCTTTTTGTGTTACATAAACGAACTATGCAATATGAAGCTAGAAAACTGTAAAATTATAACCTACGCTGATGATACATCTCTCACGTTCTACGGCGAATCCTGGAATGAAGTCTTCCTAAATGCACAACGTGGTTTTGATAGAGTATGTGAGTGGCTAGCTTCAAACTCGTTAACCCTGAATACATGTTAAAACAAAATTCATCACTTTTTCAATCAGAAATCCGCCATACTCTCAGAATCCTAATTTCAAAATTATCCATCACATCTGCAATGATACTATGAGACTTTGCTGTAGCTGTCAATCTATCGAGAAAACGAATTCAATTAAATATTTAGGTGTTACGATTGATAATAACTTGAATTTTGCCGAACATATAAATAACATGACATTAAAGATTCGCAAGCTCACCTATGTATTTAAACAGCTACGTCACTCGGCTGACGCAAATCTCATAAAATCGGTATACTATGCACTATGCCAATCGGTTTTAACATATTGCATATCTTCCTGGGGTTGTGCAGCGAAGTCTCACTTAATAAAATTGGAGAGAGCCCAAAGACTCATACTAAAAATTTCCCTTTTCAAGCCGCGCCTTTACCCAACTTGTAGTCTTTATGCTGAGGCCGAAGTATTATCGGTCAGACAACTATTTATTTTGCAATTATTACTCAGGAAGCATTCTGAAATAGGTTTTGAAGCTGACCACCCTAACGCCGAGAAACGACGCAACTACGTCGTATGTGATACAACTACTATCACTGCATCCTTAGCTCAAAGGTCTTATAAATATCTAAGTGGTCAATTATACAATAAAGTAAATAAGCTCCTAAAAATTTATCCATTGACAAAACAAGAATGTAAAAAACGTTTAACTGCTTGGCTATTGTCACTAGACTATGAGAACACGGAGGCTCTTCTCCGTTTTTCGAGTTAATCTTCTCGATGTTAAAGCATTTTTACCATTTACTGATGCACATGCACTTATTTACATTCACACATACCCTTTCTCTCTCTCACACACACATACCCTATCTCTTTCACACACACACACACACACACACGCATACACATTTACAGATCTACTAAACATGATTTTAAATGTTTGTATATTTTTTATGTTTGCATGAATGTTTTACTAAATTGACTATGTTTTAGTGTGCTCTCAAATTTTAAGTCCAGTTTTTCTGTAATACTCGTATTTTCCGATTAAAATATCATCTACTGTATTTTCTGTTTCCCGAGGGTGGGATCCAGGAGACCTATGCTATGACACAGGTCAAACCTAGTTTAGGCTCCTGTCTCCCAAATAGAGGTTTTATTAATGTTATAATAATATTGCGCCTACAAAAGTTGTAAATTAAGTTTTTGGGAGAAAATAAACACAATTTTTATTTTATTTTTTATTTATTATATGAACTCGGGAACACAGACGCAGGCAGAGAATTCCACTCTTTAGCCGTGCGCATTATAAAAGATGTTTCAAAGCGCTTTGTGCGAATGTGCGGAATATCAACCAAGTATGGGTGATATCCTGCGGTGCGTCTGGACTCCCGATGGTAGAAGGGAGATGGTGGAATAAGCTCGAGGAGCTCTAGAAATGGCTGGGACTGTGTATTGTATAAACCAAGGAGGTTTTAGTAGCAGCTCTTTCTGCTAAGGATCCCTCCTCCCGGCTCCCGCCATAAGCGTAGCACTTTCTTGCGAGGGACCTCCATACTAAAATGTATGGATTTTTTTTCAAATCTTAAAAACGTAAAATTTTTATCTTTCTCTCTTAGAAATATGTGACATGGGACTAATAAATGCTACTACCACAGTTTTTCTGGTGAAAACACTTACCATTCAGGAAAAAAACGGTGTTAAAAATCACGCATAAAATGGCTATTACGGATTATTTACGCTTCCGTTCTTAGTATTAATGATCAATTCACCTGTAAAAAACTATATATTTTCACTTTCTCAAACAAAGTTTATACTAAAACATTAGATTTTTAAAGATATCTTGATTTTTGTAAAATTTAACTGAGTTTTTTGACCGACTTGAATGGGCGACAGTGCGCTTTACACTTCACTAGCTCATACAGAATATGTATATGGCGGACTCTATAGTTTTTTACTCTGAGGTATAAACGCTGTCTACACCGCAAATCACGCTATTCGTTAAAGTAGTGGTTACTCCTTGGTTACCCTGTGATTACAGCCTGTTTGGGTGTTGTATAGGTAATCACACTAATCACATTTAGATTAAGTCACATTTCCAAGCCTAAATATTTGATAGTGCAATTTTGGCGCCTATTAGCTATGTCTGTTACATTAAAATTGTATAACGTTTTATTGCAAATTTTCCATGTCTATACGGGTCTGACTGAAAAATATTGCACCGACACAAAATAGTGTAAAAAAAGTTGTATATCTCCTAGTTGGCCAACTTGTATTATCTAAAATATTTTTTTCTTTCAAATATGTTAAAAAATCAAGCAGATAAGTTAAAAATTAATGCTGGACTTTGAGACATATTTTGAGTGGTAGCACTAGAGCCAACATTTACATGAAACATGGCCCTGTCTTTATGTAGCAACCCTAACCCAGGTGCGAGCCGTGAAATTATTTCAAGTTACGAGCGAATTTCATTAGGTGTTTAAAATAGGTTTAAAATCACGCCCTCACGTCGTAAAATAACATTAGCGAAGCTTATTTTGGAGCCAATTCTGAGTTTGAATGTGTTGTTTATTCTTCTAAATTGAGCATTTCCCTGTCGGGACTTTGGAGTGACAAAGTGCAGAAGCACCTGAATGCGCTCCAAACGCTAACTTATAGGTTATTCTGCGGCTGGCGTTTTTTTTGGTCCTTTAGGGATTGCAGATTTGTAAGTAATAAAACAATAGCAGCAATGATATTTCGAAGTTTTGAGATTTACGAATAAGAATTGTGAGAAAAAAATTCCCGATATGCGAAGTCCGTAGAAACTATCTAAAAAAGAAAAAAAAGTACATGGAAACAAATCTACTTATTGACGAATCATACATATAATTAACAACTCATACCGGTGTACTCAATAAATGCCACCACGAATCTTATTTCCTAGTGCATTAGGTACACAGGTAGCCGGGGATCCCCTCTAGACCACTACTGTTGGGCTATGGATCCTGCCTTCACACCGAGAGTTCCACCCATTTGTACCTATATTTAAGCAAGACGAAATTTCAGTGACTGGTTCAGAATTACCATACCAATGTATAAACCCCCTCCCTCTCCCCCTCCCTCTCCTCCTCCCCTTCCCTCTCCCTGTCCCTCTCCCACTCCCTGTCCCGCTCCCTCTCCCTTTCCCTCTCCCTGTCCCTCTCCCTACCCCTATCCCATCCCCTATTCTCATATAAACATAGAAACGACACCCATATTGATTTTTAGACATTTCAACCCTATCGCACCCCAACCCCATCCCCAAGGGATGATGGTATTTCACGTCCACCACGTTGGATTTCAAAATCTTATAGTTTTCGTAATCAGCGACCCGATAAACCATACAAACGACACCCATATTTATTTTTAGACATTTCAACCCTATCGCACCCCAACCCCATCCCCAAGGGATGATGGTATTTCACGTCCGCCACGTTGGATTTCAAAATTCTTGTAGTTTTCGTAATCAGCGACCCGATAAACCATACAAACAATACCCATATTGATTTTTAGAATTTTTCACCCCATTTCCCTTTTTTAGTGTTCGAGTTTGGGGTGGAATTTCAATAACAGTGATGAACGTTGCATAGAATTACAACCCTAATGCCTTAATAATAAATTATGTGAATTTTACTTTAAAAATAAAGGATTTTCAACTTCATCCCCCTTTTCACCCTTTAGGGTGTCGAATTTTCAAAAACCCTGAGACACGTAAATATTAATTTTTAGTTGTCAGCCTAAATACGAAATTTTATATTAGAAATATATTTTGACATGTAATAATGACATGTGTAATTATTAATTAAGAAGTAAATCTGAATCTAAGTACGTTGCCTCTTTTAATAGTGAGGCCATAGGGTGAGTGGAAATGAGTCTTTAACTTCTCTCTGTTCGGTATATAAGCAAAGGAACTGCCAGCCTTAGAGGTCTCATTGCGATGCTCCAAAATGCATCTAATTGAAAGTTAGAGTATAGAAAAAACTTTCAAAATTAAAGATATTTATGGCCGTGGCAAAGTACGAAATATGGCATACTCGTAACTGTGCAATTTCAAGGCCGTTTCGTTTGATCGTAATAAGACACGGTTATGGAAATTTTAGGGCCAAATATTCAGGTGCGGGTATAAAATGCCAGCAGAATATTAGAATACCGTTGAATACCGGGGTATTACTGCTCTATAGCATCCGTAATCGATGATTTCGACGAACGTGGAAAATTGCTGGAATCTCTCCAGGAATTTGCGAAGTTAGCTTCGAGACGCGAATAACATGAGTGGTTTTCCTGTAATAGTGACTGAGAACTTGAAGATAAGAAACGCTTGACATGATTACGGGCTAAAATGAAAGGAATTTGTTATGAACTGCTTTAGTGATGTCATTCTTTTAGAGCTTGTTATCTATAGTTCGTGCATCTTAAGAATGCAGTGAGTCATTGCTTTCCGCCGCTAGTAGCCGAGCCCAGTAACTATAAAATAAGGTCGCTTAAAATTATAAAGTTTGCCCTGTAGGTTGCAAAAGTCTAAGCCAATGGCCGCTCTGTGTAAAAACCAGTAACCTCGTCAACTCCTTATTTAAGACGGTTTTCTGGCAGTACAAAATTGGAAGAATTAGTCTATCAAAAGATTTAAATAGGATACTCAGTTAACCAACTGAGCAACATTCTACAAGAGGATACCTCAAAAATAAGCTATTTAGAAGTCTCTTACATAGTACAAGATTTAAAGCAAGGAAAACACAATATTGGTCATACCATTATCGGGCACCCATCCTGTTACCAATATTATAGCACTGTGCTTGCATCCTGCTACAATTTACTTACTACTTTAGCCACTCTAAGGTTGACTTGAAGAGATCTTACTTAGGGATAATTCCGCCTTTCAATGTCCTCCATTCTATTACTGTATGTTTGAAACCTTCGTGCAATAAAGATTATACAGCAACAACAATTTTTGAGTATAGTCAACCGCAAGAAAGTGGAAACACTTTGATCTTAAGAGGGTCTCTAGATTCGGATGTTTGTTGCGTAGTTAAGTAAGGCCATCGCAAACATATAGGTCCGTTGTCAAAGCTGTCAAACGTATGAAACATTACAACCTGCAAAAAAAATGAACCCTATGTGTTGGTGATAATGAAACGTCAAAACGTTATTAACATAGTTTTATAAGTTACTTGTTTACTAACATAATTATGGACTCAGTCTGAAATAAATTGATATTATTTTATTTTAAAACGGACTTCTTAAGTTGGCCTTACTTTAGTTCAGTTAACACTGGTTTAGTTATCACTTTTTTTCCTAAGCTCTTTTTTACATGACACCTTTTTGTGTTAACCTCTGTTTTACTTCCTCAAGGACGAGAAAATGTTCTTATACACTTAACCATGTGCCATCTCCCTAAGGCCCACGTAAGTGGATAAAGAGGTTTGAAAATTTCGCGGGATTATGGAAGCTCTCGGGCAAAGTGAAAGGAGCCGTCGGTTTGTTATGAACTACTTTAGTGACGGTGCTCTTTTCGTGCTCGAGAAAATCAGCGTACTAGCGCCGCTGTGTCAGTTTTTAGAATAAAGCCACTATCACACTTACCGTAATTCAAAGACAGATTCGGTATACATTGCTGGTTGAAGTAAGGTTATTGGAATTTACAGAACCAAGCCTGCCAGCAATGTATGCTGAATTAGTCTTTGATATTAGAAGGGTGTATTTCCACCAATACTGTGCGAGGTTGCTAATCTGTGAGATGGAAAATTCAAGCCAGGAAGATTACTCCATTTAACAGTGTATTTGACAAGCTAGAAAGATGGAGCAATCCTTCTTAATCTTATTTTATTAGCCATTTCTGTCCCACTGCTGGGCAAAGGCCTCCCTCCGTTCCTTCAACTGGTCTCTACTCTGAGCCTCTTGTTGCCAGTCTTTACAGAAAGCGTCGAGTTCAGCGCGCCATCTGCGCCGTGGTCGGCCTTGACGCCGTCTGTTACTTGGCAATTCTATTGGTTGGAGTTTTCTTAGCTAACAGCTCAGCTTCCTCGCACAAAACTGATGGAAAACCACGCTAAGGCCGTATATACGAGCGCAGCTAAGCTGTAAGCTGGGAAATTGACATGATTGCTTCATTTGACAGCGCGTTTGACAATCTAGGAAAATGGTTCAATCTTATGGGTAGGTATTTCCCTAGCTCAAAGCTTAGCTCTTCCGCTCCGGTGGAAAATAAGCCATATGCTGAGTATGATGTGAATTTTTCCTTTAGCCGACCGTTACAATTAGGCGCATGGCAGATGTACCCCTTACCCCGCCTTCATTGGATGTCGGATAAAGATTTGTGTTCAAATAGTGTTGCTTCAGTTATGTATAATCTGATGTCTGTAAATGTACCAATAAAAATAAAATTAAAATAAAATTAATCTCCACGGTCCCCTAGTGGGGCCCAAAAAGATTAGAGAACTGGACTAACTAGTGACGAGCCGTGTCGATACTGTCAACTTTCATGCGCGTGATGTTTACTCGGAATGTATTTTGGTAAAAAAATAAAATAATAAGTTGTCTGCTAAAAATTGTACATTAAGATACAAGTGCGCTATTTTGTTGATTACGCTCGAGGCCCGAGAACTGCAGCCCGAACCGCAGGCGAGGGCGTCGTTACGCAGAGAGTGTAATGACCAAAGCGCAAGCGCTTCTTACGACGTTTTTAAACACATTTGCGAATAAAAACAAGTAAAGTTTGCTTACCTCTTTTCCCGAAGGAAAATTCGTAGACAACAACCTACGTATTTTTCCTTAGATTTCTACGTGCACCCGAATCTCCAGACTTGTGTTTCGTGCCTTAGTATTTTCTACGTTGGGGAACTACATTAATTACTATTTTTTTAATTGTAGGAGTCTATATTTTTGAATATAATTACACTAAATACAATGTAAACACCACAAATATTTGTAAAATAGGCGCGAGCTGTTTTAGCGGACACAGATTAGGTATACATGTATGCGCGCGCAGGAGGCATTGACTAAACTGGCAAAAAGCCTAGTCTATATTTTGTTACTCAAAAGACGAATTTGTAGTTACTAAGTGGATTTGCATAAATATTTTCAGGAAATGAATGTTTTTGACCATATTATTGAACAAAGTTTACCTATTTATTCATGAAAATATTATGAATTTCATAGTCATAAAAGCTCCTTACTCCTTGCCGGTATATAAAAAAAATCAAAAATAAAACACTAACTAGTACGGTAATATAAATAATAGAAAAAGCACGTGTGTTTAATGAGCTGGATTATGGACTTTAAAAAAGTGCAAATAGAGCTGGTTTTGTGTGTGTGTTGAAGAAGTAGCTTAACATAAGGTTTTACTTAAATCTAACCTCCATTTCCACCCTCTTTCACTTCTATCAAAGATTCCAATAGTAGGTTATCCTGCATCCGGATAAAAGCTGAACTCATTTCCCTGTAAGTTACCGGTGCAGGTAGGAAGACAATGCAAAGAGATCGATAACCAATCTCGACTAGGAAATGATGTGAGACGGTGCAGAAAGGAATACTCAGACACTTTTATTGACGGATACCTATAGATTCCTGGCAAATATGACTGCTTTATCTCTGAGGTAGATCGAAGTTCTAAACGTTTCCGACTTTAAGATACTTTTTTTAAATTTCTCTTTTTTTAGCCATTTAGCGATCCAAATTTTTTAGTGAGGTGCGGTGAGACGCAGATGGTGCATCGCAGTTTGTACACAACTTCAGTTTCCTTTGTTATAAATCGAGAGAGAGGACGTGCTCTGCCACCTGCGTCTCGGCGTACGCCCAGACTCAACCCAGACTATGGTATTTGTTTTTCCGTCACAGCTACATCACTTGACTAGCTGGAGAAGTTTTGATTGGCTGAAGAATTTTCGGTCATCGGCTCTAATTTGATACTCATTGGCTCTTTCGGTCTTTGGCTTGTCTTTGATTATAAACTCATTTGGATGAAGTTGACAAGAGGGTGCTGCTGTCATATATTTAGGGGCTCCGACCAAAAAATAGTACCAACCCATCTCTAACCATGGGTGTCGTAAGAGGCGACTAAGAGATTATGAACCGGAGGAAAGGCAGCAACATCTCTCTGTGTATCTTACCACCAACAACAGCGGTCGCCAGCCACAACGCTTACAATCGTGGTGACTATGGTAGATCCCTTCCAAAGTACCACGCGTTTTTTTTTGGAGATCTGGAGGGAGTTCCCTGTCCTGAAGTGGACGTTTCGTGGGATGCTATCATGACTATAGTCGCCACGAACCGATGGCCGATGGGGTGTAACGGTTCTGCAGTGGCGACCACGTACCAGTGGGACCGACGATGTAGTTAAGGTCGCGGGAAGCTGCTGGATGCGAGCAGCGCAGGACCGGTCGTCGTGGAGATCTTATGGACGTCTTTTGGTTCCTATTATGGTGATGGTGTTAGTTCCGGTTTCATCCATCTGCCTGCAGATCCTTGTCGCACTTCACAAACAAATAGACGCCATGGATAATAAACATAAGATTATGCCTACATGATATTTAACTTTTTACTCGACGACGGCAAAAAGAAGGGTTATAATTTTGGCCGGCCACGACCACGACTATTATCTGAACATAGTTTGTACATAACAATTTCAGATAATAATATTTTCTTGTTTCATACTTTTTAAAGCAAGATTTGCCAGTAGTCGGGTATAAGTTTTATTAAATAGCCTGTTAGTGTGGTTGGTAGTGCTTCTGTCTTTTGTACCTTAGGTCACAGGTTTGATCCCCGCCCAGGACAAACATTTTTTTTGCGATCGACATAAGTATTTGTTCTGTGTCTAGTAGTTACATTAATATTGTATGTGCAGTCTCTGCTTATACTCGTACATCATTATAAACCTGTGCAGAAGAAGTCGCAGGCACCAGCTAGTAAAGGATATTTGTGAGTTCCAAAAAGTCAGTAAGAATTGTTTATTGTACTCTACGCGAATGACACACTTATAGCATGCGCAGGATAAGTTTGGCCCTGACGGTTATTTTCTTCCTGCCGTGCTCACCCCTGTAATACATTTTTTGAGCTCTGCTCTTAACGGTCCGAGCCAGAGTTATTTCGTACGTCGAATAACTTAATAAGTTAACGATATAATTCAGCGACGCGACTAATATAAAACTTCCGTTGCCTGCGTCATTAATCAACATAGTATTAAACTTTAATGTTA
The DNA here is from genome assembly GCA_947532105.1 of Athrips mouffetella. Classification (NCBI taxonomy): domain Eukaryota; kingdom Metazoa; phylum Arthropoda; class Insecta; order Lepidoptera; family Gelechiidae; genus Athrips; species Athrips mouffetella. The sequence continues at coordinate 1,957,438 of OX383964.1, read as the reverse complement.
CTAACAAATGACGGATATAATGTCTGATGTAAAATAAAATGAGTTGAATTGAAAATCGACAAGATTGTTGCCTTTAACAACATAACTACGATACTTTTCACTTCTCTTGGTTCCGTAAGCATTGTTTCTATTTCATTTGAAAATTGTCACAAACAAGACACAAAGCAAAGCAATTTGAGTGGTTGGTAACCGAGGTTTCAATTTGCGAGCTAGGACTGATTACATCGAACAGTTAACTTTATAGAGACGAATGTAGGGCTCTAGGGCTATAACATTAACTGTACACTGTTACGAATTGAGGCTGTACGCTTAAAATAAATACGTATTCTCGTTTTGTGGATTTTATGTACGTACCTGACTGTTTTATTCGTCCTGGCCTAAAACATGTGAAATTCGGCTTAGGGTGCCTTTCATCTAAAGCTGTGTTAGGTAGCTTACCTGTGAGCTAAAAATCCAACCAATGGGATCGTTCCGTTTTCCGGGCTTGTGAAATGCGTTTTATCAATGTATTTTCTCCTTTTTAATTTTATTACAATGTGGCAAATGTTATGGACTATGTCTGGAATAAACGAATTATTATTACTATTATTAAATGCGCTGTTAGTTGGAATAATCCTATTGGTTGAAATTTTCCAGCTCATAGCTTAGTTACCTCGCACAGCTGTGGGAGCCAACAAGTCTTGTGATAAATGAGTAGACGCAGCCACGTCTCAATCTAATAATAATATCTACACTCTCTACGCGACATGTGTTCGCTGACCGGTCAGGACACGTGACCGGCTGGGCGCACCAATTACGTTGGGCTAGATTTACGACATGACGATTTTGCTCTGTTGTAATGCTGCTCCCAGACCTTTGTTGGGGCGAAAATACCTTCAGTAATATATCAACTATAACCTGTCAACCTACCCTATCAGTGTTTTGAAGGTATTTTGAACTGTTAGCTAGAGGTTTTATTAATCTAATACATTTTAAAGTCTCTCTATCTTCACTAACATTATAAATACGAAAGTATTGATGTTTGTTTGTTTGTTCCACTATCACGACTAACTGGCTGAACCGATTTTTGAAATTTGCGACGTAAATGGATCAAGCACTGGACTAACACATAGGCTACAATGTATCTCGAAAAAAAAATACAAACAAATATATAATGCGAGCGAAGCCGCGGGTAAAAGCTAGTATTCTATAAGACTGATGTGGGAACATCTTAATCTTCCAAGACCTAGGTGTTATAACATTCCTTTGTACGACTCAGGGTTGATTGTTTTCATAAAAGAAACCAAATTTCCAGTAAATTGAAGGACGTCCATTGTATCTAAGAGTTCAATGGGTATATTTTTTTCTCACATTATGCTTTTTGATCACTTTGACGAGATCTTTGTATGACGTTTTAGTCCATGCAAAGCTGGCTATGAGTGTCACCCTGACCTACCCTTGGGTGTCATAAAACGCGACTAAGGGCTCTTGAACTGGACTGGCATCTTTCTGTGTATCACCTTATTATGTTCACCAAACACCATGTTCACGAATTTATTGCTTTTTCTCACCGTAAAAGCCTCTCTGGTCTAGTAGCGGTCTAACCGTTAAGCGCTGGATTCGGAAGTTTTAAGTTCGATTTCCGATGGGGACACTATCAAACAAAAATCCCTCTGTGAGACTTCCCCAGTTTCGTTAAAATGTTGCGGGATATGTTGAACCGAAAATAAGATGATTTCATGCTTCTGAAGGCACGTTAAGTTGTTGGTCCAGGCTATTAACTTCAAAAGCTGTGTCAGAGGTCTAGCAGCTAAACAACTCTGAAACCAGGGTTTTTTTTTTATGAGGTTTGTCATCTATCTTACAACCCACACAACCGCCGTTTTATATGGTGAATTTTAGGTAAACTCAATTTTCAGTACTAACATTTTTGATTTTTTTTTATTAAAAATCCAAATTTTAATATTTTTTTAAGCATCATTGGGAAGACATTAAGCTTACAGAAGCATAAATTTAAATTTTGAAAAATATTATCTGTAAAAAAACATAACAAATCTAATGATGAAATCAGACGACATTTAAAATGAACAATTTTCGAACCTTTAATTTTATATATTAAACTAAAAATAAAAACTTTATTTTATGCGTATATTATTATTACTGATTCACTTTTCTCTCCTTTCGTGCGTATATTATTATTATTATATTCATTTATTTCAGACAGAGATTATTATTATTATATTTATTTATTTCAGATATTGATAACCTTGAAGTCAAACTTTCAAATATAAGACAAATGAAAAAAAAAATAGCTTTAGAATTATAGGAATTATGATCTCATTATTCTGTAAGAAAATTTCGGCAATTTCATAGGTAAAGACCCATTATAATGACCACCGTAATATTCTTTTGCAGTTTAAACCGACTCCCATTAATAATATTGTCCATTGCCATACAACGTGGCAATGCTGCCAATGTCATGGGCACCTTTGCACCAGGGATGACGAGGGGTGGTTTTTTTAATTAGGTTCTTCTTTTCTTTCCTTAAGTTGAGGATGTTTTAACAAAAATTATATAGGATTTAGTGTGTAATGTATTGACTTGCAATTCATGTTATCAATTACAAATATATTAATATTTAAATTTATAAACCCCTATATTTATGTTGTGCATTTGGTGAATAAAGATTAATAATATTCTGTTGTTTGTTTCAGGTAAGCTGGAATTGAAAATCAGGATTTATTGGTAAGTACGTATTGTATTGCAAATAATAGTACCAGTTCATCTCTTCCCGTGGGTGTCGTAAGAGACTAGTAAGGGCATATGAGTAAGAGGATGGGCAACAGCATCTTTTAGTGTATCGTACCATCTTACATACTGCGGTCACTAACAACAGCGGTCGTCAGCAGCAACGCTAACAAGCAAGGTGACTAAGATAAATTCTGCTCTAAAGTACCACTCCTTTTTGCTGGAGTTCTGGAGGGCGCTCCCTGCAATGGATGTTTCATGGGATGTATGATTATGGTGATTCTTACTTTAAGACGATACGACAAAAAAAAAGTAACGACAAAGTTTTCGAAATTGTCATTAATGACAAGAACTACACTTACAAAATGAGTCGATCGCGTGACCACTTTACTACGGACAGTCGAAATAAGTCGAAGAATAACTTCGGGAGCAAAATCAATGAAAATTCACTCGGTATAATGTTTTGTTTATAATCAAACTCTACTTCTAATATGCTACTACACTGGATTGTAGCAAAACGCTACGCTCGTAGCAAAATGCTACACCCGTAGCTAAAAGCTAAGTCCGGCGATGTGACCCACCGACCGCGTAACCTATTACAATAAAATTCGTAGAACAGAAAAGATTATGAGACAAGTAAACTATTAAGAGAGAATTTTAATTCAATTAGTAAACAATAGCAGCATTAGTTAGTTTTCAAGTAGTAGTGGTAATTACAACTAGTAAAGTAGATAAGTTAAAATCGTTGATTTTTTTTTAAGTTTTTTACTGACACAATTGTATAAATAAGAAGACATTGTATTGAGTTTTAGCAAAAGAAGTTTTATTCCTACTAGCGGGAGCTATGTTATATTTTTACCAAGTTTCTGTTCGGCACACTTTGTATGAATTCCCTGGAATACAGAAGAAACCAAAATGAGTAAAGGTCCTTCATGGAACTATTCGTCTGATCTGCACGAAAAGCTTTGTAGGTTACACGTACCATTTCAAAGCATTCAGCAGCATCGAGACAATAGGAGCTACGACACGTTTGCGGTTCCACGATGTCGTACAGTTTTGCGCGTGCAGTCCCCTCTTTGCCGGATGCTCAAAGTTCTCAATGAAGTCCTGACAATAACTAATTGTAATATATTTGATGACGAAACTGGAAAAATATTTAGAATATGCGATGACTTTTGTAATAAAATTTGTTATTAATGTTTGACATCTATAATTAAGAGTTACTGTAATCGGGATGAAATCTCGTTGTAACAGCCTCCGTGGTCTAGTGGTTAGAGGGTTCGGCTCTCGATCCGGAGGTTCTGGGTTCGATTCCCAGTAGGGACACTGTCAAACAAAAATCTCTTTGTGCGACCTCCCCAGTTTGGTTAGGGCATTGCAGGATGAATCACCTGATTGCCCGAAAAGTTAGATGATTCCGTGCTTCGGAAGGCACGTAAAGCCGTTGGTCCCGACTACTATCTACGGATGTAGTCGTTAATGAGCCATGTCAGAGGCCTTTGGAAGCTCAACAACTCTGACACCAGGGTTTGTGAGGTCGGTCATCGACCTTGCAACCCACACGATATGATGATGATTAGAATAAATAATAATAATAATTTTCTAGTTACTGCAAGTATATTTGAACCCACGAGTCCAACTAGCTCTTGACCCGGTTTTGTTATTATAAATATGTAAGGTGATTTTCTTATTCGTTTTTTATAATTTCACCCGATGTTTATCAATTATCATATTTCAACCAAAATAATAAATATATTAGGGTCCTAATGAAATAGTGAACATAATTTTTGTATGTTACTCAAACCGTGAAACTGAACAACTTTCCCCAAAAAACATAGGTCGAAATATGAAAATCAATTTTTGACCTCCCTTAGAAACAGCATCTGGGTGCACTTTTTGTATGGGAGGACAAATTTGGTTTTTCGTATTTCTATGCAGTTTTATTGTCTACTATTTCGGTAGGACCCTATATAAGGGAAAACACTATGATTCTTGAAGGAACTTGGTATCTGAATTCAGAAAACAGTAAAATGTAAGTATATAATTTTTGTATTGATATTTTTTTCTAAAATACGAGAAGTTTGGCATGGGTTCTCAAAATAACGCAACATAAAAAGAAAAATATAAATTTTCATAACAATTGAATTTACGAGAATACGTAGAAAATATAGCTGCAGTAAAAAGTTTTCAGAATATTAATATAAATAGAAGAGAGTTTGAAGTAAATAAAACTTACTATCCATCAATAGAGACGCTAGCGCAAGCTTTTTCTGCATATCAAATAAGTTCAATTAAAGTTAAAGTTCAAGTTTCGCTTTTCAATTCCTTAGTTACCTCTCACGACATCTACTGGAAGACATGGGTTGGTACTATCCTTTTCCGGCACCACACGGGCTGTGCGCCCGGGCTATCATTTTTAGTAAGGGGCTTTGCGATTCCCCCCGTAGGGGCGGTACAGCGGTTGTGGTCAGACCTACGGTCCGACTATGGAACTATTTCGATCTATTGCCTTACGTTTTGTTATTTGGCAGATTACTTGGCATTATATGAGTCAATTGCAGAAACATTATTTAAAATTAAAGCTCCATTAAATTTGATACTCATATCATCTCATAAAACGTCTACTGCAGGACTCCGGCTCCGTTCAAAGTTCCAGCAAAACACGTGGTACTTTGGAGGGGAATTACCATAGTCACCACCCCATTCAATACTAACTTTATTAAAAAAAGATGTTTTGGTCTTTATCACACTTAAGAACTTTTGTATATATTGAGCCTGCTCTAACTTGGTATGATTTGGTATGATCATTTGCAAATCCATTTCTATCTTCATCCTAGATCTGAAGATCTGACGCGACAAAGGCGCGACATCTGATGCGAATCTATCATTTTTCCCCATATAAAATTTTCTAAGCGCCGCTAAAGAAGTTTTCACTTCAAAAATCTGCAAAATATCAGCTAGCTGGAAGCCAATCCTAAGTCTGCTACGCTTCAAAATTGCATTTCTGAGTGCTCAGGGATTTCAATCTCCATGTCTTAGAATTGTTTATTCAAAGCCATTTTAAAGCTTTTTAGTTGTAATTCAATATTATTTGCTTTTTATTAAAGTCTGTTGCAAAATCAAGGACAAAATCATTCATTATTCGGTTCCCGAATCTATTAAAATCGCGAGTAAATAGGCTTCTTCTGGGCAAGCTCGCCCCATCGTCGACCTCATCTCTGTCATCAGGACAAGATTGAGGTCGAGAATAAGCAATAAAAAAAATCTGTTGAAAATATTACAACTCGTACCTAAGTTTTTTAAAAGATACTTTTGCCGACGCTTAAAACAGCACTTTTTGCATCAGGACAATTGCCTGTACCTATTTCAATATTTGTCAATATTAATTTACTGGTGATTATACCATATTGAGATTTGGTTTTAGACCAAAAAGCTGAAATCGAAAAGTATCTATGAACGAATATTTTTGTATTATGTTGGGATGACATTGTCGAGCAACATGCTACCGATTCAGATTGAAATTGTGAATTTAATTCCATTTGCCATTTTTATTAAACAGAAAACAAACCTACAAACTTGAGTCAGCAGAATATTTGCATTCGAAATCTCAAAGGTAGCTATGAAATGTTTTATTAAAGCTCAAGGGTCTAAAAGACCTTTACGTTGATTTCGAGGGCCTTTCCTACCCTTCGATCGTATTGTATACGGTAAAATGGAACCGCCTTTTTGAGGTACTCTTTGTGAGTATACCAGTTTTGTTTAGAATTTTATGCGTGTAAGGTGGATCTCATACTGGAATGCAGTTCTGTAACGACATTCTCGCACTTTACACGCGGATACTCAGGTGTAGTTTTAAACTAGTATTCTGTAACATGAAGTTAGTGGTGAAGCGCAAATCCACATTTTGACATTTCTGTTTGGTTTGACATTTCAATTAAGAAGACTTCTTTCAAAGCGATGAGACACTATTATATCCTAGGCTTAGATTAGGCATTTGAGTCTTTAACCAAGGTATTTTCATGAAACATCTCAATCAGTTTGAGACGGCATCAATTCTAGTCTTGACAGAGCTGGCCTGCTAACTGACACAGCATAAATGTTTACTCATCATTTTAGACCTTTGTCCTCTTGAATTAAATAAAGTACCTGGGCGACTGAGCTTCGCTCTATAATAGCCATCTCAACATTAAAATATTATCAGGTGAGCAAACAATGCTTACTCGCCAACTGATGGCGCTGTAGGTTTCTGTCGAAAGCGCGGTATTTTAAAAAAATGCTTTGAATCAGAGGGACAACAAATTTTCCCACACATGGGACCTAGCTAGATTGATTTTTAGTCCTCAAAAACCCCCGTATGGTAAATTCCATCGAAATCGTTAGAGCCGTTTTCGATATAATATTGCTCGTTTAATAGTATAGGATGATAATGAAATGGTGACGATGTAACTTCGTAAATTCTTTCGGACACTATTAGATCACTATAAGCATGAGTAGAGATAAACTATGATAAATTGGCCCGCTAGTCCAAAAGCTTTTAGTACAAAACTACTATCTACACTACAGAGCAAATCTACATAAACAAAAGCCAATGGAGGGGCGAGTTTTGTAAAAAACAAACTAAGCTGAACAATAAGTTATCCAAATCAAATCAAATCAAAATTCATTTATTTTCCGTCCACAAACAATTAGGTTTAGGTACACAAATTGAGATAATACAAGAAAAGAGGGTACAGTCACTAATTATTTGTGGAAGAACTGGCGCCTAAGCTAAGCCGTAGCCTGTGTTTTAGGTCACCAGGTCCCCCATCTCGGATAGCCTGGGTACTTGTATACAAGTAGTAAAGAAGGTAAGCAGACAGAAATTAATATTAGGCACAATTAAGCAAATATAATAGTACAATCTATTTTATGTAAAAATAGGTACTTATAAATATTATTTATTTAATTAATGAGGATAGGTACTAATTGAAGTGTGTAAGAGTATGTGTAAATGTGTGAGTAAGTATATGTGTGTTTTTGTATATGTGTGTGAGTATATGAGTGATAGAGTGAAAGAAAGTTCATTATGAGTATTCGTTGATGTGTGTTTGTATTTGAAAGAGAAACGTCATATTTGTCAACAAACAAACGGGCATATAAGTATCTTAGTAAAAAATTATTGTTGAAAATGCAAAAGCTTTTCCGTTGCTGGATAGTCAAGCCCAAGAAGCCATGCTGTAGTTTTGTGTTTACATTCAAATTTACTAAGTCCAAAGATGCCCGTTCCCTTGTTTACAATATTGTATAGTCTAGCACCAATAAAAAATAAAAATCGCTGAGCAAAGCTAGTTCTAGCCCAGTTTATATTACATACTGTAGAATGTCTCCTAGTATTAGCCATATCAGATCGAAAAGAATCAAGATTTGAGTGTTGTTTAAGGATGCATGCGAGAATAAATAACTGTCGGACAGTCAGTACTTCAGTATCCTTGTATAGGTTAGTGGTTGGGTATAGACGAGGCTTGTGATAGCTCACTTTGAGGATCAGTCTTTGTGCTCTCTCAAGAGGTAAGAGTTTAGTCTTGACCGCCCCGCCCCATGATGCAATACAGTAGCTTAAGATTGATTGGACAAGAGCAAAGTACACCATCTTAATGGTTTTTTTATCAGCAACGCATCTCAAGGATTTGAAAACATAGGTAAGTTTACGCGTCCTTTGTACAAGATTTTGGATATGATTACCAAAAGATAGATTATGATCTATAGTTACACCCAGGTACTTTATACACTGTGTCTGTGATATATTAGAGCAGTTACATGCAGATTTAGGAGGAAAAGAGCACTTGTGAGCAAATATTGTACCAATCTTACTTGTGTCATTAGGAAGGTTGCGGATAGAAAAGGTTATAAATTTGGTTTTTTCAGCATTTAGAGTTAGAGAGTTAGCCGCTAGCCAGTGGCAAACGGTATTGAAACCTCGTTGAGCAAGTGAATATACTTCTTCCCAAGAGTCTCCGGTAAAAGTTAATGTTGTGTCGTCCGCATACGATATAATTTTACATTTTTCAAGATGGAGTTGACATAAGCCATTAATATAGCATAAGAACAAAGTTGGGCCAAGTATACTCCCTTGAGGTACTCCATATGTAACCATAAGTTCATCACTGATGTGCTCACCCATCCTCACACATTGATATCTATTTGTTAGATAATCAACCAGAAGATCCAATTGTGGCCCTCTAATGCCAAGTTTGAGTAGTTTATTTATCAAGGAGGGCACAGAAACAGTGTCAAAAGCTTTAGCTAAATCGAGAAATATCGTTAAACACTTTTTATTTCCATCCAAACCTCTCGATACATGTTCCACAAACGTATGAACAGCATCATCTGTAGACTTTTTGGCTCTGAAACCATATTGTGACTCAGAAAGAAGTGAGTTATTTTCTAGGTAATTAATAAGTCTTGAATTGATTATGCGTTCAAACACCTTAGATAGAGAGGTAAGAATGGAAATAGGGCGATAGTTGTCTACACTGTTTCTGTCCCCTGCCTTGTAAATAGGATAAAGGACTGCCTTTTTAAACACATTAGGGAATATACCGTGTTCAAGACATCGGTTGAGAAGATTGGTGAGCACAGGAGTTACAAACTCAGACAAAAGCGTCAGCACCTTGGACGATATCGAGTCAAATCCTGGGGAACAGTTGGTCTTTAGGTTTATAATAATTCTTTCAACTTCCGCACAGTCCGTTTCCAATAAAACAAATGAGTTCATCTGCAGGCTGTTATCGTTGTCTGGATCTATAAAAGATGCAATATTCGACGGAATTTTTTCGGCGAGATTCTTACCAACATTTGAGAAAAAGGCATTGATGTCGTTTACTGCATCACGTGAAGAATCCCTAGCGCAGAGGAGCTCATGGGGTAGATCCTCATTTTTATGATTACTAGAAATTTCGTTAATAGTTTCCCATGTTTTTTTGGAGTTCTTTCTGTGTAAGGTTAGCTGATTGTTATAATGTTTACGTTTCAATGTTTTTAACAAATTATTGCAGAAATTTCGATATCTCCTGTACGTAAGAGCAAGTGTGGTGTTATTGGGTTCGTCCTTTGATCTTTTATGCATGCTGTCTCTATTTCGGATACAACGTAGCATACCTACCGTTATCCACGGCTTGAGTATGACTTTCGAGCAAGGCATTTTATACATAACAGTATTTTTGATAACTAATCCAGATAAAAGCTCAACCAGAAGTGACGCAGCATTATTAAGGTTAATTTCGTTATAAATAGGGGAGAAATCAACATTAGTACAGTCCGAGTATATACCTTCATAGTTAAATTTTTTTGTAATTTTATTACTTAAATGATTTTTTATATTTTTCATACATAAGCAAACAAGTACTGACGCATGGTCGGTAACTGTAGTTTCCAATCTAAAAGTAAAAGAACTAAGTTTAGTCTTGAGAATTACATGATCAAGACAGCTGCGTCCTCTTGTAGGATATGTATGAGCCGGCATCAGTCCATAATATGAAACTAAGTCTAAGTAGGATAAGGTATCATTATTTGAATCAAGAAGATCTATATTTATATCGCCAGTTATTATAATATTGTTAAAATTAGTAGATTTTTCAAGTAACAAATGTAATGAATTTAAAAAATTATGTAAGTCTTTAAAAGAAGGTGGTCTATAAATAGCTATTATTAACGTATCTGTGCCAATGGAAATAAGCAAACAGTTGGCATCTGCAATATTAGGCTCCTCAATTTTATATCTAAATTTATTACTTACAAATGCGACCACGCCGTCGTTTTGATTATAGTTTCTACTTGTTTGAAAAGAAGAGTAGCCTTGTAGGTATGGTAAGTTAGACCCTAGAGACAGCCAGCATTCCGATAGAATAATAATATCACATTTAAATTCAAGACTCGCTAATGTAGTACAAAAGCTATCAAAATTACAGTTTATGCTACGAATGTTCTGTTGCAAAACTTTAAAATAATTATTAGGTCGTTTTAATCTTGAAGAACATTCTTTAGGATAACATAAAACAGGGGCTGAAATTTGGTACTTATCAATATTATTTATTAGGTCATTAACGAACGCGAATTTTTAGAGAATAATATACAAGATAATCCATCCTTTGGGGTCAGAATATCAGCATTTCCTATATAAACAGTTTTTTGGCTATTGGCATAAGGTGCTAAGCTATGTTTTTGTGTTATGACGATTCGTACAGTTTGTTTAACAGTGTAAGTGAGTTTGTGTAATGTTTGTGTTGTGAGTGGGTTAATAATGTGTACTATTTTAACACACGAATAGGGAAAAAACCGTGCAAATACAAGATTTAAATAACATGCTATTGACAAAACACACATAATAACTAGTCACTTAATGTTAAAGATATCCTTAAGGTCTTTTTCAAAGTTAATCCTGATTGGTTTGCTGTTATTGTTCAGGCGTAGGTAAACCATTCCACGGGAGGTCCAGGGTTTAGGAAGATTATTGTCCTTAGCGATTTCCCTGGCCAGATAAAATAACCTTCTAGTTTTGTAGGTTTTCAACTCGGATATGTAGATTTGTGACTCAGGGCCTGCTAGCCCCAGATTGATTGAGTTTATTCTTTTAAGATTTTTTTGTTTACCCAGATTAATTACCGACGTGATCAACTGGTTTTTGAGAAGTTCAGAGGTAAAGTCCACAACCACTGGTTTGTTCTTGTCTTCTTTATGCACTCTGTATACGTTTTTAATCTGTGTTACATCGATTGGTACAGATAGAAGTTCCCCAATGCGTATTATCGAGTTGCACAGGTCCCCGACCGTTTCATTTGTTTTGGTAGGTAAGTTTCTGATTTCAATAGCGGAGGCGCATTCTTTTTTCTCCAGTCTTTCAATTTTCTCTTCTAACTTTCTGATATAATCAAAATTTTCTTTCCTCTGGGCATACAGTAAATCAACTGTTTCTTTCATCATGTCATATTTCTCATTTATCAAGGTGACCGAGGCAGTCAGCTGATTTTGTTGTTCAGTAATTTGTGTTAAGAATGCCTCGAAGCTATGTTTTTGTTGTTCCTGCCAGTTCATAAACATTTTTTCCATTTTTATTGCGAAGGCTTCAAAGTCATCACCATGCTTTCTTTTATTAGGTCTTTGGTTTGAGCTAGCCGAATCCTTAGGAATGGATGAGTATAAATTCTCTTCAGATACAGATTTCGCCGAGGGTGTACTGGGAGAGGACATCATTTTGAGGTAAAAACAAAGCAGTAGTAACAAAAACACTCGAACAACTCGTCGGCTTTCAGTCGCGTAGGCCTATTTGTGTTGAGTTACAATTTTGCCGTCGGCAAAAATAAATCGCGGCTGAGAGCTAGTAGACCGGCGGGTGCGCAGATCGGATGAGTCAGTACGGGCCCCGCCCCTCGCTTGATCCTGGGCCAGTCAGTGGGCGTTTCCAAATCCGGCCAATGAGGCGGATGGATTAAGTGACGTAGGTTGCTTAATATAGTCGTCACACTCTAAGATCACCGATTCACTCACACACACGAGATTACTCCTACTACACTGGACTGATTAAAAGATAAGAAAATAAAATGTTGTACGTTTACTAGAGACACGTCCACTCCGCGCGGGATCCGAGAGAGAAGAAGTTGTTTTTGTTTGCTGCATTTTTTTGAACAGTTGAAACACACGACGCTTTGGTATGCGTTTCAGTGTGAGATCCTTTTACCTTTTTTTCGTTTAGGGTTGAAAACGTTATTATCTGCTGGCATTGACGAAGGTTTAATTTTCTAAGTTTTTGAGAGTCAGTGTCTGAATTACAAATCCAATCTTATATCCAAGCAAGAAAAGGAGTTGCTAGCATATATTGTAAGCAATATACCAATCTAGACATATAACAGATGACCTTTAGCCTGCTGAAGTGCTGACCCATCGATCTAACAATCATAAAGTTAGAACAAATACCCAAGGGTGAATAGTACACAATACAACGTGTTAATGAAATCAAAATGAAACTGAAAAATTTCAGTTACACGACTTTTCATACATTAAAACGTGATTTTTGTGAACTTTAATTTTGAAACTCAGTGATTCTCCTTATAAAAAAAACCGGTCTAGTGCGAGCCTCGCGCGCCGAGGTTTCCGATATACGAGTACCTATAGTATTTTTGGAAGCAATAAACTAAATTTGTTTGTAAAAGTTTTTAGCAGATTTCTAAAAAACTGTGCAACTAAGAAAGACCTTTTTATTTTTCCTGTAATATTTACCTAAACTTCTATCCACTGTAATTAACTAACAAATCATATAGAAATTTGTCCTTCATCACCCTTACTATTAAAAAGATCGTTTTATTTTTGCTGTAATATTTACGTAAACTTCTAATGGTATTTTTTTTACATTTTTCATCATAACTGGAAAACTAAGAGTCGTAAAAAATATAAAAATATATTTTAGAATGTACAAGTAAAGCCCTATCATATAATACCCCACTCGACCTACTAATGACAATTTGAAATTCGCCCCCCCCCCCCCCCCCCCCTATTTGGGACCCTTTACATTAATAATCATATATTTTGTTATTCTTTCATATGCAATTAAGTTGGGAAACCATATTCTAAAACTGTTCCAAATTTCAAGTCGATAGCATGAGTGGTTGCTGAGATATACAGGTGTGACAGACGGACAGACAGACAGACAAAGTCGCACCATAAGGGTTCCTTTTTTTACCACTTTGGTATCGGAACCCTAAAAAGCAACATAAAAATCACTGAATAAATTTTTTGTAAAGAATAATTGTTTTCGAATTCATACAAAAGTCATTCATGTAACTTAAGTTTTGGGAAGTTGTATTTATATAACAATTTTCTTTCCAAGCAGTATCACAGAATAAAGATATAATAGTCGCATATAAGTACTAAATAAATAAATAAGGACTATAATGAAGATGAACCTAGCCATGCGCTATTTGTCAAATGAGCAACTCTTTAGGAAACTTTCTATCACATAATTTTTATATGTTTTCTATGGATACTGTATCGAGTTATTAGCTTGTGACGTCTTAAATATTGCCATTTTTAACGAACTTACTAACAGCTATTAATCAATTGTGTTTTAAAAATACACACTATATGTAAAGTAATTAGTTTTTCATGTATTATTCGTGAATATTTCTTTAAGCAAACAAAATTTTGTTATTTTTGACATAGGAAAATACCAATTGTTTGAAACTGTGGTCGCCAACCGCATCGCTGCTAACCTTTTCAAAGTAAACCACTTTCTTCGTTGTATTTATTTGAAGAAAATTTTAATCACCATTATATCCTGCTGGTCGTAAGGTCGATGACCGACCGTACAGACCCTGGTGTGGGCCGACAGAGGTTTTAGACATGGTTCATCAACGACTACTTCCATAGTTGCTTGGACCAACACTATATATTTTTATTTACTATGTATGGGCTTACTCTTGACCTCGATCTAGCCCTGAGGACAAAGATGAGGTCAACGATGGAGCGGGTGGCCAAGAAGAAGCCTATTCACTCGCGACTTACATAGATTCGGGTTTTAAGAGCTCGGAAATACAAACACAGGCAGAGAATTCCACTCCTTAGCAGTGCGCATTATAGAAGATGTTTTAGAGCGCTTTGTGCGGATGTGTGGAATATCAATTAAATTTGGGTGATATCCTGCGGTGCGTCTAGATTCCTGATGGCGCAATAAGCTCATGGAGCTCTTGGGCATACTCTTCGAAGTACAATTTGTAAATGACCGACAGACATGCAACTTTGCGCCGTATAATTTCTTCCGAAGCAACCCTGAAAGAACGGAGAGCCAACCAAGATCAATTTTCTCTTTTTTGGCATTTTGTGATTAAATAAAAAAAGATATTGAAAGATTCAATAAAGCGTCTTAGTCAATTTAAATTTGTGATCTTTCATTCAATTATCAAATTGAGTCAAGATGCTTGTTTGAAACTATCAAAATCTAGATTGAATCAGCAATTTTTTTTTTCAGTGAAGAAATCATCTTATTTTTCGGACAATAAGGGATAATTTCGAATAGTGTCCCCACCGGGAATGGAACCCAGAACCTCCGGATCGAGAGCCGAACCACTAGCTAGAAGAACTGTCGTAGATATTCATTGTTTTTTAAAAAGTTAGTTGCTAAGGTGATAAATAAATATTGTGTGAAAAATCTAGCTGACAACTTTTTCTCATGATCTAGGTTTTACGTTTGATTCGTAAAATAGTGGCGACCGTGGTTAAAAAAGCCTGCAATCAATAACAACATATCACTACGCAATAAAATAATAATAATGGAAGCCTTGAAACGGAAAAGAACACAGTTTCGAAGAGAGTTCACGATCGCAGCCGACTTACTTGAAAAAGCTCTCGAGGCCAAGGAAGAGGCGGAAGTAAGCGACGTAGAAGCAATATTTGTAAGGCTTACCGATTGCGCAGATGAACTATTCGGTTGCGAAATAAAAATCAGGGATTTGTGGTGTGAAGCGGAGGATTTTGAAGAAGCAGCTTACGCCGAAGACCAAAATAAAGCTATCCCATATAAAACTAGATGGGCAACGTTGAAGACCCAATTTCAGAACTTCAACAAACGCAGTAGAAGCGATGAAGGTAGCTCACTGACATCTTCAAAATCTACTATCAAGTCACATTCTTTAGAGCAGCGCAAGATCAAGCTACCGCAGCTCGAACTTTCCAAATTTGATGGTGACGTGAAAAAGTGGTTATCGTTTTGGGGACAGTTCGAGAAAATAGACAAAGATCCAAACCTTAGTAGCTCCGACAAGTTCCAGTATCTTCTACAAGCCATGGAACAGAATTCCAGTGCAAGACAGCTTGTGGAAAGCTACCCACCGTGCGGAGAAAACTACACGAAAGCTTTGGAAGCTCTAAAGTCAAGGTTTGCGAGAGATGACATCTTGATCGAAACTTATGTCAGAGGCCTACTATCCTTAATGCAAGAAAAGGGACAAACGCAGTCAAAGGACTTATCTGCACTTTACGACAGCCTCCAAATGCATCTACAAGCACTTGAAACCCTAGGCGTCACTAAAGATAAGTACGCGTCGATCTTGTTCCCTATGGTAGAATCAGCTCTACCTGAAGATGTGCTTCGGGCGTGGAACCGCTACAGAATAGACCGTAAGAGCAACAACGATTTATCCAAACTCGTCGAATTTCTTCAACTAGAAGTGGAATCGGAGGAGCGGATTCAACTGGCTCAACAAGGTACTGTAAAACCTTCCACATCCGAACCAAAGGCACCCACCTGCTGTTTTGTCGCTGAAACAAAACCTGATTCTTCTTCAGAGAAACGCAATAACTCTTCGCAGTGTATCTGGTGTAACAAAGATAGCCACGGAAGTGCGGAGTGCCACAAAGCGGCAAAAATGACGCTAGAAAGTCGCACGGAGTTGCTTAAAAAAAAGAAAGCCTGCCTTATTTGTCTTAAGTCGAATCACACTGCTAAAAAATGCAAGAGCTACCCTAAATGTTTATTTTGCAGCAAACGGCATTTCACGATAATGTGTGTTGATTTGGCGAATCAAAACAATAACAAAAATAAGGAGACGTCAAGTAAGTCAAGCAACTTGTCTTGTCAATCTGCGACAGCAACAACATTGTTACAAACCTTTGTAGTGAAAATTGTCCATGACAATAAGGAGGTTTTAATCAGGGCGCTCTTGGACAGTGGATCGCAGAGGTCATACATAAAAAAAGATCTGATAGAGAAACTTGGTATAAAACCTTGCAGAAAGGAGGTAATGATACATAGTTTGTTCGGCGGGCTCGAGACGGAAAAAGAAGAACGTCAAATATATGACATCTGTCTGAAGAGCACGGAAAACAATTTTTGTATAAGTTTACAAGTTGTAGAACAAAATTTTATATGTAGTTATTTACCTAAAGTTAGATCTTGTGTAATTTTGGAAGATTTATTTAAAAATGGTATTATACTATCAGACTCGACTGACTCTCCTGACGAAGTAAGTTTATTGATTGGTGCTGACTTTTCGGGTTTGCTTTACACGGGTGACTTTGTACAGCTAAAAAATAATCTGACCGCTATAAAAACGAAAATGGGTTGGACTGTTCAGGGCCCCGTCACGGGACTTTATAATTCTTTAGTTTCGGTGACCACCACCCTTCATTGTTTTTCGAAAATTGAAATTTCAGATCTCTGGAACCTAGAGACGTTAGGATTTAAGGACCCAGCAGAGCAAAAGTCAACCAGTGTTCTTGATGTGTTCTCAAAATCCATATCAATCGACGAGGAAGGGCGCTACGAAGTTCGTTTGCCGTGGTGTGATATACCACGCCCGCAGTCAAATTATGATCTTGCTATGAAGAGGTTGGAGTCGACTTTGAACCGACTTAAGCGGCTAGGTAAGGTCAATGACTATGATAAGGTTTTTCGTGAGTGGTTGCAACTCGGCATTATAGAACTAGCTCCTGATCAATCCGTAAAGGGCCACTACATGGCACACCATCCGGTAATAAAGGAGTCCAGTCTTACCACAAAGGTCCGTCCTGTTTTTGACGCTTCGGCAAAGGACAAACATGGGATTTCTCTAAACTCATGCTTAGAAAAGGGTGTTAACCTTCTCGAAAAAATTCCTAATCTATTGATTTCTTTCAGGAAACACAGATTTGGCGTAACAGCTGATATAGCAAAAGCCTTCCTTCAAATTTCAATAGTACCAGAGGATCGAGACTATCTTAGATTCTTATGGTGGTCTACGTTGGACGAGGAAAATAAAACGATGTTCACTTATCGTCACAGACGTGTGGTTTTCGGAGTTACTTCGAGCCCATTCCATTTGATTGCCACCATAAATTATCACTTAGATAACTGCTCGGCTCGTTTGAAGGATACAGCTATGAAGTTGAAGAAAGCATTTTATGTTGACAACTGCGTTATTAGTATAGAATCTGAGAAAGAGTTGGTTAATTTTGTCGAAGAATCAAAAGAAGTAATGCTTAAAGGTATGTTTGATCTGAGAGGTTGGATTTCAAATTCCCCGCTAGTAGACGGAAATGTGGTAAACACTTCGATTTTAGGAGTAGTATGGAACGTCAAAAACGATAGTTTACAATGTAATGTTAACTTTCAAAACATGGACTCAAGACTCTCTAAAAGGACATTACTATCAGTTATGCAAAGAGTCTTTGATCCGATTGGTTTTACATGTCCTACCACGATTATACCAAAAATGATAATTCAAAAAGCGTGGCCAAGGAAACTAACCTGGGACGAAGATTTGCCAGCAGATCTAGCTGCCGAATTTAAGAAATGGCTAGACCAAGTACACTTAATTAATGAATGTGTTATTCCAAGGCGTCTTACAATGTTTTCACTTAGTGAGAGTGAAAACTCCTTACATGTATTTTGTGACGCCAGTAAAGATGCTTATGCTGTATGTATATTTTTAAGAGCGAAATGTGGTGAACGTGTTGAGCTTAGTTTAGTTCTGGCTAAATCTAGAGTCACACCAACACACAAAGTGAGTAAGATAACTATCCCGCGTCTCGAATTGATAGCAGCAACCCTTGGTACAAGATTGGCAAAAGTCGCTATAGAATCGCTAGCCTTGGTAAACTGTCCAGTTTATTATTGGACGGATTCTAGTGTTGTGTTAACTTGGATCAAAGGAAATGGCGATTGGAGTGTATTCGTTAAGAATAGGGTAAACGAAATAAAATTGTCGTCGTCAGTTTGGCGTCACGTACCAGGAAACTTAAACCCGGCGGATTTACCTTCTAGAGGAATATCTCCTAAGAAATTGATTGAAAGCCGCTGGTGGGAAGGCCCAGATTGGTTACGATTAGATGAAAATGAGTGGCCTACTGCTGTTTTTGAAATTGAACTCGATGAAGTTGAGAAAGAACGGAACAGGTCAATCAATGCGATGTTGACTGAATGCGATTCATTTTTAGATAGATTGAGGTATTTCTCTGTTTACTCAAAGATTGTGAGAGTGATTGGCTGGATTTTCAGAATGAAACGAAAACCAGAGCAGTTCACGAAAGAACTCTCTTATGAAGAGTTTATTTATGCGGAAAAAACTCTTATAAAATTAATTCAGCGTAAGCATGGAGATCGCATGTTGAAGAATAATAATCTGCAAACCCTCACAGACAGTGAAGGTATAATACGTCTCGTTACTAAGTTGGGTTTGGGAAGCGAGTCAACAGATTTCAAATTTCCTATCGTGTTACCGGCCAGTGAACCAATAGTACAATGTATGGTACATCAACGGCACGTTATTTTGCAACATGCTGGTGTTCAAACATTAATTGCTAACTTGCGAGAACGCTTTTGGATCGTTGGTTTGCGGCGACTTTGTAGAAAAGTTGTTAACAGTTGCGTAAAATGTAAACGTTTTAAGGCACAGCCTTGTTTACCACCAACTGGAAGTTTACCTAAGGGGCGAATGGAAGCTAAAACTGCTTTTGAAGTCTCAGGTGTAGACTTAGCTGGTCCTCTTATTTTGAAGTCTGGTGGTAAGGCATGGATAGTATTGTTTACATGTGCTACCTATCGGGCCATTCACTTAGAGGTTGTAGAGGGATTATCAACGGCAGAGTTCATTATGGCTTTAAGGCGGTTCATCGCACGAAGAGGTCGAGTTGACACCTTTTATAGTGATAACGGCACTAACTTTCGTGGGCTAGATAACTCTTTTCAAGCTTTAGATTGGAACGAGATTCTGTGCTTTTCTTCTATTGCTCGAATAAAGTGGAATTTTCTACCTCCCAGCGCCCCCTGGTGGGGAGGGTTCTACGAACGTCTTATCGGCGTCGTTAAAGAGGGACTTCGGAGAGTGTTAGGGCGAGCATCAGTCTCTTTAACCGAACTGTACACAGTCTTGTGTGATTGTGAGGCAACTATTAATAGTAGGCCTCTCACTTACTTAAGCAACAGCCAAGATGAGCTGCAGCCATTAACTCCTTCTATGTTCTTGCAACCTAGGTTCCAACATGACGTCGCGGATCTTGATAAGATTGATGGTAACATCCTGAATTTTCGTTTTAAGTATTCTCAAACACTTCGAGAAAATTTCCGACGACGATTCAGAAATGATTATTTAGGTTTTTTGGTACAATCGAAGAATAAATCAAATCGGGAATTACAGCCTGGTGATATTGTGCTTATTGAAGCTGATAGACAAGGTTTCGGCCGCAGTAGAGTTAACTGGCCTCTTGGTCGGGTGACTGAAATTTTACCGGGGCCTGACAAGCGAACTAGGGTTGCCAGGATTCGTACCGCTACTGGCGAATTGTGTAGACCGGTACAGCGTTTATACTTTCTAGAAATCTCGACTCCTCCCGACAATCAGACTGCTTGACTGGGTATAACTTAAACCTACCGGTATTTTTTCTGCTGCGGAGTGTCGTAGATATTCATTGTTTTTTAAAAAGTTAGTTGCTAAGGTGATAAATAAATATTGTGTGAAAAATCTAGCTGACAACTTTTTCTCATGATCTAGGTTTTACGTTTGATTCGCTGTGCCTTAAAACGTTTACATTTTACTCAAAAATGACGCTAGAAAGTCGCACGGAGTTGCTTAAAAAAAAGAAAGCCTGCCTTATTTGTCTTAAGTCGAATCACACTGCTAAAAAATGCAAGAGCTACCCTAAATGTTTATTTTGCAGCAAACGGCATTTCACGATAATGTGTGTTGATTTGGCGAATCAAAACAATAACAAAAATAAGGAGACGTCAAGTAAGTCAAGCAACTTGTCTTGTCAATCTGCGACAGCAACAACATTGTTACAAACCTTTGTAGTGAAAATTGTCCATGACAATAAGGAGGTTTTAATCAGGGCGCTCTTGGACAGTGGATCGCAGAGGTCATACATAAAAAAAGATCTGATAGAGAAACTTGGTATAAAACCTTGCAGAAAGGAGGTAATGATACATAGTTTGTTCGGCGGGCTCGAGACGGAAAAAGAAGAACGTCAAATATATGACATCTGTCTGAAGAGCACGGAAAACAATTTTTGTATAAGTTTACAAGTTGTAGAACAAAATTTTATATGTAGTTATTTACCTAAAGTTAGATCTTGTGTAATTTTGGAAGATTTATTTAAAAATGGTATTATACTATCAGACTCGACTGACTCTCCTGACGAAGTAAGTTTATTGATTGGTGCTGACTTTTCGGGTTTGCTTTACACGGGTGACTTTGTACAGCTAAAAAATAATCTGACCGCTATAAAAACGAAAATGGGTTGGACTGTTCAGGGCCCCGTCACGGGACTTTATAATTCTTTAGTTTCGGTGACCACCACCCTTCATTGTTTTTCGAAAATTGAAATTTCAGATCTCTGGAACCTAGAGACGTTAGGATTTAAGGACCCAGCAGAGCAAAAGTCAACCAGTGTTCTTGATGTGTTCTCAAAATCCATATCAGTCGACGAGGAAGGGCGCTACGAAGTTCGTTTGCCGTGGTGTGATATACCACGCCCGCAGTCAAATTATGATCTTGCTATGAAGAGGTTGGAGTCGACTATGAACCGACTTAAGCGGCTAGGTAAGGTCAATGACTATGATAAGGTTTCTCGTGAGTGGTTGCAACTCGGCATTATAGAACTAGCTCCTGATCAATCCGTAAAGGGCCACTACATGGCACACCATCCGGTAATAAAGGAGTCCAGTCTTACCACAAAGGTCCGTCCTGTTTTTGACGCTTCGGCAAAGGACAAACATGGGATTTCTCTAAACTCATGCTTAGAAAAGGGTGTTAACCTTCTCGAAAAAATTCCTAATCTATTGATTTCTTTCAGGAAACACAGATTTGGCGTAACAGCTGATATAGCAAAAGCCTTCCTTCAAATTTCAATAGTACCAGAGGATCGAGACTATCTTAGATTCTTATGGTGGTCTACGTTGGACGAGGAAAATAAAACGATGTTCACTTATCGTCACAGACGTGTGGTTTTCGGAGTTACTTCGAGCCCATTCCATTTGATTGCCACCATAAATTATCACTTAGATAACTGCTCGGCTCGTTTGAAGGATACAGCTATGAAGTTGAAGAAAGCATTTTATGCTGACAACTTTTTCTCATGATCTAGGTTTTACGTTTGATTCGTAAAATAGTGGCGACCGTGGTTAAAAAAGCCTGCAATCAATAACAACATATCACTACGCAATAAAATAATAATAATGGAAGCCTTGAAACGGAAAAGAACACAGTTTCGAAGAGAGTTCACGATCGCAGCCGACTTACTTGAAAAAGCTCTCGAGGCCAAGGAAGAGGCGGAAGTAAGCGACGTAGAAGCAATATTTGTAAGGCTTACCGATTGCGCAGATGAACTATTCGGTTGCGAAATAAAAATCAGGGATTTGTGGTGTGAAGCGGAGGATTTTGAAGAAGCAGCTTACGCCGAAGACCAAAATAAAGCTATCCCATATAAAACTAGATGGGCAACGTTGAAGACCCAATTTCAGAACTTCAACAAACGCAGTAGAAGCGATGAAGGTAGCTCACTGACATCTTCAAAATCTACTATCAAGTCACATTCTTTAGAGCAGCGCAAGATCAAGCTACCGCAGCTCGAACTTTCCAAATTTGATGGTGACGTGAAAAAGTGGTTATCGTTTTGGGGACAGTTCGAGAAAATAGACAAAGATCCAAACCTTAGTAGCTCCGACAAGTTCCAGTATCTTCTACAAGCCATGGAACAGAATTCCAGTGCAAGACAGCTTGTGGAAAGCTACCCACCGTGCGGAGAAAACTACACGAAAGCTTTGGAAGCTCTAAAGTCAAGGTTTGCGAGAGATGACATCTTGATCGAAACTTATGTCAGAGGCCTACTATCCTTAATGCAAGAAAAGGGACAAACGCAGTCAAAGGACTTATCTGCACTTTACGACAGCCCCCAAATGCATCTACAAGCACTTGAAACCCTAGGCGTCACTAAAGATAAGTACGCGTCGATCTTGTTCCCTATGGTAGAATCAGCTCTACCTGAAGATGTGCTTCGGGCGTGGAACCGCTACAGAATAGACCGTAAGAGCAACAACGATTTATCCAAACTCGTCGAATTTCTTCAACTAGAAGTGGAATCGGAGGAGCGGATTCAACTGGCTCAACAAGGTACTGTAAAACCTTCCACATCCGAACCAAAGGCACCCACCTGCTGTTTTGTCGCTGAAACAAAACCTGATTCTTCTTCAGAGAAACGCAATAACTCTTCGCAGTGTATCTGGTGTAACAAAGATAGCCACGGAAGTGCGGAGTGCCGCTTTGTGGCACTCCGCACTTCCGTGGCTATCTTTGTTACACCAGATACACTGCGAAGAGTTATTGCGTTTCTCTGAAGAAGAATCAGGTTTTGTTTAAAAATGGTATTATACTATCAGACTCGACTGACTCTCCTGACGAAGTAAGTTTATTGATTGGTGCTGACTTTTCGGGTTTGCTTTACACGGGTGACTTTGTACAGCTAAAAAATAATCTGACCGCTATAAAAACGAAAATGGGTTGGACTGTTCAGGGCCCCGTCACGGGACTTTATAATTCTTTAGTTTCGGTGACAACAATGAAGGGTGGTGCCTTCATTGTTTTTCGAAATTGAAATTTCAGATCTCTGGAACCTAGAGACGTTAGGATTTAAGGACCCAGCAGAGCAAAAGTCAACCAGTGTTCTTGATGTGTTCTCAAAATCCATATCAATCGACGAGGAAGGGCGCTACGAAGTTCGTTTGCCGTGGTGTGATATACCACGCCCGCAGTCAAATTATGATCTTGCTATGAAGAGGTTGGAGTCGACTATGAACCGACTTAAGCGGCTAGGTAAGGTCAATGACTATGATAAGGTTTTTCGTGAGTGGTTGTCACTCGGCATTATAGAACTAGCTCCTGATCAATCCGTAAAGGGCCACTACATGGCACACCATCCGGTAATAAAGGAGTCCAGTCTTACCACAAAGGTCCGTCCTGTTTTTGACGCTTCGGCAAAGGACAAACATGGGATTTCTCTAAACTCATGCTTAGAAAAGGGTGTTAACCTTCTCGAAAAAATTCCTAATCTATTGATTTCTTTCAGGAAACACAGATTTGGCGTAACAGCTGATATAGCAAAAGCCTTCCTTCAAATTTCAATAGTACCAGAGGATCGAGACTATCTTAGATTCTTATGGTGGTCTACGTTGGACGAGGAAAATAAAACGATGTTCACTTATCGTCACAGACGTGTGGTTTTCGGAGTTACTTCGAGCCCATTCCATTTGATTGCCACCATAAATTATCACTTAGATAACTGCTCGGCTCGTTTGAAGGATACAGCTATGAAGTTGAAGAAAGCATTTTATGTTGACAACTGCGTTATTAGTATAGAATCTGAGAAAGAGTTGGTTAATTTTGTCGAAGAATCAAAAGAAGTAATGCTTAAAGGTATGTTTGATCTGAGAGGTTGGATTTCAAATTCCCCGCTAGTAGACGGAAATGTGGTAAACACTTCGATTTTAGGAGTAGTATGGAACGTCAAAAACGATAGTTTACAATGTAATGTTAACTTTCAAAACATGGACTCAAAACTGTCTAAAAGGACATTACTATCAGTTATGCAAAGAGTCTTTGATCCGATTGGTTTTACATGTCCTACCACGATTATACCAAAAATGATAATTCAAAAAGCGTGGCCAAGGAAACTAACCTGGGACGAAGATTTGCCAGCAGATCTGGCTGCCGAATTTAAGAAATGGCTAGACCAAGCACACTTAATTAATGAATGTGTTATTCCAAGGCGTCTTACAATGTTTTCACTTAATGAGAGTGAAAACTCCTTACATGTATTTTGTGACGCCAGTAAAGATGCTTATGCTGTATGTATATTTTTAAGAGCGAAATGTGGTGAACGTGTTGAGCTTAGTTTAGTTCTGGCTAAATCTAAAGTCACACCAACAAACAAAGTGAGTAAGATAACTATCCCGCGTCTCGAATTGATAGCAGCAACCGTTGGTACAAGATTGGCAAAAGTCGCTATAGAATCGCTAGCCTTGGTAAACTGTCCAGTTTATTATTGGACGGATTCTAGTGTTGTGTTAACTTGGATCAAAGGAAATGGCGATTGGAGTGTATTCGTTAAGAATAGGGTAAACGAAATAAAATTGTCGTCGTCAGTTTGGCGTCACGTACCAGGAAACTTAAACCCGGCGGATTTACCTTCTAGAGGAATATCTCCTAAGAAATTGATTGAAAGCCGCTGGTGGGAAGGCCCAGATTGGTTACGATTAGATGAAAATGAGTGGCCTACTGCTGTTTTTGAAATTGAACTCGATGAAGTTGAGAAAGAACGGAACAGGTCAATCAATGCGATGTTGACTGAATGCGATTCATTTTTAGATAGATTGAGGTATTTCTCTGTTTACTCAAAGATTGTGAGAGTGATTGGCTGGATTTTCAGAATGAAACGAAAACCAGAGCAGTTCACGAAAGAACTCTCTTATGAAGAGTTTATTTATGCGGAAAAAACTCTTATAAAATTAATTCAGCGTAAGCATGGAGATCGCATGTTGAAGAATAATAATCTGCAAACCCTCACAGACAGTGAAGGTATAATACGTCTCGTTACTAAGTTGGTTTTGGGAAGCGAGTCAACAGATTTCAAATTTCCTATCGTGTTACCGGCCAGTGAACCAATAGTACAATGTATGGTACATCAACGGCACGTTATTTTACAACATGCTGGTGTTCAAACATTAATTGCTAACTTGCAAGAACGCTTTTGGATCGTTGGTTTGCGGCGACTTTGTAGAAAAGTTGTTAACAGTTGCGTAAAATGTAAACGTTTTAAGGCACAGCCTTGTTTACCACCAACTGGAAGTTTACCTAAGGGGCGAATGGAAGCTAAAACTGCTTTTGAAGTCTCAGGTGTAGACTTAGCTGGTCCTCTTATTTTGAAGTCTGGTGGTAAGGCATGGATAGTATTGTTTATATGTGCTACCTATCGGGCCATTCACTTAGAGGTTGTAGAGGGATTATCAACGGCAGAGTTCATTATGGCTTTAAGGCGCTTCATCGCACGAAGAGGTCGAGTTGACACCTTTTATAGTGATAACGGCACTAACTTTCGTGGGCTGGATAACTCTTTTCAAGCTTTAGATTGGAACGAGATTCTGTGCTTTTCTTCTATTGCTCGAATAAAGTGGAATTTTCTACCTCCCAGCGCCCCCTGGTGGGGAGGGTTCTACGAACGTCTTATCGGCGTCGTTAAAGAGGGACTTCGGAGAGTGTTAGGGCGTGCATCAGTCTCTTTAACCGAACTGTATACAGTCTTGTGTGATTGTGAGGCAACTATTAATAGTAGGCCTCTCACTTACTTAAGCAACAGCCAAGATGAGCTGCAGCCATTAACTCCTTCTATGTTCTTGCAACCTAGGTTCTAACATGACGTCGCGGATCTTGATAAGATTGATGGTAACATCCTGAATTTTCGTTTTAAGTATTCTCAAACACTTCGAGAAAATTTCCGACGACGATTCAGAAATGATTATTTAGGTTCTTTGGTACAATCGAAGAATAAATCAAATCGGGAATTACAGCCTGGTGATATTGTGCTTATTGAAGCTGATAGACAAGGTTTCGGCCGCAGTAGGGTTAACTGGCCTCTTGGTCGGGTGACTGAAATTTTACCGGGGCCTGACAAGCGAACTAGGGTTGCCAGGATTCGTACCGCTACTGGCGAATTGTGTAGACCGGTACAGCGTTTATACTTTCTAGAAATCTCGACTCCTCCCGACAATCAGACTGCTTGACTGAGTATAACTTAAACCTACCGGTATTTTTTCTGCTGCGGAGTGTCGTAGATATTCATTGTTTTTTAAAAAGTTAGTTGCTAAGGTGATAAATAAATATTGTGTGAAAAATCTAGCTGACAACTTTTTCTCATGATCTAGGTTTTACGTTTGATTCGTAAAAAGAACATAGAATTGTTGAAGTAAGGGCAAATGAGTTAAAAATAACTCCTTAATTAAACCAACTCGTAACACATTTAGGCTTCTCAAAGTTCACAGTAAAATAAGTTGTAAATTGTGGTACCGACGTGAGTGTGGTGTTCCTCGTAAAATGAATTTGTTACAGCCTCGGATTGAGGAGGGTCTACTACGCATTAGGGTGATCCAACACCGGAGTTGATAATAATAATGAACGACCTCAAAAATCGTTGTGTCAGAGTTGTTGTGCCACGCGAGACATGGTTTATTACCTCTGAAAATTGTGAGAGAAAATAAACAAAATAAACAATTTTATGGTTGCCACAGGGGCGCTCCGCTAATCACTTTCACTCTAAAGACTAGGCTTAGCGTGCCTTTTGTAAGACCGAAAACGCTCCATGTGCCTAGCGGATACCCATCGCGTTGCCGGCAAGGATATACAGGGTGTAAATGCAAAACCAAGCACCAGGTCAAGGGTGTACTCAGACCACGAAACTGAACAACTTTTCCAAAGAAACATGGGTCGAAATCGTAAAAATATTTATGGCTTCTCCATATAAAATGCACTGTCGACTGTTGAAAGTTTGTATGGATAATCCAAAAATGTCTCCACTCTTGACCCATGTTTCTTTGGTTGAGTTTCATGGTCTGAGCACACACTTGAGCTGCCGCTCGGTTTTTTACCTTTGACAAAAATGAATCGTTACTTGGTAGCTAGCGCTTATTTATTATCAACTAATTACCTATACAATTAATTTTTATTCTACGGCCTGGATTAGTGCGACGCGGATGTCTGGACTGTCTGGTGGACTGTCCGTAAAATGTATGAGCCTATACATTCCGTTCAGGCCAATGCGGAGCTATCTGCTCCGGATCCGCTCCGCAACGGATTGTATAGGCTTCATACATTTTATTGTCGGCGACGGAGCTCGCGGACATCCGCGTAGGGATGTCCGCTCTGCGTCCGCGTCACTCTGATCTAGGCCTAAGACTTTTTGAAATTATAAAAAAAAGTTATACCTTTCCATACTAAATGGACAGATCAACTTATCATTTTCTATGCAGAGTTCTTGCAAATTTTCAGAAGTAGAACAAAAATTAAACGTTTTTGAAATCCTGTGCTTGTTTTTTAAAAAATGTATTCTATTTTTCCCAAAGTTGTTATTCACCGGTGTAGGAGCACCTTTACATCGTTATATTGAGGTAGTCCTAAACATCCCAACTTTACACATTTGCGGCAGTATGGCGTGAGCCGTGAATATGTATGAGGCGTTGCCTTTGTTTTGAATTGGTTAATATTATAAACGCAGTTGAGAAATCTGTATAGAGGTAAATGGTAAACTATTAGAAAAAACTAAACAATTAGAAAATTTCAAGTTACATTTAGCTTACACCAACGATTTTTAGGGTTCCGAACGAAAATTGTAAAATCGGAAGTTGAAGTTGTCAAGTCATTCGTGCGCGTTGCTCACTTTGGGAACTATTCGTAAGATGGTATCTCTCATGTGCCGGTAATTTCACTGGCTCTCTTGCCTTTTAAACCGAAACACTGCTGCTTTACGGCAGAAAAAAGCAAGAGGGTGGTACTTCCCCACACGGACTTTCCACAAAAGCCCTATCACCTTCACACCCTTTCCTTACACGTGAGCCATTCGTCTATCTATGTTTAGAAAATAGGGCAGCGACGGTCGAACGAATGTCTGGAATCATGTTCAGTGGGTACCGCTACTCGAATCAAGCTGTCCGATTCACTTCTCAAAGAAATTGTTATGAATGTTGTTACTAAAGTTCTGATCAGGCTGTTTGTGGATTGCCTAAAGTTTATTTGAATACTAGCTGGTGCCCGCGACTTCGTCTGCGCAGGTTTATAAATTGTAGCCTATGTGTTATTCTGATGTATAAGCTATATTATTGTAAAGTTTCATTAAAATCCATCCAGTAGTTTTTACGTGAAAGAGTAACAAACATACATCCATCCATACATACATGTTTTCAAACTTTCGCGTTTATAATAAGTACGATAGTAGGATTATAAATTATGAATGAATAAATATTCATTTTCAGTAGTTAGATATCGTGCCGGGATCATCGGGCAAATGGCTAGCCTAACTAACTCTGTTGCCTGAACATTAAGGCGCAAAATGACAGCCTAACGTGCCTTCTGAAGCATGAAAATGCTCCTCTTCATATGCTACTAAAGGTCGCCTATCAAACCATGGTTAAAATTGCTGGAATTTCCCTAAATTAGAGAATTTGAATGATAAGAATGCAGCATCATTATGAAGTATCCAAGAAATAAAAAATATAGTTTTTGCCTGCGACGCTGTCCGCATGTTAAATAAAATATATATCAGTGGTTCTATCAAACTATTAGTTATCGAACAAAAAAGCTTAATCAAAATCAGTTCCTTCGTTTTTGTGTGATGCTCCAAAAATTAAACAAACACACTCACACAAAACGTCCAAAAATATGTGATTTAGATTTAGGGGCATCAAAATAGCATTTTTTTTTATAAATGTCTTCCATGTACAGACAAATCAAATAACAATTTCAACCTAGGGAAGAGATTTTTGACGCATAATGTATGGCACAAACGTCACAAAAATTTGACGAATCGTATTCGCTTTTTTGTGTGTAAAAATCTGCCATATTTCTAGGATACTATATTATGACGCTAAATATTATTTAAGTTCTCGCATAATGTAATATAGGCCTTAGACAAAAAAAAATGTGTTAGTCTTTATACGTTGTCAACAGTTCTTGTACTTTACCAGTAACATGTCTGTGTCTTACCAGATGTCTTTCTATAAATCTCTATTGTAAGGTGTGTGTGGGAGGGTGAACTGAACATCCGCTCCCTTGTGATGTAAATCGGATTTAACAAATATATATATTTTGTACATTTTCTTAAAGGTTTTTAGAAACCCACGCGCTGATTTTATTTATTCTATTTTAGTTTATACTAGCCGTGCTCGATCAAATTTTCATCCCTTATATGATAGAAATAATATAAACCCACTTTTCTAAATCAATCTTGTGTAAATTTTTATGCTTCATAGACCGGTTCAGTCTGTCAATCAGAACGATAGCAAATTAAATATTCAAGAATATGTCTGTCTAAGTTATGTGCTAAAGCTGAAGTAGAAACAAATTCGACCTCCCATACGAACCTGACCAATCTGGTTGTGTTTTTTTTTTAAATTATTTTCTTTGGGAAAAGTTGTTCAGTTTGATGGTCAGATTAACAGCCTACGAGCAATATTTTTTGGATATTTTCTGTCATAATGGTTCCTTATTAAAATTTATAATTTAACATTCTGTCGGTTCTGCCATTTCTTATCGCTTTCGTCTCGGTATCGTCCCGGTGGACAAACAGCCTTACTCAAAAAGAATTTCCTAACTGAATTTAATTTACCAATTTCACGGTAAATCTCACAGCTAATAATTACGTACAATCAATTACACAATTCTGTTTTACCGACCTTTTTAAAACCAAAACACGACAGCGAAAATTAATTTTCTCGGTAAGTAATTAATTTGATTTTCGACTCTTCTGATGACCAGACAGTAGGTTGGTTAAGAATCAAAGTCTACTTTTTCTACCGTCCTGTAAATTAAACTCTTATAGTAGTTAATGTAACGGTACATAATGAGGGTTATAAAACTTGAGTGTGGGTTTATGGGACGCAGGCGAGCGTAGCGAGCCAAATTCCATAATAGACGACTCGAGTGTTTTATACTTGATTCTGTGGAGTTGCATACACAAATTTATCTAGGTACTCTCGTATTGTGAATCCTAAAATAATATGTTCAAGAACAAACCTTTTCGTAATGTTTTTCTCTTTTCCCGTAGCGATGTAGTTGATTTAAAAACACCTGAAGGCGAATCATGAACGCTTTTTTAAACCAATAAAAATGTGTGTAATTAAAACATATGTTTGCTGAGTTTTCCATCATTGCATATATTGCAATGCAATCTCCTTGCTGCATACAGCTCGCTGTCATGCTGCGTCTATAAAAATTAAAAAGTTGTTTAATAGTTCTCCCGCAAGGTTCTCCCGCGAGAAATTCAATACTTCAAAATAAACTCCCACAGATAAAAAATAATCACTAAGAGTGTTTCTAGCTCAGTTTCTAGGCACAGATTGACATTATGTAGGTGGTAACCTACAATTTATAAGCGCATTATTGAGGATTTACGATATGAGAGTAGATAAAATAAATAACCATTATTTCAAATTCAAAATACACGTAACTTCAAATACATTCAAAGTACATGCAAGTGCGCTATTTTGCTCATTACACTCGAGGCTCAGGTATTGCAGCCCGAGCCTCAGGCGTAAGAGTAAGGAAGCCGAGAGTGTAATTCTTTTTTCATCTCATCTATTCGAAAATCGCTGAACGGTTCGTCAATAAAGGCGAACAAAATAGCTGTTTTCTCCAAGAGACTTTCGTGGCGGGTAAAAATGGGATTTAAAATTAGAATTTGAATTTAGGTCCACCATAGGGATATTTTAGGTCAACCATAGAGGTCGAACCAAAATATTATATATAGCCGGTTGTAGTACTATTAAAATTATTATAAGGAAAAAAGAAATTATGCTCTAAATGTAAACAAGACTACCAACCAAAGAGGCTCTGCTAATTGATACAAAAATGACAATAACATTTTCAGTTGTTACAAATAATACTTAATTTGATTTTTAGTATTGTTTCATCAAGTAATAATATTGTGATGGTATTTTATATTTAAAATTAATGACGAGTGTGTGTCTCAATGAGCCTTTTATTCTTTTCTCATAGAGGGAGATGAAAAGTAGAGTGTATTACGCGGCTGCAAAAATATTTTTATCTTGGGCGACCTATTGAATCCCTCGCTACCTTCAGGATTCTACTCTAGAATCCCTCGCCATGCTCGGGATTCTACTCAAGAATCCTTCACTTCGCTCTAGATTCAAAATAGCGCCCTCGCCTTAAAAATATTATTTTACAGCCTTGTGTTACAATCTACTATTTCAGTGGTTACAGATTATACGGGTATTTGAGAGGTACAGACTACTACAGATTAAACTGCTAAACAGCCTATTCCTTGAAAGTTTAAATAAATTATCAAAACTTGAGTATCTTTTTACTTAAATGACAAATTTATTATATAATTTCAAAAAATAAATATTCACTTATCATCGAGTACAGTTTAATTTCATGAAAATGTTACGAAAGTAATAAGCATAAAAACTCCTTGCAAGGATGCAGAGATTTAAAAAAACCGGCCAAGTGCCAGTCGGACTCGCGCACTGAGGGTTCCGTACCACCACATAATCATAATTGTATTAGTTGAAATTTCAGTAAGTTAATGTGCTCGATTTTTTGAGTCCGACACGCGCTTGACCAAATTTTATTATTTTTTGTTATTTTATAGCTTATGCACTATAAACATACCAATTTTCAAGTTTGTAAGTGTTCCCGTTTTTAAAATAGAACTAAAACAAAAATCGCCTCCGCGACCATCCAACTTGACCCCTCTCTTATATGAATGTTCTTGAAACGGGAGCTCACCACAATTGGTTACCATTAGTTGTGAGAAAAGTTGTAATATTTAATGATTTCAGACTTTTCCCTTCATTTGTACTGTGAGACCTACCTTCTTGCCAAATTTCATAATTTTAGGTCCACGGGAAGTACCCTGTAGGTTTTTCATTTTTGAATAAATGTATGGAGATGAGGACATAAAATGCCATATCTTTTGATTGCGTCGTTGTAAAAAATTTAAATTTTCAGATCTTGTGTGGTTCATGGACCCTAACATATGGTATTAATTTCAACCTGATACCTTTACCCGTTCGTGAGATAAAGGGTCTTTACAGACAGACAGACAGACGGACAACAAAGTGATCCTATAAGGGTTCCGTTTTTTTCTTTTGAGGTACGGAACCCTAAAAATAAACAAAATTAAACAATAGTGCGGTAATATTATGCAAAAAGCACGCGTGTTTAATAAGCTGGATTATGGATCTTAATAAAGTGCAAATTAAGCTGTTTTATGAGCAAATGTGTTGAAAAAGATATTTTACTGTAAAAAACGTACCTCTATGTATTTTATGAAAAATCATCATTTTTTTTATTTAAAACATAAGATTTTTAATATTGATATGGTCACTATAAGATGGTGTTAGGTTAGCTAATTACGTAATAACTCAAGACAGAAGGACCCTTAAGTAGGGACTAAATAAATTAACCGACTTGGTATTACGTGGATCTCATAACTTAAGTAGAAGAACTGAGTTGCGTGCGAGACTTTTTTTTTACAAGTTATGTTTTTGATGGCATGAAATTTACTAACCATTAATTTCAGCATCTCAAAACTCCTCAAGACCTCAAGAACCGCTTTGCTCTTCAGACGTAACATCCGGTCCCGGTCGCCGACATAATCGGTTTCCGGTGGACTCAAAGGCCGGGGTGCTTCCAAAGAAATCCAAGCTTTTCATAACTAGAGTCCTCAATGAAAAGGGATTTTTTCGTCCCTAATTATTATTTAAATAAATAAATAATTAATTAATTATTTAATTTACCTTAACTTTAGGGAAGAAAAACTAGAGTGGTGATTGCTCTTCTTTTTAGATCACCGAAGTTAAGCAACGCACGTCGATTCTTATTAACTAGACTCGGATTAGGGACCACTAGTTGTAGAAGAACTAAAATAAACTGACATAGCCCTGAGAATCGCTAAACTAAAGTGGCAGTGGGTAGGGCACATCGCAAGAAGAACCGATGGCTGATGGGGCGTGAGGGTTCTAGAGTGGCGACCACGTACCGGAAGACGAAGCGTTGGCAGGCCCCCCACAAGGTGAACCGACGATCTGGTCAAGGTCGCAGGAAGCCGCTGGATGCGAGCAGCGCAGGACCGGTGGTCATGGAGATCTTTAGGGGAGGCCTATGTCCAGCAGAGGACGTCTTTCGGCTGATATGAGTTGTAGAGGGTGTTTGGTTTATATTTGCATATCTGCAAACCGCTCAGGTGGTTGCTCTACCCATGAAATTAAACAACTTTCCCTAAGAAACATAGGTCAAATTTTGAAAATAAATTTACAACGTTCTATAGAAAATGATTTTTATTTTAACACTTCCTGTGTTCGGATAAATCTACAAAGTAGAAGACGCAGGTTCGAATCCTGCCTGTGGTTGTGAAATTTTGCGATTTTCTACTTTGTAGTTCTATAGAAACTGCATCAGCTGATAGCGCATTTTGTATGGGAAGTCTATTTTTTTAATGAACCCATGAAACTGAACAACTTTTCCTAAGGAACATAGGTCGAAATACGAAAAACCAAATTTAACTTTCCATACAAAATGCGCTATCAGCTGATGCAAGGGATTTAAGTGGAACGAGCGAGTTCTTCTTCTTCTTCTTTCGTGTCGGCAAGAACACAGGCAAAATCTTACGTGCCCAGAAAGCGGCTACCGTGGTAGCCCTCTGATTACCGTCAAGTAAGTCCTCACGCGAGCAGGTGGTCTCGCAGGCGGGACAATTAGTGAGGTGTGCCATGGTTTGCAGGAGTTCTCCACATTCACAGCTGGCGTCTGCGCTACTTAGGAACCCCCACCGACATCGGTTATCCTTGCTTCGGCCAACTTGGGTCCTCAGCCTATTTAGACTTCTCCAGGTTGGCCAAGGTTCCTTATTGCCAGGAGGCAGGTTTTCGTTGGGGGGGTACAGTGAATGTGGGTACTCGCTTGTCCAAAGTCTTGCACCTCACGTCGGAAGGGTTTTGGTCGGTAGGCTGTGTGGATCGCAGGAAGCTATTGCGGCTTCGCAACCGACCTGCGGCGGGAGAGAGCCCGTAGAGTGGATATCTCGGATCGCTTTCCTGTTTTTGTTTTTCTAGCGAACAGGTCACTTCTCTACGGACTCTGGGAGGAGCAATCTGGGAGGAGTTTCTATGGGAGGTCAAAATTTTATTTTGTTCTATGACCTGTGTTCCTTGGGAAAAGTTGTTCAGTTTCTTTGGCAGATTCACACCCTATAACACCTTTTCGTTACACGCCGTACAGCTGTCCAATGCGTCAAACATTGGCAAAATTATGCTCTTGTTTTAAAGTTGGTAGGGCTTTTGTGCAAAGTCCCTCTGGAAAATACCACCCTCTTGTTTATTTCTGCCGTAAAGCAAGAGTGTTTGCACTGATGTTTTGGTTTGAAGGGTGAAGGAGCTTTTCAGTCAAATCACTGCCTCGTGAGACATCCCATCTTTGTTCTCAGGGAGGGCAAAGCACTTTTTTCACATTATCCCAATTGAAAATCATTAAAGAGACTCCAGACCCAAGTCGGTCGGAGTAACGCAAACATGTGCAAGTGGAGCTTTGGAGCAGATCCTGCTTGTCTTGTGGCTTCTCTCCGCAAATGATGGTACACCTTTTGACTTGCCCTGCGTGCCCCTCTACCTGCTCTCGCGAATACCTTTACAGTGCCACCTATAGTTCTGTCTGTGTATCAGAGTATTAGTCCAATACAGTATAAATCATGCCAGAATCGACTCGAAAGAAGAAGAATTCCACTGATAAGTGCGTGGCATGGGCGGTGGTGACCACTTAAGATCAGGTGGCTCACCTCAGCTAACTTGTGAAATACATACATACATAACATCACGCCTCTTTCCCGTCGGGGTAGGCAGAGACCACAGTCCTCCACCTGCTACGATCTTGACATACTTCCCTTGCGTCCTGTACTTTCATCAATCCTGTCATACATGCTCGTCAGTTTAGGGTATTTTTAACCTGGCCTTTATTCAGAAAGTCCTGAATTTGGTCTTGGTACTTGTGAAATAAAACATCTAAATGCACACACTACGTTGCGCATGGTTTCTAGTCTAGTTGTAAGAATCTCTTTGGTTCTCCCTGATTTACGTCCAAAGACCCGAAGACCGTCTTTACGTCAAAGGCGGAGTATTGAAACATGAATCAAAGTTGGTTGCCAAGAATGTTGCAAAGGAAGCATTGTGTAGGGTTTGATGTCTTTTGATATATGAAAGATATTCAAAGTTTGTTTTTTGACAGACAGCTTATTGCAAAAAATATCTTCTAAGTTAAATTTTCTATAATATTGTTGACATATTCTTTGTAAACAGAACATAAAGTGTTGGCAGTTGAGAGAGGTCCATTTTTTTTTTCATTTCCCAAAAATTTTTCTTTGGGAAAGTTGTTCAGTTTCGTTGACTGAACACACCCTTTCAGTCTTCGGTACACCGTCCCTTACGCCCTGTATAGTTTTGTGTCGCTAGTCATGTCAACTAAGAATAGCACTACCCTATCTCTTGCCAATGATGTCATAAAAGGCGACTAAGGGATATTAAACCGGAGAATGGGCAGCATTGTCCTTCTGCGTATCGTACGGTCAACCGCTTGTCGGTAGAAACTTTTTCAACTCTATTACCACGCCATAAGGTCCAAAAGTGTTTCTACTGATGTGCGGCCGTGTGTACTACGTCGTATCGTACACTATCGAAGCACGATTCGTATTGGTATTAAACTCGCTCTTTTTGCATTGTACTCGTATTCTGCATGTTAAATATTCTTTTTATTAAGGAATCTACATTGAAAAAATAATTCTGTACCTGAATCTGAGTCTGCAAAGTTGAAACCTCGCAAATACAATCTAACTTAAGTCCTAACTATGTTATCTAACTCCTAATATTAAAGTCAAGCAGAAATCGGTCTGTTTGTCCTCAAAACCTGCAAGTCACACACGAGGACGGCGCGGCGAGTTACCTATTTGCACAAAATTAAAAGGGTTCTCAAGGGAAATTACCACGATTCCTCGGGAATTCTTGGAAAAACCGACCAAATGTGAGTCGGAAGCGTTTTGAAGATTGTAGGCTGGATTTAAGTTAGAGTCGGTAGAAACACATTGCTTCTTTAATATGTTGTGTTTACGAAAACACTTGAATGCAGTATAGGCCGAGTCCTGAAGCTGTAATTTTTAATTGGCTGGACATAAATCGAAACCGTCAATTTACTATAAAGTTGCTATGTATTATAATAGGTGGTGGAACACTTATGTAAAAAATAATTTTTAATGAATTGGCTGGCTTTTAGATTCTCCAGAAAATATATTTTTTTGTTTGTTTATGCATGTGAAGTCAAGCCAAAAATTGTAACTAATATCTGATGGGGTAAACTTTTGATGTGGGTTCCAAGGTATCTACTTCAATTAAAACTAAGCAAAAAATATTTGCGCATATTTTTTTATTAGCAAATTTGTATGCAAGTTACATTAAAGTCCAGGCAAAAATGGCAACCAAATTATTTTAAATTTGATAGACTTTCCAGGACAGTTTTTGAGCAAATTACCTAAAATTAAGCATATTAATTAAAAGTTAAATATTTTCGTATTTAATGTTGAAGCAAAAATACCAACTGAAAAACTTTTGTTTAATTACAGGTTTCATCGTGTGTTCTTTCCTTTATTTATAAAATTAAGCATAATTATAAAAAGATAAAAAAGTTGATTTTTAATTCAATAGATCGCGTCAAGCGAGCGAGAACCGGCGTAACATTATATGTTCTTTGGAACCGGTATGGCGTGCCGTGCGCCTCGAGACTTTTTTCTTCTACGTAATGTCAAGAGTACGTCAAGCCTGACATAATATTAGACTTTTTAGTGTTCTTATTTCAACAGTCCAAGTAGCTAGAGTGGGCTGCAAGTGTCTGGCTGCCTGCTTGTACAAACAACAACACTTCAAACAGTCCATTGAAAGGAGAAAATATCATTGTGGGATACAGTGTTACAAAAAACCGGGCAAGTGCGAGTCAGACTAGCGTGCTAAGCTATTGCTCTTGATACCCCGATCTTGACTCCTCTTTAATAAGAATTTACTTGAAGTGGAAGCTAGCTAGCGTTAATTGGTTGTGAGAAAGGTTGTAAACTTTAATTATTTCAGACTTTATGGTTCCGTACCCATAGGGTGAAAAACGGGATCATACTAATATGCCTCCGATGTCTGTCTGGCTGTCTGTCAGTGGGCTGTATCTCATGCTGCATAAGCTATAAAATATAAAAACTGATCAAGTACGAGTCGGACTCAAAAAAGGACGAGTTGCACTCCGAGAGTGCCGGCAGAAGTGAAAACTTGAATTTTTGAATATGATGTTTTTGTAAGGGTCAATCGCGTCATTGCTCGTGTACTTCTTCATCGAGACCTAAAATTTGTCTCAGTACATGAGTAGTCTAGGGTCAGTAGTTTTCAAGTTATAGCGATTTTTACTTTGACAGCTGTCACCCGAAATGGAGATCTCATCAAGACCTATCATTTGACTCAGCACACGAGTACACTAGAGTCAGTAGTTTCCAAGTTATAGCGATTTTTACTTTGACAGCTGTCATCCGAAAGGAAGATATCATCGAGACCTATCATTTGTCTCAGCACACGAGTAGTCTAGGGTCAGTATATTTCGAGTTATAGCGATTTTTAGTTTGACAGCTGTCATCTTAAATGAAGATCTCATCGAGACCTGTCATTTGTCTCAGCACACGAGTAGTCTAGGGTCAGTAGTTTTCGAGGTATAGCGATTTTTAGTTTGACAATTGTCATCCGAAATGAAGATCTCATCGAGACCTATCATTTGACTCAGCACACAAGTACTCTAGATTCAGTAGTTTCCAAGTTATGGGGTTTTTCAGTTTGACAGCTGTCATCCGAAATGTAGATCTCATCGAGACCTATCATTTGTCTTAGCACATGAGTAGTCTAGGGTCAGTAGTTTTCAAGTTATAGCGATTTTTACTTTGACAGCTGTCATCCGAAATGAAGATCTCATCGAGACCTAAAATTTGTCTCAGCACACGAGTAGTCTAGGGTCAGTAGTTTTCGAGTTATAGCGATTTTTAGTTTGACAGCTGTCATCCGAAATGTAGATCTCATCAAGACCTATCATTTGACTCAGCACACGAGAACACTAGAGTCAGTAGTTTCCAAGTTATGGGGTTTTTAGTTTGACAGCTGTCATCCGTAATGTAGATCTCGTCGAGACCTTTCATTTGTCTCAGCACATGAGTAGTCTAGGGTCAGTAGTTTTCAAGTAATAGCGATTTTTACTTTGACAGCTGTCATCCAAAATGTAGATCTCATCGAGACCTATCATTCGACTCAGCACACAAGTACTCTAGATTCAGTAGTTTCCAAGTTATGGGGTTTTTCAGTTTGACAGCTGTCATCTGAAATGTAGATCTCATCAAGACCTATCATTTGTCTCAGCACACGAGTTGTCTAGGGTCAGTAGTTTTCGAGTTATAGCGATTTTTAGTTTGACTGCTGTCATCCGAAATGTAGATCTCATACATTTAGGATTCGCTATTAAATAACGATCAAAACCAGTACGTCAAGTCTGTCGTGCACATATCACGTTGTGCACAACAAAAAAAGCCGAGACTATGACCACAGAATATATAATAGTAAACAAGTTTACAGGAGTCACACTCCTTTGATCTTGGAAAAAGCTGCCTATTTCACAGACAGGCCTGCTATGACAAAGACAAAAAAGATGTTTTGGTCTTTATCACACTTTACAAGTTTTGTATATATTGAGCCTGCTCTAACTTGGTATGATTATTTGCAAATCAATTTCTATACTTCATCCGAGATCTGACGTGACAAAGGTAAAAAAGATGTTTTTATCTTTATCACACTTTAGAACTTTTGTATATATTGAGCCTGCTCTAACTTGGTATGCTTATTTTCAAATCCATTTCGATACTTCATCCGAGATCTGACGCGACTTCTGATGCGAGTTAATAATTTTTTTCCCATCTGAAAAAGTGCCAAGCGCCGCTGAAGAAGTTTTCACTTCAAATATCGACCACAGTACTCGTAATTTACTGACATTTCAACTAATACAATTTATATCATGCGGTGGTACGGAACCCTCGGTGTGCGAGTCCGACTCGCACTTGGCCGGTTTTTCCCTTTCATTAGATCAAATCCACAATTATTTTGAGTCTCATGTCAAACCTGTAGAATATTCATACAAACTTCCACCCCATTTTTCAACCCCTCAGGGGCTGAATTTCAGAAAATCCTTTCTTAATGTGTAGTCTTGACGTACTAAAAACTGCTTACAAAATTTCACATCTGTAGCTTTATCGGTTACGGCTCGGCGTTGATGAATCAGTCAGTCGGTCAGGGCATGCTGTTTTATATATTTAGATCAGAAGATCAAAAGTGTTTTCAGCTTACTACAACCGATGTAAATTTTCATCTTTCATGTTTAACTTTAAATTCCGAAGCGCGTACCGAATAAAACAGCGAAGCAATGCGACGTTGCCGTACCGTGCAATCACGAGCCGTGTACTATGTTAATGTCAATTATGAACTTTATTTCAACTTCTTTAGGGTCGATATAAAGCGCTACATAATGTAATTTTTATATAAAAAGATACGCTATTGCCTGAAATGTTTAATTTTTAAAGTAATCAACGTAAGTACAGTTTTAGAGTATAATTAAACACTTTTCATTCAGTTACCTATTTTGGCCAAAGAGAAATCCCTCAATAATTATACCACTGTAAACATGAAGGAAAAAAAAATTACGCGCCCAGATGGAGTAGTAATCATGCCCATTTTGTATCGAAACCTATGCGGCCGCTCAGAGGGGTGGGAGGGTAGGTGGAAGCGGGAGACGGGGTTTGTCTTTTAACTCTATCACTCATCTTTGAATACGTTACGTTAGAAAAAGATAGAGACATTTATGTTATGATATGCCCAATTAAAAACAAAATATCAATAAAGTACGACATTTATTTGTCTTTATTTGGCATGTAAAAAACAAGAAACTTCATGGTTGCTGAATTTGAAAATAGTGATGTGATGTATATTTATCGATTATTTACTTACATTTTATCACATGGCTCCTGGACTTATTTATCGAACCTCTCATATACAATGGTGATCAATTTGCAACTTGCAATAATATTGGGAACTGCTTACTTCTTTGGGCATTTGGTATTTTGTCTTTTTGCTTCTCCATACAAATATATCTTTTATTTCCTAGAGTGAGCGAACTACCGAGAGACGCACAGGGATAGACGGCCCACCTGATAGTAGGTGGTCACTGTCGTCTAGGACATCTTGCAACTTAGGGGAGCAGATACGGTGCGGGCCTTTGAGATGTCTGTAGACTTGCCTTTTGAAGGACCATAAATTGTTGTGCAAAGGAAACACCTCGAGAGGGAGATCATTCCACACCTTGCACGTGAGCGGTAAAAGCGTTATCCACGTACATTAGTTCGAGATCAGACGTCCAGGTGGTGAGGATGAAATCTATCACTTATCGAAATTAAATATAAAATTGCAAGGACCACGTCAAATTAAACATAAACAAATAAAAATACATTACAAATATTTAAACAATATTTTTAATTTATATTTTTAACTATTTAAATTATTCTATAACGTATTTACATTACGTGTAAAATAACTTTTGACCACCTATTTTTCTCGTAAATCACCATTGATATTGACATAATATTTATTACAATGTAAATTATTAACAATAAAAAGTAAAACAATGTTTTGTAGTCTAATTAAAAATGTAATAGAATTAGTAACAAATGCCATAGTTGATTGTTTTATTTTCTTCCTTTGCTCTTCAATTTTATATTTTAATCTTGTTTCTGACAATGTAGAGCTACCTTCGGAAGCATGTACCGTTGAGTTCTGAGGGGGAAGCACTTGTTCATCAACCTGTAAGAATGAAAATATATTATTTGGATAAAGAGATAATGCTGAAGCTAATATAACACCAATACTTCGTTCAGTATGGTCTGTCTGCCTAACTGTTAAACGAAGCACAAAAATCTTACAGTTCTTAGAATAACTGAAAAACTAGATCAGCAACTATTTGCCATCGTTACGAATAGTCAAATCTAGATATATAAAAGAAGAAACTGATTGACTGAATGAATAAATGAATGGCTGACTGACTAAGAATCAACGCGCAGCCCAAACCACTGGGTCTAGAAACTCTAAATTTGGCACTTAGCTTCCTTGTGAGATTTAGGGCTGACAAAGAAAGAATTTTTCAAAATTCACCTCCTGAAGGGGAGAAACGGGGGTCCAAAGTTTGTATGGGGCTAGTTAATAATATTAATAAGACACTGCACAGAGTTATAAACGTACATACAGCTGTTTTTCAGATGGGTTAGCTGGTAGAGATTATGGATTTCTGAGGATGGAAAAAACTAGTTTTTCATTTACCTTGTGACATAGGTTCTCGGTTGGAATGGCATCTTTATGAAGTCTTTTTCTGCGGGCTTCAGTTAATTCGTAATTACTGTTATTAAAATGAGCTGAGCAGATTCTGCTATATTTGGTTGCAATCCAATTTTGGTCTCTCCTGCATGTTGGCACCCATTGACGTTTTTGCGCCGGATCTTTTAGAAAACTGCGATAAATAAATGAAATAAAATTATAACGACGACTCGATTCTATATTATTTTTTATCGACTACTTCACATTACTAAAAATCAACACCACAATTTTCTACAAAAAATTTGACCACGAAAATTGTAAAAACCAAGCGGTTTACTACTCACCAGAAAAATGTGATACCAGCAAGCTTTGTAGTTTTGCTTGCGGCATGGTTTCGGCACAATTTCACCGCACAATTATTAATGTTTTGTGTTATTTATTTTATTTCTGATATTTTATGACAGAGATGTTGTCCATGTCACATGCCGTGAACGACTATTTGGAAGAAAAGTGTGAATGTGTGTGTGAGTTACAAAATTGTATCATAGCCGGCACCCATAGTACGTTTTGATTACTACTCCATCTGGGCGCGTAATTTTTTTTTCCTTCATGACTGTAAAGCTTTAACATATTGTGTTCACTTTTATGACTGTTTGATCAAGCACAACAAAATTTTGAAGTACAAAAAGTCACGAGGTAGTTATGTATTTTGCCCGAGCAGACAAAAAGAAATAAAACTTTTAGTGGCATTTTTTTAATTTTAGGATTAACCTAAGAACTTAGGTGCTTAATTAGTTTGTAAAATACTAAAAGTTTATCATTGAACGAGCCCAGAAAACATTTCGTTTAGTTGGCATTTTTGCCACAGTAACTATTTATATAATAGGGTTTTTTTAATCTGCCGCCTTGTCCCATTTGGTGATATGCTTAATTTTAAGTAATTATGTAATTACTTCCAAGCCTTCATAAACCACAAAAAGAAAATCTTGGTTCCGATTTTTGTCTAGGCCAAAATCTAATTATCTTGGAGTAGTAAACAATGTACGTCTACTGACCCGTTTTTACAAAAAAAATTATGTCACAAGTGGACAAATGAGCAGGTGGGTCACTTGGTGGTAAGTATCACCACCGCCCATAACACCCCAGTTGGACACTAATAAGACATCAAAGCGCGTTACTCACCCAAAGAACTAAGATAGTATGTCTCATGTGCCGGCAATTTCGCTGGCTACCTTCCCTTCAAACCGAAACACAGCAGTACCCAATGTACCTTAAATTCATACGTAGGGCTTTTATGCGAACTCCGACTGAGGAAGTAGCACCCCCTTGCCTACTTCTCTGCTATAAAAAAGCATTGTTTTGCACTGCTGTGTTTCAGTCCGAAGGGTAAGGGAGCCAGTAAAATTACCCGCCCAAGAGACATACCATCTTAGTTCTCAGGGAGACGCAATGGCATAGAGCAAATCGCGTTGCTTACCCTGAGAACAAAGATGGTATGGCTTCTTTACTCTTCAAACTGAACAGAGCATTGCAAACACTGCTGCTTCATGACAGAATTAGGTAAGAAGCCGCCCCCTAAAGCAGCAATGTTTCCCCAGATGGACTTTGCACAAAAGCCCTATCACTTTCTCTTCGAAGCTAATAATAAAATCACCCTGTAATAATTTCTGCTCCACATGTGCTCCACATATAAGTAGCTACTTGTGTCACGGTCACGGCCTGCCAACAACGCGGATCACTCGAGAGGGCCATTCTGGAAATTTATAGCGGTTCAAGCGAAATTGTAGCGTCTAGAATTGTTCTTAACATGTCTAGGCAGGAACAAATAACGTACCGACTTGGTTTTCTTTCGCAGACCGACACAATTTGTTATGTTTGCTTGATACCCTAAGTTCTACATTGTGTACAAACGGCAGAAAGTAAAGTGGTGATAAAACCAGTATAAGCTGAACCAGAGCAGAGCTTCGCTACAAATGCCTGAAACTAGAGACGTACTCAAGGTGGAGGAGGTGGTAGGGCTTTTGTGCAAAGTCCGTCTGGGAAGGTACCACCCTCTTACCTATTTCTGCTGTAAAGCAGCAGTGTTTGCACTGCTGTGTTTCAGTCTGAAGGGTACGGGATCCATTGAAATTACTGGCACATGAGACATAACATCTTAGTTCTCAGGGTGGGCAACGCGCTTTGCTGTCTTATTTGCGCCAAAGTATGTCACTAATAAGACAGTATGGCCCGTGGAAACCACTTACTATCAGGTGTGCCACCTACTCGTTTGCTCACTTGTAACATAAAAAAAGGGTCAAATTGTAACCATTGACGTGCGGCCGAGTGTACGGCAAAGAAGCAGGGAGCAGCTTTAATAAGTATTATTTATAGTTAGTCTCACTCCCCGTGTCCCGTGTGGTGCCGGTAAAGAATACATAGCTACCCGTGGGTGTCGTAAGAGGCGACTA
Source organism: Athrips mouffetella (assembly GCA_947532105.1). NCBI lineage: Eukaryota > Metazoa > Arthropoda > Insecta > Lepidoptera > Gelechiidae > Athrips > Athrips mouffetella. The sequence goes on along the minus strand of OX383964.1, from coordinate 1,913,077 downwards.
AGGCTATAAACTGGAGGATGGGCAGCAGCATCCTCCCGTGTATCATGCCATCTTACTTACTGCGGTCATCTACAACCGCGGTCCATGGTGCCACCCGTAACTCTGACAAGCGAGATGACTATGGCACTTCCCCTCCACATTTTTACAGCATAGCTAGAATTCTTCCATGGGATTTTATGATGAATAGGTCTCACTCTGCAGAATAACAACGTGTACGTACTTTGTTCACGGAATCTAGCTAGTACTGACCTGGACATAGCTAGGATAAAATATTATAAAGTAAACTAGGTGTGAAGAGAAGCAGCATACTGAAGCGTTAAGAGGACACTATCCTACGCTCTAAGATTTGCATTGCTGACGTAACCGTTAATACTGCAAAGTTGAAATGGGAATGGGCAGGTCTCCCTTTTTTTATCGTCAATGGGCTTACTCTTGACCTCGATCTAGTCTTAAAGACAGAGATGAGGTCCACGATGGAACGAGCTTGCCCAGAAGAAGCCTATTCACTCACGACTTGAATAGATTTGGGTTATATGAACTCGGGAACACAGACGCAGGCAGAGAATTCTAATCTTTAGCTGTGCGCATTATAAAGGATGTTTCAAAGCGCTTTGTGCAAATGTGCGGAATATCAACCATGGGTGATATCGTGATATCCTGCGGTGCGTCTGGACTCCCGATGGTAGAAGGGAGATGGTGGAATAAGCTCGTGGAGCTCTCTAGATGGGCTAGAGTCTTCACTATAACCGGCGCGGGAGCAGCATACTCGTAAGAGTGCATGAAAGGATTGGCATAGCATGACCCATGATCGTGATCTTTGGAAAGTAAAAGGGGTGGCATTTGCCCTGCAGTGGGACATTAGGACTGCTGTAAAATATTATAAAAAATACGTCTGAAATTTTACCGAAAGCTTTCAGACAAATAGTTCTTTCAACTTAATAGGTACTCGTACCTATAAAATATTCAAGATAAATAAAAGTAACCGAGTTACGTTTTAAGAAAAATATATTAAAAATGTACTTAAAGTAGTAAAATATTTGTGGATAGACGTCTCTGAACTTTTAAACTAAAAACTTATTAATTTAATATATTCAAATCAATTTCTAATCTCGTTAGATGAATACTTTTGTTTGAGTCTATTTATTATTAAAATCAATTTGGCAGTGGCTAGACTCTGCTAAATATTTTATTAGCAAGCTAGACTGAGCAGAAAGAATTTAAGATACACTTAAAAGGTTAGCATTTACAGTTCGAAGCGTTGTCTTCAAACCATTTCGGAGCTGGCAACCAATGTACCTGTTTAGATTCAGATAGTACTTGAGTAGACGAGTCTATAAAGTCCGGTACACAAATTTATCCGGCCCTCTAGCGATGATGATGGCGTAATCAATATGGCCGTCAAAACTTTGTAACATGCTTCCACATTTTACTTTATACTCGTAATAGGTCTTTACCTATGAAATTGCCGAAATTTTCTTACAGATTAATGAGATCATAATTCCTATAATTCTAATGCTATTTTTTTCATTTGTCTCATATTTTAAAGTTGACTTCAAGGTTATCAATTTACGCATAAAATAAAGTTTTTATTTTTAGTTTGATATATAAAATTAAAGGTTCGAAAATTGTTCGAATTAAATGTCGTCCGATTTCATCATTAGATTTGTTATATTTTTTTACAGATCATATTTCAAATCGTAATTAATTAAAATTACAACTCCATCATTTTGATTGTAGTTATCCGAAGTGCAAAAGCTAGAATAACCCCGTTTCATCGGTAGCTTACTTACACATGAGAGCCAACCATAGAATACATGAAACAGAATGTATTCTATGGAGCCAACATTCCGACAAAATAATGACGTCACAAACGAGATCAAGCCTAGCAAGCAGAACGCTTAAACCATTGTAATTTTTATTTAGACTTCTTATATTATGTTGCAATATTTTTAAGTATGACGCAGGAATTGATATAAGATTTTTACAGTGCTCTGGTTCACAGATCTGTAAGTCAGTCAGTTCAAAATTATCCAGATTATTAATATTATTCAAGTCATCGAATGTAATCGATTGCAAGGAGTAAGTCAGCTGCAAGCGAGTCGAGCGGATAAAGGTATAAACATTGTAGGTACGAGTATACGAGTAGTCTCTCTACGAACAGCATGAAGATAGGGCGTTTGTTTATGCATGTACTCCGGGTTGTAGGTTTGTTGTGACATGTAGATAGTAGTGTGACATGATATAACAACTTTTAATATAACATTTAATTGATATAACAACGTTTCATATAATAATTATTTCGTATAATCGACATTTCACATATTTTCATCTCTCGCTCGCCTCCGCTCTATTCCGCCATACCCTTCGAACCTAACCAACTATGTCGGGGTGCCCCGAACTCTTTTGCTCGCTTCGCTCGCCTATTATCCATTCTACTAAGCCCTTGCCATTAACAGACAAGTAAGCAAGCATTCAAGCAAGCATGCATACAAGCAAGCATGCAGGCAAGCAGGCATACGCATGCATTCATGTCAACCTAACCTGAAGGGTATGGCGGAATGGAGCGGAGCTCGCTCCGCTTGCCTCCACTCATTTCCGCCATACCCTTCGAACCTAACCAACTGTGTCGGGGTGCCCCGAACTCTTTTGCTCGCTTCGCTCGCCTATGACCAATTTAATTGAGCCTTATCGTTTCGCTTTTAAACAATTTTTATTAAATAAGCATATAACTATACAAAATTATTATAAACTAATTGATTATTGTTTTTTTTTGTTTTATTATTATAAATTAAATAAATAATAAGTAAATTAATAAAAAAATTATGTATCAAATGAATTTTATATGAAATAAATTTTATATGAAATAAATTTTATATGAAAGATATTTAGGTGAAATGATAGTTATGCCAAATGTTAGTATAGAAAACGTTCATTATAGTAAAGGTACGTTATGTCAAACAAAATTATGCTAATAGTTGTTATATGAAACGTTTATTATATCAATTGAATGTTATTGAAACGTTGATATACGAAAAATATTTATACGAAATGATGCGCACCCCGATTATTTTCCTTCAGAACCTGTCAACTCAATAAGTCTTTCAAAAATTAGAGCAAACTTCACTCTCGAACACACGGTTCTATGTTATAAGGTATGTTAGGGTAAGAGAGACGGAGTGGACTCGCTCTATTTGCATTGTATTCTGCATGACATTCAGAAGTATTCTCTAAAAAATCTACATTAAATAAAATTATCTGAATCTGAATCAAAGGATCGGGGAAAGACTTGGGGGGAAGAGCGTATAATAATTTTAATAACTGAAAATAATGAATATTCAATTTATTTTAAGGGGGAGCCTTACGGCTATCAACTTTCTTAAATACATAACGTTAAGATATCCTCTGAAAGGTAATTAAAATAGTTAACCCAAATAATTAAAAGTCTCCACCTGGATATTTGATGATTTTGTATTTGCATTTGTATTGTGTTTAAGACCGTCAGTCGACAGTAGAGAGGCCTACCTTACAAAAAACCACAACAAACGCACTTTGTAGAGAAATAGGAATTGCTCTGCGGAAAGGCTGCCAATTTGGCAGTAAGTTGAACCGCGGCCGACCAGATGTTTTTGACGCTCCTAAGGGTCCTCCGGCTCTACAAAGTGCGTTTGTAATTTTTTGTGGTGTTTACGCCATTTTTAGGGTTCCGTACCTCAAAATAAAAAACGGAACCCTTATAGGATCACTTTGTTGTCCGTCTGTCTGTCTGTCAAGACCCTTTTTCTCACGAACAAGAAGAGGTATCAGGTTGAAATTGATAACGGATATTAAGGTCCATAAACCACACAAGATCTGAAAATTTAAATTTTTTACAACGACGCAATAAAAAGATATGACTTTTTATGTCCTCATCATAACATCCCATGAACGTCCACTACAGGACAGGGAGCTCCCTCCAGAATTCTAGCTTTTGCTGGAAAAATGTGGAGGGGAAGTACCATAGTCACCTCGCTTGTTAGCGTTACGGCTGGCACTATGGACCGCGGTTGTAGGTGACCGCAGTAAGTAAGATGTTAGATACAAAGGAGGATGCTGCTGCCCATCCTCCAGTTAACCCTTAGTCGCCTCTTACGACACCCACGGGTATGTATGGGTTGGTACTGTTCTTTGCCGGAACCACACGGGAATGTCCTCATCTCCATACATTTATGCAAAAAAGCAAAACCTACAGGGTACTTCCCGTTGACCTAAAATTATGAAATTTGGCAAGAAGCTAGGTCTCACAGTACAAATAAAGGGAAAAGTCTAAAATAATTAAATATTTCTATTTTTCTCACAACTTATAGTAACCAATTAAGGTTTTTTTTTTTTTTTTTTTATCTTGCGGTCTTAGCGCTGACAGTCATCATAAGCTACAGGCTGAATAGATTGTTAAGCCATAATATAAAAAAAAAAAAAAAAATTTAAAATTTAAACTGTTTATTTCATGCAAAAAAAACTTAATTTATCTTTACAAGACTATGAAATCTTAACAATTAAAGATTATTTTTAGTCCTGCTTAGTTACTCGCTAGCTTACATTTTAATTATTGTGATTTAATTATATTATTAAATAGGCAAAGTAGGAAATTAAGTGGTACTAATAACATTATATAGGTATAGACGTAGTATTGTTACAGGCACTAGGATCTGAGTTTGCAGTCAGATGGATGTTAAATAGTTGTAGGAAATGTTTCTTTAAGATGAACTTAATAGATTTCTTTTTCTTAGTAACTTTTATTTGTTGTATTACTTGATCTGGCAGGCTGTTAAGTACCTCCGCAAGTCTGCAAGTCCAGACCCTCCTGCCATAGATATTGTTACATTTAGGTATTTTGTAAGTTGGTAAGCAAGAAAGATGTCTTAGGTTTTTTTGTCTAGTATTTTCCTCCAAGAGTATGGCCTCGTCACCTGCAGAGTTAACCGTTGAAAGGCCGCCATGTGTTGCCCAGATTGGACAGTTGTTGACAAGGTGATTTATGTCTTGAATTTCCCCGCATTCACAGTCCGGATTTGCCCTGAATCCCCATCGATGCATAAGATGGGCGCATCGGCCTTGACCTGTTCGTACTCTGTTTAATTGGCACCAGGTTCTGCGCGGTAGGCTAAATCCCGCAATAGCATCGTTAGGGTTGCTAATGAGATGATGGTTGGGGGCAGCACTATCCCTCCAACTTGCCGACCATTTTTCTTCGGGTGATTGGCCGTCTGATTCTATTTGACGAGCCGCGAGTCCAAAAGGAGTTCGGGATTTTAACCTTAGGGTTTCGGAGACATACGGGAGGTCTAGGTTAATCGGAAGATGTGGAGATTCTTTTATTCTGGTAAACTCACGTGTGATCGCACTTTCTCTGCGTAGGACTGGTGGTAGGATGTTGCTCAGTACTGGAAGCCATTCCGTGTGTGTGGGTTTTACAGTTCCGGAGATTAGTCTCATAACGGCATTTAGCTCAACGTCCACAAGATCGGTATGATGGCTACCAGCCCAGACTGGCGCGCAGTATTCTGCGGCACTATACACCAATGCGAGTGCCGAGCTTCGTAAGGTTGGTCCGCGACATCCCCAAGAGGTTGAGGCTAGCTTGGTTAGGAGGTTACTTCTGGACTTTAGTTTCATCTTCACCTTTTTCAGGTGTTCTCTGTATGTGAGGGTTCTATCTAGTGTCACGCCGAGATACACCGGAAAAGGGTCGTTCTTTACAATTTCGTTACAGAAATGAACCTTAACTTCTTCGTAAGCCTGTTTATTGCTTAGGTGGAAGGTGCTGCAGATCGTTTTTGTAGGGTTTGGTCGTAGGCCCCACTTGATGAAATACTCTTCCAGTTGTGTGATGTCTTTCTGTAACTGTTTTTCTGCAGTTAGTAGTGTAGAGGCCTGGGCAGTAATAACTATATCATCTGCGTACATAAAAGAGCGTCCTATAGTTTGGGGGATGTCACTTAAGTAAACATTGAACAGTGTGGGAGCCAATACCGAACCCTGTGGTACACCATTATTTAGTATACGGCAGGAACTTTGCACACCATTCAGTGATACTCGGAAGACTCGGTTCGATAGGATCGCATCAAAGAGGCGATGTAGATGGGTGCAGTTGAAGATCTTTAACAGTTTCAGAAGTAATCCCTGTTTCCACACGGTATCAAAAGCGGCGCTAAGATCCACAAACGCCGCAGCGGTTTTGACCTTTCTTTGAAAGCCTGCTTCGATATGCGTGGTTAAGGATAGGACCTGATCGCAGCAACCTCGGTTTGGTCGGAATCCTGCCTGTTCCACAGGTATCACCTCTTCAATTGTCGGAGTTAAACGGGCTAAGAGTACTCTTTCAAAGAGTTTGTAGGTGGTGCATAGGAGTGATATAGGCCGGTAGTTCTTGGGATCTTCAGGAGTTTTGCCGGGCTTTAATAAGGCGGTGACGTTGGCGGTTTTCCATTCTTTTGGGAGTTTTGTCTTGTTAATAACATCCGTAAAAAGAGCTGTGAGCCAGTCAATTCCATATGGCCCTAATCTTTTCAGAAAGTCCGGCAGGATCCCATCGGCTCCTGGTGATTTGGTTCTCTTCATATTCTTTAGCGCCGTTGCAACTTCCTCAAGACTGACCGGGCGTACGTATTGCGAGGATGTGTGCCCGTTTTGTAAAAGGTCCTTGATTTCACTTTTAACAGCTGATCTTGTTTTTCTGGAAATGACAGGCTGACTGTTCTCTTTTATCACGGCCGCTATTTTGTTGGGCGGAATGGAGGCTTTTGTCTTCAATGGCAGCTGTGCAGCTCCGAGTTTCCGCATGGTAGTCCATGCCTGGCGGCTGGATCTCGTGAAGTCCATCTTGTCGGTGGTTTCTTTCCAGCGTTCTAATCTGGACTCATCCAGGTGGTCTATTAATTGACACGCAATCTCAGGATCATCCGTTTCCTCCAGCCTACGCATAAGCTCATCACATAAGGTGTCCCAGCCTGGCACGTATTCGGCTCTGTGACCACATGGGATAGCTAACTTGGCTGCTGTCTTAATCAGGTTTACAAACCGTGAGTAATTTTCCACTTTTGGTGGGATTCTGCGAATGACTTTATCGACATATTCTTTGTACATGTCCCAGTTAGCCTTTCGGAGATTCCAGCGTGGTACAGGAGTAGTCTTTATGACTGGTATTGTCATGCCTATCGTTATAAGTGCCGGTCGGTGTTGACTTTTCGGAAAAGGCCCCAAAATTAATCTTGAGGATGCGATGGGTGTAGTATTTTTGTTTGAGGTGACAAAACACAGGTCTGGGGAAGTGCCTGTCTTCCATCTTGCAGACTGAAAAGACGCTTTTTGTTTGCTGTCATGCATCAAGTGTAAGTTATGTGTTGATGCCCAGGATGTAAGCTGTTTTCCAGCTTGATCATCTGAAACGTATCCCCAATCGCTGTGTCTCGAATTGAAATCCCCGGCGTAAACAGTAGACTGTGCTGGCGAGGGTAGAACATGAGGCGGCCAGTCCGTAGCTGGAGGTTTATATATATTATAAATGATAGTGCTGCCCACCGACATCGCTGTAATATTTGGGTCTAGTGTGGGGATTTCTGTTGTTATGTGTGCTATTCTTGATACCACATATGAGGCCATACCATGTTTATTGTGCAGTTTGAGCGAGATCAGATCGAAACCGGGGATATGAAGTCTTCGAGCGATGTTGTCTCCTACGTGGGTCTCTTGTAGGAGAAGTATGTCGGCTCTGTGCTTAGCAGAAAGTTGTGCAAGGACTTCAATTTTTGCTTGGGTCAAGCCTTCAACGTTAATCTGCAGTATTTTAAAGATTTTTCCGATATTTCGGGTATGTCCTTGGTCCTGATAAGGACCGTTTGAGCCCTGACAAGGGCTGTTTAGGTTTTTCATGGTCTGAGGACCTTGAGTTGAGAGCTGGTTAACATTCATGATGTGTCTGCGCATTGTAGCCGAGAGGCACCAAGGGATCAGGGCGTTCGGCAACCGGTTTGCTGCTCATTTAGCACCACCCAGGGAGTACGTGTGGATTCAGGGCTTCCACGGACGCGAGCAACGATACCCCCCAATTAAGGTGAGCTCCCGTTTCAAGAACTTTTCTATAAAAGAGGGGTCAAGTTGGATGGTCGCTTAGTTTTTAAAATCAAAGAGCAAAAAGCTTTTAATATATCATATGGTAGATAGGTACGGAACCCTTATGACGCGAGTCCGACTCGCACTTGGCCGGTTTTTTTTATTTCCGGGTGCATACAAAAGTGGTCGGACTCGAAATACTGCCAAGGTGAGGTCAGGCCGACCAAGGCAAATGTTTCTAACTTTAATTTAGCTACAATTTGGCGAATTTACCATTCTGCTTTTCGATGAGGTAAAATGTACTATTTTTACTGCACCATAAAAGTGGTTGAACACGAGAACCTGAAGAAGGTCGACAAAGCTTTTTAAGCTTTGCTAAGTGGTCAGAAGCCCCACAGACTAGTTTTATTCTGATTTTCGATGAGGTATTTTAACCGTTCGGACAGGTCACTTTGAGCGCTTACTGCGGAAAACGTGTCAAGTTGCGTCGCGGCCGACCAATCGTTTGTGAATCTACTAAGTGTCCTCTTTCTCTACAAAGTGCGTTTGGTCTGCTTTTTTGTAAGGTAGGTCTTTCTACTGTGGGCTGACGGCCTATTTGTATTTATTTAAAGTCCGATCAAGACAATTTTAACACAGCTGCGCGAAGCCAAAAAGGAAGTGTTCTGTATTAGGCAGTCTATGTATGTGAGCAAAAATCGGATGTACGAAAACGGATAATTTAACATTAACTCACCCATGTAAATTTAAAAATACACGCCATATATGACATCCTCCGTGGTTTAGTATTTAGAGCGTTTGGCTCTCGACCTGGAGGTTCTGGGTTCGAATCCGTGTGAAGACACTGTCAAACAAAATTCACTTAGTGTAACATCTCCAGTTTGGTTAAGACAGTGCAGGGTGAATCACTAGATTTTTTATTTTTTATATTACAATGAGCAAACGAGCAGGTGGCCACCTGATGGTAAGTGGTCACCACCGCCCATAGCGCCCACTATCTTATTAATGGCATATTTTGACACTAATAAGACAGCAAAGCACGTTGCTCACTTTGAGAACTAAGATACCATCTCTCTCATGTGCCAGTGATTGTCCGGAAAAGTAAAATAGATTCTAAAATATCGGACGGATCTTTCCCAGATATCGTTATCAATAAAAAAAAACCGGCCAAGTGCGAGTCGGACTCGCGCCCTAAGGGTTCCGTACCTATCTACCATATGTACCATATGATATACTAAAAGCTTTTGCTCTTTGATTTTAAAAGCTCAACGACCATCCAACTTGACCCCTCTTTTATAGAAAAGTTCTTGAAACGGGAGCTCACCTTAATTGGTTACTATTAGTTGTGAGAAAAATTGAAATATTTAATGATTTTAGACTTTTCCCTTTATTTGTACTGTGAGACCTAGCTTCTTGCCAGATTTCATAATTTTAGGTCAACGGGAAGTAAGTAGGTTTTGCTTTGTTGCATAAATGTATGGAGATGAGGACATAAAAAGCCATATCTTTTGATTGCGTCCTTGTAAAAAATTGAAATTTTCAGATCTTGTGTTGTCCACGGACCTTAACATTCATTATCAATTTCAACCTCTTCTCGTTCGTGAGAAAATGGGTCTTGACAGACAGACAGGCGGACGGACAACAAAGTGATCCTATAAGGGTTCCGTTTTTTATTTTGAGGTACGGAACCCTAAAAAAACAAAGACTAATGATATGAGGCTCAATAATGTATCAGCACACACAACGGATGGTCTTTTTTAGGGTTCCGTAACCAAAGGGTAAAAAACGGGACCCTATTAATATGCCTCCGATGTCTGTCTGTGTGCAGGCTGTATCGCATTAACCGTAATTGGTAGATGGTTAAAGTTTTCCCAGATTATCTATTTCTATTGCCGCTCAACAAATGAAAAAAAAAATATATATATATTTCACTTTTCACGATTTAGATTCAGATTCAGATAATTTTATTCAATGTAGATTCTTTACAGAATACTTATTGAATGTCATGCAGAATACAATGCAAAGAGAGCGAGTCTACGCCACGCTTGTAAGTGTTCCCGTTTTTCGATAGAGCTAAAACAAAATTGAGTAAAAATCGCCTAAAAATACGTTTTTAGTAGGTATATATATGTATAATAAAGGGGGGCCTACTAAAAACGTATTTTTAGGCGATTTTTACTCGATTTTTGTTTTAGCTCTATCGAAAAACGGGAAGTCTTACAAACGTGAAAATTGGCATGTTTGTTTATATAGTGCATGAGCTATATTAAAAAAAGTACCTGGGTGACCAAGCTTCGCTCTATAATAGCCACCTCAACCTAAAAATATCATTGGGTGAGCAAGCTATGCTACTCGCCAACAGATGGCGCTTCTGTCTAAAACGCGGAAATTACAAAATACCCAAAAACACGGGGAAAACGAATTTTCCCAGACATGAGACCTAGCTAGAGCAATTTTTTGCCCCCGAAAACTGTTCTGCGTGACTGCGCGTCCATCACTATGACGATTGTTTTACCTTAGTGCTACAAAACCCTCGGTGCGCGAGTCGGACTTGCTCTTGCCTAATTTTTTTTTTTAAATAAATTATTCATAAACCCAGTAGGTAACCAACACATTTTAAAAGTTTTTCAAGAAGAGCTAAAATGTATCTGCTCTTACCCCAACATACCAATATTACAATCCTTACATAAGTTGTATGAAATTGAAACCCTGTAATAGTGAGCCACTGACTTACCAAGACGGTGCCGAATTATGGTATATAATTTGTGTTTTGTGGTTCTGTAACTAAAGTTTGTTATTGTAGGGTAAAGATTATTCAAATTAGACTCTGTTTTGGTTTAGTTGCTTTCTGGAATTGGTTTATTTTTTTTAGTAGCTTTATTGGAAGGGAAAAAGGGTTTTAGTTTGGAATTGTTCGTTTGATAGTTTTGTTAATAAAAGGTTAAATGTGTAATTCTTAATACGCAAAACCTTTCGGAGGGTGGTTCTACCCATGAAACTGAACAACTTTTGGTCTACAAGTTTTGACAATTAAAGTGGACCCTTAGCCATATTTTGGTATGTTACCGTGTGGTGCCTGCAAAGACTAACCCATGTCTACCTGTGGGAGTCGTAAAAGGCGGTTAAGTGTTTATGAACTGGATGTGAAGCAGCGTCCTTTTGTGTATCGTACCATCTTCCAAACTGCGGTCAACAAAAACCGCAGTTCACGGTGCCAGCCGCAACGTTATCAAACGTAGTAACCATACAAGGTGTAACAAAAAGGGTATACCAACCCTGAAGAATATGAGTGTGCTCATGAAACTGAACAACTTTCTCTAAGGAACATAGGTCAAAAAAAAAATTTTACTGCCATAGAAACTGTATCAGCTGGTAGCGCATTTTGTATGCGAGGTAAACAATTTTTTTTCGTATTTCGACCTATGTTTCTCAGGGAAACTTTTTCATTTTCATTGTGCAAGTGACTGCTAAAATTATTTTCAGTATTTCATTAGGACCTTATATTTAGTAAATCCAATAGTCGATGGTATTTCCAACTAATTTACAGCCGGAATTCTGTATAATTCCCAAAAGTTATATCAATAAAATACACTTGTTGGTTCCAATTTCCGCCGACGGCGCCAATGCAGCCTATCGGGTTATCTAAGGTCTCTTAGGGCTCTTGCAGACGACGTTCTTTGTGCACAAGAAAAGACGGAAATTTTATGTACGTAATTCTTTTTTTAATACTGACTTGAATCTTTAACAGAACCACAGGTGAAGCTTAAACAATTTTTATTTTTATTTTTATGTGAAATTCCTCAATGTTCATTTGCTTAACAGTCAACGTGGTCTAGTAGATCTGGAGGTTCTGGGTTAAAATTAACTTTGTGTGACTTCCTCAGTTAAGACATTACAGGATGTATAAATAATTTCATATAAAAATAATTTAATAACTTATTTATTGATAGAATACCTTGATTAATCTTAAGGTAATTTTATTAATTATAATTAATTAATTTCTAAGTATATTGTACTACTGACTTATAATAGTAAGATTATAAATAAAAAAAAAAAAAAATTATGATAAACCTGAAAGTCTAAAAAGTAAGATAATTCCGAGCTTCGGAAGGCACGTTAATCAGTTGGTTCCGTCTACTATTAGATAAGATAAAATGTATTACTACTGTCTATCTATTTACTACATACGATAAGAATAAACAATAAGACGGTAGAACGGAAACTCCCGCTTTTTGCTTCAGTTCTGTAGAGAGCTCCCTGTCCTGCAGTGGACGTTTCATAGGATGTAATGATAATTTATTATTATTTAACGTACCTACATTATAGATACTTATAAATAATAGCTTATTATAAGTATCATACCAAATGAATCCATTTAATTAAGTATTATTTACCTACAGATATAAAATAAAATACATACCGGCTCACGTAAATCAGCGTTGGGCGACGCCGGCTGGGTTTAACGTGTAGGCTAATATCGTGACCCCGTTTAACGCGTAGGCTAGTATCAATAAGCCCGTCTGGAGCGAAAGTTTCCGTTCTACCGTGTCATTTTTCATTCTTATGCCATTAAACTCTGTTTCTGCGTGTTTCAACTAGTAGTTAATTAGATCATCTTTTAAGAATGTTTATTCACAAATTGGAAAAATCTGTATGTATAACCATTTTGTTGGAGCGTTTAATTTGGTGAGTTTATTTTTATTTCTGAAACTCATTGATTACAGCGCGGAACGAGACAGCAGCAGGTAATCGGTGTTGATTTAAGCTGCGTTCCGAATCAACGATAAATATCGATTTTATCGCTCACAGCGCGCTAAAAGGCGTCCCGAATCACTTCAGTTGTTCTTTTGATAGCGCTGTGAGCGATAACAGCGATATTATCGTTGATTCAGAACGCAGCTTTAGTAACTCATAAACAAGATCAAAAAGTCTGGCAGTGTTCCAAAACTATCGATAATGTATAAAATTTATATCGTGAATGTATGTCGTCTGTTCGGCGCCTTATTCTATGTATAACATCTGTTAGGAACACGGAAAATATATTTCAAAGGCCATTATTCTCATTAAACTTAACTTGGAGCCAAACTTTAATATCCTTGGCGGGTGCCCAGGAGAATGGTGAGTGCCCAGGAGAATGGCGGGTGCCCAGGAGAATGGCGAGTGCCATATTCGTCAGCTGGACGCGCTGATTGTATTTTATGAAAATAAAAAAGGTTTGATCAGATTCATTCACTAAGCCATCTCAGGCATCTATTGCCACCCAATGTTCATAGCAGAGCTGGGTTGTACTGTTGTTTTGTGAGCCACATTGAAGATGGTAGGGTGGTTTCAGCCCCGCCAGTGTGGCGGAGCCTGATGTGATAGCCAGCTAAAGCCAACAGTCTCAAACAAAATAGATCGACATCAGCAGCCATTGTCGCGGTAATAATTTTGATGGTGGTAGGGCTTTTGTGCAAAGTCCGTCTGGGTAAGTACTACCCTCTTGCTTTTGTCTGTCGTAAAGCAGCAGTGTTTGCACTGCTGTGTTTCGGTTTGAAGGGCAAGGGAGTCAGTTAAACTACTGGCACAAGAAACACATCATCTTAGTTATCAGGATGGGAAACGCGCTTTGCTGTCTTGATAGTAATAAGACAGTGGGCGCTATGGGCAGTGGTGACCACTTACCATGAGGCCCACAAGCTCGCTTGCTTACTTGTTAAATAAATAACAAAATACAGCAGACTCTCTATAGGCTCTCTCTCATCTAATGTTGGAATCGCCATGGAGATTTACGAAAGACAGTAATTACACCCACAAAAGGAGATAATTATACAATGGTCCATATCACCTCTAGTCGGCGTAAAAAAAAAAATAAGGGATCTACCTATAGTACCTGAGCTTAGCAAAATTCACCAACACACTGTCACTAACAACCATAGTACATCTCAGTGATCCCCAATTATAAGGTTTCTCTAAGCAATAAGTGCGCAATACGAGTAAGATATGTTGTTCGTACGTAATTATTGTAAATTTGTGTGCAATAAAGAGTTTCCATCTGTCTATCTACCGCTAAAAACGTAGAAGCAATGGTATATTGTCAAAGACAGGTCAAGCTTGACACTCGCAGTGCTATTCTAGCACGTACGTCTATAGAAATAAGAACGATAGTAAGTCCAATGTCTCAAGCTTGATGTGCTCTTGACTGTGCCACCTCCAAGATACCACGCATTTTTAGAAATTTGGGGGTTACCTGTCTAGCTGTGGTCTTACTATTGAGTTTTATGATGATGATTAATAAAAAGTCCCGCTGGTTTTCTTACCCATGTATGGTGGTATGGCTGAATTAACATTGAATTTAGGTAAGTAATAAGTGGTCAGTAGAAGTATATTGGTAACTGCATTCAAGTGTTTTAGTTATAAATACAACAGCCTCTGTGGTGTAGTGGTTAGAGGGCTCGGTTCTCGATCCGGAGGTTTTAGGTTCGATTCCCGGTGGGGATACTGTTAAACAATAATCCCTTTGTGCGACCTCCCCAGTTTGTTCAGGACATTGCAGGATGAATCACTTGAATGTCCGGAAAGTTTGATGATTCCGTGCTTCGGAAGGCACGTTTGGTCCCGACTATCGGGTATTGCCCGTGGTCCACCTGCACTACTATCTACGGATGCAGTCGTTAAGAGCCATGTCAGAGGCCTTTAGCGGTTCAACAACTCTGACGCCAAAGTAGGTGAGGTCGGTCATCGACCTTGCAACCCACACGATATGATGATGAGTTAATCTAAAAAACAAGGTTTACCAAAGTCTGTGAGTGTTAAGTGTCGTTAGACAGAAGCTATTATTACCTTAAAATCACAGTGAAACAGCAAGTATACCATTTTGAAGCTAAAATTCAACAATAACACTGCCCAAGTTTTTGATAAACAAAAACCGAAATATAAGACTTACCAAAGTCAGCGAGTGTTAATGTTTCGACAGATAGTGGCCATTATCACCTCACCATCGTGGTGAAAACGGCAAGCATATCATTTTGAAGCTGGAATTTCGCAATTTTTCTGCCCGGATTCAGGAATTGGCAGTTTCAAATTTTAAAATCGGCACTCACACATACACAGTAGCCAAATCTTTTGGCCAATCACCACAGAAAACGAAGTAAACACGAATTATGGAATCTACCGGCCGGTTTGCGCCGGCGCCGCAGTGACAGACTGAGGTCATCACCGACCGCTGTCAGTATGACAGTAACACAACGTTTCTTATTACGCATCAAGATCTCAAACGTCGACTACCTTCACACGAAAGTATCACTAACGTATGTTAGGTAGTTATTTAAGTAAGACAAAGTTGAAAGTTGTAAGTTGTAGTACAAAATCTCACAGCTCATTTACTCTGTGACTTATATCTGTATCCATAACTACTTAATAATTAAGTAAACGAACGTTATTGACTTTAGTTGAAATCTGTTTCTGTTTATTTTTTAAAATGACGTTGCAATAAAATCTAGTTATTCGTTGTTATATTGTAGCATTTTGTACCTACGTTGTTATAATTTTATTGTTGAATTTTGAGATTTTGTTTTATGAATTTCGGTTTTATCCAATTAATTTTTAATTCTATTGCATTTTTTTTTGTATTGACATAATTTATTTTTAATATTTTATATTACAATTTAAATTGTGATATTTTGCTAATCTTATTATTTAAGACAGATTGGTTAATTATAACTTTTATTAGTTTGTACGAAATTTTAAAAAATATGTCTTTCACGTCAATGTCGATTTGTCCCCACTGCCCTGGCTCCACTCGTCTATTTAAGCCTCGTGGTCTTAAAACACACATCGGGCGCATGCATAAGGGTATTGTACAGCCACCACACCCACCGCACGTACCTCAACGTGTGGCCATGGTGTCGCCTGGGCCCTCGCCTCAACAACCTCATCGTTACACTTTGGAGGATCTCGCGTCGCTCAGGAAAAGAACACCTATCCTGCGGCACATACCTAAGGGGGCGAGGAGTTCGGCGGCGGGTAAACTCTGCGAATTAATCACCAACTGCATTGCTACCAATGGTGTTGATGAGTGGTGTGCCCTTTTGACTTTTTCATATTGTGCCTTCAAAAGACCCAACAAGGAAGGTGCCGGTAATATGACGTCTAAAGTGAAGGCGAACATCAATTCCTTAGAATGTGGCACCCACGTTGATGTGACGGGGCCTGGATCTCGGTCACAATCCATTTTGAGGACCATCGAGAGCAAGGTTCATGAGGGTGACCTGAGGGGGGCTGTTCGGTTGTTGGTATCGGATGATACATTTACGCAGGGCCCTGAGGCGCTTGCCGCTTTACGCTTAAAACATCCGCCTCCCTCTCGCCCACTGTCTTTCCCGCCCGATCCGGATAGTTCCATTACGCCCCCTGTGGCGAAAGTAGAGGACGTTTCACTGGCCCTGGCGTCGTTTTATAGCGGCTCCGCCGCGGGCTTAGACGGGATAAGGCCGGGTCACTTAAAGGAGCTGACGTCTGGCTCAGCGGGTGACAATGGCCCGCGCCTTTTAGAATGTCTTACCCGTCTATGCAATTTTCTGCTCAGTGGACAGCTGAATAAGGAGGTCTGTCCTTATTTATATGGAGCCTCACTTTGTGCCCTATCTAAGAAGGACGGCGGGCTGCGGCCTATAGCCGTGGGTAGTACTTTTCGGCGGCTGACTGCCAAGGTTGCATGCCGGGCTGTAAGGGAGGAGTTGTCAGAACACCTGCAGCCGCACCAGCTGGGGTTCGGCACCCCCCTCGGATGCGAAGCAGCAATCCATGCTACACGTGCGTTTGCAATGGGTGCTGAAAACTCCGGTTGTGTCATAGTTAAGCTGGATATTAAGAACGCGTTTAACACACTGGAGAGGGACGTTCTACTGCACCAGGTTCGAGAAAAGATACCCTCTTTGTATCCCTTCCTGCATCAGGTTTACCTTGCTCCTTCCAACCTTTTCTTTGATGGCACTCAGATCTCGTCTCAAGTTGGGGTTCAACAGGGAGACCCACTTGGACCGCTTGTTTTCAGCCTCGCCATCCATGAGATGATTGTGGAATTAAAATCACCGCTCAACCTCTGGTACCTGGACGATGGTACTATTGGTGGTACACCAGAGCAAGTAAAGCAAGACATCGTTAATTTGGTGCCGCGTCTTAGAGAGGTGGGGCTGGAAATCAATGCGGCCAAGTGTGAGATTTTCCCTTGCAGTTCACAGGCCTCTTTAGAGTGCACTCATTTTCATTCTTTTCTTCCCGGCCTTAAGGAGTTATCTCCTGCATCTTTTTGCCTCTTGGGTTCGCCGATCTTCCCTGATGCAGTTCCGGAAGCTATATTGGATCGAAAGAGAACTCTCACCGCAGCGCGTGAACGTCTCCAACATCTACCAGCCCATGTTGCGCTTACACTCTTGCGCATGTGCTTCGCGGTGCCAAAAATAACTTATTTGTTGCGCACTGCACCAACTTGGCTGTATAGTCAAGAAGTCTCCTCCTTTGATGGCGAACTCAGATTGACGGTCGAGAGTATTCTTAATGTCGCCCTCAACTCCGATCAGTGGTGCCAAGCTGCTTTGCCCATCCGATATGGTGGTTTGGGAGTGAGGTGTGCACGGGATGTCGGCCTGCCAGCCTTCTTGGCGTCTGCGCATGGGGTAACGGGTTTGGTCACTTCTATTTTGTCTTCCAATGGTGATCAGGTCAGTATCCCTTTTGCCGCGGATGCCTTAACGGCTTGGTCGGCTTGCAATTCGGGCGCCGTTGCTCCCAAGATTCCGCGTGTGCAGCGTTCCTGGGATGATATCGGTGCCAAACTAATTCTCGACCGTCTTGCGGAGGGGGCCTCAGGTGCTGACTTGGCTAGAATCAAGGCGGTGTCACAGTCAGAATCCGGAGCGTGGTTGCAGGCGTTGCCATCACCTCACCTGGGCACGTTACTCGACGATAACTCTTTGCGGGTGGCCGTTGCTCTCCGCCTGGGCTGCGATGTTTGTGAGCCACATAAATGCATCTGCGGTTCCATGGTGGAGGCCAACGGTCACCATGCTATGAGTTGCTGTCGCTGCTCAGGGAGGTTTCCGCGTCACCACGCTCTCAATGACATCGTCAGGAGGGCACTGATTTCCGCGAGCGTCCCATGTGTCCTAGAACCTCCTGGCCTTAGTCGAACAGACGGTAAAAGGCCAGATGGGTTGACGTTGGTTCCTTGGGCGAAGGGGCGTTGCCTCCTTTGGGACGCTACGTGTGTCAGCACCTTCGCTCCTAGCCACTTAAGCCGTACGTCGTCGTCAGCTGGTGCAGCCGCCGAATTAGCCGCTCAAAAGAAAATGGAGAAATATGCAGCCCTCTTGCCGCAATATATATTTGTGCCGCTGGCAGTGGAGACGACAGGGTGTTGGGGCTCCGACGCAAAATGTTTTGTCGCCGAGATCGGCCGGCGACTTCGTGAAAAAGGGGGCGACTCCCGCTCAGGATCGTTCCTGATGCAAAGGTTAGCCGTCGCCATTCAGCGCGGCAATGCAGCTAGTGTAATGGGCACCTTTGCACCGGGAACGATCAGGGGCGGGTTATTCGATTAATTTTTGGACAATTATTTTTTATGCTATTTGTAATTTTTGCTGTTAATATTAAGGATATTCTATTAAAATGTAATTTGATCTAAATACAAGCTAAACAAGCGATGTATTTCTATTGACCCTTTTTTAATGATTCTATGTTAGTCGTAATAGCGTGCTGCGTGAGAACTCGTCAAATCCACACCTTAAGGCAACATTCGATTTCCTTGCACATCTAGCCATAATCATCATCATATCAGCCGAAAGACGTCCACCGCTGGACACAGGCCTCCCCTAAAGATCTCCATGACGACCGGTCCTGCGCTGCTCGCATCCAGCAGCGCGATGTATGAAAGAATATCGATATACCTCGATCTCGCATTGTATGAAAGAATATCGATATACCTTACCTTTAGAGATTGAACCTTTCTTTTGTATGTGATTTATTGTAGCTAACTTTATACCACGTTTGAGCTTTAGTAGGCTTACAACATTTTGTCGGACGTTTTTTTGACAAAAGTTCGCATCGGAATGGGTTCAAAAAAACATTTGTCACTTTGCGACGCATGTCCCTGTGGGGAAGTTTTTGGGATCAATCAATTTATTGACACATTCAAGGAGAATTACTTTTTATAACAATTTGGACAGAAACAAATTTGGACAGAAAATACTAAAGAACTTATTTATTAGTACTTTGGTAGGCCTAAAACTAACCCGTGTGGTGCCGGCAATGAATAGTACCAACCCTTACATACCCATGGGTGTCGTAAGAGGCGACTAAGGGTTATAAACTGGAGGATGGGCAGCAGCATCCTCCTTTGTATCTAACATCTCACTTACTGCGGTCACCTACAACCGGGGTCCATAGTGCCAGCCGTAACGCTAACAAGCGAGGTGACTATGGTACTTCCCCTCTACATTTTTCCAGAAAAAGCTAGAATTCTAGAGGGAGCTCCCTGTCCTGTAGTGGACGTTTCATGGGATGTTATGATGATGATGATGAAAAGCCTGACAATAGTGAAATTCAGGCTGGCCTCTGCCTTAACAATAAATATAAAAAAAATTGGGGGACACTTCACACTCGTCATCTGATCCGTCTATAGGTATTAGAGACTGACGTACATACTTAAATAGATAAATAACACAAATAGATAAATACCACCCAGACACAGAACAAACAGTTGTGTTCATCACACAAATGTTTGCGGGAATCGAACCCGTGGCCCACAGCGTGAAAGGCAAGATGCCAACCACACCAATGGGTCAGTCGAATGCTTGGACGAAACACCAAGGTCTAATGCCTGTATGATACCTATGTAACTATACAGGGTGTAAATTTAATTGCGTGCCATAGCTTAGGGGGTGTTTCAGTAACGATACGCAATTAAATCAACAGCCTGTATAGGTACACACCTATCAAAATTAGATTACCATTGGCTGACTGATTTTTGGGGTTCCGATACCAAAATGGTAAAAAAAGGAACCCCTATGGTGCCGCTTTGTCTGTCTGTCTGTCACACCTGTATATCTCAGCAACCACTCGTGCTATCGACTTGAAATTTGGAATAGTTTTAGAATATGGTTGCCCAACTTACGAGTAAATGTATATAAAAGAATTAAAAAAGATTTAGGATTATTAATGTAAAGGGGGGGGGGGGGCAAATTTTCAAATTGTAGTTACTAGGTTGTGTGGGGTATCATATGAAAGGGCTTTACTTTTACATTCAAAAATATATTTTTGTATTTTATTACGACTCTTAGTTTGAAGTTATGATGAAAAATGTAAAAAAAAATACCGTTCCCCCCTTATCTCCAAAGTTTGTGAAAAGAAAAGTATGAAAAGTATGAATTAATTACAGTCGATAGGAATTTATGTAAATATTACAGCAAAAATAAAACGATCTGTCTTACGAGTAGTTGCACAGTTTTTTATTAATCTGCAAAAAAACTTTACAAACAAATTTAGTTTTGCGGTCCTAAAAATGGACTTTATCGCTTCCAAAAATACTATAGGTATATCGGAACGCTTGGCGTGCGAGTCCAACTCGCACTTGACCGGTTTTTTTCTCCTAGATGGAGACGCGATTGGTGGGTATAATGTATGAGAAAAGTGTACAGAATGATGCTGTTAAATCCAGAAACATCCGAAAAGTTTAACTTCAGGTCCTGGTGGTCAGGTTTGGTGTACTGCCCGAAGAAATGGCAATGCTACTTTTCCGTTTCGGCTTACACTTTCATACTAATGCAAGGGTTATGCAAGCTGTCGGCGTAAAGTAGTTCTTTCTTCAACAATCGTCCAAAATTTGTCATTGTTCAAAATAACGCCTCTCCATCCTATTAGCCATCAATTCAGCTCGATCGCGATCATCCATCTCGGTCAAGCGCCCTTTGTTGACACCGTTCACATTTTTGACACCATTTTGTCGCTTGAACGTTTTAGTCATAGTGATTCAGCAAATTTCCCGAGTCATCAGGCGGCTTTAAACGGATCGTAGAGTCAGCATCGCAAGTAGACCAAATTCAGATTTTCACAATTTTTGAAGTGAAAACTTCTTTAGCGGCGCTTGGCACTTTTTTAATGGGTAAAATATGTTAAACTCGCATCAGATGTCACGTCAAATGTCGCGTCAGATGTCGCGTCAGATCCGTAGCCCAAGGAGGTTTTAACCCACGCTACGGCGAAGCGTAGTAAAACCTCCTTGTCGTAGCCTGATCGAAAAAGCGTCAACTGTCAACCGTATTGTTATTACAATACGGTTTTTTATTCAGTGACATCAAAGAAGTACGCGAGCAATGGCGCAATTGACCCTTACAAAAAGCATAATATTCAAAAATGCAAGTTTTCACTTCTGCCGGCACTTCCGGAGTGCAACCCGTCCCTTTTTAAAATTTTATTTTTCTAATTTTTGAAATCTGTATTTGTTCATCGACTTTAGTTCTGACCGTACTTAAATAATAAAAAAATAACAATGGGACATTTTACATAAGGTCATCTTATCTCAAACTAGACTAAGCTATGGGTATCAGAGACTGACGGACAGAAATAAATAGATAAATAACAGAACAAACACCTACGTACATGACACAAAATGTTTTCCTTGGGCGGGGATCAAACTCGCGACCATGCAGAAGGCAGAAGCATAACCAATCACACCACATTTTAAGTTGGTAGGGCTATTGTGCAAAGTCCCTCTGGGGAAGTACCTCCCTCTTGCTTTTTTCTGCTATGAAGCAGCAGTGTTTGCACTGCTGTGTTTCGGTTTGAATGGCAAGGGAGCCAGGGAAATTACTGGCATATGAAACATACCATCTTAGTTCTCAGGGTGGGTAACGCAATTTCACTAATAAGACAGAGGGTGTCATGGGCGGTGGTGACCACTTACCATCAGGTGGCCCACCTTCTCGTTTAGCCACTTGTGACATAAAAAAAACCAATAGGCCAGGCCAGGCGAAACCACTCAATTTTCGATGTGTAGATACGATACTACTTTGATACAGTCGAATTCATAACTTCGCTCTCTAACATAGAGTAGATTATTGGTTGGATACTTGGATGCAATTTAGCATCCAACGAATATCCTACTCTATCGTCAAGATACAAAGTTATGAATTTCCATGTTTCGAATTGTATCGCATCGATGTATCAAAAATTAAGAGTAGTCAGACGCAGTTCTGAGACACAGTTTTGAGAGACCTTTCGGAGCGTCTCATCGAGACCTCTGGCACAGATTAAATAATAGTAACCTCTGGCACAGATTAAATAGTAGTAAACTGACGTTTCCTCTGGCGACCGCAGGGCTGGCAGCTTCCTGGTCGCTGTACGGTCAACCGCTTGTCGGTAGAAACTTTTTCAACTCTATTACCACGCCATAAGGTCCAAAAGTGTTTCTACTGATATGCGTCCGTGTGTACAAAAAGGCAATGTTGCCAGTCTGCTTGGCACTATGTCTTGCGGAGACGCTCTTGAGGAAATATGTAATTTATAAATGTAGGTTTTGACTTAAATTATATTTTAATACTAGCTGTTGCCCGCGACTCCGTCCGCGTGGGTTTCAGAAAAAGTAGCTAATGACTTTTCCCATGGTTCAAACTATCTTCATACCAAGTTTATATTACAATCGGTTTATCGGATTAGTCATAAAAGCTTAACAGACAGACAGACAGTGCAGTTCTCGCCTTTATATTATTAGGTATACAGAGTACCGATAGTACGGATTTTTGTAAATTAAACACATCTTGTTTACGTGTGGACTGTTAGGTCGCCCACTATCCTCGTAAGTGTAAAATTATAGTCGAATTCAACGCGGACGAACTATGATACGGGTTTCGTTATATCTTATAGAATAGAATAGAATAGAATAGTTTTTATTGCTAGAACTGGTAATAAAATACAGATGGTATGTAGTAAGTATAGTTCAGAACAGCTCTTACCTTAGATCAGGCATGCAATCTTTTAAAAGATCTAATCGATTACACTATACAAATAAAATAACTTTAAATGTAGCTTAAGAAAAATTAACAAATAATTACAGCATAAGTAAATCAAAATTATATAACAACTAAATTAAAATTAAAATCATATGTCAATATACAAAACAAAGCCTAACTAAATCTGAGGCTCAGTCACTTTAGCTTCTGTGACAAGTGAAAAAAGAGCGGTACAAAGTCCAACGTGGCTTCACATGCTTTTAACTGTACATGTACCTGCATACAAAACTGTTGGACTACACTTCTGTACAATCGTTGCAACTTATTTCTCCCCTTCATCATCATCATCATGTATTTATTCATAAAACAGTATTACTGTGTGCGAATATTACAAGTATTTATAATTAGACTAATAACTAAACTCTTATTAAAAAACATCATTACAATTCAAAAAATCATTATCAAGTTAAATAAATAAAAATAAAAAAACACATCATTGAGAAATGAGAAATTATCATAGTTACAATATTTCAAATGGTACATTAAAAAGTCAAGTAAAAAAAAATGAAAAATTAAAATTGCTTTAAAATATCACACATCAATGTCAAATAAAAATTAAATTGGAAATAGAAATATCATAAATTAAAAGACAATTCCTAAAAAACAATGATTCACATCTCTCTTTATTTATTTAAGTGTTTTGTTTATAAGTACCTACTTCCTAAGTTTCCAAAACTTTAGAACTTTCATATATTTTTTTTACATTTGTTGCATTGCCATGCCGAAACAGGAATTTTTTATTATTGTTTTTTTTTAATAATAAAACTCAATCTATATTTTACCAATCTTTAGCTGTACCCACAACTTTTACACAAACAACTGGACCGGAACAAACGGAATTTTTAACAATGTATTGGGCTTTCTTCCGTACAATTATAAGCTTT
Organism: Athrips mouffetella; assembly: GCA_947532105.1. NCBI lineage: Eukaryota > Metazoa > Arthropoda > Insecta > Lepidoptera > Gelechiidae > Athrips > Athrips mouffetella. The sequence continues at coordinate 1,889,061 of OX383964.1, read as the reverse complement.
GTTTGATTTCAGCTCGGTTTCACAGCTTGAAACTTTGAACTCGCCCATTTTCTGTTTGAGTGAACCGATTGCAATAAAAGAAGTTCAAATATTGCACGAAAGCAACCCAAATACGTTATTGAAAACTCCGTTTTTGTCGTTCAAGTACTTTGTGAGTTATTGGTGTGGCCGCTTAAAATTTCGCGAACCTTCTGTGTGAATGAACCGTTTGCAATGGAATAAAGCTTATATGTTGCACAGAAAGAAGACCTACGCGTCATTGAAAACCTCGTTTGAACCAGTTCAGTAGGTGAGTTCTTGGTTCTGCAGCTTGAAACTTTGCGTATCTTCTGTCAGAGTGAACCTTTCGCAATGAAACTAAGCTTGTTTATTGCACAGGAGTAAGCCAAACGCGTTACTGAAAGCCACGTATGAATCTGCTCAAAAATTTGTGAGTTATTCATTAATTTATTTATTTATCAAGCAAACTTAACAGCATATAATTCATTAATACAATTCTTGCCTTAAATATTTATACAGCCTATAACAAAGTTTGTCACATTAAAATTTAAATTAATGGGCATACTACGTTAAGGTATGTGAATACTAAATAATACTCATTACAAATTATAATTTTTTATTAATAATTATTATTATTCGCGCCTTTGCTTGAAACTTTGCGTATTTTCTATCTGAGTGAACCGTTTTCAACTAACCTAAGCTTATATGTTGCACGAAAGTACCTAATCCAAGCACGTCATGGAAATGCCAATTGGAATCGGTACAGTTTTTTGTGAGCTATTGGCGCCGTCTATTGAAACTTCGGGCATTTCCTGTCTGAGTGAACCGTTTTCAATGAAAGTAAGCTAATACATTGCAAAGAATTAAGCTAAACACGTTATTGAAAAACCCGTTTAAATCCGTTTAGTAGTTGTTGAGTTATTGGGGCCGCCGCTTGAAACTTAGTGAATTTAATGTCTGAGTGAACCGTTTGCAATGAAACTAAGCATACATGTTGCATGGAGTAGCCAAATACGTTACTGAAAACCTCGTTTTAATCGGTTCAGTTGTTTGTGAGATATTGGCGCCTCCGCTGGGAATTTCGCGCACCTGTCTGAGTGTGCCGTTTTCAATGAAAGTAAGCTTATATGTTGCAAAGAAGTAAGCTTGACAGTTTATTGTAAACCCTGTTTGAATCCGTTCAATAGTTTGTAAGTTATTTGCGCCGCCGCATGAAACTTAGCGTACCTTCTGTCTGAGTGAACCGTTTGCAATGAAATTAACCTTTTATGTTGCACAAAACTAAGCCAAACTCGTAATTAAAAACTCACATTGAATCGGTTTGCGAGTAATGGTCGTACAGGCAATTTAATACTTCACATTGGTGTAGCTTCTGATTGAGTGAACCGATTTGAATGAAACATAGCCTATATGTTGCTCAGACCTAAGCTTAATCTATCTGCGAAAACTGCGAGAAAATCCGTTCAGTAGTTTCGGAGTTTATCGAAAACATAGAGACAGACAGACAAAAAGTTCAGAAAACATATTTTTGAGTTTTATTAGTCGTTTCTTATCGCTCACACTAATTTTTTTATAAATTTATCAAAAGTACAGACACGCGGTTTCTACTCTTTTATTATATGTATAGATATGTATAGATTGTAAAGGGTGTAAGGGACAGCCTTCAGTAAAGGGGCATAATCAGTCAACGACACTGAACAACTTTCAGTGAACAAAACTTTCAGGAAACGAAAATAAAAATCGGCTTCTTTTAAAAAGTTTACAATTTTGTATGGAGAGACGCGGATTTTTTTTTTCGTTTCCTAAAAGTTTCGTTCACTGAAATTTGTTCAGTGCCTATGACTGATCATGCCCCTTCAGAATTCGGAAGGCTGTCCCTAACAGCTTATATGTATATGTTTTGTAAATAATAAAGCTCTGCGACTAGAGAAGACACTCTGAGACGTTTCCGAGAGCGCTATTACTACTTAATTCATATTTATTAATGATGTCACTCTATTATGAATGCGACCCTAAGGGCAATAACGATGAATAACGACCAATCCTGACCTTTGTTTTAGATTATCCTCAAAGGGAATAATATCATCTTTTAGGGTCAAATAATAATAATAATTCATAGTTACAGAGTGTTAATTTATATTATCATAAGCAAATTTACATAAGTACAAACTTGATCAACCTTGATAATCAATGTAATGAAATTACCCGAGAGTAATGACTGTGTAAAGCAAACTTTATGTAAAGAAGCTTACTATCTGGGGGAACGGAGTCAAGACGAGCCCAAAGGAAGTAAGAAGGTTTTACCTACCTTTTATCGGATCGATTCGGAGTATTTTCGTTCCCTATGAGGGTTACATAAAATCGGATAATACTAGAGAGTCCATATTATAGATGATAAAAAAGAAATAGCAATCAAGCGCTAGTACCTCGCTGAACAAAGGAGGAGGAGGTAACAAATTTGAATTATCAACGTTATGAAATAAGTACTTAATCAAAACCTGAATTTCTATAAAATATCATAAATAAACAACGGAACACGCACTTGGCCGGATTTTTTTAGACTAAAGGCTTGTAGAATTAGGCCTTGCAGAGTTTACAGGACTTCTCGTAAGCTTAAAGGGAGACATCAGTCACTATATTGGAATAAAATTGTATGAAATAGGATAGGATTCGATAACTTTCTTTCAGTGAAAGCGTTATGTATGAGCCAATATTGTCTCGTAATTTTACATGAAATGTTTTTAGTGGTAAAGATTAGATGAAAACATCAATGACAAAGATATTTTGATCATACAACGAAAAGGAAATGAATGTTTGTATGAAAATTAGGGCATATTTTTAGTAGCCGTAAAAAATAAAAGAGAAATTTACATTACAAGTGTATGTGAAGCAAATTATTTTCTCGTTTGTATCACCTTATTTTCGTATTTCGTAATTGCCTTTCTAACATTTTTTGCTAAAGAATTTTTTAAACGTGTTATTTCAAGAGGCTTAAGTGTATTCAGCACTACAGACACATCCTATGTATTGAGCTGACACATGCGTGGGCCTGAAATGTGAAATGTTTGCAAAGAAAAAGGAAAAAATAATCTTCAGAACTGTTAGCGACAAGTATTCAAAAAATATAAGGCGTTGTGGCTTTCGAAATATTTATTTTCTAATTGAATCGAACAATATACATAAAAATGATATAGTAAATCACTAAATAATATTATAAATACGAAAATATGAATGATTGTAATAAATAAATAAATATATACTTATTGTTATTTTTATGGAAGAGCGGAGCCTCCTGTCACAGGCAATGCTTTAGCGACTTATTGTAAAATGTGTTTAAAAATCAATAAAATATTTTGTATTTTATTTTTGTATTTTTGATTGCCTGTTTGTTCCACTATCACGCCTAAACGACTGAACTGATTTCGATGAAATTTGGAAAATAGATAGATCAAGCACTGAACTATCACACAGGCTACAATTTATCCCGAAAATATGCATGGTTCTTGAAGGAGACACTAGGATGGCAACAAGTCTATATAAAGTGAGCGAAGCTGCAGGTAAGAGCTAGCTTTTTATCATACCAGTTTTAAATGCTTTTCTTCACTTTTGGAGCAGGGCTTTCCGTAAAGAACCACAAAACAGCAACTGTTTTTCCCGCATACATACATGCATACATACATACATACATACATACATACATACATACATACATACATACATACATACATACATACATACATACATACATACATACATAACATCACGCCTCTTTCCCGTCGGGGTAGGCAGAGACCACAGTCCTCCACCTGCTACGATCTTGACATACTTCCCTTGCTTCCTGTACTTTCATCAATCCTTTCATACATGCTCGTCGGTTTAGGGTACTTTTAACTTAGTAGTAGTAGTACTTCCCGTAGTAGTGAATAATAACGGGCAAAAAAGGAATGATAGCTTCGGGAAAACTATTGATGCATACCCTAGTCGCACGGGCTTTTTAGTGCTCTTTCATTTTAGAATAGTCAAGCGAACTGAAACACCAATGCCTTAAAGGAAATAAATCTTTTGCTTTCAATTCAGTTTCAGTTCAATACTCTCCAAAATTATTGCTTTTAATTCAAAACAATTTATCATCCTATTGCAAGAACTGCGTACGACAAAATCTCTTTCAAGATAAGTAAACGGTAAGCTGCCGTTATTCATAATCTAAGAGTAAACGTGAATCTAAGATTAATCTTAGAAAGGGTTACCTCTTTTGATAAATGTGGCTAAATTGTGTCCCTTTCCGGCAGTTTCATATTGACAACAGATTTTTTTCTTCAGATTTGTACATACTACTAGTTTATATTACTGTAAGCCTATCTATATCACATTGTGTGGGTTCTGAGATCGATGACCGACTTCATAAATCCTGGTGTCTGAGTGATGTGGTGCCGGCAAAGAATAGTAACAACCCATCTCTACCCGTGGGTGTCGTACCAGGGGATAGGCAGCAGCTAACTTCTGTGTATCGTATCATCTTAAATTATGCGGTCACCAAAAACCGCGGTCCATGGTGCCAGCCATAACGCTAACAAGCGTAGTGACTATGGTACTTCCCCTCCACATTGTTTCAGCCAAAGCTGGAATTTTGGACAGAGTTCCCTGTCCTGTAGTGGTCGTTTCATGGGATGTTATGGTGATGATGATGAGTTATTGAGCCGCCTAAGGACTTGGCGACGAATTTGACTGATTTACAATTTTAATTAATTTTAAACACCATGCTTTTTTATTTTTCACGCTGTTTTCTATACGCATGAATTGATTTCCATACTTTTCTGTTCTCAGTAATCCTCTTCACCTCCGCATGCGGCATGTCGCCGACCGTTTCATTTATTTGGTCTTTGAACATTATCCTTGGACTACCCCTTCCCTTCTACATTTCCTTCCATGATGTACAAACAAAACCAAAAAACCGGCCAAGTGTAAGTCGGGCTCTCGCCCGAGGGGCCAATATACCTAAGGTGTATTCGGCTAATTCCGAAAATCGGGTAATTCCAATAATGTCTATTTGCTTCCAAACGCGCCATTATTTTTTGTGCTGGTATACGTTACCTAGCGGCCAACTTAACCCGCTCCCCTGCTTTGGTTGATTCCGGTCGCTGAAAGCGAGAGTACGTTGTGGAGGCGCCATGACTGTCATCGACGCAATTTTCGCGCACTTTTTACGTTATCGGAATTACACCCCAGTCGACAATTTCTTTGTTTGGTAAGTTTTTAAACTGCACGTTTCCACATTTGATAGATTGTCGTTTTTTTGCATTGTGAATTAGATTCAGAACGCTTTACCTAAAGATTTTTAGTTATTTTCGTCTATAACCGACGAGGGTAATTCCGAAATTTCATAGTTAATGCCTACAAAATTCCTGACGGTTAATTCCGAATTACATTATCTTATAAATATGTTTATGTTACTCAACGACCAGCTACGATAAATATTTTTTGGGAGTGTAAACCCGAAAGAAAAAGCAATATTCTCCATATGGCACAATAAAATAAACACTACTTTTGAGTGGCATTCGGAACTATCCGCGTGTCATTCGGAATTGAACTCGTGCAATGAAATGAAAACCAAATTTTAAAACATTTTGATCTACTTACTGGGTAAATATTTGGAAACTATCTTCAAGTTGTGGTTTAGTTTACATATTCAAGTCAAGAACCCATTTATTATGAGTTTGATACTAAAAACTCAACCACGTTTTTATTAGTCAGTTATAATTTGTCACGCTGTCAATTTATCTAAAAACGTTTCGTAATTACCGGAATGCACTAACATTTTTGTAAGCAATAAAGTCCATTTTAAGGACCGCAAAACTAAATAAGTTTTCTTTGCAGATTTCTAAAAAACTGTGCTTTTTAGAAAAATCTTTTTATTTTCGGCTGTAATATTTACACAAACTTCTATCGACTGTAATTAATTCAGATTTTTTCTTTATCAAACTTCAGAGATAAGGGGGGAATAGTTTTTTTTTTTGTAATTTTTAATCACAACTTGAAAACTTAAGACTTGTAAAAAATGCATAATATATTTTAGAAAGTACAAGTAAAGCCCTTTCATATGATACCCCACTCGACTTAGTAACGACAATTTGAAATTTTGGGCCCCCCTATTTGAGCCCCCTCTACATTAATAATCATAAGTTTTTTTTAATTTCTTAATGTGCAATTAAGTTGGGCAACTATATTCTAAAACTTTTACAAATTTCAAGTCGATAGCATGAGTGGTTGCTGAGATATACAGGTGTAACAGACAGACAAAGTCGCATCATAAGGGTTCCGTTTTTTTTCCATTTTGGTATCGGAACCCTAAAAATGGTAAGAACTCTTTCTTATTACGCAACAAAAGTAATATAAAAATCTTTTCTCGATTATTATTTCAGCGACTCTTTGAATCCGATCCATCAAAAACACGATTTGCTCCATGAACAATGAGATCAAGTTCCTCAATTTGCCTATTTGAGGGTACTTGGAATTTGAGCCAACGAGGAGCGTATCGGGTTAAGTTTGTTTCTCAAGCAATTTGAACTTCCTTCCTTTGGTGAATTACAGTTTTGTGCAGACTAGCTCATATATAGGAAGTAAGGGACAGATTGGAAAATACTGAAAGGGCATGATCAGTCAACGTAACTGAACAACTTTATATGTAAATAAAACTTTCCGGAAAAGAAAAAAAAATCTACCACTCCATACAAAATTACAAACTTGATTGGACAGTTTGTATGTAGAGCCCGATATTTTTTTTCATTTCCGTATAGTATTATTTACTGAAAGTTGTTCAGATACGTTGACTGATTATGCCCTTTCAGTATTTGCCAACCTGTCCCTGTATTTTTTCAAATATTTGTTGGCTTTTTGAGTCACTACTGGCGAGGGGGTTAGTTGACGCTTACAAATGGAGCAAGTTAGGAAGTGAGCCAACACGGACATTTCTTGCATTAACTAGAACCCCTGAGATAGAGATTCTTCTTGCAGCAGCCATCCTTTTTTTTATAATAGGTTTTTACCTATGAAATTGCCGAAATTTTCTTACAGATTAATGAGATCATAATTCCTATAATACTAATGCAATTTTTTTCATTTGTCTTATATTTGAAAGTTGACTTCAAGGTTGTTAATTTACGCATAAAATAAAGTTTTTATTTTTAGTTTGATATATTAAATTGAAGGTTCGAAAATTGTTCGTCTTAATTGTCGTCCGATTTCATCATTAGATTTGTTATATTTTTTTACAGAATCAAATTTAAGCTCTCAATCAAGTTAGCTTAATGTCTTCCCAATAATGCTTAAAAAAATAAAAAAGATTGGATTTATAATTCCTAAGAAAAATGCAAAAATGTTAGTACTGAAAATTGAGTTTACCTAAAATTCGCCATACAAAACGGCAATTTCATAGGTAAAGACCTAATAATTGTCCTATTTTGATTCAGTGTAGTAGTTTTGGCAAAACTTTGAATGAATAATTGGCACTTTCCGTTTATGACTTTTGCGCAGGCGGGTAAATTTGACCAAGATCACGTTTTTGTTTTTCTTCTCAACCCTAACTCATATGGATTTTACAAAAGTATTCCTTATAATTTTGTGTGTTCATAAGATTATAGCCCCAAAACCTGTGCATCATAATTAGTAACAAGTACCTGGGCGACCGAGCTTTGCTCTGTATATTCTAACCAAAGCCCGCTAACAGATGGCACTGTACGGTACGGTCAACCGCATGTCGGTAGAAACTTTTTTATTACCTTGCTAAAAGTTTCAAAAGTGTTTCTATTGACGTGCTGTTGAGTGTACATGAAACGCACTATTTTTAAGAAATTCTCAAAAAAACGGAGAAAACGAATTTTTCCAAACATGAGACCTTTTTCCATACAAATATTATTTATATTCTTTTGTATTGTAAACTTTTGTATTTTACTCGAATGTAGGTCATTCGAGTAAAATACAAAAGTTTGGCTCGAAGTAAAAAACAAACATTATCATCACTCCTTTTCGTATGGTCTGAACTAGTCAGTCTAGTAGAGGTTATAATGAGAGAAATGCTTTGAAAATATATTAAATACAATTCATTCAATAAGCGTGCCTTGTTTCAAGATTATGAATTAATTTCTGCTTTCCAGACGAACACCCTCAAGCTTGAAATAAATTGCAATAAGAAAGGGTCTGGATCGTTAGGCAGTTAAAAGAATCGTTATTTTTTTATCTTTCATGTTAAATATCGCCTCAATAATTCGTGTAGTAAATGAAAACGCATAAAAAATGAAACACAAAGAAGATTTCTGTACTGTACAAATGAAATTAGCAACGTTTACAATGGTCTACGTTGATTAATGTATATTGACAAAGTTATTCAGTTACACAAGATGTTAGGTAAAACACATGTTCTAACGATGAAACTGAACAATTTTGCTCTAGGAACATCATCATAATCATATATCATCATAACATCCCATGAAATGTCTACTACAGGACAGGGAGCTCCCTCTAGAATTCTAGCTTTTGCTGGAAAAATGTAGAGGGGAAGTACCATATTCACCTCGCTTGTTAGGTTAGGTGACCATAGTAAGTAAGATGGTATGATACACAGGAGGATGCTGCTGCCCATCCTCCAGTTTATAACCCTTAGTCGCCTCTTACAACACCCACGGGTATGTATGGGTTGTTACTATTCTTTGTCGGCGTCACACAGGACAGGAACATACCTATATGAAATTAGTAGTATTTTCTGTTTATTTTTTAGTTGTTGTATGTTTCCAAAATAAACGTTTTTTCTTTCTTTCTTTCAAACAGCCCAGAACACTCATGAATTGTTTTCGTGTAGTTAGCGAGACTAATTGGGTTGTGTTCCACTCGTCCCAGCTAATGTAATCATGGATGTTGCACTCTCTCTCTTCTAACATTTACAACAGATATCAGATTTTGTGGAACAGCTTTCCTGGTCTAGTGGTTAGAGCATTCGGCTCTCAAACCGGAGTTTCAGGGTTCTATTTCTGGTGGGGATTCAGTCAAACAAGTCACTATAAATAAAAAATCCATTTATTTCAGACAAAAATAGTCCATAATGTCAAAATTACATGAAATTTTAAATTCAATTACATTACATTTATTAGAAAAATGTAGAGGGGAAGTACGGTCAACCGCTTGTCGGTAGAAACTTTTTCAACTCTATTGCCACGCCATAAGGTCCAAAAGTGTTTCTACTGATGTGCGGCCGTGTGTACTGTAGTGATCCTCCTCGAAAGCCTTCTTTTAGCAGAGCTGGCTGGCGAGTATTTCTGAAATTGAATTTGATTTCGAATAATGACGTCACGTTCTGAAAACAGTCACCAGTCAACTCCTGCCCACGGCTGGGTACGGACGTTGCTATTAGCTTTCTATATAAAAAAAGAATATAAAACATAAATGCGAACCCATTGCGTTTAAATTAACCCCGGTCCTCGTGGTCGCTATAATGGTGGAGGCGCCGTCGTGCCCCTTATGCCATTTTATGTAAAGTTTTACAGTTGCGCGTCTCGACAAACCAGTCCTGAATGGGGGAAGAGGATCATAGTGAAGAAGATGATGCCATATGATGACCACGACGCGTCATACTTTATGAGTGCCAATTTTTATGGACACGGCACGCATAACACGTGCCGTACAACTGTAAGCTATTTTTGTATTGTCTAAAGCAGAGAATCACCCTCATCAAAGTTTTTTCATATTGTTTGTCATGCTTGAATTGCTTACAAACGTACCAATTTCGTAATAATTTGTGTTTGCAAGTCTCCAAGGCGACGGATGGCGACAGAGAAACTGCGCATGTCTTTTGGATGACAATCTGACAAAGATGTCATTTCATATTTTGTTTGTTGTGAGGGTCACGGCCTTATGACCCTGCGATGGGAGTCGAACCCATGTATAAATCGAAATGTATTATCTCGATTTGTTAGTCTTAAATTTTGTTGATCGTCTTTTATTGGACCGATTGATAAAATAATACTTCACAGTTTTGTCTAGCCAAACACTGTGCTGTGCAATACTAATAAAATGACAAATTTATTTGTAAATGGCAACGTTTTAGAATAGCTCGGCTTATTAAGTTAGGCAAGAGTAGATGCTTACTTTTGTGCTTGAAAGGCCTGGAATTATTACAAGTTAGGGAGTAGGTAATATTTTGAAAGAAACAATGAGTTATGTGGTAACAAACGATAAGTATTTTATTTACCACATAAAGCGCCTGCATGTTTATATTTACTCAAAACCAACGAATCCGATACAATATATCATTGTATTAAGGAATAGATAAAGTAAGGCGGGAAAATTACAAGTAATTGAATTTAATATAATATCGATATTCGTTGGATCTTGTTCGCAAAATTAAGCCCAAATTGCAGGAAGTGGAAAGGAACAAGGAAGTAAAACCACTTTGGCGTATTGACAATAGGCAGTGACATGAAATATAGGTACAATTAAATCATTACAATTATCGCTTACTTTTATTGTGGCCACAATAACACCTTAAGTTTACCCTCTCAGATTACGGTTGACACTAGGTTCGACATTGCAATTTATATCAAATGGCGCAAAATATACTAGTCAATCTAATCTCAAATGGCAAACGGTAAATTATATCTATAATTAACAAAATAACATGTTGGTATGCTTATCTGTGAACTAGTCGAATCCACATTTGTACGATGGGGACTTATTTTCCTATATTACACTGGCTCTATATCGTGCCTTTTTGCACATCAATCACAAGCACTTCACTCACTACCCCTCTCGTGAGAGGATCCACACCGAATGACCCGCTGGCCCTCTATACTTCGCCAACGCCGCTGGCGCGAGCGACGCCTTTCCCTTCGTAACGTCATTGGCCCTCCATGCCAAGACACGCGCTTCCTTTATTGGTTGAAAACCCAAATGCGCTGCATTTACGCGCCAAAACTGCCTGACCTGAAACTGTTAGAGTGTGTGTTTAAATGTTCCTATACAGTAGCAAACAGATGCGCTTTAAGTCTTAGACCTAAGGCTCTGTTTTGCTAAACAAGATAGTGGCACTTACGCCTTTTTTTATTATATTTGCAATCCAAAGTCAATCCGAACGTTTACCGCGCTCCTTAAAAATATGGTTGGGATGTTATTTTTATTAGCGGCAGGCTTGTCCCATTACATCCCTCTCCCTGTAGATAGTTAGAGAACCTGTTCTTCTAGCTCTCTACACAAATAATAATTTCATAATACTTGCTTCAATCTTACCTTATCACCAACAAACGCAACACCCTACGTTACTTAACCTTCAGCTAATTTATTCTCCTAACTTCTCTAACAACCTATAACCCTAATCATATCACCTACTTCACCCTAAGACCTATCTATTTATTACAATCTCCTACCTTTCTTGTATACAAATCTATCTGCGTACACATAACCTTATCTTTTTACTATAAATATACACGCCTACATAATATAACCATATCCGCAAATATATCTACCTAGCTAACCTAATTACCTAACTCAACGAACATAAATCCTGCCAATACTACACAGCCAACTATGTGCATACAATGCCTATCTATATGTACCCAACCCTTACATAACCTAAGGGTTCGTATATAAATCCTCTATCTGTCTCAACCCTACCTGCTCATGTACTATGTAACTAGCTTCCTTAGCACTGTCATAAATGTGGGCGTTACCTTTTGTATTGACGCCCCCTTCTCATTCAAACTTACACAGAGTAAATGGTAACTAACCTGTTACCTGATTAAATGGTTACTCTCATTGGTCATAACGACTTTTGAGTCCTTCCCTTTTCACCAGAGTATGAGTGCAGCTATGTATTTATCTGTACATTATATAATAACTGTATGTGAGTTTCAGCCCGACTATGAGCAGTCATAACAATGAGCTGCTAGCCATTTTATCTACCTTTTATTTGTTAAAGATTTCGGCAGCACATCTCGTCTTTGTTAGACAAAATGGCCTACATTGAGATAAGGTAGGCGATATGCGATGTCAACAAAGTTAATTTTATCGCTTAATCGTTATGACAGCTACTTGTGACATGATATGTTTTTTTATTATTTAATATTCATGTAAATTATATTCATTGTTATTGCCACGTTCTATTTCTGATAATTAATCTCTGATTTAATTAAAATTATAATAATATAGTTATTAGTAACTTAGTAATAATAATTTTTGTGCCCTTCTGGGTCTACATGTGTAATGATTACACCTTGAATGACCATGTGGAAAGCAATAAATCATCTTATCTTAATTTAACAGGGCTTTGCTTGGCATTATTTTGAGACGCTTTATGTTCTCATGACTTGAACATGAACTATAGTTCTATCTATCTAAAATATGACAAAATAATCTAGATCCCACTAAATTTTTTTTTTTTTTGGTTGCGGACCTATGACAATCATAATCTTTGATCTTGTCTTTGTCTTCTCAAGGTAAAGTAAATCAACATATATTTAATTTTATACGAAAATGTAATCAAACCTGATTTTTTTTTCTCAACCTTATCTCTATCGTTTTCCTTTCACATTTTACTGCTGGCCAAATCTACCTAAATCGTGTCGCACTTCCTTTCACTATCACTGGAATCAATTTTCAATTTCAGAATTGACAAGATATATATTTTTTTAAATTGCTATACATATTATTTCGCAGTACACTTATTATATGAAACTTTATCCAAATTCAAAATTAATATCCATTTTAGTTTCTTAATTATAACAATATTCATTCATAATTTTGACTTTGAAAAGCTTTACATTCTTAAACAACAAAAGCCTTCAATAATCTTATTGCTCATTTGCGGCAAATAACGGACCCGTGTGGTTCCGGCAGCGAATAATACCAACTCATCTCTTGCCATGGGTGTCGCAAAAGACGACTAAGGGCTTATGAACAGAAGGACAGGCAGCAGCCTGTTTTTTTTTTTTTTTTTTTTTCCTTTGTATCGTACCATCTTACATACTGCGGTCATCAATAACAGCGGTCACCCGCCGCAACGCTTACAAGTGTGGTGACCATGGTAAATCTCCTCCTAAGTACCTCTTGTTTTTGCTGGGGTTCTGAAGGTAGCTCCTTGTACTGAAGTGGGCGTTTCATGGAATATTACGATCGATCATTTCATAACCAGAATCAATTATAGTAGTCCACTCCTGAGCTAAGTAATATACCTATCGATATTCCACTCGCTTCTACAAGCTCGACATTATCTAATTTTATAATAAAATTATACCAGTTCAGTAATTTTTGAACCACGAAGTTCTTGTTTTTAAGACTTCAATTTTTTCATTTCAATAGCATACAACCATAAAATATACTCTTGTAGCTACCTGCCTTATCTAGCGGTTAACTACTGCCATTGGCTGTCATTAGTACAGCCCGGATTGCCAACATCTAGCCATTCTCTTGTGTACCTCTTTAGGGTTCCGTATCGCATTATAAACGACATACATACATACATAACATCACGCCTTGTTCCCATCAGGGTAGGCAGAGACCACAGTTCTCCACGAAATACAGGATAACTTGATACTTATCTGCCAACAGCTAATCTTTTAGCTTTAACCTTGTACTAAGATATATCCACTTATACTAAAGAGAAAAATTATATTACCTATCACCCTCATGACCTACCTCGTTACTTATTCGCTCCTTATGCCTAAATACTAGTTAATATGAATTATTGCCATACTGCCATGAAAGTTGTGGCTTTTAAATCAAGCTTCGTTTTTAAAATCTCATTTATCAGTTAATTTAACCTTTACTGACTTATCATTATAAACATTTAATGATATGCAACCTCCTCTGAAATGCGACTCGTTCTTAACCTTTGTAAAGGACTCAAGCTTCGGACTCGAACCGTAACCGAAGTCATAACAAATCGCTAGTTAATTTTATCAGCCGCTAGAATTTTTACAAACAATCATAAAGTTCTCTTTGTTTATTATCTTTCGGTAAAGTTTATTACTAACGTCCGACTGCATGCTATGTAGCTATTGTTTAAAGACCGTCGGCTTTCTAAATAACTCAATACACTGGGAATACCATTATTCTTGCCAGTTTCAAGAACAATCAACAAAAAATTAAAGCTTACAATATTCAAAAGTCCTATTCGGTACATGTGTCTCTTTGTTAAACCGTGGCCTTTCTTGAGTTATCTACTACCTACTCGGACCCTTGCCGTCATAAAACTTTCTTTTGTTTCGACCGGTTTAAGAAACAAACTGCATTCTTTATCGCAGTTTTAAAATTATTCTTAAACTCACTAAATATTACCTCGCCCACTATTCCAAGCATTCTTAGCCTATAGACGAATACTTTCCTTTTCGTGCTTCGGAAGGCACATTACCTAAATTAACGATCTCAGACTTTAGTCTTGGCTTGAAAACTCATAACATCTAAGTCATTTCAGCTAAACCTTAATAAGCCACTACCGACCTTTATTAACCTAAGTGACAACTGACATACCTACCTAATATATATGCTTTGAGAAATTACTTAACGTTTTATAAGCTCGTATCGTTGTTCTGAATACGCTTTACACCCTTTACCTACCTACTTTATAACATACACTTACAATACCTTATCTATAAAATCTAGCGTAGCTTGAAGACCTGAGTGATTACTCGTTGTTATTTATCGCTGTGCATAACAACTGTAAGTTTATATTTGGTACTACTTTGATAATGCCCTTTTTATAGTCCTTATCTATTGTTAAGTCATCTGAACTTAACGCAGTAGTAATCCCTTAGTTTGTTTTTTTTTCGCAATAACCATACCATAGCATATCAAAAGCTTTCAGAATAATCGATTCAAGTAGTTTTTGATTAAAGTTTATACAACTTTGAGATCATGAGAGAATCGAACCCTCTATGTTTAAACCAATAAAATTATGGATATGGACGCATTTAGATTTGTGGACAGTGCTTACACACTTACTAGCGCTACCATACTGCGAGCCCTTTTTATGCTATCCTAGGTTTAGTACTATTGTACCTCATAGTCTAGTAGGCCTCATTGTCTCATGGCCTTTTCATAGAACTTGAAACAATACCTATTTGGAACCTCTGGTTATTTATACCTACTTACCTTTTCGGTTCTATCGAAATATTAAACCTAGCCTAACCTTAACGATATTACCTACCTAACTACTAGCCTAACTGTATATAACTTAAGCTGTGTATTTTTTTTTGTCTCTCTTCTCTAACTTGCTATCATATAACCCGGAATTTAAATTATGTAAACTTTATACCCGCTGTAGCTCTTTCAAAACCTTAATGTCTTTACCTATCGTTATACTGACACTAATTTATTTTTATAAATACTGACTGCTGTTTTGTATCTCTATGTATGTGACCAAATAAAGCGATCCGATTAATACTACATTATTTTGGGGTGAATCGACTGTAGCTGTCTCGTTTAGGTATAAGTTTTTGTATTAATGATTGGATTCTATTGTCTTCTTAAGACTAGGTCAAATCTGACTTCCACCCAGATGATTCAATTGGTATCTCTAACACACCAGCGGCTCCTAGCACTAGTGGTGGCAGACTGCGATTGCCAATCAAATGTTGATTTGTTTACCGCGAAACTTCCTCCCATGGGGAGCTGCGAAGTAATCGTGGTCATATTCGAATGGAGTCCCTAACACACACACGCAAGTGGCTCGTGGCACTGGTGGTGGCAGGCTGCGACTTTCAATCGAACGTGGATGTAATTATTATTGTGCAACCAGCGTCCCGGTGCATTTGATTGTTTGTATATTTGTACAATACCATATAGGTATATTTTCAAGTCAGATCTGACATTGTCTTTATTAACTTTTCAATATTATGAAATAATTGATAAGCGTGATCTAAAAGATTCAACGCTTCTCATACCAAAATTTAACTGCATACAGTCGTTCACTTAAAAGCCTTTCAGTACTCAAGTCTTTTGTCATTAATTTAATGATAATAACACCTCAAGACTACAAATACTTCTTTCAACGCTTTGACTTCCCATGAACTATTTCAGGCAATGCCTAAACCATAGTTACCTCGATTCATCTATCAGCAATCTCTAGAGAAATCTACTAAAATGCAATGTGCCTTTTGTCCGATATGATGATGAATGATGAATCTAAACTAAAGCTATCAAAATGCAATATGCGTTTTGTCTGATATGATGATGAATAATTTCTTTAAGCTTTCGATGTCTTTAATCCAATCTGATTTTTAAGTCTAACAGGATATGACCCTTTATTAATATAATTATTTATTCATCTATTTATTATATTTGCTAATTTATTTAAGGGTTCCTAAGATGTGTTCAGTTCATTTGATCGTTATTTGGTAACCCATTTTATTTTAATATGACATGTTGTAATGACTTAGACAGGTATGTCAGAGTAAATAAAATCCATTATTCATTAATAAAACAACTAACATGAAAGTGTCAGTACTTTTAAAATTAGTCGCAATCAGCTATTGTTCACTCTTAGCTCGAATGTGCGCTTCATTTATTTAGCATTTTACAACAAAAGAGAAGTAACGGAATATTCTTCATCGCCCATACCCAAGCCCTGTTAGAACGGGCTACCTGCTCGCTTTAAGGTTGGCAAGGCATCCTTTTGTTTGATGAGTAATATGCAACATTTTTACCAAATCATGGATCAACTTTAGAATGTTTATTTATGTATTTATTTTTCTTGTAATAAATTCATTCCGAACCAAGGCTTGCTCTACTTTCATTATATTCTGCATGTTATTACGGTAAATGAGTATTCTGTAAATAATCTACATTAAACAAATTAATTTGAATCAAAATTTTGTTGTGCGAATTTTTATGATTTCGGATTGGACGTTGGATTGCAATTTAAAACCTGAAAATAGCACACAGTAATATCTCATGCAACAGTATAAGTAAAAGGTGTTTAAAATGGCCATAATAATAACTGTTCTGGAAATGTCATTTGCTATACCAGTATTTCCTCAACAAATTACCTCTCCCAGATATTTAAATTAAATAAGCATCTTTTTATTATTATTTTAAATGCCTTTCTTTGAGTTGAGATTTGTTTTTACAATAGTTTATATTTTAAGCTTCCTCTCCCAGATGTTTTGGACTAAACAAGCACCTTAAATATTTTATCTATAAAAGTTTACGTTGTGTTATTTATTTTAAGTTCTTTCTAGCCGTGTACTACCTACTGCGTAGACATGAAATCTAGATCTTGGCTTCACGGCGACCAGATGTGAGGGTCACGGCCTTATGACCCTGCGATGGGAGTCGAACCCATGTATAAATCGAAATGTATTATCTCGATTTGTTAGTCTTAAATTTTGTTGATCGTCTTTTATTGGACCGATTGATAAAATAATACTTCACAGTTTTGTCTAGCCAAACACTGTGCTGTGCAATACTAATAAAATGACAAATTTATTTGTAAATGGCAACGTTTTAGAATAGCTTGGCTTATTAAGTTAGGCAAGAGTAGATGCTTACTTTTGTGCTTGAAAGGCCTGGAATTATTACAAGTTAGGGAGTAGGTAATATTTTGAAAGAAACAATGAGTTTTGTGGTAACAAACGATAAGTATTTTATTTACCACATAAAGCGCCTGCATGTTTATATTTACTCAAAACCAACGAATCCGATACAATATATCATTGTATTAAGGAATAGATAAAGTAAGGCGGGAAAATTACAAGTAATTGAATTTAATATAATATCGATATTCGTTGGATCTTGTTCGCAAAATTAAGCCCAAATTGCAGGAAGTGGAAAGGAACAAGGAAGTAAAACCACTTTGGCGTATTGACAATAGGCAGTGACATGAAATATAGGTACAATTAAATCATTACAATTATCGCTTACTTTTATTGTGGCCACAATAACACCTTAAGTTTACCCTCTCAGATTACGGTTGACACTAGGTTCGACATTGCAATTTATATCAAATGGCGCAAAATATACTAGTCAATCTAATCTCAAATGGCAAACGGTAAATTATATCTATAATTAACAAAATAACATGTTGGTATGCTTATCTGTGAACTAGTCGAATCCACATTTGTACGATGGGGACTTATTTTCCTATATTACACTGGCTCTATATCGTGCCTTTTTGCACATCAATCACAAGCACTTCACTCACTACCCCTCTCGTGAGAGGATCCACACCGAATGACCCGCTGGCCCTCTATACTTCGCCAACGCCGCTGGCGCGAGCGACGCCTTTCCCTTCGTAACGTCATTGGCCCTCCATGCCAAGACACGCGCTTCCTTTATTGGTTGAAAACCCAAATGCGCTGCATTTACGCGCCAAAACTGCCTGACCTGAAACTGTTAGAGTGTGTGTTTAAATGTTCCTATACAGTAGCAAACAGATGCGCTTTAAGTCTTAGACCTAAGGCTCTGTTTTGCTAAACAAGATAGTGGCACTTACGCCTTTTTAGGGTTCCGATACCAAAATGGTAAAAAAAAGGAACCCTTATGTTTTATTATATTTGCAATCCAAAGTCAATCCGAACGTTTACCGCGCTCCTTAAAAATATGGTTGGGATGTTATTTTTATTAGCGGCAGGCTTGTCCCATTACATTGTTTATAGTATTTGTTCATATTGCGTAGATTATATTACGTGTACAATATTATTCCTATAATCACGAAATATTGTCCTATAAAAAAATATAGATAAGCTTGTAACTGAACCTATAACCTTACTTAATAGAATAAGTATTTTCTATTCAGACAAATACTGAGATATTCGTTAGAAGGTTTTAATTTAGCCAAAACACAAGTGTTCCAGCAGCGCAGTCCCTTGAACTGACACAATAAGATCATAGCGAGTTTCTTTCACAAGATCTTTTCTCAAATTTCTATATCATTATCTATTCCGCACGGAATTAGAGAGATATCCACCGAGTATGACAGTTTTATGTCCGAAGACAAAGCAAATTCGTTAAGCTTGGGCACACCAATACAATTGATGTGCTTACACTTAATTTTTAAATGATCTATTTACTTGGTCCTTTGATCCCGACAAATCCGCTTTTAAACGTAATCAATCTGGGTGTCCAAGTAGATCAACATCGTTACAACTCCGGAGAAAGCTGAAAATTAAAATACATTGAATGTTTTATTTAGGCCTTTAAACATTAAATTTTTGATCGACTTGTGGTAGGACTTACTACATGTGAATAGTAGCCCAAACTCTTTTTGAGGATCATGTTGTTGCCATCAAAAGGATTCATAACAAGTAGGTAACCTTTATATTATCTATCGCTTCCCTTTTTAAGTGCTTATCACTGCCCCTTCAGTGCAATTGTAGCCATCAAAAGGATTCAACCTAGTAACTCTTTAATTATCTATCGCTTCACTTTTTAAGTGATTATCACTGCCCCTTCAGTGTAACCTATTTATGTTTTAGGCAAGGCTATAAACGGCACACCCCATTCCCTTTTCATCTTAAGCCCTGCCTATGCGAGGCCTAAGATGATAGCTCTCCCGTTTTCTATTCTTTATCTTAAAATAAAATAAAAAAATAAAAAAAAGGGTGGGAGAGATGGTCCGCTCCACCACTCGCGGCCCACGATGAGCACCTACCAACACACCAACGTGCGCAATGTGCTCCCCCCAACGGGGAAAGGGTATGCCGGCTTAGCCAGTCTTTTGATTTGGGCCGAAGCCCGTGCCGAAGCACCGTTGGAGCCGAAGCCCATTGTTGGAGCCGAAGCCCATTGTTGGAGCCGAAGCCCATTGTTGGAGCCGAAGCCCATTGTTGGTGAAAGGCCGAAGCCAGGGTTAGGCAAAAGCCTAATGTGATTCCAGCGGTGGACGAGGATTTCTCCAAGTCGGAACCAACAGCCGACCGAAATCGAGGCTGCGGCCCCAAAGTGACAATTTAATGAATTAAAAAGGTGGCCGAAGCCAAATATTGACCTCCATGGCGAAAACAGAAACATAAGAAGATCTATCGAAACAACTTACGTCTGTGTCGTCTTTTATTTTGAGTCCCGTAGGACAGACGAGGATTTCTCCAAGTCAGGACCAACAGCCGACCGAAATCGAGGCTGCGGCCCAAAAGTGTCAGTTTAATAAATAAAAAGGTGGCCGAAGCCAAATATTGACCGAGTTCTGTAGAACAATCATGTCCCTCAGAGAGTCTCCATAATCTGCATGAACTTTTATAGCATAACTGCTATTACTCCTCATTTATTTCTGCTCTACACGTCTAGCGCGTATTTGTATGATAGAATGATTTATTCAGTATAGTCTTGGCAACCCACTTTTGCCATAAGACATATGAGGCGTTATTCCCATCGTTTATTTGGGGTTTTCATTCGTGGTTTTATAACTGTCATACTTGTGCTCTGCAGAAATATGAAAACTCTCTGTCCAACATAAGAAGTTCCAGACTCTTAGTACATGCTAGTACGTTTACTAACATGGCTTTGGGTACAACTCCGAAAAGCCATCACCAAAGGCTTTAATAGCGTTCGCAAACTTGTCTTCAACGATCATCAAAGATAACTTGTATGAATTCATTTCACCTCTCGCAAGAAGCGCAATTTAGCATTTTGTTGCTGTTCATATTTCTATGAGCGACGTACACAACCAAGATCTACATCCATCGACGTGACTTTAGCCAATATTGAAAACGCCAACCAAAGTCCTTATCTATAAATGTAGGCCCTAGTCAATATCCATCTGCTCTGCACTACTTAGCACATTTGCTCAATGCACGAATCGCAAGATTGTTATTTTAAATCACAAGGTAGCGCCTAGACAAATATTGAAGGCAAATTCAAGCTACTTGCTTTTATGTGTCATTTAAAAATAGTGATTGATACATCGGAGACATACTTTTAGACATTTCCAATGACGAAACCAACATATCATCACCGTAGCCGTACTGTTCATAGCACTCAGGATACGGACTTTTATCATTCTACGCACTATTAGCTGAACAGTGTTAGGCAAGATAGTTGTGTAATTCAGACAAGCAGCTCATGATAGCGAACTCCAGGCGCGCCGCTTCAAGAAGCTCTCGTCGTACAAAACACAAAGAGACTGTAAGCTTGTCATCGTCGAAAGTGCCGCAACTGCCAAGCAAGCATCGATTCGTGTACCGGATTTTCACGTCTCGCTAACACAATCTCTGCTTTACTCAGAACAGTACCACATTCCTTCAATAACATCGCAAACATCTCCCAACTTGCCCCGATCATTTATATTTTTCGTCAGAAATATAAGAAAACCCAAACTTTTTGAGTTTTCCATCATGCCATGCACTACCAATCACCATGCAGACGGGTTCGATAAGTATTTGTTTCATGTTATACTTTTCAGTGTTTCGAACAGGGGCCTAAGCGTCTGCCTACATATTATACGAAATGCCTTTCGTATTAATTAAGTCTCATATTATCACATTTCATGTGATTAATCCATTTGCCAATATTTCTTGGATTCGGTCCGCCGCCTGCTCGGCGACCGTCTTCCCCATAAGTATACTTCGTAATATAAAACGACAGATCGCGCAGTTGTACACGGATTCTACCGCGTAGTTTCCCGCCAAAACGGCTTCGATAGCCCGTTTTCGTATGAATATTTCAATACAGGCAGATTTTTGTTCTAAATTGACGCTTGATGGAAAGATATTCCTATAAACCATTGTAAATACTACTTTTAACTGCTTTAAGTAATGTTTTTATATGATTACATATCCTTTAACCTATCTTAATGTCCATTTTCATTAACTTTGTAGTATTTCTCAACTTTTATGCGTTTCTAAGATATTTTTCAGCTCCCAGCCAGCTGTTTAATGGTTTTTTAGGTATCTTAACTTGTACCTAGGGTCCTAGTGTTACAACCAGCCCCCAAAATTCTCTGTAATTCATGGAAGAGAATTTTTGAAAACTATATAAATTCAAGCTTAGATATAATGTTAAAAAAAAAAAAAAACCGTTTCCCTATTATCCCATTCTTTATGGAAACCATTTTAAATCCTTAAATGAAAAAAAAAAAAAAATCTTTTAACCTAAAATGAAAGTCCAACATTATAATACAATATTTACTTTTCCTACTTTCATTTGTATACATCATTAATGTCTTACGATTGTGACGTTTGACCCTATCATGAGAACGGCCACCAACCTCCCCTACAACCACATCTATCATTCATAGCTTTTAAAATGTGAAATCGTGTGAAAAAATTTTTCCTTTTTCACTACTCGAATATTATTGCATACTTCATAATTTTGAAATTGCACTTATTAATACTTAACCATCTTTAATGGATGTGGTTGTGCCACTCCCCGAACCTCGCTACTACTTCCCGTGTTTTCATCGTTTATTTTATTAAAAAATATATTTTTAAATCGCTTTTATTTGTGTTACATTTGCTTGGTTTATATAATAGTAAATTCTTTCTCTTTTTTTTGTACTCTTATTAACTCTTATACCAATCTTCTTTAATCTTATAACCAATATATGATTATATAATGAATACTCTTAACCAAAGGATTGACTAATTCTACAATTTTATTTACATAATTAGACCTTGCATTTACCAAAGTAATTTTCAGGCTTATAAATTTATAATTTGTTTATAACCTTTCATAATTTATTTTCGCATAAAACTACAAAACAAAATTCTTAATGGCCTTTATTAACCAAAAACAAAATAAATTGCTTTTTGTTAAAAAAAAAAAATCCGTTTACATCTATGTTGCAACTAATTATAATATTTTGATAAATGTATCGTATTAAATTTTCCTCTTACATTCCCCGTATTTGGGTCTTCTAGAATATAAACATTTTCAAAAGGTATTGAGGAAACTATATATGGCCCTTCATATAACAAATCAAATTTACTAATCTGTTTGTCCTCAGCACTTGATTGTGTGACGCGTTTGATCTTCACCAGGTCCCCTACATGAAACTTAATCAATTTATGATTTGCGTTGAACTTCTGTTGTCTATATTCGCTTTGTTCCTTTAACGTCCTTCTGACGTTTGTCCTGACTTCCTCTACATTCAATTTGTCTTTAGGCAAATTCAAACATCGGTCAAATGTCATTTTGTTACTTTTTCCATACAAAACTTCGCACGGCGTGTAACCAATGCTGTCATGTAGAGTGTTATTATATAATTTCTCTATATCTGGTAACTTTGTTGCCCATCCGCGATGGTTATTATGACAATATGTTCTAAACATCCGTCCAAGCTCCTTGTTTACTCGTTCAGTAGTGTTTGGTCTAGGATTCCTCACTGTAGTATAAATGGTCTTAATTCCAAGATCATTCAAACTTTTTCTCCATAATTTACTAATGAACTGAGATCCATTATCAGTCATTATTGCTTTTGGCTTTATGATTTGTACGAATTGTTTAATTTTTGTTACTACTGATCTTGCTGTAGCATTTCTCATCGGGTAAAGTTTTGCAAACTTACTGAAAGAATCATGTACCACCAGTACATATCGATATCCAAACTTCCCACTCGGTAGGGGTCCATAGATATCCGCCATCACTAAGTCTCCAATATTCTGTGTTACTATCGATTGACATGGACCAAAATATTTAAAATTATTACATTTTGCCAATTGACAAATGTGACATTTGTTCAAAATTCGCTTTATATCTCTTGTCAGATTAGGCCAATAAAAACGATCTCTGATGTATTTTATAATTTTATATGCTCCTTGGTGTCCCATCTCCTCGTGGACTTGCATAGTGACAGCTTCTATTAATGCAGCAGGAAGAACCAAGACATCTTTGCCGTTCACCTCCATATGTAGTTTTTCATCTCTAATAGAGCAATGTGGGGTTAATCTGTTTATGCTTTCTTGTTTTTCTTTATTTAAGTCCTGAAAAATTTCGGAAGCTACAGGATCTACTTCCTGCAGCTTCCTTATATTCCTCAACCTTTTATTTAACTCCTTATTGGGATCACTCTCAGTATAAGCAATTTCTGGGCAAATCGCTTTCTCCTCTTGTATGATTTCACTACTAGGAGGGTAACGTGATAAGATATCTGCTCCAATATTCAACTTTCCAGCTACATGTTCAAAAGTGTATTCAAATTGTTCCAAGAACAAAATCCATCTCGTCACTCTACTGTTGTAGAGTTTCATGTTGTTAACGAATAGTAATGCCTTGTGATCTGTTCTGATTATCACTTTTGCTCCTCTCAAATAAGTCTCAAACTTCTTAAAAGTACTGATTACGGCGTAAAATTCTTGTTCTGTAGTTGTCCAATTTAATTCAGCTCCTTTCAAGGCTTTACTGTGGAATCCAAGTATTTTCATATTTCCATCGTCTCCAAGTTGAAATAATACTCCTGCTAATCCAATTCCGGAGCAGTCTGTTTGAATGTAATACTGTTTGCTAAAGTCTGGATGATGGAGCATAATTGTTTTTATAAAACGGTTTTTAAGCTCATCAAAAGCTTTTTGTTCTTTCTCACTCCATATCCACCTTTTCCCCTTTTTCAATAATTCACACAAAGGCATAATGTTTCTGTTATAATCAGGTATGAATCGGCGATAAAAATTACAGAGCCCTAAAAAGGCTCTGACTTGTTTCACCTTCTTTGGAATTGGAAATTCACTTATTGCTTTGACTTTCTCTGGGTCTGTTCTTATGCCTTCTGTTGAAACTATAAATCCCAACATCTTTACTTCCTTGCAAATGAAATCACACTTTTGTAAGTTACATGTCAACCCGGCCTGGTGTAACCTTTGTAAGACTCGATCAATATGCTCCAGGTGAAGATCAATCGAGCCACACGTTATGATGGCTAAATCGTCTAAATAGTTAACACAAAATTCCCTAACATCAGGCCCAAGGATGATGTCCATCGCTCGACTGAAGCTTCCCACAGAGGTCTTTAATCCTTGAGGTAAAACATTGTATACATAAGATTTACCCTCGAAAGTAAACCCAGTATACTTTTGACTTTCTTTGCTGATTGGTATTTGAAAATATGCATTGTTTAAGTCTATCGTGGTAATAAATTTTGCTCCATGGAAGGAATTGATCACATCTATTTGCATAGGTGGCTTCTCTGTCTCAGCCACCATATGTTTATTAATTCCTCTGGCGTCTAATAAAACACGTATATCAACGCCATCCTTTTTCAGCGTAAATGTTAATGGACTCGAGTATGGGGTTGATGCCCTTGTAATTATACCCATTTTTTCTAATTCGTCCAACTTAACTGCCATCTTGGCTTTATAAGCGTACGGTATTGGATAACTCCTATTTACTATGGGTCTTTCGTGTTCCATTTTAATCTCATGTTCATAGCAATTTGCTTTGCCCAATCTGTCTGTAAACAATGACTCATATTTCCGTAATATTTCAATTAACTTTTCTCTACCTCTGTGGTCAGACTTGCATCCAATATTCACATCAGCCTCAAACCTCTTACTGATATTTACACTGTTTTGATCTTTGCCACTTTTAATGCAATATACACTTTTAAAATCCTTAAATGGAAAAAAAATCGGCTTTCGGCCGTGTACTATGCAAACGCCATATTTTCCCTTTTCTATTTGTATTTCCACTTTATATTGCAACATGAAATCAAAGCCCAAAATCATTGACCTTGATAGATTGGGCACAACCAAAAATGGAATGTCTAAAGATAAATCCTTTGTTAGATCAACATGTAGCATAATCTGTTTATTGATTCTAGAAGAGCGTTGACCCACAGCCCCCTTTATTTGGAACCCTTTGACAGGCATAACGGACAACTTAGGGTTTTTGTGGATCAACTCATTATAGAGCTCTTCTGATATGCATGTTATATCTGAGCCCGTATCTAACAAAGCCTTGACTGTGAGCTTTTCACAAATTATTGAGATATCAGGCCTTATTCCTTCCAGTAATTCCTTTGTCTTCTCATCCTCTTCGAATACTGTGTTTAAATCTTTGTTAGGAATCATTTTTTCAGCTGAAAGCAAATTAAACCGGTCTTTAATGAGACCTGATATACTTTCTATGATATTTATAAAACCAAAACCAGCTCGCCCCGACTGGCCTTTTGCTTCGATCGGTCTCTTTAAGCCATTATTATGTTTACCCAAACTTTGGCCCGGTTTCCAGCCTTGCTTTAACATTATTTGATAACCGATCGAACTGTTTTGTAGAGCTGTGCCCTTATTTGAAGCTGAGTGCTTAGGGACAACTACGCACTCAGCATTATTCAGTTTTTTGGAGCTTCTTCGATGGACTTCACTGTTTCCATGGATGCAGCAACCGGTGCGGTGGGCGCCTTCACCCCACCAGTACTGCCTCGCGTGGAACCCGTGTTGTCTTCTTTTGGCCTTCTCCACTCCTTGTATCTGTTGTTTGTTTTTGTCGCTCCTGATGGAGCGTGCATGTTGCTACCCGAGGATCTTGTTAATTGAGCGTCTTCTTCCGACTGGTTTATGCAGTCTAATTCGTGTAAGAACTGTGTTGCGGACAATATTTCATTCCTCTTTGATAATGTCCACAACTGTTGCACGTTTCGTGGAAAATGCCTCATCAAATCAGCAATTAACTGTGCATCTGTCAAAGGGCAATTTAATAGCTTCACTTGTCCAGCATACTTCATGAAGTGAGCTAACATAGTGGGTGTTTTTGTTCTGTCCCACTTTCCACTAACGATTTCTCTTCGCACTTTATTCTGTTCGACCTCGTTCCAGAAGGTCTGTAAAAAGTCCCTTTTAAAATCATCGAATTCACTCCACCTTTCCTTATAAACTCTTGCCCAATCTCTTGCCTGACCTTCTAAGCACTCAATCACAATGTCCAATCCTTTTCCTTGTGTTGGCACTTTCTTAATATAAGACGTTAAGTCTTCTAAAAAGGTCACAGGGTGAGTTTTTCCTCTGCCGTTAAATTTGGGCTTCTCTGAATTAAGGTTAGTAATCGAATACATAATTTGTCGGTTTGCAAGCGGATCTGGTTGCTCCGACACAGGTGATGTCCTATTAGATGATGTAGGTCGATTTTGGACTTGTAAACTTTTCTGAGCTTCTGCGGTTTGCTTGATCTCCGCTTCTAATTTGCTCAACTTAATGTCCAATATACGGTTTTGTCTTTGTATCATTTTGTGAAGAAGGGTAAATTCTTTTGACATTTCAGGAGCATCCCTTTTCTCCTCTACTTGAAAGACAGGGCTATTCCCCTTCTTACCCTTTATCTTTTTCTTGGGGGGTTCGTATATCTCCTCCACGTCCTCTACCGGAACTTGCACTTCCTCTTCTGTGTCCGACATGTTGTGTTACGTTTCTTTTGAAACTTTTTAATTATAGTCCTTTTTACTAACAATATCACTTAATCTATTAAGTGTCACTGCACTTTGGTGGTCCTTATCCACTTTTTATATTTTTGTGTCACTTCACTTTAGTGGTCCTCAGCCACTTTATTATATTTATTCACTTTATACAAACGTTATATTTCCACTTTTGCTTTTAATATTCATATGCTCATTAGTTTAGATATTTCTTTGTTGTACCCTGTAACAAAAGAAACTTTGGTTATTATTTGAACTAGTAACCTTTTTAAGATGGAAGAACATATTTCTAGGCCACAACATGCTCGCTCATTCCTCTTTCACGGACAACAAATTGTAGGCTTAAGAAGCCTACGTATGTTTAGCCACAACCAATACCGGATCAAGAAATAGATCGTTGATCCATATCCTGGTCACGGCACCAAATTGTAACTGAACCTATAACCTTACTTAATAGAATAAGTATTTTCTATTCAGACAAATACTGAGATATTCGTTAGAAGGTTTTAATTTAGCCAAAACACAAGTGTTCCAGCAGCGCAGTCCCTTGAACTGACACAATAAGATCATAGCGAGTTTCTTTCACAAGATCTTTTCTCAAATTTCTATATCATTATCTATTCCGCACGGAATTAGAGAGATATCCACCGAGTATGACAGTTTTATGTCCGAAGACAAAGCAAATTCGTTAAGCTTGGGCACACCAATACAATTGATGTGCTTACACTTAATTTTTAAATGATCTATTTACTTGGTCCTTTGATCCCGACAAATCCGCTTTTAAACGTAATCAATCTGGGTGTCCAAGTAGATCAACATCGTTACAACTCCGGAGAAAGCTGAAAATTAAAATACATTGAATGTTTTATTTAGGCCTTTAAACATTAAATTTTTGATCGACTTGTGGTAGGACTTACTACATGTGAATAGTAGCCCAAACTCTTTTTGAGGATCATGTTGTTGCCATCAAAAGGATTCATAACAAGTAGGTAACCTTTATATTATCTATCGCTTCCCTTTTTAAGTGCTTATCACTGCCCCTTCAGTGCAATTGTAGCCATCAAAAGGATTCAACCTAGTAACTCTTTAATTATCTATCGCTTCACTTTTTAAGTGATTATCACTGCCCCTTCAGTGTAACCTATTTATGTTTTAGGCAAGGCTATAAACGGCACACCCCATTCCCTTTTCATCTTAAGCCCTGCCTATGCGAGGCCTAAGATGATAGCTCTCCCGTTTTCTATTCTTTATCTTAAAATAAAATAAAAAAATAAAAAAAAGGGTGGGAGAGATGGTCCGCTCCACCACTCGCGGCCCACGATGAGCACCTACCAACACACCAACGTGCGCAATGTGCTCCCCCCAACGGGGAAAGGGTATGCCGGCTTAGCCAGTCTTTTGATTTGGGCCGAAGCCCGTGCCGAAGCACCGTTGGAGCCGAAGCCCATTGTTGGAGCCGAAGCCCATTGTTGGAGCCGAAGCCCATTGTTGGAGCCGAAGCCCATTGTTGGTGAAAGGCCGAAGCCAGGGTTAGGCAAAAGCCTAATGTGATTCCAGCGGTGGACGAGGATTTCTCCAAGTCGGAACCAACAGCCGACCGAAATCGAGGCTGCGGCCCCAAAGTGACAATTTAATGAATTAAAAAGGTGGCCGAAGCCAAATATTGACCTCCATGGCGAAAACAGAAACATAAGAAGATCTATCGAAACAACTTACGTCTGTGTCGTCTTTTATTTTGAGTCCCGTAGGACAGACGAGGATTTCTCCAAGTCAGGACCAACAGCCGACCGAAATCGAGGCTGCGGCCCAAAAGTGTCAGTTTAATAAATAAAAAGGTGGCCGAAGCCAAATATTGACCGAGTTCTGTAGAACAATCATGTCCCTCAGAGAGTCTCCATAACCTGCATGAACTTTTATAGCATAACTGCTATTACTCCTCATTTATTTCTGCTCTACACGTCTAGCGCGTATTTGTATGATAGAATGATTTATTCAGTATAGTCTTGGCAACCCACTTTTGCCATAAGACATATGAGGCGTTATTCCCATCGTTTATTTGGGGTTTTCATTCGTGGTTTTATAACTGTCATACTTGTGCTCTGCAGAAATATGAAAACTCTCTGTCCAACATAAGAAGTTCCAGACTCTTAGTACATGCTAGTACGTTTACTAACATGGCTTTGGGTACAACTCCGAAAAGCCATCACCAAAGGCTTTAATAGCGTTCGCAAACTTGTCTTCAACGATCATCAAAGATAACTTGTATGAATTCATTTCACCTCTCGCAAGAAGCGCAATTTAGCATTTTGTTGCTGTTCATATTTCTATGAGCGACGTATACAACCAAGATCTACATCCATCGACGTGACTTTAGCCAATATTGAAAACGCCAACCAAAGTCCTTATCTATAAATGTAGGCCCTAGTCAATATCCATCTGCTCTGCACTACTTAGCACATTTGCTCAATGCACGAATCGCAAGATTGTTATTTTAAATCACAAGGTAGCGCCTAGACAAATATTGAAGGCAAATTCAAGCTACTTGCTTTTATGTGTCATTTAAAAATAGTGATTGATACATCGGAGACATACTTTTAGACATTTCCAATGACGAAACCAACATATCATCACCGTAGCCGTACTGTTCATAGCACTCAGGATACGGACTTTTATCATTCTACGCACTATTAGCTGAACAGTGTTAGGCAAGATAGTTGTGTAATTCAGACAAGCAGCTCATGATAGCGAACTCCAGGCGCGCCGCTTCAAGAAGCTCTCGTCGTACAAAACACAAAGAGACTGTAAGCTTGTCATCGTCGAAAGTGCCGCAACTGCCAAGCAAGCATCGATTCGTGTACCGGATTTTCACGTCTCGCTAACACAATCTCTGCTTTACTCAGAACAGTACCACATTCCTTCAATAACATCGCAAACATCTCCCAACTTGCCCCGATCATTTATATTTTTCGTCAGAAATATAAGAAAACCCAAACTTTTTGAGTTTTCCATCATGCCATGCACTACCAATCACCATGCAGACGGGTTCGATAAGTATTTGTTTCATGTTATACTTTTCAGTGTTTCGAACAGGGGCCTAAGCGTCTGCCTACATATTATACGAAATGCCTTTCGTATTAATTAAGTCTCATATTATCACATTTCATGTGATTAATCCATTTGCCAATATTTCTTGGATTCGGTCCGCCGCCTGCTCGGCGACCGTCTTCCCCATAAGTATACTTCGTAATATAAAACGACAGATCGTGCAGTTGTACACGGATTCTACCGCGTAGTTTCCCGCCAAAACGGCTTCGATAGCCCGTTTTCGTATGAATATTTCAATACAGGCAGATTTTTGTTCTAAATTGACGCTTGATGGAAAGATATTCCTATAAACCATTGCAAATACTACTTTTAACTGCTTTAAGTAATGTTTTTATATGATTACATATCCTTTAACCTATCTTAATGTCCATTTTCATTAACTTTGTAGTATTTCTCAACTTTTATGCGTTTCTAAGATATTTTTCAGCTCCCAGCCAGCTGTTTAATGGTTTTTTAGGTATCTTAACTTGTACCTAGGGTCCTAGTGTTACAAGCTCATTATGATTATAAATACATTGTACGCAATATTGTAAATATAAAAAAAATATATGTATGATTTTGTACTAAAATCTTTGTTAGCAGGTTTTTAACTATATTTTTCAATTTTCTAGTCAAAGAACCTCTCATATTGTTAAAAGCGTGAGTTATAAATGTTTTACTTGACGATGTATGTATAGATGAAAGACGTCCAAAAACGTATTCATGGTGGCCTAACTTTATTTTGTACTTAACACTAATTCTCTTTTTCATGTTATACTATGCTCAATGAGTTGTGATATCGAGTGTCGATATCCTTGGATGCGCTTCAGCGTGTCCACATCGGTGATCGCTAACCATGAGCGACACCACTAAGATGGCTATCCTGACTGACGACTGATGGCGGACGTGCTACTTCCGACCATCGCATCGCCAGCAGAGCTAGGCTGCAAGCAGCTCTTCAGCCATCTCAAAAAAGAAGATTGTTTTAATTTTACTATCCATGTATTAATAAATTTATTTTTTGGGTTTGTTCATTAGGGTTGTAATTGCGAACGATTGCAACTTTATTGATCATCTGGGAAAGAAAAACGGGGTGTTTTTTGGATGTTGTAATTAAGATTTAATTACAATCATTCAGGTGTATTTCATTTTTGGTAACTTGGTATGGTCTTCAATGGTAAAGTTCTAATAATGGTATCGTATGTCCTATGGACGGTAATATTGTTTGGTAATTGAAGGTACATGACGGTAAAAAAGTAAGTATCGGTATTTTCTTTTAGCTAAAGTCTATACTACAGACATTTGACAAGTCGTCATAGTGACATTTTATATCTTGACATGAATATTTTTGTAAGTTATTTTAGATTGACAAAGGATACTATGTATCTGCCTCTTAAGTTTAAGAAAGACCTGGCTACATTGATAGCATATAATATATCTGACTCTGTTATAGGAAGTTATACACAAAAAACTTCTATGGTTAGTAACATTACTAACACCAATTCTTTAAACTAGTTCATACGACAAAAGAGGGTTTTTCTACACAAAATTTTACTGAAGTAAATGAAAAAAAACCTTCTGGCAAAAAACTTCCTATAGCAAAGACAAAGGAAAAATCTAATATTTTGAAAATTTTACATCAAAATATTCAAGGTTTTTCTGGAAAAATTTTAGAATTAGAATTATTCTTAGAAAGAACAAAATTTGACATTATTTGTCTGACAGAACACTGGCAAAAAGATTATCAAATGTTGATAAATTATGAAAATTATTGTATAGCCAGTGCTTTCAATCGAAAGTCTGCTTTACACGGTGGATCACTGATTTTAGTTCGTAACAGTTTTAAGATAAAGAACCGTAAAGATATTGTTCGACTTTCGGTTGAAAGATGTATTGAAATATCTTGTGTTGAGCTGGACAAGCATGTTGTAGTATGCGTATACAGACCTCCCGCTTTTCAAAATTTTTCAATGTTCGAGTTAGTAATGGAAGATGTTTTGAAAATAGTGACAAAAGAAAATAATTTTGTGATAGTGTGTGGTGACTTTAACGTCAATATCTTAGAAAATAATACCTATAGTAACAAACTTATAAGTCTTTTCAGATGTTTTAATTTAGAGCATGTATTTTTTGAACCTACAAGGGTGACGTCATCCTCGGCTACCTGTATTGATAACGTCTTTTGTAATTGCGATTATTTTGAGAAAAGTATCATAAACTCGCTTCAGTCTGACCACTCTGGTCAAAGTGTTACTTTTAATTATTCTCGAGTAACCCAGAATATAGATATAGAAACCAGGAGCCTAACGAGCGGTAGGTTAGAAAAGTACAAAAACACGTTGCTAGAAAAACTGCCCTGTCACAATTATAATACTAACAACCCTAATAACTCATATGAAGATTTATTCACATTGATTAATACTGAATTCAGTAAAATTTTCACTCTTAGAAAAAAGCAAATTATTGTAAAATTCAAATTCAGTGACTGGGCTACCGCTGGTATTCGCAATAGTAGAGAGAGACTTTTTGAATTATATGAGCTTAGAAATTATTCAAATGACGACAATTTCATTGAATATGTCAAAAATTATTCAAATTTGTTTAAATTAGTTTGTTTAAAAGCAAAATCATTTTTTCTACGGAAAAAAATACAGTCTGCTGATAACAAAATTAAGGCTGTATGGAATGTTATAAACAGTGAAACTGGAAAAGTGAAACCGCGTGACAATCAAATCACACTTCATACAAATCGCGGAACTATTAGTTCAAACGTAGAAGTGGCTCAAGAATTCGAAACCTTTTTTTACAATATTATCTTATATTATTGAATTTACTGTTTATATCAATTTTATCCAAAATTTTAGTAATCTTTATAATAATTTGACATTCAGAATATTTTTGAAAGTGACATTTTTTTTTTATTATTGTAAATATTATAATTTTGCATGCCCTCGCTTTGCACACCTGAATACAGGTTGAATATATCTACTGTACTAAATTTAAGATCTTTAACAATGTATATTCACGCAAATAAATAAATGATTAAAAATGATTAAATGATTACTAATATTCCTTTGAAAACAACAGAGTCACTCAATTCATCATCTTCACTTGCTAGCGATTTACTTCAAAATAATGTGGACGCCTGCGAAACTGAATTTGGGTTTAATCATGTCACCCCAAACGAAATTGTTAAAGCCTTTAAAAGTATTAAAATGAAAACCACTGAGGACCTATGGGGAATGTCAGTAAAAGTCTGTAGTGCGATCATTGATACTATATCTCCATATTTAGCTGTTATATTCAATGATTGTGTCGATCATGGTACATTTCCTGACTTAATGAAAAAAAACCGGCCAAGTGCGAGTCGGACTCGCGCACTGAGGGTTCCGTACCACCACATAAACATAATTGTAATAGTTGAAATTTCAGTAAGTTAATGTGCTAGATTTTTTGACTCCGACACGCACTTGACCAAATTTTATTATTTGTTGTTATTTTATAGCTTATGCTCTATAAACATACCAATTTTCAAGTTTGTAAGTGTTCCCGTTTTTAAAATAGAACTAAAACAAAAATCGCCTCAGCGACCATCCAACTTGACCCCTCTCTTATACGAAAGTTCTTGAAACGGGAGCTCACCACAGTTGGTTACCATTAGTTGGGAGAAAAGTTGAAATATTTAATGATTTCAGACTTTTCCCATTATTTGTGCTGTGGGACCTAGCTTCTTGCCAAATTTAATAATTTTAGGTCAACGGGAAGTACCCTGTAGGTTTTTCATTTTTGAATAAATGTATGGAGATGAGGACATAAAATGCCATATCTTTTTATTGCGTCGTTGTAAAAAATTGAAATTTTCAGATCTTGTGTGGTTCATGGATCCTAATATATGGTATTAGTTTCAACCTGATACATTTACCGGTTCGTGAGATAAAGGGTCTTGACAGACAGACAGACAGACAGACAGACAGACAGACAGACAGACGGACAACAAAGTGATCCTATAAGGGTTCCGTTTTTTTCTTTTGAGGTACGGAACCCTAAAAAGTAAAGTAGTTCCATTATTCAAAGCTGGTGACAAAAAGGATCCCAGTAATTTTAGACCAATATCAGTCTTACCTGTACTTAGTAAAATTTTTGAGAAGGTCATACTCAATCAAATGCTTTCACACTTCAATAGAAATAACTTACTACATGACCATCAATTTGGTTTCACGAAAGGGCGCAGTACAACGGATGCCGGGACTGCACTTTTAAAATACATCTTTTGCGCGTGGGAAAAATCTGAAGATGCTATTGGTATCTTCTGTGATTTATCCAAAGCATTTGATTGCGTAGATCATAGCACATTGTTGCTAAAACTTGAACATTACGGTGTTAAGAATAATTCACTTAAACTACTTAGGTCATATTTGGAAAACAGGATTCAAAAGGTACAAGTAAACAGGACGAAATCACTGGGATCTGTTGTCAAAATTGGCGTACCTCAAGGGTCCATATTAGGGCCATTTTTATTCCTTATTTATATTAATGACCTTCCTTCTGTGGTGAAGAATCTGTCAAAGATTGTGTTATTTGCTGATGATACTTCATTAATATTCAATGTAAGTAGGAAATCACAAAATTATAACGAAGTCAATGATGCACTTCGACAGATTCATGCATGGTTTACTGTTAACAATCTAGTCCTAAACGCCAAAAAAACTAAATGTATTAAATTTGCACTACCAAATGTAAGGTCTACTTCACATAACATAGTCTTGAATAATGAACCATTAGATTTTGTAAATAGTACAGTTTTCTTAGGGTTAACACTAGACTCTAAACTTCAATGGGGCCCTCATATCACGGCTCTTTCTGGTCGATTGAGCTCGGCTGCATATGCTGTTAGAAAAATCAGACAACTTACTGATGTAGCTACTGCAAGGCTGGTTTACTTTAGCTACTTCCATAGCATTATGTCTTATGGCATACTGCTTTGGGGCCGAGCAGCTGATATACATTCAATATTCGTTTTACAAAAAAGGGCTATAAGAGCAATTTATTGCCTGAAGACTCGTGATTCCCTAAGAGAACTGTTCAAGGAAATCAACATTATGACAGTGCCATGCCAGTATATCTATGAAAATATAATGTATGCTAGAAAGAACATTCATCAATTACCTAAAATTTGTGACAGGCATAATTTTAATACTAGAAATAAGCATAAAATTGATCAACCATATACTAGATTAACTAAAGTCAATACATCTTTCGTTGGTCTGTGTATACGATACTACAACAAAATACCTGACAATATAGTGCAGTTACCTGAGAGAAAGTTTAAAGAATGTGTAAAGCAAACGTTATGTAAAAAAGCTTACTACAGATTGGATGACTATATGAATGACAAAGAGGTATGGTGCTCTGATATTCCAACGAAACACAAGAAACACATTGTAAAAAGCCGACTCTTAAAGTAGGCCGTGCTGCAGTGGTTTCTTGCCGTTTCTTTTACGCTGCCATAGCACGATCCGAAACGGCGTAGACTCGCTCTATTTGCATTGTATTCTGCATGACATTCAATAAGTATTCTGTAAAGAATCTACATTGAATAAAATTATCTGAATCTGAATCTGAATAACTTTCTAAAGATTTTTTCTAATAATTTCAATAAAGAGTGGGTTTAGTTAGGATAAATGTCACAGTTTTCATTATCGGGGAAGAACATAGGTACAACTATTATTAAATCATATGTATTTAGATAGTGGGTCTGGATCAGGCTCAAGTATCGTGTTTGTAGCTGATATGACTACGTGTATTTTTCTAGCTTTGCTTCCGCTTTACATCGGCCGCAGGCCATATGATGTTAACTAGATTTCAAATTATGATGCTTTTGGAAAAACATCACTTTTTGGGGTTAAATATTAGTTTTTGGGATTAAAAATATAGGTTGGCTTGATGGGATATATTGTTGCCTCTAGTTGTTGTCTTGTACAACCACTTTTATGCCCATAGGGTTAGTGGGTGGCTTTTGTTGGGTCACAGTATCTTGGGAGCATCTTAGGGTAGCTTTTGTCTCAATTTGGCAACGCCTTTATTTTATTTGAAAGAGAAAGGTATATCAGTAATGTCACTGACATTATCCAGCCGCAGGCTGCATAATTTAACGCGTAGCGTTTTTCAAGCGTTTTCCTTATGTCAAATTGACTTTCATCAGCCGCAAACTTCTTGACAAACTCAGAGCGTTTTTTCTATGTCAATGTCTAATGTGGGAACATTTTATTTTTTTTAGGATGAGCATAGAGTAGGAAGTTTTCTTTTTTAATTTATGTAAAGGTTCCATGAATTACGAAAGAGAATGTTTTATATTATTGGATGTCAAACTTTATTTGTCAAAGAGCATAGTATCACTTATTTTCTTAGAGACGTAACTAGTAAAATAATTTTAGATTTGATCTAAGATAGTTCTCTTTTCAAAATTTTTACCATTGTATTTTTTGGTTTAGCAAGTAGTAAAGCGTAACACCTGTTGTGGTGTAATTTTCGGTGGTTTTGTGCACCGTAGTTCATGAGATTACCGAAACTGAAAGCAATAATGTTTTGTCACATGAGCTAGATATTAGCAATATTTTGCAGGGTTATGTTATGCTTGCATTTGTAATATTGTCCACCATAGGTAGGTAGATTAGGGAATTTTTTGTACAAGAAATTTCCAAGCTTCACTCGGAAATTTCTTTGCCCGGGGGGAGGATAATGTAGTGATCCTCCTCGAAAGCCTTCTTTTAGCAGAGCTGGCTGGCGAGTATTTCTGAAATTGAATTTGATTTCGAATAATGACGTCACGTTCTGAAAACAGTCACCAGTCAACTCCTGCCCACGGCTGGGTACGGACGTTGCTATTAGCTTTCTATATAAAAAAAGAATATAAAACATAAATGCGAACCCATTGCGTTTAAATTAACCCCGGTCCTCGTGTTCGCTATAGTACCAGAGTCACCTCGCTTGTTAGCGTTAAACATTTACCCTCTACATTTTTCCAGCAAAAGCTAGAATTCTGGAGGGAGCTCCCTGTCCTGTACAAGACGTTTCATGGGATGTTATGATGATGATGATGATGACAATTATTAGAATTACATATTTTATTTAAAGTGATGATGACTTCATTTGCTAAGTACATGTGCAATTATGTGTGCCTTCCCCAGTAGTGGTTAGGACGTTGCAGGTTGAACTACTTGATTAGCTGAAAAGTTAGATGATCCTGTGCGTCGGAAGGCACGTTAAGCCCGGCTACAAACAAGAAGGTAGTAGTCGTTACATGAAACTAATGTTTCTTGTAATTATTTTCGTTTAGCTGACGACCAACAATTACAATAAAAAACATAAGCGTTTTAATATAATTTTAGGCACGTACTCTTGCCCCGTATGGTGCCGGCAAAGAATAGCACCTACCTATCTCTACCGGTGGGTGTCGTAAGACACGACTTAGGGTTGATTAATCAGAGGATGGCCAGCAGCATCCTTCTGTGTATCGTATCATCTTACATTTTGCGGTCACCAACAACAGTCCATGGTGCCAGCCGTAACGCTAACAAGCGTGGTGACTATTCCCCGCCACATTATTTAAGCATAAGCCTGAATTTTGGAGGGAGTTCCCTGTCCTGTAGTGGACGTTTCGTGGGATGTCATGATGATGATGACTCTTATAATAAAACGCAGTCGTTGAAGTGTAAAAAACTGATGTCACTGTTTGACTGCACTAATGTTATGGACTCATAAGCTTTTTTTGTTAATTAGCGTGTGTTATCAACACTCGAGTGATATTTGCCCTGATGACAACTACTCAAGTTTTGTATATTAATTAATACAGCCCTTTAGAACACCCTCACAATTTTAAGTTTGACATTTATCCTACTGACGATCACCCTATCCTCTGACATGTTATATTTAAATGTAATAATTAATATAATTATGAAATAGATCTTATCTTATCTTATTAGCCATTTCTGTCCCACTGCTGGGCAAAGGCCTCCCTCCGAAATAGATAAGGTGAAATAAATAAATCTAATCTAATCTAATCACACCTGAGCGGGATTTGATAATACCACCCTTACATCAAAATATATTATATATTCTTTATTGCACAAATTCACATACAGAAAGTTACATACAAAAGGACATTTACAAAGGCGGGCTTATCTCTAAAAGAGATTTCTTCCAGCCAACCCATGGTAGTGAGAGAGAGTGTTCATTAGCGGGACTCAGTAGTGCATTATTAAAATCCACAAAAACCAGATGTAATAATATAAAATAAATAAATGGTATAAAATAAACAAGTTAATAAAATATATTGATGATATATTATTGTAAGTTTTATAAATCTGTCTTTTTCCGCATGATCGCTATTTGTAAAATGCGATAGATTATAAAATACCAAGACCCCTAGACCACAAAATTGAAATGAGACGCCAATCTTTTATATTTCTCCAATTAGTGTCATCATTATCCAAGACGCTGGCTTTTATAAGATTAATAAGAGATATAATAATAAAATATACCTACAAAAGAGAAGAGAAGTTTAAACGAGTCAATTGACGACGCTAAAGCATAATAATAAACAATAACAAATGAAACCGATTAAGTAAGTATTACTTACATAAATATAAAATAAAATACATACAGGCTCACTTAAAACTATTAAGGAGCCGACAAGAGCTAAATACGCTTCACTTGAGCAGGTTTTTAAGGAAATGTGAAAAATATATGGCGGTGAAAAAAAAAAGTGATAATTAAGCATAATTCCAAGAAGATGGCTAACTCTGAAACACGATTAAATATATTTTTCACTTCTCATGCTCTGAAAGTGCCTTTTTGTCAGGATATAGGCTGCACAAAATCGAATTTTGTGCACTAGGGAAAAAAAGTAATCGCGGTGGTGTACGCCCTGCGCGCGGGCCTGCTGCACCTCCCCCGCGCCGCGCGCGCGTCAACATATTCTTCACTAAAGCAGAACAACTCATTCTTCAGTTACATTTAGAGAGTACTTTTACGTTTTATTTCCTCGCAATCAAAGTGAAAAGCAGAGTTTATAACTAGTCCACAAAACCATTTTATCCTCGACATTCAGCCCTCGCATTCGGCTCGGGCTGCTAAAAGTCTCGCAAAAATGGTTCGTTTTGTGCACTTGTTGTAAAATCTACTATTGTACGCCATAAAAAAATCCAAAGTTAACTCTGCTTTTTTGCTTTTAAACCGTTTTTCTTTAATCTATGATGCCAAAACTATTATACATTTTCAATATACAGGGTGTTAATTTGATTGCGTGCCATAGCTTAGGGGGTGTTTGAGTAACGATAAAGGAACACAAAAAAATATTTAAAAAAAACCTACTTAAAAAAACTAAAACTCCATTGAAACTTATCGAACGCGGAGGGCAATGACCCGGACGGAGCATCAGTGGTACGCAGGTACAGTGGTAGGTAGGCACATACTCTGAAACTCTTTCGCGCGATTTTGATAGCGCGGTGCTCAAAGTCATTGCCCTCCGCGTTAGTTTAGTTTCAATGGAGTTAAAAAAAATTAAGTAGGATTTTTTTAAATATTTTTTTTGAGTTCCTTTATCGTTACTGAACCACCCCCTAAGCTATGGCACGTAATCAAATTAAAACCCTGTATTATGCTTAGATAAATGATTCGCTGCGCTCTTTTACTTACTCTCTTACTTTTCGAAAAATCAGATGAGTACTAGATGAGTACCAAGTGTGGTTGATATCCTGTGGTGCGTCTGGTAGAAGGGGGATAGAGGAATAAGGTCGTGGAGCTCTTGAGCACACTCTCCGAAGTACAATTTAAAATTTTAATCAAAATACTAATTCGTTTTTTGTTTTAGCTCTATCGTTAAAACGGGAACACTTAGGTACAAGCGTGAAAATTTGTATGTTTCAATCAATCCCCCCCCCCCGAAAAACATTTCTCTTACGAACAAATGTGTTTGTGCTGTGTGTGTCTGAGTGTGTTATTTATCTATTTTTGTATGTACGTATATCAGTCTTTGATACCAATAGTTCAGGCATTGGCTAGTTTGGGATCAGATGACCTTGTGTGAAATGTCCCCCAATAGATGACAAGCGTAGCACGCTTTGTGAAAGCATCTGAACTAGCTCGTACCTTTATGGAAAGTCATTTAAATTTGGTAACGCCTCATTTTTCCCCATTTGATGTCCTTGTGATTTGTGTCCTAAAATCTAACAGTTCTCGTAAATTGTTCATTTAGAAGATGTCACTGATGTCCCATTTCAGAAACTTTCGTGATTGTTGTAACGAAAAAGCAATTTATGACGTGTCACTCACGTGCCACAGTCACTTATGAATGTATTGTATTTCAGAGAAAAATTTTTTTACAAACCTTTTATGAAACAGTAATGAAAGTAATGAAACATTTGCACATACAAAATGGACTATCAGCTAATGAAGTTTCTAGTTCTTTCTTTAAGCTATCGATTTTTTTCCTATCTTTTCTATGTTCTAAAAGAAAAGTTTTTCAGTTTCATGGGAAGATTGACTGACATCTTTAGATTTTTTTGTATTTTTATGTATTTTTGATACTAGGTTTGCAAAGATAACAGTCTAGTCTACGCGAAAAGATGTAGATTTCCTCGATGTTCGCATATTTTAACAGGCAACCTCTGGCATTGGTAATTCGGCATAGTGACTATACGGTAATAATCACATACTAAGTTGTCGTTCATATTCATATATGTACATTCTTTTATTTGGTAATAATATTTAGTATTATCGTTTCTCAGCTCTACCCGTGGGTGTCGTTAGAGGCGACTAAATGTTGCAACACACTTGCGGAATTTTCTCGTCAGAACGATCCGATTCGGATATTTCCGTCAAGGCGGAATTCCCGCGTATCGGAACTTACTGCAAGGATTTGTTACTAGTGACATTTGTTTTGTGGTAGCGGATCGTTTCGACGCGGAAATTCTGTCCTAATTTGTCATACTTGATGGAAAAATCCATCGCGGAACGTTCCGATGAAGAACTTCCGCAGGTGAGTCTCTATCCGTAAGATGGACAGCGGTTTCCTTCTGTATCGTAGGTATTTATACACAAGCAAAGCGAATTATCTTATACACTGCGGTCACCAACCACCGCTGTCCATGCTGCCAGCCGCATCGCTAAGAAGCGTGGTGACTATATGGTACTTTCTCTCCAAATTGTACCAAAATTTTGGAGAGAGCTGTCCGCAGTGGATGATGATGGATGTTGAAATTGTGCTTAACAAGAGTTTCTTGATACCTACCTGATGACACATGAAACAAAAAACTACAACACAAATCTTTTTACAGCAACAAGGCACACGTGTTTCTTTTTTCCGCTTTGAAGTCAGTGACACGAACATACATACTATCTCCTAAAAAATACCCAACGCTATCTTTAAATTGAAATCTTATGTAATGTAGATTTTGCCGCACGTCTGTTCCCTACTCCCTAGGCCCTTCACGCTGTGACATGGGTCTGAGCACGTGTTCAAGTTAATCGATTTGTCCTTACCAAGATGTTTTGTGCATGGGACATGAATTGTTGTAAGAGCCGTACAAAAGAACTAAAGTAACTTACATAGCCCTGAGAATCGTTAAACTAAAGTGGCAGTGGGTAGGGCACATCGCAAGAAGAACCGACAGCCGATGGGGCGTATGGGTTCTAGAGAAGTACCGGAAGACGAAGCGTTGGCAGCCCCCCACAAGGTGGACCGACGATCTGGTGGCGATCGCGGGAAGCCGCTGAATGCGAGCAGCGCAGGACCGCAAGTCATGGAGATCTTTAGGGGAGGCCTATGTCCAGCAGTGGACGTGTTTCGGTTGATATGATGATGATACAAAGCCCTGCCTTCAGTTTGCAGTGCTCACTGCTAATCTTATAGTGTGTGTGCATGCAAGGATGATATAACGGCGATTTTATCGGCACTGCAAGAACACTCAAAGTACAATTACGATTGGCAATGGGCCTGCAGGCAGGGCTTTGTGTTTCATGTATTCTA
Source organism: Athrips mouffetella (assembly GCA_947532105.1). Classification (NCBI taxonomy): domain Eukaryota; kingdom Metazoa; phylum Arthropoda; class Insecta; order Lepidoptera; family Gelechiidae; genus Athrips; species Athrips mouffetella. The sequence continues at coordinate 1,846,639 of OX383964.1, read as the reverse complement.
TGTTTGTATGGGTCATAGCTCAGCATTTTTTTTATGTTACAAGTGAGCAATCAAGCAGGTGGGCCATCTGATGGAAAGTTGTCGTCAACGCCCATGAATGACACCCACTGTCTTATTAGTGGCATAACTTGAAATTAGATCCCTCAAACGACACTGGTGGAAATTCATCCTAACGTATTTAGGGAGGCGACCACGAACCGGAAGACGTAGAGCTGACAAGCCTGAAAGATTTGTCAAGTATAAGGGCCAACGCAAGCTGAGGGGCAGGCCGCAGGACGCAGGCCGCAGATTTTGCAGGCCGCAGACGTAGGTGACCAACGCAAGCTGGGACGCAGATACTAAACACATGCGGGCACAGAATACTATTACACACCTACGGAAGGAAGAATGACAACTTATAGTGAAAAAAAATTAGACTTTTTTTTTTATATAATAGAAAGAAGGTTTGAATTCTCCCTTCTCATAAACTGTAATGATATCTTGTACTGTATCTAATATCTACATAGGGATTTAAAAAATAGGTGTAAAACCTATTAAAGGCTTATTTAGGGGGCTAAATGCAACAACTTTTTAGGGTTCCGTAGTTAACAAGGAACCCTTATAGTTTCGTCATGTCCGTCTGCCTTTCTGTCCGTCTGTCTGTCTGTCCGCGGCTTAGCCCAGAGACCATTAGTACTAGAAAGTTAAAATTTTGTGTAGATATGTATTTCATCCACGCCGAGAAAGTGGTCAGATAAAAACTTAAAAAATATTTTTTTTTTAGGATAAGTACCTCCCATACAAGTAAAGTAACTTCATTTCGAAGATGGCACCCCATGATGATGATACAAGTAAAGTGGGAGTGATTTTTTTTTCCAACGTGTGGGATATCGTTGGGTAGGTCTTTTAAAAATAACGTACAGTCAAGAGCAGGTCAAGCTTTTCATTCGCAGCGCGACTTTAGCTCCTACAGTTAATTTAATTGTCAATTGTTTAAGCTGTCATCCGAAATGTAGATCTCATCGAGACCTAACATTTGTCTCAGCACACGAATAGTTTAGGGTCAGTAGTTTTCGAGTTATAGACATTTTTAGTTTGACAGCTGTCATCCGAAATGTAGATCTCATCGAGACCTATCATTTGTCTCAGCACACGAATAGTCTAGGGTCTGTAGTTTTCGAGTTATAGCGATTTTTAGTTTGACAGCTGTCATCCGACATGTAGATCTCATCGAGACCTATCATTTGTCTCAGCACACGAATAGTCTAGGGTCTGTAGTTTTCGAGTTATAGCGATTTTTAGTTTGACAGCTGTCATCCAAAATGTAGATCTCATCGAGACCTCTCATTTGTCTCAGCATACGAATAGTCTAGGGTCAGTAGTTTTCGAGTTATAGCGATTTTTAGTTTGACAGCTGTCATCCGACATGTAGATCTCATCGAGACCTATCATTTGTCTCAAAACACGAATAGTCTAGGGTCTGTAGTTTTCGAGTTATAGCGATTTTTAGTTTGACAGCTGTCATCCAAAATATAGATCTCATCGAGACCTATCATTGTCTCAGCACACGAATAGTCTAGGGTCAGTAGTTTTCGAGTTATAGCCATTTTTAGTTTGACAGCTGTCATCCGACATGTAGATCTCATCGAGACCTATCATTTGTCTCAGCATACGAATAGTCTAGGGTCAGTAGTTTTCGAGTTATAGCGATTTTTAGTTTGACAGCTGTCATCAAAAATGTAGATCTCATCGAGACCTATTATTTTTCCCAGCACAATTGTAGTCTAGGGTCAGTAGCTTTCGAGTTATAGTGATTATAAATTTGACAGCTGTCAACCAAAATGAAGATCGCGACGGGATCTATCATTACAAAATAAAAATTAGAAAGATTTTAGCCATAGACAATAGGTGCACCACGGGCGATAGTTTTGAATTAGTTTTATTTCAAAAGTGATCAGGTGTTCCACGGGAGAAAAAAATCTTCCGTGGTACTCCCAGGTGAACCACGCGGGTGTACCACGGGCAAAGCCTGCGTTAAAGTACTAACCCATCGCTACCGGTGCCGTAAGAGACGATTATGGAATTATGAACCGGAGGATAGGCAGCAGTCTCCTTTTGTGTATCATACCACCTTACTTTCTGCGGTCACCAGCAATCGCGGTCCTTTGTGCTAGCCGCAACGCTAACAAGCGTGGTGACAATGGTACTTCTCATCCACATTTGAGCAATTAACCACAATTTTTTTTTATCTGTGGCATAACTTTTTGTTGTTTCTAGTTGCGAGAGTCTGCTTTCACACGCTATAGTGTGTTATTTATTCTGTAGCACGCAGAAACAATTGCCGGCAGAAACAAGGCGCAGACATGTGTCTGCGTACACATGTCTGCATCCCAGCTTGCGTTGCTCTATGAAGGTTCATACATTACAAAAATCTGCTCTGCTCTGCTCTGCCCTGCCCTGCGCCATCTGCGTGGCAATATACGCTAAGCCTAACACCGGCGGAAATTCTGCCAAATGTGTCATAAGTAACTTAAAAAGCATTGCGAGCGCAATGAGTAAAAATCCTTAGGTGTCTCGCTACACTTACCGCTCTTTACAGCGGGTTGCCTTGCCAAATGTTGATTTCTATCTTCTAGTTAAGGTTCCCTTAGTCGTCTTTAACTACACCGACATTTTACAATGAGGCAAATTTTAATGTAGTTTCGTTAGTTAGTTACCAGTTTCGTGCATTTCGCCACGTGTCTGTTCCCTAATCTCTAGGTCTCTCGAGATGTGACATGGGTCTGACCATGTGTCTGAGTTGATCAACTTGTCCTCAGAAACTATTCGGTTAGGTAAGTTAGGTACTTCGTTTGCATACGAAAGTGGTGCAGTATAAAGTAATAGTACTATCGTACAGAACGGACACTCTCCGCCTCCCTTGCAATCTACAATAGTTTTAATACTAGAAATAAGCACAAAATTGATCAGCCATATACAAGATTATCTAAAGTCAATACATCTCTCCTTGGTCTGTGTATACGATACTACAACAAAATACCTGACAATATAGTGCAATTACCAGAGAGAAAGTTTAAAGAATGTGTAAAGCAAACGTTATGTAAAAAAGCTTACTATAGATTAGATGACTATATCAATGACAAAGAGGTATGGTGCTCTGATATTCCAGCGAAACACAAGAAACACATTGTAAAAAGCTGACTCTTAAAGTAGGCCGTGCTGCAGTGGTTTCTTGCCGTTTCTTTTACGCTGCCATAGAAATCCGAAACGGCGTAGACGCGCTCTATTTGCATTGTATTCTGCATGACATTCAATAAGTATTCTGTAAAGAATCTACATTGAATAAAATTATGTGAATCTGAATTTGAATCTACCCCGCACACTCGTGAGCACCCGCCCGCGCGATTCTCGTGGTCCTTCTGAGGGTCTCTTGTACTAAATTTCAAAACGCTCGATGTATGTAGTGTCCGGGTGTGTAAATGGTTAAAAATAGGCTTTGTTAGATATCATTGCATTTTTGAACAAGACGGAATTTACTCTTAGATTATCTTCAGCTTTTAGGGTTATATTAGCATTCTTTTAAAATTAAATCAGAATGAGTGAGCTCAATGATATGCTTTAAAATTTAACGAATATACAGGGTTATTTTCGGACCTCTAGCCAAATTTAAATATGTTGCTCAGAACATGAAACTGAACAACTTTCCTAAAGAAACATGGGTTGAAATACGTAATAAAAAATTGATTGTTCTATGCAAATTTCACTGTTGCTGGTGCAAGGTTTGTATGGGAGACCCAAAAACTAAATTAGTTTTTGACCCGTGTTTCTTTACGAAAGTTTTTCAGATTTGTGTTCCGAGTAACATACAAAAATTTTGCTAAGGGGTCCAAAAATATCCCTTTATATAACAAGAATGGTAAAGACACAAATTCTAATTTACCAGCCGCTCGTTGATGGAAATACTTTGACCTTGAGCCAGTATCTTGTTTCGGGCGTTTGTAGCGTAGCGCTGGTTCAGCTTATACTGGTTATGTTTTCTGAGAAACTTTTTCAACTCTATTACCACGCCATAAGGTCCAAAAGTGTTTCTACCGATGTGCGGCCGTGTGTACAATTCCAAAGTTTACCCTAAAAAAACAAGAGGTTTTTTTTATGTGAAAAACATTTAACCAATTTCAATTTCCACCAGACAAGCGACCGAGCCCGCACGTTTTTATTCATAAATCACAAAGTTGTATATTATGTTTCAGGTACGGACACATGAAATGCCAGTACTGTGCTACATAACTTCTGAACCCAATGTTTGCAGAGCGAGGTGAGTCTAGTTTTGAGGCTCTGTCATATCGATGCCTATTTTGCAGGCAAATCATATAATTTGCCGTTTACAAACGACCGGCGAATTGTAAAACGGTGTCAGCAGATTTTAAATGGGTTCAGATCACGGGTGCATTTTATGTTTATCTACTCCCGTATCGGAATATTCTAAATTCGAAACCAATGAAAGATTCGAAATTGAGGTCATTGTCCGCTTTAATTTTCATTTCCACACTGTTCCATACTACGACCAGAACGGAAATGGAGTATGGATTTTCATTTCCAAACTGTTATACTTTATAATTTTCATTCTCCATAGGCTAAGGCAGTACTGGTGACATTTACTTGGGTGACGACTGCCTAACTATACCAGAGTACCAGGAGAACATAAATCGACATAAGAGGCTGACAGTATGCCCATGGTTGGCTTGCTTTTATATATAAAGTGACCGTGGCAACAAAAAAAGAAGTGATTTAAACAAAATGGAAAGTACCAGGAATACATGAATCTACAAGAGGCTGTCAGTAACCATATACCGGGTGTAACAGTATGCAAATGAAATAAATGTTAAAGCAACTCCATCCACAAGCTCTGGATCTGGAACAACTTCAGGAATAACTTTTAATAACTGTACAAACTGTTCTCTTAGTTTAATAAATTGATTACTACTCTTTAAAATGTTATGTTATTTTGTGGGTCGTAGATAAAGTTTTGTATGCAACTTTACGTAATTAGTCATTTTAACACTCAATCTATACTATTTTGATACTCGGCTGCGCCTCGTATCAAAAACCAGATCTCGTGATAAAATTACCCTCATTACGCAACAGTTGCATAAATAACTATTGTTATTCAAGGCAAACCGTTACCTAACCGAGCCAGGAAAACGAATTAGGAATTATGAAAAGCGGATTGTTATACAGGGTGTAAGCAACGGTGCACCGAAAACTGAAAGGGCGTGCTCAGACAACGAAACTGAACAACTTTCCCAAAGAAACATTTTTGGAAAATGAAAAAAAAAATTGACTTCTCCATACAAACTGTTCGATCAGAGTGAGAAATTTGTATGGAGAGATCAACAATTTTTTTCATTTCACAAAAGTGTTTCTTTGGAAAAGTTGTTTAGTTCTGTTGACTGAGCACGCCCTTTCAGTTTTCGGTACACCGTCGCTTACACCCTGTTTAATTAAACGTCTACACCATTCAAAATTCAAATTCAAAAATTCTAAATTATGTTTATTTCTCACCACAAATCATGCACCACACGGCAGTACTCCCTTTGATGCCAAGAAATGGCGATTTCTTTCTCCTTTTAGTCTCAAGCTTACCACCCAAATTGGCAACAATGTAACTAATGATGAACAATATTACAACGGCAAGGATAACATTGTTATATTTGTCTAGCCCGTATGATGCCGGCAAAGAATGTTACAAACCCATCTCTACCCGTAGGTGTCCTAAGAGGCGACTTTTGAAAGACACGACACACGATACACAGAAAGATGCTGCTGCCTCTCGGTTCATAAGCCTTTAGTCGCTTCTTACGACACCCACGGGTAGAGATAGGTTGGTACTATTTTTTGCCGGCACCACACAGACCATAACATTGATTACTAAACAGCAAACAATTAAAGAAGCTAATAAAATACTTATCTGCGCTACCTAAAAATGGGTAGCTAAATTGGAAAAATAAAACGTCAGTATATTCATTTTCTAAATAAAACAATTTTATGAAGTAGGTAACAATGTCAACCTTTCGTCCCGTCTACGTAGTCATTACATAATGTCTGATGTAAGTAGGTAACATGAGAACGTAGCAATATTTTCGGAGAGTTGTTATGATTAGATAAGACGGGTATTAAGGCAAATCCCCGTTTCTCGTACATTACACGGGACTCGTCCTGAATATAGCGCCCGCATTACGCTCTAGGCTTAAATATGGTTAGCAAAAACGTCAAGATATAAATCTATGTGTCTGAACAGTGCAGGTACTGGGTACAAACACACAAGTTTTTTCTGCGGAGGCTAAAACTTAAACGTATGCTGCTACGAGTATTACATAATAATAATCTTAATTTAATAAAATCTAAATGTATGAAACCTTACATCTGTAAACTACTAAATTTACTGCAAATAAATAAATTTCAAAAAAAAAATTGACATATTAAAAATCTTTCTCACAACATCTTTAATTCACTGGACAGACCTGACGTCAAAATGTTTGTTCCTGCGCATAACAATAGGTACTTCAGGATTATATTTATTTTACCACGAAATACAAATAGATTTACAATGTGAATGTAACTAGACCTAAATTTTCCCAGACTAGTCAGATATCCGAAATGATCATTTGAATAAAGAAGAGTTTTGTGTCAACTACTTGCGTGAGAAAGAATAGATGGCGTAGTTGATTAGCCAGTCTGTACGCCAATAACTCTCAAACCACTGGACCGATTCAATCGTGATTTTTCTAGATTGTATTTTTCATTGTAGCCTTTAGAATATCCCACTACTGGGCAAAGGCCTTCCATCTATCTCGACATTCGTCTCTATCCTGAACCTCCGATGGCCACAATGGCCAGTTCAATTCAATTCAAAATATTTATTGCGATACACAGGTGTATACCTACAGTACAGTACAACAGGTGGTAAAAATAAACAAAATTGTTTCACTGTAATCAGCCTTCATATGGCATGACAACATTAAACATCAATAATACACTAAAATAAAAGAAACAATACAATGTCATTTCCAATTTTGCAACTCAAAAAAAAAAAAAAAAAAGGAAAAAAAGTTCTCTAAAAAGATTTTTTTTTATTAGGTTCACAAACCGAATGTTACACACCTACAACTAGAATTCTGATAAAACATAAGTTAATAATATTTGTGTACATTCTCAAATAGTGAACACAGCATTCACAAGGGATAAACAAAAATATCCGGTAGTTCTAATTTAAGTTACGTTAAATTAGGTTAGAAGTAAGAAGTTAGATTACAACTAGGTTAAATTAAGTATTAATTAAAGATGTTCAATTCGTTGCGCATTGCGCCATTGTTTCCGAAGCCGACCTCGACGGCGGCGTCCATCCCCTGGAACCGATTCTATAGCTACTCTAGCGCACCTATCCGCATACATGCAGTAGACATGTCCTGCCTAGTCCACCGGTTGTCACTTCATCTTATGAGACTTTTTTACAACATCTACAATGCCAGTTTTTGAGCGCAGAGTCGTGTTTCAGACGGATAGACAGCGTTTTACACTAAAAACACACCACTCCTTGGCGCGCTGGAAAAGAATAAGGCGTATTTTTAGGAACTTTAATATAAGCAGTAGAAGCTCGCATATTTGTTGGATGAATTTTCTGTAAAAACCCAAACTCCACGTAAACGAAGTAAATTATTGTTTTTGCAATAGATTTTTCTGCTAACCGTCCTTGCGCAAACAATATCAAAGTAACAAAACGTAGTAGATCATGTCCCGTCGTCGTCGTAACATAACAAAGAGAGTTGATACTAATACAGCATCGATTTCACTCAAACTGCGACGTTTTTCGTGTTTGCGTTCGCACAGCAATTAACGTGCCTTAGTGAGGTTAATCTTTGATATTTGATGTGAATCTCTTTTTGACGATATACCTGATAACAGACAACATAGGTTTATAGGTTTCTCGTCGAAGTACGGCTGAAAATAGCATGCCCCATTTTCTTCACCGATGGGTTTAGAATTTCATTTGATGAGTTTGGAAAATAGGAGCCTGGGTTAATAATATCTTATACAAAGTGTAACAGAAAGGATATGGCAGAAAAAGCATGAAAGTAGAATTAATGCAGTAGAAATGAGAGCGTTGAGGAGTATGATTGGTGTGAGATTGAGTGACAGGATTAGAAATAGTGTGATAAGAGAACGTTGTGGCGTAAAAGAAGACGTAGTGACTAAAATTGAGAAAGGGATGCTGAGATGGTTTGGTCATGTAGAGAGGATGAATGAAGGAAGATTGACGAAAGAGATCTTCAAGGCGGGAGTGAATGGAAACATTGGAAGGGGAAGGCCTCGGCGAACGTACCAGGACCAAATTCAGAACGTTCTGAATAAAAGCCAGGTTAAAAGTACCCTAAACCTCCAAACATACTATGTGGAACTGCCACGTAAATACCACTAGAGGCTCCACCCTCTTCACCCTTAGCGAAAGGCTCAACTTCGACGTATTAGCACCTAGCTCTCCTACCCACTTCCCCCACAACGTAGATCACAGGCCTGACGTCCTAGACATGGCCCTTCTCAAGAACATAAACCTCCGTTTATGTGACTTGAAAGTTGTCCATGAACTAGATTCCGATCACCGCCCACTCATCTTTGAGTACCCCCCCCCCCCCCGACCCGAACAATTGTGGACTGGGACAAAGTAGGGGAATCCCTGAAATCGACTAGCTCCACTCACCTTGACCAAATTCCGGACAGACTAACGACAGTAGAAGACATCAACTGCGCAGTCTCCTCGATTACCAAGCACGTGCAATCAGTCATCTCTGACTGCTCTAGACGGGCCCCAGTGACTCCTGATGGTCGCTGGATCCCGCCTAGAGACCTGCGCGAGCTGATAACCGAGAAGAACGCAGCCATGTTCGCCGCTCATGATTCATATCCCAATCGTGAGAACGCTCGGCTTCTCCGCGCCTTACAGAGGCAAGTAAGGGCGAGAGCAGCCGAGTGGTCTGACGATGGCTGGGATAAGTTTCTTGGGGACCTACGCCCCGATCACCAAGCTTTCTGGCGCCTGTCTAGATCCCTCAGATCTAAGCAGAAAGGAGCCACCCCTCCCCTCAAAAGACCCAACCTCCCACACGCTTTTGACGACATAGAGAAGGCTGAATGCCTTGCGGACAGTCTCGAAGCCCAATGTTCTCCCAGCTCGCTCCCCTTTGATCCGGTCTTCCTCGCAGAGGTCGATACCGAAGTCAATAGGAGAGCCCTGCTCCCATTGGCAGACCCCCCTCTCCCACCCATCACCCCCGATGAAGTCCAACAAGCCATCAGGGCTCTCAAACGCCGTAAGGCCCCTGGGCCTGACGGTATTCATAACCGTGTCCTTAAAATGTTCCCCGACCATCTCATCGCCTCTCTGGCTAACATCTTCAACGCGGCCCTATCGAACTGTGTCTTTCCACAATTGTGGAAAGAGGCCACGGTCATAGGAATCCCCAAACCCGGCAAACCCGCTGAAGAGCCATCCTCCTACCGTCCCATTAGCCTGCTCAGCACGATGGGCAAAATGTACGAGCGTTTGCTTCTCAAACGTCTCCGTGATCATGTAGAATCTAACAATCTCATTCCCAACGAGCAGTTTGGCTTTCGCCCCAAACACTCGTGTATCCAACAAGTGCATCGCCTCCTTGAAGATATCTCCGATAGACTTTTTATTCGCAAAATGCAAACAGCAGCTATCTTTCTTGACGTAGCTAAAGCCTTTGATAAAGTCTGGCATAACGGCCTGCTTTTCAAGCTTTACTCGCTCAGTGTTCCCGACCGACTCCTTAGGTTGATCCAAGACTTCCTTTCCAACAGATCCTTCCGTTACCGAATGGAAGGTGAGCTATCCTCCCCTCATCCCATTCAAGCTGGAGTTCCGCAAGGCTCAGCCCTTTCCCCCCTACTCTTCTCACTGTACACTAGCGACATTCCCATTCCCACCGACGCGAAAATCGCTCTGTTCGCAGACGACACCGCTATCTATGCCTCTTTCCGCAACCACAACCAGATTCACCGGACCCTCCAATCCGCAATCAACTCCCTCGGGAGTTGGTTCAGGAAATGGAGGATCGAGGTGAATCCGGATAAAAGCTCCGCAATTTTCTTCTCAAAGTTTAATGCGGAGGAACCTCCCGGTACCATCAGGCTTTTCGACCGTCCCATTCCATGGGAAAGAACGGTCAAATACCTAGGCGTCCAATTGGACAGAATGCTCACGTTTAACAAACACATCCAAACAGTTCGCAACCGAGCCGCCTTTGTGCTCGGTCGTCTCCATCCCATGGTAGGACCAAAGAGTAAACTCTCCCTCCGTAACAAAGTCAGGCTCTACACAGCTTGCGTCAGGCCAATCATGACCTACGCTTGCGTGTCTTTTGGCCATGCGGCCCCCTCCAATTTGAACAAACTCCAAGTCATCCAAAACCGCTTCATGCGACGTGCCACCGGGTGCCCGGGGTACGTTCGCAATCGCGAACTCCATGCAGACCTGGGCCTTCCGTCCATCAAAAAGTACATCCAAGACACAGCTAGGCGCTTTTTCGACTCTGCTCCTCACCACCCGAACCCTCTGGTGGTGAAGGCAGCCGACTACTTCCCCCATCCTACGTGTAAATTCAAAAGACGTCCTAAGAACGTTCTTTCCGATTCTGATGACTCCATCACCCAATACGTCAATTTAGTCAACAATATTAGACTCCTCTCTCAAACCTCAATCTCGAACACCCGCTCCCGGCGTGGTCGTGGTCGCCCCCAGTTTAGTTCAGTCCCATATTTTGGGAACTACCGGCATGTCCCAGGCCGATTCTCTCCGATCCCCGGCAATAGCCAAAGCCGTGATTCGAGCCCTTCGAGGCGCCCTTAGGCTTTTTGCCTTTTTAGGTTAGTTTTTCTGGGTAGAGCCTTCAGCTCCCCAACCGTCCGGTGAAGTTGTGACAGCCATTTAGGCTAACAACAGAAGTCCTCATCCAAAAAAAAAAAATACCCTAAACCGACGAGCATGTATGAAAGGATTGATGAAAGTACAGGAAGCAAGGGAAGTATGTCAAGACCGTAGCAGGTAGAGAACTGTGGTCTCTGCCTACCCCGACGGGAACAAGACGTGATATTATGTATGTATGTATGTATGTAACAGAAAGGGCCTATCAACTCTGAAGAACGTGATTCTGCGCATGTAACTGAACAACTTCCCTAAGGAACATAGTTCGAAAAACAAAAAAAAAATTACCTCCCATTCAAAATGCTTAAAATTCATTCTATTGAAGGTAATTAAAATTCTCGTATTTAAACCTATGATTTTTGAAAAAGTTATTCAGTTTCATGGGCAGATTCACATCCTTCAGGGTTGGTTTGGTATACCATTTTTGGTACAGCCTGTACACAAAATACACTTTTAAAATTGATATAACAGAATACTGTGAAATAAACGACGATCAATGTTACTCACATAGCCTAAGCTGCCGTTATTCATAATCTAAGGTTACTCACTCGACATCTATTCAAGTCGCGTGTGAATAGACTTCATCTCTGCCCTCAGGGCTAGATCGAGGACAAGAGGTCTACTCTTGGGGGGTCTCCCTCGACCATAATTTTTTTTTCTGTAGTAGTAGCGTGTCTTTGCGTACCATGGTGGAGACCCAAAGTGGAGATCCAAAGTGTGGAAATAGTAGTAAAGGACCTTGGATGAACTTTTTTTTTAAAACTTACGTCTTGATTCCCCAAAGAATAAAAATAGTTTAAAAATTTTACGCAGATATTAGACACCCATGTGGAGAACCTGAAAATTTCTCACCAAACCCATAGGTTGCGGATATATTGAAGGGAAACTATCCGGGCATAAATTATTCGTGATACGTAATCGAAAGCGATAAGCCATGCGCCATTGTTAGCCGACATAGAGGGTGCTCGCGACTTGACGGGATGATAGAATGGGAAATCGAAACCTTAACATCCTGTACAAAGATCATCCTGTTCTCGGTGTTCGGCACTGGTTAGTCTAACTTCTCCTGAGAATGCCTCGTGTAGAGGCGAAACACGTGTAGAGTAGTTGGTTGCTGTGTTGCAGTTGCCTGCTCATTTATTTGCGGGCGGGCGGTGCACAGTGAGTACATAGCATCCATCATTGTTGTGGAGTTGCGGCTATATAAATATATAGCCGCCAATAGCTCCAATAACAGAATTTAAAATTATGCAAAAAATTAAAAAAAAATTATTAAAATAATAATGTTTTAGGTAACGTTTTGAAATGGACTTCCGCAAAGTAACGCCTGATTCTAATGACTGAATACAAATGAAACAAAAATTATGAGCAACCCATTTTGTTATTTACTGCGTAAAGTGTAAAAGTTTGTGAACATTTTGAATGCTTTGTCAATAAATTATTTTTAGAAAAAATAATCGATCTGAAAAAAAGAAATACTGAACTTACGTAAACAAAGTTTTATTTCACGTCAATAATCTAATCAGCATAGTACAAAATATTGAAACTTTCTTATTCCTCTTCTACAAAATTTGTGTTTGTAAACACATGGATTTGGTTTTAACGAAGAATTTGTGTGTTCTATCTCTCAATGAAAAAGTTTTGACAGCAAAGAAGCGTTATCCATTACTTCATGTTATCAATACTCAATAAGTTGTTGAGTGGAAAACTTTCTCGACTTCGTTTTAAAACTTTTAGGTATGTTTAACTTTTACTTTTTAGGGTTCCGTATCCAAAGGGTGAAAAACTGGACCCTATCATTACTTCTTTTTAATAGCATTATTGCATTCTAAATTACTAACTCAGCCGCAAACAACGTGCAACTAAAATAAAACTTTCTAAGCCACTAATTAGTTTTTTGCCTGGAGTGTAATTTCTGCAAGCTAATTGGTTTGTTTCCTGCAGTGAACATTGTAACAATGAAATACCCTTTAGAAACATCATAGATTGTCAAATCATCGACTCACCTGTTGCGCCCGCTACTTACCTAATACCTACCAGAGCGCTATTGCCTGATTCATTTACGACCGCATAAATATATCTGTAGTCTACACAATGAGGAATTGTAAAGCCTGCTTACAGCACATTATAGTTGGTCAATTATTAACTTGTACCTTATGTAAAGACCAATTTCATTACGAATGTGTCAACATAAATAAACAACATTTTACTCAAAACCGACACACATTAGAACTAAATTGGAACTGCCCTATTTGCCGTAACGTTACACGAAGACGCCGCACAGATGACTCGACTCCTGTACAGGCACATCCGGGACTATTTTATGACGCAGATATCACCAATTCGAAAATTCCAGTACGATCTAAGACAAAACACTCGAATTCTATCCAGAGTCAGACTCGAGATATTAACGCTACCCAAGAAACTGTAACTAAGAACAACTCAAGCAGTAAAGAACCAGTCCGCCAAAGCAGTGGCGAAACGTCGCTTGCAGATGACATATTATATGATGATAAGAGCATACTTGGTGATACTCTGCACTCTACGTCTCCACATCTACCTGCTCAACAAAACCTTACAGAACTACCTTTAACCCAGATTAGTAATCTTCTGGATTCTAAACTAGATACATATTTATCGAAGTTTCTTGGAAAAATAAAATTTGAAATAAAAACTGAAATAAAGTCCACGCTTCAACAGGAATTGCAAAATTTCATTCAGAAACTAGATAAAAAAGAAGATTTAACTAACCAAACTGAAAAAGTAACCACCCAAACATCATTAGTTAAAGATATAGAGACCTTGAACACAAACATATCCTCACTAGAGAGCGAATGTAAGAAGCTGAAAGATGAAATCCTGAATATACAGAAAAAAAACAAAACTTCGATAAATTATGATCAAGAATCCAGAAAAAAAAATTGTGTTATATGGTGTACCAGAGATGGAGTGGGAAACCGAATACGACCTACATGAACGCATAAGGTATATTTTTCAAGACTTACTGAACATTGATCTGAATGGTTACATCGAAGAAACTGTCCGATTGGGTAGAAAAGGTTACCGAAGACCAATAGCTATAGAAATCTTGAGTAAAAAAACCGGCCAAGTGCGAGTCGGACTCGCGCACTGAGGGTTCCGTACCACCACATAAACATAATTGTATTAGTTGAAATTTCAGTAAGTTAATGTGCTAGATTTTTTGACTCCGACACGCACTTGACCAAATTTTATTATTTGTTGTTATTTTATAGCTTATGCTCTATAAACATACCAATTTTCAAGTTTGTAAGTGTTCCCGTTTTTAAAATAGAACTAAAACAAAAATCGCCTCAGCGACCATCCAACTTGACCCCTCTCTTATACGAAAGTTCTTGAAACGGGAGCTCACCACAGTTGGTTACCATTAGTTGGGAGAAAAGTTGAAATATTTAATGATTTCAGACTTTTCCCATTATTTGTGCTGTGGGACCTAGCATCTTGCCAAATTTAATAATTTTAGGTCAACGGGAAGTACCCTGTAGGTTTTTCATTTTTGAATAAATGTATGGAGATGAGGACATAAAATGCCATATCTTTTTATTGCGTCGTTGTAAAAAATTGAAATTTTCAGATCTTGTGTGGTTCATGGATCCTAATATACGGTATTAGTTTCAACCTGATACATTTACCCGTTCGTGAGATAAAGGGTCTTGACAGACAGACAGACAGACAGACAGACAGACAGACAGACAGACAGACAGACAGACAGACAGACAGACAGACAGACAGACAGACGGACAACAAAGTGATCCTATAAGGGTTCCGTTTTTTTCTTTTGAGGTACGGAACCCTAAAAATGACGAACTATATTTTACATAACCAGGCATACTTGGAAAATACTGGCTTTGCTGTGTCACCACTTTTAGACGAAATTGCAATGAAAAAACTGCGAGAACTATGAAAAACCATGGTTGAAGAAAGGAAAAAAGGCAACCACGCGATAATAAGAAACAACAAGCTATTTATAAATGGAAATGACCACAGCGAAGTACAAGAAAAAGGAAACCTAACAACCTACATTGCAACACCAGAACAACGAAAATCTTACAGTAAAGCATTGAACAATAATATAAGGGCAGGAAATGAAAATGAATACAATTATGTCCAGAGAGAAGAAAAACACCATGAAAAAACTCGAAAAGAAAGCCCGAGAAATAATTGTTCCTTTCGAGTTTAGTATAGTATTCCAAAATACCCAAAGCATTAAAAATAAACTTCATCTCATAGAACATCTACTAGAAGATATAGAAAGCCACGTTCTCTGTCTAAGCGAAACGTGGATCACAGCTGAACAACATAACCTATTCCAACTTGAAGGATACGACTTTGCTGCCCAATACTGCCGAACAGAGCGAAGAGGAGGAGGAGTAGCAATTCTTATACGAAAAAATCTTAACTTCAGTTATTTACCAGAAATTTCTAACTTATCAATAGAACATGTCATAGAGTGCTGTGCAATAGAAATTAAAAATAACATTCTCATCATAAACCTATATCGAGTAGACCGAGAAATAGAGACATTCTTTGATTTCCTTGACAATTTGATGTCTAAATTGCAACCTCATTTGCATAAAAAACATATCATAATAGGGGGAGACTTCAATATTAACGCCATGCAAAATTCTAACACCTACAAAAGACTTACTGACAAATTACTAGAATCAAATTTACATCAAATTGTTAAAGAGCCTACTAGAGAAACACCTAATTCGTCTACTTGCATAGACCTCATTTTTACTAATCAAAGAGATTCAAAAATATCTGTTAAAGACTATGGCATTTCAGACCACAAAGCAATAACATACATTTATGAAACACATGTTATCCCTCCCATAGCTAATTCTATCAAAATAACAAAAAGAAATTTTGCGAATATAAACAATTTAACTTCATTTAAACAAAACCTACAAAAAATTATATGGAGGGACGTTCTTAAAGTCACAAATAACGTAAACCAAAACTTTAACCTCTTTAACAAACAAATAGAAATAATCTTAAACATGTGCATACCCAAAAAACAAATTAAAATAAAAAATAATCCAAAAACCTCCTGGTTAACAAAAGGTCTAAGAATTTCATGTAGGCATAAAAGAATACTTAAAGCCCTTACAAATAAATCAAAAGATAAAGTTTTGAAATCGCACTGTAAAACATACACTAAATTCCTAAAAAATTGTGTTAAAATCTCGAGAAAGTTGAACTATATACAAAAAATGCAAAATTCTTACAACAAAACACGTACTATGTGGAAAATAGTTACCCAAGTCACTAAAAAGAGTCAGCGCTCTAATAAAAAGAATATAAAAGTAAAACAAAATGATAAAGTCGTCGAATCACCTATCGATATCGCAAACATTTTCAACAATTACTTTGTGAATGTAGGAGTTTCGTCCAATCCCCAAAAAACTGATAACGCAAAAAACATAAAATTGGTCCGCAATCATAATCCTACTCTCAATACGATGTACTTACAACCTGTAACCGAAAACGAAATACTTAAAATCATAAAAAATCTGCCTTCAAAACATTGTAGTGGTAAAGACGACCTACCTCCATCACTACTCAAGATATGTGCAAACGAATTCTCTCCAGTACTAACGCAATTAATTAACCAATCCTTCGAGGAGGGCATTTTTCCTGACGAACTGAAAACAACTAAGATAAAACCTATATTCAAAAAAGGAGGAAATACTTACGAAGTCTCCCATTACAGACCAATCGCGTTACTACCGACTGTTTCAAAAATTTTCGAAAAAGCAATGACCAACAGAATAACCAGTTTTCTAGAGAAGTTTAACATATTAGATAATAATCAATATGGGTTTCGTAAAAAGAGATCGACAACTCTAGCTATCTATACAGTGGTACAAGAAATATTGAAATGCATTAGAGACAAGAATTATGCTGTAGCCCTCATGCTAGATCTGTCCAAAGCATATGACAGAGTGTCTCACACCATTCTTCTCGAAAAACTGAGTGGAGTAGGCATCCGAGGAGTGGCTTACGACTGGGTTAAGTCTTACCTTTCAAATAGGACCCAGTATGTAGAAATAGATTACCTAGATGAAGTTAAAAAAGAGCAGTTAAATATTCAATCAAATACCCTAACAATCAACTCTTCTATACCCCAAGGCAGCGTAATAGGCTGTATTCTATTTTTAATATATCTAAACGACCTACCTAAAGTCACTGAAAATTCTTGCACTTTGTTTGCCGATGATGTCACCCTGCTATTCCAATGCCAAAACAGCAATAGTCTTAAAAATATTGAAGATACATTTAATACTGTTAATAACTGGCTTGAAACCCACCACCTAGAAATTAATACAAACAAGACTAAGCTCATCCAGTTCAAACCTCACAAAAAACAGACCATTGACTTAACATACTTGACAAATGCTTTAAATGTAGAAGAAGTAAACAATTTAAGCCTACTAGGAATAACTTTAGATACACACCTAACTTGGAAACAACACATAGCTAAAGTAAAGACTAAACTATCCCAATTCACCTATGCCCTAAGTATACTTAAATCTAACACTCAGTCGGAATGCGCTTACTCTGCTTACTACGCCTATGCTTATTCCTGGTTACGTTATGGTGTTATCATGTGGGGACACACAGCAGAAGCCAAGGACTTGTTCATAATGCAAAAAAATGCATACGGATTATAACCAACACACCTCGAAAATACAGCTGTCGCCCAATATACAAAAAAGAAAAACTGCTTACTCTACCTTGCATCTATTTATTAGAGATGGCAACTTTCGTTAGAAAAAACCTTAGCCTGTATGAACACTGCAAACGCGAACGAAGAAATAATAAACTATCCCTCCCTACACCCCGTCTTGAAATGTACAGGAAAGGTCCGTACTACAGGTCCATACAAATTTATAATAAATTGCCAGAACGAATTGTTAACGAAACTAAGGAAAGTCTTTTTATCGGTCACTTAAAATCTCTACTGTTAGAAAAAACTTATTACTCTATAGAAGAGTTTATGTCCGATGTTTTAAATTGATCGTAAATTTAGAAATAATGTTTATGTTTACAATTACATAGATTGTTATAGACATTAAGAAATGTAATTTTATAAGTTATCTACTTATCTTGCTATGCCCTTACAGGGCGCATGTACAAATGTTCCTTAGTTATAAGTTTACTATGTATATGCTTGCAACATAATAAACAAATAAACAAATAAACAAATTTCTTTCTGGCACTCGCCGGCCGCTGTCGTGGCTCGCTCGTTTCGTTCGCTCGGCTCGTGCGTTGTGGTCGCAAGACAACCTAACCCAACCTAAAACTTTAGAAAATTTACTTTTATTCGGTTCATGCCTAATATAAGGGGGTAAACCGTTGATAAGGTACAGTAGTCGTTTGTCAAGCGTTCGATCGCCATAATCATTCGATTTTAAAACGTGTCGCAAAAAAATAAAATCGTGATGCGCGCTTACCCTAATGGCTTAGCTCTGTAGACCGACAGCTAACCTCCAAATTTCATTTTTTACGATACTCCACGATGATCGAGATAATGTTTAAACAAAGCTTTTCTTTGTATCACATTGTTTCCAGCAATTTGGCCCGCGGTGTCTCTCACGGTCGATTTAGGGGTGTAATAAAGTGGTAGCATCATTATCGCTACAGGCTTTCAGTTTTATCGTCTGTGCGTGCCGCTGAGCAGCAGAATGGCACGCGAGTAAACGCAACCGACGCATTAGCGGTGTCTATACGACGGCGATACGGTCTAAGACAACCCTTATTTGTAGGGGCTTTGAAATAAGAGGCTATAGACTTTAAAAAATGAGAAAAAATTTCAAAGAAAAAGGATTTGAACCTACGTTTTCTTCGTTTATTTCAAAGAAGGCTTTTAGAAATTAACTAATTAATATAAACTACTCATACTAACCAATTAATATTATTTAATTAAAATAAAACTGAAAAAGTTATCTGATGCATGTACTATAAATAAGTATGAGGGATTAATTGCATACATACATAGATAAATACCATACAGACACAGGAAACACTATTTGCTTTGGGTGGCGATCGACCAGCGGCCGTGTTATAAAATTTTCCATGCATGCCCATTATGCCCAATGTGAGTTAGTAGGTATCCTATACTATATTTGTATAAATCTTTGTATATATATTTGTATTTGTATATAAAACGGCTCAAACGATTTAGCAGAAATTTACTATACGGGGGTTTTTGGGGGCGAAAAATCGATCTAGCTAGGCCTCATGAGAAAATTCGTTTTCCTCGTGATTTTAAGAATTTTTAAAAATAACTAGTTGTTGACAGAAACCTACAGCGCCATCTGTTGGTGGGTAGCATAGCTTGCTCAGCTCACCCGATGATGTTATAATGTTTATGCTGCTATTATAGAGCGAAGCTCGGTCGACCAGGTACATCTAACAATTAGACATACAACGTATGTTAAGTAATAGGGTTTCTTTGGCACCCTTTGGGCACGGAACCCTTTAAATATCCCTGTATTATCAACGCGTTTTTAGTGGCTTAGCGCAGAAAAGCTTTACCTACCTACTCACAATATTTGTTTGAATGTCACTACTCCACTTTATGTCAACATGTCGTCGTTCCGTACGCAAACAGATCGTCGAATCGAAGCTCGCCTGCGTAAATACCCCAATAGTGTTCATGAAATCTATTTACATTCAATTTTGGACGGATTATACGGGGTGTAAAAGAAGAACAGTAAAGTGCAGGTCAAGCTTGACACTCGCAGTTCGATTTCCATCTCTGTGGCGACTAAGACAAGTGCGGTACAGGCAAGAGCAAATCTAGCTTGACATATAGGAATTTGTGATGTTCTTATTTCAATAGACGTAGAGGCTAGAGTCGCACTGCAAGTGTCAAGCTTGACCTTTTTTTTTAATTAAAAGTGAGTTAACGAGCAGGTGGGCCACGTAATGGTAAGTGGCCAACACCACCCATAGCACCCACTGTCTTATTAATGGAATATTATGACGCTAATAAGACAGCAAAGCGCGTTGCTCACTTTGAGAACTAAGATGGTATGTTTTACCTGTCGTTTACACAAAGTAAAATGTGTCAAGATTGACGTGCTCTTGACTGTGCGACGATCTTTTTAGGAAAAACACTTCCTTGTTTGTAGGAGTTTAGTAAAGTAGTTAAGGAAACGGCATAAGGAATTTTTTATCAGGATAATAATTAATTTTAATTTTATTTTTTTTTATTTTTTTGAATTATATTACAGTAATTTTTCCCTTAATTGGGCATAAGGAATATGTTTCCCACCCAGCGTTTGAGGCCAATATTTCACTGGGACACCAAGGTGGCGCGACTGGTTGCGCAACCATGGTGTCCGTAACTAGACACCAGTAAAGATACCACAGTCGCCACGCCCTGCGGTCACAGTATTAAGGGCTATATTTCACTGGGAGTGGTAGCGCGACCAGCATCCGAGCTGGTTGTGCCGCCAAATTGGTTGCGCAACCGAACGGACACCAGGTGAGTAACTCTCTATAGAGCTGTATACATTTTGTTGGTAGCGGCGTCGACTGGTTGCGCTGCCATGGTGTCCCAGTGAAATACCGGCCTTACATTTTGCGGGCCTCGCCTCGCGCCTCAGTGAAAAGTATAGCATGTCCCTAAAGTTTTTATGTGGTATGAGCAAATAGGTAAAGAGCTCCCACATCGCCTTAGTTTATGTGGGAAATATGTTCCTTTTCTCCATTTCGGACAATAACTTTGCATAAACGTCTGCCCAATTCACGGTTAAATTGGAAGATACATACATATTGCGTCACTAGCTGATCATAGAATTCTCCACACGCTTCACTTTTCCAAAGCCAAAACTTATTTTGAGGATGTAAAAACTATCAAATATTATTAGAAAAATTACTTACCGTATTTTTTATACAACTTTTATAGTTGCATACTCGATAATCTGCTTATCTTGTAGAAAATCCTTTAGACGCATAAAACCACACAATTACGTAAAACACAAATTCGAGGTTTTGTGGTGTTTTGCGGATTTATAAAAAGTACCTGGGCGACCAAGCTTCGCTCTATAATAGCCGCCTCAGCATTAAGATATCATCGGGTGATCAAGCTATGCTACTCGCCAACAGATGGCGCTGTATGTTTCTGTCTAAAACGCGGTATTAATAAAAAAAACAAGGAAAACGAATTTTCCCAGACACGATACATAGCTAGATTAATTTTTGCCCCCGAAAACCCCCGTATGGTAAATTTCATCGAAGTCGTTAGAGCCGTTTACGAGAAACCGATTACAAATATTGCTCGTTTAAAAGTATAGGATGAATACGTTAAATACCAACTACGTGAAATTTCACAAACGCAAAACACCACTTGGAACATGTAAAATAAGTATTCCAAGAATTTTGAGTGAACAAGCCAGTTTGACTGAGACTTAAAGTAGTTCGCGAACTTAGAAATAGAGATGGAATATAAAACTGTGACGCCCAGTTCCAACTTGTCAGCCGCAATGCAACTGTAATGTCGTCCTAGTCGCAAGCAATTTGTACAGCGAGCGACGCGACTTGCGTGCTCCATGTTGCGACTTGCTTGCTAGAATATAGATGCGATTTTATTTCTTGGTTTTTTTGTGCAGCGCCCCTGTTAGTAAATTAATCAAAAAATCTCACTGAGTATACAGGGTGCAAAATGTACCGAAAACGGAAGGGTTTACCATACAGTAATATAATACTGCTTTAATCAGCAGTTTTTACGTCAATGGTATAAAACTATTTTATAAATTAAATAAAACTTAATGAGAAATAAAACATCATTAGTTGCAAATGAAATGGTTCGCATATGGCAGACACGTTGCAGCTATATATACACAAATAGGTAAATAACACCTAGAAACCCAGCAAACACCTACATTCATCACACAAATGTTTTCCCTGGGCGGGGATCGAACCTACTACCAACTACATCAAAAGGCCACAGAGGTGCGAGGTTGCTAGGTGCGAGGGACACAGAGGAATAAGCAATAGGGTCGCGTTTAGCAGTATAGCCTAGCACTATTAGCTTGGCTAGTTTTTCTCGTTCTGTCTAGATAAAACTGGTTTATCCCATCAAGTACAGGAAGAATTAGTTTCTACTTGGCAAATAACAAGCCCGTTGGTGTGGTTGGTAGAGTGCCTACCTTTCACGCCGTGGGCCGCGGGTTCGATCCCCGCCCAGGGCAAACATTTGTTTGATAAACACAAGTGTATGTTCTGTGTCTGGGTGTTATTTATCTATTTATGTATCTATATCAGTTTCTGATACCCATGGTACAGGCTTTGCCTAGTTTGGGATCAGATAACCTTGTGTAAAATGTCCCCCAATATTTATTTAAATCTATGTTTATATTTATTGAAATCTATGTTTGTCCCATAATGGAGTTTGGTTGTTTATTTCCAACTAGCTGTGCCCACCGATTCAAACGGGGTTTCCAATAATGTATTATTGGCTGAATGCAAAATGCTAGTTTTCAAGCCGTGATTTGGCTGTCTTCCGTGCAACATAGGTATAAGCTTTGCTTCGTTACAAACGGTTCACTCAAATAGAAACAACACGAATGTAAAATATCAAGTGGCAATATGAAACAAAGACATCTTGCATATAAAAAGTAAGCCTTTGAATTGGTTCAGTAGTTTGTGAGTTATTGGCGCACAGGCTGTTTGATACTTTGCCATTGTGTGGGTTCTGTTTGAGTGAACCGATCGCAATAATACAAAGCTTAAATGTTCATGGAAATAAGCCATATATTAAAACTTCGTATTTGAATTTATCGAAACAGACAAAAATTCCAAAAACTACCCGAATTAGTCCTATTAGGTACCTTTTTTGTGACCACCTGTATCAAGCTTTTCCTATAAAATTTAAAGTTGGAATGGAAGCCTTTTCATTTTGCACAGATAACTAAGTTTAGTACTTACCTAAAGTGCCTATACCGGCATCTTAAAGTATGACTTTGCACAGCTAGTAAACCCTATTGTTACCTTCAAGTTGCGCAATGTAATTTCTCATTCCGTAATCCTATTTGTAAGTAAGTAATTAATTACTTACTTAATGATAGGTACAATTTCGTCGTGAGCGCGACTCTGTAGCGAAATAGGTTATTGTGTGGCGGAGTATGAAAGTGATTGATGAACGTCCCGAACTATGATGATGGCGATACCAAAACTTCGTCTTTAAAAGGTTTCACTGCTAACAAACTTTGAGTAATATAGAAGAAGAAAGTGTTAACTTAAGGCTCATACTCCTGGAATGACGGCGCACGGGGAGTATTTTTTTTATCGCCGATATTTCCGAACGTAGCCACTTCACCTATGGTTTATATGTCATTCATGTCATCACTATACATGCCAAACCAAAATAAACCGTAAATTTTATGCAATAAGGCAAACATTTAAAACTCGGTACCTGGCTAGTTTCACAAGTGAACCCGCGTGGCTCGACGAAGGAAGCGATCTGAACCTACGGGGTATGGATGTATGGCTTCATACATCTTACTGTCCGTTGCGGACCGTGGTCGCGGACATCCGATGTCCCATATTTTAGGTAGTCAGATGATAAAGTAGAAAAGTTTACATGTATCTTAAAAGTCACCGAGCTTAGAGCGACCCGCTTTTACTAAAACAAGTTGATAGGATTTTAAAGATCTACTCTAAAACCCCTATAATAATATATGGTTAAATAGCAGCATTATGCTGAGTTAGTTAGTAATTAAGGGGACGCTACACACATAATTTTTGGTTGTCATCTTTTTTCTTCTTTTGCTTTTATTTTCTCTATTATGTTTGCTATCATTTTATTGTACTTGCCCTTAATAGAAATTATATCTATCTATCTAAATATTATTTACTTTTTAAAAGAGAATGGATTTAAGTTTTTTGGGTTGGTAAGTATTTTATTAACTAATGGATCTCCAGATTACAAATACCTGCGCAAAATCTCGGCCGAAGGTTTGATAACTAAGTTATGAAGGTTGAAACCCCCCTTTAGCGTTTATTTGTTTGACAATGTAAATTGTGAAACTTTGGGTTTTGGGCTCTAAAAGCATTATTTTGTTACTAAAACAAAGGAATATGCCCAAGTGTCTATGGGATTTAGTATCGCTCAGAAATTGGTATTAAACTTATTGTGTCATAATTCTTATTATGGCTTGATGTAAAGTTGGCTCTAAGTCCTTAATAAAATTATTAGGCATTTGATTGTAATTCTCCAGGTTTTACAGTAATTAGCCTAGGTAATTAGGTCCTGCATTCCAATTCTTGAATTCGAGGTGACATACTGAGGTGACTTTCTAACTGACGTAACAATAGCTGACAAGTTTAGTGTTGCCAGCCGAATCTTACCTGAAATATATAAAAATGTCCCCGTTTTGTAAGTACATTTGAATGAGAACAGAGCATAGATTTATATAGTCAAGATAGGGTCTTGGGAACAAGCGGTTCAAAATTTCCCCATACAAGAAAAAATAGCGCCATCTGTGAGAAATTGCGTGAACTACGTTGTGTAGTACTTCGGTCGGTACTAAATATAAGGAACGGAAATAATATGGCGGGAAAAAACAAAACAAACTTTTTACTGTTTATATGTGATTTAGGCCTGGTTTTTCAGTTTCATTAATTGGATTATAGTCAAAAACAATAATAAGAAATAACGATAATAATAATAAGAGTAAATTGTTTCTTCAAATAAAAACATCCATTTTGTTGGTAAGTTTATTTGCATCCAATGTTGACAATATGACTGACAACGACTGACATTTGTTGGTCCTAAACGTCAGATTTCAGACCAACGAATTGGGGACAGAGTAACGTGCCGATGGGCTAGTACTTATATATAAGTAAATGGAACAGAGTTGATAACTTGGCAAGTGTAGGCTAGCTAACTACGTAATAACAAAAACGATGCTAGTGATTCGTTCTCCTGCCTGATGGGTACTCATTTAAATCGTGGCCGACGCAGCAGGAACCTGCTGTGCCTATCTTATCAACTGTTAATACCTTATTACTGGAATCAATATCAAAGATTTTTTTTACAAAAACCTACCTTCTTTTTTAAAGGTTCATACTGTGGTTCAGGTAAGTTTGACATGGCAGGCAACACTGAAATGACGCATCGGAAATACGCAAATCATAAAAAATCTAATAATTTTTATTTTTTTTACCTCAAGAAGTGGAGAATTCTTATTATTATATAAAGTTATCTTTATTATAAATAAGAATTACTAATTAAATGTTATATACTTCTGACACAACTTCGATTTGAATAATTTTGCTATACCACTCATGGGTATTTTCCTTTGTGAGAAAAAAAATCAGTATATAATATTTTATGATTTGACCACTGTAGTTGTATCGTTAGTACTAACCATATAAATATAAGTTAGTACCAACGACACAACTAAAGTAACCGATACTTTGATTGAAGTAATTAATTACTTCTTAACTTTACAATTTGTATAAACTTAGCTTTCTTTCACCGTAACTGACTTTTTAAAACAAGTATAGAAATATGATTATTGAAAATAATAAGTTTAATGAAAATATGTGTCACAAGGTATTTTGACATTCATTTAGTCATTGTAAATATGGCATAGGCGTCGTTCTGTAAATTTTGTATGAGGATGTCAAATCACGTTTGATGATTTGATATTTCAACTTGGGATCCAATGGCAGATGTCATCCCATAGTAAAATTAATTAGTATTCCTGGGGAAGTACCATAGTCACCTCGCTTGTCAGCGTTACGGCTGGCACCATGGACCGCGGTTGTAGGTGACCGCTGTAAGTAAGATGGTATGATACTCAGGAGGATGCTGCTGCCCATCCTCCAGTTTATAACCCTTAGTCGCCTCTTACGACACCCACGGGTATGTATGGGATGGTACTATTCTTTACCGGCACCACACGGGATTTCACTGGATAGGTACTTTTAATAGGCACATTTTACGCTTGATCGATTTTCGAAGTGGTGCAAATTCTATGCCAGTAAGTGTATAATCCAGGTAAACATAAAACAATATCGTCTTAATAACATTGTATGTATAACAATATTTCACCGTCGTAACGTCTTTTATAGTAAGCATAAATTATATTCTCGTCGACGAAGCCAGATAATTGATTTCTATAATGAATTCCTTGAAGCTATGTTTTGTATAAAACATAATAAATAAGTTATACCTAAATCATTACTTGTTTCAACAAAAGTATTATTTTCGAACTAAATACCAGACGTATATGACGATGTATAACCTAATTAACTTGATTTACTGATATTACATTACACGATACCTAATCGTATTTTAAAGAAAGAAAGGCTATTATAAAATATCAGATTATCTAGAAGAGAAAAATCCATGGGATTAGGCTACGGTTCTAACTGGCTAATTCAAAATTCAAATTGACTTATATGTGTAATAAAATAGGCTATAAATCAAAATCAAATGTAGTTTATTCATCGCTGGATATTAAAATCGCTTAATGACGTCAGCTAAACTACATCGCTTCACAAACAAAGTGGCGGCATTGTGGAAAAAAAAACCAGTCAAGTGCGAGTTGGACTCGCGCGCCAAAGGTTCCGATATACCTATAGTATTTTTGGAAGCAACATAGTCCATCTTGAGACCGCAGAACTAAATTTGTTTGTGAAGGTTTTATAAAAAACTGTGCTACTTAGAAAGATCGTTTAATTTTTGCTGTAATATTTACATAAATTTCTATCGATCTTAATTAATTCAGATTTTTCCTTTCTCAAACTTCGGAGATAACGGGGAATGGTATTTTTTTTTGTAATTTTTCATAATAACTTGAAAACTAAGAGTTTGCAAATACTTTGAAACTAATAAATTAATAAATAACGCGAGAAATAAAAATAAAACTTGGCAGTCAGGGTTAGTACCAAGAATTCGGACTCCTTGCTCCACTCGGAAAAGAAGGAGTTCCCCTCCACATTTTTCCAGCAAAAGTTATAATTCTGGAAGGAATTCCCTGTCCTGTAGTGGACATTTCATGGAATGTAATGAAGATCCAGTGAAATTACTGGCACATGAGACAGACCATCTTATTTTATTTTATTCTATTTTATTTGGGGAGCTTACAGCCTACCTACACGATTATAAAAGTATAATTAACAATGGCCCATTACAAAGCTACCACAGATGTACAGAAATAGTATACGAGTCTTGAAAAAGTGAAGTTATATAAAACAATTTCTTAACTTAACTTAGTCTCGGAGTGGGCAACGCACTTTGCTGTCTTGTTAGTGTGAATTATGCTGCTAATAAGAAAGTGGGCGCTATGGGCGGTGGTCACCATTTACCATCAGCTCGCTTGCCCACTTGTTAATAAAAAAAAAACTATCTAAAGTGTGTCGATCTCTTTATGGACAGAAATTTGAACAAGACGGCAAAAACTGCTTCTTTATTGTAGAATGGAACAGAGTTCCCCAAAAAACGATTAAGACCTTTATAAGAGACGGCATAGATAATAAGGCAATGGAAGCTAATACTAGGATGTTGTTTATTTTGAATTCCTACAGAGAAGTAATATATTTTTTTAAATCAAAAATTTTATCAAGCAAAAATTATTGTACAGGAATATCAGATTATTTAGAAGAGAAAAATCCATGGAATTAGAACACTTCTAACAGGATAATTCAAATTGACTTATGTTTATTGTATCAACTCTGAACATCAAACATATTTAGAAGAGCGCGTGGGATTTTTCGCTCTTTCCACTTTAATCTCCTGGATTTCTTATTGCTTATTTTTTTCCCACAAGGCGCCACTTTGTTTGTGAAGCGACGTAAAAGTAACTGACGTCATTACGAGAATAAAAAACAATTTGATTTTCTTTTTTAGTCGTACCATTAATTCAGTAGGCCTAAACGCAGTTCTCCGTGTGGTGCCGGCAAAAAATAGTACCAACCCATCTCTACCCGTGGGTGTAGTAAGAGGCGAC
Source organism: Athrips mouffetella (assembly GCA_947532105.1). NCBI lineage: Eukaryota > Metazoa > Arthropoda > Insecta > Lepidoptera > Gelechiidae > Athrips > Athrips mouffetella. The sequence goes on along the minus strand of OX383964.1, from coordinate 1,818,643 downwards.
TAAGGTTTAATGAACCAGAGGATAGGCAGCAGCATTCTTCTGTGTATTGTATCATCTTACAATCTGCGGTCATCATCTGACAAGCGTGGTGACTATGGTACTTCCCCTCCACATTGTTTCAGCAAAAGCTGGACTTTTGGAGGGAGTTCCCTGTCCTGTAGTGGACTTTTCATGGGATGTCATGATGATTCAGTTTAAAAATAGTATTTCAAGTGGTGCAAATAATTTGCCAGTTAGTGTATTATATTCTGGCCTGAATAAAGAATATTTTTTAAAATGTAGCAGCTGAAGCTCAGAGTAAGTCAATTGACTACGATATTACTATATTAGGTACGTAAGCAACCAATTCTGATGTCATTTATCCGAAAATTATAAACAGTTGTTGCTGTGCCGGCTCCGCACGGTACGCTCTACAGCACGTCAGTGGTAACATTTGTAACTCTATTACCATGGTACAAGGTCCAAAGTGTTTCTACTGTCGTGCTGCTGGGTGTACCGCCCATCCCTTCCCGTGGATAAAGTACAAGGCGACTAAAGAACCTCGAGGATACGCATGCTAGGTAAGCAAGATGCTACATATTCGACCTAATCGTCTCTACCACCAGCCCGCTTAGCATGCTGCCCGAGAGAAAATATATCTCGGAGAAATGTCACTTTATTTGAGGAATTATGTCATCTAATCTATCACCTCCAAGCGCAAAGAAATGTCAGTGAAGGAAAATGTTTAGCAAATCCACAAATTACGTTTTCGATATTTTAGACAGAGATAGCTTTATACACTAATACATGTAGCCGTCCTTGTCTTTCAAAATGTGTCGCACTGCTCGGATGTCAAAAAAAAAACGTGACCATGCTTAAAGGCTTTAATCTATGGGCCTAGATAAACTGACAACTGCAGCGTGCCAAGCCGGCAGGTGAGATCGGGGTCAAATGCCAACTTCAGTCGCACATAAAATAAAAAAAAAACATCATCATAATATCAGAAAAAAAGTCCTCTGCAGGACTGGGAACTCCCTCCAGAACTTCAACAAAAATGTGTTGTAGGTACCTACTTAGCAGGGGATTTATCATTGTCACCACGCACTATTATTTAATCTGTGACCACGCTTGTAAGCACCTTGTAAGCGTTGAAAGATTTATGATTGGCGGATGTCCACCCAATTCTAATACTTACTAGGACACCAACCATACATTTTCTGAAATAAAATACATTACAATAATAAATTTTTGAAATAAAATAAGTATCTATTATAGGTACAGCGTGTAACGGAAAGGTGTGATAATACTAAAGGGTGTGAATCTGCCCATGAAACTGAACAACTTTTCCCAAGGAACATAGGTCAAAGAATAAAATCAATTTTCGACCTCCCATAGAAACTGCATTAGCTGTTAGCGCATTTTGTATGGGAGGTCAAATTTTGTTTTTCATATTTCGACCCATGTTCCTTGGGGAAATTTGTTCAGTTTCATGGGCAGATTAAGATAAAGGGTCATTATTATCACAACTTTCCTTTACAACTTTCCCCCAGGACTGTAATCAGGTCCTAGATTAATTTGCCAGCGCCGCTGTAGTAAACAGTGAGAAAACCCCCTCCCCCCACGTAATCTATCTAACTTGACCTCACGTCACCCAAGACAAAAGAAACTTCCAGAGCGCTTGCTGATAACCAGCGGAAACCGGTTCAAGTTGGTTTTGTCCGGTCTTATCAGTTCGGTTTGCAGCCTTTTATTCTTGGACTCTGAAGTAAAGGAGGGCCTTAGGATATTAAAAAGTTGGAATATTTTTTATTGTCGTCGTCAGGAATTGAAGTCTTAATTTTCTTTCGGCTTTTATACGTTTATGGATAATTAACTTTTTTTTTATATCACAAGTGGGCAAACGAGCAGGTGGGCCACCTGATGGTAAGCAGTCAGCACCGCCCAGAGCACCAACAGTCTTATTAGTGCCATAATTTGATACTTATAAGACAGCGAAGCGCGTTGCCCACCCTGAGAACTGAGATGGTATGTCTCTTGTGCCGGTAATATCACTGGCTCCCTTACCGTTCGAACCTAAACACAGCAGTGCAATCACAGTAAATTTTCTTCAATATATTTTCGGTAACGAGTGAACAAACGAGCAGGTAGACCAGCTCATGCCCATAACATTTTACTGTCTTATATGTGAAATCAAGCTTAAATTACCCTGTTTGTTGCGCTGTAGGTGGTGGGTTCTATCCCCGCCCAGAAATACAGCGTAATGGAAGTAAAGAAATGTAAGGCCAGGAAAAATACCCTCCACTCCAATACCTCTGTTAATAATGCTTCTAAAAGATAGATTGGATAGTAGAAAATTACATAGCTCACTTTTTTCTTCACGTAACAGCGTCTGTTTACATATAGCTAGTATACAGGGTCACAGAATATATAATAGTAAACAGGGTGTAACAGCGGAGATCTTTAGGGGCGGCCTATGTCCAGCAGTGGACGTCTTTCGGCTGATATGATGATGATGATGAGGGTGTAACAAAAAAGGGATACCAACCCTGAATCATGTCATTCTGTCTATGAAACTAAACAACATTCCCTAAGGAAGGTAAGTCTTTCAAATTCATGGGCGAATTCCCATCCTTCAGGGTTAATAAACCCGTTCCGTTACACCTTGTACACACGGCCGCACATCCGTAGAAACACTTTTGGATCTTATGGCGTGGCAATAGAGTTGAAAAAGTTTCTACCAACAAAACCGCGCGGTACCGCGCAGTGACAGTAACAGCACAAGTACAATGCGCGCAATGAAAGAAGAGCTTCATTTGACGGATCACGTGGTTAACCCGCGCAGTAGACAGTTCGCAGGCCATTTTGGCGGCAAGTGGGGAGGGATGCTAGGCTGTACCTGCGCAAAATCCTCTCTACTTTCAACTGACAGGGCTCTTCTTTCGTTGCGTGCATTGTACGTGCGGCAGTCTGGCCATGACGGCAGGCTGATCCATGCGTCTGTCCGTCTCGAACCGCGCGGATCAACTGAACAAGTCGTAACAGGATTGCAGATGTTGCACCGCGCGCTGTCACGCGTTGTCATCTGCCGGCTTAGGACGCTGCAGTTGTTAGTTTATCTAGGCCCATATATTAAAAAGACTTTAAGCACAGTCACGTTTTTTTGACATCCGGGCAGTACGACACATTTTTAAAGATAAGGACGGCTGCATATAGGTATTAGTGTATAAAGGTATCTCTGTCTAAAATATCAAAAAAATCATTTGTGAATTTGATAAACATTTTCCTCCACTGACATTTCTGCGTGCTTCGAGGTGATAGATTAAATGACATAATTCCTCAATTAAAGTGACATTTCTCCGAGATATATTTTCTTTCGGGCAGCGTGCTAAGCCGGCTGGTGCAAGACCTTGCGCGCAGGTAGGGTTACCATATGGTATACCTATAAAATCCTGACAAAAAGCCTTGTTTCTAATAAAAAGTCCTGACATTACGCGGCCGGGCCGTGAAATGAGCGAAGAAGGGAAGGGAGTGGACACCCCGCGAACCGCGCACCGCTCACGGCTAGTCTCTCAACGAACGAGTTAGTTAGCGACACGACAACGACGCCGCAGTGACAATTTTTCCCTTCATGCGAGCGCGAGCGGAGATCAATAAATAAAACTAAATTTCTATAATTTGCTTTACGCTAAAATTCCAAAAATCCTGACTTTTTCCAAGTCCGGCCGGAATCCTGACAGGGACCTGTAATGTATTTGAATAAAGATGCTGGACCGCGAACTTGCTTGCTGGCAACACTGCTCACGAGAGCATCGAGGCAAGCGGGTGTGCGGGACAGGCTCCCAAATAAATCTGTTTTTAATTAATATATCACCTTTACCCGACCCTGAATAGGAGACGCTGAACACCACACGTGGCGACGAGACCTAAACGGTAAGTGGAAAACGTATGAAAATATGAATACATTCAGTGTTTCCAAAAAAAAAAAGGGAAGATAATGGTGAAAGAAACATTACGAGGCTTCTCCATAATTATCGAAATAACTGTAACGTTAACGCGCGATAGCGTAAACAAACAAATGAGTGCAGAAATCCCTGTTATAATTAATAGTTTCCTGTAGGTACTTGATAAAAAAAATTCATTTTGTCATCTCGCCAGCCCGAAAGGCTTGCACTTGCGTTCGAAATCGGGGTGTATAAGTTCTTATTGTAAGCTGGCGTGGAAATAGTAGTTGGAAAACTAGATAATATACCATAGTATTATGATATTTGCGCTAATCATAGCGCGTGATAATCTAGTTGCGCAGAGGTAACAAATTATGTGTTTCACTCGAGAGCAAAGGTATTATGCGACTCGTGCCTCGAAAACCAAGCTACTCTCAGAATATTTGAACACAAGGACACATCAAGCTTTACACATTGGACTTCGTACAATTCCTTTCAACAGTCGAAGGAGCTAAATTCATGTTACAAGCAACTACAAATATCAGGCTTGCTCTCACCTGTACGATTAGCACGACTAAGTGTGCTTACCTACCTTGTAGTCATCTACTAACAATTTATATTTTGTGTCTATACGTGCTAGTTGATGCCTGTAGTAAATGGACAAGAATGGAGAAGCCGAGTAAAAATAGTACAAAAGTTGACTGTACAACTAAACATGATTACCTATCTTGCAGTTATCTACTATAAATCAAAGTTTTATCCACACGGGTAAGCTGGCACGGTGTTCCTTGGTGCCCTGGGCTGTAACAAACGAACAAGAAATGGGGAAGCCTAGTAAAAATACATCCAAGGGGTACAGCGCACAATTTAGCCAAGGAGCATTACTTATTGTGATGTCAAGCTGTAAAAGAAAAAAAAAAAAAGTACTAAGGGTACAATGCACAATTTTCCCAGTAGCATAATTTATCAAAGTGCCAGGGAGCACAAGTCTAAAAACAGTACCAAGGTTTACAATCTTGCCAAGGAGCATAATTTATTATGGTGCCAGGGAGCACAAGTCTAGAAAAATAGTACCAAGAAGTACAATCTTGCCAAGGAGCGTAATCTATTATGGTGCCAAGGAGCACAAGTCTAGACAAATAGTACCAAGGTGTACGATCTTGCCAAGGAGCATAATTTATTATGGTGCCAGGGAGCACAAGTCTATAAAACAGTACCAAGGTGTAAAATCATGCCAAGGAGCATAATTTATTATGGTGCCAGAGAGCACATGTCTAGAAAAATAGTACCTTGTTGTAAAATCATGCCAAGGAGCATAATTAATTATGGTGCCAGGGAGCACAAGTCTAGAAAAATAGTACCAAGAAGTACAATCTTGCCAAGGAGCATAATCTATTATGGTGCCAGGGAGCACAAGTCTAGACAAATAGTACCAAGGTGTACGATCTTGCCAAGGAGCATAATTTATTATGGTGCTAGGGAGCACAAGTCTAGAAAACAGTACCATGGGTACAATTTTGCCAAGGAGCATAATTTATCATAGTACAAAGGTGCTCATGCCATGGAGCACAGTCAGTTGCACATAATTAAGGTAAAACAACGCATCATTCTTGCGCAGCAGCAAAATGAATGAGTGAATAATTGTAAGTAATAAAATCACGTCAATAAAATTAAGTAAATTAATAACTTAACTTAATGGGAGTTTACTGTACAAATAATTGTTGATTTTTATTCCTAGTAGCTACATTCAACTAACATGTTCTTAAAGTGTTGCATTACAATTCGACAATATGATCCAGGTGTCTATATAGTACAGATTAGTAGTCACGTACTTACCTGAAAAAAAAACAGTAACGGACAACGAAAAAAAAACAAAAAGACATAATCTACAAAATGATTGAATTTAAAAAATATGACTATCGTTTTAAAAAAAAAAGCAAAATAAAAAGTGCTGCTACGTCGAAAAAAATAATAATTACCTACCCACCTTCGTTATTTTATTCTACAAAACTAATCACTTATTTAGTCATATTTTCGTCTAAATTTGTACAAGTAAAACCGAAGGAAACACCTGAGTTTCATGAAAACACCAAGGGTGAAAACAATACATAGTGTACAGTTGCAATGTGACGGCGACCCTATGTCACTGAGACTGCGCTGGAAATATTGAGTATACAAAAATGAGGTCTAGAAATGCTCCTGTTAGCATCAAACATACAGAAACTTGGTGTAACTTTTTACACCGACTGCGCCACCCTCTTATTTACAACTATGGAAGAAAAGTAATGACTTAAACTTTGCTATAGCTTTTGTTGTAAGGAAAAACGTCTATCAATTTTTATTCGCCAACATCTCATAGGTTACTAAATAGTCAAAAATAGTCCCACGTTGACGGTAGAAAATTAATTTGGTTGTTTACAGTCGACAATCACGCTACGTAGTTTGTGGAAAAAACTGTTCAACGTCGACGGTAGGAAAATAATTCATTGTTTACATTTAATTTGAGACATAATCGTTTAATCGTTTTATAATTTTGATACATACTCGTAATCGAAAATCATGTAGATGTGGCATTTTAAAGACCAAAGTAGTATAGATATTGCGGTCAACCATTTACGATAAATAAAATGTAGTGCTCAAAGCGTTTACGAAGCTTCTGTGACAGTGTTAAGATCTTCGTAGTATTTTATAATGTGTTTTTTTTGTTGCTTATAAAATTTTACATTGCACTTACGTAAGTAAGTACACACAATTTTCAATTCAATTTATTGATTAATAATATTTAGTTAAGATATTTTTTATATTTGGTGTCTGTGAAAACATATGACTTGTAACTAATTTTGGCAGGTCGTTGACAGCCTCCGTAGTCTAGTAGGTGGAGCACTCGGCTCTCGATCTGGGGGTCCTAGGTTCGATTCCCAGTGGGGACACTGCCAGGCAGGGATCCCTTTATGCGACCTCCCCAGTTGGGATATTGCAGGATGAATCACCTGATTGTCCGAAAGGTTGGATGATTCCGTGCTTCGGAAGGGGCGTGGGGCCGTGGCTCCCGACCGCTATGTGTACGGACGTAGTCGTTGATGAGCCATTTCAGGGGCCTTTGGCGGCTCAACAGCTCTGACACCAGGGTTGTGAGGATAGTCATCGACCTTGCAACCCTCACAAGATGATGATGAGTATTGATAAGTTAGTCTATCAAACAACAGACCGAGACGTTCAACTAGACATACACTTTTCAAACTAAAGAAACTTCTTTCAAGAAAACCTAAATGCCTCAAGTAGTGTTACGCAATTTTAATACTTACTTTCCCGAGGAATGGGGCTATTACTAAGAAAAAGAAATAATAATAATAACCGAAATGAATATTGCATAAATAAAACTTTCTGTCTTAAATATTTTTACCCTATTCAGTACTACTTGGTGGCTTTTCGGATGTAAACAGAAATCTGCTTGCTGCTTTACATTGTACTTGAGTTATATTGTGATAAAAGACTCAAAGCGTCTGAAATGTCGTAACAGCCTAGGCTGAATAAAAAGTGCTCTAATAAGTGAATGATCTTGCCAATGAGTTAGCTCTCAAACTAGTAATTTTCAATACCTACACTTACATTGAAAATGCTGAATATTTCCATCTTGTTCCTGGTTAACAACATTTCCGACGAGCCTTCCATGGCCATATACTTGACTTTGATACTTTGGAAGTTGGAACAGGAACTTATTTACTTCATTTATTCAGGAACAACGAAACAATAAGATTTTTGTTGGAATCAAATAACTACATATATAAATAAAAAGTTGTTGCAGAAGCTCTTTTATTTCATCCTAAAAGAACAATACAATATAAAATTGTGTTTAAAAACAATAAATAAATTTAAGAGTGAACTAAATTTAATTTTCAAAAAAAAAAGTATCTCATCCAACAATAACCCACCTAGACGTTAAAATATGGATTAATAAACTATGAAAACAACAAAAATGGAAAGGAAAAAATGTCAAGATCAGTTCAACTTATAAATGAAATAAACTCTTGTTGCACAAAAAACTTACAATGAATACCATACAAATACTGCCTTACTGCTTAAAGAAATCTCTTCCAGACAACCCTACAACTGGGAACCGATATGAGAAGTGCAGAGTCAACGAAAATAATTAGTGACTTTTAGACGGTTCAAAAACAAAAATAAAAAGATAAAAAGACCAAAATAAAATAAATAAAACAAAATGTAAAAAAGTATCATTCTACGATTATTCAAGTTACGTCAAATGGCATATATCTTAGTAGTAAAGTTATAACAAATAAATTCGTCCACATTTAATAATGTATCAATTAAATTAACTAATATAATAAGAAACAAAAACCATATTATATAGGCTTCCTATCAAACTGGTGGAGGACGAAACATTTTTGACTTCTTCATTCCAGCTGCGAGTAGAAAAAACATTTCTAGACTTCTCTTCCAAGTATCCTTCGGGTTGCTGCACGTACACGGTTTCGTCTAAGTTTTTAGTTCCAATAGATTCGTTGGTCCCTTTAAATATCTGCATTTGTGAAAAATGCCCAACGGAATATCCTCGCTCAGATTCTTTTAGATCAACTCTAGGATCTCTTGCTCTCACGAGAAGGGCGTAAATTATGTAATCTGGGAAACATGACCTTTTGGTTCTTTGCAGTAATCAACAAAATATGCTAGTTATTCTGAAGGTTGTTCATTCAACGGAATACTTTTAAGTAATAAAAACCATATTTCTTCCGGATCTTTGCCGCTGCTGGCGCTACGCAGCAGTCTATTTTTCATATAAGTCGCAGTGTAGCACTTGCACACAGACCTCGCTATTTCAAAAGTGGTACGCTCATCGCTCTTCCGGCTACTGCATTTTGCCCCAGTTTGCGGAGAACAGTCAATTCTGATTCGATTGCTGTATTTTAAAGAATTACTTTGATTGTTAAGTAGATACACAGAATTCTATTACCTTGCCGATATATTTACCCTTAAAATTTAGGGAGAAACAACCTTCCTTAGCTGGAGACAGGAATGGAGTTAATCGTGAAGTTCAGAAATCATCCAGAGATCATTGGAAGACAAAGATACTGTTATGAAAAAGAAAGGAAAAGTGAATAGCAACAGATAGATAAATGAGAAATGAGAAGAGAGAGAGAGGGAAGGGAGAGAAGGGACAAAGAAGACATGACAAAGGAAAACAAACTTAAGCGTCCGTCCACCCTACCCCACACACACAGTACTTATCTTAAAGGGAAATTAATATTAAGTACGACGGAACCAGACATAAAGGAAGAACAAAGGAATGTATGGCACCTGAAAAATTGAAAGCAGGCTAAGTCGATGATACTGAAAATAGAAGTAGTAAATGTTTGTCAATAATTGTATGTAGGTACTCTAGATTAATTAAATACTTAGGTATACTAGTATAATTTGTTAAAAAGGAAGAGGTGTAATGTATTTGAATAAAGTTGCTGGACCGCGAACTTGCTTGCTGGCAACACTGCTCACGAGAGCATCGAGGCAAGCGGGTGTGCGGGACAGGCTCCCAAATAAATCTGTTTTTAATTAATATATCACCTTTACCCGACCCTGAATAGGAGACGCTGAACACCACAGGACCGAATAATCCTGACATGTCAGGACAAATCCTGACGTATGGCAACCCTACGCGCAGGTCCATGCGTGCCGCGCGGTGGCGCGCGGTGGCGCGTGGTTATGTAGACAATATACACTGTTTGGTTTGATCTTTTACCGCGCGGTTGGTAATTACGCGCGGTAACGCGCGGTCATATGAACTTAGTCTTATCAGATGACCTAACCTACCTGTCCTACCAAGGTCAGCTTGTTTTCAGTTGGATCAGTATTTTTATCGCGAAACTCTTAGCCCACTAAACATTCTGCCCAGCCGTTCAATTTATAACCAACGGATTCATTTGCATACCTACTCCAGACTTCCTGTAAGTGCGATACCTGGACTTTTAAAACTTCATATAGCAAAAACCTTTTAATTAACCCTTTATACAATTAATTAATCCATTATATGAATAATTACGTGGCCCTGTTAAGGCTAAGGCCTTCCTGAATGGCCTGTAGACTGAATAACTTCGTAACCACTATTTACATAACATATATCGTAGCAAAATAACGTTGTAATAAACAAGATGTAAGAAGTGATGTGGTCGAGATATAATTTTAATTTAATTAGTATAACTGAAGAAAAATAATTCCCAAATGACCCTCACTTTGTCCATTTTTTCCCATTTGTAACCATTTTACTGCTACATTTTTTATTAAAAATAAATGAAAATTTACAATATTTTAGACAGAATAATATATGTGGTCGTTTTACTTTTTTGATGTTTTTAAAATAAAATATTAAAAAATATATTTTTCTCTCTTTTTTGAGAATTTCGGGATCACCGATGGATGTAACAGCCACATTGCAAGGCACACTTATATGAACCTTGTTTACGTGTAAATGAAGTCTATATTTGCCTTGAAGAGTGTAAGCTGATAATTTTATGGATGGTGGAACCTTAATACTCGGTTTGCACGGTCCGTAACCCCTTAGGTCACGTGTTGCAATTAGCAGGTTGCCGGGTTAAGCTCGGCGTCATATTGCGGCCCCTTCGGCCTTATCCTGGTGCGGAATTACTTACAAACATGGTAAGCTAAAATCCGGTACGAGTACAGCGAAGACAAAATGAGCTGCTGTTCATTTCACGTCAAAACGGATTGACATTAGCTAACGGAAATTTGCGTGTCAGACAATGTCAATCCCATACATTTTCATTCTATTCTACAGCGTTTGAGATTATATAAAGCCACTTCCGAGTCTCAGGGCCCTGTGGATTTTGTTTTGTTGCCGTCGTAGTGACATCATTAATTTCTTGCCCTAGAACTTTTGAACACAAAATTCGTCATATAATTTTAAAACTGCACATTAAACTGAATATGGTTAGGTAATGGTTAAAGTGATAATTTTTTTTATTAAATAGTTTTTAGATGAAAACAGTATTTTATTTAACGTAGGATGTATGGTCAACCACACGTCAGTAAAAACGTGTTAATATCTATTCTTCTATCGGTGGAGTATCTTCCACGCTTCCCTATCCTCTGCAACTTCTAACGACATCTCACATCATGGAGTAGGTGAGAAAAAAAATCCATCCCCAATGTACGTGTAACGGAGGAACAACAAAAAAATCGCGATGTCGGCGTGACTGTTATGTACCTACCCATACAAAATTACAGCTTTCTAGTACTAAGGGTCTCTGAGCTAAGCCGCGGACAGACAGACAGACAAACGGACATGACGAAAATATAAGGTTTCCTTGATGACTACGAACCCTAAAAAATCTAAATGTAGATATTTTTTTTCAAATGTGACTTTAAATCTGTAAAACTAAACATTGAAAAAAAAAACTTAAATTAGTAACTCACATACAAAAAAAGATAAAATTATACAATCAGGTAGAATTTCAAGCAATCCTACTAAAAACCCTCTCTATTGTCAAGTAAAATGGTCAAATTGTTATCCCTAATTGGTTAATCTGGAGCCACGCCGGCTTAAAGGCTCTCAATTGAAAGGGGATTCAGGGACTCGTCTACTAATAGAAATGGAAATGTAAGGCTGGAAATAAAATCACTACGTGAAAGTTACTGGTGTTTTTCAACTCGCAGTGTTTGATACGAATTCCATGCTTAAAATGCTCAGGCACTCAATTTTTACACAGAGATTGTTTTTATGCAGAGTTTTAAGGACAGATTGGTAAAATCTGAAAGGGTATGATCAGTCAATGAAACTGAACAACTTTTTCCAAGAAAAATATTAGAAATCGGCATCGGAGGGCACGTTTAGCCGTTGGTCCCGACTACTATCTGAACACCAAACATGATAAAATTATCTTTGGTCCAAATAAAGTGTCATCATAACATCCCATAATACGTCCACTACAGGACAGGGAGCCCCCACTAGATTTCCAGCATCTGCTGGAACAATATGGAAGGGAAGTACCTTAGTCACCACGCTTGGCACCATGAACCGTGGTTGTTGATGACCGCAGTATGTAAGATGGTATACGATACACGGAAGGACGCTGCTGTCCATCCTCCGGTTTATAAACCCTTAGTCGCCTCTTACGACACCGAGGGTAGAGATGGGTTGGTTTTATTATTTGCCGGCACCACACGGGACAAAAATAAATAAAGTAATTACTCTATTACCCATCCATATTTCAATGAAATATTCTTATCTACTTAGCATGGAGTAGCTAGAAGTGAGCATTATTGATACAGAACTGTCGAGTCGCGGTCTTTTACGATTAGTGCTTGATCACGTTGACTCTCGGGTGCGGTGGCGGGCGCGGTTACGAAATATCAAGTGTTCACGTACAAAACGCAGGTGCGCTGGAAGTAACGGGCATGCTAGCGACTGTCGCGCACGTTTGATATTGCGTATGTATGTCGCAGGCAAATAGTATAATTCGCCGTTTACAAACGGCGGGCAAACTGTAAACGGTCAGCAAGTTGTGAAACGGCGCCGGCAGGTTGTCAACGGGTTCAGGTCACTGGTGCATTTTAGCTTCGTTACCCGCGGTAAACCCAACCTAACTGATCCCGAGCAGGGATCGGTTAGGTTGGGTAAGGTTATCATTCGGCCAGAAACGAATTTTGCGCCGTTTTGTAAAATGACGCGGCATTACCTATGACGAATGAAAAATTTTCCGGCATTTTGTAGAAAACCAAGGCATAATGTGAAATGACGAATTATACAATGTGCCAGCGACAAGTATATGTTAAAACTAACTGCGATTGGCCCACTACGTCAGATAAAATCAACCAGTTTGAACTTTTCGCTCGCGTCACACTCGCGCAAACGCCTGGCAGCCAACGTGAACACAAGCAGCTGTGTTTCGGTTTGAAGGGGAGCCAATGAAATTACTGGCACATGAGACATAACAGTTCTCAGTTCTTAGATCTCAGGGTGCGCAACGCACTTTGCTGTCTTATTAGCTTCAAAGTATGTCACTATTAAGACAGTGGGTGCTATGGGTGCTGGAGAGCACTTACCATCAGGTGGCCCACCTGCTCGTTTGCTCACTTGTAACATTAAATAAAAATAAAGCTTGCCCAGAACACCCGCCCGCAGTCGCCCCTGCGCCCGTGTGTTCTACATGAACAAAATCTACCTCTGTCGCGGAGTACCTCAAATCTCAGGTAATATCAAAACGTCTCAACACAAAATATAGACAGCCAAACACAATCAGAAACTCACCGATATCAGGTAAAGTAATGAAATCAATCCCGGTAATATCCCCGAGAGCTCTGTTCCCCGGTTTTCCGCGCCTCCTCCCAATTTCCGCTTGTCTATCTACTTATTTCCTCTCTTTTCGTTGAGGCGTTTACTTAACCTTAAGGAAGGCTTTTTAATATTAAAATAAAAATATTTATAGTAGGCTAGTTCTACGCACGAGGTAATAAAATGGGGTATTTTTTTATTATTTATATAACTGAATATTATTTTTATTATTACTATTTTAATTTTTGAAGGGTCAGTCAAAATACTTTATATTTTTTAAGTTTTAGGCATTTTTTGGTATTCAGATGACAGGGAAGTAAGAGTCGATAGGATAAATGCCTGTTAAACTATTTTCTTTTACTTTAAAAATATATTTTCAATATACATTACAACCATGATCACAGTACGTACTGTATTTATGTGATATTTCTTACAATATGAAGTTGAATGAACAATAATGCGTATAATGGAAGCGATAACCGAGACAGGGAAGTGAGGTCTGTGTAGAAAACAAAAGTTTAATAAATGTTGTTTTTTTTCTGAGCTACGAGATACAATAGTCTTTACGATATTGCAGAATGACATCAAATTGCAATTTTTGTTAGTTCCAGCCATAGCTTCTGCTGCTTTATATCACTTCCCTGGAGAATTTTCACTTCCCCGTCTATGTATATCTGTCGTGGCCAGATCGTTAGAAATGATCACTTCATGATGTGGCTGACCACTTCATGAAAGGTTCGGTTATGTTAGGTTGCATTTCATGAAGTAACCAACATGAATTCATGAAGTAACCAACATGAAAGTGGCCACATCATGAAATAGCCAATACCACGATCTGGCCACGACATATCCACTAATAACCAGGGAAGTGATAGACAATGAATTTATTTATTTATTTATTCTTCTAAATATAATTTTACAGTTATCCAATACATTATATTTATCATCGTTTCACATACATTCTATATGACAGTTCTATTCAAATTAAATTAATTAATTAAATTAAATTAAAATTATATGACACTTACAGCACAACACAAAAGGTATTATTCAACATGCTTGTTCACTGAAAGCCAATATAGCGGTTTCTAACCTTGTCCACGGATCTGTAAATAAGTCAACGTCTGGATTGGCGACCAGAAAGTTATTGAGTGTCATCAGGGCCCGGCAAAGAGGGGAGTAACTACCTGCCACGGTGCGTGTTGAGGGAACGGCAAACAGACGTACTCTACGGTACGTTGTACGGTTTTCCGGCACAAATAGGCGACATACCTGATTGTGGAGCTCCGAAGAGTCCATACGCATCCGGAGAACTTTGCATACAACCAGGATCTGACTGTAGAGTCGCCTCACCTCAAGGGAATTGAAACCTAAGGTTCCCTGCAGAAATTTTGTAGGGTACATGTATGGGTAGTACCCAAATTTCTGTTGATAAAGAAACCTCAGGAACCTTTTTTGCACCTTTTCTAGCAACAAGGTGTACGATTTTTCGTGTGGGTTCCACACGCATGCACTAGTCTCTAGCTTAGATCTAACCAAAGCTGTATACAAAGCCCCAGTTATCTTAGGATCCGAGAAATCTCTGCAATTTCTTACCACAAAGCCCAGCCTTTTGAAGCTTTCTGCAGCAAGTTGATTTATATGCTGATGGAATGTTAATCTGGGGTCAAACAACACACCCAGGTCTTTAAACAAAAGCATCCTTTCTAGTGAAGTGATATTTTCGATGATTTTGTTGTAAATTCATAAGAATCTTTCGTTTTACAACTTACACTAATTCACCAATGGTCCGTGTAATCAAAACTAATACGTATTATTAATTTAAATTTAAATATTATTTAATATTGGATTCGACTGGCCCGGTCGCGAATTTCTTTATTCGAGGTGCTTGTACGACTAATTGGTAATCAAATCAAACAAAATACGACCGTTAATATACTGACTTCGCCTCTTTCTTTCAATAGTAAGAGCTACAACGTCGATTGCTATTCAATTTCTAGGGTTTTTTTAGCGAATTTTCAGCTGACAGGGAAGTGACGAAAGCTTTCGATCGGGTCTGGCACAAAGCGCTTCTCTCGAAGCTTCCTTCCTATGGGCTGCCTCTAAATTTAAGCCTCTGAATCTAAGCCTGTGAATTCTGGTGTCCCACAAGGCTGTGTGCTATCACCTACGCTGTTTCTTCTGCATATCAATGATATGTTACTAACTAGTGGCATTCATTGCTATGCGGACGACAGTACGGTGGATGAGTCATACCACGGCCACGCTAACCTTTCTCAGGCATTTGTCAGCGAGTGTCGGAACAAACTTGTGTCTGAAATCGAAACTAAATTAGACCTTGTTTCGAATTGGGGTCTTTGCAACTTGGTACAATTCAACCCCAAAAAGACGCAAGTTTGCGTGTTTTCCGCAAAGAAAAACCCCTTTGTTGCATCTCCTCTGTTTCAGAGCACTTCACTTGTTGCAAAGCCGAGTATTGGGATTCTCGGCGTCGATATATCGAGCTCCGTCCAATTTCGCGGTCATTTGGAGGACAAGGCCAAAATGGCCTCTAAAAAACTGGGTGTCCTTGGTAGAGCAAGACGGTACTTCACACCGGCACATCTCCTTCAACTTTGTAAGGCTCAAGTTAGGCCACATATGGAGTACTGTTGCCACCTTTGGGCCGGGGTGCCTCAGTATCAGCTCCTTCCTCTTGACCGCGTTCAACGTCGAGCGATCCGAATCATTGGCGACGATGTCCTCACCGGCCGTCTTGACCATCTAGCACTGCGCAGAGATGTTGCATCTCTATGCATCCTTTATCGCGTGTATCATGGGGAGTGCTCTGAAGAATTGTTCGAGCTAATACCTGCTGCAGAATTTCACCACCGCACCACTCGCCAGAAGTTAACATTTCATCCTTACCACTTAGATAACTGGCAATCTTCCACCGTACGTTTTACAAGAAACTTCTTACCTCGTACGACCGCACTGTGGAATCAGCTTCCTGCGCAGGTATTTCCGGACGGGTACAACAAGGCAGCCTTCAAGAAACGAGCCTACAAATTTCTTAAAGGCCGGCAGCGCACCTGTGATCCCCCTGGTGTTGCAGGTGTCTATGGGCGTCGGTGATCACTTACCATCAGGTGACCCGCCTGCTCGTCTGCCTCCCTCTTCTATTAAAAAAAAAAGTGATATAATATTAGCGTCCCCTTTGTTAAGTGAAGAAAATCTTCGTGAAAATATGAAGCTACAAAAACTTTATATCTAACATGGCAAACTTACACTTATGGTTATTGTATTACAGTAATATTTTTTTAGAAAACTACTTAGTAAACGACATTATATGCATTTGAATGTTGGATTCTGGAAAGTCAGACAGAGAAGTGAGAGTTTTGGCTGTTTTAAGGAAATTTTCTCATAAATAAATACTTGAGAAAGCTGATTTTCTGTGCCCAATTAGAAACCAACGTAAACCTTGATTCTAATATATAATTAAGAACGTATGATTAAAAATACCGAATCTACGACCTTGAACATCCAGAATTCCCTAGTTTGTAGAAGCAGCCAGTAATAGAGTCAAGTGAGTGAGGACATTTTAACTGCTACTGCAGCGCGAGTGAAAAACAATTCGCTTAAAAAATTCAATTCCAAATGAACTCTTAGTCAAACAAACTACTATTCAATGTGTCATGAAGTTCGCGAATACAATTTTTACGCCTTTTTCTTGGTGTTGTCATTCGTCCATGGTGTTGTTCAGGAACTTTTAAACACTAAATTCATCACTTTAATAAAAGGGAGTGAAAGTTTTATAAATTTTTTCTCCTTATTCAGATAAAAAATAGTTATTTGTTAAGCAAGGCAGCAAAAGCGTTATTTGGCGTGAGTGCCTTGTATTGAAACCTGAGCAAGCGAAGGATTCTAGAATTGAACCACGAGCGAAGCGAGTGGCTCAAAAGAAGAATCCTGAGCGTAGCGAAGGTTTCAAGGCACGAAACGCAAAATAACTTTGCTGCCGAGCGGAACACAAAATTTTTCATCTCACTAAAGCGAGGAAGCAGCCAGTACCGCAGCGTGTAGGTCTGCCATACTGCATCACGTTCGAATTTCAAAAACCTTTTGCCCGCTAGCGGCCAAAAATCGCTTTTGGCCGCAGAAAAACCTTTTGCCCGCTAGGGGCCAAAAATCGCTTTTGGCCGCAGAATTTAACCGACAAAACAAATGTTTCCGAGCTTTGGAGGTGAAAAATATTTTTGGTTAATTCAGCAGTAGGGATAAAAATTCAAGAATTATGTACTCGTACATCGAGTTAGCAGTCGACCTTATTTGATAGCCAAACGTTTTAGAATTTTAGTTGCAACGAAGTAAGGTCTATTTTTTTTGGAATATACAAAAAATAAGGATTTTAAGTATTCAAGATAATTTGTTAATCCTGACAACAAGCAATATACTTTTTTATTGAAATCTGTTTGATGCTTTAATAAATTGCTAACAAAATGCTAATTGCTTTGATTTGTTTGTTTTAATTGGTTTCTTTCTTTCTTTTTTTGCTAAAAAAATTCTAATTGTTTGTTTTAATTGGTTTTTGTCTTTCTTTCTTTCTTTCTTTCTTTCTTTCTTTCTTTCTTTCTTTCTTTCTTTCTTTCTTTCTTTCTTTCTTTCTTTCTTTCTTTCCTTCTTTCTTTCTTTCTTTCTTTATTTGGGAAAGACCCATTTTGCAGAGCTTAAAAATGAGACCCCAACAAAATCTTTATTTGAGGCGTTTATTATCTCCAAATGACACGCTTTAGGTCTGGCTGGCTCCCCCACCCCCCGTCACAATATTGGTACGAGTAATGAAATCAGTTCTCCGATATCTCACTTCAGGATTTTTCCCGCCTCAAAATGATTTACTTTGTCCTTCTTTACGTTTTACGAACAAGGATCAAAGGCATGGAAACTGAACTAAAATATTACTTCTTATTTTTTTATTTAATAAAGAAGATGGTAAGTACAATAATTTTATCTTAATTTAAAACTCACCAAACTGTTAAGTTTGATGGCGAGATGCGCTCATACTACATTTTTATGAATTTACTTACCACTAGTTCACATGCAAAAAGAAAAAAAAAAACTAAAGCAAAGACAATAAAAAATAAACAAAGACATAATTCTTCACCATGTTCGGTGGATTAATTTCTTGCCAGCACCCTGGTTTTGGCTGCTGGCAAGTAATGTATCCTTTAACCTGCTTTTCACTTGGATTAAACTTAATTTAGGCGCTTCTCTCAACACTTCTAGCTTATTAAATAATTTTGGCACAAGGAATTCCGACTCTCTCTCACCATAATAATTTATCGATTTTGGCTATACAAATTCCCTTCACACATGTAAGAGTGTATTGTATTCGTGATATCAATCACGTAGACGTGTCTTATCACTACTCGCTCATTTAGCCCTAACCCTTAAATAGTGTAGGCAACGAAGCAGTTGACCCCAACATAAATTTCTCAGGCAGATTTTATTTGACAGGATGATAAAGAATCATGAATAAAACGCAACGAAGGTTTGTCTCATGTAGTGTAATACCCCAGCAAAGTTTCATCGACTGAGGATTTAATGCGGGGGTCTTCATACAACAATCCGCTTCGTTGCCTAGACTAAAATATCCCAGATCGGATTAGTTACACTGTTTACCGTTTCAGCACAGTCAAGGGAATACAAAGTAGGTATCTAACAGGCAGTCGATCAGACCATCTTTAAAGTTAAAGTTCTGTTCAATCTATAAAATATACTTGATCGAGTACACGGGCTGAAACTGCTATAGTTTTAAATACGGCAGACCATTGGTTTAATTTGGTTTAGTTTTTAGGGTTCCGTACCTCAAAAGAAAAAAACGGAACCCTTATAGGATCACTTTGTTGTCCGTCTGTCTGTCTGTCTGTCAAGACCCTTTATCTCACGAACGGGTAAAGGTATCAGGTTGAAATTAATACCATATATTAGGATCCATAAACCACACAAGATCTGAAAATAAAATTTTTTTACAACGACGCAATCAAAAGATATGGCATTTTATGTCCTCATCTCCATACATTTATTCAAAAATGAAAAACCTACAGGGTACTTCCCGTTGACCTAAAATTATGAAATTTGGCAAGAAGCTAGGTCTCACAGTACAAATAATGGGAAAAGTCTGAAATCATTAAATATTATGGTGAGCTCTCTCTAGAAGTGCACGCGTTTGTGCGTCTCTGTGCTTGATAATTGTATTTTAAATAGCTAATATCAATACTCGTGCTCTAAAAACTGTGAAATATTTAATAAACACTTTTCTAGGTAATGTAGCCTGCACAAACAGTTATCTTAGTGACTAAATATATCCTAAATTATAAATCATAACTGCATAAAAACACAGTGATTCTGGAACATTTGAAGTGTATGATCAGAACGCGTAAGCGACGCGTATTTCACGGCGCTTCGGACCTTTTGGACGCGAAGTTCTCGCATTGCACGACAGTCGTCGTATCAACCAAGTATTTGTTTGTTTACAATTTTGATCTCTTGTTTCGTGCCACCGTCAAATTTACTACAGAGTGAATAATATACTCAAAACAAATCACTATGGAGACCTGCCTTGGCTGTAAAACTAAGGTAGTTTTGGATGATATAATAAAATGTAGGACCTGCAAAGGCCCTTATGATTTCCGCTGTCTTGGTATGAACGAGGGAGAATTCGCAGCCCTTACAGCGGTACAAATAACTAATTGGACATGCTTTTCTTGCCTCAGCGTCACTCGTAAAGGAGACAGGCAAATTACGCCAGCCCTACAACTTCAGGACTCCATGACCGAGCAAAACATGTCGTTTGAAGACCCGAATCTCAGCACATCACAAGTGGGAGGGGAAACAGCTTCCCAGCAAAACAGCTCTAATGAAGCAATTCCGTACAAGCAATTTAGTGACTTACTAGAGAAGAAACTATCAACAGCTAAGAAAGAACTTGCAGATGACATAGAAGTGAGCCTCCGTAAAGGATTGAACGCAATTTTCGAGTCAATGAAGGCCGAATTTATTCGTACGAAAGACGCTCTCCTGGAAGAACACAACTCACTCAAGAGTAGGCTGGATGATGCTATGGTAAGGATAACTCAACTAGAAGATGACAAATCTACGCTTGAGAGAGAAATTAATCACTCAGCTCAACTAAATCTTCGGAATGAAATTGAAATCACAGGAATTCCTGAAACCTCCTCTGAAAATCTCATCCATCTCATTCTCGTTACTTCCTCGAAAATTGGTGTCCAGCTAGATGACAAAGACATCGACTGGATTAACCGTGCTGGCCCTCGACACACCAACGCTAATGGCGAAAACCCCTCATCTGCTTTCTCGCGTCCAGTGGTAGTGCGTTTCTTACGTCGAGCAAAGAGAGACGAGTTTATAAAAGCTGGTAAACTCCGCAAGAATCTTACATCAGCGGATATTGATGTCACAGGGCCTCCCCAAAGGCTATATTTCAACGAAAGACTGACGTACTCCAACCGCGCTTTATTTCGCGAATCCAGAAATTCCGCGAAACAGCTCGGCTTGCGCTGCTGGACGAGAAATGGGACTATCTACGTACGCGACAACCAAGGATCAGGCCCATTCAAACAAATCCGATCTACTGACGACTATTACAGCATTTTTGGCGATGATACTAATAAATAGGTTTTTATTTAGTCAAAAATCACTTCAATATGTTATATTACTTGTTATTTTTTGCATATATACGTATCTTCTGTCTAAACTCAATAGTCGAATACCATGCTTTGTACTTAATATACAAAATGTAATCACTTCTCAGAAACTTACTAAACACTTATCACAAACTTATTTTCAAATGTATTTATTACTTGAATTTAATATTTTCAAAAATACACAAAAACAAGAAATGACAGTGATTATTTTACCTAATAAAATAATTAACCCACCTTTACTAGAATTAAACCTTTGCGATGTCTTTGGATGAGTTTGCAACAACTATAGATAATGCATTAAATATTCACTGTCATACAATTAACCGCCTCGAGGACTGTTCAGGTAAACTCCACACGTCTCATAACCTAAAAATTCTTTCAGTAAACATCAGAAGTATTTATAAAAACTTTAACAACTTCTTGATAGCACTCCAGAGACTTGACATAACCTTCGACATAATCATTCTCACTGAGTGTTGGCTAAATGAATTGAGACCTGTTATGCAGCTTAATAATTATGTTTCTTACCAAACTACATGTCATATAAATAGAGCAGGTGGCGTAGTAATCTACGCCCATCAAAACTTGAAGGTCTCCGTATCTGAGCCCGATTTTGGTGGTGAAGCAAACAGTCTGCTTGTAAATATACAAGATAGCTACAGTGTACTTGGTATATATCGTTCTCCGTCATTTCACAAGAGGGAAAACTATTCTCTCTTTCTTGAACACTTGGACCAGGTTTTAAGCGCAATAGATCCTGCAAACTCAGTAGTCCTTTGTGGCGATATAAATGTCGACATATTGCCTTCTGCTCAAAATAATCACAACCGATCTGAATATTTATGTCTTAATGCTCTCCATGGTATGCTCCCAGCTATAACAGCCCCAACAAGAATTAACTCTTGCTTGGACCATATTTTTGTAAAGACCCCTCCTGCATCAGAGCCCCTAGGCATAGTCTGTCACACTGATGTCACTGATCACGCGTTTGTCATGGTTGCTTTATGTTCAGCAAATAAAAAAAATACGGCCAAAGCCAAACTAGCGTCAAGGACGAATTTTTCCTTAGTGATTAGAGACCTTAAAAGCGTTAACTGGACAACAGTTCTAAATGAGAACGACGCTTCTAAAGCAGCGTCTATATTAGTGAACACTATCACATCTACTGTAGCCAAACACACGCGAATCGTGCAAATAAAACGTAATCATGTGCCAATAAAGCATTGGGCAACTCCTGGTTTAGTAAGATGTATGAGGAATAGAGATAAACTTCACCTAGATGCTCGAATTAATCCTAGCAACGAAGTAATTAAAAAAACATATACAAGATACAGAAATTATTGCAATGACCTTCTAAAAAAAATTAAAGATGAGTACGATAGGAAAACTCTGTCTGAAAATAAATTCAACCCTAAAAAGATGTGGGCTACGGTTTGCGACATATGTCATTTAAAAAAGACATCAGCCGTTAGCGGCGCAGAACTTTTGTCGAACCACGCTACTCCGAAAGAATCCCTTTCCGCTTGCAATACATATTTCTCTACTGTTGGCGAACGCCTTGCTGAAAACATTATGTCAAGAATAGGAAAAACAGAAACGGGATTGACGCGTTATGTTACCGCTTCTCAATCTCCAGTTAATTCTTTTTTCATGCATCCAACGGATTGCTGCGAAGTAGAGAAACTCATTAAAAACTTGAAAAATGATAGTTCTCCTGGTTTGGATGGCATGACTAACTCTTTCATTAAACAAATATGTGATTGTATAGTAGAACCACTAACACATGTTTTTAATACAAGCATGTGCACTGGTATGTTCCCTGACACTTGGAAAAATGCTGTTGTTATACCTATTTACAAGACTGGACCGAAAAATGTACCCTCCAACTATAGGCCTATATCCCTATTAGGTGTCTTTTCAAAACTCTTAGAAAAAATTGTCAATAAGCGCCTGGTGTCATACTTAGAAACTCAAAGTTTACTCTCTCACAGACAATTTGGCTTTCGTCCAGGTCGCTCCACCGAGGACGCAGTTTCGCTTCTCACTCAGCATGTAGTTGACCATCTTGACAAAGGCAGATTATGTGCTGGAATATTTATAGACCTTGCAAAGGCGTTTGACACGGTCTCGGTGCCGATTCTTCTGGCAAAGCTGGAAAGAATCGGCATTAGGGGCCGTGCTCATGAATGGTTTTGTTCTTATCTAAAAGATCGATACCAGTGCACTCGGGTTGGATCTGTTATGAGCGGTCAGTCAAAAACTACTTTCGGCGTTCCGCAAGGTAGTATTCTGGGGCCTAGCCTCTTTACCATTTATATAAATGAGTTACTTAATATACAGCTCCCGAATGCTGAGGTTATCTGTTACGCTGATGACACTGCAATCCTAGTGCACGGTAACTCATGGAAAGAAGTATTTTATAATGCTGAGATGGGACTTGGATCTGTAGCTCATTGGCTTGACCATAACCTTTTGTCACTTAACTCCACAAAGACCAAATACCTCTGTTTCTACAAAACAGCTTTACCAAGCCCGAAATAAGACCTTCTATTAAAATTCATACATGCTGTAGAGGTCCGTACACAAATCAGTGCATTTGCGATACAATCGTCCATACTGAATCCATCAAGTATCTTGGAGTTGTACTCGACGAACGATTGACATTTAAACCCCATATTGAAGCAGTTGCGGCTCGTGCTCGTAAAGTAATGTACATTATGAAATTGTTACGAGATTGTGCGGATAAACATGTTTTAAATATGGTGTACACGAGTTTATGTGAATCCATCTTTTGGTACTGCATATCTGTATGGGGTGGGACCTGTAAAACTTTTATGATAACAGCAGAAAGAGCACAACGTGCAGTACTAAAGGTAATGCTCCGCAAACCTTACATGTTTCCTACCGAAACACTGTACAAAGACGCTAAGGTTCTGTCAGTCCGAAAGCTTTACGTCTTTAAGTCTGTCCTATCGACCCATACATCCACGCTTTTGTCTGCCTCATATACAGACCTTCTTAAATATAGAAGATTCTGTATACCCACTGTTCCGGTTCGTACTAGTTTTGCGAGAAGGTTTAGTAGTTTTTTACATCCATATATTTATAACAAGGTCGTGGCAAGCTGCGAAATCAAGTCCTTCAGAACTAGTCAAGCCAAACCGAAAATCAGGACATGGCTCCTCGATCTGTCCTACAAGGCTACTGAAGATCTACTGAATGTGATCGTATAAATCATTGAACAATTCGAGGTATATTATAACTAAACTATCTGAGTGACCGAGCTTTTCCCTGTATAAACTACAGCGCCATCATGTATGGCGAAAAAACACATTTTGTACGAATTTTTCCAGTACATAGATCGATCTTTCGCCCCCGAAAGCCCCCGATTGGTAGGTAGAGTTCATCGAAATCGCTAAAGCCGTGCTCGAGAAATCGATTATAAATATATATATACAAATATTGCTCGTTTAATAATATAGGATATATGTTTTAATTATGTTATAATGTGATACACACAAGTATATAATATAACATTACTATGTATAGACTTCCAATATAATATATAATCAACATAAACATAGGAATAGATACAGACATATTGCGCATAACATTCTCAAACACATCTAGCTATATAAAATTATAATAAAATAAACACAAACTTTTGCACCTTCTACTACATCACACAAATAAATACTCGCTCACACACGCTTTTATGATGCCCACGGCACAGGGTAACCTAGTGTGGGTGTCAAAACACATTACTCAGCATAATTTTATACAGTAAGCATATGGTGCCTATAATAAATATGTTTGTAATAACCTTGTTTGTAAACTTTTAATAAATATATTTGATATTTGATTACAACTTTTCTCACAACTAATGGTAACCAATTGTGGTGAGCTCCCGTTTCAAGAACATTCATATAAGAGAGGGGTCAAGTTGGATGGTCGCTGAGGCGATTTTTGTTTTAGTTCTATTTAAAAACGGGAACACTTACAAACTTGAAAATTGGTATGTTTATAGGGCATAGGCTATAAAATAACAACAAATAATAAAATTTGGTCAAGCGCATGTCGGACTCAAAAAATCTAGCACATTAACTTACTGAAATTTCAACTAATACAATTATGTTTATGTGGTGGTACGGAACCCTCAGTGCGCGAGTCCGACTCGCACTTGGCCGGTTTTTTAGTTATAGTTAAGTTTTATTGCAAACATAACGTCTATCCAAACAAAATCACTCTACTCAGTTACATCTTACTTACCTGTATATTTTTTATTTTGTTTAATAATTAAATATTATAAACATTATTCATTTGCTTTGTTTTGCGTCTTTTGACATATTTTTATTCTTAATGAATTATTTCATTTTATTATCAATATTATTGGCGATCATATTATTCATTGACACCTGAACGATTTATTTTTGAATGTGATGATATGAAACAAAGAAATGTAAATCTAAAATCAATTCGTTTCTTCATATTAGTATTCTATATTCTGCTCATTTTTTACTGTCCACATCTGGACTACTCCTGTACTATAACTTATCTGGGATCTGGAAGTAATATATGGCTCCAGGTAAAAAACAGCGCCATAACCCAGGCTATAGGCGCGTAATAGGGCCAGCGTATTATGAGCAACTTCCTGTTGATATAAAAAATGAACCTTCTGACGAAACGTTTAGGCGTCGACTGAAGGATTTTTTATTGGATAAATCACTATACTCTGTAAAAGAGTACATTACTTTTATTCATTAATTTTGAATTTTTATGTCTTAATTTTATTATTTTTATTTTGACATTGTGTTTTATATTTTTATTTTAAATTTGACATTATATTGACGATCATATTATGAATACGTATAATTAACTAAGACTGTAATTTATATGACATTTATAATATGAAATAAATGAAACTAAAACTATGACCCTTATACCATCGGGAGTCCAGACGCACCGCAGGATATCACCCATACTTGGTTGATATTCCGCACATTCGCACAAAGCGCTTTGAAACATCTTTTATAATGCGCACTAAGTGGAATTCTCTGCCTGAGTTTGTGTTCCAGACTTCATACTCGTATAACCCGAATCTATTTAAGTCGCGAGTCTTCAGGGTAAGCTCGTTCCATCGTCGACCTCATCTCTGTCTTCAAGACTAGATCGAGGTCAAGAGTAAGCCCATCGACAATAAAAAAATTACATATGCTGTCACCAGTTTGGTAAATAAATAAATGTCTTCATTTTGTACATTCTTCTGGTAAATATTTTTTATTTCTTTCTTTCAAATAGGGTACAGTTTGCGCCCCATAAAATGGTTACATTAAAATGGTGACGTAATAAAACACGATACATTACAAAAGCTCCCACATAAACTGTATTCATAAATCACGATTCGGAGAAGGGTATTCGTCCAATAAAACTGGGCTTTTGTTACCGTAGGACGGATTTGAAGTGAATCCGATCGTTTGACCGGCAGCGATAGGCCGACGGGCTATAAAACCAAATCCGATAGTCTGCGGACAATAACTCTTGCGGGTGATATACCAAATCGCACGGTCTGTATTGAAAGCTATAGGTTGTTAGAAGAAAATTTGTGTGGTTTAACATTGTTTTGCTTTAGCATAGCTGACGTGGGTCGAAAAACAGCCAGTCTTAAGTGGGACTGGGCTGGACATATAAGCCGAATGCATCTGCGACGGTGGGCGAGAGTCGTCACCCAATGGATACCGCAGAATTGCCAACGCCGCAGGGGATGACCATGAAAAAGGTGGCGTGACGATTTAGACTCGTACCGTCGCGATTGGCCAAAATTCGCTATGGACCGCGATAGTTGGAGGACCGAAGGGTAGGCCTTTGCCCAGCAGTGGGACAGTATAGGCTAGCGAAAAAAAAACATGGATTTAACAGAGAAAATTCTTGATTAACTTTATTTGTTTGAGTTTAGTTTCTTTTAGTTCAGTTTTAGGATTACTTACTACATAATGTTCGATTAATAAAATTATTTTTGTTTAAATGTTGTGTTTTGCATCATCATAATCATCATAACATCCCAAGAAACGTCCACTGCAGGACAGGGAGGTGAAGGGGAAGTACCATAGTCCACCATGCTTGTTAGGGTTACGGCTGGCACCATTTACCGTGGTTGTTGGTCACTGCAGAATGTAATATGATATACCGAAGGATGCGGCTGCCTATCCTCTGGTTTATTTACCCTTAGTCGCCTCTTAGGACACCCACGGGTAGAGATAGGTTGGTACTATTCTTCGCCGGCACTAAACGGGCAAGGTTGCATTGCATCTTCATCTTTATTCATTTCATATTATGTATTTTACCTTATTTTACATTCAGATTTTTAAAAAAGTTCAAGTTTATTAGTTGGCACGACTGACCTGTTACAATATAGGGCCAGTCTGAAAACCAGCGCGAGGCATATAGTATGCTGAACATTTGCCGAGACTGGTACGCAAAGCACCAAGCACGTAGAAAATAAATGGTACAGCAGCACTGCACTTACTTTCTCGCGATATATATACGAGAGTCGTCATTCGACAGTGTACCCACCGGGAATTAAAACCAGAACTTCCGGATCAAGAGCCGAATGCTCTAACTACTAGATTATAAAGGGCTGCGGAGAGTAAAGAGTAAATAAGGACCAAGTGCAAACTTAAGTTTGCAATTCCATACAAATAATATGGAAATACAAACTTTCTTATACTAGATTTATGAAAAAAAAAATATGCAGTCAGGTACATAACCAATTTATAATTCCAACTTGAAGCATTAAAACAAGCTCATTGAAACCGATTTTGAGTAAATCACATTTTAAAATTTTAGTCGTTAGGGAACACCCCTTATATGAACTTCCACAGACCAATGTATACTGTTGAAAGATACCTTGCATGGAGAGTCTTGGTCATGCAAAGTTTCATCAAGATCGTTTGAGCCGTTTTTGAGCAAATTGCAATTTTTCATTTCCATTGTATGACAGCTACCAACAAAAAGAGAGCCAGCAAGAAACCACTCCGTATCCTTCTATGAATTTACAAGAAAATCTTAAATTTAAAATATGGTGTCAATCGGACCATCCGTTTGGCCGTTAGGCCAAAGCGTGACGAACAGACCGACCGACGGACCGACCGACCGACCGACCGACCGACCGACGGACGGACATTTTTGGGAGACTTGTTTTTCATGATGTATAAGTGATATAGAACAAATTTTTGAGAAAATTTGAAAAACTTTTTTTTTACGAATACAATACCTTTCTCGCTCCGCTCGAAAGTAAAAACAGTATAAACTGAACCAGTGCCACGCTATAAACGCCCAAAACCTTTATGTAATGTAGGCAACTATCACGGAGTTGTGGGTACATACATATAAAAAACATATTATTTTATTTTAGAAGGAATAAAACGAAACCCATATGATCACTTTGTTGTCCGCCTTTGTTGTCTGTAAAGACCATTAATCTCACGAGTTTTTTTTCATAAAAGTTAATATGAAAATTTTTAATTTTTAGGTCAACACAATCAAAAGATACTGCCATCTTTGTCCCCATCTCCATCCACTACCAAAAACTAATAAGTTAAGCTAAGATTTGATGTGGTATCGCTAAGCTATCGATAAGCAATGATGTTATGTAATTTTACTTTCGAGCGGAGCGAGAAAGGTATTGTATCCGTGAAAAAAAAAAAGTTTTTCTAATTTTCTCAAAAATGTGTTCTATATCACTTATACGTCATAAAAAACAAGTCTCCCAAAAATGTCCGTCCGTCGGTCGGTCGGTCAGTCGGTCGGTCGGTCGGTCGGTCGGTCGGTCCGTCGCTCGGTCTGTCCGTCACGCTTTGGTCTAGCGGCTAAACGAAAGGTTCGATTGACACCATATTTGGAATTTAAGAGTTTTATGCAAATCCATCGAAGGGTTTTGAGTGGTTTCCCGCTGGCTCTCATTTTGAGGGTACTCGTACCTGATATACAACGAAAATGA
Source organism: Athrips mouffetella (assembly GCA_947532105.1). NCBI lineage: Eukaryota > Metazoa > Arthropoda > Insecta > Lepidoptera > Gelechiidae > Athrips > Athrips mouffetella. The sequence goes on along the minus strand of OX383964.1, from coordinate 1,789,720 downwards.
AAAATTGTAATTTTCGCATAAACGGCTCATAAAATCTTAATGAAACTTTGCATGACCAAGCACCTCCATTTAAGGTATTTGCGGCAGTATCAATTGGTCTCTAGAAATTCATATAAGGGGTGTTCCCTTACTACAAAAATTTAAAAATGTGATTTACTCAAAATCAGTTCCGTTGAGCTTATTTTAATGTCCTACAATTTGGATTCTAAATTGGTTTTCTACCTGACTGCATATTTCATTAAATCATTTTTACATAAATCTATTTGGTATAGGTAAGTTTGTATTTTCATATCATTTGTATGGAATTACAAACTTAAGTTTGCAGTTGGTACTTATTAACTCATAACTATCCGCAGCCTTTATAATGAGCATTCGGTTCTTGATCCGGAGGTTCTGGGTTCGACTCCCGGCGGGGACACTGTTGAATGATGACTCTCGTATATCGCGAGAAAGTAAATGCAGTGCTGCTGTACCATTTATTTTATTTATTTTCATGAACGAACAATACTCATGAAAAGTTTTATATTTGTGACGCAATAAATCTCTGCTATGTCTGCAACCACCTTAAGCATGAATACATTCGGTCGGAGCTAAAAACATACGTAGCTACGGCTATTTGTGCTACGGTGACGTAGAACTCTCGTAGCTCGTAGCACATTTGTAGCAGCAAGATGTGGTGCGTAAAATATTTCATCATTCCGTACAAAATACATAAATTGCTTTCAAGAAAAATTTGTATCTGAATATTTTATTCCGCTGTAATATACGTTTTTGTATTCTTAGCAAAGGTAAAAATATTGGTGGAAGGAGTCCGCGGGGGCGTAGAAGGAAAAAAATATAGTAAAGAAATTACATTATTTCACGACACCAACCTTGTTCGCGTTTAATTTAATTTATTTGATTAGATGAAATATTTTACATGAGTAAGTCCTTCAATACCTGGTTTTGGCCAAGGCTGTACTTTTCTCAATACATGCGCGGAAATTCAACAATAGCAAACAAACATTAAAAACTTTTTACCAATATATTCCTTTGTTTACATCGCAGTTTTTCATTTTCATTCTCTATTTAATCTGTGTTTCCACAAAAAAATATGTGAAGGTCATGTGAAGGTTCTGCGTTGGTAAACAAAAAAGTTAAGAAAAAGTAAATAAAATTATTTAGGAACCTTTACAATGTTCATTGGCGCGGATGGGTTTCCTTCCTCATGAGTCGACATTACAACCATTCCTTAGAATTATTACTGCGAATATAACTCTATCGACTGTCTGTTACCCCTTCACGGCTGAACTGATTTTGATGGGATTCAATATGGAGATATTTTGTAGACTCAAGAGCACATCAAGCATGACACATTAACCTTTGTAGCATTCTTATTTCAATAGTAGTACGGGCTATAGTCGCAAACTTGACCTGTCATTGACTGTATCCTGGGGAAGGAAAAGTTAATTTTAGAATTCCGTACCTAAGACCCTGTCCAGAAAGGGCGAATTCGCCGCGAATTGTTACGCGCGAGTTTCTACGCGCGTCGGCTAGTTACTGGGCGTCAATACATCCCGTCCACACGTCCTCGCGCGAGTCGAGATACTATGAGTAGGAGCGCCTTGTTTGCGTCCAGTTGAAATCGCGAAACACGCGCGAGTAAATTGCGGCGAATTCGCCATTTCTGGACAGGGTCTAAAAGGTGCAAACGGTAACCTATTGATAAGCCTACGTTGACTGATTGTGTGTCCGATTTTTGCGCTTTACATACTATACAGGAGGAAGGAAAACAATATTCTAGAAATAGTATGACTATTAAGAATAAGTATTCTCACTGGTCATACTAGTAGGACATTCCAGTATGACCACCGAGAAACACCCATTTCTTTTGCTTTTGAACCCTAGATGAATTCAAGCTGGTTACCCTATGCAAAGAAGATCGCGTAGGAACTTTTCTTAAAAAAAAGTTTGATATAAGTATGTGACAGCCCTAAGCGGCGGTGTGATAGGCTTAACTTTATACGTTTTCAATCTCCGGTTGATCCTATCGCAGTAAAACCTTACATCGACAAGTGCCTTTACGAGAATAGCTTACTAGAATAGCAACTAACTTCACGATTTAAGCAGTTTTTGTTAAACCCTTATTCTATACATAAAAAACATAAAATAAAGGAAAATTCACAAAAAGGCATGAACTCATCATAACATCCCATAAAACATCCACTGTAGGACAGGGTCCAGAACTCCAGCAAAAACGTTTGGTACTTGGGGGTTTCGCTATAGTCACCACGCTTTAAGCGTTGTGGCTGGCGACCGCTGTTGTTGGTGACCGCAGTATGTAAGGTGGTACGATACACAGAAAGATGTTGCTGTCCATCCTCCGGTTCATAAGCCCTTAGTCGCCTCTTACGACACCCACGGGTAGAGATGGTTTGGTACTATTCTTTGCTGGCACCACACGGACTTAATTTAACGAACACTACCCTTAACTACTCAAACCTTAATTCTCTGGTACCAGATTCTTGTTTGCAAAAACAGAATGATAATACATATATACGTAACATCACGCCTCTTTCCCGTCGGGGTAGGCAGAGACCACAGTCCTCCACCTGCTACGATCTTGACATACTTCCCTTGCTTCCTGTACTTTCATCAATCCTTTCATACATGCTCGTCGGTTTAGGGTACTTTTAACATGGCCTTTATTCAGAACGTCCTGAATTTGGTCCTGGTATAACTAACTGATAATAACCTAACATTAAGTACAATGTACAATCAAAGTAATGTATTTACCAAGAGTGTCCCATAAGAGTCTCTAGTCCGTCCGTGTGGTGCCGGCAAAGAATAGTATCAACCCATCTGCAATCGTGGGGGTTGCAAAAGGCGAATAAGGGGTTACGGAGGATGGGCTGCAGCGTCATTCTGCGTATCGTACCAACTTATATACTGGACTGGGTATACAGTTGACCATGGGTCAAGACGACCATGAAAAAAATTTAAGGAGTTATCTGAGTCCGCAAATGAGATCGGGAGCGGGCCGAGTTGACAATGATAGAGTCGACCACGAAAAAAAACAGAAAACGGTCAACTGAGCCCGCGGGCTGAATTGGTTGTGAGCTCAGTTGACCCTGAAGATTTTTTGACCCTCATTTATTTTTGTCTGTGTCGCATACACAGACAAAAATAAAATTCCATAAAATGATTACGTTCATGACAAAGATATTCCATCTCTATGTTGCTTTATTCATCGTATTGGATGCTTCTGACAATAAAAATTTCGTATTTATGATTCTGGGAATAAATTTGCCTATAAAATAAGTATATTTATTCCTACTTTGACCTTTGTTATAAGACTTCAAATTTTATTGCAAAGACATATTATATTCTTACTTTATTTCAAAAACCTTTTGCCATACATCCTAAAAAAACCGGTCAAGTGCGAGTCGGACTCGCACGCCGATCGTTCCGATACACCTATAGTATTTTTGGAAGCAATAAAGTCCATTTTTAGGACCGCATAACAAAATTGTTTGTAAAGGATTTTTGCAGATTTCTAAAAAACTGTGCAACTTAGGAAGATCGATTTATTTTTGCTGTAATATTTTCATAAACTTCTATCGACTGTAATTGGTAAAAACTTCTATCGATTGTAATATTCAGTTTTCATCATAACTTGAAAACTAAGAGTCGCAAAAAATTCTAAAATATATTTTAGAATGCACAAGTAAAGCTCTTTAATATGATACCCCACTCGACCTAGTTACAACTATTTGAAATTTTGCCCCCCCCCCCCCCCCCCTATTTGGGCCCCCTTTACATTAATAATCATATATTTTTTTAAATCTTTCATGTGCAATTAAGTTGGCCAACCATATTATAAAACTATTCCAAATTTAAAGTCGATAGCACGAGTGATTGCTGAGATATACAGACAGACAAAGTCGCACCATGATAAGGGTTCCTTTTTTACCATTTTGGTATCGGAAACCCAAAAAATTGTGATTGTGTGCAAATGAGCAGATGGGTCACCTAGTTGAAGTGATTCCACCACCGCCCCATAGCACCTACTATCTTAAATCATATCATTGTCTTAAATTAAGAAAACGCGTTGCATACCCTGAGAAATAATAGGATATGTCTCAAGTGTGGCAAATTTCTTGGGGTTCTTTAAATTACGAACTGCACAGTGAAAAGTGCTGCTGTATGGCAGAAATAGGCAAAAGGGTGACACTTCCCCGGGCGGCCTATGCACAAAAGCCTGCCACCTTTTGTGTTAAAACTGCTGAGCTCATACCGTATTCAAATAATGTAATTACATTCTTGTATACGGCAAAGGCATCTTACATGAATAAATCTGACATTATGTCCATTCGATAGGACGTGTTATGTAAGAATTCCACAAAGTCTTTGTACGGGGTATGTACGATCACGTGCCATGCGGATCAGTAAAATTACCGGCACATGAGAGATACCATCTTAGTTCTATTAGTGTCAAAATATGCCATTAATAGTGGGTGCTATGGGCGGTGGTACCAATTACCATCAGGCTCACCTGCTCGTTTGCTCACTTGTAACATAAAAAAAAGCTATATTATCTATTTGGATTTCCTGCGCGTCTCCCTGTAAAATCGCGAAGCGTTTCTGTGAATTTCCAATACCCACCTTCGTTTTCGCTCCAAATACCAAGAGTACGGATTTATGGCTCACTGAATAGAAAATCTCCGTCTGTATAAAAATTCTTAAGGATAAATGGCATTGCTTAAAGGAAGGTAAATTTTAAAAAGAGCTTAGAGAGATGGAGTGCCGACAAACATAGTATTAGTACTGTAATGTACCTTCTAACTACAAATTATTGTCTTTTTGGATAAACTCTTAATTATTTATTTACATCTGTACATGGTGTAAGGCATCATCATAACATCCCATAAAACGCGTGGTACCTTGGAGGGGATTTATCATAGTCACCACGCTTGTAAGCGTTGCGGCTGGCGACCCCAAGTGACCACAGTATGTAAGATGGTACGATACATAGAAAATTGCAGCTGCCCATCCTTCGGTCCATAAGCCCTTAGTCGTCTCTTACGACACCCACGTGCAGAGATGGTTTGGCACCACACGGCCGGCAAAGAATAATACCACAGAATAATATCAATACAAAAAAAACCGGCCGAGTGCGAGTCGGACTCGCGCACCGAAGGTTCCGTACCACCACATAATCATAATTGTATTAGTTGAAATTTCAGTAAGTTAATGTGCTAGATTTTTTTAGTCTGACACGCGCTTGACCAAATTTTATTATTTGTTGCTATTTTATAGCTTATGCACTATAAACATACCAATTTTCAAGTTTGTAAGTGTTCCCGTTTTTAAATAGAACAAAAACAAAAATCGCTTTCTCGACCATCCAACTTGACCCCTCTCTTATACGAATGTTCTCGGGAGCTCACCACAATTGGTTACCATTAGTTGTGAGAAAAGTTGTAATATTTAATGATTTCAGACTTTTCCCATTATTTGTACTGTGAGACCTAGCTTCTTGCTAAATTTCATAATTTTAGGTCAACGGGAAGTACCCTGTAGGTTTTGCTTTTTTGCATAAATGTATGGAGATGAGGACATAAAATGCCATATATCTTTTGATTGCGTCGTTGTAAAAATTGAAATTTTCAGATCTTGTGTGGTTCATGGACCCTAATATGTGGTATCAATTTCAACCTGATACCTTTACCCGTTCGTGAGATAAAGGGTCTTGACAGACAGACAGACGGACAACAAAGTGATCCTATAAGGGTTCCGTTTTTTTCTTTTGAGGTACGGAACCCTAAAAATGGCCTCGCCATACAAAATTATAAAACTCGATTAGACAGTTTGTATGGAGAGGCCAGGGCCCTGAGTCAAGATGCTTTCTACAATCGCAAACGCTATAGAATAGAATAAAAATGTATGGGATTGACATTAGCTGTGACGCAACATTTCTATCGCTTATGTCATTCCCGTACATTTTCATTCTATTCTACTAGCGTTTGCGATTGTAGAAAGCATCTTGACTCAGGGCCCAGTAAGGCCAATTTCTTTCAATTGTTTTGTTCACTGGAAGTTGTTCAGTTACGTTGACTGATCATACCATTTATTTTTCGGAAAACTGTCTCTTACACCGTTTATCTGTGTATTAAAACAAAGTTGGGTTAGTTATGGTTAGTTACACCATTTATATAACTCAGAAACGGGATTATTTGTTTAGTAGTGAAACACGCGAAGAAAACAGCGGATTACGTTTGTATGGCAGAAACACCCGAATCGGGAATCCGTTGCTCTTGATGATGTGTGATTTATTGGATTCGTCTCCGCCTAAAATAGCTGAATAACTATTATAATATTCGGAAAGATTCACGTGAAAAAAATTTACTTTTAAGCGTTACAAAGTTTGCTAAAGTCTCTAGATAATATGAATCTTTTTGATTCAAGGAATTATAAGCAGAGACTTTTATCGATATGGTGTTATACCAGGGTTTCAAAACCTACAAAAATCATGATGTGTTAACTTACGAACCGTGTTAGCCTCTGGCGGGAGAGATGCCCCACTGTATCAATTATCCCGGTATCTGAGCAATTGCCCCTTGGACACCATCTTCCCTGGCCGACTTGGAAGTTATTAAACAGACTCCGGACCCAAGTCGGTCGGAGTGACGAAAACATGTGCTAGTGGGGCTTTGGCGCGGATCCTGCTTGTCCGTGTGGCTTCTCTCCGCAAACGATGGCACACCTTTTGACCTGCCCTGTGTGCCCCTCTACCTGCTCGCGCGAAGACCTTTACAATGCCACCGATAATGCTGTCTATGTGGCCAGTTTCGGTCCAATACATTATAAATTACGCCAGAATCGACTCGAAAGAAGAAGATTAAACATATGTTCTGAATCTACTACTCACCCACATTACAATTTTTAGGATTCCGTAGCTAACAGATGTCAACGGGAGCCTGTTATCTAATCCCGCATCGTCTGACTGTCTGTTCGACCTTTAAATAAACTTTAACCTTTAATTTATCTCAATGAAATAACTTATCTATTCTTTGATGTCATTGCACCCTTACGTAAAAAAGAACCTGTCAAGTGCGAGTCGCGCACTGAAGGTTCGACATCTTTTAGGAGCAATAAAGTCAATTTTCAGGACCGCAAAAAAGTTGACTTGTAAAGGTTTTTTTTCAGATTTTTAAAAATTTGCTACTCAGAGAGATCGTTATATTTTTCCTGTCACATTTATATAAAACTCTATCCACTTTAATTAATTCAAATTTTTCGGTTATCAAACTTCGGAGATAAGGGGGGAACGATATATTAACTCGTTATTTGTAAATGTTACTTTATTAGTGTGCAATAACGTGTTATTCATTCATTCATTCATTCATATATTTTTGATATTTACCATCATAATTGGAATACTAAAAATCGTAAAAAAATACAAAAACCTATTTTAGAAAGTACAAGTAAAGCCTTTTCATATCCCACTCATTCACGATCAACTCATTGTGGACCCCATTTAATTTTATTTTATTAATTAAGGTACACGGGTAGAGCACATATCGAACGACACATAAAAACTTATTCTAATAGGTACTGATATCACAATATAAGGCAAAGTGTACAGACAGCTTTGAAAGTTGACAAGAGATAGTTAATTGCATGTTAATTAAATTTTTCCTAATAAGGCAATTCCAGATAATAATTTTTAATAATAGGTTTTTTTTGTTTGCAGTATGTTTGGACAGAAATATTTATTTACGCGATAAGGCATAATTTTGCATAAATTGCTTTACATTTTTCATTAATTTTCCGTTTTCCGGGAACTCTATGGGTAAAAGTATTCCAAATTCAAGTCGAAAGCGTGAGTATTTGCTGAGATGACAGACGATGTCGCATCATAAACGTTCCGTCTCGACCGTTTCGGTTCGGAACCCTAAAAATCAACATTTGACCAGTAAACAAAGTAAGCTTAAAAGAACCTGCAAACAGAATCGGAGCGTCAGCAAAAAGACGCTCATTATTTTTGAGGGTGCTCTCAGTGAGAGCGCTTAGTATAGGTATGGTCAGCAGCCAAAAACGTGACTCGGCGTTTTTGAGCAATTACTTCGAGGGTCGGATTATTGTCAGTTGGAGTGGACTTGTATTCCGTTTGGAGCCCTTAATCATGTAAATTGCGAGGTGCTCACAAAGTTCAAGTAGGTGAAAAGGTTTAAAGATTTCTGTGTATTTTATGCCGTTAATTTCTCTTCTTTTTATCAGGTATTTTAAGGTTCCTAGTTATGAGAATGCTCAAATTTAAAATGAATCGTAATAATATTGAAAAAAATTTAAATAATATCTAGAAGTTATTGAAATAAATCGTCATGAAAAATCTTTAAAAAGATCCTTTTATACGGCAAAACCGTTATTTTAATAATATTTGACACTGTAATTTTTAATAAATATCGTTATTATTGTTAGTTTTTGACAATTTACATTTTAGATTGATATTTTTGAGTAACTACATCTTTTTGTATTCGAAATTCAATATTTTCTGTTTATTTTTTTTATTTTTTTGTGATCTCACGGTGAATTCTTATACTCTGAATGTAATTTTTAATAAAAATTACTTTGATTAATTTGATTGATTATTTTGATGATTATCGAATGTAATTCATATGGCCACAGAATATATAATAGTAAACAAATATGGCAGTAATTCTAATAACAAATAAAAGCACGGTCTACTTTTTCATCTAATTCTTATAACTCACGTAAAACTAGATTGAAGAACAATAAATTTAATTTTAAAACAACGAATCATGTAAATCGGTTTTTAATTTCGCCGTGCCTCTAATAATAAGAAACTGGCTGTTTTCAATCTACCACGAAATAAGGTAAGGTAAAGTAAGGTATAGGACAGTATAGGTACGCGAGTTGCGAGTAGTTTAGCCGGGTTTTTCCTCTAACCTTTTAGCTTTGGCATTTAAGTAGTTACGTCAATTGAACCAGCTTATTCTAGTCTTGATAACTGAACGCGAAACGATTCTTTACCCTCGTCAGCTAGTGTCAAGATTACGAATAAATGCCTTCAGACATTGGTGTCGATTCTGGCAGACCCAAACTAAAACTATTAATTCATTCATTCATTCATTCATTCATTCATTCATTCATTCATTCATTCATTCTAAATTTGACAGGTCTAAAAGTGTTGCTGTCTTTGTTACTTCCTACAGACTAATAAAAGACAGCATCATTTTTAGAACTGTCCAATTTAGTTTAGTTTTAGTTCGGGTCTGCCAGAATCGACACCATTTGCCAAATAAGCTTTTGCTTTAATTTTAGATGATTTTCACGCCACTATCACGTACAACCACGTATTAGAATGTCTCATTCGCATTGAATGAAGTAATAGTACTATCACACAGAACGGACACTCTTCGCCCCTCTTGCAATCTACCCCGCAGTTCCCCGCACCCGCCCGCGAGATTCTCGTGGTCCTTCTGAGGTCTTTTATTTATACTGAACATGCGAGCCTACGCGTCCTTCCTAATTCAAATTTCAAATTCGCGCTCGATTTAGTGTTCGGAGTGTGGTGATGTTCGCTATTGTATCACAAATGTTCTGAGATTGTTCAACCCTCAAAATGGCTGCAACATTGGAATAGTAAATACTAGAGATCAGGAAATATTCTAAAATACACTGTTTTTCTTTTTGCAATATTGTCCCCCTTAATCTTTAAAATTGCGAGTGATGTTTCTGTGCCCGCTGTTATATGAGAGATCCTGTAATATGAAGAAGACGCTCGCCTCGCTCTAATCTGGCTTAAATTAAAAACACCACCCCCTTTCGTAACCACCCTGTATACAGTCTTTTCAAAAATAGAACGCACGCATAATTTGTAGCTCTTTTTCGGAAAATTCTAACAAAAATAACAAATACAAAGAGTTTGGAGTTTTGAAGGTTTTTGTGCTTTTTTGGGCTTTTGTGCAAAGTCCGTCTGGGGAAGTACCACTCCTTTGCTTTTTTCTGCCGTAAAGCAGCAGTGTTTGCACTGTTGTGTTTCCATTTAAAGGACAAGGGAACCAGTGAAATTATACTTGCACATGAGACACACCATCTTAGTTCTTGGAGTGGGCAACGCGTTTTGCTGTCTTGTTAGTGTAAATTATACTACTAATAAGATAGTGGGCGCTGGGCGGTGGTGACCACGTGTTGAGTTTAACAAACACAGTAGTGAAAACACTGCTGCTTCGCGGAAGAAAAAAGTAAGGGATTGGTATTTCCCCAGACGGACTTTGCTCAAAAGCCCTACCACCTACAAAACTTCTCCTCAAAACTAGCCTCTTTGCTGTTACGAGTGAGCAGGTGGACCACCACCACCCATGGCAACCCCTGCTGTGGCATACTTTGACACTAATACTACTTCTGTACTATTCTTACTAATCTGCGACTACTACCAGAGAAACGCGTTGCCCACCCTGCTGCCGTATACCGAAGTGAAACTACGATAATATCGCGGCGATAATTAGTCTATGGTTCGGCCTTAGACAAAGAAATTCCCATACAAAGTAAATTTCCGAACGTAATTGTTGTTGTCAATCTGATAATATCGGAGCTCCGATAAAACTTCGGAATACAAACTCTGAGAACTTAAATGTCTCATGTGCTGCCATTTCACTAGCTACCTTACGCCCTACCACCGCGAAAGAAATTCCGATTCATGTTTATTTGAGTAAGACTTTCTGAATATTGGACGGGAGAGGTCCAAAAGTTACCTTATGTAGATATAGTAAGTTTATTTATCTTATTTTATTACAATAGGTACACCAACGGGGTGCGTACTCCGAAGTTTTATCGGAGCTCCGATATTATCAGATTGACAACAATTACGTTCGGAAATTTACTTTATGTATGGGAATTTCTTTGTCAAAGGCCGAACCACAGACTAATTATTTGCGCGATATTATCGTAGTTTCACTTCGGAGTACGGCAGCAGTAATGGTATTAACACTTTTGCAATTTAAGCTACACTACGAGTATGTCTAGGAACTGATACCAAAACCAATTACAGGCGTACACAACTATCGCCAAAATTGAGATCGGACAATACAGTAAGTGCTTAAATTAAGTGATACTACCTACAAAAACCGGCCAAGTGCGAGTCGGACTCGCGCACCGAGGGTTCCGTACCACCACATAATCATAATTGTATTAGTTTAAATTTCAGTAAGTTAATAGATTTTTTGAGTCCGACACGCGCTAGACCAAATTTTATTATTTTTAGGGTTCCTTACCTCAAAAGAAAAAAACGGAACCCTTATAGGATCACTTTGTTGTCCGTCTGTCTGTCTGTCTGTCCGTCAAGACCCTTTATCTCACGAACGGGTAAAGGTATCAGGTTGAAATTAATACCATATATTAGGATATATAAACCACACAAGATCTGAAAATTTAAATTTTTTACAACGACGCAATCAAAAGATATGGCATTTTATGTCATTCATCGTTCATTTTATGTCATTCATCGTTGTCAGTCATTCAGCGTCGTTGTACAAAATTGAAATTTTCAGGTCTTGTGTGGTTCATAAATCCTAATATATGGTATTAATTTCAACCTGATACCTTTACCCATTCGTGAGATAAAGGGTCTTGACAGACATCAAAGTGATGCTATAACGGTTCCGTTTTTTTCTTTTGAGGTACGGAACCCTAAAAATGAAGAACAATATGCTTTTAGACAAAACAGAATATGTAGTGAAGATCACGAAAAAAAGAAGCATTTTGTAAACAAACATTTTTCAGTTAAGAAAAGATTTCTATTCAATTACAAAAAGGCTTAGATGCTGTTACAGCTAGTCACAAATATCGACATTTGTATTTTTTTTTTACATGAATTTGAGGTTATTATTATGCTTACAAAACCCCAGTGTCTTTCAAAGCCGTCTTGCAAAACCCTAGTGTCCTCCAGAACCCTAGTGTCTTTCAAAACCATAGTGTCTTGGCAAGCCCTAGTGTCTTTCTAGTGTCTTTTAAAACCCTAGTGTCTTTCAAAACCCTAGTGTCTTTCAAAACCCTAGTGTCTTTCAAAACCCTAGTGTCTTTCGTTCATTCGATTTCTTTTTAATACCTGCCAATAGACTTTTCTCGTTTCACCCTGACAATGACGTCGGCTGAATATCTTTAATAACGATCATTCACGAAAACGGGACAACCAGGATCCCATCCAAAGAATAATGTGCTCCGAGTTTATATTTGTTCGCCTCGGGACGGTATCTGATTGGAAATTTTAATTAAAATCCTTAAATGAGGGGAAATTACGGATATCTGACATCATTTTATTTTTTTCGTATGGATTGACGGTCATAATGGTATTTTTTAAGATGAAAATAAGCAAACCAGCAGGTTGACCACCCGATGGTAAGTGGTCATCACCGCCCATAGCATCCACTGTCTTATAAGTGGCATACTTTAACACTAATAAAACATCAAAATGCTTTGCAACATGGTGTTTGTGCTTTTAATTTCACTGCCTCCCTTACTCTTCGAGCCGAAACACAATAGGCCAGATGGTGGGGTACTTAATGGTGGTGGGGTACTTACCTTCAAAAACTGATGAGACTGATAAACAACGAAAATAAAAAGAGATTAAGACTGCACTCTGCGCACACTAGCGCCCTCATCAGAATTTAATTAATTTCTTTGAATTGGAGACCAAAATGAAAAATTGAAGAACGGCTCAGTGTTCCTTGTCAGGATAGCGTTATTTTAAACTATTACAATAAGCTTTATGTTATCCTGTTTATTCAAAATCCTTTGAACGGAACGCGGTGGCCACCAATTTCCGTTTTAAGGATTTTGAATAAACAAGATATCATAAAGCTAATTGTAATAGTTTAAAATAACGCTATCCTGACAAAGAACACTGAGCCGTTCTTCAATTTTTCATTTTGGTCTCCAATTCAAAGAAATTAATTAAATTCTGATGAGGGCGCTAGTGTGCGCGGAGTGCACTCTTAACAGCTTGATTAGACTGATAACATTATAACAGCAGGACGGAGCAAAGCGTAAGATAAAATATGCTACAGAGACAGACACCCATCGCTCTGTCCAGCTTTTGTCATTCTAATAAAGTATGGACCGGGTGCGAACAGAGACGAGTTAATAGACAAAGGATACAACTTATCTGTTTTGAATCTTTGTAGAACTTACTAACTTTAAAAATTTCTCCCGTTCCTATTTAGGATGACTACATTATTTAGACTATAGATTGAATAGTTTGTCTTTAATCTGTAATTACATTTGTAAGGATTCGGCTAATTTATCCACGCGTTAGACAAGATAACTTCCTAAACCCAAAAAGCAAACCAGACCCACAATGAACGTGGCTGTCAGAAGTCTCTTCACACCTGCGGAATTGCACTACGCATCTTTCCGTCAAGTATGATACAATCACTAAGCAAATGTTGCGGTAAGTTACGACGCGACAATTATTCCGCTCTAGTATGTCAGACTTGACCGCCATCGCGGGTCCATGTGAGATGCCTTATTCGTCACATATCTTTTTTCTCATCTTTTTTATAATTCATTATTCGTGTCGTTGGTGGCATTAAATCGATCGAGAATCGAACCAATTGGTTTCCAATTAAGATTTATTTTCAGATAATTTACAATCTGAGGATATCTTCGCCTTATTGAATTGTTTTGGTGTTAATTACAAACAAGCGATGGTAATTTATTTAACTTTTCAAATCTCGTCAGTACTTTTTTATAACAATGATCTTTCTTGCACTAATATTTAAAAGTACTTACGTAGTGAGTAGTTACTAAGAAACAAAGAAGAGAGTATAAGTTTTTCGTGATTTCGAAACGTGAAACTTAACGGTAGGATTACGTCCTGAAACTTTGCTAGTTGCACAAACTTTCTTTAAAGTTAAAGGCCCTTTAAATGTGTTGCTGATACTTGGTGATAGCAAAAGATTTAAAGAGGTTTAGCTTAAATGAAGCTTTATGCAACGGGTTGTCTGTCACCTTTACCTAAAAGTACCCAAAACCGACGAGCATGTATGAAAGGATTGATGAAAGTTCAGGAAGCAAGGGAAGTATGTCAAGATCGTAGCAGGTGGAGAACTGTGGTCTCTGCCTACCCCGACGGGAACAAGGCGTGATGTTATGTATGTTGTCACCTTTTTTTATTGTAATTGTAACAACCATCAGCTCTTTGATTACTTTGAGAAAAAGAATTAAGAAATAATTTGCCGTTTTCTCAAAAAAACAAACAAACTCTTCAAATAATCTTCTTTAGTTCTTTCTCAAATGAAGTCTCATTATTTCACTTATCATACTTTAATTAAAAAACAATGGAGCGCAGAACAATAGCAGAATATCTTTCTCATTTACAATTTATATTTTTTTTATAAAATCTTTTGGATAAGGCGAAACGGATCTAGGACCTTTTTTCTTAGGGGGCACCAAAATCACTTTTATAGAGTGGTTTCAAGTCATTTAAATAAGGTGCGTCCTTCTTCTTCTTCTTTTCGAGTCAATGGCAAAACTGACTATGTGTTTCTAACTGACGAGGTGCGTCCTAATCAATTGCGTTCCTTTGAGTTTCTGATTCGGTCCATAAAACTGTACAGCATAAAAGAAACATCAAGTCTAAGTAGGAAAAAATATACTCCCATTGCATGTAAAATGCGCTATCAGCTGATGCAGTTTCTATGGGACTTCATTTTTTCTCGTATTTAGACGTATATTTTCAGGGAATGTAGTTCACTTTTATGGTCCAAGTAACATACAGAAAAGAATACAGGTGATTAGGAAAAACTTTTCTTACACATTTTGCAAGAAAATTTTACACATAGTAAATTTTTTTGATGTCAAGCAATCCTGTTACTAATACTGATTAAACAATTCTATGTGATTGGGACCAACCCAAGTAAAAAGTTTGCAATTGCAGAAAACTTTCCAATACAGCGATTTCTGACTTTTTAGTACCTACTCCAAAGACGAGTGCCAAATGCCAACGACGGTTGAAAAACTAAGAAAGCGATCCTGTTCCTCGATTGACATAAAAAAAATTGTGTCAAATGAACATTTTCTTTTATCCGTGAATCGATATCAAGATTTAATGAAAAATTATGGATACTCTTACGAGTAAGACCACTTTTGTGTAGCTGTAACAGTTAATTTACTTCCCCTTGCCGTCCCATCTCAAAATCCAATCAGTAAATTTCATTATACTTTTGAATACCCATAGAATAACGTAATAGTACTATCATCTCCGCCCCCCTTGCAATCTACCCCGCACCGAGCACACCCACCCGCAATATTTTCGTTGTCCTTTTGCGGGTCTTTTGTACTGAATATGCGAGCCTACGCGACCTTCCAATTTCAAATTCGCGCTCGGGTGTGTAATATTGTGGATCTTAATCAGCCTATTATCATACAGAGACAAGGTTGACTTCAGTAACATATTTAGGCACCAAAATTGAGGCGTCAATAAAAACTGCAATGCCTGCCAAACATCTTTGGCGCTTACTTAATGTTAATTGCATTCTGGTAGTGATTTATTTAAAACTGACTACTATAATATTTAAGCTATCATTGATTTATAAATGTAAAGTACCTGGGTGACAGAGATTTTTTTTTTGTATGTACTAAATCCCACCAACAGGTAGCTCTGCAGGATTTCTGAAACGCGCTATTTTCAAGAAAACCTCAAAAAACTGAGTAAAATAATTTTGCCAACCATGAAATCTGGTTAGATCAATTTTTCGCCTCCGAAAACCCTTGTATAGTAAATTTCATCGGAATTGTTGCAGCCGTTTTCAAAGAACATTATTAAAATTAAGCAAGGGGTGTAGAGCAAAAAATCATACGTTTGGCCTCCAGAATAAGCTGTAAAAGGGCTTTACGTAACACGTACAAAAACCTTGAAGAAATTTATGCTTAAAACAGAGATGGATGGTAAAATCGAGAGAAGGTCTTTGCCCAGCAGTTGGACACTCTACAACCTATTTAAAAAATATGCAAAGACTTTATTTTAAAGCAAATTCAATACGGTTGCTATCATATATTTTTCGAGTTCGTGAGTATAAAAACAGTATACTGGGGCACCAAATTTCTTTATTAGCCTGTGTCCGTCCCTGTCCCTGACAAAGAATGCCTTGTTCTCGTAATTACTCAAGCAATTAAAACTGCGATGGGGCAACACAACAGAGATTCTGCTTAAATTAATTTGCTGCTCATTCCAAACTTTACAACATCCTAACAAATGTTCCTTCGCCTACAGATCTTCTTACGGAGAACGCTATTCACGAAGAAAGGCGATGGCTATTTATGTACATAACGTTGTAAGAATTTAATTACAACTTTGCTAATTGACGCTTCGTTAACCTTGGATGACGGCTATGCTTTTCCAATGCTGTGCGAGGGAGCTAGGCTGTGAGCTGGGAAATTCCAACCAATAGAATTGCCCCATTTAATTTGACAAATAGCCATGGCAATCAGGAGCGTAACTCATTATTAGTTAATGTTGCCAACAGTCATAATACAAGATCAATGACCTCGGGTAATTTTATTGTCCTTAGAGTGACAAACTATTATGGAGATAGGACCCTTAAGAAGCGTCATCCGTATCTAAAGTTTAATTTTTAATTCAATGCAGTAAACTGACAGCTGCAATGTAAATAATGTTGCCAACTCGAAAACCAAAGTGACGTACTCCCGTTCAATTTTAAGTTCAATGAGGTGATTCATTGAGCCTCTTCACACTGGTTCGCCGATATCGAGCCGCCATTTTTTGATGTATGAAGTTATTATCTAAGTTTATTTCTTGAGGAGAGAGATAGATATATAAAAAACTAATTCATATAATATTGAACACATTTTAACTTGTTTTTATTTTGGCCTGATATTAAAATACATTATCTCCACACTCCCCAAAACGTCGAAATTGCTTAATTTTTGGAGGTTTAACTTATCATACAATTAATCATTTTTTGTAGCGTCACAACCACTCTATATTACATCAACAAAACATCAATAAACAACACTTCTAAGTTGCCACAACACAACTGATAAAAACTGCAGCTGTGCACTTTTTTACTAAAAGAAACGTTTAAGTAATAAATAAAGCGTGGTGTTAAAATTTCATAGAAAAAGTTTGCAGCTGCAACACAAACAAATGAGTCATCCAAACAACTAGACTCACAATTGGATGACCGACATGAGCAGTAGATAAGAACTTCTGCATTGTCCGTCATTCGGCTTCTTACCTCCGGTCTGAGTGTTCGAATGCCTATGCGTTTCACCGTAAAAATTTTCGTTGAGTTTTTCGTTAAGTTTTTGGTGGTGAAGTTTTGTTTTTGTTATACCTTGTTATTTGTTAAAACTTCTGTCATAGATCCTGGCCCAGGAACCTCAAGTGACGGTAGCTTTTATCTCCTAGAAAAAAGAGACCCAAGCGTGCTCTAAGTGTAACTGAAAAAATCATGGTGCAAAATGTTTATAAGTATGTTTTCAATGAACAGTCTTCTGAGATAGAATCTGCAAAAGTCAGCGAATGTGCTTCTAAAACTGCTGACATACTGGGCATCTCTCAGAGAGTAGTATTTACCACTCTTAAAGAACATAAAGAAAACCAAGATTTTAAAGCACCTGAAAAGCCCGGACCCAAGCACAACTTCAAAGACAAATTGGACGATTTTACGCTATCTGCGATTCGAAGAAAGGTGCACGGGTTTTATGCGAAAAATGAAGCTCCTACCATTAAAAAGGTAAGTTATTAAAATAATCATAATTTTAATTAGGTAAACATATTTTTTATTCATACGTAATTTCATTATGGTCCCAAGTATATATATCCCAAGATAGATAGGTATCATAAGGGATCTTTTATGATTTCAATATTAAATTATAAAAGGCACTTATTTCCGTTTCAGGTTTTGAAAACCGTCAATGATGATGTGGACTTACCCAATTTTTCATGGAGTACAATGAGGAAAACTCTGCTGTTCCTCAATTTTAAATTTATCACTAAATCGCGACGAAGTGCTCTCATTGACAGAGAAGATATCGTGTTGTGGCGCCAAAAATATATATATCAAATAAAAGAATATAGAAGACAGAACAGCATTGCAGTGCAGAAGAAGTACATTTATTACCAAGATGAGACCTGGCTGAACGAAGGTATTCACTTATTTATCCTACTCCTAGACCTCGCCTTCATAAATGCCGTCTTATCTTTTATATCCTGTAGTAGAAGAATACCAACATGCAATCTATAACTATTATAAAATACTAAATCCTTTACTATTAGAAAATTACACAAATGGAATTCACAAACTTAATTTTAAATAAACTTTCAACTGCTATTACTTTGTTCATTTTCATTTATTTAATAATCAAATAATAACCTTTTCTTCTTTCTCAGGGCATACAACGAGTCGAGCTTGGGTCGATACGACCATCACTTCATCGAGGCAAGCTTTTATGGAGGGCTTGACCACGGGCCTCAAGTCCCCGACGGGTAAAGGAAAACGGCTTATTATAAGCCACATCGGGGGAGAAGAAGGTTTTGTAGAGAATGGGTTAATGCTTTTTGAAGCAAAGAAGGGGAGTGAAGGCTATCACCAAGAAATGAACGCCGAGCGCTTCGAGGACTGGTTCCGAGACATTTTGCCGAAATTGAAAAAAGATTCAGTGGTAGTGATTGATAATGCACCCTACCACTCCCGGAAGATTGAAACTCTGCCAACAATGTCATGGACTAAGTCAAGAATACAAGAGTGGCTCACAAGTAAAGAGATACAATATGAAGAAAAAATGATTAAAGCTACTCTCATTGACATTGTACTGCAGCATAAAGACCAGTTCCCCGTTAAGTACGCTGTGGACGAGATGGCAAAAGAGCAGGGTATCACAATCTTGCGACTGCCTCCTTATCACTGTGAGTTGAACCCCATTGAAATGGTTTGGGCTCAAGCAAAGGGGCATGTCGCAAGAAACAACAAAACATTTAAAATGGATGAAGTGAAAACCCTGTTCGAAGAGGCTCTTACCAACATCACACCGCAGAAATGGAAGAGCTGTGTGACACATATAATAAAAGTAGAAGACGATATGTACCATCTTGATCCACGCATTGACGGCGTTGTTGATAGATTGATTATTAATGTTACTGAATCCGATAGTGATGATGATTATGACAGTGAATAAAATTTTATTTTTATATGAGCCGTTTTTTCTTAAACACCTTCCCTAAAACAATGCACCGCCTTAAGTAGAAAATATAACTGCCTATATTCTTGAGCCACTTAACTTCTTAATTTCTTGATTTAAATAGTCTTTGTAATGCAAACAAAATGGGCTCCCATAGTTCAGCTGAGCTCTCAGAGTTTTTCATCGGATACTCCAGATCTTCATTTTTAAAATTTCAATAGAAAAGTCTCACCACGTTTAATAAATGTTGTGAACACAGCATGCCGAAAATTTTAATAGTTTGGCTGGTCTGTTAAGGTTTCTTCTCAGGGTCATCAGGTACACCAGATCTTCCATGATCCTAGTTTTGATACTTTTCCCTATGTATGGGCACTAAACCCTACCTCTGTGCCAAATTTCATCTCTCTAGGTTTAAGGGAAGCACTATTTTCTTATTGATGATCAGTTCACGCTCGACTTGCTCAGATTGAGCCATGTTATTGTTCGAGTAGGTATTTACGTAATTTAATAAGCTTAAAATAATCACTTTGATATTATATGAACATATCACTAGATGAGTGATTGAGTTATATCTTTTTAGCACATCACTATTTAATTTCCCAAAAAAGCGGCAACCCACCAAACGTCAGTTTACTGCATTGAATTAAAAAACCGGTCAAGTGCGAGTCGGACTCGCGCGCCGAGGGTTCCGATATACCTATAGTATTTTTGGAAGCAATAAAGTCCATTTTCAGGACCGCAAAACTAAATTTGTTTGTAAAGGTTTTTTGCAGATTTCTGAAAAACTGTGCAACTTAGAAAGATCGTTTTATTTTTGCTGTAAAGTTTATATAAACTTCTGTCAACTGTAATTAATTCAGATTTTTCCTTACTCAAACTTCGGAGATAAGGGGGGGGGAATGGTATTTTTCTTGACATTTTTCATCATAACTTTAAAACTAAGAAATTTAAAAAATACAAAAATATATTTTAAAATGTACAAGTAAAGCCCTTTCATATGATACCCCACTCGACCTAGTAGCGACAATTTGAAATTTGGCCCCCCCTATTTTGGCCCCCTTTATATTAATAATCATACTTTTTTCAAAATTTTTTCTTGTGCAATTAAGTTGGGCAACTATATTCTAAAACTATTCCAAATTTCAGGTTGATAGCATAAGTGGTTGCTGAGATATAGAGGTGTGACAGACAGACGGACAGACAGACAGAGCGGCACCATAAGGGTTCCTTTTTTTTACCATTTTGGTATCGGAACCCTAAAAATTAAACTTTAATGAACAGTTTACCCGATGACATTAAAAAAGAAACCAGAAAAAATTAATTTTAAAAAAGAATTGAAAGAATTCTTCATAGATTCTTTGCCTGATAGTAATTAAGCACTTCATATAAAATTAATATTATATTTTATTTTACACTAGCTGTTACCCACGACTTCGTCCGCGTGCATTTTATAAAAAAATAGAACTCGAATTTTACTGAAACATATTTTGCGGAACGCTTTTACTTCTTTATCCTTACGTAAAGATGCATTTGTACTTATCCAAGTTGAATTCTATCTTACTACAAATTAAATTATCTTTTGATTTTATTCAACTGGTAGGTAATGCGGAATTTTCATTGTCAATCGTTACAGGCGAACTTAAAAAAGAAGGCAATAAAGGGAGTGAATGGGTAGCAAGGAGGTATTCATTAAAGTCAAAAAATCCCTATTCCTCCCTATCTATCCTTTTCTATCCCTCCCCCCTCCACATCCCCCCCCTTCCCCACCCCCTCTCTCTCTCTCTTTCTCTCCTTCTCCCCTCCCTCTTCCCCCTTTACCCTCCATCTCCCCCTCCCTAACCCCTCCCCATCTCCCTTTCCCCCTCCCTCTTTCCCTTCCCCCTCCCTCTCCACCCCACCCACCCTCGCCCCCCCACCTTCCCTCTCCCTCTCCCCCCTCCCTTTTCCTCCCCATCTCCCTTCCTCCTCCCTGTTTTCCACCCCCTCCCTCTCGCCCCCATCTGTCACCCCCCCCCTCTACCTCCCTCCCCCTTCCCCATCCCTCTAACCCTCCCTCTCGCACTCTCTCCCTCTCCCCTATTACCCCTCCCTTCCCCCTCCCTCCCCCCTCCCTCCCCCCTCTCTCCCACTCCACCCCCCTCCATCATCCCTCCCCCTCCTTCTTCCCCCCCTCTCCCCTAAATCTTCCCCCCTCCCCAACCACCCCTTCCCCTCCCTCTTCCCCCCTTTCCCCTCCATCTTCCCCCCTCCCCCATCCGCCCTCCCTTTTGCCCCTCCCTTTCCCCCTTACCCTTCCCCCATTTCCCCTGCCTTTCCCCCATCCCCCCTCCCTTTTGCCCCTCCCTTTTGCCCCTCATTTTCCCCCTTCCCCTACCCTCCCCTGCCCCACCCTTCCTCCCTCGCCCCCTCCCTTTCCCACTCCCCTGCCACTCTCAATCCCCTCCCCCTCCCTCACTCTACCCCTTTCTCTCCCTTTCCCCCTCTCCCTAACCCTTCCCCTATCCCTACCCCTAACGCCATCTTAACCGCCATCCCTATCCTTACAACCGACACTCATATTGATTTTTAGACATTTCAACCCTATCCCACCTCAACCCCTTCCCCAGAGGATGATGGTATTTCACTTCCACCACGTTGGATTTCAAACTTATT
Organism: Athrips mouffetella; assembly: GCA_947532105.1. NCBI lineage: Eukaryota > Metazoa > Arthropoda > Insecta > Lepidoptera > Gelechiidae > Athrips > Athrips mouffetella. The sequence continues at coordinate 1,767,862 of OX383964.1, read as the reverse complement.
GTAGTTTCGTAATCAGCGACCCGATAAACCATACAAACGAAACCCATATTGATTTTTAGACATTTCAACCCTATCGCACCTCAACCCCATCCCCAGGGGATGATGGTATTTCACGTCCACCACGTTGGATTTCAAAATTGTTGTAGTTTTTATAATCAGCGACCCGATAAACCATACAATTGATACCCATATTGGTTTTTAGACATTTACACCCCCATTTACCTCTTTTAGGGGTTGATTTTGGGGTAAAATTTCAATAACAGTGATGTCAGTGCCACATAATTACAACCCTAATGCCTAAACAATAAATTTTGTGGATTTTACTATGAAAATGAAGGATTTTCAACTTCATCCCCCTTTTCACCCCTTAGGGTGTAGAATTTTCAAAAACCCTGAGACACGTAAAACTTAGTTTTTAGTCGTCAGCCTAAATACAAATTTTGAAGATCCTAACTTCAAAACTGACGGACTTTCATACAAACTTTCATCCCCTTTTTTACCCCCTTAGGGGTAGAATTTTGTATAACCATTTCGTAGTGCACCCCTAGGCCTCATATTGATTTTTAGAACCTACATGCCAAATTTGGAATCTCTAGACCCAGCGGTTTGGGCTTTGCGTTGATATGTCAGTCAGTCAGTCAGTCAGTCACCTTCTTCTTTTATATATATAGATAGATGTATAACGAGAATCAACTGATCCTACAGTCAAACTGTCTGGGCAGTTTTGTGGGACTTTGTATAGTTTTTAGGACATATCTGTATTTATATGTATGAATAAATAAATAATAATAAATAAGCAAGGAAATTGGCGCGATCCTATTGGTTAGAATTTTCCCAGCTCACAGTTAAGTTCCCTCGAACCTCCTAAGGGAACCCAAAACGAAGTTCTAACACCGGCGCCCTGCATCAGCGTATCATTGTGCCACTTTGTTTGTGCTGTGACTTTTTTTCTGTAACACGTGAGCAAAGGAATAGGTGAGCCATCTGGTGATAAGTGGTCACTACCACACACTATCTTGTTAGTGACAGAATTTGACACTGCTAAGTCAGAAACGCACGTTGCCCATCTTAAACTAAGATGAGATTTATGTGCCAGTAATTTCACTGGATTCCTTCTTTCGAATCAAAACACAGTAGTACATACACTGGTGCTTTACGGCAGAAATACGCAACGTACTTATATATTTCCTCAAAAGGACTTTGCACAAAAGCCCTACCACTAACATCCCTCAAAAAATTCCTCTGCTGACGGAGAGTTCCCCAGAAATTCAAAACGATTGTGCGTGGTGCTTTATTTTCAAAGAACGCTTACTCTTGACCTCGATCTAGTCTTGAGGATAGAGATGAGGTCGACGATGGGACAAGCTTAATGGTGTATTTTGGATGAATGCACCGTAGTCACCACGTTTGTCAGCGTTACAGCTGGTACAGTGACCGCAGTAAAAAACTCGACTGTTGTCAGGGGGATTCTGTGCTTCAATCTACCTGGGGTGTGTTTCTCGAAGCTTCACAAGCAACAATTTTACAAGTCATATTAAATCTTATTGAAGGTAAGGTATAAGGTATTGTGCATAATCCGTCTGGGGAAGTACCACCCCCTTTTTTTTCTGGCACTGCTGTGTTTCGGTTTGAAGGGCAAGGCAGCCGGGGCGAATTACTGGCACATCATGAGACACACCATCTTAATTCTCACCGTGGGCAATGCGCTATGCTATCTTGTTAGTGTCAATTATGCTACTAATTAATAAGTCAGTGAGCGCTATGGGCGGTGGTGACCCCTTACCATCAGGTGGCTCACAAGCTCGCTTGCTCACTCGTTACATTAAATTCACTTTGTACAATCAGCATCAAAATTAGCTAAGCATACCAGATGTATATAGATCTACACATTCAAAGTGACCATATACAACTGTACAACACTTTAAAATTATTGTTGGCTTCCTGCAAAACAAAAGTTGCTCAGAACAATTTGAAAATTTTTGTTGTTTTCTAGTAAGTTGATAAACTGTCGGAAAATAATAAACTGTACTGAATCCGCTTCACAACCTAACCGATCCCGAAAGGTGTTTGCCTTTACAAATTTCCAGCGAGTTTAATATTTCTCGACAGTTTATCAACTGATGCTAAAATTGATCAACTTACAATTGTTATAATTTTCGGGTGACATCTCCTATGAATGTATTGACAAGCCTGTTCGTGTGGTTGGTAAGTAGTAAGCCTGCCTTACAAGCCGATGGCCGCGGGTTCGATCCCCGACCAGGGCAAATATTTGTGTGACGAAGACAAGTGTTTGTTCTGTGTCTGGGTGTTATTTATCTATTTAAGTGTATAAGTCTCTAATACACATACAACAGACCTTGCCTGGTTTGGGATCGGATTACCTTGAGTGAAATTTAGCCCAATACAAAAAAAAAGGAATTATGGTCACTATAAATATGTGGCTCTATATGGACAGATACTTATGATGCTGACTATACAAGTTAGTATGGCGATGCTCTTGTGATTGTAAAGGTTCGAGAAACATGCTTAGTAACTCTGCTACGATTACCGTAGAGCCGCTACGAATCTCGTAGGTCTGCTACGTAATGAAGATAATTTATGAAAAGCGGCTCTTACATTTGCAATGCAAATGAAATTATAAGAGAAAGATTGTTTCCTTCAATTCGATTTCCACTTCATTTCAATTTTAAATATCGCAGATCGCTTTTCTCAGGCAATGTTTATGTAGATTTTTTTCGAGTGATTACTGAGCTCAAAAAATTTGCAAACATGTGTTTGCTCGTGATATTACAACACAGGTACAGAAGTGCTATTTACGCATGGTCTGCGGGTTTGTCATCATAAAGTAGCATTTACAATATTTCGCATCTCAAAAAACAAAAAAAACGACAAAAACACGTAAAACTCACAAAAATAGTAGTCGTAAGAATTAACATCAAAATTCTAGAGAGAGCGCGGAATGCGTTACGGAATACCAATTTAAACGTCAACCCATACAAAAATGACAAAAAGCCCGCTCAGCGCAGTGATCTCACCACGGAATTATAGTGGATCTCACTGTTGTGATAATTTGGTTGCAGAATACCAATTTGACACACACCTGCGGATCACCTACGGACGTCATTATTATTGTAATTGAATCAACAGATGTAAAGAGGATTCTACGAACAAGCAGTCAATCAAGAAGATATTTATCTTCAATAACATCACGTACCGTCCTAGTCCATTTGATGTCGGTCAAAAATAGTACCAATACTTTTCCACTCGTGGGTGTAGTCAACGATGACTGAAAGCAGCGCCGTATATCATACTAATACATTTATTTGCAAGAACATACGTACTTAAAATATACGGGGTCATAAAAAAATACGCTGTATGATTAGTTAAATGGTGTGAAGTATGTTGTGCTGTGTTTGATATTCGTTCAATTCCTTGGTTTAATTTATAAGCAAAACTTGACGATAATTAATTAACGCTTAACAACTCATTTACAGCCATGACACTAAAACCTGAGTATACTCGTATTTGACGACGTTTTTTTTAAAGCTTTGGCCGATGGCATAGTTGCAAAATGTGTTGATATGCGTTGAAATAAACAAAAAAAAATGAATCTTACGCCCTCAACCTTCTATAGCACTCTACTCAAACAATGTTTCACTTGAATTGATAAGGTAAAAGTAGCCTTATCATCATAGATTTATGCCTATCTTCCCTTTTATTTCACTCGAGGGACCTTTTTCAAAGAGAAACGACGTATAAAAGTTTTATAACAGCCATTTATAATGTTTATGACTACTGATTCAAGGTTTCTCTGGCTTTATAATTTACGTTTAAGAAATTATTGTATTTTTTGTTGTCAATGAATTCTCGATGAAATAAAATTAAAGAGGACTCCTTTTTTAACCAACTTCAAAAAAGGAGGAGGTTCTCTATTCGATCGTATTTTTATTATTATTATTTTTATTATTTATGTATGTTATTCCATAACTCCGACAATAGTGAACCGATTTGAATGATTCTTTTTTTATTCAATAGGGTTTAGCTTCGAATTGGTCCCATATAAATTTGGTAGAGATCTGTTGATGGCAAATGAGATAAAAACGGTAACTCTTCAATACATAACGGCACACGAACAGTAGGGTAACATTGGGGGTTTTACGTCACGCAGTGATGTAAAACCCCCAATGTTACCCTACTTTCATGTCTGACACCAATATTAGTTATCACCACCGGTCTGTATTTTTTGTTTGACCTGTGTGAATAAAAAGATCCGCTCTGTCTCTCATACGACGGCAGTAACGCTAACAAGCGAGGTAACTATGGTACTTCCCTCCACATTTTTCCAGCAAAAGCTAGAATTCTGGAGGGAACTCCCTGTCCTGTAGTGGACGTTTCATGGGATGTTATGATGATGATGATGATAGATAGAGACTCGGTACCGACTGCCTGCGCCAACCACCAGCGCAGTCTGGAAAAGCGCTTGTAGACTGGCGTAGGCTTCCTGCTTTCATTATGTTTCAGATTCAGATTATGTATTCAATGTAGATTCTTTACAGAATACTTATTGAATGTCATGCAGAATACAATGCAAATAGAGTAGCTTTCTATGTAAAATATGTCCAATGCCTGGCAAAAAATTAAAAACCTTCAAAACCGGTTGTAGAATGTAGTCCAATGCCTGGCAAAAAAATAAAAACCTTCAAAACCGGTTGTAGAATGTAAAATTTAAAGTTGATATGTCAGTATCATGTCATGTTTAGGAAACGTCAATGTCGTTCTCATCACAGATTATACATACTTTCGAGTGGTTGAAATCCAAAACGATTGGGCCAGACCACTTGTTGCAAAATTCACCCGTTTTAATATTCAAAAATAGCGAATTTATGGATTCGTATACGAATCTGGCTAATTCGAAGACAAATCTGAAGTTCCAACGCTTCAAAAATGTGTATTCTATCTTGAAAACTCTCACCCGGCGAGCACATTCGAGCGTTTGCTAACAAAGGGATGCGATTAAATTTCTTCTTGTAATTTCTACTTGTTAGTGTAGGCAACGGAAGCGTTTCTAGGAAGTTTCGTAGGTGAACTGCAACCGTTCGCAGAAATGGAGGTCGGAACCACGATTTGGATTTAAACTAATTAAGACCACATACCAAACAAATAACATTTAGGTGATTGTTGTTTATTTAAAAGCGTTTTAAATTAATAAAATTTAAAGCTGACAACATCTCCGTCTTTGTGCAGTTAAATAAATAAATAAATAAATAAATAAAATAGCCATTTATTCCCATTTGGGTTAGCTAAGAATAAATAAAAGATGAATAAATTTTTATGGACCCGACGAGCGGTAGCAGTACCTTTCAGCGTATCGTAAAATTTTACATATTGCCGTTGCCAACAACCGCCTTCCATGTTGCCAGCTACATTGCTAACTAGCTTTATTTAAAATATTGTACTCCCCCCTCAAATATGCTTTGCAGTATAAAGGAAAACAGGTGTAGTATTGCTATGAAATTCGAAAAAGTCTAGCAGTGAAAGAAGAGTGAAGTTTAAGACCAGTTTATGATGATGCGATTTTTGAAGTGAAAACTTCTTTAGCGGCGCATGGCACTTTTTTAATATGGGTAAAAAACTCGCGTCAGATGTCGCGTCAGATGTCGCGTCAAATGTCGCGTCAGATCTGTAGCCTGATTGAAAAAGCGTCAGCTGTCAACCATATTGTTATTACAATACGGGTTTTTATTCAGTGACATCAAAGAAGTACACGAGCAATTGCGCGATTGACCCTTACAAAAAGCATAATATTCAAAAATGCAAGTTTTCACTTCTGCCGGCACTCCCGGAGTGCAACCCGTCCTTTTTTTACGAAGCACTACAACGATAGACTATTAGTACAAAGGAAAAGGTGCTTTCTCAAAGTGCTTTCTACTCGCAGCGAGGTTCAAATCTCTTTGGCTTTTTTGGGGACATTTCTGCCAGTGTCGTGTTCTAGAATGTTCGTGGTTTTGGATTTTTTTTCACTTTTTAGAAGTTCAAATTATGGTGAACCGCCAGTGTCGAGTGGGGAAATTGTTCATTGCTCCCCCCGTAAAACGATAGTGGACTTTACGAAGGAAATGTCCGTGACTTTTTGAGACAACACAAACGGGGTTCAAACACGAGATCGCCTGAAATCTTCATCAGCTGCGCTTTCTGTAGTTAATTCATTGCATTAAACACTATATTTAATATCCACTAAATCACTACATACACAAAAAACAAGGATTTCAACCGAGCAGGCAAGAGCCCACGCCGAGTTCCCGCCAAAAAGTCAACCCTTTGGCTTTCTAGATACATAGATATTTATTTAATGGCATCACATCTCATCACAAGTCGTATTTCGCCAGTGTCAAAGTAAACAAATTATTGCAAAATTATGGCGAGATCGCCAATGTCCAGTGAAAGATTGATTTACACAGGAATCCACGTCACGAAGATCGAAGACATGGGCCTGTGTTCTATGATGACTCTGATAAGTTGATAGGGGAATCGATTGAAGTCCCGATGACAGCCGCTTTTCACCATCCAAAAATTTCAGTAAATGAATGTATTTCCATTTTCTATGATATGTTCACTTTGAAAGATGTTTACACCGTATCAAGATTTTATTCTCTCAACTCTCAAATAAACAGGTAAAACTAAAATTGAAACAAACCATCTTTAAATGCTGATAAACAACCAATCAGGTGCTTTCTAAAAACAGAAGTCAGACCAGAGTCTAAAATTCTTTCAACTTATAGATCAGCCGGCTTAGCACGCTGCCCGAGAGAAAATATATCTCGGAGAAATGTCACTTTATTTGAGGAATTATGTCATCTAATCTATCATCTCCAAGCGCGAAGAAATGTCAGTGGAGGAAAATGTTTTAACAAATCCACAAATTACGCTTTTGATATTTTACACAGAGATAGCTTTAAACACTAATACATGTAGCCGTCCTTGTCTAACAAAATGTGTCACACTGCTCGGATTTCAATAAAACGTGAAAATGCTTAAAGTCTTTAATCTATGGGCCTAGATAAACTGACAAATACAGCGTGCTAAGCCGGCAGAACTCTTGTTTTAGCAAATGGCCGCCGCTAAGGGCCGCCGACAGTAATCCTCTCTCATATTGCGAGAACCATATAAAATTCACGAGAGCTTCATACATTGTAGGTTCACCGAGCACTAACCTAAAGAGGCGAAATTGAGGCAGAATTAGGGCATACGAGGTTAAAAATATGTATAAAATTAAATATGTCTGTGTTATCACGTTAGAGAAATAAAATAAAAAGCTTTAACCGAATAATTCTGCGTAAAATAGCTTTAAGGCTAAAAATACATTTAGTTTTGCAGGACAAGTTTAAAAGAATTTGCAAAAGAAACTTCAGCAATAATTTCATTCTAATTAAAACTCTTATGTTATGCCGAGTTGAAACAAAAGTTTGTGTCATTGAAAAGTTGTTACATAAGTCTTCCGAATTTAATTTCAATTCATCATAACTAAATCAAACACGCAACCAATTTGTATTTGTACTAAGTATTCGCTTTTTCGTGGGTGTCGTAAGAGGTGACTAAGGGCAAATGAACCGGACCGGAGGGTGAGCAGCGGCATCTTTCTGTGTATCGTATCATCTTACATACTGCGGTCACCAACAACACCGGTGTGACTATGGTGAATCCCCTCCTAACTAAGTACCAGGCGTTGTTGCTGGAGTTCTGGAAGGAGCTCCATGTCCTGCAGTGGACGTTTAATAGGATTTTATGATGATTCGATTTGAAAAAGCTTTTTTCCTTCCGACCGCTATGGTAATAAGTTTGACATGCAGTTGTTAAAAAAATAATGCATTTGTTGTTTTTCAACCATTATATTTATTAGGTTTTTCTCTATTAAGTTCCTGTTGATACGCTTGTAATAAAATTGCCTTTGTTTACAAAAAATACTTTAAAGACATAAATAAATCAAAAAGTAGCTTCTCGAATCGTACAAAGTTGTAGAGGTTTCTTAGCTTCTATTTGAGTTATGCCTTCGGTGGCGCTGGTAGACGAATTATCTTCATTTTCCGTGCACAGCGAGCGCATTACTGAGTGATGCTCCAGGGTATATAGAGTTTATAATAAATTTTGAACTAGATGCTGCTTCACATATAATGAAAAATATATGCTATAGTATGAGAATAATAACTTAAGGCGATCCGTTTTCCACACTAAATTCAAATGACATAAAACGCTGTTGAAAAACGAGTGTATATGTTTTAGTTACATTTTTCGCTGATTAATACAAAGATACAGCTAATCCTGGCATGATGGTTCTTGGCAGTTTTTTGCTGAAAAAAAACTAAAACGTACGCGAAAATTTGACGTCTGCTCGCTTGTAAGAAAAATGTCCGGCTAAGTCACGTTTTAGAACGACTTTGAAGCCCCGCCTACTAATACACGACTTTCGTTGGTTCATTTTTTGAATGAAGTTACATTTCCTGACTTATTATTTATTCGTAGGCTAATCCACCATAATAACACATACCTAACAAGCTTATTGGTTCGAAAGATACAGCCCGTTAACGGTCAGACAGACAGACAGACAGACGATGTGCAGTCTATGAGGGCACTGCCAATTATCCTACGTCATCGTCAATTATCACAGTCAAGAGGAAATCAAGCTAGGCACATTGGACTTTGTACCGTTCTTATGTTAGTCGTCTTACGGGCTAGAGTCGCACTGCTTTTGTCAAGCGTGACCTGTTGTTAATTGTACATGAAATATGCAACTTTGTAGCGAGAGTATAAGCGGAACCAGACGTATTTGGGTTATTGTTAGGTCCTTACCTATAAATTGAATTTCCGAAAATTAAATTTAAGCTTCTGTAAACTTATTCCCAATTATGCTTAAAAATTAAATTTAAGCTTCTGTAAACTTAATGTCTTCCCAATTATGCTTAAAAAAATATCGATTATTAATTCCTTAAAAAATGCAAAAATGTTAGTACTGAAAATTGATTTTACCTATAATTCTCCATACAAAACGCTAATTGAAGAACAAGGGGGACGGAGTTTATTAATTTCAAACTTCAAAATCTGTGTTTCAATATTACTATACCTAAGGCCCAAATTCTCTTAAGTAAATAATGAATTGAAATCCTTATTGTAAAGGTAAACTTACCTTAGAGCTCCCTTACATTCATCTTACAAAGTAGAATAGACATCTGCTTTCATTATATTGAGTACCCAATATGAAAAGTACCTACGCCTTTTCAAATAAGGAGAAACTGAAATGAAAACCGTAAGAATTAATAAAAACATACCAGCAAGATGAACACGCGCTCGAGGTGGTATTTAAAAAACTGCTGCCTAAAAATCAAAGCTTACGTGCTTATCAAAATTGTAGGCATGATCGGTTATCATATTGTTAACAAACACACAATCTTTATTGATAGGTTGCACGCGGAGACCTATCGCTTCACAAGCAAAGTAGGAAATGGTGGGAAAAACAGAAGCGACAATTAAAACCCGCCATGCACTCTTTTAAATATGTTTGAATGTACAGGGTTGATCCAATAAACATAAGTCAATTTGAATTTTTAATGATCCTGTTAGAACATAATCTAGCCTAATCCCATGGATTTTTCTTTTCTAGATAATCTGACATTTTATAATAACATTTCTTTTACATTTTCTCTTGATAACTGTTTTATTTTATTATTGAATTAATTTAACGGTAGACGTTCAATTTCAGTAGGTACCTTAAGCGTTGACCTTTATAAGTTTTACTAATTTTGTGAACACGGCTAACATGAGAAGCAAGTTGATTATTGTTTCTTAAGTTTACACTGACTGTGCCTGTCACAATGTTCTCGAAAATATGTATATTTCGTTTCATTCTCATAAATGTATTGCTACACAAAAGTCAAAATGTTGATTTCTTTAAATTTATTTCTCTAGGCTTCATTTTATAAATTGCACAAACAGCTCGATTTTGTAGTATAAAAATGCTGTTTGCATCCGCAGCATGACCCCATAACAAAAGGCCAATGACATGAACTACACCCGTCAGAGCTCTTATTTTTTCACTGCAGAACTGAGTCTGTTCAACAACTTATTAAGCAGTCCCCATTGTAATTTGTTATCTAGAAACACAGGAGATTCCACAAGGGTAAATTTTTCATTTTGCACTATTAGCGGTTTGTAGCATATTTATGCTTTATATGGGTAGGTATATGTTTGAATTATAGATAGTGTGATTTTAGCTCACATCTCATTCTGTGTTTGACATTCGGTCTAACATCTCCTGAAAATGCCTCGTGTAGAGGCGAAACACGTGTAGAGAAATTTGAGTCGTTGTTGTGTGGCAGTTGCCAAACTATTTCTCGATTTTCGTACTCTGACATAACCAAAATTAGTTAATTTAAGTAGACCTCCTAAATGTAAAGTACTACGCCGAAGTTTTTGTTTTTGGTTTACTATTTATCGACCGTTTTTCGATTTTTTTTTATTATACTGTTATTCTGGGACATACATTATTAAAAATATTGTCTAAATCCGTTCAGTAGTTTTAGCGTCAAACAGACAGACAGACAAACAAAAAATTTATAAACTGTACAAACATGTTCAGTTAATCATTATAATATGCCCCTCGGTTGCTTTTTTCCTCAATATATTCAATGTACAGATGATTTTGCCCTGACGGTTTTAATATATTATATAGGATGACTTTTAATTAGTTCTTGATAGAAAAATGTATGAATGTACTCATGATCCTGAACAACTTTCCCCAAGGAACATAGGTCGGAATACGAAAATCAAGTTTTGACCTCCCATAGAAACTGCATCAGCTGATAGCGCATTTTGTATGGGAGGTCAAATTTGGTTTTTCGTATTTCGACCTATGTTCCTTGGGAAAAGTTGTTCAGTATCAAGAGTACATGCATATCTTTTGCTATCAAGAACTAATTAAAAGTCACCCTATATGTATGTGACATCGATGTGTACGATGTGTTATCGTTAAAGAGCGGAATACGTAAATGTGCACATTGACTAGTTAATCTGCCGATTACTTGATTCGATATGTTAAACTGCGACATTTTACTTAAAGTGGACGAATTTCGCAGTTTACCTAATTAATCTGCACATTAACGGATGGTGGACCGTTAAATTTCTAAAACAGTAAACGAAACACAAAACTAACTAAACAAACCTTGTATAGTACCCAATCCAACCGAACCTGGGTAAAATTTAGAATGCCGTCTCACGTTTTGTTTCTTAATTATTTGCCCTGACTTCTGGCTGATACTATTAAAATTTATCCCGCCAATTCACTTCCGGCGTTGTGGTCGTAACCTAACACAACCTAACGGACCTACTTTAGTCACGGTAAATCTAAAATTGAAATATATATTCCCCTCTCTACCCTAACCCTACTGACTAAGACTTGCATGTTTAGTTGTAAGACTGTAAATGTAAGTTGTATGTGGATAAAATAATATTGCGACAACTTTCTAAACCCCACCCCTTAACCTAAGCAAACCAAACCTAACCTAACCGATTTAAAACATAATTATACACTTTACCGTATGCTAGGATGTTAATCTGCAGATTAACCAGGTAATCTGCCAGTGAGTTGTTAATATGCGAACTGAAACAGTTTTTCGCACTTTAACGGACTCAGCCAGGTAATCTGCAGATTACCTGATTTCCGCACATTAACGGTAACATTATACATTGCACGTTGTATATATGTCGCAGGCAAATCGTATAATTCGACGTTTACAAACGGCGGGCAAACTGTAAACGGTCGGCAAATTGTAAAACGGCGCAGGCAGATTGTAAACGGGTTTAGATCACTGGTGCATTTTAGGTTCGTTAGCCACGGTGAACCCAACCTAACCGATCTCGAGTAGGGATCGGGTAGGTTATCTGTCGACCACAACGCATGAGCCGAGCGAGCGAAGCGACTGTGCTGCGGTAACGGCCTGCGAGTGCCAGAAACGATGACGCACCGTTTTGTGAAATGCCGCGGCATTATGTAAGTAAAATGCCGAATAAAAAAATTTCGGCATTTTGTAGAATGCCAGGGAAAACTGTGAAACGACGTATAATACAATTTGACTGCGACATATACAAATATTGCTCGTTTAATAGTGTTTTTGAGGTTAGTATTTTATTCAAAATACTGTCACGAGCATGACGTTTGATTACCGGCTGTGAAAAAAAACTACGTATCAAAATTTCATCATAGCCCCGTAGCCAAGAAGAGTGCTCGGAGGGAAGGCTCCGTAGAAGAGGTCCCGGAGGGAAGAGTGCTCGGAGGGAAGACTCCGTAGAAGAGGTCCCGGAGGAAAGAGTGCTCGGAGGGAAGAATCCGTAGAAGAGGTCCTGGACGTAAGAGTACTCAGAAGGAAGACTCTGTGGAAGGGATCCCTGAGGGAAAAGTGCAGGGAGGGAAGACTGTACGAAGAGGCTAAGAGGGCAAACTCGGTGAGGTGTGATTAGAATCTCGGGTTGTATATAAGTCCTATTAAACGAAAAAGACCAACATTGGCGTTTCACTCCAATCCCGAACCGCTAGCTCGTAACAATACCTACCCCAGCATGTTCCGGGAACTCTAGCTAGCACATTACGGGTTCAGAGCGGCGTTTAGGTACACGCAATGGAGATTCAAACGAAGAAGCCTTAATAGCGGTTCAACCAATTACCTGTATTGGCTGGATGGAAACAGGTTAAATTGGTTTTGTTGGAAATAACAACATTGAGGAAATTGTATTGAATGAGGAAAAACGGTAAAAAACATGGTATCAAGTAGAAAAGAATAATAAATAAAAGAACAAGTAATACTTGATTGTATTTTCAGGTAAGTTAAAAGTTCACTCTTATTAATATTTCAATTCAATCACTTTTATCAACTTATGTTCTCTTTATTATTTTTCGACGTTATGTATAATTTTATGTGGATACTTAACTGGCTTGTGTGCTTACCTGTTAAATTAAGTTCTATGTATTTATAATAGCTGTTTGTTTACCTATGCTAAGACGAAATAAATAAATAAGTATTTTCTTTGGTAAATGCTTGATTTTCACCTCAATGCCAAATGCCAGCTCTTCTCCTGGTCGCCGTAAAAGGCGACTAAGAGTTTTTAAAGCGAAGGATGGGCAATATCGTACCACTTCAATGCAGTCACCAAATATCACGGTCCAATCGTTGGTCATTGTACACACGGCCGCACGTCGCTGGAAACACTTTGACCTTGAGCAGGCCTCTGGTTTCGGGCGTTAGTAGGGTGGCGCTGGTGTTATGTAACGCCCGTAGGGGTGTTACGTAAGCCTAATAAGGGAATGAAAAGAGGGTAAAGGGGGAAAAGAGGGTTTATTAAAAAAGAGGGAAAAAGGTATGCTACATTGGTTCAGCTTACACTGGTTGTCTTTCTTTCTACGTACTAGCTGGCCTAGCTGCAACACTTATAAGCTTAAACTAATGGGTAACTACAGTAAGTACTTACATCTACCAAATAAAGGGTCCTACTGAAATAGTGAACATAATTGAAGCATGTCAGGATAATAAAAATGCTGGTTAGTAAAAAAGAGAAAAATAAGTACAAAAATGACTACGAGCAGCTATATAAGGTGTGCAAGATTCTCCCGGTACACAAAAAAGTTGGGTATCTCATAGCCATAGAACAATTCAGTTGCGATGACTATAAGATACCTCAACAAACATGTTATTCATTAAGAGCTATAAGACGCCAATATGATGAGCCTAACAGCTGTAACTATTATGGAGAGAGAACTTTGAGTTATATCACTCCTAGAATATTTAACAATATAACATTTCTGATAGGTAACGTTGAAATGAGCAAAAATGTTTTTAAAAGAAGATTAAAAGAGATGTTTCTAGAGCAAATTAAATAATTCAAATTCAAAATATCAATTTATAATAAAATTCTTTCAGTACTTTTTAACAATTTTCAAACTTTAAATATCAATTTATAATTTAATTCGTTTCCTAATTCTTTAATGCATGCGTGTTCTTTATAATTAAATTAGTGTATTTTAGTAACTACGAGTAAGTAGCTATTTTAAAGCAGTTGAAAAATGTAATCAGCGGACAGCGCCATCAAACTGCTCCTTACAGTTTGGCGCATTACTTGTAAAAAAATATATATGTTTGTGTAAACTGTTTATTGAATAAAAAAAAATAAAAAAAAATGTTACTCAAAACATGAAACTGAACAACTTTCCTTAAATCGCAAAAAAGTTTGACCTCCTATACCAAATGCGCTATCAGCTGATGCAGTTTCTATGGGAGGTGAAAAATAGATTTTCGTATTTCGACCTATGTTCCTTAGAAAAGTTTATTTATTTACAGTTTACTGTACACAAGATAAAACAATATAAAATTACATTCAAGAAAAAAGACACAAAAGGTGCGGCAAAGTTGTTCAGTTTCATGTTCTAAGTAACATACTAAAATTATGTTCACTATTTCATTAGGATTTTAAGCTTAAAAAAAATTTACATCCATAGAAACTGCATCAGCTGATAGCGCATTTAGTATGGGATGTCAAATTTGGTTTTTCGTATTTTGACCAATGTTCCTTTGGGAAAGTTGTTCAGTTTCATGGTCTGAGTAGCATGCTGATATTATGTTATCTATTTCAGTAGGACCTTGTATACCACGCATTGACTAAATACTTTTTATTTAGACATAGACATAGACATAGACACACATTTATTCAAAGGAAACAAGCACAGTACACACACAAAAAAACAGAATCGAAATTATATAAAATTATTAGGTAACACATAAACACTTGAACAAAAAATAAACTAAGCTAAAACCACATACTTAACCTAATCCAGCCCCAATGACAAAGTCCCATAGATATGGTTTATTATTTTTTTTATCGTATGTGCCACTAAGGCAGGAAACTTGTATGTACTGTGCCAGGCCAGTGAAATGGTCCTGACTCAGCTTAATGCCACAACTTACAAAGTAAGTGTGACGCCGATCATTCTGCCAGTACCAGGTGGTGAGAAGCCGAGATGCGTCGATTTCTATCTTTAGATGTACTTAATATAAGTTAATATTTAATCGTCTACAAGGATAAAGTTTCATCTCTATCTACGTTCCAACAGGCAACTTAAACTTCACCTTTCACTGAAGAATGAACTCGTGCGACTTTTAATTTTCTTTTAATGAACTTTTTCATCGACTTTTATGTTAATTTTATACAAAGAAGATTCTTAATTGCTACGAAGAGTTCAAATAACAGTAATTTTAAAAATTCATAAATTATTTTTGAACCGGAGAATGAGCAGAAGTATTCTTCTGCATAAAGTAGGTATACCATCATAGATACTGCGGTCACCAACAACCGTGGTGCCAGCTGATACGCTAACAAGCGTGGTCACTATGGTATTTTCCCTCCAAAAAATAAAGAAGCTGTCCTGTTCTGAATCTGTCCAGCAATGGGCTTTTATTGGGATATTATAAATATATAAAGTTTCTTTTTTTTATTAAGTTAGACATAATTTTTGAACTTGAAGTTCATGAAATGCGAGCAAACAAATAAAATAAAAAAAAGTCAAAGTATTCTTTATTCAAATTAGGATTAAACTAAAACTACGTCGCTTTACAAACAAAGAGGAGCCATGTGGGGGAAAAAAGAAGGGACAAGAAAAAGTCCACACGCTCTTTTGAACATGTCTGATTATATGCAATGTAAAGGGTTGATACAATTAATCCTATCCTATTAAACGAGCAATGTTTGTATTATATACAAATAATATAGTAATCGGTTTCTCTAAAACGGCTCCGATTTCGATGAAATTCACCATACGAGGGTTTCAAGGGCAAAAAATCTATTGATCTGTCTGGGAAAATTCGTTTTCCCCGTGTTTTTGAGCATTTTGTGAATTCCGCGTTTGAGACAGAAACCTACAACGCCATCTGTTGGTGGGTAGCATAGCTTGCTCACCCGATGATATGTTAATGTTGAGGCTATTTATTATAGCGCGAAGCTCGGTCTCCTGATTACTCATAACTTAATTTGAAATGGCCTTTTAGAACCGCAGTTTATTCCCATGGATTTTTATCCTCTTAGTAATCTACGTTTTATAAAAACTTTTCATAAACAGTAAAAACAAAAGTAGTGATAGTAATCTAGTCATACAAAAAATAAATAAAATTATTTAACTATGGAAAATTTGCTATTTTTGTAATTTAGGACTACAAAGATTAAAAATAATTTTAGATAAATGGTACGTAACATAAAATATTATTTTTTAGTTAAAGAATCTTCCTCCTACTTTTGCTGTGCCCGACAGGGTCCATGATATGAATGAATGGGATGCAAATGTATTGAGTATTGAGTTTTTTGCTGGATAATTGCTTTGAATTTTTGCAGCGCAGCGGCAGACTTTCAATACGAGTATCAGCGGTTACGAGTACCTTATTAAAGACGGATGTAGACTTCCAATGGGACTTTATAATGATCTTTTGTAACCATTCTGTTTTATTTTTCAGGTACAGTGTACAGATGAGTAAAGGAAAATACGACAAGTATCGGTAAGTCTGGCGGCGAGGAATCGCAAAATGTTTTGTCGCTGAACGAGAAATATGCGATTCTAATTAGGTTTTGGATTAACTTTGACGAATCCGTTACCAAAAAAAGTGCATTGTCGGAATTCCTTTTTATTATTGGTCAAATTTAAAAAATACCAAATAAGAAAAGGTAAAAGATTACCACGATTTCTAAAAATATTATAACAATACTGTTAGAAGTTATAACACTTATGTCTTTGCTTGTGATAAAATACGATTCATTACCACAACGTTTTACAGAAGAGAAGCTAAATCGTTTACGTTAAGGCGAAATGTGCTGAACGTAAAGTTTTGGTTGTGTTTTGGTGCTGGTTATATTGTTTAAATTAGGGTAATAAGGAAATTAGGGTGTTGGGGAGCCAAGAGTCAAAACAAATATTTCGATCATTTATTTTTCATTGTCCTGAAAGATTGTATTTAGGCTCTAATGAAATAGTGCATTTAATTTTAGTATTTTAAGCCAGTTCACAAAACTGATATCGAACACACTTAGGCACACGCTCTTAAACACTTTTTTCCATGGAACATACTTGGGAAAAAATATATTTTATAATTATACAAAACAAATAACCCAACTGCGTAACAGAAAAGAGGAAAACAATAGGATTTGTTCAACTTGAATTTTGTAAGATATTGCAGGCGGGAACGGAAATACTTTTTGTGGTGTTTCAGTTAATTTGTTCGTCCGCGCCTGCTAGGTATTATAAAATTAAAGTCGACCAAATCTTAGCTAAAGATCTTAGCTTGTTTTCCTGTTACGCAGTCGTGTTTATGTTTTTCATATTTTTTTTACAACTTTTAAGTTTTAGATTTGTTACGAGTTTGTTAAATCAAATTATTCTTGAACATTTGCTAAATTGCCTCTCAAAACACATCATTTTGATATCCCAGTTTATAGGATCAGGAGAAAACATTTTTTTTTCATGATGCTCAATTTGGCTCCAAAAATCACCATATTGAATATTCATAATTTTAATCTACGTACCCAGTGTCTCTTGCGCTATTAAGACAAATTAAAAGAAGTTGATTCATCTAAATCGGTTCAGCCGTTTAGTAGTTACGAGGGGAAATAGAAACGGATTTACACCCTACTATAAGGATAGTAGGGTGTAAATCCGACGTAGGAAGGCCTACTAATATTATAAACGCGAGTGTTCGTAAACATATATGGATGGATGTGTGTTTGTTACTTTTTCACGTAAAAACTACCGAATGGATTTTAATGAAACTTTACAATAATATAGCTTATACATCAGAATAACACATAGGCTACAATTTATAAACCTGCGCAGACGAAGTCGCGGGCACCAGCTAGTAATTACATACTGGTCGAACACATCATTACCCTCCTTTTGGGCTTAGCCGCATTCAGGTGAAGGAGTACTCACCCCATACTAAATGTTATATCAGCTGATGCAGTGTCTATGGAAAAATGTTTTTTTTTTTTCATATTTCAACCTATGTATCTTGGAAAATGTTGCGCTGTTACGCCAGAATCGATTCAAAAGCTAGATCCCGAAACTCAATCATTTCCATATGAGTTACTTAGATCAACAATAAAAACTCAAGATGTATATTTTGACTTCTAATACTGAAGTGGTCACATTTATTTATTTATTTTATTATGGCAAGAAACAGTCATAATACATCAAGTATTAAGTAATTTTCCATAAGTTACCGGGAAGTGGATAACTAAAATGAAATTTGTTTATTTATGCTCGGTACTTTTGATACATCACTACATCATTTGTCAACGTTTTATGCGGTTGATGTCAAAGCTTCGATATTAATCTAGGGAACCAATTAAACGCATTTCAATATCAATGCCGATGCAAATTGCGGTGCCGCCTGTTGACCGAATAACAATACTGGTTTTAATATTCAGATATTAAAATGCCTTTTATTTAAGGATCAGTCACGTGATCACGACAGGCTCAGAGAATTATTAAATCGATGATTATTAAATCTCCACGTTACGCCTTTTTCCAAGTTTAGGGTAAGCATCATCAGAGTTGAAAGATCGATGCTTTTTGCAACTGGAAGTAAGTCACTTTTTTTTCAAAAACCAAAGGTTTTAAACCCAAGTAACTACTGACACTGAGCACTCTTTTTATGTTTGATGTACAGGATTGATACAAAAAACACAAGTCAATTTTAATTACCCTTTTAGAACCGTAGCCTAATCCCATGGATTTTTCTCTTCTACTTATAAGTATAATATTAATATTTATAAAAAAAAACCGGCTTAGTGCGAGTCGGACTCTTGCTCCGAGGGTTCCGTACCACTAAGGTAAAAATATCGTCTTAGTCATGGACGCGTTTTTCACGCAGAAGTACATTAAATTTGCACGAGTCCAACACGTATTTGACCAATTTTTATTATTGGTTATAAATTTTTAGCTTATGCACTATAAGTATATCAATTTATTTGTTATACTGTAAGTTTATTTTTATATATTCATTTAATTAAGTGATGTTGTACTGCCAATTGCATGCTGTGGCACCTAAAGACAGTGCATTTACCTTTAATTTATATCTAAGTTTTTGTGGTTTGTACTAATGTAACTGTTACTGGTTGTCCTAAACAAATAAAATAAAAATATAAAAAAATTACGCTTGTTAGTGTTCTCGTTTTTACGATAAAGCTAAAACAAGAAATGAAGCAAAAATCGCCAAAAACACGTTTTTAGTACAGAAGCCCCTTTATTTTTAAATATCAGTGGGTACCTTATTATATCCTTTATAAGATTTAATGATGTCTAAATAAAAAACTAATCTTGTGAACACGCAGTGGCATATTTACCCTATGTCCAGGGGGGCACGTACCCCAGGGCGGCAAGAGACGAGGGGCGGCCGGAGATGTAGAAAATTGGGGAAAAATGAAAATTAATCGTTAATTTTTTAAAGATTTTAAAAACAATTTCGATACAGAAAAGTTACAAAATAAAAACAAGCGGAAAATGTTTTTAGCTGTAATTAATATTGAAGCGGTTTAAACCGCCCTCTTTAAGATTCGGTGCCTTTTTTTCCGAAAGGAGAGCAACATTCAGAAATAAACAGTAAAAAGATCAATAGTAGTAAGATCCTTCTCAGAACAGAGGCGTTTTTGCTACTGCAAGCATGAAGTTTGAATAGCCATAAGCATTTTTGCTTTTATATTTCAGAAATATTACAATAGGTACATTAATTACGCAAACGATTCATTATAACTTTATATTGCTAATTTTATATTTACTTTTCATGATGTATAAGTGATATGGAACACATTTTTGAGAAAATTAGAAACACTTTTTTTCACGAATACCTACAATACCTTTCTCGCTCCGCTCGAAAGTAAAAACAGCACGTTAACAATGGATTTTCATACAATATTCCATCCCGCATATTTGTTAAATATGACTCACATATTTCTCGACATATTTTCCGCACTTACATCAAAATGTATTATTTATTGTCTTTCAATTTGCGTTTTTGCTAACGAAAAACTTGGCGCTCGCTGCGCTAGCGTTTACTCGCGAAAGTAACTAACTTGCATTAATGCTACGAAAAAAATTCGCGCTCGCTGCGCTCGCGTTTTCATCTGATTGTGTTACGGCCTGTCCCTCCTTAGACTTTCTGTATCTACGTGCTTGGTAATGAACTCTAAGTGCGAAAGTCCGACTCGCAATTGGCCGACTTTTTCTCATCTAGAAGGGCGGAAAAAAAATTGTGCCCCGGGGCGCCAGAATCCTAAATACGCCACTGTGAACACGGCTAAAATGAGAATCAAGTTGATTCTTGTTTCGTGTGTTGACACTGTGCATGTCAATATTTAAACATTTAACATCAAGGAGTTTCAAGAGTATGAAGACTATCAAAGTTCTGTATTGCGCGAATATGCGTGTCAAATATGGAACCCTTGCTATAACGTCTATTCTGAAAGTATTGAAAAAATTCAAAAGAAATTTACACGCTATCTTTCTTACAAGTTTCATTTACTCAAGCTGGATTATAACAAGTGGTGTGCAACACTTCATCTACTGCCTTTGCACTTGCGAAGAGAAATTGCTGATATAAGCCTCCTTACTAAGATAGTTCAAGGTTTCGTAGATGGTCCGGAGCTGCTCGACAAAATTAAGTTAAATATTCCCAACCGTAAACTATGAAAATCACCCTTATTTTTTATCCCATCTAGCCGTACTCAATATAGAAGGAATAGTTTTCTTTTGCGTAGCATGAGGCAATTCAATAAACTGAATCATGATAGTCGATTTGATATCTTTTGTAATAATGTTCATAGCGCTAAAAATGCACTCATTAGAGACTATGTACTGAGTTTGGATTAATTTCAAATTTTTTATTAATACTTAAGTAATTTTATGCTTCACATAGGTACTTCATAATAACATATAATTGTTACTTAAGTTATTTTTTACATACACATGTGGAAGCTTGTCATTGGCTTATAGCAATTAATTTTTAGCATTCAAATTGTAAATATAGCTGTAAGCATCCCAAAGAAAATAAAATAAAATAAAATCATCCCGTTAGGGATCCATTGGTCGCCTCTTAAGAGACCTACAAGAAAATAAGCAAGGTCATTTTTCTTATACAGAAATTCCGAACACAAAATATTTTGCCTTCAATAAATACAATAACTCAGACAGATGATGATTAAGTTATAAAAGGTGACCTTTTACCACAGTATAAGCGATCCAATAACGAAGCGAGGTAGTGAACCGCGCGTGATAGATTACCACAGTATACTGCTGATCGGTTGATCCACTTTCATCCTACAACAATTTGCAACATTGTTTATTTCTGATAATAAATCCCTTTAGTTTTTGCTACAGTATTTGCTCGGTTGAATGTTTGTTAATCTTTTTCCAGTCTCTGTTTAAGAATCCGAACCCAAAGAGTGAAAAACGGGACGCATTTAATATGCCTACGATGTCTGTCTTTTTGTCGGTCAGCGGGTTGTAATGTATCTCATGAACCTTAATAGACCTTAATAGAATAGACAGTTGTAATTTTCTGTTGCCGCTTTAACAAATACTAAAAATTATAATTAAGGGCTCCCACTAAAAACGTGTTTTTAAGCGATTTTTGCTTGAATTAATGAATTAATTAACGTTTATTTGAACATCACGGAAATTACACTTACAATGTGTAATGTGCTAATGAAAAACAGTGCCTATGACTTAAAAGAAAGTAAGTAAATGTAAGTGCCGTGGTCCAAAAAGGCCAAGGCTCAGCATAAAAGATTTGCTCAGGGAGCAAATATGCTGATTTTCAACCGTCGCCCTAGTAGGAGAAACGCGTTTTATCAGCTATAATTTTAAAAGTGATGTGTACCGAATATGAATGAAAAATAAAGTTTGCGTGTGTGTGGTTGTATGCATGTCAGTGACGATTATACAGTGTGTTATCCAAAAAGAAGAACAATATGATAATATATAAATAAAACATAAAAAAACTGGCCAAGTTCGTGACGGGCCACGCGCAATATAGGGTTCCGTATTTTTTTACGATTTTTATCGCAAAGCAGGTGTTAAGTATTTCGTAACAAAAAATGTTTACATCCTAATACTATGCGAGGTCGTAACGCCTGATTGCTACTGCTATTTACATTATTTCCAGTTTTTCAGCTATAGCTCATTAACCTGTGAAGCCTACTTAGCTGTGATAGTTTTCCCATATATACTACTACTTTGATTTTTTTTACATTTCCATTAAGTACCGTTTAGCTGGCAGGTGGGGGAGGGAGATTCTCGACTCCAACAAAAAATTGCGCTTTCAAGCTGAATATTTTGCAAACGGATCCCTAAATCGAAAAATAATCTTCGCAAAATCACATTATTTTTAAAATACCTATCCAGCGACACCCCACACAATGGGGTGAACAAGATAAAAAAAACCGGTCAAGTGCGAGTCAGACTCGCGTGCCGAGGCTTCCGATATACCTATAGTAATTTTGGAAGCAATAAAGTCCATTTTCAGGACCGCAAAACTAAATTTGTTTGTAAAGGTTTATTGCAGATTTCTGAAAAACTGTGCAACTTAGAAAGGTCGTTTTATTTTTGCTGTAATATTTACATAAACTTCTGTCAACTGAAATTAATTCAGATTTTTCCTTACACAAACTTCGGAGATAAGGGGGGGGGGAATGGTAATTTATTTATTTTTTTCATCATAACTTGAAACTAAGAAACTTAAAAAAATACAAAAATATATTTTAAAATGTACAAGTAAAGCCCTTTTATATGATACCCCACTCGACCTAGTAGCGACAATTTGAAATTTGGCCCCCCCCTATTTTGGCCCCCTTTACATTAATAATCATACTTTTTTCAAAATTCTTTCATGTACAATTAAGTTGGGCAACTATATTCTAAAACTATTCCAAATTTCAGGTCGATAGTATGAGTGGTTGCTGAGATATAGGGGTGTGACAGACAGACGGACAGACAGACAGACAGACAGAGCGGCACCATAAGGGTTCCTTTTTTTACCATTTTGGTATCGGAACCCTAAAAAAGACCCTGAAAAAATATTTTCTTAGATTTTATTATACCACTTTTTCGGCGTTAATGAAATACATATCTATACTAAATTTCAGCTTTCTTGTACAAAGGGTGTCCGAGCTAAGCCGCGGACAGACAGACAGACGGACGGACATGACGAAACTATAAGGGTTCCTTGTTGACTA
This sequence comes from Athrips mouffetella, assembly GCA_947532105.1. Taxonomy (NCBI): domain Eukaryota; kingdom Metazoa; phylum Arthropoda; class Insecta; order Lepidoptera; family Gelechiidae; genus Athrips; species Athrips mouffetella. The sequence goes on along the minus strand of OX383964.1, from coordinate 1,744,561 downwards.
CGGAACCCTAATAAAACCGAGAACATAACAATAAGTTTGCGGAAATACTCTTTGATTACCTCCAGTAACAATATGATATACTCAGCCAAGTGCGAGTCGGATTCGCGCTCCGAGGGTTCCGTACCACTAAGGTAAAAATACCATCTTAGTTATGGATGCGCAGTCACGCAGAAGTCTATCAAAAACGCACGCACTTGACCAGTTTTTATTATTTGTTGTCAATTGCTTGATTCTTGTTTTAGCTCTATCGTAAAAACTGGAACACTTACAAGCGTGAAAATTGGTTATAGTGCATAAGCTACACGTATATACCTAATAACATTAAATAATAAAAACTGGTCAAGTGCGTGCGTTTTTAATAGACTTCTGCATCCATAACTAAGATTGTATTTTTACCTTAGTGGTACGGAACCCTCGGAGCGCGAATTCGATTCGCACTTGGCTGTTTTTTTTTTATACTAATAATATGAAGCTGATAATAATAATATGAAGCTGATAATTTGCTATAGTTGAGAATTTTTTTGTCTTGAATTTTCAACGACGATGTGTCAGCATGAAGCGTACTTGGTGGTTTTTTAGAATTCCATTCAAGCGGAGTCGCAGACAACAGCTTTTTAAATCAAATAACTTGTGAAATAGGCACAATCAAAGAATGAAAATATTTGGAAAACTTAACAATAAGTATTTAGACTATCAACAGTAGAATATTAACAAAAGTTATTTGAAACTTTAACATTCCAATGTTCATGAAACCCTTTTCAAACACAAATAGGTACTTAACAACTTTAGTTAAAGCTCATAACTTGTTAAACCTGCCTTTTGTATTGCTAAACAATCAGAATAAAATTAATATCAAAAGAACTTACCTACCTATTTAAAATTACGATTTGAACACGGGTCACTGTCCACGTAAGCCGCACGACATTTGCACGATAGCGATATTAATCACTTGCTTGTTTCTTATGCATACAAGAAACAAGCATGAGCTAAAGAGAGCCTGAGAATTCAATTATTCAGAGCACAACAAACAAAACTGTTTAACTGAATTTCAAAACACTTCATTGAATCCATGCATCCTGTATGAGCTAAGGAGAGCTTGAGAGTTCGATTATTCACAGCACAACAAATAAACCTTCGTAATTGGATTTAAAAACACTTCATTGAATCTATGCATCCTGCATGAGCTAAGTAGAGCTTGAGAGTTCGTTAATTCACAGCACAATATAAAAAACTGCTTAACTGGATATAAAACACTTCATTGAATCCCTAATAGATACTAAAACCAAGTAAATTAGAGAAATAAGTGAATATTCCAGAAACCAGTGTAAGACTGAAGAATTTTTACAATGATAGAGCCAAGAGTACAGAAACAATATGAAGTTAAAGATTGTGAAATTTTAGCCAGAACCATTGATTTAAAAATATACTATACAGCTCCAGAACGAATTAATCAGCCAGGATATAAACCAAGAAAGCCTCGTTCCGTGATAACCTTAGCCGTAGTAACCGTGAGTGTCCGGAGTCGAGACATTATAACAATAAACATACAAATTTACATACTAAAAACGGTGCAACAAAAACTTATTTAGATTTATCCGAGCACCGTCAATCCATCTTCAGGGCTCTGCTACACTGACTGTCCTGGGTCAGGGAGGCCAATTCTTGAACATCACAGGTATAAAATATCACCCGCAAAAATCTAAATGTAGGTTTTTCTTTTAAAAATGAGAAATATACATTAAACCCCTCCGCTAACACTCGCGTGGGCGCCCGCACGTTTTTGAAATATTATGAACAGCGTACCCGGCGAGTGCGCGTGTGACGGGGCTTTTCATTCTACTTCAACGCGTGCGCGTGCCTGTGCGAGTTTTAGCGGACGCCCTTATAGTCTAAGATCCCACGACAAGATTATGCACCTATCTGTTATTTGAACGAAATGTGGTTTAACTGGAAGGTTATACATGGGGTCATACAACGCCCTAGGGTTGCCTATAAATTTCTTGCCGCAATTACCTCAAAAACACATATCAACATTTTGGTTGTATGGGAACAACCCTTTCATTAATTTTGGCAGAGCAATGTATATTGCCGTAAGATACCTTGAATACCTGCTGTTTCCGAGATAATTGCAATTTTATTTTTTCTTGTATGACAGCAACCCTAAAAATGAGCCTAGCGGCTAAACGACAGGTCCGAATTGCATCAAATTTAAAATAAAGGAGTTTTAGGCAAATTTATTACAGCATTTTAAGTAGTTTCTTGCTGGCTCTCATTTTAAGGGAAGCTAAAAAAAAAATTGCAATTTTGATTGTAACGATTTTGATGAAACTTTGCATGACCGAAAATTTTTATTCAAGGTATCTTACGACAATATCCAATGCGCTGCAAAAATTGATGACAGGGTTGTTCCCATGCAACCAAAATTTTGATATCTGTTTTTGAGGTACTTGCGGCAAGAAATTTACAGGTAACCCTAGGGCGTTGTATGACCCCATGTCTTTCGGCTGATATGATGATGATGGCACTATCAAACCATATAGACAGCTGTAGGAAAAGAAGAAATAGTCGTGTAGCATTCTCTTCTTTCCTAGTTGCATCCCTCTAATTTGTGATATGTATTGATAGTGTTACAACCCCTATATTGAATCGAAACTAATTTGGACTGTATAGGTAATAATTTTTCTATGATCTTCAATGAGATAAATGCACTATAACCTTTCATATAAACCAGATTTCGTTTAAATAACAGATAGGTGCATAATCTTGTCGTGGTATCTTAGCCTATTAGTGTTTGGTTTGTAGTGTGTGGAGACACCCTTATTTGTAAAGTATAGAGATACCTTTATGCAGATGAACTAGCGAACGTAATACGACCTTCAGTCAAGGAATTTGCTGACACAATGTTTATTCCAACGCCGCACACCACAGGTTGTTAAATTACATACACCTTTAAGAAAGAAGTAAAAATGTTCATTTGTTGCATAAAAGTTCTTAAAACAAAGACTTTTTCCGTGCAATTTTAAATGTTTTATATCCCAAAAATCACTTGAAAGTCAAATTGAGTTTCTATGTCTCGATGGAAGCTTTGTGAAAACAACAAAAGTGATCCCAATTTGTGCTATAGGTACGAAGCATTAAATATAGGTATATTTTTTCTTTTCACAAAAGATGGATATTTTATGATGGATATTTAATGTTTTAGGGTTTCTTACTAAAAGGGTGCCAGTAAGCCAACGCTGCTGTTTCTTTCTGTAAGAGCTTAATTCATTTGAACAGTTATAGCTAGTCTGTTAACATTTATATACCAGGTTGTTTCATTTGAGACTCGAACCTTATGAAGGATAGACGCATTCGAAATGTGGTGCTGGCGCAGAATGCTCCGAATATCCTGGACCGAGCGGCGCACAAATGAATTTATCCTTAAGGAGTTGAAAATTAAGACCAGGCTCTCCACCATCTGTAAGCAACGAGTCCTAAAATTCTTCGGCCACACGGTCAGAAGAGGTACAGATAACCTGGAAAGGCTTGTCATCCCTGGCCCAATGGAGGGTAAACGGAGCAGAGGACGTATGCCAATGCGATGGGCCGACGCTATAAAAGAAGCTCCTGGAGCGACACTACAGGCCAGCATTCACCGTGCTCAAGCAAGATAGGACGATCTGGAGAGGTGTGGCGGCACAAGTAGCAGCCCACGATTGTCACGTCCCTCAGTCATGAGGATACGACCAAGAAGAAGAAGATACATCTACGTGGTATGTGGTATGAACTCTCGGTGCAAAACTCCAACGCACACTTGGCCGGTTTTTATCGTACACACGTCTGAATATTAAAGGATCATTTAGCAAAGTGCAGACGTATTCAAGGGTTCAGAGAAAAGTCAATGACGTGATCCTTTCGTGCTTTCGATGAAAAGGCAAAGAGCAAAGGATGTAGTGTGTAGATTTTTATCAATGTTTTTTAAATATTGTTTAAATATTACTTTATAAAAATTCTGTATTTGCGTCGATGCTTTAAAAGAGGTTAATGTCCAAAGAATGCCAATGAGAATGCAATCTAAATCTAGGTAGTCTATCTGTCTTCCGTCTGTCTGTCTGTCTGTCCGACCTTTAAGGGTATCATTCAGAATACCTTCAACCCTTGGTCTATGCCAATGAGAAAAACCGGTCAAATGCGAGTTAGACTCGCGCGCCGAAGGTTCAGATTTAGGTACCAATAGTATTTTTAAAGTCCATTTTCAAGATTGCAAAAGTATAGATTTCTAATAAACCGTGCTACTTAGAGGTATGGGATGACATCTGCCAGAATTTCCCGAATTGCAACAATGTCACATCATTATCGCGCATTATGAAATATTCAAAATAACCCTACCAAATTAAGAACGACGCCTTCACTACCTTGTGACGCATTATATCTTTAATCCGCCTTTTCCCTTATTATTCTGTGTCGACTATTATCAGTGACAGCAGCTGAGACAAACGGTTTGACATGCCTCCTGAAGCACAAAAAACGTTCGAATTCATGATCGGAATAAAAGAGCAACTACCACTTGGCTACGAGTACTTCTGCAAAAAAACAGAGAGTTTTTAAATTTAATTCGTCATCACCATTCTCCTTTCCTTATTCCAAGTTCTACAAATTATGGTCCTAAAAAGCCTATTCATTCCAAAAATCTGTTTATCTAAGGCCTAAGAGACTCATTCAGGAAAATATAATTACGTTACCCACGGCGAAACAAAGGAAATGGAAATAAAAATATGAAAATAACTGAGGTTGGCTGCTCATCTGTCTTGATAATTGCTTTGGACTGGCCGCGGGTTGTTCGGGAAATGTTATTTAAATTACTTTTGTAAATTATTAAATTCAAAGCAATTCGTGGAATTTAGAAAAAAATATAGTGTCTGAAAAAAATACAAGGAAATAGATGAAGTGAACAACTTTTCCAAAGAAGGTACTTTTACTATTAATCAAAACAACACAAAAAAAAATTCTACAAGTCACAGGTGTTTGTTAGACTCGTTTTCTATCAAAAACCTGTTTTTATCAAAACTTTGGTTTCTAGATCAAAGACCAAAACTCCCTTAGTTTAGGTTTTTTTTTTTCAAATACTTTTAATTACAAACATTACATTTCTAAATTTTAAAATATTAGCCAAATTGAAAATCAGTTTGTTGACGAAAGTGCACTTATTTCACTAAGGCTGTAACAACAGTAATGTAATTCTACACACCTTCAAACCATGGACCTTAATATTAGATGTTAATTTAATTTACTTTTACTTGTTCATGAAAAAGATGCTTTTCAGACAAACAAATAAACAGACAGCCGGACAAGAAATTTAATTTCAATTTATTGCAAAGTCACAAGTTGTTACATAAGAAGACACGCGATCGCGTGAGGAACCCTATAAATACCCCCCAGAATAGACGTTTCTTAACTTTCGTGATCGGAAAGGAAGAACTACCTTACGCCACGAGCGCCATCAAAACCAAACCTTAACTTTCATCATAACATCCAATGAAACGTGCACTACAGGACAGGGAGCTCCCTCAAGAATTCCATCTTCTGTTAGAACAATGTGAAGGGAAAGTACCATAGTCACCACGCTTGTTAGCGTTGCGGCAGGCACCATGAACCGCGGTCGTTGGTGACTGCAGTATGTAAGATGGTACGATAACAGAAGGACGCTCTGCCCATCTTCCGATTCACTATCCCTTCGCCTCATATGACACCCACAGCTAGTCTAGAGATGGGTTGGTACGCACGGCAGCAAGCAAGTGGAAACAAAACCAGTATAAGCTGAAACAGCGCTACGTTACAAACGCCCGAAACCAGAGACCCGCTCAAGATCAAAATGTTTCCACCTACGTGCGGTCGTGTGTACTATTCTTAGCCGGTACACTCAACAACACATCCGTAGACACATTTTTGGACTTTATGGCGTGGTAATAGAGTTGAAAAAGTTTCCACTGACGTGCGGTTGACCGTACCAAAAGGGCAACCTTTCTAACCAACCGGGTGACCTCAGAAACAAACTCTGACAAAATAAACAATATCATCCCATTACATTCACTCCACTGAACGAGATAATGACGTAAAAAACCGTATTCCCTGTAAAGGAATTGAATTAGACCCTGAACGGGGAGCAATGAAATAAAACAAAGTGCCGTGGGAACACGGTTTACGACCGATCGGGATATCCGGCCACTATCCAGGCAATCCAAAAACATCGACCGATTGTTGTTTTTTCTGCAAGCGAATTTTTCGACTTTTACGGGATGAGATCGTGAAGTGTTATGTTAACAGGTACGTACTAAGGGCTTTCCTATGTTTCTGCTGTACGGAGTTATTATATTAACTGAAATCACTATTTGAAATTATTCTGCAACCTATGACAATTTTCTATTTTCTTTTATTTTATATATATTTTCAATTCAATTTGTTTTTTCAATTTGTAATTGTAATTAATGAATTTTATGTAATTGTAATTAATGTGCCAAGTTGAGATTCAAAATGGTGACGAAAACGAATCGGCCTGCCCCTATTCCAAGTTACAATTTTAAGTTTTTTTGTAATTCTGAACAAGAGGAAAAAACATCAATAGAAATTATCAAATTACGGTACTTCACATTGCAAGCGGTGCAAAACGTTTTGGAATTTCAGAAAATTACGATATTCCGTGCTCTAAAAGCACATAAAGCTGTTAGTCTCGGTTACGAGTACTATCTCTTACAGTGGTCTCTATTCAATTAAGAGACCAAGTGGTAATAAAACTCTGCCACCAGAGTTTTATGGGCCGCGTCATGCTGCCGCCCTTAAAACTCTAAAAAGACACGAAACTCTTAAGGGGCTGATAAGACCTAAATACGCTTCACTTGAGCAGGTTTTTAACGAAAAGTGATAAATATTTGGCAGTGAAAAAAATATATGTGATAACTAAGCATCTTTACAATAGTATGGCCGACTCCGAAACACGATTAAATATATTTTGTACGCCATAAAAAAATCCAAAGTTACCTCTGCTTTTTGCTTTTAAACCGTTTTTCTTAAGTACCCATTAATCTATGATGCCAAAACTTTTACACATTATTCAATACATTATGCATGATAATATAGCCATTTGATAATTAAAATTATGGGTACAGATTTTGAGAAAAATGCAAAAATGAGCAAAAAACGTAAAACAGCGCGAATCCGCTCCGTTCTAGCACGCGCGTTCTGCCCTTTGTTAGAAAGGGAGGTAATTCAGCTCTTATCAGCCCCTTAAGAAGATTATGAGTTTCAAAAAACTCTCCGAGTCCGTCCCTGTGTCGTCACATCATAAAAGTCAAGGGTGTGTAAGCAATCGGTTCGCAACGGGAAAACTGTTTACTAAACCAACACTCCTGCTAATGTAACATCCCTTCTCGTTCCACCAGTGAAGAACTTCGTACCGCTTCGGACATTGCGGAAAAGTGCTAGATCGGTCATCAGTTGTAGAAAAATGATTTAAAGTTCATATTATCATCATTATATCAGCCAAAAGAAAGTGCATTTCCTAATATACCATTACAGCTTAAGATTTATAATGTCTGGATTACTCTTCACTGGATAACTCTTTGCACTGAAATTACTCTTCAAACTGAAATGCAGCAGTACTACACTGCAGCTTAGGGATTTAAAAATCCACAAAGTCCTATAACCTAGACACAACCTAGAGAGGTTAAAAAAATACAGTTTTTTTGTAATTGTCTAAAAATTCAGGTCTGTTAATAATTAAAACTCCTTTATACTTAATTACAAGCTTTTAAACAAATTGCTCATTCGTAAAGGGTTGAATTATGAGGCTCAAGGGTTATAAAGTCAACGGCCTCAACTCAAAGGGCACTAAAATACCTTTTTTTTGTTCATTTTAGGGTTCCGTCATCAAAGGGTGCCAACCAGAGCTTTATTACACAAAGACCTACACGGTCGCCAACCAAGCCTCGACAGAAGAGACCTTGGTCGGTTCCGACCGTGTAGTTCGTGGTTTACAACCAAATTTCTAGGGACCTTCAAACGCCCTAACCTAAGGTCAAACAGAGGACATTGATTAGGTCTCCGACCGTGTAGCTGGCGGTTAGCAACCGCTTAAACTGACGATTCTTGCCTTTCCCAGTTATTAAAAAAACCGGCCAAGTGCGAGTCGGACTCGCGCACCGAGGGTTCCGTACCACCACATAATCATAATTGTATTAGTTGAAATTTCAGTAAGTGAATGTGCTAGATTTTTTGAGTCCGACACGCGCTTGACCAAATTTTATTATTTGTTGTTATTTTATAGCTTATGCACTATAAAGATACCAATTTTCAAGATTGTAAGTGTTCCCGTTTTTAAATTAGAACTAAAACAAAAATCGCCTCCGCGACCATTCAACTTGAACCCTATCTTATATGAATGTTCTTGAAACGGGAGTTCACCACAATTGGTTACCATTAGTTGAGAGAAAAATTTTAATATTTAATTATTTCAGACTTTTCCCATTATTTGTACTGTGAGACCTAGCTTCTTGCCTCATAATTTTAGGTCAACGGGAAGTACCCTGTAGGTTTTGCTTTTATGCATAAATGTATGGAGATGAGGACATAAAATGCCATATCTTTTGATTGCGTCGTTGTAAAAAATTTAAATTTTCAGACCTTGTGTGGTTCATAGATCCTAATACATGGTAATAATTTCAACCTGATACCTTTACCCGTTCGTGAGATAAAGGGTCTTGACAGACAGACAGACTGTCTCTGTCAACTGTCAGTGTCAACTGTCATTTTGTATCACCACATAAGCTGCCGTTATTCATAATCTAAGCACCACATCGTGTTTTTTGATCTTTTTCATTAGCAGAAATGATTGTTTCCCCTTACAACGATCGATTGCCATATATTTTAAAAAGTCAAGTCAATGCGTGTTGTCAACAAGTCGGTGATGACTGTGTAGTTAAAACGGACCCAAATGGTTGCAAACCAAGGTGACCTCTGTTGGGACCTTGTTGGCAGTTTAGCCTTTGCTGTCGTTCTATCCATGCTACACAAAAGGGAGTATTTGCAGGGTGAATTTGAAAACATTCGACAAAAACCTCTTATGGCCGAGTCCTGAAGCTGTAATTTTTAATTGGCTGGACATAAATCGAAACCGTCAATTTACTATAAAGTTGCTATGTATTATAATAGGTGGTGGAACACTTATGTAAAAAATAATTTTTAATGAATTGGCTGGCTTTTAGATTCTCCAGAAAATATATTTTTTTGTTTGTTTATGCATGTGAAGTCAAGCCAAAAATTGTTACTAATATCTGATGGGGTAAACTTTTGATGTGGGTTCCAAGGTACCTACTTCAATTAAAACTAAGCAAAAAATATTTGCGCATATTTTTTTATTAGCAAATTTGTATGCAAGTTACATAAAAGTCCAGGCAAAAATGGCAACCAAATTATTTTAAATTTGATAGACTTTCCAGGACAGTTTTTGAGCAAATTACCTAAAATTAAGCATATTAATCTAAAGTTAAATATTTTCGTATTTAATCTTGAAGCAAAAATACGAACTGAAAAACTTTTGTTTAATTACAGGTTTCATCGTGTGTTCTTTCCTTTATTTATAAAATTAAGCATAATTATAAAAAGATAAAAAAGTTGATTTTTAATTCAATAGATCGCGTCAAGCGAGCGAGAACCGGCGTAATATTATATGTTCTTTGGAACCGGTATGGCGTGCCGTGCGCCTCGAGACTTTTTTCTTCTACGTAATGTCAAGAGTACGTCAAGCCTGACATAATATTAGACTTTTTAGTGTTCTTATTTCAACAGTCCAAGTAGCTAGAGTGGGCTGCAAGTGTCTGGCTGCCTGCTTGTACAAACAACAACACTTCAAACAGTCCATTGAAAGGAGAAAATATCATTGTGGGATACAGTGTTACAAAAAACCGGGCAAGTGCGAGTCGGACTAGCGTGCTAAGCTATTGCTCTTGATCCCCCGATCTTGACTCCTCTTTAATAAGAATTTATTTGAAGTGGAAGCTAGCTAGCGTTAATTGGTTGTAAGAAAGGTTGTAAACTTTAATTATTTCAGACTTTATGGTTCCGTACCCATAGGGTGAAAAACGGGATCATACTAATATGCCTCCGATGTCTGTCTGACTGTCTGTCAGTGGGCTGTATCTCATGCTGCATAAGCTATAAAATATAAAAACTGATCAAGTGCGAGTAGGACTCAAAAAAGGACGAGTTGCACTCCGAGAATGCCGGCAGAAGTGAAAACTTGAATTTTTGAATATGATGTTTTTGTAAGGGTCAATCGCGTCATTGCTCGTGTACTTCTTCATCGAGACCTAAAATTTGTCTCAGTACATGAGTAGTCTAGGGTCAGTAGTTTTCAAGTTATAGCGATTTTTACTTTGACAGCTGTCATCCGAAATGTAGATCTCATCAAGACCTATCATTTGACTCAGCACACGAGTACACTAGAGTCAGTAGTTTCCAAGTTATGGGGTTTTTTTAGTTTGACAGCTGTCATCCGTAATGTAGATCTCATCGAGACCTTTCATTTGTCTCAGCACATGAGTAGTCTAGGGTCAGTAGTTTTCAAGTAATAGCGATTTTTACTTTGACAGCTGTCATCCAAAATGTAGATCTCATCGAGACCTATCATTTGACTCAGCACACAAGTACTCTAGATTCAGTAGTTTCCAAGTTATGGGGTTTTTCAGTTTGACAGCTGTCATCTGAAATGTAGATCTCATCAAGACCTATCATTTGTCTCAGCACACGAGTAGTCTAGGGTCAGAAGTTTTCGAGGTAAAGCGATTTTCAGTTTGACAGCTGTCATCCGAAATGTAGATCTCATCGAGACCTATCATTTGTCTCAGCACACGAGTAGTCTAGGGTCAGTAGTTTTCGAGGTATAGCGATTTTTAGTTTGACAGCTGTCATCCGAAATGAAGATCTCATCGAGACCTATCATTTGTCTCAGCACACGAGTAGTCTAGGGTCAGTATATTTCGAGTTATAGCGATTTTTAGTTTGACAGCTGTCATCCGAAATGAAGATCTCATCGAGACCTGTAATTTGTCTCAGCACACGAGTAGTCTAGGGTCAGTATATTTCGAGTTATAGCGATTTTTAGTTTGACAGCTGTCATCCGAAATGAAGATCTCATCGAGACCTGTAATTTGTCTCAGCACACGAGTAGTCTAGGGTCAGTAGTTTTCGAGGTATAGCGATTTTTAGTTTGACAATTGTCATCCGAAATGAAGATCTCATCGAGACCTATCATTTGACTCAGCACACAAGTACTCTAGATTCAGTAGTTTCCAAGTTATGGGGTTTTTCAGTTTGACAGCTGTCATCCGAAATGTAGATCTCATCGAGACCTATCATTTGTCTTAGCACATGAGTAGTCTAGGGTCAGTAGTTTTCAAGTAATAGCGATTTTTACTTTGACAGCTGTCATCCAAAATGTAGATCTCATCGAGACCTATCATTTGTCTCAGCACACGAGTAGTCTAGGGTCAGTAGTTTTCGAGGTAAAGCGATTTTCAGTTTGACAGCTGTCATCCGAAATGTAGATCTCATCGAGACCTATCATTTGTCTCAGCACACGAGTAGTCTAGGGTCAGTAGTTTTCGAGGTATAGCGATTTTTAGTTTGACAGCTGTCATCCGAAATGAAGATCTCATCGAGACCTATCATTTGTCTTAGCACACGAGTAGTCTAGGGTCAGTATATTTCGAGTTATAGCGATTTTTAGTTTGACAGCTGTCATCCGAAATGAAGATCTCATCGAGACCTGTAATTTGTCTCAGCACACGAGTAGTCTAGGGTCAGTATATTTCGAGTTATAGCGATTTTTAGTTTGACAGCTGTCATCCAAAATGAAGATCTCATCAAGACCTATCATTTGTCTCAGCACACGAGTAGTCTAGGGTCAGTAGTTTTCGAGGTAAAGCGATTTTCAGTTTGACAGCTGTCATCCGAAATGTAGATCTCATCGAGACCTATCATTTGTCTCAGCACACGAGTAGTCTACAGTCAGTAGTTTTCGAGGTATAGCGATTTTTAGTTTGACAGCTGTCATCCGAAATGAAGATCTCATCGAGACCTATCATTTGTCTCAGCACACGAGTAGTCTAGGGTCAGTATATTTCGAGTTATAGCGATTTTTAGTTTGACAGCTGTCATCCGAAATGAAGATCTCATCGAGACCTGTAATTTGTCTCAGCACACGAGTAGTCTAGGGTCAGTAGTTTTCGAGGTATAGCGATTTTTAGTTTGACAATTGTCATCCGAAATGAAGATCTCATCGAGACCTATCATTTGACTCAGCACACAAGTACTCTAGATTCAGTAGTTTCCAAGTTATGGGGTTTTTCAGTTTGACAGCTGTCATCCGAAATGTAGATCTCATCGAGACCTATCATTTGTCTTAGCACATGAGTAGTCTAGGGTCAGTAGTTTTCAAGTAATAGCGATTTTTACTTTGACAGCTGTCATCCAAAATGTAGATCTCATCGAGACCTATCATTTGACTCAGCACACAAGTACTCTAGATTCAGTAGTTTCCAAGTTATGGGGTTTTTCAGTTTGACAGCTGTCATCTGAAATGTAGATCTCATCAAGACCTATCATTTGTCTCAGCACACGAGTAGTCTAGGGTCAGTAGTTTTCGAGGTAAAGCGATTTTCAGTTTGACAGCTGTCATCCGAAATGTAGATCTCATCGAGACCTATCATTTGTCTCAGCACACGAGTAGTCTAGGGTCAGTAGTTTTCGAGGTATAGCGATTTTTAGTTTGACAGCTGTCATCCGAAATGAAGATCTCATCGAGACCTATCATTTGTCTCAGCACACGAGTAGTCTAGGGTCAGTAGTTTTCGAGTTATAGCGATTTTTAGTTTGACTGCTGTCATCCGAAATGTAGATCTCATACATTTAGGATTCGCTATTAAATAACGATCAAAACCAGTACGTCAAGTCTGTCGTGCACATATCACGTTGTGCACAACAAAAAAAGCCGAGACTATGACCACAGAATATATAATAGTAAACAAGTTTACAGGAGTCACACTCCTTTGATCTTGGAAAAAGCTGCCTATTTCACAGACAGGCCTGCTATGACAAAGACAAAAAAGATGTTTTGGTCTTTATCACACTTTAGAAGTTTTGTATATATTGAGCCTGCTCTAACTTGGTATGATTATTTGCAAATCAATTTCTATACTTCATCCGAGATCTGACACGACAAAGGTAAAAAAGATGTTTTTATCTTTATCACACTTTAGAACTTTTGTATATATTGAGCCTGCTCTAACTTGGTATGCTTATTTTCAAATCCATTTCGATACTTCATCCGAGATCTGACGCGACTTCTGATGCGAGTTAATAATTTTTTTCCCATCTGAAAAAGTGCCAAGCGCCGCTGAAGAAGTTTTCACTTCAAAAATCGACCACAGTACTCGTAATTTACTGACATTTCAACTAATACAATTTATATCATGCGGTGGTACGGAACCCTCGGTGCGCGAGTCCGACTCGCACTTGGCCGGTTTTTCCCTTTTATTAGATCAAATCCACAATTATTTTGAGTCTCACGTCAAACCTGTAGAATATTCATACAAACTTCCACCCCATTTTTCAACCCCTCAGGGAATGAATTTCAGAAAATCCTTTCTTAATGTGTAGTCTTGACGTACTAAAAAACTACTTACAAAATTTCACATCTGTAGCTTTATCGGTTACGGCTCGGCATTGATGAATCAGTCAGTCAGTCAGTCAGTCGGTCAGGGCATGCTGTTTTATATATTTACATCAGAAGATCAAAAGTATTTTCAGCTTACTACAACCGATGTAAATTTTCATCTTTCATGTTTAACTTTAAATTCCGAAGCGCGTACCGAATAAAACAGCGAAGCAATGCGACGTTGCCGTACCGTGCAATCACGAGCCGTGTACTATGTTAATGTCAATTATGAACTTTATTTCAACTTCTTTAGGGTCGATATAAAGCGCTACATAATGTAATTTTTATATAAAAAGATACGCTATTGCCTGAAATGTTTAATTTTTAAAGTAATCAACGTAAGTACAGTTTTAGAGTATAATTAAACACTTTTCATTCAGTTACCTATTTTGGCCAAAGAGAAATCCCTCAATAATTATACCACTGTAAAGCTTTAACATATTGTGTTCACTTTTATGACTGATTGATCAAGTACAACAAAATTTTGAAGTACAAAAAGTCACGAGATAGTTATGTATTTTGCCCGAGCAGACAAAAATAAATAAAACTTTTAGTGGGATTTTTTTAATTTTAGGCTTAACCTAAGAACTTAGGTGCTTAATTCGTTTGTAAAATACTAAAAGTTTATCATTGAACGAGCCCAGAAAACATTTCGTTTAGTTGGCATTTTTGCCACAGTAACTATTTATATAATAGGGTTTTTTTAATCTGCCGCCTTGTCCCATTTGGTGATATGCTTAATTTTAAGTAATTATGTAATTACTTCCAAGACTTCATAAACCACAAAAAGAAAATCTTGGTTCCGATTTTTGTCTAGGCCAAAATCTAATTATCTTGGGGTATTAACTGAACAACTTTCCCCAAGGAACATAGGTCTTTAGACGAAAAAAATTAATTCTATCTCCCGTACAAAATGTTTAGTCAGCTAGCTGACTTTACTATGAAAGGGTAAAAATTTCTTTGACCTATGTTCCTAGGCGAAAATTGTTTAGTTTCGCGGTCTGAACTCATTCTCAAAATTTGTCGAATGTTTTCAATTTCACCCTGTAGAGTACGCGACAGCTGAGTGCGGATGTATGGAGCACCATACATTTCGCTAGCACTCCCGAGCTGCCGCATACTTTACCTATGTTTTAAACCGCAATAGCTATTCGGTTATTATTATTGTCCCACTGCTGGGTAAAGGCCTCCCCCTCCTTCTTCCACTTATCACGGTCCTGTGCAAGCTCCCACCACTATCGGCGGACGGCGGTTAGATCATAAAATACATATGTATTCTATGGTTTAGATCTTCTCTACATCTTTTGCGGGGTCGTCCCCTGCGACGTTGTCCGTCCTGGGGTATCCACTGAGTGAAGATCTTCGGTTCTAATTAGAAAAAAAAATGGTTTTATACTAGGCGGCCAAAAGTAATTACTTTCTTTTTGGACGCCTAGGTAACCCGTGACACGTAACCAATATACATACATGGAGAGTTTAAGAGACAGTGTACCGAAAACTGACAAGGCTTACTTAGTAGACAAAACTAAACTGAACAACTTTCTCTATGAAACATGACGAACAATTCAATGCGCGAGTGAATAGGCTTCTTCTGGGTTAAGTTAAGACAAAAAAGAGAGTCGAACGTGACCAGTTTTTATACTCTGTAAGCCAGTCAAGGTTCATTTAAAATATTCAAACGCCATTAAACGTAAAATATGAAAATTGACTTCAGTTCGGGCTGCTTTATGACCTACAATTTTATGCTCGTCATATAAAGGGTGTTTTTGTAACAATAAGCAAAACAGTTTCAATTAATGAAATTTTTACTCAAGAGCGCAATTATGTGTTGTTCTACATTAAAAATCGCAACCGTTCTCATTATAGTGTAGGCAACGAAGCGGATCGTTGTATGAAGACCCCCGCATTAAATCCTCAGTCGATGAAACTTTGCTGGGGTATTACACTACATGAGACAAACCTTCTATAAAAAAATCCAAAAAAAATCGTTAATTTTAATTTTTGCATACAAAAATTACAAAAAATGTATGAAAACATTTTTTTGATAATTTTTTTTTTTGGATATTTTGAATTTACATTTAATTCATGATTCTTTATCATCCTGTCAAATAAAATCTGCCTGAGAAATTTATGTTGGGGTCAACTGCTGCGTTGCCTACACCATTAGACCAATTCTGCATGGAGAAGACATAATTTTTGCTTACTTTTTTAAATTTGTGCTGGTCTCCCGATGTTAGAAAGGGGATGGTGGAATAAGCTCACGGAGCTCTCGAACACACTCTTCGAAGTACAATCTGTAAAAGAAGGTTGAAGGTTTTCTTCTCCCCATTGTATGATCATATAACAAAAGTTCAGACTTGAAAACTAATTTGGAAAGGCTTATATAAGCCGCTTTGAACTGTCATGACTCGTAAGAACTGGCTAGGTACAAATAATTGTAAGCTCCTTAATGTAAGCCGATTCGTTCAGCTTTGTTTCTGATTCTTGTTATCGAAGAGGATAAAATAACAATAGAATTTTAATATTTAATGAACTTTATACATTTTATGGCATTCGCCATCTTTTAGTCTGATCATAAAATAATTAACCCATTATAAGGCAGATTTTTACGGATCCGTACCTCAATTTAAAAAAACGGAACCCTTTGTAGTAAATTTCTGTGCTGATTTTAAAATTATTGTGGCAACAACCGAACGTCACTTTTAGACCAATCAGAACAAGCTTCCGGTTAGAACGCAATTTCCGGTTGGTGGGGGAAGCAGCGTGCCGACTTGACGAGTGGCGGTCAGACAGTTGGTTGTTAATCAGTTGAGCAGTGAATTAGCTAGGAGGAAGACCTAGTATCTAGTCTTCTGAAGTGAATAAAATTTTATAAGTAATTTTAAAATAATCGTCGTACCGAGCTATTGTGCAAGTTTAAATAAAACTGCTGAAGTTGGATTATACTCTGGGTTGTTTTTATTTCAACTCAGAAGTGGGACTCTGACGCCACAGCCCACAAAGAAAAGGTATTTATAATTACAATATATTATTTTATTATTAATTTACAAATTTTATAATGAATAAGTCATTTGGATGCTTGCGAGTGTTGAGTTCTCCTTATTTTTACCACGTGGAAGGTTTAGTTAGCGCGTGATCGGGGCGACTCCCCGATCGTGCTAGCTAAATTTGAAACGAAATATTAACACTTGGATGATTTGGTTAGTTCGTGTTCAGGGCTACTCTCTGTTCGTAACTAGCTAAATTTGAAAAGGAATATTAACACGTGGAAGATTTGGTTAGTGCGTGTTCAGGGCTACTCTCTGTTCGTACTAGCAAAATTTGAAAAGGAATATTAACACGTGGAAGTTTGGTTAGTGCGTGTTCAGGGCGACTCTCTGTTCGTACTAGCTAAATTTAGGGAACTAAATTAAGTAAGTACGTGTTATAGGTGACTATGGCAGTACTAGCTTAATTTAATTGTAACTTAAAAGAAAATAAAATTTGGGAGAAACTTCGCACAGCAAGGGTCCCTCTGACTTAAACAATTATCTCCTTGAAGTTTTTATAGTAATGCATGTGATATTGATTTTCTTAATGACATGGGGTTACAAGTGGTTACAAGTGATAAAAAAAAAATACTATGGTTTTAAAGTATACAAATGGTCATGAGCTAGTTAAGTGTGCTACGCCTTGACTATATAAGCATCGATATTCGGATTAAGTATACATCTACTACGCGGTAATATCTATCAGGTCAAGAGCTAGTTAAGTGTGCTACGCCTTGACTATGTTAGCCTTGAGTTAAGTGTGCTCATACTGCGAGGTAGTATAGCGGGTCATGAGCTAGTTAAGTGTGCTACGCTGTGACCATGATAATTACCTAAATAATAATTGGATTACGTATTTACTTAGTATGTATCACCTGTTGAACAAGTTATAACGTATGAACCAATGATTTAAAACATTATTTTATATTTATCCCATGCATAAAAGCTATAGTTTTTTTTTATTGTATGCTATGTTACGTTTATTTTTATGTGATTATTATATATGAATTGTTATAATGAAACTATATAAAAAAAAAACATATTTATATTTATGTAAGTTTATTTCTTTTGTAATAATAAGTCCTATTGTTATTATTCACTTCTTTATGTTTTATTAATCTTACACACATTTTATGTATTCAAAAATATATGTAGGGGTACATATATAAATACTTTAAACTCATACAGTTTATATTTTTCTTTGAGGTTATGAGTGCTGAAGGGGCCGAAATTCCTGCCGTTCTAACGCGTGGACGGATGAGATCGAGGAAGAAACGCAATCGCCAAGAATGGATTATAGAGGACATTGAGGAGACAAGCAGTAACACCAGACAACCGAATGATGATTTAATGGGTGAGCAAGAAATTCAATATCCTGGCATACCTGAGAGGTCGCTCCCTCCAGAACAAAAGCGAGTAAAGGAACCTATCACGACGAGTGAACTTCTCACTTTGTTGACGTCGCTTCGAGATAAAGATGAACTGAAGTCTCATCATATTTTGTCTAATAATCAGCTGAATAACGTAGTCCCCGAATTCGATCCGGCTAGCAAAAGTCAAAGTGTAGAGAGTTGGTTAAGAAAGGTCAATGAGTGTGCTACAATTTATGAATGGAACGAGAAGCAAACCATACATTTTGCTCTCCAGAAATTGACAGGTTTGGCAAAAAAATGGTTTGAGGCGCTGCCATCTGTTGTTTACACTTGGATAGAGTGGCAGGCCAAACTAAAGAAAGCTTTTCCTAACGAGCAAAATTATGGTCGGCTTCTCGAAGAGATGCTTGCGCGTACGTCACGCAACAGTGAGAGCCTAAGAGAATATTTTTACGACAAATTAACCCTTTTGAATAGGTGTGAATTGAGTGGCAAAAAGGCGGTGGATTGCATTGTGCACGGTTTGGTTGACAAATCTATAAGAAACGGTGCAGAGGCCTTGTGCTGCGAGGAGCCCGAAGATTTGTTAAAGTTTTTAAACTCACAGCGCCCAACTGAAAGTTTGCCAATTTCAAAAAAACGTTTTGACAATAATACAAGTCGTGCCAACAACAATCCAGGGCCTTCTGCCAGTAGTGACAGCCAGGTTATATGTTACAACTGCCGCGAAAAGGGTCACTCTTATTTCAAATGTTCTAAGCCCTTGACTAGATGTCAAAAATGTTATAGAATTGGTCATAATAGTGAGTCTTGTAAATTGACTCCGCTTACATCTTCTCGAAATGACGCAAAAACAAGCGGCACTGATCAACAACGTAAAACTTTAGCTATACTTTCTCATAAAAACGGTAATGACAAGTTTTTCAAAAAGGCGAACATCGATGAACACAGTTTTGTAGCCTACATTGACTTTGGAAGCGATAGCAGTATTATACGCGAGTCTGAAGCTCGTTGTCTTAAATCCCAGAAAATCTTTTGGAATCTACCATGTATAAGAGGTTTTGGCAATGCCTCTGTTGTTCCTATCTACAAAACTATGGCTAATGTCAAAGTAGATGAAGTCGATGCCCAAATTGAATTGCTTGTTGTCAATGACGAATTTTTAGATACTCCCTTGTTGTTAGGGCAAAACTTTACAGAATTACCCGCGGTGACCGTTCTAAAGGACAACAATAAACTATTTTTCTATAGGAATTCCTATGACAGTTGTTATGACGGAAATTCTCTAAATTTAAAAGTAGTGGACTCTACGGAAATCTCCAAGGTAGACCTCGTTGAAGTATCCGCCCCGGATTCAACATTTAGCGGAGATGTTTACATTGAGGGATATACTTGTGCAGAGCCGGGTAGGGAGTATCACTTGCATCAGGGGGTGTATCGTTTAGAGAAAGGAAAAGGATTTGTTGTTGTCAACAACTTGACGAGCAATACCGTGCATCTACAACCGGGTTCCGTGATAGCCAGGGCATCGCAGTTTGTAGAAAAAGAAATTAGATTTGTAAATAGAATAAAAAGGGACGTGACAGAACTGCCTCCTATCGACAGATCAGAAATAAAAGTCGGAGAATCGATCAATGAAGAAGCATTTGTTAAACTTTACGAATTGTTGCAGTCTTACCGTGATTGTTTTGCATCTGATTTGAGTGAGATAGGGTGGTTTGAAGGCGTGGACATGAAAATAGACTTGTTGGATGATAAACCTGTGGTATATCGCCCATACCGTCTATCGTACGCAGAAAGAGAACAAGTTCGGGAGGTAATCAAGGATTTATTAGAGAATGACATCGTACAGGAATCTTCTTCAAACTACGCCAGCCCAATCCTACTTTTGAAAAAGAAGACGGGAGAGCCACGTCTATGTGTTGACTTTCGCGCTCTTAATAAAAAAACAAAAAAAGACTGTTTCCCGTTACCAGTAATCGATGACCAATTGACTAACTTGAGTGGTAATAAATTCTTTACGACCTTGGACCTTGCGTCTGGGTATTACCAGATACCGATGGCAGCAGAAAGTCGGCATCTAACAGCATTCGTGACACCCGATGGGCAGTACGAGTTCAAAAGGATGCCCTTCGGCCTTGCCAACGCACCCGCTGTGTTCCAGCGAGTAATTAACAACATGCTAGGGTCAAAGCGTTTTGAATCTGCAATAGCCTACTTAGACGATATACTGGTACCATCGATAAATCTGGAACAAGGTTTTGAAAGGCTCAAGGAAAACCTCGACCTTCTCAGAAAACACGGCCTTACACTTCGTCTTACAAAATGCCGATTTTTTGAAACCTCTATAGACTACCTCGGTTATGTAATATCACCCGAAGGCATAAGGCCTAATGAGTCCAAAATTACGGCTGTTAAGGATTTTCCAGTTCCTAAAAATATCCACGAGGTCCGACAGTTTTTGGGGTTAACCGGATACTTTAGGAAATTTGTAAAAGGGTTTGGCGAAATTGCTAGACCTCTCACTGGTTTGCTGAGAAAGGACTCTTCCTTTAAATGGACCAAACAAGAATCTGAGGCGTTCGATTGTTTGAAAAACAAATTAATTGAACGACCAATTCTTGCACTTTACAGTCCAAAACTTGATACAGAACTCCACACTGACGCTAGTTCTCTAGGCCTAGCTGGGATCCTTATGCAATGGCAACAAAATCCACGTGTCTTAAAGCCTGTCGCTTATTTTAGCAGACAAACAACCCCCGAGGAGCGCCACCTACATTCCTACGAACTTGAGACCCTAGCTATCGTTTGTTCACTAAAAAAATTCAGAGTATACCTTTTAGGGATCAGCTTCAAAGTCGTAACGGATTGTAATGCAATCAGGACTACACTTACCAAAAGAGACTTAATACCTCGAATAGCGAGGTGGTGGCTACTCTTGAGTGAGTTTACGTTTGATGTTGAGTACAGGCCCGGATCTCGCATGGCTCACGTTGACGCCTTGAGTAGAAACACTAATTTGACCTCTGACAAAATTGACGAATCGAATGTTACAGTTTACCACATCGAACAAGACAATTGGCTCCTGACTTTGCAAATGACTGACCCAGATATTTCCCGTATTGCAAAAATTTTAAAACCAGAGACTGAGACCGAAGAGGTAAAAGACATCAAAAAGAACTTTGTATTAAAAAACCACAAGCTTTACAGAAAAATTGATGACAAACTTTATTTGGTAGTTCCCCGTAACGCAAGACTACAAATTTGCCGATCTAATCACGATGACATAGGTCACCCAGGTGAAACTAAAATGATAGAGAAAATCAAAAGCCAATTTTGGTTTCCGAAATTGCGTCGTTTCGTGAAGAAGTACATTCAAAACTGTATAGAATGCGCTTATAACAAGGATAATGCAACAAACAAAAAGAAAGGACTCTTGTACCCTATAGAGAAAGTAAGTATTCCCTTTCACACAGTTCATATCGATCACCTTGGCCCGTTTGTGAAAAGTAAGAAAGGAAATGCTCACATTTTAACTATAGTAGATGGTTATACTAAATATGTATTCGCAAAAGCCGTGAAGGACACAAAAACTTCAAGCACTATAAAAGTACTCGAGAACATTTTTTATGACTTTGGGTTACCGGCCCGAATAATCTCAGACAGGGGAACGTCATTTACTTCAGGGGCTTTTAAAAGTTTTTGTGACCAGCATGGAATCAAACACGTCCTAAACGCTGTCGCGTGTCCCAGAGCGAACGGCCAAGCCGAAAGATTCAACCAAACAATTTTGAACGCCCTTACTAAATATGGAATCGGTAAGGACGAACGCAACTGGGACACGTGGCTAGGAAAAGTGCAGTGGGGTATTAATAATACTGTAAATAGTACCACACAAAAGACAGCAGCGGAAGTCCTTTTGGGCATGAGAATGCGAGACAGTCTCGCGAACAAATTAGACATTGATATTGGGGAAAAGTCAAATTCCTTACAAGAACTAAGGGATGAAGTGTCGTCTAATATCAAACAAAGTCAACAAAAGCAAAAGGTAACATACGATACAGGAAGGACTCCCGCTCCTGTTTTTAAGGAAGGAGACTTGGTTAAAATCACTAGAACAAACTACTACAATGATGGAAACAGCACAAAACTTTTGTCAAAATTTATAGGTCCATATAAGGTCATTAAAGCTCTCGGCAATGACAGGTATAAAATTGCTACTATACCTGGCTTTAATGCTACTAAACGTTGTTTCGAAAGTATTGTTGCAGCGGATAGAATAAGGCCGTGGATTAACTTAAATTCACCAGAAGTAAAAGAAAATGAAAATAATGATTATAGTTCTAGTTCAAGCGATGATAGTGACAATGAGCCACTCTCTACGCTACAACAATAACTTAATTTGCAAACATATCCTAACCGTGATGTTCTTTGACCGAATGTAGTAATATGTCGCTAATCACAATCTATTAAGCGGTTCCTGGGAAACGATAATGTATGTAATTAATAAATAATTAAATGTAGGTACAGTCAACGACGGGTGAAGCTTGACACTCGCAGTGCGACTCTAGCCCATACGTCTATCGAAATAAGAACGGTACAAAGTCCAGTGTGTCAAGCTTGATGTGCTCTTGACTGTACATACTAAATTTTTTTATCCTACAGTAATAGAAATGTATACCATTTAATTTGTTATACATTTATAGTTAGCCTACAAAGTATCAGCTGACCATGATTTCTAACCATGATTTATTTCTATGTACTTAACAAAAGGAAAATTGTGCTGTAAACCATAAGTTATAAATATATTATGATTGCAACTAAAGGCATGCAAGAAAATATCACGATTAATTAGGATTAAGTTTGATAAGGACTTAGGATAGTTATAATAAGACTATTTAAAATGCAATTTACGATATTTTGTTATAATAGATTAACTGACTGCTACTCGATCGAGCGCCAGGGGGCTGCTCGATAACGGATGGCCGAATGTAGTAAATTTCTGTGCTGATTTTAAAATTATTGTGGCAACAACCGAACGTCACTTTTAGACCAATCAGAACAAGCTTCCGGTTAGAACGCAATTTCCGGTTGGTGGGGGAAGCAGCGTGCCGACTTGACGAGTGGCGGTCAGACAGTTGGTTGTTAATCAGTTGAGCAGTGAATTAGCTAGGAGGAAGACCTAGTATCTAGTCTTCTGAAGTGAATAAAATTTTATAAGTAATTTTAAAATAATCGTCGTACCGAGCTATTGTGCAAGTTTAAATAAAACTGCTGAAGTTGGATTATACTCTGGGTTGTTTTTATTTCACCTTATAGGATCACTTTGTTGTCCGTGTATTTTTTTTTTTATAAAAATGAAAAGAACAAGCTACTTAAATTACAGCACGCCAAACTGCAGCGCAGTTTGTTGGCGAAACGCTCAATAGGTAGTTAACTTTAAAAAACTACACAACAACATTCCACACCCTTACAGTCTTATATATAGCCGTTTGACTCCTAAATCATCCGCGCCGAAGTATAGGCCCCATTGCAGTGCTATAGAGTCTATCCAGCGGCCGTAGTACCATCAAAGACCTACAGACCCTCTAGTAATACCTGTTTTAGTTTAGTTTTTAAAGAGGTTAATTGCAATTTTTTGCTATCTCTTAAAAGAGATATTTTATTACATAATTGAGGAGTTAAGTATTTCCTTGTTCTCTCTCCATAATAATTTAAAGCCCTAGGTTGCATTAATTTATTTTCTCTAGCCGATCTTGTTGCGTAACAGTATTGAATTAGGTTTTTATTTTCTGATGTATAATATGTTTCGATTGCAAGGAGATACTTAACTTTACAGTGAACAGGTAATATTTTACATATAGGAAAAAGTTTGTTATATTCTTTGTTACATTTATTTTTCGTTTTCTTACTTACCAAATATTTCATGAATCTAATTTGTCTGTCTGTCTGTCTGTCAAGACCCTTTTTCTCACGAGATAGAAGAGTAATCAGGTTAAAATTGATAACGAATATTAAGGTCCATGAACCACATAAGATAAAAATTTCAATTTTTTACAACGACGCAATCAAAAGATATGGCTTTTTATGTTCACATTTATTATAAAAAAGCAAAACCTACAGGGTACTTCCCGTTGACCTAAAATTATGAAATTTGGCAAGAAGCTAGTACTCACAGTACAAATAAAGGGAAAAGTCTGAAATAATTAAATATTTAAA
This sequence comes from Athrips mouffetella, assembly GCA_947532105.1. Taxonomy (NCBI): domain Eukaryota; kingdom Metazoa; phylum Arthropoda; class Insecta; order Lepidoptera; family Gelechiidae; genus Athrips; species Athrips mouffetella. Next base: position 1,720,193 of record OX383964.1, on the reverse strand, counting down.
TTTTTCTCCCAACTAATAGTAACCAATTAAGGCGACCTCCCGTTTCAAGAACTTTTCTATAACAGAGGGCTCAAATTGGATGGTACGGAGTTTTCAAAATCAAAGATCAAAAGCTTTTAGTATATCATATGGTAGATAGGGTACGGAACCCTTAGGGCGCGAGTCCGACTCGCACTTGGCCGGTTTTTTTTTGTTGAATTTGAATTTTTGGTATCGGAATAAGTTTAGGGGTACATAAGGACTTGAATCAGTGTGATATTCACTAGTTGATTTATTCGGGTTTGGCTGCAGGGGGTGGTTCCATATTATGAAACCAAGAGCATTTAGGGCAAAATTTTGGTGGCTTTATTTAAAACCGTGACCGATTAGGGTTTTTTTTTAAATAAAGCTAAATCATAAAAACAAGTTTTACGTAAACAAAAAATAAGTTTTAATAATAAAAACAAACTTGAATCATCAGTCTTACGATTGACCTCTGGTAAGAAAGAGCACGGCCTCTACGAGCTGGTATTGCTGGTGATGATACTGGTTATATTAAAAAATCTCTTGAGTCGATTGTAGCTGACGAAAGTTGTGGAGAGGTGTCTCCTCCAGCTGCTAATCGCCGTGACATCTAGTAATTATTATAGGTACTTATTTTTTTTATCAATTACGTATTTAATGTTTCTTTCTTAGTCTTATAAATTAACCTTATTTTCTTTCATATTTTGCTCTATTTGCACGCTTGCATCCTGCATCATTGTACTTTCTTTACTTTAGTCACTCTAAGGTTGACTGGTAGAGATCTCACCTAGGGATAAGTCCGCCTTTGCATGTAATGTTTCAGGCAATAGTACTTTTGTAATTTTCGTGCAATAAAGATTATACAACAACAACAACATAATATTCAATACTAGGTCATTTTTAGGTTTTGAGTCCCCACCAATATCGCTCTAGCGTTACACCAACATATGCATACAGCCTCCAAAATGTTCCGCTGGACATTAGGTTAGCAAATTTTTGTATTTTTACTCGCAAATTTGTTGAAAAACATCGTAAGACATCGTAAACATCGTTGTCATTAAACTCTTGGCTCCATTACGCCGTCGCCTGCGACTCGGACTGCAATTCCTGAGCCTCGGGTGTCAAGAGCAAAAAAGCGCACTCGCATCTTATTGTCGACTTTGCTAACAACGCACAAAAAAACAACTTACCATACAAAGTGATGTAAGTGACCTACACATTTTGTATGAGAAGATGAAAACTTTTTGTGCGTTGTTAGCAAAGTCATGGAACAAAAGTTGTTGCTTTTGACTTTACTAATAGGTGGGCAAACGGATTTCAGATACAAAAATAACCTTGTTTACCGGAAGTGAGCTGTCCATTTTCCTCAAGGATGTTTAAGTAGCAGCTCCCTCCTAAGGATGGAGCCATAAGCGTGTCCATTTCTTGCAAGGGACCTCCGTAGGTACTAAAATGTATGATTTTTTATCAAATACTAAAAACGTATAATTTTTATCTTTGTCTCTGCGTTTGTGACTTGGGACTAATAAATGTTATTACCACAGTTTTTCTGGTGAAAATACTTACCATTCAGGAAAACAACGGTGTTAAAAATCACGCATAAAATGGCTATTATACATACGGATTATATTTACGCTTCCGTTCTTAGTATGAATGATCAATTCACAAGTAAAAAAAAGATATATTTTCACTTTCGCAAACAAAGTTTAGATAACCCACTAGATTTTTAAAGATTTCTTGATTTTTGTAAAACTTAACCAGGATTTTTGACCGACTAGTCATAGTTGACTAGGAGACGTTTTACACTTCAATATCCTCATACAGATATGACGGACTTTACTCTGCGATTTTCCTGCGCCATCAAAGGTACTGACTACTTTACCAGCAAAATATCTGATATACTTTGTTATAATTTGTTTCCTAATTTTTCTTAACATTTTCTGCGTTTACTTACTTGAAAAATAATAAAATAATGAAAATAAGGGTAATTTTCTAAACCCTTCCCTAACGTTTTTATGTAGTCCAATTATGGTTATCCTTCTCTGTCCACAACTGATGTTTTCCCTAATTAGGAGTTCAGTGTCTAGGGGCCGAAATTGGTGATTGTCGCTAAGCCAACAGGGTCGGAATTCCCTTGCGGCTGGAAAGAGTTCATTACTGACGAAACGATAACGACCACTTTACGAAGAGCCTTGACGAGACTAGACTAGTGTGTTAGATATCACAATATTTCGTCAAGGAGCTTGTTTTTAGGGTTCCGATGCCAAAATGGTAAAAAAAGGAACTCTTATGGTGCGACTTTGTCTATCTGTCTGTCTGTCCCACCTGTATATCTCAGCAACCAATCATGCAAGGAATAGTTTTAGAAGATACTCGTAAGAAGGGTCAATGTTGTGGGTTTCACGATTATATATTTTTTATGTCTACCTTATAAGTAATAACATATTTTGAAACTGTTTGTTGACCTTAATAAATGAAAAAAAAGATAGTTGCCCGACCTAATCGCACATGAAATAATAAAAAAAAGTATGATAATTATTGGAAAGGGGGCCCAAATAGGAGGGGGGGCAAAATTTCAAATTGTCGTTACTAGGTCGAGTGGGGTATCATATGAAAGGATTTTACTTGCACATTCTAAGATATATTTTTGTATTTTTTCCAACTCTTAGTTTTCAAGTTATGATGAAAAATTTCAAAATAAATACCATTCCCCCTCTTATCTCCGAATTTGTGAAAGGAAAAATCTGAATTAATTACAGTCGATAGAAGTTTATCAAATCAAATCTAATCTTTTTTATTTGCTATAGATATGGTTACAACATGATGGTAGTAAACAGCAGTATAAGTTCTACATATCTAGCCTACTTAAATAGCATGCAAATATTTTGGAATGGACTATTAGCTCCAGTCATAGGTATACTATACGAACAATACACAAAAATATTTCAATTACAATAGTGTCAAACTAAGTCAATTAATAAATGTCAATTAATAAAATAAAAATAAAAATTATACATTTATGTAGAGCAAATCAAACAGTTATCAAAATTATGTTCCAGATATTCCTTCACTGAGTAAAATACATGTTTGAGCAACCAGATTTTTAGAAATTTCTTAAATCTGTGGCATGCAATGTTTTTAAGGGCAACAGGTATTTTACTGTATATGGTTACACACATTCCGTAACTATTTTTGACAAATCTTGCACTTTTTGGAATGGTATCGTGTCTTATGGTATCAAGGGGTCTTAAATTTGTGTTTGTAACTTGTCTTATTACTATTACTATTTGTGTTTGTAACTTGTCTTATGTATTTATTACAGCAAAAATAAAACGATCGTTCTAAGTTGCACAGTTTTTTGTAAATCTGCATAAAGCCTTTACATACACATTTAGTTTTGCGGTCCTAAAAATGGACTTTAATGCATCCAAAAATTCTATAGGTATGTTGGAACCCTCGGCGCGCGAGTCCGACTTGCACTTGACGGTTGTAATACAGAATTATAATTTTGTAAAGCCCTTTCTGTCGAAATTAATAGACAATCCTAATGAAGAGTCATGGGTATCTTTAACTTAGATACATTGGTGCTGTACCTTTACTTATTTTTTTCTGACGTGACTTGTGATTTCACATAGGTACTACAATTAAAAATAACATTGATATAAACTATACTCCTTAGAGTAGGTACACTGGATGGGCATAAAGAATTTTTGGCGCTTTACGCCTTAGTTTGTAACAATGGAACTATAAACAGAATATATATTATGTCATGTGTGATAGTATACCTAATACACAAAAAATTGTTGAAAAGACACTAACTAGTCGCGTTTTAAATTATTACGCAAAATTAGCTGCCATTTGTAGAGAAAAATCCAACACTCTTAGTGTTTAACACATATAGGGTGACTTTTAATTAGTTCTTGATAGAAAAACGTATGAATGTACTCATGACACTGAACAACTTTCCCCAAGGAACATAGGTCGAAATACGAAAATCAAGTTTTGGCCTCCCATACAAATTGCATCAGCTGATAGCGCATTTTGTATGGGAGGTCAAATTTGGTTTTTCGTATTTTCCTTGGGAAAAGTTGTTCAGTATCATGAGTACATGCATATCTTTTGCTATCAAGAACTAATTAAAATAAAAATTTGCTTTTAAATTACAGTACGGTTGTTTCTAATGCCAAATTTTAGCTTTGATCTCAGATTGTTTTCACCTTTTTAGGGTTCCGTAGTTAACGAGGAACCCTTATAGTTTCGTCATGTCCGTCTTGTCTGTCTTTCGGCGGCTTAGCTTGGCAACCCTTAGTACACTCAAAAGCACGTCAGTAGAAACACTTTTGGACCTTATGGCGTGGTAATAAAGTTGAAAAAGTTTTTATCGACGAGCGGTTGACCGTACTAGAAAGCTGTTATTTGGTATGAATACACTTTTTTGTCACTCCGACGCAGTGGTAAAAATATTGAGAGGTTGCAAAGACTACCTTTCGATTTAGGGATTCGTTTGCGAAATATTTAGCTTAAGTGTCCCCCCCAGCCAGCTAAACGGTTGTTACTAGAAAGTGATTAAATTCATAGTGGTAGCATAAATGATGAAAATAAAAAAAGGAGGCTGTACAGGTAAAGGAGTAATAGTCGACAAACTGAAAACAATATAAATATAAATAGCAATCAGGCGCTGGGCTTCACTGGAATAGGACGGAAATTTTTATGAAAAATTCGAAATCTGCTTAACAATAATAATTCTCATAGTAACTTTAAATAAATAAATATATTTTTTTTATTTTCTCTCACAAACAACATTAGAGTTAACATGCAATTTTTAAAATACACTAATTAATAGATAGTAGAATAACTAAAATATGCATTTTACAAGCAAAAAATTAAGCTTGTGAGAGACTGGAGCCTAAACTAGGTTTTGCACCTGTAACTTAGGTCTCCAGGACCCACTCTTGCGGAGATCGCTCTAGCAAAAAAGTACTAACTGATACTATTGATGATACTTTACTACGAAACCTTACATTGCGTGGCCCAACATACATTTGGCCGGTTTTTTATTTCTGCATATACTCACAACAAAAATTTTATTTACACAACAATACAAAGCAGAAAGCTAAAAGTATTTCTACATGGGGACATGTTGATCTTCGATAAAAAGTCACATTAACCTTAATAAAGAAAAGCAATTTTTATCTTAATAGAAGGTCATGTAAGACTGGCCACTTTATGAGAAAATCATTAGAGGAATTGTTTCCTAAAGAGCACTTTCGTACTGATAATATTTTCTGCGAAATACCTAGTTTGTGTCAGCCGTAATCTAATGGGCTCTTTATAATGTAGAAAAAATTGTGCTTTCTTAGAAGTTGATAAAAGTAAAATATAGTTATGTTTTTAAGAAAATATTTTCGTGCGTTAACTGCTTTAATATGAATTTTTATTTATTTATTTGATTTGAAATACTTTTTTAAAAGACAATGGATTTTCAACAGATAGTAAAATTATAGACAACATTTATTTACTGAAACCAGACACAGTAGGTACAGTACATACAAGGTGTAACAAAAAGGGTATACGAACCCTGATAGATGTGAATCTGGCCATGAAACTGAACAACTTTCCCAAAGGAATAGGTCGAAATACGAAAAAAAATTTGGATCACATAGAAACCGAATTAACGCATTTTGTATGGGAGGTCAAATCTTTTTTTCGTATTTTGACCTAAATTCCTTAGGGAAAGTTATTCAGATTCATGGGCAGAATCATATCAATCAGGGAAGGTATACCCCTTCTGTTACACATTATAGTATAAGGTGACTTTTAATTAGTTCTTAATACATACATAACATCACGCCTTGTTCCCGTCGGGGTAGGCAGAGACCACAGTTCTCCACCTGCTACGATCTTGACATACTTCTCTTGCTTCCTGAACTTTCATCAATCCTTTCATACATGCACGTCGGTTTAGGGTACTTTTAACCTGGCCTTTATTCAGAACGTCCTGAATTTGGTCCTGGTACGTTCGCCGAGACCTTCCCCTTCCAACGTTTCCATTCACTCTCGCCTTGTAGATCTCTTTCGTCAATCTTCCTTCATTCATCCTCTCTACATGACCAAACCATCTCAGCATCCCTTTCTCAATTTTAGTCACTACGTCTTCTTTTACGCCACAACGTTCTCTTATCACACTATTTCTAATCCTGTCACTCAATTTCACACCAATAATACTAGTTCTTGATAGCAAATGATATGCATGTACTCATGATACTGAACAACTTTCCACAAAGAACATAGGTCGCAATAAGGAAAAAAAATTGGCACCCTCATACTAAATTGCCATGAAGTTAAAAAAAAAAACATATTTCAACCTATAGAAAAGAATACTGAAAAGTTGTTCAGTATCATGAGCACATACATCTCTTTTGCTATCAAGAACTAATTAAAATTGACCTTACATATGTCGCAGGCAAATCGTATTATTCGCCGTTTACAAATGGCGGGCAAACTGTAAACGGGCGGCACAACGTAAAACGACGCCGGCAGATTGTAAACGGGTTTAGATGTCTCGGAGCATTTTAGGTTCGTTAGTTAGGTTGGGTTAGGTTGTCTTACAACCACAACACACAGAAACGAATAACGCGCTATTTTGTGAAATGCCGTGGCATTATGTAAAAAGACAAATTGACATTTGTAGAATGCCAAGTCTTAATGTAAAACGTTGAATTATACAATTTGCCTGTGACATTTATATACTAATGCCATAACATTTTATAACAAAACATACAGAAATGTACCAAGATTTCCAGCCTCCCAAACAATTTGTCACGCAAACTCACTGGGCTGTAACATTATTATGCCTCGATTCAAAGCATTTCCGGAATGTTGGGGTGAACATTTTTATCGCTATATATTTTTTATTCGGCTGCACAAAGGCGGGAAAACGGAAACTGGCTAGCCGCACTATTTATGAACGCTGAAATTTGTGCGATGTAAACAAATCGCTTGTAAATATGTAATTTTAACACTACTTTTCTGTAAAATTACAGGCTACTAACTACTGACAGAGAATGAGAAGCACGTTAATTAGGATCTTTAGTAAACTGGGTACACTGTATCGAGTTTACGAATCAATCGATCGACCAGACCACAGTCCTCCACCTGCTAATATCTTGACATACTTCCCTCGCTTACTCTACCATGACCTCTACTCTACCATGACACTAAAACCAGAGTATATTTTGACGGAAAGAATAACATTGTTGTACAAACTTGTTTTTTCTGACAGCTTTAGCCGATTGCTTTTGACGTAGCTGCATAATGTGTTGGTAAGCGTTGGATTAAACGCAAAAATGGATCATACATTTATTCGACTCCTGATGTTTAACGAAGCCATGCATAATACCTGCTCACAAAGCAGTTAGAAACCTTTACGACCAATCAGAGGATGGTAATCACGGCTGTAAAGTAAGACGTTAAGGTTAACGACCTCTGGAGCAGGCCCTCATCCGTTTGATTACCACGCCGTAAGTGGTGGTGCTGTTGTTTAATTGTTCTGTGGCACTTTTTGGTTTTGCAGGAGTTCGGAATTTAAATTTGTATTTAAGTCACTTTCTAATATTTAGGATGTTAGTAGCAAGGCTTGAAACCGGTATTTTAAGTACAGGTAAAATACTGGTAAATATTTATAAAATACCGATGAATGCAGATATTTACCCGAAGGAGCATGTGGTTTATCTTTTTGTTTGTTTTTTTTACGTTTCATTCATATACCGAAACATAATCGAAACGTACCCAAAAATACCGTCTTAACACTCTTGATAATTAGTAAGTACAGGATAAGAGCTAGCAAGTAATTTTGTCATCATGAGTTTCTACTTCTATGTGAGTTACGTTCACGTATGCTTAAAAAATTATCATCATCATCATATCAGCCGAAAGACGTCCACTGCTGGACATAGGCCTCCCCTAAGGAACCCCATGACGACCGGTCCTGTGCTGCTCGCATCCAGCGGCTTCCCGCGACCTTGACCAGATCGTCGGTCCACCTTGTGGGGGGCCTGCCATACTCCATTTTTTTTATTTATTCCTACGCATATCATCATATTTTGCAGCCATGTCACCAAAACCAGAGTAAATTTGAAGGAAAGAATTTGTTTTACAAACTTGTTTTTTCTGACAGCTTTAGCCGATTGCTTTTGACATATCTGCAAATTGTGTTGGCTAGCGTTAGAAAAAATGAAAAAATGATCATATAGGGTGACTTTTAATTAATTCTTGATAGCAAAAGGTATGCATGTACTCATGATACTGAACAACTTTTCCCAAGGAACATAGGTCGAAATACGAAAAACCAAATTTGACCTGCCATACAAAATGCGCTATCAGCTGATGCAGTTTCTATGGGAGATCAAAACTTGATTTTCATATTTCGACCTATGTTCATAGGGGAAAGTTGTTCAGTATCATGAGTACATTCATACTTTTTTCTATAAAGAACGAATTAAAAGTCACCCTATATAAGGCTAAAATTTATTAGCCTGCTGTATGATGAGTCCCGTGTGGTGCCGGCAAAGAATAGTAATAGCCATACATACCCGTGGGTGTTGTAAGAGGCGACTAAGGGTTAACTGGAGGTTGGGCAGCAGCATCCTCCTTTGTATCTTACATCTTACTTACTGCGGTCACCTACAACCGCGGTCCATGGTGCACGCCGTAACGCTAACAAGCAAGGTGACTATGGTACTCCACATTTTTCTCAGCTAAAGCTAGAATTCTGGAGGGAGCTCCCTATCCAGTAGTGGACGTTTCGTGGGATATTATGATGATGATGAATGGGATATAGTCCGGTTGAAAGATTCAAGACGTATTAATTGCAACCATAAGGTTGAAAACAGCAACATTTTCATTTTACATTTATACAGAGCATAAGGGACGGTGTACCGAAAACTGAACGGGCATGCTCAGTCAACGAAACTAAAAGACTTTCTTAAAGAAACATTGTTGGGAAATGAAAAAAAAATTACTTCTCCATACAAATTGCTCACTCTGATAAAACAGTATGTATGGAGAGGTCAAATTTTTTTTTCATTTCCTAAAATTTTTTCTTTGGAAAAGTTGAGTTTCGTTGACTGAGCACGTGCATTCAGTTTTCTATATTAATTTATTTTTACATTTATATAAAATAAAAAATATTTAGTTAAAAGGTACCTTATTTGATAATTAATTAATTCTGAGCCTATTCTAAAGCACTTTGTTAGGCTCATGGTCAGATAGGAGCAATTTAGTAAGTAAGTTATGTAGTTTGATAATTTGTTATTAACGTAGTGGACTGTAATCGTCTCAATAAATAAACTTTATTATTATAATTTATTTTTCAAAAAATTCAATTTCTTGATAAGAAATCTTTCATACATTTCAATAGAAATCAAATGTTAAATCATACCAACCAACAGGGACACAAAACTTGGTTATATAGGCTGACTTTTAATTAGTTCTTGATAGCAAAAGATATGAATATACTCATGATACTGAACAACTTTTCCCAAGGAACATAGGTCGAAATACGAAAAACTAAATTTGACCTCCCATACAAAATGCGCTATCAGCTGATGCAGTTTCTATGGGAGGTCAAAACTTGATTTTCGTATTTCGACCTATGTTCCTTGGGGAAAGTTGTTCAGTATCATGAGTACATTCATACCTTTTTCTATCAAGAGCTAATTAAAAGTCACCCTATAGTCTCTCGTAGCTTCCACGTAGCATTTCACTACACGTCAATCTAAGCGCGACGCTTCCAGTGTTTCGTAGCTTACGCGTAGCATTTGACTACGTTCTCGTAGCAGTTTGCACTCAGAAAAAGAATAAAGCTACATGCGCGTTGCTTGAAGCGCAGATGTTTTCCCTGGACGGGGTTCAAACCTTTGACCTACAGCGCAGATGACACAGTGAATACCAACTACACCAACATGCCTGTTAAAATGAAATGTTTCTATCCAAGTTCAATGCTCAAATTTCAATGTGATTAAATCCTAGGAATCCAATTTTCACTTCAGAAAGCTATTTAGACCCTGTTATTCTGAAAACTCGCGCAAGCATTTGAAGGGTTTTGAGGGCTTGGTTTGAAGTTACTAATTTAATTTGCTTTAGATACTAGCTTCTAGACTTCTAAGAGTCATAATTGTGATCTCATATTACCCTATTAAGTAACTGGGCGACGACCTTATGCATAAAATAATCTAGGGTCAATGTACCACTAGTTGACCATTTAAGCGGTTTTATGACTAAATTCATAAAAAAAACTAAATTATTAGTTCTACTTTCAGAGTCACTTCTTAAAGTTTGACTATGTAATAAATGCTTAAATGAATTTAATAAGTGTTAAGGACTTTACAACATACGAGTATGCTCTAAATTTTTTTTTTTTTCAAATGTTCCATTGCATGACCACTTCGAATAAACATACTAAAGTACTAGCTAGACAGATACATAACTTTATTATAAGACGCCAACATAGTTAAATTATATATAAAATCGCAGTATTTTTAAATTTTCTTACTTTCAGTTCAAAAACTTTTGGTCAGCTATTGGTGCTTGGTCATCTAGTGGTGCACTGACCCTAGTACTTTTTTTTTATTGGAAATTAGCTTACTTTTGACCTATATCTAGTCATGAAGACAGAGATGAGGTCGACGATGGAACTAGCTTGCCCAGAAGAAGCCTATTCACTCGCGACTTGAATAGATTCGGGTTATATGAACTCGGGAACACAGACGCAGGCAGAGAATTCCACTCTTTAGCCGTGCGCATTATAAAAGATGTTTCAAAGCGCTTTGTGCGAATGTGTGGAACATTAACCAAGTATGGGTGATATCCTGCAGTGCATCTGAAACAGACAAACAGATGCCACAATTCGGTCTCCTGAATCGAGCAATTTTTTTTCCGAAGCAATACAAAAAAGCCCTGAGAGTTCCGATAGGGTAGTAATAAAAGTTCCTGCGAGAAAATGAGAACTTACTCAAAATATAAAATCTACTGCCTAAAACACTAACTTTCCGACTACTTTTTCAGAGATTCATGGGGTTTTCGGAACCATTATTATTTTCCGTTCCGATATACGTATAGTATTTTCAGAAGCAATAAAATCCATTTTTAGGACCGCAAAACTAAATTTGTTAGATTAGATAGATTAGATTTATTTATTTCATATTATCAGATACAAAAGTACATATACGTTGTTTAAATGTCAGTGAATAATATGATCGTCAAAAATGTAACATAAAGATAATAAAACAAAATACATACAGGTCAAAAACTACAGAAAAGAAACGTAGTAATAATAATAATATTCAATGTCAAAATAAATGTAAATGTCATAGTAAACTAATAAATAATAAACAATACTAAAAACGTATTGAATTAATTAATTGTAAAATGGAAATGTCAAAATATAAATGTCAATAGAATTACAAAATAGCTTTGATTTTAACATTAAATATTTATGTCTTTCTATGTCAAAACTTATTTAATAAAACTAATATACTCTTTTACAGAGTAAAGTACTTTATCCAATAAAAAATCCTTCAGTCGGCGCCTAAAAGTTTCGTCAGAGGGTTCATCTTTTATGTCAGCAGGTAGTTTCTCGTAGTATGCTGGCCCCAGAACGCGCGGATTTTTTTCGAGCAGTGCAGTTCGTCGCGGAACAGCTTGAAGACACCCGTTTCTTCGGAGTTCTATTCCTGGTACTTCCACTCGCTCAAAACTCGACAGATTTATGCGGGTGAACATTATGACCTCGAACAGGTAATGAGAATAGTGCGTCATAATTTTATGTTCGGCGAACAGTGCTTTGCAGGAGTGCCTTGGTTTCACACCAACCATTGTTCTCAGCGCTCGCTTCGAACAATGGTTAGTAAAGGTTACAAATTAAAACGCAAAAAACGGTGCTGCTTAGAGAGATGGTTCTACTTTTCCTGCAATATTTACATAAACGTCTATTGACTTTCATTAATTCAGATTTTTCCTTTGGCAAACTTAGGAAATAAGGGGGGGAAAGGTATTTTTTTTAGACTTTTTTCATCATGACTTGAAAACTGTAAGTCGTAAAAAAATTAAAAAATATATTTTAAAATGTACAAGTAAATTTTAATAATATAATATAATTAAATCACAATAATTAAAATGTAAGCTAGCGAGTAACTAAGCAGGACTAAATATAATCTTTGATTGTTAAGATTTCATAGTCTTGTAAGAATAAAATTAAGTTTTTTGCATGAAATAAACAGTTTAAATTTTTTTTTAATAATTTTTTTTTTTTATCTAAAGTAAATTAAATTTCATATAGACAATAAACGGGAATGGTTCCAGGATTGAGCCTTGTGAAATGCCCCTGTCCTGTAGTGGACGTTTCATGGGATGTTATGATGATATGATGAATAATGTAACTTGATCAGAATGACAGCAGAGTAAGAGCAGGACAAAGCGATTCGTTAGATATTGGAGCGACCGGGACATATATCTCTCCGTCCTGCTTTTATACATAGCTTTGTTCTGCTTTCATTCTAATCAAACTACATTATTTCGACTGTTACTGACCTTATTATTGCAACAAGTGAAGTGTTAAACTAAAATAAAAACTTAGCTTACAGGTATCAGTAACCAGGTCATAAAATTCCAACAAAAAAAAAACACGACAATTCTCATAATAATTTATACTAAATAATCTGCAAATCTTTTATGTTTTCATTTAGCGTTTACATGACCCCTACCCTATTATTTATAGCGGTATGGTAATGGTATCGACATATGCAAAACATGCAATAAATTAAGACCTCGGGCTATTTTCAAATTAAACCAAATCCGAAACTGGCCACCGAGCGCTGACTTATAACAACAATGGCCGACGCTGCTGTTGTTTAGCTTTTGTTCATGCGTTGACAACAAAAATAGAGTGAGGGAGTCAAATAAAAGCGGGGTTCGTCTAGCAAATATTGATAAATTAGAAATATTTGAAATGTAATTTTTTTTTCATACTTGGTGATCGTGGTAATTTCAACCACATTACCAAAACAAAAACGTTTGCCTCAAAAGTTATGTTGATTCTACTTAGTGTTTTAGGAAAACGTTTTTGTTTTGGTAATATCGTTGAAATTATCACGATCACCCGCCTTTTATTGAAATTTAAAAAAAAGGACGGGTTGCACTCCGGGAGTGCCGGCAGAAGTGAAAACTTAAACATCAATGTTGTGTATTTTTAAATATTTTGAAATGGTTAGGAAATAATTTCGCACGAATTGTTTTATTTATCAGTATAAAAGTACATACAATATTCATTCATTGCGCTATCGTAGACAAACATGAGAATTATTTAATATTACATATAGACAATCTTCGTCAGATCTGACGCGCCGCTAAAGAAGTTTTCACTTCAAATTTAAACATCTGACGCGACATCTGACGTGAGTTTAACGTTTTTTACCCATCTAAAAAAGTGCCAAGCGCCGCTAAAGAAGTTTTCACATAAAAAAAATACCAATAAGGCTTCTGGGACCGTTATTTGAGGCTTGAGTCATGCCTTTCGATCTTTTTAAAAATTTGAACGTGGTAATGCTTCTTTTTATATCGCATCGCATAGTCGTTATGTAAAATTTTTTTTTCGTGCATTCCAACGCTCACCAACACATTTTGCAGCCATGACACTTAAACCAGAGTATATTTGACGGGAAGAATCATAATATATTGTTGTACAAACTTGTTAGGGTTCCGTACCTCAAAAGAAAAAAACGGAACCCCTATAGGATCACTTTGTTGTCCGTCTGTCTGTCTGTCTGTCAAGACCCTTTATCTCACGAACGGGTAAAGGTATCAGGTTGAAATTAATACCGCATATTAGGATCCATGAACCACACAAGATCTGAAAATTTCAATTTTTTAAAACGACGCAATCAAAAGATATGGCATTTTATGTCCTCATCTCCATACATTTATGCAAAAAAGCAAAACCTACAGGGTACTTCCCGTTGACCTAAAATTATGAAATTTGGCAAGAAGCTAGGTCTCACAGTACAAATAATGGGAAAAGTCTGAAATCATTAAATATTACAACTTTTCTCACAACTAATGGTTACCAATTGTGGTGAGCTCCCGTTTCAAGAACATTCATATAAGAGAGGGGTCAAGTTGGATGGTCGCTGAGGCGATTTTTGTTTTAGTTCTATTTTAAAAACGGAAACACTTACAAACTTGAAAATTGGTATGTTTATAGTGCATAAGCTTTAAAATAACAACAAATAATAAAATTTGGTCAAGCGCGTGTCGGACTCAAGAAATCTAGCACATTAACTTACTGAAATTTCAGCTAATACAATTATGTTTATGTGGTAATACGGAACCCTCAGTGCGCGAGTCTGACTCGCACTTGGCCGGTTTTTTTTTTTCTAACAGCTTTAGCCGATTGCTTTTGACAAATAGCTGCAAAATGTGTAAGTAAGTGTTGGAATGGTTGGCCCCGTGTGGTGCCGGCAAAGAATAGAACCAACCCTTACATACCCGTAGGTGTCGTAAGAGGCGACTGAGGGTTATAAACTGGAGGATGGGCAGCAGCATCCTCCTTTGTATCTAACATTTTACTTACTGCGGTCACCTACAACCGCGGTCCATGGTGCCAGCCGTAACGCTAACAAGAGAGGTGACTATGGTACTTCCCCTCTACATTTTTCCAGCAAAAGCTAGAATTCTAGAGGGAGCTCCCTGTCCTGTAGTGGACGTTTGATGGGATGTAATGATGAAGCGTTGAAATAGACGAAAAAAATGTATTATATTCATATCGTCGTATATTCATGTCGTCGACATACCACCTATTCGCACTAAGCGCTTTGATTCTTCACTCCTAGCCGAACCACTGACATTCATAACACAGGTACTCCTAGCATGAAAGTTAGGGGATCTATTCTCTTTGTGCCATAATTTGCTAACCTAAAAATACCCTGTATCTTAATAAGTGCAATATTTCTTCTAAATTGTTTTTTGGCTAAATAAATAAATTATTATTATTATTACTCCTAAAGCGCACAGCAAAGGAGTGGAACTACCTCCCTTCCAATCTCTTCCCCGAAAAAAATTAAGAGGCATTATCTAGGTAAGCATGCTACATCTTCGACCGCATCGTCACTTACCACCAGGGCCCTGAGAGAAGTGTAGAATAGAATAAAACTCTATGCGTTTGACATTAGCTGTCACGTGACATTTCGTTAGCTAATTTAAGTCCCATACATTTTCTTTCTATTTTACTGGCGTTTGCGATAGTAGAAAGCCACCGGGGTTAAAGGCTCTCCTATTCCACATAAAAAATATTTCGATAATATTATTTTGAACATAAGAATGGCAAATAAGCTAAAGTAGCTTCCGTTGCATGAAAAACGCTCTTCGGCTAACGGTCACTGAGGTCACTCGGTGGATAAAGGCGGAACATCTATCAGCTTGCAATTCCAGCTGTAATCGGATCACGATCAGTCCAGGTGTTACCTCCCCTCCTTTACCTCCCCCTTACCCCTCCAAGCCGCAGACCAATCAAGCTTGGCGAGGACAGGGCTGGCTAATGGAGTATTTCTCAATACATTCGGATGAGCATACAGTCAGGAGCAGGTGAGGCATGACACTTGCAGTGTTTCTCTGAAAACAGACACAGTACACGCACAAGATAAATGAATAACAGTACGAGTATAACATTTAAAAAAACAACTTATAATTAAAATATTCTAATTAACTAATTTGTTATTCTAATTAATTAACATTGTTTTACAAACTTGTTTTTTCTGACAGCTTTAGCCAACTAACCGATATTAACTAAAAAAATCGATAATCATGCAATTTGTAGTTTTTCTATATTCTTTGCGAAAAGTTGGTCAGACTTTTTTAATGCAAAATAGGTGAGCATTTGACCCCAATCTCACCAGGTGGCTAGTGGTAAAAGATGGTGAGGTAGCTTACCGATGTGAGTCCGCAATTTCAATTTTAATCTTCTTACATTCTGTGATTATTCATACAGATTTAGTAGTAAAACGACAATATTTGAAAGGGATAACCCTAACTTAATCCTTGTGTATTTACAGAATTTAGTCTCAGTGAAATGCTAATGCTAAGCTGACATGACAGCCTGTGAACAAGGCTGACGTGGAGTCACTTTAATAAGTTATCAAACGTAGTTAAGCTTCCCTGTTAAACGCAAGTAGCACGAAGCATGTTAAAAGTTAAAGTTCCTTGAAAGTGTCAGTGATAGATTTAAAGGAGCTTAAGGTGAGCGTAAGGTAAGACACAGATGGGGCAGGGCAGCACAGAACAGTATTTCCACAGAATAAAGTAATAGTACTTCATACAGAAAGGACACTCTCCGCCCCCATTGCAAACCCCCCACTACCCCGTGCTCTCCCGCCCGCGAGATTCTCGTGCTCCTTCTGAGTGGTCTTTTGTACTGAATGTGCGGGCCTACGCGACCTTCCAATTTCAAATTTCTGCTCGTTGTATGTGGTGTACGGGGTGTGGTATTTCTATCTTACAATTTTCTTCGTTATTACAGGGCAGAATGCGTCCTGCGCCATCTCCGTCTCAGCTTACGCTCACCATTAACTTAAAGGAGCTTTTTGCAACTAGACCTAACCAACTAGGAAAGAAAAAGAAGGCTGATTATTTGGGTGAATTTCCACCAGTGCTGTGCTAGAGCCAAAAGCTGTGGGCTGAGAAAATTCCCACCAATAGGATATCCTAGCTTGACAAAGGTGCTGTCAAATGAAGTAATGAATGAATGAATGAATTAACGTTTATTTGAACATCACGGAAATTACATTTAATAATCCATTCATTTAGTAATTCTATAGGTTGGAATTTTCTAGCTCACAGCTTAGCTCCCTCGTACAGCGCTCAAATAGTCAGCCTTCTCTTTCTTTCCCATAGCTGCATCCTTTAAATCTTCAGACCGATGAACTGATGCCAGACTGAACGTGTAACCATTGTGTTAAAAACATTTTCGGCGTTAGTAGAATTACTGATCTGTTTAAAATAAAGCTCAGAATTACAAATGGAAACAGCTGCGAAAACTGTTTTGCTCCAAAAAGGGTTTTCAGAACAAAATAACTCTCTAAATTTAAACAAAATAAGTATGAAAATATGTGGATTGTTAGATGTCATCTGGCACTAAGGTGCAGTTGTGGTATCGCGAGTTTATAACTTTGTGCTTTACCTAGTAATTGTGTGAAATGCCCATAAAATTGTATAAAAGCTACAAGTATGTAACTAACACGTTGACCATCTTGTTAAATAATAAATATATTGCAAGACACGTTTTGTCGCCGTAAAAACTTATTCTTGGAGCTAATTTCGAAATACCCAAAACTTCAACTGCCTTTATATTGAGAAAGTTGGTAAAGAAATCTTAATTTCGCAAAGTTCTGTACCTGCGTTTCTTTTATGTTACATTTTTACGAGTTCAAACATAAAGTTATGAAACGTGACAAGAAAACAGTACGCCGGCGATACCTACAATATGCGGATATGTACAGAAGGTCTACTCATCAGATGTTGAGTTTTTTTTATGTCATAAGTGGGCAAACGAGCAGATTGGCCACCTGGTGGTAAGTAGTCACCACCGCCCAAAATACCCACTGTCTTATTAGTGCAATGAACTAAGATGGTATGTCTCATGTGCCGGTAATTTCACTGGCTCCCTTACCCTCCAAACGCAAAACACAGCAGTGAAAACAATGCTGCTTTACGGCAGAAAAGGGCAAAGGGGTGGTACTTCCCCAGACGGACTTTACACAAAACCTACCACCTACAAAATTCACGCATTTTCACAGATACGAGCGCGATATTGTAAAGATCGATTCGTATTTGAAGACTAAATCCGTCAATGCTGTTTAATGTTATATTTTGTGTTAAATTAAATAAAACAAAAGAATATTTGCACTTAATGAGGAACAAAGGAACTTAAAATAATCTACTGTACTAGCGACCGCCATAATTGGACTCACTTAGTAAAAAAAAACGGGCCAAGTGCGAGTCGGACTCGCGCCCTAAGGGCTCCGTACCTATCTACCATATGATATACTAAAAGCTTTTGCTCTTTGATTTTAAAAACTCTTCGACCATCCAACTTGACCCCTCTTTTATAGAAAAGTTCTTGAAACGGGAGCTCACCTTAATTGGTTACTATTAGTTGTGAGAAAAATTTAAATATTTAATGATTTTAGACTTTTCCCTTTATTTGTACTGTGAGATCTAGCTTCTTGCCTAAAGATGAGGACTTAAAAAGCCATATCTTTTGATTTCGTTGTTGTAAAAAACTGAAATTTTCAGATCTTGTGTGGTTTATGAACTTTAATATTCGTTATCGATATCAACCTGATACCTCTTCCCGTTCGTGAGAAAAAGGGTCTTGACAGACAGACAGACATACGGCGATAAAGTGATCCTATAAGGGTTCCGTTTTTTTTATTTTGAGGTACGGAACCCTAAAAATTAAGCAAAATTAAATAGAATTCCTGTTAGTAAAAATAATTATACAATCTGAAAATTTTGCAGACAATGTTCATAAAGGACAATAATACCCGTCTAAGAGATCACCACTTGAAACTAGAAACCTCCCACAACAATCCTCACAGAAACTTCTTTGCTAATAGAGTCGTCAACCCATGGAATAAACTGCCCGAAGAAGTAGTCTCAGCACCAAATGCCAATATATTTAAGAACAAACTAGACAAACCTATAATAGAAATGAACAAGAAAGCACACTAGTCAACTGAATACAGGCATTATCAGTTGTATATCGACTGCCTGTCTGCTCAAGGATAATAATAATAATATTCTTAACTGGTTATAGGTTGAATGTCACAAATTATTACACTTTAAATTATAATCAAGCCTAAAACAGCTAATGATTTTCTTATTTTTCTTAACTGTCAAAACGTCTAATTCAATTTATGGCGTAGGTATATTTTTTAATTTTCAATCGATGTTGATGATGTGAGAATTTTTTTTCGATGTGTTAACCTCCTATCTAAACTGTATCAAAGACCCGGCGACAGAGTAAAATTTTGAAAATTTAACCTTATGGCAACTCCATGTAAAGCGCAAAAAGCTACCGTGACTTAAATTTTGCTCAAAGCTTCAAAGAACAAAAGAATCGTCCTAGCCTGCCATGCAATTATAGCTCTAAGATTCAGGCACGTTTCCGAAGTTAATCTTCTGCACGCTTTAAGTAATATGTCACTGCGAATATAACTACCGGCTTCTTCCAAATAATTTACTTTTTATGGTTTTACATGCAAACTCCATACTTTCCAAGACAAGTTAATAATCTGGCAAAATAAGCCAAGCGGTAACTTTCCACGAGCCATTTGGCGTCTACGAAGTAATCCATCATTTTCACTTCAGAAGAGATAAAAATTTTCTGTTTTTACAAAGTTTCATTTTTCGAAATGCCAACAACGGTTAAATATATTTCGTTTTTTTTTTAAGTTATTACTTAAGTTGGCTACGTGCGAGTCAGACTCGCGCACTGAAGGTTCCCCCTACTATCACGCAGTTCTACGTTATAGTATGGATGTTAATTGCTAGTTTCAAAACTACTGTGACAAATGTAGAGTCCGGTACGCATTTTACCAGTTTTTATCATTTGTTGTCCTAGTATAGCTTATGCACTAAAAGTATACCAAGTTTGACGCGTATCTATATATATAAAAGAAGAAGGTGACTGACTGACTGACTGATTGACTGACTGACTGACTGACTGACATATCAACGCACAGCCCAAACCGCTGTGTCTAGAGATTCCAAATTTGGCATGTAGGTTCCTTATGAGGCCAAGGGATGCACTAAGAAAGGGTTTTACAAAATTCCACCCCTAAGGGGGTAAAATAGGGGATGAAAGTTTGTATGAAAGTCCATCAGTTTTGAAGTTAGGATCTCCAAAATTTGTATTTAGGCTGACGACAAAAAAAAATTATTTACGTGTCTCAGGGTTTTTGAAAATTCGACATCCTTAAGGGTGAAAAGGGGGATGAAGTTGAAAATTCTTTATTTTTAAAGTAAAATCCACATAATTTATTATTTAGGCATTAATGATGTAATTCTATGCAACGTTCATCAATGTTATTGAAATTCCACCCCAAATTCAACCCCTTACAAAGGGAAATGGGGTGAAAATGTCTAAAAACCAATATGGGTATCGTTTGTATGGTTTATCGGGTCGCTGATTACGAAAACTGCAACAATTTTGAAATCCAACGTGGTGGACGTAAAATACCATCATCCCCCTGGGGATGGAGTTGGGGTGCGATAGGTTTGAAATGTCTAAAAATCAATATGGGTGTCGTTTGTATGGTTTATCGGGTCGCTGATTACGAAAGCTACAACAACTTTGAAATCCAACGTGGTGGACGTGAAATACCATCATCCCCTGGGGATGGGGTTGGGGTGCGATAGGTTTGAAATATCTAAAAATAAATATGGGTGTCGTTTCTATGTTAGGGATAGCGGTTAAATTGGCGTCAGGGAGAGGTAGAGGTAGAGAGGTAGAGAGGTAGAGAAGTAGAGAGGTAGAGAGCTAGAGAGCTAGAGAGCTAGAGAGGTAGAGAGGTAGAGGCGTAGAGGCGTAGAGTAGTAGAGAGGTAGAGAGGTAGAGAGGTAGAGAGCTAGAGAGCTAGAGACGTAGAGAGGTAGAGGTACAGGTAAAGTAGAGGGATAGGGAGAGGGTGAAGGAGGGGAAGGGGGAGAGGGAGGGAGACAGGGAGGGGGAGGGGGTGAGGGAGAGGAAGGGGCAGGGGGAGAGGGAGGAGGGGGAGAGGAAGGGGGGAGAGGGAGAGAGGGAGAGGGTTTTAGTTTTTCTCAATTACTTCTGCGAATTGGCTCTGTTTTGAAATATTACATAAAGATATCTCTCATCTCTCTCTTTACATTTGTTAGGATACTGCTGCTAAGTTCCTCTCTTCTGAGTAAGTTATGAGTAACGTCTGTATATTATATAAAATTCAGCTGAATCTTGAATTAAACTCATTGATTTGCGCAGGGTTAGTCCACTTTTTCCTTAGTTTAAAATTACCCCGAAATGACGGGAAAATATCTCATTGCTTCGGAAAACCGGTAACAACCTAAATACGAAATCCACGCGAGCGAAGCCGCGGGCAACAGCTAGTATTACGATAAAGCAAAACAAAAAAACGCTAAAAAACATGTTTCTAGTTTCTTTTTACTCGTATCGCGGAAAAACATCACAAAATATTCAAAAAGTCGTGGCCAATATCTTATTTTAAATAACACGAAATCCTAAACACTTTTACAAAGGACATATACCTATAGGTATTAACTATATATTTGTTAGAGCGCCATGAAGATAAAAGAGAGGTTAGAAATAGGTTATTTATGTCATGACGATGTAAAATCCTGTGAACATGTGATAAGTGAAAATTTTGACAGTTGATTTCTATAGCAATTTTCCATAGTTTCCGGAAAATTGATATTTATGAAAACTGTTTTGAAGTAAATTCAATAATATACCTTATTATGTAAACAACTACATTATCTTTTTGATTCCTTCAATTGACAAGGTGCTTCAGAGGTATATGTTAATCTATTAATCAAAGCGTCACGAAGTGCTTTTTTAATACATCATCTGTCAGATTTTTACAAAGTGTCACAGGAATACCACAAAGTACATTTTGTATTTTATGCCTCAAAAGAAAACTTTTTCAATGAAGCAAGTAAGAAAGAAAACAAAAACTTTTTCTTTAGCAAAAACCGATGAATAACAAAAAAAAGCAATCTCCAGAACCCCATCTGTGAATGCGACAAACCATTACAAGATTAAGGAGAACTGTCACCAAGAAAATAGTGGAAATAAGGGCAAGTCCGGAGCAAGTCAATAAGAGCATTAGCAGAATTGATCTCGATTAGATCGGATAAAATGTTATACTATTTCCAGACACAATAACACAATACCAATATATGTATGTATATGGACTTGCCCTTATTCTATGGAATGTTGTAATATACTTAGGGTGTAAATACATACGATGTTAGTTAAACAACTCCCAGACCTAGGACAAACTGTGTTCATAAAATAAATGTTTGCCCTGGGCAAACCACTAGACCGTAAGGGCACTGCATGTTATCCTACGTCATCTAGTACACGAAATTTGCAACTTTGTAGCGATAGTAGTGGCCTAATAGGTCCACAAAACGTTGGTCTGCCAATCCGAAACCTGGCAGGTTTTGTACAGTTGGAGAGAAAAGTGGTTAAATGACAAATTACACGAATGAAATCTATTCGTAGAAATAGAAGGTACCTATACAAGTAAAAAGCAACAGGTCTGCCTTGCATCCTCTTGGCAGTTTCGCTAGTCGGACCACAAATGTGGTCGGGTGTGATTGGACCACAAATTTGGTCGGACTGGCGAAACTGCCAAGAGGATGCAAGGCAGACCTGTTGTTTTTTACTTATACAGGTACCTTCTATTTCTACGAATAGATTTTATTCGTGTAATCTGTCATTTAACCACTTTTCTCTCCATCTGTACAAAACCTGCCAGGTTTCGGATTGGCAGACCAACGTTTTGTGGACCTACTAGGCCACTACTATCGCTACAAAGTTGTAAATTTCGTGTACTAGATGACGTAGGATAACATGCAGTGCCCTTAAAGTCTACACGGACACTACATACATCGAGCGCGAATTCGAAATTTCAAATTGGAAGGTCGCGTAAGCCCGCATATTCAGTACAAAAGACCACAAAAGACTTTCAGAAGGAACACGAGAATCTCGCGGGCGGGTGCGCGCGGGAATGCGGGGTAGATTGCAAGAGGGGCGGAGAGTGTCCCTTCTGTATGATAGTACTATTACTTTATTCTGTGCCCTGGGCGGGGATCGTACCCGCCGCCTACAGTGTAAAAAGTAGGCTCACTTCCAACCACACTATAATATCAACGGTCTAATCAGATAGTAAAATACTAGATAAAGTATCGAATATCCTTTGGGATTTCATACTACTTAAACATGAAACGGCTCCGTCTACTTTCCCGACGTTAATCATAGTTAGGAAAAGTTCGATTGTAAATACCGCAGAACAGTTCAAATAAATCTGATGTTCCATTCCTATGAATGTTCGTATAAATGACATTTTATACCCACTTCCCGCCCCTTAACATACATTTCACAGTTCACGAAAGATCTCATCTCCCTTCTACCATCGAACATCCAGACACACAGAAGGATTTCACCAACACTTGGTTGATATACCACACATTCGCACAAACCGCATTGATACATCTCTTATACGATATTACGCACATCTGAAGAGTGTAATTCTCTGCCTGCCTCTGTTCCTGAGTTATACCTTGTACGGAACCCTCGGTGCACGAGTCCGACTTGCACTTGACCGGTTTTTTAATTCTTTCATTTGCAATATATTTGGGCAAACAAACTATTCCAAATTTCAAATCGATAGCATGAGTAGTTGCTGAGATAAACAGCTGTGACAGATAGACGGACAGACAGACAGACGAAGTCATAAGGGTTTGAACGGCTCAGTTGCATTGCAACTCCCTCCGGTTTAACTGTTTTGAGCTCGGTTTATCCAAACCACAGTTTTTATCATTTTATATAAATTTCAACTTTTAAATAGTTATTTGTTATGCAAGGCAGCAAAAGGTTTATTTGGCGCGAGTGCCTCTTATTGAAACCTGAGCAAGCGAAGGATTCTAGGATTGAACCACGAGCGAAGCGAGTGGTTCAAAAGAAGAATCCTGAGCGTGGCGAAGGTTTCAAGGCACGAGACGCAAAATAACTTTGCTGCCGAGCGAAACACAAAATTTTTCACCTCATTAAAGCGAGGAAATGAAAGAAATGAAAGAAAATCAATTCAAATATAAGAAATAATTACTCATACGTTTTAACGTAAGGGCATAATACCTACATAATGGTACCGACTGCAACAAGCAAGTGGAAGAAGTGGAAACATAACCAGTATAACCTGAACCAGCGCTTCGCTACAAACCTCCGCAACCAGAGACCAGCTCAAGGTCAAAGAGTTTTCATAGACGAGTGGCCATGTACGAGTATAGGAATACTAGACATCAAAAAGGAAATCACTATAATTAAATTATTATTATTTTTAGGGTTCCGTACCTCAAAAGAAAAAAACGGAACCCTTATAGGATCACTTTGTTGTCCGTCTGTCTGTCTGTCTGTCTGTCTGTCTGTCTGTCAAGACCCTTTATCTCACGAACGGGTAAAGGTATCAGGTTGAAATTAATACCATATATTAATATCCATGAACCACACAAGATCTGAAAATTTCAATTTTTTACAACGACGCAATCCAAAGATATGGCATTTTATGTCCTCATCTCCATACATTTATTCAAAAATGAAAAACCTACAGGGTACTTCCCGTTGACCTAAAATTATGAAATTTGGCAAGAAGCTAGGTCTCACAGTACAAATAATGGGAAAAGTCTGAAATCATTAAATATTACAACTTTTCTCACAACTAATGGTAACCAATTGTGGTGAGCTCCCGTTTCAAGAACATTCTTATAAGAGAGGGGTCAAGTTGGATGGTTGCCTAGGCGATTTTTGTTTTAGTTCTATTTAAAAACGGGAACACTTACAAACTTGAAAATTGGTATGTTTATAGGGCATAGGCTAAAAAATAACAACAAATAATAAAATTTGGTCAAGCGAGTGTCGGACTCAAAAAATCTAGCACATTAACTTACTGAAATTTCAACTAATACAATTATGTTTATGTGGTGGTACGGAACCCTCAGTGCGCGAGTCCGACTCGCACTTGGCCGGTTTTTTGGACTGTTGTGCTTATGTTCGTGACTCTACCTATAAACTACTTGATAAATTTGCAGAACACTGTTTTATTTTTTATTTTTATTTTATTTATTTGGAAAAGTTAACAGTTATGTACACAAGCGTAACTTAATGGTATTTAACAACAAATGTTAGGTTCATACATAACCAACGACACTTTTCACTGTTCATTTTGATTGGATTTCAATGTGGAGACAGAGGACAGGCAGTGGCAGGCAAATCTATTTTGTATTGCGTTGATTTGAAGTCAAAGGGCGAGTCCATTAATCTGGACAAGAGAACAAAAAAAAGGCGATCGAATTTTAAATTTACTTTTCCTTATCAGCCAGTACCTTACCCACCAGGAATTCACTATTAATAATACTATTTGTTTCTTTCCTATAGCTGCATACCTCTTTTTCATCTTGAAAACGATAGTGCGTGGCTGGTTTTACAAGCGGCCAGTACTGCAAAATAATAAGTACATCGCGTTCGAATTTTAAAAACCTTTTGCCCGCTAGGGGCCAAAAATCGCTTTTGGCCGCAGAATTTAACCGACAAAACAAATGTTTCCGAGCTTTGGAGGTGAAAAAGATATTTTACGTTTCACAATAAAATTCTCGTAAAAAAACTTTCTGGAAAAGGTTCTGAGTTCTTTTAAATATTTCAACATCAATTATTAAAAACAATGCGCTTAATTTTCCTTACGCGAACTGCGTTGAAATTTCATCAGAGCCTTTTAAATTTCTCTCCTTTGAATTCAAAGCCGGAAAAATCCCGTTTTCCGGGAATTCAAACATATTTTCCGGGATCAGCTGGCCACCGCGCGGGGTGTTTTAGAGTTCCTTTGGGATTTAAGCTTTCAGAACGAAACCGCAGCACGAGAATCCAATATTAAACGAGCAATATTTGTGTATAATATAAGGTCCTAATGAAATAGTGAACATAATTTTAGTATGTTACTCAGACCATGAAACTGAACAACTTTCCCCAAGGAACATAGGTCGAAATACGAAAATAAATTTTTGACCTGCCATAGAAACTTCAACAGCTAATAGCGCATTTTGTATGGGAGGTCAAATTTGGTTTTTCGTATTTCGACCCGTGTTCCTTGGGGAAAGTTGTTCAGTTTCATGGTCTGATTAACATACTAAAATTATGTCTACTATTTCATTAGGACCTTACATAATTATTTGTAACTAGCTGTTGCCCGCGGCTTCGCTCGCGTGGGTATCCCTTTTTATGTTGTTACCGGTTTTCCGAAAACAATGAGATATTTTCCCGTCATTTCGGGGTAATTTTAAACTAAGGAAAAACAGGACTAACCCTGCGCAAATCAATGAGTATAATTCAAGATCCAGCTGAATTTTATATAATATACAGACGTTACTTATAAATTACTCAGAACAGAGGAACTTAGCAGCAGTATTCTAACAAATGTAAAGAGAGAGATGAGAGACACCTTTGTGTAATATTTCAAAACAGAGCGAATTCGCAGAAGTAATTGAGAAAAACTGAAACCCTCTCCCTCTCTCTCCCACTCCCCCCTTCCTCTCCCCCTTCCCGTCCCTCTGTCTCTCCCCCTCCCCCTCCTCCCTCTCCCCCTGCCCCTCCCTATCCCACTCCCTCTCCCTCACCCCCTTCCCCCTCCCTCTCTCCCCC
Source organism: Athrips mouffetella (assembly GCA_947532105.1). Lineage (NCBI taxonomy): Eukaryota > Metazoa > Arthropoda > Insecta > Lepidoptera > Gelechiidae > Athrips > Athrips mouffetella. Next base: position 1,693,687 of record OX383964.1, on the reverse strand, counting down.
CCTCTCGCCCTTCCTCTCCTTCTCCCTCTTCTTCTCCCTCTCTACGTCTCTACGTCTCTACCTCTCTACCTCCCCCTCCCTCTCCCTCACCCCCTCCCCCTCCCCCTCCCTCTCTCTCACCCCCTTCCCCTCCTTCTCGCTCTCTCTCTCTCTCTCTCCCTCTCCACCTCTCTACCTCTCTACGTCTCTACGTCTCTACCTCTCTACCTCTCTACCTCTCTACCTCTACCTCTTCCTCTACACCTACCTCTACCTCTCCCTGCCCCTATTCCTACCCCTAACGTCAATTTAACCGCTATCCCTAACATAGAATAGACACCCATATTTATTTTAAGACATTTCAAACCTATCGCACCCCAACCCCTTCCCCAGGGTATGATGGTATTTCACGTCCACCACGTTGGATTTCAAAATTGTTGTAGTTTTCGTAATCAGCGACCCGATAAACCATACAAACGATACCCATATTGGTTTTTAGACTTTTTCATCCCATTTCCCTTTTTTAGGGGTTTAATTTGGGGTGGAATTTCAATAACAGTGATGAACGTCGCATAGAATTACATCATTAATGCCTAAATAATAAATTATGTGGATTTTTCTTAAAAAATAAAGAATTTTCAACTTCATCCCCCTTTTTACCCTTAACGGTGTCGAATTTTCAAAATCCCTGAGACATGTAAATATAAATTTTTAGTCGTCAGCCTAAATACAAATTTTGAAGATCCTAACTTCAAAACTGACGGACTTTCGTACAAACTTTCATCCCATATTTTACCCCCTTAGGGGTGGAATTTTGTAAAACCCTTTCTTAGTGCACCCCTAGGCCTCATAAAAAACCTACATGCCAAATTTGGAATCTCTAGACCCAGCGGTTTGGGCTGTGCGTTGATATGTCAGTCAGTCAGTCAGTCAGTCACCTTCTTCTTTTTTTTTATATATATAGATAGAACGAAGCTTGGTCGCCCAGGTACTAAGGACTGAAATGTACAGTCAAGAGCACATCAAGCTTGACACATTGGACTTTGTACCGTTCTTATTTCAATAGACGTACGGAGTAGAGTCGTACTGCGAGTGTCAAGCTTGACTTGTCGTTGACTGTAGGTACAGTCAGGCAGACAGTGATAAAAATAGGGTGCATTTGATTTAATATACAGGGTGCAAGGGACGGTGTACCAAAAACTAAAAGGGCGTGCTCAGTCAACGAAACCGAACAACATTCCCAAAGAAAAAAACTTTTGGGAAATGGAAAATGTTTTTGACCTTTCCATACAAACTGTTCGATCAACTGTATGCAATTTGTATGGAGCGGTCAAATTTTTTTTATCATTTCCCAATAATGTTTCTTTGGGAAAGTTGTTCAGTTTCGCTGACTGAGCACGCCCTTTCAAATTTTGCTACACCGTGACCTTCTATCCTGTATTTGACATTTGTGGTTGCGATGTGGATTACATTTTCGTATACTATGGTCTCTGATTATATTCGCTACACTCTGGAATAAGGAAAAAACGATTCAATAAACTTTTATCGATATATTTATCTTTCTAAATATGGTCAGTTTTTACCGACTTTTGCCTGGTATCCAAAAATCCTGATAGATTTGTTATTATTTTTTTGCGAAAAAGATCTACGTACATCTTGTGCATTGCTACATTTTTGTGTAACAGTTTCTAATATCGTCATTTAGTTATTAATTTAAACGAAAAAGAACCCAAATATATCAAAACAGCTCGATGCCGCTTTGTTCTCACACGCGCAATTTGTCGTTTGTTAGAAAGGGACAGTTTCAAGACCAAAATACCGAGAAAGTAAGTCAAAGCCGTAGTATGACCAGAATGCTGAAGTCTAGATAATTAGGTAATTTTTAGACTTTTGATCAAAATATAGCACCTTACTCAGAACCGAACAATTTTCTCGCAGAGACATGGATTAAATTTCAATAAACGAGAGAAAAGACAATAAAAATAAATAAAAACTTCTTTATTGCTTCTTTATTCCTTTAGTCACTCTAAGGTTGACTGGTAGAGATCTCACCTAGGTATAAGTCCGCCTTTGCCTGTAATCTTTCAGACAATAGTCATTTTGTAATTTTCGTGCGATTAAGATTATACAACAATAACAACAATAGTGCGGTCAGTTAGCTGTTTCACGTAGACACGAATTACAATTTCACCAAATTTTTTCCAGGTACTAGTTAGGTACGGTCAACCGCTTGTCGGTAGAAACTTTTTCAACTCTATTACCACGCCAAAAGGTCCAAAAGTGTTCCTACTGATGTGCGGCTGTGTGTACATAGCTCTCAATTTTTGATAGGAGCCAATTCTTGTATTTTCAAAAAAAAACAGAAAATTCAATTCCTATCAAAATTGAGAGCTATGTACGGTCAACCGCGTGTCGGTAGAAACTTTTTCAACTCTATTACCACGCAATAAAGTCCAAAAGTGTTTCTACTGATGTGCGGCCGTGTGTACCTGACTAGTACCTGGAAAAAATTTGGTGCAATTTGGTAAATTTGGCGACATAAGAATATAAGGGGCCGGACTACAACGTACGTATCTGGCAAAAGGTACCAAGGTAGCCTCGAAGGTAGCTAATGCTCAGCATACAAGTATGGCTCGCGCTGGTTTTCAGACTGATGCAGGTCATCCCATACTAATTTCACTATTGACTACACAAGGTTTGCATGGAAATACCAAAAAAAATCTCGTTTTTTAACCCGTGTTTCTTGGGAAGGTTGTTCAGTTTCTTATGTTCATTTTATTTCAGTTTCGTGTTATGAGCTATTCTGAGTAATAAATTTGGCTAGTGGTTTACAAGAACCCAAATGCTGAAATGCTAAGCAGTTGTATTTCAAATTCCTCCAGAGATATTTAATATACTTTTCCGGCCCTCGATCAGCAAATATTCTGAAAGCCTTTGAACCTTTTAGATCTGCTGGTTTAATAAAATGACTAATGGATAATTCAATTTGCTGGTTTATCGAAAGACCTTTCGTTGGTCAGCTTTGACCAGATTTATTAAAAGCACATTATGGGTTCTCTATCAGTCAGCAGAACATTATTTCTAGCATACTTATAAGCATTATAATCATGATTTCGATCATCCAATACTTTAATAACTAACGCAATATCTTTGCACACCGGTAGATTTAGGTTCAGAACAATTTTTTCAATGTAGATTTAATACTTATTAACGGTCCATTGGTAATAGAGCGAGTCTACTATCGTTTCGGATCGTGCTATGGCTGCGCAAGAAACCACTACGTCATGGCCACGACAAGAGTCGGCTTTGTACAATGTTTTTCTTTTTCTCTACCTCTTTGTCATTGATTTAGTCATATAGGGTGTCATTCAGAGACGTGTCGCTAGCACAGGGCCAGCAAAACCCAGGTCTAAACTTGGTCTATCTCATTTCGTAGCACGGTAATAAGTTAGCACTACATTTATTCTTGGTCTATACCCGTAATAAGAAAAAGGTCATGTTGATTGACTGGTAATTATGACCTCTGACAGAACTAGACCAAGGTTAGACCTGGGTTTTGTCAGACCTGGGTAAAACCTGGTCGAACGACCTTCGCTCTATAATAGGCGCATCAACAATAAAATATCATCGGTTGAGCAAGCTATGCTACTCGCCAACAGATGGCGCTGAAGTTTTCTGTCTGAAACGCGGAATTTTTAAAAAAAGCTTACAAAACAGGCAAAACTTTTCCCATACATGAGACCTAGCTAGATCGATTTTTTACCCCCGAAAACCCCCATAGGGTAACTTTCATCGAAATCGTTAGAGCAGTTTTCGAGAAACCGATTACAAATACATAAATATATTTACAAATATAAATACAAATTTTGCTCATTTAACTGTATAGGATAAGCTGTTGCTTAGCGTTTGCTTTACACGTTCTTTAAATTTTCTCTCAATAGAGAATGGCGTTTCTTTAAAGTTCACCACTTCCATACAAATAAAAAGGAAAATCCCAACCGAAGCCGTCAGCAAAAACAAGCTTACAACAATCTGATAAAATCCGCGCTTATTACGTAACAGAGTACAATATTCCGCCATTATAAAAATGAACTGGGCCAGTAATGACGATCATTTGCACTGAGTACTCTATAAACAGAAATGGAGCGGCGGAAACGGATGCGAGGTCGGATGACTAAGAAAAGGAATTACTATGTAACAGAAAAATAAAAGAAAATGAAATAGATTTCTTTTTATATTCTTCATTCGAAGAATTAAAGCTTTTTAGGGTTCCGTAGTCAACAAGGAACCCTTATAGTTTCGCCATGTCCGTCTGTCTGTCTGTCCACGGCTTAGCTCAGAGACCCTTAGTACCAGAAAGCGGAAATTTGGTATGGATCTATATTTCATCCATGCTAACAAAGTGGTAAAATAAAATCTTGAACAAAAATAGTTATTTGTTATGCAAGGCAGCAAAAGGTTTATTTGGCGCGAGTGCCTCGTATTGAAACCTGAGCAAGCGAAGAATTCTACCGCTCAAGGTCAAAGAGTTTTCACGGACGAGTGGCCATGTATAGATAAAGAATACTAGACATTAAAAAGGAAATCACTATAATTAAATTATTATTATTTTTGGGACTGCTGTGCTTATGTTCGTGACTCTACCTATAAACTACTTGATAAATTTGCGGAACAAGGTTCATTTTCATTGGATTTCAATATGGAGACAGAGGATAGGCAGTGGCAGGCAAATCTATTTTGTATTGCGTTGATTTAAAGTCAAAGGGCGAGTCCATTAATCTGGGCAAGAGAACAAAAAAAGGCGATCGAATTTTAAATTTACTTTTCATTATCAGCCAGTACCTTACCCACCAGGCATTCACTATTCATAATACTATTTGTTTCTTTCCTATAGCTGCATCCCTCTTTCTCATCTTTAAAACGATAGTGCGTGCCTGGTTTTACAAGCGGCCAGTACTGCAGCATACTACAAAATAATAAGTACATCGCGTTCGAATTTCAAAAACCTTTTGCCCGCTAGGGGCCAAAAATCGCTTTTGGCCGCAGAATTTAACCGACAAAACAAATGTTTCCGAGCTTTGGAGGTGAAAATGATACTTAATATGATTTTTAGTATTGTTTCATCAAGTAATAATATTGTAATGGTATTTTATATTTAAAATTAATGACGAATGTGTGTCTCAATGAGCCTCTTATTCTTTTCTCATAGAGGGAGATGAAAAGTAGAGTGTATGACGCAGCTGCAAAAATATTTTTACCTTGGGCGACCTATTGAATCCCTCGCTACGTTCAGGATTCTACTCTAGAATCCCTCGCAATGCTCGGGATTCCACTCAAGAATCCTTCACTTCGCTCTGCATTCAAAATAGCGCCCTCGCCTTAAAAATATTATTTAACAGCCTTGTGATACAATCTACTATTTTATTATCAGCCAGTACCTTACCCACCACGCTCACATTATTCATACCACTATTTCTTTCTTTCCTATAGCTGCATCCCTCTCTGCTCATCTTACAAAATGATAATGCGTTGCTCGTTTTACTAGCGGCTAGTACTGCAGCATGAAGGTTTGCATACTACAAAAATGTAGGCCAAGTGCGAGTCGGGCTCGCGCCCTAAGGGTTCCGTACCTATCTACCATATGATATACTAAAAGCCTTTGCTCTTTGATTTTAAAAACTCCGCGACCATCCAACTTGACCCCTCTTTTATAGAAAAGTTCTTGAAACGGGAGCTCACCTTAATTGATTACTATTAGTTGTGAGAAAAATTGAAATATTTAATGATTTTAGACTTTTTCCTTTATTTGTACTGTGAGACCTAGCTTCTTGCCAAATTTCATAATTTTAGGTCAACGGGAAGTACCCTGTAGGTTTTGCTTTTTTGCATAAATGTATGGAGATGAGGACATAAAAAGCCGTATCTTTTGATTGCGTCATTGTATAAAATTGAAATTTTTAGATCTTGTGTGGTTTATGGACCTTAATATTCATTATCAATTTCAACCTGATACCTCTTCTCGTTCGTGAGAGGTCGGGTCTTGACAGACAGACAGACGGAAAACAAAGTGATCCTATAAGGGTTCCGTTTTTTATTTTGAGGTACGGAACCCTAAAAAGACGGGTTGGGCTCCGGGAGTGCCGGCAGAAGTGAACACTTGCATTTTTGAATATTATGCTTTTTGTAGGGGTCAATCGCGCCATTGCTCGCGTGCTTCTTTGATGTCACTGAATAAAAACCGAAACTAAAATTGTTATTCCAATACGGTTGACAGTTGACGCTTTTTCGATCTGACGCGACATCTGACGCGAGTTTAACATTTTTTACCCATCTAAAAAAGTGCCAAGCGCCGCTGAAGAAGTTTTCACTTCAATAATGAATTGAGTAGGTAATCGATTTTCAAAAAACTTTTGCCCGCTAGCGGCCTCAGAATTTAACCGACAAACCAAATATTTCCGAGCTTTGTAGGTGAAAAATCAAAGAGATTTGAACCTCGCTACGCTCGTTCTTAGCGAGGTTCAAATCTCTTTGTGAAAAATATATGTAGGTAGGTATTTATGAGGTTCGCGTGTTCAACTCGCTCTTGGCATGTTTTAACAGTTTCAGACAGTTTGACGTAAAAAATAAATATTAACAGCTGTATGTACAAACGTAGCCTTAGATCAGTAGTACAGTCATATTTATTTAGTTAGCTACAACTGAACTGACAGACTCCATTTGGTTTTGCGGGAAGTGGTCTGCGTAGAATTTTTGTGTAAGAAATTAATTACCATGGAACGATGTCATTATGAGCCAGTTAAAAGCAAAATTGCGAATTGCAGTGAACAGGAATCATGGAGGCCATTGTTAAGACAGGTTTGTATTTTCTTTTGTTCTTGATTCTGAATGGTAAACTGTAAAGTTTTGTATTTTATTTCACGTGTCATTTTTAAAATTTTATAAAACTAAACCTCTAAATAAATAATACCTTATTCACGTTTTCCGGATGACTCATCATTAAACTAGACCACAATAAACAGGGTGTCAATTTAAGGCTCAATTAAAATCCCGATCAATTGTGAGATTGTCCTAAAGAAGTGTTGCATTAATTAATAAATAAACTTTCAGTTTTCTCATTCTCAAGCGGTCCTAAGCGAAGGCGAAGCTAATCATAGAATAGTAAATCTCTATGGTAAATCCCATAGAAAGCAGAACTTTCACATTTTCCTGATTTTTAGGGTTCCGTACCTCAAAATAAAAAAACGGAACCCTTATAGGATCATTTTGTTGTCCGTCCGTCTGTCTGTCTGTCTGTCAAGACCCTTTTTCTCACGAACGAGAAGAGCTATCAAGTTGAAATTAATAACGAATATTAAAGTCCATAAACCACACAAGATCTGAAAATTTCAATTTTTTACAACGACGCAATCAAAAGGTATGGCTTTTTATGTCCTCATCTCCATACATTTATGCAAAAAAGCAAAACCAACAGGGTACTTCCCGTTGACCTAAAATTATGAAATTTGGCAAGAAGCTGGGTCTCACAGTACAAATAAAGGGAAAAGTCTAAAATCATTAAATATATCAATTTTTCTCACAACTTATAGTAACCAATTAAGGTGAGCTCCCGTTTCAAGAACTTTTCTATAAAGGAGGGGTCAAGTTGGATAGTCGCGGAGTTTTTGAACTCAAAGAGCATAAGCTTTTAGTATATCATATGGTAGATAGGTACGGAACCCTTAGGGCGCGAGTCCGACTCGCACTTGGCCGGTTTTTTTTTCCATACAAACATTGTCATTGGAATCGCAAATACGACAAAAAAGAAAGAGGCTCCGTTATGCTTCCCTGAGAAACTCGCAGTGGCCTATTTTTTTTAGATTTTAGTATCAAGTTGCATTTGGAACATCTATGCTATGAATGGGATATGTCTCGGAGCGCCGACAGTTATCATACCTCAGTTGCGAAGAGCAGCCAACTCTACTGAAGCAGTCAGCCCTGAAATGGCGACATGGATGTGTGAGTTATATCTATCGCATTAAAGCTGAGGCCAGGAACAGGGGGTCTAAACCAAGGAGCTAGTATACTAACTCCTTGGTCTGAACACCATGCCATTTGACGAAAGCGAACGTCATGAAACCTATAAAAACAGGGACTAAAATTATTACATAAAAACTATAGCACTTATAGTCCTTGAGCCCGTGACAAAATCACTTACCTGTCATGAGAACATCTTAAGATGTATGGCAACAGATCGGCAAAGTGGTGCTGAGCAAGAATCAGTTACATTTGGCATCCGAAATTTGCCGGAAGTCCGAGAATTTCTTCCACTTCCGGTCAAAATTTGGGGGTGCAAGTTACGTGTCATGAGAACACTCTGAAACCCTCGGCAACATGTAGTCCTTCATTGAAAGAGTAGAAAAATACAAGTCTGCCAGTTCCTAGTTTGCCGGAAGTACTTGGTAGACGGTCTCAAAGGATGGCCACCACCCAGTAAACAGATCTAAGTTTTTTACTATAAAATTAAATACGCGTTAATAATCGTGCAAGTCTGCTACAGCTATGGTTTTTTAGTTTCACTAGTCATCGTGACTCCAAGGGTCTGATGATGACCAGCTATCAAGCAACTGGATCTGAGGGCCAACTACACCCAAAAGCTCCAGATTTTAACTAAAATGCATTGTAGGTGGCTGCCGTTCCTAGACTTGCTGGCTCGAGAGTCTGATGATGACTAGCTGTCAAGCAACTGGATCTAAGGACCAACTACACCCAAGAGCTCCAGATTTCAACTCAAATGCTTTGTAGGTGGCTGCCGTTCCTGGACCTGCTGGCTCGAGGGTCTGATGATGACCAGCTATCAAAAAAGATTAATTTTTATTGACAATTAGGCATCATAAGCAAGCTTAGCTTACCTTCATATGCCCAGCCATTGGAATCGAACGGTCAAAATTTTCTAAACCTTAATAGGGCTCATCATCAAATCATCCCCTTTTTCACCCTCTTGAAGGGTGGTTTTTCAGAAATGCTTAAACACATGTTTCTTTATTTTCTACAAAAAGCTTAAAGTCAAATTTGTGTGAATCTTACTCAAGAAACAAAGGACTTTCATACAAACTTTCATCCCTTATTTCACCCCCTTAGGGGATGAATTTTGAAGAATTCTAAAACATACTTTTTTATTCTTTACGAAGAGCTCAGACCCAAATTTCTATAATTCTACCATAAAAAACCGGCCAAGTGCGAGTCGGACTCGCGCCCTTAGGGTTCCATACCTATCTACCATATGATATACTAAAAGCTTTTGCTCTTTGATTTTAAAAACTCCTCGACCATCCAACTTGACCCCTTCTTAATTGTACTTTTATATGGCAAATAAATATCTTTTTATCTTTTATCTTCTTTTATAGAAAAGTTCTTGAAACGGGAGCTCACCTTAATTGGTTACTATTAGTTGTGAGAAAAATTGAAATATTTTATGATTTTAGACTTTTCCCTTTATTTTTACTGTGAGACCTAGCTTTTTGCCAAATTTCATAATTTTAGGTCAACGGGAAGTACCCTGTAGGTTTTACTTTTTTGCATAAATGTATGGAGATGAGGACATAAAAAGCCATATCTTTTGATTGCGTCGTTGTGAAAAATTTAAGTTTTCAGATCTTGTGGGGTTTATGGACCTTGATATTTGTTATCAATTTCAACCTGATACCTCTTCTTGTTCGTGAGAAAAAGGGTCTTGACAGACAGACGGACAACAAAGTGTTCCTATAAGGGTTCCATTTTTTATTTTGAGGTACGGAACCCTAAAAATGAAAGACTTATAGATCAACATACGAAAAAAAATCATCCCCTATTTCACCCCCTTCAAGGGTGATTTAAAAAAAATGCTTAAACACTTATTTCTTTATTTTTTACCAAAAGCTTAAATTCAAATTTGTGTGAATCTAGCTCAAGAAACAAAGGACTTTCATACAAACTTTCATCCCTTATTTCACCCCTTTGGAAGACGAATTTTCCAAAATCCTTTCTTAGTGGGTGGTTTTGAAGTGCAAAAAACCTGTGTAAAAAAATTCAGATCTGTAGCTGTAGCGGTTACGGCTCGGCGTTGATGAATCAGTCAGTCAGCACAAGCAATTTTATATATTTAGATTTACTAGTTTTAGTTATAATTAAGTTCACAATTTAACTGAGTAGTCCTCAAAATCGAATAGAGCCATTTTCTTGGATGCTGGTCAGTATCAGACCCTCGAGCCAGCAGGTCCAGGAACGGCAGTCACCTAAAAAGCATTTGAGTCGAAATCTGGAGCTCTTGGGTGTAGGTCGTCCTAAGATCCAGTTGCTTGACAACTGGTCATCATCAGATTCTCGAGCCAGCAAGTCTAGGAATGGCAGCCACCTACAATGCATTTTAGTCCAAATCTGGAGCTTTTGGGTGTAGTTGGCCCTCAGATCCTGTTGCTTGATAGCTGGTCATCATCAGACCCTTGAGCCAGCAGGTCCAGGAACGGCAGCCACCTACAAAGTATTTGAGTTGAAATCTGGAGCTCTTGGGTGTAGTTGGCCCTCAGATCCAGTTGCTTGACAGCTGGTCATCATCAGACCCTTGGAGTTACGATGACTAGTGAAACTAAAAAACCATAGCCGTAGCAGACTTGCACGATTATTAATGCATATTTAATTTTATAGTAAAAAACTTGGTATATTCCACTTTGATCACCTGGGTGATATGACCCAGGTGATCAAAGTGGAATATTCTTGTTTCCTAAAATCACCTGCCGCCAGATCACCTGGGTGATCAAATTCCACATGTTTTAATTATTATTTTTTGTTGCCTAAAATCACCTGGTCCAAAATTTTTTAAACCATCATTAATAGAAAATTTTAATAACGTTCGACTATCTTATTAGGTGTGTTCCAAGTTCAAGTTGTTTATTGCAAATGTACAAATGTAAAAAAAATTATGGTTCTTATACATATTTTCATGACGTTGGATGTGAGGATATAATGAGTCGTAACTCTGCCCTTTCCAACAAGAAGGAGCCCAAACTTGGTATGTTTTGAACATATTGAAAAAAATCGGCCAAGTGCGAGCCAGACTAGCGCACCGAGGGCTCCGTACCACCACATAATATTAATTGTATAAGGTAGTTGAAATTTCAGTTACTTACTGTGCTGGATTTATTGAGTCCGATTCATACATAACCAGTTTTTATTAATTGTCGTTATTTTTTTTTTATATTGTCTTTTATATCGTTTTTTATATTGTGTTTTTTTATATTATCTTGACCTCGATCAAGTCTTGAAGAAAGAGATGTGGTCGAAGATGGAACGAGCAAGCCCAGAAGAAGCCTATTCACTCGCGACTTGAATAGATTCGGGTTATATGAACTCGGGAACAGACGCAGGCAGAGAATTCCACTCTTTAATCGTGCGCATTATAAAAGATGTTTCAAAGCGCTTTGTGCGAATGAGCGGAATATCAACCAAGTATGGGTGATATCCTGCGGTGCGTCTGGGCTCCCGATGGTAGAAGGGAGATGGAGAAAAGCAAATAAAAAAACTATACAAAGAACGTTTTATAATAAACTGCCAATTGGAGTTAATTGATGGGCAAATTTCAGTAGGTATTTTTTTTGGATAAGTTACATACATACATACATAATATCACGCCTCTTTCCCGTCGGGGTAGGCAGAGACCACAGTCCTCCACCTGCTACGATCTTGACATACTTCCCTTGCTTCCTGTACTTTCATCAATCCTTTCATACATGCTCATCGGTTTAGTGTACTTTTAACCTGGCCTTTATTCAGAACGTCCTGAATTTGGTCCTGGTACGTTCGCCTAGGCCTTCCCCTTCCAACGTTTCCATTCTGTCTCGCCTGGTAGATCTCTTTCGTCAATCTTCGTTCATTCATCCTCTCTACATGACCGAACCATCTCAGCATCCCTTTCTCGATTTTGGTCACTACGTCTTCTTTTACGCCACACCGTTCTCTTATCACACTATTTCTAATCCTGTCACTCAATTTAACACCAATCATACTCCTTAGCGCTCTCATTTCCACTGCATTAATTCTACTTTCATGCTTCTTCTGCCATACCCAGCTTTATATATTCCAATTTCAATTTCAAGTTTATGGGTCTATGGGTAGTTAAAAAAATGTCTAAACAAATTTATGTTAAAAAACCTCTTTTTGCCACTAAAAAATTATGATTGATTCGTTTTTGGAATCATTGGAGACCCCCACGTGACGTTTTTAGTACAAGTTACACCAGGTGATTTTAGGATACAAAAAAAAAATAACTACACCATGTGGAATTTTATCACCCAGGTGATCCGGCGGCAGGTGATTTTAGGACACAAAATGATCACCTGGGTGATATCACCTGGGTGATCAAAGTGGAATATACCAAAAACTTAGATCTGTTTACTGGGTGGTGGCCATCTGGAGCTCTTGGGTGTAGTTGGTCCTTAGATCCAGTTGCTTGACAGCTAGTCATCATCAGACTCTCGAGCCAGCAAGTCTAGGAACGGCAGCCACCTACAATGCATTTTAGTTAAAATCTGGAGCTTTTGGGTGTAGTTGGCCCTCAGATCCAGTTGCTTGATAGCTGGTCATCATCAGACCCTTGGAGTCACGATGACTAGTGAAACTAAAAAACCATAGCTGTAGCAGACTTGCACGATTATTAACGCGTATTTAATTTTATAGTAAAAAACTTAGATCTGTTTACTGGGTGGTGGCCATCCTTTGAGACCGTCTACCAAGTACTTCCGGCAAACTAGGAACTGGCAGACTTGTATTTTTCTACTCTTTCAATGAAGGACTACATGTTGCCGAGGGTTTCAGAGTGTTCTCATGACACGTAACTTGCACCCCCAAATTTTGACCGGAAGTGGAAGAAATTCTCGGACTTCCGGCAAATTTCGGATGCCAAATGTAACTGATTCTTGCTCAGCACCACTTTGCCGATCTGTTGCCATACATCTTAAGATGTTCTCATGACAGGTAAGTGATTTTGTCACGGGCTCAAGGACTATTATCTAGTAGTCGCTGCATGAAATGTATAGGATGACAGTTGACATATTATGTCATCCCATAAATTCGCTTTTGTAATTCTTTGTGTCTAAATTTGAGGTCCAATGAAAATTGTAGCACATCAGACATTCGATATTTAAATAGTTCTCAGCACAGAATAAAAAACACTTTTGTATTCCGTGGTTCTCAGGTTGGATCTCGTAGCGAACCGTGAACTCAAACTTGATTGAATAACGCGTTTTTGTTTAAGGCAAATAGTTTGCGGCTGAATGTCAGCTAGCAGACTACCAGTAGGCGTAATATCACCTTCTAAAACATACTCACAAGAGCTCGTAGTGTCAAAGTACGTGAAGTAATCGTTTCAAGTTTGGCCAGCCGGTCAGATATGCTTTGTCGCATCGTAGATTTTTAAAACAAGCAATATGCTAACTCAATAAATACCGGACAGGGGGGTGACCATAGAAATTTGAATAACATTACCAAAAACAAAAGTATTTCCGTAAACCTCGTTATTCATAATCTAAGGTAAACCTTAAGGCTTACCTAACGAAACATTAAAGACAGATGTCAGTAAAATCCTTAAAACTACCACCACCCCCCAGAAGCGCCACATCAGGCGGTTGCCAGTTTGCGAACCCCCTCGTACAACTTCCTTCACTAGAAACAAAACTTCGAAATAAAAACAATGATTTTTAGAATTGCATGCGTTGCTTAAGTGAAGCAAATAAGTAAATATCTGATGTAAAAATATGAGCAATAATAAAAAAACCGGTCAAGTGCGAGTCGGACTCGCGCGCCGAGGGTTCCGATATACCTATAGTATTTTTGGAAGCAATAAAGTCCATTTTCAGGACCGCAAAACTAAATTTGTTTGTAAAGGTTTTTTGCAGATTTCTGAAAAACTGTGCAACTTAGAAAGATCGTTTTATTTTTGCTGTAAAGTTTATATAAACTTCTGTCAACTGTAATTAATTCAGATTTTTCCTTACTCAAACTTCGGAGATAAGGGGGGGGGAATGGTATTTTTCTTGACATTTTTCATCATAACTTTAAAACTAAGAAATTTAAAAAAATACAAAAATATATTTTAAAATGTACAAGTAAAGCCCTTTCATATGATACCCCACTCGACCTAGTAGCGACAATTTGAAATTTGGCCCCCCCTATTTTGGCCCCCTTTATATTAATAATCATACTTTTTTCAAAATTTTTTCTTGTGCAATTAAGTTGGGCAACTATATTCTAAAACTATTCCAAATTTCAGGTTGATAGCATAAGTGGTTGCTGAGATATAGAGGTGTGACAGACAGACGGACAGACAGAGCGGCACCATAAGGGTTCCTTTTTTTTACCATTTTGGTATCGGAACCCTAAAAATAACTCTTAGTTTTACTTATAAGGTAGTTAACATTTTCAATATATTTTTCAGCATCTATCCATGGTTACGCTGCTTTGCCTTGGTTCTTCTTGCCGTTTCTCTCTGAAAGGATTGGTAGAAAATACCCGTTTTTCATCGTGAGCATAATTAGTTTATGCAGCTTCATCGCACTCTATTGCAGCAACACACCCAAACAAATTCTTATAGCCGAAATATTTCAGTCCCCAATATTTACCTGTGTAAACACTGTCTCTATTTTCGTCATATCAGAGTTCAGCTCACCAAAATATAGAGGAATGTTTTTAACTTTGAAATCAGCTAGTTTGAATTGGGGAATATGGGTAGCAAATGCTCTGGGTACATTCTTTCACTGGAAAACTATTGCTATAGCAGGAATACTATGCTCTCTCTACAATATATTAGTATGTTTAGTTTGGTGTGAATCTCCTTCGTGGTTAGCTTCGAGGCATCGTTATGAAGATTGTGCAAGAGCACATAAATGGATAAAGGGTGAAGACCCAGATTCTATGAAAGAACTTGATAATCTTATAAAATCTTGTAAAAAGCACCGAGAGAAGCAAAATGAACAATCAAATCTCAACTTTTTTACAAAATGTTTTATAACTATATTGGATAAGGCATTTTACAAGTCTATATTGATAAGCGTGGCATGTTTGTTCTGGTACCATGTTACTGGCAAGATGATCTGCTCTGTTTACGCCATCGATATTTTAAAAAAAATTACAGGAGTGGAATCCAAAGCTTATACAGGCATGCTTCTGCTAGATGCAGTTAATGTAACAGGGATGTATGTTGGTTGTTTCTTATCAAAACACTTAAAAAGGAGAACGCTCCTATTCACAGGATCATTAGGAGGTACTTCATTTCTCTTTATTCTATCGCTTTATTTATATTTAGTTAAACTGAACATCCTATCTGAAAACATATATGTATCCTTCACATTACTAATGACTTTCTTCTTGTTTATAAGTATAGGTCCTGTAATTTTATTAACTTCAATTTATGGTGAACTGGTGCCATTAAGATATCGAACCGTAGGAATGTTTATAGCTGGAATATTCTGTCTTACACTTCTAGCCTTTTCATTACAAACTGCTCCTCTTGTTTTTAAAACATTCGATTTGCATGGTGGTTTCTTGTTATATGGAATTTGTTCCTTAGTTTTAGCAGGTATATTGAGTAAATACTTGCCTGAAACAAAAGACAAAACTTTGCAAGAAATTGAAGATATTCTCGCTGGAAATGTTAGAAAAGATGTATCGCCGGAAACCGAGTTGATAATTATTAATACAAAACAATAGACGAGTGCATCACGATGGTGGATGGGATTCTATAAATAATAAGTGCCGAACAAAATACCGAATACTACAATCAGACAATCACGAGCAGAGGTATGTTCCTTTGTAAGAACATATTGCGAATTACTTGAATAAGCTTTTTATTTTGTATATATACATTGCATTTTACCTAAAAAAAATCATTCAGATAGTTTCGGGCGAAATGTACCCTAGTGACCTTTTGTAAGGTACAACTGGCCCGAACACGAATTTGCTTTAGGGCGAATCTGGCCCTAGCAATTTTTCAAAAGGTACATCTCGCCCATGGGCGAGTTTTTGAGGGGGCGAGATGTACCCTAAGACAAATTTTTAACTCAACTTAATTTTTAAGAACTCTTGCGTTTGTACAAATGCAAAAACACTTGTCGACAGAAATAAGTTTTTCTATGTTCTTGATCGAAAGAACAATTTATTTTTATTTTATTTAAAAAATGTTAAAAGTATAAATAAATTATTGAAAAAAATATATTTAAAGGCTTTTGTTCTTAGTTTTAACATGTCTGCGGCAAAGCCTAAAATGAGAGTTATGTGTGTGACCTGTATCAGCAGGTCAGTAGAAACACTTTTAGACCTTATGGCGTGGTAATAGAGTTGAAATAGTTTTTACCGACGAGCGGTTGACCGTACGTATGTCCGTTCCTATGTCAGCTCATAACTTCTTATTAACGTCTCAAACGATTTTGGTAAATGATATGTTATTAGATTCGTCTTGATGACGCAAATACGTTAGTATTATAATAATCTAAGGTGTATACAAAAACAAATATGAAAAATCTAAATGGCAGGTTGAAAAACAAAATCTTCCTAAGGTTTTAAGAAGCGATCACAAAAATATGTTCAACGTTATATGTTTAAGAATAATTTGACGTAAGAAATCTGAAAACTAAAAAGCCGAAATAAAAAAAAAACTTAACAAAAACCCCGACTGTGTAACTGAAAAGAGAAAAACAAGCTAAGATCCTAGGATCAAAACGAATTTCCGACCCCACCTGCAATCTATATATATAAAATAAGAAGGTGACTGAATGACTGACTGACTGACTAACTGACTGACTGACTGACATATCAACGCTCAGCCCAAACCGCTGGGTTTAGAGATTCCAAATTTGGCATGTAGATTCCTCATGAGGCCTAGGGGTGCACTAAGAAACGGTTTTACAAAATTCCACCCCTAAGGGGGTAAAATGTTTTGAAGTTAGGATCTTCAAAATTTGTATTTAGGCTGACGACTAAAAATTAATATTCACATGTCTCAGGGTTTTTGAAAATTCGATACCCTTAAGGGTGAAAAGGGGATGAATTGAAAATTCTTTATTTTTAAAGTAAAATCCACATAATTTATTATTTAGGCATTAATGATGTAATTCTATGCAACGTTCATCACTGTTATTGAAATTCCACCCCAAATTCAACCCCTAAAAAAGCGAAATGGGGTGAAAAAGTCTAAAAACCAATATGGGTATCGTTTGTATGGTTAATCGGGTCGCTGATTACGAAAACTACAATGATTATAAAATCCAACGTGGTGGACGTAAAATACCATCAATCCCTTGGGATGGGGTTGGGGTGTGATAGGGTTGAAATGTGAATATGGGTGTCGTTTGTATGGTTTATCGGGTCGCTGATTACGAAAACTACAACAATTTTGAAATCCAACGTGGTGGACGTGAAATACCATCATCTCCCTGGGGATGGAGTTGGGGTGCGATAGGTAAGAAATGTCTAAAAATCAATATGGGTGTCGTTTGTATGGTTTATCGGGTCGCTGATTACGAAAGCCACAACAACTTTGAAATCGAACGTGGTGGACGTTAAATACTATCATCCCCTGGGGATGGGGTTGGGGTGCGATAGGTGTGAAATTTCTAAAAATAAATATGGGTGTCGTTTCTATGTTAGGGATAGCGGTTAAATTGGCGTTAGGGGTAGGGATAGGGGCAGGGGTAGGGAGAGGTAGAGGTAGAGAGGTAGAGGTAGAGAGGTAGAGGTAGGGGTAGAGAGGTAGAGGTAGAGGTGGACAGGTAGAGAGGAAGAGAGGTACAGAGGTAGAGAGGTAGAGAGATAGAGAGGTAGAGACGTAGAGACGTAGAGAGGTAGAGAGTTAGAGAGGTAGAGAGGTAGAGGTACAGGTAGAGGGAGAGGGAGAAGGAGAAGGAGGGGAAGGGGGAGAGGGAGGGAGTGAGGGAGGGGGACAGGGAGGAGGGGGAGGGGGAGAGGAAGGGGGAGAGGGAGGCAGAGGGAGAGGGTTTTAGTTTTTCTCAAGTACTTCTGCGAATTGGCTGTGTTTTGAAATCTATATATATAAAAGAAGAAGGTGACTGACTGACTGACTGACTGACTGACTGACTGACTGACATATCAACGCACAGCCCAAACCACAGGGTCTAGAGATTCCAAATTTGGCATGTAGGTTCCTTATGAGGCCTAGGGGTGCACTAAGAAAGGGTTTTACAAAATTCCACCCCTAAGTGGGTAAAATAGGGGATGAAAGTTTGTATGAAAGTCCGTCAGTTTTGAAGTTAGGATCTCCAAAATTTGTATTTAGGCTGACAACTACAAATTTACGTGTCTCAGGGTTTTTGAAAATTCGACACCCTTAAGGGTGAAAAGGGGGATGAAGTTGAAAATTCTTTATTTTTAAAGTAAAATCCACATTATTTATTATTTAGGCATTAATGATGTAATTCTATGCAACGTTCATCACTGTTATTGAAATTCCACCCCAAATTCAACCCCAAAAAAAGGGGTAAATGGGGTGAAAAAGTCTAATAACCAATATGGGTATCGTTTGTATGGTTTATCGGGTCGCTGATTACGAAAACTACAACAATTTTAAAATTAAACGTGGTGGACGTGAAATACTATTATCCCCCTGGGGATGGAGTTGGGGTGCGATAGGTTTGAAATGTCTAAAAATCAATATGGGTGTCGTTTGTAAGGTTTTTCGGGTCGCTGATTACGAAAACTACAACAATTTTAAAATCCAACGTGGTGGACGTGAAATACCATCATCCCCCTGGGGATGGAGTTGGGGCGCGATAGGTTTGAAATGTCTAAAAATCAATATGGGTGTCGTTTGTATGGTTTATCGGGTCGCTGATTACGAAAACTACAACAATTTTGAAATCCAACGTGGTGGACGTGAAATACCATCATCCCCCTGGGGATGGAGTTGGGGCGCGATAGGTTTGAAATGTCTAAAAATCAATATGGGTGTCGTTTGTATGGTTTTTCGGGTCGCTGATTACGAAAGCTACAACAACTTTGAAATCCAACGTGGTGGACGTGAAATACCATCGTCCCCTGGGGATGGGGTTGGGGTGCGATAGGTTTGAAATGTCTAAAAATAAATATGGATGTCATTTCTATGTGAGGGATAGCGGTGCAGGTACAGGTAGAGGTAGAGGGAGAGGGAGAAGGAGGGGAAGTGGGAGAGGGAGGGAGTGAGGGAGGGGGAGGGGGTGATGAAAAGGGAGAGGGAGGGGCAGGGGGAGAGGGAAGAGGGGGAGGGGGAGAGACAGGGGGAGGGGGAGAAACAGGGGGAGGGGGGGGGAGAGACAGAGGGAGGGGGAGAGGTAGGGGGGAGAGGGAGAGAGAGGGAGAGGGTTTTAGTTTTTCTCAATTACTTCTGCGAATAGGCTCTGTTTTGAAATATTACATAAAGTTGTCTCTCATCTCTCTCTTTACATTTGTTAGGATACTGCTGCTAAGTTCCTCTGTTCTGAGTAATATATGAGTAACGTCTGTATATTATATAAAATTCAGCTGGATCTTGAAATATACTCATTGATTTGCGCAGGGTTAGTCCTGTTTTTCCTTAGTTTAAAATTACCCCGAAATGACGGGAAAATATCTCATTGCTTCGGAAAACCGGTAACAACATAAATATGAAATCCACGCGAGCGAAGCCGCGGGCAACAGCTAGTATTACATAAAGGTGTCTCTCATCTCTCTCTTTACATTTGTTAGGATACTGCTGCTAAGTTCCTCTGTTCTGAGTAATTTATGAGTAACGTCAGTATATTATACAAAATTCAGCTGGATCTTGAATTATACTCATTGATTTGCGCAGGGTTAGTCCTGTTTTTTCTTAGTTTAAAATTATCCCGAAATGAAGGGAAAATATCTCATTGCTTCGGAAAACCGGTTACAACATAAATACGAATTCCACGCGAGCGAAGCCGCTGGCAACAGCTAGTATTTTATAAAATTTAAGTTAACCAAATCTATACTCTAGGATCCTAGCTTGTTTTCTTCTTTTCAGTTAAGCAGTCGGGTTTTTCGTTTTGTAATAATTGTATACTCCTATAAGCAATAGTTTTTGAGCCCCGTTACTCAGTTCCCATGTTTCTTAAAGAAAGTCGTTCAGATTTATATTCATTCTGAGTAAAATAACCTACTTACTTACTCCCATGGCGCAACGACCCAAAATGGCCTCCGAAACGAGAATCCGCCAATGGTCCCGGTCTTGTGCGGTGGTTCGCCAGCCGCCTGCCTGGAGCTCGCGCAGGTCCGAGCTCACTACTTCGATCCACCGATATCTTGGGCGGCCAACCGGACGTCGACCTGTCGGTTGATCTTCGAAAGCTTTCTTGACGTGGCGGTACTCCCCGATTCATACATATAACATACTAGCTAAAATTTTAACAGTTTTCAATATATTTGCTCTAAAAATTTACTTACAAGAACGTAAACGTTGCCCGTAAGTAGGTAAGTCTAAAGCCGCCGTCCTATTCGATGTCACTGTCACGAAAATAACAGCATCAGATTAATTGTAAGATTAAAGTAAACTAATTCTAATTCAACCTAACCTAATTGCAACTAAATTAAAACTACCGACAGTGTTTGTTTTTTTTTTTATGTTACAAGTCAGCAAACGAGCTGGGCCACCTGGTGGTAAGTGGCCACCAACGCCCATAGCACTCACTGTCTTATTAATGGCATATTTTGACACTGATAAGGCAGCAAAGCGCGTTGCTCTCTTTGAAACCTAAGATGGTATATCTCATGTGCCGGTAATTTAACGGCAGAATAAAGCAAGGGGATGGTACTTCCCCAGACGGACTTCCCACAAAGGCCCTACCCATACTTACCCCTTGTGAATGCTGTGTTCACCATTTGAGAACGAACAAAGATAATTTACTCAGGTTTTGTCAGTATTCTATTTATAGGTGTAACATTCGATTTGTGAACTTAAAAAAAAACTTTAAGAGACATCTCAGAGTGCGGCCCTTCACAACTCTTTGAACTAATCAAAACTGAAAGAAAACTTAGGTTTTAATTTGGCTTCAGCCAGGTCTACCGATATTTTAATAAAGTACCTGCAACCACGGCAGTTTAAAGAACCCTAAATCGACGAGCATGTATGAAAGGGTTGTTAACGATGCACTACTACGAGTAAAAAATGGGTTGATGAAAGTAGCCTCCTGGACCCCAGGTATCATCTATGATACCTATGGCAAACAGTTCCTATTGTGTGATTGTAAGGTTCATTATGCAACTGTCCTGCCAGTTCGGCTGGGTCTCAGGAGGGTAGAGAAAACTTGAGGGAAGTATGTCAAGATCGTAGTAGATGGAGGGTTGTGGTCTCTGCTTACCCCGACGGAAAAGAGGTGTGTTATGCATGTAGGTATGTACCTGCAGCCATAGAACGAAAACTATACTATTAAACGAGCAATATTTGTATATATATTTGTAATCGGTTTCTCGAAAACAGCTGTAATCATTTCGATGAAATTTACCATACGGCGGTTTTCGGGGGCGGAAAATCGATCTAGCTAGGTCTCATGTCTAGAAAAGTTCAGTTTCCCCGTGTTTTAAGCATTTTTTTTAATACCGCATTTTGGACAGAAACCTACAGAGCCATCTGTTGGCGGGTAGCATAGATGTTGAGGCGGAGCGAAGCTAGGTCGCCCTGGTACTTCTTATAATAATGAAAACCGTCATTACTTATACGTTAGCCGACCTAA
This sequence comes from Athrips mouffetella, assembly GCA_947532105.1. NCBI lineage: Eukaryota > Metazoa > Arthropoda > Insecta > Lepidoptera > Gelechiidae > Athrips > Athrips mouffetella. The sequence goes on along the minus strand of OX383964.1, from coordinate 1,671,989 downwards.
AGTCTCTTGATTAAGCTAATCCCCTTTTTGTCTCTCATCGTCTCCTCGGTGTAATGTCACAAAATAATGACGGTACAGAAAGTCCACCAATAATAAAATGAATGTAACCACGGCAGCTCGTAGAAACAAAGCTAGTATAAGCTGAACCAGCGCTACGCTACAAACGCCCGATAGCAAAGACCTGCTCAAGGTCAAAGTGTTTCTACCGACGTGAACCTGTATGTACTCGAATCTGACGACAATAATTTTATTAGAAGACGCGTCACGTGTGCTGCGTAAAGTTTGCAGTTTCAACTATCGTAGAAAAGTTATGCCTAATATCAAAACATAGTTATTTTGCTTTGAAGACAAACACTCGCGCCAAATAAAACTTTTTTGGCGGAGAGCGCGCAGTCGGCAACCCTACCTCATCGGGTACCAAACAGCGACCTATCTAGGCTGCCGCACAATGAAATGGTCGGTCTAAAAAAACAGGGTTGCCTGGGCGCAACCTGGCACGTTTTGTACAGTCAACTAAAAACAGTTTTTTTTTGGACTGACCATTTCATTGTGCTGCAGTCTACATAGGTCGCTATTTGGTAGTCTCGACGAGGTAGGGTTGCCAACTGCGCGCTCTTAGTGTATTTGCAGCCTTGCATAAATCTGCTGCACAAAGTGCCGCACGCCGCCGCATTTGTCGCTCTATTCTTTGCGCGTAGCATTTTCGATTTTAACCTTCTGGTTCGGCTAAGACTAGGACTGAAGATATGAATTTCAGCCAGAGCTCAGTGTTATCAACTGGTAACACAATATTTTGAAACTTCGAAGTTATATAGGGTGACTTTTAATTAGTTCTTGATATAAAAAGGTATGCATGTACTCATGATACTGAACAACTTTCCCCAAGGAACATAGGTCGCAATACGAAAATCAAGTTTTGGCCTCCCATAGAGACAGCATCAGCTGATAGCGCATTTTGTATGGGAGGTCAAATTTGGTTTTTCGTATTTCGACCTATGTTCCTTGGGAAAAGTTGTTCAGTATCATGAGTACATGCATATCTTTTGCTATCAAGAACTAATTAAAAGTCAGCCTATATACAAGGTGTAACAGACAGGGTACCTATATCAATCAACCCTGAAGGATGTGATTCGGCCTATGAAACTGAACAACTTTCCTGGAACATAGGTTGAAATACGAAAAAAAAAATTAACTTGCATACAAATTGCGCTATCAGTTGAATCAGTTTCTATGGGAGGTCAAAATCTTCTTTCGTATTTAGACCAATGTTCCTTAGGGAAATTTGTTCAGTTTAATGGGCAGATTCACATTCCTCAAGGTTGGTATACCCTTTGTTGAAAACGTCTACCGTTTTATTAAATTTAGTTTAGTTCGTATGTGTATGAAAGTTTGTCTTTCGATTTTTATCAGGCGCTTCACTTAGCTATAAGCATTTTTTGTATCCCCCCTCTCCTCCGAGCTTCTTGCTCCTGGCTCTCAAGCCGAATTACACGTTTTTTACTACTCTGATTTAATCTTTAATTTATAAAATTCCTGAGTATTCAAGTCTTCGCAACATGGCCTTACGAGCCTGATACAGATGAAGAATCAGCGAAAATAATAAGAAGAAACAAATACAAAGGATTTAATAGCTGTGACTGTGGCGGGTGTGAAGGTCAACAAAAGGTCGACATCAAGATCAGGTCAAAAGTGATAAAAATCTAAGGACTTTTAAGTGCTAATTATCATATCTTCCTTTAATTATCACCCGGCACTCACGTTCAGGTAGTATTTAAGTGTAATAGCTTCAATTACTAAGGTTAGTACCAGTGTTACCTATCTCTTTGTTACCAAACCTATTTAGTGATTTTCAGACTTGAGTTTTAATAATTTAGTTATTGTATTACTTCCTAAAGTATCATTAGCTGGTCAAGCTTCCTACTAAATATTTATTTTACTCAAATCTGCTTAATTTTTGTTCACTTACCTAGATTTAGGTCTTACATAGGTATTGGTGCCTAGGTAGCACATTGATGGTTAAGTATCTAACTTTACTTAATAAAAAGGAGTATTTATTCATTGTGTATGTGGTCACATTATAGTTTTGTTAAAATTCAGTTAATTTGATAAATTAAATGCAATTTTTGTCAAAAATATACAATCTAGGATTTTAGTCTAATTTGTCTGTAACATTAACTTCAATTCTTTATTGTATTAAATTCCAGGTTGCTTGACACCTTCCAAAATGACTGAAAGTGAGGAGAAAGAGCTTATTCGCAAGAGAGGAAACCTTAAGGGGCAGCTTACCATTTTCATTAAATATTTAGATGAGTTAAATATTTCGTCACTGTCTGTAATTGAGGTAAGGGAATTGCAATTGAGATTGGTTAAAATTGAGGCAATATTTCAACAATTTGATGATATTCAAATGCAATTAGAGTGCATTGTAGCCGATCCTGATAGTCAGCTTCTAGAACGAACTGATATAGAAAACCGTTTTTATCGTGCAATTTCTAGATCTCAGGATATAATAGATAATTACACGAAATCTGATCGTGAAGGCTCGGACTCAGGTGCTAGTGACAGAAATGATAGATTTTTTAGGCGAAAAAGCGTTCGAATGCCTCCAATTGAGTTGCCAAAGTTTAGCGGTGCCTATGAAAATTGGCTCGAATTTAGGGACACTTTCACCAGCCTTGTTCACGGCAACAATGGTTATGATGAGATAAGTAAGTTCCATTATTTACGTTCCTCGCTGGAAGGGTCTGCTGCTGAGGTCATAAAAAAAGTCGAATTCTGCGCGACTAACTATTCCACGGCATGGAATATTTTGTGTGAAAGATACAATAATAATCGGTTGCTCACTCAAAATCACGTAGCTTCGTTATTTAATATTTCCCAAATCACTAAGGAAAGTTCGTCAGCACTTAAGGGAATGATTGACCAATATAATAAAAATCTCCGTGCCCTAGCGGCTTTGGGTGAACCCACACAATACTGGGACACACTACTGATTTATTTCGCCACTCAAAAAATTGACCAATCCACTTTTAGCAAATGGGAGGAGTTTAAAAGCACTTTAGACAAACAAAAACCGATTACATTTGACACGTTCATCACATTTTTGAGACAACGCGCCGATTTCCTTGAGACTTTAGAGTTATCATTACAAAATCAATCACCTTCGGGCAGCAGTCATGATAATAAATCATCGACAAAATCTAAAAATAGAACTTTTACTTCGAACTCTAAAAATAGCTCGAAGACTGATATAAAATCATGCCCTAATTGTCATTGCAATCATACACTGAATAACTGTCCACAGTTTCTTGCATTAACTAATGAAGCGCGACTTCAATTAATGCCTAATTTCAAGGTTTGTTTTAATTGCTTTAGCGCGGGTCACTACGCGAACCGCTGCAGTAAAACTGGTTGCAACTTATGCAAGCGCCGTCATCATACACTCATTCATGTTCCTATAACTAGCTATAATACGAGCAATGCGTCCACGCACACCGCTACTGATAACATATCGCCGCCGCCGCCGCCGCCGCCTCTGCCGCACGAGACATCGCATTCCACCGGCAACGGTCAAGCGGACCCACGTAAACAGGTTAACAACAATGTTGTTCTATCGGCGAACGTTTTCACTCCGTACCAGGGTGAGGTTTTGTTATCTACGGCTTTAGTTAAATTGTTCGATGCGAATAACCGCGAACATATCGCACGCGCGTTACTCGATTCTGGCAGTACTTCGTGTCTGATGACCGAAAAAATGTATCAGCTGTTAAACCTGCCGACTACTTCTATAGATAAATCTATACTGGGTATAAATAATACCGAGTCGCACGTAAACAAGCTGTGTTGTGTGTCTATGTCGTCACTCAATGAAAAGTATAAAACAAAAATGCAGTGTTTTATTTTACCTTCTATCACCGGCGACTTACCTTGCAACAAAATAAAAATATCGGGTCTTAATTTACCGACTGATTTATGTTTAGCCGATCCCAATTTTTATTTACCTGCGCCCATTGATTTAATTATTGGTGCAGATATTTTTTGGGATATCATGGGGGCACAGCATGTCAGCCTCGGCCAGGGAAACCCGATATTACACGAAACTAGACTTGGATGGATAGTTTCTGGCCCAACTCGTGGCCCTTATAGTTTCCCTATTAAATGTAATTTTGCGAAAATCGATGACCTTCAAAACCAACTTACGCGTTTTTGGCAGCTTGATGAAGTTAGCCCTCAGTTATCTGATTACTCGCCTGAAGAAAAATTGTGTGAAGAACACTTTATGAAAAACACAACCCGTCTTGATGACGGAAGTTTTTGTGTGAGGATTCCTCTTAAGGAAAACCCAGCTGTTTTAGGGGATTCTAGTCAAAGAGCGAGACATTGCTTTCTTTCCATGGAGCGTAGACTAAAAGGCAATGTCGGTAATATGTACAGAGACTTCATGTCTGAATATGAGAATTTGGGTCATATGACAGAACAGACTGCGTCAGATTCGAAAGAAGGTGCTCAATTTATAGCACATCATTTTGTGCTGCGCGAGAGCACTACATCGAAACTAAGAGTAGTTTTTAATGCTAGCAGTCCCACCTCCTCTGGAGTCTCTTTAAACAATATTCAGATGGTAGGACCTACTGTGCAGGACGACCTGCTATCAATTCTTATGCGTTTCCGGTTTCATAGGTATGTTTTATCTGCAGACGTAGAAAAAATGTACCGAACTGTCATGGTTCATCCAGATGATCGATACCTACAGCAAATTTACTGGCGTAACTCTCCACTAGAAACGATCAAGATCTTCCAGTTAAATACTGTGACTTACGGCACAGCGAGCGCGCCATTCCTCGCCACGCGTTGTCTGAAGCAAATAGGTCTTGACTGCAGAGATAAAACGATTTCTGATATCATAATTCACGATTTTTACGTCGATGATTTGCTGACAGGATGCGATGATTTTCAGGAAGCGAAAGGTATTTGTCAGAATCTTGCCTCTGAACTTGCTTCTGCTCGTATGAATCTACGTAAATGGAAGTCAAATGAACCCAAACTGGTCCCAGAACCCTCACAGTCATCCGTTGATTTAAACATTGGCGGTAATGAACCTAGCAAAGTGTTAGGCTTAGGCTGGCAGACTAACTCTGATGAGTTATGTTTTCCTATCGGAACTGACATTTCTAACAAAAATACGAAACGTGACATGCTTTCTGTAATAGCACAAATCTTTGACCCTTTGGGCTTATTATCTCCGTGTGTTGTTCGCATGAAAATGCTTTTACAAAGATTGTGGTTGCTGAAACTGTCATGGGACGATCAATTGCCGTTAGAAGTTAGTCAAGATTGGACTAAGGTTATTTGCGAACTGCCAGCACTGATGAACCTTCGCATTCCTAGGTTGGTAGTATGCAACTTATACAACTCTTTGGAGTTTCACATTTTCTCTGACGCGTCGGAACGTGCATATGGTGCATGCTTGTATGTACGCAGTACTAATGAGAACGGCGATGTGTCTGTCCGTCTGTTGATGGCCAAAAGTCGAGTAGCCCCGTTGAAACCCACCACTATCCCGAGGCTAGAGTTATGTGGTGCCCTCGTAGGTACTCGTCTTCACGAAAAGGTTAAAAACACACTTCGCATTCCGATCAAAAGCACAACCTTTTGGTCGGACTCAATGATTGTTCTTGGGTGGTTAAAGATGCTGCCTAACAAACTGCAACCATTTGTACGAAACCGCGTTGCAGAGATATTGGAAAATACCGGTGACTGCGAGTGGCAGCATGTTCCTACGGAGCATAACCCCGCTGATTTCGTGTCGCGTGGTGTTGGTTGCGACTCGATCCAGTCACTTGACCTATACTGGACCGGACCACGTTTCTTGCGTCATAGTCCGTCCACTTGGCCATCTGTGCCTGAGAGAGAAACTCTTACGTCACTTCCAGAGGTTCGACGTGAAGTAACGTTGCACACCACGGACGCAAACCAGTCTGCTTCTGAACCATTTATTCCTTTCGATAATTTTTCAAATTTGTCGAGGCTGAATCGCGCTATTGCCTATATGCTGCGCTTTGTCAATGCTTGTAAAAAGCAGCCTGCGACTACAGGTTATATTAATGAAACTGAGCTACGTGATGCTTTGAACTTGATTATAAAAACGTCGCAACGTGAATCATTCCCTGAATATCAAATGTTAATTGAAAAGCGTGAATTGCCTAAAAAGAGCCCTTTATTAAAGTTTAACGTTTTTCTCGATGAACATGGTCTGATGCGCGTTGGAGGACGTCTCGAAAAATCAAATTTTCCTTATGAAAAGAAACACCCAATTTTAATACAGTCCACACATCGATTTACTCGCTTATTGTTTCAACACCAACACATTAAACTAATGCATGCAGGACCTCAACTCTTACTCTCGACCATTCGAGAAACCTACTGGCCGATTGGTGGTCGTAATCTGGCTAAAGCCTGTTACCACCGATGTGTTAAATGTAGTCGCGCAAAAGGTAAAATCGTCTCACCCTTGATGGGTAACTTACCTCAGCAGCGGATTACTCCAGGAGGTTACCCTTTTCAGGCAGTAGGAGTCGACTATGCAGGACCTATGTCTGCTGCTAGTCGTCAAGGTCGTGGATGTAGGATGGTGAAAGTGTACATCGCGATATTTATTTGCTTCACAACTAAGGCAATTCATCTGGAGCTGGTTGGTGATCTGACTAGTAACAGTTTTTTACTTGCACTACGTAGGTTTATATCTCGTAGAGGGAAGCCTACTGATATTTACTCCGACAATGGCACGTCATTTGTTGGAGCTTACAATGAGTTGTCTCAATTTTTGCATTCCAATTGCAATTCTTTATCCGAAGTTTCAGCTAGTGATGGGATAAACTTCCATTTTGTGCCTGCTTTTTCTCCTCACTATGGGGGCTTATGGGAGGCAGGTATAAAGAGTACCAAATTTCATTTAAAACGGGTGCTAGGTAATTGTAATTTGACCTTTGAGGAGTTGTACACCACGTTAGTTCAAATTGAGGCTGTACTAAACTCGCGGCCACTCACGCCACTCTCGTCTGACCCTGAAGATTTCACGCCTCTCACACCCGGACACTTCCTGATTGGTCGACCGCTCACAGCCCTGCCAGATCGTGACCTCCAGGACCGGTCTTCGAACCACTTGACCCGATTCCAGCGGATCGAGCAGCTTCGTCAGCATTTTTGGGCAAGATGGAGCCTCGAGTATGTGTCTGAGCTGCAGCACAGAACAAAATGGAGGACCAGTAACAATCCCCTGAATATTGGCACTCTTGTTCTTCTGAAGGAAGATAACCTCCCTCCACTGAAATGGAAGATGGGACGCATCGTGGCTGTTCATCCCGGTTCGGATGGAGTCAACAGAGTTGCTGATGTAAAGACTTCAACTGGCATCGTCCGAAGATCTTTCAGCAAGATTTGTCCACTGCCCATTTGTACAGAATAGTTTGGTTGAAAGCTGCATCTTTCAACGTCGGGGGGCATGTTGAAAACGTCTACCGTTTTATTAAATTTAGTTTAGTTCGTATGTGTATGAAAGTTTGTCTTTCGATTTTTATCAGGCGCTTCACTTAGCTATAAGCATTTTTTGTATCCCCCCTCTCCTCCGAGCTTCTTGCTCCTGGCTCTCAAGCCGAATGACACGTTTTTTACTACTCTGATTTAATCTTTAATTTATAAAATTCCTGAGTATTCAAGTCTTCGCAACACCCTTTTTGTTAAAAGATAAAAGATAAAGATAAAGATAATTTATTGTATGATTGTGGTACAGTGTAAAAGATGTCTAATTTATAAATTCCAGCACAATCTACCTATTACATCAGGTGTACAATATTTTAATTGATAATATAAAATTAATAAATTAATAATTCACAAACAATTTCAAATAAGTACTTAAATATAAAATAAAATAATGTTAATGTCAGGTTCAAAAATTTCGTCAAGATGTTCCTAGTTATAGATTTTCGAAAATTCAATGTCATGTCGCTCTCTTGTATTGATAAAGTGCTCACTAATCTTGTAATAAATTCTATTTAAACATAATTTCATCACTTCGCGTTTAAAACGTGGTAGCTCCATACATTTAATATCATTAGGCAAGCAATTGAAAATCTTTATTGACATAAATAAAACATTTTTACTAAAAAATGAAGTTTTACAACTCGGATATTCCAAATTTTTTACTCGACGAGATGATTTTTCTTTGAACTGATTATAATTTTGCTTAACAAACATACAAGTTTCATAGACATATAATGAGGGTAACGTTAGCAATCCGAGTTTTTGAAATAAGGGTTTGCAAGAATCAGTTTGTTTTGCGCCAAAAAGAGCCCTTACACATTTTTTCTGTAGCTTAAACAATGTATCAAGATTACTAGCATTACCCCACAATATAATTCCATAACGCAGGTTTGACATAATATGTGCATGTAATGCTTGAAGAGCTATATTTTGGGACGTAATTTGTGTTAACCTTTTCAAAGCATACACGAATTTGTTCAATTTGTCTGTCAATTTCTGAACATGTTCAGTCCATGTAGTGTGTTTATCCATAATAAGACCAAGAAATCGAATAGAGTCTACACTTTCAACTCTTGTGCTGTTATGTTTAACTGCTAGAGAACATGAGGCACTTTGTGATGAATGGAATTCTATAAGTTTAGTTTTTTCAAGATTAACTTTAAGATTATGATTTTCCAGCCAACTAGTTAATTCGTGGAAGACTTTGTTTACCTCATTTTCGTAGTTTACAATGTCATTACTATCACCTTTGACAACTAGGGTACAATCGTCAGCGTAAAGAATTATTTTATGCTTAGTTACCGCTGGCAATTCATTTACATATATTATAAATAATAGTGGGCCTAATATACTCCCTTGCGGAACACCGTATTTAATCTGCCTATACTCTGATCTATATTTTGTTAACACTTTTGTATGCTGATCGTACTGTATTATTTCTGTGCACTGTTTTCTGTCACTTAAGTATGATTTCAACCAGTTATAGCATGTGCCTCGTATTCCGCAATGATAAAGTTTAGATAAGAGTTTTCCATGAGAAACTCTGTCAAATGCTTTTGACATATCCATGAAGATTGTACATAGTGGTGTTCTTTTGTCTCTACATTCACAAATCACTTTAACTAACTCATAGACAGCCTTAGTAGTCGACTTATTTTTGCGAAACCCATACTGGTTTTCCGTCAAAATATTAAATTTAGTCAGAAACTCGGTTACTCTTTTATGTACAATTCTTTCAAAGATCTTAGCAAGAATAGGGATTAACGCTATAGGTCTGTATTGTTGGGAATCGTTTTTATCACCTTTTTTAAAAATTGGTTTAGTTATAGTAATTTTTAATCGATCGGGATATACACCATCACGCAATGATAAATTAATGATATGACATAAGGGGTAAGCTATAAGTTCAACAATTTCTTTTATGATTGTTGTTGTAATTTCATCATAACCAAATGATTTTGAATTTTTCAATGACTTTATAATATTCAGAACTTCCTGAGGAGATGTTGGGTTCAGAAAAATTGTTCTTTCATTAGAATGAGTTCTAAATATGTTAGTGTCCTCGGTGTTAATATCATTTAATTCTAAGACGTCTATAAACTGGTCATTGAACTTGTTGGCTATTGTTTGGGGGTCAGCGATATTTTCTTTACTAAAAGTAATATTATCCATAGAATTACATGAAGTTTCTTTCCCAGTATGTGCATTAATAAGGTTCCACGTTGCTTTGACTATATTGTCTGACTGAGTTATATATTTTTTATTGCTATAGATTTGTGATTTTTTAATACACATTTTAAATAAACTAGAATATTTTTTATATTTCTTTTTATGAGCTTTTTTAGAACTACGTACGTACGTAAAATAAAGGTTTCTTTTTTGTTTAGAAGATTTTCTTAAACCGGGAGTAATCCAATTAGATTTTTTGTAAGCCTTTATTTTCACTTTTACAAGAGGGAAACACAGTATATAAAATAGATGTATAATTTCATGAAAAGCGTCAAAAGCTTCACTCGCGTCATCCAATGCAAGAATATCAGTAAAATAGAGACTCTTAATACAAGACAAAAATTTATCTCTATTGCTTCGCGACAGGTCTCTTTTCCATACATACCAGAACTGTATTCGCCTTATTACATTAACAGGGAGCTGTACGGTTTGGGCTGAGTGATCCGAGAGATTTAAGTGAAGAACTTTTGTCTCGCATGAAGCTGCCACATTCATAGCTATATTATCAATGCAAGTTTTTGAGCGAGTCGTGACACGAGTGGGTTCATTTATTTGTAGTTTAAAGTTAAAGTTTTCTAATATACGTTCAAACTCCTTTGTTATTTCTAAGTGGGGTTTCAGCCTATCGATATTAAAGTCACCGCAAATTACTATACGTGACTTGACATTTTTAGTCAAGGTTTTAAGAAGTAATTCTAGGTTTACAAAAAACGTACAGATGTCAGCTCGTGGTATTCTGTATATGCATACTATAGTGATATTAAATGCTGGTATTTTTACACCACAGCACTCAAATACCTTTTCCTGACATATTTCAGAAATCCAGTTTAAAGGGATATAGTCCATGTCTTTACGCAATAAAATGCAAGTGCCACCTCTAGAACTAGTTTTTCGACAGAATGAACTAGCTATTTTAAAACCATTTAAGAGTAAGTTAGAAATACCTCCATCCTTTATATGATGTTCTGTAAAGCAAACAGAATCTATATAATAATCCACTGATTCTAGTTCTTCTAAGGTTAAAATAATTCTATCAAGTTTTGTTAATGCATTTGCGATATTTTGATGCACTATACGGAACACAGGTAGGTCCTTTTTTACCAGTTTTTTATTACTAGTTTGAGCCCCGAAAAAAATTTCCAGAACTTTGAACGGATGTTGATTTGTTGTCTACAACGGGAAAATAGGATAATATGGATGCTTGTTTAATTGATTTTTGTTTCTCCATATAGTTGTCCCTCTCTATTCGATAACTTATTCTTAATATTTCTCTCAGGAGCTTCTGACAAACATGTTTGGCAAATCGTGTTACACTTGGCACATAATAGAAAAATTCCATATTTACATGACACACTTTCTTAAATCGGCTACATATCATTTTTATTTGGTTGTTAAGAGATACTTCGTTTAGGTACTTATTTCTAGGAACATCTGATACTAAAATATTTACACTTTGATTCAAACTAGATAGATAGATAGATAGATAGAACTAGATAGATAGATAAAGCGTTTATTTGTGACACCAACACATATGTACATTGATAAGAAGCAAACATTTAAATAATGATTAGGACTAACTGAAGAACAAATCATCCTGTATGATACTAAGATTGATAAGTCTGATTGGATAAGGGAGGACCGCTATGTTAAGAAAGCCTATGACGGTCTACCGACAGGACGACACGTCCGTTTGGCCACCCTAAGGTACAGAGACGCTAGTATGTAAACTCAATGGGAATCGTTTTGAAGCCAATTAAAAGCTGTCAAACGCAAATAGTATGAAGCTGGATCCCATTTACGCCGTAAAAACGATCCAGCTTCATACTATTTGCGTATATATTTTACTATGGAATTATGAAACTAAACTAGCGTGCACTTACTTACTCCTTAGGCGCAAAGACAAAAATTTTGTCTTGTTTTGGCCTCTGAAACTAGCCGCCACTGGTCCCGATCATGTACCGTACCATGTCAATCGCCAGCCTGTAGTTCGCGCAAGTCTAAGCTTACTATATTGTCCCACCACAGCTGCGCTACAATTAAAACTCAATGGGAATCGTTTTGAAGCCGATTGAAAACTGTCAAATGCAAAAAGTATAAAGCTGGATCACATTTACGCCGTAAAATATACAGGGTGTAAGGGACGGTGTACCAAACACTGAAAGGGCGTGCTCAGTCAACGAAACTGAACAACTTTCCCAAAGAAACATATATTGGGAAATGAAAAAAAAATTTACCTCTCCATACAAATTGCCCGCTCCTGGTCGAACAGTTTGTACGGAAAGGTCAAAAATTTTTTTCATTTCCCAGCATGTTTCTTTGGGAAAGTTGTTCAGTTTCGTAGACTGAGCACGCCCTTTCAGTTTTCGGTACACCGTCCCTTACACCCTTTATTTAAGTGATTGTCAGATTAGTCAGAGCGGACCAACTGCAGCGTTTCTATTTTGTGGTAATGTCCTCTAAACAAACGTCTGAGATAAGGCCGGCTGCATTAGATTAAGCACGGCTGAACAGGATTGCCTGTGATTCGCTTTCTCGGAGGCCTAATTGCGGGACCTTGGACCAAAATAGGCTACAATTAAGGGCTACACGTAATGAAACGGGAGTAAACAAAAAAATCAACTATACAGAGTGTACTGAAAACTGAAAGGGCGTGCTCAGTCAACGTAACTGAACAACTTTCCCAAAGAAACATATGTTGGGAAATTAAAAAAAATTACCCTTCCATACAAATTGCCCACTCTGGTCGAACAGGTTATATGGAGAGGTAATTTTTAGGGTTCCGTACCTCAAAAGAAAAAAACGGAACCCTTATAGGATCACTTTGTTGTCCGTCTGTCTGTCTGTCTGCCTGTCTGTCTGTCTGTCTGTCTGTCTGTCTGTCTGTCTGTCAAGACCCTTTATCTCACGAACTGGTAAAGGTATCAGGTTGAAATTAATACCATATATTAGGATCCATGAACCACACAAGATCTGAAAATTTAAATTTTTTACAACGACGCAATCAAAAGATATGGCATTTTATGTCCTCATCTCCATACATTTATTCAAAAATGCAAAACCTACAGGGTACTTCCCGTTGACGTAAAATTATGAAATTTGGCAAGAAGCTAGGTCTCATAGTACAAATAATGGGAAAAGTCTGAAATCATTAAATATTACAACTTTTCTCACAACTAATGATAACCAATTGTGGTGAGCTCCCGTTTCAAGAACATTCATATAAGATAGGGGTCAAGTTGGATGGTGGCTGAGGCGATTTTTGTTTTAGTTCTATTTAAAAACGGGAACACTTACAAACTTGAAAATTGGTATGTTTATAGTGCATAAGCTATAAAATAACAACAAATAATAAAATTTGGTCAAGTGCGTGTCGGACTCAAAAAATCTAGCACATTACCTTACTGAAATTTCAACTAATACAATTATGATTATGTGGTGGTACGGAACCCTCGGTGAGCGAGTCCGACTCGCACTTGGCTGGTTTTTTTTTTTTCATTTCGCTACATATGTTTCTTCGGGAAAGTTGTTCAGTTACGTTGACCTTTATATCACAAGTGAGCAAACGATCAGATGCAACAATCATTATACTTTTTTGCATACATTTTGGTCGACCTGTAAACGTGTCGTGCCGGTTCTCCATGTGGTGCCGGCAAAGAATTGTACCAACCCCTCTCTAGTCGTGGGTGTCGTAAGAGGCGACTGAGTAACCGGAGGATGGGCAGCAGCGTCTTTTTGTGTATCGTACCATCTTACATACTGCGGTCACCAACAACAGCGGTCGCCAGCCGCAACGCTTTTTTTTTATGTGACAAGTGAGCAAACGAGCAGGTGGGCCACCTGATGCGGAAAGTGGTCACCACCGCCCATAGCGCCCGCTGTGTTATTAGTGGCATAACTTGACACTAATAAGACAGCTAAGCCCGTTACCCACCCCGAGAACTAAGATGGTGTGTCTCACCCTTCAAACCGAAACACAGCAGTGCAAACACTGTTATTTTACGGCAGAAATAGGCAATGGGGTGGTACTTCCCCAGACGGACTTTGCACAAAAGCCTTACCACCTTCAAAGCTTACAATCCCCTTTAAAGTACAACGCGCTTTTGCTGGAGTTCTGAAGGGAGCTCCCTGTCCCCTGTCCTGCAGTGGAAGTTTCATGGGATGTTATGATGATCCACAACCCTTCGTACCGATCGTCGTACGGAGATTTCACTTGGAAGGAAATTGACATGACCGGAATAATTCGAATTACAGTACTGTAGTACTTACAGCGGTTTTAAACGGCAGAAATAAGCTGGGTGGGTGGTACTCCCCCTTACGGACTTTGCACAAAATCCTATACAATTAAACGAGCAATATTTGTAGGTACAGTATATAAGCGTGTAACGGAAAGGTGTGATAATACTGAAGGGTGTGAATCTGCCCATGAAACTGAACAAATTTTAGAATGAAAATAGGTCATAGAACAAAATAAATATTTTGCCTCCCATAGAAACTGCATCAGATGATAGCGCATTTCTTATGGTAGTTCAAATTTGGTTTTCGTTCAAATTTGGTCGACCTATGTTCCTTGGGAAAAGTTGTTCAGTTTCATGGGCAGATTCACAGTTTTCAGTATTATTACACCTTTCCGTTACACGTCGTATGTATTTGTAATCGGTTTCTCGAAAACGACTCTAACGATTTCGATGAAATTTACTACACGGGAGTTATCGGGGGCGAAAAATCCATCATGTCTCACGTCTGGAAAAAATAGTTTTCTCCATTTTTAGGGTTCCGTACCTCAAAATAAAAAACGGAACCCTTATAGGATCACTTTGTTGTCCGTCTGTCTGTCTGTCAAGACCCCTTTTCTCACGAACGAGAAGAGGTATCAGGTTGAAATTGATAACGAATATTAAGGTCCATAAACCACACAAGATCTGAAAATTTAAATTTTTTACAACGACGCAATCAAAAGATATGGCTTTTTATGTCCTCATCTACATACATTTATGCAAAAAAGCAAAACCTACAGGGTACTTCCCGTTGACGTAAAATTATGAAATTTGGCAAGAAGCTAGGTCTCATAGTACAAATAATGGGAAAAGTCTGAAATCATTAAATATTACAACTTTTCTCACAACTAATGATAACCAATTGTGGTGAGCTCCCGTTTCAAGAACATTCATATAAGATAGGGGTCAAGTTGGATGGTAGCTGAGGCGATTTTTGTTTTAGTTCTATTTAAAAACGGGAACACTTACAAACTTGAAAATTGGTATGTTTATAGTGCATAAGCTATAAAATAACAACAAATAATAAAATTTGGTCAAGTGCGTGTCGGACTCAAAAAATCTAGCACATTACCTTACTGAAATTTCAACTAATACAATTATGATTATGTGGTGGTACGGAACCCTCGGTGAGCGAGTCCGACTCGCACTTGGCTGGTTTTTTTTTTTTCATTTCGCTACATATGTTTCTTCGGGAAAGTTGTTCAGTTACGTTGACCTTTATATCACAAGTGAGCAAACGATCAGATGCAACAATCATTATACTTTTTTGCATACATTTTGGTCGACCTGTAAACGTGTCGTGCCGGTTCTCCATGTGGTGCCGGCAAAGAATTGTACCAACCCCTCTCTACTCGTGGGTGTCGTAAGAGGCGACTGAGTAACCGGAGGATGGGCAGCAGCGTCTTTTTGTGTATCGTACCATCTTACATACTGCGGTCACCAACAACAGCGGTCGCCAGCCGCAACGCTTTTTTTTTATGTGACAAGTGAGCAAACGAGCAGGTGGGCCACCTGATGCGGAAAGTGGTCACCACCGCCCATAGCGCCCGCTGTGTTATTAGTGGCATAACTTGACACTAATAAGACAGCTAAGCCCGTTACCCACCCCGAGAACTAAGATGGTGTGTCTCACCCTTCAAACCGAAACACAGCAGTGCAAACACTGTTATTTTACGGCAGAAATAGGCAATGGGGTGGTACTTCCCCAGACGGACTTTGCACAAAAGCCTTACCACCTTCAAAGCTTACAGTCCCCTTTAAAGTACAACGCGCTTTTGCTGGAGTTCTGAAGGGAGCTCCCTGTCCCCTGTCCGGCAGTGGAAGTTTCATGGGATGTTATGATGATCCACAACCCTTCGTACCGATCGTCGTACGGAGATTTCACTTGGAAGGAAATTGACATGACCGGAATAATTCGAATTACAGTACTGTAGTACTTACTGCGGTTTTAAACTGCAGAAATAAGCTGGGTGGGTGGTACTCCCCCTTACGGACTTTGCACAAAATCCTATACAATTAAACGAGCAATATTTGTAGGTACAGTATATAAGCGTGTAACGGAAAGGTGTGATAATACTGAAGGGTGTGAATCTGCCCATGAAACTGAACAAATTTTAGAATGAAAATAGGTCATAGAACAAAATAAATATTTTGCCTCCCATAGAAACTGCATCAGATGATAGCGCATTTCTTATGGTAGTTCAAATTTGGTTTTCGTTCAAATTTGGTCGACCTATGTTCCTTGGGAAAAGTTGTTCAGTTTCATGGGCAGATTCACAGTTTTCAGTATTATTACACCTTTCCGTTACACGTCGTATGTATTTGTAATCGGTTTCTCGAAAACGACTCTAACGATTTCGATGAAATTTACTACACGGGAGTTATCGGGGGCGAAAAATCCATCATGTCTCACGTCTGGAAAAAATAGTTTTCTCCATTTTTAGGGTTCCGTACCTCAAAATAAAAAACGGAACCCTTATAGGATCACTTTGTTGTCCGTCTGTCTGTCTGTCAAGACCCCTTTTCTCACGAACGAGAAGAGGTATCAGGTTGAAATTGATAACGAATATTAAGGTCCATAAACCACACAAGATCTGAAAATTTAAATTTTTTACAACGACGCAATCAAAAGATATGGCTTTTTATGTCCTCATCTACATACATTTATGCAAAAAAGCAAAACCTACAGGGTACTTCCCGTTGACTTAAAATTATGAAATTTGGCAAGAAGCCTAGGTCTCCCAGTACAAATAAAGGGAAAAGTCTAAAATCATTAAATATTTAAATTTTTTTCACGAACTTTTCTATAAAAGAGGGGTCAATCAAAGAGCAAAAGCTTTTAGTATATCATATGGTAGATAGATACAAAACCCTTAGGGCGCGAGTCCGACTCGCACTTGGCCGGTTTTTTATAATTTTTGAATAAGATTCTACACAGCAAATCTCGGTCGCCCAGGAATGCGGTTGGAAGAAAAATTGAGAATGATAAAATGGGTTATCGTGTAGTTTCTAGGCTAGTGACCTGTGTAACTAACTTACCTAGGGGTATACCACAACAAGGGTATAACTATACAAGGGTATATACCACAACGAGGGTATAACTATACAAGGGTATATACCACAACAAGGGTATAACTATACAAGGGTATATACCACAACGAGGGTATAACTATACAAGGGTATATACCACAACAGGGGTATAACTATACAGGGTATATACCACAACAAGGGTAGAACTATACAAGGGCATATACCACAACAAGGTTATAAGTATACAAGCGTATATACCACAACAGGGGTACAACTATACATACATGGGTATATACCACAACAAGGGTATAACTATACAAGGGTATAACTACACAACCTTTGTGTAATAGTGTAATGGACGCAAGACGTATAACCCCATTTTGTCAAACTCCGTTCACTGGCCATGAGATATGGGGGGACGGAGGAACTGACGACGGTCAATTAATCACACCACCCTCCTTTTTTGTCAAAGTCGGGTAAAAAACGTTTTATACAGCGTGCATTTTTATTCGTTTTGCTCTTCTACTCATGAAAACCAGCTTTCTTTTTAATGAGTCAATCACGTGATCACTTTACTTTGGAGTCGAAAAACTTTTTTCCAGGAAAATATTTTTTGTTCGGGAAAGTTGCTTGTTATCAAGTGTGTGCTCGTGGTAATTTTAATGATATTACCAAACCAAATATGTTTGTTTAAAACATGTTTAAAACGTGACGTCAAACTTAACTAAGCGTTTCAGACAAACGTTTTTGTTTTGGTAATATCGTTTAAATTACTCGTCGCACAAAATAACTGTGGCCCTGTCATTGATGCGCATACATACATAACATCACGCCTTGTTCCCGTCGGGGTAGGCAGAGACCACAGTTCTCCACCTGCTACGATCTTGACATACTTCCCTTGCTTCCTGAACTTTCATCAATCCTTTCATACATGCTGGTCGGTTTAGGGTACTTTTAACCTGGCCTTTATTCAGAACGTCCTGAATTTGATCCTATGGTACGTTCGCCGAGGCCTTCCCCTTCCAACGTTTCCATGCACTCTCGCCTTGTAGATCTCTTTCGTCAATCTTCCTTCATTCATCCTCTCTACATGACCAAACCATCTCAGCATTCCTTTCTCAATTTTAGTCACTACGTCTTTTTTTAACGCCACTACGTTCTCTTATCACACTATTTCTAATCCTGTCACTCAATGTCACACCAATCATACTTCTCAACGCTCTCATTTCTACTGCATTAATTCTACTTTCATGCTTTTTCTTCCATACCCAGCTTTCACTGCCGTACATCAGTGTTGGTACCAAAACGCCTCTATGAACAGCCAGACGAGCGCAGAATTGATGCGCAGAAGTCAAAAAAGTGCAAAAATGGGCCATTTTTAGGGTGCCGATACCAAAATAGTAAAAAAAGGAACCCTTATGGTGCCGCTCTGTCTGTCTGTCTGTCCGTCTGTCTGTCACACCTCTATATCTCAGCAACCACTTATGCTATCGATCTGAAATTTTGAACAGTTTTAGAATATAGTTGCCCAACTTAATTGCACAAGAAAAATTTTTGAAAAAAGTACGATTATTAATGTAAAGGGGGCCAAAATAGGGGGGGCCAAATTTCAAATTGTCGCTACTAGTTCGAGTGGGGTATCATATGATTCCCCCCCCTTATCTCCGAAGTTTGAGTAAGGAAAAATCTGAATTAATTACAGTTGACAGAGGTTTATGTAAACTTTACAGCAAAAATAAAACGATCTTTCTAAATTGCACAGTTTTTCAGAAATCTGCAAAAAACCTTTACAAACAAATTTAGTTTTACGGTAAAATACTATATCGAAACCCTCGGCGCGCGAGTCCGTCAATGACAGGGCCACAGTTATTTTGTGCGTCGTATACCACGATCACCCCCTCCCCATGAGTAGAATCACTGGGGTTTGGAAGCAAAACCAATGAAAATTCAAGTTGTATTTTGCCTTTATTAGGTACTCACTTATCTTAGTGGTCGTTAAGCCAAAGGCCATTTAGTAGCTTAATTACTCTAGATAAGCCAGAGGACACAACACAGACAGGAACCATTGCTTTTTGCATAGGAGTCACTTACGAAAGCGATCAATCGCCATCGCCCAGAAGTTGGACAATGCAGGCGAAAAAATCTCAACTCAATTCTCACTTGTAATAGAGTTGAGTCGCGTCTGAGTGTCGTGCTAAAATTATATTCACTATTTCATTAGATCCCGAAATAATAGTGTAGAGATCTCCGCGTAGGAAATCTTGTTGTCCTGTATATCTCGATGCGCACCTAAGGGATCCCGCACACGACCGAGAATCGGTGACCGATTTTTTGTCGGCATCCCGCTCTGACGTGTCATCACCTGAATCTTCCGTCCTTGTCCTGGCCGGTAATATCCCACCGATTCTCGGTCGTGTGCGGGAGCCCTAACTGTACGTAACAGCAACAAAGTTTGTGGCTAAGTTGCACTGAAACCAAGGGGTTTGTTTAAGTGGCACCACTTGACGCGAACTCGACCGCTCGTAGTTTCCTGAACTGCCATTGTTGTTGTTAGCTGTTTAACTTTACACTAGTATTGTTATGTTAGGTAGCAGTCTATAAAGTACAATCATATGCACATCAAAGCAAGATACCGGGTAGAAGGCACCAGTTCACCACAACACAAACTTAAACCTGAAAAAAAAAAACTAGATTGTGCACAATTATTTTATTTTATTTTTTATGTTTACTTTGTGGTGAAAATAAAGATTTTTTATTATTATTCCGGGTAGAAGGCTAAAATTAAAATTAAATTAAATATTTATTTATTTCAATGGATTTGTACATCAGCAAAGTAAACTTAAGCAGTACAGTGGTTATTACACAAGTGGTGTACAAATTAATTGCTAAACCCTGATTCCCAAGCTAAGCGAAAGCCTGTATTTTGAGAGTCAGTGTTCTACTAGGAGCTATTGAATGTAGTGTAATTAACCAGTAACAGCAATTTATTTGAGTAGAGTAATACTAGGATACTGACTATAAACAAACATTGTCAAACAATATGTATTAGGGTAATTTGAAAGTGCATGTGTGAATGTGTGTGTAAGTGTGTGTGAATGCGTGTGTAAGTGTGTGAGTATGGGTGTGTAAGAGTGTGTGTATGGAGAATAAATTATTAATATTGATTACAATTTGGTAAAAGCCTTTCAGTGTCATCATAACTGAGATTTTGGAGCCAACTAGACAATTTCTTTTTAACCTCGAACTTATTAGACTTACAAATATTTAGAACTTTGTTAATAGTATTGTAAATAATGCAACTACAGATATAAAATTGTCGAACCGAGAATTTGGTTCTGTGAGACGGAACGGGACAAATAATGTGTCTTTTTCTTTTAGAGGGGTCAGGTAGTGGCACATGAGGATGTATACGTAAAATAGCACGGAGCACAAAGAGCTGCCTTACAGTAAGAACCTTAGAAATAACATATAAATCTTTGGTTGGAAATCTGAAATGTTTTGAACGCATAACTTTAAGCACAGCTCTTTGTGCTCTCTCTACTTTGATGAGATAGGTTTTTGCAGCGCCTCCCCAAGCCGTCACACAATATTTAATAATGGACATGCAAAGTGCAGAATATACCATATTCAAAGTTTCCAAATCAGCAGATTGTCTGAGAGTTTTAAAAATATGAACAAGGCGTCGAATTCTAGTAGAGAGCATATTAATTTGGAGTAGCCAGTTTAGATTTTGATCAAGATAGACACCAAGGTATTTTATGTTGGTAGACCGAGATATAGTAAGACAACTGCAGTTATGAAAGTTATTACAGTTTGAGTGAAGATGTAGATCAAAATTTGCAGGTGGTTGTGTGTTAACTCGAATAGAAAGCCGGTGTGAAGTTAGCAGAAAAAGTTAGACGAATTTGATAACCCGACCAAATTGAGGAGGTCAATTTTCAAAAATGCGAAAACTGCCTTAATTGGGCTCAAATCAAGTAGAAAATGAGTAAGTATGGTAAAACAAACCAAAATCTACCGCTATAACCTAAAAAAAAAGACATGAAATGCATTTAAACGACATTCTGTCAATATGAACACGAGAAAGTTCGAAGACCGATAGCTTGCGTTCTGGGTCACATCTGGAGGTCAAACTCATATCAAATGAAAGCCTACTTTATAAAATTTCTAATAGTAAGCAACACAATAGGTTTACAATTCAAATTTTTAAGAAATAAAATGTTATTTTGGGGACCACTTATCGTCAGAAACATCTGCATTTACACTGAACCATATCTTTTGTTCCTTAAGACCTTGCACGATAAAAATTACATCAAATGAAAGGTATTTTGATAGGCTTTCTAACAATATACATCTCAATTGGTTTGATACAGTTGGAGTGGTAGAAACTTTTTTTTTAATGAACAACTATTTTCAAAAACGTCTGAACTTTCCATGACCTATATCTTCTGTTCCTTAAGACCTTGCACGATAAAAGTTATACGAGATGAAAGGTATTTTGATAGGCTTTCTAACAATATACACTTCATTTGTTTTGATACAGTCGGAGTGGTAGAATTATTTTTTTAATAAACAACTATCTTCAAAAACGTCTGAACTTTCCATGACCCATATCTTCTGTTCCTTAAGACCTTGCACGATAAAAGTTATACGAGATGAAAGGTATTTTGATAGGCTTTCTAACAATATACACTTCATTTGTTTTGATACAGTCGGAGTGGTAGAATTATTTTTTTAATAAACAACTTTCTTCAAAAACGTCTGAACTTTCAATGACCCATATCTTCTGTTGCTTAAGACCTTGCACGATAAAAAATATACGAGATGAAAGGTATTTTGATAGGCTTTCTAACAATATACACGTCATTTGTTTTGATACAGTCAGAGTGCTAGAATTTTTTTTTTAATAAACAACTATCTTCAAAAACGTCTGAACTTTCCATGACCCATATCTTCTGTTCCTTAAGACCTTGCACGATAAAAGTTATACAAGATGAAAGGTATTTTGATAGGCTTTCTAACAATATACATTTCATTTGTTTTGATACAGTCAGAGTGCTAGAAATTATTTTTTTAATAAACAACTTTCTTCAAAAACGTCTGAACTTTCCATGACCCATATCTTCTGTTCCTTAAGACCTTGCACGATAAAAGTTATACGAGATGAAAGGTATTTTGATAGGCTTTCTAACAATTTACATTTCATTTGTTTTGATACAGTCAGAGTGCTAGAAATCATTTTTTTAATAAACAACTTTCTTCAAAAACGTCTGAACTTTCCATTACCCATATCTTCTGTTCCTTAAGACCTTGCACGATAAAAAATATACGAGATGAAAGGTATTTTGATAGGCTTTCTAACAATTTACATTTCATTTGTTTTGATACAGTCAGAGTGCTAGAAATTATTTTTTTAATAAACAACTTTCTTCAAAAACGTCTGAACTTTCCATGACCCATATCTTCTGTTCCTTAAGACCTTGCACGATAAAAGTTATACGAGATGAAAGGTATTTTGATAGGCTTTCTAACAATATACACCTCATTTGTTTTGATACAGTCAGGGTGCTAGAAACTTTTTTTTAATAAACAACTATCTTCAAAAACGTCTGAACTTTCCATGACCCATATCTTCTGTTCCTTAAGACCTTGCACGATAAAAGTTATACGAGATGAAAGGTATTTTGATAGGCTTTCTAACAATTTACATTTCATTTGTTTTGATACAGTCA
Source organism: Athrips mouffetella (assembly GCA_947532105.1). Classification (NCBI taxonomy): domain Eukaryota; kingdom Metazoa; phylum Arthropoda; class Insecta; order Lepidoptera; family Gelechiidae; genus Athrips; species Athrips mouffetella. The sequence continues at coordinate 1,649,185 of OX383964.1, read as the reverse complement.
GAGTGCTAGAAATTATTTTTTTAATAAACAACTTTCTTCAAAAACGTCTGAACTTTCCATTACCCATATCTTCTGTTCCTTAAGACCTTGCACGATAAAAGTTATACGAGATGAAAGGTATTTTGATAGGCTTTCTAACAATATACACCTCATTTGTTTTGATACAGTCAGAGTGCTACAATTTTTTTTTTAATAAACAACTATCTTCAAAAACGTCTGAACTTTCCATGACCCATATCTTCTGTTCCTTAAGACCTTGCACGATAAAAGTTATACGAGATGAAAGGTATTTTGATAGGCTTTCTAACAATATACACCTCATTTGTTTTGATACAGTCGGAGTGGTAGAATTATTTTTTTAATAAACAACTTTCTTCAAAAACGTCTGAACTTTCCATGACCCATATCTTCTGTTCCTTAAGACCTTGCACGATAAAAGTTATACGAGATGAAAGGTATTTTGATAGGCTTTCTAACAATTTACATTTCATTTGTTTTGATACAGTCAGAGTGCTAGAAATTATTTTTTTAATAAACAACTTTCTTCAAAAACGTCTGAACTTTCCATGACCCATATCTTCTGTTCCTTAAGACCTTGCACGATAAAAGTTATACGAGATGAAAGGTATTTTGATAGGCTTTCTAACAATATACACCTCATTTGTTTTGATACAGTCAGAGTGCAAGAATTTTTTTTTTAATAAACAACTATCTTCAAAAACGTCTGAACTTTCCATAACCCATATCTTCTGTTTCTTAAGACCTTGCACGATAAAAGTTATACGAGATGAAAGGTATTTTGATAGGCTTTCTAACAATATACACCTCATTTGTTTTGATACAGTCAGAGTAGTAGAATTTTTTTTTTTAATAAACAACTATCTTCAAAAACGTCTGAACTTTTCATGACCCATATCTTCTGTTCCTTAAGACCTTACACGAAAAAAGTTATACAAGATGAAAGGTATTTTGATAGGCTTTCTAACAATATACACCTCATTTGTTTTGATACAGTCGGAGTGGTAGAATTATTTTTTTAATAAACAACTTTCTTCAAAAACGTCTGAACTTTCCATGACCCATATCTTCTGTTCCTTAAGACCTTGCACGATAAAAGTTATACGAGATGAAAGGTATTTTGATAGGCTTTCTAACAATTTACATTTCATTTGTTTTGATACAGTCAGAGTGCTAGAAATTATTTTTTTAATAAACAACTTTCTTCAAAAACGTCTGAACTTTCCATGACCCATATCTTCTGTTCCTTAAGACCTTGCACGATAAAAATTATACGAGATGAAAGGTATTTTGATAGGCTTTCTAACAATATACACCTCATTTGTTTTGATACAGTCAGAGTGCTAGAAATTTTTTTTTAATAAACAACTATCTTCAAAAACGTCTGAACTTTCCATGACCCATATCTTCTGTTCCTTAAGACCTTGCACGATAAAAGTTATACGAGATGAAAGGTATTTTGATAGGCTTTCTAACAATATACACTTCATTTGTTTTGATACAGTCGGAGTGGTAGAATTATTTTTTTAATAAACAACTTTCTTCGAAAACGTCTGAACTTTCCATGACCCATATCTTCTGTTCCTTAAGACCTTGCACGATAAAAATTATACGAGATGAAAGGTATTTTGATAGGCTTTCTAACAATTTACATTTCATTTGTTTTGATACAGTCAGAGTGCTAGAAATTATTTTTTTTATAAACAACTTTCTTCAAAAATGTCTGAACTTTCCATGACCCATATCTTCTGTTCCTTAAGACCTTGCACGATAAAAGTTATACAAGATGAAAGGTATTTTGATAGGCTTTCTAACAATATACACCTCATTTGTTTTGATACAGTCAGAGTGCTAGATTTTTTTTTTTAATAAACAACTATCTTCAAAAACGACTGAACTTTCCATGACCCATATCTTCTGTTTCTTAAGACCTTGCACGATAAAAGTTATACGAGATGAAAGGTATTTTGATAGGCTTTCTAACAATATACACTTCATTTGTTTTGATACAGTCGGAGTGGTAGTATTATTTTTTTAATAAACAACTTTCTTCAAAAACGTCTGAACTTTCAATGACCCATATCTTCTGTTGCTTAAGACCTTGCACGATAAAAAATATACGAGATGAAAGGTATTTTGATAGGCTTTCTAACAATATACACCTCATTTGTTTTGATACAGTCAGAGTGGTAGAATTATTTTTTTAATAAACAACTTTCTTCAAAAACGTCTGAACTTTCAATGACCCATATCTTCTGTTGCTTAAGACCTTGCACGATAAAAGTTATACGAGATGAAAGGTATTTTGATAGGCTTTCTAACAATATACACTTCATTTGTTTTGATACAGTCGGAGTGGTAGAATTATTTTTTTAATAAACAACTTTCTTCAAAAACGTCTGAACTTTCAATGACCCATATCTTCTGTTGCTTAAGACCTTGCACGATAAAAGTTATACGAGATGAAAGGTATTTTGATAGGCTTTCTAACAATATACACCTCATTTGTTTTGATACAGTCAGAGTGGTAGAATTTTTTTTTTTAATAAACAACTATCTTCAAAAACGTCTGAACTTTTCATGACCCATATCTTCTGTTCCTTAAGACCTTACACGAAAAAAGTTATACAAGATGAAAGGTATTTTGATAGGCTTTCTAACAATATACACCTCATTTGTTTTGATACAGTCGGAGTGGTAGAATTATTTTTTTAATAAACAACTTTCTTCAAAAACGTCTGAACTTTCCATGACCCATATCTTCTGTTCCTTAAGACCTTGCACGATAAAAGTTATACGAGATGAAAGGTATTTTGATAGGCTTTCTAATAATTTACATTTCATTTGTTTTGATACAGTCAGAGTGCTAGAAATTATTGTTTTAATAAACAACTTTCTTCAAAAACGTCTGAACTTTCCATGACCCATATCTTCTGTTCCTTAAGACCTTGCACGATAAAAGTTATACGAGATGAAAGGTATTTTGATAGGCTTTCTAACAATATACACCTCATTTGTTTTGATACAGTCAGAGTGGTAGAATTTTTTTTTTTAATGAACAACTATCTTCAAAAACGTCTGAACTTTCCATGACCCATATCTTCTGTTTCTTAAGACCTTGCACGATAAAAGTTATACGAGATGAAAGGTATTTTGATAGGCTTTCTAACAATATACACTTCATTTGTTTTGATACAGTCGGAGTGGTAGAATTATTTTTTTAATAAACAACTTTCTTCAAAAGCGTCTGAACTTTCCATGACCCATATCTTCTGTTCCTTAAGACCTTGCACGATAAAAGTTATACGAGATGAAAGGTATTTTGATAGGCTTTCTAACAATATACACTTCATTTGTTTTGATACAGTCGGAGTGGTAGAATTATTTTTTTAATAAACAACTTTCTTCAAAAACGTCTGAACTTTCAATGACCCATATCTTCTGTTGCTTAAGACCTTGCACGATAAAAGTTATACGAGATGAAAGGTATTTTGATAGGCTTTCTAACAATATACACCTCATTTGTTTTGATACAGTCAGAGTGGTAGAATTTTTTTTTTTAATAAACAACTATCTTCAAAAACGTCTGAACTTTTCATGACCCATATCTTCTGTTCCTTAAGACCTTACACGAAAAAAGTTATACAAGATGAAAGGTATTTTGATAGGCTTTCTAACAATATACACCTCATTTGTTTTGATACAGTCGGAGTGGTAGAATTATTTTTTTAATAAACAACTTTCTTCAAAAACGTCTGAACTTTCCATGACCCATATCTTCTGTTCCTTAAGACCTTGCACGATAAAAGTTATACGAGATGAAAGGTATTTTGATAGGCTTTCTAACAATTTACATTTCATTTGTTTTGATACAGTCAGAGTGCTAGAAATTATTTTTTTAATAAACAACTTTCTTCAAAAACGTCTGAACTTTCCATGACCCATATCTTCTGTTCCTTAAGACCTTGCACGATAAAAGTTATACGAGATGAAAGGTATTTTGATAGGCTTTCTAACAATATACACCTCATTTGTTTTGATACAGTCAGAGTGGTAGAATTTTTTTTTTTAATGAACAACTATCTTCAAAAACGTCTGAACTTTCCATGACCCATATCTTCTGTTTCTTAAGACCTTGCACGATAAAAGTTATACGAGATGAAAGGTATTTTGATAGGCTTTCTAACAATATACACTTCATTTGTTTTGATACAGTCGGAGTGGTAGAATTATTTTTTTTATAAACAACTTTCTTCAAAAGCGTCTGAACTTTCCATGACCCATATCTTCTGTTCCTTAAGACCTTGCACGATAAAAGTTATACGAGATGAAAGGTATTTTGATAGGCTTTCTAACAATATACACCTCATTTGTTTTGATACAGTCAGAGTGGTAGAATTTTTTTTTTAATGAACAACGTCTGAACTTTCCATGACCCATATCTTCTGTTCCTTAAGACCTTGCACGATAAAAATTATACGAGATGAAAGGTATTTTGATAGGCTTTCTAACAATATACAGATCGTTTGGTTTCATTTGGTAAGGCTTGTTGAAAAACGTGATTTTGTTGGACCCATTATCAATATCCTAGTGTGAATTTTGCACGACCCAAATCCTAGTTTTTAGACTACGTTTTGCCTTGATTGTGATATTAAACAAAAGGTAATTTAATAGGCTTTCTTACAACATACAGATCATTTGGTTTCATTCGGTAGGGCTAGTTGAAAAACGTGATTTTCCTTGGACCTATTATCAATATCCTAGTGTTAATTTTGCACGACTCAAATCCTAGTTTATAGAAAACTTTTGGTCATCGCTGTGGTGTTAAAAGAAAGGTAATTTAATATGCTTTCTAACAATATACAATTTGTTCGGTTTAATCCGGTAGGGCTAGTTGAAAAACGTGATTATGTTGGACCCCTTATCAATATTCTAGTGTGAATTTTGCACGACTCAAATCCTACTTTCTAGAATACCTTTGGTCATCGCTGTGGTGTTAAAAGAAAGGTAATTTAATAGGCTTTCGAACGATATACAATTAGTTCGGTTTAATCCGGTAAGGCTAGTTGAAAAACGTGGTTTTGTTGGACCACTAATCAAAATCCTATTGTGAACTTTGCACGACCCAAATCCTTGTGTTTAGACTACCGTCAGCTTTGATTGTGGTATCAAACGAAAGGTAATTTAATAAGCTTTCTAACCATATACAATTCGTTCGGTTCGATTTGGTAAGGCTAGTTGAAAACCGTGATTTTATCGGACACCTTATCAAAATCTTAGTGTAAACTTTGCACGGCCCAAATCCTAGTTTTTAGACTATCATCAGCTTTGATTGTGGTATCAAACGAAAGGTAATTTAATAAGATTTCTAACGATAAACAATTCGTTCGGTTTGATTTGGTAAGGCTAGTTGAAAACCGTGATTTTATCGGACACCTTATCAAAATCTTAGTGTAAACTTTGCACGACCCAAATCCTAGTTTTTAGACTATCATCAGCTTTGATTGTGGTATCAAACAAGAGGTAATTTAATATGCTTTCTAACAATATACAATTTGTTCGATTTAATCCGGTAGGGCTAGTTGAAAAACGTGATTATGTTGGACCCCTTATCAATATCCTAGTGTGAATTTTGCACGACTCAAATCCTACTTTCTAGAATACCTTTGGTCATCGCTGTGGTGTTAAAAGAAAGGTAATTTAATATGCTTTCTAACAATGTACAATTTGTTCGGTTTAATCCGGTAGGGCTAGTTGAAAAACGTGATTATGTTGGACCCCTTATCAATATCCTAGTGTGAATTTTGCACGACTCAAATCCTAGTTTCTAGAATACCTTTGGTCATCGCTGTGGTGTTAAAAGAAAGGTAATTTAATAGGCTTTCAAACGATATACAATTTGTGCGGTTTAATCTGGTAAGGCTTGTTGAAAAATGGGATTTTGTTGGACTTTTATTAAAAATCCTAGTGTAAACTTTGCACGACCCAAATCCTAGTTTTCAGACTACCATCAGCTTTGATTATGGTGTCATACGAAAAGTTATTTAATAAGCTTTCTAACGATATACAATTTGTTCGGTTCAATTTGGTAAGGCTAGTTGAAAACCGTGATTTTGTAGGACCTCTCATCAAAATCCTAGTGTAAACTTTGCACGTCCAAATCCTAGTTTTTAGACTACGTTTAGTCTTGATTGTGGTATCAAACAAAAGATAATTTAATAAGCTTTCTAACAATATACAGAACGTTTAGTTTCATTTGGTGTGGCTAGTTGAAAAACGTGATTATGTTGGACCACTAATCAAAATCCTACTGTTAACTTTGCACGAACCAAACACTAGTGTCCAGAATAGATTTTGTTTTGGTTGTGGTGTTAAATAAAAGGTAATTAAATAAGCTTTCTAACGATATACAATTCATTTGGTTTCATGCTGTCAGACGGGTAGAAAAAAAAAATTTAATGAGCACCTATCGTCAAGTACATCTGAATTTTCACTGCACCATATCTTCGGTTTCTTTCGACCTTGCACATCAAGTTATATCCATTGAAGGGTATTTTTATAGGCTTTCTAAAAATATAAAACTCATTGGGTTTGATATAGGTAGTAAGACTGATAGATAAATATTTTTTTTTATTTTCAGTAAATTTTAACTGTAACACTACAATACTATTCGCCAATAGATGGCGCACTCAGATTCTGAAACGCGCTATCGACTTGTTAAGTGGATTTTATAAGTAGACTAGGTTGCGACAGGACTAAGTTTTCTCCTCTCACCGTCAGATGGAGCTTTGCAATTAAAATTTATTTTTCTGTTCACCAATTTATGGATGCCTCTGTTTACTTTACTTTTTAATGTTAGTTATGCTGCCAGGGTTAATCTGCTGATTGATGTGTAAGTAGAGTAGTCTCACTTTAATTAACCTGATCTGCTAATTATTGTGATAATGATAGTTCAAATAAAAATGATTACAACAATCAAAACATAAGTATTTTTTTTATTTATTATGACCAAATTTCTGTTGGAATAATTTGTGGACTGGTGCGGCTCGATGGCAGCAGGTGTGTTGGGCCGTTGACAGCGGTGCACTTGCAGATGTTGACTGGACCAGACAAGGGCTTGATTGTAGAGCCGCAGCAACTGACGCTCGTTTTCAGCTGTCAAACAAAAGAACAGCTTTAAAATTTCATCAACACAGCTAACATCACCCATAGTCTAGTGCTTAAGGCAAAGGCCTATCAAACCAATATTCCCGGGTTCAAATCCAATATCCCCAAGGACATTTTGTAACATTATAGGCCTTTTTCAAGTACTTGGTGAACCGAAAGCTGAAAAGGCTTTCTCAGTAGACTACAATGAACAACTTTCTTTAAGAATCCTGTGTGCAATCGGCAAAGATTTGTACAGACCCATATCTCTACCCATGGGTGTTATAATAGGCGACTAAGGGATTATAAACTGGAGAATGGGCAGCAGTGTCTTTCTGTGTATCATAACATCTTGCATACTGCAGTCACCAACTACTGCGTTGCATTGTGCAACACTAACTTAGAATGGGGGAGAAAGTTAGTAAAGCAGTATTAAAAAGAAACTTGAGAAGGTTAATGTTGGGTATAAGTAGGTTATGTAGGTATATTTTGTCATAGCTTTTTTTTTTAATCATTTATTCATTACATTTTTTTACATAAATTTTATAGCTAAGACGCGCTACAGAAACCTATCAAGGTTTATAAGTTGCGCGAACGAGTCGCTTCACTCACACAGACTTAAAAAGTATGAATATAAAATATCACTAAACTAAAATTAGGAACAGTCAACGACAGGTCCGGCTGATAGTATAGTTTTATATTATGCATGATAGTTTATAATATGTTAATGTAAAATAATAGGTGCACTATTCGCAATGTGTGAGCGCGGTACTCGCCAACAAACTGTGTCAGTTTGGCGAGATAATAATTTTTTTAATATGAAAATTGTACCTGATTTAAATAAATAAAAAAAAAATACCTGGACAGCCTGCTAACTATGCCATAGTAGTGGTTAGTTACGTTGGTGTTCCTATTGAATTCCAGAATCTAAGCTCAAAAAAGGATAATATTTCTGGGGCTGGCGAAGAGGGGTGATCAGATCACGTGTATGGAGCTATTTCACCTACTATCCCAGCTAGGAACGGACGGCATAACAAGCTTCGCTTTAAGCCCCATCTAAAATGAGGGCCTCTTTATGTGGCGAGTTGCTTTTTTGGCTTCATCTGGGTATCCTCATCTTCCATCCCCCAATCTACTGATTGAGGTGTACTAAATGAGGACTCTGAGAGGACCTCCGAAGCTTTTTTGTGACGCTGAGGCTCTCTGCTCCACATGCCACCCCGCCTGGGGCACTGGTTTACTGGTACTCCTGCAGCGTAACCCCGTGGAACCTATTTGTTGCTTTGTAAAATCTTACCATGTCGGCAACTGATACTTCCCTGATGTCCTCTTCTGATAGTCTGTTATATCTCTTACTAACCACAATGTGCCTCTCACCAAACAGTGTGGCCGAGGAAGAATTTGGCTTTGATAGATATTTACAGGTCGCAGTGACCGTCAGGAACTGAAGACTGGGAAGAAATACATTAGATAAGTTCGTGTATTCATTGAAGTCTCTTGCCGACTGCAGCGGGCGACCTGAGTCCGTTAAAAGTCTTTCAGGTCATCCATGAGAGCTCATGATGGATGGACTATGTAAAACGCACGAAATGTTTAATTTTCTAAAAATAACCTAACTAAAAATTACAAAACGTCAACGTCAGCTGTAAGCCAAAGACAATTTTGATTTTTTTTGTAGTGATGTACCCATTTCATTCGTTCTTTTTGTCATTACAATCTATTACACCACCGCTTACATGTGTTTATGTACTTAAAGGAGATGGATTTTTTCGGTCTTTTAATCAAATTCCGAAAAAATCTAACCACTATGTAGAAAAAAAACATAGATTGTAGACTTAAAACTGAGCCTACATGCCCAGTTGTGGGACTTAAACGCCCACCATTTAGGAGAAATAAATTTTTAAAAATTAGCTAATTAGTCCACTCAGAAAGTCTATAAAACGCATCTGCCACTATCTAACTCTTTCTAACGCCTAGTCATTAGAAAGAGTTACGTTAACTGCTAAGTAGGCGTTAGAAAGAGATAGATAGTGGCAGATGCGTTTTATAGACTTTTTGAGTGGACTAGTTAGCTGATTTTTGAAAATTAATTCATCCTAAATGGTGGGTGCTTAAGTCCCACAACTGGGCATGTAGGCTCAGTTTTAAGTCTAGAATCTATGTTTTTTTTCTACATAGTGGTTAGGTTGCTTTGGAATATTTTTAAATAAAAGACCGAGCTCCATACATTTTCCACCCTGTCCTTGGCAGCACTGAATCAATAAAAAAAAAATCAGCTACAGTACGGCCATCCCAATCAAGGAGGTTTAAAAACAGTCTGGACCAAGGAGGTTTAAGTAGCAGCTCTTTCTGCTAAGGAGGGAGCCATAAGCGTAGCACTTTCTTGCTAGGGATGTACGGATTTTTTTCAAATCCTAATACGTAAAATTTTTATCTTTCTCTCTTAGAAATATGTGGCATGGGACTAATAAATGCTACTACCACAGTTTTTCTGGTGAAAACACTTACCATTTAGGAAAAAAACGATGTTAAAAATCACGCATAAAATGGCTATTACGAATTATTTACGCTTCCGTTCTTAGTATTAATGATCAATTCACCTGCAAAAAACTATATATTTTCACTTTCACAAACAAAGTTTATACTAAAACATTAGATTTTTAAAGATTTCTTGATTTTTGTAAAAC